>JAWNKW010000148.1:0-4800000 GCA_035041775.1 Chymomyza caudatula
CTGATCAAATATTATATGTATATATATCAATTGGTATACTGCTTATCCCAAGAGTTTGCCAACTAATTACTTAATTGTTTAAACAATTTTCTTACTTTTCACATTGGTTAAAGACGCTTTAGCCTTCATGGTATGCCTGGGTTAAGTAGATCTCCAGCTGTTTCATTTGGGTGATAATTTATCCTATCGTTGGTTATGTTCCATTTTTGGCCCAATTTTCCACCCTTTCGAGGTTAATTGGAGTTGTTTGACAACGGCTTTTTATCAAATGGATGATGGAGGATGGCTGTATCATCAGCATAAGTAGCGACCAGGAAGCTTCTTGGGTTGATGTTCAGTTGGGCGTTTGGTAACGGCATATCGTATGTGTACAAAATCGGCCCAAGAACGCTGCCTTGGGGAACGCCGGCTCTCATCGTTTTTCTTCTGAAACAATAAATGTTCTTTGACTTAGAAATGATTTACCGACTGCATATTTCGGGGCTATGTACCGCTATGAATCTCTACTCAAAGAAAGCATAAACTACTTCTTGCTCTCATTTACCACCAGATCCACCCTGGCAGATTCTCATTCAATATCATTCGCAATTCGCAAAGGCTCCGGTAACTGCTCGCTTAGTACGCCCGACGATATCGATATCATCTTCGTATGAAAACAACTGGACACCCTTATAGAATACGACTGTAGTCCCGTTCCGATGTACTTCAGCTCAGACAGAGCGGCATATACGCGATCCCTCAACGGGCTATCAAATGCTGCTTTATAATCGACAAAGAGATGATGGGAGTCGATAATTTGAGGTATTGTAAATATCTGGTCAATATTGGACTTAACAGGCCTAAAACCACACTGATAAGGTCCAATCAGTTCTTTCGCAGTACGCTCAATAGGATCGTGTATGCTGAAGAAAGATACCACGGTAGTTAGCGCACACCATGGGATCACCCTTCTTGAGGACAGAGGACATCAATGCTCCAATCATCGGGCAAGCTCTCATCTAGCCATATTCTGCAAAAGAGCTGGTGCATAAAATTAAATAAATATGGTAATAAAATCAACCATCTTCAAAAATATTACAAATATTTTGGATTATTAAATATACATCTCACTGCTCATCACCTATGCTTTGCAAAATTTTTCATATTATATCATATATACTCCCGACAAAATTTTAAGTTTAATATTCAATATAAAGTAAAAGAATTTTTGGATCATTTGGACACTTCCCTTCAAAACTCAACATCTAATTGAGTACAAAAACGGAGTGGAAACATCTGTGGGCTAAGTAAACAAAGAAACCATCCTAACCCATAGATACTACAGCGCCTTTCTTAAAACAGCTTTCGACTTCAAGTGTAACTGTGTGATAATGCTGTTAAGACTCGCCTGGTATATAAAATAGTCCAGTATGTTCAGGCGGACTCTATTCTTTTCCATCGCACCGAACAGATGAGAATATATTATGTTGCTAACTGGCAGGTATAACTTGAACCGATTGTTCATCGTCCTCTACAAAAAGAAATGATCGTTAATAAAAGCTGAAAAGTTCAATATTTTCATAAGGTGCATTTTTACTAACACCATTTCAGATTTGTCATGTAGAAATGTTATAAATCGTGACAAATAGGGAACATCCTTGCGCGAACTGTAAGTAAATTGGAATTAGTAGGGCTTAGAGCTGCATCTAGCTATTTTAAAATTGGACATGGTCATACCTTATACAGTCTATGGGCATACACGAGCGATACTTCAGAGAGTAATTTTTTAGGATTGAAATATTCCCCGATTCATGCAACCCTTACTCCTTTCGAGCTCTGTCTGGACTCAAAAATACGCTTGATTGGTAAACAGAACTAAAAAGTAAAAATAATTTGTAATATAAGAATAAAGTAATTAACCAGAAAACTAAAAGCATAGTGAAAAATCGTATATTTATAACACTGATATAGAGCACCCAACTTAACCTGAAGTTTTGAATTTGATTAAAATCAGGTTCAAGGATAAAGTTACCTACATACATACATACTAATAAAGCTAATAAATGCGTGTTAAAAATTATCTTATTTATATTTTAAATTATATCTTACACACTTTTATTTTTATATATATCTGTGGTCATATGGAAGAGTAACTTATGTCGAAAAATTAAGTTTTGAGATATCGTTAATTTTGTGTGGTTTCTACTTGATTTTTGCGAAATATCTATAACTTTATATATTGGTAATAAGTTTATTAGACAAAAAATGTGCAATTTATGAAAAAGGAATGTCAAACAATGTAAATATTACACCTTTTATACTTAAGCGCCTTTTCAATACAGAAATTTTTGTTTTTTTGGACCTTAAGTAACTTAAGCGTTTCTATTGAAATTAAAACTCTATATTGCGTATTTTTAAGTAAACATAAGATGTTTTATTCAAACTTATATTAAGGCATTACAATAGATAGTACTTTTGGCTTTTAGAGAAAAATTATAATTCAAATCTTAAATTAATATAATATGATAATGTTAAATGTCAGTTTTTCTTATTCAATCAACAATCTCAAAACAATCAGTTAAATCTGGGTGAAAGTCCAACATGTCGGCAGTACTTAAGTTTAAATAAAACTCTTTATAAATTTCGTCTACTAGTGGCAGCATATCAATTAAATCTTGTTTCTTCTTTTGATTAATTGGTATCGAAAAAAGTAGCATTGCTTTAAATTAGTTTTGTTCAAAGAGATTATTCCTCTTTTCTTTAAATTAATTTTCTTGAATGGCTCATTTTCAATTAAAGATGTTTTGAAAAAAAACGGTTCCAAATTCTTTGGTAAATCGTAACCACTTTATATCAGCCCAACTATATTTATGGCCATCCTCATCCACCTTTTTCCAAGTGTATAATTCCTTAGCAGCACTCGAGAAGTCAATGAATTGATTTCTATTCATTTCACTCACGCTAAACATGTTTTTCGCTCCAACAGTCCTAATAAATTGATACCAATCCCGAGGGTAGTGAATTTGTATTGAAGTGTTTTTTTTCTTCTTCTTTTCGATCAAAGCGTGATCACCATCACACTCCATATGCGTGTGTCCAGGAACCATAAACTTATGATCAAGTATGCTTAATGATCCTGTAGTGTCCGTAGATTGCATGAATATTGCAAACATTGTTGCCACAAAAGAATTTTTATTCTGGCCAGGACAGCAATCACTATAAAAAATTACATGCTTGACCGAGGGTTGTAGGCTTTTTAAGTGCTTGAATAAACATGACGCTATCTCGTCACCACCACGTTTAGCCAAGATTCGTCCCACATATAGCAATATGGTTGATTTGTTGAGCAGTCATGCACAGTTAGATTGTAGGGGGTGAAGGAGGCTCTGCCGGATTTACCCATTGAAAACAATGAACGATCTGGCCATCTGCATACGATGGTAAGCGATTGTTTTTCAACACAGTCAATGTCTGATCTGGCTATTTACATACGATGTTAGATAAACATCGATAATGCACCAGCTGACTAAGCTGAGTGGGTGGCAATGCTCGATTCTTATTGCGTCTTCTTCTTCCTTTGACGGAAGCGGCCATTTCAGATTGTAGGGGGTGAAGGTGGCTCTGACGGATTTACCCATTGAAAACAATGAACGATCTGGCCATTTGCATACGATGGTAAGCGTTTGTTTTTCAACACAGTCAATGTCTGATCTGGCTATTTACATACGATGTTAGATAAACATCGATAATGCACCAGCTGACTAAGCTGAGTGGGTGGCAAGGCTCGATTCTTATTGCGTCTTCTTCTTCCTTTGACGGAAGCGGCCATTTCAGATTGTAGGGGGCGAAGGTGGCTCTGCCGGATTTACCTATTGAAAACAATGAACGATCTGGCAATTTGCATACGATGGTAAGCGATTGTTTTTCAACACAGTCAATGTCCGATCTGGCTATTTACATACGATGTTAGATAAACATCGATAATGCACCAGCTGAGTAAGCTGAGTGGGTGGCAAGGCTCGATTCTTATTGCCCCTTCTTCTTCCTTTGACGGAAGCGGCCATTTCAGATTGGCAGCGATAAGCGACAGTCGTGATAAAATAGTAATCTGTAAAGCTAAAACTCATCCACTCAAATTAAGTGCTTTAATAATATTACAAAACCTGCCACTGTGTGCTTACACGTTCATTTCAATAAACTGACTACATGTTAAATAATTACTGTGTCCTAAATCTACGATCCGCATACAAATTCATAAGTTATGTGGTCAAATATTAAAATTTGGACTTGCCAACGCAGGAAGCTCGCGGTTCTTACCGCTCTTTGAATCGTTAATTAAGCTCTATTTTTTTCTACATTTTGCCTTTGTTAAATTTCATTTGGTATGGTATGTGTAGGGATTTCGATAAGCAAACTCAGGTTTTAACGTTATAATTTAAACTTAAATGATTACTATAGGTATATATATATATTTAATGGCGGTGGCGGCGGCATATAACTACGTTTCAATTTTGTATTTTTGTCGGCGTCTACGAACTCCTCGTCCACTGCTATTCTCAGTGTGCAGTGTGACCACAAAATTAGACTGACTATACTTAAAATTATACTTATCGATAACAAAACGTTAAATTCAAACTATTTAAACAATTTCAAATCAAATTCAAATACAAATGGCAGCTATAAATCAGTTACTTTCAAATAATAATAAATATTACAGTATGTATGTGCAAAATTGTGTTGATATTATCTAATTCTCTTTGAAGTTCATACAGCTCAGCATCTTCATCAATCTTCAGGCCTGTCGACTGCGTGGAGTTATGTTATATATACATTGTTTAAACTAAAACTTAATATTGTAAGTTCTATGAAATACCTATGGATTCCTTAACGTTTAAGAACGGTAATATTATGAATTAAAAAAAAAAAACTCAAAATGAGCACCTGAAGTAAAATCTTGCGTTACAACAATTTAGGGTAAATGAAAATTATCATTTACTTGGTTGGGAGGGTACAGAGCCAGTGCAACAACATCTTACCACTGGATACTTAATTTTGCGAATACTTTTTACCACCACCAACTGGCTGCTTCCTCAAATCCTTCCTTCATTCTTTTTTTTTCTGTCTACAAGTTTTAGTTGTATGACGGGACAGTGTTTTAGGTGGCAAAAGACCCCACCCCATTTTCCCTGAGCAAAGTCGACCTGAAGGCAGAGTATGCTACCGGAACAACTGCAACCAACATCCCCTGATCGTTACAAGATCGAAGATCCACAATGGTCTTTTATAAAACGATACTGAAGAGCGTAAAATTGGAGTTGGAAGACATTGTTGCAAAATAAAACAAAACACTTTTAAATTTACATTAACAATTGCCTTTTGCTTATCATTTCGTTTCGATTCATAAGCTTGTTCTGCTTGGGGATGGTGGTCTGATTGTTCGGATTTTAGGACATCAAGCGATTCGGAAATTCTGTTGCAGTTCATAGGAGAGGGGGCCTAAAATTGGCACATTATTAGCTATATCTTCTAAAGTTCTTATTCGATGTGAATCATTCTTACACTACACATGCATAGTAATAGTATAATAACTTTGACAATCGGATTTAGGTCAGGACTTATGGCCGGCCACCCCAGCAAAGGAATGTTCCTCGCCTCAAAATATTGCATTGTAGCCCGTGCAACGTAGTTCGGAGCGTTGTCCTGCTGGAAAATCCAGTTTTCACCATGGAACGCATCTCCGAATGCAACTCGATATATGCTTTTGCATTTATTCGACCCGGCACAAAGCATATTGGGGTTTTTCCTCTAGCACTAAATGCAGCCCATACCATAAGCGATCCTCCGCCATGGTTTTTTTTTTCTCATCACTAAATACAATGGTTTCGAATTTCTCCCGAAAATTTTGTAATGAAAAATTGCATGGAAAAATTGGTAGTTCATAATGCTTGAGTTTAGTAGCGAGCAATTCAGGCATGCCATTTTGCCTTCAGAAAGCACTTCTTTAGATGCAGTGATTTTGGCTATAGAAAAGGAAAGCGGAACCCGAACCATTTCCGAAGATGAAGGAAACAACACTAGTGAAAAATCACCAATTGTGAAGCTAAAATAACACGGATGCTTTTCGCGGCCACGCCAACGCGCAAAAGAGGCGAATATAGCACGTTCCAAAATGCAGTGGAAAGAAGTACAAATTGCATACAGCCAATCTCTGCTGGGCGCAAATCACCCCTAAATCTCGCTTCTTAGGCTCTCAAAAAAAAATTAACATACGACGTCTGCAGAGTAAGCTTACTCTCCATTCTTATACCACGGCTTGATTTGAGTCTTTCTCTCGCTCCTTAAAGCTTCCAAAAATTTTATGCCACCGCGCCGGTAAGTTTAGTATCCTTCCTAATCTTATGCCATGGGCAACTATGCGTAAGTATAAGATTGGTTAAATGCCTGCACAAAACAAAGACTATCCGAAGCTGAATTTACAATTGATTAAGAAACGTTCTGCTAAAATTGCAAATCGAATTAGAACTACAGTCAAACCGTCGTTTAACCGTGTACAATTTGTGTTTGATTTTCATTTAGCAGCGGCTAAGCCATCAATCGACTCTTCCGAAGACTAAGCATCAAATGCAGTACTATTCTTTGAGATATCACTCACAACTCCACTAAATTTCGAGAACGGAAACCGTTTTGGATTTCCTTTCTATACATTTTTCGAATTATGGCTATTTGAAAAAATTAGAGTGTGTTGCGAAGTTAGCAAATCTCAATCTACTCGTTAGCCCTACTACCGACCAAGATGAACTATAATTTGCATTACCTTGATTTGACTGCGATACAATTTTTTAAATTTTTTTTTAAAATTAGAAAATGTTTCTTTTTTTTAATTCTAAAAGAATTCTTGTCGAAATTTTTCAATACAAATTTGAGCACAATCGGTGGCGAAGTTTCTAAGTAAGATCGAAAAAACCAAAATGTGTTTCATATGGTTTTGGTATACCTTGACTCGAATTATTTGAAAATTTCAATTTTATTCTTTTTTTTGTGTTCATTGCGAGAGATAATATAGACCAAAACTGTCCGAAGACCATTGAAGCGACACTTAAATACCTTTGCTTCAAGTTCCAGTTCATCTTAATCGGTGGTAAGGCGCCCGTGTAATATAAGATTTGCCGACATCGCCACTTTCGAAACCTGTAAAATTAATTTATATTTTCTTATAATAATAATCCGAAAACGGTGCTAGAAAATCCAAAATTGGTTTTGGCTTCAAAATCAGCGACCAAATTTATCAGAAAAGGTATATATTAGCCATAGGCCTTTAATTGAGGTCAAATTTGATGCATAGTGTAATCGTCGTAAATGTATCAGTTGAATTTAAAAACAAAAAAACGTTACATATTATGTTTTTTTTTTTTGGAAAAATTAAAAATGTTTCAGAAAAGTGGTCACCTTACAAGTTATGCAGGTTTAACTTAAACAGGTGAAAATAAGCAAATTTATATTAAAATTTTTTAAAAAGCGGTCAACTTAAATAGATGATTCAGCATATGAGGGTGGTCAACTTGACAGGTTTGACTGTACTTTAGAAAATGTTTGATGCAAACACGTGCGCAGTTCAATTGTTCTTATTTGGCGCTGAGTTTTGAGGCATTTGGCAAAAGTGTTGGCTAGATGGCGCCACTAACCTTGCTTTCAGTAGTTATATGAATATGTTTTATATACAAAAGCGCAACGAGCTGAAACTACATTACAAAATTTTTAAAATTCTGTAATAAATTTAAAGCGTATTTTAAAATTATAATTAATTTTTAAATTTCTTCTGCTGATGTGAAACGAACTCAGGCCTTCTTTGCTCCAACATGTGTGTAGCACAGTCGCGTGCTGTTCAGTTGGGTTTTTAGGCAGTTTGCAAAAATTTTACCTAGATAGCGCCAGCACAAACCTTTTTTACTTAGCGATAAAGTAAGATAGCAAAAACAGCTGGTTTTTATATTTACTTTTTGGCTCCATCTATTGCTAGTTGCGCCATCTACATGTAAATTGCCCATACTATTTGGTCACAAACTCTGCCCATACAATTTGTTTTTGCGCACAAAATAAGTAGCACTTTTTCCTTTCACGCGGCTTTACACTGCTGCGTACGGGCCTTTAATGTGAAATAAACTCAAGCTTGGCATGACGTCACAACAACGCTGTGCCGGCGCTTTAATGAAGCTTTGTATAAATTAAGTGTAGATGGCGCCAGAAAGCTCGTTTTTTTGTTTGTTTTATAAAAATGCGCAACACTGAAAAATTCAAAATAAACTGAAGAGCTGTTA
This sequence comes from Chymomyza caudatula, assembly GCA_035041775.1. Lineage (NCBI taxonomy): Eukaryota > Metazoa > Arthropoda > Insecta > Diptera > Drosophilidae > Chymomyza > Chymomyza caudatula. Next base: position 8,295 of record JAWNKW010000148.1, read on the forward strand.
AAAATGCACTCACGCTTTGATGGCGCTACACATTGAAACATCAAGCAAAAATGAAGTCTAGATGGCGCCAGTTACAACATTATATATTAAAGTCATCAAAACACGGCTTATCGAATTGCAAATCAAGTCGAAACTACACGAAAAAATTTAAAAAAATCATAAATAGTTGAAACTCTTATTTACAAAATAAATTTATTTTTGAATTTATTTTGTCGCTAGTGCGAAACGAGCTCGTGCCTTGCTCAGCACAACTCTTGACTCCCAAATACTGGTTCAGAGCTAAATGTCCGCGTTGGTGCTATGCGTTGAGGCGCTGTGCAAACTAGTGTAAAATAATAACGCAGGTTCGATTGCTGCGCGGAGCAAAAAAGAAAATAAAGAAAACTTACTTTAAAAAGAAAAACCCTGGTCTACATCCGCCACGTGTCTCTACGCCTCTTATAAATGTGGGCCGAGACGCGCCGCTGACTGCAGGGAGATTAATTTCTCTGAAGGAAGCTGGGTAAAGTCGCTTGAATTCAATTCTAGACACCCAGCGCCAAATAGATAAGAAACAATCCTTTTTTTTTGTTTTTACAAAATAATATTATTAATGATTAAAGTATTTGTATTTTACTGTTACTTTAATGTTTAGTGACCTTGAAATACAAAACAAAAATAAATAATAATGCTGTTTGTTGTTTTCGTTTTCGGTTATTTGTAGGGTATAAATTTTGTCATTTTCATCTGTTGACTTTGGCAAAATTGCACATAAATCAATTGTCCGAAATGAAAGCAAACCAAAAGACGCGTAAATACTTCCGCGCCACGACACTGGCCTGCGCTGCTGACGCAAGCAAGTCCATGTCAAGTGCCACGCCCACTCCGCCAGCCAGTGTGACCGGGCGAACGCCAGACAGCTTCTGCGTGGGCTACTTGGCCGGAGTCCAGCATCTAAGAAAGAGCGCCCGGCAGCAGGAACATTAATTGGCCGCTCCATGATTTATGCATGTCCCAAAGTTCTCTGGCCAAGGTAGAAGGCTGTAGTTAATCGTAACCTAGTTGCAGCGCTGCTCTCGTAGTCATAGCCAAGTTATTTAAGCCAAGCGTGTGACAGGCCAATTGATCACCAAGTTGGCAAACTACAAACTACAAAGTCTGTCTGTGCCATATGCCATATGGATGAGCACATATAGTCAGTTTTAAATGAGATTGAGATCGCGCGATACAAATTGGCTAAAAATAAGAAACAACACTTTATGTGCAAACACACTCACACACATAAGTATTTGACATGTTTTTGCAATATGAACGAAAAGACCCGGTAGCACATTTCGGAAAATGTGGAAAATGCACCAGTTGCATAATATTTTAAAGCAAAGAAGAAGGATCATGGGGATATATCCTAAATTTGTACGACGCCCAGTGGATCCAACTCACTTCTTTCTATATACACCAAAAGTCTTATCCTTGCACCTATAAAATGTGCTTATTGCTTAAAAAATCGTTAAAATTTTGAAAATCTGTTGGCAAGATGTTTGCAGTCTATTTTGATCTTAGTGTACACACGTTCGTCAGATAGACAAACTTTCGACGGGGACGATTTGTTGAAAAATAAGCACAATTTAGAACATGGAATTTTTCCATGTCATGCAACGATAAGACATTTGCAGTGTATAATATCGAACTTTACTACCATTTTTTGAAGCTCCCTCTACACACAGCTTATTCATCGCAGTGTATCGCAGAAGGTTAAGAACTTCTCTGTTCCCCGGAAATTTTTTGAAAATATCTCTACTTTTGGGGATAGTTATGATTTTCGTCGAAAAAGAAGTCGGATCTACTGTGCGACGGCAATACCTAATGGTAATATGACAGAAGGTCACCTACGGGGCAATCTGCTGGGGCAAAGGAGTAGAGCGGCATTTACACCATTGAAAGTTACTTATAGAGCTTCAAATAAAAGTATCATTACTTTTTTTTACTTTTCCGCAACAAAGTATGGTCATTGGCCAAAAAACTAAAATCTCAAATTTTATGTTTTTCGACGATTTAAGCACTCTGACAACTTTTCCGGCGATTTAGCCTTGTTTTTGTGTTGGGCATGTCTGAATTGAATTTGACCACTCTAGACGCTATAGTTGGGTCGCCAGAGGTATAATAAGAGTAACTAATTTTCATAATTTTTTATTTTTTTGTTCAAATTTCTCCTAGTTAATTTCGGTTGTTTTGATAAACGTGCGGAAAAGCCTGAGTTGCTTATTAAGGTGCGATTTTCGTACACAGCTCCAGACTTGAATAGCTTATGTCCATATGGGAGTTATGTGTGGAAGCTTACTTTTTGGTTTTAGAAGCCAATGCAATTTGTTAGTTTCTGTTGACATTTGGCGACTGTTGCTTTGATATATGGTACCCAAGTCAGTTGTCTAACGAAGTGGACTCCTTCGTTTCCTTGAAATAGCCTCTCCATTAAAGAGTAGATCTGGCGGGTGTTTGCTTCTTAGTGTATAGTCGACGTTGAAGGATTTGCTCTCATTAATGGTCATGTTCCATTTTTTGGTCCAATTTTCCACCCTTTCGAGGTAAATTAGGAGTTGTTCGACAATAGCATTAGCATAAGTAGCGTCCAGGAAGCTTCTTGGGTTGATGTTCAGCTGGGCGTTTGGTAACGGCATATCGTATGTGTACAGGGCCAAGAAAACTGCCTTGGGGAACGCCGGCTCTCATCGTTTTTATTTCTGAAGTGTCATCTTTTATTGAAATAATAAATGTTCTTTGCCATAGAAATGATTTAACGACTGCATATTGCGGGGCGGGTAAGAGAGTCTTCAGCTTGACGTCAATAAATACTGCTGAGCAATATTGCTTTGTTTCAAATGCGTTGATAATATGGGTTGCAACTCTGTGCACTTGTTCTGGAGTCACGTTTTGTTTTCGAAAGAATCAGTACTAAGAATGTCATTGGAAGCGATAATAAGTATATATTGTAGCAGTAAGTGTATATGTAAGCCATTCCTTGATCTTATCGATGTTAATGTCTAAGCAGTAAAGATACCTTGATAGTAATCGATATAATATAAGTGGAATCGATATATATATATAGTTAGCGTAGAAGATGGAAAAATAAAGTAATCGTATAATGACCACGAAGGAGGCCAGTCTATAATATAATTAGTGCTCGTGACCAGAAATGAAATCATTCCAGGCGGAACTTCAGCACTACTAAAAGCAACAAACGAGCAGGGTCACACCTTAAGGAGATGCAGCCTATTAGTAGGCACACGATAGTTTGAAGGACGGGACTTTGAAAAATGAAGCACTTCAAGTTGCGGGAACGCTCACGCATCTTTTTGAACCCTTGGAGCTGCAAAATAGCAATACAAATGTATATTCCGCTATAAAAGCAATAGCAGTCAGTTGAAATTCGAATCAAACTAGGCCTTCTGGAACGATGAAACAAGCTTTCAATACGAAAATTGACTCCAAACATGGGTCGGCTCAAATCTCAAGTAATTTTTCCCACTTGGAATTCGAAAATTTCTAGAGAGATGGTAAAAGAATATCCATAAACCAAAAAATTAAGAAGTTACACTGTGCAACAGCCAAATTCTGTGCAGAGTAAAGTAAAACCCCCAAAGGATTTTGCGTTTTCAGGCCCAAAATTTGTTTATGAACTTTTATATATACTTCTTAGCTTGTCTCCCAATATTGTCTATATATGCGGTAGTTTGTCTCGATTTACATCCAAAAAATGTTTAGACACCACACAGAGACAATAGCAGGCTATATAACGTATGAATTATAATCTTTTATGGTCGTGGAGATCTAGGTGTTCATACAAACAGACATACACACGGATATTGCTCCATCGATTCGACGTTAGTATCTTTTGCAAAAGGCACACATCTACTCTACCACGCATCCTTCTTTTTTCCTTTATGTCCTTGATATTATGTATAAACACAAGATATCGCTCTTAGTGGGAGTATAGGAAAGACCCGTTTCAGGTTGCTGAAAGTCGTCATTGTGGAAGGGTTGTTGTATCCGAGGACAGTTTCTGTTTCTTAAGTGGAATTAGTTTTACGGACGGATCACTAGCTCAACTCAACCTACTGAGCATTAGTAGGGAGTGCACTGTAAACAATGTAATGCCCCGTGCGGTGAGCGATTTAGAGAATACCACCTCAGCAGGTCAAAGCTTGTCGTATGAGGCGACTAACAATGACACTGGGTTCTTTCGGACCAGTAGAGCCACCTCAGGCCTTAAAAGGGTTGTGCGTAGAGTTTGGTACCCACCAAATCAGGCTGTAACCCGATAACGGGTTGTTATGGCCAGTTAATAAGAAGAGAAGAACTGTAAATAATGTGTCCAGTCACACAGAGTTGCCTTCTCACATTGCTTCACTTAATGGTGGCTACCAAAAAGCTATCCAGGCGATACCATGCAAAGGTTGGAGGTTGTGAGCTGCTTGAGCTATTCAACAAAGGAATCGCCCCTGGCCATACCCAAGTGTATGACAATCAGTATCTGTGAATAGGCATATGCCCCACTCCTCCTTGTACTTGTTTTATATGTTGCACAAAAGTATAAAAACCTCATGTACAGTTGAAAAATCAGTCGCTCAAAGGCTTTTATAGTAGATTGCATTCAAGGATATTTTAGGCTTGTTGAAAGAATATTTTTGAGCTATCTAAGTCGCCGATGGATTGCAATTGCGTTGAATTCGGTTGACTTGTCGTTGTAGGACAAAACGCTTACTTTTGGTCACTTTTAGTTTAGACGCCTTTATAAGTGAAACCCAGCTTACAAAAGACTCCAATGATAACGTCTTCACTAATGGTGTTTCAGCATTAGTATTCACATTTTAAGCTCAACAATGCAATCGTAAACGAAATTCATGTCAAGTATGATACGCAGCTTATTATACAATTTACACTAAGCAACAAATTTAAACTCATTTTATTTTCAGATTTTGAGCTATCGAGCTCTTCGAGTTTTTAAGTGAGTAGGTCGAATATTACTCTGGAAATGAAGAACTCGCACACACATGAAGCTCAAATTAACTGCTGATTGAGAAAGTTGAGAAAGATGATTGAGTTTTGAACATCCACAAGAAACTTGTAAGTTATGTAGTGCTGTTTAAAACGTAATTGCACGCCTTACATTGTAAGTAGATTAGTAGTGTGTATAGGTGCACGTACTAGCACAGACTATGAATCATTTGCCAATGCCAAGGACACATCCTTGACGCTGAAAAAAGTGTTGTAGTACTGCTTGAGAAAACATGCAATATGGCAGTTGTTGAAGAGTACACGCATTACTTATGCCTTACATTGTAAGCGAGTAATAAAAAAACACGTGCTCTCTCTCTACCTTTCTTCTGTGCTGCTTTTACTGCTGTTGTGCCCGCCATTTCCACTGGGTAGTTTTATGAGTGCTTTGGCGTGTGTCAGAGCCGTAGATAGCTTCTTGTCATAGGGTTTGACAATATATATGAATTTTCCTTAGATTGTTATTTCGAAGTTGTATTCCCTATTCTATCTTTTATGGGGTACAAAAAAGAAGCAGAAGAATTAGTTATAGTTTTGCATCCATTTTGAATAAAGCTTGTCTTTTACGACAATTCTTTAGATAGTCTTCTTCCGTTAAGGTTGCTGACTGAAAAGTGTTCCTTGTGTACCAGCAATGTAGCTAATGTCCTGAAAGTTTTTTCAGTTAAATTTTATTGTGCAACAAAAAGAAAGCCTGTCTAACACATAACTTTTCCGGTAAACTTGAGGTCGCTGATACTGTTTTGGATTTTCTAGCACCGTTTTCGAATTATGAGTCTTAAAAATTCTAGAGTTCGGGAGCCAGCATATCTTATGTTACTCGTTATACTTATTACCGATCGAGATGAACTATAGATTAAAGATAATTAAATATAGGTTCAATGTTTTTCAAACAGTTTTGGCCTACTTTGTTTCGATTGCGAGTTAAAGGGCACTCTACTCAAGAGCTTGATCAATTTATACGCTATTTTTTTTTCAATCTTGAAGGAATTTTCATACGATTCTTCTGTCTGCTCAATATTATTTTAGGTTCGGTATCGATTTCAAAATCTTAGTAAACTGCAGAAAATTCAGCGTCTTTTTCTGAAAATCTCTTAAGCTGAGCGTTTGGCGAGATCTATAACTTGAAAAACGATCAAGCTCTTGGAATTCGCTATGAGTTTAATTTAACTAAACAATCATACCGACCACGAAAAGTTATATTTTTTTCTTCGCTGTTAACCAATTGGGAAAATTTGTCTTCCCTCAAAAAAACAGTATATCTGTGTGCCAAATTTTTTATCTATGCGTCTAAAAGGGCTAAATCCTCCCTCATCATTGGAATGAGCACAAATTAAGGCCTGACAAACACATTTGCTTCTCGCAACTTGCACTGGCCAGCCAAATAGTCCGCCAACTTGACAAACAGACAGACAGACAGCCTGCATATGTGTGCCCCGCTGTGTAATGCTCTAATATATACATATGTAAATTAGGTTGGACCAAACTATGCGGAAAACCTTGATCAAGCAATTAAATTTTGAAAATGTAGAAAATTGTATCCTAGGTTCGCGCCCCCAGATCTGAGATAAGGATTTCGTAATGTTCGAAAACAAAAGTCTGTTTCAAGCTAAATCAAATTAGATGATTCATTTGGCAAAGAACAACTTTTGTCATATCAGCCGCAAAACGAGTCCTGGAATTCGTTCAGATCCTTGTGTTTTCAAGAGTTTCAACTTGAGATTGATTGATTTAACTGAACCTGATAGCAACGAGGGACTCTGGAAACATCCCATTCCTTGCGTACTATCGCGGAGAACGTCCTAAGTTTCCAACGCTGACCAATGGTCGGGAGTGTCGCAAAGCCACTGCAGTAAAGAATGCCGCTTATAGAAGGACCTCTATCGGAAAATGAAGAAAATGAAGCGCTGCCTTTTCAGACGCAAAAATCGCGAGCAGGAAAAGCGCTCGAGATCGAGATGTGCAGTAGCAGGAATGACGTTAGGAAGTTCTTCCAAAAATGGAAGCGTCTAACGCAATCGGCGTAAATCGTTCGGATTTATTACCGGATCGTTTTCCTGTAGAGATGCAGAGGAAAATCTGATAGTGGATGAACAGGGTGCACTGAGTTTTGGAGGAAACACTTCTCTGGTTTACTAATGCCGCTCCCGGAGTCAATTTCCCGACGCCCGCTGCATGGATATACCGCCGCCTAGCTATGACGAAGTCAGGGTCACAATAAAACTGCTCAACAAAAACAAAGCAGCTGGCGCAGATGACCTGCCTGCAGAGCTATTCAAGACTGGCGGCAATAAGTTGGTAAGGTGCATGCATCAGCTTTTTGGCAGAATATGGCTAGATGAGAGCATGCCCGATGATTAAGACCTAGGTGTCCTCTGCCCTGTCCTTAAAAAGGGTGATTCCACGGTGTGTGCTAACTACCGTAGTATCAGACTTCTGTCTATTACATATAAAGCCGTTTGCGAAAGAACTCATCGGACCTTATCATTGTGGTTTTAGGTCTGGTAAGTCTACCATTGACCTGATGTTCACACTACGTCAAATCCTGGAAAAGACGCACAAACAACAAATCGACACCCACCATCTCTTTGTCGATTAGAATACTATCAAATCAGCATTTGATAGCCCGTTGAGGGATCGCATATATGCTGCATTCTCTGAGTTTGGAATCCTTGCAAAGTTGGTACGACTGTGCAGAATAACGTTGGGCAACACACGCAGCTCCGTCAAGGTAGGAGAGCGCTTCTCCGAGGCTTTTGTTACCAAGCGAGGCTTCAGACAGAGGCTTGTGTTGCAAAAGGTCGGAGTACATCGAAACGGGACTGTATTCTATACGGGTGACCAGTTGCTTGCATACGCGGATGATATCGCCGGTCGTACTAAGCGAGCATTTACCGGAGGCTTTGTGGCTATTGAAAGAGCATCTGTCAGGGAGGATCTGGTTGTAAATGGGATCAAGACGAAGTAAATGCTCTCAGATTTGTGTATAAAACTTTACTTTTGATGTTGCCAAGGATTTCTTCTACTTTGGCACCACCGTCACGATAAAAAACGTTGTCAGCATGGAGATCAAGCGGAGAATCACTCTTGCCAATAGATGTTACTTTGGTCTCAGTGGGACCATACGAAATTAACACTCTATAAGACGGATATCCTTCCCGTTTTGCTTTATGGAGCTAAAACATTCAACCATGACACAGTCTGATGAAAATGCCCTTGGAGTCTTTGAGCGAAAAGTACTCCGTATGATCTTTGGACCTTTGGTAACGACTATCGCATTCGATGGAATGACGAACTCTATGAGCTCTACGACGACAATGACATAGTCAAGCGAATTAAAATCCAGCGGCTCCGCTGGCTAGGTAATGTTGTGTGTATGGATGACGAATCTCCTGCGAGAAAGGTTTTCAATGAGGATGTGGAAGGGAGTCGACGAAGGGGCAGATCATGTCTCCAAGTAGAGAGCATACTAGCTACCTTTGGTATCACCGATTGAAGGCGCGCGCAAAACAAAGACGCCTGGAGGATAGCTTTGCATCAGGACGTAACCCGGTAACGGGTTGTTATGGTCATTTAAGAAGAAGAACAGGTTTTGCGTTGTCCAGAAATGGTAGAGATCAAAGAGCAAGTGCAGCTGTCTCTTATTTATGAATTGGATGAAGAATCTTGGAAAGTTGAGAATAGTTAAGCCTTGGAACAGGAGAACAAGCAAGTGTTTGACTTAAAGACAAAAATATAAAAACAATGCAAAGTCAATGATTTAGTTGTTATTAAGCGTACTCAGTATGAGGTAGGACTGCAGCTCAAAGCTTAATATCCTGGTACGTAGTAAAAAGTTGGAGAAGAAGAAGTTCATTGCAGAACATCAACAGATGCAGAATACATAAAGGAATTTGGGACGAATCTGTGTGTGTTGGAATACCAAGCGCCACATTGATAGAACATAATGAAGTGTGTACCTTGAAGAAAGAATAAGATTTAGCGCAACTTGGGTCCACCCTAATCTACTAATACTTATATAGAAAGAGAGAGAGAGAGAGAGATCTCAAATGTGGAACACTTTTTTGAAAAATATGAAATATTCGCGCATATGTCGCATTTCACTTTTTTTTTGGCTTTCACAACGATTCGAAAAGTGAAGTGTGGGTTGGACTGGTTGGCGCAGGCAGCGGGCTAAGAAGGGGCGTGTGCTCCCCCACAAGGGCAAACAAGCAAAATCGACGAAATATTCTCAAAGTGTCAAAAACGCGTGAAGATCAAAGCGTGAGTGAGAACAAATATTCAGAGCAATTCGCTGAATGGCAGCCACTTGGCCAAATGCAACCTATAAATTGGCTACAGGCGGAAAGAAAAGTAAAGGTTGCTGCACCGAATTGTGTATTCTCTCAAAGAGCTTAACGCATTAATTAGCTTGTTCGTTCCAGAACTTTATTAACAATGACTTAAAGCCCGGCAACCGTTTTAGATTTTCTAGCAAGGCACTTAAAAAAATCGAAATTTTGCGAGTTACGAAGTCATAAATTACTCGAGAACGCTGCTCGTCAGAGTCTAGACCGGTTTGAGGAGTTGCACCAAGTGTGGGGACAGACTAAAATGGTACCAAAAATATATTGAAAAACGAGACAGTTTTGTAAAAAAAAATAAGTTTAATATGCACTTTTCGTCAAATGTACTTATGGAAACAATAAGATGCTCTTTACATGCTCAGCGGTAGAGGATCTGCAATCTTATTTTGGAATAAAACAACGAATCCTGGTTTGGAATGCAAATAACATAGCTCACAAAGTCTTGTCAGAAACTTGCTACTGAATAGAGCAACTTGTCATGTGCAAGGATTTGAACTACATTCAGCAAGCTGTCCTTCGGATGAGCGCCGTGGATATTAAGCAGCATCCGAATACGCCAATAAGTGACACTGCGACAGAAATCGAAATGTAGAAAAAAAAAAGAATATATTAATATGTACATATCGATAAAGATGTTCTATATCAAAATTTGCATTGTTAATATAGTTAATACCAACTTGAGCAAAAATTTGTCACGCAACGTGTATCACATTACGTATAATAAAAACAAACATGCTTGACTAAAAAAAAAAAATAAAATAAAAGGGTTCCCAACGTTCCTACGTCAGGGTTAGTCAAGAAGAAGAAAAATAAAGTTTTTTCAACAAAAAATTATGTATATGAAGTGGTATAGAAAATCGGCACTTTGGCAGAATTTTGGGTTTTTCGTTAGATGCTGACAAAAACCACTTCTATTTTCTGTCACGTAACGTACCACTATTTGCTTGCTTATACCATAATGTCAACAGCTCAGACCTTTTAAATGAAATATGAAATTATGAAATGCCATATAAACAAAATATTTTATGAGTTTTTATATATTTTCCTCACATTGAAGAAGTACGACTGTCACGTGCATAGCCATGGAAATGCCCATTTGCAAAAATGCTAAAATAGTTACCAAAATCGTTATTTTTTATTCTCTGTTCATTTAAAGGGTATGCTTCAGTGATGCGCAGCAAGCACATGCAAACTATGGGAATTGAGTTCTTTGAAGTGTGGTGACCTGTGAAGGGTATAGTTAGCTACATGTTAAAGCCAATATGACCTCAACATAGTGTATGAAACCAATGCTCTAAAGAATTCCTACAAATCGTGCAATTTGCGGTGAAATGTAAATGTGTGCGTCCGTATACGGGTGTGTGTGTTTCGCAATTTGAATGCCTGTTGCCGCCATATGTGTCGCCCATGTCGCTGTCGTTAAAATTGAGTGAAATGCTTTTTCCCATATTCCGTATTGCGGTTTGGCTTGGATTTGCGCTTTGCTTGGATAAACAGCGACAGTTCATGCAGATTATTATGGCAATATATATGCAGATGCAGTAGAGCTCAAGGGTCTAGGGTCTGGGGTCTAGAGAATGCAGCCGCAAGTCTGTAGCACAGTTATAACCACAGCTTGGGGGGAGTTACTACAACCCTGGGCTGCGACTTAGTAATGCATTTAAATGGGCTCGATTATCAGAGGTCTTTGCTTTTTGAGCTTACTATGCATGGCCAAATCAGGTTGCCAACCAAGACAGCATGTAACTGTGGTTGTTGTTATCGGAGTTGTTGGTTGTGAAATGTTGTAACTGTCAAACCCGGCAGCGTCAACCTTGAGAAGCCAACATGATTCATATAAGCAATGAATGCAAATGGGTTATGCCAGTGAATGTATAGAACATAATCTCATGTCTAGAGTGTGGGTGACGGGCTGCTGCAAGTGCATAAATCTATGAATGATAAGTACAATTAGTTGCTCAATGAATAATCGAGTATATGGGAATTACAAAGAAATCGATTAAGGCAAAGGCAATTTGTCAGCTTATATATGCAAGCATAGACTCATATATAAGCAGCGTTTTCAAGCTTCTTTTCACAAGGTAAAGGGCAGCCGAAATCATGTAGCCCACAGAAGAGGGCGTGATTGGCACCTTTAAGCATATACTATATGATAGTTTAGCTTGAAGAGTTCGGGGCGTCCCACAGTGTAAGCAACTGAAAAACTAAGATCCTTATTTCAAAAAGTGTTGTACTCGTTATTAACTAGGTACCACAATGTGACAGCCATTTTGCTGGGAAGTATATTTGCCTCGCCGAATTCAAATCTGGCCACCATTTTGCTCCATCAGCTCTAGTTTCCATGATATTCCCAATGCAATGCTCATCCGTTTTTTCAGCCACAAATTCAGCCACTATAAAAAAAATAGTTGCAGTCACGAATTCCGAAAATTTCATAACGATTCAACGTAAATTGCGCGAATGTTATCGATTGTAGCGATTTTTTTCCATTTTAAACATGATTTTTTCTCTGAAATGCATTATTTATATATGGTGCACATTTTTTCGGTTCGCCGGATACCCCAGGTATACTACCAAAAATTTGGCCTAATAGCTTCAGTCAAAACTTATAAAAAAAAAAAATTTAAGTGCATGTATATTTCAAAAATCAGTTTTTTGGGATTTGGTAAATATTGGAATAAACACTAAATCCAGCGTAAAATAGAAACGAAAGTATCTCTTTTGATGCCACTTTTCACAAGTCCCATATGACTATAAACATTTTCCTATTGTCAAGCTTTACAATTGGGAAGTTGCTTATTATGGAGGTAAAAATAACTTATTATTGTATGAGTTACAACCAGGAATTGAAACCGAAACTTATTTCGGATACGGTTACGATAATGGTAGTACCGGTATTCCTGATCCGGTAAACGGTTTTATTTGGGTTTCGATTCGATTCACCGACATTTGTTTCGGTTTACCGTTTATACCGGTTCCTATACAACAACCAAAGAGCATGAAAGTAATGAGTTGGAATCCTGGTCCTTAAAAAAATGCAGAATTTTTGCTGAAAAGCGTCTATTTTTAAGACAGTGTACATCCAAATATGATTTTAAGAGAGGCAAGTAAAGTTCAAGTTAGGATCAGTGCCGCGATGAAGGAACTCAACAGTCCCATGATCTCCTCAAAAACCAAAATGATGTTCAGGCAAAAATTCTTCGACGACATCAAACAACCGAACAAAAAGTAATCTTTCCCAAACTTTGCTAAGTGAACTCAGAAGACTTATAGGCGGTATAAGGTTTTAGAATCATGGACACAATGGCAAACTTGCAAGCACAAGGGCAATAGAATAGCATTAAAAATATCCAAAATGAATTCCAAGGCTTTATCCGGTAGAGCTTTCAGCGTACGATTACAAATCCTATCTGCGCCTTCTTATTGTTAAAATTCTTAATTGTACCTTTCAAATGAGACAGAGTTAACGGAGCAACAGGAGTTCTAGAAGGACTTGGCCGATCGATAATATCAAGCGTGCCCAACATATCAGATGAAACTAAGTTAAAAGGCTTAAGCATCGTCTCAAGGTGCGTCGCCAGAGTCTTAGCATGCCCATTATATGTACATATATATCCACCGCCAAAGAGAAAGCTCTGCACCATTACGAACCTTATAATAAAATATGAAAATATAACTTAACTAACATATTACACTGCGCGACAAAAGAAAAAAAAAAACGAAATACACCCGACAAATTATATAATGTAGGTTCTAGGTCTAGTCGAGTAGAACTCAAAACAATTTACTTTTTTTCTGGGGAACCATCCAATTTTTTTTTTATTGACAAATACCGGTTTTTTTTTGGCTTTACACATGAATCTATTTATTACCCCGCCATTTTTATATCGATTCTCTTAATATAATATGTTTGAGAAGGGAGAAAAATGATTCTTTCCAAATCTATATGGAAAAAGGCTTGTTTTTTGAAACTAAGTATGGATTTTTTCAATTTAATCTGAAAATTTCCCAACTATTACACATTTTTCTAACTTTGGCAGCTATTTGAAAAAGATTTTGAAATCAAATGGTTCAAATAATAATTATTATAATACTTTTTAGCTTGTTTTACAGCTTCTTCAAATAGTACCTATTACAACTGCGTATGGTTGGAAAGAGCGTGTCTTTGGTTCGGCTATCGATCAGTTCCTTCAGCCAAAGTCGGTCTGGTTGTAAATGAGAGCAGGACAAATTATTTCTTCGAGTAGAGAGACTCAGCGGTTTGACTCTCAGATTGATGTGCAAATTATACTTATGATGTTGTCAAGGACCACCGACACAAAGAAGAAGGATGTCAGGTCGGAGATCAAACCGAGAATCGGTCTTGCCAATAGATACTACTTGAATCTCAGTTGGCTACGAAACTAACACTCTTCAAGACGCTCATCTTTTCGTTTTGCTTTGTGGGTGATGACTTAACTGATGCAGATGTCCTGGCAGTGTTTGAGCGAAAAGTACTGCGTAAGGTTCTTAACGCCTTACCTATTGGCAACGACTACTGCATTCGATGGAACGACGGATTCTATGTGTTCTACGCGGGGACCGTAAATAATAATTATTTATCAATTTTAAAATTAAAAAAATCATAGTGATAGAGAAATGGTACATGTAAAAGGAGCATACCTATGTGAACGTTGTCACATAAGCTGAGGAAAAAAGAAAACTCAAATCAGAACAACTTTTTGCTCAAAAATAAGTTTTATTTTCTGAGCAAAAAAGAAAACTCATAAATAAGTTTTATTTTCTGAGTAAGATGTAAAACTTAAGAAATAATTTTTTAAATATAACTTATAACAGTTACGATCCCTTTAGTTCTACGTCAAGAGATTTCGCTGGCTAGGTCCTGTTGTGCGTATGGATGAAGAAGCTGCCGCGAGAAAGGTCTCCAATGCGACTCTTGAAGGAAGGACAAAGGGGTAGGTCGCGTCACCGGAGTGGTACCTTGGCGAATTCCCGAGGGTTGTGATGGCGAGTCTAGGAGAAAAAGAATATGTTACGTTTTCGTTTTGATAAATTGACTTTTGTTCTTATCGAACAGTTTTGACAGTTGCGTGCAAAAAACGCACTTAAACTCATTCGTGTATTCAAAACATATAAAAACAGTGCTTCACAATATTGTTCGTACCTACATACTTATGATATTGTCAGTATACTTAGTTGCTTACTACGCAGCAACCAGCATGATTCAGCTCTACGTACACAGGGAGAAAAACGACATTCTCAAAATGAGTTGCCGCGTACTCAATATGCGAACAAGCATTTTTGAGTACACATTTTTGGAAAATACTTCAATTGAGTATATTTCGTACTCAAATAAAAACCAAGAACATAATGTACTTAAATTAAGTACAAAAAACTCAAAATAAGTTGCCGCGTACTCAATATGCGAACAAGCATTTTTGAGTACACATTTTCAGAAAATACTTCAATTGAGTAAATTTCGTACTCAAATAAAAACCAAGAACATAATGTACTTAAATTAAGTACAAAAAACTCAAAATGAGTTGCATTTTGAAAATTTTAAAAAGACTGCGTAATAAATTGGCAGTGTGAGTACTTTTTTTATCTCTTCTTCTTCTTAGCCCAACTGAAATATGTGTATCTATTTGGAAGTTGGCTCAGTGGTTAAGTGTTTAAACCCAAACACTCGAGGTCGTGAGTTAGATTACCACTATGACCGCATGTATGTTTGGTTTAATGCTGGTGTAGAAATGTTTCTTTAACTAATTTTCTCAAATGTCCCCGAACCGATTTATAGAAAAATATAATAAATAAAATATACAGATAAAAAAATTACCATACGTAAAAAAAAATGTAAAATAAATACAACAAGCAACACAACAACATACTTTAATACTTAATTTTTAAACAAAATTTCAACTGCTACGACTGGGAATCGAACCAAGGACCTCCTGTGTGTTGGGCAAGCTGCTTAACCTCTGATCCACGCAAGAGTACAAGAAATTCTCAAAAACGTAAAAAAACAACTTAGTTTGAGTAATTGCAAACTCTCAAATTTGTACTGAAAATTAGAATTATTTACTTAAAATGATCTTTTATGTACTTGCACGGCTTTCGTGCACGGATGTGCTCACTTTGAGTACAATGTACTTGATTATTTTTCTCTGTGTAGAAGCTGCAGCATAGCGCTGAGATCTTCCATGCCAGACTGATTGGCTGGAGATTCAAGAGCTAAAAATAGTTGGCACTGTTGTTGTGACAACAATAAATACCAGCTACAAAAACAACAACAACAAGACCTACGGAGCAACAGATAGTTGTTGATTGAATATTGAATTGAAATGCCAATCGGATGCCCACTAACTGAATGATCAAACAAATGTGTGTGCTTCTAATTGTGTGTACATGAGTGTGTGTGAGTGAGTGTGAGTGTGTGTGAGTGTGTGTGAGTGTGTGTGTGTGTGAGCGAGCGCTTCTATAAATATTTGCCCAACTAACCGGGTGTCATGGATATTATTGACGACTTGTCGTTGACTCATGCGCAAATAACGTTGCTTATTAGACATTCAAAGCCAGCCAAAGGCAAGACTTGGTTTAGGCTTTTGCTTTTAGTGTTATACACTGACAAAAATTGAGTCCGAAACTGAAAGATGGATTCTATGCGAGCATTTCAATACTGCCTTGTGCAACATCAGTAGAAAAATTTTGAAGCTTAGAGGTGAATTTGAAGGCGAACACAATATTCCAGTCATTTCTATATTAGGATTCAATAATTGGCCATCAAGGTGCGAAGGAAACGGACTCCTCTCTTTGAGCGTTGGAGGTGGTGACTTTTCCAAACAGCTCAACTTTTAGTCTGACGGATAACTGTAGCATATTCTAGATATCGTGCCTAAAAGAGTATCATATATAATATTTATGATAATATAATATATAATATTCATATATAAATATTTACTATATTCGAATCCGACATCTGTAGCAAAATGTCGCAAACTCTTTATGAGATGACATTTAATATTCGGTAGCTGACGATCCTTACAGACACTGGCGTGTTTAAGTGTGTTGATTAGGGACTCAATCACTCCCCATGAATGGCGTAGATAGGTTTTTGCAATGGGATATACGGCTAAAATATGATGTATATAAACAAGCTTTTTCAATTTCTTTTTTAAATTGATGGATCATGGATTGATACCCTAAACACCATCCTTAAATAGTTCACTGCTTGCATTCTGTTCATGTCCGTCTTCCTGCAGAAAAAGGCTCAAACATCTTGGTAGTTACTCTGTCCGTAATTAGTCCCAAACTGATTTTATCGCTGCATATGGACAAATCTCGCATTGACCATGATTTCTTTAAGCAATAAAGTATTTTAGAGCCAAATGTATCACAAACTAGTGGACTTTCCAAACTGCTTGGTGACTAAACCTAACATCGAAACAAAATCGATTAAAAGAGTAAAGCAAAGAGCTCATATAGTAGAATATCTCAAAATATGTGCAAGAGACGTCGAAATATTTTGGGACTCCATTGAACGAAAATGGGCTGATGACATTATATATGGATATATATATATCACTAACGAGTCGTAAGACTTTTCGAGAAAAAACTATAAAATATTTCATTACTTTCAACTATTCGCGAGTTATGTGCGTTTTGGGAACTCGAAGTAGCGTTGTTTGTTTTTTACATAACGGTTTCTCGATAACCGAAAAAACGGTCTCGAAATCAATCGAAATGTTGTTTTACCCGATCAAATGTTCTAAGAAAAGCTTAAAACTTTTTAAAATATGTTTCAAAGCAAAAAAAATACTTCAAAATTTCAAGAATATTCGTCTTAAAAAGCTAAACTATCTATGGTTTTCGACAAAGGGTTTAGTGTAACTTTAATCGGGTTATAACTCCTGAAAGCCACTCTCGAAGCACTGGTAATGAAGCGTGGTAGAGACCCAAGAACAACGTGTTTAACTGGCCGCAGCAATAGAAGGGAATGGGGTAGAGGAAGAGCAAAGGCCACACGATCTATAAAGAGAAGTGCAACCAGGGGACGGTAGCTGCATAACATTGAACTGCTAGTTCTCTCCAACCTGGCTTAATATTGCACCACTTACCAAGTGCATAAGCTAGCGACATCATGCGAAAACAACAACAACAGTCCAGCGTAAGCATACATGCTCTGCTCCTCGCTCTTATTGCAAACACAGCCTGGCTCTTCTGTGAATGCTGCTAAGACAGCACACACAAGCGTAACACCATCTGAGCGCAATAACCGATTTATCTGACGGCCTACGAATCGGTTTTATAACCAAGGCGCGCCTATAGATGTTTAACATAAAAAATATTGCTTTGCGATAAAGAATGCAACCGTTATCGAAACGGTAAAAGCTATTGACCGATTTGAGCTGGTAATAGTTGTGTTACTTTTTCGAAAACTATTTGTGGCTTATCTTAAAACCCAACTACATCTAGTTTTCTAGAACTGAAACTTTAACGAATTTATAAAGACTAGTTCGCCTTCGACAATCGAAGACTTCATACACGTTCTCACAACAGCTGATTACGAAGCGTGGACAAGAAAAGACGAAATAACAACGTTTGTGTTTACAATGTATTTTGTTGTTTTTTTTTTTTTAATTTAAGTTGTTTTCTGACTAAAATGCAAAGTATACGGGTGAAACTTATGTTCTGCAAGCCGCAAGCATTTTATCTTTCGAATGGTATAGGTTTCACCTAAAAAAGTTGCGTTATTGAGAAGCAATCGGTACCACACTGAATTTTTGCTTACAGTATTATTATATAGATATAGATTAGAAGTGTCAAAAAGTCAAAAACAAAAAATTTAGTCAAAATACTTGAAATACAAAAAGCAGTAAGAACTTTTTTTTGACAATTTCAAACTGAAATTCACAAACACGCTTCCATGATGAGATCGTTAGATGTAAAACAAAACAGTTTGGATGAAAAGCAAAAACTTGTAATATATGAAAGTCTACAGTTTCTCTGTCTCACAACTTAACACCGAATCCGATTTACGAAAAAACACTTTTTCACTCGAAATGCCTAAGTTTTTGTTCACTGTGTAGCTTTGTCTCTAACTTGGTTAGCAGCAGGTAGGGCATTGGCAAGTAATCGAAACCGCTGGCATTTAGATGCAAATGAGCTTAACTAATCAAAAACGGAGCTGTGGAGCTGCCAATGAGCAGCTGATGCTTTTGGCCAAGAAGCGGACACCGCTGTGGCTACCCGCGCTTACCCACTGCCACTTCCCCGGGCACAACCGCCTACTGTCAACTGATGGGCTTGGCTCTAACGTGCTGTCAACAGTTGGACGGAGAGACAACATGGCACACAGCGGGCGGTTGTCGCCAATGGGCCCTCTTTAAGACCCGCCCTGCCCCGCCCCTCGGCCCAAGTGCTAGGGCCTATTAAAGTGTTAATGAAAAAAGCAAAACGGTTTAATCACAAAATATTTGATTTGCATATAAATTATGTACAAGTTGTTGTTGTTATTTATGTTTCGCTATTTGCTATGAGCATAGTTGTAGTAGTAGCTGTTGTTTTTGCTTTTTGGCAACATCTGCACAAACAACACAAGTTTTCGTACACTCTAAAGTTTGTAAATATTTTGTCTTAAAGTTGATTTTTTGGCCAATACACAAACGTTTACAAATATTTATGTGCTCCTAATATAAGCATGCTTGCTCTTCTTTTCGCTCTCACTGCTAACAAAGTACATAATAACGCATAAGCTAGCGCCATCTAGCAGTAATCTAAAGCAGGTATCGGCAGCAGGAAAGTTGCTAATGGCAACTGAAAACCATGTTTGTCGTATGGGTTGGCCAACTGCTAAAAGTTAACAAAATATACGTTGGAATGTTTGAAAATGATCTGAGAAAACTAACTAAATGAAACAAGTCTCCGAATTCGTGTTTTTCATTCATTTAAACCAATATCTTAGTGAGCGTTCTACAAAATTCCGTCTCTTTAAGATGGTCCTCTGACATGCTTATTAATGTATTTCAGTCCATAAACTTCTCACGTAAACAACATCTGAAAATTTCGCATACACATGAATCTTTTCATGCGCGAACGTAGATGGCCCCTCTTGGCAGCGACTACAGCATTCGATGGAACGACGAACTAAATCTACGAGCTCTACGAAGACATAAGACAGCGGCTTCGAGTCAGCCTCATATTGTGGTATCACGGGGTGGAGAAGGTGTGTTCTATGAGAACTGCTAGTGACTTTTTGAATGAGTTTCCGTCATAGCTCCTGACGATTACCAGTTGTTAATAAAGTACTGTCAAATACTGAGGAAGCTGCAGCGTAAATCTTTCAGTGGAAAACAATGAATATCGTGTGCTCAGTGATTCCCTGAATTCGCTTGTTCCTGGTCGTCAGCTCAAGTGACGCCGAATGTTCAGTTCGCCCAAAAGAGTGGTGCTCACGCCAGAAAACGTCGAGAAAAATGCTTTGAGTGATTTGCAAAACTATTCGCCGTGAATTGTGATATTGTGAAGGTGGAACGAGGATGCTCCCAAGCGGGAGTTCTACCTTCTCTTCCCTGGGGCTTCTGCAAGAGATTCAAAATACGGGCGCACATATCGCACGTATCAGGTAAAACCCTCCCCACAGTTTGCACCATAATGCAAGATTTATGGAATAAGATTGACTCCTGATGCAATACACAAAGTGTCACCGTAAATCCGAGAATGAACCCAGGTTCATTGCAACGAGAAACGCACGATGTATGGGTTGATTCTTGCAATGCTCAAGGATGTGACTCTTGCGCTGTCCACTGATGTAAAGTAACTGGTGGTGACACTTGAACTTAAGCTGACCTAGAAAGTGCGTTCTGGCAGCGCAGACGGACTTAGTAAAACCTGGGGAATGACGACGAGCGCAGTATCTGTGCATAATCAAACCCGTCGTATCATAAGCAACAGTGGATTGGTGAAAGAGATGGTTCAATCCAGCGTTACTCTTCTGTTCAGACTGTTTAGGATTCACAGGTGCCATGAGAACTACATCAATTGATGCTCTAAACGCACTGTTAAATCTAAACCCTCTTGACGTCTTTGTACCAGAAGGGGCAATGAAAGCGACTAGCAGACTCCATAACAACGCAGTTTGGACGAGCTTAAAGAGTTTTGGTCACACACTAATGGCCAGCTTTACTCGATGATTACTATTAGTGTTGTGCCAAATATGAATTTTGGCCGCAGACACAGTGTGGTGTTGCCCACACAAGACTACTGGAGCGATCCAGGACTCATACTAAGGTGAAACACCCATGTCTTATACACAGAAAAATGAACTGATTGGTATGTTAATGAAAATTTCGTCAGTTTTCCAAACGAAAATTCACGCAATTCTGCGTGGGTTCCGGTACACCCAGTTATCCAGGGCAATGAAATGGCAGATGAGCTGGCAGTCGACACAGGCAATATCTGTAAAAACGATGCACATCCACCACAGAATGCCGCGTAACAGAGCAATTCGTGAATTAATCGAATCCAATGGCAGGGACAGACCTGCATGTTCTGGTTGAATTAATAACGGGTCACTATACATTTGGCCAACACCTGGCCAATAGGGGCCTCTTTGGCGACCTTGTCTTAAAAAAAGCCGACTCGACGAAACACTTTCTATGTCACTGCCCGACCTATGCCAAGATACGAAGGCGCATTTTGAGATGTGATACACTCCGCATGAGGCAGGTGTATACCAACAAAAGTCGGCAAGATTGTGTTAAGGAGGGACTTCTCATTCCAACTGTCCCTCCACTGTCTTTACTTCTTCTAATGGGCATGACACAGTGGGCAAAGCCGCCTGAGTGCTAGTGATAGGTCAACCTTATCTGATGATCCATCACACCCACCACAAATCTAATCTTATCTTACGCGCAACCGTATGACCATTTTAGAGCAGTATTTGATCCGTACAAGCTTTTGCGCTGTTTAGTAATCGTGGACGAAACATGAAAACCGGAGACCAAGGAACAGTCATAGCAGTGGATTTTTCGGAGTAAACGTGCACCAAACAAGACCAAGCTGCTTCTGATGGCCAACAAGATCATGGTTACAATTTTTTGGGTACAACAACTACACAGGTCTACAAATAACGTGGTCAAGCTTCCTGCTATTTCAACTGTCCTTTCTCTCTTTTTACTTCCTCTGTCGGGCATAGCACAATGGGCAAGGCTGCCTGAGTGCTAGGGATGGTTCAAACCTCTCTGATAAGCCTTCGCACCCACCACGAATCTTATCTAATAAGCGTTCTACTACTTCATATCCTTTGTAAGCTCCTTGGGTTTTCATAAGGGTAGGGTCGCTGCCAGAGTGTCGGCTCGAACTTAACTTAACTATCAGTCTAGCCCAGAAAAATAAAGATTTTTTTAAAATTTCAGAGTCGGGTAACCTCTATATTTATAATTTTTATTTTGTTCAACTAAAAAAATAACGTTGTCCCGAAGTTGTGAGTCCCTAATATACGCTTTGTAAGGGTATTTCAAGATCACTAACAAGACAATACAAAATATATGAATACAAAAAATAGCTGTTGACAATGTTATAAAAAAAATCTATTAAGCCGATTACCTTTGTGTTTGGACGTAAAAATCTCTCTTTATTCCGCCATATTTCGTGTTTATTATGCACCAATACATAGGCACTGCCATAAGTATATAGTAGCACGATTTTAAATCTAAACTTTAAAATACCAAATAGTTGTTCATAGAATAGTCTTAACAAAAGTTTGATGGAATATGCAGGCAAACCTTAATTATATACCTAAATGCATGTATTTTAAAATTTAAATTTAAATAAAATGCAAAATAATGAAATAATTTGTGTTATTGTAGTGTCTTCACAATGGGGAATAAATAATAACAAAGCTCCATTTGCTTATAATATTTGAAAAATGTGAGTCACTTAACACGAACTCAAAATGATCTAATATCATAATTTGTGCAGCATCCTTGCTCAACAGCTAGTATGAATCATTTACAGTTAAATCTGTGCAGTGGCGTAGAAAGAGGGCGAGGGAGTCCCAGGGCATCAATGGTTTTAGCTCAAATATATCATTTCCGATTAATTTTGTGTCTCTGAACCTGATATTTCTTAGCAAAACAACCAGATTTCGCTTGTCACCAAATCCCTAAAACGTGTGTATCTCATGGACAGTAAGTTCTATCTTCATCCAAGTTACATTTAAGCAAAATCGAGCAAAAAGTTACGTAAACATTAACATTTGAAATTCAAAAAGCCATTAAAACTAATATTTACCGATATTTTAACTTTAATCTACCGATTTTGTTCAAATCAGTGTTAAATTACACTATGCAACAAATTTCAACTCAATGAAAGGCCCATGGGTAAAAATAACTTTTCCGGTAAATCTAGGGTCGCTGATTTCGAATCCGCAAACCATTTTAAGTTTTCTAGCAAAGTTTTCAAGCTATTGCCAATTTAAAAAACTCGAGATGAGCTGTATGTTGGAATAAAGGTAATTAAATTTGAATTCAATACCTCTCAAACGATTTTGATCTATAAAATAAAATAATGATAAAATGCCATAATCTGCAATTTTATTGAATTTCCCTAAAAAATAAACATGGTTAAAACATAAATTTTGCGGTAAATATGGGGTCACTGATTTGGAATTCGGAAACCGTTTCGAATTATTTAGAACGGTTTTTGAATTATCGCTATTTCGGGTTATTCGAGAGTTGGGGAGTCAGCAAAACGCATTTTACTCGGGAACCTTACTGCCGATCGGGATGAAATGTAACTTAAATTGAAGGTGTCGATTCAAAAGTCCTCCGGCAATTTTGGCCTTCTTATTCCGATTGCGAGTTACAAGGCAATGAACTCAAAAAATCTTTTGGAAATAACAATTTTTTTGTAGTCCATTGCCCTATGATAGTGATAGACGTTCCTAAAAGAGCAAAATTAGAGACATAACTGTAATTTAAATTCTCAAAAAAAAAAAAAAATACCCGAAAACACGAATGTTATTGTTATTGTACCACATAAAAGATAGTTTCGTGGATGGAAAAAGTAACTTTTAAAGAAAATTATATGGAATTTAATACCAAGCATTAAGCTCTCCCCCCTTTCCAACAACTATCTGCGCCACTGGCATGAATCACTAATGCCGTGCTTTACAGTTCTAATCTAAGTATCAATGAGTCGCATTTTAAAAATATAAATTATCAGCAGTGTCTAAGAAATTAATCCCCTAACCGTCAATAATTTTTTCTTTCTTTTTCTTTTCTTCTCAAACAATATTTTGTAAAATATTATTTGTTTGAGATTTCTGTGGAACTTCCAGCTCAATATGTTAGACCTTTATGCATTGATACTTTCCAGAACTTGATCTTTGACATAGTAGATTCGTATTAAGTATGAGTTTCGTATTTAACCAACTATTTAAGTTCAAATTTAATTGCGTATATCATAGCTAAATAAAAGGATTCAATCGATTTTAACCCATTTTATGCCACATTTTTCGAATACTTTATTAAATGTTATAGCCCGTCGTCAAAAGTTAGCTATCTGTCTTCCCTGTACGACAAGTCGTACAACGGCGGATCGAAAGATATCAGAAAAATATAGGGCATGTAAGTATTTTGAAGGTATCGGCAAGATTTTATAAAAAGGAAAAACATTAGATTTGTAAATTGTTATTTATTATTGAACCTGTATCATCTTTCTTTCGATTTTTCGATTAATCATTTGTCCATCCGTATCATGCGCTCCTCTGCTTATTTACTAAGCATATGAATCCAGGAAACAACAAAATTTTGATTTAAGCTAAATATTTCCGCTTTCGACAAGACCAGGTCAAGATCCAGAGCTTACGAAAAGGATCAATCTGTTTGTGGGTAAGAATTTGTCAAGTCCAAATCATACTCAAAGTTTCATGAGATATGTAGTGTTATGAAAAACAAATGTCCTCATGGTTCTTTTTAACAAATTTCGACTATATATCGAGCTATGAATATATAGGTAGTCTTTTTTTTTTTTAACTCGTATCTCGTAAAAGAATTGAGATAACTTGATAATGATTTTTTAGATGAAGTAAAAGTCTTAAATCTTTAAAAATAAGTTATTTATGTTGTTTTAAATTTAATTTTTTAACTTGCGCAAAAAAAATATTCGTCAGACTTCCTTTAAAAATAAAACAATAAGTTCACTAATGAAATAAAAATAATAAAAATTGGTTTGATCTCAAAACTATGGAAGTTTTTCTGTATTTGTGATGACACCTCCAACCACAAAAAAAAGCTTTAATCTCGGCAATATTTGCTACAATCAACCATTTTCGAAATATAATGTATTGAAATTCCAGGTCAAAAGTCACAAAAATAGTCTTTCATAGGTAGTGTTTTCGGTACTTGCAATTCATTTTTTCTCTTCAGAAAAGTTGTAGAGCGCAAAATTCTCTACAAATTTGGTCCACAACAATATATTCTACAATAAACCGTTTTTGAGATGAATTTGAGTATGATTTGGTCATTTCGAATTTTAGGGGTCCACTTGAGAAATCCTTACCCTCGTATAAAAGTCAGATGATCAACTTTTGTTGCCATCAACACACCTATCAACAAAAAACTCGATATTTGTAAAGAGCATTTAAGAAAAATAACTCCAGATCCAATTTCAAGGGTGTCCAAAAGCACCAGGAGTCTATAAATCAAGGTGTTAAACTCACTTTCTAACTATTTTGGAGCTTCTTCTACAATACATAATAGTTAAGTTATTTCGAAAAGATTAAGAAAGGTTTTTTTAGCCTCACGAGCCCAGAGCGATGTACAGAACTTTTGCCATACATATTTTATGAAAGTCCATAAAATTTACTTTTAATTTGATTGTACAACGGTTCGCACAACGGCACAAAGTGTGTTAAAGTAATTCAAAATTCGTATAATTTCGGGAATTGCAATTCTAGTTAGAAGAGCAATTCCGTGATTGTTGCAAAAATGGATTTTAGGATTTATTTTTGGTATTTTTTAGCAGTGGGCCAACCTAAACAACGTATTCTTTTTTTTCATTAATTTGGAATTTAGCCGTACGAATTCCAAAATTTGAAATGGTGACCAACCCTGACGATAAACCACTACTAGAAGTAGTTATACGGCTTTGTATGAATCCCTAAAAAAACTGAGCTTTTTATTACCAGCCTCTATTTATAACTCATAACTAAGTGCACATAGTTTTCTGTTACATATAGTTTCATTATTACTGAGTCAGCACAGTAAAGTCGTAAAATTTTTTATTGCTCATAGTAATTAGTATTTGCATATTTTACCTCTTTTGTAAAACCTGAACTTACTGTATTTTTCATTTGCCAGGGACTTGAGATATTTGTTTTGTACTCTTTACTAACCAGTATGTGAACATCTAATGTTTGCGATTTTCTAGACATAATTTCCTTATCATACTAGCTGTAATGCTAGATTTATAAAGCCAAATTATCGATAAACTTTATTCGATTGTTTTGATTACCAATAGATATTTGCATAACTTGCATTTTAGCGAGTTATTTGCATATAAGAACGCACTTGCACTTTTCCACTGATCTTTCTTCTCTCTGTGGCAAGCTATCCTTCCAAAAGTATTCTTGCTCCAGCTCATACCAATCCTTGTCTTAAACCATGCCAAACAATGAGCTTCTTGTTGGAATGATAACGGCATAGCCAACAATGCCACAAAGCTGAAAAGTCTTATCTCCGGACTCATATAGAGCATCTGCAGCAGATGACGTCATCACCCATGCCTCAGCGCCATAAAGCAAAAGGGGAAGGATGAGAGTCTTCTTCTTCTTCTTCTTAACTGGCCATAACAACCCGTTATCGGGTTACGATCTGATGTAAATACATTCTTTCATTGGAATTGTGGTTTTACGTGGTGGGTCCCACACCCTACGCACAACCCTTTTAAGGCCTACTGGTCTCGAAAGAACCCAGTGTTATTGTTAGTCGCCTCATACGACAAGCGGTGGTATTCTCTAACCCGCTCACCACACGGGGGGACGAGCGTCTTACAGAGTGTTAATTTCGTGTTTCGAGAGTGGTTACTCATTTGCCTACTGTGACTAAAGTAACATCTATTGGCTATAGTGATTCTACGCTTGACCTTCATGTTGATATAGTTTATTCTTTATGACTGTGTATCTAGGCGAAACCCTTGACAACATCAAAAGTATAGTTTTCTTTACTCGAAGAAAAAATATGCTTTGTCTCGCTCTCATTTACAACCAGACCCACCCTAGCAGTTTATCTATCAACAGGCACAAAGGCTTTGGTAATTGCTAACTCAGTACCACCAATGATGTCAAGATCATCTACGTAGGCATAGCAGCTGGGCACTCTTATGGTCCAATATTGTCCCGTTCCGATGTACTTCGTGTGTTGCTCACCGTGTGCAAAGTCGAACGAAATTTGCAAAGATACCGAACTTAGACAATGCATCTTTCATTTGATCCCTCCACGCGCTAACAAGTGCTGCTTTATAATCGTCACGTATTGGTATTAGTGATGATAGTGATAGGTCGATGCTGGACTTACCAGGTCTTAAACCACACCAAGTTCCGATCAATGCTTTCGCGAATGCCTTTAGTTTGTCTCGTAACAAGCTCGATAGGACCTTAAATGCGATAAAAAGAAGACTGGTCATACCGTGAGGTTACCCATCTTGAGGACAAGGCAGATGACATCAAGAAGACTACTCTCATCTATCCATATTCGCTCTACTGTCAGAGACACATTACAGTATTACAACCTTTGGAATTTACATATATAAGCTTTGCTTATCAGACCAGGTCTTATTACGAGCCACATCAAACACTATCCAATCAGTACTTTAGAGTTGCAAGCGGCATTGTTGGAAATAAGTACTTTGGGGTGCCGTTTGACGTCATAAGGATTCCAAGCGCCTTACGATCATTAGCCACAATTGCTAACAATTGAGTCACTAGTTGATCTGGATTCGAATCATCTTCTGCTTATTCCTCAGCCGATTACCATTGTGCCGGAGTACAACCAGTCTTAAAGTCTATATAGCGCAAATCCAGCAGCACCTAAGCAACAACAACGTCGTGGAGTTACATTTCCCCGATGACTTTACCGCAGTGGAAGTTTTGCGCAAAAGTATCAGCTTCAAATTTCTCTAATTGTTATCACTCTGTGGAAATGCGGCTTAGGCATCACCAAAGACAGTAAATAAGGATCTACGCCATTGTTTATTTAACGTAACATGTACCTGCTGAGGTTTAAAATCACGGTGTTCGGATTGATACATTTCGTCAATAAACTATCCTATGGAGTGTATGGGAAGGGGATGTCAACTTGGATGCCATATGGTACTCTATATTAAATAAAATGTACCATATGGCATATGTCCTATATGTTCCGTAAGTACCAATGGAAGAAGATGCGTTGGGCAATCTTGTCCAGATATTATCTTAGATCAGGTGTATTGGGACACAAGATTGTGGGATGGCTGGCCGCCATCACCAAAAACAATACAAACGATATTGTATACTCTTTGTCAGCACTCCCTGCGGACAAGCCACTTTCACAAGAGACCTCAAATATCCTTAAAGTTGCGCTGGAGCTCCGTCGAAATCAAACTGACATATCTTCAGGACCAAGGGAATCGCAGCCATTGGCATGTGATTCGTTAACTCAAGAAAGCATCTATTACAACCGCCCAGCTTCTGGCATTTCATTTACGTCGCACAGTGGTGCCATCTGACTTCTTATCGGCAAAATTTATAACTTTGCAAGGAGTAAAGTAAAATACCCTTCCACTTCTTTTTTTTGTAGTTCTCTTTTGGCACTGTTTTTGTCAACGAGCTTAAGAGTAATAGAGTGGAATCCTTGGCCGTTACATTGAGTCGAATGGTTGATGGTTTTTTTGCTCTATTTTTTCTCTTTTGACTGCGAGTGAGTCGGTCTAATAGAGACAGCAACACAAGCAGCTTTACACGTACACTGTCTTGGAAATGGACGCTTTTCAGCGTTTTCCACTCCATTACTTTCATGCTCTTTGGTTTTTGTATAGGAACCGGTATAACCACTAAACCGAAACAAATATCCGTAAAACGAACCGAAACCGATATTATTGAAAAAATAAAACCGAAATAAAACTGTAAACGTATCCGAAATAAGTTTGGTTTTGAATCCCTGATTACAGCAAAGCTCGTGTTTCTACAATAAACTGGGCAATTCTTTGATACAGTTACTTGTATTACGATTATCTGTATACATACATATATAAAAATAAATGTTGGTTTGTGTGCATGTCTATCTCTTTCTAAGCGGTTAGTCCGATTGCTATAATGCTTTGGGGATATATTCTTCACATCCTATCCATAGGCTCCAAATATCTTAACCCTTTCCCCCATGACAGAATTACGCGGCACAGCTTTGCACACGGTTACAGTGCATATGTAGTGGGAAAATTATTAAGATCAGATAGAAATTTTGAAAGATGTAGGTAATAAATTTCCAATATTATACCCCTCATCCTATAAACTGCAACAGAATTCGACGTTTTACGGGAATGTCAAGGCTAACATTTATGTTAGAGGGAACTGTGCACAGAGTCTGGCAACACCTACTAACAGGAACGGGAAGAGAAAATGTAGAGAAATGGTTAAAAGAAAAAAAAGCGAGGAGTAGGCGGAGTGAAACGTAAATCTAAAAACGCAGATTCTCTCTATATACATGTCTCAATCCAGTGAACTCGAAAACGGCTCGAGCGATCAGCTTGAAATTTGTTTTAACATCTTTGTTGAAGTTCAGGGAAAGCTTATGGTCAAAATATGCATCATTTTTAGGTAGAAGTAGAGGAAAAGGATGAAGGATGAAGATGAGAAAGAGGGTATGAAGATATTGATACCAATATCCGCAGCTGGACATGGTATCTGGAAGAGATAGAGAGAGAAAGAAAAGGAAGAGAAGCGGGAAGAATAATTTGGTCTACCTCGAATGAGGCACCGGGGTTGGCGCGAGGAGCGAGCAGTAGGCAGAGCCCCTTTTTTTCGATAAAAAAATGTCTGATTTTTGTTTGTGCAAAACGAAGTTTGTCGGGTTGCCATATAGAGTACAGATCTTTTGATTTGAGTACAAGAAATGCTCGTAAATAAGTCATCATTTTTGGATAGTTTTTATGTAACTGCAGTGCTAATCACCACTAAAGAGCATAAAATTACCGTCTGACTCTCACTAGTGTCACAGGACTCTAAGCGTATGCTACGTAGATTCAGTTGTTTTTCTTCATATTTCTTATTTTATTTTCCAAATCTTTTAGGTTCTGAAACTAACATTTTGCTAATTTGCATCAAATCGAAACCAAAAAATGCATGTCCATCTTTCATTGTAAAAAGTTCTAGATTAAGATTTTCATGTTCATTCCAAAATAATCATATGTTCAGATCCTTTCCTGGTACTTCGCAGCTATAAGCAGCCCTTTCCCCCTGCCATTGATTATGCCATTCCCAACACTTGAGCTTTGCTTTAAAGCTCATTCAATTCAATAAAAGCCAAAGTGACTCACCAGCCAAAACTGCTCATGCTTTGAATCTTTAAAATCCTCTATCTAATTCGGACATTTTTGCAACTGTAACCAGAGATACTTTTTGGAGGTGCCTCGTTTCCGCTCCCGCTCCCGCTCCAGTTGCCGCCACCAGATCGCGCTCCTCGTCTCCATTAGGCTAAGCTCTAAGCTCTGTCCATGCCGGTTTCTCGCTTTGACGTTGCTTGCAAATTAAGTTAGTCTCAGCGTCGGCGTCGGCGTTGGCGTCGGCGTTGGCGTCGGCGTCGCTGCAGACGTCGCCGGTCCATTAAAAATGCACAACGCAAAATGCCGAAACGCCAACCGAAAATGCCAACAACAAAAATAAAATGGAAAACATGAACAATTATTCTTAATTCTTAATTTTTGTCTTTTTTTTTTTTTATTTTTTCGTTTTTTTTTTTTCTTTGCATATTTTGTTCTTTTTTGCTCTGCGACGTCCGCTGGCTCCGGCCAGTCGCGCTTTGTGCAGGAATTAGTCAGGAAATTAATTAATCAAAACTATAGCAACAACAACACCATCTAAAACAACAACAAAAGAGCCACAAGCAAACACCACAACAAAAAAAAAAATAATAATAATAACGACAAATGCTCTACAATTTGTTTGCTGTCATTTGCTTGTTGAGTGAGCGGCAACCCTGGACCGCCCCTTCGCTCGCCATTCTACTATTCAGAGAGTTTTTATTATTATTTAATTTGTTTTACTTGTTTTTATGGCTACGTTGTTTTTGTTTTTATTGTTGTTGACACACTAAGGGCACTCTGGGTTTGATTTGCAGCTTTCAATTGCTCTATCGAATCTTGGTAGAGCATTTGGTGGCCCATGTGGCGAGCATCTGCGTCACAATTCGCCATTTTCCATTTGCCTTAGAGTAAGACTCGTGACACGAAATTCGCAAATGTAAGAAAGAAAATGCTCTACAGTTCCAAATGACAATCGACATCTGAGCGTCCGTATGAACACCTGCATCTCAGAGAGCATAAGTATTGGCGACAGCACGTTTTACCAAAAGATGCGCATCAGCCGTACACAGATTAAGTTTGTGAAATCAAGTTCATATCTCAACCCCTTCCAGCGTGGATTAATTCGGCTTCACACTATAAAATCCAAACAAAATTTCTTGTGCTTCTGCGATTATCAAGATCGTACGCCTCAAAAATTTAGGCAATAATGCATAATTTTTGCACCATTCTCTTATTAATTTTGTTTCAGCCATAAACGCTTTATAAAACGTTTCCGAACCCTAAACCCGTAAACCGTAATGTGTGTTTCTTTATAACTTTGATGCAGGCAGTTTTTGAAATTGTGCTTATGACTTGAAAAGTAAAGCTTATTAAGATAATCATAAGCTCGAAGTGTTCAATTTCTAACCAATCGTTAGATTACTCACGAGTCTAACGGCTATCTTAAGCCTAGTACGCAGATACGCGAAGTTTTCATTTTGCTATCAAACTACTTATAATAAGTCATGGCGAATTTTTTTTATGCACAACATTTATTTCTATGGTACGCAGCAGCAAACAAAAACACAGCCTGTCGTATTGCAAATTGCCACCTTTTATACTAAGAGTTGCAATACAGATAGTGTTTGTGGATTGAATAAACAGCTGAAAACTCGCGCGAATAATATGTCAAAAATTTATTTATAAAAAGAGTCTAAGCACTTCTGAAAGGTAGGAAAAAACGAGTGCTTATAAAAGCTGTTGAGGCTAGAAAATGTTTAGGGCTTATAAAAAACATTTTATGCAGACAGTACCGACGGACACCTACCCGACTGTCTGCATAAAAATTGTTTTCTCTATCGATAGTGTAAATACACGCTAAGCAGCTAAGGTTACTATCGAATATTTTCTTGAAACTATCGAAAATATCGAATGACGCCACTATCGATAGTTTTGTAGCCTCCATAGCCAAAGAGCATGAAATTTAATAGAGTAGAATCCTTGGACTTGCTGAAATGCGACCATTTCAAAGACACTCCATATGTGCGTTTTTTGTGCTTTTTCTCTTTCTCAATTTGGCCTACGAGTGAGTCGGCCTAACAGAGACAGCAACACAAGCAGCCTCGCGCGTACACTGTCTTTGAAATGGTCACATTTCCGCAAAAATAGAACGGTCCAGGATGCCAGCCTGCCCCTTCGTCGTCCTTCTTTACTAGCAGCAGTGAAGACCTTTCTCGCGGGAGCTTCTTAAACACATGACCTAGCCAGCGGAGCCGCTAGATGTTAAATCGCTTGACTATGTCAATGTCGTCATAGAGCTTATAGAGCTCGAATTCAGACTGTCAAAAACCAAAGTCTATTTGAGAGAGTGAAATGGGAGCACAAGGTTAGCTTTGCCTCCATGTGAACTATTTGCGGTTCATCACACAACTCAACTGCTCAACTCTAGTTCATTCCAGTTAACTCACGAAGCCCAAAACTTTGGTTAGCGTCTCCAAAGCTATCTCCGTCCCTGGCCATGGCTTTATTTGCCAGAACCTCGACCAGATCGTTGGCTTTGTGACTCGTTTGCGTGCCGGCTAGCTCCAACCTTGAGAGGCGCTTAAAATGTTTTGACTGTTGTTTTGTTTTTGGCTTTAATAGAGAACAACAACGACAACAACAATTTTAGTTCTAACAAGATACGAAAACCAACAAATTGTGTTGCCAATTTAGCTTCTTTTTTTTCTAATTTTGTGCAATTAAATGGCGTTAACAACAGCAACAACAACAGATATTCGTAGCGAAATTTAAAACGCATTTAACAAAATGATATAAATAAAATTACGGCATTGAATAGATTTGCATAAATTTGCGACCAATTTGCGGACAGGAAGAGCAAAAGTTGCAAGAGTTAAGAGTTCGGCAGTTCGGATCTCGAATCTCACAGCAAGTAGCTCCAAACAAAGAGAAATTTAGTTTTTATTCATAAAATAAGATCACAAATTTCGAAAGTTGTATTGCAGCAAACTTATTGTTTTCAATTTTTTTTTTTATAATTTCATGTCGTGGGTTGGTCAAAATCGTGAAGTTGGCAGTTTACACTATGCAACAAATTTGGCCTCAATTAAAGTCCTACGGATAAAACATAACTTTTTTGTTAAGTTTTGGTTCGCTGATTTCGAATCCGAAAACCATTATGGATTTTCTAGCACCGTTTTCGAATTATCGCTATTAAAAAAAAATTCGAGATTTCGAGAGTTGCGAAGTCAGCTAATATTATTATCGAGATGAATTGTAACTCGAATTGAAGGTAATTTAAAATCAAATCAATGTCTTCCAGACTTTTTTGGTCTAAATTGTTTCGATTGAACAGGACAATGAACTCAAAATCTTTTTTTTTTTATTCCAAATGAATTAAATCGAAACAAAAAAAATGTTGTAGTCGGTTATTTTTGGATGCGATAAATTGATACTTTGCGAACATTTCAACACCAATTTTAGCAAAATCGGAATCGAAATGGCGAAGTTATAAGGGAACGTCGAAAAATACCACAATCGAGAAGCTGATTTCAAATCCGGAAACAGTTTTGAGCTATCTAGAACGGTTTTCGAAATATCGCTATTTTAAAGTTCAAATTTAAATTACAGATTTCGAAAGTGGCGATGTCAGCAAATCTCATATTACTTTGGAGGCTTATTGCCGATCGATATGAACAGTAACTTGAATTAAAGGTATTTAGGTGTCGTTTCAAAGGTCCTCGGACAGTTTATGTCTATCTTATCTCGATTGTGGATTTCAAGGCACTGAACTGAAAAAAAAACAAACAAAAACATAAAAATTAAAATTTTCAAAACATTTTTTCAGGTTTTTGCATTGTACCTCAAAATCGACTCAAGGTTGATCAAAAGTAACCGACTTAAATGTGTTTTTTTCGTTTTTGATTTAATTAATTTGGAATAAAAAAAGAGAATTTTCAATTTTCGGGAAAAAATTTAGTTTATTGCCCTGTTACTTGCAATCGAAACAAGGTAGACCAAAAACGTCTGGTAGACATTGATGTGATATTAAATTACCTTTAATTCGAGTTACAATTCAGTACGCTGTCGGTACTAAGTTTCCCGAGTTTTATGAGATTAGCTGACTTCGCAAATCTCGAAATCAAGAATTTTTCGAAATAGCGATAATTTGAGAACGGTGCTAGAAAATCCAAAATGGTTTCCGGATTCCAAATCAGCGACCCAAAATGTACCGGAAAAAGTATGTTTTAGACATAAGGTTTTTTTTTTTGTTGCATAGTGTAATACTAATAATCAATTAACATAGATAATTAGTTAAGAGCAGCATTTGAAAACGAAAGGAAATTAAAACCGACAAGACAAAAACAATAATTTAATGAAAATAAATGGTAGATTTTAAAAAAACATTAATTAATTGTTAAAGAAATGCTTGAAAATGCTAGAATGGAATGGGAAGTAGCGTTAGGCTATAGCTACCGCACTTGTTTTATCTCTGAGATAAATCTTGTTATCTGTAACTCTCAATATGGAAGTTCATTCTTTTTCTGGATAGTGCATCAAATACAGCGAGTATTTGTTACGGGGATTCTTCCGGCTGTTCATAAAAGCGAAAGGTGTTGGAGTTGATCACGCCAGGCTTACTAAAGTGCGCCTCTAGTGATCAGTAAGTAACTTTAAGTCTTTTTCCGTACTTTCTTGAACCTATTAGAGTTAAAGAAGACAAGGCTTGGCCTGTCTAAGGCCAGGAGCACCGTTCCAGCCTACGGTTAATCTTAATCTTTTCTCTACTCTTAATAGTTGCTTTATCGTCTCTCTGCCAATGCAACAGAACGTCTCTGGTGCTATCAAAAGGTTAGTTGCACCGTTTCTTGCATGTCGTTGTAGTTACCCGGGAGAGTTTTTTTCATCTTCCCAGAAAGTCTCGTTTGATTCGGGTTTCCAGATGGAGTTAATTTTAGTTCCTTCAACCGCTCTTATGACGACCTGTCATAGCTCTTTCGCTGTAGTATAGGTTTCTTTTCACGTTTCTATGCGCATATCGGCCAAAACTTCAGTCCGGAAGACGTTGGTTTTTGTACCCTTAGATTTGCAGATATGTGCCCACGATGCCGCTAGGTCACTTTTAACACAGGAGCCAAAGTTGTGGTCAAATGTGACCCCTTACCTGGTGAATAGCATATCTACCAAGACATTGTGAGCCAATATCCTCGGGCTCAAGCGCGGAGCTCTATCTCCACTGCTATGGAGTTTCCTTGTCGACAAACAATGTCAGGGTTAAGCTAATGATTTCCCATTGCATTGGGAAAGTTTGACAACACTCTCTGTGGTATAATACAGCAAATTCTTGTAGACTTTTTGCTGGCACTGTGGAGGTATGTTCGACTTGGCAAAGTCAATCTTGCTGCGCCACTGTGTTGGCTCCTCGCAGTCTTCGTCTTCGGAGTCGGTGTTTTCACATAAATAGCGGCGTGCCTCCTTTGGTTCAAAATTTGTCGTGTTATTGCGTCTAATGCAAGATATACCCAAAAAAGCTACTACTATTTTTACTGGAATAAAATGTTCCTTGTTGGAATTTTATATTTAAACTGACAGTTTATGTACGAATGTCTGCACAAGTGCATAACTTGTATGTGGATTTCCCTGTAGACATAAGCAATATAAGGGCTGGCTACGAGTTCCAAATCGGAACATGACATCTCTTGTCGTCTACGATGGCTTGGCAATTGGCGAGTTTTACACACTTTAAGATGCTAATCCGCCTCTAGTGCTCTTTGGCTGTGAAGCCTGGGCGATGATGTTGCCCGATGAGAAAAAAGTGCTCTATAAGATCTTTAGCTCTTTACACGACGACTGTTGATTTCGATTAACTGACACTGACATAGTAAAGCCGGTAGCAAGCATTGGAATATGCCGAAGGGGCTGTTTGTACCTGTTAACGAGATGCTATGACCAGTTAAGAGGAAGAAGAATTTTTCATATTTGTATAGTATAGAAATCGAATAAAATGGTTTTGGTTGAGAATTGACCTTTTGCGCAGCAAACCGGGCTGCATTGGTTTTTACCGTCCCTCTATTCATTATGTCCTGTATTAACCGATTTTTTTTCAGACAGGCTGAAAAGGTTGACGGTTATTTGCGAGCTCTGTTGTACTGCTTT
The DNA here is from genome assembly GCA_035041775.1 of Chymomyza caudatula. Taxonomy (NCBI): domain Eukaryota; kingdom Metazoa; phylum Arthropoda; class Insecta; order Diptera; family Drosophilidae; genus Chymomyza; species Chymomyza caudatula. The sequence continues at coordinate 44,363 of JAWNKW010000148.1, forward strand.
AATTTTTAACGCAAAGTCTGCTACTTTTAAGGCAGTTTTTGGAGCCCTAACAGCTCTCGACCGGGTTACGACCTGAAGAAGGACCCTTTTGGCCTTCACCAGATCCTGTGACCATGGCATGTGCTCTTTAAATAGGCCTTTCAATAGTATGACGACATTTCTCACAGAAGCATCTTCATCCATAAGCACAACATTTCCGAGCCGCTAGAAGAGCTTGTAAGGTTCGTCATTTCATCGGATGCGGTTAAGCGTTGCCAATGAATAAAGGGCCACAGATATGAGACAGCCCAAGGGTACGGCACTACCATCACGGCATCTATGAGGCATACGTTGCCAATTTTAAACTACTAGTTAGCTTACTTTTCATAAGATTTGTCAGTTAGTTAGTCGCCGACAGTCTGTCAACTGAGCCCCACCCATCGATAGATCTGCCAGCCAATAGGAAAGTGCACTGCTGTGAAATCATTTGGCAAAAATAGCAACAATTACTTAATTCAATTAACACACTCAAGGCGACAACAACAACAACCCATAAATTATAATCGCCTTGTGCAGATATATATATAATATTACTTGTATCGTTGACGTCGGCGTCGGCGTCAGCGTCAGCGTCGCAGTCGCTGCCTTGGCTACCTGTAACTCGCAACAAGTTGTAATTGCTAATTATAACACAACTTAGACTCACAGATAGATAGTAGACCCAAAGTCTACCACATGGATCGATCGATCGATCGTTTGCACTGGCAGCATTGGCTGAGATTTGGATTGGGTTTCCAATAGGCTTATCACTAACCAATGACAAGACTGTACTGATATTGCGAATTCTTGACCGGATGAGGGCAGCTCCTGGTAGTTTTGGGCAAGGTAACCGGCTACACGGGGGACGCTTGCAAGCGATTAGATTGCCAAGCATTTAATCATGTTTTATATTGGAAGCACCCACTAAGTTTCTTATAAAGTACAAAGTTTGCTCTTTTGTGTGGCGTTTAGTAGTTTTCCATGATGGTTACTCGTTGAGTATCTAATGTCCAAAACAAAAGCACAAAAAACGAGATAAAGTTGATTATGTACATGAAGTAATAGACTGTTTTTAGGCAACCAATCATATCTAGAGGTGTTAATGATAGGGCATAAAGTAGTTAGTTTTTGCCATAATAGAATCTTTTTAGGAATCTGTATGTAAGTGAACACATTTGAAAGAAGCACATGCAAGCTTAATACAACTAATTTGCATCGATAACTCAACTTTTTACGGGCCGTGTTCCAAACCCTACGCACAACCCATGCAATCCTTCGATGCGCACATTAGCCCACTACTCTTACACTGAGTTGCGATTAGAACAACTATGTGTCAACTTGGTTAAAGTAGAGACAGGACAGACACCTTGGCCATTTCTCGGTGAACGGCGATCAGAAGCTTTAACCCAGTTCCACCAGAACCCAGGCCCACCCGATCAAAGCCGTGACTTATACTAAAAGATCCATACCGGAGCGCCGCATACTCAAAGCAGGTTTTGCAGTATTTGTCATAGAGCAATACATAACATTGAGTGTGATGCAGCTGGAAGCACTGCAAGAACTATTTTTTATATGGTCCCTCATATGCAATTCAAATGCACTTCCAATTTAGAGGATTATACGGAATATTATTCCTTATGGGGGTATGCGGATATGACATGCCAAATTTGAAACTGCAGGTTAGTGGCTCGTAACTTGGCGCACAGTGGCACCGCAACCCGTAAGACTTGCCAAAATTCAAAACTTGAATGGAAGCATTTTGTAAAATTTATACAAACATCTGATAGAGAGACGTTCAAATTTTCATCTGGGAAAATGGTTTTTAGGTAAACTACGCAACCGATTGTTATATTCTTGAAAACTACATAAAGTTTGAAGAGAAATGAAGTATGTATAAAGTTGTCGTCTTGTTTCCACTCTTTATTAGATATTCCCGGTTTGCCAAATCACTATAATATAGAATTTCCAATAACATGTAATCCATTTTATACCTGTGAAATATCTCCCCTCGAAATATATTATGCTTTTAGGAAAATGGTCGAAGGCCAAGATTTTTATTGATACTGAAGGTAATCGCACGAGAGAAGTATAAGATGATACTTTTTATCCTTCCTTCCCCGCTAATTTTGTTAGGTTGGCAACTTTCAATTCGAAATTCTTTGAGCTACTTAAAGGCTCAGCAAACGTCTGTTATGAGTCGGAAAATGTAAAAATTAAAGTAAAGTTTTCGCCAAAATTCAAACCAAATGGCCAGACTCTAAAAGCACTCGAACGAACTTTATTGTAAAGCAGCTCGAATTACTGAAATTAAGAATGTAATTAACATCATTAATCTCATAAACTGTCAAAAAATTGTTTGTGGTCCCATATTTGATGACTGCTAATCTTTGGGCCCCACGGTACATTGACCGAGAAAGTCAAAAAAAAAAAAAAAAAAAGGAAATATCAAAAAAAAGACATAATAAAACCCAATTTAATATGTTTCTGGCGTATCCACATAATCGAGACACGTCCAAAGAACATAAGAAACCACTGACACTTGGGAAAATGACATTTTGCGACTTGTGAAAAGAGTTATAAAAGTGGATACTTTCGTTTATGGGATCAAAAATGTACTAGTTATCTCATTTTTGGGCAGCGTTCCGAAGAAACTGCTTTTTAAAACTTAAATCGCTCGTATGATAACCCTAGAAACAGCTAGTTAAGATTTTATTTTTGGTGGGTGTGAGAGCACAATGGAGGTTGACCCATCCCTAGCACTCAGGCAGCCTTGTCCATTGTGTCATGCCCTGACGAGTAAGTTAAGACAGTTAAAAGACGGTTCATATGAGAACAAGAATACGAAAATACAGTAGACTAACATAGAAGTCCCCCTTAACACAGTCTTCCTGATCGATCCGTAGGAATTGGTGAAGACTGCGCGAAAAGGGAAAGTAAACACCATGTAGAGTGTATCACTTCCCCAAATGTGCAGTCACGTCCCTTCAAAGGCCGGCCAGTGACATAGAGAGTGTTTCGTCGTGTCGACTTCTTCAAGCCAGGCCGCGCACGTTGGGCCGTCAATGAGGTCGATATTGGCCATATGTACTGTGATCCATGAATGATCTAACCAGAGCTGTGACGCCGAGCCTTTGTTTACTAGCTCACCGGTCATTCCTTTGTTTTGGATACTTGATGTCCAGCACATGGTCAACTTTGTACGAAGCTTCTCCAGGGCCCTTAGCGTAGAGCTCAGCTCGGGGCATTGAGAATTGTCCTGTCGCGCATGAGTAGCTTGAAGTTTTCCCATCAGCAGGCAATAATAAAAATTTTGAAAAAAAAGACAAGTCTTGGTTCGCCCACTCTCGCGGGTGACAACACTGTATCTGCAGCTCATCTTGACGTACAAATGAGGTCAAAAGGGATTAACAGTGCCTTAAGGGCATAAATTTAGGTAGTGCTCATTGCACTTGTGATTTATGAATGCCGCCAGATGCAAGACTATTGCCGTATGATGCTACGTGGTTGATATTAGAGCAAGTGTACAGCGATCGGCTTCAATTCCCTAGATTTGATCAAAAGTCCGTCTACACTGCCAGAACGCTCTGAGACCACGTTCGGTCTTGCATTCAATGTGCACCATCAGTTCAGCTAAGGGTCAAGGGCCACCACGAGATGCTTCACATTAGTGTAGACCTATAAGCATTGGAAGGATCAACCCATCCCTCCCGCGCTTCCGATTGAGTGTGGTTTTTCTTTGATTTACAGCTTAATACATTGATTGAAGTAACTTTTCCATATGGTTGCATGTTTGGAACATGGTCAACAAATTCAAGTTATCATATGTCTGGGTGTCTGCCATTGGCATATAAAAAATGAAAAGTAATCTTTATTTAATTTAAAGTTCACTCATAGGTTGAATAAATGATTCACTTTAATTGAGAACATTCCAACACATATCAAAAGCAAGACACATACGCACAAAACAGGGTAGTCAAGTCGAGTTTCCACAACATTGTGCTATACTCACTATAGCTGTGGCTTTTGAACTCGACGCCCGCACCGCCCCTCGGCAACAACGCTCTCTAAGTGTATGTGCGCCAGCAGCTGCTTCTATAGAGTCCACCTTATCAGCTATATTTAGTCAACAAAACGACCAGTCAGCCGACTAGCGCTATTCACTATACATATGTATATACATGTATATTTATATGTACATATATACTATAGACATATGTCTAATGTATAATACTATTGGTATTATATTAAGTTGTGCAGCGCGGCGCATATCAAAAGCAAAGATTTGTTTAAAGTCCAAGCGGACTCTATAGTTCTCTTTGACCAGCTGACCCAGCTAGTTCGGCTTGTCAGCCCGAAACCCACACATACATACCCTGTACTCATATGTTTATAGTGCTGCGACGTGAACATTTCCGTCCCATGAATTATGACATACAAAATAAACTGTTATTTTATTTTCCATTGTTGTTACCTTTAGTGTAGCAGGAGACAGGAGACAGGCGGCAGGAAGCAGGGCAAGCGGTGGCAGTGTCCTGTGGCCATTGTCCTTCGAGTGTTTGAATTAATTGCGTAGCGCACGCCCGTCTGGCGCCCCCTCGGATCTCCAGTACGGGTTTGTACGTTACCTACCCCACACAATAAATGAGTTTATGTCCTAGTCCGCAGTTGACGACGGCAGCGACGCCACTGGCAGTGCCACATCCGCAATGTGGCGCTCGACAAACGCGTGTTGCTTTCCGAGTACATAAAGCTGGCGCCAGCAGTCTGCACACAAAATGGCTGCTCCTGCCCCTGCTCAGCTCCGGTCGACCCCTGCTCCTGGCCACCAAGTTCCAGTGCCAGCTGCCTACTGCCTGCCGCCTGCTGCTTTATTATACAATCGTAATTCTGTATCGTAAAGTCGGGGCGAAAGGCGAAAAACGTTAAAGAAAAGTTTCGTGTTGCGTGCAGGACCGTCGCCATTCTCTGGCTTTTTATATCTCTCTCACTCTCTCTCTCACTCTCTCTCTATCTCTCTCTCTCACTCTCTCTGTTTCGCTTTCTATCAGGGCTTTTTGCTCAGTGTGTGGCCCTGAAATGGAAAATGCAAAAAGCAATCAAAGACGAAGCCAATGTGGCAAGTATTGCGAATCTCTCAAGTTCCGATTTACATGTAAATCGTCTAGTAGCAGTTATGAATAGAAAGAAATTAAGCGATTATATATAAAAAAGATGGATTGGAAACTAGCAAAATAAAACCAACTCCATTTAGAAACTGTTAAAACTTGAAAGACAAGTTATGAACATTTTTTGCGAAATTTTCGTTTAAAACGTTAGAAAACTAAATTTAAGTTTAGGCTTTCGTGTGAATAAATTCCCCTTCAGACGGTCTCCTCAGTAATATAGGGATATCAAATAAATATTTTAAACCAAAAACTTAGAGGTGGCTTGAACTTTTTGTGTTTAAAGAAAGAAGTTTACATTTGTTGCCAAATCTTTGGACGCTCTGGAACAATTTTGAACATCTGTATTTTGGTTTTTCTTGAAAGCGACTTTGCGCAAACTTCTGACAAATAAAAATAGCTTATTTTTTAAATTTTTTAGTTTGAAAAAAGAAAGATCTGCAAAATTTTTTCATGATTCGATGCATTTCTTCAGAACTAAAAGTTTGTTTGAAACATTTATAGCTTCATTTCAGTCAAAATTCACGAATGAAATTATAATACGTTGTAATCGTATCATTCGTAATGATTTACATCATTTTTATTCTCAGCGTATGTACTGATCATAAAATAATTGAAAAGGGCTTGGGGGTTTCGGGGCAACAAGAAATCGGATCGATTTATAAGTAAAATCTGTTGAAAGCTGTATTTTTGACATTTAAGATGAACGAATATTAATAATAATGTTATTGGGGAATACTACTTCCGAGCTTGCAGCTCCCCCGTCAGTCCTATCTCTGATATACATTTTTTAATGTGCGATTGTTCCACTGGGCCAGCGAGATCCTGCGTGCTGTGAGGATTCCTCCTTAAGTTCACAGAACCTGCTGGTTTTGGAACTGGTGTTGCCCATCATCCTTGTCCTCTTCCTCATTCCAGGAGCAATACTCTATCACTAGCTATCACTCCGACCCCTTCTCGCTTCGGTCACCAACCCTCTTGATCATAACAAAGTAGATAATTTTTCTCTTCCTCATCATGCTTTTCTTCCTCTTTCCGTTCGCCTTCCGGATCTGTGCACAGTTTTGGGAAAAATAATAGTAGGTTTTAAAATTTTGTTTCATTTTTTCCAGTATAACGGTTTTTTGTCCACTAAAATAAAACTTTTTTCAATTTCCCGTAACCCTGTTACGCCTGATGTAGAGCACTTTTGCAGGCGCCTCTGCTTTGCGCGTGCCCTCTCCTATCGGTGATACCAAAAATAGCTAGTGTGATCTAGCTGGTCTTTTGAAGGGAGATGTGGTCTGCCCCTTCGTTCCCTCCCTTTAACAACAGGCCTTTCTCGCAGAAGCTTTTTCATCCATATGCACAACATAACCGAACGCGGTAGTTTATGGAATACTTTTCGCAGGGTCGCAGGAGAGGGCCACGCCCTCACTCGATTTCTATGTCTATGTACTTTTTGCAGATCTATCGAAGCAAATTTATGGTATACCCTATGTCATCCAAAGCTTTGCATTAAAGCTTAAGCTTCCCGATGGAAATATTTAAATTATTGTAAAAAAATACTGGTCTTGATCTGATTTTTCGCTGAAATATCATATTTTCCTCTTGCTGGCCCCTTACTGAAAATAAGTTAAATATTTCTCAATAATGTTTATATTTTCCATAACAAATTGGGTAACATTTTTCTGACGGAACTGAATAAGTATATTTTCAGAATATCATTTCTTTGTATCATCGTATCACGTGTGTTAATTTTCCATATCGATGGTGTCGATGCTTCGATAAGTAAGTATTCAAATAACATTTAATATACGATACAAAAAATATGAACTTCTGAGCAAGTTGTAGTCCATAATCCAAGCATCTCTTAAAACTCCTCACACTAATTTATGTATGAAGTGCTTTTGAGTTCATAAGTAGACTTAAAATTGATTTTAATTTAGTTGGATTTAATGAGAAGATAGATTTCATAGATTGTTTTGAGGTTTGCCTCATGCGAATTCATAGGTCTTAAGCCACTTTGCATGACATCTTGCATAGGCTTATGCCTAAAGGTTCGTGGTTGTTGTTTTATTTTATGCGGTGTGCCCTGTGGGAAAAAAATCGATATGAAATTGTAGAACTTGAAAGACACTTTGTGTACGAAAAGTTAAAGACAAACTGAAATCAGCTCAAACAATGGAAGTAATTAAGCTGCCGTAAGTATACTCTATACTTGTAAGTGTATTATTTCTCTTCACTTAAAGTAAAGGACAAGTCCTTGTCTTTTGAGGTTATGCACGAAATCCAAACTGAGTTCAAAATAAAACCGCATGCAATCTGAAATATGCGCTACATTTGCCATATCCTAAAATGGGTCACCAGTTGCAGTTATTCAAGGCTTGCCAAATGTTCTTGTTGCTGTTGTTGGTGTGCTGCTTGAACGGTAATTGAAGTTTGAAAAGGACGTTGGCAACACTGGCGACTCACTGACTGTTGAACGCCCTTGGCAGCGACGTCGCCAACGCCGTTGGCGTCAGCGTCGGCGTCAGCGTTGACGTCGTCGTCGTCGTTGTTCTGTTATTGATCCACTTTAAGTACACACACTCACATATTCTGACAAACATTTTCATGTGTTGATTTTTTTTTCGTTACATTTCCCGAGAAAAACTAACAGGAGAAGTTGTTAGTACGTGGCAGCCGGAAGCGCTTTTCGCGTGTTGTTGTTGTTGCTCACCTTTGTCACACCGCAGTTTTCAAGTGAATTTCACGTAATCATCAAAATAACAACAACAAAAGCGTCAAATATTTAGAATGCAAAAAAAAACTATGAATGAATATGTCCCATTGCAATTCAGTATTTGCTTATCTACTCAGCGTTGCACAGTGGGCGAAATTATCAAATTACTTGGATTAATTTATTTAGCTCTCTTACTAATTCAATTATTTTTGCTATTTCTTCCTCAGTACGTGAGCTCATTTTGAACAAAGCTCTAGCTCCTGAGCGCGAAATGAGACTGAGCTGGCAGAAGTATTCAACACAAAGGATGGGCAGAGGGCTCACGCTGCTTTCACTAGCGTTTTGTGTTGTGAGCTGTGTGTGAGGTGCGCTGTGAGCCTTGTATGGTTCGGGCTCAATTAGCATGCAGCTCGTGCTCACGAGCATGAGCACTGTTCAAAACGAGTATAAAGAGCGGTGCCGCACTGCCATGGAAGTCTTTAGTAGAGAGAGCATACTGTTGTGATATTTTCTCCGAGGACATTGAAAATTTTTGGTGGGAATACGAAAACTGGCTTTGGTATGAGGATAAGTAAAGATAGATGCCGAAGTTGAAGTAGATGTAGAAATAGAAATTGAAGGAGGAATAGCAATAAAAACTGCATAGGGAAAGCTGGTAGTGAATGCAGAGCGTGCACTGAGGTTGTGGAGGGAACACTTATCGGGCGATGTTGGGAATAATGCCGCTTCCCAATCATAGATAACGGCGTGGCAATACCGCCGCCTAGTCATAACAAAGTGAAACTATTTAAGTGAAACCTCTCTAGATACATACACGTATATGTATATGTATGTTAGTTATGGAGTTTAAAAAATGGAGATGTGCCCGATTATGCACGCTAAACTGGCGATAAATAGTTGCCATAAAACAAAGTATCTGAAAGATGTGCGCGTTTCCATTGTGAGCCATTGCCATTGGAAGATTTAAGAATGCAAATTTTGCCAAAACTTGAAAGTAAATTCTAAGTTAGGTCAGCGGTGCGATAAGTATTTTAGTAAGGAAATTATTTCATGCAACAGCTTTTACGTGTGTGTTCAACGCTGCGTATGATTAATGAACTTGAGACATAGCTTAAGTTCAAATTATCAATGTGCAAAATAGTACAATGGTAAATTTAAGTACGTTAGAATCTTAAGCAATCAATTTTTACAAATCATAAGCTCAATAATTGCAGGAAGTACTTTCCACTCAAGCACTCCAAGGGCATCCGCGTCATAAAGCAAAACGGAAAGGATTCCACTCTATAAGTGTCTCCATATCGCCGAGGGAAGGACCAGGTAGAGAGTACACTAGCTACCTTTGGTATCATCAATTGCAGTGCAGGAGCAGAGCTTAACATCAGGCCGTAACCCGATAACGTGTTGTTACGGCCAGTCAAGATGTAAAAGATTGTCCTATTTCGATCTTTCTCGGCCTGTTGCAACACATTTTCCATTTCAAAGTTCAAGAGGTCGCCTTGGGTGAAGCCTCGCTTGGTATTAAAAGGTTCGGCTCGTACCCTCACGGAGCTACGTGTTTTGCTTAACGTCATGCTGCATAGTTGCACCAACTTTGCAGGGATACCGAACTCAGACTGGCTTATACGCTATTCCTCAAGCAGCTATCAAATGCTGCTCCATAATCGACAAAGAGATGTTGGGTGTCGATGCATTGTCGCCGCCATCTGCTATAAAAACGTAGCGTGCATATTTGCATGTCCTTTGGTGTGCGTGTTGGTGTTTATTACAGTTCCTTACAATGTTTGTGTATTTTAATGTCTCAGCGTTTCATTGTGCTAAACTGTGCCAATTTCTAAGAACGCGCCTTAATTATATCCTTGCAGAGAGTACATTAACTTGGCCACAAATGATGCAACATTGAAAAACGTTTGTATCTCAGGAATCTTAGCTTTTACGATTTCATACCAGCTAACTACAATGTGATAGTTGCACATAGATCAAGATGGTACTTAGTGTTGCCTTACATTCAATGACTTAGCGTATATATTACCTTTTACCAGCAATAATGCAACACTGATACTTTCGTAGCTCCGGGTCAACCAAGTTTATGCACAGCCTCCACGTTGTGTGCCCTAGTTAGCTGCCCTGATAATACCACCCGGTATTAGGACAGTGAGAAGTGGTGTGATATCCGCACTTCAAATCGGTTGTGGGTATGGCTTGGGAACCACCACCGAAAACCTCTAATTCCAATGAAAGATAAGTTCTTCTAAAAAAGCAAGCAGTATCGGTGCATCTTCCTGAAGAGATGCAGAGGCAAATCTGGTAGTGGGTGCACTTTTGAGTTCAAGGTAATGTCTGAACCTTATTATCATAGAAACCATTTATATTTTCTATCAGGTGCATGGGAAAGAGAAATAGTATAAGTATAAAAAAAAAAATTCTGAGTCTGACTCAATGATTATCAAAATACGAGGCTGTGGATGACTATGCTTGTTTTCGAAACTCAGGAAGATATGGGAACATGAGAAAAATACGAAAAAGCGCATTTCAAAAGGTAATTTCAGATTTGGTACAATCTATGGATCTCACCAAAGACTTCCTACTATCGGAATCGAGCCTCAAAATTCTCTGCAAGATCTGAAAAATTGTCCAAAACGAAAATTTCCGAACATAAATCGGCTGCTGAGACAAATCGATAGAACAAGTTTGTAAAGTGGGTTTCATCAAGAAGCTCAAAGACAAGGTTCTTCTTAGCTGGCCATCACAACCCATTACCGAGTTTCAGCCTGATGTCTTCTCGAATCGGTTATACCAAAGGTAGTAAGTGGGATTTCTACCTGGTCCTTCCAACGGAGACATGACCTGCACACTCGTCGCTCTTCCTTTCACAGCCGAAAAAAATCCACAAAATAGATTTTCCATAGCCGCATCGTTCCAATGAGAAAAAGCTATCTACGTCAATATTCCATACTTTCAAGGAATGCAACGCTGGAACGCTCCAGGTTTCTTAGCCGATCCACGTATGGCATGAATAGGTGAGGATTGGTCGTATCATCTTATACATCATTACTATGACTCTACTATCAAGCAACCTTTTGGAGAAAATTCGAAGGCAACGCTGGTTTGATGGGTGATGGCAATGCCATTGGAGTGATTGAGCGGAAAGTACTCCGTAAGATCTATGGCCCACTATTAACGACTACCGCATTCGATGGAACTCGAAGTCCATGACATAGTCTAGTAAATTAACATCCAGCGGCTCCGCTCTCTAGGCCATATTGTGCATATGGATGAAGAAGTTACAGCGAGAAAGGTCTTCAATGTGGCTGTTGAAGGAGAGCGATGAAGGGGCTGTTCTTGTCCCCGTTGGAAGGCTCAGGTAGAAAGCACGCTTACTACCGCTGGTAGTTCATCTATTGGAAGAGCCGCGAGAAAAGCAGAGGCGCCTGAAAGATGGCTCTGCATCAGGCAGTAACCCTGTTACGGGTTAAGAAGAAAAAGAAATTCTCGATGAAACACATCAAAGTGTTCAACTTTTCTTCATACTTTTGTTTATGTTACATGATTTACTGTTAATCTTGTCCATAAGGTCAAGCAAGCAGAGGTTTAAGAGTGTCTGTGCATTCACCGCCTCTATCTGTTTAGGATGTTGGACATAAGGAAGCAAAGCAACAGCCGAAACGCCAATATCAAATAAAATTGAAGATATCCTTAGTAGGCCTCACTTTTTTTGCAGCTCCGTGTCGAGTAGCAACGACGCCTTAAATGTCAATACATTTTTAAATAAGAAATTGGAGAAGTCGAACGTGTTTTAAAGAAAAATTTCTTGAAATTTGTTTTTAAAAATGCGTGAAATTGTGCATATACAGGCGGGCCAATGCGGCAATCAAATTGGTGGAAAATTTTGGGAGGTTATATCTGACGAGCATTGCATCGATGCAACCGGCACGTACTATGGCGATAGTGACTTGCAGCTAGAGCGCATCAATGTGTATTACAATGAGGCAACGGGCGCCAAATATGTACCACGAGCCGTACTTGTAGATCTTGAGCCGGGCACCATGGACTCTGTGCGTTCCGGCGCGTTTGGTCAAATCTTTCGGCCGGATAATTTTGTTTTCGGGCAGTCGGGCGCTGGAAATAACTGGGCCAAAGGACATTATACCGAAGGCGCTGAGTTAGTGGACTCGGTTTTGGATGTGGTACGCAAGGAGGCCGAGGGTTGCGATTGTCTGCAGGGCTTTCAGCTAACACATTCACTGGGTGGCGGCACTGGCTCTGGCATGGGCACTTTGCTGATCTCAAAAATACGCGAGGAGTATCCTGATCGTATCATGAACACCTTTTCGGTAGTGCCTTCGCCCAAGGTCTCGGATACTGTAGTAGAACCCTATAATGCTACCTTGAGTGTACATCAGCTGGTGGAGAACACTGATGAGACCTACTGCATAGATAACGAAGCCTTGTACGACATTTGCTTCCGTACTCTTAAGCTAACCACGCCCACATACGGTGATCTCAACCATCTAGTATCAGCTACAATGTCGGGTGTTACCACATGCCTGCGCTTTCCGGGTCAGCTAAATGCAGATTTGCGCAAGCTTGCCGTCAACATGGTGCCGTTCCCACGTCTACATTTCTTTATGCCCGGTTTTGCGCCCTTAACTTCTCGTGGTTCCCAACAATATCGTGCATTGACTGTGCCGGAGCTGACACAGCAAATGTTTGATGCCAAGAACATGATGGCTGCCTGTGATCCACGCCATGGACGTTATCTGACAGTAGCAGCCATTTTTCGCGGTCGCATGTCTATGAAGGAAGTGGACGAGCAAATGCTGAATATACAAAATAAGAACAGCAGCTTTTTCGTCGAGTGGATACCCAATAACTGCAAGACTGCAGTGTGCGACATTCCGCCGCGAGGTCTCAAAATGTCAGCTACTTTTATAGGCAACTCCACGGCCATACAGGAGCTGTTCAAGCGTGTTTCTGAGCAGTTTACGGCCATGTTCCGGCGTAAGGCCTTCTTGCATTGGTATACTGGTGAAGGCATGGACGAAATGGAGTTTACTGAGGCTGAAAGTAATATGAATGATTTGGTCTCAGAGTATCAGCAGTACCAGGAGGCCACAGCCGATGAGGAAGGCGAGTTCGATGAAGATGAGGAAGGTGGCGGCGACGAATAGTTTTTCCTAACTAGCTAAACTTTTTTGCCACAAACACCGCAAAAATTTAACAATCAAGAAGAAGAAGCAGCAAAAGACCCACAGTGTTACTCAAGATCACTCCATTCATATATTTGTATTTACAAACTTAGTTATGTAGTAAATATATTCAGCTCTAAAGGAACCTTTTTTTCATTACAGCGAAAAGATACTTAGTTTTGAATTGCTGGAATCTATTTCTTTTTGACTGATCAAAACAATCCGTTAATGGGTTATGGCCTTTTACTGGTGATACCAAATGCAGTTAGAGTATTCTCTACCTAACAAACCCCTTCGTCGCCTTTTTACAGTCGAGTTGAAGCCTTTTCCCCCGGGGTTTCTTCGTCCACGCCTACAGCAGGATCGAGCCATCGCTTGACTGTGCGTTGCATAGCTCACATAGTTCGTCGTCCCATTGAATGCAGTAGTCGTTGCCAAGACTACAGGAGCATCTGCTCCTGAATAATCACCCATGCTTCAATGCCATAAAGCAAAACGGAAAGGCTGAGCGTAATCTCTATGCTGAAATCGTTCTTCATTGTGACGGTCAAGATAGACGAAATCATTGACAATATCAAATGTTTAGTTTTCAACATCATTCTGAGAGTCCAACCGCCGCGACCCGCCTAATGAAGACATAACTTTATCTTGCTCTCTTTGACAATCAGAACCACCCTTGTAGATTCTCTTTCAATAGCTGCAAATGGTCTGGTAGCATCTTGATTGGTACAGCCAAAGCCGTCAATAACTATTAACTACAAAATGGTCTTGTTCCCATGCATTCCAGCCTTTCACAACACATTCTCGATCACAAAGCTGAAGAGGTCGCAGGTGAGGCTATCGCCTTGTCTAAAGGCTTGCTCAGTATCAAAAGGTTTGGAGAGGTCCCTTCCTACTATCACGAAGCTGTGTGTGACGTCATTCTGCAAAGTCGCACGATATTTGCAAAATTAACGAGCTCAGAGAATGCAGCATTTACTTGATCCCTCAACAGGTTATCAAATTCTAATTCAAAAAAATTATCGCTCACACATGAGAATTTGTATGCAATAGAAGGAAGACTGATGCAATGGCACTTGATGCATCCAGTTTGGTTTCCATTTTTCAGGACATGGCAGAGGACACTAAGGTTCCAATTATAGAGCGTGCACTCAACTACTACTAGGTACAGGCACCCGACCAACTCATTGCTACCGGTGTTGAGGAAATCTGCGACAGCAGCTTTGTGGTTATTGAGCCTCTTGATTGCAACCCAAACTTCGTCATGCCCAAGCGGCATATCCACGCCGTCATTTGGGATTGGGAAGTTTCTGTCTGGAGACAGTATTATCCCCTTCATTGCCCGACAATATGCCGTAGAAGTGCTAACTTAGCCATAGGCTACGAATGCACTCTGTGCATCCACTACCAGATGTTACTCTGCATCTCTAAAGGAGTATGCCTCGGTACTAAATCCTTGAATTAAACTCTGGATGTTTTGGAAGAACAACGAAGCGCTATTCCCGCTTCTGCACATCCCAATCTCCTCTCGATCTCACTATTCTTCCTCACGTTTTTTACATTTGAGAAGGCGCCCCACCAATTTGTATGTATAGATTTTGATGTGATATTGCTTACGCATATTATAAGCTTTTCAGATATGTTCACTATAACTTTGGGAATAAAACAAGTCCAAATGGTTCTTTATATCAAACCTCATCCAATTTTATTAGACATTCAAGGTTCGTTTCTCGATCAAACCTTGAAGTGTTATGTTTTAGTCTTTTGCAGACATTCAGTTTTTTTGAATACCATTCGCAGTTTAGGTTTACGGTTTTCATTTGTAATCTTTAACCACTTTCGATTAAAAGCCACTTATATATGAAGTTGTGTTTGTTAAAGACAAATCGGTTCACTTATGAGAACTTGAAAATAAAAACTCTTTACTTTTTGGGGTACCTTCCCCACCTATGTTTCAACATTGGCTAAGAACTATGAAAAGGGTGGCACCTCTTTCTTATATAACCTTTTTTTAAATGAAAAATATTTCACAATTCTACAAAAGAAAGGGCATCATTTTGGGTAGTAAATTACCTTTCCAGCGATATATTGGTTATCAGTGAAGTGTTTTACCGAAAATTTGAGACTACATACGATAAAAAAATTAAAAAGATCATACAGAAGTTTATCGTAAAAATGCAAAATCCTTTGCAGATTTAACTAGCTAACTCATCATGAAATGGAATTATCCCGCTCTCTTTTTGAGAGCTGTGGAAGGTGCATCGTAAATAATTTTTATATCAAAACTTTCGTCATCCTCTATGTTCTACTACATCTTATCGATGGAAGCAAATTTTAATCACTGATTTTAACATTTCACAAGTATATTCATTTTTAGTTCGTTAACTTAAATAAAGCTGAAAAAGCTATATACACTTGGTCGCATAATTCTGCGTACAGTGCAAAAAAGTAAAAAGTTTAACTCTGACTCCATTTATTTCAATTTATAGGATATGTACAGCAATATATTTGTTTTTATATTATAAAAAGGATCAATTTCCGTTTTAAAATTGTTCATTGTAAGAGCAATTCCATCAAGTTTGCAAATTATTAACTATTTAAAATACAGACCCTCAAAATTTTGCGTACAGAAAGTTTTTATTTGATTAAATAACTAATGGAGGTATCCTAGTAACTTTTGGAAGTCCATCTCGCTGCAGAACTTTTTTAAGTCGCTTTGGCATCAAGTCTATAAGCTTTTTTAGCAGAAGAAACTTCTGCCGTAATTTTGCCGCAATCTTCTCCTTGAGCATAGGTCCCACTGCTTTCGCGTAGGTCCCACACATGCTCTATCGGATTGAGATTTGGTGATTGAGGTGGTGAATTTAGCTCTCTCCAACGTTGTACAATAACCAGAGCCTTGAAATAAGCGCCATATTCTTCGCGTCGTTGTGTTTTTGGAACCACAAATATAGTGTGAATATAGTTCTTTGTTGACTCAATAAATGCTAATTTTCCGACACCATAAGCTGTCATACAGCCCCAAACCTTAACGCTGCCTCTTCTAAGCCTTACAATTGGTATTGAATGATCTTAATTCATCGCTGTACCTTTGTTCCGCGTCATTAATTTCTTTCAAAAATCCAAAGTTTACGCTCATTAGAGAAAATAACTTTGTTTCAAAATGCTAGGAAATTTACAAAATGCATATGAGAGGCTTGTTAGAGAGAGGCTATAATCGTCAGCTTCCTTTAAAATTATGCTTATGCTATCATCGGATATTGTTTTAGGAAAGCGTTCCGTAAGCTCCAACATCAGTATATGGATTGGGATTCTTGGTCCAAAACCTATTTTTTTCTTGCTTTCTGAGAAGGAATGGATGCCCAGAACGGGCTTTCCAGAACATGGAACCTGGAGAAACATAGTTTTTATTAATTTTGTAACTTATCGGTGCGCTCTGGCCACCGTTTGTCCAATATGTCTGTAGGACTTACCCTCCAGATAGAGTTTTATAGTCATTTTTCTTTCTGCAACACAAATTTCTAATCATTTCTTATCCATGGCTTAATAAACATTAATTTTTATGTACAATCATAACTCTCACTGTGCGCAAAATTATGCGACCCAGTGTATAATTCCAAAAAAAAAAGCTAGAATTCCCGCTGTCCGCTGTTTTCAATGTTTCGGGTATTAAATAAAAAGCTAGATCTTGCTAAATTGGCAGCACTGCCCTCTACTTTTGTAGTAATAACTACTTTTCGAGATTCTAAGTGTGTTTGAATTATTAAGTTAGCTTTGCTTTTGGTCATTTTTCATGAGCGTGTCATAAATGGAATAATACAGCTAAAGGTAGGACCCTAACTTTGTGTAGGTCAAGCAGCCCATCAATCTGCTGACAGCTGGCAAAACTCTTCCGGTATATCTTCATGTAACATTACTATTGACTGGTTTCTGTGTCAAAGTAACGCCGCCTACGGGTAACAGGGCTTAACACCTGAAGCAGCTGGGCATGAAAAATGTAAATTTTATTATTTTTTTTATACCTTTGATAATAACAGCAATAAAAATAACAACATTTTTGGGAGGTAAAACAATGCTGACAAGAAATCGCAATGATTTATATGGATTTATTTTGTATTTTTCGTATTTTTTGTATTACGGGTTTGTCGTATTAAGTTGTACAAAACTCAGCGACAGACCCGCATTATACTTAAATAAGCTTAGTATAGCGCTTATAAATATATATATTTTTTTTTTCTATACATTTTCGTATTTGATTGTATGAGTTAAATAATAATTGTGGTATAATTTATTATAGGTTATTAGTGACATGTTGACCATCAGCTGTGTCATTTAACCCGAAACCAAGCCAAATGCGATGGAGAAAGACACGAAACTATCAACAGCAATGTGTTAATCTTTTCGAACATTAATTTTCAATTTTCTGCACCTTTTGATTAGAGCTCTCGAAGTTCGAGTAGTCATATGAATCCGGAAGAGAACAATAAAATCCAGTAGTCAGCAGTCATAAGATCAGTTGAAATATTGATAATAAGAAGTCGCGACAAGACATAAAGCAAAGCAAAACAAAACAAGTAAAATGCTGTAGTCTTTGCACACCGACTAAAGTATACGCTATAGAAGAGAATGTTACTGCATATAATACTCAAAAATTGCATGAGATTGTGAAGAGTTTTAAGATAAATCGAAATCTAGTTAAGTTTTCATAACAAACTTGTTACACAAAGAGGTTTACGCATAGTAAAACTTTGGCAATACTGGCCAAATTTCTAGTTTCAAAGTTTTGTGAGTGAATAGCATTTTCGACCATTATTATGAAATGCTCGCAAAGAGTCAATTTATCGAATTCGAATGAACAATGGCACAAACGTTTGTTAGTTTCGAACTTGAAAAATGAAAAGAATACTCGAATTTCGAAACAAATTATTGTGTTCATAGCCCTGGTCGTCTACAATCGAGTCAAAACAGACAAAAACTGAAGAATGTTCAACTGCTTTTCGGATGTCAAGTTTCTTAGAATATAAAGCGATAATTCGAAGTTTGGTCTGTTACGGGACGCCTAGTAGATGTGAAACCTTCAGCACTGCTAACTTCACAGTGACTTTTCTACAACTTGGCATAATGTGGCGCCATCTAGTGTGCGTATATGCTAGCGCCATGCATGCTCTTCTTTACGCTCTTACTGTCAACACAGCAAACGAAAATAAACATGCAGCCTTCTCGCTCTCATCGGCTCGTCTGAGCGTCACACAAACACTCATATTTCTCACCAATAAAACAGTTGCCGACTTCGAAGAAGGTGCGGTATTTTGTAAAATCTACAGTTTTTTGCCAAAATAACAAATGGTTACCGAATATTCGCTGAAACTCTGAGACTCTTTCAAACCAAATTATTATTTTGTCTGTTATTCCATTACAATTCTGTACGCTTGAGAATTTTTTAATATATGAAACAAAAATCGGTTAACCGATCTTTAATCGGTAAAGTAAACAACGTCGACAAAGAAGCTTAAGAGCCGTTCGCACTATTCACGGAAGTAGTTCGAAACTGGTTAGAAGTTATAACAATTTGTAGCTTCTAAGTAATCTATATTACTATAAAAGAGATTCTTTTAGGCTATGAAACCTTCTGAAAATGATGCGAAGCTGCGTCGTATATTGTTGTCCATAAAATACAGCTTATTATGAATAAGTATGACAAGAATGTTGACAAACAAAATTGTTACCTCCGCTAATACCCTACATTGACACAAAAAACCTGCTAGGTTTTCGAAAAAATTGATAAATTTGACAACAAACCTAATGCCAAAATAGCTTGACAAATTTTTTTGGTACGCACAAAAACAGCTAGCTAAACAATTGACACGGTGATCTGTCAAAATTTCGGCAGCTTGGCATTGTTAATGGTGTTGATGTTGGTCGACGCTGCGTATACGTAATCATAATCCCAAGGTATTTCGTCGCTTTTTTGCGTCTTGTGTGTTCCATTTGAATCTAGTCTGGTCAAAGCTGGGTTGGGCTAGGCCAAAAGTGGTTTTAACTTAGTTACTTGGTCAGTTATAAGTATAAATCAATTCAAGCATTGTTCATTTTAACTAGCTTAATGTTGCGGTACAGTTTCGCACTTTATACTAATTATATAGGAGAAGCACGATGTATTGCCAAAAGCGTTCTGGCTAATTCTATCCCAGCAGTACATCAAATTAGTAGTTTTCTTTCCTCAATGTACCATAGGCACACGGCCAGCCTTCTAAGGTTTCTTTACAGTTCGAAACTTTATGGAAATGGTATCTTTGGCTCTTCCGCTGCGCCCAATACATTGCGATGGGATGAAAAACCGTGGTGATAGCGCAGTTCCTATTGAATACTCGGTTTTAGCGATGCAAGATTCTTAGCATATAACTACTGTGATTCGTTTTCGGACATCATACTTTTTTTGATTGGCTCAAAGAACATAACATTCGATCTCAAACTTAGATTCGGATCATGCTAGGTCTGCCGCTCAGCACAATAATTCGCTCTGTATAGAAGTGCAATGTTGTGAAACTTTGGTGATAGACACGGTTACAGCGAACCACATATAATAAAATATGACAACCTCGATATCCACCTGATCAAACTACACGCAATCAAATTGAACATTGATTGATGGAAGGCATTGATATCACAAAGCTGCAATCACAGCAGACTGCCGAAGACTTTTCCGCTCAACTCTCTAAGCAGCCCTCAACTTCCCTTAGAATCTGATAGCGCCGAGGGACTTTGGAAACATATATCCCGCTCCTTGCGTACTACCGCGGAGAACGTCCTTGGTTTCCAACGCCCACTGCCCAGGAACCAATGGTACGATCAGGAGTGTCGCGAAGCCACTTCAGTGAAGAAATGCTCAAGACTAGAGGCAATGAGTTGATAAAAATCATGCGCCAGCTCTTTTGCTGAATATGGCTAGATGAAAGCATGCCCAATGATTGGAACATTGCGGTACTTTGCGCTGTTCTCAAGAAGGGTGACACCACGGTGTGTGCTTACTACCGTGGTATCAGTCTTCTTTCTATTGCATATAAGGCCCTTCGAGCGTAGTGAGTAAAATATCAAAGCTGTTTGCGAAAGCACTGATTGAACCTTATCATTGTGGTTTTAGGCCTGGTAATTCCACCATTGAATAGATATTCACACTACGACAAATCCTGGAAAAGACGAACACCAAATCGACATCCCACCAAGACAAATTATATGCTTTCTTCGAGTGGAGATAAACAGAGGTTGGTCTCTCAGATTGATGTTGACAACTATACTTTCGATGTTGTCAAGGATTTCGTCTACCTTGGCACTACCGTCACAATGAAGAACGATGTCAGGATGAAGATCAAGCGGAGAATCTCTCTTGCCAATAGATGTTACTTTGGTCCCAACAGGCAAATCACTCTATAAGACGCTCATCCTGCCTTGCTTTTTGGCGCTGAAAATGAAAATGCCCTTGGAGTGTTTGAGCGGAAAGTACTCCGTAAGATCTTTGGCCCTCTACGCGTTGGCAACGACTACAGCACCCGATAGAACGACGAACTCCATGAGCTCTACGACGACATTGACATAGTCAAGCGAAGTAAAATCCAGCGGTCATGTTGTGCGTATGCATAAAAAAGCTCCTGTGAGAAGGGTCTTCAATGCATTTGTCGAAGGGAAGCGACGAAAGGGCAGACCATGTCTTCGTTGGCAAGACCAGGTAGAGAGTACACTAACTATCTTTGGTATCACCAATTGGACCAAGCTCGCGCAAAGCAGAGACGCCGCGAGGAGATATTTGAATCAGGCCGTAACCCGGTAACAGGCTATTATGGCCAGTTAAGAAGAAGAAAAGATCTAAATGATAAATCTTAAAAAATAAAATAAAACAGAACATTTAGGTGCATAAAAGAGATTTTCGGAAAACCCCTTCACTCATTTTCATCTAAGCAATCTGCAGGAGATTTTCAAATTAAAATTTTATAGAATTTTATGTAAAAATTACATTACGTTTCTGTTCTTTGTTGCAGAACAGCAAAAAACAGAAACAGACAGAAAGTGAAACAGAAATTGAGTCTCTGTTTCAGTTTCAATTTGCGTTTCTGTTCTTTGTCACAAACAGCCTTAGGGTTAGGAAGTTGGGAAGGAAAAAAAAACGGAAAGTGCTATCGATAGTATAGAATTTTTGTCGAACCGTTGTAACTGTAGTTACTATCAAGTATTTTTCTTGAAACTTTTGTAAATATATGTAGTGTTGCAGCTCCACTATCCGGTAGATATTGACTGGAGGAGAAACATTTACATACTTGGTTAAAAAGCTCTAACCGAAGGAAAAAAAAGCTCTGAATAAATTATTCTGCGGATTCTTGAGAAATTCCCAATCAGGCGCATTTTCGAATTTTTCCAATACACTATTTATTCTACGAAAAAAACGATCCAAAAACTTTGTAAGAACTAATATGAAAGCTGGATTGGCGAAGATTTTTGGTATACTTATGCAAATTTGCAGTTAATTTATGCAATACACTGTAAAAAAAACTTGTTTGCACAGAGTGCCGGATGTAATTAAATGTACAAAAAAACAATGCTTGTTTTCGTAACGAAACACTTAAAAAAAATTTCACATATATATTAAATTTGCGTATTAAAATGTTGCATTTTATTTGGCTCATTTGAAATTTGTAACTTATCATTTGCCACCAAGTCATTGTGCAGTGTAAATTTAATATTTATGATGTTAAATTTGTTGCAATGCCAACGAGGCGACCGACCAACTGACCGACTGACTGACTTTTAAGCAGACAGTCTGACGGATGCAGCGCATGTTGGACCGACGCACAGTGGATCCAACTGACTTCTTTTTCGACGAAAATCATAACTTTTGAGGAAGTAAAGATATTTTCAAAATTTAAAATGCGTAGAACAGAGAAATTCTTAAGCGTCTGCGATACACTGCGAAAAATGAGCTGTGTAAAAACGGTAGTAAACTTCGATATTATATACTGCAAATGTCTTATCCTTGCAAGCCATGGAAAAATTCCGTGTTCTAAATTGTGTTTGTCTATCTGCCGAACGTGTGTACACTAAGATCGAAATAGACTGCAAACATCTTGCCAACAGATTTTCAAAATTGTAACGATATATTAAGCAATAAGCACATTTTATAGGTGCAAGGATAAGACTTTTGGTGTACATGATATCGAACTTTACTACAGTTTTTTGAAGCTCCCCCTCTTCACAGCATATTTATCGCATTGTATCGCAGAAGCGTAGGGAATTCTCTGTTATATATATATCTTTACATCCTCAAAAGTTATGATTTTTGCCGTAAAAGAAGTCAGTTGGCTCCACTGTGCGACGGGGCGTATGAGTAACAAACAAAAGCTATTAAAAAATTATAGTCGCCTATTTAGTGACTGCAGCGGGAAGGCGTGGCAGTGGCAACGCATCAAAGACGACCCACAAATGTTCTGTTTGATATTTTTATTTAATTTTTTTTCTGCTGTTTTTAATGTATTTTTTTTTTAATTGTTTTGGTTATTTAGCAGCGGCAATGATTAATTTTTATTTGCATACATATGCAAAACGGGCAATTGCTATTGAAATTACTTGATATGAATATGCAAATCGGTGTGTGTGTGTGTTTGTGTGAGTGTGTGTGAGTGTGTGTGTGAGTGTGTGAGTGTGTGTGTGAGTACACATATTTATTTACATAACACGTTTTAGCATTTCATTAAAGCAAAATTTTAGTTTTGAATGCTATTTAGGCAGCAGCTAAACGTCGACGTCGCTGCCGACGCGCTGACAATTTCAGTTGAATGAGTTGCTGCTGCGTCCGTCACCTGTATGTGAGCGAGTGGAGTGCTGGCAACATTATGTCCGCTTTGCAGCCGTATAACCAGGCGCCCAGCAGCAGCAGCAGCAGCAGCGACCGGCAGCTGAAGAAGCGACGGCACACAGTGGATCCAATTGACTTCTTTTTCGGTAAAAATCATAACTTTTGATGAAGCAAAAATATTCCTTAAGCTTCTGCGGTATACTGCGATAAATATGGAGGGAGCTTCAAAAAACGGTAGTAAAACTCGTCTTATCGTTGCGCCTATAAAATGTGCTTATTGCTTAATAAATCGTTAAAATTTTGAAAATCTGTTGGCAAGATGTTTGGAGTCTATTTTGATTTTTCGACGAGAACGAATTATAGAAAAATAAGCACAATTTAGAACATGAAATTTTTCCATGACATGCAAGAATAAGACATTTGCAGTATATAATATCGAACTTTACTACCGTTTTTTGAAGCTCCCTCTATACACAGTTTATTTATCGCATTGTATCGCAGAAGCTTAAGGACTTCTCTGTTCTATGCATTTCAAATTTTGAAAATACAGTGCAGTCGCGATACAGTGAACTAATTAAAACCAAGGGTGTATACAATACCAATCAGCCTTCATGGGTCATATTTCATCACAAATCATCGCATAAGTTAACTTATTTAGTACATAAAATTTTGATTGAAAAGTATTCAAATCAATAAATGAAAAAGATAATGCATAACGTTTAGAGTTTTTTAAGGAATGCTGAGGTTTTTCGACTTTTTAGAGTAGTCAATGTAAAAAATTTGTTCACTCTTATGAGTGTTCACATAACCGAGTGTTCATTCTATTGCGACTCCACCATATCTTTACTTGCTCAAAAGTTATGATTTTCGCCGAAAAAGAAGTCAGTTGGATCCACTGTGCGGCGCAACTGAAGTCTGCTTGGATATTTGCGTCAGTGTTATCAGTGTCTCCAGCGCGCTGCCTGCAGCTTGCTTCAAATTTGGCACGCTTTTTTCGTTTGGCAAACGCCAAACGATTTCCATCGCTGGTTGTTGTTGTTCCTATTGCTGTTTTAATGCTCATTTTATTCCTTCATAAATTCGCTATTAGATGCCGACAACGACAAAAACAACAACGTTGCCGGTTGAGGAGTGTTGGTCCGCGCGCGGCAGTGCGAGGTGTTGCATGTGCGGCGTCACATAGAACATTGTTTGTGAGTGTTAGCTTGTCGTACGGTGGGAGCTGTAGGTCGGGCGGTCGGTCGGGCGGTCGGTTCTGTTGCTTCGCATTGTCGTCGCTGCTGCGTTGTTGTTGTTGTTGCCAACGCCAGCTGGCTGGCCAATCGCAGGCCCGATGTCGTGATCAGCAACGTATAGCAGCAATGCGATGATGTGAGCGCAGCGCTAAAAATAGAATCAACATTCACTTAGGTTTTGCGCGTTCGCAAAACACTCGGCACTCGGGCGGAGCCGAAGCAGTTTAGCTAGACAAACGAAGGCATACGAAGCACACACTTATGGCACAGTTAGTTCTCGCTTTGCGTCGTGCGTCCCGCAGCTTTGCAACAACAAACGCACAAACACAGCACTTGCATACTGTGCTACGTTCCGTTTCCGTCGTTTTGACGGTCGGTCGATCTGTTGGCCGCCGCGTGAGTGGGACAAAATGGCTTTTGGTGAAACGGTGGAATGTATGTGTAGCTGTGTGTGCGCAACGCACGAAGCGAAACAGTCGTTTGTAGCTGCTGTTCTTGTTGTTGTCCGCGTTCCCCCAATAGAATTTAGTTGTTGGCTGTTGGCGCTTGCTGCACGCCGCATCCCGCGAGCAACACCAACACACAACTTTTGTTATTGTTTTTAGTGTTTGTTGCCGGCTCGACGCGTTCGCTTTGCATGCCGGTTCCGAAATGTATTCGCCGCAACGACGTCGCCAGCCCGCTGCCTTTTTATTTATTTATTTATGTGCTTGGCGTGTGTGTGTGTGTGTGTGTGTGTGTGTGTGAATGTGTGAATTGTTGCTCTCTTCTTTGGGCTTCGCCTAGAGAAATAAATCAGAAATTTTGATTGATTGCTGAGCGCAAGCGGTGGCAGCGGCGTTGGCAGCGGCGGCGGCAGCGGCGCAGCAGCAGAAGCCTAACCACAAATAGCTCAGACTTCATCAGTTACAATTAAGTTTACTCTTTGAGCTTTGTTGTATTTGTCACGTCGTCGCGTCGTTGACTTTTGCCTTGGAACGCCTGCGCCCACGGCTTCAGCCGCAGCCGCAGCCGCAGCCGCAGCCGTTGCCGCTCGCTGATAAGAGCGTACTGTTATCACAGCTCGACGACAATCGTGTTTTGGCTTGTTGTTGTCATTTGTTTTTGTTGTTGTTTATGCAATAATTAAGTATCGTACATAAATACATTTTATTCCTTTCTCAAACTCATACACATACAAACCAACAAACAAACAAACAAATTTATTTATTTTCTGTTTTGATGCAGCAGCAGAGACGCGCTGCTCAACCGGCTGCGCAGGCCGTTTGATCCCTGGCTGCACAATAAAAAACAACAACAATAAAATTTCAAGGTCATATCGCTCTGCCGTTTGCATTTCAAATATTGTGCAACGCGCGTGTTTCAATGCCGCAATGTGCCCCAAGTTGGTGCGTAAAACGATGCAAATGGAACACGCATATCAAACAATATTCAGTGGAATTACCCTGTACACATTTTCACAAAAAAAGTTTAACTATCTGTGCCAAGTTGCATGTAGATACATTGCGGAGCATGGGCTTATTCGAGGCAATTGGATTTTTTGTTTTGGCAAAAGGTCAACAGTGTCTTGTTTATTAGACTCACATGACCAAACATGCTGGTTCATACATTTCTCTATGTATGTAGTATGTATGTTTCTACAAAAATTTTAACTTTCTGGCACTTATTTTATAAGTTTACATTTTTGAGCACTGCAGTACTGAACATTCATAAGCAAGACAAAAAAGTGTTTCTATTTGGTACTGCACAGATACTAAGTTTATGGTGTGCATGTCTAAAAGATATTATGTCCAAGTATTGGAAATAAACTATTTTGGGTTAGAGAGTATCACCACAGCAGGTCAAAGCTTGTCGTATGAGGCGACTAACAATGACCCCAGGTCGATGATTTGACAATAAGGGATGCACCTGGAATGTCCGGACCCTTAATTGGGATGGTGCCTCTGCCCTGCTGACGGATTCTCTCAGGATGTGCAAGCCAGACATAACAGCCATCCAGGAGATGCGATGGACAGGACAAGGCTGCATTGACAAAACAGACTGTGCCATATACTACAGCGGCCATGTGGAGCGGCGCGAATTCGGGTGCGGATTTGTTGTTGGCTTGAGACTACGCAACCGTGTCTCCCGCTTCAACCGGGCTCCGACGGAGGACAAGGACGATGCGACCAAGGATGCGTTCTATGATAGACTTGAGTCTGTCTATGACCCCTGGTCATCTTTGGTCCTACTGTCGGACAATTCAGCCTTCACGAGACCACCTCGAATAACGGTCTCAGGCTAATTGACTTCGCCGCGGCGCGAAACATGGTAGTCTGTAGTACCAGATTTCAGCATCCCGATATCCACAAGGCTACATGGCTGTCTCCTGATCAAACTACTCGCAATCAGATTCATCATGTTGTGATTGATGGAAGGCATGCATCCAGTGTGCTTGATGTTCGTACGTTCAGAGGGGTCAACATCAACTCTGACCATTACCTTGTTGCAGCCAAGGTTCGAATGCGGCTAAGCACAGCGAAGAACGTGCGATCTAGCGCACAGCGAAAGCTGGACGTCACAAGGCTGCAATCACAGCAGACTGCTGAAGCAGAGGGAGATGCAGAGGGAAATCTGGTAGTAGATGCACAGGGTGCACTGAGGTTAGGTATGGAATACTTCTCTGGCTTGCTATCTGGCGATGATGAAAATAATGCCGCCCCCGGAGTTAGCTTCCCGACATCCCCAATTATAGATGACGGCGTGAATATACCGCTGCCTAGCTATGACGAAGTCAGGGTCGCAATCAAGCGGCTCAAGAACAACAAAGCAGCTGGCGCAGATGACCTGCCTGCTGAGCTGTTCAAGGCTGGAGGCAATGAGCTGATAAGGTGCATGCACCAGCTCTTTCCGTTTGCGAAAGAACTGATCGGACCTTATCAGTGTGGCTTTAGGCCTGGTAAGTCCACCATAGACCAGATATTCACACTACGCCAAATCCTGGAAAAGACCCACGAAAAACAAGTCGACACCCACCATCTCTTTGTTGATTATAAAGCAGCTTTTGATAGCCCGTTGAGGGATCGCGTATATGCCGCTCTGTCTGAGTTTGGTATCCCCCTGCAAAGTTGGTACGATTATGCAGAATGACGTTTAGCAACACGCGCAGCTCCGTCAAGGGAGGAAAGAGCTGCTCCGACCCCTTTGATAGCAAGCGAGGCTTCAGACAACATCAACTTTTTGATGGAGAGTGTGTAGCGTAAGGCCGAAGTAAATAGGAACGGGACTATGTTCTATAAGAGTGTCCAGTTGCTTGCATACGCAGATGATATCGATATCATTGGTCGTACAAACCGAGCAGTTACTGGAGCCTTTGCGGCTATTGAAAAAGAATCTGCTAGGGTGGGCTTGGTTGTTAATGAAAGCAAGACAAAGTATATGTTTTCTTCGAGTAGAGAGACACAGCGGTTGGATTCTCAGATTGATGTTGAAAACTATACATTTGATGTTGTCAAGGACTTCGTCTACCTTGGAACGATGAACTCTATGAGCTTTACGACGACTCTGACATAGGTCATGTTGTGCGTATGGATGATAAAGCTCCTGCGAGAATGGTCTATAATGCGTCGGTCGAAGGGAAGCGACGGAAGGGAAGACCATGCCTCCGCTGGAAGGACCATGTAGTGAGCACGCTAGCTACCTTTGGTATCACCAACTGGACCAAGCACGTGCAAAACAGAGACGCTTGGAGGAGATATTTGCATCAGGCCGGAACTCGGTAACTGGTTGTTATGGCCATTTAAGAAGAAGATTGTTAATATGCTAGATCATTCTGATTGTGAAATGTCCAAAATGAACTGGATCATTTTGCAAGCCCTCGGTGTTACATTGGTGTAGAATCGAATCCTTTTACCAATATGGCATAAAGAAAATATTATAAACTCGGAATATATTTCTTCTCTATTCTTATAATGTAGTAAACAGCGCGAAAATTGATCTATTGTAGCCGAAGGTATTAATTTTCTTACATTGGAATTTACTTTTCGACAATTGTGGAACATAGCCTAGTCGATATCTGAGGCGGTGCTGAACAATTTTGCAAACGGAACTTATGGTCTGACACGACTCGTGCTCCTTGTTACTTATGTATATTGCACATATCTAAAATACACAGCAGGGCTATAAAAATACGTTTTGTAGCCAATCAGACTTGTTATTTCTACTCTGAGCCGAACATTGTTTCTAGCTTTTTGACAGCGTGTGATTCCAAAGTACTAATAAGAAACTAGTCAAACTAATGACTAACCGTAGTCACACAACAATGTAATACAAGAAAATGCTAAAATCACATTAATTTGGCAATGCTTTTAATGAATTTTCCGGCACTTGAACATGCAAATGCTTGCGTACGAAAGCACAGACACACACCTTTTAATAGAAGTCGGACCATCCGCGCGCGCCACTGTGCCACACGGCGGCCCAAAATATTCAACCTTGGCCCTGCAATAGCAAAGCATTTTATCTTATTCTCGATTTCATTTTCACGCCATTCCGCGCGCCCCACAGTAACCATTCCAACTGTCATTAGAGGAGACAGTGGCGTAGATGCGCCAATAGCTTTTCCTCAAATTAGACGCCAGCGCCGCTTTAGTCGCTGTCGGCGCCTCTGTTCATGTTTGCCGCCCGCTTGTTTTGTTTGTCTGTTTGTTTGTTTGTTTGTTTGCAAAGCACGTCGACGTCGGCAGCGGCAACGGCAGCGCTGACTCGTTTCCCACACGTTCCATGCAGCCGCCGTTGCTACGCTCGCAGTCGCTCATTCGCTCATTAGTCCGACAGTCGGACTGTCGCCAACGCCATCGCATTATTAGTGCTTTTCGTGTACTAGACTTGAACGCAACGTCGCTGTTGCTGTTGCTGTCGCTGCCACTGCCACTGTCATTGGCGCTGACCGACGGTACGTCCGACTGACAAACAACGAAGTTCATATTAGATTTTATAGTGGCGGTTTTTGTTATTTTGCTGTTTCTCTTGCTGTTCGTACGCGACTTGAGCTTAGAACACAGACAACAACAATAAGAAGCGTAAGGAACGCACGAATCGGCCGCGCCTTCGTCTTCGTCGTCGTCGTCGTTCATTTCACTTCGTTTCGCAGTCGCTGTCGCCCATTCGGCTACGTCGTTGTCGCTGTCGCTTTCGTGTTCTATTCTGTTCTGTCGGCTTTCGCGTGTGCCGCATTAGAACACATACAACACAGCACAAAGGCAGCGCAGTCGCTGCCAGCGTCGCGGCAACCGACAGAGCCAACTGACTTATTGGCTTTAAGCGAATTTGAAATTCGCTCGAACTTTTATTCAACGTGTTGGTTTCGTCGCGTGAGCAACTCTTGAAACTGAAAACTGCAAACATCAAAAGCGCAAAAAATTCAATTGAAAATTTCTACACACACACAAACATCCCGTACTGCGTTTTGTTATTATTAAATATTAATTTTTTTCGTCTTGTATTTCACGAATTTGTTTAAAAAACGCGCGCGGGCAGTGCCGCAGCTTCCATACAAAAAGATATATGTAAATACATATGGTATATGCCGATTTGAGTCGTACGCGTTATTCGTAACTGCTATAGAGTAGTAATTTTTTTTTTACAGTTACGCGCGAAAACTGTTTTACTCCTTTTTTTTTCAAGTGTTCACAAAAGTGCTACCAATATGCCTTATAACAGCGTCACGCTTTAGTGTCACAAGTGCAACTTACAACAAAAGTCCTCAAGGACCACACATATTTACACAATATCTTAAAAGAAAAACCTCGAACAGGTGTAAAATTGAAGAGTGCATAGTTCTAAGCGCCAGTGTTGGTAAACGTGCTACAGCAAACAGACAATCAACAGTAACAAGCAAGCTGCAACAGCTACAAACAGGTGAGTTTTAAGCAAATCTTGCACAATTTATGACCAAGTTTATCGGTTTTTTCCGTAAAGCATACATACCACCGTCAGATCAATTGTCCCACAAACGTACGTGTACGTGACTGTTTACATGTGATTCTAGTCGCATTGCATGCACTTATCAGCCAAGAAACCCAACAAGTCCAGCCAATCTCTAGCTGTTTCTTTGCGGTTTCAAAGCAATCCGGGAAAGTACAAAGTTAACATGAAACGCTGTTCAGTGTTGTGCAGTGTAGAAACTGCATGCCAGCGTTGCGTATTATCAGCATAGCTCTATTTGAAAATTGCATTCCAGTGCCTTGCCTCTTGTTTATTAAAGGTTTATCAGCTGTCAGTTATTTGCATATTATTTAATATGTGCTAATCCAATTTACTTGTCAACAACAACATTGCGTTCCTGCTCCAACATTGTGTAATATCCTGCTGTACCTCTCGCATAACTGTCAATTACCGGCGGCTAAGGGGCGCTCACTCTTGGCATTTGCCAAGGGCCACACACAGATACACACGCACACACACGCAGAGAGACAAACGCTTGCCAGCTCATCAGCACACAGACACACACTCTGACACAGGTTAACAGGTGTTTCGCCATTTCCCGCCGCAATGTCTGCCCACTCCGAGCTATTTTTTTGCTGTTCTTAATCAGCTGCACACAGATATAGATATAGATAGATATGTATGGCATTTAAGATTTAAAGCATTGCTCTTTTGTATTGCTAGAAAAGTCATTTTCATATCCAAAACTGACTTGCATAGACAAGCAACCCTTGTTCGAAACTAACCCCCAAATTTCATATAGCCTGGGGTGGCACTGCAGGCCGTTGAATTTTAGTTTAGTTTGTACGATATACGTATTATATCTGTGCATCTTTACACTGCGAGAAACTGTAGCTCCCAACTTTGTACTTTAAGTTGCTTAACAACTATTGAAAGAAATCTAGCTTAGAAAGTTCAGTGTGGTACCGATTACCTTGCAATAACGCAACGTTTTTGGCTGAAACCTATACCATTCGAAAGATAAAATGCTTGCGGTTTGCAGAATATAAGTTTCACCTGGTTACTTTGCGTTTAAGTCTGTTAAAAATTGATTTGAATTTAAAAAAAAAAACAACAACAAAATACATTGTACACACAAACGTTTGCTTTTCTCTTCTATATTAAGTCTTCGAATGTCGATGACTAGCATACATAAAATGTATAAGCTTTCAACATAATATATCATAGCTATGGGTGATAAGGCAAACTTTAACTGTTCCTAACTTATGTGTCGTTTCAACTTTTCTCAGCATCGCTGCATCGGGTTTTTTTTGTCAGTGTATGCGCTTAGTTTTTGGGGGAATACACTCGGGTTTTGGGGTTCCGTATGTGCTGCGCATTTTATGTCAAGATTTATGCGCGTTTGCCTTTTTGTTGCACGCTGCGGAAAATGCTATGGAAAAGCTCAAAACCAACCCGCCTAAAAGTTTTGGAGTTCCTATTGTTGTTGTTTTTGTTGTTGACAACATGCGTGCCATTTCGCTGCACAGTTATTGTGTACATTTGTTTATGCTACGCAAGGGGCCAGGAAAAACTCTTTCATAATTGTATATGTACTTGATAGTTTGTGTTTGTGTGTGGCATATGCGATGAATGATTTCCATTGTGTTGGCAGCACTAGAGCTCGCTCCCAAAGACGCAGTTACTGTCACTCCATAAAACGATACTAGAAGAGTAGACCAAGACATTGTCTGTATAGAAGTTTTGCTTTCAATTACATGGCATAGCATCTATTCTATGTATGTGTGTTTCTAATGTTCCGAAAACTGCGGCGTCACATTGCCAGTGCAGACAACGCACAACGGGAAAGTATTTTCCTATGGGGGCCATGGCACACACATAACTCACGCAAAAGCATCTACAAGATTCAAAGACAACATGTGTTTTGTACCCTAGAAGTTGTATACTGTGTAGCATCAAACAGGCCCCCTTTCAAATGTTCTTTCAAGTAGTACGCACTAATGAGCCGCCAGTCAAGCTAAAGTTTATGGCCTTGAAGTCTTCAAACAGAACTTTAAGTAGAACTTTTGCTAGTATTTTAGCGCAACTGTACAATACCCATTCCATTTCATTATTGCATTCATTCATGCATTGTAAGTCACGCGTTTTGATGCTGTCGAGATGAAAAAAAAGGAACAAAAATGTAGAAAAATCCGACACAAAACTGTCAAAATTTATGAAGACATTTTGAAAATCATATATTATATATGCTTATGTCTATACATTTGAAATATGTACAGCGTATGCAGCGAAATGAAACTGTCACAGACAGTTGCCAAAAAGTAAATAAATATTATGTGTATTCTTATATACTACATATGTGTATGGAATTATATGGTTTATATTTAGTAAAACTGTAAACAAGATTTGTTTGCTCTGAGAAGCTGCAGTTACAACAGGTGCTGCAAAACTTTAGGACTTCTAGTTTCTAATGTACTGCGGTTGGCCAACCGATTGTTGTGTATATGGCTGGCAAAAAGATTAAAAACTTTGATTTTCTCAAAAATTCTTTCAATTTTAAAACTAGCATAAGGCCACTCAAAAGCACGAGCGTAACCCAATAGTTGACAAGAAATTTGAGGGTCTGAGCATTTTACATAACGCAATCCATTAATGTAATAACTTTAAGTCAAATTAGAAGTTCTCTTCATAATGGTTTGTTCACTCACCCTCACCCTAGCTGCCCCACACCCATCCCAACCCACACTACCAGCACCACCAATTGTTTACTTAAAGAGTACTGCCAGTTTGTATAGGAGTGTAAGGCCCGCATAATTTGGTCTCGTGTCTCGCATGGCTTTACTTTTCTATTGCATGTGTGTGCGTGTGCTCGTACTTTGCACCCTTTCAATCAAACATATTCAATCGAAAAAGCTTAATTCATTAAATTCATTGTACACATTCATTGTTTAATTAAGTTTTACCGCTAGGCGGGGGTAGACTTGATGGCCTGCCAGTATAACGTAAAACAGGTCTGACCAAAATTTCCCAACTCCCACGCGATTTCTCTCGATCCTTTTTTTGCCTTATATTTTATGATACGTATAGCTAAAATGTCGTTAAAATCAAATGCTATAAAATTCGCCTGCATTTTTATGAGTTTACTTTCTACTAAATTGAAGCAGTTGAAAATGTCGGAGTGAAAAAGCAAATAAAATAAATAAATAAAATCAGTTTGGCTGGCAAGTTGGCCAAAAAACAAAAACCGGTTCTTCGCATTTGTCAACGGAGCAGTTAAAACGACGCAGAGACAGAAAGAACGTTCTGGTTAAAAGTTAGCTACGAACTGTGAGATGCTCTTTAAGCTAACTCTTAAGCTGCTATATTTTAAAGCATATTTTCTTTAGTACTGAATCCTGCCAGAACTCATTAGAGTCACGTGTGAAATCGTGAAAAAGTATGCTCCACAAACACAGAAAGAAGCTAAGCTAAGCTAGCTCTAAAGCTGCCAAACTTCGAGTGAGCATTTTTTTAATACTAAAGCTTGCTAGAATGTTTTTGTGTCACGTGTGAAATCTTGAAAAAGTATGCTACAAAGTATAAGGTTCTTTCATTTTTGCAAGGCTCCAATGCCCATATGGAAAACTTGGATTATTGGTTAAAACCAAATTTTAACAGTAAACCAAATTCAAACAGTAGTTCAAAGTAGTTTGCAAATCAAAAATTACGTTTTTGAAGTTATGGCAGTCTTCTAGCAAATGAGCGATATCATCTGTTTCATCGATACATTTTTGGTAAAAATGTTATTGGTTATATGCAAACTTTGCGGCAAAGTTTAGCTTTTGTATTATTTTGAGTGCTTTTGATTTAATCGATTAATAAACGTGTAATGCTTTGCTTCTGCAAAACATAAACCTGTAATTTTGCAATAATAAGTCGTGTTAATTTAGATTCTTAACAAAAAAATAACCATTCTCAATGAATTCCAAGACGCTTATACAACGGGAAACCGATTATAGTTTAGATTATTGCTATTCTTTATAAACGACATCTATTTTTATTGATTATTGCTTATATGAAATTATCGCTGCGATATCTACTGAACTTATAATGTCATAAGCATTGTACTTCTTCCACTGAAAGTTGCATGACAGTTGCTAGCCGATAACAACGACTTTTGTATGGCATAGTAATCGAATTTAAGCATTTTTGTTTTTTAGTTTGCAAGACATTTTAATAATAACAGCGTTGTTCTTCAAATGCTGCTTGTTTTAAAAGTATTTTATGTGGAACTAACGTTGCGTATGTTTGTTAGCAAATGTTTCGATGAACTTTTGTCCAACCGATAAACGACTCCGTTCTACTCGAACGGCTTTCAGTCTTGCTTGCCATAACTCATCTTCTACTTCTCTCTCGATACCCTATATCTTCATGCTAGAGAACGCTATTCGTTTCGCTACCAACATTTTTGGTATGTGGCGACTTTTAACAAATTGGCTTTCTGCAAGGTTTCTGTTATCGAACTTTGGTTCAACTCTTCTGTCAGCTTGGAATGCAGCTCTTGGCATAAAACTGGCAGTAATTTGATCAATTTTCAGCTGAAAAGCATTAAAAAGAGGTTTGCTCTGGGTTTCGATACATTTGACTATATGAACTTTATCGAAATAGAGCGCTCAAACATAAAAACGTTTTCTTTACATTTCTATTTTTGGGAAATTTCGTTTCGGTTTATGTTACAGTTAAACTTGAAAAGTCACACAATTTTTTGAAACATACTGAAATCTTTAAATATGTATACAGTATATACATATATAAATATGTTTACAGATATCGAAGATAAATTATATGAAATTATTGCTTATATGCAAAAAAAAAGTTAGTACCAGTGTAATTTGCATGCAATTTTCAGAGAACAATTGCCGTTTATATGTAAGTCGCTTCATTGTAATTATTGCATTTATGCAAGCGATCAAACTTTTGTTACGAATGTTATCGGTTATACGCAACCTCTGCTTTGCGTCAAAATTGATAAAAGCAATTTGTATCAAGTTAATTTAAACCTATACTAAAAGACGGAAAAGACGCAAATTATTGCGTATATGAAATATTTTGCATGTAACCGTTTATAACTTGTATGAAATTACAATTAAAGCACTGTGCTATATGACATTACTTTCCACACATTGTTGTTTTGGCCACAATTTTGTCTTTTTGATCTATACTTCAAATCGAACTTTTGTTACGCATGTTATCGGTTATATGCAAACTCTGATTTGCGTCAAAATAGAAACAAGTAATTTGCAGCGTTTTAATTTAAATGCAAAACATAAGAAAGCTATTTTTAAAGATGTAATAGACACGAATTATTGCGTATACGAAATATTTTGCATGTAACCGATTATCATTGCACTAACCGATGAAATTAAGAGTTTACATGCATGCGACATCTACTCTTACCGACTATCGCTTATTTGTGACATTTTGCATATATCCGATTAGTTCTGATATGAAATAGCCCCTTTGCCCTTGCATATAAGCGATATCTACTGTAAATCCATACAATTTGCATGTCATTATAAACGACATTACTTTCCACACAGTGTTTTATACTTTGCCACAAAGTTGTCTTTTTTTTTTTTTGTAAATTTTTTATTATGTTCGGGGGTACAGTCCATATATAGTATATACTTTTATGTATGGTGTACAAGTCCATAAAAAATAGGTTCTAACGCGTTCTGTTTGTTGCTTGCTGCTCTTTTTTTTTTGACGTGTAAGTATTCATGTGTCGATGTGTGTGTTTTAGTTTTTTATTGTTTAAAATTCATCACGAATTTTATTTTGTTGTGTATTCGTGTTCTGTTTCTTTTTTATTTTTATTTTTGTTTTTTTTTTTATTTTTTGCGTAATTTTTTGTTGTATTACTTTTTTTTTGTGCTGGCTTTTTTTCGTCTAACCTTGAAGCATATTAAATTAAGTTTTTTTTTTTTGTTGTTGTTGTTTGTTTGTTGTTTATTTGTGTTCCCAAAGATACACACACACACACACTTATATAGTGTGGGGTTGCTGTGGATGCGCGAGATCGTTT
Organism: Chymomyza caudatula; assembly: GCA_035041775.1. Taxonomy (NCBI): domain Eukaryota; kingdom Metazoa; phylum Arthropoda; class Insecta; order Diptera; family Drosophilidae; genus Chymomyza; species Chymomyza caudatula. The sequence goes on from JAWNKW010000148.1 coordinate 80,498, forward strand.
GCAATTTGCTTTTATTATTGTTGTTTTTATGCTGTTTTTTTTAATTTTCTTTTATTTTTTATATAATTGGCCGATTTTTTTTGGGTATATATATATATATATAGTATATATGTGCCATATATATATATATATCATATGTAGCAGCTACAAAATTAACTTAATTGCAGCCATATGTGTAGCGGGCGCTCGCTCTCGGCTGTGCGTAAGCTTTCGCTCGCTCGCTCTTTCTCTCTGTGTATTTTGCACTTTGGCGCTCTCTTTGGGCGTGGAACTGGAAATGTGTCGTCTTCTTGCGTTGTTGTTGTGCTTGTCTTCCACACACACACACACACACACACACACACACACACACACACACACACACACACACACACACACTTCTTAGCTTCATTGTATCTAATTCTAATTTATTTTGGCAAAAAAAATAATGAGACATTCAAACAAATGGAAAGAGCAGCAGCGAGAAAAAAACTCAGCGGGCAACTTTTTGTTGTTACTTTTATTTATTTATTTATTTATGCGTCTCTCTCTTTTGCTCTCTCTCTCTATCGCTCTCTCTCTCTTTTTTTATGTTCAACAATAAATTAGTTTTGTTGACATGCCCCAGCTACGAATACAGACACAAAGTGCCATACACATATATATATATATATACAGTGCTGCTAAATAGTTAACGCGTCGCTTGCACTTGCCAACGAACATTTGAGGCAACCCTCTTAGCCCGCTGCGTCGCTGCCAACGTCGACGTCGGCGTCACGCTTCGCTGCACTCTAATGGCCAAAAGCAACTTTTGCTTTCACTGCATCCGAAAAAGAGCGAGCAGCGTTTCCGAAGCCAAAATTTTGTTTTTATACCCTGTACACGAAGTGTAGGGTATTATAGATTTGTGCGATGTATGTCACAGGCAGAAGGAGGCGTGGCAGACCATAAGTTCCACGGGAAAAAATGATCGGGGGCAATTGTCATATCCGTCTGTCCGTCTGCCAGCTTTCTCCAACACTATAAGAAAAATTTTTACCAAAAGATGCGCATTTTCTCAAGGCTGCGGGAGTTTATCGAATGAAATCGATATCTTACCCCCTTACCCCGTGTGAGATTTGCGCGGTTTACAACCGTTGAATCCATTGCATCTATCAACTCGAAACTTTTCAGAGATGTGCGTCGTGTTTATGTGCATCTATGTTTCAAAAATAATCGAGATCGGATGAATACATCAAAAGTTATAGTCAAAACTATGCTAACTTCACCCCCCTCGCCTATAAACTGTGCCAAAATTCCACAACGTGTAAATATGGATACATGTGAGCTAGAGTTACAAAATTTGGTGTGGAGACTCGTGTTGCCCTAATCGTTATCCACGTTTTTTCAATAAGTTTCCCCCGCAAACGATTTACCTTGATTACTGCCGCACCCCACCATATATTGATTTGAAAATTGTGACAGACAGATAAATGTATTTTTGATCAATGTTACAAAATTCAACGACATTGGCCCAAGAATACTGGAGTTATGTGCATAAAAGTAATTTTTGCCCCCATAATAGCCAACTTCCCAATAGGAAAACTTGTCAATTGGAACTTTCCAATAGGAAAATGTTTACAGGCATATCGATCTTATGCAAAGAGATATAAAACTTCAGTTCCCATTTTACCGTATTTAGTGTTTATAAAGGGTATTCCACTGTCGAGCACCGTCCCGACTGTCAGCATCAAATTTTTATTTTGTACTAAGTATTATAATAAATTTGTGTTTTTTACAACTGAAACGTGTTGTTTGTAACGCCTCTTTGAAAATCTGAAAATTTCAGCTAGCTTAAATTTAAGGCAGCTCAAATTTGCATTTTCTGATGCATGCATCCAATTTCTTGGAACTTTGGAAAAGTCATAGACACCACTACACTCAGCATTTCGCTTTCTTCTCGATTTTTTGTAAGATATAAAGTACCACTAGCTTAGTGCCGTTTCTAAGAATGCTCGCCATCTCAAAAAGCTTCACCAGAAATCTGAAATTAGCAACTTAGCGGACAGCCGTTCGATAGTTGAAAGTGCCAAAAATCCGTGAATCCGTGAGAAATGCTAGCGTCAAGCGTAAAAATAGTATACATATTTGAAATTGTGTTTATCTTGAATGTTGAACGGAAACATGCGCAATTCCATAAATTGTTTCTTGATTTAAGGAAACCGCTTTTTATCATATTTACAGCTACTTGTACTTTTAGCTATAAGCTTTACAAATCTATTCTGGCACCGCAATAAAACCGCAAAGCGACTTACAAAGACCATTTTTATACATATGCTTAAGATATCGAAACTTAACTTAACTTTCATATCTTCATATCTTCATATCTTCATAACTTCATATCTTCATATCTTCATATCTTCATATCTTCACATCTTCATATCTTCATATCTTCATATCTTCATATCTTCATATCTTCATATCTTCATATCTTCATATCTTCATATCTTCATATCTTCATATCTTCATATCTTCATATCTTCATATCTTCATATTTTCATATCTTCATATCTTCATATCTTCATATCTTCATATCTTCATATCTTCATATCTTTATATCTTTATATTTCATGTCTTCATTTCTTCATATCTTCATATCTTAATATCTTCATATCTTCTTGTCTTCATATCTTCTTATCTTCATACCGTCATATAAACATATCTTTATATTGTCATATCTTCATTTCTTCATATCTCTATATCTTCACATTTTCATAGCTTCATCCATGGGATTATCATGTCTCATTGGAGAATTTGCCTTGTTCTCGAAGAATTTCTTATATAACATGCCTCAGTGCCCCAGAGGCGTCTAAAATTTTCGTAATATTTTAAGTACATACAAAAATGCTGCCTCAATTTGCACATAGACTATTTTATAGCATGTGAAAAGGTTTTACTGTACCCAAATCTTTTGCAATTTCTTGTTTATATGTATGCTCCAAAGGCAAGCGTGTGAGCAATCTTGATTTCTGCTTGTTATCGTTGTGTTGTACTGTTGTTGTTGCCCACCGGCAATCCATTAGATACATTTGTATCTGCTGCCTTGTACAATGTTTGACTGCGCTGTCGTAAAGTCGAGCTTAAACCGCCCAGGTAGAATTTTGCAGCCACGCACATATTTGGTGTTTTTGTGTTGCGCGTTTTGTATTTCGCTCTTTTTTTTCTATTTTGTTTTTGTTTTCCCAGACGCGCAAGGCCTCTCGAAAAAACCAAAAAAAAGCATCTCCAGCTCCACCGGGTTTTGTTGTTGTTGTTTTTGTGGTATTCAAAGTTTACGCTATTGTGGGCAGGGCTTGAGTTTTAAATTTTGGAATTTGAATTTAGATTTAGATATTTTTGTTTGCCGCTGTTGTTTTATTATTATTATTATTATTTTTAGTATTATTTCGTTGTGTTACGCTTTTTGAGCCATAAAATCAGACAGTAAATAAAACTGTCGAAAAATTGTCGGCTTGACTTCGGTTGGGGCGTACGAAACAGGAAAAATTTTTATAATAATAGCGCGCATCTTAATTATATAACAATTAACGCGGCGTCCAAAAACTGTGTATGTATAACTGCTATATATATATAATGCATATATAGAAGCAACGGTTGAAGGTTAGTTTCAATTTGAGAAAAAACAGCAGCAATTTGAAACAAAGAAAAAGTCAAAATAAATTGCTTGCTGGAAAATTATATCATTATATGGATTAATGTGGGGGCGAGTGCATTGTCAAGGTCAACCCAAAAAAGCATTGCAAATCAAATTAAACAAAATCGTTACGCAAATTTGTCATAGTCATAGAAAAGCATAAAAACCTTTGAAAAGCATAAAATAAACCCCATTATCCAAAGCGTGCTTACTTTGTAATGCACCCAACACACCCCCCAAACAGCTGCCACTTGCCATGTGCATGGCTGTTGAACGGTTAATTCAGCTGGAGCTGGCGACAGGCGGCACTTTAGGCGCGACACTCGGTCGGCAGTTGGGTTACCGTGCTGGGCAGGTGGTTGCTTCATACGGGTCTCCTATGGGCAGAACAACGACGGGCTTCGTGTGTAGCCGACATCAGGCAAAGTTTTAGCAAAGTGAGTAATCAAATTGCACACTGCAACATGCCGCACAGTGGGCGGAAATTGAAGTTGAAATTAAATGGCAATTGCAGTGCTTGTGCTGCAAAAGATACATACAAAATACGGCTAAAGTAGGGTTAGCGCTTTTTAGGAAAAACTCTAGGAAACTCTATTGATTTGCATGTAGCATAGAAACTGTATAAATGTGTTCAATTTGCAGTATCTTTTTCGATTTTTCGTTGTAGCACTTATTCCAACAGTGTCACTTTCCCTTTCGCTCTACGATACAAACCGTATTTTGTTTTGTAAAATCATTTGAACAGAATACTTGACACAACATTTCCAGGTTTTCCATGGCAAATGTCGGTAAAGCAAATATGTAGTGTCAATCTAACGTTTGGGTTTGCCATGTTTTTTTAAGAAGTTTTGCTTTAAAACTCTTTTAAGTTATGCAAAACGCATATTTATTGGGAAACATTGAGCATTTATCAGCAGGTAGGTGAGCGGGTTAGAGAATACCATATCAGCAGGTCAAAGCTTGTCGTATGAGGCGACTAACAATGACACTGGGTTCTTTTGAGACCAGTAGATCCAACCCAGGCGCTAAAAAGGTTGTGAGTAACCCGTTAACGGGCAGTTAAGAAGAAGATGAAGAAGAAAATGAGGTAGGATATAATCATTTTCTAAACGTTATTATAACGTTTTCAACGCCAATTGAAGTCACATTCATTAGATACTTTTTACATAGCTTTGATACGGATTTTGTATCTTTAAGCTTGAAATCACATTCATTAGATACTTTTTACATTGTTTTCATACGGATTTTGTATCTTTTAGTTTGTTTCTTAATGGCATAGTTGAAGCCACATTCATTAGATACTTTTTACATTGTTTTACTAAAGATTTTGTCTCTTTCATATAGACACATCTTTATTGTATAACCCTTTTTGTTTTCTGTTATAAGTAACAATTCCATTCCGTTACTTAAATATATTTATAGCTATAAACAATTAAAACCAAGCTTTTAGATACAAAAGAAACGCAGCTTATAACACAAATGTATCTTACTGTCTATGACATTTGACCAACAATGCCAACAACAATTTCAACAATACTCTGTAAAAACTTTGCCAAACTTAATACCCTATACAATAGTTGTGCAAAATTCATTATAATAAACATATTTTCAGCTATCTTTCTATCTAAAACTATAATCCATACAACTTGATGTTTATTAATTAGCGCCAAGCATAAACAAATCATTTGATTTAAGTTTTTTTTTTCTCTATTTATTGAATTTGATTTTATGCGATTTTGTACACGGTGTATCTATATCTTAAACTTTTGTGCCTTGTGCTGCTTTATTGTTGTTTTTGCTATTATTCTTGTTGAAGAGGTGTGAATTTTTGAGCACTCGGTATTTGGATTTTGTATCTTTATAAGACGACGGCGAAGTCAACTGGCATTTCGTTTTTCTTTGCTTTTGGTGCAAATTAACTTTGAACTTCAAAAAACACAACCGCAACAACAACAACAACAACAGAGCTTAGCAATCAACTTCACCTTGTTCAAGGTCCAAGAGCAACGGCAGCAAACGAAAAATACAAATTTGTTTTGACTGTTGAATTTTGTGCGCTGCTCATTTGCATAGGGAAATTGAATTGTATACAGCTATTATGTATCTTTTTTTCTTCTTCTTATTTTCGAGTCTCATGACTTTAATGGTTACCATACAACTAACTGGCTTCAGATACTTTTGTATCTTATGTATGCGCCAGCTGAGGTACAGGTGCAGAAAGTTGGCGTTGGCGTTGTCGTCTTTGGCGTCGCTTTACTGTAAGCTGTAGGCGCCGCAGCAAAGGGTCAAGCGAGCTCAAGCACTTCCGCAGCACAACCCACAGATGCACATGCACACACACACACACATACACTGTGTGCGGAAACGGAAAAGCGTAGCTTAAGTTTGAACGTCGAAGACGAAATACGCTTTCGACCGATAAATGTATCTTCAGAGTTAATGAAGTTTTTCGACAAAAGTGCTAGGATACAATCATAGAACGCGGTGCCGAAGATGAAGCTGAAGGCGAAAAACCTTGCAGAAGTAAACATATGAATTCGCTCGAAAATGTTCATAGTGCAAGCAAAGACGCAGAAAAAAAACAAAGAATATCCAAATTTAAAGTATTGCATTATCCCAAATTTGCAATCAGCATAACAGAATGCATTATTAGAGCTTTATTGCAATTGGTCCATTGTTTGAGAAATAAATCCATTTTTGACATGTAGAAATATACAATCCAAAAAAACTGAAAAGAATACGCATCGAATTCGTCTTCGTCTTCAGCTTCGTCACCGCGTGCACTATGATACTTACTCTGCATTTATGCGTATGAAAGAGTATACGCTTTTGATGGCACCCCTGAAGTTTAACAGTTGATGCTTAGTTTTTAGCCCCCGCTTGGTGAGCGGGTTAGAGAAGACACTGGGTTCTTTTGAGACCAGTAGAGCCAGCCCAGGCCTTAAAAGGGTTGTGCGTAGGGTTTGGGACCCACCACGTAAAACCACAATTCCAATGAAAGAATGTATTTACATCAGGCCGTAACCAGATAACACGGGTTGTTATAGCCAGTTAAGGATAAGAAAGCTACAGACTGCAGTTTGTTGTAGTTACCTTTCATATACAAGACAAATATGCTCGCCTTTAGTGTAATGGAAGTATAATAAAAATGTATCTTTTAGCTCGTATCTGTGCCACGTTGTCATTGTCGTCGCCGTCTACTGCACAAAGCACGTGGGCTGCACTACTAAAAAAAAAAAAACACAAACTTTGTTAGTGGTTATTGCTGCGCCAACTGTAGATGCCACTTGGCCAACCCAATGACCTTCCAGTGACTTTGGTGCCGCGGCAGCTTAGTTATGCGCGTGTCAGGACAGGAAATGGCATTAGTTCTCTCTGACGGCTAATCATATTAATGCAGTCCGAAATGTTGGCTAAGCTTGCGTGTATACATGTGACTTTATCTATGTAACTGTAAATGTATCTCTGAGTGTGTGTGTGTGTGTGTGTGTATCTGTGTCTGTTTGCATTATGTTTTGAGGGCGCGGTCTAAGGTTTGGCTTCAAAAACACAACGTTTTGCTCGGTTTGCTGTCTTCAGGCGCTCGCGCGCCTCACCTACGTCTTCAGCCATGTGATCCGGGCCATATAGAGTACATCCCTCAGCGCTTCACTTTCGCCGTTGCATATTGTCTTTTATGGGTCACTTTACTGGGTTGCTGTTGTTGTTGTTTTTGGGTCATGTCCATCAACGGCCAACAGCTGGTAATATAATATGGTCAGGAAGTCCGGCGGGAATCCATTTTAATAGCGCTCAGTTTGCTGTCGCTCTGCCGCTGCCACTGCCGCTGCCGCTGCTTCTTACTCGTCCACTTCCACTGCTGTTTAGCTGCTTCTCTTATTGCTCTTCATTCTCTGTCATTGCCACGTTTCGTGTTGTTAACAGCTTTTTCGCTGTTGTTCTTGTTCTTGTTGTTGTTGTTGTTATTTTTTTCGCACAATATGGGCTCATTAGCACAAAAGGCAGCGACAAACGGACAGCTAACCAGACCGAACCAGAGAACCGGACCGGAGTCAAAACCATACTCAAAGTCAGCGGCAACTAATTAATTATGCCACTGCCGAGCGACATACGGACGGAGAGACGGACGGACGCTCAGACCCATAGAACGTTGCAGCGTCACGGGGGTGTACAAATTTGCATGCGTGTATGGGTGTGAGCGTGAGTGTGTGCGTTTATGGCAGGCTCGTACGTTAATGTGCTACACTTCGAATACCCTGCCTCAAGTGTATGGCCAAATTTTAAGTTTCTCAAGCAGCTGTCAAGCTCAGGAAGTACATTGACTTTTGCTGAAGTACCAAGTACCAAATTGGCTCTTAGCGTTTAGTTCTATCGCATCGTGTCGTGTCACGACTGCGAATCAGTCATCAAAATGATTGAAAAACCTCATCTAACCAAAAAAAAAAAAGTGTTAAAGTCTTGCATAAAAAGTGCTAAAATATATAAGCCAACGCTGTTTGAGCCATAGTTTTGGAATTTGACACGTACAATTAGTTGAACCTGCTGTTGTTCTTCATGTTTTACAACGTTAGCTGAACTAGATCTCTTTTCCCACTGAGCGTTCGTTTCAAAAATCAAAAAGAAATTTAAACTAGTACGGAGATGGGCTAAATTTTTCGCTACGAAATCTACAGTTTAGTGTTGTTGAGGGATTGGTAATGAAGCAAATAAATAAAAAGGTGAGCAGGAAAATCAGTATTTTTTACATCAGTTAAAGCTGGCAAATCAAAGTTATCCATATGCTGTCTTTTTATGTTATGTTCTATAGACAATCTCTATTAAAAAATTACGTTTAGCTTTAACGAATCTACAAACATATAAACGGCACTTAACTTACAGTTCTACGAAAAACTTACAACTAACGTATGAAATGTGCTTTATATCTTTAATGATACAAGTCTTCGACATTCGACAACTGATTACGAAGATGAGAAACGAAAACACGAAATAACAACTTTTGGACAATGTATTTTGTTGTTGTTTTTTACTTCAAGTCAATTTTTATCTGTCTAAAATGCAACGTAACCAGGTGAAACTTTAAGTCTGCAAGCCGCAAGCACTTTATCATTCGAATGGCATAGGTTTCACCTGAAAACGTTGCGTTATTAGGAAGTAATCGGTACCACACTGAATTTTCGCTTAGCGTATTTATATATAAGATTTTTAAGAAGTGAAGAAGATCTACAGAAAGAGCCAAAACGTAGTCATGCATAATTAAAGCCTATGACTAGAACCACACATAAAGGGTATGCAAATGTTGCTGCCACAAAGAAAGTCCACCGTTTCCAAAAAAAAAAACAAAAAAAAAACTTCCACCACCAAAAACAACAAAGAAATTTGCATTGTATTTAGTTACACACGCAAAGTGCTATTTACTCAAAAAGAACATACATAAATGTAATATATGTATATAAAGCACATATATGCATATGTATCTAAAAGATAGATTTACATTAGGCAAAGTTAATGGGGCGACAGGTTTATTTTTTTATTTTTTTCGTTTTATTTTAGCCGCTGATAACTCATAAGTAGAACCTTTCATTTGTCAAGCGCAAATGTGAACCGGTTTTAGAGCTATGATATAAAAAAAACAACAACTAGGGCGATAATTTAAGAGTTATATAATAATTAAATGTCTTTTTGCTTGGATCAAAATTCGCTTGGAAAACCCGGCAAGTGCTACTTTTGCTAAATTTGAACTTGAGTTTGTAACTAAAGTCATCTAGTAAATATGCTACACAATTTTAATACAAATTCTATGAAGCTACAAAAAACATAACATAGCTAAAATGCTGTCCAAAAGCAACAAAAACTAGTTAAATATAGTTCCAAAGTTTAGTTACAAACCTTGCTCATCAAGCGAACCGAAAACCGTGTTTGTCGTGTCTGACAGTCGCCTTAAGCAAACAGATGGTTTCAAGCAAATGTTTTTGATGACAAAATGTTGTTCCGTCTAAACCTAACTTAAAGTTGTTATCAATTATTAACTTCAGTTACACAATGTTATTCTAGTTTTTGACTTAGAAAAGTTAAAGCGCTCTTTATTCAAAGTTGACAGCAAGATTCAGTTTGTCGCTACTCATCTGCGACATAACGCACAAGCGTAGCAAGCAGGTAGCGGAACCCCTTTAAAAACTGATGCATTTTGATTCAGTCGGCATCTCGATTGCTTTTCACGTCATTTTCTCACGCACTCTTAGTGAAAAAGTACAGTTGATAGCTACTCATCTGCGATATAACGCACAAGCAGGTAGTGGAACCCCTCTTTGCTTCAGAGCAACTAACGCTTCCATATCTATTGTATGCAGCTACAAAAAATGTCGCTTTTCACGTAATTTTCTTATATTTTCCCAAGACTACAGACGCTCACGCACTCTGAGTGAAAAAGTACAGCAGTCACAAAACAAATGTGCGTTGTTTATTTGAGGTAAATAGAGTTGTATGTATATAAGTTAGTATAACTACAGTAAGTATAATAAGTATTCTGACACCAGCTTTACGTGAATTTGAGATATGCAAATTAATTGTGGCCTTGACGTGGGCGTCAAACTTTTGGATTTATAACTTCGTTACACTTTGTTACGTTTGTGTGTGTGTGTGTGTGAGTGTATCTTTTGCCTTTTGTCATTGTATGCGTAGTCGTAGTCTTTTCTGTGGGTGTCACCACCTTTTTCTCTGTGTGTGTGTGTGTGTGTATCTGTGTGTGGAAGTGGGAGTCAATAACTCACGCTGTATGTGTGTTGACTAAGAAAAATTGCGCTGGAAGTTTTCTATTAGTCACAGTTACTACTACTGGCAGCTCTTTCTGCAACTACACACACACACAGATACACACACACACATACACACACTGACACGCTAACCGATTTGGCACACACTCAAATGCATTATGTATATCTCGAGTCTTATAGTGAGCTCTTGAGGCATTCATTTCCGACTTTCAAATGGCCATTGGCCATAACTCAATTTCTATGCATGCTTTATTTGGCAACTCTTTTCGCCATTTTGTGTTGTTGTTTTTTTTTTTGTTTTTTTTTTTTTTTAGCAAAATGGCAAACATTCACATAAATTATTTAAACAAAATAGCAAAGAAATAGAAATAGTAAAATTATAGATACAAAAACAACAACAACAACGTTTGGCCTCTTTGGTTCATTGGCATTTCAAGTTGTTGTTGTTGCTTATACAAATCCATAGCTAAAAAATGTATCTATGTACATACTCATAGATACTTCCCATTCATTCGATAACTGCCACGTTATTTGCCATTCATTAGCTAAAACTAGTTTCTTTTCATACCTTTGCTGTCTCTTTTACTCTCTATTGTTTTTATAAATTTTATGTTTATTTAGTTAATAGTTGTTGTTTTGTCTACAATTTATGCTAATTAACAGCCCAAAGACCATTTAAAACAATAAGCAATTCATTTGAAAATTTATTCAAAGTAAATTAAGAAATCATAAAAATCACAAATTTCAACTACAGATTATCATTAATATGGCAAGGTTATGTTATGCATATAAATTAAGTGAGTAACTATTAAACGGTGGCTATAACTAAGGTGTAAACATAATTTATTTCCTTGCTCACTTAAATTGACAGTTACGAAGTTAATGTCACATGGCAATGCAGTTATTAGTGTTTCTTGAGATTCTTGAAATCCCTACTAGAAAAGATCTCAGCTTCAGAAAATTTGTGTCGTAACAAGAAGACCGCACTGCTTCGATTCGCAGTTGAAAATGCAGCTATTTGTTTTTTTCGAATTTAATCAAGTCACGTAACGAATCTTTCCATATATATAGTTTTAAGGTAGTGAATTGTTGTGGTAAACCTTGATTCAGATTCGCGAACTGAAACTTTGTTGAAATCTCTGAGCGCTGTTTAAGAGTATGATCATTTTATAGATCTGAAAGGAACTATTTGTAGAGAAAACGAAACTCAAACAGTCAGTTCTACTGTAATAAGCAGCTTAGTAAGTACTTAGAAGTTATGTTTTTGTCGGCGATCATTTATTTTGCCCATCTTAAGACGCCTGTTGCACGTAGCGAGATTTGTCTCTCGCCTGCAACCCTAAGCAACTTGCTTTATAATCGAATGCTTTCTAAGCTAGATTTTTTGAGTGATTTTTTGACTTTCTCACTTAAAAATCTCGCTTGCATACATTTTTTTCTATATGCAAATCTGCGGCTGTTTGCCCAGTGGAAATGAGTTTGCTGCAAAAGCCTAATGTCGCTCTCTATCGCTTAGTGGCAACTCTGGCTCAAACATGTTGCAGCCTAGTGTAAATTAACTTATAATATAAGTATAAGCTCGTACTTGATTATAATTTACAGCTAAGCGTTACTAGAAATTACCATTATTAATGACTAGTGTCTTTATGCAAAGTTAAGTTTTTAAATCTGTTAACGATTCTGTCACAAATCGGCTTACGCTTCTATTCAGCTAATATGTCATTGATTTGTGTCTATGAAAGTTCAATGAAGGCTAAAGCGATGGCTGTGACATCCCCGTTTAGAAGTGTTTTATATCTGACACCAAGAGATTGTGTTTGAATTTGAGACATTCATTTGCGGAAAACATTGCTACAAACTAGCAGTTAAGCTAAAGTGCATAAAATGCTTTTCTATGAGACAGCTTCCGTTTGAATATTTATAAGCACACAAATTTGTGGCCGGCTTTAGATTCGCCGATTCTAAATTTGGGTTGTAAGTACCTTTAATTGTTGGATACCAGTTCCGATAATACTACAATCTTACAAAGCGAACATGCTTATTGATGCCAGCGTTTCAGCATTCACACATACTCTTACAAGATATACTGTTAAATGTTTGATTGGCATTTTTAGCAAACTTCGGGCGAAAACCACATTGTGTACACTGAATGTTCATTTCAGCGTACTCTCACCCAAAACGCCTTGGACACGCATTCATATTCATGTCGATATTGAATACATTCAATATGTCGTTTTGTTGTACCCAAAAATGTGAACGGATTCGACCATATTGAGTACACTGAATGTTCACTTCAACTTACTCTCACCCAAACCGCATTCACATTCATATCCAATCCGCTTTGACTGTCGATCGTTTGGCATATTCACTTACTTCAAAGGCTTTTAGAATACCGTTTGTGTTGTATTCAAAAATGAGTACGAATTCGACCATATTGAGTACACTGAATGCTCTCTTCAGGCAATTCGCTTTGAGTGCCGAACGTTTGGCGTATTCATTCAATACTTTGTTTGTGGTGTCGGGTGTAACCGAAAACCAATACGGATTCGGCTGTTACTCTGTGTGACTCAATATTTGAGTGCCTTAACTCACATCTCGAATACCTGTTGTAGTTTCTAGTTAGTTTTGGAATTTGTCATAAGTTATACCCCACAGCACGCATTCCTGTTTCATAACGAAACTAACAGATCTCCAAAATAAGCTTTTCAAGATACGCTTCTAAGGTACTAAAACTGGAACATTGTATATTATAGTATCTGCCAATTAGTCGGTTTGTTTATTTGCAAAAGCTTTTCAGACTGTCGGAATATACAATGTTATTTAGTTTCGGATTGATTTATGGCTCGGAATAATAACAGAATCTGTCTCTTTTTTTTGTATTTTAGAGACTTGTTGAACAAGCAAAACCTTTGTACCAAATGCGTAACAGGCATATGAATATGTATGTATCTAGATACATTTGTATCTTCATTTGCTTGAGAGTTTCGCATTGTTTTTTTGTGTGTGTTGTTTTTTCTTTTGTTATTGTATAACATTGTTATAGTTTATTTTTTTATTATTATTATTATTATTTGTATGGCATTCGCATTGTCAATTGCTTTTTATGTGGCTTTTTTAGCACATGTTATTTTTTAACGTTTTTGTCATTGTTGAAATTAGTTTCAATTTTGTGTACTTGGCATTTTATTATATGCAAAATGTTTGCTTTTGCATTGGCAAAGTAATTGCCTTTGTTTTGTTTGGTTTTGCGTTTTCATATAAATGGATTGGAGGTTGGGAGCGCATTGCCGCCGGGAAGGCCCCTATGCACTTGTGTGTAGGTGTCTGTCACTGTCGGTCTGTCGGTCGGTCGGTCGGTCGGTCTGTCGGTCGGTCGGTCGGTCGGTCGGTCGGTCGGTCGTTCTGTTGTTGCATTGTCAACATCAATTTGCAACTGAAAAGCGACGACGACGACATTGAGTCAGTCGGGCAGCGTTACACGTCACGCCCCGTCAATTAGAGTCAATCAACGCCCACCCACTGACGGCGAGAGTGAGCCAGCAACTGCCAGCGAGTGAGCGAGATAGATGGCACATTTGTGCCCGCTGGTCAGTTTTCAATTATAGCCACAACTTAATCAATCAATCAATTATTGTAATAATGACGAGCTGATTTCTCTATGATTTCTGGACGATCTCTACTATGTCTAAACTGCAACAAAGAGTGCCGCCGCATTAACCTTGCCGCTGTGTGCGGCGCCATTAGCCGCCCCCACACTCCCCCACACACACACTCACATACCTACAAATGTGTAGCAAATTTATGTGCAAAGTGTGCCAGCTTTTTGGTCTATATGTTTTTTTTTTTTTTATATACAATTTATTGTTCATTTGGAATTTTTTGCATAGCTTTTAGATTATGTTCTAAATACACAAGTGTCCCCCGAGAGTCATATTTAAAGTCCGTATCTTTACATTAAAGAAAACAATTTTATAGCTCTTAACAAAACACACATACTTTATACAACTAATTTCATGTTTTTCCGACTTGACTGACCAAAATTTATGTGTTCTTTTCCCTTTCTTTTCAGACTATATCTTTCAGCATTAAGTGGTATGTGTCATTTGCTCGTTTCTCTTTGATATGAACTTAAATTGAATTTGACAGCGCGCAAGGTAAACAAATTTGGAATCGCAATACAAAAATAAGTCCAGCTAATTTAAGTTTTTTTTATTTCGAACATAAAATGAAATTGGATTTAACGCTGAAAGATAAACGATGCCATAAATACTCAAGCGAACTACAAAAAAGATATATGTTTGGTTGTACTTGCTTAGAAATTGCTATTATAGTAAATTTTAAATTTTTCAAGGTATCGCCAACTAATTAAGAGCTCCGACAAGCTAATTCTATGTTTTGCATGGTATAATAACATGGCTAGTGGGCATTATTATATCAAAGATTGTTAGTTTTTTGTATCAAAATACTTCCTGTGGCCCAAACTTAAGTCTATAGCCTACTGCCACTGGAAGTTGCACGACAATTGCTAGTCAAAAATGCCTTGCAAGCAAAAACAACAATCGTTTACTATGCCACCCAAAAGTCGTGGTTATCGGCTAGCAATTGTCGTGCAACTTCCAGTGGGTATTATAGAGGAATCTTTGCACGACCTAGCGATTTTACATATACCATATGACCCTTAACTTCTATGCACCGACATTGGAGCTTCGAGAGATGAGCATTCTCACATTGTAATATCGAGCGATATTTTTTCACTTTCTCACTTGAAAATCCTGCTTCGTATAACAAGTGCCTTAAGCTAACGACAACGCCCTGTTTATAACGCCGATTATTATTACAATGCATTATTCCAGAAAATGACGTAGTGACCAACGCTAATGTATTACAAGGTATGCGCCATCTGCCAACGCTCGCTCATTTTTAAGGCACTAATTTTCATTCTGTTGCTCAGCAGACGCTGAGACCCAAGTAGCACCTAGTGGCAAGGGTGATTCTCTACTTGATCTCCATGCTGACATCGTTCCAAGGCCGACGAAATCCTGATGCGTCTCTCTGCTCAAAGAAACCATAAACTTTGTCTTACTTTGTC
Source organism: Chymomyza caudatula (assembly GCA_035041775.1). Classification (NCBI taxonomy): domain Eukaryota; kingdom Metazoa; phylum Arthropoda; class Insecta; order Diptera; family Drosophilidae; genus Chymomyza; species Chymomyza caudatula. The sequence goes on from JAWNKW010000148.1 coordinate 96,009, forward strand.
TGGCAGATTCTCTTTCAATAACCGAAAAACTTCCGGGAACTGCTGGCTTAGCACTACCAATTATGTCAATATCTTCTGCACAAGCGATCAACTGGACACACTTATAGTTCAATATTGTCCCGTTTCGATGTACTTCGGCCCTTCGCAATACACTTCAATCGTAATGTTGAAGAGATCGCAGCAGAGTGCATCGCCTTGTCCAAAGCCACGCTCGGCATTAAAAAGTTCTTTCCTTTGATCAAGGTCATGCTCAGACAATGCAGTATAGACGCGATTCCCCAACGCGCTATCAAATGCGGCCTTCTATTGGGCAAAGAGATGGTGAGAGACGTGTTTGTTTTTGGATGATTTGGCGTGATAATCAGGTCAATGGTGGATTTACCATGCCTATGCCCAGTCCGAGCAGAGTTCTCCAAATAATTTCCAAAAATTGTATGATCAATCGGCTTAGTTGATTAGCTCATTTCTAAGAGGTTATTCAGAGGTTAGCCAAAAGTTAATTACGTCTTTGGGAGTAGTAGCCCGGTCACTCTCAAGTGAAAGGTTGCCAGAGCATATCCACTTATATTATGCCCTAAATACGGAAAATTTTTCATCTTGAATTCGATTTTTTTCAAGCTATAAGCAATAATTAGAGCAAAAAAGAAAATTTGAAGGTTTTAACCAATAAAGAGCTTAAAATCTGAAGGTGGGAAACGTATGCCCAGAAGGTTTCCAAAAAATGAAAAACAAATTTGAATACTTAATTACCATATAGCGCAGTATTAGGAGCGTTAATTTATAGCCATATAATGATAAGTGAGTGCAATTTGTCAAATGTTTACAAAACTTAACATATTGCATTAGACAAATATGTGTTGGAAAAGTTAAACAAAATAAAAGCGGGAAACAAAATGTGCATCAGATCTACAAATATTTAACAATTACTCATAACTGAGTCACGGTCAGCTGGAACTTTGTATAACTGGGAGGAGACCTGCATTAGGGGCCGCTCACCGACTTAGGGTTTACATATGGCAGACATCGAGGCAAACAAACGGGGCACACGATAATTGCTGTACTTTATCAATGGACAAATATTAAAAAGTCTATACGAAGACCTCTAAGTGATTGTACGCAAGCGAGTGACAGCGATAGAGAGGGGAACGACAACGACGGCGACTTTTAGCGGAAATCCAAACTGCTTGTCATCAGAAACTTTGGGGCTTGAACTTCCCGTCAAAAGTAATATTGTTATTACCATGTGGGCAGTTTTGTCAGTTAGCGAGTTATACACACTGTCTTTCAGTTAGGTGCGTTTCATATATGCAATTATGCCAAGTACATGGGCTTTTTATGTACTCATATTTTGTTGTTAATGTTGTTTTTGTAATGGGCTTTTAATGGACGCCATTGCGTTACTTAATTAGCCAGGCAATCAATATGAGAGCCAAGAAGCTTACAAATATGGGAAATCGTGTATGAAACTTACAACTCGTATCTTATCGCAACCTTCAACTTACAACATCTTACAGTGAGAAACGCGTGTCTAAGCCTCCGAAAGCCTAATTAAACCGGAAGCATTAGACTTCAAAGCGTTGTTACTACTAAGGCCAGCCAGTTAGCCCTTTTAGCCAGCTGACCAGCTGACCAGCTTTGGGTACTACCTCTGTCAGCGCCCAGTGCCAAGCCCTGAAAGATGTGCCGCTGTGTCCAAGGGGGGGATTAAAAACTACAAAAGAAATACTTTAGCTTTTGTTATGATTATTGTTTTAAAATTATATACTAAAGAGCCGCAAAAAAAAAAAAAGAAATACAAATGTTGCTGGCCATAAATTATTAGACAACAGCAACAAATTTTTGACATTTGTTCAGCGTCACAAACGGGTCGAAAAAAAACACACACCTAAAATAAAAGATACAAAAAAATATTTATTATAATTGCTAGAATAAAGATGCCATATTGCTTTTTCTTTGTATGCGTGTGTGTTAAATTAACATTTCGAAATATTTAGTTTAGTTTGGCGTCACATATTTATGGAGATTTTTAGTTTTTTTTTTTTATGAATCTAAAACTTGGCAAGCGAAAATGGCAAAAGTTGCGTGGTTAGAATTGTATCTTAATATGACCAAAAACTTAATGGATGCCTTCGCTTTTTCAATTTGCAGTTTCTCTAGATACTCTAAAAGAGGTATCATAGGTTTGTTGAGAAACTTGTGCAATCGAGATGTGTAGAGACAGCAACAAGAATACAGCTTCTGAAGGACTTCAAAACGGTTCAATTTACGAATTCCCAGTGAGACTTCTCAGATATTGTCATTTATCCAATCGACGATGACGTCGATATGCTGTTATTCATCTCTGGTTAACGGGCTATAACAACCTGTTACCGCGTTACAGCATTCCTCCAGGCGCCTCTGCTCTGCGCGCTCTTTCGCCAATCGGTGATACCAAAGGTAGTAAGTGGGCTTCACCGCCTTCTTTCAACAGCCGTAGTGAAGACCTTTCTCGCAAAAGCTTCTCCATCCATACGCGCATGTGTTAATGGTTGACGTTCTGACCGACCGTGTAGAAACAGCTGTACAGAAACCATTCGGTCAAGCGCACACAAAGTATGTGTTCGTAAAAGACCGAAGAGAACTAAGACGCAGGCGAAAAAGTCCTTCCTTTGTTGTTTTTGTGTGGCGTAGCGAAATAGTTGTGCACGTTTATATGTTCATATATATTTCATTTCATTAAGTGTTCCAAGTCGGAATTTGTAGAACGTAGTGCCTCAGTAAGTACATTCTTTATCACTATGACAGAACGGCCACTCTGCGAGCAGGCTAAAAAGCAGGCACCTGATGCATATTTCACTCCGCATTCATTTTGCACTTCTTGAGTAGTGATGCCAGCACGCTTCTTTCGGAATGCTAAATAAGAAGGGAAACCCGATCAATTCGCGAAGCAAAACCACATTAAAAAGTACGTGCCAACTACGTTCCAGAAAAACAGCTCTTTGGCCTAGGCCGCCGCTATGGTAAATTGAAAGGAAAAAGTCCGAGTTTAGAGTGTACTTCTGCATGACAAAAGTACCAGAAGTGCCAGAAGTACTTTTTTCATGCTGCCAAGTTCGACTGTGCTGTTTCAGATGCGTGTACACAAAAGACCTTTTGCCAGTTTTTTATCTACAAAGTGGTGCTGGAAAAACATGAGCGTATAGAAACCGAAAAAAAGTGTTTGGTGGAGCATTGACGGGCTACGCTGCAAACCGGGCTGCATGGGCTTTTACCGTCACTCTATGCATTGTGTTCTGCAATAACCGGACACGCTGAAAAGGTTGACGGTTATTTACGACCTCTTACTTATAGAGCATTTCGAGTACAACGCATCGAAATTAGTTTTCCACTTCCACTTTTATTTAATTTGTCATTTTGTAGTGTGTGTTTTTCTTTTGTCATTTGCGCTATCCCGAATAGTCAGTCAAAAGGTAATCAGCAAGTGTGCCGCCAATTAGACTTTGGCCGAGTAACAAAAATAAAAAAGCGCAAAGAAAAAAATGCTAGAAAAAAAATCGAGCGAAATTAAACGATTATTCTATTAGAGCAAATGATGGACGGGGGCATTTCATTCATGACAACATCTAAGTGTGATTTATGTCAATTTTCATGCACGACAAGACGCTAAACAAAGGCCTGTCAGTCAGTCAGTCAGTCAGTCAGTCAGTCGGTCAGTCGGTCAATGCGTCAAACTCTCAGTTTATCTCATGCTGCGAGAGATGCGCCCACGCGTTCAACAATGCGCTAAGGCCAAGGCAATTGGGCCAACTAGCTGTAGTTTTATGTGCCGATCAAGCCAAGTTGCAGCAGGTTGGCAGCGCCGCATAACCCCTTCGCAAAAGGTCACATACTCTAGCTTAATTGACAAACAGTGCGTTGTACCAGAGACCCTCCCAAGACCTGCTCCTCTGGTGCCAATCAATTCATTTAGCTCTATTTGAGCGTTTTATTGAACAACGTCTGTCGCCGCGGCTCGTTTAATGAAATTAGACAATCAAAAAGCAAAAAAAAAAAACTACTACATAAAATTTAAAATCACTTAATTAAATAAATTTTTAATGCGCTACGTCTCGCTTTTAATTATTCCTATAGAAATTTGTACTTGCTGCTCGTTGTGGATCTCTAATTATTTGTGGAGCAGCTGGCATTACTTAATTGCTCGTTAAAAAGTTGATTAAAATTGTTTATTAATAAATGAATGTTTATGCGAAATGTGCCAAAAAGTCTAGTTTGGAATTCGAAACTCAACTTCAAGTCCATAGTTCTAGAAACAAGAAACTACTATGTAGAATAGTATATCATCTATGGAGTCGTACCTATAAGACTAGGACAGATCATGCCAGCCTGGAATTCGAAACTCAACTTCAAGTCCATAGTTCTAGAAACAAGAAACTACTATGTACAATAGTATATCATCTATGGAGTCGTACCTATAAGACTAGGACAGATCAGCGTTTTGACAACGCTTTCAGTGCACGTGGAAACCAAATTACTGTCTTATGTGCATTAGAATAATGGCTTCTAATGAGACTCGTTAAAAAAACAGGCTTTCTTTTTCGCACACTTTGCATATTTGCGCCTTAACCACAAAGTTAACTTTAGCCATATTTTTAACAACTCGAAATAAAAATATAAAAAAATACCTATTACTGCAAATGAACAACAACTTTGTAGGTAAATTGTTTTTTTAAATTTTTATTGTTGACAAGCTGCGCGCAGTGTTGCGTAAGAATATGAAACCCAAGCTCGCCTTGTGTGTGAAATCGCTAGATCTAACTATCTATCTGTCTATCTGAGAGGTAACTCAGCTCGAGCTTGTGCAATAATAATGCAATTGTGCTCAGTGTCACATAGATCTTACGGAATTTCTATTGATTTAGCATTGCATAAGACTGGAAATCAAAGTTTTTCAAACTTGCGAAATAGCACTATGTGATAGTGATGATTCGGCCAAATAATATAGTTTCGCAAATAGCTGAATGCAGAGTTCAGCGTGTCTGCAAAAAACTGGCTATTGCAGGACACAATGATTAGAGAGACGGTAAAAACCGTGAAGCCCGGTTCAATGCTCAACCAAAAGCATTTTTTTTCGGTTTCTATTCGCTCGGGTTTTTCCAGGATCACTTTGAAGATAAAAAGCTGGCAAAAGGTCGTTTGTTTACACACATGACTTGTGAGCTTCCTCTGTAACAACTCTTAAATGTGTGTCTCGTGCCTCGTCTCATGCGCACAACTATTTCTCTACGGCACACAACTACAACAAAGGAAGGACCTTTTCGCCTTCCCGTTTGTTCTTTTCGGTCTTTTTCGAACACATACTGTTTGTCTGTGTCTACAAAACCGATCAAAATTTTTGCTCAACTATTATCACAAAACCGAGAACACAAGCGCAGCGATCAATCGTGTTTGGCTCAGAGCGAAACCGAGTACATAATTTTTTTCAGGTTTTTCATATGTGTTGACTGTTATTTGCGAACTTTGATGCAGAGTAAATGCCGCACAGTGCGTAGTAGGCCAAATGATATACACAGGATCGCTAGATCGTCGCGTTCGATCGCGCCAATAAATGATTAACACCCATAGGTGCCAGTTTTAAAAAAATCATGCTACAGATGTTAGTAAAGCTCCATTTAATCCATAAAAATTGTCCAAATATCCTTAACTCAAAGAATATAATAAAAAAGATAAGCTAAAAACATATTTTAAGAAGCGATCGGCTATTGAACTATTAGATAGTTTATACTGTTGAAGCACCATATGTTCGTTAGTATCGGCTGCCGTCACGGCATATGACTGCCACATACGAATCGGTCTTAGCACCAAAAAAAGCAGCGTGGGTTTTAAAATAATTAAGTTAGATATTTAATATGTAGAGCTGATCTTCTTATTTAACTGTTTTGCCGGCTTGAGGTCCAAATAAGATGCTAAAACTACAGAGTTTTAGAGATTTAAGTAAAGATGAATGGTTCAAAATATGCTTAAGTCACAGAACAACGAAGATAGAAAACTTAGTGGGAATCACTTTGAAGAGAATGTTACGGAATATGTTTCAGTCAAAGAAGTTTTAAGATCACTGTTATTTGCGCTAAGGTAAAAAGTTTAAAAGAAACTAGGCAATTGAGACCTTTAAAGATTAGTATGATCTTCAATGTGAGCACAATATGTTCCACATTGGCAAAATTGCATGCTAGAATCGACGGATATATGTGTAAAAATAGTTGTTCGTCTTATAGATCTAATGGTAGTTGGGATCAAAGATCACTATTATTTTAAGAAATACAGCTGAAAATACATAATTTTTGTATGAAAATCACAAAACCTTTAAAAATGCTCCTGAAAATTGATAATTTATCAATGAAAATCACTGTGATAAGAATATTTTTCAGGTAATTGATTGTCCTGACGATCCATAAAAAAGTGGAAGCGCTGGCTAAAGCTCAGAATTGCGTTAAAGCGTTTCGGGCCACTGCTCAGCGTGCTGCTTGGTAATACAAGGAAACAGCTGATTTCTTGTATATCCTGTAACTTTTACCAATTTTGTCTTACCCGTACTACCGTACAGTTGTCACTGTGACTTTTGAGCGATAGCATATTCCTTAAAGAATCCAAGAAAAAATGTGTGTAGGGAAATGTAATCGAAGTGCACAATATGAGTTTCAATGTAACGCTTGTTTTTCAAAGCGCATAACTAGCAGAAATACCGATTCGTAACACTAAAAATCACGGTGATAAAATTTTGGTATGCACATTTCAATAGTTCACTGTGAGTGCAGCTTGAAAATATTTTGGAAGCTCGAATCTAGATCACTGGAACACTTTTCGCTATAAATCACCGTGATATTTTTGCTTAATACATCGATAACTGAGTAACTCAAACTTAAGTAATTCCAATAGTTTTGTATTTAATGCCGTGCTATTTTTAAGCAATGTTAATTGTAACTAATTGATTTTTTTGCACATTTCAATGCAAAAATTTTGCGAAAATTCACACAAAATAACCAAATTGCCGTGCTTTTCACTCTCTTTCTCTCTCTGTCCAACGCTTTGGCAGTGGCAATAAAAGTTTTACGCCATTTTGGCATTAAAAACAAATTAAAGCCATTTAAAAAAAAAAAAAAGTTAAAAACGCAAACAATGTATATATATAGATTTTTTTTTTGCTCAGTTTCGGTGCATTGCATTTTCGGATGAATGTGAATTTGTAATGTATATTTTGGTTATTGGGGAACCAAACTAACCGAAATGACAAACTCAAATAGCCGTCAGAGGCCACAAAAGCCAAATAAACAAAACGTTGTCTTTACTTTGTGAAGATTTAAGCCAAATTAATGGACAGTTTGTGGGTTTGTTTGCTTAACAAATTTTAGCTACTTGTGCGATTTCTTCCAAAGTTTTTGCTTTTCTGATGATTCATGCGGCTTTGTTGGCCAAGTGCTGGCGCTGGAGGGTTGGGGGTTTTAGTCTATGGTGTGTCACTAAGAGCGTTCAGAACCAATCAATAAGCATCATCAGTCTTACCGTAAATTATTGCATTATGGATTAGCATAAGCTGTCAAATATGGCGACGTATTTTTAATTAATGCAAATCATTTTTTTTTGCAGCTGCAGTTGAAACACCAACATTTAATGGTAAGTTTAAGAAAATGTATTTCTCTCTGTAATACAAAAAAGTCTGCTATTCTAATCGATTCTCATACGTGTTACGTAAGCGCTGTAGTATCGGAGGAAGAGAAAGCCTATGACAAGCGGCAAGTAACGACTAAACGACTGGAAGTTAGACACACATTTTTGGGAGCACGTTGGCTGCTAAGCGAAGCGAGCAGGTGGCGAAGCCCGCTAGTTAATTTAAATTATGCGCCGAGTGTTTAGCGAAATGACAAACGTGAAACAGAAACTTAATTTGGTCTATTTGTAAAACACCAAAGCGCCTTGTACATGCCGTGATGGTAGCAGCACATCAATAAGCTTGAGTGGGTACTAGCATAGACATATGCGAGATTGCGTTACATTATGGCAAGCCAAGCTAAAAAATGCGAGTGCGTGATGACATTTCGCATTGTTCTATAATTTGTAGTGGTCCGTTTTTAGTTACACACAGTTAACAGTTATATATGCTCTCAAAAGCTCTCAATTATGGTATTTGCCAAGATGGAAAACGATAATTTACACTATTACTCAGATTATATATATATATGTAGAAAGTCAGTGTGGTACCGATTACTTCACAATAACGCAAAGTTTTGAGGTGAAAGCTTTACCATTCGAAAGATAAAATGCTTGCGGTTTGCAGAATATAAGTTTCAGCTGGATACGTTGCGTTTTAGTCGGGAAAAATTGAAATTAAAAAAAAGACGTGTTTTTTTTCGCCGCTTCGTAATCAGCTGTTTATGAAGTCTTATTTTTGTTAAGCGCAAATATGTCCAAAATTTTAATTGAAAGTCTGTCAATTTTGTAATTGTACATGATAATAATTAAATTTCGTAAATTAATTTAGCAAAATAGAATGAAATTCTTCGCATACCACTTGAATTGAACTTAATTGAAAGCAACTTTCAATCTGTGCGTTCAATCGATTTGTTATACAAAAAGGCAGCAGGTCAAACAATGTGCTGCAAAATGTTGGCCAATATGTGGCAAATGTAAACAAGACACAAAATAAAAATAAAAGAAAACTTTGCTAAAAATAATCAAAATGGCAGCCGCAGCTTCCTGCGCGCATATTAGCCAGAATATATTACTCATACGCCGCGTTGTCTTGCCTTGGCGTGAGTTAGCAAGCAAAGACGCGCACATGGCGTAACACTCACGCACACACTGGCACACGATGTTTGTGTGTGTGTCTCGTGCTTTTGGATCGTGAGTCTGCTATAAACAGTTACGCATATATACTAAAAGCTATATATGTATATATATATATATATGTACATACAATAATGTGCTCAAGTCATGTCAAGCGAAATCAATCAAAGACAACAAATTTTCAGCACGCAATCAATTTATAACAAGCCAAATCGTAGCGTTTACTTGTCTATCTGTCTATGTGTGTGTGTATCTATGTGACTCAGTATTTATCACTGTGAGTTAGGTGTTACACTCAATTTTTGGAGCAAAACTTGTGGCATTTGCGTCACAGAACAAAAAAGGTGCGGCAAGTTTTCGGTTTGGTCAAAACGCTAAGCGATAACGCAGCATGTGGCCATTTCTCAAGCAGAACGCAAAATAGTGTGACCAAATCTTGCACATTTTTTGGCGCAACATTGCATTTAGCTGGTGGGGGGCATTCGAGACAATTTGGCGCCAGCCAGCCAGCTGTGTGGGTGTGCGTGGGCGTCAACACGGCCGCCATGCGTGTGTCACGCCAAAATGGCGTCGCTCGGCAAAGGCAAATCAATCACAGTGCCAAAGAAATCAGCAAAAATCGCTCCTTAATACACTATAAAAAGCAGTCTACTTTCAAGCTAACAATTTGACACACTTTCTTTCATTTTTCAATTCTATAATAAATTGCAGCAAATATGCGTAATCTTGGTAATAAAAAGTTTATTATTTTCAAACTTAACTAATCTATAAGTAAAGTTATAAAAATTTCATTATTTTTGAAGTCATGGTTACGTGGGGGAATCCTTTTCTTAGCAAATATAGATTGCGTTGTTATTTTCTTTTTCACTAACGAAATTTGTGCAAATAACGTTTTTTTTTTAAATAAACATAAATATAGCCAAAAATTCAGAAAAATGAAGAAATCAGTTTTTTTATCAAGAACTAGAGGGCTCCTCCCCCTGCTCGCTCTCGAAGTAGATCTTTTGCAGCAACGTCTTCCTGCACCTCTTCCTCTAAATCTTTCTCATTCTCATTTCAAGAGCTATAAGATGAAACAATCCGTTTTATGTTTCACTCCGCACCCTTCTCGCTTCGCTCACAATCCCCTTGTTTCTTGACAGATCATATTCCACTTCATTTTCCACTTTCCATGCTCCTTTCTGAAAAAATTATAATAGCCTTCGAGATTTGGCGACATTTTTGATATTTTTTTTCACGATTTTCAAATTGTTTTTTGTTAAAAACCATCTCCATTTTTAGTGCTATAAAGTGGAGAATTCGACTATTTGCCTTAGAAAACCCCAAAACTAAAGGTGTAGTTGTAGTGCTTTACGCTACTTAAATCTTTAAATAATATGTGAAAACAGATAAAAATAGGTGTCAAAATGCTTGATTTCAAAGCAGAGAACAAAACTGCTTGAATACCTTAAGATTCGATGCGATTTGTGTTGGGTGTGATGGGTCTTCAAAGATTGAGCCGTTCCTAGCAGACCTAGCAATGAGAACAAGAGTACGAAAACAGATTAGGCTGATATAGAAAGTAACCTCTTAACACAATCTTCCCGACTTATGTATCACCTACAAAAATGCGCATAGGAAAGTGTTCCGTCGAGTTAGCTTCTTGAAGACAGGCCGCGTCAGTTTGGTCTTCAATGAACGCCTTATTGGCTAGGTGTTGGCCAAATGTATTGTGACCTGTGATAAGTCCAACTAGAGCTTGCAAATCTTCCCTCTGCTGCCGAAGAAGATAGCTTGCCTTTGAATTGGGTGCTGTCACAAAGTGTATGATGTCCATCATTCCATCAGAGATTTCCTCTGTGTGAACCGCTGTGCAACCGACCAATTCTGAAGTCGAGCCGTTGTTTGCCAGCTCAGCTGCCATATATTCACTGACCATGGTCGATGTTGTGTCAGGTTTCTCCAGCGCCTTGGAATAACTTCGTTTTAAAGAGTTGCACATTGGCACAACGCTCGGCGATACTATCTTTTGAACTAAAGGGTGTTCATTAGAAATCCAACAGCAGCTATGCGCAATTTAACCTGTCTGCCCATTTGCAAACTATCAACTAGCTCGCTTTTTCTGGTTCACTCTAACTTGCTGCTACTCACTCTGACCTGCTCTTTGTTGGGGCATAATTATCATAATTGCGCCCTCACATACAGCCAGAAGAGCAAACTGAAATGATAATGTCGGCGCCAGTATTTCCGCTTTTATTAACGCCGCACAGCTCGACGAGACAAGTTGTCCGGGAACGGGCAGTAAGCGGACTCTAGGAACACGCCAGGGCTAGGCTAGGACACTGGTTAAACACACCCTGCATGTAGACTTGCCAGAAGGGTGGTCATGCATACTGGTGTGTATGTGTGTGTGTGTGTGTGTGTGTGTGTGTGTGGGTGGGTGGGTGTAGTGGCTGCCTGACACGCACAATTAAGTGCCGAACCATGCCACCAGCACCAGAAAAATAGAAGACTTGGCCTGGGGTCGGTCCCTGTTCAAGGATAATGTCGACGTATCCGTCTCTGTCGGTTTTGGACTCGTTGGTTGGTTTTTCTTCTTTTCATTTGGCCCTGCTTTCAAAATCAAATCAAATAAAATGAAATTTACTACGCACTCGCACGCTCTTGTCGCTCGCTCGCACGCTCTTGTCGCTCGCTCGCTCGGTCGCTGCGATGTCTCCTGCTCCAAAGTGAAAATAAATGGCACGAAATGTTTGGTTTTTGTGGTTGGGCGTCGTCGCTAGTTTTATGGCACTCAGTGTTGTTGGTTTTAGTTTTATTATTCTATGTATTTTTTTTTTTCGACTGTATTTAACATTTTCATTTCCGTTTCGCCTTAATGCACTTGACCTTCAACCGTCTACGCGCTTTTAGCTTTATATATACATATATGTATACAGATAGTTGTATATAGCTTTATATACAAGTATTTTTGTCTCCCGGGCGCTCCATCAAATGAGTTCTACAACGAGCGAAAAAAAAAGAAGTTAGTTAGTGGCAATTAACAATGCAAAGCAGCAAAATAAACAACAAAAACAGTTTCTGTGAACCATTTGATGACCTGATTGATATTTTGGGCTAACTTCAATTTAGTTTTGTTCAATTTCAGAACTTTACTTTTACAGTTTTAGATAGCAATAACTTCACTTTCCGCTTAGAAAGCTAGCCCAACGCTCTTGGTACTCATTTTTGCCTGTGGACTTTTCTGGCTAACTAAACCTCTAAGAGTCTTAAGCATATTTATCAGAAGTAAAACCTGTTCCAAAGCGTACATCTTAAGTGTTTTGTTTCAGATAACAGCCATTCGAATCTAAAAATCGCTGCACAAAGCGTAACATCGTTTCCAGAAATCTTGGCAGATTTGACGCATTTGCTATTTTTCAAAGTACCTTCTTTTGCATCGATTTTCTTAATTCATCTCTTGATCTCCTTATAATTCTGCCTAAAATGGAAGAGTAGCAAACATATTTCATGCATTCAAAATTATGGATAATGCACGGCATTTTGCCCCATCAGCTCTGGTTTTTAAGAAACTCCCGTTTTTGAACAAAATCTTTTGTTCCCATTCAATTATTTTGAAATTTAAATTGCACTTTGAGTTTAGAAAAATTCTGATTCGAATGGGTTTTTTTCAGTTTTGAACGTGACTTGTCAGTAGAAAAGCTTCACATATATAATTTTTTTCAGTTTGCCAGATACTCCAGCTGTACTATCAAAAATCTTCACGAGCGTGAAGTAGAAAACAATCACAAGATTAAAAGTGCGAAGAGTTTGAACACTGTACTGCAATACCAACTTCAGGAAAAATGTTGCTCGAAGTTTACAATAATGTCCACGAATGACAGAAAACTATCAAACAAAATTCTAGCTTACTTTAAGCGCCTACATGACGATCAGAGCACAAAAACGTGCCAAGGATTCCAATTCCAGGTCCTCTGACGTATTTGCTCTCTCGCAACAATGTGAACATTGCTTGTTTGAAATCTTGACAAGCTTTTACTTACTTTGGACTTCATTCTCATACTTTCATTCCACTGTCGCACGTTGTCACTGAGCTCGAACTTCCGCTTGTTTCCTGAGGGTTTTGCCGAGGTCGCTTCTCCGGACACTTCTGGGCTCTTCTGATTTTTTCGACCGTATGTTTTTCTTGCCTGCCACTTCTGCCAATAATTACCTTTCGATTGGCAGCATCGTTGTATGCGATGCAAGTGGGGATTCCTCCGAAAGATGCGTGCTTGCTACAACGTTCGCGCTCCTATAACGTTTCTTCTCTGGTTTTCGACAGCGTACGTTTCACAGATTTAGCTCTGCCATTGGATTACATTTGTACCGATTGATGGCAGCAGAGCGGCCAAGAGGTCACCTTGATGAAAAAAGCGGTTCTTTACGGAAATTATCCGAGGGAAGAGTGCGTATTTTTCTTTCGCATACGAATGCCTATAACGACTCACTAGGATAAGTTTACTGATTTCGCCGCTTGGAGCGCTATCAGCATGTAAACACAAACAAGAACAAAATTATGTTCTCGCACATATCAGTGAAATAGAAACATGTGAATGTTTCTAGCAACTACAGACCGAAAAGTAATATAATGGATCTGTGTTGGTGATGTAAGGATATTGGATTCTTTGGAATAAGTAACAGTAATCCGGTACAGGCCGCACTTTAAAGACATTTGAGTTATGAAACGTTGGGACGTGCCTTAAAAATTTAAGAGATAATGTAAAAAAACGGGCACGCAATTGTTGTAGTTGTAGTTGTTGCTATTGTAAATTGTTTTGAGTAAATTCCATTAGGATTATATTACCACGAACACAGACACACACACATGGAAGCCACAAAACTATAAAGTAGAAAACTTTTCATTTCATTTGGTTTTTTGTAGTTGGTTTTGGCAAGCAAATGATCCTTCGCAGAGTTGGATTAGGGCCAAGCTCTAAGCTGAAACCCGTACAATGCCGGGCCGTATATAAGGCGTTGGCTCTTGTGAGCGTATGTGTGTGTTAAGTATGCGTGTTAAGTAAAGACGTGGATATGTGTCAAGGACATGGCGTGGTCCGCCCGTGGGGTCATGTGTATGTGAAATACGGCGACTCGCTCTCTCACGCATACAACTCCGCTCCGGAGCAGGCGTGCCGAGCTGCAGTTAACTTTCGCTTACTTAGTTTACAGCTGTCATTTTACACACACTCGCAAACACACACACTTTTGGGACATATTTGGAGCACACTAATTGATATTTCCACTGTCGCATATAAGCATATAAGCATTATACATATGTATATAAAAACATATACTATATAGCATATTTTTTGTTTCCTCATTTCTTTTATTTAATTTTGTTTTATTTTTTATTTTTTTGGCACGCCCTGGCGCATAAATTTCAAATATATATGTAGATATTTATTTTTTTTGGGGCCACTCTATACCCACGAGACATCCAAGTTAGGACACGCCTAATGACAGCAGCAGCAGCTTTCACCCTAGTTTCGATTTGGCAACTCTTCTAATTGCTCCAACATCTGGGCTTGGGAATCCCATACATACATATGTATGTATAAGCTCAAGGCTGAGGCCTGACCTGTACAGCTTTTGGGCACATAATAAGCGTCGAAATTAATGGTTAGATTTGTATCTATGTTGTTTTGTTTTTGGGCATATATCCTCCTGTTGATTTATAGATATTATATCCGGCCACAGAAACGCGCCTATTATTGTAAAAATGTGCCTAGCATGAGCTTGAAAATAAAGCACTAAAAGGGTGTTGTTTGGAACCAACGCCATTGGCAAAGCTCCAATGTCATCGAACGATGCACACTTTCTCACCTTGCCATTTGCTTACTTTCAGGTTTAATTCTTGTTTTTTTTTTTGAAGAGTGATCTTCGGGAAAGTATATGCTTTACTTCGTATAAGCGATAATCGTATACATGCACAATATTGCAGTGAGTATTGCATAAATGCGGTAGCGAAAATGCAGCGCAGTTGTTGCATATAAGCAATAATCGGCTATATGAAAATCATTTGTAATAAGCGATAATCTATTGCAGTGTGTTTTGCATATATGCAATAGCGAAAATTCAATGCGATTGTTGCATAAAAGCAATAATCGGATATATGCAAAATATTACAAATAAGCGAAAATCTATGGCAGTGAGAGTCGCATATATGCAATAGCGAAAAGACAACGCGATTGTTCATTATTTCAAATAAGTGAATCGATTGCAGTGAGTGTCGCATATATGCAATAGCGAAAATGCAGCGCAATTCTTGCATATATAAGCAATAGCCGGATAAACGCAAAATATTTCAAACAAGCGAAAATGTATTGTAGTGAGTTTTGTATACGTATATACAATAGCAAAATGCAACGCAATTGTTGCATACAAGCAATAATTGGATAAATGCAAAATATTTCAAATAAACCCATAATCGATTGCAGTGAGTTAGCGATAATCGGTTGCTAGCTACATGAGCTTCATTCAATTAACTGAATTTGTTTTTTTTGTTTTCATTCGGTACATGTTTCAAATTTTCAAGAGTTAAACAGTGCTGGAAAGTTTGCACATAACCGATAACATTTTTATAAAAAAAAACTACCGTTGAGACAGCTGATCGATTGCATCTATGCAATAAATGCCAATAAATAAATAAAATAAAAGTTAGTCTCATATAAACGATGCGTCATTTAAGTGCTATAGATACTCGCTATATAAGAGTGTGGTATCTGCATGCCGTGACGCATGCCCTGCACAATCGTGCTTAACAAGATTCAACAAGTAAAAACTTTTGGGCAAATTTACTACTCATCTGCATTTCGTTCAGTGCATGTAGTAATTCGCTTGCCAATAAGCAAGAGCTTCGTTCTAAAAAGGAAATCTGATTTTCGGAATATTTGAACAAACTTGTGAAGTAACAGTTATATCTATGCCGACTGCAAATGGCTGGCAATGACGCGACGCGTGTGCCTTATAAACAGAACGAATGGATATGACCATTTGCAATGTTTATACATATGATTCGCTAGATTTTTATTTTACTTTTACGTATCATGGCGTTTCCTCGAAATGTGAGAAAACTCTTAGACAGCTTGCAGCTGGTTGAAAGACCGTTTGGCTGCTTGTTTTGGGGCAGAGGCAGCTGGTCGCCTAGTAGAGCGGAGCAAAAATATAGCGACTGTCAGCGCCAAAGTTTAAATACCCTTTCAGAGTGCTTTTCGGACAACTAACTACACTCAGTCTTACCGCAAAGGCGCGCCAATGGATGTTTTAACTGTGGCTTAGAATTACGTTCGAAGTTTTTCTGGAACGTAAACTCAGGTGCCTGAAAGTTTCAAAGCCCGCAAGCCGTTAGCTATAATTTCTGACATTTGCAGCTCTAATTCATTACTTACAAACTTTGGCACTAAAAGTTCTTTTTTACCGAAGCTTATCTATAGAGTTTTAGGAGATGTTGATTTCCATGGCTACGCACGTGACAGTCGTACGCCTCCAAAACATTGGTTTGTTTTTTGTATAGTATTTCAGCAGTTTTCTTCTTTCTATAAAAGCTATTAGCCGTCAAAAGTATGGCTGGCAAATAACGATACGTGACGTGACAGAAAATATAAGTGAGTTTTTTGTCTGCATCTACAAAAACGCAAAAGTCTGTGTCAAAACGTTCGAGTTTTTTAATGCAAATTATCTTAATGACCGTTGTAACATAGTAAAAAAGAATGCACTTACTTTTGCCCTGTAAACAGAAGCGTGCCAGAAGGCATTTATTTGGCAGCCACGTTCCACAAAACACTACTGTGTTGTTCTGGTCTAACAAATTTTGTTGTTGCAAAATCTCTTTTAGCTTATTGTTAATGCAAAACCATAATATTATTAGTGACGTGACATACGTTACGTGACAAAGTTTTTATTAATTATACGTCACTGTTGGCACATACTTTGGAGTATCTACCAAACTGCATATACTCATTGCAAGGGTATCCAAAAAGATGGCAAATCATTACAAAGCCGCCAACGCCAAAAGAAAAAAAACTTGTCGACGTCGACAACTGACATACACACAAATTTTCCATTAGATTTTCTTAAAATGTATGTGTGTTTGTGTGGCTATTTCTATTTTGTCCGTTCTCATTTGCAATAAATAAACACAATAAACATTTTTAATGCGAATTCCTTCATAAAAATCATCATCTTGATGTGCAAAGATCATGATGATCAAGTTGAACGTACGCCAAAGAAGCAGAATTATCGGCAACGGCTCGAACATCATTATCAGCAACATCAACTTCTGCCTGTTGACAGCTGTCGCATGGCATCTTTTACACATCTCGAGAGATCTCATAGAATCCCCCTCTTCCCAGAGATTCTTCTCATACATACATCCGTACATTTGTAGACAAAGACTGAGACAAAGACAAAGCTGTGCCATAAAACAAGGTGTGAAAAGTCTACTAAAATGCGATTTTGGCAAAGCCCAAAAAACAACACTGTGTTTTGTTGTACTACAACAATTTCAATGTTTTCTCAGCGCATTTTGATAAAATTCCAAAATAAAATGAACCAACATAAACTGCTCGTAAATAACAATAAATAAAAGAGCTCCGTATGTGCGAGCAAAAGTCAAAAAGTCGAGCAGTTCGGACAGTTTCAGCGTCGCCGAACGACAATAGAACCGACTCAAGCAACCATCTGATAATGCCAAATATTTGGAGGGCCTTAATCAGCATAAATCGCTTTGATGTCACAAATGTATTAAGTTGGAAATTAATTAGATTTTCTCAACGTACATTAAATTCTTTTCAACTGCAACAACAAGAGCAAGTACTCATTCGCACTTATAAGATAAGATTTTTATTGTACTATGTTGTTGATAAGAAATCTTTGACAGAGCTCAGTGCAGCCCACACATATATCGCAAAATTGATAACACTATGTATATATATATATATATATATATATATATATAGATGTACATAATAAACTAAAGTGTAATCAAAGTTATGATTATGAACGTCCTTGCTATGGCATACACACAACTTTGAGAACACAAGCACTGCAATTTAAAGTCTTATCAGTTGATACCAAAAACAACAAGAAATATAATGAGTAATAAGCACAAGTGGAAATCAGATATGTTATGATAACTTTTGTGCATGTATTGAAACATTCTGGTTGTCCCCAAAATCATGCAAGATTGATATAGAACACTTGAGAAACTAGGTTTCCGTCAAACCCAGTCGTACGCAGTGTTATTACGCTCGGTTGGTGTTACGCTTGTGCGTGCTGTGTTAGCAGCGACCGCCAAGTTGAAGACAAATCACAGCTGAAACCGAATCCGTTAAGCCAAATACTCGCTTTAAGACCGAAATGCAGTTATATCCGCTTTTTCAGATAGTGATCGAATAATATGTACGATTTGGATGGCAATATTTGCGTATTTAGTGTATCTAAACGGAGCCATAACGTTTAATCGATTTAAGCTGATTAAAACTTAAACGATAAATTCATCGATCTTTTATAGCCAATGCCGCAGTACATTTATTATTCCCTACGATTCCCTTGTCTTAAAACACAATAATAAAAAAAAATTGTGTGTGCTTGAAATCTCTCGCATTAGATTTCTGTTCATATCCTTAATGCTTACATTTCTCTGCAATAAGTTAAACAACGAACTGAGGACAGCTTGAAACACCTATTTGAGCTAAAGCTGTGGTATGGTCTATGGTAGGTCTAGAATACTACTCGTCGTACCCTCGTCGTTTCCCGTCAAAATCCGCCTTAAAGAGGCAGTCAAACACTCCAAAGGCATATGCATCAGACTTATCATTCCATCGCCCATGCTTTAGCACCCTAAAGCAAAACGGGAAGCATGAGCATCTTAAAGACTGTAAGTTTCGTCTGGCAAGAGTGGTTTCTACTACTCAATTGCCTACGGAGACCAAAGTAACATCTATTGACAAGAGTGATTGTTCTTCATCGTGACGGTGTTGCCAAGGTAGACGAAATCCTTGACAACAACAAAAAAACACTTTTCAACATCACTCTGAGAATCCAACTCATAGAAAACTTATACTTTGTCTTGCTCTCACTGACAGATTCGCTTTCGATAGCCGCAAAGGCACCGGTAACTGCTCGCTCAGTGTTATGTTATCGATATCATCTGCGAAGACGAACAACTGGACACTCTTATAGTTCTATTTTGATTTACTTTGGCCCCAGGCATCACACTCTTCATCACAAAGTTGAAGAGGTTGCAGAAGAGGGCAACGCCTTTTCTGAAGCTTTGCTCGGTATTAAAAGTTTCGGAGAGGTTCATTCCATTGCTCAACGTCACACCAACTTTGCAGGGATAACGAGCTCAGACAACTGCATACGCGATTCTTCAAAGATGGTGGCTGTTGGTATTCGCAGTTCTTTTTCAGGATTTGTCGCATTGTGAAAATCTGTTCAATGGTAGATTTACCAGGTTTAAAGCCACACTAATAAGATCCAATCAGTTCTTTCGCGAACTTTGAACTTTCTTTGGCTTTAATCTATCAAGAAATAAGCTCGATAGAGAAATTAGGGATCGTGCTCTTACCTAGGATGCATGCTAGTCTTGAACAACTTTGGACTCTTTAACAACTGTTGTTGCGTCATGACTAGGCGGCGGTCTATTCACTTCGTCATCTGTGATTGGGTACATCGGAATGTTAACTTCAGGAGCTACATTATTCCATCATCGCCCGATAACAAGCCCGAGTAGTTTTTCAGCCACATGCTCAGCGAATCCTGAACATCCACTACCTGATAAGCCTCCGCAAAATGCTTCAACCAGACGCTTGACTTTTTGGAAGAACTTCGTAACGTGGTTCCTGCTACTTCACTTTTCGATCTCCTTTCGCTCGCGCTTTTCCTGCGCCTCTCCAACTGCCTTTCCCGTGCTAAAACTTAATAAACTCACTGCTCTAAATCATTTTGGTAATCTATGAAATAATCTATGCTAGTGTAAACAGTGCTTATAAAATGAACAACTTTATTGCCCGTATAAGTTATTACCAATTTGGATTCTGTCTTTAACTAATGTTCACATAAAAGAGGCGTCACTTTTTGGACTTCCTAATGATAACAATAAAGTGCTTATAATACATTGAAATATGTGTGTACTAGTATGTACATTAGAAGACTTTTAATTTTCGTAGCTTCCTTCCGCCATGTTTTCTCTTGCATAACTTTCTCGTAATTGACGTGAACCGGGCAGCCGTAATGTGTGTTGCGTGACCTCCGGTTCAAGCTAAATTTAAAAAACTTCTTTCTTCATAATTCCAACTAACTATTTAACAGTTTTCAACAGTTTTTCTCGGCCTTGTCGCTGTCGTTTAGCTGTTCTCTCTATCTGTAATTTTCATTTAATGCCAGAAACGTGCATAGCAAATGCTTTACAACTGTAAAACTTTTGGCCACGCGTTGTACATATACATATATTTCAGGGAGTTTGACGAACATCAAAAAAGACTCCCTTACCCGGAGTTCAGGACATTTTTGGTGTGTTTACTGTAGATACATCGATATATTTATGTATGCGTGGCGTTGGGCAATCGGCATAATGTGCGAAATTCTTTTTTGAGAATTCTCTGGATTATAGCATTTTTATTTCTATGAGTGTATCTCTGTATGTGTGCGTTGTGCATGTTAAACACGGACCGTCGCTCCAAAGTGAATAGTAAATTAATTGAATCGCCGCCGTCGACGTTCGTATTCCATTTTGGGGTATTACTTAGTGGTGGGCAGCAGCGGGATAAAAGAAGACCCATAGAACCATCTTGGACTCTGCCAAGTTCGTAAATTTTTATGTTAATGGCTCCGGCAAAGTCTTCAATTTCTTCGTTTTTGTCTTCGCCATTTCGCTGTGTTGGAAACTTTTTCCGCTTTTTCTTCTTCTTTTTTTTTTATTACTTTATTGAATTGAAACCCTGCCCCAAACGCCGCCCATTGCCGAACTATACGTCAATTGCCACCCACGCAGCGTGCCCCATAAAGCCAAGGCACAAACACAGTGGGCCCTCCCCCGCTGCGCTGCTAATCAAAGGCAGATACATTATCTAAATGCTTAATTAAAGTGTAAATTTGCCAGCAAAGTAAACTGTATAGATGGCAAACTTTGTATGCCAGAACTCGGCTAGTAATAAGTGAAAAAGCTTTTGCTGAAATTCCCTGCGCAGAGAGACACGCCCACACGTAGGGCGCTGGGTGGCTGCCTAAGGCGTACAGATAACACAAAGTTTCAGTCAATCAATGACACTTAATTAGAAAATAGCTGAGCCAAGTAGCGAGTTGAGCGAGCGCGAAAGAGAACGCAACGGTCATTAATGGAGCAATTTTGTATCTATAAGATACTTTGCTAGTCGTTTGTTTGTCTCGGGCTGAGCATGGGGCACATGGAAAAAAAAGCACTTGGCTTCGATACTTTGGCTTTTAATTAAGCGAACGAAGCATATACAATACGTATCTACAACAACAACTACCTAAGTAATAGCGAAATCTCATAATAGAAGCTATTTTTATGGCCACAGCAACAACTTTCGTTTGAAATTGGTTTAAGCCAACAGCTAGAAAAGTTAACTTCAAGGCGTTGAAGCTTACATAATCGGGCAGCTTTTAGTCAAACTTGTACCGAGTAGTTAGGTTAGTTACAAAAATGAATACAATGTACTCATGTTTAGTCAAAACACAAGTGTATCTCAAAATGGTCATAAGTATTTTGAGCACTTAATAGACTACACAACTTAAGTAAGCTGCTTATTTGCGTATTACTCATAAGTATTCAATGAACTGGTGAATGATTACTCGTAGGCTGGACAATGAGTAGTGTAAACATAGTGATAAACTACTCACTTGCCTTATACTCATAGATATTCGTAATACTGCTGCACAATGTGTAGTGTAAACATAATTGCAAACTGCTTATTTCTGTATTACTCATAGATATTCATAACACTGCTGAGCGATGAGCAGTGTAAACAGAGTTCAAAGCTACTTATTAGCCTAATAATCACAAATGTGAAGTGCAAACATAGTTCAAAGCTACTCATTTGCCTAATACTCTTAGATGTTCATAAAACTGGTGACCATTGAGTGGACCAAGCATAGTTGATAGTCATATACACATAGATTAAAACTACGCACTTGCCTTGTACGCAGTCCGTAGCGCAGTTCCAAACTAATAATTTGCGTTATACTCATAAACATTCGTCAGACGACTGAAACAAAGTATAAATTCATAATCTGGTTTACATCATGATATGCATGATATTTTAGAAGTTTTTTTATAAGTATAAGAAGCCAAAACTACTCAGTTCAAATATATGCGCTTTCAAAAGAGTGCGTTGGTTTTTCATTTAACTAAGTTTGAGCCCTTTGCAGAGATTTTTATTGCGCAGTTTTTGAGTATTTTTACAGAAATTATAAAGCTATCTTTAGTACATCAAAGTATGTTACTTATTTTTAAGACCTAACATAAGTTTACCCCGTATGGTAAGCGGGCTAGAGAATACCATCTCAGCAGGTCAAAGCTTTTCGTATGAGGCGACTTAAAATGACACTGGATTCTTTCGAGACCAGTAGAGCCACCTCAGGCCGTAAATAGGTTATGCGTAGGGTTTTGGACCCAACACGTAAAACCACAATTCCAATGAAAAAACGTATTAACATCAGGCCATAACCCGATTGTGACCAGTTAAGAAGAAGAACATGAGTTTGTGCGATATTTTACAGTGTTTTCAGTAAGCTGTGAGAATCTCTGAATGATTTTAGTGCAGAAAGTGACAAAAAACAAGCAGCTATGAGTGATCTTCAACTTGCCATAATGTGGCGCCATCTAGCCACGCAAAAACAACAACAACCTATCATAAGCATGCAACATTCGCGCTCTCCTATGGACGTTGTGGAACACAGGTTTTCGTGACGACATATCACAAAGACGCGACTATAGATGTTTCCCATTACAAATTTCGAATTAAGAATGTTTCGTATTTGACTTCAGGATCACTGCAGTTTACGGTACTTTTGGCTACTTGAATTATGAACAAATAACTCTCTTTTACGCTTTTTCAATGTTGCAGCACAACATTTGTTCTTTAAACCAAATGCTAGAGATTACAGATTATCGTTTAGTCTGCAAAGATTTTTCAAAAGCACGGTTACTTAGCTTTAAAGCCGGCATCGGCAGCGGCAGCAGAGATGTTTTCATGCTGCCGACATCGCTGCTGCCACTGCCGATACCTGCTTTAGGTTCAGGTATCTTTTTGCGCATGAACAAGGGCTGAGGCGCCACGCCCCATTCGAAATGCAACACCAGTCGTGTATCCCACAAAATGCAAATTGATTTTGCTTCGTTTTTAGGAGCTCGTTTAGCATGACTTTGTTTGCTTTTGCATTTTTATATTTTATATTTAGTATTTTGTTTAATTTTTGTTCGTTTTCGTTTCGTGTGAAATGTGGAGTGCAGCTCAGGCACGTAGTGCAAAAACAACAATAAACAAACAACAATAAAAAAAAAACCAATGAAAACCATAAAAAAGCACAAACAAAATGATAAAAATTGAAATAAATTTTAAAAATGTGCAATGTATTTTATGTATTTAAAAAAAAAATACAAATTTTCCACTCATAATGAATGCACGACGCGCTATCCAGTCTGTTTTTTTTTTTATGACACACATTTTGGCATGATTATTATTATTTTGTGTTTATAATTTTTATTATACAATTTAATGTAGATTATTTAATGACAATTTGCGGTTTTTCGTCGTCTTTATTTTTATTTATTTTTTGTTAATTTATTCGTTTTGCTTTTAATATAATGACTCATTATGAATTGCACATCATTTTTGGGTGCCATTCGAGTTGAGATTGAGAAATTGCAAATGTCATTTTGGGGTTTGTGCTAATTAATTGAATCATGGTCACAAAATAGAAACATAGAATCATATGATTAAGGCAACAATTTCGAACATTTACAATTGAATGGCAAACAACACTGGCCAACAAATTTGGGCCCTTGGCTAAAACATAACTTTTGCGTTAAATTTGGGTTCGCTGATTTCGAAGACGGGTTAGAGAATACCACCTCAGCAGGTCAAAGCTTGTCGTATGAGGCGACTAACAATGACACTGGGTTCTTTCGAGACCAGTAGAGCCACCCCAGGCCTTAAAAAAGTTGTGCTTAGGGTTTTGTGGACCCACCACGTAAAACCACAATTTTACATCAGGCCGTAACCCGATAACGGGTTGTTATGGCCAGTTAAGAAGAAGAAGCTTTCGAAGACGGCAACCGTTTTGGATTTTCCATCACGATTTTTGAATGCCCTCTTGGAAGTGTCCGTGGGCGGCGTCAGTGTGTCGTTAGACCTTTCCGTCTCTTTTAGTCGAGCAACGGAGTTTGCCGCAGGGGAGATCTCCCGCTTTACTACTTAGTCTCTGAGCCGTTCATCTCAGTGCTTGTGGGATCATCATGAGCACCCTGTTGACCAAGCGGCAGGTCTGCCTCCGGCTTCCTTTGCTTGCCTGGGACTAGTCCTTGGCGGGTCGTTCGATGTACTGTCGACTCGTAGCGGCGGGCGCTTTGGTCGCGGGTCACAGCGACTCCAAACCAAAGTCTCGCTGGCTGTGGACGAAGCTTTCTTGGGGTAATCCCGAATCCCTGTGGCACAGCGTTATCCCATCGCAGCTCTTTAACCAGCTTCTGCATTAAACGAGTCTGAAACGGCGGAGCTTCAGCCACTGCGTGCCTGATGTTTAGGTTACGCTCGAAAACTGTTCTTCTGGACCAAAACTCATCTTGCTAGCCGAGGGAATTGGCGAAAGTTAAAGTGAAATCCAATAATTTAACCCAAACACCTTGAGAAAACAACACACACAGCGAATTCGAATGAGTAATATGTGGGCTCGAGTGAATAAGCCAAGCTTTTTCGTTTGCTTAACTCTCCGGGTGTTCTTCTTAAACGTAATTAGTTTACATTGGTATTAGAAATATGTGTATGTTTATGAAGATGCCAACTGTAAATCAAACTTATATGCCACATCAATCATTTCGCTGCACTTTCAATTGTAATTGAACAGAAATTGAACAAAATTGAACAGAGCACAAAAGTCATAGAGCAATTGAAGATACAATGCGATTGCCACATTCTAACAACAAACATCAAACTCTAAAGTGATTTGATTTTGTATGACAGCAACTGCAATAACAACCAGCTGAAAAAAGGCGTGCTGAATTCTCCATACACTTTGTAGATATTTCAATAATAGTTACCACTTTATTATGAAGTTAATCATAAATGTAGCACAAATGTTCAGTAGGATTGAAGCGCTATTTCTGGTGTGAATGTCGCGTCTTGGTGGTGAAAACGAATCGTATGCCACGTATATGCCGTGATGGTCATGTCATACGAATCAAACTAAATTAGTAAACATGATAAGCTGATGATTTTCAATTCTAAAAGATTAGGCAATACTTCTCTTGAACCTCCAGCCCATCCCGTTATCCTTGTAGCGCCATGTGCTAGCTGTGTAACAGCCGTGATGTGTGTGCTGTCAGCTGTTGTCTTCTTCTGTTGGTCGGATAGCGCTTGTCGCTCGTCCAGCTCGCTCTCGAGATTTGCCGTGCTTTGGAACGAGCGCTAGCCAGTGGACCTTCCACTGTTCCTTCAGACATGCATTTGTTGACTCCGATTGGGTCATTATGATCAACGTCAGTGCAACTTTTGGAGTGCCATCAGGGCAATTGTTGGTTGGCATACACAACGACAGCATACTATGTGTGTTTGTGTTTGTATGTCTATTAACATGTGTATTTGCGTAAGTCTGTCAACAAAAGTAACAACAAGTCAACAAGTGGCCAATTGCCAGTGGCAGTTGCATCAAACTCCAATGACAAACAGCAAGCGGCAAAACATTTGACGTCTGCCCAAGCACAACGCTGCGTATGCGCAATGCATTAACAATCGATAAACAGCAATCGACTCCTGCTGCGGTCACTGTGAGACCGCGCTGCCGTGACCTCAAAATATATCTCTCTGTATGTGTGCATGTGTGTGTGTTTCGGTGTCTGTTATAGGTGGCCGCATGATAAATGTGCAGCTCGAATGCATTTAAGGCCACGCATGCGCATTTGGTAAAAATAAATAAATAAGTAAATAAAAATAAAACGTTTTCATTTGAAATGCTTTGTTGAGCTGTCAAATGTGATTTTTTGTTAATAAGTTGCACTCAAACTCGGCCAGATACAGCGCTCTGTAAGCCAAAACTACGCAGCTACAAAAGTATCTTTTGCCAAAAACCAAAAAGAAAATCAAGAAAACAAAGCACATACATTCAAATTCAAAGCCTTTAAGAGCTGGAACAATGCTGACACACTCATGGAACCCCTTTAACCCTCAGCTTGGCATAGAATACTTTGCACACATAGCGAACGGAAAGAAAAAAAAAAAAACATGCGAAAGTCATAAATCATAATATTTTTAATCTTCTTTCACATTTTTTTTTTTTAGCATTTTTTATATGCTCTTGCAAAGTTTTTGGTACATTTGGCATGGTAACAAAGTTTGTAACGCTTAAAACGCAAATCGTTAAAGAAGTTTTGCATAAAACATATATGAAAATGAGAAACTCCGAAAATAACGCTTTCAATTGTATTTCAACACAAAAGCAAAAACTCACAACCCCCACGCACAAGTCAAAACCCGTAAAAGGTGGCCACTCGCTGAAATATTGCCTTTCAGATGATAAAACTAATTTCATTCAGCAAAAGCATTCCAAACTTTCCAGTGCTTTCAGAGGGAAAATTAAAAAAAAAAAAAGAAACAGGATAGCACAAAAATTGTTAAGTAAAAGCTTACAAAAACAAAGCACTGTAGACTAGGTATAAAGTAGATGAAGGTGATGTATTCGATGATGAACGCTGATCTCAAAGATAGTGAGAACAATGAAGATGGTAAAGATGGTTGGGGATGATTAAAGTGATAAAGAAGATGAAGCTTTTGCAGATAATGAAAATTATGAAGATGACGAAGATACTAAAGATGATGATTATGATAAGGACAATGATTACGACCAAGAAGTTGAAAACGATTGAAGTAATGAAGATGTTGAAGAAGATGAATATGATGAAAAAAATGACAAAGAACTTGAAGATGATTAAAGTGATAAAGATGATAAAGAAAAATTAACATTATGATGATAAAGATGAAGAAAATAATGAAGATGTTGAAGATAGTTAAAATAACGAAAATGGCAAAGATAACGATTATGATAAAGATCGTATTATGGTACGATGATTACGAAAAACTAGTTGACAATGACTAAAGTAATGAAGTTGATGAAGAAGATGAAGATGACGAAGATGTTAAAGATAGTGAGAACAATGAAGATGGCAAAGAAGATGATTATGGTAAAAAAAAAAGTTGAAAATGATTAGTGATGAATAAGATGCTATTGTTGCCAGATAACAAGAATTATAAAGATGAGGATGACGAAGATTATGAAAATGATGAAGATAATGAAGATGTTGCAGATGATGAAAATTAACTGTTGCATTGCCTGTATTTTACAATTTTATAAAGTAACACTGTAGAGTATCTCTGTTTTACTAGTTTGTTGCTTTTTTTTGTTATTTCTCTTTTTCGGCCACAAAATTAGTGACTTTCAATTTGTGAATGTAGTTGTTAAAGTCTGTGGCTAAATGTGTGTATGCTATATACACTGCTATAGAGCATATCTAGTGGTTAAAGTGTGAAGGGGCGTGAAAAGATTGCGAAAATTGCAAGTGTGCACAAAATTTGGCAATTGTTGGAAACAAGAATCAACTGCTAGTAGACCAGTATCAGTAGTGAGTGGAACGGTAATTACCAGTGTTGCGAAGTGCCTCTGGATATTACTAGTTTACTCTACACTTTGTATGCTCGGAAATGGTTTTATTTTTTTCTTACAAATTATGTACTAACACACATGCATAGTATGTGCGAAATTCTTTTAGCTTCAAACAGGCAACACAACAAAGTATTAAGGCAATAAGTAAAAGAATTTGAAAATCTGCCCATTAAAAAGCAGAACTCAGAATGGAACACAAAAAGATACAGATACAAATACAGATATAGATACAAATACAGATACAGATACAGATACAGATACTACTACTTGGGCAGACATTTTGTTTGTGCTAAAACGAGTTGGCCAAAAAAGAAAAATAAAACATAAAAGACACATATAGAACAATGCTTAAGCATAAAAGCTTTTTATATTTTTTGTTTGTGTTGTTTTTTATACTTTTTTTTGACGAAAAGTCATAAAAGATATGTTTGATGGTAGCGCGAGGGCAGTTTGAGTGGAAGTTATGTAAAACATCTTTGCTTTCTATAGTTTCGTTAGACATCTGACACACATTCTTTTGAATGTGTTATGCTGCAGATTTGTGCATATAACCTTTTCTTAGAATGCAAATAACCTTTTCTTTGCTATTTGCTATAAATGTATATATCCGCTTTTTATGCATATAGTATAAACTTCTTGACCATTATCGTCAATCGGATTAAGACTCGACTATTTTTCGAAGATTGTGAATATTAAGATATTTGCTTAAGCCTTTCACTGAAATACATTACGATTGTATGTGAGAAAATGTGCGTTCTTCGAAAACAACCTAACCTCATAAGCAATATCAACCGAAAACAACGACCTTCTACAATTGATAGATTGGCAATTATCTAAAAATTCTAGAAATTTCCTATAGGTATGCCCAATATTTGTTTTGACTACTTGCGAGATCATTGCATAGTACACTGAATGGCTTAAACGCTTCAAAGTTGCGGTTATCAGGTGCAGTACTCGGGATGTTGAAGTAGATCCGCACAACATCATCTGCAATAAGTTTAGATAAGAATAAAGTGCCTTAAGCAACGGTAGGTCTATCCGCAGCAGGCGATTGAAGATTAAACCAAAACGGACAGTTTAAGCGTCTTAGCCGTTTCAATCTTGTCAGATTAAGTAGCATATTGAGGGTTCCTAACATGTGACACGTATTCCAGAATTGGTTAGACAAGAGATATGCATAGCTTCTTGGTGATAAACTCTTTCGACCATCTTTTCATAAATCCTAGAAGACACTTTGCTTTATTGACGGTAACGTCAATATGATCATTAAATAATAGTTGTACACCAACCTTGCTACTGAGAGGCGAACTACCAAGTTTGTACTGGAAGTGAGCAATAGCTCTTTGCGAAAAAATCATCGATTTGCAATTTTCGCCACAACCGTTCTCGTCTGATATGCAGGAATAACACCTGCAGTTTAACACCTCAGCATACACCAGGAATAGGAAATAGTTCAAAGAGGTTTGGTCAAGGTGACTCAAAAGCTGACATTTATGAATTCTGATTCGCTCCATTGTTTCTTTAAAGTATGATTCAATCCAGTGTACTGAGGCATACGGAAAACTAATAATATCCAATTTAAGCTATAATAAATAATGGTTTGCAGAATCGAAGCTTTGGGTTAATCTTTAAATTTGACGTCAGCTTAGCAGCCATTCGAAAACCCATCGATAGTACTAGCCGCAAACTCTAAAAAATTTGTATTTGTTGAATTCCCATTTGTGAATGAGCAAAATGAGCATTTCCGTTGATTAGTGATTCTATTCTTAAAAAGTTTTCGCCAGACTTTAGCGAAAAGTGACGATTTTAGATTATCAGTGTAATCGAGTTTGGCAACACTGACAGTTGATATATTAGATATATTATAAACAGTGTTAAGCAAGTACGGATCCAAGGCACTTGAGTTATTTGTCTCAAAATAAGATGCAAACTGATCTAAAATGTCTTCTCCAAACACAGCAGTTTCCTTATTAAGACATCTTCCAGCTCGAGCGGAATAGACCCCACGTTTTGCATTAAACTGTGTTTCGAATTACAGGTCCAAGCTAAAGTTTAATGTCTCTGAAACGTGTTGGAGGTAGCTCGATTAGATTTGGAGTTACAGGGCAACAAGCTAAACAATTTTTTTTTTCGAAATTCGAAAATTGTTGATTTTTGTGTTATTCTAAAGTAATCAAATCAAAAATTATAAAAAGTTTGTCAAATGTCATAAATTGATTCTTTGCAAACATTTCATTGCCAATTTGAGCAAAATCGGTATCAAAATTTTTAGGAACCCTATAGCTAGAACATACCTTTTGCAGTAAACTTGGTTTTGCTGATTTGCTTTTCGAATTACCATTGTTTCAATATGCAACTCTAGCAATTTCGAATTTTTCGAATTTTTTTTTTTTTGTAACTTAAATGAAAGTTTTTTTAAATATCGGTTCAATTTCGCTCAGACATTAGCTTTTGGTCTATCTTGAGTCAACTGTGGATTACGTTATGCAAATTCGCACTAAAGTAGTTATGTTCTAAAATGGACAAGCTGATGCTTTGCGAACATTTTAATAGGGATAATTTGATTGCACTTGCTTAATAACGAAAATCTAGCTTTCTTTGCGAAATCGTAGTATGTATCTTCCATTGGCAACTACTTGATGTATCCACAATTAGCATCTGGCAAAAATGTGTCTACTTCTAATTGCTCACTTGATTAATAGAGCAATAACATGCATCTATAATGACGATATACTATATATATATATGTGTTCCGATAGGAATGCAAGTGTCAAAGATTACTTTGCGCATTTTCCCGCGAAAAGTGCAATTGCTGCTCTTCGGTTGCACTGGGTCAGTCGGGCAGTTAGTCGGTGGTGCCCCGCCCCTAAAGGCGGGCAGTGCGGCTATTTCAATTGCTCTGAAATCAATTTAGTTACGTTTATTTTATAATTTAATTGTTATTGTTTTCGTTTTCGTTTTTCAATGAGAGCGCTTAAGCGCCTGCGCTCTCTTGTAACATACTTACTCACGGTAGTTACCTACGCTCTCTTGTAACACACTTACTCACGGTAGTTACCTACTCACCGCTCTCTCTCTCTCTCGCTCTCTTTGTACTTGCAGCTGGCCCGCTGACCGAGCGACCGCCGTCGTCGTCGTCGACCGTTGTGATCGTCGTTGCCGGTGGCAAAAACATTCGAAAGATTTCAATGCTCTGAGCAACACACGCCTGCCGATGGATACGCGTCGCCACCTAGCGGGAACTTCACAAACCGTTGACATTTTCTTGTACAACAACAAGAAGCACATCAAGAACAACAACAACAACAACAACAACTGCAAGAGTCAGAATCAAAGGCCAGACGCGACGAGTGTTTATGAAAACGCGTTTGGCGGAAAGAAACATTAAAAAACTACAAAATTTATAACAGCATTGTGATAAGTAGCGGAACGCCTTAAGTGCGCGAGTGTGTCCAAAAAAAAGAGAAAAAAAACAAACTATATATTTTAAAAAACTTATACAACTAAAAGATAAAATATAATTTAAAGCAAGCAGTCCAACAAATGCAACGCGTAGGCCTTCAACTGTGATTTAAATTTAAAAACAAAACAAAACAAAAACAAGAGAAATAACTAATATTTATATATATATATATTTAAAAAAAAAAAAAAAAAAACAAAAGTAACTTAAACTTTACAACGATTTCTGTGCGTTTTCAGCTTGAGTTTATCGTTTTTGACATTATATCAAACCGCCGATAGTTAAGCAACTATAACAGAGTTCTTTAAAATTTAAACTTAAAAACTACTATATTTAAAACTTAAATTAAAGCAGCCACAATATGTTCAACTCCAATATACCAGCCACAGCGCTGTTGGGCATCGAGAACTGCTCGAATATCGGCGCCCATACGCCCAAAACGCCCGAAATTCTCAACTCGCTAATTGCCATGACAAATCCATTGGATGGTTTTAGCTTTAGCAGCAACGCCAATGCGTCAAATACACCCGTTGTCACCGTGCGCAACTTTAACGGCAATGCCAATGCACAGGTAATTGAAGCTAGGACCCTTAATCCCGATGTAGCCGCTATATACGATCTCTTGTTGCAGTCGCACTCGCAGGATAGCAGTCATTCCAGTTGCTCCGCTTCGCCGCTGGATTCGCCAGCGGGTACAGCCACCATGCCCAGTGTGCAGCAGGTAAGCTACTTACTATATACCATATAGACACTTGAATCTATGAATTTTTGGGTAATGCTTGAAATAACTAACTAATTATGTTCGTACCAAACATTGGCTCTCGAAATACGCCGTTAAAAATGTGCCATGATTTGTACTCTACTACCAACTGTTCAACTATTCGGCCGACAACGTGCGCAATTCATTCAAAAAGCGTCAAAATCAGTGACCACATATTCGTTGTTAGGCCCAAAATTTCAGAAAATTATAGAATACTCTCTGTTATACTTTCAACTATATGTCGTCTTTATCACATCAAACGCTTCTTTTAAATACAAATAGTGACTTGGTCAATTGCCGAATATTGGGTTGCGCTCTCAGCCAATTTTCAACTACTCAGCCTCAGTATATACACTTTTAAAATGAAACTAGTTTTTAGTACAATATTCAATATTCGGCCGAATATTATTTCTAATCATGCAAAAACTTTGCAATTTTAGTTTTGTTTTCAAAGCCTTTGAAATTTGCTTTACTTTATTAGACTATACTGTTACAATACGGCCGAATAATCTTTCCAAGCTTTTCAATCATAATTCGTTGTATCAATCAAATCAAATATATTGAGAAAAGCGTGAAATCTTAACTTAAAAAGCATGAAATGTAATAGAGTGGAATCCTTGGCCGTTACATTGAGTCGACAATGCATCTCTTTCTCAATTTTGTCTGCGAGTGAGTCGGCCTAACAAAGACAGCAACACAAGCAGCCTCACACGTACATTATCTTGGAAATGGTAGCTTTTCACCATATATTTAGAAATCTCGAACGGTCCAGAAATCCGCTCTATTACTTTCCGGTGCTTTGGCTTAACCTAATACACTTCTCGCACTGGAAGTTGCAACACAATTGCTAGCCGATAACAACGAACTTATAATGACATAATAATCGATTGTTGGCATTGTTGTGTTTGTTTTTAAGGCATTTTTGGCTTGCAATTGTCGTGCAACTTGCAGTGGAAGAAGGGTATAAGTCAAGTTTTAGCTACACAACAAGGATAAGGATTACTTGGCTTTTAACAAAATGTATCCCAAATCTGCGCTTATATTCATACTATGTCATGCCATCCAAACACAATAAATATTTCTTGGAAACTACAAAGGTTATATACTTCCATATAAAGATACAATTATCATGCGTCTAATTTTTATAGACGCCAATTTATGATATTAAAAACGTGACTCAGTGCCTCCAAGTCAAGTTCTTATGCAATTTATGCCAAGCTAACATTGTCAGCTTTTGAAATTCAAGCCGTTACTCAATGGTTTTCAATTTTGAAACAATTCATTTGAAAAACTATCTTAAAAAGTTATTATTTCTGCTTACTCAACTTTTAGTTTCCTTATATTTCAATTTAGTAACGCAAAACGTATCAATTTCCATTTTCTTCAATTCCGCTTTCAATTCCGCTTTCAATTTCGCTTTCAATTTCAATTCATGATCTGCTCAAGTGTTGCTGCATTCTGGCGCATGAACGCCCACGTCAGAGTGTCCAAGCGATTGTCGTCTGCATCGCAGTCGCCGTCGCCGTCGCAGTCGCCGTCGCAGTCGCAGTCGGCAGCAGCGTCATGGCCTTACTTTTGTGGTCAACTCATGTTGTGGGCGATTGAAACGGAGACAGGGACGAATACTAACTGCGGTTGTTGTTGTTGTTTTTTGGGCATAAACCTAAAGTATGAATGTGAGACACTGAGAAAAAAAACACACATTATGCTTGGATTACATAAGCTCTTCTAGTGCAAAAGGCTACAAAAGATTGCTACACTAAAACAAATTCAAGCCAAATAACCGCAAAAGTGTTAGAAGTTGCTTTTTAGCCAATCATTAGTAATCATCGATTACTAAGGCATACCAAAGTCATTGTTATCGGCTAGCAATAGTATCGAATCTTTCCGTACCGATGGTACTATCGAATCTTTTTATATAGATAGATAGACAGATAGTTAGTCTTGCAGCTCTAGCCGTATTCGGCAACTATTCGGCCTATAAAGCTATTCGCCGCTCCGCCGAATACTATCTACTATCTAATTTTCTTATATAGGGAGATAGTTAGTCTTGCAGCTCTAGCCGTATTCGGCAACTATTCGGCCTATAAAGCTATTCGCCGCTCCGCCGAATACTATCTACTATCTAATTTTCTTATATAGGGAGATAGTTAGTCTTGCAGCTCTAGCCGTATTCGGCAACTATTCGGCCTATAAAGCTATTCGCCGCTCCGCCGAATACTATCTACAATTAGGCCTAAATTCGTTTTCAAGTGCTAGTTGCTTCACAACACTTATGCTTACTTTTTTCTCAGTGTATATGTGTTTAGCAGTATGCGAGTATCAGTGTAGTACGTGTAAAAAATCATTTACTTAACTGACATTGGCCTTAATGAGGCACGTAACTGGCGGCAACTTGGCCGGAGTGACACCACCAACGCCAGCAACAGAGACAGCAGAGAGGCTGCGTCGGCGACCGAGGCATCATCACCCGATAAATGCATATGAATATCATCTGGCACGCGTTCAATAAAAAGCTGCTAGAATAACGAAGCGAACAAAACGTTGGGCGCATCTATAAGATACATTTCTATGGCTCTTGCTCTCACTTACACCCATTGCCAGCAAGTTAGCAGCAGGTGCCGCTCCATGCATGTGTGTGAATAGTATCTGTGTGATTTATGGTTATTACTTCAAACAAATTTATAGGCATTGCGGACGGCGAGACTTTTAATTACCCTCGTCGAGCACTGCAAAAATATTCAAATACCGATTTTCAATTTGTTTTCTAACAAATTTCACATAAATAACACACTGACTACTGACTGGAAGAGAGTGCAGTCAAAAAATGAAACGAAATATTGATTTTTCATATAAGCAGCCTCAGAAGATTCAATTTGTTGCATTAGTTTTTGAGTTAAAAGCATTTTCCGAAATTCTTGCTCAATTAACGTTTCAAAGTTCATGTTTGTATATTCATAGCGTTTTACTGCAAACTTACAAGGTTTATTTAGTGCGTATTGTGCCATCTTTCCGAATGGATAGAATTCTTCATTGCTGGTCACACGTACCAATATTGGGCATAACGACGATTTAAACGATTCTTGTTTGTCTGCGAGCCAATTATCGGCCTGTCTGACCGTATTCAATAAATCGATCAATCTCTTGTTCCTTTCATAGTTGCAACTCTAACAAGCTATGCGTTGTTACTTTTTTTTTCCCGTTCCCCTTACGGTTCCGCTTCCCTTCATCTTCCGCTTCCCCTCCCTCTTGCTCTTCTTCATCCTCATTCCTAGAGCTTTAAAACGCAACAACTTGTTTGTGACAAAAAGGAGCCTATGTTTGTCTCCAAGGTCCTATCTATTCCTAAACCAAAATGCAAAATAATTGGTTCAGCGGCTAAGGCGTGAAAAGGGAACATACAGACAGAGTTACGAATACTAGTATAGATATCTACAAAGCAATTTTTAAGATCTTGGGTGAGAGTATAGCAAATTACGCTATAACAGAATTAGACTAGCGTATTATACAAAGTAAAAATTTTAAGAGAAAAGACTAATAACGTGAACGAAAATAAAAAGTAAAAATAATGAGAAATTTCGCAGGCTTTATGGCAAAAGCAAACAATTCAAATGGAAAAAACAAATAAAAGTTGCAAATTTTTGCATGCATTTCATGTGAATTTCATATGCACATATTTTAACATGCGTATATGTATGGGTGTGTGTGCTTATGATATAAAAGGTACATACATCTTTGGGCTTAACTGCTAAAAAGTAAACACTGCAGTTATATTTGTAGCTTTGTTTGTACACAAAGTCAAACCCAAATGATGTGCAAAGAAAGGCTTGTAGCGAACTTTTGATTAGGAGTCGAAACAGTCGAAATTTCTTATATGTATGTGTATATAGCAGCCCCTACTACCACGTCCTTCGCCACAACTCAAAGAATTGCCGGCTTGTCTGAAATTGCCCAGTTTTTAAGGTGATTCACTTTGCGCAATTGCATAAATGGACAAAGTTGACCTGAAAAGAAGCAGAGTAAAATCCAAAAAAAATAAACAAAAAAACCAAAAACCAAAAACAAACCCACAAATGCCAATAAAATCTTCAAGAAGTGTGTATTCCATGCTTTTTTTCGACCATATGGTCGCTTGATTTGTTCGATTGGCCTGCAATTATTATTATTATGCGCGTTTTTTTTTTTATTTTTTAAACTTATTTATCGTTTGGGTCTCTCGCACTCTCGCTGGCTTCTTTTTTTTTTTGTTTTTGGTTTTTTTTGGGTCAATAAATAAAACACATCGTGCCTGAAATTTAAATGAAACAATGGGCTTGTGCCCGGCGAAAATAGCAGCAGCAACAACTCTGACAACAACTACAAAACCGACAATCGCCTTAAGAAGGGCGCATTTCACTGACAGCACATTGGCATCTGAAAAATTTTGAAAGAGCAGATAACAAACAGCTATGGAGATATGTCAAAACGTGGCTGAGATATTACACATGAAGTCGACAGGCGCTAATTGTAGGAAACATCATTTTTACAACGATTGCAAACCAATCGAAGTTTTAAAGACAACGAAACGTTTGCAGTTTTAGCTGAAACTTAATTCGTTATTGTAGAGATACCCTGAGAAAGATGCATAGAAAAGAATGGCTTACTCCGACAAAAGGCCTAAAGCAGCAACTCGTTATAACTTCCCTTCTCCAAGAAGTACGTTTAGCAGGCAACCCGAAGAATATCAGAAATAAGCTTCTTTTTTCACTCCGTTAGAATGCTTAAAAGAAGCTACACTACATGAAAACATATGCTGTAGGCAGTGTCAATAGGACTACATGCATTTGGCACTCCTCGGGCGGTGTCAATAGCAATTTGAACTTCTTGCGTACTGCTTCTTCATGTTATAGCAGAACAGCTCTATGGCCTTGGCCATTCATGTATTTACACTGGAGGAAAACGTAATATTTTGGAAACTACAATCCGCATGAAAAATAATGCTGAAAGAAGTACTTTTTTGTGACCAGGGACCCAGCGGAGTGGGTTTAACTTTGATTTCGGTTTCCCGTAGCAGCTTAGAGTTTCTTCGGAAATTCTAGTAATCTCTACCTGGTATCTGCAGTCCCAAAAATAACTTTTAATTCAGTTAATATTCATTATCGCAACAGACTCATGAGTCAATTATGAACTTTTAGCAACTGTTTTTTATGTATGAGGTTCTATAAATTTTCATTTAATTATGAAATTATTAAAATATTGACTAATAACTCTTAATATTATTCATTGAAAAAGTTTTAATCTTTTCAACCAGTAAAAAAAACTGCATTCTTTCACCTTTATAGCAATTTCTTATGCCTTTTAATTACACACTTGCCAGTATGTAATTAAACACTAATTGCTTGAAAATACACAATTTGAAATATTGTTTGATTGACATTTATAACCTGTTGTTAAGCGAACATTGAATTTTGGTAATAAAATACGTTAAAACGTTTTTATAAGCTTATAATCCGCAACTCAGTATTTTTGATGTCTTTTGCTTCAAAGTTTGAATTCAAGTTTTAGAAGCTCATACAACGCTCTTTAGCTTCTGATTTTGAAGTTTTCAATTCTTCCAACTGCATTCAACACTTTGAAGCCTAGATTTTTCGGAAAAATTCTTACTCGTTGCGCACTGAGTACGAATACACTATGTATACTCTATGTGAAGTTAGCGGAAATTGAGTCCGTTTAAGTTTATACTCAAAACTCAAAAAAATCGATACGATACTTTTATCGACTTAGATCTTAGATTCTTAGGCCTAATCTTCATCTTGGCTGGCCATAAAAAACCGTTACCGTGTTACGGCCCAATGTAGGGGACTTCTGCAGACATCTTATACCATCTTCCATTGGGAGGTAAGTTTTACGCGTTGGCTCCTAAGCCCTACACACAATCGAAATAAAGTCCTGGGAAGACTTCGCTGCGCACATTAGCTGAATGTCCCAACACCGGGTGGTGATTAGAGCAGCTGACCAGTGGGCACCACGAGGTGGTTTGGTGCGTCAACCTGGCTAAGGTACAGGATCAAAGCGGTTGTGGAATGCTTGTTGCCCCCACAATTCTAAGTAATACACACTCAGCGGCTGGATATTGCCCTGCTGATTTGTGAGTTGCCTCCTCGTAGTGTCTCCTGGGTGCCATTCACTTACATAGTGGTAGCGACTTGGATCGACACATCTTGGTATGCCAACAAATCCTAACTGTCAATGATCCTTGCAGTAACGTGGTGAGACGCCGGCACCATGAATGAAGTTGAAAGCTAATATTTCTGCTCGGGGTATCTCTGAAAACTGGCCGCTTCGGAGTGGGCAATTCACCAATGGTGGATGTTGATGAGTGCTCTACTGAAGCCTTATCGAATACCGTTTCTCATACAGTATCAGCACCCAAGACGGACTTGTACTTCAATTCTAGCATATATTTCGAGCTCAAAAATTTGCTATGACAGTCACTTTTCAACAACACTACGCAACACGAGTTCAGATGACTGATTCTGTTTCAACTAGCGCTTCGTATTCGGTTGAAGTTTTAATGCAACAAAACCATTCAATTTCAACTTCAGCCCAAATTATGCATTGAAACTTAATGCAATTTCACTTTCAATTCTTCAAAAATTTCGAGCTCAACTGCTGTCAAAGCCGTCCTCAGCCCACGCCCATAATAAACAGTTAGTGTCACTTAGTTACTTGTTGTTGTTGTCGTTGTTATTGCTGTCAACAGGCTCTGAAGTTGTTCAATTTAGTGGCATGATCTGTTGAAATGAAAGTTGGCAATGAATGAGCAGCGCCGACCATCTGTTGTGACTCTACTCTTAACTTCTTAAATCTTGTTGCGGAGCACATAACCTTATAGGGCACATTGTATGCGCTTTAAGATTGCAAGTGTGTGCCACCCACCACACACACACACACACACACACTCGGTTGAAGACGGACGCGAAATTGATGAAGTGACCGAGTGACTGAGAAACTGAAAGACAATTGCAGCGTCGCACTTGTTTTCAGTGTTTATACCCTGTACACAAAGTGTTAAAGGGTATTACAGATTTTTGCAATGTATGTAACAGGAAGAAGGAGGCGTGGCAGACCATAAGTCTTCTTCTTCTTAACTGGCCATAACAACCCGTTATCGGGTTACGGCCTGATGTAAGAACATTCTTTCATTGGAATTGTGGTTTTACGTGGTGGGTCCCAAACCCTACGCACAACCCTTTTAAGGCCTCTACTGATCTCGAAAGAACCCAGTGTCATAGTTAGTCGCCTCATACGACAAGCTTTGACCTGCTGAGGTGGTATTCTCTAATCCGCTCACCACACGGGGCAGACCATAAGTTCCATGAGCAAAACTGATCAGGAGCAATAGTCGAGTCAATATAGACATGTCCGTCTGTCCTTGTTCGGCCAGCTTTCTCCGACACTATAAGAGTTAGAGCAAACAAATTTTACCAAAAGATGCGCATTTTCTCAAGGCTGAGGGAGTTCGTCGAATGAAGTCGATATCTTACCCCCTCCCCTGTGACAGATTTGAGCGGTTTACAACAGCTCCGTTGAATCTATCAACGATGTGCGTCGTGTTTATGTGCATCTATGTTTCAAAAATAATCGAAATCGGATAAATACATCAAAAGTTATAGTCAAAAATATGCTAATTTCACCCCTCCTTCGCCTATAAACTGTGCCAAAATTCCACTACGTGTAGATATGGATACATGTGAGCTAGAGTTACAAAATTTGGTGTGGAGACTCGGGTGACCCTAATCGTTAAAACTGCTACCTTAATTACTGTCACACCCCCCCAAATATTGATTTGAAAATTGTCACAGACATCTATAAATGTATTTTTGATCTATTTTACAAAATTCAACGACATTGGCCCAAGAATACTGGAGTTACGAGTGCAAAAGTGAATTTTGCACCCATAATAGTCAACTTCCCAATAGGAAAACATGTCAAACCGTATTTAGTGTTTATAAAGAAAAAGTGTACAGGGTATTCCACTGTCGGGCACCGTCCCGACTATCTGCATCAAATTTTTTAGCTTTGTGTGTGTGTGTTGTCTGGGTTGGCCCACGCAACTCGTTGACGATAATTTAACAACTTGTCTTGGCCTTTAAAGTGCGCATTGTTGTTGTTGCATCTTCTTGCAGTTGCACATTGCCGTGTCCTGTCCACAGTTGTTTTTGTTGTCCGAATCGTCTCAGCTTTTTAGTGGTTTGGTCTTTCTTTTTTTTTTTTTTTCAGTTTCGAATGACGCGCCCATTTGCCGATTTCTATCTTTCACTTTAATATTTACTTTGTATACGCAAAGCAGCTCAAGTGTCGCATCTGTGTCTCATCTCCGATTGTCTCGTTGCCGAAAAAAAAGGTCACTAAAGTAAATCAAAATAAATAAACAAATGCCGCGAAATAAAAAACAAAAAACAAAAAACACTAAAAAATAAAAATAAATGAAAAAATCAAAGATAATCTCACTTCAAGTTGACTCGTTGCTCGCACAGCCTTGCGAGGGGACAAAAAAAAATCGGGGCACGAGCACAAATCAAAACTCACTCAGACCCCAAAGTTTCACGTTAAACACTAGACTCGAAAAGGGAATGCCAAGAAATCATAAAATATAAAAAAAAAAATAATGTCATACAGACGTGCAACAACAACAACTACTTTGACAGTCTACATAAATTGTTTGTATACTCTATAAGTAGGTGGTAGTGAGCTACTCTAGAAGTTTGAGTCTCTTTATTGAAGTTTCTACTATATGCGCTGCGCACTCGACAAAGCAAATTCAAACAAAAACCTAAAATTTGTTTAGATTTTTGGAATAAGATAGACTAGAGTGATTCGTGACGTGACAGCAAATGTCGAAAACAGCTAAAAATTGCAACAAACCATTTCAAACACTTTTATGCCCTAATAGAGTTTTAAAGTAAGGCTTTCTCATATTAGAAGCCTTGCAGATAACTTTGATTTTGCAAAAATGGTCAACATTTAGGCATATGCATCATATGTTTTGAGTTAATTCACTTAAATGTTAAGGGACTGTTCATAAATGACGTCACCAAAA
The DNA here is from genome assembly GCA_035041775.1 of Chymomyza caudatula. Taxonomy (NCBI): domain Eukaryota; kingdom Metazoa; phylum Arthropoda; class Insecta; order Diptera; family Drosophilidae; genus Chymomyza; species Chymomyza caudatula. The sequence continues at coordinate 137,046 of JAWNKW010000148.1, forward strand.
CCAAGCATCATTTGAAAAATGTAATCCCTTTTAGTTTTTTTGTTTGCGAAGCCATAATATTGTACGTAAAGTGACATACGTTACGTGACATAGTTTTTGGCATCAGCACTATAATTATGTATTTAAGAAGAATTGTTTTTTTTTTTGAAGACTTTTTGCAATGAAAATTCGGATCTTAAAGAGGAACTAGAGCGAGAGAGACATTTATAACTACAATTTTCATTCAGTCATTTCTAAGTTTAGCTGAAAATTCTTGAAAATAGTAAAGTTGGTTTTTTAATATTCAATGAAAACTTTTTTCTAGTAACATTTAGTTTTTCGATCTTGGTGGATCTCTCTGTGCGCTAAATGACAGGGAAGCTAATTTCATTTCATTGTAAAAGAGAAAGAAACAGATTTCTTGACTTCATTTTCCAAAAAAGTAAATTTCGTGTTCCTTGCAAAGATAACGAATGTTTATGGAAAGAAACGCAATTGGTAACTCAGTGGCTTCTATTTATAAACAGTTCATATGCAAAATTCCAAAAAATAAAGTTTGAAAAAAGCGTATTCTGTTGTTTACTTTTTCTGTACTCTCTCTCAAGGAATTCTCATATATATAACAAATCGTATTGATTTTAGTTCCATTTGAGGAACCAACTCATTATTTTGAAATTTAACCAAAGACAGAAATATTTTCGTAACTTTGCATATAAATTGCATCAAAATTGAACGTAAATGGCGTGCACTGTACCGTTGAGTTCGAAAATTTGCAAAATTTCGAATAAATATCAAATTTGCGTCCATGTGCTTAAACCAAATCTTATATAGATCTCGAAAACAACAGCTGATTAAGCAAATGTTGGTCAATTTCGAATTCATCGATATTGAAAAGCTGTCGAGCTGTGTTAACTTAGAGTAATAAAGCGTCGTCGCTTTGTGTTTTCGAAAATAAAGATTGGTCCAGCTAAAAGTCATAAACTAACAAAAATCATAATGTTTAGGTGTGGTTTCAAGCACTTAAAAGAACTTTGACAGCTCTGGAGTTCCATTTAGTTATATGTGCGTATCTATGTGTCTGATACATATGTAAGTGTATTGTATCTTTGATTAACTGAAATGCAATGTCTGCGTCAGGTTATGCAACAAGTTGCCAAAGTTGGAGCAAAGATTTTAGCTGTCTTTATTTTTGCGACAAATTTGGCTATTGGTGACAAACAGCTTTTAGTTGTTGTTCAGTTGCTATCTTGATTGTTGTGGGGTCAACTTGAAGGACGTTTGAAGGTGTCTCGCACTCACTCGCTCACTCTGTTTCTCTCTCTGTCTCTCTTGCAGACCTGTTCGCAGCTAATCAAAGCCGGCCTGAAGCTATCCATACAAAGCAAACGCAAGACCTCAACCTGCGACTCTAGCTCCGGCTCCGAGCAGCCAAATTCGAAATGCTCGCGTCGTGACGACGACTGCGAGGAGTCCACCGATGATGATAGCGAGACAAAGGGTTCCACGCCCAAGGGTCTGACGCCGGAGGATGAGGATCGTCGGCGCCGACGACGTGAGCGCAACAAAATTGCTGCCACCAAATGTCGCATGAAGAAGCGTGAACGCACACAAAATCTTATCAAGGAATCTGAGGTATTGGACACACAAAATGTTGAGCTTAAGAATCAGGTGCGCAGTCTGGAAACAGAGCGACGCAAGTTGCTCGATATGTTGCAGGGACATGCGCCCAGCTGTGTGCGTCGCGGTGGCTGCCAGCTGCCTTCCAAGCTGCTGCAATCGCCGGCACACAAATATCTGGCCGAGCTGGAGCTGGACAACAGCAGCAGCAGCAGCAACAGCCTTGGCAATAGCAATAGCCACTCCGAGGCAGTGTCCAACTCCAATACAGCTGTCTGCAATGGCAATGGCACGAACAGTCAACGCATGAGCATACCATCCATGTCCACGTTTAAGACCACTTCAGCCATGGCCGCTGTAGCGGCTGCAGCGCAACAGCATCAACAGCTGCAGCAGGTGCTACCCAATGGCTACTGTAAGCCCTCGCCCAGTCCACAAGAGTTTGAGCATGCTGGCTATTTGAGCTCACCCACGCAGGAGTCGCTATGTTTGCCAGCTGTGTTGCAGCAACAACAACAGCAACAACAATTAACACCCACCAACAATAACAACAGCAATGCCAGTAATGGCAACTGTCAGGCCAGTTCCAATGGCGTGCAGCAGGTCTCGGATTATGTGCCCAACTGTGAGGGTCTTAGCCTGAGCCTGGCCCTGTCCGCCGTAGCCGCACCTACCTCCAACAACAACAACAATAACAACAACAACAACAGCACGCAACATAGCAGCGTCCCGACAAGCACAGCCACCACGCCCACCAATGGCCTGACGCTTAGCCAGCAGCAGCAGCAGCACAATCACAACGAGCTCAACGATCTGGCCAGTCCTTTGGGCTGCCTGCACCATGTGAGCAGTCTCAGCTCCAATGCTACCACGCCCACTACCGCCATTGAGTTTGTCAAAAACGAGCTAGTGGACTCACAAAGTCCCTACACCACAGAGATATCACCTGATCGTTTTCTGTTCGAGTCCAGCGATAGCTTCTGTCCCGATATCAAGCATGCGGTCAGCGTGCATCCAAGCAGCATTAATAACACCAGTGTGGCCAGTTTGGCGGTGCACAACAACAACAATCATTTATTGGACTTTCATAGCTCAATACTCTGCAATGGAGGCGTAGCTATGAGCTCATCATACGACGAGGATCAAATGTTGTTAATGAAGAATAACTATTTGAATGGTGATTTGTTGGCCCAGTTGACCGAAGATGGTGGCGACTTTGTGGATTTGGATACGGGTGCCGCTGCCTTTATGACCAACGGTGGCTGCCTGGCGTGAGGGCGGGCTCAGCGGCGTGCAGCAGAGCGTGAACGTGACCGCGAGCGCGAACGTGAACGTGAACGAGAACTGCTGCTGACGCTTGAGCAGGCGGAGCTAGAGGAGCGCGAACGGGAACGGGAACGAGAACGGGAACAGCAGGAACAGGAGGCTGCACAACAATCAGACATAGAGGCATTAAGCGATCCATCATCGGCCTGGGCCAATATTGACTATTGGTGCTAGGTGCAAGTAACATAGAGTGGTGTGTATGCTACTCCAGAGTTAACTTGTGTATCTGGTACTCAGCGACTATGTGAAGAATTGAATTTGTAGTTTTTTTTTTTCGATATATACGTTAAACGTTTTTGCAAGAGGTCGCAGTGAACAATGAGCGAAAGGCTAAAACAGCTAAAAAAAAAAAAAAGGAGAAATACTTAGAAGAGAAAAAGTGGCTGATAAGCTGGATAATGCTGTTAGGAAACTTTGGCTTGGATTCTCTTTAAAAGCTGTAGGTACCCTAGAAAGCTAAAGAGCTTCTCCATCCACTTCAGTAACTTCAGTTCATTCGCGTTTTATTCGATTTTACTAGTTCATTTGTGGAACTTTTGCCTATCGCAGCATTTACCCTCCCTATGTGAACAGGAAAGAGGAAGACAGAAAAACACCTGGATTTGGCCGCCCAAGCAGTTAGTATTTATGACATAATGATATTATGATTTAGTATATAGATTTTATTATTTATTACCGCCATTTTGAGCTCGTGAATCAGCTGTTGAGCAGCTGTTAAACTCGAAGCGAAAGTGTTAGAGACACGAAACGCAACAGTGGACCAAGGCTATAAGCATGTGGTATGCATAAATGACGTCACCACGGATTTTAAGCTTTTCAAACCTCCCCAAACTCCCTCCCCAACTCGTCACATTAAGTGCAAAATCCACAATATTTTTGGGTAAAAACAAAAAAAAACAATCAACTTGCAATCTTTATTCAAACATTACAAAGTAAAAGTACAAGAGATTCCTTATTCGTTATTTTTTTGATAGTGACGGCTCTTTCGATCATTTGTATGACAGCTATACGATATAGTTCATCGATTTTGAGCAAACTTGTCACAAATGCGCAAAATAGTTATAAAAACAAATTGGTATTGAGGATAATTAAAAAAGTTTTTCTATTCTTCTTGAAATAGCCATAAATTTCAATGTATCACATCTTTTTCCAATCAAATTTACAGAAAACAACAAACACAAAACTACAAAAAAAAAGTGGCTAGAACCATGAAGTAATAAAAGACAAAAATTGTATCTAGTGACGTCACATGCCTTTCTGCTTCACTTTTTCTACGACTGGAGAAATGGAAGGTTCCACCTTCCACCAATTAAGGCCAGTTACCACTGGTGGTCACCACTTGCCGCAGCTCATACGTTCGCGACTGGACCATAACCTGGGCCTCCGTCCAGGCTGACTATCGGCACTGTTCAGATAACACCTTAGGTGTGAGATGTGGGGGGTTAGGTTGGTGGTAGGTTAGTATAAGGGAGAAATTTGTATATATAGGCGGCCCTAACCTCGTCTGGTGGCCCACAGCTTGGCCCCCTCAGAATCATCCCACTAGTTCCTCAGAGCAGAAACAGAACTATTTTTCTCTACTGCTTCATGGGCTAGAACAGAGTATCCATTGTCAAGTTCCCTTAAAACTGCATTTCTATAAAGTTATCTCTCAAACGCTACCCAAATGCAATCCTAACTGCGTATGTGTGTTTTTGTGTGTGCGTGTTGCCTATAATCAAAAATCCAAGGTCTTCCAAGCAACTTCAGTTCAAACTAATTGCTTTTTTGTCTACTTTTCAATCCAAAATATCCCATTCCGCTTGACTAGCTTGTACTGCTCGAATATACCTATAAATTGTATAACTGCCTGTTTTCTTAAGAAATTGGATATCGATAACTAGCCTTCAGTTCGCCAAAGGCTTGAGTCACGCATGAAAGAGGCCTGAAAATGCAGCAACAAGCCTTCCAACTTCCTGCCATTTATGGGCATTTAGATCATGAGTTTTGCAAGACCCTTTCAATTGAAGCTATGATTCAGGCCTGAATTGTTTGCAAAAATCCGCGCTGATTAATTGGCCACAATCATAGGTAATAGAGGCCTGAAAAAATCAGCGCTGCTTGCTAGAACTGAAGGTAGTTGGATTATGTACGTGTGTGTGTGTGTGCGTGATAGTGTGAATTTTTTAACGGTTTCTAAGCCTGTAGCGACATTGTTCAGTCTGCGGCTTTACTACCTCATAAAAAAAACAACTAATTTTTTTACAACTAATTATCATTTAACAATTTTTATACATTAAAAAAAAATGAGCAAAAACAAAAAAAAAGAAACTCTTTGTCCAATTGTAATTTTAATCAAGTGTATATAACCTTACTTTATATGTAACTGTATAAATTTAACATTCCGTATAAAAAAAAAAGTTAAACTAAAAAAAAAAACGTAAGCATTAGAGGAAAGCAACTTTGAAGGGAGAGTCACATCCGCATCAGTAATTATTAATTTTAATTTGTTTTTTTTTTATTATTGCGACTATTTTTAAAATTTTTATAAGTTGTGCGAAGAGTTAAGCGAGATTATGCAGAGAAATTTGCAAAACAAACAATTTAAAGCTAAATTTAAAATGTAAAAATTAAAAAATAAAAAAAAAACCAATGCGATATGATGACGTTTGATATTTTTCATAATCTAGGCTTAATAAGTGATAAATATTCTATACATACACATATACTAAATGTAATTAACTATTTTTTTTTTTTAATTTAAAACATAAGCTAAAATAAAAAACATAAACAGCAAATAAATGCCTTAAATTGCAATTGATGAATCGAGTTGAAGAAACACTTATTTACGATTTGTTAATTAATATACATATATACATTTTTTAATAAATAATAACGACCATGTGCTCTTAAAAAAAAAAACAAATGTAAATTGCTGCTGAAATAAAATTTTGAAAAGAAAGCAAAAACTTTCGCTTATTTGGAACAATATTTTGTAAACTAGCCTTAAACGAAAATTTCAATTTATGACTTTAATAAAAAAAAAACAAAGTTAACAAAACTTGTTAAAAAAAAGCAAAATTTTTTTAAACATAAAACACATAATTTTTGTGTATGTGTGTTTAGCGCTGTAACAATTGTTTTTAAGACAGCATTACATAATATATTTAACTACTAAACAATGTGTGTAAAAATATGGCTAAAAAATAAAAATAAAAAATATTTAAAAAAAACAAAAAACAAAAAAAACAGAAATTGTAAATAGCTGTGAACACCAAAAAGTGGCCTACAAATACCAATTACCATGTGCTTTTATAATTTTCTTAAATGTATTAAAAAATACATACATACATAAATATTAAAAAGAAAAAAAATGTAAAACGAAATGCCTCGATTTTGTAATGTTATATAAAATATATATACAATATTTATGATTGACTAATTGCAGTGCTTTATAGTTGTATCTAAATGTCTACCATATATCATAAAGAACATTGTTAAAAATTAAAGCAAACTAAAAAAAATATGTTAAAAATAAAAACAAAATTCAACAGCACACAAAAGTTAAGCAAATCTCTAAAGACAGCGCCTCAAAATATGCTACGAAAAAGTAATACAGAGCTGGAACTGCTTATACCACAACTTCCAGGAATAAATATTAAAAAAAAATATATAAATAAAAAATAAAAAAAAACTAAGAATTACCACTGATAAATGTCTCATATAGAAATGCCTGCCTATTTGTTTTGAATAGGCTTATTTAGCATACCGAAAAATTTGTAAAATGTATATAAACTAATAAAAAAAAAAATATTAATATAAAAATTTAAGCAAAGTTTACCTCAAGCATTATATAAATATGATTAACAGCAAGAAGCAAACTTGCGCCCAGCAATTACAAAAACAATACAATTGAGGCCGTTACTCCAAGCCAAAGTCTCTAACGATTTAACGTAATCGATAACGATAACGATAACGATAAATCGTTATGGTATTGGGCAAAGCGCCGCCAACTTACAGCTTCCAAAAATTGAACTCAGGTCAATTTGTGTGGTTTTTTTTTTTTTAATTGTTTTTGTGCTTGCTCAGGGTTAAAGTATTTGCAAAATAACTAAAAAATAAATAAAAAATATATATTTACTAAATGTGTAAAGTGTAACAAGCAAATGCAATCAATGTTAAGTGTTTTAAAACAACAACAAATCTGGTTCATATAACTGTTTTTTGTGCCTAATTTCAAAAATCAAAAGTTTATTTAGTGTCCGCAGCTGCACATATGTGTTTAAAGAATACAAAAATATTAAGTCTAAACAATAAAAAAAGCTTAAAACATTAAAAAAAAAATGCATCTGCTAAATTTTTAGCATTTAGTTATGTAACACACATCCCGCTCTAGCGTGCTCTCTTCTAGATATGTCTGTCTCTTTCTGTGACAAGTAGTGGCGCAAAACTCATGACATTAATGCAACAATTTACAGACATTTTATGTTCCATCCCTAGCTTAGTTTTAGTTTTACACATTTTTGAAAAAAAATAAATAAATATATATATATATATGTATGTAAATGTTTGAAAATAAAAAACACACTGCGCTACGAAAGTACCTGTAAAATGTTAATATTAAAAAAAAAACATATGCACAGCTGCAGGCACTTCATCAAGCTTAAAAATAAATATTTAAAAAATAAATACATATTGTGTCTTAAAAAGTAATTATAAAAAAAAAATGCATTTTTGTAGCACATTTTTGCGACCAAGCATAAAAACAAGAGTATTTCCAAAAAACCTAAAACAAAAACTCCCATAAACTGTGCTAAAAATAAAAAATATAAACAAAAATACATATTACACATGTGCTATAAAATAAATTAACAATTTATATATGCATTAATGGCATATATGAAAGTATTATTTATATATTTTTGACCAGAGCAAAAATATATGCAAATTAATATTTACTTTAAAGAGAAACTCAATAATGCGCGTTTTTAATTTAGTTTTTAACAGTTTGCAATAAAAATCAAATTATTTTTAATATACATATGTAACTAAGCATGTTTGTATGTAGTTTGTATATGCTTAATTTTAAATTTTGTGTATTTTTGTTTTTGTTTAACTACACATGTAAATTGTTGTTATCTATGAATGATTATTTAAAAAAAAAAAAAACATATTTATTTTATAAATTATGAACACACACTTTTTTTGAGCACAAAAACAAAAAGCGAGGCACACAAACCGAAATTCAAAAACCAAAACCCACACAGCTACACACACACACACACACACACACATGCAGCTAACTTCTTAAATGCAAATTTTTTATGCTTTAATATCTAAACATTTTTTTAATTAACATGTATTTTTTATGCAAAATGTCAACTTGAGCGCAAAACAACAAAAAAAAAAAACAAAGGAAGAATTTGCAAAATAATGTGTTTTTTTTTTTCGATATTTTTAAGCAGCTAATACTAAATTTAAAATTAATATAATATGCGTAGAGCAAACTAACTAATAATTATAATACTTGTTTTTTTTTATTATTATTATGATTAAAAAACAAATCAAACCTGAAAATTTCTTTAAAATAAACAACAGAAAATGAGAAAATAAATGTTCAGCTTCAAAATCACAAACAAAAAATAAAACCATTGCCAATTATTTTATGGGCTGTCAAGGGTATAATTACACAAGGTATGCGCACTATGCTGCTGCTTACTCACTTACTTAAGTGGCCATATCAACCCGTTACCCCGATGTAAAGCTCTCTCCGCCTTCTCAAATCGATGATACCAAAGCTAGCTAGTGTACTCTCTGTCTGGTCCTTCCAGTGGAGAAATGGTCTGCCCAAATGCACAACTTGACCTAGCCAGCTATGTCGATAACGTCGTAGAGCAGCTATAGTCGTTGCCAACGCGTAGAGGGCCAAATATCTTATGGAGTTCTTTCCGCTCAAACACTCCTAGGGCATTTTCATCAGACTGCGAAATCACCCATGCTTCAGCGCCATAAAGCAAAACGGGAAGGATGAGCGTCTTATAGAGTGTCAGTTTCGTCTGGCGGGAGTGGTCTCTTTTACTCATTTGCCTGCTGAGACCAAAGTGGCATCTATTGGCAAGAGTGATTCTCCGCTTGATCTACATGCTGACATCGTTCTTCATTGTGACGTTGGTGCCAAAATAGACGAAATCCTTGACAACATCAAAAGTATAGTTCGCAACATCAATCTGAGAGTCCAGCAGATGTGTATCTGCAACCCTGGCAGATTCTCTTTCAATAGCCGCAAAGGCTTCAGTAACTGTACGCTTAGTACACCCGACGATATCGATACAGTCCCATCACAAGGTTGAAGAGGTCGCAGGAGAGGGCATCGCCTTGTCTGAACCCTCGCTTGGTATCAAATGGTTCAGATAAGCTCTTTACTACCTTGACGGCGTGTGCGTTAAAAAAATGATGTTTCTTCGAAGACTGCGAAAAATCGAACAGACCGTAATGTCGGGATTGACAGACCCATTTTGACAGCAGATATGAATGCCTCTCTGCAGTCAATAAAATTCAACTTAGGCCTAGCGATAATTAGGCTCCTTGATCTATTTTTCTTTGAGATGCGTTATATTTTCTGTAAAAATTTGTTAAAATTATTCAGGATATTCGCAACCGTCGGACCGTTAAAAAATTCAAAATTTTTCTTCAAATGCGACCACTTTCGGCACTTGTGTTGCTGCCTCTGTCAGACCGAATCACTCGATTTTCAGCAAGTCGACTCAATTAAATTTCACTCTATTAACGCGCTCTTTGGGCGCGTCGATAGTCCGATTGTGTACGAGGTTATTTTTTTATCGATAAATATTTCTATATTATTATGGAGTTCTTAATGGCTGAGTCTTCGTTAAGAGTGAATCACCATGAAGTTGGTACTTCCGTTCCCATTTTACCGTGTTTAGTGTTTCTAAAGAAAAATGGTACAGGGTATTCCACAGTCGGACACCATCCCGACTGTCTGCATCAAATTTTTATTTCTTTCAATTTATTAGCATGCAGTGAAATTGTTGTTGCTGTGGCCGTGACGTTCGCTGTCGTCGGTGCATCTTTCTGTTGCCGCTGCACCTTCCTTCCTAACTGGCCATAACAACCCGTTATCGGGTTACGGCCTGATGTAAGAACATTCTTTCCAAAGTCAACGCACAGCCGTTTTAAGGCCTGGGGTGGCTCTACTGGTCTCGAAAGAACCCAGTGTCATTGTTGGTCGCCTCATACGACAAGCTTTGACCTGCTGAGGTGGTATTCTCTAACCCGGAGGAACCACGGCCGCTGCACCCTGCCCTGCTACCTTTGCCTGACCGCCGCTCTTACGCCGGACCAATTTATTAACGGCTTAATCGAATGATCTTTCCCAAGGTCATTGTCCTCTTACGTCCTAAAGAGAGTTAAACCCAAGCTTTGAGGGGAAATAATTAAAGCTTTTCTCTAAGCTTAGCTTTATAATAAGCTTACTTGAGACGTTATACTTTTTGTGGAATGCATTTATTTGAAATTAATATACATAATTATTATAATGGTTAATGGCCACTACCAAAGGTATCACCAATTGGACCAGGCACGCACAAAACAGGCGCCTGGAGGAGATATATGCATTTGTAAACTCGCAGTGCTGACTCGTAATGCCCTTGACCGCAATATTCCACCTGCAGAACCTTCTGCCAGAGGCAAAAAATTCTGGTTGACCGCCACTGTTGCACTGGGAGAAGTGGGACAGTGATGAGGGATGTCATAATTCGAGACGCCTAGAACAGAAAGAGGTTCAATATGACACTACCCTGAGACACCAATAATGGTGATTCACTCTTTACGAAGACTCAGCCATTAAGAACACCATAATAATATTTATTTTATATTTATTCATGTATAGAATTCATCAGTCAACATGTCTTCTTGTATGTATGTGTGGGTGTATAGTGTGCTACTTGTGAAAGTTTCGATGACACTGCACTTCTGGCGAGTCTCGCAGTTGCCAGTTATGGTCCCGGGTCCTCCAGCACGAGCGTATGCTATTCATCGAAACCGTCGTTATGTCTGTAAACATGGTAATACCAAGGTTAACATTAACGATTTCACTTAAAATTTGGATTTGTTTACAGGTCTAAAAAGCCATTTGAGCTGTTTAGAACTTTGCAAATCACACATAAACAATAATTTACTTACGCTGCAGACTTAAAGCTATTCCCTAAAAAATCTGTCATAAAATCGCTGTTGCCGGCTCATCAGTAGACGCATTGAGAGGCCCAAGAAGTTCTTGAAGCGCCCCCAGTAAGGCTGCTTCTGCCGAGACTGTAGAGCCTTCCGTATAGGCACACCTACTGCAAGGATGAGCACTTGGAGCAGCACCAGCAAATTTGTGTAGACTTTTTGCTGGCACTGTGGCGGTATGTTCGACTTGGCAAAGTCAATGTGGCTGCGCCACTGTATTGGCTCCTCGAAGTCTTCGTCTTCGGATTCGCTGCTTTCACATAAATAGCGACGTGCAGTTGCTCGTTTCTTTGGATATTTCATTTTGCTGAGGAAAGGACGTGCCTTTTGTCCAAAAATGTTGGTAATATTACGTCTAATGCCAGGCATCTCCGAGAAATTGATACTATCAAAGGCTATTTTATATTTCAACTGACAGCTTACTTTGTTTTGGAAAGGGTTGCTTTGATTTGGTTTTTGTGGCTTTGTAAAGTGTTGACTGAGATATCGATAACTGCTGGTAAAGGGTGAAAGGTTTGGTGTGCATGAATTTAATATCCAGAGGACACCGTGATAGACCCCACGTTACAGATTAATTTTTAATTGTCGCATAATTTATATTACGCTTTAAAGCCTGGCGACAACTGTATATTTATCGATAAAAAAAACAGGCTCGTGCACAATAAGACTATCGGCGCGCCACTATTAAATTGAAGTGGACACGATTGATATGAGTATTCTGAAGAAAATATAACGAACTTATAACGATCTCCAAAAAAAAAAAAAAAAAAAATTTTTGCTTTATTTATACTTTCAATACCCCACATAGTATCCCATATCTAGCTAGCAAATACATTGGAATTCATACAACGATCGAAACTGTGTGAGCAAATGCCAGCTCTTAAAGAATGTGTTCAGAGAGAGCAAATCTAAGTGTACTAAATCAAAGTATTTTTTACATATATATACTAATACTTTAACTTTATAAAAACAAACACAAATTAAACTTTTATTATTATAACGTGAAATGGAGAATTTTATAACTTTACTTCTGGTGCGACCTAGAGGTGATAAGTTTTGTTAAATGTCTTGCCGATTCTCTATCGATATGTTGCCAAAACAGCTGTTATACTGATATTCCATCACTAGCCCGCGCACGCCACACATTTAAAATCGAAGCAATTACATTTATATCTAATGATTATGTCGATTTTAAAGTTTTTTTTATTTCAATTTTTCAATTTAGTTGAGCAATGAACAAACAAAATAAAGCTTGGTTAGTTTATTTGTGAATTGTGGCGAACCATTCAAACATTCAAATTTCACCGCCTTTTTTTGTAAACAAAAAAATTTCAGACAGTCGGGACGGTGCCCGACAGTGGAATACCCTGTACCCTTTTTTTCCCCAAAAGCACTAAATCCAGCATACAGTAAAATGGGATCGAAAGTATTTTCTTTTATGCCTATTTTTACAAGTTTAATATGTCTGTAAGCGTTTTCCTATTGGGAAGTTCCAATTGACAAGTTTTCCTGGGATGGATGCAGTTTTAACGAGTCACCACACCAAATTTTGTAACTCTAGCTCACATGTATCCATATCTACATGAAGTGCAATTTTGGCACAGTTTATGGGCGAGGGGGTGAAATTTGCATATTTTTGACTATAACTTTTGATGTATTTATCCGATTTCGATCATTTTTAAAACGTAGATGCACATAAACACCACGCAGAGATGATAGATTGAACGGAGCGGCTGTAAACCGCAAAAATATGTCACAGGGGATGGGGGCAAGATATCGACGTGATTCGACAAACTTCATCTTTTCGGTGTAAGTGCGCATCTTTTTGTAAATTTTTGTGCCTCAACCTTTTATAGTGTCTTATATATCTCGACGTTCATACGGAAGGACGGACAGACGGACATGTCTATGTCGACTCGACTATTGCTCCTGACCATTTGTGCCGATGGAACATATAGTCTGCCACGCCTCCTTCTGCCTGTTACATACATTGCACACACCTATAATACCCTTTTACACTTTGTGTACTGGGTATAAACAACTGTTTTGTTTTTTCATTATACTGATGCGGTTGGTCTGACACCTATGCATTTGCATCAGCTTACTATTCTTTACTTATTGGATAAAATAACCCCTGAGTAGCAATTGCTCGTCTTTGACATAACCTGTAAATAAGGGAATGTCACAAAACTAAGTAAATTCTCTACCTCTTTGTTATTCAAACGCGAAGAGCATAAGCCTTATGTTTTAGGACGGCACTATTTTTGGGATATTTTTAGCCATACATAATAGAAGGAACATGCCATCTCGTTGACGACTATAATTCTCCTTTTACACACTTCGAGATGATAATTCGTCAAGTATTCCTTGCATTGCACTGGGTTCTGGAGTTTTTGAGAGGAAAGTGCTCTATACTACTGCGACTATTGCTTTCGATTGACTGTCACTGATATAGTCAAGCGGATTGACATCCAGCGGCTGTTGCTGAAAGGTGGCGAAGGGGTATACAGCTATGGCATAATGAAGTGGCGGGGGCGTACATGAGGTCGAGAGGTCTGATTGACACCCATTAACGGGATGTTATGGCCAGTTAAGAAGTAGAAGAATTTTATATATTTTTATGCATGTATTTCACCAATTTTATATTTAACGCTATGCCTGCTGCATTTCTGGCAGGTTTTGGAGCAAAAAGTTATTTTTCTTCTTAACGAAACAGCTCTTTACCGGGTTATGAACCAATTGAAGGCCCTCCGTCTCCAAATGATAGGCACCAAGAAACGATATTTCGACCACCCGTGTCTTGAAGTACTTAGGGATCTTTCATCCAATCCTGCGCATTAGGGTGAACACAATTTTAGAGAAAGTATGGTTTTCAACTAATTAGGATAATGTGGATGTCGCTGTAGCAGGATGTGTGTAGGTGCAGCCATGGAATAATAACTAAAAGGTAGGACTATTCTGTTGAGAGCCTAAGAGATCGAGGGAAAAAGGCGCAATCAAGCAATACATGCAAATGCACACGTAAATAAGACAAGGCAATAACATGCGCGGTACAACTTTCCTTTTTGACATTCGCAAGAGAATGAAAATTTGGCAAGCGAACAGTGTGAGAGCAGCAGAAAAGTCCTGCCTTGTAATTACTATTCCATGGGTGCAACACAGTTAGGGACTACTTTCAGCTATTGCTAGCTATTCAACTTGGTTGCACAGCCCACACATGTAGTCAGAAGTCAGAGAAGAAAGAGCGGTAGCCCATTCTTACCGAGATCATGTGTCAAAAAATGTGACCAATGACCAATTCTATGACACATTAAGATGTTGAGTCGCAATAAACTGTGAGCTGCACCGAAATTTGCATTTAGAAGGATTTTTAACAACTTTTTGTTGTTTGTTTGTTGTTGTTTTTATTATTATTACTGTTATGACATTCAATAACCAATTAGGCATTAATCACAGCGGGCATTAATCACCCAACCACCAGCAAAGAGACACCGAACAGCGCCCAAGCCTTCAAGTTATGCATATGAGAGGAGAGCAAAGCCCGCAACAGAAACAGCTTTGTCTCCGAATAGTTTCAGACATACACACATTAAGATAGAGCGATAGAGCCCGGTCGGTGTCACATGATGTCATAGTCTTTTTATAAGCGTACATCAGCTAGAACGCCAATTGAGCCGGCGGCTGCGACTGCGACTGCGACAACGTGATTGTTGTTGTTCTGGGCAATAGCATGCGCCAGATGTCAACAATAAACCGGTGCCGGCAAAAGCTTCTCAGCGTGCATGCAGGGGCGTTACCCGTTGCCCGTTGCCCGCCCGTTAGTCATACGCCAACAGTTTCCCAAACGCTACGCTACCGATCGCCGGCCAGATCCACGCCCACGCCAAGACACGCGCCAAGAACGAAAACGAAACGAACGAATATATAGTAAGTAATTGACACGATGAGTAAGTCCCGCTGGCAACGTTAGTGGGTGGACTCTATGGCATATCGTGTAAGATGTATGCATACATATATGCATGCAGAGCCGGATTACAAGTTCTTGACTATGAATCTTTCCGTGTCCGGCCAACAGATGTACGCTATCGACGGTACCAATTTCTCTAAGCGAATTTGGAGTTATTCTTTTTGTTGAAAGATAGGGAAAACAAAAACTGGTGTATCCTCGAGATGTAGTAACCACTTCAACTTAACGAACTTCTTAAGCTTGCAAGCTTTAACGAAGGAAAAAGAAATAACTTTTATGCTATGTTCACGATGGGCCCCACATTGCACACGGCCCTAGCGCCCTGAGATGTTTAATCTGTCCCTGTATGTATTTATGCATATGCCAAATGCAAGTGTTTCTTCAGTAAGCAACATAAACTATTATGTTCTTTGTGTATAGTAAATGTTTTGGAAATGATTGGGGTATTCAGGCTATAAGGCATGCCAGACGAACTATAGATGCACAGATTTTTGCACCTTGCAGCATCAGTGATACTGATTTAAGACCGAAACGAGGATTGATGGCTTATTTCCTGGCACACGAATTCTTCAACACGTTTCTACATTGAAATATTACGTGTTTCATTAGGCAATGAATGCGACCTCAGTGAAAGGCTCTTTGCTTGAACATATTTTCTTCTTAACGGGCCATAACAACCTGTTACCGGCTTACGGCCTGATAAAGAGCACTCCTCTAAGCGCCCTGCTTTGCGCTTTTTTCGACTGATGATACCAAATATAATTAGTGTGCTCTCTATCTGGTCCTTCCAACGGAGGAAGTCCTTTCTCACAGAAGCTTCTCCATCCATACGCACAACATGACCAAAGCAGCAGATCAACGACGGCGCAGATCTCATAGAGTTCGTCGTTCCTTATCTTACGGATTACGTACCAAGCATGCTTCAGCGTAACAAAGCAAAACGGGAAGTATGAGCGTCTGGCGAGAGTGACCTCTACTACCCATTTGCCTACTAACACCAAAGTTACATCTATTGGCAAGAGTAATTCTCCGTGCTGTCATCTTTCTTCATTGTGCCAATGGAGACCAAATCCTTGACAACATCAAAAGTATAGTTTTCCACATCAATTGTTGAGTACAACCTCTCTACTAGTAGAAAACATATACTTTGTCTTGCTCTCATTTAAAACCCGATCCACCCTGGCAGACTCCGAAACAAAGGCTTTGGTAACTGTTCGCTTATTAGGATGCTCTTATAGTTCAATAGCGTCCCGTTCCATTGTACGCTCCATCACAAAGTTGAAGAGATCGCAGGAAAGTGCAAAGCTTTGTCTGAAGCCTCACTGGGTATCGAAAGGTTCGGAGAGGTTCTTTCCTACATTGACGGAGGTGCGTATGTGGCTGCAGTCGCACCAACTTTGAAGGGATACCAAATTCAGAAAATACGGCACTTACGCGATGCTTCAATGCGCTATACATTTATTTTTAATCGAAAAAGAGATGGTGGGTGTCGATTTGGTATTCGTGAGTGTTTTGCAGAATTTGCCGTAGTGTGAATAACCAACCGAGCCACTCCGATAACGTCCAATCAATGCCTTTAGTCTTTTACACTCTCGGTGGGGCCTTTTATTCGATATAACGAAGAATAATGCCACGGTAGTTAGCGCACAGCGGGGGGTCACCATTCTTGAGGATAGTGTAGAGGCAGCCAAGGTTCCAAGAGCCGATGAATGCATCCTACCAACTCATTGCTATCAGTCTTGAACAACTATTTATGGCAATCCTAACGTCGTAATGGCTAAGTGGCGGTATATCGACGCCTTCATCTATAATTGGGAATTGTGGGAAGTTAACTACGACGACTTTTTAGCTGCAGTGACTTCGCAAAACTCCTGTTCGTACCATTGGTTCTTCGGCAGTATGCGTCGGAAAGCAAGAATGTTTACTGCGGCAGTATACGAGCAGCGGGATATGTGTATCCAATGTTCCTCCGAAGTCAGACTGCTACGCAGTCCTTTCTGATTGCAGCATTCCTTTATCTATCTTAGTTGCTCTTGGAAGAGAGAGGAGTGATTAAAGTAAACAGATAGTTGGAACGAGCACAACATCTTCACAACTGTCGAAAAAGTGGTAAGAACGCGCAAAGGTAAAGTATACACTGCACTCGCGTAAAGTGTGTTGGGTTGTCAATGAGACCTATAATTCTATGTAGTATTATTATAATGCAGATCACGCTGAAATCGCTTGTTTCGATGGAACAATAAAATTCTGATAACTAAATTGCTATATCATGATTTTGGGCCAACTTGAGCAACCAGTCAATATGGCCCCAAAACAGGGCACAAAAATAAATATCTTTGTCATTTTAGCTTAGATAATGAGTATCTATTGCACATGTTAATTTGATTGTGATTTCTTATTAATGTTGTTATCGTTCGTTCGAAGTCGAATGTCGTCAAGCATTTCGGGTTACAATGTCCACCAATAACAAGGAGCACCCAAATCAGTGCTCGATGTGATAAATTATGGCACTTAATCTAGTCAAATATCGCTCATAAATAACAAAACGCATTATCATTAAACTTACCACTAAAATAAGCAATCACAGCGACAACTAGCACTCACACACAGAGACACACATTCCTCGAGACATGGTGTAGTAGAGTATTGTACTAGGTATACCTAGTATACATGTATGTATACATACATGTAGATATGTAGATGTAAGCATGAATTATTTTTAGTCGTGAGTTAAGTGAAATATTATGCCAAAAACAAACACAACAACGATAATTACAAATACGATTATGATATACAATATATAAGGTATTCATATACTATGACAAGGTAAATCTTTTTTGGCCAAAAGCGTTTGAGACACCTGCTTGTATGTGCATGTGTGAGTGTGCCTGTACATGTGTCCGACTCACTGTCTGGGAGTAACAGCTTGGAAAATGTACATACTGAGGCGCGTGCTGGAAATCTCTAGACGGTTTTGCCTAAAGGTTAACTTTAGTTTTTAAAACAAATCCGTCGATCATACGCTTTTTTGATGGGTTAAGCAGCCAGTTAGCATATTGACGATTTGCTTTTTTTGCAGAAAATCGGTTTCAAATGGGTTGAAAGTCGGTTAAAAGTGATTTCCGGTACACCCCTGACTATGACAAATACTGTACTCAATGAAAGAGCGTAAAGCAGGTATCGGCAACGATAAAACTTGTCACTGTGTTGAGCAAATTCAATCAATGATTTTTAAGTCACTCATGCTCAGAAAGAGAGCATTCAAAATACGTGAGCGACAAGAGTCAAGACTTCGGCTTACACTTCGGACTATGTGTAGGTATTTTTAAAGCACTCATGCTCAGAAAGTGAGCATACAAAACACCTGAAGATGTTGGTGCAGGGCTCACTGTAACTCACACATGAGTTAAATGAGTCAAAGACTTCGGCTAGCACTTCGGACTTTGTAAGTTTTTGGAGGTTTTGCTCCGATCGCTCTCTGACTAACAAGTGCACGTATGCAAATATGTGAACTGCTGACGTTGCCGATACCTGGTTTAAAGTATCCCATTTGGTCAATGCTCTCAAATGTCGTGTAGTCAATTGTCACTCTCTTAAGAGACAGACTCTATTATTAGCAGGATGGTGGGAATGATCCTGCTAATGCAAAAGAGTGTGACCCCCGCACTGTTCAGTGATGTAAAGTATCTAGGCGTGACCCTTGATCTTTTGCTAACGCTCGGCCCAAGCGGCCTAACCAAACATATCGCTGGATAGGAGCGACACCGGCAGTCTTACCGTAAGTTCGAGATTGATTCTTTTTCTTATCCATTGTCTGTGGCACTGCCCCATGAACTATTATACTATTATGAGTGACCCTGAATTCTAACTTGACGTGGAAAATGCACGCGCAGAAAAAGAGAGAGAGAGCGGGAGAGTATGAGTTTAATTCTGAAGTGTGTCGCTTTGCGAAATACGTAATTGTGTCATCTCAAAGGATGGACAGAGAAACGAAAAGTGTTTCGTCTTTCAGACAAGTTGCGCCCCAACATGCGTCCTCGATAAGACCTTTGATGTCCAAAAGTATTGTAACTCTTGATTGATGCAGCAGGTGCATGCAAATTTCCATGCTTTAGACGATATCTGAAGCCTGCAATTAAAAGGATAGAATTTGCAACGGTCCGTTATACATGCAACCATTGCTGAATACCACGCGATCCTTCGACTTGCATGTTTTTTTGCATGAAGGAGATTCCTGATGTCGTCAGTCATGTCATGCACTGGACAGGTGTTCTTGTTCTCTACTAGAAGCTTCCTTTAATTTATTGCTAAGCAAGTTCAAAAACTCCATAGTCAAGTTGGTATCTTGTCTCAAGAAATCCCTGAGCTTAGTTAAATCAACTTTGTAAGCGATAGGATACATGGTGCCAGCAGTAACAAGGCAAACCAGAGCCCAGATCCATGGGACCCTTAAATGACAGCTTGACTTGTGGAATTCCTTAGCAAATATCTAAGTCAATACAGATTGTGGAGCTATTAGCTCTGCATCTGTGGCAAGAGCTATCGCTCAGGTGTTCTTAGCTTTCCAATCTATGCCAAGAATAAATATTCCGCGTACATGCCGTGATGGTAGCACAAACACTTTTAACATTTGCTCATTTTAAGTGCCGTTTCAAACTGATCAAAGCTCTAAATTAACGGTAGTTGAAACTTATTAACGTCAAAATTAAAATAACAAAAAAAAAAACTCAACATTACGGCCGGACATTGAACAAGCCGCCCAAATAAACGCATAAAACATGCTTAATTGCGCATACGCACTGTGTGACAGTTGATTTATGTGTCTGGCCCAATTAAAAGCGCCTCGAGTGTACAAGAAAGGTGGAGAATGCATATAAAAATAATTAAAATTTTATTTTTTTAGATTTAAGGCAAGTTCAAGTGCAGCGTGAATATTGTTGTTGTTTTGCTGGCAGGCGAATTGAGACAAACTGAGGCGAATTCAAGCAATGCAACATTTGGCGTGGCAATGAGACGTAATGTCGTCGCTGTTAAAGTCCGTGGCAAGGCCCGGAGGTTGGCCACTTTTCGACAATAGTTTGCAATTTGTTTTGATTAATTTAAATGCAGCATAAACAATAAAAACAAAAACAAAAACATTAAAGCATTCAACGCATTATGCATGCCGTCAAATATTCTAGCATTCTATCAGTCATTCAATCATTAGTATATATGTATGTACCGATGCCATATACCATCCGTCTATATGCATTTAGTATTTCAGATATGAACTATTGTTGTTTTAAGATTATATAGACACATATATTTGCCACTGGCTCTGCTGAGTTTAAGGTGCAGCAGCATTTTGACTAAGGTCAACAGGCAGCAGTGGCAACAATGCTGAATGCAACATTGCACGCTTGGCCAACATTGCGTATGAGTAATGCGCACAGCAACTGAGTAAATTGTGTCACAGCGTCATAAGCTGATAACTAATGCTAAATGCACCAACTAATCTTTGTTGTATATGCAATTTGTTTGACTCTGTCTCACTCTCACTGTAAGGTTAGCCTAGAGAGGACAAACAGTACACGGCGCAAAAGAAATGCAGTCATAGCTTAGAATTTGTAAAATAAAACTGAAAAAAAAGGGTATTATTCGGCCGAATAACGATTAGTTGCGGACTATTCGTTGCATCTCTAGCAAGACAAAAGCAAAACAGCATCAAAAAAACGTTGCTGTGGGTTCCCTAAAGATGTGCACCGACTCATATCAGAAATAAAGCCACAGAATATGGTAGATTGCTACAATGGAGTGCTAGGGATCGTTCAAGGCTCTCTGATGAGCCATCGCATCCACCACAAATCTAATCTTAGCTAGCCACAGAAAATATAGTACAAAGTAAACTACTCTATAATACTAACTATACTCTCTATATCTTCTTAATATATAAAATCATTCGTCCGTTGTACGGGTTTCTAAAACTCGAGAACCACTGAATCAAATGCCTTCATATTTGGACCATATATACGTTCGGTGTGCAGAAAGGTTTCTCTTCAGTTTGTGACCGGTAGGTGAACAGGATCAGCATTATAACTAAATGACGTAATAAAGACATACCAGTGTTCGCCTAGTCGTCGACATTCGATGACTTTATACACGCTCTCATAACAGCTGATTACAAAGAGGCGAAAATAAAACATGAAATAACAACGTTTGACTCTTTCATTTCAAACGCAACGTTTCCAGGTGAAACTTGTATTCTGCCAGCCGTGTGCATTTTATCTTTCGAATGGTATATGTTTCACCTGAAAACGTTGCGTAATTGCGAGGCTATCGGTATCACACTGTATTTGGATTGGATGATGGAAAGCTGTGCCACGGCCCACAGACGACTTGGTCACAGGCCTTCAAATATTTCTAAAATATTCTAGAATATTGAGCTTTAGAATAGAAATGAGAAAAATAAGAAAAAAAGACATAAGCTTGCATATTTGACAATTAAGAATAAGTGTATTAAGCGAACACCACCATTCAAGGGCATAACCAGCACTCCATCAGGCGTACCATTACATCTTTCAATGGGTTAGGAGCTTTACGCGGTGAGTCCCAAACTCTACGCACAACCATGTTAAAGTCTTGGGGAAACTTCGCTGCACACTGGGTCGTGATGATATTGTCTCCAAGGACCTTGCAAATTTATGGTGTGGATACGCAAACTGGTCTTAGTATGAAGATGAGGAAGAGGACAAAGAAGATGAAGGGGAACGGAAAGTCGAATGGGAAGAGAAAGAGGAAGGGGAACGAAACATGAAAGAACGCAGGAAGCGGAACAAGAAATGGAAGATGGAGATGAAGATGAAAAGCAAGAGGAATACGAATAGGAGTAGGAATAGGAATCTGGATAGCGAGAGAGTATACCAGAGTGTACTCTCTACCTGGTCCTTCTAACGGAGACATGGTCTGCCCCTTCGTCGCCTCCCATGCACATCTGCATTGAAGACTTTTCTCGCAGGAGCTTCTTCATCCATACGCACAACATGACCTAGCCAGCGGAGCCGCTAGGCTTTTAATTCGCTTGACTTGAGAGTTCGCCATTCCATTAAGTGCGATAGTCGTTCCCAACGCGTAAAGCGCCAAAGATCTTCCGTTCAAAAACTCCAAGGGCATTTTTATCCGATCCATGCTTCAGCACCATAAAGCAAAACGGAAAGGATGAGCGTCTGGCGAGTCGGGTCTGCCTACTGTTACCAAAGTAACATCTATTGGCACGAGTGATTCTTCGCTTGATCTCCATGCTTATGTCGTTTTTCATTAACACGGTGGTGCCAAGGTAGACGAATTCCTTGACAGCATCAAAATTATAGCTTTCAACATGAATCTAAGAGTCTAAGCGCTGTGTCTCTCTACACGAAAAAAACATATACTTTGTCTTGCTCTCATTTAAAACCAGAGCAACCCAGACAGATTCTCCTTCAATAGCCGCAAAGGCTCCAGTAACTGTACGCTTAGTATGCCCGACGATATCGATATCATCAGCGTATGTAAGCAAATGGACACTCTTATAGAACATAGTCACGTTCTTATTTACTACGGCCTTTCGCAACACACTCTCCATCACAAGGTTGAAGAGGTCGCAGGAGAGTGCATCGCCTTGTTAGAAGCCTCGCTTGGTATCAAAAGGCTCGAAGAAGGCTTTCACACAATACGCTCGATAGGGCCTTATATGCAATAGAAAAAAAAAGGCTGAAACCACGGTAGTTAACGCACACCGTGGGATCACACTCCTTGAGGACAGGGTAGAGGACACCAAGGCTTCAATTATCGGGAATGCTCTCATCTAGTCATATTCTGCAAAAAAGCTGGTGCATGCAGCAAATCATCTGCTCCATCAGCTTTGTTGTTCTTGATTGCGGGCGTTGGGAAGTTGACTCCGGGAGCGGCATTATACCCATCATCGCTCGTTAGTAAACCAGAGAAGTGTTCCCTCCACAATTTCAGTGTTGTTGATATTGTAATACATTTATATTACGATAATTAATAATTGTGATAATATAAAGCGTATACTTGTGCTTGATCGTAGATGTCGACCGACTTGTGTAAACGACAACGGACCAAATGTAGATGAATGCCAGGGTGCCATACACAACACACATGAGGACATCTCGGCTGAAGCGACGAAAAGCCTTCAGTGTCAGCGATGATGAAGCGACTTCGTTATTTGGTTTCCAAGGCGCTGGTTTTGTCTCCAGCTTGACTCGGTTTGAAGATCTGTTGGACGCCTGCAGATGATCCACTCTGAGTGAATCCGCATTGGAACCGAGTCGTGGCGTGGTACGCACGGATCGTTTTGGAAGAGTCGACAAGGGTCTCCTTATCCTCTTTCGAAAATTTTAAGGCCACAGGGACCAACAGTGTGTACCCAATAAGGTTAAAGATCGGAGGGGTCAGGTCTTAAAGGTTCTAAAAAGCATCTTTAGCCTATAACAAAGTTGGCAAAGAAGCGCTATGGAGTCGCTGGAAGAAGTTACTTTATTGCACAAACTCTAGTCGTGTTTTTTGTGGAGTGCATCGTGTACGTTGTTGCGAACCGCTTGATATCCGCAAATAAAACTTTCTTTTCGTTGTAATCTTGCTGTGGTTTAATATTACAGTATCCCCTAATGACTATTTTAAAGAGAGAGCTCGATCATTGTTTACAAAGAAAGAATAAAAATGAAAGCGAAATCGTGGCAAAGAAATTATTAAAATGACTATTGAGGAGAAAGCGGAATTCTGTCGTGATGTAAACCTCTTCGTTACCGACATAGAAGGAAAGCTCCGGATAACTCTTACTTTACAGATTATCCTGACGCAAAGATGTAGCTCATAGCATAACTGTAACTTATACATCGCAAGATTCTTCTTCTCAATTAACCTGTATTCTTTCTTGTTTCATCTTTTCTCCAGCTCAGGCTGCATCCTTTCTGTTTCATTTTTTTTATTTATGCTGTCAATTTTATCATTCAATTCATTCATTTTGTATGTAACTTCGTCCTTTTCTGCGACCAGCTTTTCACGCAATTTACTCAGTGATTCGCGTTGCTGTGAGAATTTTTAAAAACTACGTAGTTTCATATACTAATTATGTACTTTTAATACAAACCACTTTCAAAAAGTTTAGTCTCTTCAGCGCTTTGTCTTTGTCGAAATACAGCTCGGAGTAGCATCTTAAAGTTAGGAGAAAATGTCATTACCTTTAGTGAAGGACTCTCAGTGAAGGGCTTCTACTTACTGAAACCCTTGCTACCAAATGACGTTTTGGGCTTGCAAAAACACACGATTTCTTATAACTTTAAAATTTAAATTTTGAGGCATTTTTATTTATTGAGAATTTACACTGTTAGGTTAAGTTTTCGATGAACTAAACTGGAATTATTTTGAAGCTTAAATTAAAGGTAATTATGTTTGACCCAAAAAGTAGCTAGAAATAAATGTCTGATCCCACTTTCCTCACCGGAAATGTCCGGATAGCCCACTGCCAGATGCTTCGAAGCTACGTAAAGCAGATACGATCCAAGAGCTGGCAGAATGTGTATTCTACGACAGTTGCCACGTAGAGAACCGCAAATGTGGGATTCGGATTTGTTGTTGGCAACCGTGTAGTTAGGTGAACAGTGAACATATCCGTATCAAGACCGAAATCGTTAACAACGCAAGGCTAGGATGTATGACCAAAGATCCTTTCTAGGCGAATTTAATGGCAAAGTTGGAAGAAGGCGTTACTTAAGTTCCACCGTCGAACAATTCAGTCTTTACGGAGTAGCGCTAAACCTACGCTCGCTGTCGAGGAAAGAATACCACGATCAGGAGAGCCGCGAAGCCACTGCCGCTATGCCTTACTTGGGATGACAAACTAACGAGTTTTCCAATTAGCGCGGAAAGACGTTGGCGTAGTGGAAGAACCCAAAGCAGTCCACGCAGATGGTGCAATTAGAACCCGCTAGACTTTTTCTTGTGGGTCGCAACATGCTCTAGGACATGGTTAAAACTCAAACGTAGTTAGTGCGTCCTCTATCCGCCTGATCTTCATTATGAGGTTAGTGACAAGGTAAACGAAATTATTACGAACATCAAAACTATAGTTTTCAACATCATTCTGAGATTATAACCGCTGCGTGTTTCTACTCGTAGAAAACATGGACTTTGTTTTAGTTTCGTTAACAATCAGAGGCAACCAGACAGATTTTCTTCCAATAGCCGTTCCAGTAACAGTAACAAGTAATTGTACACTTTTACAGAAAATGTTCCGGTCTTTAGCTACACATGCTCCATCACAAAGTTGAAGAGGTCGCAGAAGAGTGCATCGCCTTATCTAAAAGGTACATCATAATTTGATGTACCTGCGTGTATTGCTGCTTCACATGGTAGCTAGTCGTGGGTCTTTGCAGTGTTTGGTATAGTGTGAATATCTGGTCAATGGTGGACTTACCAGGCCTAAAGCCACACAGATAAAGTCTAGTCAGTTCCTTCGCAAATGGCTTAAATCTTTCACACAGTACGCTTGATAGGGCTTTATATGCAAAAGAAAGAAAACTGATACCACGCTTCTTAAGGAGAGGGCAAAAGACACCAAGGTTCCAATCATCGGACATCTAGTCATATTCTGCGACAGGCAATGCAGCCAATCTTGAACAACTCAGCGGGCAGGTCGTCTCATATGGTGCTATAGATGTATTTTATGTACATATGTAACGGGCAGAAGGAGGCGTTGTACCCCGTAAGTATCGATATAGCCATATCTATCTGTCCGTCCGTAGACCATAAGAGCGAGCGTCACCAAGTAAAAATGTGCATAATCCATGCGCAGATGGCGTCTATCGAATTGTGTTCCTTTACCCCACCGCGGAAATTCGCGGTTTCAAAACGCAAATAGCATTATAATTCGTGATATGGCAAATCCAAATCGGATCGGTAGGGAACGCCTTCCTTACTAAAAGGGACACAAAGTAAGAGGAATGATTACACAAAAGCATAGATTAAGTCTGCAATCCGTTTGGTGTCAATGTCAGACAGCTCCAAGATGCTATCCAGAAAGTGACTAAGTGGGGTGTTTGAGTCTTTTTCTCTAGAGAGCCGAACATGAACAAAAGAGGCGCTTTTCCGTTTCTTCTTCTTCATCCAAGCAGCTAACATTAAAAGGAACAAGAAGCCTATCCACTTCTTCAAGGAAAAGGCAAGCGGTAGTGTCTTTTCGGCTCACTCTAATAATCTCATCTCATGTAGCGATTTGCAGCAGTTTCTTTCCGATATCGAATAAGGATATTGAAATCAGGGATTTGCTATTGTTAATATTTATGATTATTATATTTGTCGAGTCTTTGAGACATGATATTGCCACATTTATGATGAGGTGCTTCACCTGAAACACGCTACAGAGATCAGTAAAAATCACCGAATAAATTTTAGTGAATTCAGTTTTTCACACAGATTGACAAATATGTAGATTGTTATTAGCGAATGTGTTGCCAACCGATATATATTAAATTTGAGGAATTGATGGTTATAAGTGTTCAGAAATATAGCAAAGGAAGCAACTTCATCCTACAACTACACAAAAAAGTGAATTTTATTTTTTTAAGTGTATACCAAATATACGCTCTTAATTATTGCAAATTTGCAATACGCACGCCCGCTCAATAAAACGGTTGATATATACATGTTTTAGTTGAAATTTAAATTTTAAGTGTTTCCAACCACAACAACAAAAATAACAGCTACACGTTATTGCTTGTTGTTTTGGCCAAAAGCAAGTTTTATTGTTGCTGTTTTTGTTTTTTTTGTTGTTGTTATATTGTGCTGACGCATTAAATACGAAACTTGACAAGATTTAGTATCGAAATATAAATTAATATTGTAAGTGACTAATCGGTAATCAATCAAATTCAGCATCTTTAGGCCATACTAAGCATTGCAATGTTTAGTGAGGAGGATTTACGTATACTTAGGCGTATATTACTCATTCGAAATGCGGTCAATGGTTGTGGTCTAGGCTAAGCAGTGATTGATGTGCACAAGCTCTATGAATAATATTGTTTTAATTTATGGCAAATAGTATTAGTAATAATGTGTTTTAAATTTGAATTTAAGCGTTGGCGCTTATTCACAACAACACAGCAGCGCCATCTATGCGCAACAATTAGCAGCTATGCTGTTGCTTTGCAGCACTTAAATGTCAAACATCGATTGGCTCTTTGAATATATATCGATATTCAAGGCGTATGCAAGCTAGACAGATGATTGGCCCTAACCAACACTTGCTCGTGTTGTTGCATTTTTGGCGCGTCTGTCTGCATAAATTGAATTAATTATTTTTAAAGCCTAACTAAAATGTAAGTTAATTAACAAAAAGCAAACTCAACTGTCGGCCGCAAGAATTGGCCATGTTTTCGCCGCGTAAGGCGCTTACAGCGCCAGCTGATTTTGGGTTTCCCTACACGCCCTACCACATACAACAGGAGCTAATGCAGGAGCTCTTCCTAGTGCTGGAGCGTAAGCAAATTGGCATATTCGAGAGTCCCACGGGCACAGGCAAATCCTTGACCCTAACTTGCGCCGCACTTAGTTGGCTGCAGGAGCATGAGCAACTGGTAAAAAGCGAGTTATTGCAGCGTATTGAAAGCGTTGAACGTGAACTACATGCATTGGAGTTGTCCAATGCACAGGCTGATGATTGGATAACGGCGCAGAGCCATACACTTAACCAACGCAATGACTTGCAGCAGCTGCAAAAATTGCAGCAATTGCTGCGTGAAAAGGAAAGCGAGCTGGAGCGCATCAAACAGCGCAAAGAAAAATATAAGCAACATCATAGACCGGTGCGAAGCAGGGACACAGAGCCAGAGGAGCAGCAGCCAGATGAGCTGGCTATCAATGAAGACGATGATGCATCAGATACTGAGGAGCTTGAGGACTTAGATGTGGAATCAAATCGCTATAGAGATGTGCAGATCTTTTACTGCAGTCGCACGCATTCACAGTTGGCACAAATTGTGGCTGAGCTGCGCAAGACACCATATGCTCAGTCAGTTAGATGCATTACACTAGGATCACGCCAGCAGCTGTGCATTAATAGCCAGGTGCGTCGTCTGCCCAATGTGTCTTTAATGAATGAGCGCTGCCTGGACATGGCCAAGTCCAAGAACGCTGCCAATCCCAGCAAAAAGCCGCGATTAGACATGGCTGCAGCTTCGGGCAGCAAATGCAGTTACAAGCTACCTGCAAGCCTGCAAATACTAAGCGATGTGGCGCTGTCAGAGCCGTTGGATATTGAGGAGTTGGCTAATCAAGGCACTGCCTGCGGTGGTTGTCCCTACTACGCAGCACGTAATGCTCAAAACTATGCACAGCTAGTGCTGCTGCCATATCCACTGCTATTACAGCGCAAAGCACGCCATCAAAATGGTATAGATCTGCGAGGCGCCATTGTCATCATAGATGAGGCACACAATCTGCTGGATACCATTGCGCAGCTGCACAGCATTGAGCTCAGTCGCCAGCAATTGCAGCTGGCCAAGGATCAGATTGCGGCCTACAAGCAACGCTATGCGCGACGTCTGAGCACCAGCAATATGCTATGCATTAATCAGTTGGTCTATGTCATAAAACGGTTGCTCAAGCTGCTGGAACACAATGAGGAGCACACGCAGTCCCGCATGTTGCGCACCTATCAGTTGGCCGGCGAAGGTGACTTCTATAACATAGATTTATTTGCTTTGCTACAGTTCTGTGCGCGCACGCGCTTTGCCCAGAAGCTGCACGGCTTTGGCTTGCAGCTGCAACGTGAGCCACAGCCCAGCGAAAATAAGGCGCCATCCACGGTACAGTTGCTGCAGCGCCTGGAAACAAAGCACAAGGAACAACAGGAGACCAAAGGGAAACGCAAGTTGCTGGAGCCAGCGCAGGAAAAACCGCCGCAGCCACAGCCAGCAAAGATCACTCCACTGACCACAGCCTCACCGATTCACCCTTTGCTATGCTTTTTGGAGACTCTTACCAGTGATGCGGATGATGGGCGCGTGTTGCTAAATACACAGTCCGGTCTGCTCAAGTATTTGCTGCTGAATCCCTCCGAGCATTTTCAAGATATTATTAAGGAGGCGCGCGCGGTAATATTATAAGTGTAAATTATGAATTTATTGAAAGATACTATGAATTAACTTTTAGCTTGTAATTGCCGGTGGCACCATGCAACCCACACAAGAGCTAACAGAGCAGCTCTTTAAGGCTTGCCCAGAGCGTCTGGTGCAGAGATTCTATGACCATGTGGTGCCCAGCAATGCAGTATTACCCTTTGCCATAGGCAATGGACCTACAGGAGCGCAGCTTTGCTTTAACTTCGCACAACGTGGCCAAAAAACAATGGTGAGTTTATGGTACTTATTTAAAGCTAAGCCGGAAGTTATCAAACGCTTATCCCCCTCTTTCGAACAGCTCAACGAACTGTCCATGGTGCTGCAGAACCTTTGCAATGTGCTTCCCGCTGGCTTGGTGTGTTTCCTGCCCTCTTACGACTATCTGGACACTGTTTATAGCCATCTAAGTAGCTGTGGCGCGTTGGAACGTATTGCCCAGCGCAAGAGAGTGTTTCGGGAACAAGCTGGCAGCGGCGTTGTGGAGCAATTGCTGCAACAATATGGCGAAGCTATTAAGGAATCTCAAGGCGGTGCTCTTTTGCTGAGCGTTGTGGGCGGCAAGTTGTCGGAGGGCCTAAACTTTGCTGATGATTTGGGACGTGGCGTAATTGTTGTTGGGCTGCCATATCCGAATCGCAACTCAGCGGAGCTGCAAGAGCGCATGCGCCATCTAGATGAGACATTGGGTGCAGGCGCAGGTAATGAGTATTACGAGAATCTTTGCATGAAGGCTGTAAATCAGTGTATTGGTCGTTCGGTACGGCATATCAGAGATTACGCATGTGTTTATCTGTTGGACGAGCGTTATTGTAGTGCTCGGATACAAAAGAAGCTACCTGCCTGGATTGCGCGGCATATTGTGGTATCTACGGTGAAGACGGGCGGCTTTGGATGCGTGCAGGCTAGCACAGTCAAGTTCTTTAAAAACGCAACAATTAAGAATTGATATTAGTATGTAACACCAGTGCAGTTTTATGTATTTTAAGTTTAATTTGTATTTTGTTTAGCTTTTAAATATGAACATCTCCATTTAATTAAATTAAGCTGTGCCTGAAACAGTGCCTTAATCCAAAATTATATTTTTAAAACGAAACTGAAATTCATTTTGGGTTTTGTATACTATAGCCTATAGTAACTTAGAATTGTTGATACGAATTATTTTTCTTTTGTAAAAAAACAAAAGGAACTGTTGGAGGCTTGTCATACCAGAATAGCAGTCGTAGCGTAGTGTCCACAATATCGTATAGTTGCCATGCTTTGGACTTAAATGATGTTTTTTACGAAGTATAATCGGTTCTTTGTGGAAACAGCTATTTATCCGACTCGCTCGTAGGTATCATCATAGGTAATCACTTCAATGCCCACTCAAGCGGTACTATGAACGATCTAGTATAGAAGATACTAGATATTATTATTTTGAACTCTGTGAGTCCCTGAATAGCTTTAACGCTTCGTGATTTCGGGCACAAACCTAATGCAGCTAGTGGTTCAAAGTATATCGTGTGGTGTTTTATGATTAATAACAGATGTAATTAGCACACATTAGGATTTTAAATAAATGTAAAATATGCGGCCGCTGCATAATAAATATTTGAAACAGTTTATCTCTATAAGATAGTTAGTTGCAGTTGTGAAGGCATTTGAATGTGTTTATTAACTGGTTTGTTTAGCAGCGGAAACCAATTTCAAACTAAAATTTATTTTAGCCCAAGTTAATTCCATAACAAGAATGTGTGAGGAAATTAAAATTATAATTTTCTGTTTTTAAATAATCGGTTACAACAGAGAGCCACCAGCACACGTTCTTAACATATCGATATAAAGCTCATCAACCTTGGCAAATATCGCAATCTAATTTGGAAATATCGATATTTTGATGCAGAGCTATCATATGAGCGACATTAGTTTATTGAGCATCGTTATCGTTTGCGGGTCGGTTTTGTGTGTGCTACATCGCCGCGTTCGTCGCGAAATAAAAACACAAAAAAAGTAGATTTATTAATGAAATTAAACAAGTAAAACATAAATAAATTTATATTGCATGCATTGCTAAAACTTCAAAGTGTTCCAAGCCTAAAAATTACAGGTGCGTGTATGTGTCTTTGCTTGTACGCCTTGTACACGAAAGTTGTTTGCATTTCCATCTTTGCCTTTCACATGTATTTCTTAAGTGCAAATGCATGTGTGTGTGTGTTTGTGTGTGTGTGTGTTTTGTTTGAAAACTGCATTTTGATTGTTATAAAAATAGCTGCTGCAATTCCCCAATGAATTGACTCGACTTCAAGGAGTGCTTGAAATGTCTTTGGCTGTGTGTATGAGTGTCATATTGCTCTTTAGCCAAGTTCAAGTCCAGTTTATGCACTCACTTTTGAATATTGGAACATCGAACACTCGAGTTATATTATTTTCACGTCTGTTTACTTTTCACATGTGCGCTGATAAGAGGCTAACAGAATGATTGTTTGCCATAGTCTGAGTCGCTGTCGCCGCATTTGATTCATGTTCAAGATATGCGCTGGCTGTTCAGCAACGAAGTCAACCAAACTATAACTTGTAGTCCCCGCCATAAACAAATATTTATTACTAATAACTTTTCTTCAATTCATTTCAATAGTATGTAGTTTCGGGTCTCTCGGCGATAAGTCGCTGACGCCAGCTTTGAGAATGTCGTCGTCACAGTGCGCACGGCGCAGTTTCATCAACTTCCATTCATTCAGCCAAATGTGCCGGTTGTTCTACGATACTCTAGTTGTAGTACGTCCGTCGGTACGTTTAACCGTCCGCCCACAGAGCTCTCTTGGCCAAGTCTAGTCAGCAAAACTAGTAAAACGCTTAAAGCGGTTATTCTTGTTAGTATTTTTGTGGTTGTTGTTGAGGAAAACTCGTTCCAACGAAGTTTTGTTGTCTTTGTAGTTGCTGTTGATAAACGCTGACTCTGATAAAAGTGGCACACACAAAAATCTGAAAGCAAAAAAATAACAAAAAAAAACCCAACTCGGCTAAAACAAAGCTGGGCAAAACATTAACAACACCTTGCAATTAATTTGCACCAAGAGGTGTGTGTGTATAGGACCAATAAGACATTCGCAGAACCCCTTGGTTACAGGGATGGTTCCAATTTCCGAACAATTTTAATTTCTAAACGAGTGTGTTGTAATGTTTACATACATTTTTTATCCCATTAATATACTTTTCATAAAACTATACACTTAGTCACTTTGAATATTGAATTGAGTGAGCATATCTCGCATTTGGGGATGAGAATATTTAACTGCAGCGAAATTGGCAGATATCAAATTTCATGGGTTTTTCAAGTTTTGAAAACATTCGTTATTTACTTTATGTTTACACTCATATTAATCTGGGTAAGCTGGGCTAAAAATATCTTTAACCCTTGCTTTTATAATCGGCCAACATAATGTTCACTTCTTGGAACGTTGTTGCTTGAACCATTTAAAAATCTCAAACGAGGACTCATTTTAGGCTTATAAACCAAACAATGTTACCCTTTTCTCGAATCATCCAACCTTCCAACATAGAATAGTTAACTTTATTTCACCCATACACCTTAACGCATCGATACAAAACTTCTTGGAACGTTGTTGCTTGAACCATTTAAAAATCTCAAACGAGGACTCATTTTAGGCTTATAAACCAAACAATGTTAACATTTTCCCGAATCATCCAACCTTCCAACATAGAACAGTTAACTTTATTTCACGCATACACCTTAACGCATCGATACATAACTTTGCACAGAGATTTGATTTTCATGGGAAAAATAGGTACATGGTATCCCACTGTTGGGTACCGCCCCGACTGTCTGCATCAATTTTTTTTTCTATTTTGTAATGTTGAAGTATCGTTATGTAGACCTTTAAATCGAATACCGATTTTCATTCTTGTCTAAAAGCTTTTAATGATTTCTAAATATCTATGTACATCTGTTCTCGTCAAAAAATGTAGGCGAATAACTCAAGATTATCCCAGCAAAAGAGTAATTTGCTGCCTTTACGTTTTCTCGAATTTATAATGCTAAAAAAAATCATGAAACTGTTAACTTCCGAATACAAAAGAATAGTGGTCACACATAATAATCGTCCTAAAGTCCAAAGTGTAGAAGCACAATCTGAAAGAAAGATTTAATGAACCAAACAATATATTAGCAACAAAGCAGCTGATAAATTTCTCGTGTTCAAAAAGTAATGGCGATTTTGTAATGTTTCAGATTGCATTCGTCCGGTTCGCGATTTTTAACGTTGCAGTGTTATGAACACATTTTTGTAGCACTTTCGTATGATAAAGCTGGAACAAAAGTTGCATTTTATACAAGATCGGCGAATTACAAAATTCCCGTTGCGTTTTAAATACCATTTTTTTTTAAAATGATTTCACCATTCTAAAACTAATAACTTTTATAGTAGTATTAAAGCTGAATCGAAAACCGTTTTCCAAAAAAAAAATTAAATTTTTATATTAAATTATAACAACTTTTTCTTCACATATGCGAACTATCATATGATTTGAAGGTGATGACACATTCCTAGATCGTACTCTGTCTATAAATGGCACATTATTGCCAACATACCTAAATCCGATCTTGATGACTTTAACACCACAAATGTACAGTAAAAGATCTGGATTTTCGAGATTTAGGTGTTCACGCGGACACACGGGCATGACTATATCGACTCGACTATTGATTCAAAATAAACCTTGGACGTGTGCCAAGCCTTCTCTCTGTTACATAAATTGCAAAAATCGAGAATACAGGTACAGGGTAGAGTAGTTCTGAAAATAAATTTAATACGAAGTCAAGTCCATCGCCTCCCATAGCAAAATGCTATCTGAACTACTGCTTTCATATATGCATGTACCACATTCGAGGGTTGAAAGCAACTTTGAAATATTTGCGTGAATCATGCACATTGTAATGCACATGTGACTCCCCCAACTCCAACCATCTTGTAGTAGTGGCAACTTTCTTGACTAACATTTAATTTGCAACATTTTTGTTGGTTCCTTTTACAGGCATAATGGCCGCGCACTGAGCCAAAGGTAGAGGAGCCCCCTGCACGGCAGCCGCAGCACAAAGCAAAATGTCTGGCTAGAAAGCCAACATATTAGCTGCAGAACACGCTAGCACTGGCACTCGACGACGTCACCAAAAGGACGATAGCACACGCCAACAACAAGGACGAGCGAGAGGCTCGACTTTGTAGTGACGAAGCGACATTCGGCTCCGCTCGGCTCGGCTCGGCTCAGCTCAGCTCACACGACAGCTCGGCCATTTGTGCTCGCTGTGGCCAGAGCACGGTCTAGCTCGGTTTCGCCGCTCATTCGCATACGCAGACGGCCGCGGCAAACAACGCAGCAGCAGGCAGCACGGCACGGCGCAGCTAGTTGCGAAACGAAACGGTAAATGAAACAACGCCCCGTGTATCGTGCGTCGGCAAACAAGAAAATAAAATAAATAAAAATATGTACGCGCGCGGTGCATTTAATATATAAATGTGTAAAGCAATTGTACTTTTATAATATAATAAGAGAATTAGAAGATTAAGAGATTAAGAGAATTCCGGCTGGTATTGTTTTCCACGCGTTTAATTTGATAAGCGGGCGCGCTCGTTTATCAAATTGTGTGCAGTTTTTTTTTTCATGTTTTTTTTTCCTGACTGCTCAGCATTTTTTTATTTTGCCAGCATATCCTTTGGCATAGCTGAGAGCGTGCGAGCGGCAAAAGTGAAGTGCATGTGTGTGTGTGTGTGTGTGTGTGTGCAGGAACTAATTAACTAACTAAATACTTAATACACGTACTAAAAGTGTCATTTACACGCATTTGTGCATAAACATTTTTGTTAAATTTCTTTTTTTTTGGGTGTGTGAAAAGTGAAAGTGAAAATTTAGCACAAACTCAGAGACAGGACAGCAGGCAGCAAACGTAGCAGTTGGCAAAGAGAGCGAGACAGAGAGAGAGAGAGAGAGAGAGTGTATCGGCAGCAGGAGCATGCGTTGTTGTTGGCAGCGGAACGTTTTGGCATTTGGCACAGCGTGTGAAACGCACGCATTAACGGCAACCCACCCCCAACCCAGGCACAGTCTCAGCACCTTAACGCACATATTAGCAGCGACACTGCCGCGGCTCTCTCTCTCTCTCTCGCTCTCTTACCCTACGCACATTGTGTGTGTTGTTTTTTCTCCCCCCCTTTTGGTGCCATTCGTAACCAAATTAAAAAGTATCTTTTGGTTGCAGCAGAATAATGTGCTAAACTTTTTGGTCAATTTTGATTGCAAAAGATATAAGAAAGAAGAAGACGCTGACTACGACAGCGTCAACAGCAACGACAACAATAACAACGACAACGTCCGGGACGGAACAGCAGCGTATCCACTTTTGTGACGTCAAAAAGTTGTAAGCAGCGACGTCGCAGAAAAAAGAAGCAGAATCTCCTCCACAAGACACAAACAATA
Source organism: Chymomyza caudatula (assembly GCA_035041775.1). NCBI lineage: Eukaryota > Metazoa > Arthropoda > Insecta > Diptera > Drosophilidae > Chymomyza > Chymomyza caudatula. Next base: position 172,785 of record JAWNKW010000148.1, read on the forward strand.
AAGAGCAACCCCACGCAGTATTGCCTCCCAAATTAAGCTTCACACGAACAGAAGAAAAAAAAACAAAAAAGTTCGTGAGCGCGCTCAGAGAGCGAAGTTGAAGTAGCAGGAGCCAGAGACAGAGACAGAGCCAGAGCAACCAAAGTAGAAACAGCAGGAGGAGCAGCAGCAGCCACAGCTTAAAAATGGAACAACCGAGCATACTCGTTAAAATCCTGCATTCGATACCACATGTGAATTACACATTTCGTCGGGTTAATGACACCTTCAATCCGGAAAGTGATGTTTACCTAGAGGTGAGTACACCACGCACACTAGCACTAACTTATATTAAAGGGTTAATATAGCCTGCCGTTGTCGGTAAACAACGCCGCATCAGCAACTTGGTCTTTTTGCCATTTAGGTTAAGTTGTTGGGTTGTTTGCGTTGACTTCTTGTTGCTTAGAGTCATAATCCGGGGCTATAATACGCCTGTAATTTTGCATAATGCTAAAACCAACGATACCCAGTACCACTTTGTACTTGGTATCGTTGCCGCTATGCCGATAACATCTAAGTGTTGGCATGCTGTCTTTCTTTATTTGGTAGACTCTTGAAACCTCTTATCTTGGCCAATTTCGGGCGTCCGGCTAGGTCTGCCTCACTTTCTGTGGTGAGCTCTTCAGTACTTATTTACCTGCTACCTCTGGTCCCTGCTGTTATACAAATATTCCTGCTGCACTATTGTTCTTATTGTTTGGTAGTTTTTGCCTTCAATGCGATTGCACAAAACCTTATATATGTATGTATATACCGTTGTTCTATGTTGTGATAAATTTCATTTTCATGTTGTTTACGCAGCCTTTTTGATTTTTTTTTGCTATTGCCTGACTGTGCAGAGTTTTTGCGCGTGTTTCATTGCCATTGTGTTTCTATGCCCGTTGCTGCTGCCATGTGGACTACATGTGGCCTGTGCTTTGTCCCCGTCGTCTTGTGTGTTTCATCTCTCTCGCTTGTTCAAATTTTTGGGCCCGTCCGAACTGGGGGGGCGTTCGGCAGCTGCGTCCGCGTTCCCTAGTTCCCCTATATTATATGTATATACATGGTATATAGTATGTATGTATATAAGCGTATAACCTGAGCACGCTGCACACTTCCGGCTTCCTTTTTTTGTTTGGTTTCTTTTGATTGCTGCATCGGGAGCGTCGCTCATTATCAATATACTAGCGCACTATCAAACCAAGCAACCACTCACCTCATTCTCAAGTAACTGACGCACCGATAAGCTGAGGGACCAAGGGACACACTACTCCCAGAATCGCTGACAGCTGCTGCTGTGACGGCTGCCTTTGTTTTTCTCCCTTACTTCAGTTTATCTGTTGTATTGCATCTCGTTCCTATATACGTGGATATGATAAGAGGCAAATGCTGCGCCAATTTACCACGCTAAGTGGTTCGGCAATTGCAAGGACAACTAGAAATTCAACGAGCACAACTTTAATCCTCCATATCTACATCAATTACTAAGCTACCAGCTACGTAACTGATACAAACACTCACTTAGGACGACGCCCAAAACGGCCTCAAGACGTCGAAATGTAGGAATGTCGGACGTCGCGTCGCACACGTGTCGCGTGTGTATTTGTTAGGTCAGGAGGTCAGGAGGGAACCGTCTGCACGAATAACGTAACAAAAACGCTTGCGTTTACGTCAACACTTACGTTGCGCCTCATTTGACACATATGCAAATCGTATGCGCATACGTAGCGGTTATTCCGGCCAAAATCCCAGCAGGAAAATTTGATTAAAATTAGCAGCAGCAACAAAGCCCATACTCAGCCGGCATTCCCAGCAGCAATATAACTATGATTTTGCTGCTTCCAAGAGCCGCCGCCACCATTGTCAGCTAAATGAAAATTCAGGTCAGCGGAGCGCTCGTTTGCTCGTTCACTCTGTCGGGCTTTGGACTTACTCGACGCTTATTGCTCGGCTTGGCTTTAGTTTTTTTTATACATATGTAGTATGTATATGCATGCATGCAACTTTTTTTTTTATATTGGATATAGGTCAGTTGGCGCGCTGCACTGGGCGTAGTTTTTACGCGCGTCAGCAACAGCAGCGTGGCGCCACGGCCGGCACGGAGACCAGCCCCCTGTACCCTGTAACCTCTCCCATTCCGGCAGTCCCCAGCAGGTTGGGTAATAAGGAAGTTCTATCAAATTAAGCGCCCAATGCACTTGGAGTAGAGCTAAAATAACAAAAAGTAAACGTGTATTGTTGGTTATTGTAGCTCAGCTGAGTACCGGCTAACGCCTTACGGCATGATACACTATCGGGATTTACGTCATGCAATACCAAATATTGGCAATGCACTCGATACATGCGTAATGCCAATACAAGGATAATGAAAACTACCTTCTTTGAATAGTCTTCTTTGCATAGTATGGTGTTCTCGTCAACAGTCTTGTAATGATGTAACGCAATAAGTGGGTTATCAACCTATTCATTTGATAGAGGCGACTCAGAAATTGATTCTACTATGAGTGATGAAGATGCACAGTCGAACGCACCTGTCCGTCTAACTCTATTAATTTATTGAAAGCTAGTCTTTCGTTAGAATCACACTATTTTACAAAAATTGTGCTCCTAAATTAGTCTTCGGAATTTGTCAAGGATTATTTTATGAAAAACTAATAGCTATTACAACAATAATAGTAAATATGCGACTTATACTTTAATTTTTGTGTATAAGGATACTAAGTGTCAACTCTGACACCCAAACGAGATTCTTCTTCTGCTTAACAGGCCATAAAAATCCATTATCGGGTTACGGTCTGATGTGATTTACATTCTTTCACTGGAATTGTGGTTTTATGTGGTGGGTTCCAAACCCTGCGAACAACCCTGTCATTGTTAGTCGCCTTATACGACAATCTTTGACCTGCTGAGGTGGTATTCTCTAACCCGCTCACCACCAAAAGAGATTACAACCGAATTAAAGGATATGAAATTGTGGCGTATTGCACATAGACTATTTTCTAAACATTGACATGAATGATATTGGCACTTAAAAAGCATCTAAGCTTCGATACAACCTAGATAAACTTTCCGGTATTTAGTTCTCCTCAGCTGAACTGGCAATACGTGTTTACTTGGATTGCATCATCAAAGTTTGCCCCAAAGCCCTATTAACAGGCATGGCATGGAATGGAAAAGATGCTGCAGATAAACCAGGCGGCAATGCAACAACACCAACGGATACAACACCAGCAAAAATCGCGTTGGGTCAGAGCTATCGCTGAAGCTTTTTATGGAATGTTGATGAATAGATTTCGTTGCTTCATATAACATAGACATGGTGATGATAAATTTAACCTTCAAATAGCAACACAATTGTAACTCATGTTGGTGTTGTTATTGCTATGCTAACAATGACAATAGCTGCTCACCCAGCTGCACGACCGCCCATGCCACATCTACCACCTTGCCACATCTGCCACCTTGCCACCTTGACGTTGATGCGCTCTAGTGTTGATGGAGAGCCTGATGGCATATGATGACAATGACGGCAACGACGACGACGTTGATGTTGATGCTAGAGATGACTTGAAGGTGACAACCGCTGGCATTGTTCTGCGGGCACAAGAGAAGAAAATAACCAAAAGCGTGGGTGGATACACTCTCTCATGCCTAAAGACCCGTGTTTGAGACTCATTTAAATGCATGCGCATTGTGGGGAAGCACAGCGGTACATTATTACAGCAGTCCCAACGGAATTAACGGATTGCAATGGGGTTTGCATGCACTCAGCTTCAGTATGCTCTGCATTAAAACCCGCATAAAGATGCAGAAACAGATGACGACTCGGATCCGCCAGTCAATTGTCGATAAATTCAGTTAAAATCAAATGTGACTGGAGCTGTGTGGGCAACGGTCGTTGTTTTTTCTGATTGTAGCTGTTGTTCTATAGTTTTTCATTTGGTTTTAATTCCATTTAATCTTTTGGGATATATGTATTTATATTTATGTATACATTACTTTCGTTCCTCCCAAAAAGATTACATATGTACAGCCAGCTGTTCAATTACTTGTGTCCACATTTCAAAGACGCTTTCGATGAAAACTGACAAAAAGAGTATGCAAATATATAAGAGCTTTTAGTCTTGTGATATGAACTTTGTTGCAAACTTAAAGAGCAAATACAAAAAGCAGTTATTGTATCTTTTAGAACGAATCATTTTTGAGAGTTGAAGAATGAACAAGGATGATTTTCAATCAAAGCGCAACATATTTATAAAGAAAGCGCAGCTTTTATCATAAAAGTTCAACATTATCTAAAATATATGAATTTACCGACTTGGTTTTCTTCTTATAGAGATGTTTTACTGGCTGAATGTCTAAACAAGAAGATAAAACTGCAGTTTTTTTTAGTTTAAAATTATTTTTCCTATCCTATATTTCCGACTCTCTGTGGAGTTCGTCTTCGGTGGAATTTTTACACAACATTTAGCTGTGGAGCTTAAAACTGATATATGTATGTAGGAGCATACAAGAGAAATCATTTCGTAATCTTCCTCAGATTGTGTGAGCGGGTTAGAGAATACCACCTCAGCAGGTCAAAGCTAGTCGTATGAGAAGAGTAACAATGACACTGGGTTCTTTCGAGACCAGTAGAGCCACCCCAGGCCTTAAAAGGGTTGTGAAATCATTCGAAAGATAAAATGATTGGGGCTTGTCGGATATACGTTTCCATTCCGTTCAACCGGTTATGTTGCGTTTTAGATAGGTAACAATTGATTTGAAGTTATAAATGTACTGTATGCGTTAGAAAAGAACAACAACAAAACACATTATAGCCATAAACGTTATTTTTTCGTGTTTCTTCGCTTCGAAAGCAGCTTTTATGGTGACAAGGGAACACTGTTGATTATAACTCGATTACCAGATACCTCGAGTTATGTTCTTATGTCCTTATGCTAAGCTTTGGATAACGTTTTTCCATAATCAAAACAAATTGAAGGCCTTTCAAATAAGTGTGGCAACTGTGCTTTATCTTTGCTTTCTTTTCAAAGACCCTACGAAAGAAGTCTTTAACATCATGACGAAACTCAATATACAGAGTTTGACGCATCTAAAACTTCTACTTAACTGCTTGTATCAAATTCGCTGTAATTTTTTTTTTCGCATTTATTCAGGCAGTTGGTAGAACAGCGCAAATTAAATGACTCAAGCTATATTTTCGTCAAAGCAAGATATTTAGCGGTTTTCATGTCATTTAAAAAAAAATTTCACACTTTCTTTGTCGTCAGAAAAGGTTTTCCTAGCTGACTTGATGAGTGAGTGCACTTAAACTTATTGTACGTACATATAGATACTTATGTATAGTATAGATTCTGTATATTGAAGTGAGTAAAGCAGTTCAAGGGTTTCACTTCATTTGCTACATTTTTGACTGAAAAATTAAACCCAAAGATATGTGTGTGTGTGTGTGTGTGCATGTACTTGAGCGTGTGTGGGTGTACTTATGCGTATGTGTGCATTTTCATACAGTTTTTCCGGGCATAGAGCAAAGAATATGCCGGCTGTCTGGTCCCTGCCTGTCAAGTTATAATAACAACAACAACTTTAACAGCCACGCACAGCTGCCCTCACATTTGTCAGATACTTGAACATAAACTTCATGTAGATACATTTGTATCTAGACATGTATGCATGTCTGTGCCTTTGTGTGCGTATCTATGTTATTCAAGCATTTTACTGCTTGATTTTATACAAGTAGGTACTTCGTTTTGTGTATAAAGTGCATTACTATGTATATTAAGTAAATATTCAATCAGGAAATATGCGGAAAATTGCATTTTGCATTTCTATGTCAATAGAAAATACATATATTTCCTATATTTGTGTTTCTGTGTGTGTGCACACTCCTAAATGTAACTGCATTCACTGATCATGGGCAGCCATTTTCTGTTGCCTTCTAGCATCTATTTGTTGTACATACCACAATTTGAGGCAACAGCTTCGTTTGGCCTTTTCGGAATGTTTATTTTGTTGTTTGTTGCTCTAATTTCGTTTGGATTTAGTACAAATACATGGCATGAAAACAAAAGAAAGACCGAAATTAAGCTAAAGATACATTTTTCAAATTCCTCAAACTCGAAGATAAAGGCAAATAAGCTGTGTACAGACCACACAAAATCCAGTCGAGTCCACCAAACCGCCCGAGGCCAAGTTTTCAACTTGTATGTAATGTTAGCTTCTTCCTACGCGCTTGAGCTGGCCAAAGCTTGGCCTCAGACTTTGCATAAGGTTCATCATTCCTAGCCAGCTATTTTTGCCATATAATGCTGTACACAAAGACCCAAAAAAAAACAGTCTAAATACGTATAAAAAACATTTTAGCATGAATGCTTTGAAAAGTTCAAGTTCAAAAACGATTTTGTGTTGCGTTGTTTAGGTTTGTATACTCTATTTTTGTTTTTTTTTTTTTTGTATATTTTGTTGTAGGCGTCAAAAGTGGCTCATTGTCTTCCCGCCAACGTCGTCCGAACGCATATAGCCGGGCCCCCTTTCTGGTCCCAAATATTTACCACAAACTACACAGAAATCTACTCGCTGCCATTTTATTTGCTGTTGAGATTTGTATTTAATTTTGTTGTTTTCTGTTTTTTTTTTTTTGATGCTGCGGCTTTGTTTGTATGAGAAAGTTTTCGGTGGGCGTTTGTTTTTAATGGATTAATGAGAAATCACAAAAAACATGCCAAAGTTTGCTTTTACACTTGGTTTTATGCTGCTGTGACATCGTCAGAATCGAAATGTTAAGAAAGTGGCAGATTGTTAACAATATATGCTACAGGTTTGTAGCCAATATTCCGAAGCGAAGCATCTATGATCATGGTTGAACAATGGGCATTAGCTTATGACCGCTGTTCAGCACCTCAAACACGCAGACATAGCATAAGGTAACTTCTCGAAGTGGATCTAATACTGCTACTAAGGCTATTTAGAATGTCAACCACAAATGGAATGCCGAGGTCACGGTGTATATTCCGGTTTCTTATGTACCACGCGACATTAACAATTGTCCTAAGTGCCTTGTTTTGCATGATTTGGACTTTACGCATGTGTCATCTGGCGGCAGTACTCCATAACTGGACGCTATACGTGCTAGTGGGCACCACAAGTCTCCCTTACTTCTGCCACCTATTAACCAGTCCAATTTAGTTATTTTTGCTGTGCATCTTAAGTTTACAGCACAAATGTAGTCGCTCCCAGATAAAGCTGGGATTTGTTTTTATTGGAATCGAAGAACCGTTCATTACCGTTCAGCTTTCAGGGAGAAAAGAATACAGGTGGATTTTTGACGAATGCCCCAATTTTGTTAAGCTCAGCTTGCAGAGCAGCAGAGGCTTCCCGTAGGTTAGAAGCTGTAGCTAAAACTGCTGAGCCGCCAGAGTAGGTGGCTAAAGGCATGTGTCGCGCCCCGTTTACGGCAATCGATAGCGATAGCATATCCGCAGTGTACTTATAAAGGTACTGTCATCGCTGCGACGTCAGCAGCGCAGCTTCTTAACTTTTCATTCTCTTGCGAATTTTAATGAGTTTTTTTTGTTCAGCAACGAGAGTAACGTGTGCCTCTCTCTTCAAAATTTTAAGAAGGGTCGACGACGACGTTACCTTTATAAGTATACATTACCGGTAGTATTGGTGTGTTCTTTCGATAGTTCGGTGTGCTGTGCCTTGGGCGAAAACCAAACTGGTGGTTTGGAAGAGTTATTTTAGTCACTAAAGATATTACTTGTGGCCCACAAATTGAACACCTAAATATATTGTATAGCCTTTTTTCAGTTCAGTATTGTATTCAAAGTTGAGCTTGTTTTTTCAAAGTCACTTAAGTATTGCAGTAACATAATCATTCGAAACGAAAAAATGTGAGTAAGCACATGTGTACCACATCTAATGGCTAATTCTTAATTCAGTTTGGAGTAGTAACTATGAAATTCTGAACGAAATACTCCATTTGCTTGCCTGAAAAGCATTGTTATACATTTGTTGTAGTATGTGTCTAAGAAAGCAAATAAATTTGATGATATCAGTCTTTTTTTATATGTGTAAGGGATATACACGAACAATTAGTAAAATATTCAAGAAGTTCGCAGCTCAAAATTAGTTTTATAGTCCATAAAATTATATTATATGCCAAATTCATAAGCTCAAAAAACGAAGAAAACGTAAATTAGTTTTCGGCGCTTATGGTTTCTCAGCAGCCTGACAAATAAGTTCAAACAAAAAGTTTAGAACCTTATAACTGCACGGAACCAGTTCATAATATGTAATGAGTTCCTATTCTTTTGACTGAATAGGGTCGACACACAAATGAATATGAATGCGTTTTTTGTGGCTATATGATAGGGTATAGAACTTTGAGTGACCTGTGCCCAGGGGACCGCTAATATTTCCATCCACACATTTTGTGCGCTTCAGTTCGTGATTATGCATATTCCGAATGAATGAGAATACAATTCAGTATCGTGCACATGCTCTCGTTCATTTACGAGTGCATTGATGATGAGCTCTTGAAGATATTCTTTTGTACTAGCTCAAAAGAGCCACCAAATGAATGGGACGCAATGACATCCTATCCAATATCGTACATATATTTACAGATAAATGTAAGTCGGAACAAAATCCAAACTATGCTTTATTTCCATAATCCAGGTTTCCACTGTATATTGCCATATACATTGTATCTTTGTTTTGTTGCAACGCTTCAAGCACTTTTGCTTGTTGCTATATATTTTATATTCTTTGCATAATAAATACAATCTATATTTTGTATCTTTTTCATTCATAGTATTAAAATTGTGCAATTGAAATTCAAGTTATCCATTTTAAACTTCTTTTGTTGTCACTCACGTGATTTGCATTTGAAAATATGCCTCTGTGTGTATCCAACAGCACCACCCAGAGCTCTTGCTCTATGATCAAACACACATTGCCTAGTCATTCAACATTGTTGGTTATGTTATATAGCTGTGCCTTCTGTACACTGATAGAAAAACGCCGTGCGTAAAGTAAGAATTTTATTCTAGAATTCCAACCATTTCGAACTTGAAAAATTAAGCACAATTCGTCCTTGAATACTTGAATTAAGTATAAATCAATCTTAAATTTTAGATTTAGCACAAATATGCTTCAAATAAGTGAAACTGATCTTAAATTAAGAGCTAAAAACTTGTATTAAGTCGTAAACGTGCTTAAATTAAAATCAAGAACAATATTTCTTATAACTAGGCCGAGAAAGATCATTAGGTTTGTTGGTGCTGGGTGTGGGAAGTGAACAATGGCAATAGAGCGAATTGCAAATGAGAGCCTTGATCGATTCAAACTTTAAATTAAGAATTTTCGTACTTAAATTCAATTACAATGCATCCCACCGTACTATCGTCACCGTACTCAGTAAACGATACTCACCGTACTATCGTCACCGCTTGTGCTTGGTTTAAGCACAGATTGCTTGACTTTTTCTCTGAGTGTATCTATGCACATACGTGTTTTACCTGCTCATTGTTGTCTTGTTGTTACTTCCTCAGCGACTCTTTTCAATAATTTGCCTATACTTTTCATTATTATTTATTCAAACAACAAGAGACGACGAGCCACTTGGGCAGTGGCCAAAAATGTTTGTGTGTTCAGTTAGTTGGACTTTGTCGGCATTACTTCCTGTGATGCGTTTCCGGTGCCATCTTCTGTGTCGAAGGTACGGGTGCAATTGGTAAAGTCTCCGCCAGCGCTCTTTGTCAATGTTTGTTCCATATTTCGGTTCGGAGTGCTCCTGGTTTGCTCTGCTCAGCCTTGGTCATTCATTCGACTTTGTCTTACTGCAATCTTATTCTTCATATTTTGATTGCTCGGCCTTTTGTTGTCGCTTTGCCCTCTGGCTGTTATAATTGCAACTGCTTTCTGCTATTTGTTATCATACTATATAGCATATAGCACATATATATATATATATCTAGCTCTGAATAAACGCGACGAGTGCTCTGATTGTGTGGTGTCATCAAGTTGCAGTTGCAGTTGAATATTGCAAAAATTATTGCGCAGCAAAAGTATTCCGAAGTGCCCCTGGCAAAAGAGCTAAACGGAAGCCAAGTCTAAAGTCTCAATGACCGTTACAGCTCAAGAATACAAATGTGCCCGGGCACTACAGTTGAGCTTGACTAGGCAAACATTTTATAGGGAGACATTAAATCGAGTAAAATCAAGTTTAAGAAAGACTTCGAAATGTTGTATGTATTTTTTTAAAGGGTCTGTCTGGGGGCATCAAAATGTGACGATTTGTGACTATAGGATAGGGTGAGAGTTCCAGATAAGATAAAAACTGCAACTGAATAAAGGTTTTTGTGTTATGGCTTAAGCGATTTGTGATGTCATTTAGGAACATACGCAAAGCAAATGTGTTTTGTTGTTTTTAATTTCGAAAGTTGTCAAAATATTATCATTTCAAATCTATCCGTAAGGTTCAAGTTCAGCTCGTTTTCAATTCACGTTCAGTACATAGAGAATATTATAAACAGCTTTGTTTATACGTCATATAAATAATAACATGTGCATCATGAGTTTCGCATTTAAAAATGACGTCTTATTATCTTATATGCGCGAACTCATAGTAAAATGCTTATATAATTGATCAAAAAACTGCTGATTTTAGAGTGAATGTGTTACGTTCGTCTTTTTCACTCTCTCTCGAGTTTCAGCTGTGTCTTCACATTTTCAGTTCATAAGAATAGCTTCATTCCAGGAGACTTTGGGTTAAGTTAAGCTCTGGTCATAACGCTTACAGACGCTGTTTGTGGTCAAAATCGACGCAGCGATCAAATATCTGACGTCGATATCCAATGCAAAAAGTTTGAATTGCAACCTTAGCCGGTTTGAGAGCTCGATAAGATAATTGCTGAGGCAATTTAAAAGCGAAAGTCAGCCAAAAGTTGCGGATTGAAATACGATTAAAAGGTATTGCCATGAGACCTAAATGAAAGATTAATTTTTGCTGTTAGAAAATGTTTTTTCGCTTGAAAAATGTTCCCATACCAAATCGTGTCTCATAAATTAACTTAGAGATCTTGCTTACATAAGTTGTTTGCATGAATGTTTACTCTATAGGGCAAACATAAAATATCCTATCCGGAATAACCATATCAAAGTTGGCTTTATAGAGGTTTCACTGTAACTCGCATATAACACAGACCTCTTTGCATGGTCATAAAGTTTTAAATATTGCTGAGGGGTAAAGAGTATCATGGAAAACTGGTTTTTCACACAAAGTCACAGACAAAAACACACGCGCATAGAGAGTTGACGTCGTCGACGTTCTAATTTTGGCTAAATGACAAAAGCAACAATAGATTCAACACCGACAAAAGCTGTCGCACAACTAGCAATAAAGTCTACAGAGTAACGCCTACATATCAAAAAAAAGAGAGAGACATGCCCAGGCAGGGCAAACATTACAGGAGAAGCCACAGCAACGACAACAGACCGTCAAAGCAATGCACCGTTATATATGAAAATTCGAAAGTTTTCATTGGGTTTTTGGATGCAGTTCCATTGCATTGAATATTGCATTTTTAATCAAGTCGGATGTGAAAACATCCAAGCAGATTCAGATTATACATATCATTTTCTTGCTCTAATGAAAATGAAATTTTCTTTAAAGCTTTTAAACAACAAATGCTGCATACAGTTATGTTTGTATCATAAATAATATTATTATTATTAACTGGCCATAACAACCCGTTATCGGGTTACGGCCTGATGTAAATACATTCTTTCATTGGAATTGTGGTTTTACGTGGTCGGTTCCAAACCCTACGCACAACCCTTTTAAGGCCTACTGCTTTCGAAAGAACCCAGTGTCATTGTTAGTCGCCTCATACGACAAGCTTTGACCTGCTGAGATGGTATTCTCTAACCCGCTCACCACACGGGTATCATATACCTCATGAAAATCATTTCCAGTTATCATCATCCAGTCCATTCCGGTGTGCTCCTTTAAAGTTTCATACTGATTATACTTGCAAAAAATTGCTCAAAAAGTTCCGGAATCATAGTCAGCAACGACAGGAAGGGCCAACGAGTACGACTTTACTAGCTGTGTATCATAGTTTGGAGCAAATATCCTGTTGTGCTCAAGGAAAACGTCTCGGCATTGGAATACCTCGCATTTAAATAACTTATTATCTGCCTGTGCAGATATGCGAACCGGAAAAGCTCAAATTGGATAGCACCCAACAGTGTCCATATGGGGCTGTTCATATATGACGTCACCACCAACACCACATTCCAATTGTGACTTTTTGTAACGATGGTGACGTCACAATGAAAAAGTCTTTATATTTTCATGCAATGTTTAGTTTTTTGTTTGCCATGGTTTAGTTTTTTAAATGCATATCCCAAATCTCGTAATTTGTTGTAGTAGTCATCTGAACCACTCAAGTCCGACCTTTTTCCATCGCAATGAAATTTTTGTCATCTCACGACCTAAAACTTGTGCTTCTCATGGGCTGTCATAAGTATCAAACTTTCGTTGATATGTATCGGACTCCTCCGATATTTAATTGAGTCGATTTTTAGACTTTTTACAAGTTTGCAATGGTGTCTACTTGTAATGTATCATGTAGACCTTAATCCTCTCCAGCTCTGTCTAGTTCACATGATTATCACGCAGCATTGTGGACCAAAATAACGTTTCTAATGATAAAAAGTGATCTCCAATTTTCCCATAATCGCTTTGCTTTTTTTTGGAAAGGAACTTGACTTTTCGGCACTTGGACAACAAATAAATCACTAGTCACATATAATTACTTGCTATGAAATTCACGCGGGTTTGAAAAAAGTGGGCGTGGTATAGTATAGATCTAAAAATCTGCATACTCAAATTCAATATTATTCATATGTGAGTAAGAGCGAAATATTGTTATGCACACATAATTATTTTAGTGAGGTATCAAGGAATGCATACGTAAATTTAAATAAAAAACTTGTTTAAATACTTTTAATGACGACTGTTGTTCCATTATATAAGAAGAAGGCCGTCTAGTCATCGTATCAGCTTATTCATTCATTCTTAAAACTTTTATTGTTCGTTAATCATTTTTTATTGCCCGATCTCAAGAATTACAGAAAAATATGGGTATGAATTTTTTTTTCAATTTAGGATCTAGCTAATATTAATGTGGTTGTGCTTAAATAGATTTTACCATTACCACAAAAAGTAAGACATGAACAACTTTCAGTTGTGCTGTCAAAAGTGTCTCCGGGCAAGCCAACGCACTGTGACCAGGGTTGATCTTTTGTGACTTAAATCCATTTCAGGCAAAAGTTTCGAGCGAGTTAATCCAGAAACTCCGGGAAAGTGTTATCTTGAAATTGCTCGCTCTGTGCTCTCTTTTCCTACAAAAAGTTTAAAATTCCTTCGGGCGACGAAATGTCACCCAATCTAAACGTCTTCTTACTACAATGCTTATCAAAACTATAAGACACTTTTGAAATTTGGCTTTAAACACTCGCTATATAAAAACTATTGATACTATGACTTTGTTCCAAGTTAAGAATGGATATTTTTGGGTGTACCCGTTAAAACACCGTTACTTTTATTAGAAATGTTGGTTTTTGTGCAAAGCTGCAAGCTTCTTCTAGAGTCTTCTTGACTTGACTAGAGAGATGCCTCCCCCAAATCGTTAAAAAAAATCGCCTTTTCGATGGTTCTTCCTCGTCAAAAATCAAACGAAAGTTGTAAAAAAAAAACAAATAACTTTAAGAAAACAAGATGCACTCGTATATTAACACTTTTAAAGTATTTTGTTGTTAAAAGTGCAAATTACGGATTTGTTAGAATAGAATTGTCAATTCCCGAAACATGAAAGGCAGCCATTTTATAGCCTCTATCTTGTCACTTACTTTTGACTGTAAAACTATTCAATATACTGCAACATGTCTTCCATTTTTTGTTGTTGTCTGAATTTTTAAACATTGTGCTTATATTACTGCATCGCCTCTGATGAAAATTGACGTAGAAGCATTTACGCGAAAATACTGTTTGCTTCTTGGTCAATAAAAGATGTTATTGGGCAAATTAGTGGCACAAACATCGATATTCAATTTATATGCATTTTCACACTTTTGTGTGACATACAGTCAAACCTGCAAAGTTGGCCAATTTTCTGCGAAACCAAATAATATGAGTATAAAAACTGAATTTTTTACCTTCTTAACTTGCACCTGCATACCTTGAATTGTGTAAAGTGCAGCTGATTTACCAGGGCTGCATTATCGAAGAATAATAATAAATGCAATCAATAGCTAATTTAAAAACTGAACTAAACGGTTATTGCGGTTTACTCATTCTTTTCATAACCATTCCAAAACTTTCAGGAAGTCGATAAACGGTTCATAGTTCATTGAGTTACGAAATAACGGATTGTAACGTTAGCTTTTTTGAGGTACATGTAACAAAAAATGACTTCTTAATGATCTACTGAACTAGAACTACAACCTAGAATAGGTTAATTCAAAGAGTTCCAAATCACTGTAACACATTGTTATTAAGAGCAATATAAAATATATCGGCTATCATAAAACTTCAATCAATGATTACCACAAAAAATGATATCCTGGTCAGATGCACAACATGCAATGCACGTTTCTTGCAGTGTATCGCTCGGAATGTAATTAGATATTGTATTGTGCAGCAGCTGGAAATGCAAACCGATTGTTGACGAACATTTTTACAGCTGAATTTTATGTAGTGCATCTGATAAAGCACTTAAATCACTATGATGTTCGTATGTTGTGCGTTCTCAGTAACGCCATCCAACGGACTATATATTAATATGGTATTGGTCCATTTTACTAGAGTTTTCAGTTTAAATTTCTATCAATGTATCGCCTGAAATTCAATAACATGTTGTATTGTGCAACAACTGGAAATGTAAAGCTGTTAAAATGTGTACCTTTATCCTTTGTGACACACAGCAGCCACGTCCGCACACACATACCAACACTATGTCCTTCATATGTGGATTTCCAATTTGGATTTTTTGTCACTAATTATAAAAACGGGCATAACTCTTAAGCATCAATGGATTCTATGGTATGATCCATAGTTCCCTTTCTGTCAGATTCTATTTTCTGAGGGTGTGCAACAAAGAACAGAAAAAGAATACAATTTGAGAACAGCTCAATATAAAAAGAGCCTTCAGTATCCCGCAACACTGCAGCGTATTTCACGCACAAGTATTTGCCATTAACCCATTCATGCCCAACGATGCCATATGGCATGCTTTTCATCTTGTCTTGTTGGAAATCGATTAACCTATGCAATGACGCATGGCGCATCTCATTAGTGCGAAAAGTTTTGAAATTATTACATATTAAAGTTCATTATGAGTGCATTATGACGTCGCATGGTACGTAAATCGTGATGGAATACTCGCGATTTTCGAATCGATACTGTTAGTGACATCTGTGTTTGAGATACGCTTTGTTTTGGGAGGTACTAAAAGTCAAAGACACGCCCACATGGATGATCGCTGAATGAAATCTTCAGCGGATTTGGATTCAGAGGGACATTCTCATGCTCAAACTACGCCTAATGAAACTCGACTGATTGCATATTTGCTTAAGGAAATTTTCATTACAAAATAATAACAACCCTATAAAATTGATCCACATTAGTCGATTTTTTGTTTTTGCTCAAAACTTTGCTTCGACTAACTTTTCTTAAATTATCTAGTACTATGTGTATAAAATATGGCTCAGCGCTAATGGAAGCTCTAAAAGCATAGTGCCACATGCTATATGTATGTAGCCCCTGTCAAAACTCGCACATTTTACTAGTCAATTTTCAATTAAATACGAGTTTTGTATGCATAGCTCTGTGAATATACGTTAACTGCAGAGGGATTCATAAATAGATAAACAAACAAACCAAAAATCTAAAAAAACCTCAATGAATCAAAAAAATTAAAAAACGAGAACAGACTCCAAGGTTGTTTATGGCAATTTGCTTTGATTTAATTCAATTTAGCGGCGGCGCATAATTTGCCATTTTTATCGCCATGCCAAAGGGTTGTCCGGAAGACACTTTGTAAAAGTTGGAGTGTGTGTGTATGTGTGAACTGTCGACATTTCTGATTCGTTTGATTAGGAGGGGCCAGTTGAGTGAATGACTGAATAGCAGAGCAAATTTAATAGAAATAGTAAATGATTCCAGTACATGCTAATTTTAACTTGTTAGATTTTCAATTCTGATTATATCATAGTTTTTTGCTTGTTTGCTCTTATTAAGTAAAGGAATGTCGCCACTCTTTTGCCCATAACTTTAATTTCAGGGCTTCATTTTGTGGATATGCTAGCGTGAGTACAATGTTACAACAATAATACCTACCGAGCCTACAGCTCCCCTGCCAATCCTATCTCTGAGACAAACCTTATTGTCTGGGATGGTTCTAACCAGGTCTCACTTCGGTCATCGAGATTTTAGAAAACACTCCAGTGCCCGTGGATTCTGACAAACGAGTCTGTGGTCCCGCAACTATGGATGTATCTCCTCTAGCGTTGTCCAGCCTCATTTGTTGCCCATGATAGTGTCAAAGCTCGGCTTGAAATGCTACTCAGTTGCTATTTCATCCCTGGGTTGTGTGAATAACGGAATTGTCGTTTCCAGTTTTTCAGCGTACTGGGCGCTGATTAGGTGGCCCCTGCCAGTTTCATCTATTGGCTATCGCAATAATGTTACATTAATTTGTAGCTATATTACTATATGGAGTGGTGTTAAATCCATTAGATCTTCCATTGCCGCTGTGGGACAGGTTCTCATAGCATCTGTCATACATACAAAGGATAGCTTCTATATCATCCATCAAGCCAAGTTCACACTCGTTCCCCGATTGCTCAATATGTGAGCCTCGGTCTTAATACCATCAGGTATAGCTATCTTACAATTTTGGGAGAGGTTCCCCATGACTTTCCTGTTATCTTCCTGCTCTTATGCATTTATTAATAACGTTTGTGACATGCGAACGAAATCTCAGATTACTATCGAAAGTAACTCCAAGATACTTCTCTCTTTTCTCAATGGAAGTCCATTGAGCCGAAGTTGCCTCATTTCATGTAGTATATATATTATATCGTCTAGTGAATGGCACCACTACGGGTTTTGCCGGGTTCAGTTTAAGTCCAAACTCCTTGCACCAATCATAGGTAGTGTTTAATCCCTTCTGATTATGTCACAGAGAGTGTCTTCAATGTCATCAGCGTATTTCTGACATAGTACGTCTACAAGAAGACTCCATAAATAGATAGTTCGCCCCCTTGAGCGCAGCCACGTGTTGTAGTAACAGTAACGGAGCTGTCCTCCGCTTCTGCTGTGACTAGCCTTGTCTTAAGCAGAGAGTGAATCTCTCTGGATAAGGTCCCATTCACACCCCGCCTTGAGAGTGCTTGATTTACAGAATAATAATGCGATGTGTTATCAAAAGCACCTTCAATAGCTACGAAGGCGCAAACTGGAACCTCCTTGTTGTCTGACAAGTAAATAGATTTAATAACAATTTTGCTCAAAATGCCATCTTAAGCTAGCGTATGAGCTGCCCTCGACTGAGGATTCCGTTGGTTGAGCATGGAAATAGTTGAATACTTTTAAGATAAGACACATATATGTTACGATGTATGACAAAGAAATGAGGCATGAGCCAGCTCTCTCTCTCTCTCTCTCGCTCTTAATAGCGTGTAGCTCCCTTAAGGCTTGGCTTTATGTATGAAAGATAAACCCCTTCAGGGCTAGAAATAACTTTCAAATTATATTGAAAGATTCTGCTAACGTTGTTGTATTATGTATAGAACGCAATCAAAACTATTTTGGACAGACTAACATTGTATATCCTTTAGCCTAAAGAGGGCTTATACAAGGGTATACACGCTGCGGTGTTTTTAAGCTTTTTACTCATTTAGATTTTGCTATTTTCTAGTTCTATGCATATTTATATGCCAAGGGAGCTGAAGCAGCATTTCGTTAGCTCAACTCTCAAGTGTCATTCAACTGCTGACTACGAGGACACGCAAATTTTGAGTTAAAAGGAATTAAAGTGGGCGGCCATGTCGGGGGGGGGCAACAGCAACAATACCAACAAGGACGACAAAAGGGGGCCGCCTGGGCGCTAGTTTTAATGATTATTTACATGTTGCACGTACAAAGTAACTAAAATATAAATAATAAATGTCACGCCAGGCAGCAACAATGGCACATTAGTTGCCCAACAAACACACCCACACACACACACACACACACACACACACACACACACACACACACACACACAGACACAAACATGGCCAACATTTGAGGCTAAAAGCCAAGGCACTTCAGTTGAGAACAAAACACGCATTTTGGTTGCTGTTTGCTGGCAAAACGTTGAATTTTGATTGAACCATGATTGACAAGTCTAAGTGTGCTGCAATGCTTCAAGCTGAACCCAGACTGTCTAGGCTAGTACACTCAAAGAAAAATGTGTGCTATACAGAGTAGAGCGCACAGACTGTTAGCCTTAATCAGATATGCAATGCATTGCGGTCGTAAGAAAATCAAAATATTTTGATTTTACACCGCAGGTTGGCCAACCGATTGCTCTGTTTATGGGGGGGCATTAGAACGGATCAATGAAGTAATGAAAAGGAGGAGGCGCATTTGCGTTATTCGGAAGATATGCATAAAAGGCGTGTGACGTGCGCTGTGTGTTCATACTAAAAACAAAAAATGTTGATCTTGTGACGTATATACGCAGATAGGGTAAAGAGGAAGGTACTTCCACTTTAGTTTTATTACTACATGTGACGCGTCCATGGGCTGTAAAGCAACAGCAACACGACAGCGCGGACACAGCACAAATGAAACAACTTAGATTTGCTCAAAAAGTAGGTCAAGAGCATCATGATGTTGCATATTGCATAGAACAGAAATCTCTCAAAAATGAATTTCAACTCAACTGAAATCAACCATGATGTTGCATATTGCATAGAACAGAAATCTCTTAAAAATGAATTACAACTCAACTGAAATCAAATACTTTTTAAAATCGAGCGAGATTTTTTAACTCTCTTATTTGAAAATCTCGCTCGTGTAACGAACGCCCTAGGAAATGGCTGCCGAACTGCTTTAGCCGTTTGTTTCTGAGAGCCAGATTTTGTGCTGGTTTCAATATGGCTATTGATTATGACTATTTATAATAACATTAGGTCAAATGTGGAGCTAGTTAAAGGTAGTGATGACGTCATCATTTATTCACTTGCTTTTAATAACTTATAATTGATCATCTAGACCTATCGTTCCTAAAAGACTCCATTGACTCATTGAGTTAGACTATATAAATATTTGTAATGTTCAAATCCGGCATCT
Organism: Chymomyza caudatula; assembly: GCA_035041775.1. Lineage (NCBI taxonomy): Eukaryota > Metazoa > Arthropoda > Insecta > Diptera > Drosophilidae > Chymomyza > Chymomyza caudatula. Next base: position 192,217 of record JAWNKW010000148.1, read on the forward strand.
CTAACAAAGTGTCGCAACCTTAGGCTTCAGTCTGCAGTGTCCAGTAAGTAGGCCAGACAGAATTCGGAGGTTATTCTTACCTAAGTAAGTAAGATTACTATTAGACTATTAGAATGCATTCTATATTCCCATAGATTCAGAAGAGTGTGTCTGAGATTCTCAATTGTCGGAGACGCGTCCGTGTACCAAACTATGATATGGCTTTTCACAGGCTACATCTCCTGTAAGTTCCGCACGAAGTGGTATTCGATGTCCATTGTATCTTTGGGTTTTTGAAGCGACGGAATTGTCTTTCACCGTCTGTCAGCGGTGTCCCTCCCACTGCCATTCTTAGCAGTGTTGCTTTCATGTGGAGTTCTATGACTATATGGAGCAGTGTCAAATCCATAATCATCTACAGTGCCGCTGTAGGACACGTCAAGGAATCTTGGCAATTACTTTAAGGACAGAATCTTATATCTCTCGTCCAAACGGATTGCAGATTTCATCTCTATATGTCAACCACTTTTTCTTTAAACAAGAAAGTCTTTTTAGAGCCAGCAAATAAGCTTCCAAACAGCTTGCTGACCAAACCAAACATTGAAACAGGAAAAACAAAGAACTCATATTATATAATATCACAAAAATGGGGGAAAAAAGACATGAAGACATTAACTCTAGTAGCTCTTTATTTTTCAGTTGATATTTTTAATATTTACTTCTTAAATATAATAGTTTTGGTGGCAAATGAATTAGAGTAGAGGATATTTGCGTGATGTTAACACTGTTCTACACAATCAAAACTTTGGCTTGCCCACGAGTTCTGCATATTTATCGTGTTTTGACTAACTACACTATTATAAATCTGCACTCAATTGGCGTAGAACCTTGAACATGCTTTTGCATTCTTGGAACGGATCTCACCAGAGACATCAGAATTGTTCGATTCTGTTTTCAAGTTTTCGACAATTCAGAGCTTAATGAAGCATGCAATATAACCCAAAAAGATGTCAAAAGCATTCTACGATTGCATGTAAGTTCAGCGTTTTTCTCTCTGTGTGCTGGTGTCTGACCTGACACGACCTCGCCTTGCCCTGGCTAGCCGCTGACTCATTTCATGGCTGACATGCAACCAAATGGCCGCAACACGGCTCGACACTCCGTTATTGGTCACGTTTAAGTCGTTGTGGCTGGGTTTGCGCGTCATTTGCCGCCTTCCCGGTGTCTAGTGTCTTGAAATTTGAGACGCGCCCCCACAAAATATATGAACCAAAAAAAGCATGTACCTACATATATTTTTTAATGAAAACAAATGAGATTTCCGTTGAGCCAGCGATTTGTTACGTTTTTTGAGCAAGCAGAGGGCATGTTAACTTGGTCAAATGATATGAAGCACTTTGAAAGTGGTAACTAAAACCATATAAATAACCGAAATTATTATAAAAGAACTATTACAAACAAAAAACCTCTTGTGACGAAAGCGTCATAATTTGTGTGACGAGACGTATATTTCACTTTTTTTATTGGCACATTCTTCTTCTTAAGTGGCCATAAAAACCCGTTACTGGGTTACGCCCTGATTAAAGCTCCCCTCCATGCGTCTCTGTTTTGCGATCGCCTTCTCCAATCGGTGATGCCAAAGATAGCAAGTGTACACTGACTGGTCCTTCCAACGGATACATGGTCTGCCACTTCGTCGCCTCCCTTCCACAACCGCATTGAAGACCTTTCTCGCAGAAGCTTCTTCATCCATACGCACAACATGACCAAGCCGGCGGAGCGGCTGGATTTTAATTTGCTTGACTATGTCAATGTCGTCGTTGAGCTCATAGAGTTCGTCATTCCATCGAATGCGATAGTCGTTGCCAACGCGTAAAGGTCCAAAGATTTTACGAGTACTTTCCGCTCAAACACCGTAAGCAAAACGGAAAGGATGAGAGTCTTATAGAATGTTAGTTTCGTCTGGCGAGAGTGATTTCTACTACTCATTTGCCTAGTGGGTCCAAAGTAACATCTATGAGTGATTCTTCGCTTGATCTCCATGTGACGGTGGTGCCAAGGTAGATGAAATCCTTTTCAACATCAAAACAGTTGCACTGCTGTGTCTCCCTTCTCGAAGAAAGCATATACTTCGTCTTGCTCTCATTTACAAACAGACCCACCCTGGCAGGTAACCGCTTAGTACTGCCGACGATATCGATATCACTCGCGTATGCAAGCAACTAGACACCCTTATAGATTACTTCGGCCTTTCGCAACACATTTTCCATCAAAAGGTTGAAGAGGTCGCAGGACAGGGCATCGCCTTGTCTGAAGCCTCGGAGAAGCTCTTTCTGCATAGTCGTACCAACTCCGCACATTCTTCTAGATACTTTTGAACTATACTATAAATATATTAAATTAAAATATTATAAATTAAAATCCATAAATTTTTAAATTCAAAAGCATATCTGTTTCGCTCTCTCCCTAGAATTTATATGAGCCACTGAGCTGTGAGTCACCAATACATGTAAAACACTTGTCGGCTATTTACACAGATACAGCACGTGTAAGGACATGCCGTCGCTCACAGCTTTTTCCAGAGTAATGCCAATAGCAACTGAGAAAACGTTCGTTCAACACATTGACGATTATTCTCTGTCGTCACACAAATACTATTATTCTGCACTTCCTATCAAAATTCCCCACACAATGATATAATTTTCACCCATATTTATTTCAATATAGTTGGTGAAAAAGGGGTCCAATAATTGTCCTTAGCCTATTTATATAAATTGTATATTAAAACAAGGTGATCCGTCAAATTTGACATACGAGCTATGGGAATAAAATTGGACAATTCTTTGTTGCCCTTATAAATTACGTTACGTAGCAGAAGAATATCCAAACAGCTGAATAGTTCATATTCTCTTTTTTCATCTCACTCCGCATTTCATGCAGATGATCTATGTTCACAAAATGAGCTTTTCGCCATAAACGCATTGTTGAATGTTCCGCGAAGAGCATGAATCCGCCTTTCTTTTATATTACGATGCAAAAATATACATAGTTGAGCTACTCAAACAAATAAAAGTATAGACTTATTCCTGAAAGTATCGTCTAGACCGGCTGCTTTGAGATAGATTGGCATAACCTTAAAGCGGAATAAAGCCCCTTGTTTTCTTAGTGAAAATTTGTATAATTTAGTTCAGTGAGGCAATACAAGGGTATTTAAACTTTAGCGCATAAAACTTCGTCTTTATTTCTATTTTCAACTTTTATGCTTTCCGTGGCAAGACTTACAACATCGACATCGACACGCATTCCAAGCAAAATGAAGGCATTCTGTTGTTGCCCTGGCAACTGTGTCCAAAGCTTTGCGCGGTGCTGCCAATTCAATTAAATTTTATTTCCCTTTACTCTATGTTCCAACAACAGAAACAACAACAACCAAAAACGACCAAAAACTTTACTTGCAGACGTACTTTTGTAAGCGGGTTTCCCCCCATATTCGTTTATTTTTTGGCAGTCAACTAAAAGCAGCGACAACGGTGGCAACACCAACGAATGCAACTCCAAGTGGCATCCAACGAGTTGCAAGCTATTCAATTAAAAGTTTTAGTCAATGCCTGGCCTGCAAGTTCATGCCATGGCCCATTGGTTTTTGTTTATATTTCATTGGTGTTCGGGAAGTGTTTATGGGCCGACTGCCAGAATAGGTGGCCAAGATGATGACGATGATGTTGTAGATTATGATGGTGGCTATGGAATTGACTGCTGTTGATAGCTTGCGGTAAAGTCACGTCTGGTCATAAAAAGAAATCAAGCAATTGAAGGAATTGTGGAAGGTAGCCAATGTTTGTTCAAATAAGCAAAGTCTTTCGTTTGATTTTGTGAGTTTTGCAAATACTGACATTCAATAAACTCTTACTTTGTCGTAAAGTCGCATGATTTCATTTTAGATTTCATAATTGGCCTACAAATAGGTTTTGGCTGTTAATGAACATAATTCAAAAGTATTAGGCTTCTCTCACTGGCAGCTGCGAAGCAATCGATTGTTGGCATTGTTGTTCTTGTCGCGCAACTTCCAGTGGGAGAAGGGTAAAAAGAGCATATTTTGATTATGTGAAAATTTGTGGCTAGACAATGTAACTTTTTTAAGATACATTTAAGGTGAAGTTTCGTTCCATTAACATAGATTGATGCAGTTGGGCGCAGTGCATCAGAAAATGCTGTAACCTACCATCAGCATATATTAGTATTCTATATATAAGATATACATTATAGCATAAGAACTCAAAAAAAAAAAATTGCTTCAGCTATTTTGAAAACAAAAAAAAACAAAGATTCTTTCAAGCATTATGCTAAAAGATAAGTTTTTTTTTCGCAGATACAAAAATAAGTTTTTGCTCTAGGATTAGATCACGAGATGAGATGGGATTTGAAAAAATTCATGGCCACCGATGAAAGTTTAGTTTGTTCAAAGCCTTAGCACAAAATGTGCTCAAAAACAGAATGTTCAGACACAATTTTTACATTTTCAGCTTAATTTAGGTTCAGTACGTTTTTAAGATCGATAGAAAGCTGGTTTTGAAAACTGTTCAGTTATTCAGTGCAAAACTTGGTTTACTGCTGCATTATAAATGAAACTTCAACTTTGTATCTAAGAGACTATATCGTATTAGGATCTCACATTTAAGATTAAGTCTATGCCTGTGCTGCTTAGCAGTCGGTAGAGTTTCAACATTGAACTAACTAAAAATATTTCTAACAATTGGCATTTACTCTTTGTCATTACAGAGCTTAGGCATACTTGCCTCCATACCCGCCGGCCTGCTAATACTCTCACTTTTTGGCCTGCTTTTATATTTGCTGACACGCTGCTGTGATCGTAAACAGCGTAAGCCAAGCGCCCAACGATGCCAAAGCTGTTCCTTGGTCATCATTACGCTGATGACCTGTGCGGCTATTGGACTAGGTGAGTAACTACACTAAGAGAAAATGTTGTTAATATGCCAAAGACCTACGCGGTGGGTCTCGAACCCTACGCACAACACTAGTCTTAAATAACTTTGGTTGTATCTTTTTCAATAACGGTGCACTTACCGTTTCGAGATGTTAGAACCCAGTAATCAAGTTTAATAGGAACAGAAATAAATCGGAACTCATGAGCGGTCTTAAGATTTTTTAGAAACTAAACATTTAACCTGAAACGACAATAGACTGGGAAACGATATTCACTTGCTTCTACAACCCAGAGATAAGGTTGATGTCTACCAAATGCAATATTCCTCGAAGCTTGAACCTAACAAATTTGTCCGGTAATCAGACTCTGATCATCGCGGTCGCAAAAATACATATACAGGGTTTATATGCCTAAGGTTTCATTTGAATTTTCTTAAATAATCCATCGATGTACGACGAATTGCTTTTTGATTGAAATTCGGTATTCAAAGATATCTGGGATACCGAAAAATTGCTTAAGATTGAATTTCGCTTGAAAGAGATTTCAGGCATACCCCCATTAAACGCGAATGTTGATAAAGGAAATGCGAACCGAACTAGACCATCTATGTTGAAAGAACTAACTTTTCCTCAAAAGAACATACGAACAATTCTGGAAATAAACTTGTGGAAAAACTAGCAGAAAACGCTGCTACTAGAGAAGTGGAGCTACAAATCACAAAGTTAAGAAACTATTAAGAGAAGCAGAGAGATACAACCAACCACAGGCTGGACCCATACCTCAGCCTAAGCAACTCCTTGTCATCGACATTCTAAATTGGCTGTAGAAAAAATGTCAATTGGCAAGAATTCCCTTATATTATTGAGTGATTACTAGATATTGTAGTCTGAAAGAACATTTGAGGCATTACCCTCTGAAACTAGCTTTGAAGTAGCTTTTGTGATCGTGTGTAAGAATGTATCTCCTAGGCGAGCGAAGAATCTCAATGCTAGGCGATTCATTGTGAGAACTAAGCCACTTAGTTAGGTTCAGACGGGAAGAGCTATAAGATTAGTAGGAAGCGAAATTGTTTGCAAGGGACAATATCACAATATTAGTATCTACAATGCACGTCATCAGGTTAGCACACGCATATTAATTTTACAAATACCAAATATTTTTTGGATCTCATGTAGTTTATTAACATTAATACGAGTAAATTAATCTCACTGTCCGTAGAAGAGAAATCAACAAATTTAAACTTAAATGGAGTCGGGACTCTTAAAACAAATAACTGAGCAATAAGTCGTGATATGATAAAAAAAAAGCATGCAATTCTTATGACTCGACGTGGCAGATACGAGCAAAAGTGAGAGGAAGTGATTCACATTTAAAGAAACTTAAAAATATCCCCTCCTAACTTGTAAAATTCGAATCGGCACTGCGTTGGCTTTGCGGTTGAAAAGAATTTGGGTTTTGTAGGCATAGATGGATACAATGACTACTTTCATGAGTTGGATCGCCATAGAAAACGTGTAAGGATGACCGGGTTTTAAAGCATACAAGTCCGGAAAACAAAATTCCGACTTATTAATACATCAAGCGCGCTTGGTCAGCCATTTCTCTAGAGTGGGTTAAAAGTACTTCCAAAAAAGACACAGTCTTGCATCAAAATGCTTTGCAAATGGATGACTTATATATAAAATCGTTTTAGCAAAGCTTGGCTCAGAGGTGCGCCCTCTGCGATTCTTGAACTTGAACCCGCCAAACGAAACTAACTATAAACTTCTAAAGTTTGTAGAAAGAAAAATTCACGGAATACCAATCTTAGTCCGTGCGTCTTTACTTTCCGATAAGCCGACTGTGTTGCACAAGATGTCATGCTCTTTAGCATGGATTATGGTTGCCGCCGTATCGCGTGCATTGAACTCGGCCATATAACGCCCATTTTGAAAGCACTCTGGATATGTGTGTATTGGCGGGCATTGTAAGTGCACGTCGCGTGTTTTAAGTTGGCAATTGGCCAAAACGAATTTTAGCCATATTTGACCAGCGGTTGCGTTACGGTTACATTTACATATGGCTTGAACGGGCACGTACTGGCCGCCAATGCCATACAGATTTATGAGCTTTAGTGGCCTCACAGGGCAAGTAGCTTGATCGCCAGAGTCAAGTGTCAAGTCTGGTAAAATGAAGAAAAACAGAACTCAGAAAGAAAAGCGGAAAAACAATTGAAAATTGTGCGGTGAGAGAGAGCAACGAGCAGTTAATTAATTTATCCAAAGTATGCCAACAGCGTTTTGTAGCCAAAAGGTAGCTGTGCCAGCGCGTAATAATCTCATCTTCATCTACTCAGCGACATCATCAACGGCCCCTTTGGTCCGCCTCCCGTAAGTCAGCGTCAACAACAAAATATAAAAAATAATTTAATTAACTTTGTTAATTGACTTTAAAATTTGTCGCCGGACTCATCGTGTCTCATTTCATCTAAAGTGCGGCTTCTCTTTGCTCTTGCCGCTAAATGTCGAGCTAAAAGCCATTAAGTTGTCTTATATATCAACAAACATCTTTGAACTGTGCTCCGCTCATAATCATATGACATAAATTCAAATATATTTTTTACTTATGCATGGAATTTTAGCCCAGGGACAGAGCCGTATTACCATATTTTTAAGCGATGGAAAATCTGGTAGCATCTACTAACATAAAGTGCACTGAGTCTGTGTAGGGACATTTCTCCGGTCTATTGTCGGGCGATGTTGGGAATAATGCCACCTTCGGAGTTCACTTCTCAAAGTCTCCAATCGCAAATGACGGCGTGGTTATACCGCCGCCTAGCTATGACGAAGACAGGGTTGAACTCAAGCGGCTCGAAAAGAACAATGTTCCACCTGTTCCAGACTCTTTTATAGAAAATGGCTGGATGAAAGCATGTCGGGTGACTGAAACCTTACTGTCCTCTACCCTGTCCTTAAGAAGGTTTGTGTAAGTTTTCTTTCTATGGCTTATTAAGCCTTTTCGAACTTGTTGTGTCAGAGACTAAAGCCATACACGAAAGTACTGATTGATCAGATATTTACAGTACGCCAAAACAAACCTGAAAAAGACTCGTGAATACCAAATCTACACACACAATTTCTTTGTCGATTATAAAAAAGCATTTGATAGCCCGTTGAGGGATCGCGTGTCCCTGCAAAGTTGGTACGCCCGTCAAGGTAGGAAAGCACCCCTCCGAACCTTTTCATAGCGAGCGAAGCTTCAGACACGGCAACGCCCTCTACTGTGACCTATTCAACTTTGTGATGGAGAGTGTCTTGCGGCGTGCATCGAAACGGGAATATATTCTATAGAAGTGTTCAGTTGCTGCACGCCCATCGATCTTTGGTCGTGCTAAGCGAGCAGCTACCGGAGCCTTTGCGGCTATTGAAAGAGAATCTGCCAGAGTTGCTCTGGTTGTCAGTGAAAGAAAGACAATGTATGTGTTTCTTCTAGTGGCAGTCGAACTCGCGTCGTTTCAACTCTCAGATTGATATACTTTTGATATTGTCAAGGATTTCGTCCCCTTGGCACCACCGACACAATGAAGAACGATGCCAACATGAAGATCACTATCTGGAGCCGTCTTTGAGCCGTTTTGTGTTGAGCTGCTCTACAGCTGCCAAGCAACCAAACTGTGTTCCGCTGCGCAAAAGCGTTCAGCTGTCTTCAATTCTAGGAGTTGGAGTGTACCCCTGTTCATGCACTTCTGGTTGGTGGTTTTTGCACTACTGAGATGAATCTCACAATTGTGTGATTAAATATTAACGATGATGCTGTGTGATTGTGTTAGTGTAGTTTTTAATTTTGTTGTGCAATCAAATTTTGTTTGAAATTTGTATCGCTGCCAAATACGTCAATGGGACTTCCCAAGGTTAAAATGTTTTAAAAGTACTAATGGCACCTAATCTATAGTAGCTCATCAATTTTAGTTAGAATAAGTAGATTAGATTTGTGGTGGTTGCGATGGCTAATCAGAGAAGGTACAACCAATGTACAGAGCTCGGCTTCAATGGTTTTACTAAAAGTCCATATACACTCTTAGAAAGCTCAATTTTAGTTACTCATTTGCTTGTTTATATGCTAAATTATTCTGTAAATTTCTTATTTTACGCTCTTGCAGGTTTATATGGTAACGATGATTTCCACAACGGCTTACTGCAGGCCTTCAGCTCTGGCAAGCAAGTTGAAGGACTTGTGCTCAATTTAAAACGACAGGTGAGTTGGGTTATAGTACTATACACCTGCATCAATATTAATTAAGTATAATCAGTGAAAATGGAATGAATTTCTTGGCTTCTTTTAATTATTCGGTACGCAGAACTTTAAAAGTCAACCGTATTTCTTTAAAAGTTAACTTTCAATAATAACTCTAAAATGAATTAACTTTCCAATTCGTTAATAGCGATTTGCGCCTAGCACTTAAAGCTGCCAAATATGTTTTTGCTTAGATAAAAGACTATCTTAAAACTTAACTTAAAATTGGAGTTACTTTATGCTGCCGCTTCAGCAACTCTGCCAAACTAAAGTTGTGTGTGTGTGAGTTAGTGTGTGCGTCAGGCGCCATGTCTAAGCCATAATTTAAGTCTGTGCCAGTTGGGGCATGGGCACGCCCATATACATAGCAGCAGACACACCCAACTGCCGCACAGCAGGTGAGAAAAGTTCAAAAGTTAATGACCAAAATGGGTAAAATAGGGGGTAAAACTCTACACCAACGCGTTCACACATACATATTATATGGATATACTAGAGACATGGACCAAACCAGGAACAAAGACTAAAAACGAAGCTCATAAAAATAGTTTTACCGTAATGTTTTTCGCTTCCGTACTTGTGTTACGCTTTAAGTACACACAGACGCAGTTACAAGAGTTCAGCCTAAAAGCAGGCAACACACACATATAGACATAGACGTGCATGTGTGTGAGTGAGTGTGAGTGAGTGAGTGTGAGTGAGTGTGAGTGTGAGTGTGTGTGTGAGTGAGTGTGTGTGAATGAGTGTGTTTGTGCCTAGATAATTAATAGCATTTTACTTAAGAGCCAAGCAATGCCAGACCGGCCATCTGTTTGGCCAGAAACCGCCAGCCGTTTAGACGTCTCTTTCTCCTCTCCCAACAGTTGCTGCCTTTGAAGGTGGCTGCTTTCGTGATAGCTCTTATGCGCCCTCACTCGGTTTCTCTTTTAACCTTTATTAGAGGATGAATGTGCATGCGTGTGTCTGTGTGTGTGTGTTTAGAAAGTTTTTGAATAGAAGAAGTTCATGTCCCTGGTTCCATGTCCAATCCTACAACTGTCAACATAGCAAAGCATTGCCGGCCGCTTTTAGCTTGATTATAATGAGCAAAGTTGCGTTGGCTACATTTGTCCCGCACCCTTTCCGTGCTCCTGCCCCAATCTCATTACATCTTGCAAATTAATGCTGAGGATGAAGTTAAAATTAAAGCCATGTTTATATGTTTTCTAGACTGACTCCATCAAACATGATCTCGAGAAGAAAATGGCCTCACACAAGCTGGAACAGCAGGTGGAAAAGCAAGCTCATAACAATCAAACGGCCGTCATGTTGCTCCTTCAGACATGTATCATGGTCCGTGAGAATACCTCACGTGCGGTTATCTCGTTGGACAACATGGTGCTCTATTTTATGAAGACTAAAGGCAGCGAAAATGATACATCGCTTATGGGTCTCTTGCACGTATGTTGTTTTATATTCGCATAATCTTTTAAGCTTATTAACTGAAAAGTTATTTAACTTTTGCAGCTGGGCGAACTCTATGAATCTATACGCTGGCCAGCTACGCTCGGTTTTCTCACCGTGCTGCTGCTGCTGTGCACGGTGCTGGTCATCGGCGTGGCACGCCGCTCACGTTGCACGCTCATCTTTTTCAGCGTTTCGGGTCTGTTCTGCATTATCATTTGTTGGCTACTTGCAGGCATCTATTTGGCGTCCAGCGTTGCAGCCGGCGACTTTTGCATGCGTCCACATGAGTATATGTGCCGGCAGGTGGGCATGGTAAGTAGTGATTCAAATATACATATGTATAGAAAATCGATATCCAATTGTTACTTCTATTTTATTGACAAACACAGCGTAGTCCATATGTTTACTTTCTCAACTGTGGAACACTGCGTAATCGTTTCATCTTGCGCTTAAATGAGTCCAGGGATCTGGTGGAACGTGCACGCGAAAGTGTTTATTCGTTACAACGGTACGTAATTTAACATTTTAACTTGGATAAATTAAAATACAATCAATTTTTGTTTGCAGCATGAGCCTCGACACTTATCCACGCATTGATATACGTCGCACACTGGAAGCCATGGAGCATGACCTGGAAGAGACCAAACAGAATCTAACTGTGCTATCGGGCACTTTGGATCGGCGTGCCATTGATCGGCATTATACTGAGGCCTTGCGAGGCCTCTGTGGGGGCGGTTTGCTTGGCTTAAGTCTTATGATGGTAGCAGGTCTGTTAACCTCATTTCTACTTACCATACTCGTCTATGCAGATTCACATGCCTGGATATATTTAACCAAACGGTAAGCAGTTGTGTCTGACTCTCTAAGAGCGACCCTGACTCATGTTATGTTGTATTCACAGACCACCGCTGGATGGTGACAAATCGGAGACAGTGCCGCTGTTTCCTGCCTCGAATGCGCCCAGCGCCAGCATATCACCAACTGCACCTATCAGCACAGGCACCATCAATCGAACGCTGCTGCATCATCAGCAGGCTCATGGCGTTAGCAGCTCTGGAGGTGTCGGCGTCGGTGCTGCTAGCGGTGGCAATATGAACAATGGTCCCGGCACTGGACCCTATCGCAATGGCACGGCGGGAATGAGACAAGGGTTGGCATCACCATCATCACAATCAACCAACACATCATCTACTACAACTTATCACAACAACAACCACCACTACAACCACAACAACACACAGCATAGAACTAATACAGCAAACTTGGCTGGGTCGGTCTCTGGTGGTGGATTGTTGTTGGCCCGCGTCAGCGGACGACGCACTCCGTCACCGCCGCCTGGCTATGATTTGGTGCATGGCACAAGGCATGAAGTTTAATTTTGATTTCGTTTTTCTTAGTTTAGAGTACATAAAGTTCTTTTGTTTTTTTTTTATAGTTTTATAGTTTCGGTTTACTTCATTCGAATTTTCCAAATTTTTCATTTCCATTGTTTATAATGTTTTAAGTACATAGTATATGCCTTTTGTACACCTGACCATTTCCCACACTACTCCCATCCACCTAATGCATGTTTTTCACTGTATATAGACTTATATTTCGGTTTATATTTAAGTTTTGCCTTAAGATTGTAGCAGCGCATCTAATGACACATATCACATAGCAATTATCTATAAAAGAGATATTCCTGCGATGACTTAAAAAATAGATCCAAGGATACAGCTCATCTTTTGTACATCTCTTTTATCTTGCAATTAAACGTTTATACTTAATTAATATATCAGTCTTAGGCGTGTTTCGATTTCAACTTGACAACTTTAATACTTTTGGACACAGTTACTAAATTTTTATTATTTTACAATAATTATGGAATATTAAAGTTGAAATCGTTTGCTTCAATTTATGTTTTTGGTTTTTTTTTTCGGGAAATTAAGTTGCAAACGTTACTTTTAGTTTTTATAAATAATTACGATAATGTGTAATCAAGCAATTAAAAATGTTTTAAAAAGTCTGCACACTTGTGATAAATACTACATGGTCTTCACAGCTTACTTGTGATACTTCCTGTTTTGCGGCATTTGCTTCTGTTTAAAATGCAAACTCGGTATCTACATAAGTGAATCATATACATGGCATTCAGGCTCATTAAATTCGCTTTTTTTTTGTATATTTTCTGTGTTCCCGTATTTGATTTATGTTTGTCAACACGAAACGCGCCTAATAATATAGAGTATACCATAGTGTGCTTTCGATTTAAACGGATTCTCATGCCATTACTCTCTTTCCGTAGGTCTGGTCATCATACGCTTGGCCGTTTGCCCTCGCATCATCAACAATCGTCATCGTATCTGCCGGGACCCAATAATGGCAAATATGCGACACTCAGCAAGCAATGTAAGACGCTCGAATCGAACGACTTTTACTGAGATTCGCTTGCCTGCAGCACATATGCAGGCAATAGCAACAACAACACACAGCAGAGTAGCAGCAACATCCAAACTAACATGAACAGCAGCAGTAGCAATACCAATACCTTGAAGAACATATTTGCCTCGGCCACATTACCGCGCTCCACTGGCTCCTCTATACGCTCCGTGCTCTCCGCCCAAGCGGGCAATGCCATTTACAAATCCACTGGCAATGGCCTAGATGCTGATCTGAGCGATGATCGTGATCCGCGCGATGTGACCAATAATAGTTTCAATCGCTTTGATCCCAAGTACATAAGCATTGGACCAAAGGCAGTGCGTGGCAATAACAATTTGAATATTGTCGCTGCGGCCACGGCGAATAAATGCGCCACACTGCGGCATGTGGGTCGTTATGGTGGGTCGCTAAAAGGCGCCTCGCCATCACCCAATCTACGTAGCGCCAAGACACCATCAATAGCCACAGTATCGAAGGATTACTGCCAGCAGCCGGACTGCATACCGCAGGTATTTGCGGCCACTTCTACGGATATGTTGGTATCTGGCACTACTCAAGTGACAGTGCCACAGCAAATGATATCAGCGCCGCCAGCGCCAGCTCAACCACAGCAGCAACAGCAGCAGCAAATATTAATGCAAGCTCAAACACAGCCCCCGCCACCGCCGCCACCCAAGCCAAAGATAGTCAATACTTTTACGGAAATACCGGGCACTACGGGCGTGGGCAGCTCCTATGCCAAGGAGCAGCAGCAGCTGGCCTTGCAGCAGCAACAACAACAACAACAACAGCAGCTGTTGTTACTGCAGCAGCAACAACAGCAGCAGCAACAGCTGCTGGCGCTGCAACAGCAACAGCAGCAGCAACAACAACAGCTGCAACAGCAACAGCATCATCCACCGACGACGCACATATTGCCGCCCTCGGCTGTTTATAGCATTGAAAGTAGCAACGTTTATCCACAGTCTCAGCCTGTGCCCACGGCAGCACCACGGCTACAACGCGCACTGAATCCTGGCTCGATTGTCAATCAACCGCTGCCCGATATACCCGTACAATCGCCCACCACGCCCGCGCCACAGTCCAAAATCTCAGCGCAGCCTCTGTGCGCGGCTAATCTGAGTCAATATCGTTCACTGCAGCGACCGCAAAATCAAAAGATGCAGCTGACGGCAACCTCTCAACAGCAACAACCACAGCCGCCCTCACTGCCGCCAAAGAATCGCCATAAATCCACGCGAGATGCCAGCAATGCCAATCATAATAATATGCAAACGCTGCCGCCCAAATCGGCCAGTTTGCGTCAACAGCAATCGACCAGCTTTGGCTATGAGCGTGAACGCGAACGTGAGCGTAGTGAGCGACCCAGACGTGCCGAGACGCTGGACAATGCCCGCAGCTATGCGGAACAGCAGCAGCAATATGGTGGGCAAATGCAGTCCATGAAGAAGCAGCATAGCTACGATAGCTATCATCAACAGCAGCAGCAACAGGCGGCCTACTACCAACAGCAGCAGCAGCAGCAGCGCCAGCACAACAACAACTATCATCAAGGCAGCAGCAGCAAACATCAGCAGCAGCAGCAACAGCAGGCAGCTGCAGTGGCTGCAGCTCAGCAACAAGCGCTGCTTGTGGAACAGCAGCAGCAACTCTTCTATCGTTCGCTTAAACGCGGCGCCTCCCATGCCAGCAATGATCTATACTCTGTCACGGAATTGTAGGAGTGCGCCTGCTGCGGCGGCGGCGTTGATGTTGTGCGTCGTGCCACGGCTTGTGCCAGTGGCAGCACAGCATCAACGGCGCTGCACGCAGCGGCGGCGGCAGCCAGCACACAGACACAAAATCACAGGGAGCGTGAACGCGAACGTGACCGAGAAAGAGAGTGGGAGCGTGAGCGGGAGCGCGAGCGGGAACGCGAACATCAAAGCCAGCCTGCGGCCAGCGCACCCATACCGCTGCCGCCCAAGAAGCGTCAAGCAACGGCGCAGCAGCAACAGCAGCAGCCATGCAATGCGAATCTATGCGATGAGCATGAATACGATGAGTACTGTCCGCAGCAATATGAGTCACAGGCGGCGCCTGCAGCGACGCAGCCGCGGCATAGTGGTAGCAGCAAACAGCAGCAGCAGCGAGCGGCCACCTTTGATGTTTCCGATGCGCGAGACTATGAGCTGAAGCGTCTGGGCAATAGACGTTCGCAACAGCAGGCGGCCAGCAGCAAGCGAAATGGAACAGCTGGCGCTGGAGGAGCTAGTGGAAACAGCGGTGAACATCATCATCGCACGCATGATCGTGAGCGTTCACGCAGTGATCATCGCATAGCAAGTTATGCTTGCGAAGAGACAATGGCGTCGACAGCGCTTTGCAGCGGCGGAGCAGCAGGCGGATCTATGAGCGTGCTTGCAAACTGCGCGCCGCAGCAGCGCAGTCATCATCATCAGCAGCAGCAACAACAACAGCCGCAGCAGCAACATCAACAACAACAACAGCAGCAGCAGCATCAGCGACGAGAGAAAACCTTTAAAGTATGATTTTTAGAGACGTCATAAAAATTGTCCAATGACCACGACGTTGGCGTTACCAAGGGCAACAAAGGCGAAGGTATTACGCGGCGTAGACGCACGCGTTAATGCCATCAATCCCGGCCAGCCTTGACCCAACGGCGACGACAACGTTTGTGGCAACGCAGCGACGGCGACGCTGAAAAGCGTTGCGGATTTTTGTAATAATAAGAAATGCACGCAAAAAAAAGTATAAGTAAAAACCTGAAAATTAATGTAAAAAAAAGAAAATGGAAAAGCGCTAATGCTACAAAATTTTGCAAAAACGTTATGATGATACTGGCTTGATTTAGGCTTTGACATAGAGATATTTTTAGATAAAAACATTTCGAAAGTGAATTTCTTTATAGTCGTTCGAGGAGGCTACGGGCTCCTATATATGTTTTCTGTAATATGTATGTCAAATTCCACAATTTATGTAGAAACAAATGATCAGTTAGGGAACCAAGTTTTAAGTGATATTTATAAAGTTCAAAGAAGAAAGAAATGACATAAAACTGGCTGACGACGAGTTTTAATCAGTGTTCCATGTTCGATCTCTAAGCTAAAATCAAGACAGTATCATTGCGACTTGAGCTTTAATTCCAAAAACAAAAAAGAATTATAAATACTTTTAATTCAAAATCGAAAATTAAAGAATTGAATGCCAAACCTTATACATTTCTCTGAGTGTGAGTTATGCGTAATAGCGCCTGTTATTTGACATCTGTTTTGTACTTACCCCGAAAATTAACTTAAGTGAGATCTATAAGAATTTTTGAAGCAAAAATTTGTTCAATTAAGTGAAAGTGAGTTGAAGTCGTGACTTTTGTGAAAGACTTCAAGGCTGTGCCTCTAATGCAAATGCACAACACAGATACAGACAGACATTACACAGAGACTCACACAAACATATACGCTACACTCTTACATGTCACGCCCCCTAAATTAGTGCACGATTCAATCAAATTTAACTTAGTTTATTTCTTCTTTTTTTTTTTTTTTTGTCTGTTTAGTTTAGTACGAAATTTGTACAGTTTGGCGAACTACGGTCACCGATTGCAAAAGAGTATTTAGTTGTAAGCAATTCTGTAGTAACGCAGAACAACGAGTTTTTTGTAATTTAAACTAGTTTCATTTAGAACTTAAAAAATGTGAAAACTCTGATCAAATTGTGTGCCGTGTGTGACTCGATATTTAGCCTTATTTGTACAAATTGAGAAAGTACTATTACTCATGATTCGAATAGTCGGAATTTCAGCAAGCTGCTGCTTTTTTTCCAACCAAATCTACTGCAATATATAAAATACTGAATGCTTGTGTTGTTGCCTATTGTTAGATATATGTAATTATGATAAATCCAAAACTATATAAGTTTACATATATATAAATTATTTTTTTTTTATTTTTTGTGTGTTTTAATTTAGCCATAAGTTATGCTTAAGCTACAATTATTTATTTACGCTCATAAGTAACCTAATGCCTAATTAGTATAACTTTAATATAATTGTATTTTAACAAATTTACACCATTTATTTTTGCATAATTTACAAAAAAAAAACAACTTTGGTTTTGCCTATTTATTGTCACTTTTTATTTAGCATAATTTTTTATTATTTAAAAATCCGTTGCAAAACAAAATAACAGCGAAAACATATGAAATTTTTGTGACGTCAGAAATCTAAACAAATGCTAAAAACATAAACTAAAAATAATATTAAATAAATAAACAAAACGAAAGAGAAGAAACAAAGCACAAGACAGTAATGCTCAAAGATAAATACTAAAAACAAAAAAAAAAAACATTTCACTTAAAATAAAAACATTTTAAACACAAACAGAAAAAAACGATACAACAACAAGCACAACAAATAGCGCAATTAGTAGCAAAAAGTTGACAACTTGATCAAAAAAATACACATATATATATATAAAAAATATTAAATTGTATGAATTTCAACAAACAAAAATGTAAACAAAACTGCGACAAGCCCATAACGTAAATTGTTTAAATATTTTACAAGTAAAACAAAATTATAAAGCATATATACATAAACAAATCAAAAGATTCGATATATATATATATATATTATACTATTTATATATATATAAAAAACCATGTTCAGGTCAATAACTGCATTTAAAAATTTGTTAGGCGTTACAAATTATGATCTTTTACATAAAAAACAAACATAAAAAGTAAAAAAAAAAAAAAACAAATGAAACCGCAATAAGAGAAAAATGTTAATGTACATTACATACAAAAACAATTGACAACTTATTATATACATAAATAAAACATACACTCACATATATTCCAATTGCTGTCCGAAACAATTGTTGTAAACTTCAAGCTATATACACCTCTATATATAACACACACACACTCACACACATATATATACATAGATATATGCGTTTATATACATAAAGCACATAAACAACAGCCATACATAATATAAAATACATACAAACACAACTAAACTATAAATAAAATGTTTACAATTTAACGAATTATGCGCTCAAAAAACAAAAACAAAAAACATAAATAATATAAAAATTATACTCTCTGCTGTGCAGATGCAAATAAAAGGCAAGCTAAAATTTAATATATAAAAAATAAAACTTTTTAAAAACAGTATGAGGCAAATATTTTGCGCATCCTTTAAGATTCAAAAAACGGCAAACTAAGAATCCAATATAAATTATGTAGTTTCTTAAAGTTAAACTCAAATATTCCAACATAAAAAAAAAACACAAAACAAAAACAAAGCATTTTAGAATTTATAAAATAACACAAAAAGCGCATATAATATAACTACATATATGTATATACATATGTATGTATAGTCCCCCCCTTTCATGTGACAAAATGTTCTCACTTCTATAGTCTATTCTATCCACAAACTAGTTACTTTTTGATTACGCACTGCAGGCAGCAGGAGTGAAAGAAAGCAAAGAGAGAGCGAGACTGAAGCATAGTAGAATAATATAAGCAATGACTGCTCTTTTAGTTAATACGAGAGAGCGTGTGGCAACTATTCATACCTTACTATTATTCTACCATCAGCGCAACTCATGAAAAGTCTTTAAATTTCGCCGATAGCAACACAGTGTGAGAGTGAGAACTCACTACAATTGTAGCTCAACTCAGTGAATCCATTCTACTCTCTTTTGTAATTCAAAAACAATATAAAGTGTAAACCTTCCTATGTTTGTAGTACAACCTTTTGCTGTTTCTCTTTAACTGACTGTCTCGCTCTTGCTTTCTATCTCGCTCTCTGGCATTCTACAATATCACAACTCAAAGAGCTTGAAAGTAATAGAGTGGAATCCTGTTGAAAAGTGACCACTTTCAGGCTGCTTGTGTTGCTGTCTCTGTCAGACCGACTTACTCGTAGACAAAGTTTAGAAAAAGAATGAAAGTGAACGCTTTTCGGCTCGTCAACTCAATGTAACGGCCAAGGATTCTACTCTATTAAATTTCATGCTCCTTGATCACAAACTGTAGCAATAAATTTACAAACACACAGTTAACAATAACATTCCACCAGAAAGTCTTAGAAAGAGAGAGCATGCCATAGTAATGTGGGTTTATTGTATCCCCTTTAAATCCACGAGCAGCCGTAAACGTCACAAATCTGCAGTAGATGCTCTCAAATCAGAATTCTCTTTCAACCGAGTTTCAATCCCACAGACATCTTTCAAAGAGTCTGATGCTATCTTTTCCAAGCGAATTCTAACTTAGTTTAATTATTAGTTAAAGAAAGCTGCCGACAGATTTTTTGTTGTTGAAAGGCCAGGGAAACCCCATCCAGTGGTGTCTCGCACACCATTTAGTGTTTCCGAGCTCTAAATTGTTGTGTAAAACAAATTCAAAAGCTTAAATTTTTTGTTTTTGCTCTTTACCTTTAAAACTAATGTTTCGATCACAGTGAAATGTGCAGTGTGTCCCGTGCAGCCTAAACGCACTGATACTAAAGACATAAGCAAGGTATACTTAACAAGGTAAACTTTTGATTTGATTATTTTCAGTTTCAATGAGCAGTCTTCCTTAAGTAACACAAACTAGTCCGAGACTTACTTTGCGTCGGTGCCCTAACGCACTTTCTAACCACATGGCGAGAATCAATTGGACCCATTGTACCTTTTGGCGTTAGTTGAAAGATAGTCTGTGTCCAATCCGTGCGTTGGCAAGAGAAGCGATATGGGAATGAACATGATGGCAAGAGGAGGGTTGATCGGCTTTGTTTTTGCTCTCATACAAAATGATTTACAAAAGTTTGAAAGTTTGCGAATTTCCATAAATGATGCTGTGCTCACATCGACAACTGGCTCTCACACACGAATCGTTTCAGTGCCCTAAAATCGGACGATCCCTTGGACGAGATCGGTACATGCCTTTACCCTAACCGAAGAACTTCTTTGAGGACTTTTGACATGCGTTCAATACTCTTGCAACGTTTCAAGATTTGACTTCAATAATGCAAATTGCAAATGCTTTTTGAGCGACTTTTAAGAAGGAACTGAAACTTGGCTTTTCTGAAACGAATCTGCACATTGAGCATGCAATAACTAAACTTAAATCAGATCATTCTGTGTTCTAGTTTGCGATTGTCTACTGTAGCGTCCATAACTTCTGCGCCCAATCAAGTTAACACGCGTAATTAGGTTCGATACATAATAACCTATAAATACATGATAAAATTTAGTTAACAAATAATTTTGTAATTTTTGACGGATTTTTCGTTCAACTTTTTATGCGGCTGTTTGTCTTGTATATATTAGTACATAAATATATAGAAGAAAAAAAAAACACAAAAATTACTCATGAATTTGGCATTTAAGTAATTGTGTTTTGTGCAAAGAATTGTTTCACAATGTAGCGTAGTAATATATTACCCCATAAGGCCAAAATAGTTCTTAATAAAATGCAAATAGAAATTTGAAACGAACTCATCAACAAAATAAAAAGAAAATACCAAATAAATAAAGTTAAAGTGCTGGAGGCAGGTATTTACTTATAGCATTTAATCATAAATATAAACACAACAAAAGAAACGAAACGAATAATTATTATATTAAAGTAAAATTAATTAATTAATTAATAAAAAGAACGTATGTAATACAAGAAGAACAACAACTCCAGACACATTTTAGCTTAGACCAAGAAAAATCAAATAAAATTAAATGAAATAAATAAAAACTAGCGCATTTATCTTACTTAACAGCATAAACGGCAAAGCAAATATATGATATTAAAAGCATAACATATTTATAAAATAAAATTAGAACAAACTCTTTTAAGTAAGTGAAGAAGAAGATTTCTTATGTTTTTCAAAAGCACGCCCAACTGATGCAATAATATTGTTTTCGAAGCGTATTTTATATTATTATTGTCATAACATCATAAGTCTGTAAATTTGTTAACATTTCTAAACTCGTCTTAAGGTAATACGCATACGTCGTAGTAGTTTTAGGTAAACCGAATTACAATTATAACTATATTATAATTATAACTTGGCAAAAATCAACAACAAGCTCACATTATATAAGCAAAGAAAACCGTGTGAATTATTGATTGATTAATAAACAATTGTTAAAAGCAGCTGCTTTAAAATCAACATAAGAAATGAAAGAAAATGAAAAATACTTATATAACAGTTGTGAACAAATTATATTTACATAACGTATAAATCGAGAAAATTGCATAACAAATTGATTAATATAAAAACTTAGGATGTTATTTAACTTTTCTGCAATGCAAAACGCATTTCAGTTACAGCAAGTAATCAACAGCAATTAATAATTATAAACAAATTTTAAAGCGCCGTTAAAATAAATGTTACACAAAGAAAACCAAAAAAAAGCAAAACAACAACAAAACGTAAATTGTAATTGCAGCGATGCGTACGAGGAACATTATGAGACAACTGACAAAGGGAAATTGTATGAGTTTTCCACAAATAAAAAACCAAAAAAAAAAAAAAAATTGAAAATTCAAACAAACAGCTAGTTGAGTTTTATTGTAGATGGCGCTAACTGTAACAGTGCTGCCAAGCAACAACCAGTGGTGCCCAGCACGCTACTGCTGCTACTCAAGCAGTCTGGCAACCTTGTCAGCTGTTTAGCCGCAGAACGAACCAAACACACAAAATCAACATGCAACCAAACTAAATTATTCGCACAAAACTGCTTAAACTCAACGCTTTGAAATGGAAAATGATTATAGTGGCACACGTTGCTACTTGTGCAACTGCAAATTGAAATACACCAAGGTGTACGAGTGCATGTTTCAGGAACGTCTAAGTACAAGTGATCAGCCGGCGACCAAACTGGCCGACATTTTAACTATCATTTTCGGTTATCAGCTGGAAAAAGACAAGGTGCATACAACGGTAGGTTACATTTGCAATTATTCTTCTTAGCAGGCCATACCAACCCGTTAGCGGATTACGGCCTCATGCAGAGCACTCTTCCAGGCGCCTCCGCTTCTCGCGCACCTTCTCCAATCGCTGTTACCAAAGGTAGTTAATGTGCTCTCTACCCGATCCTTCCAACGGAGGCATGGAACTGGATGTCGTCGTTTCCAACTCGTAAAGGGTCAAAAGTTTTACGGAATACTCGCTACGCTCAAACACTCCCAAGGGGATTTTCATCATACTGCGTCATCACCCATGATGAGTTTCGTCTGGCGAGAGTGGTCTCTACTACTCTCCGCTTCATCTCCATGCTGACATCGTTCTTCGGCGGTGCCAAGGTAGACGAAATCCTTGACAACGTCAAAAGTACTTGCCGCTCAAACACGCCCAACGGAATTCTCATCAGACAGCGTCATCACATTTGAAATTATCTAATTGAATAAACTTATTAAATATTAAATATATTGCAGTTGCTGTGCAGCACGTGCAAAGTAAGACTGTTAAACTTTGAGGAACTCGAGCACAAATCGCAGGAGGCACGCGCCGAAATACTTAGTATGTTCAACGCCAAAGAAATATCGGATATTGAAGATATCAGCGAGACTGGGAGCCCAAATGAAGATGAGGATGCCATGGCAGAGCTTAGTAACTTGTATCCAGATGATTTGCTAGATGATATCTTATATGTCTCAAGCGAAGAAAAAACAGGTGTTTTAGCTAGATTTACCAACTGGTAATTAGCAACTCATGCGTCCTTGCTTTTTTAGAAACCAAGCACAGCGAATCTCACAAGTCACCTGTCAGCTATGACTGTTGCACATGCACTCAAACGTTCCAAACGAAGAAGGAGCTTACTATACATCGCCGCAGCCATGCGCCAGTAAAACAGTTCACATGCGAGTACTGTAGTCAAAACTTTAAGCGACTCGAATATCTGCAAATTCACATACGCACTCATACAGGAGCACGGCCTTATAAATGTGACATATGCGACGCCAGATTCACACAGCGCTCCAATGCGCGCACTCATATGCAGACAACGCATCTTAAGGAGGCCAAGTTTAAGTGCACCGATTGTGGCAAGAAATTCAAGCGGCGGCGCTTGCTGGAGTATCATATCAAGTCGGTGCACACACAAGTGCGTGACATTAAGTGCGTTCAGTGCGATGCCACATTTAGTCATCCAGCCTCATATAAAAAACATTTGCTATGCCATGCGGGCATTAAGCGGTTTAGCTGTGAAATTTGCGGTAAGCACTTTAGTCGCCAAGAGAATCGCAATGTGCATCGCTTTGTGCACAGCAATAAAATGCCATATGCCTGTGGTGTTTGTGACGCGGGTTATATGCGCAGGTCACAGTTAGTGACCCACATGGAAAAGACTCAGCATACAGGCGGAGAAATCGTGGTGAATAAGCCAGAGTTTAATTTGGCCAAGAGCGCTACAGTAGTAGATGAACCAACACCACACCCACCAACGTGCAATTAAGGCAGCACATTATTTGAATGTAGCTCTTTGCCATTTTTGTTTGTCCCTTTAATGTTTGAAACAAATGTTTTCTAACAAAACATTATGAATTACCAAGAAATTTCAAGATTTGAAAAATTTTGGTTATTTTACTAAGATGGCTGCAAATTGCAATTCAAAACCAAAAAAAAGAGCGATTTTTTAGCAATTGTTAAAATTTTAAATTCAAGTTTTACTCTTTTTAGGCACATACTCCTTTATATTAATCCATAATCCCATTATAATTGCCTTAATAGCATCTATCGATAGCATTTCAAGTTTCAATGAAAGAGTTTTGCAAGATATTGCATCTAACAACCTGATAAGCCAATTCCGTAACGAAGTTATTAGAATGATCGATAAACAGTGCAATGAAATGGCGAACCCAAAACGTTTTCCAAATTCAAAATCAATCTTTGTTTGGCAAGCTTATTACTAAAACTACTCAATTTAGGTTTATGTCTCGAAAATCATCGCAATTTATTTGAAACATTATGAAGCTAAATGCAAATGAACTGAATAATGAATAGAAATATTAATCTAATGCATCTAACAACATAACCGTAACGAAGTTATTAGGTTGATCGATAAACAATGCAATGAAATGGCGAACCCAAAACGTTTTCCAGATTCAACCTTTGTTTGGCAAGCTTATTACTAAAACTACTCAATTTAGGTTTATGTCTCGAAAATAATCGCAATTTATTTGAAACATTATGAAGCTAAATGCAAATGAACTGAATAATGAATAGAAAGATTAATCTAATGCATGTAACAACCTAATAAGCTAATTCCGTAACGAAGTTATTAGGATGATCGATAAACAGTGCAATGAAATGGCGAACCCAAAACGTTTTCCAGATTCAACCTTTGTTTGGCAAGCGTATTACTAAAACTACTCAATTTAGGTTTATGTCTCGAAAATAATCGCAATTTATTTGAAACATTATGAAGCTAAATGCAAATGAACTGAATAATGAATAAAAAGATTAATCCTAAACAGAACTTAAATCGCATTTTTCATTTAAAATTCAGAAACTTTTGTGTTGGTTCAGTTATTTTTTGAACTTTCTATTTTAAAATGATCTTATGTTCTGAATTTATATATTCATATCGTTAGCCGTTCCTTCGGATGCGATAGTCGTTTGCAACGAGTAAAGGGCCCAAGCTCGTACGGAGTACTTTCCGCTCAAACACTCCAAGGCCATTTCCACCAGACTGCGTCATCACCCATGCTTCAGCGCCATAGAGCAAAACGGGAAGAATGGGTGTAGAATTGTAGAGTAGTAGTTTCGTCTGGCGGGAGTGGTCTCTACAACTCAATTGCCAACTGAGACCAAAGTTACATCAACTCGCAAGAGTGATTCTTCGCTTGATCTCCATGCTGACACCGTTCTTCATTGTAACGGTAGTGCCAAGGTAGATAACATCAAAAGTATAGTTTCAACATCAATCGAGATTTGGTGGGCCTGGGTTCTGGCGGAACAGGGTTAAAGCTTCTGATCGCTATTCACCGGGGAATGGCCAAGGTGATACCTGTCTCTACCTTAACTAAGTTAGCGCACAACCTCCACGTGATGCCCCCCGGATAGCTGCTCTAATCGCCACCCGCTGTTAGAGATGAATATGCGCAGCCAAGCCGTCTCTGTTCCCTAAATGGGTTCTGCGTAGAACCCCCCAATGTGAAGCCATGGATGTCTTTTTTATTAGAATAATACAAATTGGATAAATATATCAAAAGTTATGTTCAAACAGATAAATTAGCTTATATACAGCTAGAAAATTAGACTACATGTAAATAATCCTTCTGCATCCACACAACGCTGCCAGCTGGATTTCCAGCTGTCGTAAGCTTCCGGAAGATTGGCAGCTGGAATGCTCTTAAGCTTCCTCGCTACGGCCTCTTGTCTGTCATGATTTGCTTTCAGGCTGGTTATGAGGCGGGGGAAGAGAAAAAAGCGGGGCGACGTCTAGACAGTAAGGTGGTAGAGGCAGGGTTGCTATGTTTCTTTTGGCCAGGTATGCCGCCACGCCTAAGTCTGTGGAGCGGACTGTACGTTTTTTCAGCCGTTCGAGGAATTTCACGTAAAAAACTGCATACACAGTTTGTTCTTATGCATAGAACAAATTCCCTGTGGAGTACTCCTTTCGAATCGAAAAAGCTTATGAGCATGTTTTTCTGCACCGACTTTTTCTGCCGTGACGACGTTTGAGTGTGCTATTCTGCGCTTTTATGTTTGAATTTTTTTTATGTTTCAAGCAATGCATTGAGCAGATCTTGGCGTATTCGTTTGCGAACTCTCTTTTCTTCATCAGTGACGAGTGCACTTGAAGGGTTTATATACATATGTCCATATATGGAGCGATCTATACTTTGCTTCGTCTGGAAGCCAATTGCCACCTTCTCTTAGCTCTCCCTTTCAATCAATCCCAGGCGGAAAACCCGTCGGCAATATGACTGCCCAGGACAGACTTTGTATAAACGGATATCATAAAATTTGGTGTGAAGGCTAGTGGAAGCCTAATCATTAAAACTAAGTGGATATTTTGCCAATACATGAGCAGCACCCCTCGCAATAGATATCTTAAACCCTTTTCGACCTTTTTTTCGTACTACAACAAGATCGACCCAAGAATACACAAGTAGTCCCGGTTTATCCGCAGAAAAGTGTGTCTTATAAATGGGCTTATAGAGCAGTTCTGTTTTATTAGACTGAAAATAAGTGCCGAAATGTAATTGGAGCCCAACTTTCTGCATGCAAGCGAAAAGCAACAGATTCAAACCAGTTCAGTTTTGTGTTTACTCTTTTGCTGCCTCTAAAATATCTTCAAATCTGTCAATAAACTGAAAACTACCGTTTAATCAATTGGTGTTGTTTGCTTGCTATTGTATCGCATCGAAGACCATGAATAGCTATCACAATACCAATTAATGAAAAGCTCCATTGATAGTTTGTAAATGGGTAAAATTTGTGGGTTTCCTATTATGTAAAGCGTTACATCGAATCAATTCCATTTGCAGCCGCTTTTCAGCAGTCATGTTAATTTTAAGTTAATGAGTAGCCATGAAAGCTGTAAAAAACTGGGCTGAGTCTATTGGATCATGCAGCTGCGTATAGTACAATGCCGCCCACTTGATTAGGAACACCAATTTTTAATGTTTGCAAGTCCATATTTGCAAAAGAAAGAAAGAAAATTAATTGAAATTGGAAAATTCTCTTAGGAAATAATGGAATTTAATATGCATTAATAGAGGAATCAAGGGACTTGGCTCTGGTGGAACAGGGTGAAACCATTCACTGGGAATGGCCAGAATGAGACCTGTATCTACCTTAAGGCACAGTCTGTTAACGACCAGAAACTAGTAAAGGAAAATGATATACGGGTATACACCTGGTATGTCCGGACCGTTAATTGGAATGGTATCGCTATCCAATTGGCGCCATATATAACTACCTTACATATCAGACTGTGCCATCTCCTACAACTGTTACGTGGAGAGGCGCGAAGTTGTGCGAATTTTTTATTGGTCGTAACCGTGTCACCAGGTTCACCCCACTGAACAAGAGACTGGCAACTAAACGCATCAACGTAAAATTTTTCAACATCAGCCTCATTTGCGCTCCCGTCCCGACGGAGGATAAAGACGATGCATTCCCGATATCCACAATGCTAAGTGGCTGTTTCCTGATCAATCTACACCCAAACGGTTGAGCATGTTGTGATTGATGGAAGGCATTCAGTGTGCTGAATGTTCGTAAGTTCAGAGGAGTCAACATCAATACTGACCACTACCTTGTTGCAGCCAAGGTTTACATGCGGCTAAGCAAAGCAAAAAACGAACGATCCAGGTCACAGCGAAAGGTGGACGAAGCAAAGCTACAATCCCAACGTAATGCCGTAGCCTACTCCGCTCAATTTTCTGAGCAGCTCACTCAACCTCTCTATGAACCCGATAGCGCCGAGGGACTTTGGACGCTTATATCACACACGTACTACCGCGGAGAACGTCCTTGGTTTTCAACGCCCACTGCCAAGCAAGTATGATCAGAAGCTACTGCAGTTAAGAAGAACTTTGCAGGTGGCTGCTACTCGATCTGTGCGAGGTGCCTTTTCAGACGTAAAAAACCTGAGCCGGAAAAGCGCGAGTGAGAGGGGATCGAAGTGTGCTGGAGCTGGAATGAGGTCGTTTGTGTTTCAAAGTTTTAGTAACGGTGCGCCTTCCTGTTGAGATGCAAAAGGAAATCTGTTAGTGGAAGTGGAAGCAAACACTATTCCGGCTTATTATCGAGCCATGACGAGAATAATGCCGCTTCCGGAGTTAACTTTCTGAAATGCTTAATCACAGATGATGGTGTGGATGTACCGTCGCCTAGTTATGACGAAATTAGGATCGCAATCAAGCTGCTTCAAAACAGCAAAGCTGCTGGCGCAGACGGACTGTCTGCAGAGTTCATCGTTTCGAGTTTGTAAGGTGCGTGCACATGCTCTTTCAAAAAATACGGCTAGTTGAGAGCATGCCCGATGATTGGAAGCTTGGTGTCCTTTGTCCTGTTCTCGAGAAAGAACTGACCTTACCAATGTAGCTTTAGGGTAAGTGTACTGGTAAGTCCACCATTGGCCAGTTATTCACACTACGCCAAATCCTGGAAAAGACCCACGGACCCCAAATCAACACCTATCATCGCTTTGTCGATTATAAAGCAGCAGTTAAATGCCCGTTGAGGGATATGCAGCGTATATGCCGGTCTGTCTAAGTTTGGAATCCCTGCAAAGTTGGTACAACTATGCAGAATGACGTAAAGCAACACACGCAGTTCCGTCAAGCTAGGAAAGAGGCTCTATTTGATACCGAACGAGTATGCAGACAAGACGTTGCCCTCTCCTGAGAACTCTTCAACTTTGAAGAGAGCGTGTTGCGAAAGGCCACAGTACGACGGGATAATATGGAAATATAAGAGTGTCCAGTTATCGATATCATTGGTCGTACTAAGCGAGCAGTTACCGGAGCCTTTGCGGCTATTGAAAGAGAACCTGCCAGGGTGGCTGTGGTTGTAAGTGAAAGCAAGCCAAAGTAAATGCTGTCTTTGAGTGGAGAGACACAGCGGATGGACTCTCAGATGTTTTAAACTATATTTATGATTTTGTCAAGGGTTTCGTCCACCGTGGGACCACCGTCACGATTAAAAACGATATCAGCATGGAGATCAAGCGGAGAATCACTCTTGCCAGACGAAACTAACACTCTACAAGATGCTCGTCCTTTCCGTTTTGCGGACGATGATGTAGTCTGATGATGTTTGACTCTATGAGCTGTACGACGACGAAAGAAATTTCCACCAAAAAGGTCTTCAATGTGTAAAAAATGTACGTTTCTAATCAAGTGGGCGGCAGTGTCTATGCACTTTTAAGTGAATCAATCGATAACGAAACAAAAGCTATCAAATGTCTTATCCAAATCTTGTTAATCTTTACCAAAATTCAATTTCTTATGCTTTAATCTTTTTAGGAATCCAATATTTCTAGATTGTTAATAATGCAAGTTATTAGTTTCAATTTGTTTCAAAGAGCTGCAAATTAAATAAGCGGCCCAAATAAGAGCAACAACAACAAGAAACGTGTTATAAATTAAACTTTGATCCAAAAATCAAAACAAAAAAAGTGAATGGAACCATCAGCAACAACAACAACAACCACAACGTCTTCCAAAGCTTCGTTGCGGTCATGGAAATGCATTTTAATAAAAATGTGAAATGAGTAGTATTGTTGTTGTCGGGGTCTGGTCTTTCTTTGCCCTGGCCCAAAGCGTACCTAGAGCCAGTGCTGGGTAAGCAAAATCGGGCACTCAAGGCATAAGTAACCCAAAGAAAACAATAACGTACCACTTGGCGCCACATTACAGCCCGGGGGCATAAAAGGTGTTTAAAAAATTAAAATTATTTAACACCTTTTTATGGCAATCTGTTGTTATGGCACAGGTGACTCCGTCTCTCTAGTGTATGAAGGCAGGTACGTGTGCTGCAAAGTAAAGCTCAGCTGCAAAGTGCTTGGAAGTCTTCGGGTGTGTCCAATATAGTTATGCCGAAAGATGATTTAGTTGGATTTCCTATAATGATAATCTTATATTATTAGTGTTCACCGATTAACCCTCCAATGCCTTATTTTTCTTTTGACTAATTCGACAATTAGTTCTCCTGATACAGGTGATAATACGCTCTGAAAGCGACCCCGCCTAAGGGCGCTAAATACTAGACGCTCTTATACTAACTACCAAATGAGTTTTAAATGTGATTTCTGGTTGTAAAAATGCACATTCTGATCATTGGAACTTATCTTTGATACTTTCATTGTTTTTCTGATCCCAACAAATAGCCTTCTTTAGTTGAGCCATGAGTATGAGGGCCAACATAGATACTTAGTGAACTATTCTTGTATCACTCCGTGAAGCGTTTGAAATATTCATACCAAATGCTGAGCCAACAAGCTCCTCGGAATAGCCGGGTAAAATTTCTTTTCTCGCGACTGGAACGCCAAGATCTGAACGTTTTTGAATAGCTTTGTAAAGTATAAGAGAATCGCACTGAGTGAAAAGTTGTGTTCCCTATTTTTAATATGTTGCATCAGGTTGGGATTGTGTTGTGTGGATCTCATCTGCTCATCAACCCAGAGTCGTTGGGGCATGGGAATAGCTTGGAAACTTCAAGAAGCTGCTTACGAATGAAATCTGTCCAACTCAAACATTCCTTTTTGAGGGTATTATATAGAAATTAGACTAAAATCGGTTGCTTGCAATATAGAGTTGCTTCGATTTTCATCCCCAATACCATCACCAGCTGCAGAATCCCTTCTCCAAATAGTTATGGCATGTTCATAGCTTCACGATACGACATATAAGCGAAACTTAAAAAAAAAATTGGACGAAATGCCCAAACCCACCTTTAGACGGGGTCGATTCCTGAGCGATTTTAATCCACAATAGTTGTAGCACCCGTGTGGTGAGCGGGTTAGAGAATACCAACTCATCAGGTCAAAGCTTGTTGTATGAGACTACTAACAATGACACTGGGTTCTTTCGAGACCAGTAGAGCCATCCCAGGCCTTAAAAGGGTTGTGCGTAGGGATTGGGATCCACCACGTAACACCACAATTCCAATGAAAGAATGTATTTACATCAGGCCGTAACCCGATAACGGGTTGTTATGGCCAGTTAAAAAGAAGAAGACATCAAGAAGTTACCGAGATATCTCAGTATGATAAAGAGGAAGAAGCAGAAGAGGAATAGAAAGAGGAAGAAGGGAACGGAAAGTACTTGACAAGTGGAGCCCCCTAGTGTTAATATATAAGCTAGAGCTATTCGGGGCATCATCTTGAGACTATGAGATATGTACATAAAGTCTTTTCTATAGGATTAACTTTTAAAAGAATTTATAAAAAACGCTTTTTTGTATTCGCCATTTCACTTGCGCTAAAGCCAAAATATTTAAACTTGTTTGCTTCAAATTTGTAGTAATTTTTTGCCTATTCAATCATGGTGTCTCTTTAACGATTTGTCAGTTAGTTACCGCCTCGTTCAAAGGCCACAAAGCGCTACAACAACAACAAAAGCAACAACCAACAGCCAACATTTCACACATTGTCTTTGCCGCATTTCACTTTCGTCACATTTACCTACAACTGAATAGTCAATCATAAAGCATAAGACCCCGAATGCTAATCGTTGATGCTTTGTATATCGATTGTGTATATCGATTGTGGTTGCATTGACCTGTCTAGCAATTCAATGAAAATTGATGACATTCGAATTATCTAATGTGTTATGGATGAAGGCGAATCGAAGGCAAGGGGGGAATGTTGCGCCTCGATAAGCTTGTTGGCACAGTTTAAAAGAGAAATGACAAAAGAAATGTCTGCCATGAGGTAACTTCCCTATATAGGCGCATGTAATACCTTTGACCCTGGTTAGGTCAACTTACCGAGACAGCTGAGAAATAGATAGAAAAAAAACTACAACAATGAAGCAAACAACAATTCAGGCGCATGTTTTCAGTTGTAAATTAGACGCGCTGCTTAACGAAATTGTTTTTAATTAAGCATTAAAAACAACAGGGGGGTACGCACACACACAGAATGAAAAACGCAATTTTAACACGCCAAATTTGACATGCTCTTACGGAACACTTGATTCAATAGCAACTTTAGATTTGTGGTTACATAGATTCACCCTATTTGCTTAGCCAACTAAGGTTCAATGTTCCAAATCGCCGAACAAGGACTTTTTTACCCTTATGTTTAAATAGGTGCACAAGTAACTACGCCTCAAATGAGCCGTTACGAGTAATGTGTTCTAATTTTAATGATCTTAGTAGTATTCTCTAACTTCTATTCTAGAACTGACCACTCTGGCTGTGGGTAGGGGCATAGCTGGCCTGCGGGCAAATAAAATTCCCCCAACGGATTGGTGGCAATCTTGCTGTTTTGATTTTTTTTCTCATTTATTTTATGTTAATTTAACTTTGTAATATACTTAAATCTTATTTTATATATCTTTAATCAACCATTTTGTTATTGTTGTGTTGATCTTAAATAAATAATAATAATAATAATGTCGGGAAGTTACCTCCGGAAGCGTCATTATGCTCATCATTGCCCGATAGTAAGCCGGAGAAGTGTTATCTCCACAACCTCATTACTCCCTGCGCATTACCAGATTTACCTCCGCATCTCTACAGGAAGACGGTCCGGTAATAAATCCTTCAGCCAGACGCTTGACTTTTTGAAAGAACTTCCTATCGTAATTCCTGCTCCTGCACATCTCGACCTCCTCTCGCTCGCGCTTTTACTGCTCAGGTTTTTTGCGTCTGAAAAGGGGCCCCTCCATCTTCCTCATCTCCCGATAGTGGTCTTTCTATAGTGACCTTTTATAGGCGTAATTTTTCACTGCAGTGACACGCCTGATCGTACGATTGGTTCCTCCGCAGTGGGCGTTGCAAAACAAAGACGTTCTCCGCGGTGCTACTCAATTGTCGGGATATATGTTTCCAAAGTCCCTCGGCGCTATCAGGTTCTGAGGGAAGTTGAGTGAGCTGCTCAGAGGGTTGAGGGGTAAAAGCTTCGGTAGTCAGCTATGATTGCAGCTTTGTGATGTCCAGCCTTCGCTATGCGCTGAATCGAACGCTCTTCTCTTTGCTTAGCCGCATGCGAACCTTGGCTGCAACAAGGTAATGGTTAGAGTTGATGTTGATCCCTCTGAACGTAAGATCATCAATCAAACTGGATGCATGCCTTCCAAAAATCACAACATGATCAATCTGATTGCGTGTAGATTGATCAAGGGACAGCCATCATGGGGATATCGGGATGCTGAAATTTGGTACTACAGACTACCATGTTTTGCGCCGCGGCAAATTCAATTAGCCTTGGACCGTCGCTCGTAAATTTTCCGACAGGAGGACCAAAAATGTGCTCTCTTCCAACTTATCCATTAAAATCGCCTAAAACACAGACAGACTCGTCAATTTTCGAGGTGTCCTTTTCCGAGGCCGTTTCTTTACATTGTTTTTATAATGATTATAGCTTTCGACGACGACAACACAGCAAACACAAGCGTAACATGGCCCGAGATGTTTGTGACGGCATACGAGTCGGTCTGACATCAAAAAGTCGCTATACATACGAGCAGTTTAGTCTAGTAGCACAACGAAATTCGCTCTTAATGGGGTTTTCCAAGATGTATTGCAAACTTCTGCTCAAATTCGATATGCTCCACCAAAGCGCATAACAAACAAGAAGAACATCCATTATAGTCACGTTCCGTGGCATCTTAAATACGTTTGTAGCCGAGAATATTTGCGCTAGATAGTTGTTGCTTCCGCAGAAAAAAAACAATAAATCTCTGGGTATATTGTGTCTAAAACATTGTAAAGTTATGGAACTTGTCAGTTTGGTATAATAGGCATATTATGCAAATATTTTTGGGACTTCACACCTACTAAGTCTTAAGTAACATTGAAGCGTAACATGAAACAAGTTCAATTGAAATATGAGATCATGGCACTTGTTGTTGTTGTAATTTAATTACCAACATGCTCAAGTGCAATGACCGCAATTGGTCACTTTTGTGGTTGTGTCTTCCTCTCTTTGTTGTAACCCAAAACGCATGATAACTTTCCCGCGTATGCAAGTTGATGTTAACATTGATATATGTGTACTCACGTCCATGCCCAATGGGAGGCCTGTCAGTTAGTTGGCTGGCGCCTGCCAAAAATTACACTCCAATAAGTCGAGAAACTCCGACACTTCCAAAAAATTCGCGTAATCCAATGCAAAACCATTAAATTAAAAACCTATAAATTATATGAATGGAACAAGTTCGTTGCCTAAGTCTTTCGTTTTGTGCCAAACGTACGTCATTTTGTTGAATATTTTTGTTTCAATCCTTTCACTTTCATTGCATTTGGGGATTCACTGTATGTAGGTCAGCCGTTATTTAAGGCGCTTGCAAAGCGATTTAAGGATCAAACTCAAACTGGTTCCGATATCTTTGCTATACCTGTTGTGTAAGAGCTGCCTGATAGCTACCTGTAATGGATTAATATGAGCAATGACATCTTTTTGGTAAAACTGAGTTGCCAATCATTCATCTGAATGCCCCTGAGTTGTGGCTAAGCTTTTGGTAATGAGAGGAGCATGCAAAGCAGGCATGGGAGATTGCTGTTGTTATGTGGCCAGCAGGCGGTGTTTGGCCAGAGGGCAAGATGAAATTATCAATTGGGAGCAATTGTTGTAGCCGTAATTAGTCATAGAAAGATATGTTAATTGAAAAATGTTTGCGCAAGATTTAATGTAGCTACATTACGTAAATGTTAAGTGAATTAATTAATAAATTAGAGCTGCCAAATAGAGTGGGGCAGTTGGGAAAGGTTCGGAAGCAGATTCATCATTCCTTTTGAAACATTAACACACCTGGAGAGGGAAATATGGTAGTGGATGTACAGGGTGCACTGAGGTTGTGGAGGGAACACTTCTCTGGTTTACAAACGAGTGATGATAGGTATAATGCCGCTCCCGGAGTGTACTTCCCGACGTCCCTAATCATGGATAATGGCGTGGATATACCGCCGCCCAGCTATGCCGGACACAAAGCTGCTGGCGTAGATGACCTGCCTGTAGAGTTGTTCAATACAGGCGGCTATGAGTTGGTAAGGTGCATGTACCAGCTCTTTTGCAGAATATGGGTATATGCCCGATGATTGGAACCTTGGTATCCTCTGCTCTGTCCTCAAGAAGAGTGACCCCACGGTGTGCGTTAACTACCGTGGTATCAGTCTTCCTTCTATCGCATAAAAGGCCCTATCGAGTAATATTGTGTGAAAGACTAAAGCCGTTTGCGAAAGAACTGATTGTGGTTTAGGCCTGGTAAGTCTACCATTGACCAGATATTTACACTACGCCAAATCCTAGAAAGGTCCGACGAACACCAAATCGTCATCCATGATCTCTTTGTCGATTATAAAGCAGCATTTGATAGCTCTTTGAGGGATCGCGTATATGCCGCACTGAGTTTGGAATCCCTGCAAAGTTGGTACGACTATGCAGAATGACGTTGAGCAACTCATGTAGCTCCGTCAAGGTAGGAAAGAGCTTCTCCGAGCCTTTTGATACCAAGCGAGGCTTCAGACAAGGCGACGCCATCTAATAAAACTATACTTTTGATTTTGTCAATGTTTTCGTCTACCTTAACACCATCGTCACAATAAAAAACGATGTCAGAATGGAGATCAGTAGCGGGGTATCACTTTTGCCAATAGACGTTAGTTTGGTCACAATAGACAAATAAGTAGTAGAGACCACTCTCGTCTGACGAAACTAACACTCTACAAGACGCTCATCCTTACCGTTTTGCTTTATGGCGCTGAAGCATGGGTGATGACGCAGTCTGATGAAAATGCCCTTGGAGTGTTTGAGCGAAAAGTACTCCGTAACTGCTTTCGCCTTCTACGCATCGGCAACGACTACCGCATTCGATGAAACGATGGACTCTATAAGCGACATTGACAAAGTCAAGCGAATTAAAATCCAGCGGCTCCGCTGCCTAAATCATGTTGTGCGTATGCTCCCTCGAGAAAGGTCTTCAATGTGGCTGCAGAAGGGACCCCTTGGTCGCGGCAGACCATCTCTCCTTTGGAAGGATCGGATGCAGACACTAGCTACCTTTGGTAGCACCTATTGTAGAAGGCTCGCGTAAATAGAGACGCCTGGAGAAGAGCTTTACATGAGGCCAGTTAAGAAGAAGAAGGTGGACGCACCTTTGAGTGAAAAGGGAATAAGCAACTCGCTCAAAAGGAAGCCCTACAATTGCCACTGTTTTACTATACCGACATTTGTATTGGGAAAACATTTTCTAAGTATATAAGCACGTTGCTTTGAATGTACAAATCCTATACACACAGACCATGAAGTAATAATAAGTTAGCGCATGTGACGTCAGAAGACCTTATGTTTTGGTTAACTTTGCATTGTGCGTTCTCGCCTTATACATGTTCTGTTCATAAAAAACACAAAGCTAAAATAAAGCTGTGTCTCAGAGTGACATTACTGAGAGAATGAGTAATTGGGCTGCTCTCTACAGACAATGAAACAAAAAGTTGTGTATTTAAAGAAATTTAAGGGGTCGTAGGAGAGTGAAAAAGCCGCGCTCGGTAGCAAAAGGTTGCTACATTGACCGAGATGCGTGTGATACTGAGCTCAGACAATGCTAAATATAAGCGATCCCTCAACTAGCTGCCTTTTAATCGACAAACATATGGTGACTGCCGATATGATATTCGTGAATATCTGATCATTGCTGAGATTACTACGTCTAAAGCCACGCTGATAAGGTTCAATCAGTGCTTTCGCGTATGGCTTCAGTCTCTTACACAATGCATTTGATAAGACCTTATAAGGTATTGAAGTAAACTGATACCACTGTGTGTTAGTAAGCATCACACTTCTTCAGGAAAGGGCAGTTGACACACAGGCTCCAATCATCTAGCCATATTTTGCAAAAGAGCTGATGCATCACCCTACCAACTCGTTGCCGGATGTCTTAAACGACTCTGCAGGCAGGCGTCTGCGTTAACAGCTTTGTTGGAAGTGAACTTCGGAAGCGGCATTTTTATTCGTAGAAGCGTTGGGTGGATCAGGGTTCTGCTAGGAGAGGATGAAGCTCCCTGATCCCTGTCTCTTAACCAAGTTGACGCGCAACCTCTACGTGGTGCCCCCTGACTAGCTGCTCTATCCCCCACTAGATGTTAGGGCAGTAAGCTAATGAGCACAGGGAAGTCACACAGGACAGGGTTGTGTAAAGCCCCCTTCCAAATGGAAGATGGTTTAAGCCGCCTGGAGAAGTGCCCCACACTAGGCCGTAGCCCGGTAATGGTTTGTTATGGCCAGTCAAGAAAAGGAAGAATTGTCCGCTTCACAACCTTAGTGCACCCTGTGCATCGACTACCAGACTTCCCAGGAAGCCACCCATGGTACGAAATCCTTGAGCCAGACACTTGAATTTTTGGAAGAACTTCCTAACGATGTTCCTGGAAAATTATAGAAACCACAATACTTTTATTGTTATACAGCAATTCAGTTGCCTTTAAACTTGTTCAGGAGCCGCAGCTTTGGTGGCTATACCTGAACTCGAAATGAATCCAACCAAATCATAGATCATCAGCGATCATAAACATCGTGGACGTCATCAGCCGCCTCTATAAAAGTAATTGCTTATGCCAGAGGCATCAGGCCGCTCCCATTCCAATTGAATCAAATCAAATTTCATTTCTAAAACTGATCTAAAAATCCAAAACAAAAAAAGAAGCGAAATCGCTGCCAAAATCGGCGACAAGTTGCGCATTTTAAACACTTTATTTAAGACGTGCAGCGAAAATTCTTTTAAAAAAATAACACTTTAAAACAAGTGCCAAGAAAAATCCCTGAGAAAGTGAGCGACAAAATTGGAAATTTAAATTTCTTTTTTTTATTTATGTATTTGTTTATTTCGATTTTAAAGGCAAAACTTATGGCTAAAGTTTAAAAAAAAAAGATGGACTTAAATAATTTAAATGCGCGCCAGTTCAGTATCTAAGTGTAAATCTAGCTTAGTGGTGATATCCATGACTGGCGGAAGCAGGTGGACCATAGCTAAGCTGTGGCACGGCAGCTGTAG
The DNA here is from genome assembly GCA_035041775.1 of Chymomyza caudatula. Classification (NCBI taxonomy): domain Eukaryota; kingdom Metazoa; phylum Arthropoda; class Insecta; order Diptera; family Drosophilidae; genus Chymomyza; species Chymomyza caudatula. The sequence goes on from JAWNKW010000148.1 coordinate 229,952, forward strand.
CAGGTGGCAAGTAGGTTGCCTCGGGCTCAAATATGGGTGTGGCAGCATCTCCCGAACTAGTGGGCGCGCCATAAAGCACCGCAGGCGGCTGATAATCATAACCGCCAGTTGCAGTGGGCGGCTGCAAATACTGCGTGCTGGGCGTGGCATAGTCATAGCCAGCATGGGATTCGCTGCTGCTCTCATGTTTGGCGCCTAGAAAAGTGGACGGCTTAAAGGGCGCTTTGGATAACTCAACGCTTGATGTGAGGTCATTATGCTCATGTGACTCGATCTGATGATGTTGATAGCTGTGCTGTGCATGACTGCTGTGGCTGGGATGTCCAAGCGTCAGGACATCGGTGTGCAGCGCATGAGGCTTGCTGGACGTGTAACTGAAATGACCCAGGCCCTTGTGGCCCAGCGCATAGGCAGGCTGCTGCTCCTCATGATGGCTATAGCTAGTTGGTGCCTCCTCTCTGTGGCCATGCTCATAGCCGGGCAGCAATGGCACACCATAGCTGCTCAAAGGCTTGTGGGCTGCTTCATAGCTGTAGCCAATGCTGCCGCCGCCGCTGGCGCCGCCTCCAGAGCTGTGCGTATCCGCGGGTGCGGTAGTCAAATGCTGCTCTAGCTCCGGCGCTTGAACATATTGATAACCATGGCCCGTAGCGTGTGCACCATGTGAGGCGGCGCTGCTGGGCACAAAATAGCTGCCATGCAGCTTGTGCGCACCCAAAAGGTTCAAGTAGTTACTACCGGAGCTGCTGGAGCTGCCATGTGTAGCATATTTATAGCCAGTGTGTGCAGCTGGAATGGCTGCTGCATGCGTATGTGTGGGCGCATGTACATGTGCATGGCTAGGACCGTGACTGGTGGTTTGCACAATATATGTTTCCACCTTGGGCGCATGATGATAGCTGCTGCCGCTGCTGCTTCCAACGCTGCTGCTATATACGGGTCGCTGCGGCACATGATGAGCATGATGCTGCGGTTGATAATGATGTGGCTGTGGCTGCGGCTGCGGCTGATAGCTGTGTGCATCCAAGCTGCTAAAGTCAAAGCCGCTGCTGGAAGCTAAGCCATTGCCATGCAGACCACCATAATGGTGACCTCCTTCAAAGCTCAGTCTTACCGGCCCCGGAGGCGGCAAATACTTATGGGAGGGTCCATGATAGACACTGCCAAAGCTTAGACCGGCATCACGCTTTAGCTTTGACTTGGTCTCGGCCTGCTCTGGCGCCTGCTTGGCCTGGGCCACGGCCAGGGCCAATACGGCGCAAATGGCCCACACACGCGTCAACTGAGAAAGAGATTGGTGTTGCTTGTTGTTTGTCATTTTAAGCCACTTGCCACACACACTTACGTTTAAATGCATTTTCATAGACACTAAAAAAAAATGTTGAGCAGCTTTTGAGCTTTTAATAGATCCTTGAACTGAACTCGCGTAATCCACAAGAGTGTCGCGCGCCAAAGTAGCTGCCACAATGTTGACGACCTCTTCGTTGGCAAACCCTTTTATAGGCGCTCTTCACAAACTGCAAACGTCATCGTCGCAGTCACCGCTTGGCCATAACGTCTGACAGCTGCGACGCCAACTGAGACGTCAACAACAACAACAACAACAACGACAACAACGACGACGACGACGACTCAACGATGCGAAAAGCGCCAACCGTCAACTGCTTGTTGTTGCTGCTGTTGTGCATATCAAGCAAACCGTTTGCCACATTTACTCTCAATTTCGTTGAAGCCACGCACTCTGAACGCCGCTGCTCGTCAAACTTTTGGCTGCGATGCGCGCACACTGGTTCGATGATTATTGGTATTGGTTAAATCAACAAAGGCCAAAGAATTTGCTGCTAATCTGCAGTTAATATGAGTACCAAAGAGAACTCTAAAGTTCAGCATGCTATTTCAGTAGTAGCACACACTTGAAAAGATAATACAAATTTCACTGAGAGTAGGCACAGTACCTCTTGTGGTGAGCGGGTTAGAGAATACCACCTCAGCAGGTCAAAGCTTGTCGTATGAGGCGTATGAGACCAGTAGAGCCACCCCATGCCTTAAAAGTGTTATGCGTAGGGTTTGGTACCCACCACGTAAAACCACAATTCCAATGGAATAATGTATTTAACCGGCCTTGTTTCACGATGCGAGATTTATAAGCGTGTCTAGGCGATTTGTACGGGCATTAGTATTAAGCGTAAGTTGTCTCGCCTGCAACCCTTTGGCGCTAGGGACACAAAGCGAGATTCTCAAGTGAGAAAGTGCAAAAATCTCTCACAAAATGTCACTCGATATTAGAATGCATTTTAACATGAAGCAAGTCGCATAGGGTCGCAGGCGTGACTACTTACGGGCGACATTATAGTCACTACAAACGGTGCGAGATATAAGTCCCACTACCTCGCTTGAAAATCTCGCTTCGCGTTACGCCTTTGTGACTGTCGTGCGAGTTTGGCAAGCAATCTTTTTTGTCACTTAATCGCTTGGTAATCTCTCTTCGTGTTAGAAGCGCCTTATAATTTTTTAATAATATCAAATGCTTATATTATTCAAGCTCTTAAGCTTAAAATCAACAAAATTTTAATGAATATGTTCAATATTGTCGATTTAAGAGAAGACTAAAGAAAACTTCATACAAACCCTTAATCAAAATTTTGCCTAACAACAGCCAAACATAAGTTAGAAGTAGTTTTTAACTTATTTTTTAATCCTAACTATATCAGAGCTGAAATTTCCAAAACCACCCTACCGATAGATATCTTATCCCTACCATCTGCAAACAACATAAATGTAGTGTTCATATTTCTACATAAATGCAAACTTTCAAACCAAATATAGTGTATCAAATAATAGAGTCGAAGGTTAAGCTACTACTACTCTAAGCTCCACTCACAACCCTTTAGGTTTAATATTCAGTCAAAATGTATAAATAGGCAAATAAATTATTTTTGAGCACTACCAGATATCCTCTAAAGGGCAGCTTTTCTAGGTAAATAACTACATTACTCTTGAACAGTATTTGACCTTACATACTGTTTTATTTGAATAACCGATATTTTTGCCAGTTAAAATTTTTCATGTTCGATTGTTTGCTGAGCGTAAGCTTATTCCGAAAACACTATGCACCCTTATTTAGGTGTATTTGCTCGTGGCTATTTACAACGAAATTTTGGCGTTCAGCCAACTTGCCGGAAGAGATTCTTCTGCCGCAAGATAATTTTGAAAAAAATCATGTTATGTCGGTATCTCCGATAATTGTAAGTTAAAGTTATCATACAACTTTTGTGACATCTGGCATCTGATTTTTGCGTAGAAAAATTTGGTACCAGAAACCCAATCCATTTGAGAATGTTTTCATTTAAGATTTAAAGTATGTCAAGTTTCATTTTATATTCTTAAAGTTGAAAAGTGCATAAAAGTTTTGAGCAAACTCAATAAAATTTTCATGCACATATTTAATGCTTTTGAACCACTGTATTAACAGAGTTGGCGCCTTTGTCGGCAAACCGTTGTCAATACACAAGTTCAAGTGACTTTTGCATATCACACACATGTACACACACACACACATAAACAATCTCTCAAAGATTTCTCACACTGCTACCGCCCACTAGCCACGCCCCTGCTAAAAGGCACGCATTTCATTTTACAAATTTCAGCCACGTCTTGGCTTATTGCCTCGTTGTCAGCCAACCTTTCCAACTCAAAGTTGGTTAATTCGTAAATTGCATTTAATTTCAAACGACATTACGTTGTTGCTACTAGACCCCACGGAACCCCTTTCCCGACTCTATGCATAACCAGCCAACATTTATAACGTTTACTATGTTTAATTTGGTTGGCAGTAACGGCAAATCTCATCATCATCCAACTATGCTGGGCGACAGGATTGCTCCGGTTGAAGGTGTTTCTTTTTTTCTTCCTTTTTTTCAATTTTAAACTCTCTTGTCAGCTGGTTAAAAGATTTAAAGAGATTTGTGTTACCGCTGTTAGGCCCACTGGATGACCTACAGTAGATGAATGATGTTATTGGATCTCCATTGTTGTTCACTTAAAATGAAAGCAATAATAGAGCTTTTATAGCGAATTATTCAGTCAATAATACTAATATGCCGAAATATATTTGACGTATCGTCGCTAAACTATACTTGTTAAAGACTTGATTTAATATACTCTACTGCATTCGAGATGAAAATGCCGAGACAAACGGTACGGGATGTTTAAGTGGTTACGCTGCAGAAGAAACGGCGAAAAGCTAAAGGAGCTAAATCTCTAGAGAGAAAAGGCGTGTAGGCAACAAAAGACGACTCTCACATATCATATTTCTATTGTTTTGGGAGGAGGCTACCTTATGGATTATGTTTGATTACATGAGGAGAGAGTGGTTAAAGGTACTGATGACGTCATCATTTTAAAATAAATTGTTTTCATATTTTCAAGAAAAATATTAATGTGAAATCGAATACTATATTCCAGTCATTCCTAATATTAGGATTACATATTTTTCCATCAAGGTGCGAAGGAAACCGACTCCTCTGGTGGTGGTGCCTTTTCGAAACAGCTCAACTTTTAGTCTGCCGGATCACTATAGCTTTTTCCAGCTAACATGCCTAAAAGACTATCATGTTCAAATCCGACATCTGTAGCAAAATGTCACAATCTCTCCATGAAATAACAATTATTGGTCTAATATTAAGTAGCTGACGATCCTTACAGACACTGGCGTATTTAAGGGGGCTGATCAGCGAATCAATCAATCCCCATCAGTGGCGTAGATAGCTTTTTATAACCTGTACACAAAGTGTAAAAGGTTATTATAGAAAAGAAGACTATGTCTTAAACATACCTTTTCTCGTAAAGGGGTCGCTGATTTTGAATCTGGAAACCGTTTTGAATTATCTAGAACGGTTCTGTGTTTCGATTGTAACATTTTTTCGATATTCCCAAATAACTTCGCCATTTCGCTACCGATTTTTCTCGAATTGCGAGTTTAAAAGGAATCCATTAAAAACATTTTGTTATTATACCCTGTACACAAAGTGTAAAAGGGTATTATAGATTTGTGCAAAGTATGTAGCAGACAGAAGGAGAGAGGAGATGCAACCTCAACCACCTCTCGCACGGGATTACCCCGATCATTTTTTAGGTTCTGTCGACGTTTTCTAGCATAATGACCTGAACGTTCGGCTTCACTTGTGCTGATACAACCAAAACGGAATTAAACGATGGTGCAGATTCTCCATAGTATTTCGCATTTCTTTGGATAATCGTTTTGTTGCGCAAAATAATAATATTTGATGAGCACACGAAATTCGAAAATCTTGTTGTTCTGATGTCTGTCAAACAAAAATCAAATGAATCTATTAGAAAATAGTTGTCAAGAGCACTCGAACGCATTTGTCAGAATCTAATTGAATTTGTGTTTTCAATTAACTACAAGAGTGAAGCTTAGAATTTAGTTTCACGATGGAAATTTGCTTATATTTCGCTAATAAAGTAGCTGAGATGCTGAGTCAAATGATGGTAGCGAGTTATGAGTTTAATCCATTGATAAATGTTAAATGATTCGGTTAGATAATAAGTACTTTGCGTTTTACTACACATAATTGGCAACAAAGAGATGACGCATCAAGCTTAACGATTTCGATGACTTCTAAAGATTAACGTTTTTTTTTTTATGAACAGCTAATTGGAAGGCCTATGATTGATTGTTGATTGTTTAACTAGTGAATGAACTAATGAATGATAAATGATATCTATATAATAGCAAATCATAAAATAGCTTCATTACATGATTAATTGTTAGCTGTTATCAAGTCGACAACGTTCCGAATATCTATTTCGAACGTTCTATCACCAATATATATCCAGCTTTATAAATGTCTTTATGGAAATTTGTGGTTTTGTAATACGGGCTTGGTTTTCAACCACAACAATCCCAAAATTTAGTCTAACAATCCTTAAGTCCAAGAGAGGGATGAGCGTCTTGTAGAGTATAGGTTTCGTCTGATGAGTCTCTACTACTCGTTTGCCTACTGAGACCAAGAATGTTTGTGCTGCCAAGATAGACGATATCCTTGACAACATCGAAAGAATAGTATTCAACATCAATCTGAGAATCCAACCGCCGCGTCCCTCTAAGCAAACAACCAGACTCAAACTGGAAGATTCGCTTTCGACAGCCGCAAAAGTCTCTGGTGAAAACTAACTTAGTGCGACCAATGATGTCAATATCATCTGTGTTAAGCAACTGGACGCATTTATAATAATTCAACATTGTTCCGTTCCGATGACTCCAAACCATCGCAACACACTCTCCATCACAAAGTTAAAGAGGTCCTAAGGACATCAGCTTTTCTAAAACCTTGCTTGGTATCAAAAGGTTTGTAGAGATCGTTTGCTACCTTGGCGTAGCTACGTGTATTGTCCAATGTCATTCTGCAAATTCGAATTGAGACATTTGGGCATATAAGCAATCGCCCAAAGGACTATCAAATGCTATTTGATAGCAGTGCGAATATCTGGTGAATGGTAGATAAGGACTCACTAGACTTATATTTTCAAAACATGCGTATACATTTGTGTTCGTCAACATCGCATATCTCTGAACGCACTGAAATATTCAGGGCAATTTCCGCTCCCTGCTAACTTTGCTCGACCTTCATGCTACTAGCAGGTAGATTCCAGGCAACCGACAACAATTTGGCTATCACAAAATATCCGAGCACCCCGACTACATAGATGCATATTGCATAAGACGCTTGTTAGACAAAGCGAGAAGTTTCAAATAAAAAAACTCACGCACGATTGTCAAAAAAATAACAGGTAATCTTACAATGGCCATCTAACGATGCGAGTAAGATATTTGACATCTCATGACACCGCTACTTACAATATTTCTAATTCCAATTTAAAACACTAACTCGAAGTGTGTGTCGAAGAGAAATATTGGAATATTAGTCACCTTCAATGGCTAATTAAATTGGATTATATTTGTGGTGGATGAGATGGCTCATCGAGTGAAAATGGCCCATTTCTAGCTATAAGGCACATTGGTTAAAAATGGATCTACTTTTAAGTAAAATAATAAGATCCAATAAATCTTCATGGAGGCCACAAAAGCAACATTTTTCTCACCTTTTAAAAATTTTGTTTTATGTTTTGTGTATAATTTGATTTGGGTTGCTTAACCAATTACCTGTATTACTCACCGTTTCTGTAAAAGGAACGTATCTCAAACGCTTCCTACATGCGTTAGCAAAATCATATCAATATCAATAAACTCTTCAATCTAGCTCTTTTTACTGGTGAAAAGTTGGCAACACTGCTGACATCGCCACTTTCGAAACCCGTTCTACATAATTCAAAACGGTTCAGATTTGGACCCCTTTCTTTATTTAATACACATGTAGCTACTAATATAATTTTTTGCCACACAATCTACTGAGAAATCACCTACATTTTTTTATACCCTGTACACAAAGTGGAAAAGGGTATTATAGATTTGTCCAATGTATGTAACAGGCAAAAGGCGGTGTGGCAGACCATGTTCCATGGGCAAAAATGATCAGGAGCAATAGTCGAGTCGATATAGACATGCACGTCCGTCCGTCTGTCCGTGTTGGTCCAGCTTTCTCCGATACTTTAAGAGTTAGAGCAAAAATATTTTACCTACAGAATTTTCTCAAAGCTGAGGGAGTTTGTGGAATCAAGTCGATTTCTTACCCCCTTCCACCGTGGTAGTTTTTCGCGGCTTACAGTTTATCGCCCCGTTGAATCTATCAACTCGAAACTCGACAGAGGTGTGCGTCGTGTTTGTGAGCATCTATGTTCTAAAAATGACCGAAATAGGATAAATACATCAAAAGTTATAGTCAAAAAAATTCTGTTTTCACCCCCTTTCTCCTATAAACTGCACCAAAATGTCACTAAATGTAGATGTGGTTACAAAATGGTGTGGAAACTCGTGTCAGCCTAATTATTAAAACTGTATTCACCTTTTTCCAATAGAAGCAACCTTTCCCCCGCAATTGATTTCCTTAATTACTGCCGCACCCCGCAACATATTGATTTGAAAATTGCCACAAACATTTATAAATGTAGTTTTGATCTATGTTTCAAAAAAACATTTTCCCAAGAATACTGGAGTTATGGGTATAAAAGTAATTTTTACTTCCATAATAACCAACTTCCCAATAGGAAAACATGTCAATTGGAACTTCCCCATAGGAAAATGCTTACAGCCGCATCGATTAAATTAAAAGTAGACACTTCCATTCCCATTTTACCGTATGTTGGGTTTAGTGTTGATAAAGAAAAAAGGTACGGGTTCCACTATCCGGCACACTTCCACTGTCGGGCACCGTCCCGACTGTCCGCATCAAATTTTTCATACTTATTTTGGGCCTTCTATTCTACTGAAAAATCCATTAGATCCTAGTTAGCATGCAAATTCAGTACGAATAATGTCATGAGTTTGGCATCAAGTTCCAAAAAGTTCAATTCGATTCATTTTCTATCTTACACACTGATATTTTCCAATTTAAACTGGTTTCGGGAACCCGCAATTCAACCACACAATTAGTTAACTCAATTTTCGTTCACTCTCCATCTTCGTTCACTCAGAATCCATTTCGCTTTCTTAACTCCGATTCCATTTCACTTTGTCAATCAATCTCCTCTCTTCTCTTCTCTTTCGCGTTTCCCCTCTTTGTGTCTAGTTTCGCCGTTTGACTTTGAGCCATTACACTGAGCACTTGGCACCTGACATGATTCATGCTGTTTTATTGATTTGTTGCCTCTCTCCTCTCTTCCCTTCTCTTCTCTTCTCTTCTCTTATCCTCTCCTCTCTCTTTGGACCTTTAACAAACTTAATGAAGACGTCCATTCCAATGGCAATTGTCTGCGGCACCTGTGTCTTATTTTAGTTTCTTTGTTTTTTGCTTCTTTTTTTCGATAATTTTTATACCCTGTACACAAAGTGGAAAAGGGTATTATAGATTTGTCCAATGTATGTAACAGGCAGAAGGAGGCGTGGTAGACCACATGTTCCATGTGCAAAAATGGTCAGGATCAATAGTCGAGTCGATTTAGACATGTCCGTCTGCCGTGTTGTCGCACCGTTCTCGGAGACTATGAGAGCAAAAATTGTTTAACCAAAAGATGCGCATTATACCTAATTTTGTCGATATCTCACGCCCTTCGCCCGTGACAGATTTTCGGGGTTTTAGCCCACACCATAAAAGCAATCCAATTGAAACTTGGCACATTTATGCACACTATTACTGTGTATGTGTAGTATAAAAATGATTCATATCGAATAAGAACTTTAGAAGATATAGCTAATAATGTGCCAATTTTAGGCCCCCTCTCCAATGAACTGCAACATAATTTCACTTGTTACAGAAATGTTAAAGTTTATGTTATATATATATATATATATACATTTATGTTACATATTATACATTTATGTTAACCTAATGTGATACACTAGTTTACATTATAAACCAAACAATGTTGATTTTTTCCCTGATCATACTCCCTCCCCCCATAGAACAGTTACCGTTATTACGCCCGTACCCTTCAACGCATCGATACAAAAATTTGCATGAAATTTGATTTTCATGGAAGAAATGGGTACAGGGTATTCCACTGTCGGCCACCGTCCCGACTGTCTGCATCCAACTTTTTTTATGCTATGCTTTTCCTTTTCGTTGTTGTTGTTTTAGTGCTTCTGCAGCGTGTGCCACACTTTGTCGGCCGTTTAAAAGTTGTACTTTTTATTGTTGTTCCATTTGTTGTAATTGCCAGCGCCACTTGAGGCGGTGCTTAACAATTGTTGCGCAATGTTGTGCCAAGGTCATGCCACAATTTCGCCGATTTGCGTCTTAATTATGCCATTTGAAAGCAAAAGTCGTAACATATAACAGATAGCCCAGATAGTATATCATACGCCCCTAAGTAAAAGTCGGATCAGTTAACTTTGTAGTGGGCGTTGTATTTACAAATGAGTATGTTTACATTCGAAGGCTGTAGAGTTCCACTGGAATTTTTTGGCTTTTCCTTCCCTTTCGATTCTTCTTCTTCTTAACTGGCCATAACAACCCGTTATCGGGTTACGGCCTGATGTAAATACATTCTTTCATTGAAACTGTGGTTTTACGTGGTGGGTCCCAAACTCTACGCACAACACTTTTAAGGCCTACTGGTTTCGAAAGAACCCAGTGTCATTGTTAGTCGCCACATACGACAAGCTTTGACCTGCTGAGGTGGTATTCCCTAACCCGCTCACCACACGGGGGTTCGATTACTCATCAACAATTTCTTGCATTCATGCAAGTACAAGAAAACCCATTTCTTAGGTTTTACTTTTCCGCAAAAAAATATTGGGATTGGCCAAAAAACTAAAATCACTAATTTTATGTTTTTCAACGATTTAAGCACTCCGGCGATTTGGAGATGTTTTTGTGTCCGTGCGTTGTCGTTGTCGATGTAGTGTATTATTCAAATAACTTTATTAATTTCGGCTTTAGAAAGCTAAATGTTTTTCTATCGCGTTGGGCATGTATTCAAATAGTTTCCTTTTGAATTTGAGCACTCTAGTCGCTGTAGTTGGGTCGCCAGTGGAATAATAAGAGTAAATAAATTTCGAAATTTTTTTTTTTTCATTTTTTTGTTGTGTAAATTTCTCCTAGCTAATTTAGGTTGTTTTGATAAACGTTCGGAAAAGCCTGACTTTGTTATAGTTGCAGTAAATCAATTAATTTTTTTTCCCGCAAAATCTACCTTTTTTTAATACCCGATTGCGGGTGAATATTGGAAACAGCGGGCAGGGGGAGGTCTAGTTTTTTTTGTTGAAGAAATTTGGTATAATATAGCGGATGGCAAGTTTGTCGATATTAAGTTGCCTGCTAAAGCCAAAAAATTAACGTCAATGCACCCTTCACATCTCTTACACCGTGAAATAGCCGAAATGTGGCGGGATGATTTTATTTCAGGATGTTGGTATTAGGCTATCATAGTAAAATCTGCAAAAGATTTTGCGTTCTTGTAGTCTCATATTTTCGTCTATATCTTCGGTAAAACTCTTTCGATATTGTTAACCTGGTTAGGGAATTGACTACCCAAAACTAAAATTTTGCTAAAAAAACTCAAATTCAGTCTTAGAGTTCGGGTTGGATTTCATTTTTATTGAAAATGCTCGGTAAGTCTAGTACTTAAAACCCCAAAAGGGTATTGAGAAATAAGGCCTTGTTTTTTTGTTCCTTTATATTTTCAAATTTAAGGAGATAGTTGGTTTTGCATATTGAAGGAAAAGGAAATTTTAAAACCTAAATCTAATACCTGAACTGTCTTTGTCCAAATTTTGATACTTTAGATTGAAGAAAAGGAACTTCTTTGGTTAAATTGAGAAAGGAAATTTTCTGGCTATGACATTCAGAGTGAAAGTATTATGCATGCATGCTAAACTACCATAAGGGTTTGGCGGTCTTATGCCAATGTATGCGTCTCTATACTTCGATAGCCGCAAAGACTCTGGTGACTACTCGCTTAGTTCTACCAATGATAAGAATATGAAGCAACTGGACACTCTTATAGTTTAGTATTGTCCCGTTTCGATCTACTTCAGCCGTTCACAACACTTTCTGCATCACAAAGTTGAAGAGGTTGCAGCAGAGGGCTTGACCTTGTCTGAAGCGTCGCTCGGTGTCAAAAGGATCGGAGAAGTTTTTTTTCTACCTTGACGGAGCTTTTTGTGTTGCTCAACGTCGTTCTGCACAGTCGCAACAACTTTGCTGGGAATCCAAACTCAGACAGAGCGGCATATACGCGATCCCTCATCGAACTATCAAACCAAGCTTCATAATCGACAAAGAGATGATGGGTGTCGATTTGGTATTTGTGGGTCTTTTCCTGAATCAGGTAGTAGTGTAAATATCTGGTCAATGGTGAACCTATCAGGCCTAAAGCCACACTGATAAGGTCCATGCAGTTATTTCGCAAATTGCTTTGATCTTTTACATAGTACTCTCGATAGGGCCTTAGCTTGCGCATACTGTGAGATCACCCTTCTTAAGGACAAGGCAGTGGACATCAAGGTTCCAATCATTGCCGCCAGTTTTAAACAACTCTGCTGTTGATTGTGACCCTAACTTCATCATGGCTAGGTGGCGGTATACCCACGCCGTCGTCTGTGATTGAGGACGTCGGGAAGCTAACTGCGGAAGCGGCGTTATTCTCGTAAATGCTCGACAATATACAACACAATCCAATGGCTCCTTGGCAATGGGCGTTGAAAACTAAGGACGTTCACCGCGGTAGTAAGCAAGAAGTGGGATATATGCATCGAAAGTCGGAGTTCATAGCGAGTTTCGGAAAGAGAATTTGCTGGAGAGATGAAGGTAGAAGAATTAAGGTCATCTGGTCATATCATCTGACTTTTTTTCAGCGCTTAGCAGTCTAATCTGTAGAAACTAGAAGGCTCTACGTGTAGTGTATGTAAAAATGTGCACAAGCTGAACATTTCTTTCCGTTATGAGAGCATAAAAAGTGCAATGAAACATGTTTAAAACGCGTTAAAACACAAAAGTGAAGGTAAAATAAATATGTTAAATTAAACTGAACACACATCAGCTTCAGCTTCAGACTCAGACTCAACGGTAATAAAATGATAACAAACAAAACAAAAATCGTGAAAAAGGAAAACAATTGCAGTTAAATTTCGATGAAATATTTTGTGAAGTGGCAGCTATGAAAGTGAAATTAATTAAAGCTGCATCGCCCTGTGGCAGAGCCAGAGATAGTACTTGGGTGCAACTATGTGCAGCAGGAAGCTATTTCGCCAAATAACCAATTTTATTTGAAAACTTTACGAAGTGGTCAGAGTTGGCGTGTTGGAATGGAAACACTTAAGCAGCTTTCCATACAATAATATTTGATGCGACATTTGTTGGGTTTAAATTTGTTACACAACTAATGTAGGTGCGCAAATCTTAACAGGTTCCGAGCAAAAGTCATAAAATAAAAAATGTGGGTGCCTGACAGTGGGATACCATTCCCCCCATTTTTCCCAATAGAAAAGGTACAATGGGAACAAAAGTATCTACTCTTATGTCTCTCTTGGCAAGTTCGATACGACTGTTAGCATTTTCCTGTTGGAAAGTGCCAATTGAGATGTTTTCCCATTGGGAAGTTGATTACAATATGCAACAAATTTGGCCTCAATTAAAGGCCTATGGCTAAAACATAACTTTTCCGGTAAATTTTGGTTCGCTGATTTCGAAGCCGGAAACCATTTTGGATTTTCAATCAGTTTTCTTTTTTTATATGATACATTTTCAGCTTGAGGGTAAAAACTAGATGGTACTATCAAAGAATCAAATTTATGCTTTTGTGACTCACTATCGATGTTTTTTTTTTCACTTTCGATTTAATTCTGTTCACACAGCGTTCGTGTCAGGCTGCTTGTGTTGCTGTCTCTGTCAGACCGACTCACTTGTAAGCAAAATTGGGAAAAGGAAAGACTAGAAAAAACGCACATGTAACCATTGTGCTGAAAGTGGTCGCTTTTCAATAAGCCGACTCAATGACCAAGGATTCCACTCTATTAACCCAGATGACCATACGTTACTGTGCCTGAAAAACCCAATTTTTTTGTATATTCTTGCTAAATATAGATAAAACAAGACACCTGCATACTTCAACAAAAGAATTTTGGTCAAGAAGTAGGGTATTGAACCCGTACTACATATAGATCATTGGGAACTTATGCTATGATTACAGCTGAATTAGGTTTTAGTATGATATGAAATAAAATTCTTTGTGTGCACTCCAACGTTGCATATGAAGCAACTGGTGGTACTTTACTTTTTTTGATGGCAAAATGCACACTTGATTTGCATCAATAGATGTTTAATCGGTCGTAGCCCCTATCAAGGCCTAATGTGGTGTTTGGGCGGCCCTGTTGATAATCCGCTGGCTACCGATTGGTACTGACCAATGTTGCGCCTAAACCTCAGCTGATGAAGCTCTTCGCCTTCTTCAGGGTTGAGATGCCACTGCTCACTTCGTTCACCAACCCCACTGCTCCTAAGATGACGACAGATCCCTCGCCTCCGTCTTTTTCAAGAGACAAGTTTTCTGTTCGACTCTGTAAATTAACCGTTTCTCACCGCTTGTCATGTGCTTTACGCCTGTGTTCTTTTCGTAGTTTTAAGAAGTTTTTTTTTTCTCCGTAAGATTTAGTATTTTATAATTCAATTACTTATTTTTTGCCTCAACTACTACTGCGCTTAGGTACCTTGTATGGGATTCGAGGGCAAAGTAGATGATTTATAAAGAAAACCATTTTTCATATAATTGCGCGTCTTTCACAAAACATTTAAGCTAATTTCCACTACTATCAGTAGAGTTACTCGTAGATTATCGTATTACCAGCTTACTTACTATAACGTCTTATAAACTAGAAAACCATTTACAAACTCTCTTCAAACGCAGACAAACTCACATTACTTCCAAGTGCTTCTTGCAACATCATCAATTTAAACAGATATATCATAATTTATTATGCCTAGCATCAAAGTTTATAAACAATTGTCTATGAGTAGCACTCTCTGCAAATATTTCAACTGTAAAATTTGTCTAAGCAGTTTGAAGATTGCGTTTCGAAGGGCGCCGCAGTTACATGGATTGTTGAGCGCCCAAATGCGTCTACCAACAGCAATAAGTAGCGACAATTCGCAGTTTCAAAACTGCAACATTGCTTTTGCGCAAGAGTTAAAAAAATAATTTATGGAAATTTGTTTATAAACAAAAAAAACAAACAAACTATAACTAATAATGGAAATCGTGCCGAAACGTGCAAAAAATCATGATTACCTCTAAGTAAAATTGTATTATAAGTACTATATATAAACGCAGCTGCTGTCCATTAAAAGCTCAATGAAGCATTTGCCGCTGATTGAACCACTGCTCCTGGAGAGATCACTATATATTAAGCAGATAGCCAGCTCCACGCCATAGCGAAAAACGAGTTGCGCAACAAGTCACGGGCTCTTGGAGTCAGCGATGCGCTCCGGAAGAAGCTGCAGCATATCACTTACAACGGAACTAAGCTATAGAATTACATGGCTTGCACCCATATATAAAACTTCGTCTTTGGCTTAGAGCTCTACATAGACTTGAAACAGTTCAAATGCAACAACTGGCAGGCTTGGTCATTACTCTGGCGCTGAGACTGCTCTGGCTGCAGTCCAGCTGTGCTCAACAGCTGCCCGTCTACTTCTATCCAGGCTGGCTGGTTGGCGCTGGAGCAGCAAGGGAGGCGGATGAACCGACTTCGCAGAGTCTCAGCTTTACGGGACCACCCACATTTCCGCCGCAACTGGAACAATTGCAAGCGGCTACAGCACCTCAGACGGATTTTAAGCTACCTTTTCGACCCTCACCCTTTGCTGGCTATAGCGTTGAGCCGGAGCAGCTTGCACCAAGCCAAGAGCAGTATCATTCACAGCAGCTGCAGCAGGAGCAACTGCCGGAACTACCTTTTCATGCGCCTGGCTATTATATGCCAACTACCAGCCAAGTCAAGCCAGTTACAGAGCAACCCAATCACGGCCAGCAGGAAAACTTTATATTCATGTCACCCACTAATCTCTACAATCTGTTCAGAAGCTAATCTTAAGGCTCTAAGCGTCATACAAAGTTTGTATGTAGGGAATAGCATTGAAGTCCCATAAGATGTGTTCAAGAATGAAGTTTATAGAGATTGAGAGAAGTTGCACACACAAATGGCGTGCCCATCGCCGTTGCGGGACGGTTCGCTAAACAATAAAACGTTGACCTTTTTTGGTATGACCTTACGACTTTTCTTATTTTTCACCAATCAATTTAGACTCAAATGTGGTTTTTCTCCTTCATGCAAGTCGATACTATCTACAGATAATCCCTTATACATAAGGAAATATCCGTTATTTTAGTTGGTGGCAACCCCAAAATGTTGAGTTTGGAGTTCGGATGGAGAATGCAAAATGTACTTGTAATTTGTGGAGGCACCTTCTTATGAAATAATTGAATCTAAGCTCTTTCACCCTTGTGGTGAGCGGGTTAAAGAACACCACCTCAGCAGGTCAAAGCTGGTCGTATGAGGCGACTAACAATGACACTGGGTTCTTTCGAGACCAGTAGGCCTTTAAAGGGTTGTGCGTAGGATTTGGGACCCACTACATAAAACCCCAATTCCAATGAAAGACATACATCAGGCCGTAACCCGATAACAGGTTGTTATGGCCAGTTAAGAAGAAGAAGCTCTTTTGGTGTAGCTATATTGACTTCTGCTGATCATTATACTATGTACCAAAGTACTTTTTTAAATTTTGTGAGAGTCTGTAGGAGCTAACTATACATACCATGTGCGTCCGCGTGAACACCTAGATCTCGGAGGCTACAAGAGGTAGCACGCACATTGATATCTAAACTCGAAATTCGCAGCTTACAGCTCTCCAGTTGAATCTGTTGCCGTGATACCTGGTATATCATCGTGTACAGCTTATTATTAAAATTGGATAGACGCATCGAAAGTTATAGTCAAAAATATAATCATTTTACCCGCCTTCGCCAACAATAATGCAATTGGAGTAAAGGCAAAATATAAAAAATAGGTTTACCTTTTGTTCATTTAATCCTAGATCAGAGTTAATGAAGAGAAAACAGAAGCTATGGTCAGACGAGACGACAACCGCCATGCCAGCAAACAAAAATCGCGCAAATTAGTCTGCAAGCCGACATCAGAGGAAGAGAAACTGCTGAGTTTTCTTTTGCTGATTGTCGGCAGCCTAAGATTGGAATGTGTGTGGTATCTTGCCACCAAATTGTAACTTGTTTTTGAAAAGTGCAGAAATGCATAATCATCATTATTAAATTAAAACGGAAAGCGATATTTTGTGGTACATACAGTGGACGACTTGACTTGAAGATTGAGGAGTTGGGGAGAGTGTGAGGTGTGCATTCAGGGAGAGTGAGGAGTGAGGAGAAAGAGTGAGGTATAATGATCAGTAAGGGAGGAGTACGGTGAGCATGGTTTGTGCATTCAGGGGGAGTTAGGAGTACGGGAGATTATGTGGATTGGGTGAGTGTGAGGGGGAGTAAGAAGTAAGGGAGGGAGGGGGAATTCATAAATAGTCATGCAATCTAGTTATGAACAGTCAAGCTGGCATCGAAGCTCATAATTAAATTGATTGATACGGTATACCGAGTACTGAACCAAATTGGGCATCATTCTATCCTGATAACTTGAACGCCTGGTAATGTACGAACTCACGAAAGAGTATCTGACAAGTTGAAACCTACATAGAACATGTGGATCTAAAGGAAAACAGTGATGCGAAAGACTGGTATCAATCATTGATTGCAAGATTTCAAAAATAGGTTGTGTGTCCTAACGGTATCCATCAAAGCGCAACGCCATGTCGTTGGTATCATTGCCAGCATGCCTATGTGCCTGCTCACCGTTAGCTACTAAGTGATGTCATTCTTCGAGGATCTGAGACGCAAGTCGACACGAACTTCCGACACTGGGCACCTAAACTACTGAAAATGGAAGTTACAACATGTTTCATCACTATGGGGCTTTTCGTTTCCGCTCAACTTTACCTAATTAAAATCGCTAAAAACTTGAACCCAACTGAATATAGTAAGTAGTCTGTTGTATACTTTTAGAACAGGTGTTTTATGCTAAAAATTACCTTAATTTTGCATTTAAATAGAATCTAATTTCGCAGCTCCGCCTCAACTGATGGTAACAAATTACACAACTACTAAATGTAATTAGTTACCAGAATTTGTTTAGACCGAAAACAACAAAAAAGTAAAACCAAATACAACGCGGAAGTATGGTCAAAACTTTGCTCTAGCGTTCGTCATGCCACTGGAAACGAGCTGGCGCAAAGTGATTAACCAGCTTGCACATGGCAAGTGGCATTTTCTTGGTCACTTCAACTCTGGATAATTCGGAGAGCATTTAAATTTGAATTAGATCAGTTATGCTTGGCTAGGGCTTAAGCCAAGGTTGGGTGCTAAGCTCAGCTTAATTACAAAGACTTAACACATTGGTTCTTTTTACACAATCTTACTTTATATATTTCACAAAAAAAAAAATTGTTAACTTATTAAATACGTAAAACATTTAACCACAAATACAAACGTACATAGAGTCCATATAAGTAGAAAAAAAAAAGGAAGCGCAAAACAATTTTACTTGAAAACGCCTAGTTAAGGTATATAGAAGAGGTTTAAGACTTAAACTAAGTAGTGGGTAAGGAAGGGGTTATAGGGATTGAGTTTACTTAGGCAAAGGATTACTTAGTAATATGGTGGCAGAAACTGACGGCTGGGATAGACATAGCCAAGACCATTATTGGAGGCTGTATTGGACTCCATTGTTGGGATAGACGCTGCAGATGATGATGATGTTGGATACATTTGATTGCTATAACTATGCTGATAAACATTTGTGGTAGAGGTATGTGATTCAGGTAGGTGACTATTGTAATCCCTTGATGGTAAAGTTGATGTTGGGTAAGTCATGTGGCTGGCATAGCTATGCCGCTTGTGATCGCTATTTATATATTGCCCGTTTGTATTGCCGACGCTGGCAAAATCTGCACCATCCTGTTTAGGATACGATGGAGATGAGAATATTGATGCTGGGTAAGACATTGGTTGACTATGCTCTTCTGCATATGCCTGGCTATTTGTGGAAGCTGTGTTACCATAAGCACTTGTTGCTGGCAAGAGCGTTGTCGTTTGTGAGCGAGCTGGATAGGATGACATATATGGACGTTCTGTTGTCTTTGTCGGACTATATACTGGCCTATACTGAGAACTTGTCTGATAACTAGAAGCGGGTAATTCATAAGAATGCGACTGCATTTGTATAAAGTTAGCAGCAGTGTTACTTTGTGGCTCCATGAATTTGTGTTGTTGGTATGGTTCTGGCAGCGCTTGTGTCATTAAATCTGTATTCTGCTTATAATCTTGTACGTAACGATTATGCTGCGCATCAGAAGATAAACCATGAGCTGAACCAAACTGAAGATTGTTTGTAGAAACAGCATTAGCCTTATGATTTTGGGCATAGGCGGAATTCGCAGGAAAGGAATTCATGCTATTGGAGCTAAATTGTTGCGTCTGATAGCTGTTGGCTGGCATCATGGAACTGGTTGAATGATAACCATCGGCGTTAGCCTGTCCATTTCCGTGCTCGTAATGAAGCTTACTCTGCTCCTGTTGTTTATTACTATGAGATGGATTCTGCATATGCTGTTCATAGTACTGCATGGTATAGGGTCCACTATAGTCCTGTTGTTGCTCTGCACTGCTTGCAGCACCGCTGTTGTAGGTGATTTCGTAGGCAGCTAGTTCAGCCGGCGTTTCAGGCTGTATAATATTATTATATTGCCAGTGTCCAGTTGTGGTAACAGCATCTATGCTGGGTGCTCCTTCGGCTGGCAAATATTTGTGTGCCGGTCCATAATAGCGGTATCCATGTTTGTTGTTGTGTTGCAGCTGTTGTTCGTAGTGTTGTTGTTGTGGCGGATTTCGGTTGCCGCCCGATGATTGTATGCCATGCAATACAGCATAGGTATGAGCGCTGAATATGACCAAGATACATACTATACCCTGCGATTAGAGAGCATTAAATCGTATCTGTCTATAACTTTGGTGCACACTTACTTTATAGATCATCTTGTTGTGTCCT
This sequence comes from Chymomyza caudatula, assembly GCA_035041775.1. Lineage (NCBI taxonomy): Eukaryota > Metazoa > Arthropoda > Insecta > Diptera > Drosophilidae > Chymomyza > Chymomyza caudatula. The sequence goes on from JAWNKW010000148.1 coordinate 249,696, forward strand.
GTGCGTGTCTATGATGTGACGAGTTGATGTTAACGCTGCTCGACAACAGCATTTAATGCGAGCCACAACAGCCACATCAATAGTTTTTATAGCATGACCAAAGACAACGTCCACAGTCGCAATGATCTGTGACAAAGTGTGTTGTTTGAGTTGTCGTTGGCGCTAACAACGCCTCAGAAGAGACATAGCAAGACAGTCACATAGTTTCAATTACTCATAGCAAGTTTGTAACAAGTGCCGAAAGTGATTAAGAGCCAAATAATTGTATGAACAATTGTTTTAAATATTATTTCAAGACACAGCACGTTGCTATCAACAACTTGTTGCTTGCACTATCTGCTGGCATGCTTGTTATTAAGTTTCATAGAGATACTATTGCTTGCAGCTGTTTAGCGCCATATAATTAATTGTTTTTAGAATTTAATAAAAGTGTTTGAAGCGTTTTCGTTTGCAGCCGCTAGAATCCTGTGCCCTGACCTAGCCAAAGTTGCCAATGCGTGTGTGGGCTGAACTTTTACTTTTGTATATTTTATTTGTTATATTTATTTATTAATTACACAATGGACCAGTTTGCTTATTTAGTGCGTAGGCGCATGCTTCAAAATAATTGTGCAAAAAAAAAATATAATTATAACACGCACACACTGACATACGCAAGTATTTGAATTTAACTTCACAAAAAAAAAACCAATGTCGAACATTTTTACTAATGGGCAGCACACAAAATAAAAAAATATGCTGGCAACACTCTACACAGAGGGTGGCAACGCTGCAGCAGCAAACTATACAAAAACGCCGCAAATTTTTAGCTAGAGGACTTATTTCATATAATTTGTATTATTTATTATAGCAGTAGCTAGTAAAGCCACAGCTGAAGAAATGGCTGCAGTCTCTTCAGCTCGCGAATCGCTGTCCCATGCTCTACAAAATCGTTTTTTACCAAATCTAGAGTATCTTCTGCAAGGCTCTATACTGGACTCGGCCGTCGAACACTTAATGCACAGGTAAATACAAATACATACATATGTATATTGTTTGCTCAAATGTATTTTTATATGTTTTAATAATGTATGCAGACTGAAAGGCTTATGTGATAATGTGGATACCTCACCCGAGACATTTCACGATCTGGAGGTCTGCATGAGCTTGCGCCAGCCGAATCAAAATGCACCTTTATTGCTACGCGTACGTCGTGCTTTGGGTCTGGATGCACCACTGCAAATGCGCTATCTTGGCCAGCCTGAGGTAGATCAGCGAAGACCCACGTTGGTGCGCAACTGCATGGATTGTGCTTGCACCAATGGCATCTTGGAGTTTCTTACCGAAATGGGTTTTCGCATGGAGTTTGAGTACATTGCTAAAGGTAGATCAACATACCCTTTTTATAGATGGTCTTTACTTACGTTTGCTTTTGCTTCATCCTAGGCTACATGTTTCGCAAAGGCCGCATGAAAATAACCGTATCAAAACTCATTAAAATTGTGCCCAGCAAACAACATGAAATGGCAAATGAGGCCATCTCACAGAGCTATCTAGTGGAGCTTTCTGTGGTGGCGCCCACGGGTCAAGAGAACGTAGGTGAGGAGATGCGTGTTTTTGCCGAACAATTAAAGCCTTTAGTTCAGCTGGAAAAGATAGATTATAAGCGCCTAGGTGCCATACCTTGAGCATGTTTATGATAATTTAGTAAATATATTAGGACATAAAACGTATGTATATGCATGTATTTTAATCTTTAAAATTTATTGCTGTTTAAACGCCTAAATTATAAAAAGAATTATATAAATATGCGCGTGATGAACGTAAAATCGAAACGAAATGCAGTCATAATAATATGTGCCCCTGCTTCACAAACCCACGTGAACTCATCACCAAGTTTTTGCAGCCGAAAGCAGTGGGAATGTCTATGCAAAATAAAACCCTTCACCCCAATTTGATCGGCAATGAATTTTACGCCAAGTCCTACTTAATCCTTAAAGGCATCATTAAGCGCAGCCAAATTTCGGTCGCTAACATGGCCTTGCAGCTCGCTGCGTCCCATTAACGATATGACCATTTTTAGAGTACTCCATATCGAATCAGACATTTGATTCTGACCAATAGCTGCAGTGGCTGCTGCATTAGGCAGCTCACGTGCCGCATTTGTATTGGCCTGCATTGTCAAAGCAGTGAGTAGATGCTCTACAGCTTCTTTGTAGGCCTTCAGATTCATGCAGCAAACGCCCACATTGTAACGAACTCGTATAAAGCCAGGTTGTAATTGCAGCGCATGCTGATAGGCTTCCACAGCTTCTACGGAGCGTGAACCATTGGCCAAACTGGCACCCAAACGATTCCATATCTTGGCATTCTGTGGATCCACTTGTAAAGCAGAACGATAGCAGTCCACAGCTTTATCAAATTCACCAGATAAATTGTAGAGCACTCCCAAGGCTTCCTGCACATCCGAATCAACCTGTGCTGGCTGCATGCGCACTGCCTCCAAGTACACCTGCTGCAGCGTCTGCAATTTATGGGAGCCTATCAGAGAGGAGGCAAGCAATATGTCATCTGCTTGCAGTTCCGGATGATTGGTCAACAGATGTTGATACTGAGGGTGCACTTGCAGCCAATTGCAAAGCATGCGCACGGCACTATTTTGCAGACCTTCGTTAGTATAGCAAACGGCCAGAGCCATTAAAACACGACGATTCTCTGGTTGTAAGTTTAACGCACGTTTTAGAGCCGCTATGCTCTGAGGATCCATTTCGTTCTCGGCTTGTGAAATGCCCAAAAGCTCCCAGATTTCTACGCGTTCAGGCTCCTTTTTGGCTGCCACTTCGAAACATAAAACAGCGCTGGGTATATCACCTTTGGTAAGGTATTCCTTGCCTTTTTCAAATGCATTTTCCAGCTCAGACATTGGATTCTCTTCGGCAAATTCATATTCCTTATAGGCATCTAAATTTTCGTTGTATTCCGATAGCCAAGGATGTTCATTTTCCTCGGCCATCTTTTGCCATTCGTCATGGAGCCGTTGAAAGAACTTTTCGTTGAAATTTGTGGCAGTTTGCTCATTCTCTTCTTTACTGCGCTGATAGTCAGTAATCCAGTCTTCAACAGATTCACCCTGTAAAGCCTTGGGCAAATTGTCGGTTATAATCGTATCCACATCGGGGTCAAAGAAAGTGTCGTGCTGCTGCTGCGCAGCAGCAATTGGCAAATAGGGCTGCCGCAGTAAGGGTGGAGCCATGGCAAGGCTTTGGCTACTAATTATCGGCTCGTCGAAGAACTCTTTTACATGCTGCAGTTGCTGTTGTTGTGGCTGCATGTGCACCATTTTGTTAGGCATGGTATTGTGGGAAAAGTCTTGACTCCACTGGCTGGCTACTTCATCAATGACCCTTGGAGCCATTTGCACCTGACGATGAGGTGCACCAGCAATATTTATGTCACGCATTTCCTGTAACAATGTATTCATTTGAAAGGATTGCGGTGGAGCAGCTACTTGACCGAGAAACTCATTGATAAGCTGCTCATCAGGGCGCATGCTACGCTCGAACTGGGCCTGAGCAAAGCCCTCATCTTTGTGTGCAACATCGCGTGTGAATTGGCCACCTAGTTGCATCAATGGATTCACGGCTCCGCAGTCGCCTTCAACAAGTGGACGCAAAGACATTTTGTTGTTTTGGTTAGTGTCTACGTAACTGGGTGGGTACGCTGCACTTTGAAAAAAGGTTTTTATCAGTTAAAAAACACTAAGCCCGACGGCTAGAGCAAAAGTCCAAATGTCCAAAATGAAAAAAAAAATTGTTTAACAATCTGTGCGAAAAAAATTGCTAACTATCGATAGACGAGGTGAATTTTGCAAAAGTTACTAGACAGCTGACAACAATGGTGATGGGCAGCACTGTTTAAACACTATAGCAATTAGCTTTTGTTTGGCAGTTTGGCTAAGGCGCATCAATTCAGCTTGCAGAATTGCGGAAATTTAAGTTGCCGCATTTTGTTTTTAATATGGACTACGATTTGTTTCAATCGGACGACGATGAAGAAATTTTAAGTGCGTTTTTACAAGCAACGGAACCTGCACAGAAACAAACTCATACCGAAACATACCAAACAACTGAACCAACAGAATTGGACATTGCTGACGCCAACATATTGCCGGAGTTTAAATGCAGTGGCCGAGATACGCTTAAAAACACGCAATTTCAAAGCGACGGTTTTTTAAGGAATGGCTATGCCCTTAAAGAGGTAGTGCCTGACACCAAACTGGATCATTTGGCTTTCGACTTTGAGCCTGGACAGCTGCAAGTGCGCGCTGTCATGGCATATTTGCTGGGCGAAGCATGGTAGGCTTAATCGCAACTCATTTGTGGCTTAATTTAACAATTTATAATGCGTTGCAGCAAAAACGTTCAAAAACTCTACACTGCAGTAGCAGGGCAACAACAACTACAGACAACAAACGGCCAAACTGGCTGGTATACAGCGCGTCAACAGGTGACGCATTGCTACCACTTATTATTGCATGAATCTCATGTAGAAATGCAATGGAACGCTTTGCGTCAGGCCCTGGCGTATCTGCGCGAGCTGGTAAACAACAGTCTAGATGCAGACATGTGGCGAGTTTTGTACTTTGCCGAAAACGCAAAGGGTAACGAGTGCAATGCACCCGCCTATCATCTTTATCATGGTGTGCTTGAATGGCGTTTCCTGGATTTGTGTCTGCTACAAAAATACGAACTTACCTCAGGGGAATCGGGCGCACAACAGCTATTTCTCGCGCAGCTGGAGTGCTTTCTAGATGAGATGATATTGTGTGCCAGCTTTTATCATCGTAATAAGCATAGCGCAGAGTTGGTTCATAATTCAGCATTTGTGTGCCGCTGTATTAAAGAATGTTGGCTGCTATTACAACGTCTGGTGCCCATGTGGCTTTTGAATCTCTCGCTTGTTGTGTCACCAGAGCAAGCCACCTTCTGGTCGCTCTTCGGCCAGGCCATGCAGCGCTACAGGGCGCAAGTTCAGCGTAAGTTTAACCCTAGCTTTATTAAAAAGGCTACAAGCTAACTTGTAATTAATTTATACCTTCAGCTGATAACCCAGCTGCTCTCTTGGCCTGCCACGAGTTTCATGCCTGGTTGCGTCTCTCCTTAGTGCGTCTCGGCAGCTATTCTGAGCTAGGCCAGCATATAAGCCTCACCAGCACAACACTGCCACCTGCCGATGTATATCAAACAGTTTCCTGCCTTAAAGACTTTCTAAGCTGCCAGCCTGACGAGCAGCAGCGGCGTGTTTATATATGCCTGCTAGCGCCACTTCAGCTGCAATGGGCCCAACCAAGCACCGATGTGCTCTGTCAACTGTGGGAGTATTTAAATCGATCACTCAATTGCAATTTCAACTCCAACCAACCTCAGCAGCTGCCGCTCATCTGTGCCAGTGGCAGCGCCTATGTGGAACGCTACCGCAGCTTGCTGGCCAAACCACAGCTGGATGATTTGAACTTTAGTAGCTTTACGTTCTATGCGTTGCTTCTAGGCAAAACATTACAGCTGTTGCCCACCCGAGGCCTTGGCAATCAGGCTCAAAAGGTGCTGGGCCGCATCTTTAGCAAATTCAGCGCTGCCAAGCTATTGGCTTTGAATGAGGCTGGTATACATCATATTATAGAGCTGTTTCTATGCCTACTGCTGTCGTATGCTGACTTCAAAGAGTTGGCACCCAAATTGCGAGAAATGCTGCTTTGCCTGGCATTGGACAAGCTACCCCCAGCTCGTCGCTTGATTGCGGCTAAGGGACACATGGCATTGCTGCTGCTGCACGCAGAACTCCGTTTACCATTTGGAGATTATGTCGGAAAGCTGCTTACACAACTTGCAACCATTCAAAATGATGTGGATGTGGCTGCTATTTATGCTGCGTCCTTATTGCCTATTTTTGAGCAGGGGGATGACTTTTCACACGGCGAGCAACAGCTGCTGGCACCCTGGCTAACGCACTATATAGAGCACAGCGCTCAGGCTGCACAGGAACGTGTCTGGCAGGCACTGCATATACTTTTTGAGCGTCTACGGACAACTCGCGCCATTGCTGGCAATGCTAATGGCATGTGGGAAGCTTTGCAACAGCATATACTGCCACTACTGCGTGTGCAATATGCAAGTGGACATAGCACATGGCTGCCTAAGCTGGCCGCCGATTTCTGCAGTCATGACAAAAACCTGCTACAATGTTTTCTGCAGGGCATAGAGCCTGCCAACACTGCAGCCAGCGCCCAGATTCTATTGCATGCGCTCGCTGAGCACATACCAAACATCAGTGATGCTGTAATTATACAAGTATGGATCAAGTCTTTAGTGCTTCTGACGCCACAGCATGAAGCAGTGAGTGCGCTCAAGGCTCACGTGCTGCAGCTTTCCGAGTTTCGATCGCTTCATATTAATGCGGCCATGCTAGAGGAACGTGAGCCACTTTGTGCATTTTTTGGAGCGCTAGGTCGACGCGCCCAGGAAGATGATGCCGCACATTTACGCATGCAACTGAGCCAAAAGCTGCATGCCTATATATCGCATTTTGAACTTTGGCTGCCACCGGAGCGCTTACGCACTGAACGTCCCGAACTGGGCGCCAGATTCTATAGTTTTTTGGCTATTGTCATCTATAATTGCGCCACTCTAGCCTATGTGCGGTCCAAGCCCTCCTGCTTCTTCCACATAGCCATGGTGAAATTTTTGCTACCTACACAGCTGCAGGCGGGCACCCCACCCGAGGGCCGTCTGCCACAGTTGATGCATAAGATATTTCCAGTGCTTCTGCAGGGCATTGGACGACTGTCTTATAAAACGGACACGTACCTAAGCTGGGCGCTGCAGCAGCTAGTGCTGCATTGGACGCCACATTTTAATTTTTCGCCGAGTCCCAAGATTGTAGCGCGTCCCTATGCCACTTTGTTGCATAGCGATATGGACGGCGAGTTGTCGCATTATGCACTACAGTACTTGGCCACACAGTTGCTAGCCGTGCAGCGGCGCCAAGCACCCAGTCATGCAGGTCTGGCCATAAGCATAATGCAACAGTTAATTGTTGGGTTAGATGAGGCAACGACTACAATACAGCAGGTCAGCAGCGAATCACAGCTACTGACACTATTAAAGGCGATTAATGTGCCTCTACTAGAGCATTTTATGTTTGTGGACGAAATGGAGCACAGTAGAGCTCTGATTTTGTCTTTGTACCGTACGTTAGTTAACCATAACGTGTTTCAGAGCTCAAGCAAACTTAATGATGCCTTTACCAAGGATATACGTACGCTGGCCGAGAAGCATTTGGCGCATTGCACCTATTTCTTCTTTCAAATGCTTATTAAGCTGGCAGAACTGGCGCCCATACTGCTATTGGAGCTGCTACCGTTTGTGCGAGAGCAGGCGCTTAATGTAGAGCTTAAGCGTGGTGCTGGAGAAGACGCGGGCATACGTAAGTGCCTTATGCGGTTGCAACAGGTACTACAGGGTACCAAGAGCTAGGGATTAATGCCACGCTTATGTTCTGTTGACGGGCTTTGTTGTGTTATCTAAAATCTGTTATGTATGCTACAAACTTTGTATATGTTTAGTTTAGGTATGACCTTATGGTCTGTGATTATGTGCTTAGATTAGATTAGTTTCTAGAAATAAGTAAGATTATATGTTTCTTTTGGACACGATATTTTATGGCTTTAATTGGCTCACTTTTAGCTTAGACATTACATTGGACATGTGTTAGACGACATTCTTGGTATCACGCGGTATGCGGTTTGTTAAATGCTTGGCCGGTATGAAACCCGTATCGCCCAAATACTTTATAGATACGTTGCCCGAGGGACTAATTGTTAACCACGTTATGGATGCGTGATTTATATTAATACGCAGCCAGGCCTCAGCCGGTAACTGCAAAGCTCGGCATACAAAGTAACGTATGACATTGCCGTGGCCGACAATAAGCGTGTAACTGTCCTTCTCTTGATCAGGATAGGCACGATGAAAGTAACGGCGAAATGCAGCCTCAATGCGGGCACCATCGCGGAAGAACTGCTGCAGGAGAATCATAAATGAAAGCTTAGCACATATACGCAGCATAATGGATATTTAAACTCACCGATTGCTCGACCCGCCAATGACCGACCGGGGGCTGTGGCGGTATAGGCGCGCCCTCACGCAAAAAGGCGCAATGCCTCAACTTTTTCTCGTCGTAGTCAAGCTCCTTCAATATAATGTCTGCAGTTTCTTGGGCACGCACCATGGTCGACGCTATGACCTTGTCCCATTTAATGCCCAGTTCTTGTAGTCGCTGGCCAGTGTATTTGGCCTGCAACCGCCCACGCTCAGTCAGATGATGGGTGTCGTCCGTGTTTCCAACGTCCAGGTACTCTCCGTGACGTATGAGTATTATGTGGCGCGCAAATTTGGGCACAGATTTTTCAAGTTCGCTGTTGTAGCGGTTTTGTTCTTGTGGCATGGCATTCTTTTGGGGCCGCACCAGACTTTTGGGTTCCCGAAAGTCCCAGTTACTATCCCACTGCGCATAAGGGTTAACGGGCTGTTCACTGTTTGTCCAAGAGGCGTGGGCCGTTTGTTGGGGCGCGCGTAGGCGTTGATAGTAATAAGCGGCCAAGCCAGCCGCTGTGCCACAGGCAAGAGCTGAAAACTTTCGCATGATATGGCAGCAAAAGGCAGTGTAAATCCTATTTAAGCAACAAGTTTTTTAATTCACATTAACGTATTGAATACTTTATTTATTTTTGTTTCGTATATTGCGTAAACAAAAAGAAAGCGATCTAAATTCGTAATCCGCTTAAAGACCACTGAGTAACACAGCTGTTTTAGTGATGCCATCACAGAGCGGTACTATGCGGTGGTTGAGTGTTGCCACCTATTCATAAATATATGTAGCGCAATGGCAGCACTGTATATTTGCCTAGTGGGACATCGCCAACAGCATTTCAAATTTAAATACATCGTTATTTTCAGTTGTATTTTATTAAACTACTTCAACATATTATATAATATTCATACGTAAATGATTTTTATATAATACTGTGTCTATATATATAGCTTTTACCTTTAAGTTAGTGTGTATTAAATATAGTTTGCTGCCTTCTCTTTGGTCATTAACACAACATGCTGCCTAATTTATAAATAGTCATTTTCTGTCTTGAATAGTGTACTTGTTTGTTAACACTAAATGTAAATATAACTAAATATGCTTTAAACTAGATTATTGCACTTTAAAGCTGCCGCTTTATTAGTTGCGAGTTTTTCCAATGTCAACTTCCCGTCGGTTCTCACGCTTAAGTGCTGCTGCTGGTAGCTTTGTCTGCACTCACTTCAGTCTCATTTGCTTCCGTGCCAGCTGCAACTACAGCTTCTGATGCTGCAGAATCATCAACGCTCATGGTGCGTACAAACTCAGCCGTAGCTTCAATGACAATGGTAGGCAAATCATCAGCAACAAAGGCTTTTTCTGTTACCGCTTCTACCTTTGGATCAGCTGCTTCCACAGCAGCAGATGCAACCTTAGCAGCTGCTTCTGGCTCAGCAGCTGTAACACCAGTTGTGACAGCAGTATCGGCAACTTCAACGCTTGGAGCTGGCTCTGTTTCTGATTTGGAATCACTTGCTGGCTCCACTGTCTCTGTTGTAGCTGTTGCAGTCACTGCAGCTTCCGACAGCTGCTCGTTGGCAGGTGTAGTAGCTGTCGCTGTAGTTGTGGCTGCTTCACTGTCGGCGGCTTGAACAGCTTTTGTAGGCTCCTCTGCAGGCTTTGCCTCTGCTGATGGTGGAGCTGGCGATGTTGATTTCGATTTTGATTTAACCCCTGGCGAAGGTGTACGTGACTTTGCCTGACGCTGCTCACCCAGCACCTTCAATTTTTGCTCGTGCGCAGATTTGTCGAGCAACACTGAAGTAGACTGAGGTGGCGCTGGGCTAGCAGCACGTTTAATGTCTTCAATTTTGGCTTCCAACTCGTGGCGTATATCGGCAATAGGTTTGAGCAGAAAAATTGGCACATCATCATCACGACGCTGAAACAACATTTCGCCCTCGAACTCCACAAGCTTGTATTTGCGAGCACGCAAGAGTATGCCAACTACCTTGTCCGAAATGTAGTTGTAAATCTGTGTAGAAATAAAAACTAATGTAAGCTAACATTTCAATTAGTAACTACAATATATAGACTTACATTAAACAATTCGCCGAAGGGTATAACTCGCATTGTGGGCTCATCCTTGACCACGTAGCCCTCGGAACTTATAATTTGACACAATTCCACCATTTCCTTCATCACATGAATGTTGGCTTTTTGACCGCGCGCTTCTGTAAGACTGCCGGCCAATGGCTTACCATATTGATCTTTGGAAAATGTTGGCTTGGGTGAGGAGGCGCGTCCCTCCTGAGAGAATGGATTCAATAACTGCGACTGCTTGTGCTGCGTCGCCTGATTGTTAAACATGGCCACTTTCGATGAGAGTGGTGATTCCTGCAATAGTCAAAATCAATGCAAATGCTTGTAAGTATGATTCAATGCTCATTTCATTAAACATTCATTTTAAGTGAAATTAATTTGACTAAGCCAATTTGTGCTGGCTGCCGTGCAACTTGTGTGTGTGACACTTGTTGAAGCCATTTCATGTCAAGCGCCATCAAGCGTTGCCACCACGTGCAATTAAATTGGCGCGTGCTGCCAGCTGTTGACACTTATTCAAAACGTTGCCAGCTGCTTGTTCATTTGGCGGTTAATTAGCATTACGTTACATTGTTTTTAAAACATGGCACAATACAATATATGTATTTAATTAATCGACGTAATTAAATAACAACAGTTGCACATATGAAATGATTTTTCTTTTAAGAAAGTACATACATAGTACATATTGTCGTACATGAGTGTTCGCTTAAATGAAAAGCATGAAAAGAATGCGCAAATGTTGTGCCATAAATAAAAACATACATGGCACTTTGACGAAAAATAAAACATACATTTCCTCAAAAGCGACACTAAAAAGAAATTAAATAAAATTTAACAAAATAAAAACCAGAAAAATGGCAAAAAAAAAAAGACAAGCGACCTTCAGCAGCTTTGTTTTCAATTTTATTTCTTTATTTTTTTGCAACCTGCGCATTTGCGCTTAATATTATTTTGTTTTTGACGTTACAAAAAACTAGCTGGCAAATAATATTTACTACGCAAACACATGTTGCGTAGTAATTAAATAATTCATTTGAGTCCACCGATTTGGCATGAATGAGTAGCTATATACTTATGTACTAACTCATATGCACTACGTCCTGCTTTATTTAGCACACGTTTTATATAATACTATTTGCGTATTTTGTTTTAATTGCCTTTGACGCTCTTCGTTCGGAACGCTTTTTGATCAATATTTAAAAGTTCCTCAATCAATTTGGTGACTGCTCATTTGTCAAGCGTTTTTCATTCATATAAACACACAAAAACAGGCATCTATTTAAAGATCCAAATAAAATGCGCAATGTGCCTTGTGATGAATGAAATTTGCAAAGTTTTTGCCTTTTTACTGTGTGATTTGAAAATATGATTTATGGTTGTTTGCTTAATAGATGGGTAACTACTATATAGACAATGCAGTAAATTTGCATAGTTTTCAAAACGCAGTGAAAGTTTTTGCCTTGTGAAAAATGCAAAATGTGTGTTTTTTTGTGTTGCAAATTCATCAACAATAAATCAGAAAATTTCACAAGCCACAATAATGATGTGAAAATGCAGCTTGTGAACGCCAAAATGAAATTTAAATGTTAATAAAATGCGCACAATGCGGCGTATACGCAATTTTAGTCACTTTGCGACTTTGCGACACTCAAAACACAACAAACAACGAATGACGTGCCTCAAACGCGCAGCAACCATAGCAGAAACATGTGCATCAGCTTTTGTATCTTATGGCTACTCGAAGAGTATCTTTTATTTTAAATAGCTAGCCGAGCAGCGTGCCAACGACCCGGGCAGACATAGAAAAGCCAAATACAACGATATTCACGCCTTGGCAATGCCCTACACAAGAGTACAAAAAACAAGTTCAAAACCATTTTTTTGGTATAAGTCATTTTTTAGACTGATAACTGAACGCAGTACTATATATATGAGATTTCTATGCTGAATACATTAAATGTATACATTTAATCTCAATAGTAAGTTTGTTTGTTCCAATTGAAATTATTTTGGTTCCTATCTGGTTTCAGACGCGAGCTGCATCTATGACAGGAAATTGTGTGTAATAACTGCAGAATCCCTAGAAATCTTTGAGATCCCTGTAGAAACTTTTTTTGGACTGCACTTAGCGTCGTTCATGGTCAGTGAGTGTAAGATCAGATACAACATGATTTCATTTTAGTTTCAATTAGCTGAAATGGCAGATGAGCTGGCGAAAAATGGCTCAGCTTACAGCCAATAGAACTAAGAAAATGTTATGTATGCAACCCTGGCTGACACCTACCTTCGTAGGTCTGTCGTGCGTCAGTCTCATACATTAATCGCATTACATATCACTATTATAAACTATTACACTAATAAACAGCATTATTATATCACCAGCTTGCATATTTAACACAAAATATGTAAGGAAAGCTACAAATCCTTGAGTGTATGTTGCGTACCTAAACATTTTTTGAAGGATACCAATCGATATCTTCTTTGTCAGAAGAGACAAGTTCTGCGACTCCTAGTTGGGTTAATCATAGGTCAAAACGCATTTAGCCAGGGCAACTGGGCAGAACACTTTCGGTGGGTTGCGTATTTAGGAACATATGGCTGAGATGTCGCAATCAACTCTAGACGTTGAAGTTTGAGTTTTCTTATGCGCTTTTCCTTTCAAATGTCTTGAGAGATGTATGTGAACGTTTGTTACTGTTCTATTTGATATACAGCACTTTGTCAGAAGAGACAAGTTCTGCGACTCCTAGTTGGGTCAATCATAGGTCAAAACGCATTTAGTCAGGGCAACTGGGCAGAACACTTTCGGTGGATTGCGTATTTAGGAACATATGGCTGAGATGTCCCAATCAACTCTAGAAGTTGACAAGAAGAGACATCTTAACTAGCTTCTGCATCAATAGTTTCTTAAAAGTTTGATTTTGTTTTAGGGTTATTTGTTTTCCAGCTCTAAGCGGATATAAATGGACTGTTTAGTGTTCTATTTGATATACAGCACATTCATTGTTTAAACTCTATAATTATGTATATTTGTGTGGGCGTGTTCTCTAGTTGTCGGCGCCGTTGTCAATCGGAAAAGTCTGTGCATTAATAGCAGCAAATACTACATACTAGTCGAAATATCAAGAGGCTCCCGTCTCTATACATAAGTATGTAGGAGCTTTTCTATTTCAACTCAAACGACGATGGTCATTGCCAAGAATTTTTCCGTGTTTTGATCTTTTTCTGTGCGAAAATTTGTCTTTTGTCGTTGTCAGCTTTGCGCTCTATACATATATCTGCACATATGTATATACCACATACATAATATATATATATATATATATATATACTATATACTTGTATATATGTGTAATTTTTGGCAATTCATATGGCGACAAATTAAAAAAATAAAAACAAATAAACTGAAAATTGTTTTGTTTGTTTGGTTTGTCGTTCAGTTCGTGTTGATATTTATGCTATTTCAATTTAATGACTTTTAATCATGATGCTTGGAAAAGTTCCAGCAACTTGCCAACGGATGTCAAAATGCTCCACAACATTTTCTTTACGCTCAGATTTTGGTTAGAAGAAGATACTAAGTATGATAGAAAAACATTTTCCCCGCTTGTTGTTGACTTTTTTGTTCTTTGGTATTTGTTGCGGTTTTCACGACAAAATTTTGCACATAAATAATTTTTAAGCATTTGTCGCACGAGATTTTGCAGAAAAAAGTAAGCAAGTTTTAAGAGGGATTTATTCTGGTCTATTGTTAGGTACATATTTCGATTTATTTCAGAGGGCAACATTCCGCAAATTCCGCAACTGTATAAAGCGTTTTTTTATACACTGTAATCAAAGCATAAGCAGCATATTCAGTTCTTGTGTGTTACGTCCGGATAACGTAAAGTACAGTCTTCACTGAAACGTGTAGTGGTCCAACCCTGACGACTAACCAAGCCTTACGACGTTTCCTTACCAAGCTGTTTAGCAAGTGAAAATAAAGTTGATTAAGTCATATACATTTCCATCTAGCGAGTTCAATCTATCTGCAAACTCACTTTTCAGCTAAAACAAATTTTGCTCAGATTCAGTTTCAATTTGGCGTAAAGGGTATATTTTAGTCGACATATACCGATTTAAGTAGTTCCACTTGTTTTTCCATAGAAAATTGGCTGTTAATTCATTTTTCTGACAGCATTTGAATGGATTTTTCACTAACAGATCAGAGTTTGTATGGTATAAGTGTTAAAATACATATGAGTAAATTTATGGCTACTAAAAATCGATATACACATTGCTTGAGCGAAAACCTTAAAAATATTTTTAAATTTTCGTTCTAAAAATATATGAGTCACAAGCCTGTGCCCATAACTGTATGAATTGTCAGAGAGCATGAGAGTTATAGAGTGGAATCCTTAGTCGTTACATTCGGTGGTGTGCCTGAAATATCTTTCAACCGATTTTCAACCCAAAGCATTTTTTCAGTATGGCCGAAATCTTTTCAATACCGAATTTCAATCAAAAAGCAATTCGATAATGTGACAGAACTGAATAAGAGAATGGGAAAACTAACAAGTTTGCATTTGATCGACGAATTTTTGAAGATAATGCAAAAGAAACGCAGAACCGTCTAGAGATTTCTGGCACCGCCCTGATTTAGTCGAGTGGCTAAACTCCGGCCATAACCAAGGCAGTGCATGGGCTTTTGCTTAGCTCTTTCTTAATTTTTCTTACATATGAGTTGGACTATGGGAGAGCGCAACACAAGTAGCCTCAAACGTACACTGTCTTGGGATTGTCCGCATTTCAGCACAAATATTAAATTTTTTAACGTTCCAGGATTCCACTCTCTTACTAGCTCTTATTAGCTCTTTGGATGAACCGTTTTGTAAAATCGACCAATCAAAATTCGAAGCAGCCATGATTGTGTTTACTTAATTTCTTAAGGAACAATGAGTTATATCTGTTGAATTTTTGTCAGTTTAAAGCAAACTCTAGTTCAAAATAACTTTTAGTCAAATTTGAGCCAGAATGAATTCCTATCATTAAAGCATTTTACTACCTAGAGACTACAATTAATTTTGATTTCCCTCCAACTGTTAATTGTGATTATACAATTTAGATTCTTTCCTCTTTTATCCTTTCAATGATGTGTCAGAAAAAGCTTTGCTACCTATTTCTTTCAAGCTTAAATTGGGATTCAAACACCCGCTTGCTTTTTTATGCTTATAGACTTCGCCTTATAAAATTGTCTTCTCTACTTAATCGTAGAATCCGTCACGGTGTTTTATTTCAACATAAACTAATTCTTGGCCTCATAGATTCCTCTTATCTTGGCTAGGTTATAATATCTATTGCTCATTGACCTTCTCGTCATTTCCGTCTGTTACAAAGTTCACCTATCGGATTGGAGACTCGGGATTAGATATATCTATCTACTTAATTCCATTTATTCTCCTTTTTAATTCACCAGGATTTTGTTGTATCATTTTTTTATAAATAAATAAATACTTTTAAGCGTACTGGGAGCACATCATCACAGCTTTCCACCGACTGGGATTTCAAAAGAAACCTTAAGCAAAATCATCTTTATGTCTGACACACATCAAAATCCACGTTTTGTTAGTTCCACTTGTATCGGCAGTAGAGTCTAATTCAAAGCACCAAGTTGGTCGAGAAATTTTGACTCTGATTCTCCAACGCGTTGGGTGAACTTTGAAAGATATGTAACGACTTACATCAAGAAGTGAACTGAGATTCAGATAAAAAAGAGACACAAAAAGTAAAGAAATAAAGCCAAAATTGCATCGATTGTATGTTTTTTAAAGATGTGCTCTGACTCACACCAAGGAATCAAGAAAAGACAAGATGAAGTATGCGAACTACAAAAAAAAAAAGATGATGCATAAAGAACTTGGAAGTGATCAAGCGACACGAAAATGAAGCTGTATAATTGTAACTCTAGACGATAAAAGAGAAGTTGAGAAAAATAAATAAGATCAAGCATCGGATTCTACGATTAATTAGTGGTGGCAAATTCATAAGGCGAAGTTTATCGGTATCTGAAAGCGATTTGATGTGTGGATCACAATTGTATGTTACATAGATCCGTGTTGACGCGTCTCACTACTCGTTGCCTAACTGTTCTTTGCAAATTTTGAGTGATTCTTTTTTTTTCAATTTCCACAAGTTTTTTCACTTGAATTGCCTAAACAATTAAAGAGCGGTAAACTTGCGGTTCAAACGAAACAAAGCATTCAGGGGTACGAAGTCTCTTACAACCGACTTTTAATCCAAATACAAATTGTCGGCATGGCAGATATTATTACTTTGAACCGATTTTCAGCTAAAAAAAAAACCGTCAATATGCTAGAAATATATCTGAGAGCGTGGGAAACCCATTAGGAAAGTTTATGATCGATGGATTTGTCAAGCAAATTAATATAAAACTTTAGGAAAAACCGTCTAGAGATTACCAGCACAGCCCATTTTTAAATCATAGAATTTAGTGAATTTAATATTGAAGTTGCATCGTTATGAATGCAACTTTCAGTGTGTTCAAATTTACGAGTTCAACGTTAAGTGAATTATATCCGAAAACTCTTGTCGAATATGCAATTTGTTTTCGCGAAATTCTACCGAAAGTAAGAACGAGAAAAGGACTGTTTAGTCAGTTTTATAAAAGGGTTGTTTATGTTCGTGCGCAACCACAAATATGAAAAGGTAAGCTAAATAGAGGCAAGTTAGACGTGGGCTAGACATCAGGAGCACTTCGGTCAAGATTGAGGTGAGACCAGAGCAATGACGGTGTTGATGTCTTTGGCGTTTAACTGGCGAAAAGGTCCTCAGCTCATCTCCTAACACACATACACACACACACAGCCTCAACAGTAGGGTTTTAAGAGTATTCCTCATTGAAAGAGTAAGTGAGGGCACATGAGCAATAGCGAGGAGCTCACGGCGGTGTTCATGGTGGCAGTTTTGAGTGAACCTCAGAAGCAACTGACGAGTCAGTAGAGACCAGTGCTGCATGCTCCCAGTATTCAGAGCTCATGGCGACCAGTGGCGACTCTGAAAGCAGAATTCTGCACGGTTTGAAGGCACCTTCACTGTATGTCGCTAAGCGCAGGAGGCCAAATAAGTGCAGCGTAGTCAAGGAAAGCGCTACTAATGGGTTTGCAGGTCGTGGCTATAGTCTTGCTCCGGCAGTACGCCGGTTAAGGCTTTAAAGATTTCATTTCTACCACGGTCTCGAGAAATTTCAAAGAATTTTGTGATATCACTCTTAAAGATGACATAAAGGTTGATGGAGCACTCTTTAGTGCATGTGGTGAAAAGAGTTCAGGAGCTGAGATATCTGGTAGCGCAGAAGGTTCAGATCAGGGGGGAAGAAAGACTACTGTGAAGCAGTCAGCGACAAAGGACACGAGTTTAACCAACTTAATAATAATTGAACAGGGTGGGCGAGAAGGAGCTGGATGCAGGATTGCCAGCGCCCGGTTCAAAGCAGAAACATTGATTCGCGCATAAAACAACCAACGGTTTTTTTTAGAGCTTTCAAATAAAAGTGTGCAGACTTGTGGACTGCGCCTAAGTTTGGGTATATTTCAAAGCGCGCGAAACTAGGCCAGTGTAAAAAGAGGCGAAGTCGCTTTTGAGAATTCGTTAAAGCGGCACAAAGAAAGTGTATAGTAGTTCTCAAACGTTAACTTTATCATAACATTTGTAATGTGTCTCATTTAATTGGTTTATATTTCAATTTCACACAAAACTTACCACTACAAAGCGCAATGCGCCCAACTCATGCGATACGTCTGTCATTTTGTTTGGATTTTGCAGTTTTGTAAGTTCAACAAAAAAACGTTCAATAAACAATAGTTTGTTTTCAATATAATCAAAAGCGGCCAGCTGAACTTTTGTTAACCCAAAATTCGTCACACTTTTGCCAAACTTTTGTGTGCTGCAAAAAACAAAAAAAATAAAAAAATAACAACAATAGAAATGAAAATTTAAATTAAATTTGCGAAATCTTGCAAAAAATCAGAGTGTAGTGAAAAGAAATAACATAATGATAAGTATTAACAAAGAAATTAGTTTTGTTTTGTAGTCATTGCTAAAGACATTTGCTTGCATCACCTTAGCTCATTTCTCTTGTGGCACAACTTCCCAAAGTGGAACCAAGCAATCCGCGACTCCAACAACAATGCCTCGAGACCCAAAGCACGCACATTAATTGGAGCCCGCTCCAAACGGTGGCAAGCACAAAGAAATGAGCAAAAACTTGGAGTTGAAAAAACCGTTAATGCTAATGTTGAACTTTTAACTCTCCGCTCAATGGGCACGCGCATGCGCACGCGAACTTAGCGGAGAGTTCGTAGTGCTCGTAGAGCTGGTGTAGCTGTCAGAGTTACTGGAGTTCGGCGTTGAACCGGAATTCGTTGTTTTTTTTTTTTTGCCGTTTTTATTATGTTTTCACATTTTGAAATTAACTTGAAATTACAGACACATTTATTGTTTTTGTTTTTATACGCTTGCTTCCCAAGCGCAACTTGCGGCATTTTCATATTAATGTGCGTGGAGTCACTTTTTCTGCTCCATACTTGGCTCTCTATGACTATAGTAGTTGATTTTCTAGCTCCGCTTGCCCAATATACAAACTATCTACTGACACTTTTCACACACTCCAGTTTAGTCGCTTTGTGTGGCATCCAACAAGAATTTGGCGCCTCTGTTTGGGATCTTTGGGATCTACTGGTTCCAGCTGCTCTCCCTCTCTTTCTCGCCCTGCATTAACTTACTTAAAATTAGATTCCTGACTCCTTATGCTCTGTTTACACTAACATTGAGCTTATTGCTATGTTCACACTTGCACTTAAAATATATAATTTGCATCTCATAACACTAGTCGCTCCGTACTCAGTATTTTTCGGTCACCCTCAAGTTTCAAGAATTTCGCAAATATCGGTATTTTGAGGAAGTTCCACGTAAACCGCTGTATCTCTGTTGTCAAATGTAGTATCAACTTAATTCTTTACTATATTTAAAGCTAATGAATGCCAATACAATCAAAAATACCAATCGTAAATACTCGAAACCTGAGGGTGAGCTGAGAGGGATTGCTTTTGCAGAATCTTACTGTCTATGTTTACTTCCGATCCAATATAAATGTTTACACTATACCAATCATATGAGGCCCCACATCTCAAAGACCATAAATATTTGGGTCAAACAAATTTTAGCCAGAAATGTGTCTTTTGTGCCAAACAGTCGCATATGTCATAATGTGAGCCTCATATGAACCTGCGCCTCGGCACGGCACTCTAATTCTAAGCTGACACTTTCTTTCATTAATATGTTTGCATTTAGTGCTATTTACTGTTCCCATTGAATAAACACAGCTATTAATTAAAGCAACTTTTTCGTTATCTCTTAAAAGTAAAAGTTGAAATTGTCAACTAATAGTGTAAACACAGCTTAACAGCAATTGAACTATTTTTTTTTTTTTTTGGTAAAAGCAAAGTGTGTTTTGTTTGTTTGCTGTTTATATATATATATATATAATTTCCATTGTGAACTTTAGTCTGCTTTTTACTCTTTGTAAATTCTCACAAGTAAAAGTACACAATTGTCATCGAGTGTTTAATTATAATGACAGAGTAAGCTATAATATGTGAGTTTTTCGTAAACACTAAAAACTAACAAACTACTTTTTGCAAACAATTTGTGTGTGTGAGCATAGCTGCACATCCAATGTACTACTTTCCTAAAATTTAACGAGTTTTGGCTAAAAGTAAGAACCGCAGTATATTTTGTTTGGAAAATGTATAAGAGCTCACGCACAAAGAGAGCTGAAAACAGAACTTACTGCAGATCTGAAAGATAGCTATAATAATAAATGCTATATTATAATTATAAGCTCGGTTTTCAGCTGCAAGTGTGAGCGCACTCCAAATGCAGCTTTACGTTGCTGTTCAATATAAGTGTTTCCTTTTAGCATTTTAAAGCTCA
Source organism: Chymomyza caudatula (assembly GCA_035041775.1). Classification (NCBI taxonomy): domain Eukaryota; kingdom Metazoa; phylum Arthropoda; class Insecta; order Diptera; family Drosophilidae; genus Chymomyza; species Chymomyza caudatula. Next base: position 269,898 of record JAWNKW010000148.1, read on the forward strand.
TTTTGTGAGCATTTCTTTTCCCTTCCTGTTTTTAGCTATTTACTTCGATTTCATTAACTTCAGTTAAGGCGAGTGTTTCGCGTGAAAAAGTGAAAGAATCTCTCACAAAGAGACCGTGCCGTCACATGTCCTCGCTTCCTGCAACAGGCGCCTAAAAGCTATTCAGCAGATAAAGTAATGCCTTAAACTATGTTAACTATGATAATGCATTTTTGTTGTGCTACTTTTTAGAATATTTCAGCGGCTCTTAGGATGAGTTTTTGGCATAGCTTCTAACTTGGAAGCGTAAAAAATTGCAACAGGATAACGTGTATTTGGTTTAACGCAATGTCAGAAATAGTCCTCTATAGTTTTTCCTATCCAAAACAATGTTTTAGCCAACAGCTTTCAAAATCTACACAGTTTCCTTTTATAATATCAAAAGTAATGCTCTTCCTTACTAGATCTACAGTTTTAGCATTATTCTATTAAGTTTTATATGTTGTGTTTGTTTTGTTTACTTATTTAGCGGCTTGCACTCACTTTTAGATACTCTTTTCGTCTGTTCTGCAGTTCTAGGCTGCTTTACTTTGCCGCTACAACTTGTTGCGTTAGTTTTCTTTTTAAGTACACTACTTCAATGCACTTCACTGGATTCAACTTTAATTTATTTATAAATATATAAATATATATTTCTTTTCGTTTTTAGCAAACACCCGTTACACTTTATCAGTAAAAAAAAATGGCCTGAGAAAATTGTGTTTTTCCTCAAAAGTTTTCAAGTGTTGCACGCCGTTTGGTAGCTGCGACCAAAAGTGAGCGCTAAAAGCGTGCGCGCTTTGCTTTTATAGCTGCGCGAGCGCACACACACACACACACACACACACACACACAACAGACACACACACACACAGACACTCGCGGCTGGCAGAGCAGAGCAGCGGCAGCACGTAAAAAGCTATGCAAAAAAGTTGCACAGCAGCTGCCTTTGATGCTCTTCGAATTTGAATTTGAATTCTTGTTAGCTTTACTTTTAATTTTAGAAAAAAAAAAACCAAAAATGTTGTTTCTTTTGGCGCGCTCAATCATTGAAAGAAATTTCGGGTTGTGCGTGTATCGGCTGGGATTTGAGGCGCCAAAAGCCATTCTCGTCATTTGGGCGTCAGAGATGCTTATAAATTCCATATAGCTTTTTGGCGGAATTCAAAGTGCCTGAAACGAGAATAATAGGACATCAAAACGCTCGTTAGCAATTGCAGCTTAATTTTTAAATCTGATAAGCTTCTTGGGTGCTCATTGTTGGCCCTCTAATCGTCAGAATTGCTAAAACATCTATAGTTTGCCTTTCAGATCCGAAAAATACTACGCCACTTTTGGGCGTACTTGCCTAGAAACGCGTATTAAAAAAGTATATGAGAATGGTTTTGCATCTTTTGAATTTTATAATTCTTTTACAACACTTTAATTGCTATTGATATCTATTCTTATTGGTGTGTGCGGAAAATCTGGAAGCATTTTGGTATACATCCTCTTCTTGCTTCTGGATCCAAAAAATCTGGTGAATTTCATTTACCTGAACAAAAAATAATTTCTTATTACTTAAAACTGTGTGCATAGGTGTTTTAAGCACTATCATATAGGAATTACACTGATCAATGCTCAAAATCGCTTCGAACTCAGGTTCCACCCAATCCGCTATAACTCTTTTGTCAAATGAAGTATCAACTTATCATCAACATCAAAATTTAAACAAACCCATCCTTTGCTTTTAGGCACTAGAAACTCACTTTTTGAAAGCAGTTGGTTTTGGTTTCACGCCTTTGCCGATCCTAAGTTTCTGTAACGTATTGCAAAGCCTTCAATAGTGACAAAGATTGCATGAATTTCTTGAAAGTATCGCCTGCTTCCAATGAGACCAGTTGCTTACACACTAGGATTTATCGGAACTTACTCTTAAAAGATCCAATTATCTCTTTGGCTGAAGGCTGCACTTTAGCAGTTGAAGGAACGATGCTTTGATGTTATCCAAATTTTTGTTACACTAATAACACTTTGTGCCGAGCTTTGCTAACTTCCACATTGAGGATCTCGTCATCGGCGTTTGGCGAATTTGGAAAATATCGACAATGACAAAAGTATCTTTTGTACTTCTGGGAGAACAATAGCTTAGCCTTGTTAACAGCAGAGTTACTTAATCATAGCTATCGAGTCGCCGATGAATAACAAAGTCATCCTCCTTTTCTACACTTTGGTGGTTCACCTTTCAGATGAATTTGGCATTGCTTTATAGTAGGGTTCTAGAGGTTGCAATCGATTTAGTTTTACCAATTTTCTGAGCTTCTGTTTTGCATTTAGAGCTGATAGAGATGATGCTGTAAATAGCAAACACCTGTACAAATTTTGTGCCCGAAACAGCCTACAGATGGCGCTTCTTCTTCTTAACTGGACAAAATAACCCGTTAGCGGATTACGGCCTGATGCAAATATCTGTGTACAGATGGCGCTGGTGCAGTTAAATGTGCAATTCGCTCTATAAAAGCAATTTTTAAAACAAACAATAGAGTGCGCTTAAGTGAAAAGGGATCTAAAGTGGAATGTAGCTACGAGACAAAGTTTATACCATTTTTATACCCTGTACACAAAGTGTAAAAGGGTATTATAGATTTGTGCAATGTATGTAACAGGTAGAAGGAGGCGTGGCAGACTATATGTTTTTATATTTGTAGGTAGCGAAAAGTAGATTTCGGGCACTTATGTCGAAAATGTAGCTATGTGGGCGAGCTGGTAAGCGGAATTCACTGTATATAATAATAATAATGTATCGTAACGAATATCAACAGATGGACACTCCGGCAACTTCAGTACGAAAATTGGGTAGCTTGAAATGGGTAAACCCTGCTGTATGAAAGGTGGCTGTAACACTAATTCTCTATGCAACAACTCGGTAAGTAGGTCGATACGTAGTTTTTGGTAATGCAGCATTCGGCCACGCCCGCTTTATCCTTCGGGCATGCCCCTTTCAGCCATTCCCACTCGATACCTTTCGTGCTGCCATGCCCCATGAAACACTGGAAGGCACATTTTTAGTAATTTGAAAATTGACATCTAATTTTTAAGTATTACGTGCTAATTTTACAACGAGAACTATTATAACTATTTAGTTATTTAGCGACTTACAACTGTAAAAACTATATAGTTGTAAAAAGCAAACATTTTACGAAAAGGAAGATCGAATGATTGATAAAAAATTTTAAGTAATATAGGTTTCATAGCGATTTTCGTGCCAGCTAGAGGGTTAGCTTTCTTTTCACTATTCCACACATATTTTCATTTGGGCTGAGATCTGCATTGTTTGATGGCCAAGGTTAGGTTAGCTTGGATTTAAACGGCTGCCTAAGGTCTACCTGGCACACTTAGGACGAAATTCGGTCCATTGTGAAACCATAGGATCTTCTTCCTTTCTCCTTGTACCCTAGTAATCAACTTTTTAAAAAGGGGACCATTCAGCTGCTACCATCAGCTATCCTTTTTAGAAAGCTCTGACAAGCTGCTCAGGATGTACCTTCCCAGGTACCTACATCGCCTATTACAAAGGGCAGGGCAGAAGCAAAAGAAGTGCTCAACTGCTTCATCCTCCTCTTCGTCCCCACAGCTTCTGCAGAGATCGGAGGAGCAAGAAGCCAGCTGCATGGGCACCGACTAGCCTGTGCCCAGTGGTGGCTCTAACAGCAGCTGAGCAACTCTCCTTTTTAAGAGAACATATTATAGCTGTTCTTTTACGATAGTTTTGCACATTTCGCTAGTTTAGATTGGCTCTAAGTCTGAAAACTTGATTTATTTTCAGCTTGTAGGTCACCATAGGGATGCTTATTCCCTCTCTGCCCGGAATGAGGGGAGCAGTAGTACCTTGTCTGGCGAGCACGTCCGCTTTTCCGGTGTCCCCTGAGATCGCTTGTTACTAGTGTCGAGTTTGATGATATTGAGGTTACGGATTTGATAGCTGCTTGGCTATAACTATAAATAAATTAATGTTAACGTTGGCTAAAAAGTTGCTTGAGCCTTTTAGGCATGACATTGCCTCTCTTATGGCTGAGACTTCTGCCTGGAATACGCTGCAGTGCATCGGAAGACTAAAGGCTCTTTTAATATTAAGATGTTCTGAGAATATATATAGGATACATCCAACTCAAATTTGTATACCCTGTACACAAAGTGTAAAGGGAGAGAAGAGAGAGGTGACAGGGAAGAGAGAGGAGATAGCGGAGGGAGAAGGGAGAGAGGAGAGATTTAGAGTTGTAGATTTCTGCTATGTATGTACATACCAGGCAAAAAGAGGCTTGGCAGATCATGGGTAAAAATGATCAGGAGCAATAGTCGAGTCGATATAGAGACATGCCCAATGGCTGGCCCATGGTAAGAAAAATATAGCTCCTCTTTATTTGCATTATCTTTTTTAACGTTTTAAAATAACCAATGATTTAATTTTGTCAATACTGAGCTTATGATTCACCTTTATCTATAGCTTAAAAAATTGAAAATAATACATCTTACTTCCTGGCAATGTTACTGTACATAATAACATCCCGAATGACATATGGAAAAGTAACAGTTAGTTCAAAGCAATAGGCATCGCAATGAACGAGAGAGAGAGACGGCATCAACTGCGTAACTTCAAAGAGAGAGAAAGAGATGTACCGAATATAGTGACAAGTTATGCGAATTGAAAATAGAGAAGAAAACTGTATTGATATAAATAGTTGGTAATCAATTCAGGCTTTTTCGCACGTTTATCAAAACAACCGAAATTAACTAGGATAAATTTAAACAACAAAAAAATGAAAAACAAAAAATTCTTTAGGTGACTCAACTATAGCGACTAGAGTGCTAAATTTCAATAGGAAACTCTTTAAAGACATGCCCAACACGATAGAAAATATTTAGCTTGGTGAAGTGGAAATTACTAAAGTTATTGGAAAAACAAAGTTTTTTAAATTATTTACTCTTATTGTTCCTCTGGCAACCCAACTATAGCGACTAGAAGACATGCCCAACACAAAAACATCTCCAAATCGCCGGGAAAGTTGTCAGAGTGCTTAAATCATCGTAAAACATAAAATTAGAGATTTTAGTTTTTTGGCCAATCACGTTTCGGAACTTTTTTGCGGAAAAGTAACAGTTGGTAACCAACTTAGGTGTTTCTGCACGTTTATCAAAACAACCAAAATTAGCTAGGACGAATTTAAACAAAAAAAAAAAATGAGAAAACAAAAACACGGACACAAAAACATCTCTAAATCGGCGAAAAAGAGTGCTTAAATCGTGGAAAAACATCAAATTAGAGATTTTAGTTTTTTGGCCACAACCAATACTTTTTTGAGGAAAATTAAAAACAATCGAATGTTGTTACTTTAAAACACCTATAATTATATTTTTATAATATTGCATTTTATTACTTCGTATGAAGTACAACAAAACTCGACTGCTTATTGCTGCTTACGCATCTCGAGAGTTTAATGAGTTTATCAGATTTCCTGAAACCCCGCAACACTGCGCTTAGTAACAATCTACATTTATCTAATAGTTTCTTATGTTTAACACTTCAATATGGGTTTATCCTAAGGGTTAATTGCATATTATGGTGTGGTCTTGCACCCAGAAATCTTCAAGATTGTGCCAGGGGCCGTGCCAGAGGCAGTGGCAAGGGTCGAGTGCACATAGAACATAAAGCATAAGAAAATAAAATGCTTGAACGCATCAAAGCATCACAAACGAATACTAAATGTAGAATGCAAAAAAAAAACCAAGATGATGAAGACAAAGATGAAGACCAACAACGATGACAAAGACAACGAAGCTGTTGCCAAGCAAATGGTGGTCATAGTTTTGGGAAAAACCGGAAGCTGGCAGAATTGTAGTCGCAGTTCTTGGCGACACGATTGGCCATTCCTTAGCTAAGCCCTACCGGCCTCCGCCTCTACACTATACAACAAAAGCAACACTCAAAATAGATTGTCATCAAAGGGGCAAGTCATTGTCATGGCTAGAATCTTTGGATAGGGCGATTTGCGGTCAAGGGGCAGGAATTGCAATATGATGTGACTAGTGCAACGCGTTGCCAACACATGTTGCACTAGGTGGCATAAGCAGTATATAAAGTACAGTGTGGCCTGATTAAGTTGGTCTAAAAATGTTTGCACGCCAAAAGACAATATCTATAACGAGCAGAGAAGAAACATATTTACTCATCCGCAGAAGCTAAGTTTAAACGCATTAATCATATCTGGAACTACTACTACTAGGGGTGTAAAATAGACATCGATGGTTGGCCTGTAAATTGCCGATGTTCTGGTACATGCGATGTATCTATCGGCAAAGCATCGATGTTTTTAAAACCATTAAACATTTCACCAAGCGGAGAATCACGCCAGACGAAAATAACACTCTATTAGACGCTCATCCTTCCCATTTTGCTTTATGGCGCTGATGCGTGAAATCGCAATGATTGTCTGATGAAAACGCACTACGAGTGTTTGACTACCGCACCCGATAGAACGACTAACTTTATGAGCTCTACGACGACATTGACCTAGCTAAGCGCATTAAAGTAAGGTCATGTTGTGCGTATGGATGAAGAAGCTCCTGCGAGAAAGGTCTTCAATGCGGATGTCGAAGGGGCAGACCATGTCTCCGTTGGTTCCGAAAACGTGATGTCACAATTGAAATGCTAATACAATGTTTAAACATATGATGTTGCATTAAATTTGAAACTTTTTACTTAAAAATATCCTCCTTTCGCTTTTCTAATAGCAGCGTATACTCTGTCAATCCTATCTGCAATGATTTAGTTCATTTTCTATTCCAAGTTTTTGGTAATGCCCAAAGCTGATTTGATTTTTTTGGTTGCACGATTTGTGACTTCACAATTGGGTAGGAATGTAAAATTTGACTTAAACGTCGATGTCAATGTCTATCAAAATAACAATTGATGTTGAATCCAATGCATCGGATACAAAAATTCGATGTATCGATGTTTTGAAAAATCGTAGTTTTGTAGAAAATTGTCAACACTTATGATTATTAACATTCATTATCAAACCTTAAAACACTTAAAACCCTTAACGTTCAAGTAAGGAAGAATCCTTCATTCTCTACTATAGGGAATCTTCTTAATTGGCCATAACAACCCGTTACCGAATTACCGCCTGATGTAAATACATTCTTTCCCGCCGTTTTTACAATCATAAATACCACAGCCTCTGTAATTGTTATTGTTTTTACCCCTTTACAATGTACTCATCCATAATTCCTTTATTGTTTCTTAATGTGCGGTCTTAGCGCTCCGTGTCGGCTTTCCTATGGCTTGCACATTATTATTTTCGGAAATGTATTCATCATTGTGTGAGATGTGTATGTACGGAACTCAAATGCACTTTGATATTTGAGGTATTTTTTATGTTTTTCCCACAAATATTATGCATTGCCGTCACGGCATCCATTAAGAAAAGATTACTTTGGCATTATAAATAGTAAGAAAAAGTGATTAAAGTCGAAATTTCATTACATTGCCGATCGAAGTATAGCTATTTCTATTTTTTTTATTATATTTATCTCGATTGTGTAAAAAATAAATTAATGCTTCGGTAGTAAGGTTTCCGAGATATATGAGATCAGCTAACTTCGCGACTTTCGATATCTCGAATTTTTTTAAATGCCGATATTTTGAAAGCCGTTTTAGATATTTTAAAATGGTTTCCAGATTTGAAATCAAATTAAGCAAAAAATTTATGCTTTATTCCTGTCGTAGAAGATCCACTTCCCATCTACAGTCACAATTCGATGTTCAGATGCACTTTTTTCATTTCCCGAAAATTCTGCTTAGTTAACACAAAATTCAACTGTATAAAACAATGTTTTTACATGTGTGATGTGTGATTTTTCTCTCCACCAAAATCGGATGTCACTAGAGAATCATTCATAACAGCCAGAGTCATTGTTTATATTTTGTACACAAAGTGTAAAAGGGTATTATAGATTTGTGCAATGTATGTGACAGGCAAAAAGTCTTATCATTGACTCGGGTAGCGATTGGACCATGTCCGTCTGTCCGTATGGGGGGATAGATCTCCGAGACCATAAGAGCTAGAGACACAAAATTTTACCAAAAGATGAGCGTAATCTAATGTAAGATGAAGTTTGTCGAATCAAGTCGATATCTTACCCCTTTCCCCCGTGACAGACTTGCGCGGTTTACAACCGCTCCATTGAAACTGCTCAGAGATGTGCGTCGTGTTAATGTGCATCTATGTTCCAAAAATGATCGGGATCGGATAATTACATCAAAAGTTATAGTCAAAAATATGCTTCTTTCACCCCCCCTCGCATATAAACTGTGCCAAAATTCCACTACGTGTAGATATGGATACATGTGAGCTAGAGTTACAAAATTTGGTGTGGATACCCGTGTGACCCTAATCGTTAAAACTGCATCCCCCTTTTTTCAATGGAACCCCCAATCGATTTACCTTAATTACTGCCACACCCCCCTATATATTGATTTGAAAATTGCCACAAACATTTATAAATGTATTTTTGATCTATGTTACAAAATTTAACGACATTGGCCCAAGAACACTGGAGTTATGGGTATAAAAGTAGTTTTTGCCCCCACTTCCCAATAGGAAAACTTGTCAATTGCAACTGTCCAATAGGAAAATGTTTACAGGCATATTGATCTTATGAAAGGATATAAAAGTGGATACTTCCGTCCCCATTTTACCGTATTTAGTGTTTATAAAAAAAAGGGTACAGGGTATTCCACTGTCGGGCACCGTCCCGACTGTCTGCATCAAATTTTTTTTGATTACAGACCGAACAAATTTGTATTCTTGCAATAGCTTGTTCGAATCAAAACTCTTGTTCGGAGTGGTCCTTAGACCTAACGCCAGCTCTGTCTTTAGCAGTGCTGCTTCGCTCAACTTAGTGATAAAGTTTTTACTGTATGTACGATAATACCAGTATGTTTAGGCATGTCTGTATGGATGTATGTATGTAAGATCTAATACATTTTGTAGACAATTTGCGCTCATTAAGGCTGCCGCTGCCAGATATGTCTAACTAACTGACTGCATTGCTGTTTGTTGGATGCGGTTCAAAAATGTGGCAGGCAGACGTGGCCAAAGTTTAAGAATGAAAAGCAGCTCCGATGCGTTAAGCTGTATGCAACCACCAAAACACCAAACCACCAAAATAGCAAACCACCAAACCACCAAACAGCTGCCATTGGCTTATCGTCAAAAAGCCAACCAGCCCCCAGAGGCGCCTACAATGTAAGACGCAGTAACAGGTACAGTCCCAGCCCCAGCCCCAGCCCCGCCCCCATCGAACCGATACGAACAGAAGGCGGCAACAAGGTAATCATTAAATTTTTGCCAATTAAACAAATCTTGGTTACAATAAATAATGCAATTTAATTCATTTGCGCGAATCGTTTTTATTAGCTGACAGCCGCAAGTGTATGGCTTCGATGGCGTCGCTGGCGTCTTTGTTGGGCAATTATATGGCATGCCAAATGGCAGCTGATGGCTACGTGTACATCATAAGTACAGACATACATACATATGTACATATATTTTATACTAGATAAAGCCTATTGGCATGGCATCACATAAATAAAATCAAATCATGAATGAAAATGCGTATGCCCGAGCAATTTCCTGATGCAATTTCGCCTTTCTTCTGTTTTAGCCACTAAAACCAAATAATTTGTCTTTGCCAGACAAATTGACTAGTCTTGGGGCGGGGATTGTTTGTATATGTTTTCTGTATAGTTTGTGGTCCTAAAGCTACTATCTCGATAGAAATGCGAAATTTGACCATACATTTTCCAACACATTTCAAGGGACAGGGCCAAAAGGGGAACTCTTGGTTGCGAGCTCCGCGATTGGGATTTCCTGCTTTTGTTATCGGTCTTGCAGCTGTGAATAGCATCTTGTAAACAAAACGCTGTCGGCCACCATGACTGTCTGTATAACATTTTATTTGTTATTGTAATTAAACTTAATATTGTTTTTGTGATTAATATTGTTATTATTAATAAACGCCATTAAAGTATGATTTCATTCAATTTAAGAAACCATTTGGAAGAATAAAAGTGTAGCATTTTGGCAATAATAAGCCAGCCGAAAAACAGGAATGAACATTAGCTGCAATAACTTGGACGAACCAAAGCAATTGAGGAGTACGTCAATTGCGGTTATGACAACGGACGAGGAACCAAGAACTTACGGCACGACGCGTGGCTACGTATGACCAGCAGCCTTTTGTAATCGTCTTAGGATCTCCTTAACTGGCCTTTCGAAGAAGTAAGGCGATATTGTGTATAGAAGTATGTTAAGCCTTCAAACGAATGGCACCTCAACATGGACAATAGTAAGCTTATTGGAGAATTGGGTGACTCGCCAGCCGGTCACCATTCTATTTCGCCTCTCGTTTTTTCTTTATTTTCTTAATGGGAATGGAACGCTTTCCATTAGTTGTTCTAACAATTAGCTTACTGCAAGCTATACCTAAAAAGCTAGAGTAGCAGATACAATGATACTCAGATTCAAAGATACAGACTAAGATACAAAGTTACTAAGATTCGAAAATACGAAGATACGAAAATATAAAGACACTAATTTCAGTATCTTATACTACTAAGATACTATGATACTAAGATATTAAGATACTAAGCTATTAAGATATGGAGATTTTAAGATACTTATATACTAAGATACTATGATACTAAGATACTAGGATACTAAGATACTAAGATACTAAGATACTAAGATACTAAGATACTAAGATACTAAGATACTAAGATACTAAGATACTAAGATACTAAGATACTAAGATACTAAGATACTAAGATACTAAGATACTAAGATACTTAGATACCAAGATACCAAGATACCAAGATACCAAGATACCAAGATACCAAGATACCAAGATACCAAGATACCAAGATACCAAGATACCAAGATACCAATATACCAAGATACCAAGATACCAAGATACCAAGATACCAAGATACCAAGATACCAAGATACCAAGATACCAAGATACCAAGATACCAAGATACCAAGATACCAAGAAACCAAGATACCAAGATACCAAGATACCAAGATACCAAGATACCAAGATACCAAGATACCAAGATACCAATATACCAAGATACCAAGATACCAAGATACCAAGATACCAAGATACCAAGATACCAAGATACCAAGATACCAAGATACCAAGATACCAAGATACCAAGATACCAAGATACCAAGATACCAAGATACCAAGATACCAAGATACCAAGATACCAAGATACCAAGATACCAAGATACCAAGATACCAAGATACCAAGATACCAAGATACCAAGATACCAAGATACTAAGATACTAAGACACTACGATACTAAGATACTAAAATACTCAGAAACTGAGAAACTGAGAAACAAATATCATAAGATACTAAGATACTAAGATACTAAGATACTAAGATACAAAGATACTACGATACTAAGATACTAACATACTAAGAAACTGAGATACTAAGATACTAATCCACTGTTGAAAGAATGCGTATAACTCGCACTTCATCGTTGTTCTGACTCAACGGTATGGCTTTGGCTAATGAACCCGACAAACGACACTGCTTATCAGAATATTGCTATTGGTGACTGGTCTTATCTATGTAATCATTGTTGCATTGTTAATGGGTGAAAGTGTGGATACAAAAGTTTTTCTAAAAAAGATTTGAAAATTTATTTCGTAAAGAAGACCAAACAGTGTTGCCAATTTAGGTTTTCTCTCCCTAGATCCTGCTTTCTTTAAAGCCTGATTGCGGGGAAAAATAGAAAACAGCGGGCAGTGGGAATTCTAGCTTTTTTTTAAAGTATGTTTAGCTTTTTTCAGCTTTATTTTATGTAAACATATAACAATGAATTAAGTGTAAAATCGTGAAATCAAGAAAAAAAGCTGACATCCATCCGTAAGATTATAGTGCCTAGAGCTCCGCAATGCCGCTGAATACGGATGACGATGTTGCCGACATCAACTACACCAGCTCTAAGTGATTGAAAATATCCATGGAAATGGACTAAGCTATGGTGGTATCCCCAAAAAATTAAGTGGTTTTATTTTTTAAGTTCTCAAGAGTTGACAAAAACAACTTTATATAAAGGTGGTTCTTAAGCGTAACTGGTAAAGGAACGTATCTACGACGCTTCTTACTTGCGTTAGCAAAATCATATTATGAAGCCCTACTAGGGTTTTAAAAAGTCTTTTTTGGCTTTTTTCTTAAGTTTGTAGCTGATTTTGGCTTTTTTTTCAATCTAGCTTTTTTGCTGGTGAATTGTTGGCAACAGTTGCTTACTGCTCCCAAATAATATGGGTGCCTGGGAGCATATATCCCACTCCTTGCGTTCCACCGCGGAGAACGTCCTTGGATTCCAACGCCCACTGCCGAGGAACCAATGGTACGATCAGTAGTGTCGCGAAGCCACTGCCTATAGAAGGACCCAACAGTCGGCTGCTACGCGGTCTGTGCGAGATCACTATCGGGAAATGAGGAAGATGGAGAAGCGCCTTTTCAGAAGCAAAAAATGCGATTAGGTAAAGCGTGAGCGAGAAGAGATCGAGATGTGCAGAAGCAAGAACGACGTAAGGATGTTCTTCCCAAAAGTCAAGCGTCTGGCCGAAGGATTTAGTACCGGATCGTCTTCCTGAGAGGCAGAGGGAAATCGGGTAGTCGATGCACAGGGTGCACTGAGGTTATGGAGGGAACTATTCTCTGGCTTGCTATCGGATCATGGTGAGTATAATGCCGCCCCCGGAGTTAGCTTCCCGACATTCACAATTATAGATGACGACATGGATGTACCGCCGCCTAGCTATGACGAAGTCAGGGTCGCAATCAAACGGCTCAAGAACAACGAGAATCCAGAGACGCCTGGAGGAGAGCTTTAGGTCAGACCGTAGCCCGGTAACGGGTTGTTATGGCCAGTTAAGTAAGTAAGTAGGGATTTGGACTCACCGCTCTCAATGAAATATATCAGGCGTCTGGTGGAGTGCCCTACATCAGGCCGTAACCCGGTATTTGATTGTTATGGCCAGTCTTAAAGAAGAAGAATGACATCTTTTGTAGCCAACATAGCGACAAAGTCAGATGCAAGTGCATCATTAGATGATAGTTATATCTACTACCGAATGAAGATGCATACTTTTTGCAAATAAATTTTTTTCAGAAATGAATAATGGCGAGCTTCTGGGAAAGGATATGAGATTTCGACATGATTCGACATACTTCATTTGCGCATTTTTGTGTCACGATCGACATTTGCACAAATCTAAAATACGCTTTTACACTATGGTACAAAATATAAACAAATATTTTAAAGTTCGGCTGCGGGAATATTCAATGAATATGATGCTATTCAGGTTTCGTGATCTTAATATAAACATATTTTGTCACAGGCCAAACTCTATTACCGAGACGTATGTACTTAAATATAGTATCAATCTTACACATGCACTGCATAATTTTTGGGCATTGTTGGACCCTGACATTGTGCAGCCCAAAAATTACTAAATGACTCATTAGCCATATATATATATATATATATATATATATATATAGATGCCTATATGTACATATATGTGGCATGTACTTAGTATATACAATATGCACATTTATGTATAGTATTTGCTTAAATGATTTGCCACTATTTGCCGGCGCATTGCAAATTTCATGTGAGAACTGTCAACAAATAAATAAAGAGACAGTTTCGGAAACAGAGACAGCCCCAGCGTACTTATTGTTAGCAGTATCTCATATATGTGTACATAGATTTTGTGAAAATTTGTTTCAAAATGAAAATCCAAGACGTCAGGAGGCATGAGTCATACGACTATTTTGCCAACAGAGAAAATTACTTTCTTTACGAGAAGCATATGAATAAAACTGCATCAAATAATTGGTAACACACACACACACAGCGAAATAATAGATCTGGCAGAAATCCGGAGGGCGGCACGAGAGGCATCACTATCCAGTTGGCAGGCCAGATGGGACACGTCAACTAAAGGGAGATGGACGCACAGGCTTATCCCGAATCTAACGGAGTGGATAAAGAAAGGGGCAGGACGTATGAACTGCCACCTGACCCAGTTCATGTCAAATCACGGCGGGTATAGGGAATATCTGTTCAGGTTCAAGCATGAGCGAACCCCACTATGCCCGAGCTGCCACAACTATAATGAGAATGCGGAGCATGTCATGTATCACTGCCCAAGATACAGGAATCTAGCGAGCATACTTTCTCCCCCGGAGGAGCTATCCGGGTACATGTTATAAAGTGAGGATAACTGGCTAAGGATCAGCCAGCTGATTATCCACATACAAGGCGATTTGCGACGTTGCGAGAGAGAACGTCGTGAAGAGGAGAACGCATAATGGAGTCATGATTGAGAAGGGAAAAGGAAGGAAGTGGCTTAGCTCATCTAGGCATCCAGAAGGATCTGAAAGATGCAACAGAGAGCTGATATGTGTGTGCCTATAATAGGCAACCCTCCCCTGCGGAGTAATACTTAGCGGTCCTTCCGCGGGGAGTGGTGGTGTAACGACATGAATCGTGCATGCTGGAGGTACGGACCACCAGTATCTTTGAAGATTTTCATTCCTCCATGGCGTTTTCTATGGCTACCTATGTAAAAAAAAAAACACACACACACAAACATAGACGGAAACGGATGTTGCCAAAAATGGTCATGAATTCGCACCTTGAAATATGGTGCCATGTGTCGCTGTGGCGTGTGTTATGTGAAATTACGCATACGCAGCGTTTGCCCAATCAATATGCATAATTTGGCGTAGATTTATATAAAAAGCATTTGTTACACATAATTGTGCACAGTAAAAACTCAAAATGCAGAACTGCTTAAACTATTTTGAGTAGCAGCTTTTTGAATAAAACTTCTTCTTGACGGAACATATCAAGCCGTTAAAGGCTTACTACTATCTGTGGGTCTTCATTCATGTTGCATTAGTGGTGTCTCGAGGTAGCATCATATAGGAGCTCTTTTTCTTTTAGTCATCTCGAAACGAAACACCCCATTCCGTGCGCTCGATGCTATTCTCGAACTACACAGGAGGTCTATCAAGCCACAGAAATAAAAGCATCAATGAATCTGATGGAAAGAACTCAACAGCAAGCACTCGCGTGTAGAGCTGTAAATCTATCGACGGTACTATCGATAGTATCGATAGCTCAAACATTTCTTAAATATCGATATTTTTCCCACATTCGCGTTATCTAACAAGTGAAAGAAGTGAAAAAAACGCTCATAATTTTAAATTTGCCTGTTTCTCCATAGTCATCGGCATGACCCCTGCGCCTCAGGGCGAGTTTCGAACAGGGCACCCCCGCAATCGGTTCACAAAAAAAATAATTTATACATTAATTATCACTTGTAGCTATTGGTCTTATGGTACCTATGTTTGTGTGATCACTCTTACCTAACATAAGGTTTTGAGTTTTCACTTAACATATAATTTTACAAATATTTTCTTATAACCTTTTTGACGGAGGGGGGGACACAGGCTAGGTTTTGGCCAAATAATCCAACCAAGGCTCGCAGATCTTTTCTCTTCTCACGAAGAAGATGTCTAGAGGCCTTTGGATTGGGTTCTTTCACGAAGTGTTTTGTCACGCGGAATACAGTGATGGATTTTCAGCGTTCCTTACACATTTCGTCTGTGTGGACCGCTATCCATCCAATCAATTCAGCTGCGCTGACAGGAATAATTGGCTCTCACCGGGCCTTTGTTTACAGCTGGCATTCGGCATTTCATAGCCCATGATACCTCGGTGGATCCCGTATAGACTGACTTTGTTATGACGTGAAATCAAGTTAAGTCTGGTCTTACATTCGCTGACCATGATCGACGTTGTGCGATGATTCTCCAGGGACTTGAGCGCAGCCTGACTGTTACTACAGATCCCTACAGTTACCCCACTCAACTTTCTCTCATGGATGCAGCTCGCGGCATTTAGAATTGCGTAGATTTCCGTTTGGAAAACGGTATTTTACCTGTCGCGTATGAGTAGCTTGACTTTTCGTCAAAACACCAACCTTCTGTGTAGAAGACATGAGTGTTTCCCCTTAGTAGGAGTCCTGGATACATACACGTATACATACAACCATATTTTTTCATTGCATGTGATGCTGCAGGAAAGGAAATGATTAAAGAAAAGATTGCTGCATGCCTCACAAGTTAAAATATGTATGTTTACATCTTCTTCTTAACTGGCCATAACAACCCGTGTTATCGGGTTACGGCCTGATGTAAATACATGCTTTCATTTGGAATTGTGGTTTTTACGCACAACCCTTTTAAGGCCTGGGGTGGCTCTACTGGTCTCAAAAGAACCCAGTGTCACTGTTAGTCGCCTCATACGACAAGCTTTGACCTGCTGAGGTGGTATTCTCTAACTCGCTCACCACACGGGGTGATGTATGTTTACATACATTTGAATTTTAAAGATTTTAAATTTTCTGTTTCATGCATATTTTGTTTGTATACATTTGCTGAAGCGACTGGAAAATATGATCGAAGCTACAACAACAATTAACTTAAAAACTTGCCTTCTACAAGGAAAACCAAAAACGGAAAATTTTCGAAATGTCGCAGTAGTAAGACCAGTAATGAATACAAAACAAGCGGAAACACATCTAACTCTTTTAAACATTTAATAATGAATAATCGATTTGTTTGTAAATAGATTTGTGTAATTTAATGAGAAAATACATTCATATCAACATCTTTTTATATGGTTATTATTTTGCGATCTGGGGTGTAATGCGTTCTTCTATTTATATATTTTTATCCGCTTTTATATCTCCTTTCATAAGATCGATATGCCTGTAAACATTTTCCTATTGGGAAGTTCGAATTGACAAGTTTTCCTATTGGGAAGTTGGTTATTATGGTGGCAAAAACTACTTTTATACGCATAACTCCAGTATTCTTGGGCCAATGTCGTTGAATTTTGTAACATAGATCAAAAATACCTTTATAATTGTCTGGCAATTTTCAAATCAGTTTATGGGGGTGTGGCAGTAATTAAGGAAAATCGATTGCGGGGCAAGGGGGGGTTCCATTGAAAAAATGTGGATGCAGTTTTAACGATTAGGGTCACACGAGTCTCCACACCAAGTTTTGTAGCTCTAGCTCACATGTATTTATATCTACACGTAGTGGAATTTTGGCGCGATTCACACCTCAGTCGAGTTTCGAAATGATAGAGCGATAATGATAGATAGAAATGATAGAACGGAGCGGTTGTAAGCTGCGCAAATCCGTCACGAGGAAAGGGAGTGAGATATCGACATAATTCGACAAACTTGCACTGAATAGGTATGATACGCATATTTTGGTAAAAATATATATCTCGCTCTTATAGTCTCCGAGATGGTGCGACAACAATTCTCGCGGGGTACGGATTTCTAAAACTTGAGAACCACTGATTCATATGACTTCATATTTGGACCATATATTCGTTTGGTATGCAAGAAGGTTTCTCTCTGGGCTCTGCACCCCGTCAAATACGATTTTTCTTTGGAATAAAATTAACAACATGTTTTCCAAATAATCCAAACGAGCTGTGGGAAAAATTTAATGACTCCGTGGATATTTTACATGCTAAACATAACATACATGCAGATCCTCTATAAAATTGTTCACCAGCAATGTATAATGAAACATTGATCAAATTGGAAGATTTATGGCTTTTTCGAATGAGTCACTTATTGCTCTAGGACTGACATCATATTAATCGATCGATCGCGTTGAAAACGAAGACGAAGTCATCAATTACCCAGTGGAATTCCTAAACTTTTTGGATTTGCCTGGCATGCCGTCTCATTATGTGAGTCTTAAAGTTGGATCTGTCATCATTATGCTACGAAATCTTCATATCCCGAGACTGTGCTATAGAACCCGACTGATTGTGACAAAGCTTAGGAACAAGGTGATAGTAGTAACGATTTTGAAAGGGCTTTTCAAGGAAGAAAACTAAGAAGCATGCCTAATTCCAAGAATTCCGTAGACATCAACCGATTTGCCTTGCATTTGCGATGACTATAAGCAAGTCACAATGGCAGCCGCTAGAAGTGTGGGACATAAATCTGGAAATGTCATGCTTTTAACACGGCCAGCTATATGTGGCGTTTTCTCGGGCTGGGAATCCGTACTCACTCTTCATTTACACTTCGGAGCAAAAAACAAAATATATTGTCTATCATGCATCCTTCCAACATATTCAATGTTATGTAGGAATTTGAATTATTTTAACTGTTTTCTTTTTTTGACTAGCCTCATATAATAATTTTTCAATATTACAAATTCACTGTCTTGCAAATTTCAATGTTTCTCAATATCGTCACAATTCCAATACGGCTAATCGTCAGATGCTCGATCGAAAGGCCCTGCGGTAATCGTTATACGCACGCAATGAATATCGATATTATCAATACATCGTCATTCACACATGAGTACGTCATAATTCAATGTTCTACTCTCACTCCCCCGTGTGGTGAGCGGGTTGGAGAATACCACCTCAGCAGGTCAAAGCTTGTCGTATGAGGCGACTAACAATGACACTGGGTTCTTTCGAGACCAGTAGAGCCACCTTAAAAGGGTTGTGCCTAGGGTTTGGGACCCACCACGTAAAACCACAATTCCAATGAAAGAATGTATTTACATCAGGCCGTAACCCGATAACGGGTTGTTATGGCCAGTTAAGAAGAAGACTCTTTTTTTTAGATTTGACAATTATCGCAAAATATTGGACGGGTATAAAATAGGATAAATATAGGTTAATGAGAAAAGTGATAATAAGAAAAGTATTTTATTTAATCTTTAGTTGAAATTATATTATTGCTGGAATCGTAAAAGCTCGAATCTAATTCCATAAAAAAAAACTATTTTGGGCAAAACGAAATTTAGGGGAGTCTTATAAAGAGGAAAACTGCGTATAAACAGAGAACAATTTCCCATGTCCATCATATTGGATTGCTACTGTATATACATTTATCTATATATGTGCATCTATTGGCAACAAGTGTTGAAAGCACTTGCGCCAAATGACGCAAAATGAGTTCAGAACTGATGAACTAAAAGTTGTTTTTGTTATTATTATTATTGGGCTATGTGCTATATGAATGGATGTTTAGAAGGAATGGCCCACTTAAATTAACCCGTATGTCCATGGCCCTGGCCGGACAGCCATCTGTACGTACTTGCGTTGCTCTCTTTGACTTGTTGACGGCGCAATAATGTCCCAAAGACAATACTACGTCAAATATATTTAAGATACTCATATATGTATATGTACATATTCGATTACTTTGTTTGGAATATAATTATTTTTCGTTCGAAAACAAATGTGGCAAAGTAATCACTGTAAGTATATAGTATTTTGCATTTTTTAGCTTACAGATTAGCTCAGTATTGTGAAAAATTTTCAAAACATGCCGAAAGAAACAGGTCCTTCATATAATAAGTCAGATTGTTGTTAAGTTGTGTTTCGTTTCATCTAATAAGCTTTTTATTTCATCTCCGAAATGTTATTCAGTGTACTAAGTAAACTTTATGTCCCGTACCATTCATTCGGAAAAATCTTTTTTTCTAGAGAATGGCAAAGTCTTTCTGTACCTTAAATTCATTAGGGAATTTCATGTTCTGCAACTGTTTTAAATACTCCATAAGTCTTGACAGAAATCTACGGTAAAGAGGAGTTTTGTTACAGCAAAGACTCAAGAAATTCCTTGGTACAGCATTAAATATAGACAACAGTGCTTTTGGCTATGTTCAGAATTGGAGAGATAAATATTAAAAAAACTCAATTTATGTTAAAAAAAAATATGTATGCAGACAACCGGGACGGTGTCTGCCTGTGGGATACCCTGTATCCATTTAGTGGCTCTAGTTTATATACATGTTAGCCTTATAACAGGGGCGTATCTACGGTTAATTACCTTTAATTCAAATTATAGTTCATCTCATTCGGTAGTAAGTTTCCCGAGATATGTGAGTCGGTTAGACTTTGAAACTTTCGAAATCTTGGATTTTTGAAATAGCGATATTTCGAAAACCGTTCTAGATAAATAGAAACAGTTTCCGGATTTGAAATCAGCGACCCCAAATTTACCAGAATATGTATGTTTTACACCAAAGTTGTTGAATTGTTTTTTTTTTTTGTACGGAAAATAAAAAAAATTGTCGATTGTGGCATTTTTTCGATATTCCCTGAAAACTTCGTCATTTTTTTACCGATTTGTTGCTCAAACTGGTGTTGAAATGTTCGCCAAGAATCAATATATCGAATCCAAAAATAAACCATTTTTTTTTTTGCAATTTTTGTTTTAATGCATTTGGCATAAAAAAAATAATTTTAGATTTTAGGAGAGAAATTTAAAGTTCATTGTCCTCTTAATTGCAATCGAATCGAGTTAGACCAAAAAAATGTGATAGACATTGATTTGATATTAAATTACCTTCACTTGGTAGTAAGGTTCCCGAGTAATATGGGACCTTCTGACTTCGCAACTCTCGAAATATCGAATCTTTTGAAATAGCGATAATTCAAAAAGGTGCTATTAAATCCAAAATGGTTTCCGGATTCGAAATCAGCGACCCAAAATTGAACGGAAAAGCTATGTTTTAGCCATAGGCCTTAAATTGAGAACAAATTTGTTTCACAGTGTAATCTGGGATCGTAACTGCTATATTTTAAAAATTGCATTTAAAAAATTATTTCTTAAGTTTTACTTTTTACTCAGAAAATAAAACTTATTTTTGAGTTTTCTTTTTTGCTCAGAAAATAAATCTTATTTTTGAGTTTTATTTTTTGCTCGGAAAATAATAATTATTTTTGAGTTTTATTTTTTGCACAGAAAATAAAACTTATTTTTGAGCTTTATATTTTGCTCAGAAAATAATAGTTATTTCTTGAGTTGAATTTTTTTGCTGAGAAATTAATATAGGCTATTATAGATTTGTGTACTGTATGTAAAAGGTAGAAGAAATAGTACATGTTCCGAGCAAAAAATAAAACTCAAGAAATAAATGGCTCTTGCGTCCAAGGAGCCAGTTGAGTCTTAACAATGAGGTGCTTGTTTACAAGACAATAGTTGTGCCTACGTGGTGTTATAGCTTGCCAATTTGGGGAGTTGCGGCTGTCCCAACATCGCTCGGGTCCAAGTCATGCAAAACCGGGCTCTTAGGTGCATTACTGGGGCGCCGTGGTATGTGCGTAACTCCGTGATTCAGCGTGATTTACGCATGCCCACGGTGATGGATGAACTTAATAGGCATTCTAGCCGATATAACGACCGGCTGAATGCCCACCTGAACCCGTTGGCAGGAGAATTGGCCACTAATACATGCAGAAGGAGGTTGATGCGAATCCATCCTAGTGACATTTGGCTTCGAAGGAGGCGTCGTTTCTTCAGTGTCCATGTTTTTTTGTTTAATTAAGCCTAGTACGCAGCAAGCTAAAATATTAAGTTGGCAGCACTCGTTATAAAAGTTGGCAGCGCAGTTTGCAGTGCTGCGTACCAAAGAATGAAATTTCGCCATGAAAAATTCCTACGCAGTTTTTTTTATATGAAGTTTGGCAGCACAAAATAAATTCCACTCAACTGCGTACTAGGCTTTAAGGTAAAATTTCTGTTAAAATGTTCATTATTTTGTCCTGAACATAGTCCCTCCCGTAATTTTCTTCTCATTTGTCATAAAAATGTTTTATATTCGTTAAGTCGATTGATTAATATTTTAAATTTAATAAAAAAAATAAATTTAAAAAAGAAATGTTTTATTTTGCGAGCAAAAAATAAAACTCAAAAATAGGGTTTATTTTTTGATTACAAAATAACACTCAAAAATAGGTTTTATTTTCTGAGCAAAAAATAAAACTGAACAATAAGTTTTATTTATGATTTTTGTGTATAGCTTAAAAAATACAAATTAAGGTAGTTTTGCATAGCTTATGTGACATACATAGGTATGCTCCTTTACATGTACTATTTCTCTATCACTATGATTTTTTTAGTTTTAAAATTGATAAATATTTATTATTTACGGTCCCTGAGCGTAATTAGATATTTAAACAAAAGAAAATAAGAAATTAGAAGAGCTTTAAACAACTTTGTGATCCAGACCGGATAATGTTTTAAGCACAACTAGCTTCGCTTTGGAATAGCATTGCGACTCTTCCATTCCTGGATCTTTTCTCCTGAATGGCAACGCTTGCCTTTGCGTTGGTCAGATTGCCTAAGAGGTCAGCTGATCGGCGGTGATTTTAGGATTGAGAAATCATCTCCAGACGTGTTCCGCTTCTCTCTTCATTTGTGGACTGTATTCCCTTTTATTTGTGAAAACGACGAGTATCTGTCTTCTATGCTGATTCCGCGTTACAAATTTCAGACAAGGCAACAATCCTTATTTTTGCAATGTGTTCCTTCGAATTTATCATTGGCCTCTTTGGTTTATGTAATATTTTATCCATAACACATCCTCTCGGGGAAACTTTTTAAAAAGAATATATGGACTTGGCAATGGCTTCCCACAAAATACAATCTCTAAAAATTCTAAAAAAATCTATGCAAATGCAAAAACATGGCCGCAAGCTTGAAGGTAGATGAAAGAAAACCCATAACTTGTGGTTAACAAACAAGGAGAAATTACGATAAGGGTGATTGTGAAGATTATTTTAGAGTTTCGATATTCATACCTTAATTGGAAAATATTATAGATGATTTGAAGGTTCGTTTTTCTCAAGAACTTTTGTATAGCTTTCAATTAAGTTTTTTGCTCCCGAAAAACGTGAAAGACTTGACTTGATCAAAGAAAATCTCAAATCTAATAAATTATTCAATAGAACAATATGACAAACTTTTAAAAGACTCTGAAAAACTCCAATACCTGAGAGTCAAGGGAGAAATGAATCACTGGCAGCTTCATTGGACGCTACAAACTACCTAAAATGACAATACTTTATAGTACATTGGAAACATTGTAAAGTGATCAAAAATATGCTTCGGATTTTTTGTACAACTTGTATTTCAAATGCAAGCGGTGAACAACCATGTTTCAGAAAAGATTGATGGGTTTGGGACTATCACATATTCATCATGACATCGAAGTGAGATCCGAAGATATCGTAAACGGTTTGCAAACCTGGGACCACGTAAATTTGTTTTATAAAATGTTTTACAAATATTTCTTTTTACACTCATGTTTTTTGGGTAAAGTCGCGACCTTCCATAATTCATGTCATAAAAGTTACGAGCAACCTAATCAGTCATTCCCCCCTTTAACACTGTATACAGGGCATAAAAATGTTTCAATTGTTCCCTGGGGGTTGTAGTTACTAAAACGGAATATTGTTATATAAAGCACAAATCGTTCCTGGAATGAGCACCTGGTGTTCTAGATACAAGAATTAAGACCAACACGTTCTTAATACCGGAACGGCGGTTTTAATAATTCCGAGCTTAATTTAAGACCGACTGGTCATGGCTCAAGAAAAAAAGCGGGCCCAAAAGATTATTGTGAATGGGTACGATTTCGGTAATTGTAGACCGCACCGAATGCACTGATCTTCTCCCACTGGAGCTTTTCCTGCTCTAGTTGTTTACGTCTGAAAACACACATAAAAATGTAAAATTTGCTGCTCATCGACGCTGTCTTGTTGAGATAAATGACGTCGATTTTTGCCGAAATTCCCGAAACATAAAAGGCAGCCCTCGTAAGATCCAGGCATGCCTGTCCATGATCTATGCCAAAACAGAGCAGAGTCATAAAATACAAAAAAAAAAAACATAGCTATATCTCTCTTGCTCAGCAGCTATTCAAAATAAAATTCCACACGGGTAAGTTAGCTCTTGGTCTGTCATGGATGTGGATGTGGCATCGGACGCATTGAACTCTGCATCTGCAAGGCAAGCAAATTTTCATGAATAAATTCAAAATACTTATTGTATAAATGGGAAATGCCAATGAAATTCCGCTGTGCATACAAATATAAGCAAATATGCATAAACTTGGTTAGTATGTATACATGTGTCTAGTACACATTGGACTTATATCCGGGGCGTAATTCGAAAACTCGTATGCTCTTGTAAGACATGTGTAAATATTTACTTTTACTTTGAGGCAAACCGAAATGACGTCGACGACCGACGCAAGAATTTTGGAATTTGGCGTGATCGAAGGACGCCTACTTGTTGGCGTCGTACGTAATGAATTCGAATCTCTCCCACACACACACACATTTTTACTAATCAAATGGATGAACTGGGTGGGTGGGTTGTTTTGGTACGCATTTAGATCTGTTCAGTTTTTTGGTTCTGATTTGGATTTTGCATGAATCAGTCAGTTGCTTAACAATTTGAAACTCTGGTACAAAATAGCAAATATAACAACAAAAAATATTCATCTCGATTTGTAATTTCTGTGGCATGCCTTTTGTTTTTATATTGTGGTCTCGCTTATTTTTGGGTTTATACGCTATACGCATATACATACACACATAAAGACTTTGTGTTTTCATTTTGGCAGTACCACTTGAGTAAGTCCTAATATATAAAAGTATCGCACATACCAATAGCCTCTACAATTTGCATATAGTTTATTTCGATGTGGCGCAATGGAAATGAACATTGTGTCTGCGTCATTGGGTCCATTGGCATCAGTTTTGGGTACTCAACATCTAGAGGTACTTGGCAGCACTTAATCAATGCTCAATTTAAGATTGATAAAAGCAATACGTTTTGGTTTTACTAAGCGGTGGGGGTGGTCAGAATTTTCCAAAAAAATACATTTTTTCCACCTTAGTTTTGTAGAAAAAAGTTACCTTAAACTTACTCACAATTTTTATGGCGTGCGCACTTTCAGCACAACAAGTTTGTCGGTCAACACATCACGAGAGTTAAGCTACGGTCAGACAGGACGATAATTTGCATGCAAACACACAAAAATCGCGCAAATCGGTTTGCAACATGTCTGACCGCCAAATAATTTGCATGCCGTCACTCGCCGAAACGAGTTAGCTGTGTCGGTATGCCAATTATTGGCGGCCGAAAATTGGTATGTGTGAACACCGCACTGCAAACATTTATCGAGTTTGTCAGTCGGTTCTTGCAAACAAATTGTAAGAACCGACACGGCCGACTGTTTGGTGTTTAAAAAGTGCAGAAATGCGTAAAAAAAATACTATTATCACACTCAATAAACTTAAAATTAAAAACAATACATAAAAATTCAACAAACCTTGAAAACTCATATTTAAAGCAAAATAATGCAATAGTATAAATTGTTAAAAGGTACAAAAATGCGTAATAAAAAATAATATCATTATCATAGCCAATATATAATTAATCAACATTGATTAATCAAATGCATATTTAAAGTAAAATAATAAAAAAATAATAATAATAATATATAATATATGCAATCGTAATCAGATATCGATAAAACAATCTGATGAAATACTCCTTTTCGTAATTTTCCTCTTTTTTTTTTTTTGTCTAGAAGCATATAGAGCTGCCAAGCATTATAATTAAAACCCTTTCCGACGCTTTGTTATTTTCCATATTTACACTGCCAATGTCGACTGTAAGCGATTACTCAACCTTTCAATCGTTATCGAAAAAATCGATTCATTTCATTTTTCAAAATGGAGATGCTGCCGACATGTGGGAGAAAAGTTTGCCTGCCGACCGTCTGACCACTACGTCAAATAATTTGCGAGCTGCAAAAATTGGGCTGAAATTTTTTTCGCCAATAATTGGCCTGCCAATTTTTTGCAGGCCAATTACATGTGTTTTCGACCCATTCAGGGCACGAGTTTCCATGCCAATTATCGTCCTATTGGACTGTAGCTTTACAGTTACCCCCTGGATCCTACCTGTCGATAACATTACATAGAAGAGCTACAGTCAAACAAATAATACCTTTCTGTGCAAGCAATCGGTGAGAGAGTGGAGAGCTGTATCGTTGTGTAGTGTGAACATGTGCTCACAAAACACTCGAATACAAGCTTTGAAGCGAGTGTTTTTCGGTAAAAACGTAAGTTATTAGCGAGAGTCTCACAAACGCTCGCAAACGAGCTTTGCAGTGAACGTTTTGCGATAAAAATGCGAGTGCAAAAGAAAAATGTAAAACCGACTGGTTGATGCTCAGAGCAGAAAAAATATGAAAAAACTCAACAAATTTCTCTCTCCGAGAGAAAGAGCGTGAGAGTAAGCGCCGATGGTTACAGTTATGCATACTGCCCTTCTTAACTGGTCAAAACAACCCGTTACCGGGTAACAGCCTAATGTAGAGCTCTACTCCAAGCGCCTCTGCTTTTCGCGCGCCTTCTCTAATCGGTTATCCAAAAGGTAATTAGTGTGCTCTCTACCTTGTCCTTCCAACGAAGACATGGTCTTCACCTTTGTCACCTCCCTTCAGCAGCCATATTGAAGACCTTTCTCGCAGTAGCTTCTTCATCCATACGCACAACATAAGCTAGCTAGCGAAGCTAAGCTGTATATTATTACGCTTGACTCGTAGAGCTCATAGAGTTCGTCATTCCATTGGATGCGGTAGTCTTTGCCAACACTTAAACGGGCAGCAAAGTTTCCGTTCAAAAACCCCATCATCCATGCTTGAGCGCCATAAAGCAAAAGGGCAAGGATGGCGTCTTATAGAGTGTTAGTTTCGTCTGGACAGAATGGTAGTGAGACCAAGTAACAAACATACTGTGATAGTGCATAAAATGATCAAGATCGGGTATAAAGTTTTAAAGATATGCATAATAATCTATAAAAACTGCAAGAAATTTTCACTTTTTGAGAACATGCTAATATATAAGCTAAAGCGACCAAATTTTGTATTTAGAGGCTTATAAAACAAACAAAGTTGACCTTTTGCCGTACTAAACATCCGCAATATAATGTCTTTTAAAGGTCATACCCTTCAACGTATGATACAAAAATTTTGCATAGAAATTTGATTTTCTTGGAAAAAATGGGTAAACAGTTGGGGCGATGTCCCACTGTCTGCATACATTTTTTTGTTTGTTTTAAAATAAATGTTTTTATTTAATTTTAGATTGCATAGATTCAAGTTCAAGAATCTTTAAATAAACTCTGTATAATTTGATTCATAAAATAACTTACCCACTATCACAGCTACATTTAATTTAAACTGGTCATTCTTCAAGACTTCAGGCAAAGTGCCGACGTATTTAGGCGTAGTTCCCTAGCTTCTTTATTCCCTGTACACAAAGTATAAAAGAGTATTAAAAATTTGTGCAATAGATGTCACAGGTAGAAGAAGGCGTGACAGCCAATAGTCGAGTCGATATAGTCCCAAGGCAGAAGGATGTCGATATCTTACCCCCTTCCCCCGTGACAGATTTTCAACTTTCCTGACAGATGGGTTTGCACCTACACTTTAAAAGCAAACTTGGAACAGTTGTGCACATGGTGGAATAAGTATAAAGTGTGATAACTCAGAGTAGTTGCCTCTTTCTGGTTGCCGCACGCTCAGTTAGTTGTGGTGAGTCACGCGTGAGTGCAGATGGCGTTTTTTTAGCATTACTTATTATTATTACTTGTTTGAATGAAAAACAAGAATAAAACAGCAACAGAACAAAACACACAGACATGTATGTACATATGAATGCATGCGAGTGTATACCCAGTGGACCAACATACGTGCCTTTAGCGAAAATCTCGCAAAATGCTCGCAAACGTGTTTGAAATGAGTGTTACGGTGTTTCCTCGCAAAACACTCGCATACGAGCTTTGAAACGAGTGTTTTGCGATAAAAATGCGACCATCGGACCGTCACACAAAATATTAGCGACAGTCGCGCAAAATGCTCGCATACGAGCATCTTAGCGAGTGTTTTCCAATGAAAAGGCGGGTGCAAAAGAAAAATGTGAAACCGACTGGCAATTTTTTGTACTCGTACGCAGCGCAAAAGATATCCCCAAATGCAAGTAAACGATATTTCTTGCGGCACACGTAGACAATAGCTTTTGCTGCCACAAACTACACGACATATGAATCTTATTCGTATCTTTTTCGCATCTAAAAACTTGCGTTTTGTCGGGTTGAGTCTCGCATTTCACTCGTATGCGATATCATAAACGAGTATTTGGTCCGCTGGGTAAACAAAGCACACTTCTATCACGCTCTCTCGTTCACAAAAATCGTGTCAACGACAGCGGCAACCAGAACGGCTACCACAGCTCACTCTTCTTCTTTCAGTTACCAAAATCTGTGCGAACGAAAGTTCAAAAGCTCAGCTTTTTGTAAAAACTGTAACATGTAACAACAATAAGAAATAGACTGAATTGGAAACTATTTAAAATGGCACCGATTTCGAGTGTGCATACCTTGGTTGCATTCCATCATGTGTAAGAAGAAGAGTTGTCGCCCCATATACTTATTCCACTATGGTTGTGCACACTATTACATATGGGGTGTAAAAATAATCAGGATTGACTATAAACTTCAAAAGATATAAGTAATCCATACTCGTATTATAAATTCGAAAGTAATTCTGTCTGTCTGTGTCTGTTTGTTCCCTTTTCACGTCTAAGCCGCTGCACCAATTGTTTTACATTTTGGTGTAGATATAGATAGGACCTTGGAATTAAAAGTTGGCTATTTTTTATGGCAATATCTTAACCACTTCTACCGCAAAAAAGCGTAAATCTACATAAAATGACCCAAAATCTACTTTTATTTTTCGCAAAACTGTGCACATAGTCAGGTAACACCTACGCCCGAAGAAATATACGAGAATGTAATATAGATATTAAGATGTGACAAAAAATGTAGCACATATGAATTCAATTGGAACAAGTTCAGATCGCAGATAAAAATTTGCAGTAATAGGAGCACCAACACCACTGGATGCAAATCGATCAACTCTACATATATATCAGAAATTGAGATATAAAAATCAGATTATTTTTATGTTATGAGTTTAGTCAAAAGACATCTTCTGATAATGATAATGAATACGGCGGCTATAGTTTTTTGGGACAGTCAAGGACAAGGATTTTTCGCACAACTATTTTAAAGCACGAAAAATTAAACTTCTGAATTAAACAAAAACATGTTTCCTAGACGAAACAAAAACTGCTCTCCACAGGAACAATTAGGCCAGAGGACGGTGACGTGGAGAAGGTAGAATACAGAGGTGCTAAAAACGGTCCGGGTCAAGGCTTAGAGACATGAAGTATTCACCTTATTCTTTAAGGGCGATGGCAAAAGCGTAGTAGGAAGAGGTGTGGTGAGCAGTGGTGGTTTTAGAAGCTGGAGTGCGGCTTCCCTTAAGGCCGTTTTTTATAAAAGTACAAGACTGGTAAAATATGGCATTCTTCTGTAGAAACAATATATGATTGAACATCATGAACATCGAAAAAATCATGGAAAAAAAACTAATTTTGGAATTTCTGAGAGTTGACCAAAAACATGATTGCCACTTTTGAGCTACTCTCGACGTAAGCTTTCAATTAAGGAGGTTTTTTTAACTTTTTTTCTCACCCTCTTAAAGAGCAAATTATAGATTTAATTTTCATTTAGTTTGAAATGTATTTATTTTTTTATATTTATTGTATAAGAAAGCAATATTGTACATTTTTAAACAAAACCGCAATGATATTAAGCCTCAATGTGATTATATCTACAATAACTTTAGGGATTTGAAACATGAGCTGTTATAGCAATAAATATATTTTCAAACAAAAATTAGTAAAAATAGTGAAAAAAAAATGCTTAATAGACAATAAAATATGGGGTTTCCTATAAAAAGAAAATATATTTGTGTAATATAAAAATAAAAAAAATGTTGCTCAAATCACTGCGTTAGTCTATTGAACTTTGTAACTTGTTGAGTTATTATCCAAAGGTCTGCTTAGGTTCTTGTATTTCTTTTTATTCAATTTGTATGGTGAGGGTGACAAAAGTCCAGCGGCAGCATTACTATCTTCTGTTTGAACTATGTCGTATGGAGTTCGTACGATCTCTGGCAGATGAGCATAATATATGATGCGTTGGTTTTTAGGAAAACTTTGTGGCAGTTTCGATGAACGATAATTGTTTGGGAAATTATCAGACACTGGGTCAGTGTAGCCAGAACGATACTTAGTATAGTCTCTGGGATAGGGTGTATCCAGATAACGATCGGGATACAAATTGTAGGGCTCTGGAAATCGTGGCGCTCTGGGACTGTAACTGTCATGTGGATCAAAACGTTGCCGATGTACATACATATCCTCAAACTGTTGTGGATAGTTGCGATAATACTGCTCGTCGTACCGATCGTAACGTCTTATATAGGGATCATACGATCTTGAGGGATACATCGAAGTTTGTTTGCCAAAAAGTTGGTCATACCAAGCATAAGGCTTAAGAGGCAAAGAATCCGCCGGTTTAGTTATAGGTCGATTTTCATAATCAATATCGGAACTATGCTTTGTGCTGGAATATGCAATTGATGATGCAGCGCTCAAATCGTTCACAGGCTCATAATTATTGCTCCAAGCTAAGCGGCTTGGATTAGAATAATAATCCCACTGTGCATAGGCAGTCGGATTTTTGAATAACTTCATCGATTTTTCCTGTTCCAGTGTCATTTCGTCTATGTTGCTTTCCACTTGCTCTATATTAGCATTTCCATTAACGCTCTCATAACTATTCAGTTCTCGTACGTCCGACGTTTGAGGCCGGACTTCGCCGAGCAACCCATGCAATGAGATTATAAAAACCAACGTTTTACTGTGCATTTTCAAGCCGTAAGCCAATTGTCATTTCACTTTATAAACAAAATATAAAAAAAAAGATCAGGATGTTTCTTGCTCACTAACGACTGATGATCGCGAGCGTCCAAATAGCGCTACCAAACACGTTGTATGCCAAACTTTGACTGATTCAATGGCACGTTGGGTTTGCCCATGTGCAAAGATGTACTGAACTAGAAAATCGGGTTGGGCAGGGCATTGGCACTATGGAAATGGTTTAATACAGGACGGTACAATAATGCGGCGATATGGTAAGTTGAACTTCAAAAGGTATTTGTTAATGGTTGAATGTGTTGAATTTGTTGCCATTGCATTGAATCAGTCAACCGCAAGAATGCGTTTTGTCCAGTTGCCAAGTGCACTCAGTACTCCCAGCATTTTTGTTCCATTTGATATCTTTTGTACAGACTTCAAATGTATACCTATGTACACACACATACATCTAGTTTAACGTTAGCACAACCTATTTCTCACAGTAGTTTCGAAGTTTTCAAGTTTTGAGCCACATCGATATCATCCAAAATTGACTTTACAAAAAGGTCACCAGAGTTACATACGTATGATCACTAAGCAGTGACTACAGTCAGCAGGAGTGGCAATATATACATACATATGTATCATAGAATACATTACACTGATTTCTATACCCGCACACGACAAAATTTGTAGCTATGTCTTCCACACATGGAACACTTGCTCACAAAATATATACTTTTACGTCCAAAGCCCCCTCTTGGTAAAAGGGTTTGGGCGTAAACAACGTAACTGTCAAAACAAGGTTAACATTGTTTAGTTTATAAGTCTAACATGAGTCTACGTACTAAATTTTTGACATGATTCCATTTGGTAACATTTTTGTGGCTGTATCTCTTATAGTCTCCGCGATCTAGGCGCTCACACGGACAGATGAACATGGCTATATTGTCTAGACTATTGCTTCTTAACATTTTTGTCTATGGAACTATGAGTCTGTCACGTCTTCTTCTGCCAAATCTATAACACCCTTTTAAGCTATATGTAATGGCTATGAAGAGCATTTCGCAGTAGTAAATCTAACTGAAATTGTCCGCCAGATAAGTCTTTTCTTTAGTTAAACCAGCTGTTTTTACTGTGAACACAGTAAGTTTCTCCAATCTCAGGCGAGTACACACTTTCGCCTAGCCGCGACCATGGAATAATAATAGTAAGGAAAGACTTATATGCAGCCCTCACATTGTTTGAGGACTTATATTTCATTCTGCTGCGAACGTCAATGGGAAAGGTTGTGTCCACGCAAGTTTTTGCCTTCTCAAGAATTATTTGAAAATATTTGCTGCACGAGTATTTAATGTCTTGTCCTCTTTGGCTCTCCAAGAATTTAAGTACTCACGTTTACAGATTTAGTCTTTCCTTTTCATTATTATTCCATGGCCTTGATGAAGCAAGGGTTGCTATAAAGCGGCTTAAAAACAACAAAGATGCTGGAGCACAGTTTTTCAAGACCGACGGTAAGGAGCTATGGGATGCAAAATATGGCTAGATAAGAGCATGCCCGGTGATTGGAGCTTTGGTGTACTCTGCCCTATCCTCAAGAAGGATGAGCCCACGGTATGCACCAAAGACCCTGGTATCAGTCTTCTTTCCATCGCATGTTGTGTGAGAGACAAAATCCATTTTCGCGTAAGAGCTGATCAGAACTTATCAGGGCGGCTTTAGGCCTGGTAAGTCCACCATTGACCAGATAATCACACTACACCAAAACCTAGAAAAGACGCGCCAAATCGACATCCACCACCTCCTTGGCGTTTATAAAGCACAATTGGTGCGGCTATGCGGAACGACGTTGAGCAACACACGCAGCTCCGTCAAGGGAGGAAAGAGCTGCTCCGAGTCTTTTGATACCAAGCGAGGCTTCAGACAATGCGATGCCCTCTCCTGCGACCTCTGCAAAGAGAATCTGCCACGGTGGGTCTGGTGGTAAATGAGTAGAGATACACAGCGGTTGGACTCTCAGATTGATGTTGAAAACTATACTTTTGGTGTTGTCAAGGATTTCGTCTACCTTAGCACCATCGTCACAATGAAAAACATGTCAGCATGGATTTCAAGCGGAGAATCACTCTTGCCAATGATGTTGCTTTGGTCTCAGTAGGCAAATTAGTACAAGAGACCACTCCCTTGGAGTGTGTGTGCGGAAAGTAGTCCATAAGATCTATGGCCCTCAACGCGTTGACAACGACTACCGTCAACTTTGGGAGGGTTTCTCATTCATTGGGGGGAGGTTTTTACACAGCGGTTCCCAAACCCTACGCACAACCCATTTAGAGCCCAGGAAGGGCTTCGGTGCGCACATTAGCTCACTACTGTTAACACCAGGTGGCGATTAGAGCAACTATCCAGGCGGCACCACATGGAGGTTGTGCGCCACTTGATTAAGATAGAGACAGGTAACACCTTGATCATATCTTCTATTATTCCACCTTGGTCGCCAATATCGGTCGCCAAATAATCATGAATTAAGCACGGTTCCGGCTTTCGGAACATGTGGATTTAAGAACCCGAGCTTGCAATCTTTTCGGCCAGCGTAAAAAGTTCTATAAAAATCGAATGGTTCCCGGTGCATTTGTAATGTCCACAACCTCGCCAGCTATGCGCTACGAAATGTACATAAATTGAACAAACGCCAGAACTCCGAATCTGAATCGATTCAGATTTAAGAAGAGAGCTTGGCAATACCACTGTGTTACAACTTTTTGACCCAGAGATTAACTTATACTTTTTTATGTTGTTTGTCAAACTGAATTCATTTTTACAAATCATTTGATCCTGTGTATCAATTGAACAAATTGAAATCAATCTAAAATTCAACATTTTACATAAATAAAAACAAATTGTTTTAAGTCTCAAAATTTTCCTCTATTTATTTGTGCCCATGCCTGTTATTTCTCTTACACAGGAGTTAACGGAGGAAAGTTAAGTAAAGGTAGTTTTGATTTGATGCTTTACAAGGCATTAGGGATCACTTTTTTTAATAACAAATACCAATTGCACATAAACAATTTTAACTCTTTTTTATCAATACTCTGTTGTGCTAAAAGACCTTTGTAAATATCGGCCTGAATTCAATATGAATATAAAGACGGAACTGGCGAACGAAGCTTTTCAAAATGAAAACTTATGTATATGAAGAAAGGCGGCTGTGACACATTCGAATGTACTTGGTACAATGGCCAGTATAAAAATCTAGCTAACCTCAAAAACACTACAATTTATTTAAAGCCATGTTTACTATTTTTGTAAGTTATATTAAAATTATTATATTGCAGATAGAACATGTGTTACATGCTCTACTACTTACAAATTTTGGCCAGTAAAAGTTAAGAAATACATTGTTTATTTAAAATTATTCTGACATAAATTAGTTTAACAAATCTTTTAAGGCTATGTTATATTTAATATTTATTAGTTGCTGTGCAACTGTTATACAATTGTGCACTTAAACTATAATAAGGTTTTGCAATTGGGACAGCGTCGAGGAGCCAAAATTATTGTTTTCCGGAAGGTTTTTAATTTGAAGTAGCCAGCGCTGACATTGCACACATTTTCGCTGACGATCCTCCCGTGTTACGTCGACACCTAAACCATTCGCAGCCCATGGATCAAGATTATCTTGAATTGTTGGCAAGAAATTGGTTAAGATTATGCGCAATGTATCACAAGCCCGTATATAATGACTGCAAAGAAGTTTTTCATTAGACAATTTTGAAACCAATGCACATTTTGCTGTGTCACTTACAATTTATGTTGGCTTTGTAGGAGTTCATAAATTTCTGGTAGCACAAATGCGCAAAAATCTAAATTCCAAGACGATCTGCAAGTACATAATAAAGCTTTTAAAAAAAAAAAATTAAAAAAAACAATATTTATACAAAAATACTTACGGCTTTTCAATAATCGCTCCTAGCAAATCTACAAAAATTGATTTTCCACTACTTTTGGCTTGTCGGAGCGCACCAATTACATCGTGCGATCTAAGAATAAGCACAGCTTTATGATTATTTCGTTTTATAGATTTTTAATATTATAAATTTTTACCGCGTAGAATGTCGTACTAAATCTAGTGTAGCTTGGCGATTACTCAGCTCTTGAAAAACTGTCTCATGTGATCTTGACAGCATATCCAACGCATAGTTATCATCCATAATGACACGATTCATGTTCTTTCCTGAGGTAGGTATTAAATCTGGACGATAACTCATAGGCTGCGTACAATTAGAGAGAGAGAGAACTTTGTTAAGTGAGTTATGCATAGGAATGAACTATATACTAACTTGAGCAGCCTTTTCCTGAGTTTTGGTTTGTTGTGATGTACGCATATCTAAAGTAGTTCGGGATCTCATTGGAGGTTTCGCAATAAATTGAACATTTATATTCTTATTATGCGCATTTTCTTTATAAAGCTGATTCTGTAATCCCATTCCTGTACGTTTGTTTTTATTGACCACATTCGAAGACGACGACTTTTTAAGTACCATATTATCATCCAATTTATGCAACTCCATTGAACTAACTGAAGATACTTGACCCAGCTTATTGTTTCCAAAAATTGCTGTTGAGGCCTGTTTGCTATTGTTAATACCAGTATTTCTTTTATGTAAATTAGTGGACACCTTTTTAATGGTTTTTGAAGTTGCATTAATGGTAGATGCGGGCACAGCGCTATTGCTATTATTTATATGGTAAAAATTTTGATTTACAGGAAAATCTTCGGCCATTTCAAAATTATCATAATTTGTTAGAATTGGAGGGTTACCGTCATTTAGGTTATACTCAACATCATGCCCGTATAAATTATCCTGCTTTTCAAGTGAATAATTGTCATCATCCGAACCGGTTATCACACTATTCCCAATTGTAAAAGTATCATTCAAATTATAACCGAAAAAACCTTGTTCCATTGATAAATTAAGTGAATGTGGTGAATGAACAAATGATGAGACAGAAGTTCCTTCAAGCGGATCCAATACTGCCTCATTTACAACTTCTAAGCTTAAATTGGGTGAAAGTTGTTCGTCAAATCCTTGACTTTTAAGTTCTTCATTCTCCTCTAAAACTTGCGCTGGTTTCGATCCTCCGATCGATAAACGAATCTTTTGGTTTCCACGCGAAAAGCTTTTGCGATTAGTTGAATTATGCTTAAAACGTTGTGCGTTGGATGGATTATAGAACGGAACAACACGATCAAGGCATACCGTATTTATTGATACAGTATCGATCTCATGGCAGCCACACATCTATAGAGGGAAATTTTTAAATTAATCTTAAATGTAAATATTCTTTTGCCACTTACCAATTTGTTCTTAACAACTTTCATATCGCCTAATGCAGTCCATGTGCCTTTTATATTGTCAAATTGACGATCCGGCTCCCAACCAATTACATATATACCTGATTTGGTGCCAACAAAAAGACACTCACCATTTTCACTAAAATATCAAAGTACATTTACATACACGATTTCAATATATTTCAACTTTTTGATTTTTTCATATTTACCTAAATGTTATGCACTTTATAGGTTGCCCATAGAATTGACTTCCACTATCTGTCCTAGAAATTAGCTGTTGAGTCTCCAGATCGTATATGCATACCGTGCCATCAACAAGACCAGTTGCCAGCAGAAATTCAAAGGGATGGAATTGAATGCACGTTATTGCTGTAGGGGGTGTATCGTCGATAAACTCCATTATTTGCTTGCTCTTTCGTATATCCCATATCAGTATGGATCCTTCAACACCAGCTGAAGCAATCCAAAGACCATCAGGAGAGAATTTAACGGAATTGACATGTGACATATGACCTCTGAATACTTTAATACATTTGTTTTCATTTTGAACATCCCATAGTCTGCACGATAAAAGAGAAATTATTTATACATATATGTATTTTGGATTAAGTTAAGTGTAATAATTATCGCTGAATATTTCGATTCTTGCCAAGAAAAAAGTAGACGAGTATACATAGCAAATTTTGTGGTTTTAGTTTATAAATTTTCATATGTAAATACATATACATAAGAAAAGGTCTGAAATATGTACATTTTTGCGTATATCTTATTAAGTTTCGATCCGATCTTGTCGATTTTCCTAGGCATATGCGCAGAACTTTGCCATGTTTCCCTAAGGTGAAAAGGCTGTCAGATGTGATAAAATTTGGTATCCCCAAGTTCCTGGTGTTTCTACAAACAGACGGACATAGCTAGTATATCGACTTTACTTTGATGTTGAGGTATCGATAATACCCTTAACCCAACTGGTTACATGATATAAGCAGTAAATAAATAAAGTTATATGAAAATAAATATACATAAAATATTAGGTGAGTTAAGCATCTGTTATAACCGTTACAATCACAAATTTCAATTTAGATTCTATAACGTACTAAACAGCTTTTGTCAACAGTGTTTGGATGTCAGCTGATATTCTACTTGAAGCAAAACATATGGAATGAAACAAGTGTTTAGAGTTGCCACTGTGCAGATTTTAATGTAGTTGAACGATCTGGCAAGACCATGTTGGTTGGCAAACAATAAGTGCTCTTTTTCATTGTTTAGTTTATCAATAAAAACGAATGCACTTTGTACCGGCAGTTAAACCATAATCTTTAGCAGAGCAATAATAGTCACAAATCTGCAAACGAGTAAACACATGTAAGTTGCACAAAACAAGTGGCGCACCTAGTGCTAATTGAAATAAATTTATAAATTTTTGTGCGTTTTTCTCTCTAACTTCAAAGTAAATGCAAAAGTATTCATATACATACACATACATACATACACTTGCATACAGAAAGTGGCGTTATCTCTTCATTAAGGCTAAGATTTCTAGATTACCTTTGGCATTACCCCTTGGACTTGGCACAAACACCGATTGAACAATCTAACACGTATGCAAAGCGTTCCAGCCAGGGGTTCACTTGTCCACATATAAGTAAACATATATATATATATCTATGTACAAATACGAGCTAATGTACGTACATACACATATATGTACAGAGGTATGCACATATGGACGGACTTTCTTACAGTATGCATGTATACGTATTTATGGAGATAATCTACATATTTTGTACTAATCAGTTTACTTTATATCATATCAAAGCCCTATTGTGTACACATACTAGTGCTAAGGGGTGTATATCAACACACACATTTAATTTTTCCACTTTAATTGAAAATCTTCTCATATTCACAACACAGTTGGCAGCTGACCAAGAAAGCCGTAAAACCACTATTACTACTTAAAGTAAACTCGTTTAATTCAACATGTCTTCGTCTAAACAATTGCGATTTGATGGACGCGTAGCTGTTGTTACAGGAGCCGGCGCTGGTCTTGGTCGAGAATATGCCCTTTTGCTAGGCGCTCGTGGCGCAAAGGTTGTTGTTAACGATTTGGGTGGTAGCCAAGGCGGCGAAGGTGCCTCACAACGTGCCGCTGATATTGTTGTCGAAGAAATTCGTAAGAATGGAGGCGAAGCTGTGCCAGATTACAATTCAGTCACTGATGGTGCAAAGGTCATTTCTACGGCTATTAAGGCTTATGGGCGTGTGGATATACTCATCAACAATGCGGGCATTTTGCGCGATCGCAGCCTGTTGAAAACTACCGAAAAGGATTGGGATTTGGTACATAATGTACATTTAAAGGCCAGTTTTAGTTGCACCCAATCAGCTTTTGAGCACATGAAAGCTCAGAAATATGGCAGAATTATAATGACATCGTCGAACTCCGGTATATACGGTAACTTTGGTCAATCAAATTACTCTGCAGCCAAGATGGGCTTAGTTGGTCTGGCGAACACGGTGGCCATTGAAGGAGGCAAATATAATATACATTGTAACGTCATTGTACCAACCGCTGCCAGTCGATTGACCAAGGGTATTATGCCTGATATTTTATACAATGAGTTGAAACCTGAACTTATCGCTCCAGTTGTTGTTTATTTGTGTCACGATTCATGTGACGACAATGGTGCGTATCTTAAAATATTGATTTTCCATTCCTTAACTTAACTCTGCGTAACTTTATTGTTTTTTAGGCAGTTATATTGACAGTGCTGCTGGTTGGGCAGCAAAGGTGCATACAGTTCGCGGCAAAGGCACAGTACTACGGTCTTCAATAGAGGACGGTGTAACGCCTGAGTATGTCAAAGATGTATGGTCCAAAGTAACAGACATGTCGCAAGCCAAACACTTGAATAGTATTGGTGAGGCATCCGGCTACTTGCTGCAGGTGATTGATGATTTGAAGAATGGTGAAAAAGACGTCACTGAAGATTATTTCAAGTTTGGAAACAAAGACTTGATTTTATACGCTCTCGGAATTGGTGCTTCGGTGACAAACAACGATTTACGTTTCTTGTATGAAAATGATGCTGATTTCCAGCCAATTCCATCGTTCTTTGTACTGCCCGGCCTACTGCTAACAATGTCTTCATCAATTGTGGCCAATGCGCTACCACACAGCACGGGCGGTCTTTCTAATATTTTGCATGGCGAACAATATTTGGAAATCTGCGATGATTTGCCTACCGAGGGTAATTTAGTTACCAAAGGAAAAGTATTTGATGTAATGGACAAGGGCTCTGGAGCCGTGGTTGTCACTAGCTGCGACACATACGATGAAAATGGCCATCTGCTGGTCAAAAACCAGAGCTCAGTCTTTGTTGTTGGAGCTGGAAAGTTTGGCGGCAAGAAGAATCCCATTTCTGGTGTTGTACCACTAGCCGCCGCTCCAAGCCGTGCTCCCGATTCATCAATACAATATGTCACCAGTAAGGATCAAGCGGCGTTGTATAGACTTTCTGGAGATTCAAACCCGTTGCATGTTGACCCGAACTTTGCACGTATGGCTGGCTTCGAAGTTCCAATTTTACATGGACTATGTTCTTTGGGATTTTCAGTTCGAGCTGTATTAAGCAAGTATGCCGACAATAACTCCGCCCTTTTCAAGGCAATCAAAGTGCGCTTTGTAGCGCCAGTTCTGCCTGGAGAAACTTTAAAAGTTGACATGTGGAAGGAGGGTGCACGCATACATTTCCGCACTTCGGTTGTTGAGACTGGAAAGGATGTTATTACAGGCGCTTATGTTGATTTAAAAAGTGCTAACGCTAAATTGTAAATCTTAACAAATTCTAATGCTACATTTGAGAAGTTATAAAATTCTTATGATACAATAGAATCAAGTTTCGGTATTGTTATATACATGTTTAAACACGGTGGCAGAAAGTTTTTGTGAATTGTAAGGCATTAAATGCCTGTTTGCAGTAATATTTTTCAATAATCACTTTTTTACAAAATAAAAACACATTTTTTTTAAATTGGATTATTTTTTGGTGTTAACTTTTACCTTTTTTAATCAAAAAGAAAGAGACAAAATAAGATCTTTTCAAATATGTACTTCAAACAAAGCAGTAAATGTAACACTTACTGCGAGAGGTATCTTTATTAAAAAAGAAACTAGAATAAGAATACAACGCATGTTGTTTTTCACGTTTTTTGGGTAACGTGGAAAAGAAGGGTTACCGCTTTAAAAAGCTTATTTTAAGATTTAGGAATAAGGGAAGTTATCCCACTAAAATTTTCTGATGGTACATAGCTTATGCCCACTCAATTGTTGCATGCGAGCAAATTCTTTGAAATCTTTTGGACTGGTACTAACCTTACAGTGGTATCATTGCTGCCAGAAACCACATATTCTCCAGATGGATTAAAATCCAGTGTTCGAACACTTTTCATGTGTCCATTTAATGTAGAATAAATTTGTTGAGCATTTAAATCCCATCGACGAATGATTCCAATATCATCGGCAGAGTAAACAAAATTATCCGTATAAGCAAATCGAACGCATTCAATTGATCTATTATGGCCAGTTAAAGACTATAAAATGTGTTTAGTATATTAAATTAAAATTACTATGAAACATTTACAAATCATACCATAAAGAGCACATTTTGGCCAATGGCCCAGAGATTAACATTCCGATCTTCTCCTCCAGTGACTAAAACTCCACCTGTTTCGCCTAGATCAAGACTGTTGACCCTTCCATCATGAGCCTTTATTTCATCTGTTATTTTGAATATTTTATAAAAAATATAGTACTAGCGCATTGATCTTATATAGTATATAGAAAATATAGTGGGCTAAATGCAAATGATACATTGCACCTAATGCTCAACAGTATTCTTGACAAACTTATTCTAAGAGTGTATAAGAGAGAGTATATGGTATTTATTATAAAGAGTCTGTCATTAAGCGAATCTGAACTTCAAATTGTAATAAGAGAACATGTGCGTGGGATATAACTTTTATTAAAAGATTCAAATTCATTCAATAGCGATACACTCTGAAAATAATATCAATGACAGGACTTGATCCGAGAGGTGCAATTTTTTCGCAATTCTTTCGGATAAGACAAGTTGGATCTGACCAATGGTTTGAATACTGAGC
Organism: Chymomyza caudatula; assembly: GCA_035041775.1. Taxonomy (NCBI): domain Eukaryota; kingdom Metazoa; phylum Arthropoda; class Insecta; order Diptera; family Drosophilidae; genus Chymomyza; species Chymomyza caudatula. The sequence goes on from JAWNKW010000148.1 coordinate 311,265, forward strand.
GACTCAGATATCTAAGGCGGTAAGTTGTACGATCTTGGTCGCTTGACCAAAATCCACACCAAACACTAAAAGACTTGACATTGCTTTCGATTTGCTTATTTACAGTCTTTTACCAAAAAATGTGCCCCATACTAAAGATGATTTTTCCAATAAACATTGTAATAATTTTCAGTTGTGTGGCAGAAATCTCTTTCAACTGAATTCCAATTAATACATTTAAGATCTTTTGTATTCAAATAAGCAGAAAAGTAAGTTTGAACCGTAAGAAATGTAAATTAGCATTGGAGCTAAGGCTTCAGTCGTCGAACAGATGCTGATCCTACTTAGGACCGGATTTACAAATTTAGTGCCCCAAGGCAGTTTCGGAAATGACAATTAGAGCTAATCCATGGGAGAATGCAATGATTTAATATCTTGATCGTAGATCAACCAATTCATCAATAATGCTTGAAGAACTTTGTATGCCCTTGATCTTGAAAAAAATTTACAAATCGAATGTTACCTTATTGATACTATTGGCAAGCAACTGTTTCCGACAAAATTGGCACCCCTCCATTTCGTGCTGCCCTAGTCCTAGCCGGTAAATCCGGGCCTGATCCTAGTTCTTTCCCCGTGTGGTGAGCGGGTTAGAGAATACTACCTCAGCAGGTCAAAGCTTGTCGTATGAGGCGACTAACAATGATACTGGGTTGTTTCGAGACCAGTAGGTCTTAAAATGGTTGTGGTAAAACCGCAATTCCAATGAAAAAATGTATTTACATCAGGCCGTAACCCGATAACGGGTTGTTATGGCCAGTTAAGAAGAAGAAGATCCTAATTGTTCTATGTATATTTTGTTACAAGATCCATAGAACAATTTTGTGACTTTTACCACAATTGGGGGGGTCATTATTTATTATATCAGAGTCTGTCTGCCAATTTCTATAAAAATCTTCGTAAAGCTTCTCCAAATGCTTTACACATATGTATGTATTTACAGTTGTATGCAAATAGAATGTAACACTAAACCCATGCAAGCATATGCACCTACATAAATATGTACAGATGTTCGTACATTGTAAGTACTGAGGCCATTTTTACATATGTAAATGCATAAATATTTATGTACTTAATTGTAACTATTTAACTATTCGCTAACTCTGCAATCATATCTTTATATATATATATATATGAATATGTTATTTGTACATAAAATAGACTTTGCGGTATATTACAGAATTACTTACAGATCTTGCAGAACCTTGCCATTATCGAAAATATTTGTTATACAAAGATCAACTTTGCAGCAAGATTATTTCAAATAATTTGTGGCTGTTGTTTATTTATTTTTATTCGTAGCAGGTGTGAATAGTTTTCATGAAATGCCTTTTAATGTTGGCATTCGTAGTGCTAATCAACTATGTTCGCTGTTCACAAATTAATGTATTGTAAAAAGCAAATACACACTTTACACAGATTATTGACAAAATATTTTTAAAAATTCACTGAACAGAAAAAATAATTAAAACAATTATACTAAAAAAAGAGCAGTAGACAAAACAAATGCACAATATATTAAAACTGCAGACATTAAACTAAGGTTCATTATTTGGAACCACGGAACTAGCTGGTTTAATTGAGCACAAATTCTATGAACGATAAAATTGGGTTTATATGAACTAATGGTTTAAAATATAGAATATCTTTCAATTTTTTTTTCTATGAAAATATACATGTATTATTTCTTAGTAAATTAAAAATTGGGTTTGTTTTAATAAAGTATGTTAATACATATTTGATTTCTTTTATTCGGTGGTGTGCCTGAAATCTCTTTCAACCGAATCGCATTTTTTCGATTCCAAAAAGCAATTCGTCAATGTGTCAGAAATATCTTTGAGAGCGTGGAAAGTCTAAAAAAAGGCGAGTTCAAATAAAACTTAAGGCAAAACCGTCAAGAGATTTCTAGCACACCCCTGATTAGCCGTCTGTTATTGTTCTACTATCTGGGATTAGTGTCTTCCAATTACCAGCTAATGATTCACTCAATTACATATTAATTATTATTTTTCCGCACGTTTATCAAAACAACCGAAATTAGCTAGGACAAATTTAAATAAACAGTTTGTCACCAACTCAGACTTTTCCGCACGTTTATCAAAACAACCAAAATTAGCTAGGAGAAATTTAAACAACAAAAAAATTAAAAAAACAAAATTTCGAAAATTATTTACTCTTATTATTCCTCTGGCGACCCAACTATAGCGACTAGAGTGGTCAAAATCAATAGGAAGCCCTTTGAAGACATGCTCAACACAAAAACATCGCCAAATCGCCAGAAAAGTGGTCAGAGTGCTTAAATCGTCGAAAAACATAAAATTCGTGATTTTAGTTTTTTGGCCAATCGCAATTCTTTTTTGATGAAACGTAACAGTTGGTAACCAACTTAGGTGTTTCTGCACGTTTATCAAAACAACCGAAGTTAGCTAGGACAAATTTAAACAAAAAAATAAAAATAAAATATTTTGAAAATTATTTACTCTTATTATTCCTCTGGCGACCCGACTATAGCCAGTAGAGTGCTCAATTTCTGTAGGAAACTCTTTGAAGATATGCCCAACTCGATAGATTTAGCTTGCTAAAGCCGATATTACAAAAGTTATTTGACTAAATACATCGACAACGCGCTCGCACAAAAACATGTCCAAATCGCCGGAAAAGTTGTCAGAGTGCTTAAATCGTCGAAAAACATAAAATTAGAGGTTTTAGTTTTTTGGCCAATCCCAATACTTTTTTGCGGAAAAGTAAAAATGAGATTTTGAACTATGAATTGTTTTTTTTTTCGACACAGAAGAAAAAGTAATCAATCGTCGCTTACAAATGTAAACCAATAAATTAGCAATTTCTCTTAATATAATGCAGCCAGTGAAACGGAACAATGTCTAACTGTGGACCGTTGATCATACATAAATATAATGTATATATCTAAAACCATATGTTAAATTGGTTGCTATTTTCGAAATATACAAAAATTATATAAATTTTACTGCTGTGTTTAATGACCATCTGAACGAGTCTTTTATTTCCGCGTTTTCAGCCCTGAAATGGCTGGCTTAAAATTTATCGCGAAGCCTTATCGATAAACAGCGAAAAGCAGCTCTTATATAGTTTGCCTCAAAAAAGCATCATCATTGCTAAAAGATTCTTGAGGCAAACTGCAAGTAATTTGTTGAAACTGTGAAAATATAAAATTTCTTGAGTAAAACATTCTACTTTATAAGTAATTTAAGATGTCTTCACGTTATGATCGCGCTGTGACAATATTTTCGCCTGATGGACATTTGCTACAAGTAGAGTATGCCCAAGAAGCCGTCCGTAAGGGCTCGACAGCGGTAAGCTAGTGTTATTTATGCATTTTTTGTCTAATATACCTGAATTTGCTAATTTTTTAAGGTTGGCGTTCGTGGAGGAAACTGTGTTGTACTGGGAGTCGAGAAAAAGTCTGTCGCTAAGCTTCAGGAAGATCGCACAGTACGCAAAATTTGCGTCCTAGACCACCACGTTGTTATGGCCTTTGCCGGCTTGACTGCAGATGCACGTATTCTAATAAATCGTGCTCAAGTCGAATGCCAGAGTCATCGCTTGAATGTTGAGGATCCAGTTACTCTAGAATACATTACTAGGTAAGCGAATATTTATGGCTATGAAGAATGAACAATACATTTTTTTTTTAGATACATTGCACAATTGAAACAGAAATATACCCAAAGCAATGGACGCCGTCCATTTGGAATTTCATGCCTTATCGGCGGGTTTGATGCTGATGGTTCTCCACATCTGTTCCAAACTGAACCATCTGGCATTTACTATGAATGGAAAGCCAATGCCACAGGTCGTTCGGCGAAAACTGTACGAGAGTTCTTTGAAAAGAATTATAAAGATGAAGAAGTCGCCAATGAAAAAGGAGCTGTGAAGCTGGCAATTCGCGCTCTTCTGGAAGTCGCACAGTCTGGTCAGAATAATTTGGAGGTAGCTATAATGGAGAACGGTAAACCTCTCAAAATGCTGGACCGTCAAGTTATATTGGATTATGTTAACATTATTGAGAAGGAACGCGATGACGAAATTGAAAAGAAAAAGCAAAAGAAGTAACACCATGCATTTGAAAATCACAAAATAAAACAAACCATCGTAACATTTTTTTAAAAAATGAAAGAAAGTAATGAAGAAATAAAAATATCTTTTCAAAAGTGTGTTGTTCTGTCACGAAATAGCCGCACCGTACCACTTAAATTTGAACCCTTTTCTTGGCTGCGCATTTTTGAGAAATGCTAATATTTGTTATTGGAAAACATCGGTAATCCGAAGTTTTTGTTTTTTTTTTTTTTTGAGGAGTTGTGAAGTGATGCCTATAACTTTTGTATATGTATAAAATACACCATATTCAAAAAATTAATAAAGTTTATGCCTACCTAACCGGCCGACTGAAGTAGCCAAGCAAACTCTACCTTGAAAAAATAAAAGTCGCGCGTCCATGCTTCGGGAATGGTAAAAATACTGGCAGAGGAGGGGTGCATGTGTTTTGGATGGGTTTTGTTGGTCCTCTATTAAACATAAAAAAAAATAAACAACTCATTCGCTTCGTGAACTGAAACATTTCTAAACAATGGGGCATGACTCGGCAAGAAAGAAGTCGGTTTCATTTGCAACAAGTTCTTGAAATATCAATGTATATATACGGAACACATATTATGCCGCTGCCTAGTTTACACATATTCCTACTATCGCTTTCAGAAAATCCACACCATAGGGTGGTGTAAAAACTCTAACTTCGTCAACAAAATTTAAGCTTTAGGTTTCCGAATCCATTTGCTCTTTATACTTTCTGGACAAGTTATTAGGAGCAGATATCTCAGTTTTGTGATTGCAGGCTTACATTTAAGGAGCGTGTTTTGTCCACAACTTATGTGTCTTATAGAACTTTAAACAAGTTTTTGCTTCTAATTGCAGAGGTCTTTTGCATATTTGGAAGACCGCTGCAAATTCGAATCATAGACGTGTTAATACACTGCAAAATAAGGTCTTACACTTCATAATTGTATGTGACTGATATGCTCGCAGTTAATCTTAGCATCGTGGCCCTTATATTGCCTGGTTCATCGGAACAGGATAACTATCCTTATGATCGGAAAGTTTCTGTTAGTCGTCTAAATCGCAAGATTTGAATAGCTTGTTTCCGATTAAATCGTTCTTCATCTTGTGTTTTCATCACAAATTTTTTCTGTTTTTCTGCAAATCGGCCTATTTCATAATTTTTTTTATAGCCGTATTCACTACCTGGGTACATTCTAAAGTAAACGGGAATCCTAAAAAAAAATCTATTATCGTGCAACAAACGAAAACGCGATATTCCAGCCGAAACTATAAACAATTTTAGCTCGTTAGTCAAACAAACCGTACACACATTTATCATCAACCTAAATGTAATAAATTGATGATGTTGCTGATTTTTGACGAATTTACGTAAGGCTTTAAAGGAATCTCCAGTGATCATCACACCACACATGGCTTTTATAGTGTGGATCTAAGCCGCGAAATTCTTATTGGGTAGAGGGACCAAATAACAGCGTTCAGATAGTTTGTATCTTTTGGTTATATTTGGCCTCGACTCGTCTATTGATTGTGATCAGTTCTTCCAAAGGAACTTTTGGTCAGCAATCCTTTACCCATCTGTATAATCTTTGTCCTCGCGGGTACAGGTCGCATCTGTTGAACCAAATGTCAGAAAATTTTGACAGAAATCCGGTAAAGATATACAACGCTCTATAGGTGGCGCCACCAGAATATAACCTATTTCAAAACTGCTAATTACTTTGCGACGCAGCTTGTATAACTTAAATTCATGTGTGCTGAAATATGCTGAATAATTGATATAAAAATTCAAATTCAGTCTTAACCATCTCATAAGTATGTTTGTTTTATATTTTTGAGTACAAATTACTCATACGCTCAGTGTTGAAAAACACCATAATATCAATACTGGTTGCAATTTTGGGTTATCGAACAGTGTTGGAACATTTCAATTCATGACAGTGGCACAATAAGACACGGCAGCGTAATTGATGATTCAGTTTATTGTTTGGTTCGGCGGGATTGTGTCGAGCAAAATTAAATTTGTTGAAAAACCAAAACGTAAAAGACCATTGTCAAGACGCTAATAAACAGATTTTTTACAATCATCGAATTGGCTTGGATCGTTTTGTTATCCTTGCGTTTATCTGTCTTTCTCAAATAACACCATCAGACTAAAATCAATATTCTGGTAGTGTAGTTTTCGCGGTTTTTTTGTGTTTTCATTTAAAAAAAAATTAAAAAACAATCAATACCCGAAGGTAACGTGTGAAGTAAAATAAACAATTCACCTCAGTGTGCGTTCATTGACGCTTGACATATTGGTACACATTTTCTTATTTTGATTTTTTTTATGCATGCAATATATAAAAAATAATCTCTAGACTAATGAAAAACAGCGAATGAAAATGTAAATTTCTAATAAGAATTATTGGCACATCAATTTTCTATTCCAATTGTATGTATATAAAGCACTATGTACGTATGTATAAATGTGTTAACGTAAAAGGTTCGTTTTTTTTTTATTGTTTCCGAGGGTAAAGAAAAACATGTTAATAACAAAACAAACAAAATAGCCGCGTGCAAATGGAGTACCAATATACATACATATATACGTATCGATATATACATAACTCAATACATATTTACGTGCATGCAAAAAATTAAGAGGTGTAGTACTTAGTTATTTGAATTTCATTTGTTCGTCATATGTATTTATAATCATATACTTTCTGCTTGAAATAACCAGACTGCCCCATACACTCGTACACATGTACAGAGAATATCTTGTACGTCGTATTTCATCCAATAAATACTTGTACACATTTGATATTTCCAATTTCTGGATCTTATCTTACCATTATTAAGTGATTTGCCACGTTTAAAACTGGCTCTCCTTATCTATTCATTACGTTATTACGTTGCCATTGCCTCCAATTAATATAGTTTGCATTCTTTAATTATACATTTATGTACGCACATGTATATATTGTAGATATTTGTTACTTTAAATACAATAAAAACTACTTTTATGCATAAATAATGTTTGCCTTGTCGTTTAATAATAACGCGCTGCTGCATACTAATTAAAAATTTGTATATAAATTATCTGATTTGAAGATCAGCTGATTCGACTGTGACTTGGATCAATCATTTTAAGACCGCCTATATATATATATAAACGGAAAATCGGCTATAATAAATGCAAAAAAAAAAATATATATATATATACATAATAAGGCTTTTATCATTTCAAAAGTTAATACGTAGCAATAGTTAACGTATTTGCAATTATTCAAGTAGTTTTTATATATCGTTCAAAGTTTCATGCAATTTCGGAATTCCACAGTTGGTTTAAATTCCGGTTTTGTGATTTATTTCTTTGTATGTTTTTTTGTTTTTTTTGTTTATGTGTTGACCCGACCTGACACTTTCGTATTTCACATATATAATAAAATAGAATGGGCACAGAAACCAAGAGCAACAGTTATACAGGACAGATTTCAACAACTGGCGGCAACCCAAAAGTGATGAAAGATTCTTTATCCTTAGTTCGTCAAACGGAAAACCAAAATTCGAACCAAAGCAATTTGACCTCGAATTCGTATTCGACAGGACAAAACGCGGGTGATATTCGACCAAAGCAAGAGGACCAATATACCAAAGAAGCGATTGTTCCTTTCGTTCCAATATTCATTGAAGAAGCTGATGTCATTCAAGGTGCTAAGGAGATTTTAAAAACCATACGACCGAATTGGGACCTCGCGCACGTTGAGTTTAAGGTAAAAAAAAAAGCGTACAAAATTTGAATACTCAGTTCAAACAATACCTTTAGTTTTACATAATGAATCTGACTTTAATCCCTGCCCTTAAAAAACATTTTTACATCTTAAATTCCTTCTTGATACCGAAAATGAATCGGATATTAACGGTCTGGAAGTTGAAACAGCTTCTGCATACAAAACTATTCGAAATCCAACGTCACCGTTAAGTGGTGTGATAAATATTTTTCCAAAATATTTAGGTTAGAGTTGTGAACAGAGCATTGTTCACCAAGTTAGTGTAGATTTGTTGTCGATTGATAATGAAATAGTTTGTCCAAACCAATCAATCCATTTTCAAAGTCAAATCACAAGTTTTTGGGAACAAATTGTTATAAATAAAACATAAAAACGGCCATGCTCGAAACCTATGTACAGTACATAATACATGTATATTGCGATAATGTCAGTTTTGTTGACTATATATATATATATATATACGTATACTTACATTTACTCTACCATATTCATGTACATATTCGTATTGAGCAAATAAAAGATTTAACAAACAGAGCGTGCCTTATCAGCACTATTTCGTCTTAAGCAGTGTACTCAAAAAGAGTGTGCGAATGAAAACAGGTTTGATAGTCGGAAACGCTATTTATAATACTAATGTCAATAAGTTTATCACTCATAAATACAATCAGTAAATTTGAAGTGAACGGCGAGAGCAAAATGGATCAAAATTTAAGACATTAACTTTAGGATTGGATTATGGTAAACAAAAAACAAAAAATAATAGCGCCTTCCTGATTTGATAATTGAAAGTATAGCAGCTTTAGCTCTCTTAACCCTAGCGTAACCTTATATATGCTTTTATTTTCCAATTATTTATTTTTTGTGTAATTTTAGAAATTTACCGATGGCATAACAAATAAACTTGTCGGATGCTTTCACAATAATTTTGCAAGCAACAATGAGTCTGATAATGCATATATACCAACGATCAATGAACAAAAACTTTTGGATGTGCACTCCGAGGAGGAGGAAGACCCTGTTATTATCCAAGAGGACTCAGACACAGAAATACGAACCGATTTACCTATACAGTACTCCGATAACGTAGTACTTGTGCGTGTTTATGGAAATAAAACGGACCTTTTAATCGATCGAAAAGCTGAAACGCAAAATTTTCAATTACTACATACATATGGCTTAGCGCCATCGCTCTATGCAACGTTCAAAAATGGCCTCGTTTATGAATACGTACCTGGAATCACTTTAAACACTGACAGTGTGCTATGTCCAGAAATTTGGCCCCTGGTTGCTCGTCGAATGGCAGAAATGCATCGCGTGGTTAAAAAGAATGTAGAAGAGAAGCCATTGCCAATGCTTTGGAAGAAAACGCAAAGCTTTCTCGATTTGGTACCTGAACAATTTACTGATGCTGAAAAACACAAAAGGTATGTGTACCAAACACCGCTGTAGAAAGTATGCTAGACATAATACTTACTTTACTAAATTGCAGATTGAAAGGAACATTTTTACCTATTTGTCGCCTACGCGAGGAGTTTAACAATTTGTACAAATATTTGGAGGCTTTAGAGAGTCCTATCGTGTTTTCTCACAACGATCTCTTGCTTGGCAACGTAGTGTACACAAAAAGTTTGAACACTGTCAACTTTATTGACTACGAATATGCTGACTATAATTTTCAAGCCTTTGATATTGGAAATCATTTTGCTGAGATGTGCGGAATTGATGAGGTGGACTATACACGTTACCCGAACAAGGAATTCCAGCTTAAATGGTTGCAAGTTTATCTAGAGAGCTATCTTCAGAGGAGTAACATACAAAACGATGAAGTCGAGAAGCTCTTTGTGCAAGTTAATCAGTTCGCATTAGCATCACATATTTTCTGGACAGTTTGGTCTCTATTACAAGCCGAACATTCCAAAATTGACTTTGACTACGTTGAGTATGTACCTTACCATATTTTACGCATATTATTTTACAGATGCTAAATTTATTTCGTTTATAGCTACGCATTTCTTCGATACAATGAGTACTTGGCACGAAAGGATGAATTTTTATCATTGACTGTACCGAAGAACAAACTATGATTTAGCACCAGAGTCAACGTTTAGTTTTAGAAAATGGTGCGCCCCAGTGATATATGTGTACACATATATAATAACGTTGTATATGTACTTTAATTTGTTAAATAATATTGAGTAGTCATTAATAAAACTGAGTGCATAATATTAACATTATACGGCTTTCAATCCAATCCCGTATCATTGTAGTGCATACGTTTCTGATTAGAATATCCCAGCTAAGGCACTTTTTTATGACCCACATCAATTAAAGAAAATAAAAATAATACTTGAGTAATGTTTTTCTAAACAATTAAACATACTTTTATTGGATTTTGAATAAAAAAAATTTATTTTTTTAATTTATTGTACTTTCTATACAGATTATACTGTTGTCCGGTTTCCATCACCGCCAAGCTTTTGAACAACCTACAGACGATACAAAAGATGAGAAAGTTAGAATAAAACGTATTTTTTGCACGTTATATTTAAATTAAACTTAAATGTGCCCAATCAGTTAGTTTAAAAATAGTTTTAAAGTTATGGAAACGCATGATTTAGTATGCAGCAAGTCAATGATAAGGACTCAAGTTATTCAAATTCAAATTGTAACTTATAAGCAGCTGGTACGTTATGTACACTATTTTTAAGTGCGCCCTGTGCACGTTCACGAATTTATCGATAACATGCTATCGTGCAAATGCTCATGACGACTATCATCTCTAGCGCACACCAACTGTCAGATGTCAGAACTAAAATAAAAGAGAAAAACATAAGACAGAGGCTTTCCCGACTATTAAAATATTAACCATGTCGAGTTATATTGCTAGGAAGGGACCTTTAGTGTTCTGTAAGTATTATTAAAAAACTAAAATGCATTAATAAAATCCCGAATGCAGCTGCTTTTATAGCGGCTTGCCAAAATGATTACGTAAATGTGTAACATAAATTTTTGCATTGCAGCAAGTCTAGGAAAATGGGCATACAATATGTCTGGATTCAACCAATATGGTATGGTATTGGTATAAGGTGCACATTGGCCATTTTAATAATGCCAGGATCTATTATATTTTTATATAGGCTTGCATCGCGATGACTGCCTTTTTGAAAATGAAGACGTCAAAGAAGCAGTCCGTCGTCTGCCACGCAAATTGTACGACGAGCGCAATTATCGCGTAATGCGCGCCTTGCACTTGTCTATGACCAAAACAATTCTGCCAAAAGAGCAGTGGACAAAATATGAGGAAGATGTTAAGTACTTGGAACCCTACCTCAAGGAAGTTATCAAGGAACGTGAGGAACGCGAGGATTGGACTAGGAATCATTAAGTTTTTTTCATGTGTTTGAAGTTGTTTAAATTTATAGCATAGATTAAAACAGCTTGCTACATAAATGAGAATTTTGATTAGTAGTCGACTAGAAATGTTATGGAATTGTATGGGGAAACAGTTATTTTTGTTTGAACTTTGTTGCAAATGAATATTATGCGACGGAAAACCAAATCAAGATTAAACTAATCATTTTCACTTATTTAAATACATACTATGTATATTACTTACCTTTTGCATTATAGGTAAATTTAACAGGGATCCTAAAATTGGCACTCGTCCAAGAAAATTTATAGCTACTGGAAAGAACCCGCTGCAAAGATGAAAAAAGTAATTAAAAATGAATAATGATGTTGTATGGGAATTAGTGTACTGATGCAACCCTAAGGATCTTTTGTGTTCCTCTACTGAGCTTATAGCTCACCTGTTAGTCCGACTGCAGAAAGAAACCCGGACCAAGGCATATGTGTTAGAAGGTATGAACCATCTGCCGACGCTCGCTCATTTTTAAGGGCACCATTTTTCATTCAGCTACAAACATCAATGAGGGATGTTGTGTACACGCACAAATAGTGCCTTTAGCCCGCAGATGGCGCTTACCTTGTAATACATATGCCTTGCGCCGGACCACATACTACTTCAACACCTCTATGGGAATTTTTCCGCTGCACCCTGAGTTCTCAATGAAATAACCCAAAGGGATAACGCCAGCATAATTTTTACGATGGGCCTGGATTTTTTCCCTTAGACCCTGTGCCTGAAGATATATCTGGTAATGCTTACCTTTTTCAAGTCTACTATAGTACGTAAGTACATCAGCCAGTAGCCTAAGAAAGTTCTGGCGCATTCGTGCTGATTTTCTGAAACCTATTTAAGGTATATGAGCCTAGGAGCTGCCTAGCCTACCTGAAACCTCTGGATCTGTCTGCTTCTCTTAGTAGTATGTCTTTCAATGCCACAAAAATGCTCTGGCCACCTCCTGGGGGAGAATTTGTTCCGTTAACCTAGATCAGATCGTTTAATAAAATTCGGGTTTACGTGGCCTGACAATCTATTCGTATGCCCAAGTCAATTTACCAGTGTCTGAATAAAATAAATAACTAAAAAATGATTTAATACATACCTGAATAATGCAAAGAATCCATAGGACTCAATAATCATACCAATAATGGGAAACCCTAGTAATACAATAACGATTCCGCCAAAAAAGGCGGTGGTGCCTTTAACTTTGTGTCTTTGAAAGAAGAACCGCAGTGTTCGCTCTACGCCGATGACGCAGCCCAGACCAGATATAAAAAGTATCTAGAAGTAAGCACATAAATGAATAAAAATGTTTAAGCTTTACAATTAATACTGACGCACATTGCCAATAGCAAGTAAGCCCTTATCGAATAGAAGTAACATGCCAAGAAACAAGAAAGATATACCAAAGCTTGCCAAGCCGATGCCAATTTCTGTAAAAAGGTTTTAACGCGTTTAGGGCTATATGTTTATTTTTTTTAACGCTGAGTTCCGTGCTTACTTTGCAAATCTGTTATTTCAATCATTATGTCAGTTTGTTATTAATAATGCAGGTATGCAGCGGGAATCGCATATATATACTTATGTTCCACGTAAACCAATTTAATGTTACAAACACAGCTGATTTTTTAATTTATGTATGGGAATACAAAAACAAATATAAACATTGTACATCAGTGTTGTATAGTCGCGGTAAGTGATGGTAAAGTAAATGGAAACTTGGGATGACAAATTTAATTTTATATAAATAATAAATTTAAAGCCACATAAGCATGGCATTAATTTTTATAAAATGTATTCATACTGCTTACATAAACACTTTTTTTATTTAACATTTATCTAATGTAAAATCAGTGCTAAATTTATGTGCTGTTTAGTGTTGGTAAATAACACTCATGGGTAGGGTTCATATGCACATGTTTCGCAATACTTCCGTTTGCTATCGATATCGATTACAATTTTAATCATCCCTAGGCTAGCTAGCTCATACGCCATTTTTACAATAAAAATTGTACTGACGCTACTTAGAGAGAAGGAGTAACATTGCTTATTCCTTGTATAATTATTTTTGTGAAAAAGCAGTTTTGTGAAAAAATACATACAAATTAAGAATGGATCGTAAGTAGTAATTAATTATTTAAGATCAAGTCAAATAGAGAGTTGATTGTGAAAATATATATAATGCAGGCGGGGCTTACGGAGGTGGTGCAGGACAGGGATACAACAATTTTGCTGTACCTCCGCCTAATTACCAACAAATGCCAAATAAAACTGGTAACTACAATGAGCCTCCACCGAATTATAGTAAACCAGGTGGAAGTGAGTATAAATTTATGAAATTCATTAACTTGAATCACAAAAAATTTGTTTAAGGTTATGATTCTGGTCATCGTGGTGGTGGCGGTGGCAGCGGCGGTGGTGGCGGCGGCGGCGGCGGCTCATGGAACGACAGAGGAAATTCTTATGGGTATGTTATTATAATAAGTACTATATTTCAAATTCATGGGGAGTTGAGCAAAAAATAAGAGGTAAACGAGTAAAAAAAAAAATAACAAAAATCAAGAATTTTAATCTAAATAATCAATTTGCAAAAAAAGAAAAAGAAAAAAAAATTGTTGCCATGCCAATGTTCTGCGGCCACTTTGGCGAAGCGTTTTAAGAAAAAAAGCTACACTTTTGGAAATTGGGCTTAATATGTCTGGCTAAGTAACACAATTGATAATAACACAGCATTTTTAACTTTCCTACATAGTATGGTTACCCATGTGCGTATTATTCCTAAAAAAAAACGCACTACATATGTGCGTATTATTCTTACAAAACGCACGTCAGCAGGAAAAAAGATTGAACCAATTTTTGTACTGTACACAGTGCCGGCTCAAGCATATTGGGCGCCCTGCTTTAATATTTTTGACCCGTTCCTCTTATTTAAGTTTATATTTTACTTTTATCAAGCAGTCTCACAATGTACTTTGAAAATGAAGTCTCTAGGACTTGAAAAATCAATATTATGAGTCAATTGGTTCTCGATGGATAGACTCGTTAAGGAATTTATCTGCCGTAGAAACTTAGAAAAACCTCGCGCTGCTTTTCTACAGACAACACTATTCCCGCAGAAATCTAAATTTTGGTGTATGTACATAGCTTCTAATCTGCTTTTACCAATGAAACTTGAAACATTGAAGGAGGGAGACTTCAAAAATTGGATTGTACTTCTGGATACTAATCAACTCGAAAAATAAGCTGTTTCCATCAATATCCGGTCGTCCTTTAGCTGCAAAACCACCATATTCCAGCATGTTGATTGAGTTAATGGAATCTCTCGCGCATTGCTTTAATGGCGACATGAAGCAAGGGGTTTCCGAACTCAATTTTTAAATTTCTGTAATTGCTTTCTATCGCAGAAATTGGGTTCTAATTTCTGTACGTTGTTTGACCAGCGCCCTGTTTAATATAACAGCTTGAACAACCCTTGAGTCGGCATTGAACAGTACACTAGCAGCCGGAGCAATTTCAAAACGTTTTTTTAACCTTATGTCGTTAAGAAATCTAGTGTAGTCTCGGAAGTATCGGCTCTTATGGTTACCCAGCTTAACTTCAGCTGAACAAGCGTTCTCTAGTGTATACTTAGTATGAATGAGTGTGTTTACAAACTTTACATAGCTATAAGTGTTAATTTTGCCCTTGCGAAGGTTATAGATTAACGTTTTAACTAAGGATATGTACACAAAACAAAAGGGGATCGCATCACAGCCTGTATTATTATACGGGTATAATTGCTATAAAAACATAAGTAAGCCATTATCTTAATACGATGTTCACACTTCGTCCGTACTCTATTTGGTTTAATACTTAAGGACACGTACTTACAAAATCTTTTGCCAAACAAAATGTTTCAAAATTCATGCAATTTGAAAACGACACACTCATATACTGTTAATGAAAACCGTAGTTGGATCGGTCATTATAAGTGTTATGGAATAGAAATATGGCAAGTTCCAAATAAAAACCAAATTTGTTTTCCACATGAACTAGACGATGGGGCTCAGTTTCGCACACAGGCAAAGTTAGGACGGCTTCCAGTTGTTAATCAAGAAGAACCCTACGAACTTTTGTTAAATATCAATAGCAATCTCCATTGAAAAGACCCAATTTAGTTTTAAGCCATTCGCGAATTGGGTCAAAACGAGTTTAAGCATATAGAGCTATATAAAGCGCAATAACCTTTCATTGAAATATCGATTTATTAAAATCTTCATAAAACATTAAACGACTTGAAATCGCAAAACATGTTATACATCAACCTTTTCAGCGAGTGATAATAGAAATGGTCAATGCTAACTTTAATTGCTTTCTGAATCATTAAAAGGAGTGTGACAGAATATAACTACGTTACAAATGAAACTTGAAACTGCATTTATCCGTGGTAATTGATGAAATGCCCAAATCGATATACGTAAAAAAGCAATACTTTGCTAAAGTGCTCATTAACTTACAATGACAAAAATGGTATAGCAAGATACGATGACGTTTTATCAAGAACTTATTTATTCCGCTCTACAAAAACTACGTAACAGTACGATTAGAGTAAACAGAGTTGGAAATAATTGGTAACAAAAAGAAAAAAAAAAAAAAAAATTTACGATCAAAATATGAAATGTAGTGTATAACTGTGGGAAAATTTAGCAGGTATCGAAACGAATGGGAACTACAACTCGTACACTTTAAGGTTTTTATTTCATATTTATAAATTTAATATCAATAGAATATATGGACTACCTTATTTATTATTTACATATTATTTTAAAGAGCGCGACATAAACTGTTCGAATCATAATTTCATTCCTAAGTAAGAGTTATTTTTTATCTTTTTCTAAAACATATTAATACAATTCCCTGCACTGATTTTAAAATACCCTAGTAACATTGATATATGTGGAATTGCTTTTGTATAAGTAAGTTTTTTCTCTCATCCTTTGTGGCTCTTTATCATATGCTAACTTTTAACCTATTGCTAATAACAGCTTCAAAATTCTGCATAGAAAATTAAAAAATATGTGTGCAAAAGTCGTCATAGAAAGTTAGCCACATAATTCAATACAAAAATGGGAATGGATCAAAAGCATAGAAAGATTTATAAAATTCGTGAAAGTTCCATCAGATTGGACAAAATGCTGTCACAATGGATAAGTTTAAGCAGCTCATTCGGAAGTTAATTCAAAGATGGGATGCATCGTTTCAAGATCTGGGTGTAGGAAATCCAAATTGTTATATTTAGGGCAAGAGTTTGGTTACCTGATGTCCATCTTCCACAGAAAAAGGTGCGAGCAAGACTTTGGCACACTTGCTACGACAGAAGCCATGACAAAGAATCCCTTATAGTGGGTGCTCCATTTAAGACATTGTCAAGTCTCCCAATAGGTTTTTTCGTTTAAATGCATAGAGTCACTAGAAAGTGAAAACATTTTAACATGGATTAAAGTCTGAGGGGTTAAACATTCCCGTCCAATTGAGATCAGCTTGGGTATGTTTCGGTGCTGAAAGGCAGTACGACTAGCGGCTAATATGCATCATGACTGACTCGTTTTTTGTAGAGGAGACTGAGTGACTTGAATATACCATTCGAAAGGTTTATCCCTCAGCTACAAATCACATACATAAATATCGAAAATTCCGAATGTCGCTTCTTACTGTGATCAAATTGAAAGGTGAATGGAATGGAAACACGTGTACAGCATCCAGTCATGATGCATAGACATAGGATTGTTAAAGATTGGGCAAATATTCACTCTGCCATTCCACAAATCTGCTCCTTGAGTTCAGGTGACATTTTGCACATGCATATATCAATTTTCTATAAAAAAAATTATTTTTTTGTTATTAAAATATGAACTAAATGTTTTCGTTTATTAAGACTAACACCTTAAAAAGAACAAAAAGCAAAAGTTGTATATACTTATATCATATTTACTAGGGTTTGCTGTGGAAATGTAAATGTAAATCCCTATTCCAAATTTCACATTCACTTTAACGAAAAATAAATAAGAAGTATAAATAAATATAAGAAGTAGAATTTGATAAATGTGTAGATAGTAAACTGAACTGAACTGAACTTCTCTGCCAATATGAATGAGTCAAAGTGAATGTGAAAATGCGAATATTGGGGAATAGTGTGCATATATTTATATATACATAGTACACATGTTTGAATTGTGCTTAAATATGTATATATTTATATATGTATGATTATAATTAAATATTTGAAGAAAACTGAAATAATAATAAACGCACATTTTAGATACAAAGAAATGTGAGCAAGAATAAAGCGTACCTTCATCATAATGCATTATAACAAAAACATTAAATGAGATTCAATATCCTCTTTTAGAAATGGAGGCGCCAGCAAGGACAACTACAACAAAGGTAAAATAATGCAAAACAATTTGCAATTATATCGAGTAATGTATAACATTAATATTTACTACATATGTATTTACAAAATTTTCTCTTCCGGCGTTTCAATGACTTTGATCATCGTTATTTATTAATATAAGTAGGAAGAAAACTGTCGTAATACACACTAAATAAAGTATCTATGCATATGTATGTACATATATGTATATGCTTGAATTAGGGGTTCAACTTAATTGCTAAAAACTTGGTTGGTTGTTCGTTCGTTCAAGCGTTAAAACAAGGTTAATTGCAAATAATAATGAATTAGTAGGGCTATTGGTTTGGCAATATATAAGATATATCAATACATACTAATTGTTTGTACTAAATCCTGTGCTCCATATAACGGAGCCTGCAAGGTTATCCACTCACTCTATTAGAGAGAAATTTTTGTCATCTCGTAATACTACCTTATATCTAATATTCTAAGTGGTTCTAATCTAATTTGCATATATCAAGTGTATATGTCGACGATACAAAATGAAAAACGAAAATCGACAATTATAAGGTGTACTTTAAGATCACTTTGGTCGTCTCTCTGTCTCATAATAATATGATGATGATGATGATATGTGTGTATACAAGTGTTGAAAGCAAATGTAAAATTGTATTAACTAAGATATCCCCCTATATGAGTATAAAGATGTTCTGACACAATAAAAGGGAAAGAGACATTCGGACATTCTTTGAATTTGAATTTTGTGTGAAATCACCAAACAGTATCGAATTTTCAAGTCTTGATTTTTCCATATATATATATATATATAGTACTATATAAAAATTGTCTTCATTTTACCATTGTAATATATTGTATGGATATGTTCTTGTAGGACCCGGAGGATACATGGGCAGTGGCGGAGGAGGAGGCGGTGGCAATTCCGGCAATGGCGGGGACATGATCACTCAAGAAGATACAATCTTTGTTGCGGGCATGGATCCATCTACAACCGAGTTGGATATTGAAACTCACTTTGGCGCAATTGGCATAATAAAGGCAAGTATTCTGCCTCTTATAACACATCAACTATAAATATTTCATTGTATAATTGAACATTTGAAATTTTAGAAAGACAAGCGTACCATGAAACCAAAGATTTGGTTGTACAAAAATAAGGAAACTGGTGTTTCAAAGGGTGAAGCTACCGTAACCTATGATGATGTCAATGCAGCCCAATCGGCCATTGAATGGTTCGATGGACGTGATTTTAATGGAGCCTCCATCAAGGTGTCATTGGCTCAACGCCAAAATAATTGGAGCAAAGGCGGCGGCGGCGGCGGACGTGGTGGATTTGGTGGACGCAGTCGTGGAGGCGGTGGTGGTGGTGGCGGCGGCGGCCGTTTCGACCGTGGCGGTGGTGGTGGCGATTTTGAAGGACGTGGCGGTGGAAGCTCTGGTGGCCGCGGCGGTGGTCGCTTTGGCGGTGGTGGTGGTGGCGGCGGCGGCGGTGCTCCTGGTGGAAATGTGCAGCCGCGCGATGGTGATTGGAAATGCAACAGCTGCAACAACACCAATTTTGCTTGGCGTAATGAGTGCAATCGGTATGTAGAAACTTGTGTCAAAAATCTTGGCCCCATTGCGCTAATCACAGAAATATCTTTTCTCATTTAGCTGCAAGACTCCCAAGGGTGACGAAGATGGTGCCGCATCTAACAGTGGCTTTGGCGGCGGCGGCGGTGGAGGCGGTTATGGCGGCATGAGTGATCGTGGTAGCAATGATCGCGGATCAGGCGGTGGCTATCAAAATAGAGATCGCGGCAATAACTCTGGAGGCGGCGGCGGCGGTTATTCGCGCTATGGAAGCGACAATGGTGGAGGAGGACGCGGCGGTGGCGGCGGTCGTGGAGGCGGAGGCTCTGGTCGCCGTGATGGCAGTGGGCCAATGCGCAATGACGGTGGCATGCGTTCCAGACCTTATTAAAGCAAGCAAAACAATTGAAAACAACAATTTTTTCTTACTTATGTATTACAATAATTATAGCAAGTACTCTCTTTTAACTGTACTTTTATATAACACCAGTCGACGCAATATCTAAAAATTCGTCTCATTTTCATTTTTTTTTTTCGTCCAATACAATACAAATATATGATATCACTCGTTTGACTTAGAGTATATAATCTAATTTAACATAATTGTAATAGAAACATACAAATAAAAATATAAATTAGACTGGTTTAAAAATGGTTGTGTTTTTTAGTTTTCGGTTAAACTGTGTTTTTTTTTCAAATTTAATGGATCGGAACGGTTTTGGTACAGCGACTTGTTAATCATTGAATGAAAATCTGAAGATCGTCATTTTGCTTTACTAAAGTATTCATTTTAAGCAGTTATATTAGTTAATGAATTGTTTAAGCTGAGTAAATTAGTTTGAATAATTTAGAAAAAGTCTAAAGATATCTTCTGGTTTTAGGTTCTACAAAACTTTAATTATTAAATTTATTTGAATGTATATACAATGTAATTTAAATTACAGCTCATCCTTGTCCAGCAATGTATAGCGATGCTTCGAAGGGCCCAATTCTTTAAACTTAGACTCCGGAGGTGATGTGCCTTTTGCTGTGTTACCATGCTCAGATTCTATATCATTACTTGATGGATCCGGCCCATAGTGAAATTCCCTGGAAAAGTATATGATAATTTTAGTTAAACTATATTAAATCAAAAGGCAATATTATACGCATACCTATGTAGTTTACCACTATACAAGTCTTGAAGGAATTGCTTTAGTTTTCCAGGCACATACATATCACTAAAGTGTGGAAAGAGATACATATGCTTAAATGAATCGATGGCGATTAAAGGTAAATCATCTTCCGATTTGCCTAGATGGTGAAGAGGATGCGCAAATCTTTTGCCGTCTGCAGTTAAAAAGTTAATATTTTCTGCAATAACAAAAAAAAAATGATTATGTATTTATGAATTTGAATAAGAATTACTTGAACTTACGCTTTTCATCCAATAACTGCCCTTCAATTATTGCCTTATAATCCTTGATTGAATTTAGATCATCCGGCCTATGGAACAATATTAGGAACGGAAGACCCTCTTCTGTGAGCTCTTCAGCATTTTCAAATGTTATTTCCCGCACCAGTGGTACACATTTTTCTTGAATCCACACTTTAAGTTCATCGAAAACTTTAAGACTACCCATAAACGTCTCGTCATTTTCATGAGATAGAGCTACATCTGGTCTAAATACAATTATAGGTGATCCTAATATATGCAAAAACAAAAATTGCATTTATTAATTTTCGTACATTTGGGTGAAAAGTTTTTAACTGAATTGGAATTTACATACCAGGTGGATGCATTGCTTGTGAGGCATCTCCAAATCCAACATGAAATTGGCAATCTTCCTTAAGGTTTGTAGCAACTTTTCGGAACACATCGTATTCAGCTTGGTCTCTTCGATCAAAGTATCCGATTATGATCCGCTTCTTTGTATCAAGATTTTCTAGATCCTTTAACGATCTATATTCCCGAATAGGATCTTCCAGTTGCTTTTTGACAAACTCCAAGAACGCATCAGCTGATCGTTGCCCTCTATATTCACGCTTCATAAGTTGTCCATTCCGAACAATCTTTAATGTAGGATATTTGCTTATGTGAAATCGGGAGGCAATTGCAGTTTCGCGATCACAGTCTACTTTTCCTAGTACTACTTTACCAGCTTCTGGAAATTCTGCTTTTATCTGAAATGATTAAGATTTAATCATAACTACAGTCGAATCTAAAGCTTTAAAACTTCTCAAGGGTATATTGACTATAAAAAAGTATTCATTGGAAAGAAATTTCTTATTACAATCTTAGGACAAGGTCGTTTGAGACTGATTGCATGCTTTGAAGGGTAGACATTTTATTGAGCTATGACCAATGCGTCGTGGATCCTTATATGTGTACCAGCTAGTAGCAACAAACGAGCAAAAATAAACTGATTTAGCGATGACCGTCTGTCCGAGGCGCCGAAAAATACCTAGGAACATGCATTTTTTGTCCGAAAGTGCGGCTTACTCACTGGTTCTTTACTTGCCGAATTTAATGGTTTACGCCCACATTTTGTAAACTACAATCTTAAATCGACACAAACGACCAAACTATGCGTAAATAAAATCCAACTGTGAGCTGTCAAGGTATCTAAGAGATATATACACAAGGTTTATGATGTATGTAGAGTGGCACGTGACGCGTATTCGATGACTACGAGTGTTATATTTAATGATGTTAGGCTTACCTTATCTGCAGCTTCATTAAAAATAGGCGCTAAAATATTACTAAACCGACACCATTCGGCATAAAAATTAAGGAAAACCAATTCGTTTGACGCTGCAAATACAAAAAAGAAAAATAAACAAAACTATAATTACGATATGTTTAAGTTCTCATATTCTACAATCTTGTTAGTCTTATCACTATTATTCTTTGATATATGGTTGATGTTATGTCTAGCTACATATGTACGGGGCTAATTTTTCAGTTCACGTTTCAAGTTGGGGTTTTATAAACAAAATCTGAACGAACAATACTTTTTTGTTTTGGAAGATGTAAACATATATGTATCTATTTTTAACAATAACACAGCTGTTTTTCTCTTTTTTTTACCACGTTGGCAAACCTGCGAGTTAAACGAGTTGACAAATTTGATGAAAAAAACAACTTTTTGTGACACGTCAAGGCAACAATTCATGTTCATTGAGTTCTAATTACATTCTGGAGAATAATTTTTTAATGGGTAAACGCAATTGTGTCGCAAAACAACTCCAATTAGCGGTCTTACCTAATGTCATATCAATGTTTTCACTGGTCATAGGCACAGCACCTGCATCGACTGGATGGTAGAGAAGATATATTACCTAAAGAAAAAAACAATAGTTTATTTATGAAATGGCCAATCCTTTAAAAGCCAAAGGGACTAAGTGGGGGTATAATGCACGGTTTCTTTGCACCATTGCTTAAAGCTCATAAGAGCATTATTACTTGGTACGAACCGGCGATCAAGCAGCGCCTGCTCCATTAGCAGAGAACACGTCAACTTACCGCAACGATTCCAATCCATGAGCATAGCTTTGGTCTTTTGGGCTCAATCATTTTAGTATTACGGCTGGCAAGCTTTGCCATTTTTGATCACACTTAAATCCTACTTATTTAATCAAATCACTTTGTATATGGTAGAGTTAGTATGCCTCTTATCTTGCCATAAACCTTAATAAGTGGAAACAACTACGTTGATTAGCATATGACCAGTGTTGCCTTATCGTACGGTTACAGGTAGTTGGTACTAGGTAACGATAAACAATCGAATTGCTTTTGAGCACTTTTTGATTTTAGTATTTATAACTTGCATTGTTTCAAGACATCACAAATATGCATATAATTACTATGATTACTGTTTGCAAAAAAAAATAAATAACGCACACATGTGCGAAAGTGTATTTTATATGCGCACATAATTATAATGCTAGGCTTACACTGCGTCACAATCGTTCAGTGCACAGGATATGCAGCTGTCAGAGGCAGAGGTTTTATTTTTTCATTATTTACATTTTCTGAACATATGTATACTATGGCCAAAATGTGTAGTAGTTTTTATATATTCATTGGTTCCTTTAAAAGATTCTGACACTTGCCTTAAGAAATGACAATACATTTTATTGTGACAACTAATGGTAAACATCACAGTGTCACAGTGTGAAATAGTGCAAGCTCAGCAAAAGGTGTACTTAATTCCACCTATTTATGCAGTAGCAGTACACAACAGTGATATGTTTAAAATTGATTTATAAGACAGTAAAATTTGTCAACCAACGTTATATTTTACAACTTGAAACGTATTCATTGGTTCCTTTAAAAGATTCTGACACATGCTTTTAGAAATGACAATACATTTTACCTGTGACAAATAATGGTAAAAATCACAGTGTCACAGTGTGAAATAGTGCAAGCTCAGCATATGGTGTACTTAATTCAACCTATTTATGCAGTAGCAGTACACAACAGTGATATGTTTAAAATTGATTTATATTTTACAACTTTTTAATGTATCTCAATTTATGTATGTTAGTTTTTATATATTCATTGGTTCCTTTAAAAGATTCTGACACATGCCTTAAGAAATGACAATACATTTTATTGTGACAACTAATGGTAAAAATCACAGTGTCACAGTGTGAAATAGTGCAAGCTCAGCAAAAGGTGTACTTAATTCCACCTATTTATGCAGTAGCAGTACACAACAGTGTTATTTTTAAAATTGATTGATAAGACAATAAAATTTGTCAACCAACGTTATATTTTACAACTTGAAACGTATTCATTGGTTCCTTTAAAAAATTCTGACACATGCTTTAAGAAATGACAATACATTTTATTGTGACAACTAATGGTAAAAATCACAGTGTCACAGTGTGAAATAGAGCAAGCTCAGCAAAAGGTTTACTTAATTCAACCTATTTATGCAGTAGCAGTACACAACAGTGATAAGTTTAAAATTGATTTATAAGACAATAAAATTTGTCAACCAACGTTATATTTTACAACTTGAAACGTATTCATTGGTTCCTTTAAAAGATTCTGACACATGCTTTTAGAAATGACAATACATTTTACCTGTGACAACTAATGGTAAAAATCACAGTGTCACAGTGTGAAATAGTGCAAGCTCAGCATATGGTGTACTTAATTCAACCTATTTATGCAGTAGCAGTACACAACAGTGATATGTTTAAAATTGATTTATATTTTACAACTTTTTAATGTATCTCAATTTATGTATGTTAGATTTTATATATTCATTGGTTCCTTTAAAAGATTCTGACACATGCCTTAAGAAATGACAATACATTTTATTGTGACAACTAATGGTAAAAATCACAGTGTCACAGTGTGAAATAGTGCAAGCTCAGCAAAAGGTGTACTTAATTCCACCTATTTATGCAGTAGCAGTACACAACAGTGTTATGTTTAAAATTGATTGATAAGACAATAAAATTTGTCAACCAACGTTATATTTTACAACTTTTTAATTTATATCAATTTATGTTTGGAACGTGTAAACAGGGTGTATATCACAAAATCGAATTTAAGGGCTTCTAAAAAGTAATCGGTATTTGATTATATTTTATTGTCGTGACAATAAGTTACAAATCTTTGTTTATGCTAGTTGATGTTATTAAAAGTTCATGGTGCAAACTATATAAAAAAAAGTTAACTTTTTCAATTTTAGGTGTAAATTAAAGTAGGTTTGGTGCATTTCTTTTTAAATGCACCCAAAATGGTGAATTTAAGTTTCTTTTGAACGGATAGACGGTTGTTTTTGTTATTGTTTTTCAATGATATAAAGTGAAAAACCAATTCTTTGCATATACACATATATACATACTGTGCATATATCAATCTTAATTGCAAGAACGGAAAACTGTAAAATAGCAGCAAACACTTGAAGTCGTTAAATCCATAAAATATTTTAACATAAGAATAGCGTACATCGTAAAGTTAATGTGTATTTATTCCAATAAGTTGGCGACAATTTTTTCTTAAACACATACATAAGTAGCATCGTATTTTCATAGTATATTAAATGCGTTGTCACACACACAACTTTAGATTTGGCCTTAAGGCGTTTTGTTATTATGTGTAGTATACACCGTAACTGCTCCCTGGTCAGGTCATCTGGAAAGTCAGCTAGCAGAGATGGAGAGATTAGGCTCGTATATACATATATGTGCGTATATAGGCAAATGTATGTGTAATGCCTCCAAATGGTAACTGAGGAAAGGGGAATGGTTCGTAGTTAGTTGCTTCGAACAGGTGCGCTGACAGGACACTACGTCAGAAGTTTGGGTTAGGTGAATATGTTCTCGGAAGACTGCTTTTTTGTTGTTCTTACAACAATGATCTTGTTATATTGCTGGGAGTTTTTTCTAAAATGTGTTTTTTTTTTGTTGTTGTTGTAATGTTTCTATAATCTAAAGTATTCACATTATAGGCGGCATACATAATGTCCGATGGATCACCACCCCCATCAATTTGTTTTATACGAGCTGCGGAGTCTTATCCAAAATCGCAAATGGAAAAGGAGGATTCCCAGCTGTTTGTGCCGTTTCAAGAACGTATGTTGTTTAAATTGTTTTCTATATATGTATGTAGTTAGTTTTGAAAGCATTTGTATATTATTTTCACAGTTGCGGGCGAGTCCATTAAATACTTAGGGCGTACCGATGACGGTGTTCTTGCTCTATCCAATTACCGTATATTCTTATCGAAAAAATCAGCGTCATCCGAAACATATGTGCCCTTGGGACTGATTGAGTCTGTCCAAGTGCGTGATCTTTTTCAACTGGTCGTCAATTGCAAAGATGCAAGCACCGTGCGATGCTCTTTTCAATCTGCAGAGCAATGCTCTGAATGGCAGCGACGAATTCAGTTGCTTATTGGTGTACCTGAAACTCTTGAAGCACTTTTTGCTTTTCCCTTCTACTCATGGACTTGCGATACAGCCGGCGGAAACAAGGAACATCATTCGAATGGCCTGAATTGTCAAAAATATCCAAATACAAACTCGGAGAGTTTGCCAAATTATTTAAACGATTCAAATCGCTTAAAGCGTACATATAGAGCTCTTTACGATAACGATTTTAAAAATGAAGTTACTCGTCTAGGCTTTGACTTGAAAGGCTCTTGGAGAATATCAACTGCAAACGCCGATTTCAAACTGTGCCCCTCATATCCACAAAATTTACTTGTACCCTTCTGCATAACCGATGAAATGCTGCATAACGTAGCAAATTTTCGAGGATCGCGACGTTTACCGGCTGTAGTTTGGCGACATCAAAAATCGGGCGCCGTTTTAGCTCGTTGCAGTCAACCAGAAGTTGGCTGGCTAGGCTGGCGAAATTACAAGGATGAGCAGTTGCTAAAAGCTCTTGCGGATGCTTGTGCTTTCGACAGAGGCGAGCATGCAAGGCGTTCAACGCAGCAAACTAAAGACCCAATAAGTGCGCAAACAAGTTTGTCGGGAAAAAGTTCTCCATCGCTTGAAGACTCTTCACACGAGGAACTTGCATTAGACGAGATAAGGGTATGCGATGTGAATAGCCGAAAAATAGGGCACGGATAATTGCAATTAGCAAAACGTCACTATGACACTCACTTGATGTGTGGATGTGTTTGTTTAAAATTGCAATTATTGTGCACAATTCCTTTGGTTATAGTATATAGCAAATTCATCTATAACTTTTATTGTAGAAAATTCTCATCGTTGATGCACGAAGCTATACATCAGCAGTTACAAATCGAGCTCGCGGAGGTGGTTGTGAATGTATTGAATACTATCCTTGCGCGGAAATAGAATTCATGAATTTGGGTAACATACACGCTATTCGAAAGAGTTTTCAAGCTGTACGGCAATTGTGTGCTTCGCCACCGGATGAACCAAAGTAAGTGTCTATACATACAGTGGTCAACTTTGTTCAAAGTTTTTCATTAGATCGAATTATATTTTTTTTTTGTGTAGTGTTCCAAATTATTTATTTATTTTATATATAAGCTGTGTATGTAGCGTAATTTGATATCTCCGTATTGCCGTTGTGGTTATTTTCTTTTTTAATTTTTAGTTATAGTTACATATTATGTAGAATATTATGTAGCTGAAACGGATGAACGGGTCGCATTTTTAAGACATAGGAGGCAGTGTGAGACATGCATGCTCGAAGCGCACTTTTTGTTTCTTGGAATTGCAGCTCTCTTACCTATAATCATAAATTGCTACGCAAAATTAAATATTTTAACGCTCAGTTCCATGATGCTGGCTACAAAAGTGAAAGACACAGTCAAAAGTTTCATTAAGATACGTATAAAACTGAGCTTCTAAAGAGCAGTGTGCACAAACAGATGGTCATAATTATATGAACGCAACTGTTAATGCTGGTTTTTTTGGTATAAGGAACATATGGTCTATTAACCTGCTCTCAATGTCTTACATCATACTTATAGCAAACTTAATAAACAATTTCTTTTTTTAAATACTTGCTAAATAAGATTTTTTAAATACATATTTTATTTTTAGTTGGCTCGGACAGCTTGAAAAAACAATGTGGATGCAGCATCTTTCTGGCTTATTAGGAGCTTCAATGACTGTAGTTCATACTATTGAAAACAAGGGTCGTCCAGTTTTGGTGCACTGCTCGGATGGCTGGGATCGAACACCACAAATTGTAGCAACTGCGCAACTTTGCCTGGATCCTTACTACAGAACTGTTGAGGTAGCTTTTATTGAGTTTGTGTGTACTTTTTTTTTTTTGTATAATAATTATTATTTTATACTTACATCAAAGGGCTTTCGTGTGCTGGTTGAACGTGAATGGTTAAGTTTTGGACACAAGTTTGCCGATCGCTCGGGAAATGGTCCAAATTCGGATGAAGTAAACGAACGTTGTCCAGTTTTTCTGCAATGGTTAGATTTGGTGCATCAAATACATAGCCAGTTTACGTGCTACTTTGAATTCAGTATAGGTTACTTGGTAAGCACAAAAAAAAAAAAAAAAAACTAAATTGCAACAGCTGACAATTACTACATTATAATTGCATTGTTTCAGATCAAATTAGCCCAACATTCGCTATCAGGTCTATTTGGAACGTTCCTATGTAACTCGTTAAGAGAACGAATTGAAAACTCAGTTTTCGATCGAACATTCTCCGTGTGGCCGTTTTTAGCTGAAACGATTTATAAAAATCCTCTCTATAACCATGATAATGAAACTGTGAGTCCATCAACATATCGTTTTATTTAAAAAGAGTTGTTTTTTTTTGTTGTTGCGCTCTGTTCATACATTCCATCAGTAGTACTTGAAATTTGTATTTTCATGTTTTAAAATGACATCCTATACAACAACAATCTATTAGTATTTATATTTGTTGCATCTTTAATTTCAGGTTCTTTGGCCTTCACACCATGTAAGGCATTTACATTTATGGTCCGATGTATACCTTGGTAGCCTAGGGAATAAAAATGGAACCGATCTCCCCGCTACAAGCAGCGAGCGACAAAGTGATAATATTGGTAACTAGTGATTGATATTCTTTATTATATAAATTTAAATGCACATTTTTATTTTTTAGGTTCGATGACCAAAACAAGATCATCAGGCAACTTAATAGCAAATGAGTTGGGGCAAAACAACTTATCGAGAAGATCTAGTGATCCCAATTTGGCCGTAGAATCCAAGTAATATACGCAAATAGACTAAATTTAATATGCATATACGAACTGTTTGTCTTTGTCTTTCAGTGTAAACGATTATTTAAATTTAAACAGCAACTCCATGTTCGATATTCGGTCCGATTCTAACGATTGTGGAAGTCGTGTAAATAATAATATTCGCGAAAACTTGGAAGATTCACTTATAACTGAATTCAACAAAACCTTAAAGCAAGACAAATATAGTGGCTCTATTAGTTCCTCACCTGAGTTGAATTCTTCCAAAAATACATCATCAAAGCCTAATGTTTTGGAAGCAAACTTACCACAGTCATCAGAATTGGAGGCAGCTTCTCAATGCGCTCAATTTGTAGACATAAAACATTGTGATCCTCAAAATGGTAAGTGTGTAAATATGCATTTCGTTTTAACCAGTGGCGTCGATAGAGTGTAATCGGGTATGAATAGGGGTCAGTCTAGGAAAAGAACATATTTTCAATAACGAAAATTCTCAATAATCTTATATTTCAATACAACGCCGTTTCAAATTTATATATTTAGTTTTATAATACTGGGGAGACGCCCATGATCGACATCGTTGGAAAATAATTGAATATCATGTGTATTTGTTATGCAAAACTACTACATAGTTCCAAACTGAACTTAGCAACTTTTTTTCTTTTTGAGTGGCACATTTCAAAAGGTTGTTTTGGATGTACTCCAAGGTGAATGAATCCTTTCAAATATGTACGCGTATGACCAAAGAGTATACTAGCAAAATAAACTTTTGTAAAACATACGACTTTCAAAACGTGTGGAATTCAACGTACAGTTGATTTCCATTTCTGCACTTATGCATCATAGTTCTTGGAAAAAACTTTATTCATCAGTTTTCAAGCATGATTCATTCGGAATTGGCAAAAATAGCTGTTAAATATATCAAAACTATTGAGTTTTATCAAATCTTTCTTGCTTAAGCATTCACTAGTTTGAAACGGATAACGATGAGTAAAGAAAACATGATAAGTTAAGAAGTGAGTTTGGTTTGTAACTTTCAAAGACAAATGCCCAATCGCAGTCTATCTATGCCACTGATTTATACACAATGGAGGACAATTATCATGCATCTTACTTTTCCCGTATAGTAGAAATTCCGGATAAAGTCGAAAGCACAGATTATGGACCAATTGAGACCAGCACCGATACATTGATTCCTACAGAATCCGAGCAACAGCAGGTGTCAAAAAAGTCAACAAGTGAAAACCAAAATAATGTCAAACATTTGGATCGATATAATGTCACTACTCCATGGAAAATATCTGAATCTGTTTCCGCTTGTGTTGCGCATACAAATAAAATGAGCGAACATTGCAGCAATACTCCAAAAGTGCATATGAAGCGCACTTCTCAGCGATATTTGAAAACATCTAACGGAAGCTCAACAGAATGCGACTGTTTAGACCAAATTGGCGGTCGACACAGTAATGGTAGCCTTAATAATTGTAACGAGTATCAATTAGGAGGAGGAGCGTCGCTCCTAGCAGTTAATGAACGAAGTAATTTAACGACAGATGGCAATGAATTTATACCGCCTGAAAATCAGCAGCGGCCAGATTTGCCCAATAGCTTGAGTTCTAATGTGCATTGTATTGAGTCTTTGCCATTGGAAATAACCACTGTTAATAAAGTGCGCAGAAATACGCTATCGTCCAATTCCAGTCATGAAAATGCACATCCTAAATATGCAGAAATCGGCAGGTGAGTGTGTTAATTAAATGCTACTCTTCACGTAGAGAACAACTACTAAACTACAAAATCAAAGCTTCCATCTTGTATGAATGAGTCCTTAAACTTCTTGAACTGAATATCGATTTCATATTAGAAAAAGTCGTATTTTGTTTTAGAACTTTGTTTTATGTACACAACTGGACGAAATAATAGGTGAAGATATATTTTTTTTATTTAAACAAGCTATATTTATTCATTTTTCATTGCCAAAACAAGAAAAAAATACCTAAAAGAAATCGTAGCATTTAAATAATCAGGCCTGTTCTGGTTTCCGATTCTGAAGATCGGAATGGAACGGTTTTGGTGTTCTGGTTTCTGGTTCGTTATGGAAGTAAAGCCTTTTAGCAGTCGGAATAAAAAGTAAACGGCAAATTACAACTTAATAAAAAGATTGTTTTCAGTGAAATATATCTTATATATATAAAAATTAAGCCTCAAAAAGTGATGTGCTCGCTAAACTCAAAATCGTTGACCGATTTCAACCAATTTTTCACACATTGTAGACAGTATTAGGTAGAAGGTTTTTGTGAAGTTTGGACGAATTGCAATAGATGACGCCAAAGATAGCGACAAAAACGATTTTCCATATAAAATATACTAAATGTGTTTCTACTTATATAGTTGGCAATCATTAAATTTGACTAGGTAAAGAATTCTTTTCAATTGAGGTAGAGGTTATACAGATATTGGTACCAATATCCGCAGCTTGACTTAGTATGAAAAAGAGAGAGATAGAAAGAGAAGGAAGAGGAACGGGAAGGGGAATGGGAACGGGAAGAATTAATTTATATAATGAATTTACTGAAGGCTTTATCAATACGCGCGGGTTCATTTAGTTTTATATAAATCTTTAATGTTTTACAAAGATAATGCAGTATTCATTGGCAAAGGATGTATTAAGTTTCATTCTTCTTCTTCTTCACTGGCCATAACAACCCGTGTTATCGGGTTACGACCTGATGTAAATGCAATCTTTCATTGGAATTGTGGTTTTACCTGGTGGATCCCAACCCTTTTAAGGCCTGGGGTAGCTCTACTGGTCTCGAAAGAACCCAGTGTCATTGTTAGTCGCCTCATACGACAAGCTTTGACCTGATGAGGTGCACCACACGGGGGAATTAAGTTTCATTCATAAAACAATTGTTATAAAAATTGCCTGCTCGGACAAGCAAAACGATTGCGTTCGGAAAATAACGAATGTGCAGCTTGTAGGTATACATAAGTATACATAAATAATATATGATTTAGGGCCAAAAGTAGGAACTCCAAACCGGAGCAAATGTCCGTTTCAAGTACATGGCAAGGAGGCTTGCGAAAGTGCCAATCTGCCGGTCGAAGTAAAGAGGGCAGCCCGCACAGATTCGCTTTTTGTTTTTCGTCCTATTTGCAACGATTCCATTGGCAACGTATCTTCTTCTTTCCAAGACATTGGCTTTGGACAGCAATTTAAATTTGAAATTCAACAAACAAATTCAAATAAAAACAGCTGTTGTGTTAACATATGTTATCACATCTACAGAAAAACAAAGCCGAAATGACACGGAAACCAGACACCAATGCGTGGAATGACTTTGAACGTTCGGAATTTTCCGATTCGGATACCAGAACAGGCCTGAATACATAAAATATATCAATTTTCGGTTGATCAGTATTATAGGTGTAGCCAACGAACATAATAATTAACATTGAAACTTCGTTAGTTTTGCTCCATTTTATACTAAACTAATAAAAACGCATTTAACACTCTGAATATACGCCATTATGCTTCATGACTTTTTCTATTCTTTCGGTCATGGACGCCATTACCATCGGACATGTTTCTACAGACATACATTACACACAAAACTATCATAGAAATTTTCCGTATCAGAGATTCTAAAAAGGATTGAGCGTAGCCAGTTTAGTGCTTATCTCTTCATTATATAGAAAAGTTTTCGTGCAAAGCGCTGTAGTATTAAAGGGGAAAAACATTTATTTTGACCATCTACTATTCTCCTAGATTCTCATGTGTGGTGTAAGCGCTGTAGGAGTAAAAGAGAAAAACATGTAATTTGTCCCTCTGTTAGTGATGTAAATCCAGACCAAAACATCGATGTTTACCATCACAGACTCCATCGACAATGGACATCGATGCATCAGACTAAAAACATCGATGGTTGTGTATTTGAAAATTTTACTGTTTATTATAAAAGGAAACTTCTTGTATAATTACAAATATGTGAATCTAGAGTTATGTCAACAAAAGAAGAAGATTTTTAGATACTATATACTACTACGCCTAAATTGTGCAAACATAAAAGTTTTCAGAAACGTTCCGGCATCAAGCTATTTCGCATTTTGCTGAGAGCTTGGCCTACTTCTGAGAATAACCTCTCAATTCTATAAATTGCTACATTGTTTGTAAAATTGTGAAAATAAAACTTACTTTGTCATGATCTTAAATTTGCCTTTGGATAGTTTTAAAAACATCGATGTTCTGACGATGCATCGTATGTACGAGAACATCGAAAAACATCGGTTTTCGATGCATCGATGTATTTTTTACACCAATACCCTCTACCAGCGCTGTAGGTAAAAGAGAAAAACATGTATTTTGTCCCTCTACTATTCTCCTCGATTGTCATACGTGGTATCTAAGCGCTGTAGGAGTAAAGGGTAAAAGAAATAGAAGGCTCGTAGAAAATTAAATCTCACTGAGGAATAACAACAAAAGATGTCGTTGGCATATGACTATAACACAGGGTTGAAGAGATCATTTGTCTATTGAAAAACTCGGAGAAGATTCTTCTCCTCTACCTGTTAGTAGCGAGGCAAGCAGGGGGCGGACCACCCTAGCCCTACTAAACTTAGGGTATTGTAAATGATTGAGTATGAGAAACTTAAAAACTATATGATGCATGTACATTGATTTTCGATGAATTGTCTTCGACTTGCAACCAGCAACATTTGCTTAATATAACGATAGAAGAATATTTATCATATGAAAAAATGGGTCTTGGAAAAACGCACAGAAGAGTTTTAAAAACGCGTTTCCTATAAAATATGTGCCTCTTATGTAACGATACGAATGTCGGTGACTGATGAAGACATTGGCAGTGGTAAACGAGAAGTAGGGGTAGAATTAGAGGTACAGGTAGAATTAGAGGTAGAGGTGAATGATAAAATGAAGGATTATAAGACGATATTTGTGCAATTGTGTTTGCATTGTTCCTGATACAATAAATACAATGAATTTATTGAAGTAGGCGTGGCAGACCATAAGTTCCAATGGCAAAAATGCTGAGCGCTGACTCGGGTGGCGATTGTACCACGTCCGTCGTTTTGAGTCTTTAGATTTAGATATAAAATTTTACAAAAGGATGCACTTTATCCCGAATAAGATTAAGTTTGTCCAACTGGATTGATATCTGACCCGTCTCCCTTAAGCATAGTTAGCACCTTTGATATAGAATGATCAAAATCGGATTAATAAAACAAAAGTTATAGCCAACAATGTAGCAATTTTGCCAATAAACTATACCAAAATTCCACTACATGTGAGGTCATCATAAATACTGTGTTCAACTTTTGTCAACAAATGCCGCCCCTTTCGCACCTAGAATGGATTTAAGTTAATTACTGCCACAATCCGCAGCATATTATTAAAAATTGGCACAAAAAGCGAACTATGTTTCAAGATTTAACATTAGCTCAAGAATACTGAAGTTGTGGGCATAAAAGTAATACGAAAACTTCGCAATTGGAAAATTGGACTTGTAAAAAGAGAGAGATAAAAGTAGATACTCAGGGTTTGTGCCAGAAATCTCTTTTTACGGTCACCTATTATTTCGTCCAGCTGTGTACGTAATTGTCAACGCAAACATCTATAACACATATCGATTTCCAATTAAAAAAGTTTTAATTTTGTGTGTATTGTGAAGAGTATAAGAATCCATTGTTTGTAGAATGGATTTAAGTTAATTACTGCCACAATCCGCAGCATATTATTAAAAATTGGCACAAAAAGCGAACTATGTTTCAAGATTTAACATTAGCTCAAGAATACTGAAGTTGTGGGCATAAAAGTAATACGAAAACTTCGCAATTGGAAAATTGGACTTGTAAAAAGAGAGAGATAAAAGTAGATACTCAGGGGTTGTGCCAGAAATCTCTTTTTACGGTCACCTATTATTTCGTCCAGCTGTGTACGTAATTGTCAACGCAAACGTCTATGACACATATCGATTTCCAATTAAAAAAGTTTTAATTTTGTGTGTATTGTGAAGAGTATAAGAATCCATTGTTTGTAACCATTTAATATTTATAGCGCACCACAGTTCAATTTGTCTGGCATAAATTCATTGCCCCCAACTCCACAAGGTTCACAAGAGCGAACGCAATTCACCATATCTTGTCCCGATGGCTTAGGTCACGCTCTTAGCGACCAAAACATACGTCTTCATCAGATTGTTCAGGAACACAAGGTAAGTGGACAATAATAGTCTTAAATAATGCAGAGAACAAACAATCGCTTACCAATCGCTTGTCCTTACAGATACGTGAAGATGTGCTGCTACGCGAAATACACGGCATGCGATTAGCTTTGTTGCATAAAGCGTGTCCAAGTTGCAACAGCGTTGTTTCAACCAATTTGGACCATGTAAATATTAACATACTAGTTAATTATTGAGTTGTCTTTTTACGTATAAGGTCAATGGGGTGTGGCAGACATTACACAATATATACACACACACACACACACGTCCTAATACTATCGCTTTTGTATTTATGTATATTTATTTGTGTTTAGTGTGTACCTTTATATCTTTGCCATGTCCGTCTGTGTGTACACAGGCAGCTTAAGGCTTAGCTCTGTTCTTGCTGTCGTCTGTCCACTGAATATAACGACTTTATTGCTAAATCAATATTTGTGAAGAATAAAAAAAAACGAAATAAATTTTAATAGCTCCTGTTCCAACAATGAGTTGTCTTCCTACACGCAATGCTTTAAGGTTTATTATTTGACAATTCCCGCTTGCTCTAATAATTTGAATTTCTTTAGGAAAATGGATTGGATGTCATTGAAATTGCTTCGACGTGTTCTTGGGAAGCCGTAGAAGAACGTAGTGGTCCTTCATCATACAATACAATTCAAGAGAAAAAAACTTCAAGTGTTCTCTGGGTTCCAGATCATGCAGTCTCACGTTGCTCTAAATGTCAAATTGAGTTCTGGCTTGGACGAAGAAAACATCATTGTCGGTGCGCATTTCAACATTTTTAACCATTTTTCTTTTTTTGTTCTGATAAACGAAACAACTGATTTTCAATACATTCGTTATTTGATTAAAGCAAAAAAAAAAAAAAAAGTAAACTGAAGATACAATTTGGAGCTATGCATATGTATATGCATGTATTGTCATAAATTGTCTAACTCTTGTTATGCTTGTGTCACGAAATATGTACAACATGTAGCTAGATTGTGGGGTCTGTCACAGAATATTATTTTCACAGCATATTGTAGTGTTATTACTCATTAACTCAAAACATATTTTGCACTTCACTCTCTTGCAGATCTTGTGGAGAAATTTTTTGTGCTGACTGCTCTGAGTTTTGGGCACCTTTGCCATATGAAAAGCTTTTTAATCCAGTACGGCTTTGTGGTTCCTGTTATACCACAGTTACAACACATATACAAGAATGTCACTTCCCCTCTGATGGTTTTTTAACAAACGACAATGCAAAGCACCATTCAGATGTTACGGAATAGTTTTGATGCGCTAAATTCTGAATTGCTGCACCATTTTATTGACATAATATAGCCAAATATGTATTGTATATATGTTAAAACCATATATAATTGTGTAGATTTAAGAAATATTATACAATTTTGTTAGAAATATATTTGGATGTATACAATATTAACACAAGTGTAAATAAATGCTTAAAAGGAAGTTCTTGTCATATATATCATCGAATCAGCTCTACAAACACAATTTCTAATTTCGATTGCCGGAAGGGGATGGATTTAGAAGATCAAACTTCATCAACCTACAAAATATTAACACAAGTGTAAATAAATGCTTAAAAGGAAGTTCTTGTGTCATATATATATCATCGAATCAGCTCTACAAACAGGATTTCTAATTTCGATAGAAAAACACAATTGGCAGAAGGGGATGGATTTGGAAGATCAAACTTCATCAGCCTACAATATATTAACACAAGTGTAAATAAATGCTTAAAAGGAAGTTCTTGTGTCATATATATGTATATCATCGAATCAGCTCTACAAACAGGATTTCTAATTTCGATAGAAAAACACAATTGGCAGAAGGGGATGGATTTAGAAGATCAAACTTCATCAACCTACAAAATATTAACACAAGTGTAAATAAATGCTTAAAAGGAAGTTCTTGTGTCATATATATATCATCGAATCAGCTCTACAAACAGGATTTCTAATTTCGATAGAAAAACACAATTGGCAGAAGGGGATGGATTTGGAAGATCAAACTTCATCAGCCTACAATATATTAACACAAGTGTAAATAAATGCTTAAAAGGAAGTTCTTGTGTCATATATATGTATATCATCGAATCAGCTCTACAAACAGGATTTCTAATTTCGATAGAAAAACACAATTGGCAGAAGGGGATGGATTTGGAAGATCAAACTTCATCAGCCTACAATATATTAACACAAGTGTAAATAAATGCTTAAAAGGAAGTTCTTGTGTCATATATATGTATATCATCGAATCAGCTCTACAAACAGGATTTCTAATTTCGATAGAAAAACACAATTGGCAGAAGGGGATGGATTTGGAAGATCAAACTTCATCAGCCTACAATATATTAACACAAGTGTAAATAAATGCTTAAAAGGAAGTTCTTGTGTCATATATATGTATATCATCGAATCAGCTCTACAAACAGGATTTCTAATTTCGATAGAAAAACACAATTGGCAGAAGGGGATGGATTTGGAAGATCAAACTTCATCAGCCTACAATATATTAACACAAGTGTAAATAAATGCTTAAAAGGAAGTCTTGTGCTATATATATATCATCGAATCAGCTCTACAAACAGGATTTCTAATTTCGATAGGCAGAAGGAGATGGATCATCAGCCTACAAAATATTAACACAAGTGAAAATAAATGCTTAAAAGGAAGTTCTTGTCATATATATCATCGAATCAGGTCTACAAACAGAATTTCTAATTTCGATTGGCAGAAAGGGATGGATTTGGAAGATCAAACTTCATCAGCGTACAATATATTAACACAAGTGTAAATAAATGCTTTAAAGGAAGTTCTTGTGTCATATATATCATCGAATCCGCTCTACAAAAAGAATTCCGAATTTCGATAGGCAGAAGGAGATGGATTTAGAAGATCAAACTTCATCAGCCTACAAAATTATGTTACAGATAAAACCAAATTGCGATTTATTGAGAAGTTTACAAATTACACCAGTTTTGCAAAATTATTAGCTCTTTATCGCTATTCAAAACACGCTATCGTTAAAAAAGCTCCTATGTTTCAATCTTTATTTAAGGCAAATCGAGCAAACAGCTACGAAGTTATTAAAGGTGATGCCGTTTTAAATTCTTAAGTATCGATATTTAATGACATTTTCGATCATCTCCAATTATCAAAAATCAGTGTTCCAAAGAATCAGCTGGGACAAGTATATCTAAATTTCATCACATCAATAGAAAAAGAATAGCAATTTTGTAATTTCGAAGGAATTCATTGCACTTTAAATTAAACTATACAAGAAAATTGCATTACCTTATTATGAGCATGAGCTGCACTTTATAATGAAGGTTCTCGAGTGATATGAAATTTAGACATTAGATTTTATTCAGCTAAAGCATATTGTCTTCTCAACTGTTTCTAAAATAATTTCACAAATGCGTTTTGTTTCAAATTGTCTTCGTTAATAATTAATTTTCATGGTCAGGACACAAAACGTGCGTTTCTATACTTTCAACGAATACTAGGCTACTAATACTGCAAAAAAGTATAATTAAGTTAAAGGACTAAGGATCTTGTCGAAAGCTTAAGATGTTTCGAAAAAAAAATGATTCGAAGAGAGAGAGCAAACGATATTTTGCAAGCAGGAAAATCGAGTGAAGATGTCCTATTTTTTTTTATAGATCTTTAATAAAGACTTACTAAGTACCAAAAAAAAAATTATAAGAAATATTAAATTGCAGCAGTAGCCGATAAATTGACTATTGATTAAAACTGTCTAGTTTTGTACAAAATTTCTTGCCTTACCACTATTCTATGACAGATTCCTAAAAGAAGAAAATTCCTCGAATATCAATATGATTCTAGCA
Source organism: Chymomyza caudatula (assembly GCA_035041775.1). Taxonomy (NCBI): domain Eukaryota; kingdom Metazoa; phylum Arthropoda; class Insecta; order Diptera; family Drosophilidae; genus Chymomyza; species Chymomyza caudatula. The sequence continues at coordinate 350,340 of JAWNKW010000148.1, forward strand.
AAGAGTAAAACAAGTTAAAACATAAATAAATTCAACAGAAATAGATTTTAATAATTAATTTTTTTAAAAGAAATTTGTTGGGCTTAAAGCAATTACAAAGTTGTTTAAAATATTATATAAAATATACACAATATTTTAAATATATTTTTGGTTATATAAATAAAATGCATTTATCGATAAATACTCGATAGATAGGCTCACAAGTTTGTGGCAGCCTTACGCCTTACGCAATGTACGACAAAATGGAATGGAACGGCTGAAACCTAGCCGTCATCGAAGTAGTCAAATACACGCATGCATACACGATGGTTTTTCTCGGTGCAACCCTGATTCGCAACTTTCGTCACAAGTCATTAGCGGCATTACACATTGCGGAGTCCGCCATTTTACCTAGAAAATCTATAACTCAAGCTTCATCAACGCGAAGTGGGAGTGACATCCGTCAGTTGCATTTTGGGATTCAGTTTGTTCGCGAATATTCAGGAAAGTCGAAGATGTCTACTTTGCCGCGCGTGTTTTTTGATATGACCGCCGATGGCGAGCCACTCGGTCGTATTGTAATGGAAGTAAGTTTTAATACATTTTGAAAGAAAGTCAATTTGTAATTGGTTAGATTTTACAAGTCACGTTTTTTTTTTTTTTTTTTTTTTAATTTATAGTATTTAGAAATATTTAACATAATGCAATTGTATCCATGCAGAATGATTGGAATGCATGTGCAGTAAACACGTGATTAGCCAGTTTGCAAGAATTTCCGGCGTTTTGCAAATTATTTTACTATATGTATGAGCATGTGTCCGAAGTACATGCATACATATATATGCCGATTAAATAGCGTGCTCTGCTTAAAAATATTTAGCAATATTTTATTTAACATTCTACATTAACAAAAAATGGTTTAAATTTTCAAATTGCACATATTTTCCCATCGTTAAAGTGCACCTTTAACGTTTTATTGTCAAATAGGGGACGTCAACGTGCATAGTATACATATATGTATGTACTACACAGAGAGATATACACTATACGTGTTTTTGCGGTGACTTCAAGTATACATACATATGTACATGCATACATACATAGTCTTTGCTCGGTTTATACCTAAAAAAGTGTAAGCATACTTAATTAATTTATATTCTTTTGCCTAAAGAGCAGTTTAAAACTTTAGACGATGTCATGGCTGACATAGCATTTTAAAATATTTATTATTGCTGGTAAGTGCATTTGTGTGTGTGCACTGTGTACGTGTGTGTCAAACTATAAATTTTCCGTTAAATAAATCAATCAATATACACATACATATACATAGGCATGTAGAAAATTATAAACTAAACCTGTTACTGGACTTCTGACTAATGTGATCGGTGATGTAATAAGTCGCCTATGTATATAGAAGTGTACCGTGTACCAGTAGCAGAGTATTCTTATTCCCAGTGGGAGATAGACCCTTGGCTTTTCAAAACCAACTGATGCCCTATCCTTCGTGAACGGCTCGAAGCTCTTTAGCCAGAGTCCAAGTTTGAGTCTTCACTGTAGCGTGTAGGTATTCTGCAACAGACTAACAATCCGCCTATATAAGCCTAATATTGCTTCCGGCTCACCGGAACATTTAAGTTTCTGTATATATGTATGTAGTTGATGAGCGGGCTTGTCAGACAAGGCACTAATGCTACTAAGTTCCAAGCCGGGCACTTCTGGAAGAAACGCAAAGATACTTAAATATTCTGTAGGCTGCAACCCCTACCCTTTCGGCGTTGTCTGCAAACGCATTGAAGGTTTTATATCTGCATCTGGATATCCCTCTGACCATATTATTGCTACTAAAATAGGCCCACTTGCGGCATTTGAGCTCATTGTTTTTATAAGATATTGTAATATGTTACTGGAGTGTTTATGTGCATGCTTTCAACTGTAGGATGAATTCCGAAATATCAAATGACAACCGGCGCTGCAGCTATTAATGCTTTCAAATATGTATTTTTTATCAGTGTTTTTAAGTGAATTTGAATTAAAGACATTTTTTTTTTTTGTTGTTATTTATTACAGCTGCGTTCCGACGTAGTTCCCAAGACTGCGGAAAATTTCCGTGCTCTGTGCACTGGCGAGAAGGGTTTTGGCTATAAGGGCTCCATCTTTCATCGCGTTATCCCCAACTTCATGTGCCAGGGTGGTGACTTCACTAACCACAACGGCACTGGAGGCAAGTCCATCTATGGCAACAAGTTCCCCGATGAGAACTTCGAATTGAAGCACACTGGATGTGGTATTCTTTCCATGGCCAATGCTGGCGCTAACACTAATGGATCCCAGTTCTTTATCTGTACCGTGAAGACCGCTTGGTTGGACAACAAGCATGTGGTATTTGGAGAAGTTGTTGAGGGATTGGATGTTGTGAAGAGGATTGAGTCATATGGATCCCAATCTGGCAAAACCTCGAAGAAAATTGCTGTGTCAAACAGTGGTTCTCTTTAAATAGGGTTATCCCGAATAGTAACAACAACAAACAACCCTAAAACCGAGCGCATTTTCTTCAACTTTTTTTTACTACCAACTGTAATAATATTTTTATAAAATACAAAAAACATTTTCAATAGACGAATTGCATATTCACAATGGGTTTCTGGTCTGATTTGATTATAAAAATAAAGTGTTAAATTGCAAACGGGTTGGATCCATCCGCTGATAGATAGTCCGTAAACTTGATAAAACATACTACAAATTAATATACAATTTGTTGCTTAAAGTATGTAAGCATCTAAAAACTATATCAAGCATAGAGGAATACGTTTAGAAATGCAGCGAAAATCGAAGAAGACCTTTTGCGACAACACAGTTTCCTTTGATTATGCTTTCGTTATGGTATACTTTCCAAAGCCTTATTATTTCGAACACATACTGTCAGATTCGGGTCCACTTATTTGCCTAAAATTGAAGTCGAGTAAAAATATAATGTACAATTAAATTTAACAAACAGAAGCAATGAATTATTAAACTAAAGAAATTGTTCTTACCTTGTATTATGATATCAGATTAAGATTATTTCAATATACTATGGCGTGTTCTATTCTCATCTTAATAAAAATATATACACGAAAAAAAAAAAAACAAACAAAATAAATGTTTCTATTTTAAGAAGTTTCTTATTTAGCTAGGAATTTGCTCCACCTATTATTACGCTTTTTAGTGGCATGACTTGTAGGTAGAAGATGTAGATGCAGCAGAATCTTGCAATTGAATTTGATATCCATTTCAAGAAGTTTGCATAATATTAAATTTGGCACACGTATTAAGAACCGATGACATAACCATAATTTTTCTAGGAAGTTCTTCGTCGAACCAGTGAAGCCGCTGGATGTTAATTCGCTTTATTATGCCGATGTCGTCGTAGAGCTCATAGAGCTGGCCATTCCATCTTGTGCGGCAATCGTTGCTAATGCGTTAAGAGCAGAAGATCTTACGGAATATTTGTCGCTCATACTTTCCGGTGGCATCTACATGAGTGCGATTTCACCTACATTTCAGCGCCATAAATCAAAACGGGATGGGCGAACTCTTTGCTTCTTGAACCGTCTTGAACAATGAGTATGCGCCAACAGCTTCGATGTTTTTAAGCCGCTTGAAAAATGGGAATACAGTTTTAACGATTAGGGTAACACGAGTCTCCACACCAAAATTTTGTAGCTTTAGCTCCCATATATCCATATCTACATGTATTGGAAATTTGGAGCAGTTTATAGGCGAAGGGGTTGAAATCAGCACATTTTTGACTATAACTTTTGATGTATTTATCCGATGTCTGTCAAGTTTCAAACCGATAAATAAAATGGTGCGGCAGTAAACCGCGCAAGTCTGCTGGGTGGAAACGGGGCTATATCACCTCAATTCCAGCAACTTCATATTACATGGGCATCTTTTGATAAAATTTTGTGCTCCTAGCTTTTATGGTCTCGTCGATCTATCAACTCATACAGACAGACGGAATCGCTACCCGACTCAATGATAAGACTTTGTCCATTGAACTTATGGTCTGCCACGCCTCTGCTGTCTGTTACATGAATTGCAGAAATCTATAATACCCTTGTACGCTATGTGTACAGGGTATACAAATATTAAGGTTATTGGTCTGTAATCCAGATTCGAGTCAAGTAACACCTAAACTGTCGAAGACATTGTTCCGCAAAGCGCATTTTTGTGCCGTGTTCATCCGTTGGTGTGCCGCGGAAAAGCATCCCCATATCAAATTATCCACCAAATATAAAAGAAAATTTTTTAAAGGTAAGAAAAATGTTGCTTCTGTGTCCTCCAACGAAGATTTATTGGATCTTACTATTATACTCAAAAATAGAGCCATCCAGGCGAATGTACCTTATAGCTAGAAATGGGCCATTTGCACTCGGTGAGCCCCAAATATAATTTAATTTAATTAGCCATTGAAGATGACCAATATTCCATTATTTCTTTTTTAGATAGTTTCCTGATGATACAGATATTCGTAATCTTTTGCTAACATTCAGTTCTTTCACACAAAATTCGGAGTTAATGCTCACAGCTTCAATCAATCTTTAAAACGTTTCGCTTAAGGATCACCTTTATGTAAAGTTGTTTTTATTAAAGCCTAATCGGTCGACTTATGAGAATTTAAAAAATAAAAGCACTTTATTTTGTGGGGATATCACCATCGCGTGGTGCATTTCCATGGAAATTTTCCATCACTTACAGTGCTTCAGCTGGCGTAGTTGATGTCGGCAGCCTCGTCATCCGTTTACTGCGGCATTGCAGGACTCCAGGCACTATAATCTAACCGATGGATGACAACTTTTTACTTTTCCGCAAAAAAGTATTGGGATTGGCCAAAAACCTAAAATCTCCAACTTTTCCGCCGATTTGGAGATGTTTTTTTGTCCGTGCGTTGTCGTTGTCGATGTAGTGTGTTAGTCAAACAAGCTAAATGTTTTTCTATCGTGTTGGGAACAAGAAGAATGGGTAGTAAAACTTGCATATCTGGTGGACATATTCGCTCATTTAAATTTGCTCAACAGAAAAATGCAAATCTTCGGACAAAATTGAAAGCTTTCGCGCTAATTTGGTGTTATCGATCAGCCACGCTGTCAATCGAAGTAATGAAATGTTTCCAAATGTGATGACTGCCGATTGGGAAAAAAGGTCAGGCTTTGCTGGTGAAACACTTGGAACTATAAGCAAAAAAAAATGAGCTGTTATTTTCCTAAGTGTGACCTGCAACCTATGGACACTTACCGTTAAACCAAAAGGAAGAATTCATGGAGTTAAAAACTGATCGTACATTAAAACTAAAAATTTCCGAAGTATCCACTGCTTTGAAAGTGTGCTGCAAAGAGCATGTAATTTAATAGAGTGGAATCCTTGGCCGTTACATTGTGTCGACTTGCTGAAAAGCGACCACTTTTGGCACAGTTCATAAATGTTCGTTTTTTTTACTCTATCTCAATTTACCTACGAGGGAGTCGGTCTGACAGAGACAGCAACACAAGCAGCCTCACACGTACGCTGTGCTGAAAGTGGTCGCATTTCAACAAAAATTTGAATTTTTTTAGCGGTTTTTTTTCTATTACCATTTGCCACAACGTACTTATGCGAATTGGGATTTTCAACTCACTACTAGTAAATCGAAAAAAAGAATTTCCTGAGGACGATCAATGAAGAGATGAGAGCAGCCTTAGTAACGATTGCTCCAAATTTGGGTTGCCTGTGCGCAGGCTTACATTTGCCACTTAAAATCTTTTCATATTAGTTATATTGATTTTAGTAATAAATATATATTAAATAAACATTGCTTTTTTCTTTGGTGTACCTCCGAAATGATTGATTTGACAGTTGTACCTTGACCACAAAAAGCTTGTGGAACACTGGTCTAAGAGACACCGATACCCAAAACACTAATTCATCGTGATCGAAATTGAGATTCTTGAGAAATATGCGATTTGCTGACTTCGAAACTCGTGAAATAACGCTGTGCTAGAAACTCAAAAACGGTTGCCGAATTCGAAATTCTTTCTTGCCAAGTTTGGCTGTTATAACGGCAAATCAGTCAAATTTTCATCTGTGGTATATTTTCGATAATCCCTAATAAGTTCGCCATTTCCATAACGATTCTCAAATTTAGGTTGAAATGTTCGCAAAAAACCAATTTATCGAATTGAAAAGGAACATGTGACAAACTTTTTGTAGCTTTCAACCCTAATCTCCTGTTTGTGTGAATTTTTTCAACTTATTTTTAAAGCCTAATCCTAAAACATCAAATTAACGCAAAAAAAAGTTATATTTTGATATAATTTTATTTTTCGTTATCGAGATATTCAAAAACTTGCGTTGTCTTCCCTCATGTGTGACTTTTCACAGAGATTTCTATACATTTTGCACTAGAAACATTATTTTTTATATGAAAATGTGTTTACTTTTACACCAAAAGTATTTGTACGTACAATAAAAACATATTTTTTTTTACTCGATTATCAAAAATACCCTTGCAAAAATTATGTGTTGGTGGTTTTTACTTGCCCACGGCCATGATCAGGCGTGTGTGAGTAGAGAAAGGTTTATATAATATGGTGTTTATATGCACCGAATCCACATAAGTTATAAGAGTACCAACGGTCATGAATATACGCACACTTGCAGTTCTCTGGTATGTTATATTGGTTTTGTCTAAACTATAGATCGATGCCGTAAGCTGTTTATAATATGTGTCGTTTTTGCCACATCTGGAAGAACTGTGAATTGTATACCAAAGATAGACACCGATATGTGAGAAAATTATTTCTAAAACCTCAGCCAAACCTTCATTTTCAGAAAAATTAAAAACTAAATCAGTACTTTAATTGTGGCTAACCTGCCACATATGCATTAGAAATACCCGTACTTTTTTTTTATGCGTTAGTTGCTCTATGCTTTAGATATTGATTCTATTTGAAAACACAACATGGCCAGACCGAAATATTTTACCGGCGAAGAGCTAGGAGAAATTATGAATGAAGATCCGACGATGATACTGAAAGCTATTTTCCCAAAGAAACAGATGAATTGATTGGAACTAAAAGTGATTCTGAACTTGATGAAACGGACCTAATTGAAGAAGATTCACCAACAACAATTGAATCAGTAGATGGAATAGTTGACCCATTGTTCTCTTCAAAAGGCGGTATAGTGTGGAGTAGTGATGTAAAGTCCAGACGAAAACATCGATGTTTACCATCGCAGAGTCCATCGACAATGGACATAGATAGTAGATCGATGCATCGGATGGTTTTTCGATGTTTTATATTTTTTTGCTTTTTATTTTAGAAGAAACTTCGTTATGAGATATGTGAAACTAAAGGTATCTGAACATAAGAAGATTTCTAAGATACTATATAATACAGACCAACAATTTAGAATGTGATTCTGTGGTGCAAAATACATAGAAATTGACTCAAATTTGTTGAATTTGTTCGCTGTCCTTTTTGGCTGAAGTGCACAGGTGTGTTGTTTGCTTTTTCGGTCATGTTTGTAATAAATCTAACATGCAATTTTATCAAGATCCAAAATTAAAACAATTTTAGATTAGCAGAGCTCTACCGACAAATTCGCCCCTATGCGTGGTATATTAAAAAATGGTCCGCACTTTTGGTTGATTATTTTAATTCATACGTAACCATTGGTGAACAATTACTTGGTTTTCGTGGAAGATGCGAGATCCGGCAATACTGAAAGGCAGTATGCCAAAGAGATATGTTATGAAAATTTGGCTATTGGTATGTTCTGAAACTGGCTATGTTTGAAAAATGCAACCGTATTTGGGGAAACCAATTGATGGAACAGTTAAAAAATATCTGTCACGCCTCCTTCTGCCTGCTACATACATTGCAGAAATATGTAATACCCTTTTATTTATTTTTATTTTCGTTTTTCCAAAACGCCAAAAAGGCGTTTTTCCACCTGAATTACTGAAATGCTTGTGTAAAATGCATTGAATATAATTTTATTTAATGTTGCAATTATTATAATAAACATAAATAAATTGATTAATAACTTTAAATAATTATTTTGATTAAAAAAAATAATGTTTCTAGTGCAAAACGCATAGAAATCCCATAAGTGTGAAAAGTCACACATGAGGGAAGATAACGTTTTCTCGAGGAGGAGATGAAGGTTAATGGAAAATTTCTTACACAATTATATAAGTTTCGCCCATATTTGTTGTCATATAGTTGGTGAAAAGGGGTGAACAAATTTTTCCTAGATATGAACCGACTTCAACGTGACTTATTCGTTTATTTTTTTAGCTTATTTTTATTGGAAGAAAATTTCTGCGCTACTTAGCGAAGAGTACAATAAACTATACTCAATTTCATAAGCATTTATGTGTCGTTCAGTTATTGCGACTGTTTGCAGCAATTTCTCATTTGCATTTGATTTAATTGGCGTTTTTGTTTGGTCTTTGTTGGCTTGAGCAGTTGGTGTTAAAATGTCCTTAAGTTTTGAACGCTCGGAGCTCAATTGCTGGCTGATCGTATTTTGCCATCCAAGTTCATGAAATTCGTTAAGCTGATTCAACATATTGAGTATGTAAATTAAGCCAACAGCGAAACCGTCCTCAAACAATGAACATTTTTCTTGATCCTTCTTGTACATTTTCAATTTTTCTTTCACCCTGTAGTCGATGTAGTTCATGATTAGCGAAGGTGTAATTAAAAAAAAGCTCTTCAAGTGGTAATTGTGTGGATTGCACAGAAAGGGCTGAAATCCTTGCATAAGCAGCTGCAAATACAAGCATTTTGTTATACTATTTGTTACCAGGACATTATTACAGATTCAACAGTTTAAATACCTTGAAATAATTGGTGTTATCCGAGTAGCTTTCCTTCATGTGTTCAATACCTTTCGCATGCTCGCTTATAGCTCGTTCGGTGGTTTCATGTACACCCTTGGCCGCCCCCGAGCAAATCAAGTTTTTATTAACTCTGGGCATAAAGGACCGACTTCTATAGTTTGCACTTTTGCTGCCCGATTGTAACAATCGTACATAGCCCACAGCGTTTCCTGAAAGAGAAACAATAAAAAACCAAACAGTAGTCGGTTAGTAGATACAATACAATGTGCAACTCCACTCTTACAAATGGCACTTGTTCAAAAGGCCCTAAATCAGGAGAATTTAGAATTTAGCAAGAAGAATCCTGCCTCAGGAATCTGGTGACATTGACATAGTCAAGCGAGTTAACATCTAGTTGTGCGTATGAATGAAGAAGCTACTACGAGAAAGCTCCTCAATGCTGCTGTTGAAGGAAGGCGACGAAGGCGCAGGCCATGCCTGCCTACCCGATGGGAGAAGGCGCGCGCAAAGCAAAGGCGCCTGGAGGATAGCTCCATATCAGGCCGTACCCCGGTAACGGGTGGTTATGGCCAGTTAAAATGTAAAGAAGAAGAAGACAATAAATAACAATATTCGATTCTTGAGCCGGAATAACTTTGAATAACTTGACCATCCCAGCTAACTAAATTAAGTTTTATGTATCTGCATTAACATACTCGGTAACTACTTCTCTAAACAAACTAATTCTTTAAAGTATAATCTTTGATCTAAGTGTTAAAATTTGTTGTTTAGTCATAAAGTTATAAGTTGAGCCGTGAAGCAAAATGACCAAGCTTAGCTTTAATGCTATCTCGCTCTAATGCATGAACTCACTAACATGGATTAATAAGAGACGAAATCACGTCTCACTATTCTAAGTAAAGAATATATTTAGCTCACGATGCTTAATTAAGCCAAGGACGTAGCAATCACGTCTAGCAATAAGGTGGCAGGTGGTTGTCGTCAAACAGGATTCCACACACACTACATGACCGAGCCAGCATAGCCACTTGGTGTCAATCGGCTTGACTATGTAACTGTCGTTATATCAAAATGGGACAATATTAAACTATAAATGTCCAGTTCATGGAATAATAATGCATTATGATTATTATACATATTATTATTCCATGGTCCAGTTGCTCGCATGCGCAGTTGATATCGAATCGATATTATCGATATCATTGGTCGTAGTTAGCGAGCAGTTATCGAAATCGGAGTCTTTGCGGCTACTGAAAGAGATTCTGCTAGTGTGTGTCTGGTTTAAATGAAAGTAAGAAAAATTAAATGCTTTCTTTGAGTAGAGAGGCGCAGCGTTTGGATTCTCAGATTGATGTTGAAAACTATATTTTTGATCTTGTCAAGGACCTCGTTTATCTTGGCACTAACGTCACAATAAAGAACGATGTCAATATGGAGATCAAGCGGATAATCAATCATGCCAATTGGTGTTACTCTGGCCTTAGAAGGCAAATTACGAAACTAACACTCTATATGTCGCTCATCGTTCCCATTTTGCTTTATAGCGTTAAAGCATGGATGATGACGCATTCTGATGAAAATTCCCTTGGTATGTTTGAGCGGAAAGTTCTCCGTAAGAACTTTGGCCCTTTACGCGTTGGCCACGACTACCGCATTCGCTCAAGCACATTGATGCATGCCTTCCTTCGATTATGTTATCTAAATGATGCAGGAAGTCTTGGAGATATAAGGATGCTATAAACCGACATGTTTCAAAGATAGTCTCGACTGTGGAACCAAAGATATACTCTCTGACCTCGAGGCTCGGCGTCGACAGACGGGAAAACTTGCTTCATTTTGAAATGGAATAATCTGCGTATAACTAGCCAAAAGTCAAGGTTAAGGTCAAATACATTTCTTTTTTATATAAGTAAAAATTCAAGAAATTATGTTAAACTTACCAACATGTATAATGACTTTCCTAAACAAATCCATATAGGTTTCACCACTGGTAGATACTCCCAACTTTCGTATTTTTTTTAAGAAGCTTTCAGCCCTTTCGTACGGATAGGAAGTATACATTTTGTCTTGCTTACGTTCGGCATAATATCGAAACTCCTTCAAAAGACGAGATTTGATGTGCTCGTCGTGAAGGAATGTTGAAAATGTGTAAAACTTTTGACGCAAAAACTGATAAATAAAGTTGACTGTTGTATTTATAATGCCAGTTCCGTGTGTTTGTACAGAGTTTGCAACGTGTCTTGTTCCAATAATATCGAGATGTTTGCCTTTATTTTGATTCTCTACAAACAATTGCAAGTTCATATTATACGAATACGATGACGCAAATGTATGGATATTACGCATAATCTGTAGTACATCTATTCCCTGTAGAAATATTTTAAAGTATTAAAAATTGTTAAAAAAAAGTGTTCTAAAAAGAGTGTTTATCTCAAAGAGCTGTTCGCATGAAATGCCATTTCAGTATAAAAAATTTGATGCAGACAGTTTCCAAGTTCGCATTTTTCCCACCAAAATCGAAGTTCTGTGCAAATTTTTATAACTACGGTTATGGGCGTTATTAAGGTAACTGGACTGCGGGAGGTGAGGGTTAAAATATAACTAAGCCAAGTTTCAATTGAATAGCCTATATGGTGTGGGAGGTAAAATCTAGACATGATTCGACAAACTTGATTGACTTGACACAAATGCGCAACTTTGATCGGTAAAAAATAGTCCTATACCAAAGTTTTAAGACCTTTCTGCGGAGCTTCGTCTTCGTTTTGCTTACAAGATTCAAGATTCAGGCAAATTAGTAGCAGAGGCCACTCTCGCCAGACGAAACTAACACTCTAAAAAACGCTCATCCTTTCCGTTTTGATTAATGGTGCTGAAGTATGGCTGATTATGCAGCCGATGGCATTGGCGTTTTTGGGCGTAAGGTACTGCACATGATCTTTGGCCCTCTACGCATTCGATGGTCTTAGGAACTCTATGAGCTATAAGATGACCTTGACATGATCAAGCGCGCAAAGCAGGGAAACCTGGGACAGTGCTCTCCATCAGGTCAAAAACCGATAACAGGTTGTTATGGCCAGTTAAGTACGAATAACCATATACCGCGGAGCTAGTCTGTATATTTTATTTATAGACCTTTTAATAAGAAATATATACATTGAGAGATGTCAATGTCTAAGGTTTAAGATTTAAGTAGTCGAATACAAGACTGGAAACATTTTCTGGTCGCCTGGTTGAGCATCTAACTGAGTATCCAATAGCCGAATTTAGAGAACCTTTTGCACTTTTCGGTATAGTTACTGCTACAGAGCTGGGCGCCGTTGTGCGCTTTCTGGATCAGGCTCCTCCTACAGCATATGGTCAACGAGGTGGTCATCGATGGCAACGGTGAAATGGACTTTGACGTGTTCTGCTTTATGATGCACAAAATTTTTGAGGTTTCCAATGATGAGCAAGAGCTGCGCGAGGCATTCTTGATATTTGACAAGGACGGTGATGGTTTAATATCGTCTGCTGAGTTGCACGAAGTTATGCTGAATTTGGGAGAGAATTTGACTTTCGAGGAAGTTATGTTCAGCCCGTACGCTCGCCCAAATTCAGCATAACTTCGAGCAACTCAAAAAACGACATAAAACCATCACCGTCCTTCTCAAATATCAAGAATGCGTCGCGCAACTCTTGCTCATCATTAGAAACCTCCAAAATTTTGTGATGATGAGTTTTTCATAATGATGCGCCAGAGCTAAATCCTCCTCGCCTAGCAGACGTTTTTTTTTTACCCTGTACACATTATTATATATTATTATTATTATTATATATATATTATGGTTCACCTACATCACCAATCTAAAGGAGTGTCCTTAATCAAGTGGCCCAAAAAAAATTTTCTGTTTTTGCTATTCATTCTCAAAAATATTTTTCATTTTTGACCTAAAGCAGATAGCCTCCCAATTTTTTTTGACTGCACTGCAAATTGATTTGTTTAACAAAGGAATTTTATTTCAGTCCGTTATCTTTATTAGTTTCGAAAATATAGACTTGTAAACACAAAAAATTTTGTGTTCTTAATCAAGTGACCGGGAGTGTATGTGACGACACAAGTACATTGTAAATTGCACTATTTTTCATTGATAATGCAATTTTAAAGCAATTTTTTAAAAGTTATTGAAAATTTTGTATTTAATAATTTTTTTAAAAATTGGCCAGCAGTTCGTCAAGCTGTGAAAAGTTTGTAGGACGTCCTATTAAACCATACAAGATGGTGCATACTTATAAGCTATATAAAAAAGTTGGTCAAGAAAAAAATATGAAATAGTAATTCTATAATTATTTCATGAAAAATATTATTCTTTTGCTCATAGGGTGCACATGGGGGGAAAGCGAAGAAAACTCCAGAACAAATATTTTTTGGCTATAAATGTACTTTATGTGTACCAAAATTCAGAACGCTAAAGATAAAGATAAGACAGTTTCAGTTTTAAAAGGCTATAACTATTGACTAGTACATTCGATTTACAACATTTTAGTCTTGTTGGATTTGTATTCACGGCTCCATATCTGTTTTTATCGCAGCTCTATGTCTTCCTAGCACCATGCTAGAGCTAAATAGTATTTTCATTTAACACTCTAACAGGCAAGACCGCCCAGAGGCTGCCTTCACTAAATTGACTTTAATGCATAGAAAAAGTGTGAACAAATTTTTTAGATTTTCAGAAATAAAGGTTAGAAACCGCGGTAATGGAATTAATTGAAGATAAGTGTGAAGACCACGATTATACGCCGGATGAAATCTCTCCAGAGGACAATCTTTCGACAAATATGTATGTCCTAAAGAGAAGCTTAATTGATGATGTTATTACTTTAGAATAATCAACACAGCGAAATATCTGTAGCATTTTATTCACCGCAGCAAGATCATTGGTATCAGCACGGCAGGAAGAGCCCACTCTCTAATGGAGAGCCAAAAGCTTTAGATTACTGGTCCCAAAGTCATCTACCCTTTTGGGAACGGTGCAATTACGCATATCAAGAAAATAGCTTTCTGGGCCACTAAGGCTTTCCACAGTATAAAAAACATTGCAACACTTCTAGAAATGATGTAATTAATATTTCTTTGAAAACGCGATAGCTTTTTTCATTGTGGAAGAAACAAATAGAGCAACTTTTTCGGAAAGCTTTAACGTCCAGTTCAAAAATAACTCTAAAGGTGTTTACTTATACATACTTTAGTATACATAAAAATTTCTAAGTTCGATTATCCGGTTGTCCCAATTTGGAGAGCTAATGACTCTATTCAAAAAGGGATGTCTTCAAAGAGATGGTTGAAAATCTACATCGTTTGGAGACTCCGATCCGATAAGCTCAACAAACTGTTCAGCGCCAAAGACTGCTATCTTTGACGAGCAAAGCATCATCTTCTGCAGTATTCATATAAATGGTTGTTGGTGGGAGTGTTTGGCTTATGTAACTTCACTGAATTTGCTTACCGCTTCGAAATCTAAAATGGTACTGTCTGGTTTTCATAAGTGAGATCCGATAGGTTTCAAAAAAGAGGGTTTGCATCTGTAAAATAATCTTTCTGACTATTAAGACGAAACGAAACGCATCATAACTGGAGATGAGACTTGCATACGAATCAGAAACCACCGATCGATTAAACGAATATCGTGCCAAAGGCGAGCCTAAACCGAAAAAGTCACGTCAAAGCCGGTCAAAAATCAAAGTCACGTTGACAGTTTTCTGCAATTATCGTGGTGTGGTGCATCTTGAAGTCTTTCCGCCCGGCCCAACTGTTAACAATGAATATTATTTTTGTGTTATGTTAAAATAGGCCAGATTTATTGAAAAACAACTCTTGGTTTTGGATCATGATAATGCATCATCTCACACAGCACTGGTTTTACGCGATCATTCCACCAAAAATTCCGCAACTACCGTAGTTAAAAAAATTTACAAGAACCTAGTACTACGCTTTCGTTACAAGTTTTTTACCTCGAAGTTGTATTTTTTTCTTTATATCATTATTATTCTTTTTACGTATGTATGTCGGAATACCAATAATTTGTATATTAATAGTAATAGTACTGCAAAGTTGGCCCCCGTGTGGTGAGCGGGTTAGAGAATACCACCTCAGCAGGTCAAAGCTTGTCGTATGACGCGACTAACAATGACACTGGGTTCTTTCGAGACCAGTAGAGCTACACCAGGCCTTAAAAGGGTTGTGCGTAGGGCTTGGGACCCACCACGTAAAACCACAATTCCAATGAAAGAATGTATTTACATCAGGCCGTAGCCCGATAACGGGTTGTTATGGCCAGTTAAGAAGAAGAAGAAGTACTGGAAAGTTGGCCACCTCCTTAAGTTAGACAATTTTCAGCGAAACCAAAATATATTAGTACAAAAACTTAAATTTTAAACTATCTAACTTGCACCAGCATATCTTGTAAGTTTGCCGTTTTTTTGAGCGATTTTTTAATTTTGTCAATGCAAAAAATTGGCATTGTCTAAAGTGCATGCAGCCTAAACCACAGCAGTGTTACATATGTATGAAAATACGAAGGCTGCATTGTCGTATCATAAAAGATGGATAAATTTACAACTGAACGAAATTGATTGCAGTAATCTCGTTGCTTATGGAAATTTGAATGAAATCCTTCCATTTGTTGACAATCAAAGGAAAGAAAGTCAAAAGCTTATAAATAATCATCAGAATAAAGAATTTAAACTTTAAATTATGTATGTACATAAATACAATAAGGCTCACACACACTGCTAAAGACAAAATAACACCGATATGTGCTGAAAGTCTGAAAAATCGAAATTTTGTGTTTATTGTAGTACATCTCTTCAATTAATGAACCAAACTATTTGACCCTGTAACTTTTTGGAAACGTCGTTCTATGAAGATTTGAATTGTGTCAAAATTAATAAAGTTATGGAAAAAATATGAAATTATAATTATACAATTATTTTATAAAATTGCATTATTTTATTCATAGCGTCTAATAGGGGGGAAAGTGGGGAAAACTATATATGAAACGTTTGTCAGTTATCAATGTACTATATGTGTACAAAATTTCAGAACGCAACGATAATAAAAAAATCACGACAAAGAGACAAACATTTTTTGGCATTTCAGATTTCGAAAAAATTTTTAAAAGGCTAAAACTTCTGATCAACATATCCGATTTACTTCATTTTAGTCTTGTTGGACTTGAATTTACTTTATTTAGCATTTTCTTTAAGCCCGTATATCTTGTAAACCAATAGCCAAATCAAGAAACCGTCTACGAAAAGGTTAATCTACGCATTAATACCTTTATAACAGTATATGGCTCGACCATATCGGACGCTCCACCTAAAAGTGCAAAAGCTACCGTAATTATATAGTTGTGAGCTGCAGCACTGCTTAGTCGCGCGTTTTACATTACATCTAGGAGCTACCGCTTTCAGCGATTAGACTTGACTTAAGTATAAGTAATATGATTTTTATTACCTGATCAATTATCTGGTTTGGCAAATAATCATCGACTGGCCGTAATAAAAACAGTCTGAAGGCGAAGTGTCGCATGTTTTCGTATGATTTCCAATCGTGTGGTGCAATGGTTGTTAAATTGTAGTATGTTGCCGTAAAATAGTTTTCCAGATTATCTGCAGGCAATTTATTTAGCTTAAGCAAAAAAAACTCTAGAATTTACGCAAATGTGACTTACCGCTTACAGTATTATAATCTCCATTAATATCAGTGGATGTTACACCGATATAGTTCCTATAATCAATTATAGTGTCATTAAACGGTAGCATTTGATCTAGGAACAAATGTGACAAAGCTTCCATGCGTAGGAAAACCTCCAAGTTAGTGCTTAAGCGTCCAATAAAAGTATTATATACATTATTGCTTTCATCGTTACGATCCTTGTGGAATTTAAAAACGGCAACATTTTTATCTAGCTTATTACTGGCTGTAATGAAATTCTGCGGAAAACACAGACCTTATAAAAAAATATTTAAAAGATTAAAAATGAGAGTAGCTCTTACCTGTAAGCAATATGCGTTCCTCGGTTGTTTGGCAAGCTCTTGGATACGCGAAATACTCAAAGACCAGTGTGTATAAATTAGTTGAATGTAATCGAATTGTGTTAAAACATTTTTTTGAAAGTTGCAAAGATTATTAGCTCGCAGTAAAATTGATTTCAGGCTTTTTTGATCATTAGCTGGCAGAGTGCGTTCATTTTCCAGAAACTCATTTAGGGCTAAATTAACAATCGTTAAGCGTTTACTTAAATGAGAAGATCCATTTAAAGATTTTTCAGCAAGCTTGAGAGTTGACAATATATTCATTTTTTGTGGCAACACTTTCAAGTCAAGAATTTTCTTCTTGGTCCCCAATAAGAGCTCCAACAACTTTTGCTTTTGCCAATGTAATACTGAATTTAAAAACCGTACAACAGTATTATGATTGTGTGCAAACGATTGCTGTAGTATTTTCAAGTACTGTATTAGTTTACATACAATTGAAATAGTTTCTTTTGTTATTGGTACCATCAATGCAACATGTCGGTTTATTAATCCATCAATAAGACAATGTATTTGATCTGTATAGCTTTGCCCCATTAGTATTAATCTCGCAAAAAATTTCAGGTTTTCAAATATATCAAAAGAAAAAAGTCGTTGCGTATTTATTGACCATAATGCCAGCTGAGAGCACAACTGTCGACATCTTCTCTCATCGCAAATATAATTTTTTTCCAGGTACATATAGTGTTGCTTAGTATTGTGTTCCTGAGCTTTGTCTGGAATCTTTACAAAGGCCTTGGCGTACTTTGATAAAAATAAACTCGGCGACCAATGCACATTTTTGTATAATGCCAAAACTGGGTATTTTGATAATATGTCTGAAATTGTTTTTATGGATTTCGCTTCAATTTGAATACCGAGTTCATAGATAACTGCAGTAAAAGCTGTAAGCCGTACAATAAGTGTTGATTCTTTAAAACTTGTATAGTCATTTGAATGAATTGCCTCAATTTCGAGCATTTTTTGGCGTAAATATCCATTGGAATGTTGAGTCAGACTTTTTATGTCCTTTAAGGTCAAGTGCTTTTTTGACTCTAATATACTATCTAAAAAAATCTATGGTACGAACACAAAATCATTGCATTGCAAAAGTATTTTTTTAATTTTTCTTTTACCCGAAATATATTTCCTGAGATAGCCGATTCCATATCTTTAAGAGACGTATGAAGACCATTGAATTCCATTTTGGTGCCGACATCCGAAACATCTTTACTTTTGAACAACGTTTGTAACCATTTTTTATAAAGGTCCCAATTCGAACTAAAGTTCGACTTAGCTGTAATCTCATTGAATACAACGACATGTTCCAATAATTCAGTCATGGAATCAAATACACTCTGAAAAAACATAAATTATTAACATTAGATTTGTAGTTTCGTTTAAAAACTCAGGTTAATGTATATATAGATGCGGTTTTACGATAATCGACATCTCTGAAATGTCCCGGAGTTGTATAAAATTAAATAATTTGCCGGACAAAAGAGGAACTGCAATCAAACAGAATTAAACAGCCGTTAAACTATTTCGACTTTAAAAACAATTGAAAGTGCCTTATAGAACCAGCAGGACAGGCTGTGCTTTCTGTTTTATCTTTATAGCTACAGTTTTTGGCAAAAGGGTTTTCATAACAGATCTTGAATTATAACAAGATTTACAATATATATACGGATAAGAATATGTTCTTATACATATATGTATGTACTTACAAATACATGCAGTTCACTTGGAATAGACATTGACGCCGTAATTTGTTGCCACATATTTTGTAAAACAACAACAATGCGCTTGAGCAAGAAATAAAGTTGACAATAAAAGTCCATTGCACAGCTTATTTTCAACAATATACTCTCAGTTTGACAATTTTGGCTATTTCGTTGTATTTCTCCGATTTGAGCATCTGTTAAAAGGAACTTCAGCTGATATTGCTTTGCGGTTTTTGTTAAATCCTTGCATTGATTGCAAAGGTTGGCCAAAGTAAGAAGAGGCTTTTTTACTAAGACGTCGGATTCAACGAGTTTTTCATCCATAATATCTGCGTATTTTATTTCTAACACAGGAGCTATGGATGCTAAGGTCACTGATGTTTGATTGCTATCCATATGCTCTTTCAATGATTTCATCTTTTTGTCATGTCCCTCCAAGAAGACCCCGAAGTTTTTTAAGGTGTCTTCAGCGAACAATGCTAAAGAAATTAATGTAAGTGATTTCATTGAAACGACAATACTTGCGGCAGCTAATAATACATACATAAGGCACTTGTCTTCATTTTTCTAGATATATAACAAAATAATATTGTTTATTATTGAATTATTAATAGGGATGGGTATAACAAACAAATGTGTTATCGATTATTTCATATCAACAAAAAATCGGAAAAAAAATTAAGCACAGCTGATAAAAAAATAATAATTAATTAACATAACTTTGCTCAACGCACTTGGTTTATGCTGCATTAAGCACAATGAAAATCATCAAACATTAGAAAAGAAAGATCGATTTTCATCGAGATGCTACACAGCTGTTTATTTTTTTTTTTACATTACCAACTGCGAAGGAAATACATACTTCCATTTTGCACTGAATCAGCTGCACGACAGCACCTTGTCCAGAACATGTAGCATTAAGCATACTATTATTATATTTTCAGTAGCTTAATAGATAATTCTAAATACCTTCTTCAAATAATGTAACAGGGTATCATAAATTTTTGCAATGCAGAAGGAGGAGTGGCAAAGGATGCAGCATTCTTTTTCCATAGCTCACACGGTAATGACAAATCACTTCCACTTTTAAACGACTGGGAAAGTTCGAATATGTACAACTTGAAGTATTTCAAACCAATTAAAACTAAATTTTACATAGAGCAATATTTAGGAATCAGAACTACGATCGAAACATATTGTTTATTTTTTAGTCCTCATGTTTTACCTTCACAACAATCCCACATATCCATCCTTAAAAAAAAATCTTGAACGTTAGTGAAAACTCACTTGAATATCCTCTCTTTAAGATTCCATTGCCAATATGTAATTAGAGTGAGCAGTATAAAACAAGGGAAAAACATGCATTACAAATTTCAAGAAAAAAGTGGCTTAGCACACACATTAGATCAAGTTTGTAAATTCCAACATTTCCCACATCCAAATATTCATCTAATTTTAACTCAAATACGATTTTTTCATATCATTGCAAATTTGGGAGTTGAGACTAAATACGATAAAATAATAATGAGCCCGGTATCGGCTAGGAAATTTGTGTAATTATTAATCATATTTAGATCCAATATTTCTAAGCAAAAAATGTAGGAAAACTAAAATGGGAATATACGGAAATAATTGAACAATTTAAATATTTTTTTCGATATAGTACTTAATTTCGATTTTCGATTTTTATTTCGATT
This sequence comes from Chymomyza caudatula, assembly GCA_035041775.1. NCBI lineage: Eukaryota > Metazoa > Arthropoda > Insecta > Diptera > Drosophilidae > Chymomyza > Chymomyza caudatula. The sequence continues at coordinate 370,661 of JAWNKW010000148.1, forward strand.
ATTACTTGGATTTGCAAAAGCGCTATACATGGAACTGACTGGTCAGAACACATTTTTTTAAAATTAAGCAACATTTTTACCGTAGAAAAACACCAAACGGAATAATGCCGAACGGATTAAAGAATAATAATTACTTTTTTTTAATTGGAGCTTTCGTCGACGATAGTTTGAAATCAAAACGAAAGACTTAAATTTCTGTTTAAATGTTTTTGTATGTACTTTTAAGGAATTGATTAATGATAATTTCATCTCGAGAACATAAAAACAAACTTCTTTAATATATCTAACTTGTTAAATAATTGCTGATTAAATTCTAAATGCTTGCTAATAAAATGCCTTTGATTAAGTCTATTCGTTTGTTTGACCTCAACAACGTGCGTTGAAATTGTTCTTTTCCATTTATACCGGTTTGTTTCATTTCATTTTGTTTCGATTGCTCATGTGTTTTGTTAGAGGCAATCGCGTCGTTTTTGTAATAGTTCGTAGCAGGCATTCTTGTTCTTTAAATTCCATAATATCACCATAGTAGTCTTATGAAATAGTTTTATGTCGTGTGCTATTTGATTTATGAAAATATATATAATCTCCAAGCATTTGGATTGTATTCCGGCAAAAGTATGGAAACTTCTGAAAAAGGTAATAAAGTAACTTAGTACATATGTACATACCATTTGCACAAACAAATGCACAATAAACAATATCATGTAGGCATTTTAATGAAGATATTAAATTTCTTCTGTTAAAATGGGTGCAACCTGAGAAGTTTTAATTACTACCCATGCATTTATTTATAGAAAAAGAGCCTACCGAAGGGCAAGCGACGGAGACCAAAAGTGATAAATTAGTAACTAGTCCTGAAGTGCCCACGGGCAAAGAAATCCTGGAAACGCACACAGAAACCAAAAATAATCAGGTTACGGATGTACCCAAAATTAGTGATACAACTACGGTGGCTCTCGCGGCCAAAACCAAATCTCGTAGCCCATCAAAATCACCTGTAGGCGAAAACAACGGTGTATCGCCACACTCAAAAAGTCGTGAGGGCAGCCAATCTAGACGTTCCCGTAGTGGATCTAGTCGTTCGGCAAGTGGATCCCGCCGTTCTCGTAGTGGTTCACGGGCTTCACAACGCAGTTCGCGAAGTCGATCTAGACGTTCTCATAGCGGATCCATACGGTCAGGCCAAGGATCCAAACATTCACGTTCTCGAAGTGGATCGAAGCGTTCTCGTAGCGGATCTCGCCGTTCCCGTAGCGGATCTGTGCGTTCCCGCAGTGGCTCGGGCTCTAGACGCTCTCGTAGTGGCTCAAGACGTTCCCGTAGTGGTTCTAGACGTTCTCATAGCGGGTCTGTACGTTCTCGCAGTGGCTCTCGCCGCTCCCGAAGTGGTTCTAGACGTTCCCATAGTGGATCTGGACGTTCTCGCAGTGGATCTAGACGCTCACGCAGCGGATCTAGACGCTCACGTAGTGGATCTAGACGCTCACGTAGCGGATCTAGACGTTCCCGAAGCGGCTCTAGACGTTCTCGCAGTGGTTCTAGACGCTCACGTAGCGGATCTGGACGTTCTCGCAGTGGATCTAGACGGTCTCGAAGCGGATCTAGACGCTCTCGTAGCGGTTCTAGACGTTCTCGCAGTGGATCTAGACGCTCACGTAGTGGATCTAGACGCTCACGTAGTGGATCTAGACGCTCACGTAGTGGCTCTAGACGCTCTCGCAGCGGGTCAAGACGCTCTCGCAGCGGATCAAGACGCTCACGCAGCGGATCAAGACGTTCTCGGAGCGGATCAAGACGTTCTCGGAGCGGATCAAGACGTTCACGTAGTGGCTCTAGACGCTCTCGCAGCGGATCAAGACGTTCTCGCAGCGGATCAAGACGCTCACGTAGCGGATCTAGACGTTCTCGAAGTGGATCTAAACGTTCTCGTAGCCGCTCTATAAGCCATGTCTCCAAACGTAGCCGCAGTGGATCAAAAAGTGGTGATGACGCCGAGAAACATGTCTCTAAAAACGGCTCGCGCTCTGGCAGTATGTCACCATCTGTTAATGGCTCAAAGCCTAAAAGGGCGGTGTTAAGTGACTCCGAAGGTAAGTATTTCTGTGTGGAATTAGTAAAATTTATTAACATGCAACTTTAACGTAGACGATGCCCCACAAATTCCGAAAAAGCGCGCTAAAATTACGGACACTGATAACGAGGAGGAAGAGGAGCAAGGAGAGAAACCCGAGGATCCGGAGAAAGTACAAGACAAAAATGGAGAAAGCTCTGATGATGAAAACACTCCAATTTCTAATGAGCCAGGGTAAGCAATCCCAATCAAATGTTGATTTTTTTTGAAAATAAAGTACATTGAAATAATTTTTCGTTTAGAAATGACAACTTTGTTTCGGACTTTGATGCAATGTTATTGCGGAAAAAGGAAGAAAAGCGTGTTCGCCGACGCAAACGAGACATTGATCTTATTAATGATAATGACGATCTAATTGACCAGTTAATTATAAACATGAAAAACGCATCTGACGACGATCGACAGCTTAATGTAACCGGCAAGCCAGCTACAAAAAAAATTTCAATGCTAAAACAAGTGATGTCTCAGCTTATTAAAAAGGATCTACAACTTGCATTTTTAGAACACAATATACTCAACGTACTTACAGACTGGCTGGCTCCTTTGCCAAATAAAAGTCTACCTTGCCTTCAAATACGGGAAAGCATACTAAAACTATTGTCAGATGTAAGTCTATATTTTTTGTTCACTTTTAATGTTACATTACAAGTACACGATGAATTTGATATTGCAGTTTCCAACCATAGATAAAAGTTATCTAAAGCAATCGGGTATCGGGAAAGCTGTAATGTATTTGTACAAACATCCACTCGAGACAAAACAAAATCGTGATCGTGCCGGTCGTTTAATATCTGAATGGGCACGTCCAATATTCAATTTAAGCTGTGACTTCTCTGCGATGAGCAAGGAGGAACGCCAAGAACGTGATCTTGCACAAATGTCTCGCAATCGTCTTAAGAGTCCCGATCCACAACCAACTTCATCAAACAAACGTTCACTTAATCACTTTTCAAGTGAAGATAAATTACTTCGTCCTGGAGATCCAGGCTGGGTAGCCCGCGCTCGTGTACCAATGCCATCAAACAAGGATTATGTAGTTCGACCAAAATCAACTGTCGAAGGCGAGATTTCTGCGGTATGTCACCTGTCGCACGATTTATTAATTCGAAAAAACTAATTTTTATTACATTTTTAGCCAGCTAAGAAGAAACCGAATCGGTATGAGAAACATATGAAGAGATTTTTAGACTCAAAACGCTTAAAAGAAAGTCGTCGTGCTGTTGAAATATCTATAGAAGGTCGCAAAATGGCATTGTAAAGAAACTAAACATTTATTAACAACCTTTGTCTTCGTCATGTAAACAACTTAAACGTAGAACAAAACAAATAAATTATATTTTTAAATATATAAAAGTAATATCCAACGTAAAACACGTTGTATATTACTATAGTACAATTTATACTAAATTTGTTTCAATATTTTTTGTACAAAAACAATGGCAGTGAAGAGAAGAAATGTTTACCCAATTGCTGTAATTGTATTTGTACAGCTTTTATTGAACTTTATCGTAAAGCAGATAGAACACAAGAGTATCAATAATTGATCAATAGAGAGAGCATTTACGAACCAATGTCTAAAGTTTAGCAACAATACTAAGTCTGAATGCAGAGCAAAGGCCTTTTACAGCACAATCAGAGTGGCAGATGGTTACTCTTTAAACCTTCTACACAAAGTGTTAAGGGGTTTTATAGATTTGTGCAATGTATGTAACAGGCATAAGTTCCATGAGCAAAAAGTCATCAATGACTCTGGTAGCGATTGGACCATGTCCGTCTGTTTGGCTGAGTCGCTCGTTCTGGGAGACCATAATAGCTAGCGACACAAAATGTTACCAAAAAAAACGCGTAATCCCATGTAAGATGAAGTTTGTCTAATTGGGTTGAGCAGTTTACAGCCGCATCGTTGAATCTATCAACTTGAAACTTGGCAGATGTTTGCGTCGTGCTTATGTGCATCTAAGTTACAAAAATTATTCAAATCGGATAATTACATCAAAAGTTTGCCCCTGTAGGCAAACTTCTCAATTGGAACTGCCTAAAAGGAGAATGCTTACAGTCTTATCGAACTTGTGAAAAGAGACATACTTCCATTCCCATTGCACCATTTAGTGTCTATGGGTAAAAAAAAGGGTACAGGGTATTCCACTGTCGGGCAACATCCCGACTGTCTGCATTAAATTGTTTTTTGTGCTTTATGTTTGATGCACGCAAACACAGGGCATATGTTATACAAGGTATGACGCTCGCTCATTTTTAGTGTACTAACATCAATTATGGAGGTTGTGTCCACGCATATTTAGTACCTTAGCCGGCAAACGGCTCATACCTTGTACCATATGCCTTGCTCAAACAAACATAGGTACGTAATTGTTGTTGTAACGGCTTGGAGACCACATCGTATGTAGGTTAGGGAATAAATTTTGTTAGGGTTTTATAAAGATAAAGGTGGAGAAAAGAGAAGGAATAAAAAACAAAATAAACATATTAATAATGTTAATGTTAAAATAGTGTTCGTCGAAAACAACTTAATCAGTTGGAGGAAGCGGGCTGCCTCAATTGGATTGGTTCAGAGTGATATTGGTGTCAGTGGGATTCAGGGGCATTTAAATATGTGCGTGGTGGAGTCGGGGCTGATGTTACAGGGGGGACAGGCATCCAACACCTCGGGGTTTATTCTGGCTAGGTACCTGTTAAGCAGTGAGGAATAGCCAGAGCGGAGTTGGGCGAGGGCGGATCTAGTTTGCCTTGGGAGTGTAGATTCGGACGGATTGATAGGGGGTGGGGACGACCACCCAAATCTATGTTGGGTCTGGCGGAATTTAGGTGGTGTTCAACAGCCTTAGTATGCAGGACTTGTAGCATATCTTTAGTGGGAAATTGGAGGCTGATGATATTTTCGACGACAGGCATTTCACGTCGGAGGTCGAATTGCACTGGGCGAGGCCTAGTGGAAGGGGGTCGTGTAGAGGCGTTGTGGTTAGGGTGTTGTTGGGTAAGAAAGTACGTAATTGTTATACACAGTGGTTGACATTTGCCCTTGACTGAGTGTAGATCCGAACAGACTAGGCCCCCCATTTGTCATACGTATTTACTAAGCAATAGTAAAATAATCTTAGATCCATTGATCATGTGCTGTTCGTAAGCACGAGATACTATAAAGCTTCTAGCTATTTCATAGCCAAATGGATTATTAAACAAATATTTTGCTTATTCTAAAAAAAGTTGTATATGTAAGTTTAAAATTTACTACAATTTAACTTTATAGCAGACATTTAACAACTTCTATAAGCGGCTATTCGACCTGATTTAATCTTTATGCCGATCTATGAGGGGGGGAAACAATCTTTGGCTTTATAAGAAGAAAGCCAGCATTCAATAATAATATTAATAACCACTGTTCATATAAGCAAACTGTGTTTATACGCATGTTTGTTTGCACAAGACTCCGCCGTAATCTGACCGAAGTTGTTTTGATTTGACTTACAAATGTACCACAAATCATATAGATACTTCAAGACTATCAACACTAAAAAAAAAGAAAAAAAAAAGAGAGCATTTAATAAATGTCAAATTAAGGGCATTTTTTTTGTTAAGTTAGTATCCCTGTCGGAAATTGGATGCAATCATATCAAACAATTTAAACACCACAATCTGAACCAAACAGTTCACAAAAGACCGCCAGCGATCTCTGCTTAAAGAGTTATTGCAAAAATGCATATCTTTCTAATAAATTGCATAGAATTATACGAGTTTTATATACCATAAACATTGGACACATACGCATTTCCACTGGGGTTGAATTTTTCAAACGCTCTCCTCTATGACAAGTGTATTATTGTTCGTGTGTGTACTAGTAAGCCATTATCTCTTTTGGAATCACCAACACCAAGCACCGACACTTCGGTTGTGTTCACCTTTGCTGCTATCGGGGGCTAATATTAAACCGGTTGCAGCTCTAGATTTTGATTCAAACATATATTGTCTGGCCAGCGTGTTGGTCGATTATTGTTCGGTTACGGGTCAAAAGCGACTAAACATTTGCGAAAAATGTCAGGACCAAAAAAAAATGCCAAAATAGGCATTGTGGGCAGGTAAGAGACAGCTTCTAATTCTTACTTTTGCGCTATATTATTGTTCAGCATGCGACTTTTAGTGGCCTCATTGGACGCTCTTGGTCCATGCTCTTTGCCTCGGTTGGCTATCAGGTGGTTCTATACGATATACAACCTGCACAGGTGGCAACTGCGCTTACGGCAACCCAAAAAGAGTTGCTGGATTTGGAGGCCAAAGGTTTACTTCGTGGCAAATTGAATGCGGAGCAACAGTTTAAGTGCATATCCGGCACAAATGATCTAAAGGAATTAGTGAGAGGCGCAATCTTTATACAAGAGTGTATACCAGAGGTTTTGGATCTGAAGAAAGCGCTTTATAAACAACTTGATGAGGTCGTCGAGGAAAATACTATATTGTCTAGTTCAACAAGCACTTTCCTGCCATCTCTGTTTAGTGCTGACTTGAAACACAAGCATAATGTAAGTATTACAAATTATCTAGTAAACACGTAACAATCAAGATTAGAAGTCTTAATTCGCTCACCACTTTAAGATTTTACTTGTGTATGAGTCGTTTTATAAACTGAGTGTACAGTCAGCATACAAATTATTCGGACACTAAAACATTGCGTACTTAGGGAACGTTTTTTTTATTGCATATCATAAAAACTGAACAATCTTGATAAAATGACAAAAAAATATGTTTTCCATGCATATTAGGTATACCCTGTACACAAAGTGTAAAAGGGTATTATAGATTTGTGCAATGTATGTAACAGGCAGAAGGAGGCGTGGCAGACCATATGTTCCATGGGCAAAAATGGATAGGAGCAATAGTCGAGTCTATATAACCATGTCTGTCTGTCCGTGTTGTAACGTGTTTCTCAGAGACTATAGGAGTTACAGCAAAAAAATTTTACCAAAAAGATGCGCATTTTCCGGGAAATGTGCAAGTTTATCGATTTATGTCGATATCTCACACCCTTCCCCCGTGACAGAATTTCGTGGTTCACAGCCGCTCCGTTTAATCTATCAACTCTAAACTCAACATAAGTTTGCGTAGTGTTTATGTTCATCTATGGTATATTATAAAAATCATTGAAATCGGATAAATACATCAAAAGTTAAAGTCAAAAATTGGTTGATATAAACTGCTCCAATATTGCAATGCCTGTAGATATGGGCACATGTGAGCTAGAGTTACCAAATTTGGTATGGAGACTCGTGGGAGTTAAATCATTAAAACTGTATTCACCTTTTTTCAATAGAAGCCCCCATCCCCCGCAATCGATTTACCTTAGTTACTACCGCACCCGCAACATATTGATTTAAAAATTGCCACATATATTTTTTAACGTGTTTTTGATATATGTTTCAAAATTCAACGTTATTGGCCCAAGAATACTGCAGTTATGAGCATACAAGTAATTTTTGCCCCATAATAACCAACTTCCCAATAGAAAAGTGTTTACAGTCATATCGATCTTATGAAAAGAGACATAAAAGTTGATACTTCCGTTCCCATTTTACCGTATTTAGTGTCAAATTTTTTTATAGTTATCTTACGTTACACCTTCAATAGAGTTAGTTTTGCAGTGATTTTCATTAAACTCGATAAAATTGGACAAGCTAAAATTACATCTGGGAAAGCGTAGTTTTTGCGATATTAAAAGATTAAATGGGCAATCAATTCTACTGCACACAGTATTATTCAAAAATACATTAACACTAAAGAATTGGCTGATCACAAGTAGACTGGAGTAATTGTAGTAGTTGCTCATTTGATCCAAATAAACAAACGCTCAGGGGTGTGCCAGAAATCTCTAGATGGTTACATTTTAATTCTCCTAACAAGTCCATCAGCAATATGATTTCTTGTTAGATTTCCCATGTTCTCTAGGATATTTCTGGCACATTGATAAATTGCTTTTTGGTTTAAATTCGTTTTAAAAAGATACCTAGCGTGCCGACAACTGGCTTTGGGTTAAAGTTCAGAGAAAAGAGAAAGAGATTTCTGGCACACTCCTGGACACCTTGATAAAATGTCGTACGGATGTTGAACATCGTAAATCTTGCATCAAGCAGAAGGGGATTTTTCATTTTAGTCTGTGAAAAAGTCAACTACATGGTAGAATAATGTGAGGTATGATTACTCAGAGTAGTTGCCTCTTTTCTGGCACCGCAAAGTGTATATATGTATGTATTCATAACATATCTCGACGGCAACTCTATGCGACTTGCTTCAAATCGGAATGCATTCTATATCGAGCGCGATTTTGTGAGAGGTTTTTGACTCTTACTTGAAAATATCGCTTCGTGTAACAAGCGCCTAAGTAAAATCATGTCTGGAAGCTCTCTTCTTCTTCGTTAATACGAAGTGTCCTTTATATTTTCATGCCATGTTTTCTCTCGCTTTTACAACAGCAGCGTATTCTCAGTGCATCCTATGTACAATGGTTTAGTTGATATTCCTTTCAAATCACATTAGTGGGTGATTTCGTGAATTTTTCTGAATTTGCGTAATTTTGAGTATTTTTGTATTTCTGCTGCTGGAGGTTCAATGTGCAATTGACTTTGGCACTCCTTGACGACAGGAGTAGATGTCAACAGATGCACTGTCTACGTACAAGCAAATTTAAAAGAATTTAAGCACAAGCAATTGCATAATGAATGACCTCAATTTTCTAACTCTTCATTTATTTTGAAATTCAAGTTTACTCTCAACGCTGCGTTTTTGCATTATAAAAATAATTTCCAGTCGTTGTTCGTCCAATTTCACAAGTGGTTTCTTACAAACAAACGAACAGCTGACTGTCATTTCATCAGCCTATACTATAGTATTTTAGGTCATTCACCATAACCACAAATATATATGTATATGAGCAAAACAAATATAAGCTAACTAGGGGGCTCCACCCCCTGCTCGCTCCGATCGCCAAACCCCTGTGCCCTTCTAGAGGTAGATCATATTCCTTTTCCCGTTTTCCTTCCTCTTTTTGTTCTTCTTCATCTTCTTCTCCTTTCTCATTGTCTTCATCCACTTTTGCCTCTTAATCTTCTTCATGCCTTCTTCAGATTGCCTGACTATGTGCATAGTTTTGAAAAACAAAATAATGGAAGGCTTTGAGATTTTGTGTCATTTTACGTAGTTTGACGCGTTTTTATCCACCAAAATATGATTTTCTTTTTTGATAATTTTTACACTGCATGAACAGTATTGCCGGGTTTACACTGGGACACACAGCGTCACACATTCTCATTGTGAACACAAGTAATCGTTTGGTGTGACGCGCATTTTGGAGAACAAAATGTGTCACCGCAGTGTAAGCAGCTGTGTCAAAAAAATGGTTCAAATAAACAATTTTTCGCCTGCATATCGAACATGCTGGTTCTTTTTTACACTGTGACAATAACAACGTTGTGTGTTAAATTTAAAAAAAAAAAGCTTATTTAAATAAAACTTAAAAAAAAAAATTGGATTCAATGAATAATAATGATCGTGTGCGCCGTGTGGTAATAAAAGTGACATGCACATTAAATGTTCGCTCTCGAATGACTCTTTTCGCAGTTCTTCTTCACGAACTTGTTCATTTACTTTTCGCGAACTTCTGGCCACAGCGTCATACTGTGTCCCCAATATAAACACTTTCCACGTGTGACATCCATTGGCTCACACAGGCACACGTCACACTGTCATAGTGCCATACAGTGTAAACTCGGCATAACAGTGTGCAAAGCTGATAGCTTTTATAGTGTAGTAGTAAATGGCGAAATTCTGTCACGGGGAATAGGCTAAGATATTACTACAAAAAAGAGCCTATTTTCCAAGATCCTGTCTATCCAAAATGCAAAACAATTGGTTCAGGAACTTAGGCGTGAAAAGGGAACAGACACACAGATAGACAGAGTTACTTTCAAATTTATAATATTAGTATAGATAAGCAGACTATAGTGAGCACCCTAATTACTTTGGGGTGGTCGTATTGCTGCAGCTGGAGCTAGAAAAATATCGTTCATTAACGACATAATGGACAAGCATATTTATGAAGACATTTTAAGAAAAAGTTTAAGCGAAAATGCCAAAGACATTCATGTTCCTACAAGACAACGACCCAAAACATTCGTCATATTGATAAAGGAATGGAAATTTTGGAAGAGACGATAGCGAGAGGATAACGTTTCCATCGTAGCATTCCTTGAAAACGGTATTAATGGAAGAATTGGGAAAATTAGCGCCAATGATACCAATACTTGAGTAAAACCCATTCGCCGACTAATAAAAGTAATCAGTGAAATTTAAGACGATTATAAATTTGATATGATTTCCATTAGTATTCGTTTAAAATTTTTTTTTTTGCCAAACGCGAATTATCTTGTTTTTATTTTATGAACATAGTTTTGAATAATATATTATGTTATTGCTGGGAAAAAATTTGTGTTATCTTAACTGTATGTCAAGCAATAAAACTAGAATGTTAATGGTGTCCGAAGACTTTATCGGCTGACTGTATTTACAAATGTGGGTAAACAAGTTATTGCGCGTTTCTAGGTCGTTTGTTCAATTATAGCTGCGATTTAATTCTAATGCCAAATCGGTGTTTCCCAGCTTGGAGCTGACGTCCATAAACGTAATACATCACTATTGTTTAGAAGTTTTCCTAATTAAACGTATGTAGTATACTAGATGTTCGTAATATTATTAATTTTAATAGATCTCAATTTCTCAAGTAGCCTATAAACTCCATTAAATATATAGACAAATCGTTTTACCGTTTCTGAGCCGTTTTCTAGCTAAATATTTGAAATTTCACAATCAAGGGAGTCGTCTTTGTTTGTAATTAAATCTGTAAATCGATGGATTTGTCCAACGTAACCTATCCATATCTGGGTAACCTATCCTATAATATCGGAGCGATTTTTTCGAGGACGATAATAGCACATACCGACATTTTTTAATTCAAATAGCAAATATCGGCTACTATGTATTTTTCCAATAAATAGCAAAAGCGTGACGTAAAAATTGAAAGGTGTACCAATTAAAAATAGATAGATAAAAATTCTGCGTGACATTGTGCGAGAAATTTGTGAAAACCAGTGGAAATTCGTCAAACGGAAGATTGTGGGATGTTCATAATCACCTGATCCAAAACAGAAATATGAGATCAAATCGGCGTAAAGAAGAAGATGAGAACTTAGCTAAGGTGCAAGTGCTTAGAAAAAGGGACAGGAAAAAGGAATGAAAATCATATTTCAAGACTTGCTCTAAAATATTTGGGTCGCATCTGCTGTGGAACTTGTTCTAGACAACAAAAGTAGGCCCTTCCTCAAATCGCTGAACGCAAATTTGTGGCGATAAATTATATATATATTATCGATACGGCGATATTGTATATAGAACAATTTCGAAAATCGAAATACGATATATTTTAAAATATGAACAATCCTAGTTAGAATGGTTTTTTACGGACAAAACTTCACCAATATATGTATTTAAACAATGTAACAACTTACGTCAATCCAATCCTGCTGTTATTTTTTTTTTATTTTGCAGTGATTTTTTGTGTTTCTTTAAAATGTACATATGGGTCTTATATTAAAGAGTTGTATAGATATAGAGAATGATTTGATTCTATAATAAAAGATCGATTTTCAATGGGAAAGATAATTGTAGCATATAGAAAAAGAAGCTTTAGCTTAGCCAGTAATGGCTACATCAACTTTATCAACTACACTAGTTGTTCTTAAGATATAGACTTTGTATAAAGCCTATTAGAGAATATTCTATCATCTTCATATGATCCTGCTTTCCCATAGAAATGAGAAGTTCTGCAACTGAGCGCAGAATGCAGTGAAATTCGCAGCTTATCGATGATACGTCTTTATTTGGGAGGCTTTTGCTGGTCCTCGCAATTTTTTATCAGTTGTATACAACTCTTAAAAAACTATAAATAATAAAGTAATGAACTGGAACATAATATTGCTATAAGATATTTCAGAAAATCTCAAGGTCCGGCAAATTAGAAATTTGACCTATGAACTCTGCAATATAAGCTTTAATTACTTTTGACCTCTCAAAAGTGCGAACTAAAATATTCTGAAGTTTGATTTAATTCAAAGATTTTGTATGCATCGAAAAAACATGATTGCTCTTTTTGTACAATGATTAATAATAGTTTTAGGTAACAAATAATATATGTAATACTAAGAATTAATAATATTTTTCAGGTTCTTGTTTCGCATCCGGTGAATCCGCCGTACTATGTACCGCTAGTTGAAATTGTGCCCGCACCATGGACGAAGCCAGAAAACATTAAAACCACTCGCGCTTTGATGGACGAAATTGGTCAAAAACCAGTTACATTGTCTAGAGAAATTGAGGGCTTTGCACTGAATCGTATACAGTACGCTATATTAAATGAAACATGGCGTTTGATAGAAGATGGAATTTTGGACGTTAAGGACATTGACAGTGTCATGTCTGATGGTCTGGGCATGCGATATGCTTTCTTGGGCCCATTGGAAACAGCGCACTTAAATGCCGAGGGTATGGAAAATTACTTTGAACGTTATTCAAAAACCATCTATGCTGTAAGTGAAACAATGGGAGCTACCCCGAAAATGGAAGGCCCTACAGCTGCGGATATAGCAAAACAAATTAATGCGATGGTACCACTTGATAAACTAGCAGAACGTCGGTTATACCGGGATACGTGCTTGACTCGTTTGAGCATGCTTAAGAAGCAACTAAATGAAAAGTAAAAACAATACAGCATTTATTCATACAAAGGAGTTAAAAGAAACACCTATAATATATGTAGTATGTATTTAACTCTTGTGTATTTTAACGTTACAAATAAAGATGTTTAAACCTAATATAAACATGTTGAATGTAGCTTAACAATGAAAATTTAATGATAAAAAAACAACAGAAACATAAACTTCAAATTGACAAAGCTGTTAATAGGATAATCCATTTTTATAATTTTCTTAAAATATATAAATAGTTGTGACCAATGCTCTAAGCCTTATGGTCACTATGACAGATATATCCTTATAGTTAAACAAGCTGCCTGTCGATCACTACTGAGCGTTTATTCGGCAATAAATTGAATACGACTCAAATACTTAAATTTCTAAAAATCCAAAAAAAAAAATATAAATATATGTTAAGCTAAGGCCACTTTCACTTTCTTTCCTGATACTTTCCTATGGATGGTTTCCCCGATGATTTTTTAACGGAGATCTTTTACCATCAATTCTATTTATGCGAGGTTTGGCTATGCCAGAGTAATCCACATTCTTTGAGAAGCTTGGCCGTCGAACATTTAGAGTCGGTGGACCATTAAGATATTGCGGGTTTTCCTTAGATTTTGTTACAGTTCTTTGTTGATAGCGCACTTGAGGCATTGGCGTACTTGTATGAAACCCAGCTTTCATTTCCATGTCATGCGAAGAGTTAATAGAGCCGCAAGTTGCAGGCTTTATATTCGGTACTACACGTTTAAATGGTGCAACTATTCTCATAGGCGTCTTACTTTTTATATTGGATTCCGAAAATTTTGATTCAGACATTTTTATTCTAGTTCCTAACCCAGCCCTTGCTGTACATTTATTTGTTACCGTTGTGGGTGAATCTATCGAAATGGAGTTTCGACGCTGTCTAAATGCTGATATTTTATCACAATTAATGCTAGACAATTCCTTGTGATTCGGTTTTAATGACAAAGTTCCTCCAATTGGTTGTACTTTGTCATGTATAGATAATGATACCGAACGACGACGTACAAAGCCTATTTCCTCTTTGGTGTTGGTTACTTGCTTATGTGATGGGGACGGACATACTATGTTCGGTGGTAGTTGTGAAACACTTGTTGAAGGATTCACAACAAGTATGAAAGTGGATCTGTTGTTTTGGAATACTGTATTTAGTTTTGTCTCATTATGCTCGCTGGTATTATTTTCATTTTCGATTTCCACAACTTGGCCAAGGTTTTGCCGTTCCAAGAGATCTTTAATTTGCTTTAGCAGATTTGGGTCAGTTACATGCTTCATACAGCTTTCGTTGTGCGCCTTGGTATCGCGACTTTTTATAGGAGTGGACATTTCATTGTCAAATGTAGTTACAGGAGTTACCTTCGAATCCAGATCTTCGCGGAGCGGTTTCTGTTTATTAGTACATTCAGCACTACTTCGGTCCTGGAAAAAAAAAGAATTAAAAATAGATTGCTCATTCTGGAAACCAATAGAATTAACAGCAGTTTTACGTACTTGTAGCTCAATATCAAAAGTGCCTTGTCGGGTATATATGGGCGACATAGTTTTCCCTGACTGGGTCGCTGCATCAACGCAAACATAATTTTGTAAAATTGCCGCACTTAGAGCTTTCATAATTGCATCGAATTGAGTTCTTTTATGTGTCTCTAAGTTATCACGAACCAGATCTTTTAAATCCTGCAGCAGCTTAGCAACTTCGTTTCTATCTATCTTTAATATTGAGGTAGCTTCCTTTTTAGTTGCGCATTTCTCATTTGATGAAGTTTCTGAGATATTCTCCAGCATGGGTAATGTTAACATTTTTAAATCGGCTTCAAACTTTTTATGTGAATTGAAATTTGGCGAATCACTGTCATCTTCTACAAGCTTTAGTGGCGATTCCGCAGCGAGCATTTGCGAGTGTTCGGTAAACATTGGTTTTTCAAAGTTAAGGAAAGCGTTTTTTGAAGGAGTATGTATGGCTCCGGGTGGTACACCGAGTTTCAGCAATTGTTTCTGAATTGAGTATGTAGAACTCTTGCTTTTTTGTCTTACAGTATCATTGCTAGCATGTAAAACTCCAGCGTTTCCAACATTTTGAGCGCCCAAACCCACAGGAGGACTCTCACTGCTGAGGTCAGGGTACTCACTAATAACTACTTCAAAGGCTTGAGCAGCAACTTCTGGTGATGCCACATCGTGTGTCTCCAAATTGAGCCCCTAAAGAAATAATAATTCATGATACTTCACGCTTTTAAAAGAAATGCAGCAATTTAAAAAACCTTTAAGCAAGCCTCTTTTGCCACAACATCAAAGGGGTCGTAGGGGTCTTGAAAATGCGTTGCGGTTGGTTCTGCAGTCACTGTTTCATTTTTCCGAGACTCATTCTCGCAAAAGAAGTCAATAAGGTTTTCAGCGTCAGCCATATTTGTTTAAATAAACACAAGTACGTATAAAACTAAATTGGCGCAAATCGTTCAAAACCAAGCCTACTTTCCCGCTGCCAGGGAGGAGAAGTATTTATATTGTGAGTATAAATGCAAATACTCGGTACTTATCGAAATAAAAAGTGAAATTGTTCCATTCTTATCGTTCCAAGCTGATAGATATATCAGGCTTGTATATTGATAAATATAAAAACAATGACGATATATTTATGAATCAAGAAGAAGAACTGCATTAATTTTGTAGACCATTTTGTTAATGTCATACACTGCTATAATCAGAAGTTTTTATTGAATCACTTAAGTACTGGCACTCAAATCTAATTATACTTCCTACTTCAACATACGAATATATATATATATACATATGTATTTACTTGTGGAATGTGTAAAACAATATAAGAATTTATAACTAAATAGATCTTCCAATTAAGTTCAAAGGTTTGCTTACTTTAAGTGCATTAAACATGACTGACAAGATGACCTTGCTTTTGTCCACTATGTGCTGGGCATTTATAACTTTTATAATGCTAAATATCTGCTATAGCAATATGTTGGGCGTGAAGGCAGAATTAAATTTGGATAAGCTCGACTTGCACCGTCAACTTCCAGATGAATTATTGAAGTCAAACTTTACACCCAACGACTTGAAAGAGCTGTTTCGCAATAAATGCATTAATGTGTCGGGTGAAGAGGCCGGAACTCGAGCATTTACGGATATTGAAGCTGGCTTGGGTGTGCTCACTGAGTGTGTAAACAATTTAGTAAACTACACAACAATGCAGCAAGAAATCGATGAAGCAAGTCCACGAGGAGAATTAGATGTAGTTTTTAATAAGTATTGTAATAAACGATCGAATGCACTAGACTGCGTTGATACTTTTAGTGCTAAATTATTGCCGTGCTTGGATAAGGATGAGCAAGAGAGTCAAGATGTTATAAAACGTATTATACGAAGCTTATTGAATTTTGTATGCCACAAGGATGGAGACCAAATAGCTTTATTTATTGCCGAAAAGGGGCCTCAGTGCTTTGATTCGAAAAAAGACAATATACAGCAGTGCATTAATAGTACATTTTCGTCATATATTAATGCTGCGGACATAAGTGATAATAAAATAAAATCTATACCTAAATTGGTAGTGGGCCAACAACAATGTGATGATTTAAAAACCCTTGAAAAATGCATTGTTGAACATTTAGAAGATTGTTCAGAAATCACTCCAGCCAATTTAGTAGAATCTATGTTCAACTTTATTAAAAATGAAACTATATGCCGCAATTTTAAAGGTATCGCGGCTTCAAAACAATCATCGGTAAGCGGCGCCAATGGCTTCAAGCTTCCAAATTATAACCTAATGGTTTATTTCTTAATGTTTCCTATTTTTAAGTTAGTTTCACCATTAGTGCTTTATTAAGTTAAAAGTATGTATATCTATATGGCAGCTCTGTTAATCGTAATCTCTCTAAAAGCAATTAGGCGATGTTTAAAAAAAGAATCACGCTTATATGCAAAAATCTCATAATTTTATTTCACGAATTCATATGTACATACATTTTAGGTACATCATAAAAAGGGAATAGGCTTAAAAATACTCTGTAATATTTTGTAAACAAAAGGAATGTATCTTATGCTAGGAGTTGTATAAATAAAGAAATATACCCAAACATACTCAAAATTATGTTAAATGCTTCTCTGAATCTAGTATAAATGGGTCATTACGGGCATTATGTCGCATTCATGCTGGCACCGTCGCAATAGCGTTTCCACTGGTTGAACAGCCGCTACTACTACTAACAATTGCTGTGACAGAAAAGTGAAGGTGAAAATAAAATAGATTTTTAAAATACAAAATGCAACTATTCTATTTGTCGCTATCATTGTGTTTACCTAAGCTGTCATTTAATTCTGTTTAAGCGATGACATTTCCCTTCTTTTTTTTTATCGATTTTACTTTGTATAATATACAAGAGTAGCTTAAGTCTACATAAGAAAATGTTGAGTTATTGTGTTCTGGAGCTTTATACGGGTCATAACGAGTAACCATTACTTTTTTAAAACTTGTATATTACTTTTTTCATAAACTTAAAAAAGGAATGGTGACTTGTAATGACTTCTATAAAGCTCTAGAACGCAATACCTCAACATTTTCTTATGTCGACTTAAGCTACTCTTCCACATGACTACAGATATATTAGATGGATTTTTAAGATTGTTCCCTAAACTTAATTGGCAGTCTCGAAAGTGTAATAGGGCATACATCAGTGTACAATGATTTTTGAAATTGATACTCGTGTCACAATTTTGTTGAAATAATCAAATGCGAAGGTAGGTCAAATAACAAAATGACTGAACCTAATAAATTATGCCCATATTTTGGTAAAACTTAAAAAAAAGGTAAAAGGTTTTCGAATTATCGCTGTACGGAAAAGGTATGTTTTACTCCAGGGTTTTTATTAGGTTTTTTTTTGTATCGTGGCATTTTTTCGATATTCCTTAATAACTTCTCCATTTCTCTACCGATTTTGCTCAAATTGGTGTTAAAATGTTCGCAAAGAATCAATTTATCGAATGCAAAAATAGCCCGTTAAACAATATTCAATTAAAAAAAAAATTTGAGTTCATTGCCCAGTAACTTGCAATCGAATCAAGTTAGACCAAAAGCATCTGGAAAACATAGTTTTGGAAAAAAATCTTATCGCTAAATCTATATTGTCAAATGAAGATATATAGCGGTTTAAGTGGAATCTCCTTTAAAATACCGATATTAGCAAAATTCTCAAAGCCTGAGGGTGACCGGAAAAAACTACGTACGGAGCGATATTGAGGAAAGGTAGCTTAAAAATGATCACCCATCAGAGTTCTTAAATAACTTAAATAACACTCGTGTTAAGTAGTGTAATCAGAGTAGACTTAGAGGGAGTACTACTTATTGATAGTATGTGAAAACATTTTTATGTACGAAATGTTCAAATGAAACAAATAACAGCTGATTGAACCTGTAACTGATCAATGTGAATGGAATTTCCTTCAATCACTGCGAATCGGGTATAAGTCACAATAGATCGTAGGCATAGTTTTGTTGACAGTCGATAGCTCAGCTTGTTTTCAAGATTACTCCTCTCTAGTTGTTAATCATATGTCGGTGTTTCACATTATTGATATTGACAAACAATTCAAATTCTACATAATATAACTTACAAGATGCAGCAAACACCACATATTGTGTATAATTACAACCAACTGTCTATTTCTAGGTAAACAGAATGAAGAAATGGTACACGAGAATAAATAGAAATATACATATGTGTGAACAAAGGAACTCGGCCTTGGAACCGAATCTTTTAAAAGAAAATCTCACTATTTTGCTGTAAATACTTTCTCAATATGGAGTACTTTCCCACTCGTGATAATGTAGACGGCGAAAATGCAACAACAAATAAGCTAAAGATCACAAACTTCAATATTATAGCTATCTTTATTGCTATAGTTATGCGTTTAGTTTCCATTGCAATGAATTGGTACTTGGCATTTGATTTTTGGAAGTCTGAAAAGTATGCGTATTGCGACTGGACGATTGCATCAATTATAATTCCCATGATTGTGACATCATTAATTGGTTTTAACATGTAAGAATCAGAGAGTACTTCAAGCATATTTGTAGTTTATTAAAGAGACCTTAAAACCAATTTATGTTTTGCAGATTGATTTCGAATGAAATGTGCCACGATCAAATGCATTATATGGGCATTTTATGGAAGATAGTATTTTCATATTTTTTCCGAGATGGCTACACATTGATTTGGGCCATAAAGTGCAATGAAGCCATGGAACGTGGCGATAAGGACGCTCAGATTAAGTATAAAAGCGTGCCTTTTTTATTGTATCCGAACTAATGGAAGTTTTGTTTCAGATTCTATAGAAAAAGCGTAAAGGAAGAGTGTAATGTTGGATTAATACGCCTTTTTGATTCGTTTTTAGAGTCTGCTCCTCAGAAAATACTGCAGCTTGCAATAATATTAAATAATTTGTCAATGCTAACATGTAATGTTCAAAATATTTCTCTGCAACTAATGCCATATTAATAGTTAAATCTTATTTTTATTAACAGATTTACGTGGGTTCACATTTGGAATATACTTTGGAAGTATAGCCTGGTGCTTAGTAGCTTACAATCGCTCTAATCGGTTAGTGCAACTAGATAAATACGATATAGGACAAAAAGGACTTGTGTTACAGTTTTGTTTCCTTCTGTGTTTTACGGGTCAGTGTGCTAATTCACATTTTAATTATTTACCTTAGACTTTTACATTTTTGTGTATTAACTATGCAGCTTCATATTTATTTATTTATTTTTATTGGTTTTGTTCTGTTTTAGTTTCTCGCACAGTATGCATTGCATATATGGCCAGCATATTTCCGTTGTACACATTTCTTGCTTGTGTTGCACACGTTATTTTATGTGGAACTGTAGTTTATATAGTTGATAAGCCAAAATTCGCAAACTCAAATTTATTTAATTACTTATTTTCGATTACTTTTGGAGTTGTATATCTATTTATTTTTGTACCTATTACAGATGCAAGCACCAAAAATAGGTATTTAATCTATTTATCATTATGTCTTTTAGAAAATATTACTGTCTGTATATTATACATTCAACCAATATTTGCTATATGTATTATTGTTTTCTATATAATTGCCATTATTTTAATGATATATTATTACGCTTATTATCATCCACGAACTGCTGCACGTTCTCCGGTGAGCCTGTAATTGTGTAAACTTAGATGCAATTGTAAACGAGTGTGCCTTTTTAATAATATAAGATATTTTTTTAATAAACAAAAAAGAATTAAGCCAATGTTTTTTTGAAGTTAACGTACAATCTTTGATATGCAGCATACTAAGTGCGGTATTTTATGCATGCATTAGTATTTTTTAGTAGATCGTTTCAATTAGTTAAAATTTTACAAACCTGGTCACACCAAAGAGCATTTATGTTTTTGTTGCTTCCCACAGGCCAGGCTAGTTGGCAGTGACTACTCTTTACTTTGTGTTTTGAACTTTCACTTTAAGAAGCAAATTAGAAAGACGTTATAATTAATGCATTAAGATTAGCTCTATTGGATTGTAGTGATGTAAACCGTCGACTATTCGAGTAACACATATTTAATAAATATGGCAACAAAATATGAGCGTATTATCAGTGATTGCAGATCGAGAAATATACTCTGGGAAGATGCTGATTTCCCTGCAGTGCAATCTTCTGTATTTTACTATCAAACGCCTCCATTTACTTTTCAATGGAAACGAATTGCCGAATTTAACGACACACAAGCATGTTTTCTAAATGAAAATGCCGAGTTTGATGTCATTCCTGGAAAAATGGGAGATCGCTGGCTGGTCTCTTGCCTGGGCATTTTATATTCAATGCGAAATTTATTTTATCGTGTCGTACCCGCTGATCAAAGTTTGTCCAAGTCTTTAGGAATCTTTCGCTTTCGTATATGGTGGTGCGGAGAATGGGTGGAGGTGCTTGTAGACGATCGCTTGCCGACAATTAATGGGCGTTTAGCGTTTATGCAGCCGCAATCGTCGCATTGTTTCTGGGCCTCATTATTGGAGAAGGCCATAGCAAAGCTACACGGCTCCTACGAGGCTCTTAAATATGGCACACGATCTGATGGACTGAGTGATCTTCTTGGTGGCGTTGTTAAATGTATACCAATTTTATCAGATTCAATTAGACCACAAACTCTTAAGGACTATTTATCTACGACATGCGTTGTTACCTGTATTGCAGTAAGAAATTCATCAGTGCAAAAGAAAAACTCTTCAGAACGACTTCCAAACGCAATTATGGCTAATGTAAACTACAGGTTCGTATTAGAATTTTATAGCCATGACAATTAACTCTTTAAATAAAATGTTTTATCTCTTTTGTTTTTAAAGACTTTGTGACTTGGATAAAGTGGAAACTGTGATAGGGGATGCGGTACAGCTTATCAGATTGAAGGACACATTTTCCTCCAAGGCTTTTGGTGAAAAAACTAGTTTTGTTGGCGATTGGTCACCTTCATCAAAAACATGGGAGCGAGTTTCGTCTACAGAAAGAGCTCGACTTCTAAACCAATTGGACTTGGGAGAGTTTTGGATATCGCTTTTGGAATTTGTACAAACGTTCACTGCGTTGGAATGTGTTTATCTAGACACAGAGACAGCGAATGGTGAACCCATACTTAAAGCGCGACCACTGCATTGGAAAATGAAAATGTATCAAGGACAATGGAAGAGAGGAGTTACCGCTGGTGGTTGTCGTAACCATGAATCATTCCATATAAACCCACAGTTGTTAGTTTCGATACAGGATAAACAGGACATTGTAATTGCGTTAAATCAGCACACAGCCGTTGAGCCAAAAGTTATTGGATTTACAATGTATATGTGGAACCGCGATTATAATTTGAATGAATGCTTACAAAAGGACTTCTTTAAAAGTCATGTAAGCTTTCTGAATTCCGATTATGGCAACACAAGACATGTTAGCTATCATACTCAACTTGATATTGGCCATTATGTGCTCATTCCAACGACATATGAGCCTGCAGAAGAAGCACATTTTACAGTAAGAATACTTGGCACTTCGGCATTTCGGCTCTCAAGCCTAGAGACTCAAACAATGATATTACTTGACCCATTTCCAGCATTAAAAAATGAAGATGACATAGTTAAAATAAAAAGCGTTTGCCAATATGAACCAGTGTACATGCAATTGGCTGATGAAAATAAAACCATCAATTGTTTTGAGCTGCATGAATTATTAGAAGCATGTCTGCCCAATGACTATATAAAAGGATGCGCTAATATAGATATATGCCGTCAAGTTATTGCTCTACAAGATAAAAGTGGAAACGGCCGAATTACTTTTCAGCAATTCAAAACGTTTATGGTTAATCTAAAGTCGTGGCAAGGCGTTTTTAAAATGTATACAAAAGAAAAGGCTGGAATTTTACGTGCCGAGCGTTTACGTGATGCATTATACGATATTGGTTTTCAGCTGAGTACCGACATAATGAATTGTTTAATTCAACGCTATATACGTAAAGATGGTACCTTACGCCTAAGTGACTTTGTTTCAGCGGTTATACATTTAACGACTGCCTTCAACCAGTTTCATCTTAAGAACTATAATCAGGTTAATGTTATAGAAGTTCATTTACACGATTGGATAAAAAGTATACTAAGCTGCTAAAAGTAAGACCAGTTTGTTTTTTTTTTTTTAATTTGTGTGTTTGTGTAATTTATAACTATAATTATTTTGGATATTGTATTTTTTACAATCAATAAAAAACAAGCTGCTAAAAGCATTAAGAAAATTACGAATCTTGTATACTATCTTATACTTTAATGAATAGAACAAAAACAAAAAGAATCACGTGGAATTTGTAGAGAATAAAAGATATTCTGTTTAGTAAAAAGTAAGCACGTATATTGTATTTATTATATTTTCTGAACTCCATTTACACAATAGTAGTATGAATTTTTGTTGATTGTGATACAATAGTTTTTTGATGTGTAGTCATAGGCTTGTAATGCAACAGTATGTAGTAATTTGTATTGACAAGTAATAAGATACTTCTTAACTTGAAATCAAAAATCTACGCATATGCATATATTGTCATCTTAAATCTATAAGGAATACATAAAAACATATATTCTATAATTATATTGCGGCAATGTGTGGACGACGAATATCCAAAAATTGGTTCAGGTTTTCCCCTTTTTCTTGAATATCCCCAAGTGTAATTTACATAACGATATTGCTGTGTTGTGTAATCATAGTATATAGTACATTACATAGAGGTTCCATTGTGCAAAGAAGCATCACTTATACGTCGAGATAGTGTTGTCTTACGGCTTATAGATAAAGAAGATGCTGCAATTTGATTTGAAGTTAGGCTTGGACCACCGCTTGAACTGTAGTTTAAAGTTGTTGGCATCTTAGGAGGTGTATCGTTGCCATCCGATGGTGATGAGACAAGTGTACGCAGCGGTGAACGCTTTAAGGAACCTGTGACCTCATGTGGTTCTTGATACCCAGAATCCATATCATCATGATAAGAATCCATTAAAGGTGTAGGATCCTCATAATCATAATCAACAAAACCATTATTGTCGAAGGACTGAAATCGTAACAGATTACTATTAGTTAAATCTCGAAATAGCTTAGGTGTGTTGAGTTAGGTTAATTTAGAACGGCTGCCATGTCATTTGCCTGCCACAGTTAGGCCGTCAATATCTAAAAATGCCTTTCTGTTTAAAAAAAAAAGACTCATTTTACATATAGCCGAACGTGAACATAAAAGGTGCCCAACCGTTTTCTCCTCTTTTGCGTTTCCACCACTCCATTAAATATTGTTGAATGAACCTAACCTTTTTACCGGCTTTTTACTTTTTGCTACCTCTGGCTTGTGAAGATTTGGTACTGATATCAAGCAGAAGGAGGCGTGGCAGACTATATGTTCCATGGGCAAAAATGATCAGGTCTGTCAGTCCGAGTTGTATCGTGTTTCTCACAGACTATAAGATTTACTTAAATTTTTGGCAAAAGATAAGCATTTTTCCGGAAATGAGCAAGTTTATTGAATCATATCGTTATATCACGCCTTTCCCCCGTGACAGATTTTCGCTGTTTACACCCACACTATAAAAGCTATTCAATTGAAACTTGGCACAGTTATGCACACTGTTATTTTGCATATGTTGTGAAAAAGTTATCAAGATCGGAGAGAAACTTTAAGAGATATGGGTATCAAAGTTCCAATGTTAGACCCCTCCTCCTATAAACTGCAACAAATTTCACTTTTATAGCAATGTTAAAGTTAATATTTAAGTTAGAGCCACCCAAATTGGTACTTAGACTCATGTTAGACTTATAAACCAAACAATGTTGACCTTTTGCAGAATCATACCCCCTACGTCCCGACCATACCACTCAAGGCATTTACAAGAATTTGCACAGAAATTTCATTTTCATGGCATAAATGGGTACAGGGTATCCCAGTATCGGGCACCGTCCCGACTGTCTGCATCAAATTTTTTTTGTCTATTACCATTCCAAGTATTTAGCACTGTTACTTAAAGAAAGGGCGCAATCTTTAAGCTTAGCCTACAAGATATGGAGGAGGTATGTTTTATGCGGATTACTTTTTGGAGCTTTATCATTTACAGCTGTAGCTGCTCATTTACAACATTTACGTTGTTTGTTTTGTATTTGTGGCCTAAGATTATCTCATTGCAAAAAAGGTTCCATAAACAATAGTAATTGGCTAAAATTATGAAAACTTACCTTGACAAACGACTGAGACGGTTTTGCATAACCTCGGAAAACTTGAGTGTGAGCTTTACCACGATAATCAACTGCTTCATAGTGCCCACCATCCGGGGCATTATCAATAATAAAATGTCGCGTGCCGTGTGGTGTTAATGTGGCCCAAAGAAGGCGGCTATCATTAACCAATTGACTCTGCAACAAGTCACGACTGTTTGCGGTGGCGCAGGGATACAGTATGCCACCCGAAGTAAACGCATTCGATTTTGTTGCATCTCCCAGAGCGTTAATAGCCGTTTGCTTAATGTTTGCATCGTGGTATGAAAAGAAGCTGCTGAAGGATAAAATTTAAATTACAAATTAATGTAATGGTTAACAAGACTTACTCTCTGCATCTGATAAGAATCAATGCGAGGAAGCAGCCAAGTACAAATATTCCAATGCAGGATGAAACAAAAAACCAAACATTCTCAAGGCTCTTAGAATCGCTGCTACGAACTAGTTCCATCAGTTCATTTCCACTCTCATTATGTTGATGATTTTGACCACACATAAAAGCAGCAAAACAAGGTTGCGATTCATTTGTTTGCAACAAGCTATTTATGTTCTTGGGTTTTGCTATTAAAAACGATGGAAGCGGTGGAGGAGGCATCGACAGAATAAAATCCGGTGGTGGCCCAGCCATTTGGTCACAACTTCCGACACAGTTGCCAAAAAGTATATTCATTTAATCCCTGCAATTGTTACAGATTTAATTCTACATGTGTATAAATGAACATATCAGATTATTGCAAAAAACCATTTTTATTTTTAAATCGATTAAAATTGTCAAGCTTTACGATGTACAATGTCATATTATTTCAGTAAAGTAGTTATTTACTCTTATATATTTACGAAACGTTAAGGGCGCTCAGAGTGGGGCACTTTTCAACAGTTACCAATCAATAAATACCATCATATAAAATGCGATAGTGGTAAAATATGTATACACTTATGATTTTTGAATTATAAACACTGTTTTAACACATATTTTACTGTAACCGTAAGTGCTTACACGTACTTTAACACCACCCTGTCAGCGTTTATCTATCTAAGCAGTAGAATTCAAACAAGTAACTCGATTTTAGGACAAATTGTCTATTTTAATTAACAATAATGATAACAAACCTTAACCAATCGTCCTTTGCCAAGGATATCTTAGCTTTAACTGAAAACTTGCAACCGATTATAAGATACACCACTCTTAAAAGAGAGTGCGCGCGCAGAAACCCAACGAAGTAACCCCTGCGTACACTTGGCCACACCCATTACGAACAGCAATATGCCACCCTTTGAGCTTAATTTATAATTTTTTGTTTATATTCAGGCAAATAAATCAATAACCGCCAAATATATTCAAACTAGCATTAACAGGCCACCAATGAGCATTGGGCGTTTGTATGCTATGATCCAAAAGGGGCTTGCGTACATTCTTGGACCAGGGGGCAACGCCGACCAGCTTCTTCGATTCGAAAAATACAAGTTGTGTTGCACAGCACTAACACCCGCATAAATTTAATTTCAAATTCAAATGGTGCCACATGAGTTGTGTGTTCCATAATGATCATTATGGACTCGGACTCGATCAAAAACATAAGAGCTTAAAGGAAAAAGTTTGTTAAATTCTGTGAACATACGCCCCTCATTTCTCCCAGCAGAAACAAATTCATGGTTAAATGGACATTATAGATTTGTGTCATGCATGTGTCAGGCAGAGCATAACATCCTTTTGCAAAAATTATCAGCATCAACAGTAGAGTCTTAGTTATGTCTGTCTGTCCCTATAAAAAACTAGATCTCGGAGACCACAAGAGATAGCTCTATCCGTCATAAGTTAGCATTTGTTGGCTGTTGATTGAGTTTTGGTTTTATCTTCACCTGACATTGAAACAAATCTAATATGTTTTTACGATGTAACATATATCTTTATTGTGACTTAAAATTAATTTTAAATTACATTGTTTATAGCCAGAGCAACTAAAGCCGTGATATATGAAATTTTAAACTACTATTCACATAAAACTAAACTTTATTCCGTACCATTTGATGACTCAAAAGCTAAAATATTTGAAGAATCACAGAAATCAAAAATTCAATAATTATAAAAAATGAATGAAATTTCATGTTTTAAGTCGGCTTAGTTGTGGTTATAAAATACCGAGATCTGCTTTCCTTCACACCAACATTGTTTAAAATTATCTCTTTATCCGTAAGGGGTAATATTGTTCTGATATGATTCCCTTTGCTTTATTGAAGCATTGTTAGTCTGTCAATCAGTCAGCTCTGTCATATTCCCTAGTAAGGGGAAGCGTTGATTCATCTTCTGCTCCACAGAAAAGATCCAACAGATGAAGTCGCTAACTACCGATGTATTGTCAAAGTAAGTTTTATACCTGAACTTTTTGAGCAAATAATTGCTGACCAACTGAAATACTCGATACCATCATTAATCTTGCCTTATCAGCATGGCTTCATAAACGAGATGAACAACCATGAATCTTTGCGAGTTTTCAGCCAAACTTACGCCATATTTCAATACAAGGTTTGATTATGGAAAACTTGATTTGTAACTGCTATGTTTCGATTCGATTTCCAAACTGTTTCTTTTAATTCCCTAGGGTATTCAGCTCGAACCAATCCTGTTAAATATATTCATTAACGATTTATCCCTACGATGTTAAATTTTATTCATGCTCTCAAAGCAAGTGAGATTTCATTCGGCTCAAAGCTTATTGTTGGACGTTAACTCATTTCGACTCGACCGTGTACATTTTCACAGTGCCAAACTTTACAATATGTTATACATATTTATTTTTCAATTTTTCATCGTGATCCTCGAGTGTTTTTGTATTCTGTTTTTCACTAGCCGTTAAACATTTCCAACACTATATAACCAATTGGGCACTGCAACACTCGTTCTGGAAGAATAGCCCATCGATAACTATTACTTATCGGTTGGTGCTGCCACCCAGCTGCACAGAACATATGATTTTAATGAGCTGAAATATATATAGGTGGGATTTGATCTATATCGATACTTTAAGACCACATCAATTACTTTTTAACATCGATAGACTACTCTCAACTGTATTATTTCGTTGCAAGTTGAACTAATCGTACGCTTAAAGTAAGTTATATGTATATATGTCATATAATATATTTTTTTGTACGTACGCTTAAAATAATAGGAACTATTTTAATTTGCTTGTTCTATGGGTTTTTATGAAACGACAAAAAGTGGGAATTGCCATTTAATACAACATTAGCCCAGTTAAGTGATATGTTTGTTATTTTACGATAATTAATCTGCATATCCCTATATTTCATGTTTGGTTTCTTATTTATTTACAAGCAAGATATAAACTTGCATTTTAAGGCAACGATATAACATGTGTGCGGCAAAAACGCAAAGTTGTATGTACATACAAAATAAATTTGAAACTATTTAAACTCGATAGTAGTATCGATACGATCAATAGTTTATACTATCACTACTGAAAACATCGATAATACGACTATCGGTGATTTTCCAGCTCTATTCCTTGCAAAAGATGAAGTGGAAAATATATATATATACGGAACACTAAAACAGAAAAACTCATCAGGATGTGTTTCATCGAGTTAGAATATATTGTTTTAAAGGTCAACGGTCGTGACATTAGTCATTTGTCAAAATATGATGCTGTTCAGATGTTCCTCCAATCTAAGGATACGCTGGTTGTTGAATTGTGTCGTCAAAATAATACCAAAGACATCATACCAACTCCTATAAATGAATTTCAACCTAAGACGCAGGATACCACTTCAGCAAAAATAGAAAACATTGATTTATTACATGCAAAAACAACTTCCTCTACTGGCAGTGCCGCCTCTCAAAATGTGCATTCAAGTTTGTTGATTCCAGTCCCAGTCCCGTCTCTTGTTAAAAGTCAACTAATTTTAACACTGCGTGCATTTAGTTTGGACACGCTAACAAAGGAGCAAAGGGTTGTGTCAAAAGAGACTCAAACAGTGGAAAGTCTTTTGGAACTAAGACATGCCCGTGCCAATCATGATATAGTGCAAACAATTGCAGACCATTTTATCGAAGAAGAACATCATTTGTTCGAGCAATGCCTTGAGCCTGAAATTGATATAGAGGAAATTACACTCTTTAAGGAGGATGCTGCTACTGATCAACTTGGATTAAGTGTTTGCTGCAATAGTTCATTTAACAATATAGAGGGTAACGGAAAAAGCTTCATCCACCAAAACAACCTTGAATTAATATCTGAAGAAGAGGATGGTTGCGTTGACCTATTTATTAAAAATATTGACCCTGAAAGCATAGCCGAAAGGGATGGCCGTCTACGACGTGGTGACCAAATACTTCAAATAAATGGTAAAGTTGTTAAAAGTAAAGAGGAAGCTGAAGCGCAAATTTCTTCAAAAAATATGGCTCTTACCTTATTAGTTAGTCGAGTTTTGTATCCTGAGGATGACGATGATGAAGAGTATTATGTCGATAGTAATTTCGAATACGCCACTAGATTCCTGCCGGACGATTATACAAATGTAGTTGACAAGTTAGAGAAAGTTGTAATAATTGATAAAGAGCAATCTATACAAACAGATAATAAGCTCAAATCGAATGATCCAATAAAACTGGAGAAACTTGGGGATACGGCGCAATTTTCTGTGGATACGCCGGTACTTCAAACGCACAATGGAAAGCCAGAAAAGTCAACCGTTAAATCCACGAAATTGTTACCTAAACATTCCAAGGCATCATTAAACTCTTCGTCTCAAGATAAATTTTCGAAATTAGAAAAAAGTACAAATTTATCAAAAATGCACACCGCCGCAAAACATTATGATTATGATGAAAGCGAGCATATTTATGAAACCATACCCGAAGATTCCGAATCGGAACCATTGTACTGTTCACCCTATCAAAGCTCTACATATTTGACAGCCATGGGCTCGTGCTCTTCCCCTACTATGCCAGAAGCTTTGGAAATTCAGCACCAAAGCCAACGTGTCGCACAATGGCTAGGTATGAAATCACAGCCTCGAACAGTTCATACACTAGCTGGCCATCCCACCTTTTTTAATAGACAAAACAGCTGTAACAGAATTTCTACACTGCGCACCGCATTATCCAATACAAGTGGTTCGAGCAGCAGCGGTGCTGGAATAAGTGCTTGCGGACCCATAAGTGCCGACATTGATAACCCGAACGACGGGCCAGATAACTCATCAAGTGCATATAATACAGGAGGTTCAAATAACAGTGCCTCGCCTTTAGCATTTGCATTAAATAAATGTCAAAATGTATTGCCTCAAAATAACGACAACCTACCAGCCAGCATTAAGAACCCTCTAATGGACAGTTGTTACCAAAGCAAGGGACATTTACATTCACCAAAAGATCAGTTGGACGCCAATCTATTGAGCAGTATATTGTCCATAGGAAAGTCTGCCGGAACTGGAGTTTGTACATTGAATTCTGAAACCGCACCGCAATCAGATCTAAATGGGACTCAAACTCTACATCTGCAATTCAACACAACTGAAGAGCAACCAAGTCATTGTCCACATTTCAATGCTCCAAATTTAAGCCGTTACCGTTTTGTTGCTACTGCAAATAACTGTCGAAATTCTTCCATACTCGATGAAAGCTCCATTCTTGTTACTTCAAAAAATGGTCCAGAAGAGACTCCGATGGTCTGGAAGGTCAAGCGTCGGCCTGATGGTACACGGTATATTGTTAAGCGCCCCGCGCGACATCGAGTTCATGTTGGTATTCGCAAGAGTTTTCGAAATAATGACGTTACTACTACTACCGAAGATGATACAATCTCTGAAGTAAAAATTGGGCGGTATTGGACAAAAGAGGACCGTAAAAGACATATAGAACGTGCAAGGGAACGGCGACATCATCAGTAACAGCAATTTTAATATATTAAATATTATGTTTTATATAACTGTAGTTAATATAGAACAGGTTATTGGGCGCGATTTAAAATAAAATAAATAAAGTACATACAAGCTCAAGATCCATCGTATTAAATGATTTACGCTCAATTAATCGCTGTCGATATAAGATATCACAATTTAACATCATTCCAATTCACAACCTACAGTACAGTACAGTATTTCTAGTGTAAGCTTTTTAAAATAAAAATTCACAGTATTTAGGTGTTGTTTAACCTATAATTATTACAACAGTTTAACTACAGCTTCCATCAAATCACTTTTTATCCCCATATGTCGTTATAACGCCCACAATCAAAGCAAGAACTGTGAATCCTTGGGCTGCAATTCGTGTGCGCATCATTAGTTGTGACATTTTACGGTTGCCGGTGCGGAAGTTATATAGGCCAACAGTTAATGCGCCGGCGGTAGCCAAGCAGCCTAAATACAAAAAAAAAAAAAAATAAATAAATTATGAATGCTTATATAAGAATGGCGCATTTACCAATCGGCACCAATGGGTTTTCCTTTATTTTGCGCTTAATTTTCTCCTTAGTGGTTTCCACTCCTGCCAGCGGACCCAATTGCAAATCTTGACGCAGTTGGATCCAGTCCAATTCTTCCTCCGGCAAAGTTACTTGCACCTTGTTCGACATTTTTTTGGTTGCCTTAAATTGTTGCAAGTGATGTTGTGTTTATTTGACTGTTTTGCAATATGAGCAAAGTGCTTTGTGTTGTTGGTATATGAATGCGAACCAGTCAATCATATGTCTATTGAGAACACTAACGATAAATCGATAAAAGACAATTATCGTTATCGCTGGCCCTAAAAATTTAATTGTTTTAAAAAGATTTGCATTTTTTTAATTATATGTCGCTATACACATGCAAACAAAAATCTGTTTGTTTTTAAAATAATTATTTTAAAATTTAAGTAAAACGTAGATGTGTACCCACACACACACACAGTTAAAAACACACCCTCTTTGAGCTAAAATGAAATTGTAAAAAATTTGTCTGCTGGGTATTTGTGACCTCACTCACACGCTGACACACAGCTGCATTGTTTCCACATTGTTGCTCTCTCTCTTTTTTTTTTTTGTTGGTATAAACTGAGAGCGCTCTGAAGTACAGTCGTCGAGGAACCCAAAATGAGATGTGTTTATGTGTATGTGTATGTGTATGTGTCTGTGCATGTACACATACGTGGTTGTGCTTGGGTATAGTGAAAACAGTTTTATTTATATATATATAGATATATGTATATATAGGGTATGTCTGTGTCAGAGGGAGTGGGATGGAATACATACATATGGTCAAATGAGCGTTTTTTTTTGCTAAAGAACATGTGAATTTAGTTGTCTTTTAAAGCATTGTGCATACCTATGTACAGACGTAACTCAGTACCTTAGGTAATAGGTGTGCGTCGTTATGTACACATACATTGTATGCAGGTGACGCTCATAGTGGAAACTTTCTAAATATATACGGTACATAGTTGCTATTACATATTTAAAGCATTTACTTGCATATTTGTATGTACATATGTGCATTAGATTGTGTGTGTTTTTGAGTAACAAACCAAAATTTTGCTTTAAGGCTTGTTATTTTCCTCCACCACGTGTATGTACTCATAAGCTCATTTGGGCTTGAGAGCTGTGCGCTCAGCTCAGCAAACTGTACACGGCGCTCTCCTCTCTCGCATATCTACCCACAAACGTGCGCGAGCGTGCACACACACACACACACACACACACACACACACGCGCGCGCACACACACACACACGCACGCTCTCAGCTGTACACACTCAACGCATACAGAAGTTTGGCTACGGCTGTGGCCAGGCTGGGTTATGAAGCACAGTAAGGCAGAGACGGCAATTCAATTCAATAGCCTTTGCATTCGTTGTTGGTACTCTCTCTGTGTGTGTTTTCAATCAAGCGAGCGGCCTGTGCGAACGAACTTCATCTTTTCCGCATTTGATACGATACTACAACAAAAAACACATTACTACAATATAAGCTGCGTTTGTGGCGTTTGTTTATTTTTTAGTAACTAAAAACAAACAGAAACAAAAAGCAAAAAAAAAAAAGCAGCAGCAGCAGCAGCAGCAAACCCGCGTTGCAAATACATACGTTACGTTGCGTACGACGCCGTAAAAAGAGTCGGTAAATTTGAAATTAGCGTCTGACGCTCGAGTGTGTGTTCACTGTCATATAATAATCAATATAGAGTACAACGTAAAACAAACGACGTACGAGAACAAAAAACCGTAACTAGCTAGTTGGGAACGGAACTGGCGCTGGGAACAACTCCATTGCCTTGCCATTGACAAAGTGCTGTTTGTGTGTCTCTGTCTCTCTGTGTATAAAAATATTGTTGTTAAAAGTAATATCAAGTTGCAGCAGCAGAAACGCTACAAAAAAAAAAAGCGCAATTCAACACTTTAAGCGGTGTTGGGTTTTTATAATTTATAACTAAAACAAAAATCCGACACAACAACAATTATGGAACACTTTCATCAAATTCAGGTAAGCTCTAGGCTACAAATCTAAATTGAAGTTATAGTTGTCGTCTCGCCCGATTCATTTCTTGCCTTGCCGCGTTTTCTATAGCTTTACTTTACTCTTTTTTCCCGCCAATAGTTAATAAAAAGAAAATGTTGCCATGTTAAACAATTGCAATCGTTTCAAAAAAAAAAAAAAAGAAAAAAAGTGAGTTGAGCGCCGCCGCCGCCGCCGCATTGTGTTCCGAGCAACACCACAACGCGTGGTGCTATGGAAATTTTTACAATGGCCGATGCTTCCAAATGTACACATGTACATACTTTTGTATTTTATTTTTTATTTTTGCTAATCTTTTTAGTAGATTTGTTTGTGTGTATGTTTTTTTTTTTTTTTAAACTAATACATGCATATGCGACGCTGCACGAGCAATTTTAATTTTGCGTGCGCATCTAGGGCCGCCATTTTTTTTTTGTTTTTTTTTTTTGCTGTGTATTTACATAAAACTATGTGCATAATACGCAAAAAAAAAAAAGATTATATTTTTACCAATAAAATTGGAAATGACGCCGCGCTTCGACATTTTAAATGTTACGAAAATATGTATGCTTTAGTGTGCGTTTATGTGTATGTGTGTATACATGCATATGTTTATTTGTGTGCGTGTAAAAACTTGAATATGCACAAATCGAAGCTTGCGTAATCTTTAATGGGCAATATTTTGCCCCATATAAACATTTGACATGCTTCTAGTTGGCGTTCCCTTAATTGTAGCTTGTAGATTTTTCCGACTTTCCTTAAAAACTACATAATTCCTATATCTGTTCTTGGTACTACACACACACACACACACACACACACACATACATACATAAATATGCTGCTTGTATGCGTGCATGTGTGTGTGTGTGAACGCCGAACTGCTTCGTTGGTTTCCATTGTACAACCATTTTCTTTTTTGTTCTACCTACTTATGTAGATGTGTTTGTATATATGTATACATGTTTTTTTTTCATATGGTTGCGCGCATACACATAAATCTGCACGTGTAGAGGGTCCCCAAAATATTTCAAGAAACAGAATTTTATAATTTTATGAGAAACTAGTTTGATCTTTAAAACAGACAACTTACATATGCGTGTGTGTGTGTGTGTGTGTGTGTGTGAATAAAATATGTATAGGTGTACATAGCAGCAGCTGCTATATATATATATTATACTAAGTTTATCAAAATTGTAAACACAATTTTGGTTATGCTTGCCTATGTGCGTTATAATAATAGGCGATATGGTTGCTATAAAGTTTATTATGTATTTAAATGCCGGCGTCAAAACAAAAAATAATTAGTTCCAGTTCCATTTGTCGCACATATGAATTTGGTTCCATTTATCGATAGCATCATTCGCATGCGCAAAAACTTATCGATTACACTCATTGTTCAAATGTTGCAAAAGTTAACATGGGGGGAAAACAGCAGCTTCCCGGTGTTTAAACTATTTACATCGAAGAGAAATTGCGGCTTAGGTTAGTTATGATTTTTTTTTGCCTTCCACCCCCCCCATCACCACCACCTACATACATAAGTAATTCATTTTTTAATTTCTTCATCACTTACCTGTATATAATACATATTACATTTATGTTTGTGTATATACGAGTTGGTGGTTAGTGTGCGATTGCCATGCCATAGGGGTTTAAGCCATTTAGTAATAGTGTGTGGCAAAACCCTTGTGGCATATGCAATTAGCGCTAAAAATCACAATAAATCCAACAAACTATTGATCAGCAAACAATTCAACACTATCAGCAGCAATTAGCTGCGCAGCAACAACAACAAGCGGCTGCAGTGCAACAACAGCAGTTACAACAACACCAAGTGGTGGTACAGCAAAATCAACAGCAAGCCCATCAAAATAGCTCCAATACTACAGCCGGCGTAGGCACCCAACAGCTATTCACATACAAAATGGCCAGTAGTTTTCCAAATCCGGCTACAACAATGGCACAAGTCGTTGCCACATCCAATGCTGCTACCACTGGCTATGATTACCGTCTAAATATGGCACAGGCAGCAGCCGCCGCAGCAGTACCGGGCTCCCAGTGGTGGTACTCTGCTGCCAATCAGGGTCAGGTCGACGCCAATACAGCTGCACAGCTCCAACAACAACAACAACAGCAGCAGCAACAACAACAACAACAGCAGCAACAACAGCAGCACCAGCAACAACAACAGATGCAACAACAGCAACAGCAACAAAATGTTGTCAATTCGGCCGGGGTAAACTATTACTATTTATTTGCAACCAATAAAAAGAATTTGTTTTTTACTAATCATTTTTATTTCTTCAGAGTCCGATGATCAGAGGTGGAAAAGCTGATGCAAAACCCAGAGGCCGAATGACAGCATACGCATACTTTGTACAAACTTGCAGGGAAGAACATAAAAAAAAACATCCCGATGAAACGGTGATATTTGCTGAATTTTCACGAAAATGTGCTGAGCGATGGAAGGTATTGTTTTTTTTTGAATGGATTATGCCAGTCGATAGATACTATAATATATTGTTTATTCTTTTAGACCATGGTCGATAAGGAAAAGAAACGCTTTCATGAAATGGCTGAGAAAGACAAGCAAAGATATGAGCAAGAAATGCAAAACTATGTGCCTCCAAAAGGTGCAGTTGTGGGACGCGGGAAAAAGAGGAAACAAATCAAGGATCCGAATGCGCCGAAACGTTCATTGTGAGTTCGTAGCAAACAATTATATCATATATTCTATGTAGAAAAATCTCTGCCAACAATAACTAGCAATATTAATACGCGTGGTTTATTTGTATATTAGGTCTGCATTTTTCTGGTTTTGCAATGATGAACGAAATAAAGTGAAGGCTCTTAATCCTGAATTCGGAGTGGGCGATATTGCCAAAGAGCTTGGTCGCAAATGGTCAGATGTTGATCCAGAGGTTAAACAAAAATACGAATCCATGGCCGAAAGAGACAAGGCACGATATGAACGGGTATGTCTAAAATTTCTGCAATAATCTTACCAAATTGCGACTTATTGACTAAACGTTGCACTTTTGCAGGAAATGACCGAATACAAGACAAGCGGGAAAATACCTATGTCAGCCCCTTCGATGCAAGCACAGGCACAAGCAGTGCAGAAAGCCGCGTTACTTGCCGCAGCTGCTCAGCAACAGCATCAACTCGAAGAACAACATGATGATGACGATGGTGATGGCGATGATGATGAAAACCAATAGGTTTAGCAGTAAATACTCTTCACTATTTATACACACTATCTATCGTTGGTCATCACGAACAAGGAATCAAGATATCGCATTTGTTAATCAATTATATGATTAACAAATGTGTGTTGCATATATATATAATGTACATATACATATATATATATATATATATATTTCCTATATACATATGTGTATATATATATATATATATATGTATATTTTATATAAAACTTTTTTTTTTTTGTTAAGTATAAGTAATCAAATTTCCATGAATTCTGAAGGAGAAAATCACAAAGAAATTTTTTTTAAGTTATATCGTAAGAATAAAGTAATTAAGTACGATTAGACTAAAATGACATAAAATTTGTCGTCTGCAAACCCTTATTTGTGCTTCAGTGCTAAGTTTTTCTCCTAAAAACTAAGAATTAATAGTTTTATAACTCTTGAAAATTAAATTTATCATGGCGTCATTCTCAGCAAAGTATAAAAAGTTACCACTACATTTATTGGTATTTCCCATTTATTAAAAAGTTAGAATCACGATAATGGGATTAAAAATGAAAAATGCGTTTACTCATTAGAGACAGACAGCACGAGAGAGAGAGAGAGTGTGTGTGTATGAGAAACTCTTATGAGACGTGATAATGTAAAATACTTAACTCAGTGGCGGGTGATATCTCTTTTATATATATATATTTATATGTATATGTATATATATGTATGCAAATATTTATGTATATATGTATACACATATTTATTTAGGAAGCTAAAACTATACATTTGACATTGCGTAGTTCTCAGCAAAATAACATTATTAATATTAAATCATGCTGGTTCCTTTAAATAAACAAACAAACAAACAAACAAAATAAATACCATCGGGATGGATGTGTAAGGTTCAAATGCACTGCAATCTTCAACTCTTGATAATGAATATTTCTAGCTTTGCAGAGGCAGTCCCGAGCAAAAACACAATTGTAGTATGCATACTTTTGTATATATGGGGATGATACTGAGATACTGTTATTGTTGCAATTAGCAACGCGTTGAATTTTTTTTAATAATACATAAACTATAATTTTATAAATTTGCAAATATTGGGGTTTTTTCTATTATAAATAATAATGTTTAGTATTGTAATATTTTTTTCTCTCTCGAGGATACTCATTAGTTGAGAAATTGTTTAGGTAAACACACACACACACACACACACACACACACACACAAACAAAGATTCAAGGGAACGTTAGTTATATGTTGTGTGCAATAACAGATACCATTGTCATTTCGGTCATGTACATATAGAAGTATTATTTATACCATTATACTTAGATAAAGTAACGCTTGAAATCATAAAAAACAAAAATCACACACAAAAACACAAAAATAAAGTATTTCCATTGGTAAGACAGAGTGAGAAATGATTAATGCTTCACAATCTAATATCTAGGTAGATTAGATTTCAGAAGTTTTCACTAGAGAGAGTTGATACCTGTGCGAAAAAAACACCACATTAACCCATTGATGTTTCATTTAAAACTTACACTGCATACATAACTACACACATACATACCTATATACATACCCCCTTGTAGAAGAGTGCCAATGGCCCAGTAATATATAGTAACGAAGTAATATCACGTTATGCCAGTAATTAATACACATATGTATATTACTTTCACGATGATTTTACTAGAGAGCAACTCGCCACCGAGATGATATTCATATAGACATATAGATTATACCTTTTTAATTTTCTAAATACCACATATGTATGTAATATCTCCCTACATAGTTTACTACACGAAAAACAAAAAACAAAAAAAAAAAAAACAAAAAACATTAAGAAAATACTAAATCCGGTTCCCTGTGTGCTTGTTATATATTAAAAAAGAAAAGAAAAAAAAGTAAACTATTACAAATAAAGTTTTAGAAATGAGATTCTCTTTAGATGAAATACTTAACATATGTTTTCCAACAAAACTATAATTACAAAAAAAAAAAAAAGTAGAAAAGAAATGTCTCAATTCGGGCATGCTCGTCGCCGCGTTACAAACTGCTGTAAATGCAAAGGCCAAATGTTTTCCCATGATTTGTTTTACATCAGCTTTTCATATTTTCATATTTTCCATTTTATTTTTACCAACACACACGCCCAAAACGTTTAAAAAGTTATAAATAAAAACAAATACAATCTATAAACACACACAGTTTTCGAATAAGTATGAATTACTCTAGCAATACTATGGTAGTTACTAAGAGATTTTTTTTTTTTACATTTTTTTTTCTATGAATTTACACAATCCTGTAAAAATAGTTGAAAATAAATATAAATTAGTTAGATGTACGCTTATGAAGGCAAATTTGTAAAATTGTTTGTGATTGTTTTGCGCTTTGGTAGAGTCAGCTTCTCTGTTTTAACTTTTTTTTCTTTCTTTTTTTTTTTTTTTTTACACTTAAAGGTATTATATAAGTACATATTGCATATATTTAACGGTCGTCATCAGTCAGTGTCTGTAAAACTGCTGAAGTTTAGATGTTATCGCTCTGTTGAGAGAAGCGTGACGTGAACGTTCACGTTTCGTGTTTCGGATTTGATGATCTATTAAACCATTACTTTAGCATTAATGGGAATATACAAATTATTAATGCACATTCTATGGATGCAAAATCATAGGTGGAGCTTCGTGCCGCCAAGTAGATTTCATAATGACCTATCATCTGTCTTGCACTATAGTTAAGAATTACAGCTAATAAAAATGAACAATCGACTGTGAAAGTTTGTGCGTAAGTATGCTTTTCAATACGATCTTGGAATTCCAATTCTCAGGTATGATACAACTGGCTAAGTAAAGTGAAACCACCAAGAGATTGAGCATTCTCAGACGAAATTTTATTTTTAATTGCTTTTCATAGTTAGTCTTAGCACTTTCACTTTCACCCTGAATTGAAAGCATTTCGCCCCCCAAAATGACTGTTGTGTACCGTGTAATTTTAGTGTGTCACGTGTTGAATTCATTTGTTTTGTCTTAGATATATGATATAAGTCACGTAACGAGACTTAGTTGAATCGGCAATAATATAAGCTTACCATAAGTCTTCGTACCAAATTTGGTGGCTCTAACAGAAATGTTAACCTTTGTAGGAGAGGCTTAAAATTGCCACATTATTACCAAAATCTTTTAAAGTATCTATTCGATTTTAATAATTTTTACACAGTAGTATTGCGTATAATTCTGCCAAATTTTAATTGGATAACTTTTTTTGTGTGGGTTAAGATATCGACATGATTCGATAAACTTCATCTGCTTGACACAAATGCGCATCTTTTGGTAATATTTTTGGGAC
The DNA here is from genome assembly GCA_035041775.1 of Chymomyza caudatula. Lineage (NCBI taxonomy): Eukaryota > Metazoa > Arthropoda > Insecta > Diptera > Drosophilidae > Chymomyza > Chymomyza caudatula. The sequence continues at coordinate 410,475 of JAWNKW010000148.1, forward strand.
TCCAACTCTTATGGTGTCCAAGATCTCGACGTTCATATATAATACCCTTTTACACTTTGTATATAGGGTATAAAAATGCCGCATTTCCGCTCGTTGTGTGCTCTAATTGGACATCCTAATGCCCTCATTAAAGGGCTGGTAGTGACAGTGTGAACCGGACCTACACCGGAATTTATTTAACGTGACATTTTCCATGGTTGGATTACAATCACGGTGCTCTAATGTGCCACCTAGGTGAACTCATAGCACAGCGAGTCTGGTATAATGCGCCCCTCAGAGAACAATGCATGTTGTCGAGCATGCATTCCCCCTTGGGTATGGGCGAAGTGTATCTAGCACATCTTTGTGGGCAGCAGCATCCGTTTGGAAAACGCAACTCCACGACGTACACAGGGTTCTGCCCGCGATTTGGGTGTCAACCACAGCTAACACGATTCTCCCACTAGGGGGCCGACCTCAATGAGCAGTCTTGGAAAACTGTTCAGCCCGTGGTACCGAAATTAAGGACGCGGTTGGCCCTCCCCTTTAAGCCCCGACAGGCTTGGATTTGGGGAACTCCGCCTGTTTTGGCAAAAATCCCCAGGACTGGTTACACACGCACCTCTTGTGGCGCTACCATCAGTCTCCGTAGTGTGAATATTGCATCAGCAAATGATGTCAGCAGCATGAGACTATCTCTCGTCATTATAACACTGGATACATCCCATACGCAATTCTGTATTTTCACTCCAACTCCATCCAGGAATCGCACGTCTGCATACAGAGGGCATTCACAAAGGGAGCAAGGGCATGCATGCGAGTTACTAAGACATCTTGTATGTAGGAAAGCATTTAGTGACTCATGGCCTGTCAGCAGGAATCCAGCGCGGAGACTAAAACCAAAGTCTCGCCGGCTGTAGACGAAGCGTGTGTCCGGGATAAAGCAGTGTGTCACACGCCCGTGTTCCATCGCTACGTGTAGCTATTGCTGGACTCTCCACGAACATCTGCGTTCAACTTTGTGATAGAAAGTTTGTTGCAAACCCAATTTCTATAAAATGGTGCAGTTGCTGGCCTACGTTGATGATATTGACATCATCAAATGTCACTAGGATGGATTCGCCTCAACCTCCATCTGCATGTATTAGTGGCCAATGCCTCTGCCAACAGCTTGAGGTGGTGGGCATTCAGCCGGTCATTAACCGGCTACAATGTCGATTTAGCTCATCCATCACCGTGGGCATGCGTCAATCACACATACCACGGCACCCCAGCATTACACCGGAGATCCCGGTTTTGCATCACCAATATCACTGCCCTGCGGCACATCAGCTTTAATACAACGCATCCTTAATAGCACATTCTGCAGCTCAACCATAAAACAACGCCTCTGAAGGTACAACCTCAAAAGATTGAACTGCGCAGCTGGAAGGAGTGACTTGACCTTGAAAAGCAAACCCTTATGCCAGACGCGGTCAAACGCTTGCTGGATATCTAAGAAGACAGAAGCGCTGTAGATGTTTTTTTTTTCAAACCTTCAGTAGCACCCTGAACACCCAAAGCTGCCGACACTCTACCAAGAAATACTTTGAAGAAAGTAGACAGAAGGGCGATAAGACAATATAAGGTTCTCCGGCTTGCCGGGCTTCGGCACCATCTTAATTAACGCGCCCTTCCACCGCGAAGCGAAGTGATGGGAACGCAACATGGCATTAAAAATGAACAGCAAAAAAAGAAACCTCTTGCTAGGAAGGGTGTTAACCACTTTGCCGTCATACCGAGGAGCCTCCTTCTCTTTTAGCCTACTAATCTGAAGTCGTACTTCATCCAGCGTGAATTACTATTACTGTCAGGGTGGTTCTGGTTGTAAATGAGGGCAAGTCAAAGAATATATTTCCTTTGGCAAAAAGGACGCTGAATCTCAGATTGATATTAAAAACTATACTTTTGATGTTGTCAAAGATTTCGTCTGCTTGGCAGCATGAAGATCAAGAGGAGAATCACTTTTAAAATAGATGCTCCTTTTGTCTCAGTAGGAAAAAGATAAATAGAGACCACTCTCGACAGATGAAACTTGCTCTCTACAAGACGCTCATCCTTCCGGCTTAGCGTTATGGCACTGGAGCAGATGCTCTTGGATGCTCTTTGGCCCTGCAAATAGTTTATGGCAAAGACTGCCGCATTCCATGAGCTCTACGACGGCATTGACATAAGAAAGCGAATTAATACCCAGTAGTTCCGCTCTACCAGTCATGTGTGTATTTACGAAGAAGTCTTGGGAGAAAGGCAATGTTGTAGAAAGACGACGAATGGGCAGGACATATCTCAGTTGGAAGAAACTGACAGAGCGTACGAGAAGCAATGGCGCATGCTATACATCAAGACGTTACCAGGTCAGTCAAAGAGAAGAATTAGAATAAATAACATCGCCTAAAAATTCGAGTTTCTTGCTGTAGCTGAATGTCTATTTCTCGAACAAATTCATGCGCCAATCCATAAAGTTGTCAGCCCGGAGACTCACGTTTGGGTTGAACAAGAACGATCTTTTTTTGGAGTTCCACTACTACTTTATCTCGATTCTTTCTGCGATTGGCTGCTAAAATCGACCAAAAGCGTAAAAGCTATAGATCAGCTAAAAGATTTTCAAAATTTGGACTTTTCTATTGCAAATCTAAAACCATATAGATGATTATAGAAGACATTCGAATTTACGCGTATATTGAAATATTCCATAGATTCTGCAGTACAATTGAATTGTTTAACTTCATCCAAATCATTTTTTAGTTCTAGTAAAACTGAAGGCAAAAGATTTTACAGCATCTGATATTTGATTTAGTGTCCTCCATATACACAGCAATCGGTTGGCCAAGTTGTGTAAAATCATAATAGTATTTTGGTTTTCAATATTATTAACATATGTTTAGATTAAGGTGCTTTTTACACTGTGCAACAATTTCGATCAATTTTTCTGGACGCGGGGCGATAACAGTTTTGAGCAGTGTTGTAAATTTAGCTTTTTCCCGCTAGATCTAGCTTTTTTTTAATACATATACTATAAATAATGTGGGCCTGCTAAATCCGGAAAGTTATCTTTCCTCTCAAGATTAAATTACACAGTGCAACAGGCAAAATAGGAGCGGGATAATTCCATTTAAGAATGATAAGGCTAGGCGAGCATAGTAAAATCTGCTAAGGATTTTGCATTCTCAGGACAAACTTTTTTATGTGTTTTTTATCATATTCTTCGTATGTAGTCTCATATTTTCGTCTACATCTTTCGTAAAAGTCTTCCTATACTGATGGCCAAAATATCGCTGGAAAGGTAATTGACTGCCCAAAATGAAGTCGTTCCCTTTGTATAATTGTGTAATATTTTGTCTTAGCATAAATCAATAAAGTAAATTTAATTTTTGGGTTCGGGTTGGGTTTGCTGTTTTGGAAAAGTGCTAGGTAAGTCTAGTAAAACCCCAAATAAATAAATGGCCAGAAATAAGGCCATATTTTTCTTATGCGTTCTTTCATAATTTCCAAATTAAGAAGATAGTTGGTCATGCATAAATAGCACTACCCCGATATTGATGATCGACTTAGCGTTAAATAGGAAGTTGTAAAACTTAAATCTAATACCTGAACTATCAAAGTATATTAGTTAAAGAGTAATCAATTTTTCTTTAAAAAATTGTATTGTAAAAAGGAAAGTTTTTTGGTTAACTTGAGTAAGGAAATTTTCTGGGTACGACATGATCTCGATTCAGAGTGAAAGTATTATGCATGAATGTCAAAATTCCATAAGGGTTTGGCGGTTTTTATTTATGGCTAATATACATTGTGCCCTTATTATTGTATATTTTGGATTTTCGGTTTGTTGGCAAGCCAAAAAAAAGTTGCTTGGAACATTGGTGGGTAAGGTATCTCTAAAAAGTAAAAAGTTTTTATTTTCTAGCTCTCATGAGTAAACCGATTTGGCTTTTGAAAAATCAAGAAAACCGAACCAAGTGATGGCCACGAAAGCATACTTTTCACTTAAAATTATTTACTTTAATGTTATTTGGATAATTTGATATAAAGAACCATTTTGAATTCAGTTTTTCGCAAAGTTATTGTGAACGCGTCAGTAATATCAAATCAAAATAATAAATTTACGCAATAAGGGTAAACAAAAGTTTTAAATTGTTAGCTTGTGAAAAGTTGGCAACACTGGTTCACTGGATTTGGATAAAAACAAAGTTTGGCTTTAGAAGGCCAAATTCTTTGGCTATACTTACGTAGCACCATATTGCCATAAACTGAAATCAAATCGGACCCAGTTTTGCTGTTGCACAGTGTTATTCAAATGATGTTTAATAATATTCTGAGTCGATGAACTCATCGTTATGTATGCACATATTTCAACATATCGATATGTTATTAACGATAGTGGTGAGAATACATACATCGTGTGGTGTAGAAGCGCCTTAAAAGAAAATAAATAATAGCTACATACATTCAACAAGTGCATCTATACAGCAATTAAGCTTTTGTGATTAAATATTCCATACAACGGATAGAGCTATACTTTTAAAAACAAATTGAAACTATTCAAATAAACGGAGTAGACATCTTCGTCAAAATCTTGTTAACATACGCTTAAAGCAGCGGTTGTGGCTGTACGCAAACACAATATATAGCACAACATACATATGTTTCGTATTAGTATAATTTTATATAAACAAAAACGATGAGTTGCTTTAGTGCAATGAATACGCCCTTACTGGGCGAAATGGAGCAAACCATTTGTATGCTGGAGCGAGGAACAATTGTAACAAAATTGTATGGAAAACAAAGACGACCGGAACGCCGTCATCTCGTGCTTATCAGGGAAACTCGTCAGCTGTTATGGTCTACTGTTGCTGTTCAAACCCGTACCGATTACGAAGGAACAATTGAGCTGCGGGAGATACGAGAGATACGCGTGGGTAAAAACTCAAAGGAGTTTCGTCTACATGCAGACGACTGTCAGCGCTTTGAAAGCAGCAAATGTTTCGTTATACTGTATGGAAACAATTTCAAGCTGAAAAGCTTTTCAGTTGTAGCCCTATCCGAGGTAGAGGCTGACAACTGGGTTCGAGGCTTACGTTATATGGTTAAAGATACAGTGAATTCATCATATCCCTTGCAAATAGATCGCTGGTTACGGCGTGAATACTATTCCATCGAAAATGTACATTCGCATTCAACGAAATCATCAAACGATCTAAGTGCCCAAGTCACAATCAAAGATTTTAAAATGTTCTTGGCTGCAGTCAGTTGTAAAATGACTACGAGTAAATTTATGGATTGTTTTACGGATGATATACGTCGAAAACACGATTTAAAGTTTGATGATTTTTCTCGTTTATATCAAAAGCTTTTGCTACCGCCAAATTTTGTTAGCATTTTGTGTGCAGGCAGTGAGTTTGCATATTCAGAGGATCAGAAAACGGTTCGACCAAATGAATTTAGGAGCTTTCTGCTAAATGAACAAAGGGATACTAATATTGGCGAAATAAATGCTATATCCGGTTTTATACACGATTTTATACAGGATGTCGAACGCGATGTACAGGAGCCATATCTAAACATACCAGAATTTGTAGATTATCTATTTTCCAAACAAAATGATTTATGGGATAGAAAATTTGATGTAGTCTATATGGATATGAATCAGCCATTGTCTTCATATTGGATTGCTTCCTCACACAATACATACCTGACTGGAGATCAATTCTCAAGCGAATCATCATGTGAAGCCTATGCGCGTGCCCTTCGCATGGGCTGTAGATGCATTGAGCTGGATTGCTGGAATGGTCCTGACAATTTGCCCTACATATTTCATGGTCATACAATGACGTCAAAAATTAAATTTATGGATGTGATCAAGACTATAAAGGATCATGCATTTGCGACATCCGAATATCCAGTGATTTTGTCCATTGAACAAAACTGTTCGTTGGAACAACAACGAAACATGGCACAAGCGCTGATCGAGGTAAGCTACTACTTAGATCCTTTTATAACTCAAACTCATTGAAAGTTTCACCAACATCAAACTGCAGAGACAGAAGGGAGCCTTTTCACAACTTGCCGAACTGCTGCCCAATTTTTAAAAAAATTATTAAATACAAAATTTTCAATAACTTTGAAAAAATTGCTTTAAAATGCCATTATCAATGAAAAATAGTGCAATTTACAATGTACTTGTCTCGTCACATACACTGCCGGTCACTTGATTAAGAACACAAAATTTTTTGTGTTTACAAGTCTATATTTTCGAAACTAATAAAGATAACGGACTGAAATAAAATTCCTTTGTTAAACAAATCAATTTGCAGTGCAGTCCAAAAGGAGGCTATCTGCTTTAGGTCAAAAATTACAAATATTTTTGAGAATCAACAGTAAAAACAGAAAACTTTTTTGGGCCACTTGATTAAGGACAGTCGATTTGATTGGTGATGTAGGTGAATCATAATATATAAATAATAATAATAATAATATGTGTACAGGGTATAAAAAACATTCCTGCTCGGCGAGGAGGATTTAGCTCTGACGCATCATTATCTCATCTCGTTTACTTCGTCGACAGTCAAATTCTCGCCTAAATTCAGCATTACTTCATGCAACTCAGAAGACAATATGAAACCATCACCGTCCTTATAAAATATCAAGAATGCGTCGCGGAGCCTGATCCAGAAAGCGCATAACGGCGCCCAGCTCTGTAGCAGTCACTATACCGAAAAGTGCAAAAGCTTCTCTAAATTCTCAATGTATATATTTCTTATTAAAAGGTCTATACATAAAATATACAGACTAGCTCCGCGGTATATGGTTATTCGTACTTAACTGGCCATAATAACCTGTTATCGGTTTTTGACCTGATGGAGAGCACTGTCCCTGGTTTCCCTGCTTTGCGCGCCTTCTCCAATCGCCGAAATGCGAAAGTAGGGCCCTTTGACGCCACCCTTTAACAGCCGCTTTGAATACGCACAACATGATCAAGCCAGCGCTTGGTCATGTCAAGGTCATCTTATAGCTCATAGAGTTCCTAAGACCATCGAATGCGTAGAGGGCCAAAGATCATGTGCAGTACCTTACGCCCAAAAACGCCAATGACATCAGGCTGCATAATCAGCCATACTTGACCATGGATCGCAGTCCGAAACAATGGATTAAATCTTCTCGTCTCCAAACGATGTAGATTTCCAACGATCTCTTTGTATCGTTTGTTGTACAGACATCCCTTTTTTAATGGGGCCAAAAGCATATTAACTTCCCAAAGTGGGATAACTGTATAATCGAACTTAGCTCCATTTCTACAATAAAAATTATCTGAATTGCCGGAGCATTTCTTTTCAGCTGCATACTTACCTGTAAAATACAACTATTCTGAAATATTATAACATTTACTTCAAAATATTGTCTTTGACTTGTTTAAGGTTTTTGGTGACTTGCTGCTTACTTCACCTTGTGATCGGAATGAGCTGCATTTACCTTCGCCCTATCAATTGCGACGTAAAATTATTTTAAAGCACAAAAAACTACCACAATTTGATGAAAACTGTGCCTTTAGTGCCATAAATTTACCCTCTACTGTAGCTGGTGGAGTTACAAATGGCACGTTATCAACCTTCAGTCATCGATCTTCCATAACTGGAACTGTGGACGATAATGAAAATGTTCGAAGAGTTTTAAAAGAAGGCCTCTTGTATTTTAAGGATCCAGTTGATAAATCGTGGAATCTGTATCAATTTGTTTTAACACAGCAAGAACTAATTTATACATCGGAAATTAATGATAGTCGCAATGGAAATTCTGAAGATGATGATTTCGGATTATCAATGTGTTCTTTAAACAGTAGCATACAACAAAAGCAAAAAGATACTTCTGCAAATGATGAATTACATTTTGGTGAAAACTGGTTTCATGGTAAATTAGAAGGTGAGTTATAAATGTGCTTAGAATGAATTCAATTAATACTAATATAACAATAACGACGTCTTAATCTTTGCAGGTGGTCGTCAAGAAGCTGATCAATTACTGGAATCATATAAACACCTGGGTGATGGCACATTTTTAGTTAGAGAGTCAGCCACTTTTGTCGGCGATTATAGCTTATCGTTTTGGCGACGAAATCGACCCAACCATTGTCGTATTAAATTAAAACATGAGAATGGCTCCATTAAATATTATCTTGTGGAAAATTTTGTATTCGATTCGTTATATTCTTTGATAGTTAACTATCGTAAGAATATGCTACGCAGCTCAGAATTTTCAATTATTTTAAAGGAACCCGTACCACAACCAAAAAAACATGAAAGCCAGGAATGGTTTCATCCAAATACGACTAAGGAGCAAGCAGAGCAAGGTCTATTTAAGCTGGATGTTGGCTCCTTTTTGGTTCGGCCTTCAGTACAAAGTCTTAATGCATTTGTAATATCATTCACGATCAATCGCAAAATAAAGCATTGTCGCATTATACAAGAGGGACGCCTTTATGCCATCGATACCATGCAATTCGAATCGTTGGTTTCACTTATACACTATTATATGAGAAATCCGCTCTATCGCAATGTAAAACTTATGCACCCCGTTTCTCAAGAACTATTGCGGCAAACTTTGCTTGACACCATACAATCCCAGAGTGAGCACAATGGAAGTGATGGCACTGGCGCTTCAAATTACATGGGTTCCAATTTAGAAGAATATGTTACGTGCAAGGCACTTTATAGCTACAAGGCGGACAAGCCAGATGAGCTATCTTTTCCAAAACATGCAATAATCACCAATGTGCAACGAAATAATTCAATGTGGTGGAGAGGTGATTACGGTGGCATGATACAGCATCATTTGCCAGCGAACTATGTAAAGGTGAGCAAGAGATAGTTTATCAATAGTCTGGATAAATTGAATGCATGAGTTTGTTTTTAGGTCATTGACTCTGCAACTGAAGACTACAATTCACTTAATGATGAGGGCAACGATGGACGTACTGATTCAATTGAAATCTATGGAGCTGTCGCATCACTTTTCGAAGCCAACGAACCTGGCATTATCATTAAGCTGCAAATTCAAACGCCAACAATGCAAAATCCATTTATTATTGGATTTGATAATCAAGAAACGGCTTACGAATGGATTAAGGCAATACAGGATGCTGCATTAATTGCTAGTCAGCTGGCAACGGAGAGACGAAAGAAAGAGCGTACAGCTCGTGTGGCCAAGGAAATGTCTGATCTAATCATTTATTTTCGCAGTGTGCCTTTTCGTGAACATTCTTGGATATTTCAAGAAATGTCGAGTTTCCCAGAAACCAAAGCCGAAAAGCAATTTTTCCAACAAAATATGTCGCTCTTTCTATCGTATCATCGTAATCAAATTAGCCGTGTGTACCCCAAGGGACAACGTTTAGATTCATCCAATTTTAATCCAGTTCCATTCTGGAACATTGGATCTCAAATGATTGCGCTAAACTATCAAACTGGCGACAAGGCCATGCAGTTAAATCAGGCCAAGTTTAGAAATAACGGACTAAGTGGCTATATACTGAAGCCATCATTTATGATGTCTGAAAATTTTAATCCCAATAATCCACTGATGGAGGGTCTTAATGAAATTAAAGTTACTATACGCATAATTGCAGCTCGGCATTTATTTAGAGGTGGCAAATCAAATAATCCACAAATTGTTATTGAAGTAGTTGGTGCTTCTTTTGACAGTGGTATTAAATATCGTACAAAAGTCAATGAAAATGGTTTCAATCCAATTTGGAACGAATCGTGTGAATTCACCATTCGTAATCCGCAATTCGCTTTACTTCGTTTTGAGGTACAAGACGAGGATATGTTTGCCGAAACGCATTTCATAGCTCAAGCTTCTTATCCATTGGCTTGTGTGCGCACAGGCTATCGTAGTGTGATTCTTCGTAATAAATTTAGCGAGGAGCTTGAATTATCTTCCTTGCTTATACATATCAATATCTTGAATGTAGTTGGAAGAGTTTAAAGTCGCATAAAGCCCTCAGACCATGGCCTTATTTCGAAGCATTCCATGGGGCAACCATTTAAACACTTTTTAGCAGATTTTTCACAAATTTCTATACATATGGACAAGTCTGGCATTTTTGCTAGAATGCTTTTATTTTTCAGCTTCATCTAAACTATTTATATACATATTTACAATTAGTACAACGTTTACACATTTCTGTGTATGTTATTGATGTCACTTAAGTTAGTATCATGCATCTATGTAATTGTACGTTTATATATACATACATATATATGTATATGGATATATAGAAAATAATAACAATAAACAGATAGCAATACGTATATACATATGTATTGATTTCAATCATTTATGCCAAATAAAGTTTTACGGCGTTAGTACTTATTATCATGAATTTCTTTTTATACCCTGAGCACAAAGTGTAAAAGGGTGTTATAGATTTGTGCAATGTATGTAAAAGGCACAAGGAGGCGTGGCAGACCATATATTTCATGGGCAAAAATGATCAGGAGCAATAGTCGAGTCGCCATAGACATGTCTGTCTAGTAGCACTGTTCTCGGATACTATAAGAGTTAAAGCGAGAGTTTCCCGGACAAGTACGAGTTCATCGAATGTGCCCCCGTGACGGTTTACACCCACACCATTAAAGCTAACCCCTTGAAACTTGGCACACTTATGCACACTATTACTGTGCATCACCCGCTTATCTTTGTGATATGCTTCATTACACTTGAAATTTGAATATTCAAGGGCATGCCTCTGTTTAGGGCCATCCTATTAATCCTTTAGGTTATTTCATTGGTATTGTCACTGTCAGTGTCTACTGCGGGCCGCCTTGAGTACTCTTCTGGTCCAAAAGTCACTTTCCGCTGTTGTCCTATGCATGGAAATTATAAGCTCTTTGACTTCATTGACTTGCCATAACAGGTCACTCCTTCAGGCGCCTCTGCTCTGCGCACACCTTCTCCAATGCGGGGTACCAAAGGCATCTTTGGTCTCATCGCTTAATGTCGAAAGTCTTATTGGAACTGGCGTTAGATGTTACAGTGACCTGTTACAAAAACTGGCAGCCTATCTCTGCCTGTGAGGAATAAACCTCTCTATACGATGTTACACACTTCATAGCAAAAGCTGCCTTTCAACAGCATTCCATATCATAAATAGTTATACTTCTGCTCCGCTTACAGGTTGTTACAAGAAAATGCATATACATGTATTTATTCGGTAAGAGCCGTGAAAATAAAATTTTATTTATTATAAGACAATTTAGGGGGAATATATTTATATGAAATACATTTACTTTTTCTAAAATTCGCGCCTATGATATTTATCAGGATCAAAGTAAGAAGTGACAACAACACGATCACTGAATTTACGCCCAGTCAAAGCTTGTTGTGCCTTTTGACAATCTAAAACTGAGTTAAATTCGACAAATACTTTGCCGCAACCCGGTACCTCAACACCTTCAATTGGACGTGGTATTTCAACGCTACGCACAACTCCATATTTCGTACATTCCTCTTTAATATCCTCAAGTATGTCTTCATACTCCTCCTCATCGCGTAGCTCATCAGGAGTCACCATGTTAAGCAAACAGAGCACCTCAGTAGGAGGACCAGATGTCACTACATTAGATAGTCCTGGTACTTGCAGCATAACAGATTGAGTAGTATTAGATGCATTTTGGGCATTCTTTGCACCCACACTGGCACGCTGAACGATGAGTTTCTTGTCACCCAACTGCATGCCATTCAAACCAGCAATTGACTGTAATTGAAAGGTTGATGTTAGATAAATTAAGTGTGTAAGGATAAATATGAATTAGAGAAAGAGATAAAATTGCACAGAAAAGAAAAGGAAAGCATATAAAATAAAAAAAAACTAAACTGGTTGGAGATCCGCTCACTTCATAAGCTAAGCGAATACATTTTGTACTGGTTTCGCATCGCTGGAATATTGAAATTTACATCAATTTGCATCACTCACTCGATTGCGTATTGAAGCCAAACTTGCGGAATAATTTTGTATATGAAGATACATAATTTGTGGTAAAACTTATATAAAGATACATTATGTTAGATTGTGAATCCCTTAACAACCGATTCTTGGTTGATCTTACTTACAAAACACATTTGTTAGCAGTATGTTACCAATCACTTTTGTCAGTTTTAGTTTAAATAGTTAGTTTAAAATATGAGCCCTATAACCCTAAAGCACAAACAATCTATCTTATTATACATATGATGCTTAGCTTATTTACAGGTTAAATGCCTCACCTGATCAGTAATGCTTAGATCCACGTATTCGCAAAACGCATATCCTTTACTTAGTCCAGTAGCAGCATCTTTCACAAGGTTAAATGCTCTTAGCTGGCCAAATGATAACAGTAACTCTTTTACCTTTAAGCAAAACAGAAACATTTTATATCATTAAGCATATAAGCAGAGAAAAAAAAAACATACCTGATCATCATTTAAATAGTTAGGTAGTCCTCCAATGAATATTTTGTGTGGTGAGTCAGGGACTACAGTTGATATTACTCCACTGGATACTATTAAATCAAATGAGCAAATTAATCGGAGTTATCTTTGAAGCAACCAAACAACTTACCAACAGCAGGCTTTATTGCCGGTGTATCTGTTATACCCGGCATTGGCTGATAGTCATGTGGCCGCCTGATTTTCAAGCTTTGTCCTTTAAAATTAATTCCATCAAATGCCATGGCTTGAGTGGTTTCGTCAATAGAACGAAACTCAAGAAAAGCAAAATTTTTGTCCAAATTAATTTGACATGCCAAAACTGGGCTACCAGCAGCTTGTGCTAAACCAACTAAATGCATTTGTTGATTGAAAAACTCCATCATTTCCTCTTCAGTAACGCCGAACGGAATGTTACCCACGTACAAACGGCGAGCTTGACGAGTTATAGTTGAGCCAACAACGGGTACAGCTGTTTGCGGAGTATCTGGTACTACACTAGCTGGTATTTGTCCAGAAGCCTGCATAGCTTTGTACTGCATTGGAGTTATGTGCTCAAAACCTGGTGGCGGTACATCCCAATATAAAGATGGCTTACGACGCGAGTTGCGATGATGACGACGGTCTCGAGAGCGGTCACGATGGCGGTCCCGTGAACGAGAGCGATGCCGGCGCCTATCCCTATCACGTTCACGGTCTGTTATAAAGGATACGAGATTTTAACAAATATGTATGAAATAAAACATTTAATTATAATAAATGAAAGAATTATATATTGTGCCACCATTTAAGTATCGTTCTGTCATGGAAATATTTTATCAGTCATTAGCTAGAATTGCTCTAAACATGCGAGTACCCACATATATAAGTTTGAAGAGCTACATACATGCATACAAATCTGTATATATATTGGGTTGAGACGACTGCCAGGCTATCTACCTGACACACTTGAGCCCATTGGGCTACCGTAGGATCTAAAATACACTTCTTCTCCGTTCAAAAAGAGTAACATAATCCGGGGAGGGATCACCCAGATGCAGAGATGAAATTTGCATTCCATCATGTTTCGTTAAGATTGATGAGTGGCCGAAGCTGGATTTTGTCCAGCACTTTGAGTCTCAAGCGCATCGCTGATAGTGAAGTAGTTACTGTTACTGAATGAGAAGAAAAGCCAGGCAAATGAGCTTTATACTTTCCTGTGAATAGTACAAGGTTTGTTTTTTTTTCGTGATGTGAAATTAAGCCATACATAACAAACTTAACTAATTTTATTGTCAAAAACTTGCGAGTCATGTGGTTTCTCGTTTAAGTAATTAGACCAGCAGTAGTTTAGCAATGTTAATAGCCGATTTATGTTTAAAAGCGTTATAATTTGCAAAAAATTAATTATTGTTTCAAACTTAGGCCGCATTACGGCCCGTTGTGATACCTAGAATCTAAGAGAGCACTCACTCCCTGTTCAAACGCTGACGGTGACCATCCGGATGCAGATAAAATCTGCAATCTGCTTAGATCTAATTACGAACAGACCTGAGACTGCACAGATGCTTGAGCCTACGTGTACAGAGAGCTGGATATAAGCAGAAGGGGTGCTCAACCGTTCCCACAGCTCCTGCAAAAATCGTTGAAAGGGGCAGAAAGCCCAGCCGCTTGGACACCAACGACTCCGCAGCACCTCTCCCAATTAAGGGAGCTCCGCTGTGCGTTTATGGTTGCTTTCAGGCCAAACTTTGTCACTCTAAACCATTTTTGTCTAACTTCGAGCTCGTGTTACTCAATTTGAAGCTTACAAGTTGCCATAGGCATACTTGTGACTTTTTCATCAAGGAAAAGTCTGGCAGTCTGGCAAGCTCATCAGCTATACAGTTACCTTCAATGCCTCCGTGTCCCGGCACCCGGCAGCCGTATCAGGCTAATAACGAACTGCGGAGCCATCTCGTGCAGAGATCTGCGGCAGTTTGTTACCACTGCCGAATTAGACGATATTGCGCTGAGTGATTTAATAGCAGCTTGGCTATTACTGTAAATATTTATATTGCTCGTCGATATAAAAAACAACAAATGTAAAAACGCCAAATATAAACGCACCCATTGAAGCAAATTTTCATTTTTTTTACTTACAACTTGCATTAGCGGAATTGCCCGAATGCATTTTACTTAATACTTCTTTTGGATTTGTTTGCGCATTAATTGAATAGTTGTAATGTTTCTAAACTTACCATCATATCCCATTTTTAATATTTATACAATTTTTTGAACCGGGCAAATTATTGCACACAAAACTAGCTCACAATAGTCACTTATTTAGCGGCGGCAATGCTAAATGCGATGCATACATAAAAAAACAGCGCTGAAACGAAAGAGAATGGAACAATGATGATAGATATGGGATATGTTTAAAAAAACGTGAGAAAGAAAGACTGACATTTACTTTTTACTTTAGTTCGATAACTCGATAGTTTAATGCGCATACTATAAGCATTAATCGTTATCGTTCACAATTTGTTCTATTTCAGAGTTCTAACTTAACAAAAGTTTATTATTATTATTATTTATATGGCTTCGAGCCGGCACATTTAACAATATGAGCCTAAAAATATTTTTGCCTGTTGAATATTTTGATCGAAAACAAAATTGCAATTTATATGGCCAAGTACAAATAAGCGAGGATAATGTAGTAGCTTATTATATTGTAGATGATTGCAATAGTTTGGATATTAAACCAACATGTAAGATGCGCTTTTTGGGCTCCATAATCAACAGTGAGCCAAACCCCAACTGGTACTGCGAACGAGATATGATAATATGTTTTACTTATCATAAAACGACACCGAATATATCCCTTGCATATATAGGAATCAAGCCGGAAAGTCTTAAGCAAATAAAACTTTTCCTCTATGATAAAGATGCAATGAAGCATTTGGTGATCAAAGACACAAATAAATCACTTTACTTGGAAAATAATGAAAACGATATTCTTATGTTGTTTCGTTTAATTCAACCTGATGTGGCTGATTCTAAGATAATATCCTTTTTCGGACAAACAATATTTGTGTTTGCAAATGTTCCAATGTATGTGTTTGTTTACATTGTCGAAAGAACATTTCTACATAAGATTATGAAGCACACAATTATTTATAAACATTCTAAGGAATGGCAGACAACTTTTAACAAAAGGTAAGCTATCTTATAAATACAATTTAAATAACGAGCGTCTATTTTCCAGATCTAAAATGGCAAATATTGTGCTAGATCGTATTCTGGGATTAATACTCATGTTAGCTTTATTTATGCTTGTTTCTCATCCTGGTGATTTTCTCATACAAATCTCGCACGTAAGTTCAAATACTATATTTATTTTAGGCATTGCCTTTATACGAAGATAATGTTATTGTAGAACTAGTGCACTGCGAAGCTTCTAGTCTGTTTTAAGCGTATAGTTACCCTGTCCATGTCCGAAATAAACCTAACTTTCCGGGATGTTTCTTACCGGGTTACGTCGAGCACAAAGATTCGACGCACCCCAAAAGTGGGACATCCTTCTCACACATTTGGTGAGTATGTGCTGCTATGATTCTTTCTCGAGTTCACAAAACCTATAGCTGTCGGAGCGGGTATTGCCCAGCTACCTCAATGCTGCTGTAAAATAGGTTCTCATGAATCCTTTCATGCATACACAGGATAGCCTTTGTACTTTCTTTAGGTCGCTTTGAGCACTTTCTTGGTCACGTTTACGGAATTGTGGTTGTTTTTCGTTATGCTGCTTCAAATTAAGTAATTTGTGTAACTCTTTTCTTCTTTTTTAAACAGGGCATTATACAAAAGTTATACAGTCTATTAAAAGTTCTCGAAGGGAGTCCTATTGGACTTAAGCTCAATAGTCATTTGAACAATTTCTTTCTTGATTGTTTTAAATACCACATCGAACTATGGTCAACATTTTTGGGTGAGTATTATGCGCCGAAATACTTCAAATTCGATATTTAACTATTGTTTTCATTATAGATTTAATTGAACCAATAGTGCGTCAACTCTTTATTGCTATCGGGCTAGTTGGGTGCTTGGGATTTACATATCAGTTAGCACTATTGGCAGATTTAATATCTATTGTTGGCTTACACGCCCATTGCTTCTATGTCTATACCAAAGTGTAAGTAAGAGTTTGTTGAAAAAATACAAGAATTTGCATTTTGTTAGTCGAATTTAGAATAGATCGTAATAGTTATAATTATATTTTTTAGGCTGTATAACGTCGAAATAAAGGGGCTTAAAGTTCTATGGCAAGTGGTACGCGGTAAACGCTATAATGTGCTGAAAGGTAAGTTTTAAATAGTACACACAAAAATATGCTTCTTACCAACTAAGATCAGATCTTTTTAATGTGTGATATATATATTTTTATTTTTGTATATTCCAGAGAGAACTGAAACCCATAACTATATGAATCGCCAGTTATATCTAGCAGCTATAATATTTTCGGCAATATTATTTTTGCTTCCGACAATTCTAGTATATTATGCTGTATTTGGAACGGTAAGCCTTTTACGATGTTGACATTTTTTCAGGCATACATTTGCCATAAATGTTACTGCTTTTTGTTTAACGCTTTTATTTGATTTTATTGCAGGTTAAATCGTTGACCTTTGTCACATTTACAATACTGGAATTCTTTCAACGGCAACTGTTGAACTTTCCAATAGAAATATTTCTTAAATGGCTTAATAAAAGCGTCTCTGTGATTGGTAAGTTAAAATATATTGAGAATATCAAATGCAAGAAACATTTTCTTTCATTATAGAGTGTTTCAAGGTGCGAGATCTTCCACTCCAGCAGCAACTACTCCTAGAGCATTCCAATATTTGTGTCTATGTTTTTAAAATTGAAATTTAGTACGAATCAAAGGTTCGCTTTGGATTCACAATTTTCAAAATGTTTAATTTGAAGAAACTCGACCAAAGATGCACCACAAACGTTTTACGTTTTAAACCATTATTTCGTATTAAATCATGAATAAAATGTTAGTTACAGCAAAAAATTTGTTAACATATTACCGTAACATTAAAGATTTATAAGTAAACACCTTTATCTGATAATAATTCTGCGTTGCAAATTTTGTGGAATATGCATTATTCACGGATTTCTTTTTTGTTCTACAAGTAAAATATATTTACTTTTAGTTAGTTTAGTTAGTTGTTGCCTCGACAGAATGCACTTTTTTATATATGTCTTACTTGTTTTGGTGTTTTACATTCATGATATTAAACTAGGACTAACGCTTAATGAAAAAAAACGATGCTTAGGCGGTTGTTCAAACAACGTAAGTTAAATCATAATTGCTACGACAATATAAAAGATTACAAAACTGTGGCAGCTTTTGGAGAGTGTGAATATGTGCTTCTGCAAAGACGTATTAAGATTCTTTAGCCGTAAAACAAGTTAAGGAATTTAAAGATCCTACGTGAAATAACTAATAATCATTTGTCGTTCCATAAGCAATACAAAGAATCAGCGCATACGAATTAAGCACATTAGCCTCGGGAATGCTTTCCAAAGATATAAATGTTATTGAGGATCAAAATTAGGCAGGAAATACTTGCATAAAAATGTTGCCCTGCTCAGTAGCCAATCGTTAGTTAATACATTACCAAAAATAAGAGTTAAAGACATAAAAATGTGACCAGAAGATGCGCAGTTTTCCTACGTAGATGAGATTTAACGCTTTATGCTAGTATCCCCTTTGCCCAGGAGGGAATTAAGCATCTTACAGCCACACCATAAGAGCTATTTGATTTATCTGATGAAATCTTCAAAACATATAGGCAATAATGCTGAGTTTCCTTGACTATGTCAATGCCGGCCCCAGTTTCTCCTATTTGAAAAACTTTGAAATTTCGAGAGTTGCGAAGTCAGCAAATCTCATGTTACTCGGTAGCTTTACTTCCGATCGAGAAGAACTGTATGTACAGGACAATCAACTCAAAATTTTTGTTCGAATATCGAAAATGACTTTTTTTTTTTTCCCAAAGTAATTAAATCAAAATTTACAAAAAGTTTTTAATGGATACATTTTGGACTCGATGAATTGATTCCTTGCGAACATTTCAACACCCATTTGTTCAAAATTGGTTTCGAAATAGCGTAGTTAGTAGGTTTAACTAAGTTTAAAAGCTTTCAATGTTCCTCATTTTAAACACTATTAAACGAAAGCCATTTGGGGTATACAATTTTATATGTTCAACTCACTTTCTAACAATATCTGGATTTTGATGATGAAGTCAAGTAATCTTGGACAAACTTTTTGAAAAATCATTGAAATAAAATTTTTTTTTTTTAAATTTTTAAGTCACATTACTATTTACTTCTGCAGAATTTTCTTCAAATTCTATATTGGAGCTGTTGAATTCTTTGCTATTAATAGATCACGACGAACGGTTGTTCGTGCTGTGACGAAAGCAAGAGACTCTGTCGAAGCGCTGTAGCTCACTAGCTATAAATTACAAGAAGTTTTGATCTTTTGCCTAGAGCGTCTGATCCGGTCAAGCCATATACCGTTGTCAAGGTATTAAAGCGTAGATTAACCTTTTCATAGACACTTTTTTTGATTTGGCTATTGGTTTGGGGTATATAGTGGTTTAAAGAAAATGCTCCTTAGCTTTAACGGGGTGCCGGGCAGACATAGAGCTCCGATAAAAGCAGATATGGAATCTAGGCGTGATAACTTTTCCGTCGATTTTGAACAAGGTTTTGCTTACAAGATTCATGATTCAGTTATCATCAAGCGGAGAATCACTCTTGTCAATAGATGTTACTTTTTCTCAGTAGGCAAATTAGTAGCAAGGACCACTCTCGCCAGACGAAACTAACACTCTATAAGACTCTAATCCTTCCCGTTATTAATGGTGCTGAAGCATCGCTGATTATGCAGCCTGATGGCATTGGCGTTTTTGCGCGTAAGGTACTGCTTATGATCTTTGGCCCTCTACGCATTCGATGGTCTTATGAACTCTATGAGCTATAAGATGACATTAACATGGTCAAGGTTTGGTCATCTTGTGCGTATTCAAAGCGGCTGTTTAAGTGTGGATTCGAAGGGGCCGGCCATGCCTACGTGTGAGAGAGAAGGTAGAGACAGTTGGATTCGCAAAGCAGGGAAACCTGGGACAGTGCTCTTCATCAGGTCGGAAACCGATAACGGGTCGTTATGGCCAGTAAGTACGAATAACCATATACCGCGGAGCTAGTCTGTATATTTTATTTATAGACCTTTTAATGAGAAATATATACATTGAGAGATGTCAATGTCTAAGGTTTAAGGTTTAAGTAGTCGAACACAAGACTGGAAACATTTTCTGGTCGCCTGGTAGAGCATCTAACTGAATAGCCGAACTTAGAGAAGCTTTTGAACTTTTCGGTATAGTTACTGCTACAGAGCTGGGCGCCGTTATGCGCTTTCTGGATCAGGCTCCTCCTACAGCATTTGGTCAACGAGGTGGTCATCGATGGCAACGGTGAAATGGACTTTGACGTGTTCTGCTTTATGATGCACAAAATTTTTGAGGTTTCCAATGATGAGCAAGAGCTGCGCGAGGCATTCTTGATATTTGATAAGGACGGTGATGGTTTAATATCGTCTGCTGAGTTGCACGAAGTTATGCTGAATTTGGGAGAGAATTTGACTTTCGAGGAAGTTATGTTCAGCCCGTACGCTCGCCCAAAGTCAGCATAACTTCGAGCAACTCAGCAGACGACATAAAACCATCACCGTCCTTCTCAAATATCAAGAATGCGTCGCGCAACTCTTGCTCATCATTAGAAACCTCCAAAATTTTGTGATGATGAGTTTTTCATAATGATGCGCCAGAGCTAAATCCTCCTCGCCTAGCAGACGTTTTTTTATACCCTGTACACATATTATTATATATTATTATTATTATTATTATTATTATATATATATTATGGTTCACCTACATCACCAATCAAAACGAGTGTCCTTAATCAAGTGGCCCAAAAAAAGTTTTCTGTATTTACTGCTCATTTTCAAAAATATTTTTTATTTTTGAACTAAAGCAGACAGCCTCCTATTTTTTTTTGGCTGCACTGCAAATTGATTTGTTTAACAAAGGAATTTTATTTCAGTCCGTTATCTTTATTAGTTTCGAAAATATAGACTTGTAAACATAAAAAATTTTGTATTCTTAATCAAGTGACCGGGAGTGTATGTGACGAGACAAGTACATTGTAAATTGCACTATTTTTCATTGATAATGGAATTTTAAAGCAATTTTTTAAAAGTTATTGATAATTTTGTATTTAATAATTTTTTTAAAAATTGGGCAGCTTGCCGAACTAGCTGTAAAAAGTTTGTTGCACGTCCTTTTAGACCACAAAGCGAAATACAGCCCATTTTTTATCCAATTTTTAAATACACAATTTTCAAGAATCCTTAAAAATGTGCTTTAAAATTCCATTATCAATGAAAATTAGTGCAATATACAGTGTACTTGTCTCATCTCACATAAATGATATCCTACGGTTTCGTCACATATTTTTTACAACAAAGATGTTTTTTTCTATTTTTATTTTAAATATAGAATCATGAAAATGTATTTCCTTTGAATGATAAAATGAATGATTAGAAGACGATATTTGTGCATTTGTGATTACATTGTACCTGATACAATATATATTACAGTAGATATCGCTTATGGCGAAAATGCAGCTCTGTTATTGCATTTAAGCGATTATTTCATATAAGCGAAAATCGGAAATATGAAAAATATTTCAAATAAGCGAAATAGCAAAAATGCAGCGTTTTTTATTGCGTACAAGCAATAATTGTACACCAGCTACAATCGGATATAAGCAAAATATTTATGTTGTTATTTGTTTATGTGAGTAAAGCAAACAATTACGAACGATTAAAAAAAAAATCATTGTGTCAAATTTTGAAATTATACATATAACCGATCATATTTTTACC
Source organism: Chymomyza caudatula (assembly GCA_035041775.1). NCBI lineage: Eukaryota > Metazoa > Arthropoda > Insecta > Diptera > Drosophilidae > Chymomyza > Chymomyza caudatula. The sequence goes on from JAWNKW010000148.1 coordinate 431,932, forward strand.
AAAAACATGATGTCGATGAAACAGCCGACAGTTTGTATATAATCAATAATAGCTAATAAGCGATTTTCATGTAAACGACTATTTTTGAATGAAAATTGCAAACAAAATGCTTAAATGCTATTTTTTTGCATATAAGCAATAATTCCATATAAACGATACGTCATATAAGCGATATTTACTGTATTGACGGCTCAGCTTGTTATTGAAATCTATATATATAAAAATGAAGCCTCAAAAGGTGATGTATTCGCTAAACTCGAAAACGCGTGGACCGATTTTCACACATTGTAAACATTATTAGGGAGAATGTTTTTCTGAAGTGTGGACGAATTCCAATAGATGACGCCAAAGATATCGACAAAAACGTTCTTCCATATAAAACATACTAAATGTGTTTCTACTTATATATGTTAGTAGGAAAGCATTTAATTTGATTAGGTAAACAATTATATTGAATTGAGTTATAGGTTGAGGTATAGGTAGTGGTAGAGGTAGAGATAGAGGTAGAGGATATAAAGATTTTGCTACTAATACCCGCAGCTTGACTTAGTATGAAGGAGAGAGAGAAAGAGAAAGGAGAGGAACGGGAAGAATTGGTTTATATAATGAATTTATTGACGGCTTTATCAATGCGCAGCGGGTTCAGCTAGTCTATCCATATAAAAATGACTGCCAATTCTTTGTGCTCGCTAAACTCGAAAACTACTGGACAGATTTTGATGTAATTTTGAAGATAGCTTCCCATTATGTTAAAGAATGTTCTTTTTTAAGTTTGGACAAAATCGATTTAGGGGTTGCAGAGAAAACAATTTTCCATATAAAACATACTAAATGTGTTTCTACTTATATAGTCGGCAAGATTTAACATTCACAACTTTGACTAGGTAAAGAATTCATTTGAATTGAAATAGACGTAGAGCTAGAGGAAGCGGTAGAGATAGAGGCAGAGGTAGAGGTGGAGGTAGATGTATAGGTATACGCAGAGGTAGAGGTAGAGAATGGGAAGAATTAACTTAAATAATGATTTTATTGATGGCTATATCAATGCGCAGCGGAGCGCGTGGGTTCGGCTAGTACTTTATAAAGCGTCGGCTGCTTCGTGCCTGGCCTGATTCAAGAAATGTTATAGAGTACTCCTTCAACTTCATAAGTTGGTATGCTCTCTACCTGGTACTTCCAACAGAGACTTGGCCTGCCTCTTCGTCGCCTTATTTCAACTATTCATTCGCCTACTTGAGACCAAAGCTGGCTTCAAAGGCCTTTGGCTAGGTGCTTAGTGTTATATCTTATTTATAAGGTTTGATGCTTTTAGAAAATTGCTAATCGTTGTCGTCGTGTTTTCTGGTAGGTTGGGATAGGAGGGTAATAGGGTCTGCGTTTGCAGTGCTGGGCATTGTTTATAAACTTATAAACTTTAAAGTTATAGCAGTTTTTCATTTTCTTTAATTTATATTAATTATAAATTTTTATTGTACGCATTCGGATTTTTGTTCTATTTGCTAATACATTTTTTGCTGTGGTTGTTTTCTGTGCACTGGATTTCAGTTTTAAATGCGTACAATTTCCTGTGTTTAGATTGGGAAACCTAAATGTAAAATAAACTGTTTTCAAATTGTGGAGCTATTAAATATATATCTCAAAGAATCATAACGAAGGCAGAGAAAATGGCAAATGCATTAAATGTAAAAAGGATTACAAGTAGTAAAGGATGTAAACAGAATATCTGACAGCAGGCAAATTAAAAGTAATTTTCAATACAAATAAAGCCCAATTTGAAAATACTTTGGTATTCTTAAAATAAAACGACAACGAAATTTAAGGACTCAAAATTACTTTTTTTGCGCGAGCTTGGTCCAATTGGTGATACCAAAGGTAGCTAGTGTACTCTCTTCCTGGTCCTTGCAACGGAGACATGGTCTGCCCTTTCATCGCTTCCCTTCGACAACCTCATTAAAGACCTCTCTCGCAGGAGCTTCTTCATGCATACGCTCAACATGACCTAGCCAGCGGAGCCGCTGGATCTTAATTTGCTTGACTATGTCAATGTCGTCGTAGAGCTCATAGAGTTCGTCATTCCATCGTATGCGGTAGTCGTTCCCAACGCGTAGAGGGCCAAAGAACTTACGGAGTACTTTTCGCTCAAACACTTCTGGGGCATTTTCATCAGACTGCGACATCACCCATGCTTCAGCGCCATACAGTAAAACGGGAAGGATGAGTGTCTTGTAGAGTGTTAGTTTCGTCTTGCGGGAGAGGTCTCTACCACTCATTTGCCTACTGAGAACAAAGTAACATCTATTGGCAAGAGTGATTCTCCGCTTGATCTCAATGCTGAGATCGTTCTTCATTGTGACGGTGGTGCCAAGGTAGACGAAATCCTTGACAACGTCAAAAGTATAGTTCTCAACATCAATATGAGAGTTCAACCGCTGTGTCTCTCTACTCGAAGAAAGCATATACTTCTCAAAATTGAGGAACACTTAAATTGCGTTACAATTTGAACACAAATTTTTACAGCAGCCACCGAACATAAATTGTGTTCGTGTAGAAGTCGTTTTCGGAGTTGAATTCACTGTTTTTAAAGGCAACGTTAAAGCTTCCTCTATTGGGCTTACTCAGTTTATAAATTTTGTTTGACGGTTAACAAGTTTATTTTTATCAGCTGGCTTTTGAATTTGAACAAGCAGCCCGGATAAAATTTGTTCTTATTTTTGAAGGTTAAGTTAAGGTATTATTTATAATTTTTACTCGATTTCACAACGCCTTTTTTGTCACTTTGCTTTTGAGTTGCTGCTATTCAAAATGTTTTCCAAATTTATAAGTGTTGAACTGCTTCTTGTGGGTTTGCTAATATTTAAAAAAAATGGTCAAAATTAAATCTTTAATAAGCGGTTTAAATTTCACTGTGAGTTTACATGGCCTATGTGCATGACTTTTTTGATTTTGTTTGGTCTATGAGAATGAAAGCTATGACTATGATTCCAGCTTAGCCAATGATCAGTCCACAGCCTAGTCTAAAGTTGTTCCTTGTATGATTCATGCGACCACTAAGAGCAAAAGAGAAGGGCAGCGGCTGTAAACGTTTCTCCAAAAAGCCCGAAATGTGCCAGTTCGAGTCAAAAGAGCCCTTAAACACCAGATCAGCCTTGGGCAAATCCATTTGATAAGCAATCGTAGCCATAGACTCCTGCATGCGTAGACTAGTTTCGACCTCCACACCAATTTGTAGCTGCTCGCTGGCTTTTTGATAATAGCACAAATGCACGCCGCTATATCCAATGGTGCCAGACCAGACCGCATCTCCATTGGTATAACGACCCACAGCAGAAAGAATCGCGATATGCTTACCAGGGACATTGGGACCATACTGATAGGCCAGTTTGGCACCCAAGGCAATACGATTGGTTACTGACTGCAAATATTGGCCAACAATGACGCCAGAGTTGGTGAATATGCTTGGATTCCCCAGCGTCAACGAGGCGGTATAATCCTTGTCGCAATAATCTGTGGTCAGCTGTGATGCCAACAATTTGGACTCCTGGATCTGCGAGGCGAATTTGCAGCGCCCATGCGGCGAGAACTGATGTATGATATTGGCATTTAGATTGCCCGATGGATCAACATCGCCAAGCAGCACGGGAAATGCGTCTGTGGGACTGTATTGGGTGGTGCCAACATAGGTAGCGCCAAAGCGATAGCCGCTGGGCGTTGTGTTACTCATGTTTAGGGTATGAGATACCTGGAAGTGATTGCTAAGGCCTTTGTTTAACATAATTTTGGCCCCCTCTAAGGTCATGGCTTTGCATTTTTTGTGCAATTCCTCGACCGTTCCCGGATTTTCCAGTGTTGTTCCTTTGCTCAAAAAGCTTCCAGCATCGGCGGCTATGGAACTTGTTTTATCTGTGGGTATTATGGGCTCCGGCAAACCCAAATTGGAAGCAGCATTGCTGCGCTCAACGCCTGATGAAGACGCTAGCACGTTACCCATTTTTTTTTAAATAATAAGTGTCCTTTCCGAGTTTTTTCCTAATGTACAGCAAAAATGTGTGTGTGTAATGACTTGTGAAAAAAATAATATCACCGTATTTTTAATATATTTATATTTTGAGATATTAAATGCAGGTTTTGTTCACTTAAAAAATCTATGAAAACCGTGCTGAAAATATTCTCCTAATGTAAAGGAGCACACACAAAAAATAAAAAAGGAATTGATATATTTGTGATTCTGCAAAGTGGGCAAGTTTTGTCAAGGGATCCGTTCATGTAGTGGTGTGGTTTAATGTCTCTGTTCATATTGCCCGTACAGCCAAGTCCAGATAATATTTGTTGGAAATGAAATTATCTATCCAATGACAGTTTTTCCAAGGTTTTGAATCATTTCGCGCACATGATATTCAACATTTGAGCGTCTTGACTTGGTTTCTAGAGCTTTTGGTGAGCTGACGTACCCAAATGTTTCCATCAACCCATTATCGGGTTACGGCCTGATGTAAGTACATTCTTTCATTGGAATTGTAGTTTTACGTGGTGGGTTCCAAACTCTACGCACAACCCTTTTAAGGCCTGGGGTGGCTCTACTGGTCTCGAAAGAACCCAGTGTCACTGTTAGGCGTTTCATACGACAAGCTTTGACCTGCTGAGGTGGTATTATCTAACCCGCTCACCACACGGGGTGACTGAGATTTACTGAGATTACTAGTCGATATTCAACCAATTCTTTGTCGATTTTAAAGCAGAATTTAATAGCCCGTTGCAGGATCGCGTTTATGCCGCACTGTCTGAGTTCGGTATTACTGCGAAATAGAATGACGTTGAATAACTAAAGCAACTGGACAAGTGCAAGTAGAGCAGCTGATCCGGTCGAACCAAATACTGATGCCTAGGTATTAAGCGTAGATTAATTTTTTGATTTAGCTATTGGATTGGAAGCTATGGTGGTTTAAAAAAAATTTTCCTTTGCTCTATAAAAGCAGATATGGAATCTATGCGTGAATACAAATCCAACAAGCCTAAAATTAGGTAAATCGAATTTCCCCTCCAATAGCTAAAGCCTTTTAAAAATTTTGTCGAAATCTGAAATGCCAAAAAATGATTGTCTGTTTGTCTGATTCTTCCCTTTATCGCAGCGTTCTGAATTTGGGTACACATGAAGTACCAAAAAACATTTGTTCTGGAGTTTTCTTCTTTTTCCACCCATTTGGACGCTATGATCAAAACAGTGGAAACACATTAAATAATTATAGAATAAAAATTTCATATTTTTTGATTGACCAACTTTATTATATAGCTTGAAAGTATACACCATTAAAATCTTCATGAAAAACCGTTTCCAAAAAGTTATGGTTTAAAATCCCGCATATCTCGAGATATCTTACACAAGTTTTCATTGTAATAATTTACAAATTAAAGCTCCTATCGGTGTTATTTTTTGTTTGATAGTATGTGTGAGCAAAATTTTAACTTTTGACTGGAGAGTGTGATATTAAGGCGTAGATTAACCCCTTTATGTTTTGGCTCTCTCGACACATGAATTATATCATATATATTATGATTTGCATTCAAGTACCCACGATTTCGTCACATGTTTTTTGCTTCGAAGATGTTTTTTTTATTGTTTAAATTACATATAGAAAGCTTTTTGTTATTCTTTCAATAATTAATTATAATTATTTTTTTATTTTTTTGCAGAAGCTGCGCGTGAGAGGTAAAAATATATTCCAAGTTATTATTTTTTCCCCTATTGTCTTAATAGAGGGAAATGTTTGCGAGTTGGCACTACCACAGCAGCCCACGAAAGGAGTTTCTACGTTTGTTGTCGGGAAATTGTAATCATTTCATAAACTATTAGGTACGGACAACGGTCTTGAAGGGTTACATTTTTGCGCTTTCTCCATTCTGAAATCCTGTCTTATCTGTACGTTTGTTACTTCTTTAGTCCTTTTAGGTAACTGGGTCACAAAAAAAAATTTATGCAGACAGTCGGGACGGTGCCCGACAGTGGAATACCCTGTACACTTTTTCTTTATAAACACTAAATACGGTAAAATGGGAACGGAAGTTTCCACTTTTATATCTATTTTCATAAGATCGATAAGACTGTAAGCATTCTCTTATTAGGCAGTTCCAATTGACAAGTTTTCCTATTGGGAAGTTGGCTATTATGGGGGCAAAAATCACTTTTATACTCGTAACTCCAGTATTCTTGGGCCAATGTTAAATTTTGTATCATAGATAAAAAATACATTTTTAGATGTCTGTACCAATATTCAAATCAATATATGGGTGTGTGTGTGTGTGTGTGTGTTTGTGTGTGTTTGTGTGTGTGTGTGTGTGTGGCAGTAATCAAGGTAAATCGTTTGCGGGGGAAGGGGGAGCTATTGAAAGAAAGTGGATGCAGTTTTAACGATTAGGGTCACACGAGGTTCACACCAAATTTTGGTCTGCCACGTCTCCTTCTGCCTGTTACATACATTTGTTTACGTGCAGAAGAATTTTAGGGAGCATCTCCGAAAATCATCTTATGGATTTGCTTAATGTCAATAAGACCGATGCGCACCTACTGAGCAATCGCCTGGGGAACAAGAGTGAAGTTGATCTCAGTCAAAATAAACCTCCCAAAAATTCAGAGGCTGGCCTGGCATGACAAAATTTAAAAAATATGTAAGCTTGCAAAAAAAAAAAACCGAAAACGTACCGGTATAAATATACCGGTTTTAATTCGAATTTTTTCGGAAAAACTATAATGGTTAACGGTTACAGGTTTTTCTAAAAAAATTTATTTCGATTATGGTTGCAAAATTCAATCGGTTGTTTTGGATAATGGTTACGGTTACGATTACGGTTTGAATCCCTGGCGCAAACACAACATCAAATATATTTTGTCAATTTTCATATTCTAAGAGCAGATATTGAGTCGAACTCTTCAATACCAAATTAAGAGATGGCTTACAAATGAGTATTCGTATTTAACAAATTGTAGTGGCCATAAAGGCTTTGAACAAATACGTTCCACAAAAATAAGATTGTTCAAATAAATAACTGATTCAGCTAAGCTTAGACAAAAGCTTTTGTTTATTTCCCCTCAAAGCTTATGTTGCTTAGTCGCTCACATGATGGAATAAACAAAGGTGTGCTCACTCTCAGTATTTTCAGTTGCCAAAATTTGTGTGAGCGAAAGCTCAAAAGCTCAGCTATGTGTAAAACCTGACATGCATACAAATACGTGGACAATGCTTGCATTTATGTGTGTGGCATAGAATAAATTGGCAACAATTTAAAGAGAGACATTCTGAGAGTGAGCACACCTTTCTTTATTCCATCATGGGCTTAATACAAATTCGCCAATACATCTCTTACAAAAGGTCTCTTATGTGCACATATTTCGTTTTCGCTGTAACAACAGCTTTAGTTCGTTTAATACAAATTATTATTATTATTATCTATATACAAATAATCTTTAGATATCTGTAGTATTTAAAATTAAATTTTTTTTTAGTGAGAATGGAAAACTTTAAGTATATGGGCACTTTTTAGCAGAATGTGTTGAAATAAAAAATAAATAAATAAATGTAGATAGATATATATATATAACTAATAATATTTTTGTAACTCCTAAAAAGGTCATCTCCGTCGTCGTCAATCATTGAGCTCAAGGATTATTAGCTGCGTGAGTAATGTAAAATCAGTAGTGTCAAGAATTACGAATTGTACTTATACCTTTACATATATATATATATATATATATATATCATTCTGCCCTTAAAAGACATGCCATACCTATAGTGCTATTTTATTTTTATACATATATATTTTTTTTATATAGGAACGTTTCATTAATCTTTTCTTGGTATTAAGTATTAAGTCTGTCTTTTAGTATTAAGAATAAATAAGAGGTATGTTTTGTAATGAAGTGGAAATGATGTGCTAAGTGTAATTATTTCGTTTATCCCCAGTAAAGCATGAGGTGGTCGGAAGACCCCTAGGTTGGCAAAAGGGCCAATTCAAACGACATAGCCGATTGTTTTAGCATAGGTAGGGTCGGGTATAGATAGGGCTCATTTACATCTGAGTTCCCAATCTGGTATGAATATAGTCAGTAGAGTAGAATAATTTATTGGTATGCTATGCAGTAGCATTTATTTATATATTTGTATGTGTATATTTTCTTTGCAATGTGCACCTTAAATATTATGAGAGTATTAGGCGTAGGTTAAGATATGAAATTCAGGAAAGAACCCCGACAATCCGGCGAGCAAGCTAGAGCCACGCTAGAGGTGCACCTGCCTGAATCCGCTCCTAACAAGTAGATGAACAACAACTAAACACTACAAAATCACCTCTTCAAAGTTAATCCGCATATTTAAAATCTTTTTTACAGGATCAACAAATACAGCTGAAACATCATCTTCTACATTTTTAAAAATTGCAAATTCTTCCTCATCTACATTAACAAGGGACTATAAGAGTACAACAGACAGCCGTCATTCTTCAAATATCCCTACGGCAACAGAAACGTTGCTAAGTAAACATTTTGCCTCGTCTATTAAGGATACGGATTTTATTGTACCACTGAAGTTAGCAGTTGAGGATACCAAAAGATGGCTTGAAAATAACCTATCAACATTGCAAGATGCACAAATATTTTCAGGACAAAACTTCTCTTCCAACGATTCAGCGGCTGACTTATATACAACACAATGCGATTGTGAACGTAAAGAGAAAAATGTTCCTCTAACGTATCTATTAATAACATCTCAGGGAAATTCTTCTTCTCTTACGTCACAACATTTTCATACTGCTTTTACAATCTCTTTACAAACATCTGCTCAAGAATCAATTCTTCCAACAAAAATTATACCTTTTGGGGTTGCTTTATCAACGGAATCTCCTTCTAACACAATAGCCAAATCATATTCTGTCCTTTCTGTAAGCCCATTATATACCACTATACATACAACTCAAAAGACTGCTGCTAATATAGGTTCTCGTAGAGTCTCGTTTTTAGGCACATACTTAGAAACAGTTCCAGTAACATCAAAGACAACTTTAACTTCAAAACTATCCGAATTACCATTATATAGGGGCACATTCAAAAAAAGAAAAGTCTTTCCATCACGAACTAAAAATTTACCAACGTTACCCACAAAACATACTCTAACTTCCAATGACTCATATTGGGCTGAAAAAGACCTAAAAAATGAGGAGTTTCAACTGTTGGCAGCGGCTCCTCTGGAATCTGATGTGTCTTCATACACGAATTCATCGCAGAAACAAGAAACATTTCCATACACACGAATAACCACTCATGAAACGGAAAAATCTAGGGAGTTCTTATCGACAACACACGTAGAACCGCTAACGTCATCGAGTCAGCCTCCGCTAACAACGACAGAATCCGAAAGTACAAGGAATGCAACTACCTCAACAGCTCTGAAAATGTCAACAACATCTGATCTTACATCTACAAAGACTCCTTCGTCCACAGATGCATTCCCAAGCGCAATTGCAGAAGCAGAAACAGAATGGCAAATTACAGTTTACGAAACTCCGGGTTCGTTATCGACAACACAAGCAGAAGAAGTCACATCATCGAGTCAGACATCAACAGAATCTAAACTATCAAGCTATGGAACTTTATCATTACCACAATATTCAGTAACTTCAGCAAAAAAAAAAACTCCTGAGCCCGATTTTTCTTTGAAACCCTCAATAATCACATATGCAGACGCTCTTGGCACATCATCAAGTGAAACTGTTGCAGCACCGAATGAAATACCAACATTATCTTATGTTCCATATTCAACATCAACAACTCCGCAAAGAAATAGCGTTGATGCTTCATCATTAAGACGAAATATATCAAAAACCCCAAAGATACAAAGTCTTGAGACAGATTCGACTTTAGAGACCATTTTTAGAGAGACTGCTTTTGCGACGAAAACCTCGTTTTCAACAAAAACAGAATCCAAATTATCAAGCTATGGAGCCTTAACACAAGATTCAGTCATTTTGGAAAAAATAAGAACTCCACCGAGCACAGTATCATTGAAAAAAGAAACACTAGGATCCCGAAAGATGCACAGTCTTAAGACTGATTCGACTTTGGGGAAAATGTTTAGTGAGATTGATTTTACGACGAAAACGGCGAAAGACAAAGTAGTGTTATCAGCATCTGAAGTATTAAGCTATGGAACTATATTATTAACACAAGAATCAATAACTTCATCACAAATAACAACTCCTGAGTCTGATGTTTCATTGGAATCTTTATTAATTACGAACTCAGACACATTTGGCAGATCATCAACAGGAACTGTTTCAGTACCGGAGGAAATAGTATCACGTTTTGTTCCCTCTTCAACGTCAGAAATATCAAATAATTATGCTTCATCAATGCCACAAGAAATACTAGAATCAACAAATATACAAAGTCTGGAGACAGAATCGCCTAATGTTTCATTTTCAACATTAACAACAGCGCAAATAACAAGTTATTCGGCTTCATCATTGAGAGACGAAACACTAAATTCTACCAATATACCAAGTCTTCACACAGATTCGACTTTGGAGCCATTATTTAGTCAGACTAAATTTAAGACGGAATCCTCAACATCTCAAAACCTTACCTCACCATCTAATGTCTCGTCTACAACACCAACGGAATCAGAATTATCAAGTAAAGGAACTGTATCATTAGCACAAGAATCAGTTTCTTCAGCACAACTCACAACTCCTGAGTCTGATGTTTCATTGCAATCCTCATTAATGACGTACTCAACCACAGAAATAGCACTATCCTCTTATGTTCCCTCTTCAACATCAAAAACAACTGAAGTAAGCTATGAGGCTTCACCATTATCACAAGGAACACTAGGATCTTCAAATATACCAATTCTTGAGACGAATTCGACTTTGGAACCATTATTAAGTGAAACCGATTTTTCAAGGGAAACCTCACCATCTCATGTCTCGTCTTCAATGCCAACAGAATCTGAAGTATCAAGTTTCGGAACTTTATCATTAACACAAGAATCAGTTACTTCAGCACAAATAACAGCTCCTGAGTCTGATGTTTCATTGGAATCGTTAATTACGTACTCAGGAACATCCGGGATATCATCAAGCGGAACTGTTTCTGTACCGAAGGAAATCACCCAATCGCCTAATGTTCTATTTTCAACATCAACAACATCGGAAATAACAAGTTATTCGGCTTCATCATTGAGAGAAGAAATATTAGAATCTACAAATATACCAAGTCTTCACACAGATTCGACTTTGAAACCATTATTTAGTGAGACTGATTTCACCATGGAAAACCCACCATCTTATATCCCCACTAAAACACCAACAGAATCTGAAGTATCTAGTAACGGAACTTTATCATTAACACAAGAATCAGTAAATATACCAATTCTTGAGACGAATTCGACTTTGGAACCATTATTAAGTGAAACCGATTTTTCAAGGGAAACCTCACCATCTCATGTCTCGTCTTCAATGCCAACAGAATCTGAAGTATCAAGTTTCGGAACTTTATCATTAACACAAGAATCAGTTACTTCAGCACAAATAACAGCTCCTGAGTCTGATGTTTCATTGGAATCATTAATTACGTACTCAGGAACATCCGGGATATCATCAAGCGGAACTGTTTCTGTACCGAAGGAAATCACCCAATCGCCTAATGTTCTATTTTCAACATCAACAACATCGGAAATAACAAGTTATTCGGCTTCATCATTGAGAGAAGAAATATTAGAATCTACAAATATACCAAGTCTTCACACAGATTCGACTTTGAAACCATTATTTAGTGAGACTGATTTCACCATGGAAAACCCACCATCTTATATCCCCACTAAAACACCAACAGAATCTGAAGTATCTAGTAACGGAACTTTATCATTAACACAAGAATCAGTAAATATACCAATTCTTGAGACGAATTCGACTTTGGAACCATTATTAAGTGAAACCGATTTTTCAAGGGAAACCTCACCATCTCATGTCTCGTCTTCAATGCCAACAGAATCTGAAGTATCAAGTTTCGGAACTTTATCATTAACACAAGAATCAGTTACTTCAGCACAAATAACAGCTCCTGAGTCTGATGTTTCTTTGGAATCATTAATTACGTACTCAGGAACATCCGGGATATCATCAAGCGGAACTGTTTCTGTACCGAAGGAAATCACCCAATCGCCTAATGTTCTATTTTCAACATCAACAACATCGGAAATAACAAGTTATTCGGCTTCATCATTGAGAGAAGAAATATTAGAATCTACAAATATACCAAGTCTTCACACAGATTCGACTTTGAAACCATTATTTAGTGAGACTGATTTCACCATGGAAAACCCACCATCTTATATCCCCACTAAAACACCAACAGAATCTGAAGTATCTAGTAACGGAACTTTATCATTAACACAAGAATCAGTAAATAGACCAATTCTTGAGACGAATTCGACTTTGGAACCATTATTAAGTGAAACCGATTTTTCAAGGGAAACCTCACCATCTCATGTCTCGTCTTCAATGCCAACAGAATCTGAAGTATCAAGTTTCGGAACTTTATCATTAACACAAGAATCAGTTACTTCAGCACAAATAACAGCTCCTGAGTCTGATGTTTCATTGGAATCATTAATTACGTACTCAGGAACATCCGGGATATCATCAAGCGGAACTGTTTCTGTACCGAAGGAAATCACCCAATCGCCTAATGTTCTATTTTCAACATCAACAACATCGGAAATAACAAGTTATTCGGCTTCATCATTGAGAGAAGAAATATTAGAATCTACAAATATACCAAGTCTTCACACAGATTCGACTTTGAAACCATTATTTAGTGAGACTGATTTCACCATGGAAAACCCACCATCTTATATCCCCACTAAAACACCAACAGAATCTGAAGTATCTAGTAACGGAACTTTATCATTAACACAAGAATCAGTAAATATACCAATTCTTGAGACGAATTCGACTTTGGAACCATTATTAAGTGAAACCGATTTTTCAAGGGAAACCTCACCATCTCATGTCTCGTCTTCAATGCCAACAGAATCTGAAGTATCAAGTTTCGGAACTTTATCATTAACACAAGAATCAGTTACTTCAGCACAAATAACAGCTCCTGAGTCTGATGTTTCATTGGAATCGTTAATTACGTACTCAGGAACATCCGGGATATCATCAAGCGGAACTGTTTCTGTACCGAAGGAAATCACCCAATCGCCTAATGTTCTATTTTCAACATCAACAACATCGGAAATAACAAGTTATTCGGCTTCATCATTGAGAGAAGAAATATTAGAATCTACAAATATACCAAGTCTTCACACAGATTCGACTTTGAAACCATTATTTAGTGAGACTGATTTCACCATGGAAAACCCACCATCTTATATCCCCACTAAAACACCAACAGAATCTGAAGTATCTAGTAACGGAACTTTATCATTAACACAAGAATCAGTAAATATACCAATTCTTGAGACGAATTCGACTTTGGAACCATTATTAAGTGAAACCGATTTTTCAAGGGAAACCTCACCATCTCATGTCTCGTCTTCAATGCCAACAGAATCTGAAGTATCAAGTTTCGGAACTTTATCATTAACACAAGAATCAGTTACTTCAGCACAAATAACAGCTCCTGAGTCTGATGTTTCATTGGAATCATTAATTACGTACTCAGGAACATCCGGGATATCATCAAGCGGAACTGTTTCTGTACCGAAGGAAATCACCCAATCGCCTAATGTTCTATTTTCAACATCAACAACATCGGAAATAACAAGTTATTCGGCTTCATCATTGAGAGAAGAAATATTAGAATCTACAAATATACCAAGTCTTCACACAGATTCGACTTTGAAACCATTATTTAGTGAGACTGATTTCACCATGGAAAACCCACCATCTTATATCCCCACTAAAACACCAACAGAATCTGAAGTATCTAGTAACGGAACTTTATCATTAACACAAGAATCAGTAAATATACCAATTCTTGAGACGAATTCGACTTTGGAACCATTATTAAGTGAAACCGATTTTTCAAGGGAAACCTCACCATCTCATGTCTCGTCTTCAATGCCAACAGAATCTGAAGTATCAAGTTTCGGAACTTTATCATTAACACAAGAATCAGTTACTTCAGCACAAATAACAGCTCCTGAGTCTGATGTTTCATTGGAATCATTAATTACGTACTCAGGAACATCCGGGATATCATCAAGCGGAACTGTTTCTGTACCGAAGGAAATCACCCAATCGCCTAATGTTCTATTTTCAACATCAACAACATCGGAAATAACAAGTTATTCGGCTTCATCATTGAGAGAAGAAATATTAGAATCTACAAATATACCAAGTCTTCACACAGATTCGACTTTGAAACCATTATTTAGTGAGACTGATTTCACCATGGAAAACCCACCATCTTATATCCCCACTAAAACACCAACAGAATCTGAAGTATCTAGTAACGGAACTTTATCATTAACACAAGAATCAGTAAATATACCAATTCTTGAGACGAATTCGACTTTGGAACCATTATTTAGTGAAACCTATTTTTCAAGGGAAACCTCACCATCTCATGTCTCGTCTTCAATGCCAACAGAATCTGAAGTATCAAGTTTCGGAACTTTATCATTAACACAAGAATCAGTTACTTCAGCACAAATAACAGCTCCTGAGTCTGATGTTTCATTGGAATCATTAATTACGTACTCAGGAACATCCGGGATATCATCAAGCGGAACTGTTTCTGTACCGAAGGAAATCACCCAATCGCCTAATGTTCTATTTTCAACATCAACAACATCGGAAATAACAAGTTATTCGGCTTCATCATTGAGAGAAGAAATATTAGAATCTACAAATATACCAAGTCTTCACACAGATTCGACTTTGAAACCATTATTTAGTGAGACTGATTTCACCATGGAAAACCCACCATCTTATATCCCCACTAAAACACCAACAGAATCTGAAGTATCTAGTAACGGAACTTTATCATTAACACAAGAATCAGTAAATATACCAATTCTTGAGACGAATTCGACTTTGGAACCATTATTTAGTGAAACCTATTTTTCAAGGGAAACCTCACCATCTCATGTCTCGTCTTCAATGCCAACAGAATCTGAAGTATCAAGTTTCGGAACTTTATCATTAACACAAGAATCAGTTACTTCAGCACAAATAACAGCTCCTGAGTCTGATGTTTCATTGGAATCGTTAATTACGTACTCAGGAACATCCGGGATATCATCAAGCGGAACTGTTTCTGTACCGAAGGAAATCACCCAATCGCCTAATGTTCTATTTTCAACATCAACAACATCGGAAATAACAAGTTATTCGGCTTCATCATTGAGAGAAGAAATATTAGAATCTACAAATATACCAAGTCTTCACACAGATTCGACTTTGAAACCATTATTTAGTGAGACTGATTTCACCATGGAAAACCCACCATCTTATATCCCCACTAAAACACCAACAGAATCTGAAGTATCTAGTAACGGAACTTTATCATTAACACAAGAATCAGTAAATATACCAATTCTTGAGACGAATTCGACTTTGGAACCATTATTAAGTGAAACCGATTTTTCAAGGGAAACCTCACCATCTCATGTCTCGTCTTCAATGCCAACAGAATCTGAAGTATCAAGTTTCGGAACTTTATCATTAACACAAGAATCAGTTACTTCAGCACAAATAACAGCTCCTGAGTCTGATGTTTCATTGGAATCATTAATTACGTACTCAGGAACATCCGGGATATCATCAAGCGGAACTGTTTCTGTACCGAAGGAAATCACCCAATCGCCTAATGTTCTATTTTCAACATCAACAACATCGGAAATAACAAGTTATTCGGCTTCATCATTGAGAGAAGAAATATTAGAATCTACAAATATACCAAGTCTTCACACAGATTCGACTTTGAAACCATTATTTAGTGAGACTGATTTCACCATGGAAAACCCACCATCTTATATCCCCACTAAAACACCAACAGAATCTGAAGTATCTAGTAACGGAACTTTATCATTAACACAAGAATCAGTAAATATACCAATTCTTGAGACGAATTCGACTTTGGAACCATTATTAAGTGAAACCGATTTTTCAAGGGAAACCTCACCATCTCATGTCTCGTCTTCAATGCCAACAGAATCTGAAGTATCAAGTTTCGGAACTTTATCATTAACACAAGAATCAGTTACTTCAGCACAAATAACAGCTCCTGAGTCTGATGTTTCATTGGAATCATTAATTACGTACTCAGGAACATCCGGGATATCATCAAGCGGAACTGTTTCTGTACCGAAGGAAATCACCCAATCGCCTAATGTTCTATTTTCAACATCAACAACATCGGAAATAACAAGTTATTCGGCTTCATCATTGAGAGAAGAAATATTAGAATCTACAAATATACCAAGTCTTCACACAGATTCGACTTTGAAACCATTATTTAGTGAGACTGATTTCACCATGGAAAACCCACCATCTTATATCCCCACTAAAACACCAACAGAATCTGAAGTATCTAGTAACGGAACTTTATCATTAACACAAGAATCAGTAAATATACCAATTCTTGAGACGAATTCGACTTTGGAACCATTATTTAGTGAAACCTATTTTTCAAGGGAAACCTCACCATCTCATGTCTCGTCTTCAATGCCAACAGAATCTGAAGTATCAAGTTTCGGAACTTTATCATTAACACAAGAATCAGTTACTTCAGCACAAATAACAGCTCCTGAGTCTGATGTTTCATTGGAATCGTTAATTACGTACTCAGGAACATCCGGGATATCATCAAGCGGAACTGTTTCTGTACCGAAGGAAATCACCCAATCGCCTAATGTTCTATTTTCAACATCAACAACATCGGAAATAACAAGTTATTCGGCTTCATCATTGAGAGAAGAAATATTAGAATCTACAAATATACCAAGTCTTCACACAGATTCGACTTTGAAACCATTATTTAGTGAGACTGATTTCACCATGGAAAACCCACCATCTTATATCCCCACTAAAACACCAACAGAATCTGAAGTATCTAGTAACGGAACTTTATCATTAACACAAGAATCAGTAAATATACCAATTCTTGAGACGAATTCGACTTTGGAACCATTATTAAGTGAAACCGATTTTTCAAGGGAAACCTCACCATCTCATGTCTCGTCTTCAATGCCAACAGAATCTGAAGTATCAAGTTTCGGAACTTTATCATTAACACAAGAATCAGTTACTTCAGCACAAATAACAGCTCCTGAGTCTGATGTTTCATTGGAATCGTTAATTACGTACTCAGGAACATCCGGGATATCATCAAGCGGAACTGTTTCTGTACCGAAGGAAATCACCCAATCGCCTAATGTTCTATTTTCAACATCAACAACATCGGAAATAACAAGTTATTCGGCTTCATCATTGAGAGAAGAAATATTAGAATCTACAAATATACCAAGTCTTCACACAGATTCGACTTTGAAACCATTATTTAGTGAGACTGATTTCACCATGGAAAACCCACCATCTTATATCCCCACTAAAACACCAACAGAATCTGAAGTATCTAGTAACGGAACTTTATCATTAACACAAGAATCAGTAAATATACCAATTCTTGAGACGAATTCGACTTTGGAACCATTATTAAGTGAAACCGATTTTTCAAGGGAAACCTCACCATCTCATGTCTCGTCTTCAATGCCAACAGAATCTGAAGTATCAAGTTTCGGAACTTTATCATTAACACAAGAATCAGTTACTTCAGCACAAATAACAGCTCCTGAGTCTGATGTTTCATTGGAATCGTTAATTACGTACTCAGGAACATCCGGGATATCATCAAGCGGAACTGTTTCTGTACCGAAGGAAATCACCCAATCGCCTAATGTTCTATTTTCAACATCAACAACATCGGAAATAACAAGTTATTCGGCTTCATCATTGAGAGAAGAAATATTAGAATCTACAAATATACCAAGTCTTCACACAGATTCGACTTTGAAACCATTATTTAGTGAGACTGATTTCACCATGGAAAACCCACCATCTTATATCCCCACTAAAACACCAACAGAATCTGAAGTATCTAGTAACGGAACTTTATCATTAACACAAGAATCAGTAAATATACCAATTCTTGAGACGAATTCGACTTTGGAACCATTATTTAGTGAAACCTATTTTTCAAGGGAAACCTCACCATCTCATGTCTCGTCTTCAATGCCAACAGAATCTGAAGTATCAAGTTTCGGAACTTTATCATTAACACAAGAATCAGTTACTTCAGCACAAATAACAGCTCCTGAGTCTGATGTTTCATTGGAATCGTTAATTACGTACTCAGGAACATCCGGGATATCATCAAGCGGAACTGTTTCTGTACCGAAGGAAATCACCCAATCGCCTAATGTTCTATTTTCAACATCAACAACATCGGAAATAACAAGTTATTCGGCTTCATCATTGAGAGAAGAAATATTAGAATCTACAAATATACCAAGTCTTCACACAGATTCGACTTTGAAACCATTATTTAGTGAGACTGATTTCACCATGGAAAACCCACCATCTTATATCCCCACTAAAACACCAACAGAATCTGAAGTATCTAGTAACGGAACTTTATCATTAACACAAGAATCAGTAAATATACCAATTCTTGAGACGAATTCGACTTTGGAACCATTATTTAGTGAAACCTATTTTTCAAGGGAAACCTCACCATCTCATGTCTCGTCTTCAATGCCAACAGAATCTGAAGTATCAAGTTTCGGAACTTTATCATTAACACAAGAATCAGTTACTTCAGCACAAATAACAGCTCCTGAGTCTGATGTTTCATTGGAATCGTTAATTACGTACTCAGGAACATCCGGGATATCATCAAGCGGAACTGTTTCTGTACCGAAGGAAATCACCCAATCGCCTAATGTTCTATTTTCAACATCAACAACATCGGAAATAACAAGTTATTCGGCTTCATCATTGAGAGAAGAAATATTAGAATCTACAAATATACCAAGTCTTCACACAGATTCGACTTTGAAACCATTATTTAGTGAGACTGATTTCACCATGGAAAACCCACCATCTTATATCCCCACTAAAACACCAACAGAATCTGAAGTATCTAGTAACGGAACTTTATCATTAACACAAGAATCAGTAAATATACCAATTCTTGAGACGAATTCGACTTTGGAACCATTATTAAGTGAAACCGATTTTTCAAGGGAAACCTCACCATCTCATGTCTCGTCTTCAATGCCAACAGAATCTGAAGTATCAAGTTTCGGAACTTTATCATTAACACAAGAATCAGTTACTTCAGCACAAATAACAGCTCCTGAGTCTGATGTTTCATTGGAATCGTTAATTACGTACTCAGGAACATCCGGGATATCATCAAGCGGAACTGTTTCTGTACCGAAGGAAATCACCCAATCGCCTAATGTTCTATTTTCAACATCAACAACATCGGAAATAACAAGTTATTCGGCTTCATCATTGAGAGAAGAAATATTAGAATCTACAAATATACCAAGTCTTCACACAGATTCGACTTTGAAACCATTATTTAGTGAGACTGATTTCACCATGGAAAACCCACCATCTTATATCCCCACTAAAACACCAACAGAATCTGAAGTATCTAGTAACGGAACTTTATCATTAACACAAGAATCAGTAAATATACCAATTCTTGAGACGAATTCGACTTTGGAACCATTATTTAGTGAAACCTATTTTTCAAGGGAAACCTCACCATCTCATGTCTCGTCTTCAATGCCAACAGAATCTGAAGTATCAAGTTTCGGAACTTTATCATTAACACAAGAATCAGTTACTTCAGCACAAATAACAGCTCCTGAGTCTGATGTTTCATTGGAATCATTAATTACGTACTCAGGAACATCCGGGATATCATCAAGCGGAACTGTTTCTGTACCGAAGGAAATCACCCAATCGCCTAATGTTCTATTTTCAACATCAACAACATCGGAAATAACAAGTTATTCGGCTTCATCATTGAGAGAAGAAATATTAGAATCTACAAATATACCAAGTCTTCACACAGATTCGACTTTGAAACCATTATTTAGTGAGACTGATTTCACCATGGAAAACCCACCATCTTATATCCCCACTAAAACACCAACAGAATCTGAAGTATCTAGTAACGGAACTTTATCATTAACACAAGAATCAGTAAATATACCAATTCTTGAGACGAATTCGACTTTGGAACCATTATTTAGTGAAACCGATTTTTCAAGGGAAACCTCACCATCTCATGTCTCGTCTTCAATGCCAACAGAATCTGAAGTATCAAGTTTCGGAACTTTATCATTAACACAAGAATCAGTTACTTCAGCACAAATAACAGCTCCTGAGTCTGATGTTTCATTGGAATCGTTAATTACGTACTCAGGAACATCCGGGATATCATCAAGCGGAACTGTTTCTGTACCGAAGGAAATCACCCAATCGCCTAATGTTCTATTTTCAACATCAACAACATCGGAAATAACAAGTTATTCGGCTTCATCATTGAGAGAAGAAATATTAGAATCTACAAATATACCAAGTCTTCACACAGATTCGACTTTGAAACCATTATTTAGTGAGACTGATTTCACCATGGAAAACCCACCATCTTATATCCCCACTAAAACACCAACAGAATCTGAAGTATCTAGTAACGGAACTTTATCATTAACACAAGAATCAGTAAATATACCAATTCTTGAGACGAATTCGACTTTGGAACCATTATTAAGTGAAACCGATTTTTCAAGGGAAACCTCACCATCTCATGTCTCGTCTTCAATGCCAACAGAATCTGAAGTATCAAGTTTCGGAACTTTATCATTAACACAAGAATCAGTTACTTCAGCACAAATAACAGCTCCTGAGTCTGATGTTTCATTGGAATCGTTAATTACGTACTCAGGAACATCCGGGATATCATCAAGCGGAACTGTTTCTGTACCGAAGGAAATCACCCAATCGCCTAATGTTCTATTTTCAACATCAACAACATCGGAAATAACAAGTTATTCGGCTTCATCATTGAGAGAAGAAATATTAGAATCTACAAATATACCAAGTCTTCACACAGATTCGACTTTGAAACCATTATTTAGTGAGACTGATTTCACCATGGAAAACCCACCATCTTATATCCCCACTAAAACACCAACAGAATCTGAAGTATCTAGTAACGGAACTTTATCATTAACACAAGAATCAGTAAATATACCAATTCTTGAGACGAATTCGACTTTGGAACCATTATTAAGTGAAACCGATTTTTCAAGGGAAACCTCACCATCTCATGTCTCGTCTTCAATGCCAACAGAATCTGAAGTATCAAGTTTCGGAACTTTATCATTAACACAAGAATCAGTTACTTCAGCACAAATAACAGCTCCTGAGTCTGATGTTTCATTGGAATCGTTAATTACGTACTCAGGAACATCCGGGATATCATCAAGCGGAACTGTTTCTGTACCGAAGGAAATCACCCAATCGCCTAATGTTCTATTTTCAACATCAACAACATCGGAAATAACAAGTTATTCGGCTTCATCATTGAGAGAAGAAATATTAGAATCTACAAATATACCAAGTCTTCACACAGATTCGACTTTGAAACCATTATTTAGTGAGACTGATTTCACCATGGAAAACCCACCATCTTATATCCCCACTAAAACACCAACAGAATCTGAAGTATCTAGTAACGGAACTTTATCATTAACACAAGAATCAGTAAATATACCAATTCTTGAGACGAATTCGACTTTGGAACCATTATTAAGTGAAACCGATTTTTCAAGGGAAACCTCACCATCTCATGTCTCGTCTTCAATGCCAACAGAATCTGAAGTATCAAGTTTCGGAACTTTATCATTAACACAAGAATCAGTTACTTCAGCACAAATAACAGCTCCTGAGTCTGATGTTTCATTGGAATCGTTAATTACGTACTCAGGAACATCCGGGATATCATCAAGCGGAACTGTTTCTGTACCGAAGGAAATCACCCAATCGCCTAATGTTCTATTTTCAACATCAACAACATCGGAAATAACAAGTTATTCGGCTTCATCATTGAGAGAAGAAATATTAGAATCTACAAATATACCAAGTCTTCACACAGATTCGACTTTGAAACCATTATTTAGTGAGACTGATTTCACCATGGAAAACCCACCATCTTATATCCCCACTAAAACACCAACAGAATCTGAAGTATCTAGTAACGGAACTTTATCATTAACACAAGAATCAGTAAATATACCAATTCTTGAGACGAATTCGACTTTGGAACCATTATTAAGTGAAACCGATTTTTCAAGGGAAACCTCACCATCTCATGTCTCGTCTTCAATGCCAACAGAATCTGAAGTATCAAGTTTCGGAACTTTATCATTAACACAAGAATCAGTTACTTCAGCACAAATAACAGCTCCTGAGTCTGATGTTTCATTGGAATCATTAATTACGTACTCAGGAACATCCGGGATATCATCAAGCGGAACTGTTTCTGTACCGAAGGAAATCACCCAATCGCCTAATGTTCTATTTTCAACATCAACAACATCGGAAATAACAAGTTATTCGGCTTCATCATTGAGAGAAGAAATATTAGAATCTACAAATATACCAAGTCTTCACACAGATTCGACTTTGAAACCATTATTTAGTGAGACTGATTTCACCATGGAAAACCCACCATCTTATATCCCCACTAAAACACCAACAGAATCTGAAGTATCTAGTAACGGAACTTTATCATTAACACAAGAATCAGTAAATATACCAATTCTTGAGACGAATTCGACTTTGGAACCATTATTTAGTGAAACCGATTTTTCAAGGGAAACCTCACCATCTCATGTCTCGTCTTCAATGCCAACAGAATCTGAAGTATCAAGTTTCGGAACTTTATCATTAACACAAGAATCAGTTACTTCAGCACAAATAACAGCTCCCGAGTCTGATGTTTCATTGGAATCGTTAATTACGTACTCAGGAACATCCGGGATATCATCAAGCGGAACTGTTTCTGTACCGAAGGAAATCACCCAATCGCCTAATGTTCTATTTTCAACATCAACAACATCGGAAATAACAAGTTATTCGGCTTCATCATTGAGAGAAGAAATATTAGAATCTACAAATATACCAAGTCTTCACACAGATTCGACTTTGAAACCATTATTTAGTGAGACTGATTTCACCATGGAAAACCCACCATCTTATATCCCCACTAAAACACCAACAGAATCTGAAGTATCTAGTAACGGAACTTTATCATTAACACAAGAATCAGTAAATATACCAATTCTTGAGACGAATTCGACTTTGGAACCATTATTAAGTGAAACCGATTTTTCAAGGGAAACCTCACCATCTCATGTCTCGTCTTCAATGCCAACAGAATCTGAAGTATCAAGTTTCGGAACTTTATCATTAACACAAGAATCAGTTACTTCAGCACAAATAACAGCTCCTGAGTCTGATGTTTCATTGGAATCGTTAATTACGTACTCAGGAACATCCGGGGTATCATCAAGCGGAACTGTTTCTGTACCGAAGGAAATCACCCAATCGCCTAATGTTCTATTTTCAACATCAACAACATCGGAAATAACAAGTTATTCGGCTTCATCATTGAGAGAAGAAATATTAGAATCTACAAATATACCAAGTCTTCACACAGATTCGACTTTGAAACCATTATTTAGTGAGACTGATTTCACCATGGAAAACCCACCATCTTATATCCCCACTAAAACACCAACAGAATCTGAAGTATCTAGTAACGGAACTTTATCATTAACACAAGAATCAGTAAATATACCAATTCTTGAGACGAATTCGACTTTGGAACCATTATTTAGTGAAACCGATTTTTCAAGGGAAACCTCACCATCTCATGTCTCGTCTTCAATGCCAACAGAATCTGAAGTATCAAGTTTCGGAACTTTATCATTAACACAAGAATCAGTTACTTCAGCACAAATAACAGCTCCTGAGTCTGATGTTTCATTGGAATCGTTAATTACGTACTCAGGAACATCCGGGATATCATCAAGCGGAACTGTTTCTGTACCGAAGGAAATCACCCAATCGCCTAATGTTCTATTTTCAACATCAACAACATCGGAAATAACAAGTTATTCGGCTTCATCATTGAGAGAAGAAATATTAGAATCTACAAATATACCAAGTCTTCACACAGATTCGACTTTGAAACCATTATTTAGTGAGACTGATTTCACCAT
The DNA here is from genome assembly GCA_035041775.1 of Chymomyza caudatula. Taxonomy (NCBI): domain Eukaryota; kingdom Metazoa; phylum Arthropoda; class Insecta; order Diptera; family Drosophilidae; genus Chymomyza; species Chymomyza caudatula. Next base: position 456,294 of record JAWNKW010000148.1, read on the forward strand.
GGAAAACCCACCATCTTATATCCCCACTAAAACACCAACAGAATCTGAAGTATCTAGTAACGGAACTTTATCATTAACACAAGAATCAGTAAATATACCAATTCTTGAGACGAATTCGACTTTGGAACCATTATTAAGTGAAACCGATTTTTCAAGGGAAACCTCACCATCTCATGTCTCGTCTTCAATGCCAACAGAATCTGAAGTATCAAGTTTCGGAACTTTATCATTAACACAAGAATCAGTTACTTCAGCACAAATAACAGCTCCTGAGTCTGATGTTTCATTGGAATCGTTAATTACGTACTCAGGAACATCCGGGATATCATCAAGCGGAACTGTTTCTGTACCGAAGGAAATCACCCAATCGCCTAATGTTCTATTTTCAACATCAACAACATCGGAAATAACAAGTTATTCGGCTTCATCATTGAGAGAAGAAATATTAGAATCTACAAATATACCAAGTCTTCACACAGATTCGACTTTGAAACCATTATTTAGTGAGACTGATTTCACCATGGAAAACCCACCATCTTATATCCCCACTAAAACACCAACAGAATCTGAAGTATCTAGTAACGGAACTTTATCATTAACACAAGAATCAGTAACCTCAGCACAAATAACAACTCCTGAGTCTGATGTTTCATTGGAATCCTCATTAATCACGTACTCAGGAACATCCGGGATATCATCAAGCGGAACTGTATCTGTACCTGAGGAAATCACACTATCATCATATGTTCAATCTTCGACATCTGCAATAACGAGCTATGATGTTTCATCATTGACAGGAGAAACACTAGAATCTACAAATATACCAAGTCTGCAGACAGAGTCGACTTTGAAGCCATTATTTAGTGAGACTGATTTCACAATGGAAACCTCACCATCTTATCTCTCATCTTTAACACCATCAGATTCTGAAGTATCAAGCTATGCAACTTTATCATTACCACAAGAGTCTAATGTTTCATTAGAATCCTCTTTAGTCACGTATTCAGACATATCCAGCATATCATCGAGTGGAAATGTTTCTGTAACGAAGGACATCGCCCAATCGCCTAATGTTTCATTTTCAACATCAACAACAGCGCAAATAACAAGTTATTCGGCTTCATCATTGAGAGACGAAACACTAAATTCTACCAATATACCAAGTCTTGACACAGATTCGACTTTGGAGCCATTATTTAGTGAGACTAAATTTAAGACGGAATCCTCAACATCTCAAAACCTTACCCCACCATATAATGTCTCGTCTACAACACCAACGGAATCAGAATTATCAAGTAAAGGAACTTTATCATTAGCACAAGAATCAGTTACTTCAGCACAACTCACAACTCCTGAGGCTGATGTTTCATTGCAATCCTCATTAATGACGTACTCAACCACAGAAATAGCACTATCCTCTTATGTTCCCTCTTCAACATCAAAAACAACTGAAGTAAGCTATGAGGCTTCACCATTATCACAAGGAACACTAGAATCTACAATTATACCAATTCTTGAGACGAATTCCACTTTGGAACCATTATTTAGTGAAACCGATTTTTCAAGGGAAACCTCACCATCTCATGTCTCGCTCAATGCCAACAGAATCTGAAGTATCAAGTTTCGGAACTTTATCATTAACACAAGAATCAGTTACTTCAGCACAAATAACAGCTCCTGAGTCTCATGTTTCATTGGAATCGTTAATTACGTACTCAGGAACATCCGGGATATCATCAAGCGGAACTGTTTCTGTACCGAAGGAAATCACCCAATCGCCTAATGTTCTATTTTCAACATCAACAACATCGGAAATAACGTTATTCGGCTTCATCATTGAGAGAAGAAATATTAGAATCTACAAATATACCAAGTCTTCACACAGATTCGACTTTGAAACCATTATTTAGTGAGACTGATTTCACCATGGAAAACCCACCATCTTTATCCCCACTAAAACACCAACAGAATCTGAAGTATCTAGTAACGGAACTTTATCATTAACACAAGAATCAGTAATATACCAATTCTTGAGACAAATTCGACTATGGAACCATTATTAAGTGAAACCGATTTTTCAAGGGAAACCTCACCATCTCATGTCTCGTCTTCAATGCCAACAGAATCTGAAGTATCAAGTTTCGGAACTTTATCATTAACACAAGAATCAGTTACTTCAGCACAAATAACAGCTCCTGAGTCTGATGTTTCATTGGAATCGTTAATTACGTACTCAGGAACATCCGGGATATCATCAAGCGGAACTGTTTCTGTACCGAAGGAAATCACCCAATCGCCTAATGTTCTATTTTCAACATCAACAACATCGGAAATAACAAGTTATTCGGCTTCATCATTGAGAGAAGAAATATTAGAATCTACAAATATACCAAGTCTTCACACAGATTCGACTTTGAAACCATTATTTAGTGAGACTGATTTCACCATGGAAAACCCACCATCTTATATCCCCACTAAAACACCAACAGAATCTGAAGTATCTAGTAACGGAACTTTATCATTAACACAACAATCAGTAAATATACCAATTCTTGAGACGAATTCGACTTTGGAACCATTATTAAGTGAAACCGATTTTTCAAGGGAAACCTCACCATCTCATGTCTCGTCTTCAATGCCAACAGAATCTGAAGTATCAAGTTTCGGAACTTTATCATTAACACAAGAATCAGTTACTTCAGCACAAATAACAGCTCCTGAGTCTCATGTTTCATTGGAATCGTTAATTACGTACTCAGGAACATCCGGGATATCATCAAGCGGAACTGTTTCTGTACCGAAGGAAATCACCCAATTGCCTAATGTTCTATTTTCAACATCAACAACATCGGAAATAACAAGTTATTCTGCTTCATCATTGAGAGAAGAAATATTAGAATCTACAAATATACCAAGTCTTCACACAGATTCGACTTTGAAACCATTATTTAGTGAGACTGATTTCACCATGGAAAACCCACCATCTTATATCCCCACTAAAACACCAACAGAATCTGAAGTATCTAGTAACGGAACTTTATCATTAACACAAGAATCAGTAAATATACCAATTCTTGAGACGAATTCCACTTTGGAACCATTATTTAGTGAAACCGATTTTTCAAGGGAAACCGCACCATCTCATGTCTCGTCTTCAATGCCAACAGAATGTGAAGTATCAAGTTTCGGAACTTTATCATTAACACAAGAATCAGTTACTTCAGCACAAATAACAGCTCCTGAGTCTGATGTTTCATTGGAATCGTTAATTACGTACTCAGGAACATTCGGGATATCATCAAGCGGAACTGTTTCTGTACCGAAGGAAATAACCCAATCGCCTAATGTTCTATTTTCAACATCAACAACATCGGAAATAACAAGTTATTCGGCTTCATCATTGAGAGAAGAAATATTAGAATCTACAAATATACCAAGTCTTGACACAGATTCGACTTTGAAACCATTATTTAGTGAGACTGATTTCACCATGGAAAACCCACCATCTTATATCCCCACTAAAACACCAACAGAATCTGAAGTATCTAGTAACGGAACTTTATCATTAACACAAGAATCAGTAAATATACCAATTCTTGAGACGAATTCGACTTTGGAACCATTATTAAGTGAAACCGATTTTTCAAGGGAAACCTCACCATCTCATGTCTCGTCTTCAATGCCAACAGAATCTGAAGTATCAAGTTTCGGAACTTTATCATTAACACAAGAATCAGTTACAGCTCCTGAGTCTGATGTTTCATTGGAATCGTTAATTACGTACTCAGGAACATCCGGGATATCATCAAGCGGAACTGTTTCTGTACCGAAGGAAATCACCCAATCGCCTAATGTTCTATTTTCAACATCAACAACATCGGAAATAACAAGTTATTCGGCTTCATCATTGAGAGAAGAAATATTAGAATCTACAAATATACCAAGTCTTCACACAGATTCGACTTTGAAACCATTATTTAGTGAGACCGATTTCACCATGGAAAACCCACCATCTTATATCCCCACTAAAACACCAACAGAATCTGAAGTATCTAGTAACGGAACTTTATCATTAACACAAGAATCAGTACATATACCAATTCTTGTGACGAATTCGACTTTGGAACCATTATTTAGTGAAACCTATTTTTCAAGGGAAACCTCACCATCTCATGTCTCGTCTTCAATGCCAACAGAATCTGAAGTATCAAGTTTCGGAACTTTATCATTAACACAAGAATCAGTTACTTCAGCACAAATAACAGCTCCTGAGTCTGATGTTTCATTGGAATCGTTAATTACGTACTCAGGAACATCCGGGATATCATCAAGCGGAACTGTTTCTGTACCGAAGGAAATCACCCAATCGACTAATGTTCTATTTTCAACATCAACAACATCGGAAATAACAAGTTATTCGGCTTCATCATTGAGAGAAGAAATATTAGAATCTACAAATATACCAAGTCTTGACACAGATTCGACTTTGAAACCATTATTTAGTGAGACTGATTTCACCATGGAAAACCCACCATCTTATATCCCCACTAAAACACCAACAGAATCTGAAGTATCTAGTAACGGAACTTTATCATTAACACAAGAATCAGTAACCTCAGCACAAATAACAACTCCTGAGTCTGATGTTTCATTGGAATCCTCATTAATCACGTACTCAGGAACATCCGGAATATCATCAAGCGGAACTGTATCTGTACCTGAGGAAATCACACTATCATCATATGTTCAATCTTCGACATCCGCAATAACGAGCTATGATGTTTCATCATTGACAGGAGAAACACTAGAATCTACAAATATACCAAGTCTGGAGACAGAGTCGACTTTGCAGCCATTATTTAGTGAGACTGATTTCACAATGGAAACCTCACCATCTTATCTCTCATCTTTAACACCATCAGATTCTGAAGTATCAAGCTATGCAACTTTATCATTACCACAAGAGTCTAATGTTTCATTAGAATCCTCTTTAGTCACGTATTCAGACATATCCAGCATATCATCGAGTGGAAATGTTTCTGTAACGAAGGACATCGCCCAATCGCCTAATGTTTCATTTTCAACATCAACAACAGCGCAAATAACAAGTTATTCGGCTTCATCATTGAGAGACGAAACACTAAATTCTACCAATATACCAAGTCTTGACACAGATTCGACTTTGGAGCCATTATTTAGTGAGACTAAATTTAAGACGGAATCCTCAACATCTCAAAACCTTACCTCACCATATAATGTCTCGTCTACAACACCAACGGAATCAGAATTATCAAGTAAAGGAACTTTATCATTAGCACAAGAATCAGTTACTTCAGCACAACTCACAACTCCTGAGTCTGATGTTTCATTGCAATCCTCATTAATGACGTACTCAACCACAGAAATAGCACTATCCTCTTATGTTCCCTCTTCAACATCAAAAACAACTGAAGTAAGCTATGAGGCTTCACCATTATCACAAGGAACACTAGAATCTACAATTATACCTATTCTTGAGACGAATTCCACTTTGGAACCATTATTTAGTGAAACCGATTTTTCAAGGGAAACCTCACCCTTTCATGTCTCGTCTTCAATGCCAACAGAATCTGAAGTATCAAGTTTCGGAACTTTATCATTAACACAAGAATCAGTTACTTCAGCACAAATAACAGCTCCTGAGTCTGATGTTTCATTGGAATCGTTAATTACGTACTCAGGAACATCCGGGATATCATCAAGCGGAACTGTTTCTGTACCGAAGGAAATCACCCAATCGCCTAATGTTCTATTTTCAACATCAACAACATCGGAAATAACAAGTTATTCGACTTCATCATTGAGAGAAGAAATATTAGAATCTACAAATATACCAAGTCTTCACACAGATTCGACTTTGAAACCATTATTTAGTGAGACTGATTTCACCATGGAAAACCCACCATCTTATATCCCCACTAAAACACCAACAGAATCTGAAGTACCTAGTAACGGAACTTTATCATTAACACAAGAATCAGTAAATACACCAACTCTTGAGACGAATTCGACTTTGGAACCATTATTTAGTGGAACCTATTTTTCAAGGGAAACCTCACCATCTCATGTCTCGTCTTCAATGCCAACAGAATCTGAAGTATCAAGTTTCGGAACTTTATCATTAACACAAGAATCAGTTACTTCAGCACAAATAACAGCTCCTGAGTCTGATGTTTCATTGGAATCGTTAATTACGTACTCAGGAACATCCGGGATATCATCAAGCGGAACTGCTTCTGTACCGAAGGAAATCACCCAATCGCCTAATGTTCTATTTTCAACATCAACAACATCGGAAATAACAAGTTATTCGGCTTCATCATTGAGAGAAGAAATATTAGAATCTACAAATATACCAAGTCTTGACACAGATTCGACTTTGAAACCATTATTTAGTGAGACTGATTTCACCATGGAAAACCCACCATCTTATATCCCCACTAAAACACCAACAGAATCTGAAGTATCTAGTAACGGAACTTTATCATTAACACAAGAATCAGTAACCTCAGCACAAATAACAACTCCTCAGTCTGATGTTTCATTGGAATCCTCATTAATCACGTACTCAGGAACATCCGGGATATCATCAAGCGGAACTGTATCTGTACCTGAGGAAATCACACTATCATCATATGTTCAATCTTCGACATCCGCAGTAACGAGCTATGATGTTTCATCATTGACAGGAGAAACACTAGAATCTACAAATATACCAAGTCTGGAGACAGAGTCGACTTTGAAGCCATTATTTAGTGAGACTGATTTCACAATGGAAACCTCACCATCTTATCTCTCATCTTTAACACCATCAGATTCTGAAGTATCAAGCTATGCAACTTTATCATTACCACAAGAGTCTAATGTTTCATTAGAATCCTCTTTAGTCACGTATTCAGACATATCCAGCATATCATCGAGTGGAAATGTTTCTGTAACGAAGGACATCGCCCAATCGCCTAATGTTTCATTTTCAACATCAACAACAGCGCAAATAACAAGTTATTCGGCTTCATCATTGAGAGACGAAACACTAAATTCTACCAATATACCAAGTCTTGACACAGATTCGACTTTGGAGCCATTATTTAGTGAGACTAAATTTAAGACGGAATCCTCAACATCTCAAAACCTTACCTCACCATATAATGTCTCGTCTACAACACCAACGGAATCAGAATTATCAAGTAAAGGAACTTCATCATTAGCACAAGAATCAGTTACTTCAGCACAACTCACAACTCCTGAGTCTGATGTTTCATTGCAATCCTCATTAATGACGTACTCAACCACAGAAATAGCACTATCCTCTTATGTTCCCTATTCAACATCAAAAACAACTGAAGTAAGCTATGAGGCTTCACCATTATCACAAGGAACACTAGAATCTACAATTATACCAATTCTTGAGACGAATTCCACTTTGGAACCATTATTTAGTGAAACCGATTTTTCAAGGGAAACCTCACCATCTCATGTCTCGTCTTCAATGCCAACAGAATCTGAAGTATCAAGTTTCGGAACTTTATCATTAACACAAGAATCAGTTACTTCAGCACAAATAACAGCTCCTGAGTCTGATGTTTCATTGGAATCATTAATTACGTACTCAGGAACATCCGGGATATCATCAAGCGGAACTGTTTCTAGTGAAATTTATTTATTTAGTGAGACTGATTTCACCATGGAAAACCCACCATCTTATATCCCCACTAAAACACCAACAGAATCTGAAGTATCTAGTAACGGAACTTTATCATTAACACAAGAATCAGTAACCTCAGCACAAATAACAACTCCTGAGTCTGATGGTTCATTGGAATCCTCATTAATCACGTACTCAGGAACATCCGGGATATCATCAAGCGGAACTGTATCTGTACCTGAGGAAATCACACTATCATATGTTCAATCTTCGACATCCGCAATAACGAGCTATGATGTTTCATCATTGACAGGAGAAACACTAGAATCTACAAATATACCAAGTCTGGAGACAGAGTCGACTTTGAAGCCATTATTTAGTGAGACTGATTTCACAATGGAAACCTCACCATCTTATCTCTCATCTTTAACACCATCAGATTCTGAAGTATCAAGCTATGCAACTTTATCATTACCACAAGAGTCTAATGTTTCATTAGAATCCTCTTTAGTCACGTATTCAGACATGTCCAGCATATCATCGAGTGGAAATGTTTCTGTAACGAAGGACATCGCCCAATCGCCTAATGTTTCATTTTCAACATCAACAACAGCGCAAATAACAAGTTATTCGGCTTCATCATTGAGAGACGAAACACTAAATTCTACCAATATACCAAGTCTTGACACAGATTCGACTTTGGAGCCATTATTTAGTGAGACTAAATTTAAGACGGAATCCTCAACATCTCAAAACCTTACCTCACCATATAATGTCTCGTCTACAACACCAACGGAATCAGAATTATCAAGTAAAGGAACTTTATCATTAGCACAAGTATCAGTTACTTCAGCACAACTCACAACTCCTGAGTCTGATGTTTCATTGCAATCCTCATTAATGACGTACTCAACCACAGAAATAGCACTATCCTCTTATGTTCCCTCTTCAACATCAAAAACAACTGAAGTAAGCTATGAGGCTTCACCATTATCACAAGGAACACTAGAATCTACAATTATACCAATTCTTGAGACGAATTCCACTTTGGAACCATTATTTAGTGAAACCGATTTTTCAAGGGAAACCTCACCATCTCATGTCTCGTCTTCAATGCCAACAGAATCTGAAGTATCTAGTAACGGAACTTTATCATTAACACAAGAATCAGTAACCTCAGCACAAATAACAACTCTTGAGTCTGATGTTTCATTGGAATCCTCATTAATCACGTACTCAGGAACATCCGGGATATCATCAAGCGGAACTGTATCTGTACCTGAGGAAATCACACTATCATCATATGTTCAATCTTCGACATCCGCAATAACGAGCTATGATGTTTCATCATTGACAGGAGAAACACTAGAATCTACAAATATACCAAGTGTGGAGACAGAGTCAACTTTGAAGCCATTATTTAGTGAGACTGATTTCAAAATGGAAACCTCACCATCTTATATCCCCAATATAACAACAACAGAATCTGAAATATCAAGCTACGGAACTTTATCATTAACACAAGAATCAGTTACTTCAGCACAAATAACAACTCCTGAGTCTGATGTTTCATTGGAATCCTCATTAATTACGAACTCAGACACATTTGGCAGATCATCAACAGAAACTGTTTCTGTACCGGAGGAAATAGTATCACGTTTTGTTCCATCTTCAACGTCAGAAATATCAAGTAATTCTGCTACATCAATGCCACAAGAAGTACTAGAATCAACAAGTATACAAAGTCTGGAGACAGAATCGACTTTGGAGCCCTTATATAGTGAGACTGATTTTACAATGGAAACCTCACCATCTTATCTCTCATCTTTAACACCATCAGATTCTGAAGTATCAAGCTATGCAACTTTATCATTACCACAAGAGTCTAATGTTTCATTAGAATCCTCTGTAGTCACGTATTCAGACATATCCAGCATATCATCGAGTGGAAATGTTTCTGTAACGAAGGACATCGCCCAATCGCCTAATGTTTCATTTTCAACATCAACAACAGCGCAAATAACAAGTTATTCGGCTTCATCATTGAGAGACGAAACACTAAATTCTACCAATATACCAAGTCTTGACACAGATTCGACTTTGGAGCCATTATTTAGTGAGACTAAATTTAAGACGGAATCCTCAACATCTCAAAACCTTACCCCACCATATAATGTCTCGTCTACAACACCAACGGAATCAGAATTATCAAGTAAAGGAACTTTATCATTAGCACAAGAATCAGTTACTTCAGCACAACTCACAACTCCTAAGGCTGATGTTTCATTGCAATCCTCATTATTGACGTACTCAACCACAGAAATAGCACTATCCTCTTATGTTCCCTCTTCAACATCAAAAACAACTGAAGTAAGCTATGAGGCTTCACCATTATCACAAGGAACACTAGAATCTACAATTATACCAATTCTTGAGACGAATTCCACTTTGGAACCATTATTTAGTGAAACCGAGTTTTCAAGGGAAACCTCACCATCTCATGTCTCGTCTTCAATGCCAACAGAATCTGAAGTATCAAGTTTCGGAACTTTATCATTAACACAAGAATCAGTTACTTCAGCACAAATAACAGCACCTGAGTCGGATGTTTCATTGGAATCATTAATTACGTACTCAGGAACATCCGGGATATCATCAAGCGGAACTGTTTCTAGTGAGATTTATTTATTTAGTGAGACTGATTTCACCATGGAAAACCCACCATCTTATATCCCCACTAAAACACCAACAGAATCTGAAGTATCTAGTAACGGAACTTTATCATTAACACAAGAATCAGTAACCTCAGCACAAATAACAACTCCTGAGTCTGATGTTTCATTGGAATCCTCATTAATCACGTACTCAGGAACATCCGGGATATCATCAAGCGGAACTGTATCTGTACCTGAGGAAATCACACTATCATCATATGTTCAATCTTCGACATCCGCAATAACGAGCTATGATGTTTCATCATTGACAGGAGAAACACTAGAATCTACAAATATACCAAGTCTGGAGACAGAGTCGACTTTGAAGCCATTATTTAGTGAGACTGATTTCACAATGGAAACCTCACCATCTTATATCCCCACTAAAACACCAACAGAATCTGAAGTATCTAGTAACGGAACTTTATCATTAACACAAGAATCAGTTACTTCAGCACAAATAACAACTCCTGAGTCTGATGTTTCATTGGAATCCTCATTAATCACGTACTCAGGAACATCCGGGATATCATCCAACGGAACTGTTTCTGTACCTGAGGAAATCACACTATCATCATATGTTCAATCTTCACCATCCGCAATAACGAGCTATGATGTTTCATCATTGACAGGAGAAACACTAGAATCTACAAATATACCAAGTCTGGAGACAGAGTCGACTTTGAAGCCATTATTTAGTGATACTGATTTCACAATGGAATCCTCAATATCTTATGTCACGTCTTCAATGCCAACAGAATCTGAAGTATCAAGCTACGGAACTTTATCATTAACACAAGAATCTGTCACTTCAGCACAAATAACAACTCCTGAGTCTGATGTTTCATTGGAATCCTCATTAATCACGTACTCAGGAACATCCGGGATATCATCAAGCGGAACTGTTTCTGTACCTGAGGAAATCACACTATCATCATATGTTCAATCTTCACCATCCGCAATAACGAGCTATGATGCTTCATCATTGACAGGAGAAACACTAGAATCTACAAATATACCAAGTCTGCAGACAGAGTCGACTTTGCAGCCATTATTTAGTGAGACTGATTTCACAATGGAAACCTCACCCTCTTATGTCTCGTCTTCAATGCCAACAGAATCTGAAGTATCAAGTTACGGAACTTTATCATTAACACAAGAATCAGTTCCTTCATCACAAATAACAACTCCTGAGTCTGATGTTTCATTGGAATCCTCATTAATCACGTACTCAGGAACATCCGGGATATCATCAAGCGGAACTGTATCTGTACCTGAGGAATTCACACTATCATCATATGTTCAATCTTCACCATCCGCAATAACGAGCTATGATGCTTCATCATTGACAGGAGAAACACTAGAATCTACAAATATACCAAGTCTGGAGACAGAGTCGACTTTGCAGCCATTATTTAGTGAGACTGATTTCACAATGGAAACCTCACCCTCTTATGTCTCTTCTTCAATGCCAACGGAATCTGAAGTATCAAGTTACGGAACTTTATCATTAACACAAGAATCAGTTCCTTCATCACAAATAACAACTCTTGAGTCTGATGTTTCATTGGAATCCTCATTAATCACGTACTCAGGAACATCCGGGATATCATCAAGCGGAACTGTTTCTGTACCTGAGCAAATCACACTATCATCATATGTTCAATCTTCACCATCCGCAATAACGAGCTATGATGTTTCATCATTGACAGGAGAGACACTAGAATCTACAAATATACCAAGTCTGGAGACAGAGTCGACTTTGCAGCCATTATTTAGTGAGACTGATTTCACAATGGAAACCTCACCCTCTTTTGTCTCGTCTTCAATGCCAACAGAATCTGAAGTATCAAGTTACGAAACTTTATCATCAACGCAAGAATCAGTTACTTCAGCACAAATAACAACTCTTGAGTCTGATGTTTCATTGGAATCCTCATTAATCACGTACTCAGGAACATCCGGGATATCATCAAGCGGAACTGTATCTGTACCTGAGGAAATCACACTATCATCATATGTTCAATCTTCACCATCCGCAATAACGAGCTATGATGTTTCATCATTGACAGGAGAAACACTAGAATCTACAAATATACCAAGTCTGGAGACAGAGTCGACTTTGCAGCCATTATTTAGTGAGACTGATTTCACAATGGAAACCTCACCCTCTTATGTCTCGTCTTCAATGCCAACAGAATCTGAAGTATCAAGTTACGGAACTTTATCATTAACACAAGAATCAGTTCCTTCATCACAAATAACAACTCTTGAGTCTGATGTTTCATTGGAATCCTCATTAATCACGTACTCAGGAACATCCGGGATATCATCAAGCGGAACTGTTTCTGTACCTGAGGAAATCACACTATCATCATATGTTCAATCTTCACCATCCGCAATAACGAGCTATGATGTTTCATCATTGACAGGAGAGACACTAGAATCTACAAATATACCAAGTCTGGAGACAGAGTCGACTTTGCAGCCATTATTTAGTGAGACTGATTTCACAATGGAAACCTCACCCTCTTTTGTCTCGTCTTCAATGCCAACAGAATCTGAAGTATCAAGTTACGAAACTTTATCATCAACGCAAGAATCAGTTACTTCAGCACAAATAACAACTCTTGAGTCTGATGTTTCATTGGAATCCTCATTAATCACGTACTCAGGAACATCCGGGATATCATCAAGCGGAACTGTATCTGTACCTGAGGAAATCACACTATCATCATATGTTCAATCTTCACCATCCGCAATAACGAGCTATGATGTTTCATCATTGACAGGAGAAACACTAGAATCTACAAATATACCAAGTCTTGACACAGATTCGACTTTGAAACCATTATTTAGTGAGACTGATGTCACCATGGAAAACTCACCATCTTATATCTCGTCCTTAAAACCAACAGAATTTGAAGCATCAAGTTATGGAACATGGTTATTTACAAAAGAATCAGTAACTTCAGCACAAATAACAACTCCTGAGTCTAATGTTTCATTGGAATCGTCATTAAACACACTTTCAGTTATATCCGACCTATCATCGAGTGGGAAGAAGGAAATCACACTATCGTCCTATGTACCCTCTTTAACATCAAAAATATCAGAAAGAACAGGATATGATGTTTCAGCATTGACGAAAGAACCACTAGAATCTACAAATGTACCAAGTCTTGAGAAGGTTTCAACCTTGGCGCCATTATTTAGTGTGACTGATTTTACGATGGAAAAGTCACCAATACAATCTGAAGGGTCAAGCTATAAAAATCTATCATCAACACAGGACATAGGCAGATTCACAACACATGTAGAAACTTTATTAACAACAAATGTAGAAAATGCCACATTTCCTGGTGAGTCCGTAAAAGTAGCTTCTGTTACTATATTAGAATCGCTCAGCTGTATTGTACCTAAATTATCATTACTTACTACTAGAGAAGAAAAAAAAATTGGCATTTGCAAATACACAATCAGTTGATAAAAGTACAATCGAAGAATCTCTAATTGAAGGGCAGCAACCTAGTACTGGTTTCGAAGAACTAACAAATTCGACAGAATCATCAACAGGAACTTCTGAAGATACAACTACAACCACAGAAACTACTACTACTACAACTACAACCACAACTACAACCACAACTACAACTACAACCACAAAAACTACAACAACCAAACGAAAAAAAATTAAAACTAGACCACCCCTGGGGGTGTGCTATGACTTGAAACATAAATATGGTAAGTTTTCTTTTTAAGTTTTGTGAATTACCATTTTACCATATGAATATGGGGGTTTGGACAAAAAAAGAATTTGCATATAAGCTATGTATGTGAATTCAAGGGCTTTTCTGTTTTTTAATAGAGAAACCTTTAAAAATGTAATCCACATTCTTTTCTGGTTGTGAGAAGATCAATGTCTCTGTGTTCGGGTCGAGTCGCGACTTCTTATGGTGCCTCTTGATATTGTGCTTGTTCGATCTAGGGCAGTCGCAGATCATCCAAAGTCAGCATTAAACTATGCATGACTATTATGGTGCTGCGTGAGTAACTCTCAGGATCGATTAAGTTCAGAAGGAAGATTACTCTTATCCAATATCACGCTCACTTGGGTGCTCCTCAAAGTGCTTGACCAAGGCTTTTGCTCAGCTGGCGTGTTATGTCCGAATAAGTCGAAGCGTTCGCAAGAATAAATTATTTCATCAGGCCTCAAAAGTTGCTTGATTGCCACTATCAGTTTCTTGTATAACACCTCCAGAGCATAAACTGTACGGACAACCTTTTTCTCTCAGTACACCATGCCAGTTATCATGGTAAATGGACAAAGGGGTACCGAAATTTTTTATTTTTTTAGTCTGACTCCCCTACGTCTGTGTCACGCGGAGTTAAGAAATGTAAGCCTAGTTCGAAAAATTACGAATTGCTACCTTAAATATCGCAGTAATCGAAGGTTATAAAATTTAGAACGTGTACGTTAGTCCGTATTTACTTTTCTGCAAAAAAGTATTGCGATTGGCCCAAAAACTAAAATTTCAAATTTTATGTTTTTCGACAATTTAAGCACTCTGACAACTTATCCGGCGATTTAGCGATGTTTTTGTTTTGGGCATGTCTTCAAAGGGTTGCCTATTGAATTTGACCACTCTAGTCGCTATGGTTTGGTCGCCACAGGAATAATAAGAGTAAATAATGTAAAAAATTTTGTTTTTTCAAAAACTAGTAATTTCCACTTTACCAAGCTAAATGCTTTCTATCGTGTTGGGCATGTCTTCAAAGGGTTTCCTATTGAATTTGAGCACTCTAGGCGCTATAGTTGGGTCGCCAGAGGAATAATAAGAGGAAATAATTTTCAACATTTTTGTGGGCACACTGATTTCCGAGGTCAGCCCTGCGTGATTCTTTCTTTTCGAAATGTTTCGTTTTCTTGTTAGGGACTTTCAGAATAAACCTGCAAATTTTTTAAAGTCGTGAACAATCCAATATCTTTTTAGTATATTTTCTTTGTATCATTGAGTATGTAAGAAAAATCATAAATCTCAAGCGCCTAATAAGAACTGACCAAAAACTTATAGGCATTCAGTTAGTGACATTCATCTTCCTCAAATCGGGAAAATAAACACGTTGGTATTTTGATTATTAAGGGATATAGCTATTTCAGTGGATATTCGGGTAATTCTTTAGACCTGAGGGTGACCGAAAAACACTGAGTGAAGTTATAAATTGAGGACAACGGAATTCTTGAATCCGAACTAGTAGTGTAATCTTCATCAAAATATGTGCAACTTTGATTGTTTTCTTAAATATAAATGTAATTAAAGAAGTGTAAATAATATCAAAACAAATTTAATCGAGCAACAGATACATACCGTTCCGATCTCAAACGTAGATGGGGATACAAACATTGTTGTAAAGAAAATTTAAATTTGCACTAATTTAATATTATACGTTAATAAATATCATTTATTTCTCCATAAACAAACGCGTATGTTTGTTGTAATTAATAAAAGTGGCGCGTAGCACAAAACAGCAAAATAAGTTGGCATGTCTGCGTTTTACCAAAATAAAAGAACACACTGCTGACTGGTTGCATTTTTTAGATGCTTATGTTAAGCCTTTTTTTAAAGCTTATTCTCATTTTCGAAGAGCATCAAAGGCTTAAAAGCCTACAATTGCTATTTTTTCATTTCATTTTCAAAAACTCTTTCTTTGTCACTATGAAAACACTTGGTAAAGCACATGACGAGATGCAGCTTAGTGGTGTAAAAAATACATCGATGCATCGAAAACATCGATGGTTGGACTGTCATTTTCCGATTTTCTCGAACATACGATGCATCGGCAAAACATCGATGTTTTTAAAACCATCGAACATTTAACCATCTCTTACGCCAACCTATTATTATTCAAGATCTGCTGAATAGAGTGTGTCATCTAAAAGTTTATTCAAAAGCCAAACTCTCAGCGAAATAGACTTCTAAGGAGACGGTTATCAAAGCTTTTATGTTGACATAATTTTGTCGTAGATCTATTGGTCTTATATAGTATCTAGAAATCTTCTTATAGTCAGATAACTTTACTTTCACATATCTCATATTATATAACGAAATTTATCCTATAATAAAATAAAATATAATACAAGTTCATATACAATTCTGCGCAGTTTAATTCAAAGTGGCAACAAAAATTCAACCTCAATGGGGTAATAATTTATTTTTGCTATAAATAATTATAAAATCCCGAGCACTGCTGACACACCGACGGATTTTGTCTAGAGATTTTAAGGGTAATATTAGTCAAAAGCGTCCAGACTAGATATTCGTGAAAGTCTAAAGAAATGAAAAGTCTATATACGTTTTGCAAAAAAAGTTTTATGAACAAGCCTAGTGTACGCAGCAGGCTAAAATATTTTTAAACGAAATACGCAATATATTCCTGTTGTGGTGGATTGTAAATAAAAAAGGGTGGCCATATAGATGAAAAAAGGAAAAATCACATGGTAACCCTGTTTGGTCAGCTGTTTTATGTTAGTTGTGTTTATTGTGATTATCTTAACATTAATAAATTCGTGAATTAAACAAACACAATTATTTTTATAAATGCAGTTCTTAAGAAATATTGCTAAAAAAAATTAGTTAACCCAACAAGTGGCGATTAAAATTATCTACCCTTCTTTTGTTTTGGCGCATCATTTTAATATAATAATTTATATAGACGAAGTTTGGCGCTCTTTCGTTCATTAGTTCCACAAACAATGTTTAATTGGCAATGCAAATTACAGTGCAGCGTACCGAAGAATGGAAGTTCGCAATGAAAAAAGAAGTTTGGCAGCACAAAATAAATTCCACTCAAGTGCGTACTAGGCTATAGGCAAAAAAATTACAAAAATCTACAGACATCGTTCTTCTTACGATATTCTTTTGACTTTCTCCCAATGTTTGTCGATGTCGTATATGAAAGGACTCATTAACGGAGGAATTACTATATTGGTTCTTCCAATTATAAATGACTTATAAACTTAGCAGCCACAGTTAACAAGTGTTTTTATGCAACTCTGACATTCGTGAGATATTCAAAAAGGTTATTATCATTATTAAGATTATTGATCATCGTACAATTTTGCGTCGTCTGATCATGTAATACCAATAGATAAACGCACAAATAGATAAAAACAATCCACAAGAGGTGGTAAACCTTATAGCAGCTAAAATCCGAAAACATATTGTTCACGTACTAGAACATGATTTTTTTTATACTCTCTTAACGAATAAATACACATGGAGATCTTATAAAAATGCAGGTAACCAGGTAATATCTTAAATTTCTATAAGCGTTTATTAAACAATTTTCTTTTTTAAAAGGGGAAAAGTTTAAGTGGAAATTACTGCGTTGGATGCGTTATGAGAAGTGTAGTACATTTCAACAGGAGCGTGTTATTTTAAGAGCTAAACTTTGAGCATGTTAGTCAAGTCTTCTAAAAGTATAAACGAATTAAAAATAACTTGTATCGAACTTTGAAAATGAATAATGTGTTTGTGTGACTTATTTTCTTGTTTTTATTTATACTGAATTGAAATATATTTTGTTGTGCCTGTAATAGTCTTGTTTCACTATCGCTTTTTATTATTCCATTACGGCTCTTTTACCGAATTAAATCAAAATACGAGATTATAGTGCATTATTTTACATTTTGTATATATGTAGACACATTCGCTATCTTAATAATCAAAATGTCTTGGTTAATATATATTAATAGGCATAAATATTCCTTTTTCTTGACGGCAAGGTCCGATGTTTAAATACGGGTGTTAAGCGCTCCAATCCAATTCTGATAGAATCGATAATCTTTGGTTGCAATAGGGTAAGAATTTCTCAAGTGGGCCCTTAAAATTCGTCATGCCGAAATCATACTCAAAGTTATATGAGATGTGTAGTGTACTGAAAAAGAAAATTTTACTTATACTTTTTTTTCCAAAATTCCGATTACTTATCGAGTTATCGATATATCAATATTTGGATAGTCCTTTGCTAATTAATGCATATCTCGTAAACGAATAGAGATAAATGAATATTTTTTAAAAATAAATTATTTATAATTTTATAAAATTTTTAATTTTTAAGTTTTTTTTTAATTAAAAATCTTGTTCTCGACGTGCTCATATTACGTGGGCAGGTTCAAAGAAAAAAAAAAAAAAATTGTTTGATATCAAAGCTATGGAAGATGAATGTTTTTGTGGTGACACCTCGAACTGATGATTACCTAGTAATGTATTAAAATAAGCTTTATTTCTTGGAATCGAAAGGTAATCTTACCATTTTTGACAGGATTGTTTGTTTTAACTTTTTATGATGTTTATTAAAAGTCATAATGAATCCCATGTCCGTATCTCAAGATATTCAAGGTCAAATATGGGTTTTTGTTAAAAGAGTGCTTCCGGTGCTTTCAAATCATTTTGTGGGTTCAGAAGATTTATAGTGTGTAAAATTGTCTACAAATTTGGTCTGCAACAATATTTTCTACAATCAAACAATTTCGAGATAGAATAGATTGGAATTTCAGCTCGAAAGTCACGAAATTGGTTTCTTTTAGATAGGGTGATACCGATGCTTTCAAATCATTTTGTTTCTTCAAAGGGGATATAGAGCGTGAAATTCTCTACAAAGTTGCACAGTAATATTTTCTACAATAAACCGTTCTTGAGAAAGATTGGCATTGGCATCAAACCCAAGACAATTCGTTTTTTCGTGAATATTGTGCTGTCAGTTATTTTAAATCATGTTGCGTCTTCCACAAAGCTACAGATGGTAAAATTCTCTACAAATTTCGTCTACAACAATTTATTCTCCAATCAACCGTTATTGTGATTTAGCTCAAAGAGCCCTGTGTCGCAACCTGTCATTCCTACGACTTTCTAACAGTTTAGCATTTCCCAATCTATCTTAAGATCGGTTGATTGTAGAAAAAGTATTGCAGTGAATCAAATTTGTGTGGAATTTTATGCTCTATAACTCTACTAAAGACGCAAAATGATTTCAAATAACCAGAAACACAGTATTCACATAAAACCGATATTCGTGAAATTTGACCGTGAATATCTTGAGATACGGATATGGGATTCATTATCTTCTTCTTCTTAAATGGCCATAACAACCCGTTACCGGGTTACGGCCTGATGCAAATATCTCCTCCAAGCGTCTCTTTTTTGCACGTGCTTGGTCCAGTTGGTCATACCAAAGGTAGCTAGCGTGCTCACTACCTAGTCCTTCCAGCGGAGGCATGGTCTTCCCTTCCGTCGCTTCCCTTTGACTGCCGCATTGTAGACCATTATCGCAGGAGCTTTATCCTCCATACGCACAACATGACTTACCTAGAGCAGCCGCTGGATCTTAATTCGCCTGACTATGTCAGTGTCGTCGTAAAGCTCATAGGGTTCATCGTTCCATCGTGTGCGGTAGTCGTTCCCAACGCGTAGAGGGCCAAAGATCTTACGGAGTACTTTTCGCTCAAACACTTCTAGGGCATTTTCATCAGACCGCGTCATCACCCAAGCTTCAGCGCCTTACAGTAAAACGGGAAGGATGAGCGTCTTGTAGAGTGTTAGTTTCGTCTGGCGGGAGAGGTCTCTACCACTCATTTGCCTACTGAGAACCAAGTAACATCTATTGGCAAGAGTGATTCTCTGCTTGATCTCCTTGCTGACATCGATCACACAGTCCTTGAGAACATCAAAAGTATAGTTTTCAACATCAATCTGAGAATCCAACCGCTGTGTCTCTCTACTCGAAGAAAACATATACGTTGTCTTGCTCTCATTAACAACCAAACCAACCCTAGCAGATTCTTTTTCAATAGCCGCAAAGGCCAGTAACTGCTCGGTTTGTACGACCAATGATATCGATATCATCTGCGTATGCAAGCAACTGGACACTCTTATAGAACATAGTTCCTATTTACTTCGGCCTTACGCAACACACTCTCCAACACAAAGTTGAAGAGGTTGCAGGAGAGAGCATCGCATTGTCTGAAGCCTCGCTTGGCATCAAAGGGGTCGTAGAAGCTCTTTCCTCCCTTGACGGAGCTGCGCGTGTAATCGTACCAACTTTGCAGGGATACCAAACTCATACAGTGCGGCATATACGCGATCCCTCAACGGACTATCAAAACCTGCTTTATAATCAACAAAGAGATGGTGGGTGTCGACTTGTTTTTCGTGGGTCTTTTCCAGGATTTGGCGTAGTGTGAATATCTGGTCCTTGGTGGACTTACCAGGCCTAAAGCCACACTGATAAGGTCCGATCAGTTCTTTCGCAAACGGCTTTAGCCTTTCACACAGTACGCTCGATATTGCCTTATATGCAACAGAGAAGTGTTCCCTCCATAACCTCAGTGCACCCTGTGCATCCACTACCAGATTTTCCTCTGCATCTCTACAGGAAGACGCTACGGTACTAAATCCTTCTGCCAGACGCTTGGCTTTTTGCAAGAACTTCCTAACGTCATTTCTGCTTCTGCACATCTCGGTCTCCTCTCGCTCACGCTTTTCCTGCTCGCGTTTTTTGCGTCTGAAATGCGTCTCTCCATCCTCCTCATTTCACGATAGTCATTCCGCACAGATCGCGTAGCAGCCGACTGCAGGGTGGCTTCGCGACACTCCTGACCGTACCATTGGTTCTTCGGCAGTGGGCGTTGGAATCCAAGGACGTTCTCCGCGGTAGCACGCAGGGAGTGGGATATAAGTTTCCAAAGTCCCTCGGCGCTATCAGGGTCAGAGGGAGGTTGAGTGAGCTGCTCAGAGAGTTGAGCGGAAAAAGCTTCAGCAGTCTGCTGTGATTGCAGCCTTGTGACGTCCAGCTTTCGCTGTGCGCTAGATCGTACGTTCTTCGCTATGCTTAGCCGCATGCGAACCCTGGCTGCAACAAGGAAATGGTCAGAGTTCATATTGACCCCTCTGAACGTACGAACATCAAGCACACTGGATGCATGCCTTCCATCAATCACAACATGATCAATCTGATTGCGAGTAGTTTGATCAGGGGACCTTGTGGATATGGGGATGTTGAAATCTGGTACTACAGACTACCATGTTTTGGCGAAGTCAATTAGCCTGAGACCGTTCTTTGAGGTGGTCTCGTGAAGGCGGAATTATCCGCCAGTAGGATCAAAGATGCGTTCTCTTCCAACCTTTCCATTAAAATCGCCTAGCACGATTTTCATATCATGGGCTGGGCAGCGGTCATAGACAGACTCCAGTCTATCATAGAACGCATCCTTGGTCGCATCGTCCTTGTCCTCCGTCGGAGCGTGCGCACAAATCAGGTTGATATTAAAGAATTTAGCCTTGATGCGGATTGTTGCCAGCCTTTCGTTCACTAGTCTCCGGCCAACAACAAATCCGCACCCGAATCCGTGCCGCTCCACATGGCCGCTGTAGTATATGGCACAGTCTGTTTTCTCAATGCAGCCTTGTCCTGTCCATCGCATCTCCTGGATGGCTGTTACGTCTTCCTTGCACATCCTGAGAGCATAAGTCAGCAGGGCAGAGGCACCATCCCAATTAAGCGTCCGGACATTCCAGGTACATGGTCATCAACGTTCGTGGTATCCTTATCCGAGGCTATTTTGCATTTTTTCATTGGGATTCATTATGGCTTTTAATAAGTATCATAAAAAGTCAAAACAAACATTTTTTCGGTTTCAAGAAATGAATCTTATTTTAACACATTACTAGGTAGTCATCAGTTCGAGGTGTCAACAAAAACATTCATAGCTTCCATAGCTTTGAGCTCACACTTTTTGTTTTCTCCGTCATCCAAACAAAATGTGTATAGTTTTATTTTTTTGCGACGTCCAGAACAATTTTTTTTTCCTAAATTAAAAAAAAAAATTATAAATAAATTATTTTTAAAGGTAACAATTTTTCATACCATTTAAAAAAAAATATTCATTCATCTCTATTCGTTTACGAGACATGAATTAATTAAAAAAGGACTACCCAAATATTCGTATATCGATAGCTCGATAAGTAATCGGAATTTTGGAAAAAAAAAAAAGTAAGAGGAAAATTTTCTTTTTCAATACACTACACATCTCATATATCATATCATGACGAATTTTAAGGGCACACTTAAGTAATTCTTACCCAATAGGCAAAAAATCAAAAAATGATTATGAAATTTGAATATCACTTTGAATGTGAATTCCAGTGCAATTTGTACAAATAAAAAGCGACATCCCAATTGTTGATGTAGAAATGCGAACTGCGCCATATAGAAACATGGCTAATAGTTACTTTTAATGGGTTCTTCTTTATAACTTTATGTTTTTCTCAAACTTATTAAAGATTGTGTTAAGGATTCGAAGCATATTATAAGAAATCAAAAAATAGTAATAGTTTTTAATTAAAAAACTCGATGTTTAAGGCGAATAAATTAATTTATGCTTATTTTATGTGTTTCAGTTTCAAAAATCAATTCGATTTGGATTATTAAAAGAATACGCATTATAATAGTAAAATGTAAAAAAATGCTGAAGTGTACTCTAATAATATCGGTTCTAAACATTTCTTCAATAATATATTACAAAAGTTCGCAAGGGTTTTCGGTTTCCTGTACAATATAAGTTGTTCTTTTAAAAGACAAGATTTGTTATTCTCACATGCCCTTAATACACAGATATTGTGAACTGTCTTAATATACATATTAAACTTATTTGTACGATAATACATATATGCTTAATACTTACACCATTATTTATTTTCAGAACGTACGTATGTTTTTTGCTAATATGTTGGTAATATAATGTGCCAAATTTTGGGTAAGCTATAAAATTATAAACACCTTGTCAACTGGGTAAGTTTATGCACGCATAATATAATATTTATCCATTTTCGACCCTTTGAAGTTCCGAAAACGGATTTATTTTTTTATTTTGCATATTCATACTCTGTACACAATGGTAATACTATATATAGTAGGGGGAGCCGCATAATAGAAAGTTTGTATAGCACAATTATCATCTGATAAAAATAAACCAAGCAAAAAAACTTTTTTAATTCACTAATTACTTTGTTTCCTAAGGCTAGGGCTATTTAATTTTTTTATTTTTTTAACGCTTTTCAAAAGGTCAGTTTTACATATTTCATCAAACCCCAGACCCAATTTATATGGCTATGGTTTGTTTTTTTTTTTTTTAGTTTTCTAACGCTTTTCCAAAGGACAGTTCTATATATTTCACTATATCTGTGGCTACACTAACCTGATCAACAAAACTCTGATCCAATTTAGAGAAAAAAAATTTGATGCAGACAGTCGGGACGGTGCCCGACAGTGGAATACCCTGTACCCTTTTTCTTTATAAGCACTAAATACGGTAAAATGGTAACGGAAGTATCCAATTTTATATCTCCTTTCATGAGATCGATATGCCTGTAAGCAATTTCCTATTGGGAAGCTCCAATTGACAAGTTTTCCTATTGGAAAGTTGGCTATTATGGGGTCAAAATTTACTTTTATTCCCATAAGACCAGTGTTCTTGGGCCAATATCGTTGAATTTTGTAACATAGATCAAAAAAACATTTAGAAATGTCAGTGGCAATTTTTAAATGGTGGGGGTGTGTGGCAGTAATTAAGGTAAATTGATTGCGGGGGAAGGAGGGGTTCATTGAAAAAAGGTGGATGCACTTTTAACAATTAGGGTCACACGAGTCTCCACACCAAATTTTATAACTGTAGCTCACATGTATCCATATCTACATGTAGATGAATTTTGGGACAGTTTATAGGCGAGGGGGGGGGGTGAAATTAGCATATTTTTGATTATAACTTTTGATGTATTACCCGATCTCGATCATTTGTGGAACATAGATGCACATAAGCACGACGCACACCTCCCACGAGCTTCGATATGATAGATTGAACGGAGCGGTTGTAAACTGCGCAAATCTATGTCTATCTATGTCTCTAGCTCTTATGGTTTCGGAGATAAATCCCCACATACGGATAGACGGACATCGCTACCCAAGTCAATGATAAGACTTTTTGTCCATGGAACTTATGGTGTGCCATGCCTCCTTCTGCCTGTTACATTGCACAATTCTATAATACCCTTGTACACTATGTGTACAGGAAAAATACGATATATGGCGCAAAATCATTCAACTCAAAAACTAAACGTAGGAATAAATATATCATCGGCAACAAGCTGTTTTGATTCATATAGAGCAATAATCAACTCAATCAATCTCTATTCGTTTTGAAATATTTTTTTATTTTGTCAATCTTAATGGTGTACCACAACTACACAGAGCACAAAGGAATGTATCAAATTAATCTAAAACATTCTTTAAATTGTTTAGATTTTTATAGAAGTTAAAAAGACAATTTGAAAAGAAACAAATCTATTTTCTGGTATCTTATTTATAGTCTCCGAGATTTGTGTGTTTATACGGACAAAGGGGAAGACGGATACGACATATTTGCAAATGGAACTTATGACAGCCATGCTGCTCCCCCGTGACCCTAAAATACATATCGTAGCGATATCCTAGAATAATCACTTTAAATGAACTCTCATGCTTTTTTAAGGCTTCTAGAGAAAAAGTATCATAACATTTATCATAAATATCATTTCAGCGCAATGCCAGACAAAAATCAGACGATACAAGAAAACTAAAAGATGCGAAATTTTGTGAATCTGAAAAATAATAATTTTCTTGACACTGGATATTTATGTGAGTTTTGTTTAAAACTTAAGACAAATCACAAATGTTAAATAATTGTCTAGCATTCTGATTAGTGGACTATTGAATGAAGCATATTGCATGTTTTTTGTTTATTTAAAATTAATCGATTTATAAGTGTAATTTTTAATTGTAATTTAAATGAACTGACTTGAAATTTTATTTAAGAGCTGGTTATCGATAAGTTTAATTTTGCGCCAGATCACTCCATTGTTATGGTCACACTGCAAGCTAAGTATATCAGTTGGCAAGGAGCCGCCGAAACGATTAGACGCCGACAAAATACAAGATTGAAACCTAATTGTACGCCGCCACCTCCATTAATTATATGTAAACATTTACTTTTTAAATTTTAAAGTTTAAATAACAAATCGTGTGTTTATTTTGCGAAATCCTTGCTCATATGTTCTGCCAAATGGACTGCTGCATTTGATATGTATAATAAAACATAAAAAAGGCTGGTTCTTTTTTAAAAAATCTTATTTTAAACAGCTGATTATTTCTTTGAATTTTTATAGTTACTATGTAATCCATTTGCTGTTTTGGATTAGAAAGAGAGAGAAAATAATAATAAATCACCCACCTTGGTGCACCTTGAGCCGGAAAAACATCTATATAAGAATATCAGGTCGCTAAATTCAAATACCATTAAAAAAAAAAAATTATATTAAACTTAGTGATTACATTTTTAACTTAAAATGCTATTAGAGTCAGCTGTTTGGGGTCGACAGTCTTAATAATTTGCTGAAAAGCTGTGAAACCCTTAGGAAAAAAAACTTGCAGCATCCAGCAATTTATTAAGTAAGTATATTTCAGTTGCAACCACTGGATGTGTTGTTGTTGCTGCTATATAATTTCGTTAAATATTTGCTGGAGCCTCAAGTAGCTGACAGGCCGATAAGCAAAGGAAAAACCTGGTAGCCTGGAAATACCATTTAGCAGATCTGCATTGTAATCACTTGCTTGACGATTAAACATTTTGTTTGCAATTTTTGTCTGACTGACCGAATCTTCTTGTGCAATAGCAAATCGCTCAATTATGCGATTCTGTGAAACCTTAAAAACGCGTCAGAAAAGCACGACGCGTGACTCATTTTTTACAACACAAGCCAAATGCAAATCAATCATTATATTTTCTTATTGATTTATTAAGAATAAATAGAGTTATATAGAAGGACCGTAATCATAAGCGGTATCCAAAACAACCAAAGGAGTTTTGGAACCGTAACCGAAAAATATTTTTTTTTTATAAAAACCGACTAGCGCACGCATATCTTGTCGATGCGATAACAATTGCTTATCGGCTACAACAGCTGTCTACGTTTTTGAGGAATTTCAAATTTAAATTTTTTTATAGTTTGGGCCTATGTAAATTGTAATGTAAAAACAAACAATTTTATGTTATTTTTATAATTATATTTATAATTTTCTCGGGACAAAAAACTATTAAACTCCTAGCATTTATATAATCTTATTTTAATTGTTTTGTTGAAAAAAATTGCGATTTTTTGCTATGGAACGTGCTGTATCCCACTGAAAGTTGCTCGATATGCTAACTATCGATTAATACGCTATACAAATTCGTTGTTATCGGCTGTTTAACACAAGATAAAAGCTGAATTGCAATTTTCAATGATGTGTATTAAAACGTTTATAAAACTTTTCAAATATCAATTATGCGTCAAAATCTTATTAAAAAAAAAAACTCATGTAATGTTTAACCGAGATGGCGCATAATGGTCCGACGGTATAATCGAAGTCCCAAGTACTTTGCTTTAGATGGTTTTGTTCCATTCCATGTTCCTGCAGTCTTTGGTAGTTGCATCTTAACAATGTGTTTCATTTCAGATCGTCGCCATTTACGTATTGCCTTTTCTTCGATTTGGTGGTCGAATTGTGTAATTGTCTTGTATTTGCATTTGCACCGGTTGATTAAACTTAAAAAAAAAACACAAATTATTTCTAAAATGGAAAATCCGGTTAAATTAGATAATACCGCAGCCAACGCACCGTTACCGCAACGACAACCAAGAGGCAATATTCAAGGAAATAAAAATTTAGGCAAGCAAAAGCAAAATGACGCTTCTGACAGTGGCCCGGCAGAAAAAAAACCACGCTTTGCACCAAACAATCAAAATGGCGCTGGCGGCGGTGGCGGCGCTCCAAACCAGAATAAAAACTTTGCTAACAAGGGCGGATTTGGAAATCGTAACCGCAATCGCGGAGGAAACCAGAATAGGGGCAACTTTCAGAATCAAAATAATGTAAGTGACAAATTTGCTAATTAAAGTAGAAGCCTTGTAAGCCATTTTTTAATTGGCGCATACATGCACATGCAAATATGTATGTATGTGTGTTTTTTATATACGTATACATACAGAAAATGCATACATTCAGCAGCCAAGTATGTATGTATGTTGCTAAAAGGTTAATGCTCGTGTTAACTTATCAGAGGAGGGCGCCACATACATATTTTTTTTCTAAAGATTTTGTTTTTTAATTTAGGCCATTTAATGATTGTGGTTTTTCTTTTTGTTTCTAAGAAGCAGTTTTGTGTTGGTGTCGACGAAATTTATCTTTTTCAAATTCTCTTCCATGTGTGTGCGCGTGTATGTATCTATAAATGATTCAATGAGCGAGAAAAGAAAACAATTTAGCAGGTACACTCAACCTACAGATTCATCCATATGTATGTTTCTATATCTTGTAATCCAACTGGCGGCGTTGTGTTTTGATTTTCATACAAAGTTAGTGTATGCATATAAGGATACTTGCGAACATATGTTAATCTGCTGCGTAGCTTAAAAACAATTACCCGGATGAGCTTGGTTTTGAACCGTTGGCAAATTCAAAGCAAATCTTATCAAAATGTTTTGACAAAATTTTGTGGCGGGCAATTTTTGAGTGTGAACAAGTTCTATATACTACTATCTTCTTCTTGACTGGCCATAACAACCCGTTATCGGGTTACGGCCTGTTGTAAATACATTCTTTCATAGGAATTGTGGTTTTACGTGGTAGGTCCCAAACCCTACGCACAACCTTTTTACGGCCTACTGGTCTCGAAAGAACCCAGTGTCATTGTTAGTCGCCTCATATGAGAAGCTTTGACCTGCTGAGGTGGTTTTTTCTAACCCGCTCACCACACTACTATGACATACTTATATGTATTACTGGTCTCGAAAAGTTGACACTAATATATTTTTGTTTACTAATTATTCAGTTAAGGAATGTATGTATTTATTATTTTGTTGCTTCTGAAAAATTTATGTGTTACTTTTTTCTTAGTTTCTTAGCTCTTTCTTCGGGTCGCCGAAGTTCATATACTCTTCACATACCTCTTATATACACTCATTTATTCGATATCATAAAAAAACAACAATTTTTTCATACAACATCGTCAATTAAGCTAACTACCTTTTTAAGCATTTACTACATTATGTATTCAAATGAGCTCTCAATAAATTTGATGCTTATATCCCAATGTGTGTATATATAAATACACAATTTCCATACTAATTATTTTTAAAGCCAATATCTTAATAAATATGAAAAGTATTTTATAGTCTTGATTGGAACTGCCATTTAGTTAAACATTCCGTCTTCAAATTAAACAACAAATAAACTTCGAAATCGATTGAATAGCATATAATAAACCTTTGAGTAGTAGGGCGATGTAAAGAGTATATGTATTGTGTCTTCCAATAATTGTTGACGTACTAACTTAGCGTCTTTTTAAGCAATCCTTGCAATAATTTTTCGAATTCTAATATATAATAATTAAACGTTTAAGATTGTTATCCTAAAAGTATTAATTATTGTTCAGCGTTGTTAGTTGGTCAGCAAAACCGAAGATTTATGTAGCAAGTAATTAATATGTTTATTCCTATGAACAAAAATGTGATTGGTTGGGTTCACAGTTTAGAGGATGTATATAGAGTCAGATATTATACTAACACCACAGTGTCTTAACAGTGCATCAATTGAATGCCGTGGACGCTATTTTTTGGCCGGGCACATTTATGCACTCTTATTTTCGATAAATTTTAACCCTTTAAGGACCGAATTAGTGGGAGGAGCTAATGAATATTTGAAGCCGTACATTTATTAATATGACCATAAATATTTACTGACATGAATTTCAAAGTCCTTGGTATCTTGGTTCGTCCTATTTTAGCATACGAAATTTTTTTTAAAAATAAGGATATCGCCAGGAGCAATGTTGCATTTTGGCAAGATTGACTTTAAAAAATTCTTTAGGGACAGCTTAACACTTTTTGATTAAAAATTTCCATTTTATCGAGTAACTTGCCTTTTTTGATCAATTTAGAAATTTTTTTTTTGGTAATCTGAAAAATTGGTTTTTTACAACGGCACGTGAAATCACAACAAAAACATCGTCCACACCCGAAACTTTCCAAAAATGAATACATTGTAAATACATAGAAGAATACACAAAAATGATCAAACAATCAGACTAAATCAAAACAAATTCCAAAAAAAATCTACGTATGTGGTTTTTTGGCATTGGAAGGCAATGTTGCCTGTAGGCAACAACGGTCCTGAAAGGGTTAATCCTATAGCTTATGTAGTCAGTAAAGATGTTGAGGACCAGCTATTTTAAGCAAATTTGCGTCGAAAATATACAAATATCCTAGAAAATCCAACTCAATGTTATGTGCACTATCTAACCTAACTTGTTCTCGTGTGTTTGGCTAACCGCTGGAAATTATGGAGTTTCTTATAAAGGTTTTAGAGCCTATTCAACGTACAAGTAAGCAACAAGGTCTCTCAAGAGATTTCGCTCTGACTGAATTTGAATAAGTTATTAAATGCTGAACAACAAATAACTGAAATAGCCGAACTTCCTATTATGCTCATTTTTTTTAGCTGTTGGATGTAATATGTATGTTGCATTACCACTTTTTTTTTTGTACAAGTTTAAATAACAAACTGATTTTGCGGTCATCCGTTCATTAATGGCGTCAACATGATTATTAAGATGATGTACCTCTACATCATATGGTATCACAAATTGGACGAATCAGGTCATTAGTCGTCCTTAGCATATATTTTATTTTAAAATTTACTTGAGATTGCTGGAAAAACACAATTGTAATTAGGTCATGTAGTTATGAATTCATGTATATTTTATACACCATAAGTTTAACCAAGTAAAACAATTATTTGCTGCTCATCGGCCCACAAATTATTCGGACACATTGTAGTTTGTTTTTTTTACAACTTGGCATAAAGCTAATAGCTTATTCATGAAATAAAAACTAGATGATTCGCCTTTGGTTTATACAAAAATGTAACAAAACAAAACGGTCATTTTACACACAGAAATTCTTCGGACACTCGGTTCAGTTTCTTAAAACGATTACGCACATTCTTCTAGCAAAGCGGCTTTTCTGAAATTTCCCAGATGTGTTCAAAGCAGATTTCTATTTAGAACCTTTTCGTGAGCCAAATATAACCAACTCTTTATTTTCTGTGTTTATAAATATGCTGTGTGGCTGTTCATAAACGACGGCACCCCCCATGTTGGGGGAGGGGTTTATCAAATTGTGACGGTTGGGGAGGAGGGGTATTCCAAAAACGTGACGTCACAATATGAAGTAATCTATATTTTCATGCAATGTTTTCTTTTCATTTAGAATTCATACATATCGATCGAAGATCAAGATCTTAAATTGAAAATTTTCTACTCTTCAAAACATCCAACTTTCGCTTTTATAACAGTATATATACTCTCTGCATCCTATCTGCAATGATTACATTCCAAGTTCCTAGGACAGTCCAAAGGTGATTTGATTTTTTGGTTGTACGATTTGTGACGTCACATTAGTGGGAGGGGTGTTGGGGATTGTTAAAAATCTTTACAATTTGGATGACGCCATTTATGAACAATATGAATAATTTTTTCTTGGGGTTGAATATTGTATTTCATCGCTTGTTTCATGTTGTTGTTTTTGTATTTTGGATCACAGAAGCTACTACAAATCGCTTTACTCTGAGTGTCAGTATTTTTGTAACCAATTCTCCGCTAGTTTATATTTTTTTTTTTTTTTTGAATATGGTGTACAGTGGAAGTTGTTGTCTAAACTAATCTTCCAATATCGCGAAGCTACAGTCCTCCAGATGTTATTGTAGTATGCCAATATATAAGAGTTTGCACTATCGAATAGTGTGAAGATTCTCTGGGTAGTACTTTCTACTATTGGGGCTTACTTTATGAATTGAGATATAAATGATGAAAATATCAGTTGAGATGGTTTATTTTTATTCTCAGAGAAAGAACCAACATGTAGTATAGGCATTGCTTAAGCGATTGTAACAAAATCTGAGAAAGTGCTTATTTAAATTGTATTGTTTTATTAGATGGAGTTAAGTTGTATCTTTAAATACAGCTAACAACTATAACTTATTCTATGCTATGATTTGTCTAACAGTTAACCAAACCTACAACTTTTGAATATGAAAAATGTATAACTTTCAAGATTTGGGTATGTTTTATGGGCATTGAGCTACGAAAAATATCGTTTTGGTACATACTATTTGGTATTTATAGTAAAAAAGAAGCAGTTAATTGACTTGCTCACAATTTATATGGAAAGTTGTAGCTTTTCTTACAGAAACTGTTGATGGGTTTTTTCGGCTGAGTTTTAAAATTTTTTTGGTTATTTCGTACAATGCATTTAGTAGATATTTATGGCCAGGAATGGGCAACACTGCCTCCGAGTTTCCTATTTGCAAGAAAGAAAACAAAATAGTCTTTATATACTTCTCACACGATTTGTATTTGATTATTACATATATATATTTTAAAAGGAAGTACATGAATTCAAATATTATTATTTTTTAAGTACCTGTCACAAGACATTTAGGCAACGAATAAGATCTGAAGCTGGGTATACGGTTTCTCATACTGTATAGAACTCGACTGTATCTTTCTTGTTTATGTATGCTGTTTGTTTTTTTCTTCTTTCTTTTTAAATTTTTTGAACTCAAAAATCAGCTTGACTATTTTTATAATCTATATGAATTAGCAGCTTATGTTTTTGTCTATTTGGGCAACGGAAGTGTAAACTGCTTTTAAATTTGTAATACATATTTAAATGGTCTAGCAACGTCTTTGAGTTTAAAATATTTGATAAACACTGTATAAAATATTTGTGTGTAGTGTTTACCAAATTCATTTCTTTCTTTACTTACCCATCTGAATATATACATAAAAAAAAACAATATATATATATATATAGCAAAACAAAGCGACAAATGAAGTGCCACCAAACCAGGAAGGAGGAAATTTGCCAGAAAAGTTAAATGAAACTGGCAAACCATCGAATCAACAACAAGCTCAAAATGCTTCACAAGCTGCTGCTCAAGCATTCAAAGGCCGCGGTGGTAACAACCAGAACCAGGGCCAGGGAGGCCGGAATCGCGGACCACGTCCAAACGGACCTGGAGGACAAAACAGTGGTGGTGGTGGCGGCGGCGGCGGTGGTGGTGGTAACAATAACTCGAACCGCAGCGATGATTTCTTTATAGCTCAAAGGCTACGCAGTATATCTGGACCCTCTCTCGAGCTAGCACCGATCGAGGTGACTCAGGAGACAAAGTTTTCAGGCAGAAATCGACTTTATGTCGGTAATCTCACTAACGACATCACCGATGAAGAATTGCGCGAAATTTTTAAACCATTCGGCGAAGTTTCCGAGATTTTTTCTAACCTTGAAAAGAATTTTACATTCCTTAAGGTCGATTATCATATTAATGCCGAAAAGGCAAAGCGTGCATTAGATGGCACTATCCGTAAGGGCCGCCAACTTCGCGTGCGTTTTGCCCCAAAGGCAACTATTTTGCGCGTCAGCAATCTGACACCTTTTGTTTCGAATGAGTTGCTTTATAAGTCGTTCGAAATTTTCGGACCTATTGAGCGGGCCAATATAACGGTTGACGACCGTGGCAAACATACTGGCGAAGGAATTGTCGAGTTTGCCAAAAAGTCATCGGCAAGTGCTTGCCTACGTTTATGTAACGAGAAATGCTTTTTCATAACTGCATCCTTGCGTCCGTGCTTGGTAGAACCACTTGAAGTAAATGATGATAACGATGGATTGCCTGAAAAGGCACTTAATAGAAAACTACAAGAGTTCAACCAGGAGCGTAGTATTGGACCACGGTTTGCAGAACTGGGATCCTTTGAACATGAATACGGTTCCAGGTGGAAACAGTTGCATGATCTTTATAAAAGTAAACAAGATGCTCTAAAGCGTGAACTTAAAATGGAAGAAGAAAAACTCGAAGCTCAAATGGAGTATGCTCGTTATGAACACGAAACTGAGCTTTTGCGTCAAGGTCAGTATAACAGGCTAAACCCCAACTTCGGGATAGCCGAAGTTAATACACTCTTCAATTACAAATACGGGTTGGGTTATATATTTCCAAAAGAAGAATACTATATATATTTACAATACTATAAGCAATTAAATTAACGAAGGCAACGTTACGTAGCGGCAGACCTTGCGCTATAACGTTCTTAGAAATCACTCTTTTTTTTGTTTGACTTGAACCCGCTGGGACTTTAGGTTCAAGCTTCGCATTATGCCTCTTTTTATAATGAAACCATATACTATATCTTATTAGTCGACGACACGATGCGTCTTATAACTAATTATGAGCTTGTATCTTTTGGGGTTTGCGCTGCACTATGCGTAAATTTCAATGTTAATACGCATTTCTTTAATACAAAATTAAGATTCGAATACTCACTTTTCTTTTTTACTATACAATTTGGAACTACATATTCTAATTAGTTACTTAAACGAAATCGCAACTTAAGGCGTAAAGCGTTATTAACTTTTGAGAACTGGAGCAGGCCTGTATGTTAAAAATTGGCGCTTTACAAAACTTTAATCAGAAATGTCATTTGCTAAAATGTTAAGACCAGTTAACTAAGTAAATTATTATAAAACTATTCGTTTAATTGCACAAACCTTTGAAAATTTCGTTTATCTAACACATTGAGCCGATATGTCAATCTAATGTTTCTTATATACTTTGCAGGGTGTCAAAAATATCTGTATACAACATTTTCGTAACGTGACTCTGCCTTAAATTTAAGGTTAAGGGCATATAAATTTGTTTGGGGATTTTTTGAAAGTGGAAGGTATTTGCGCAATGTTTAAGTGTGGGTAAATTATTTATGTATAATTCCTAGGTGTTTATGGCTCTAAATCAGGGATCGGCAAATGAAATGTGCTCAACACATTGACAACTTTGCTCTGCCGAAACACAAAGACTATTGCAGTGATTTAAAGGTTCTAAAATGTATATGCACCAGTGTTAAGGAGCATTGAGCAATTTTTTTTCCTTACCTTAAAAGTATTGAAAATTTGTTATCTTTTCAACGATAATTTGTCAGTTTTGGGACAGTTTTAAGCTTGTGCTATATTTGTTTTTATCTGAAAACAAAACTTATTCCCAGCTAAAACTAGTTAGATTATTGCTTTTAATCACGCGCTGTGTGTGCTGTGTCTTGAAGCCAATTGAAACATGTTTAAGTATGTCTCCTTATGACGTGAAACGTTTTGTGTCATTAGTTTTAATTAAGTACGTATTAGAGGTCTGCATAAATACACTCAACAATCTAATGAAGTCGAGTGCATCTGTTGTTGGTATAAATGTCGCAAAGCCAACTAATGACTACGAATTGAGTTGTGTCTTGTGTCCATCTGTGGATGAGCCCTGGATAAACACGCCACTGATTGCACAGAATGTGATCCATGCTCTGTCGTTATTGTGACTAGCACATGCATTCATTTCGTTTTAGAGTGTCGAAGTGAAATTTGAAGAACATTAATGTACAGAACTTTATTAATATCAAAAGAAATTGTGGATGCTCTATGAAAAGCTAAATACTGTATAACATTATAATACGTTCGTTCCTTCGTTGTTATGAGGCCTGATGTACCCTTATGGGAAAGAAGATCGTTTACTTCATTTGCGGTTACCAAATGAAAGAAAGTCATCGATGAAATATACTAAAGCTGCTGGTGGAAGACAGGAGGTCTTATTTTCTAAGCTGTTGATGAAGTCACTGAGAAAGTTGACAAATTTATTTCCACTAATAGGCCTTCGCCACTGAAAATTGCACGACAATTGCTAGCCAAAAGTGTCTTTTAAACAAAAACAACAATGCTAACAATCGATTATTATGCCATACAAAAGTTGCTGTTATCGGCTAGCAATTGTTGTGCAATTTCCAGCGGGAGAAACACTAAAGGCGGACATAAATGAAAATTGAATTTATTTCGAACAAGTTTATTGAAATACTATATCAAAAAGGTTGCAAGGTTTGATAATGTATTCGTTTGGCACGTCTAATAACAGACCAAGATTTGTAAAACGTCTTGTCTGTCGACGAGATGACTTTACGATAATCTATTTCACTCTGCTTTGGGTGTAAATCTTAAATGTTTGCAGACGGAACTTTTATTTTTGGAGATTGGCTTGAAACTATTCAGAAGGAAATGCGATCAGACAATTATTTCATATTGATATCTTTGTCGGAAGAGCAGAACATATTGTTAAATGCAAAACTCTATTATTATTAATAGAGTAAAACTAAGTTACACCGTTGATTATGGTTGGGATTATGGGATGCTTTTCGATTTGTGGGTTTGATTTGATGAACAATTTTACCAGTTGTTGTCCACAGGGATTAAAGCGATGGTAAGATCAATTTAGGATTTCTTTCTTGATATATAAAGCGATATGCTAGTTTGTATACAGTTATTTTTGCCATCCTGCCAAGGAAAACGAGAGAGTGGCAGGCGGCGCCTTGTTGCCATTACGTGCAAGGGCAAAATCAGCAGTCGTAAGTGATTCGCTCGAAAGCCAGTTTTGAGAGATATGCTTGATTTGGTAACATTGCTGAGTTAGTGCAATATGCATCTATTGCAACTTTTTGCGAATCGAATGCGATGATAATGATTTCTGCTTAACCAAGACAGAATAATTCAAAGATTTTACATTGAACCGGGCTTTGGTTAAGTAATGCTGGATAATTTGAAAGTTTTAGATCAATTTGCGTTGTTCATCGAACAACGCCGGCAATGCAAGCAAACAACTTTTGCACAATAGCAAGGTAGAGTATCGAAAACACTGATGACTCCAATCGTAGCTGGTTGTTGCTTCAGCGCGTCACTATCGCGCTCAGTTTAATATGATACTAATCCTATGCTATTTGTATTCTAGAGCTAAGAAAACGCGAATCTGATAATGAGCGCAAGAAAATGGAATGGGAAATGCGTGAAAAACAAGCTGAAGACATGCGTAAACGCGAAGAGGAGACTATGCGTCGTCATCAAAATGAAATGCAGTCGCGTATGCTGCGTCAAGAGGAGGAAATGCGACGCCGTCAGCAGGAAAACACTTTGTTTATGCAGGCGCAGCAACTAAATTCGTTGCTTGATCAGCAGGAAGGCTTTGGCGGTGGTGGTCCTGGAGGCAATCAAAACTTTGACAATTTTGGCAATAGCAATTCGCCATTTGAGGTTTTCAGAGGTAAGTTACATACAATTTCATCTTCTTATTTATGTGTATTAATATATGTTATTTGTTTTTGCCTTTGGCTAGGTAACAATAATGGTGGAAATAATGGTGGCCCTGGAAATAACAAAAATCAGCAAAATCAGGTATGTTTGAATTGCGAATAATGGGATAAGACAAAAATCATAATGCTCTGCTCTTTCTTGTTAACAGGATAACTTCAATTTTGAGTTTGGTATCAATAATCTAAACCAAGGAGGCGGCGGCGGTGGTGGTGGCGGCGGCAACGGCGGTAATCAACGTGGAAATAATGGCGGCGGAAATAATATACCTTGGGAACGACGACGCCGTTTTTAAACTGAAGTCATAATGCCGAACATACACGTTATCTAAGGGATTTCGCTGTACAAATAAGTTTTAAGATCACTTTCAAGTGGGCATAACAAAAAATAGAGAAAAAATGTAACGATGACAAAAAAAATTGTTTAAATACGTCATAAAATTTAAACAATTTAATATATTTAACCAAACAACAATTAACAAAACATAAGCACTGTAAACCGAAGCAGCATGCAAAGAAATATAACGTAAGGGCGTAACGTAATGTCTTAACGTTTTCGATTCTTCATATTGCATGCTCTTTTAATCGGTTATCAGTAAAGAAAAATAATTGTACTTGTTACAGAACAAAAAATATTTCGAAAAAAATAAGAATATCCCTTGCATAAGCCTAATTATACACATATATATATATATATATATATATATGTATATGCATATATAACAATTTTTAGATATAGTCCAGTATTTCAATACATTTTTTTTTTTTTTAAATCATACATTGTCATTTATTTTAAAATAAAATCTATAAATGATGAAATAATTTGCTTTAAATGGGTTTCAAAGTTTGTAGGTATTGTATACAACTCTGTATCCGTTTTCAATTTCACTTTAAGAAATTATAGATAAGATCAATAAGTCAATCTACTGACCTATTCAAATTTAAACTACTATTTATAATTTGATCGGGGACCTACCTATGTAAACATTTCTGTACATCATTCGTATTCAGAATAAATAAAATGTAAACCTAGACACATGTGAACTCTTGCAGCCGACAATCGGATAAGTATGTCTACACATCTGTTTCAAATTCAAAAAGCCGCCGAAAAGGAGATTACAATTTATATTCTAATCGAAGACGTTCACAGACATTTCAGAATAAGGTCTTGTTGCTGTACTTAATGCCTCAAATGCTGTTGGTTGTGCCATTTTAGAGCTCCGGACGCTACTTATAATGATGCAGGGCAATCTTTCAGGCGCCACTGCTTCACTACCAAACGTAGTGCGCTCTCTACCTGATCCCCCCGAACGGATACACTACCTATCTCTTCGTTGCCTTCAAATTCGCTTGACTATATAGATGCTCGTCCTTCCATTGACGGCCATAGGTCTTATGGAGTAAGACCCTCTATCGCAGAGGGCATTGCCTTGTCTGAAGTCTCATACCGTATCAAAAAGTTCAGTTCCCTACCCTGAGGGAGCTGTTTGTATTGCTCGTCATTCTAAAAAGTAAACCAACTATTGAAGAACACCGAGCTCGACAATGCGACACACATGGGATCCATTAACGGATTACTCGACAAGGATGTGGTGTGAGCCAATATAGACTGACTGTGAAATTATGTTTATTCTAGTCTCTTACACTGAGTGACCACGATTGACGTTGTGCGTGGATTGTCCGGAACCTATATGCCGCCTAACTATTGCAGCAGGAGCCCAGAGATATAATACACCGCTTTCCCCCACAGATTCAGTTCGCGGCATTTAGAATTGCGATGAGTCCCGTCCGAAAAACCTTCCTCAAACAATCTGTCGTGCATAAATAGCTTGAATTTTCATCAAGCAAATAGCACTAGTCCTACCGTCTGTATAGAAGACATAAGTGCTTCCCTCAGTATATGTAAGTCCAGCAACTATCTTGTTGTATTTTTAACCGAACTTACATATGGCACACCACTGTCAGCAGGCATTAAGAACAGAGGTCACTTCACTCCAGTCGCTGGCTCTTAGTATGTCACCAAATCTCCGTTAAATCGTCCAGATTCCGCTATTACTGTCAGCTGCTTTCATAGTCCCTTGCCGCAGAATGATTTGAAATATAGCCCCTTATTTACCACTGCATCAATAGCATCACTTTTCAGGACAGCTTCGGGTTAAGGGTCACCCTGAGATACTTTACTTCACTGGACAGTGCTAAGGACACGCATTTTAGGAAAAAAAAAAAAATTCATACATATTGCTCGTAAATACTGTCAGACGTTGCGTATTGCCATCAGTTTTATCCAGAGCATCCTGCATAGCGTTGCCATAATCTGGAGGGACCTACCTGAAACGAGCACACACACATAAGCGGCGTAACCTTGTGCCTCGTGTTTTAAAATTCTTGCAGAAAGCGATCCACAACCAAGCTCCAGAGAAAAGAATACAACACTCCGAGGTGCCATCTATGCCATTTCTCTCAGTTGCGAAATACATTAATCAATGCATCCCTCAATGTCTACAAAGACGAGTACAGTGTAATTCTGCTTCTCCTGGACCCTTCTTGCTTTTCCAAGCAAAATCATGAAGATCTGATCTGATTTCGGACGATCGCGTGACCACGAAATAGGTAACGCGCCTAATTTAATTTCGTAAGAACAGGAGATATGGTCTAGAAACTGATTCCTTGCTG
The DNA here is from genome assembly GCA_035041775.1 of Chymomyza caudatula. Lineage (NCBI taxonomy): Eukaryota > Metazoa > Arthropoda > Insecta > Diptera > Drosophilidae > Chymomyza > Chymomyza caudatula. Next base: position 495,724 of record JAWNKW010000148.1, read on the forward strand.
AGGCATACCAAGTTTTAAATCAGTCTGGTCGCTATTTTAACTTATGCACCAAGTTTTGTATCGATATGTTGAGGGGTATAGACGTAGTCCTGGCAAGCGATTTACGAGGGTTATATCATAAATAGGCAATATCCGTTGGAAGAACCAGGTAGAGAGTACGCTAGCTACCTTTGGTATTAGCAATTGGAAAAGGCTCGCGCAAAGCAGAGACGCCTGGAGGAGAGCTTTACATCAGGCCGCAACCCGGTAACGGGTTAAGTAAGTATATCATAAATAGGTCAACATTGTTTTGTGTATCAGGCTCACACGTGAGTCTGCATACGTGAGGAGGGTTCTAAATGTGATAGATTATTGCTCAAACCTCGTAAAATTGTTATCTGATCAAGATAATTTAAGCCAAAGATGCACAACAAGTAGATGCATACCGCGACTCAAAGAATATCGATTCAAATTAGGGGTCAGATATCAATATGAATCGATAACCGATTGTTCCATCTTTTGGTAACTAAACTAACGTTCGCCCATATCTAGGTTTCCGTAAGGACACGGCTATATTGAAGCTGATTAGCTCAGCAAAATAGGTCTCCTTCTACCTGTTACGCAGATGGCACTAATCTATGTTAACCTTGACCCTGTATGTGCATGGCATAAATATTCCCCTTTCCCAACGATTAACTAAAATGTAGCTTAGTTGGTAGTCTTGACTATTTTTTCCTGTGTGATGCATGAAATTCGACTGAATTTGTATTAATTAACTAAATTGCCACATTATGCAAAAGATAAAAAATGTGATATCAATTTGCTATGCCATTTAATAAATTCGCTTGTGCATTGGTCAAAACGGATTTCAGTTAAGAGTAAATATGTACATAAATCCGCTCTAGGCCATAGCTTGTATACAGCAGGTTCGGAGAGTTCAGACTGCTATTAAGTCTCGTAAAGATGATTTGTTGTTTTTTCTAATATTGCCATAAACTTTTTTATGTGAATACTGTGTACAATGCTAACGGTGTTTGCGGATAGTTTGTGTGCGTATGTAAATATGTATGTACAATATTATTACTTTTTTCAAGTACACGTCCAATGTCAAGTCGCATCATTTGTTTTTATCTATGTTCATCTTAAACGTCGTCAATTTGCTTTATGCCTTTTTTTTAACTAATAATTATGTTTAATTACTTTTGTATGTTTGTAGATTTGCTTATAGTAAGCAATCGATAGTTAAAAGTACAACAGGGTGCGAATTCATTTACAAAAAAAAACCAGTAAGGACATTACTAGCGTAAACTTGTATCACCCTGTCATTATTCTAAGCTTGGCCGGCAAGATATTACATATGTATATTGAAAACATGCATAAAATATTTATTGTTATCTGCATTGTAAATGCCACATTAAAAGTCGCAAGAAACTCTTGTCAATACACTAAATATACATGAACTATATTACCTCTATCGTACAGCTGCAAGGTTAACTTTACTTTTTCTTTTTTTTTGTTATGTGGGCGGTTTTCACTACCAAAGAACCTATTTGTATGAAAGAAATATGTACACTCCGCGCCACTTCAATAGCACAACCTATGTTTATACGCTATACAATGTATGTAACAGGCAGAAGAAGTCGTGGCAGACCATATGCAGAAGCAATAGTCGCGTCAATACAGCCACATCCATCTGTCCATTATAGGATTAAGAGCCACAAAAAATAAAACACAAAAGATGCGCAGTTCCGGGAAAAGCGCAAGTTCGCTCTTTAAAACCACACCATAAAAGCTATTCAATTGAAATTTTACACAGTTATACATACGGTATTTTGGATGTGTAATGAAAAAATTAGTAAGATCAGATAGAATATTTAAAAGAAATAGATAACAAAGTTCCAATATTAGACCCCTCTTTCTATACACTGCAACAAAATTTAACTTTTATAGCAATGGGAAAGTTAGTACCTATGTATGTAAGAGCCACGCAAATTGATACTTAGACTCATGTTAGACTTATAAACCAAACAATGTTCGCCGTTTTCCAAGTTATCCCGCTCAACGCATCGATACAGCAATTTGCACAGAAATTAGATTTTCATGGGAAAAGTGAGTACAAGGTCGGACACCGTCCCGTTTTGGCATTCAATTCGTGAAAAATTTGTAGAATTTAATTATATAACATGTTAATATTTCTAAAAAAAAAAAACCAATCAAAGTTATAGCCAGTTAAAATGAGGTGGCAAAAAAAAGTGTTAATTTCGCTATTAGTTTGCAAAAATAGTATTTATTTTTATATTAAAGCAGACCAATTCTGATTTTGGTGTGTTAAAAATTAAATTATAAGTAAACAGATGTAAACACAACTATTTGATGCAGACAGTCGGGAAGGTGCCCGACAGTGGAATACCCTGTACCCTTTTTCTTTATAAACACTAAATACGGTAAAATGGAAACGGAAGTATCCACTTTTATATCTCCTTTCATAAGATCCATATGCCTGTAAACATTTTTCTTTTGGGATGTTACAATTGACAAGTTTTCCTATTAGGAAGTTGGCTATTATGAGGGCAAAAATTACTTTTATACGCAAAACTCCAGTATTCTTGGGCCAATGTCGTTGAATTTTGTAACATAGATCAAAAATACATTTATTAATGTCTGTGGCAATTTTCAAATCAATATATTTTGGGGTGTGGCAGTAATTAAGGTAAATCGATTGCGGGCGAAGGGGGGTTCCATTGAAAAAGAGTCTCCACAACAAATTTTGTAATTCTAAATTAAATCAGCATATTTTTGACTATTACTTTTTGGAAAATAGATGCACATTAAGACGACGCAAATCTGTCACGGAGGAAGGCGGTAAGATATCGACTTAATTCGATAAATTCCATCTTACATGGGATCTTTTGGTAAAATTTTGTGTCTCTATCCCCTCATATGGACAAACGGACGGACATGGTCCAATCGCTACCCGAGTCAATGAAAAGACATTTTGCCCATGGAACTTATGGTGTGGCACGCCACCTTCTGCCTGTTACGTGCATTGCACAAATCTATAATACCCTTGTACACCATGTGTACAGGGTATACAAACAAAGATGTGCTCTATTCAAGTGACGTGGAGGGTATTGTGTTTTTTATGCATGTATGTGCGTGCATTTATATTGTGTATGTATGCAGCCATAACCTACCCTTACTTTGAAACGCAAATTGTGAATAACTTTGAATAACATTTAACTGAAAGTTGAAGCAACGTTTTTATGCATTTTTATGTATAAAAATGCATGCATTTATATGAATGTATGTATGTATGTACATCAAGCTGCCAAAAAAGTACATTTTGGCGTATTTACGTACGCACATATCCATACATAGTACATGAATGTATATGTATATAGAGTATGATGTGTTTGTATACATAAGCCAGCCAATGAATTGCAAATCTTGTTTCTTTAGTATAAAAAACAAAACAAAAAAAAACCTTGCTTTATGGACGCTACGGCAGCTCTCGTCTGAATGTCAGCTTGATGGCGCGTCTGCACATTATAAACGTGCACTTGTATGTACGTACGTACTATACATAGGTGTGTAAGCTGGTTGCATATACGTACATACATACGTACGTACGTACATACATACATACAGCACGTCTTCGAATGCGCTGATGTTTGTTTGTGTGCATATGTGTACGTACATACGTAATACTAATTAGTTGTGTTACAGCACAGTTGCGTATTATGTTTTGCATTTCGTTTTGTTTTGAAAGCTTTAAAGCTGTGCTTTCATGAGTCTTATATACATACGTACGCATACATACGTATGTATGTGCGTATGTATGTACGTATGTATGTACGTATGTACATGAGTTTGAATGTTTGTACATGCGGTTAGCACAAATCCAGTGAGAAAGAAACAACCAACGAACGGAACGCTATGTATGTATTAACTTCAAAATAAAGTTCAGTTTAAGCTGGAGCGCAGTCGAGGTTGCTTCGTTTGTTCGGTCGGTCGGTCCGTTCGGTTAGTTCCTATGCTCAAAATACACGCATGGTAAGCACACGCGTTCTCGTTTTATAAATAAAAGTGGTGCTAACGCATCCATCCGTGTTAAAACTACTTTTGATTCAATCAAAAAAAAAAAACAAAAAAAAAACAAAATGGCTGCCATATTATGTACACAATTGCATGCACAATACGTACATACATACAAGTTAAGAGTGTAAATCTGTTATGTACATATGTATGTAACGAATGTTTTTTTTTTTTTGTTGTTTTTGTTGTTTGCATAGATGTGCATCTGTATGTAAAATGTATGATTTTGTTTGATTGCAATCCTCGGATATTACCAAAAGTGCTTGAGCAAAATATTCACTCAAATGGGAAATACATATATATATATATATATATAGACAAAACTACAAACGAATGGCACAGTGAAACAGAAACCGGAATCAATACGTGATTTGTTTATGTGTATGGCCCATACATTGTGCATACATACGTAAATATGTATGTACGTATGTATGTATGTATGTTGTGTGTATGTGCATGGGTTAGTGGGAGATTGTGTACATACGTACATATGTGTACATATTTGTAAGTGCACACGACAGTTATAAAACCAGACAATTTAATTTTGTACGAAATATCAAACCTAAACGTCAAGCATCAATCACGTACAACACCTATGTACATACATACATACATACATACATATGTGTGTAGGTGCATTTTATTATGAAGAATTTCCACGGCTTCGTTTTCCCAGTTGCAAGGGTCGTCACCACCAATTGGTTTAGATTTGTGCGTAGCACTGTGCATATGCATAGATGATAAACCATTTAATATGAAAAGCTTGTTACCTGTTTGAATATAATAATCAATTGACTTCGCACAGTGGATCCAACTGACTTCTGAACAGAGAATTCCTTAAGCTTCCGCGATAAATATGCTCTAAAGAGATAGCTTCAAAAAACGTTAGTTAAGTTCGATATTATATACACCAAAAGTCATATCCTTGCACCTATAAAATGTGCTTCTTCTTCTTAACTGGCCATAACAACCCATGTTATCGAGTTACGGCCTGATGTAAATACATTCTTTCATTGGAATTGTGGTTTTACGTAGTGGGTCCCAAATCCTACGCACAACCCTTTAAAGGCCTACTGGTCTCGAAAGAACCCAGTGTCATTGTTAGTCGCCTCATACGACAAGCTTTGACCTGCTGAGGTGGTATTCTCTAACCCGCTCACCACAAGGGCAATAAAATGAGCTTATTGCTTAATAAATCGTTAAAATTTTGAAAATCTGTTAGCAAAATGTTTGCAGTCAATTTTGATCTTAGTGTACACATGCTCGCCAGATAGACAAACTTTCGACAAGGACGATTTGTTGAAAAATAATGGAATTTTTACATGACATGCAAGGATAAGACATTTGCAGTATATAATATCGAACTGTACTACCGTTTTTTGGATACACAGCATATTTATCGCATAGAATTCTCTGTTTTATGCATTTTACATTTTGAAATTATCTTTACTTCCTAAGAAGCTATGATTTTCGCCGAAAAAGAAGTCAGTTATATCCACTGTGCGTCGCGAATGCAAAAAATATTCACAGATCAATGCTATCATACCCAAATTTTTGAACATTCGCTTAACGTCATTCTTCAGTATATGTATGTATATGTGTAATACAAGCAAATGGGAATCACAGTTTAACACCACGTACAAATACATATCGCGCGTCATAACGCAAAATATACGATTTGCCAGAAAACGCGTTTAAAGTTTTCAATTTGCGCCCAAGTCGAATGAATGACATATTCCCTTCTCATGCGGAGAGTATGCAAGATATTAACATGCAACTTTTACACAATATGAAGCAGGATATAAGCAACAATTCTGCATCATTAACTGCAAAATCGCATTTTTTGAGTTATGACAGTCATCTAGTAAATGAACGATATGTATAATACAAGCAAATGGGAATCACAGTTTAACACCACGTACAAATATATATGTACAATATTATTATTATTATTTTTTTTGTTAATGCATGGCAGCTTAAATACCGTAGTGTGTTTTACCCAAATCCCTAAACCTAACACCTACTCTCCGTTTGACTTCCAAAATGCAACTTAGTGCAAGTCAGGCAGAGTGACTTTGCTGTCTTGTTGCAGCGACTATTCCTATTGCTCTTTCCGTTACGCAGAGTATCGTGAACAGATAGAAAATACATGTTATGATCCATTTATGATCCATTTATGATCGGATTATGTATTTTGATGAAACAGATCTGTCCTAAATCTGTACAAACATAACTTGTAACTGTCAGTAAAGTTGAGTCAAATAGACGTCGAATTGTGACAAGTCTTCTTGTCTAGGTGACGTTCGATGAGGTTTCCCACCGATGCTGTATCCTCTGAGGACGTGCTTACACCACTTACACATAACTTGCTGCGTGTCGTCTCCGAGAAGGGCAGACCGTACCACGTTCGCTATCAGCCATCTGCTGCGTTATCCAATTAATGATTGCTTCCATTTCATCGCCCACGTGCTTGGGGTATTGCTTACACTCTGCATATGGTCAAGCATTACACAAATGTACCGAGTGGGTGGATTTGAGCATATATCAGTACCTCCCACTCGTATTGTGGAAGTCTCAAACTTTGTCCTGCTGCTACTAAGAACTTCCTACGTGTTCGCGAAAATAGTCCCGGCCCGTTCAGCCCCTAGCCAGTCAATGACTAGGCTAATTCATGTGTAGCTGCTGCTCTTGGCACCCTGCAGTTTCTTGACGTCAGTGAAGCCCACAATGTCTGTAGCTTATTGCTACTGTCAGACGCAGCACAGCATCACCGTCCTTAGTGTGGGACCTAACAGTGACCCAACCTTGGTATACGCCACCCAAGGGAGATGGTTAATACTCTTTTACATACATGCGTAAGGGTACTCGGCATACGGGTGTCTATATTTTAAGTGTACGAATGCGATTATTGTTTAAGGTACATATGTTCCGCACTGTGTCCAGCGTTATCTGCTTGTCTATCAAACAGGTCAAAGTATATTAAAAAGTATACACAATGACTTACATTTGTGTTTAAAAATTGAATATTTCAGCTTAGAGCAATGTTAGTTTTAATATTCAGAATGTGCCAAACTAAGAAAAGTTTTCTTCTTTTATAGATAAGCCGACATCTCGTTGAATAAATGACTAACGGGATACAAAAAGCCACATATGTATTATACAATAGGAATAATAATAACAAAAAAAAAAAAACAGAAAAACGGCCAGCTCTCATCAGGAGATTAAACCTACCTTAACAAAATAGATGAACTTAAGTTAAATATGCTTTTAAAGAGCATTAACAACAAAACCGTCGAATTACCATTGAACAAAGAACTCACTGAGAACAACAGATACGCCGACAACGTGCAACTTGCACTATCTTCAACAAAAGTCGAGTCAGAGCTGCCCCCATATCGAGAGTATTGCGAGCCGAAATGTGCAACAGCAACAACAATAACAGGCTGCAAACAACTTACAACTTACGCAAAACTCTGTAGGAACTATTTATGTAAATTTAATCGAATGGCAACAGGCTGTATATATTTTTTATTAGTTTTAGTAATACTAAGCCGAAATACTAGTGCTTTTCAAAATATCGATACCGATACTCAATATTCTGTTGTAATACTCAAAAACGAGAGTGACGCAAGTAATTCCACTTTAAATAGTACAGAAAATCAAAACAAACATGCCGCCGATATTTCAACAACAACAAACAGTAACCCAACATTCATAAAGAAAAATCTCAAGATCAATACTCATTATCCACAAACAAACGCAAATAGAACGAACAAAGATGATCAAAGTGATAGTCCTACATTTCTAATTACTGATGAACATTTAAACGATATTTTTGGCTCATACAGTATACCAGAAGAACCAATTTATACAAATGAGTTTGCGGTATATATTCCGGCTGGCAAACATATTGCCAATGCGATCGCAGACAAATACGGTTTTACCAACAAGGGTCAGGTAAATACAAAAAAAAAAAACAAAATAACCCAAACACATAATTATATATTTCATAAATTAAAAAAAAAACTTTTAAAATGCACATTTACAGATTGGTGCCCTTGATGATTATTACGTGTTTCATCATCATCATGTATCAAAACGTTCGCTTCGCACAAGCCGCAAGCATCAGAGTGCCTTAAAGTCGGAGTCTGAGGTAAGCAAAGTTTAAACCAAAAAATACCTCAAATCAGATCAAATTGCATATCTATTAATTCATTTATTGCTTAAAGGTGAAATGGCTGCAACAGCAACATGAAAAAGTGCGCCGAAAAAGAGATGGCCCATTTCCCCCATACAGCATCTTGCGCCAGTCTCAAAGTGATTACACTATAGATCCCAATACGCATCTACCATACTCTTCGGAATCTTTGCCAGCACTAACTTCAATTGGTACAAGCCCATCACGCATTGAATATCGTGATGTGGGTCCACATCATTTGTTTTCCGATCCGTTGTTTAAGGAACAGTGGTACTTGGTGAGTAAAGTATGTAAACATGTTGACTTTAATGCATGAATACACCTACCTATCAATAACTATTCCCAGTTTCCCTAAAATGTGTCGTAGCGCCAAGGCCAAGCAAGGCTGTTGACCCCAAAACTATTTACCAAAATCATTAGCGTTTAACTTCTTGTCTTAAGCTGATAGATTATAGCTGCTAAGAAAATTTACACCTTTAGATAGATATATGTAGATAGGTAGAAGGCTTTCAATCATGTCTTAGGTTTAGAATTCCCAACCCAAACAATTAGCTTTTCACAAACCATTTTGGATAAAAAACAACAAAACATAAAGTCCAACTATCAAAAAGTGTTTTTTTTTCAAAAAAGATTTATTTTGCAATGAATCTTTTGAAAGAAAGCAGAGGCATATAGAAGAAAAGGTGCACAGTGGATATACGATTCTGCCACACTTGTTGAATGAATTTGATCTTTAAATAATATAATAACCGCATAAATATGTTGACTTAATGATATGTGGCTTTTTAAGACCTGTTAAGAAGTAGTAAATTATGTTATTTTAATTATAAAACAACAAATATTGTTGAGACAAGTGGTCACTTTGGAACCAGTTTCTTGTTTGCTGTTTTATAAATACTCACAGAAGCAACTTTGGCTAACTCATTACGTCAAAGATGTATTAATAACAGGCGGCAGGTAATCTAATGTTTAATACCAAGTTTCTGAACTAACATAAATTTGCACAAATGACTCAGTCATGCCTGTTTCTAGCTCCGATTTGTCTAAATGATATGTTTCGAGTACTCAGTGGTGCGCCAGAAAACTCTAGGCAAAAGCGGGAATCAGTTGTTTACTTAGCAGATTCCCCATTCTTTCGGTTGAAAGAGATTTCTGGCACACTCCCGACTAGGTCTCAAAATATAAGCAGTGTCGTTGAAAAATTGTATAACAATCGACATATCAAAATCGGAATCAGAAATTGGAACAGGTTAGTGATGTAAATCCGAATCATAAATTCGATGTTTACCATCGCCGAGTACAGCGACGATGGACATCGATGTAGGTCGATGCATCGGACTAAAAACATGGATGCATCGATGGTTTTTCGATGTTTGGTAATTGAAAAATTTACTTGTTATTATAGGAGGAAATTTCGTTGTATAATACAAAATATGTGAAACTAGAGCTATGTGAACAATAGAAGACTTCTATATACAATATTATGTACTACAGATCAAATAGATCTACGCCTAAATTGTGTAAACATAAGAGTTTTGATAAGCGTTCCGGCAGGAGTTTGCAGGCTTTTGAGAATAACCTTTAATATTATTTGTAAAACTGAGAATAAGACTTACTTTGGCATAATCTTGAAATAAAGAAATGGTGAAATGTTAGATGGTTTTAAAAACATCAATGTTTTGCCGATGCATCGTGTGTACGAGAACATCGCTAAACATCGGAAAATTACAGGTCAACCATTGATGTTTTCGATGCATCGATGTATTTTTTACACCACCCTAACAGGTATATATTTGTTGCATATGTATTTCTATGTATTTTCTTTCTTTTTTTTTAAAGAACGGAGGAGCTAAAGACGGTTTAGATATGAATGTGGGTCCTGCTTGGCAAAAAGGATATACTGGCAAGGGTGTTGTCGTGTCTATTCTAGACGACGGTATTCAAACCAATCATCCGGATCTAGCTCAAAACTATGTAAGTGCAAATAGCTTGTGTGTATACGGACGGATAATCTAAGAAAATAATCTTTACGGGGTAAAATTAAGTAAGAAAATCTAACATAAATATCTTATATAAAATATTAATTTATGACGACTAAAAACCAAAACCCACGAACACTAAATCGACACCCAAGATGGTGGATTTTTTCGATTATGAAGCAGCATTTGATAGCCCGTTAAGGGATCGCGTATATGCCCCTCTGTCTGACTTTGGAATTCCTGCAAAGTAGGCGCTGTGCAGATGACGTTGAGCAAGGTAGGCTCTTCGAGCCTTTTGATACCAAACGAGGGTTCAGACAAGGCAATGCCCTATCCTGCAATCTCTTCAACTTCACTCCTGCCAACAGATGTTAGTTTGGCAAATGAGTAGTAGAAATCAGTCTCGCGAGACGAAACTAACACTCTACAAGACGCTCATCCTTCCCGTTTTATTTTATGGCGCTAAAGCATGGCATAAGCGACGAAAATCCAGCGGCTCCCCTGGCTAAGTCATGAAACTCCAGCGAGAGAGGTCTTCAATGGGGCTGTTGAAGGGCAGCGACGAAAGGGCAGTCACACTAGCTACCTTTAGGTATCACCAATTAAATTGGAGAAATTCCTACGACTATTATCGTAAGAATTGGCGCTTTGAAACGGCGTTATACTTCTGGTATACGACTCTAAAGGGTTCAACGGCTTCATAATTCCGAGCACACCGCCTGAGTGATAGGTGTTTAAAATATCGAGAGGTGGATCCGAAATGTGTTAATTAATACTGTCGAGAAGAAACAGCGAGTCAACGTCACCACCTATAAGCTTTAAGAGAAATAATATCCCTTAAGTGGTTCGTCTTTCCTTGGGTGTTGGAAGTTCATTTAACATCAGATCAACCCATAGGATGAAAGGTCTAAGCGCCAAGAGAAGAAACTGTTTTTGAACAGTTTGGATTTTGTCAGCGTACACGACATATTCAGGATTTTAAATCGGTTGCCCGTATCCTAAGATCGGGCGAATAAGTGATATGAATAGCCTTTTAGTGACATAACTCATTTGAACTCTTTTGACCATCTCTTGATGAATACAAGAATAGATTTAGCTTTATTGACATCGACATGCTCGTTTAATGTTAGCTAAACATGTATCAGAATTCGCAGGTCGTGAAAGAAGTCAACCCTGCAGTTCAGATTGGGATAATTAACCGTACACCATTCAAAAAAGTTATCGAGTATCTTTATATACAGTATAGGAAATTATTAACTTAGGATATAAGACATATTAAATATGTAAACAATTTTAATTTTTTTGCACAAAGAGTCTAAAACATACTATTTCCGGTAAATTTGGGACCGCTGATTTCAAATCCGGAAACCTTTTTGGATTTTCTAGCAACGTTTTCGAATTAAGGCTATTATAAAAACTGCAAGGTTTCGAATGTTGCGAAGTCAGCAAATCGCATGTTACTCGAGAACCTTACTTCCTATGGAGATGAACTGTAATTCGAATCAAATTAAATATCGGTTCAATGTTTCCCAAATAGTTTTGGTTTACCTGAATTCGATTGCGAGTTGCAGGGCAATGAACTTAAAAAAATAAAATTCTTAAATATGTACCCTATACCCATTTTCCCCATGAAAATTAAATTTCTGTCCAAATTTTAGGGCATGGGCGTAGTAACGGTAACTGTACTACGAGGTTAGGGGGAAGGTCAACATTGTTTGGTTTATAGGCCTTATATGAGTGGCATATGTATGAGTTGGTGACTCTCTAACATAAATGTTAACCTTAGCATTTGTATGAAAAGTGAAAATCTGTTGCAGTTTATAGAGGGAGGGATCTAAAATTGGCCCATTATTACCTATATCTTTTATAGTTTCTATCTGATCTTAACATTTTCAAACCACACATGCACAGTGTGCATATCTGTGCCAAGTTTCAATTGGATAGCTTTCATGGTGTGGGTGTAAAATCAGCGAAAACCAGTCCAGGGGCAAGGGGGTAAGATATCGCCATGATTCGATAAACTGCCTCTACCTTGGGAAAATGATTTTGGTAATTCTTATAGTCTCTGAGAAACTTAGAACAACACGGATAGACGGACATGGCTACATTGACTCGACTATTGCTTCTCATCATTTTTGCCCATGGAACATATGGTCTGCCACTCCTCCTTCTGCCTATAATACCCTTTGCACACTATTTTTACAGGATTTAATAAATCCATCAACTAGGCCTTGAACTTTTTCGTTTTACGTTACTTCATTATAAAAATCTCTCAACTCAGACACAATTTCGGCTTCGTTTGGCAACTTTAAAATAAATAAATTTGTTTTTTTTTTCCATTAAAATGGAAAATATAACAAAAAGTGTACTCACATCAAATTTGTTCCGGTCTTTGGCGAGCAGAAACTCACTGATTCTTGCTGCTAGCTTGGCTTGTGGTGCGTTTATGGGATATTGCATCTACTTTGATTACAAACGTCTTTCTGATCCTGATTACAAGAGAAAGGTGCACGAGCGACGTCTACGAGAAGCAAGAGAAGAAGCTGAGCTCAGGGAACGAGTCTATGCAGCCTCCGGAGGAGGTCGCAATCGACTGGAATGATCCCGAGGCCATGCAAAAGTACTGTTTCGAGCAACTTAGATTGGGAGAGATCCATATTTTCAACGGTAATTACGATGAGGGAATACATTATTTTGCCAGGGCCGTTTTGGCCTGTCCGAGTCAGCCACTGGTGATGGAATTGCTGCAGCAAGCAATGCCGCGAGAGGTATTCGCCATGCTGCTGAACAAACTAGTAACTATGCAGCAATCGAGTGATTCGGACTCCAGTGACGATGATGATATGGTTGAAGCATCTAGCTCGGTACTTGGTCACTTAAATCGCATCTAATGGCTTTTGGCTAGATTGTGCAGAACTCCCCAATCAACTGACAAAATTTTAAAATTTTTACGATTTATCACAAATACATATAAAATTAGAGAGTATAAAATTGAGTTTAGATTATTCGGAAGCTATTTATAATTCTAGAGACTATCGAATGCTGCTTTATTCAAAAATATGGTGGTGTATATTTAAACATTCCGAATCGTAGCTCCCGGTATTTTGAGCTCGGAACTACGGGATCTTTGAACCCGTTAGAATTCTATGGAACATGCTGCCGCTGCAGTGACTTAACAATAATTGTATTCTATCATAAAAATAAATAAATAAAATAAAAATTTTATTCAGACAGTGGAGACAGAGCCCGATTAATACAGTATATAATTACAACAAGTTTGTCACATGCTCATTTTTGGCTCGATAAATTGATTTTTTGGGATTTGCACTAATTTGAGCAAAATCGGTAGCGAAATGACGAAGGGAATATCGAAAAAATGGCACAATCGAAAATTTGATTGAATTACCGTAAAAATACTAAATTTGGGGTCACTGGCTTCGAATCTGGAAACCGTTTTAAATTATCTAGAACGGTTTTCGATATTCGAAATTTTCGAAAATTGCGAAGTAAGCTGTTACTCGATAGAGTAGTATAGTAGAGATCTTAGAGATCTATTGTGCCCCCTACTAAAGCTTAAAGTTCCCCTTACAGCCCTATCGCTGCAATAAATCTAATTATTTGGGATGGTTCCAGTTTGGGAGTACTTCAGTCATCAATATTCTGTATCCCCCCAGGAGGAGCACCTTTCTCCTCGCCAGGGCGTCACACTCAGCCAATATGTGCTGCTCAGCCTGTTCAAGTGTCTCTTCATCCTACAGTGCCCAGCAAGCAGTCCTGTCAGAATCCTAACAGAAATCTTTCCTAATTGTGATATTTGCGTGAACCTATATAAGTTATAGAAGCCGAGGAGTAGTTTGGCCTGTCTCAGGGCCGGAGTGTCCGGCCAGTTTGCTCGCTCTTTCCTCTTCTCTTAGCAGCTGTTTTATGGTATGTTTTCCAATGCCACAAAAAGGCTCCGGCCCTATCATTGCGTTCGCAGCGCCTTTTCTTGCCAGTCTATCCGCAAGTTCATTTCCGGGAATGTTGGTGTGATCGGGGACCCATCTGAGTGAAAGTTTGTTTTGTCTTCCTAGAAGTTCCAGCTTGTCTTGAACCAATTTGGAGCTTATTCTAGTTCCTGCAACCGCTCTTAAGGCGGACTAACTGTCCGATAATAGTTTTCAAATTAAGTTTTTTTTGTTTTTTTTTCTTTACCCTGTAATCCACAATGGAGATTAGATACTTCCGAAATCTGTAATATGATTTTGAATTGAATTGCGATATTTCGTCGTAGACAATTCAAAACGGTTTCCGGATTTGGTATGCTTTACGTATGGGTTTTGTTTTATTTTTGATTTTTTTACGGAAATGCAATAAATTTATCGATCGTGGTCTGTTCTGTTTTCCGAATCGGAGTAAAACGAATGTTCAAAGGCTTCGTGTCACTTTGAAATATAACGGCTTGAAGTCAAGAAGAAGACGCCTTATTGAATGTTTTCTTCTTTCCAGTGGAATTCTTGCAAACAGAACCAAAAACGAATAGCGAATCTGTGCGCGCTGCCCTCTTTGCTTCGACCTGTAACTTTGCACTTTGGAAGCCGCATTGCCATGTATTTAGGTGCTTACATACTTGAAACGGACATTTGCTCCGGTTTGGAGTGCCTACTTTTGGCCCTAAATCATAAATTATTTATTAAAATTGTAATTTAAATTACAAACAAACAATCTAAATACATTCTTTCATTGGAATTGTGGTTTTACGTAGTGGGTCCCAAATCCTACGCACAACCCTTTTAAGGCCTACTGGGCTCGAAAGTACCCAGTGTCATTGTTAGTTTCCTCATACGACAAGCTTTGACCTGCTGAGGTGGTATTCTCTAACCCGCTCACCACACGGGGGATGCCCCTTTACACATATCTAATATGAATACATTAAAGATTTATATAAAAAATTTAACGCTGATAAACAATCTTCTTATTAAGGTGTAATTTGCCATTTACTTTTCATTCCAACTGCTAAAAGGCTCTACTTTTCATAACGAACACCAAAACCATTCCATTCCATTCGTACGTTCGGAATCGGAAACCAGAGTATTCGCCATTTCGCTAACGATTTTGCTCAAATTGGTTCGCAAAAAATCAATTTATCGAATACAAGAGAAACCTTACAACTCTGGAATCTTTTAAAATAGCCATAACTCGAAAACGGTAATAGAAAATCGGTGACGGTTTTCGAACTCAAAACTAGCAACTCCAAATTTAGCGGACAAGGGGCATGTTTTTGGCCCTTTACTGAGATACAATTCGTTGCAAAATGTTATTGTCAGGCTTCCAAACAATTTTTTAAGCGCATGCATAGCGTTATATATATAATTCAAATGTATCTTTGGTTGTCGTAAATCAACATTTCAAACTTTTTACAGGACCCGGCTGCTTCGTTTGATATTAATGGCAACGACTCTGACCCCACGCCACAAGATAATGGTGATAACAAGCACGGCACCAGATGTGCCGGAGAAGTAGCTGCAGTCGCTTTTAATAACTATTGTGGAGTTGGTGTGGCATATAATGCCAGCATTGGTGGTAAGTTGCATTTGATATTGTCATATGTACATAGTATTGCATAGATACATATGTACATAGTACTACATACATAGTACTATGTACATATGTACATAGATGTATGACTGCAGCCATAGAAGAGCGCGAATGTGAATATTGTATATATATAATCTGGATTGTGTTTGTCTTTATATATACGTATATGTATTGGCTATAAAAACGTTGAAACGGAAATTAAGATAATTAAAAATTAAGTGTCTTGGTTACTAATTAATGGCTAATTGGCAAGTCGGTATTTTGGGGCATATGTATTTGATATCGTTGTACTTTATATTTTGTATATATATATATGTATTTTTTTTCAGGTGTTCGTATGTTAGATGGTAAAGTTAATGATGTAGTTGAAGCACAGGCATTAAGTTTGAATCCATCGCACATCGACATATATAGCGCATCTTGGGGTCCCGAAGATGATGGTTCAACTGTTGATGGGCCTGGCCCATTAGCTCGTCGTGCTTTTATTTACGGCGTGACAAGTGGTCGCCAAGGAAAAGGTTCCATATTTGTCTGGGCATCAGGAAATGGTGGCCGCTATACAGACTCATGTAACTGCGATGGCTATACTAACTCCATTTTTACACTTTCCATATCAAGCGCTACACAAGCTGGGTAAGATTTAATAAATAGCTGGATAGCTAGAATTATATATGCATCAAAATATGGGTGTAAAGTCATATTTAAACAAGAAGATTGTATGAAAAACATATACAAATCGTTAATACTTTTGAACATTTTCATATATGCCAAATATTTAATTTTCACTCTTATACTTTGGCTTTGGATAAATAGTGTTAAACTAGTTATGACCATATGCTTAGTATGTAATTATAAACAGTTTGTATTTATTTTTAATTTTCGCTGACACACAGTTTAATTTTGGGGGTCAGTAATACCCAAATATCCAAGAGCATTTAGCATAAGTCTTTTGCTTAAACTTAAAAAATGTATATTTTATGTTTGTTTTGTGCTTTATTATAGTTTCAAGCCTTGGTATTTGGAGGAGTGCTCCTCAACGTTGGCTACCACTTATAGTTCCGGTACTCCAGGACATGATAAAAGTGTTGCTACCGTAGATATGGACGGCCGCCTTAGGCCTGATCATATATGCACAGTAGAGCATACTGGCACTTCGGCTTCGGCACCTTTAGCCGCTGGCATTTGTGCTTTGGCATTGGAAGCGAACCCAGCACTTACTTGGCGTGATATGCAATATCTTGTGGTGTTTACGTCGCGACCAGGGCCGCTGGAAAAGGAAAATGGTTGGACCTTAAATGGTGTCAAGCGAAAATATAGCCATAAGTTTGGTTATGGCTTAATGGATGCCGGCGCAATGGTTACGCTGGCGGAGCAATGGACCTCGGTACCTCCACAACATATATGTAAATCGCGAGAAAATAACGAGGATCGTAAAATTGATGGCACCTATGGCTATACGCTGGCAACACACATGGATGTCAATGGCTGCGCGGGCACAATTAACGAAGTGCGTTATCTGGAGCATGTGCAGTGCCGTATTACATTGCGCTTCTTTCCGCGCGGAAACCTGCGCATTTTGCTGACCTCTCCAATGGGCACTACCAGTACGCTTTTGTTTGACAGACCTAGAGATATAGTAAAGTCCAATTTTGACGACTGGCCATTCCTCAGCGTACATTTCTGGGGCGAAAAAGCCGAGGGCCGTTGGACACTACAGGTCATCAATGGAGGTCGGCGTAGAGTTAATCAGCCGGGTATTCTATCCAAATGGCAATTAATCTTTTACGGCACCGCCGAGCGGCCAATGAGACTCAAATCAGAACTACTCAATCCACAGCTGCGAAGTCCAATTGGCACCAATCCGTTCATTTTCTCATCAGCATCGAATATCGAACAACCAGCTAATGAAGGCGGCAACTACAATGCAGATAACTTTGCTAGCTATCTGAACTACCAGAACATTTTTACTAGCGCTGGATCAAGTCCGGAACAAGCAACAGCAACTTTAGATGGACAGAATGTTTCATTGACGCCACAGCTGCAAAACACAATCCGCGATCTTAATAACAAAATAATTCTACATTCTTGTGATGCTGAATGTGACTCTCTTGGTTGCTATGGACGTGGACCCACACAATGTGTTGCCTGTATTCACTACCGTCTGGATAAGTAAGTTTAGCCATTTTATTTTCGCTTTTCATTAGTTTACACTATTGATAATCATCTGCCCTTTTAGTACATGCGTCAGCCGTTGTCCACCACGTTCATTTCCGAATCAAGTCGGAATTTGTTGGCCATGTCATGACTCTTGTGAAACATGCGCCGGCGCTGGGCCAGATAGTTGCTTAACCTGCGCTCCTGCTCATCTGCATGTTACCGACCTAGCTGTATGCCTTCAAGTGTGTCCTGACGGCTACTTTGAGAGTAAGCAAGCAAACTGTTGCCATAAAGCCAATTGACTAACTAAAAACTTGTATCTCTTTTCATCGATGCATTTTGTGAAGATTTCAAAAACAGAACGTGCGTACCTTGTGAGCCAAATTGTGCATCTTGTCAGGATCATCCAGAATACTGCACTAGCTGTGACCATCATCTTGTTATGCATGAAAACAAATGCTATTCTGCATGTCCCCTAAACACATTTGAGACCGAAGATAATAAGTAAGCATGAGCATGAGACGCCTTATAAACTCATTGAAAAGAAAATAGCAAATCGGTTGTTAAATTAAAACCAAACATAAAAAATATACAGAATTTGTATATGTATCCACTAACTTTACATTTAGTTTTAGTAAGGCAAATTAATTGAATTAAATCAATTTTAAACATATGTCCAATTGCAGATGTGCATTATGCCAATCTTCATGCGCTACGTGCAAAGGACCTACTGAAACGGATTGTATTACTTGTCGGTCTAATCGTTACTCTTTTGAAAACAAATGCCTCAACAACTGCCCAGATGGCTATTATGCGGATAAAAAACGTCTAGAATGCTTGCCATGTCTGGACGGTTGTAAAATCTGTGCAACTAATGGCATTTGTACGGAATGCTTACAAAACTGGTCCTTAAATAGTAAAAACAAATGTGTTATAGCTGGAAGTGAAACCTGTGCCGAATGTGAGTACTACGAACTTTTTGACCACAAAAACACAATTTCAATTTGCCTTTTTTTTTAGCGGAATATTACAACCAAGTGGATCAGCAGTGCAAATCCTGTCATGAATCATGCGACACCTGCAATGGAGCTACAGAATCAAACTGCATGTCTTGCCGTCAGAGTCGTCTCTTAGAGTTGAACCATTGTGTCAGTGGTTGCAAAGATGGCTTTTATATGGATGCTGGAATTTGTTCCCCCTGCTTACATACTTGCACACAGTGTGTCTCGCGAACGAATTGCACAAATTGTTCAAAGGGTCTGGAATTGCAAAACGGCGAGTGTCGAACTACATGTGCTGATGGGTAAATATATTGTTATTGCAAAGAACAGCGTTGGGAGAGAGATCCATAATAGAACTTAGAGCAGCCAAACATTGGCGGTGCTAGAAAGCTGGTTGAGTATATACTTTGTAATAGATTCAAAGCGTCGTAGGGCGCTATAACTGCGCCAAGATAGCAAAGATTATTGTATTTTACATAAAACGCGCGTTATTCTATTATTCCATTGTTGGAGTACAGAAATAGTAGACCCCAAAGGGATCAGCATCAATGTGTGAAATCGCTACGAATTTTAGACGTTCATGACCGCTCATATGTGAAATAAGAAGCGCATTGAAGTCGTATCGTTTTGCAAGTTATACGTGAAAATTTCCCAAAAGCTTATCTAAAATATGTGTACTAAAGCTGAATCTATAGCGGACAGCCATAGCACGTGTAGGTGTCAAGTTCTTTGGTTTGGTTATGCTCTGTTTCGCCTTATCTTGCAGTCAGTTCTTTCTCACGAAGAAGTTCCACAATGTCATTAAATAACATTTACTAGCATTCTAATTGGATTTCAAGATAGAGAAGTTTTACAGAAATAACACAAATTATTATTATATTTTAAATGTTAATTACAGCTACTACAGCGATAGAGGCATATGCGCCAAGTGCTATCTGAGTTGTCACACTTGCAGTGGGCCTCGTCGAAATCAGTGTGTACAGTGTCCACCCGGCTGGCAGTTGGCTGCAGGAGAATGCCATCCTGAATGCCCAGAGGGATTTTACAAATCGGACTTTGGTTGCCAAAAATGTCATCATTATTGTAAAACATGCATTGGTGAGGGCCTGCCTAATACTATATAAGAACAAGTCGTAATTCTAGTTGAATTTGTGAGCATATTCATGTTCATATTCTTTGACTAGCATATGCACTTGTTATAAGTACACTCACAATCTATTGCTGGATACTAAGCAGTTTATTTTATCAATAGGTGCCGGGCCACTCGCTTGCTCCTCATGTCCAACGCATTTTATGCTAGACGGTGGTTTATGTATGGAATGTCTCAGCTCACAGTACTATGACACAACTACGGCTACATGTAAAAGTTGCCATGAATCTTGTCGCTCGTGTTTTGGACCCGGAAAGTATTCGTGCAAAGCGTGCGCCTATCCACTTCATCTGGATCAATTGAACAGCCAGTGCGTACCTTGTTGTGGTAACACAAGCGCTATTGACAATGAAGCTTGCTGTCAATGCGACAAAGAAACTGGTTGGTTGAATAATACTTCTTTGTAGGCTGCACGAAATTCAGAGCACTCTGTTCCTTTCGAGTACAAGTCAATTTAGCCGTGCAGCTGTCATCAAATATTTGGTACTGCTTTGGTTGCTTTCGTGCAGTCTACTTATTAACGTTTTATAGTCTGGTTATCCATATTTATGCTCGGTTAAAAATCATTAGGTGAATGCAAAACGGCCTCCTCAGCGGGAAAGCGACGAACTGTCATTGCTGATGATCGCCACCGTTACGGAAAGGCAGAGAACATAATGATCCATAATGATGCAATAGGAAATGTTGGCGATTCTGGTCTTGAAAGTAATAATGGTGAATTGGTTTTACGACTCGACTCTCCACTAACGGCAATCACTGCAATCGCAATTGCCATTTGTCTGCTTATAATTACAATTTTCTCAATCATTTTTGCGGTATTACAGGTAAGAGAGAAGAAAACTAAAATATTTCGAAACTGTCTTCGATATTCTATATATATTGTATTCATTCGATTTTGCAGCGCAATAGTAATCACGTATCTCGGAATTCAGTGCGCTATAGAAAAATAATAACTAATTCAAATGGTCGTAAAGGAGGAGGAGGAGGCGCCTCACAGAAACCAAGTAATGAAGCTAGGTTTATTTTCAATATTGGTGAAGATGATACGGATGATAATACCGAGGAAGATTTTGATGTGAATATGGACATCAAAAGAATTGTATATGAACCCAAAGGCACAATTCATGGAAACGAATTTTACATAAAAAGTACAAATGATATTGATGCGATCGAGTTTCATTGCAAAGGCGTTGATAATATTAAAAAATCGGAGATCCAATCAAAGAGGTGCAATACAAATTTTGATGATCATCCCACGAAATTGAACACAACCAATGATGATAACATTGTTCGTAGCTGATTTTTTGAAAATTTCAACGTACCAACTTTGATACTGGACCTCTCACGTCTGGACTAGTAAATTTTAACCTTCCTTGAGGAATATAGCGAAATCGAAATATTTAACATCCGAAATGATAAAATTTATATGTGATTGTGAATTGTTTTTATATATATATATATTTATAAATTTAATGTTTGTATTAAATTTTTATGAAAATGTTATGTCAGGTTTAATTACGCCAGTCTCGTCTCATTCCTTTATTTTTATTTTGATTAACAAATGTTTTCAGAATGCCATAGAATTGCATTTAGGTTTAACTACTCTACAGAGTTGTTTAAAGGAATACTTCAAATAGTACAAAATATTCATAGGTTTCAATATTCATTTATATTCTTCTGTGTATACCACATTGTTTTTTTTTTATTATATTTCTTAAATCAGTTGAGATGTAAGCAGTTCTTTACAAAAGCCTATCTATCCTAAGATTGGACTCACATTGCAGCTGTGCTCAAAAACTGAAAACAGCTGAAAATGCATAAAGTATCACCCTGTGTTTTTGTCTTTTTATCTACGGTTTAATATATAAGTCATGTATATACATATACACAAAACAGAAGCCCTAGTTTGTGTGTTTGTTTCTGCGTCTTGTAAATACTGCTATAGCTATATGCTATATGATAAACTTAGGATATTGTGCAATCGCAGCACATTAGCGAATAATATAAACATTTAACGACTTTGTCATCATCGTCATCGATCGGAGATTTTGACATAGAATCATTGTATTCGAAAGTTTTACCATCCAACTGGTCAGATTCTAGTTTCTCCTGAGATTTCTTGTCTTTTTTGCGTTTGTTCTTATGCATCGACTCTTTGCAATGGCGTTGTTGCACCATTTCATCGTTCCAACCGAAATCAGTAGGAGCATCATTATGCTGAATGCTCGAAATGCTTGCAATCGAGTTAATATCCTCCTGTTTAAATAAAATTAAATACATATATTAACAATCGTACAGAAAAACATGCTAAAAATATGTGATATTAGTGAAGCAACTTAACAACGGGCTCTAAAAACTATCTGTGATCAAATAAAGTAAGTACTAATAATCTATGTTCCTCATCAATACAGACAAAATTGAAATACTCTATTCTGCGGTAGAGGCTAAGGAATTAACAATTCAATTTTCATTTACACAAAACCTAAATAATGCGCTCCGTTTTTTACGAGTACATTTTCCGTACAGTAGCACTTACATGGTTATTATTATGATTCTTATAGCGAGACTTCTGAGGCGAAGCGTTTAGAGAATTGTAATTGGCTTGTACTCCATTTTTGCGATTAGCCATTGGCGATGAAGCTGTTTCTATCGATGCAGTCGTGCCAGCCGAACTGTTAAGTACCACAGCTGATGTTGATAAATCCGTTTCGCTACGGGATGGCACTTTTGGTAAACTCTCGGGAGTTAATGTATTATTGTGCTGTAATATGCATTTAATTAGTTAATCTGGATATATCTTGAGATTTTTCTAGGTTTACCAAGTCCAATATTTCAACTGTTGTCACTAGCAATGCAGGAGTCGCCATATATTTTTGGCCAACTTGTTCTACAAATGGACTGTTTAATTGTGGAGTAGTTGCAGTCGCTGTACTCGGTGTTGTTGGTAGTGTTGCGCACTCCGAATCTGCATCCGTTTTTTCAATAGATATGCCATCAATATTTTGTGGCAATTTATCGACGCTTTGTCCTAAAGTGCACGACATTGTTCCTAAGGCAGCCAAAGATGAGGTTGAAGCACCGCTTATTTCTGGCGAGCCTCTGTTTCCGAACGAGAAAGAGCGAGAGATAACAAAAGATTTAACTGAAAATGAAGCGATTTTTACTTACGGCTCAAGTAAATCCCTTTGTGCCTTAGTACCACCCAAAGACCACACTTCGCTTTTCTTCTGCGTTGGCGAATACGATATGTGTTTGTTTGTGGCACTAAAACGCCCCTTTGGATGACTCTTGCGTCCACCTGGTATCCACAATATGCGCATGCCAGAAGATTTATTTTTTTTATTTGATGCTGAAGCCATCTATTATAAAAAAGTTATGAAAATTCATACGTACATACTGTTGGATTTCAATTCTCCGTTTCAAAAATATGTTGTAAGTCGAGTGCAGAGTTTATGTTTGCTATTTTCTTGATTTTCGTCCAATAAGTTTCGACTGCTTGTCAAAATGTAAAATGAGCAAAGCCTGCTATATGCACAATTTTTTGCAGATGTGTGTTATTTTTTTTTTAAATATACGATAGGCGAATGTACATAAGTATGCATGTGCGTGGGTATCTAATTACAGCATATAGAGTTAGTAATAAACATATGTACATAGGAAGGTACATAAGACAGCTTATAAGCTTGTGTGTACGCTCATGAATGATCAAACTAAACCAGTTTTAACTCTTATTACTTTGTTACCAACACGTCGTATATGGCTTCGTTGTCAAATTGTTTATGGAACGTAAGCAATTTTTTTTTTTTATAGCAAAGCACGCTTTTTAATATGAGTTGTAGGAATTACGCAGAGGTGCAGCAGGCACATATGCATCTACGAATGTGTGTTAAGTGGTTATAACTCGAATGCTATGCATAATATTAAAAATGATTATGATTTTAACAGAGTTATAACGAGTATTTGAATGATCTCACCTTGAATTTGGGGCTGCGGCTGAAGCTGATCTTACTTCAAGAGTTCAACTTGTGCAAATACACTTACATACATATGTACATATATGTTTTTGGCGTATATGTATTTATGCTGCTGGCTTAGTTATGTGCATACATACGTAAAAGCATAAGAATGTTGCAAAAATCGGCCTTTTTTACAGTAATTCAATAGCACTTATTGATATGCAAGTTTAATATTGACTAAATAGCAACAATTTCACATATTTTGTGTGAAGCATCTAAACTCACAAGAAATTGTGCGCATTTCAACTTACTGAAAGTATACAATATACAAACAAAAAATAACATCTATGCCAGTGTTGGTTAGAGCCACAACTTCATCCAGGCAGTGTTGAAAAACGCTGAAGTCATTGGAATGGCTTATTTGACGAGCTTAAAAAATAGCGTCGTCTAGTGATCAAATCATGCATGATGCATGCCACCAAAGAAACTTGCATTGAATTAGATTGAATGTTGAGTTATTTGATATTTTTTGTTCATATAGCAATGGACAATTTGTAAGCAGGAACATTTTTGCTGTCCTAAGTCCTGTGCGTCTTGGTATTTCCTTTTTCGACAATACGGTTACACTTGCCGTAACACATGATTGTTTATCTCAATGAGTGATAGCATTACTTTCTAGTAGAATAAAAAGCGGTTAATGTTTAATATTATTAGTAAGTACGTACATAAAAAAAGTTCGACAAGCAGCATAGTTTATAACTTGAATGTTTTATAACTAACTTGCCTTAAAGTGTATATAATGTTTTGAGACGTTAAGAAACACAAAGTAGTTAACTGGTTAAACATGGATTACCGGAGATAAGAATGGTTTTTATACCGGGTACACATAAATCAAAGTGTATTACAGAGTTGTGCAATGTATATAAGTAACTTGTCCAAAAATGATTAGCATAAATGTACGTATGAACACTTAGATCTCGAACACCATAAGTGTTTCTGACCAGAAAACTCGCGTTATCAGTACGCAGTTGAAGTGTATTCGAATCATATTGATAACTGTCCCACAACTATTACAGACCCACCCGAAACTTAACTTGAAACTGCACCAATTTAGAAACCTTCTAAAATATGCAACACTTTTTATAATATGTATGTAAATGATATGTAGACTCACGTTACTTACAAACTTTTGAAAACAACTTCTACCTTATACAAATATGTTAGTGTTATTGTTAGCACAGCTATAAATAAACAAATGTCCTGTAAAATATTCCTTTTTGTAACATACGACTTTTTTTGTCGATGCAATTATGCTGCATATTATGTGTAATGCTTTAAAATTGGAAGCCGAAATGAAACCGGCAGACTTGTTCGGTTATATCTTCTTCTTCTTCTTAACTGGCCATAACAACCCGTTATCGGGTTACGGCCTGATGTAAATACATTCTTTCATTGGAATTGTGGTTTTACGTGGTGGGTCCCAAACCCTACGCACAACCCCTCACACGACAAGCTATGAGGTGGTATTCTCTAACCCGCTCACCTCAAGGAGGTGATATAGGTTATATATGTAGTTGATCCAAACCAATTAATTTGAAGCGATTTTCGCATACATAGATAGTATATCTTATAGGATTCCGCGGGTTAGTGCTTCCGTTTGAAGAACTCTTACAATAATATATCGCATTTTTATACTCTGCTTAAAAAGCTTGAAAGAGTATATGAAGTTCTTGTAACCGTATGTATGTCCTAACAATGTAAGGTTTGGCGCACATTGAAGTGGCATGAGCAAGGTTTAAATTTGACCTCAAAAATCACAAAATTTGATTTCCAGATCTCAATTGAATTGAAGCGTGTTGGTAGCTGCACTCCACAAGGGTACAGTACAGTGTATTTTGAAGTCGGAATTAACTGATTATGGCCGTACCACTAGTTTGTATCCGTATCCCCATTTATTATAAGCATGTTTGCTCTCAGAGTAACATTTTGCTCAAGATTCTAAATTCTAAATATATAACAGAGAGTAAAAAATAATGAACAGTAGCCGCCAGCCTGAGCATGTAAATACAGCGCCAGCTTCTGGCCCAGTCTCCCCGAGTCCGTGCTGCACTCTGCTATCTGTTGTTCGCGTGTAGACGTAGGTAATTCTCATTAATAATTTCATTTTTTTTTTCTCCAATTTTTATGTGTATATAAGTATTGTTTTGTAGGTACGTGAACAGCATTAATATTGTGTGTTTTGAAAAAGCGGTTAAGAAAGTGATTAAAAAAGTTGGTTTAAAATTCAAATCAGTTTTGTATAAAGTTGGTTGGGTGTTGGTATTACCTACTACATACATCTTGCCAAAACTTTCGCCGCTCAAAAATAGCAATCACTGTACGTGTACATACATACACCACCTAATGAACCCGATGCGCCCCACTAACAGCCCTCGTCTACATCACCGAAATTTATTTTTGGAGCTGTGGCAAAACAGCGACACTTTTTTTTTTTTTTTTTTTTAGAATTAAACAAAATTCTTTACATATGTTTTGCGTATTTTTTTAAAAACCTCTTAAACTTGTAGCACGTCGGTATCTTTCTGTTAGGCACTGTAATTAGGGATTCGTGTATTACTCCTTTGGAAATTAGTAAGCATATGGTTCTTTTTTTTAATATACATTTGTATGTACCTCCTACATATGTATGTACTATATGTGCGACATGCTTTATACTTATTCTAAAAGTATTTTTGCATTTCTGCTTGGTTACAAAATGTTAGCACTTTAAATGCTTATGTAACGTTCCCGTTTGTAGTGGCATTCGGCATAGTTGAAGCTGGGTTTCTTCAGTTCTCTTAAAGCAAAAATTTTGAAAAACCTTACACTTTTCAGAATATCATCAGTGGAACGCAGAACACAAAATCGGCAGTGATCATGGATCCGGAAGCGTTTTTGGATGTGGCCAATCAGGTCATCAAACTCAAGATGTTTCCCTTTTTCGACATTGCGCACAGTTTACTTGCCGCGCTGGCCGTGCGCGAGGATTTAGGCGCTAATGCTCAGGCGTTTTCTAGGAAACATCCGTTAGCCTGCTGGCTGTCGACAATGTTGGTCATTTTTGCTGGTGGAATGGTTGCTAACGGACTGCTTGGGGAACCTATCTTGGCACCTTTAAAAAATACCGGGCAGCTATTCGTGGGAACCGCTGTTTGGTAGGTTATTAATAGGTGTTTACGTCTATATCACAATAGAGGAGCAACATTACGAGCTCTTGCATTTAATTGCTGTTCATCTATTCGCAGGTATATCGTATTCTACACACCTTTCGATGTCGGTTACAAAGTGGCCAAATTTTTGCCAGTGAAAATTGTGGCCAGCGCCATGAAGGAGATTTATCGCGCAAAAAAAGTATATGATGGTGTAGGTCATGCGGCCAAATTGTATCCGAATGCCTGGATTATCATGATTATAATTGGCACATTAAAAGGCAATGGAGCTGGTTTCACCAAGTTAATAGAGCGTTTAATTAGAGGAGCTTGGACTCCAACAGCTATGGAGTTCATGCAACCAACTTTGTAAGTCTTGATGCTAAATTTAACAAAAGTTATATGCAAATTTGTGCAATAATTTGTGGCATATTTATTTTTAGCTATACCAAAGCCTCTCTGCTGGCCTCTATAATCTTCGTTTTGGACAAAAAGACCGACTGGATCTCAGCACCACACGCCTTAGTTTACTTTGGCATTGTTATATTTTTGGTTTACTTTAAGTTGTCTTCCATACTGCTTGGCATACACGATCCATTCTTGCCACTGGAGAATTTGTGCTGTGCCATATTCTTTGGCGGTATTTGGGATAGCTTGGCCAAAATTCTGGGTCGTGGTCAGGTAAAGGATGGCGACAGTAAAGACGTTAAGAAAAACAACTAAACTTAAACTATAATTAGCTTGAGAATTCAAAAACGCTGCCAACCAAAGTTATAATAATAATAATAATATCGAAATTCTTTATTGTCCCATAAGTCATATAATAATTGTAAAAAATTTGTTATATTTGAAAATTTAGTTAGACACATTTTAACATTTGAATTCTGTAAATCACATTTAATGATAAGCAACTAGTGGGTGTGTTTGCTGATCATTGACTCTGATTACTCTATCTGCGTTGTCGTCTATTTAATACTAAGTCCCTATGTTCAGTTGTCTTGCAATTAGTTTTAGGTAATAATGTTGAAAATGTGAATCGGAAAATCTGAGTTAACATATTTCAAGATTTATATTTTTCAATACATATATTGTACGACCAAAGTTTAAATGATCATAAGTTTCAGTTTAACATGACGATTTAAGTTATAAATTTGAGTCTGCTATTTTGTTAAGTTTTTATATACACTATAAAATAGATGGAGCTTGTAGTAATGAGTGTGAATTCTATGTGCATTTCTTCATAAAATCTTTTCGTCCGTTTCCGTTAAATTTGACTTCAACCACATTAATAACATTGAGTCTAATATAGTGTATCGCCAGTTGCATTAATATCCATCTTGATATAGTGTTCCATTAGATTCGGCATGTCGAATTCATTATTTTTTTTTTTTCGTTAGTTTCAATAGACATATGAATATGTAGGCACTTATTTTTGAACACACATGTATGCATAACAATTGTTTCAAAAACAAAGGCTTTTATAAAAGGTATATAAATATTTATTGGTTGTAATAAAATTATAAAAACGAAATGGAAAACAAATCTTAAAGAAATATTTACAGCAGTGGAAAGATTTTTGTGGTTTCACTCTGGAAATCAGTAATTCCACAATCTTCATTTCAATGGTGCTATTACATCCGGACTACCTGTCATATTATATGTTCTTGACAACTAAATACAAGTCATATATGTTATATTTAATTCTGATCAGCTTTATAATGTCAAGGGAAACATGAAAACTGCAAATACTGCCCAATATCTTATATCGGTTCAGTATGTTAAAGTGTGCCTTAACTGTTTGCCTACGAAAACCACTTTAAATTTCCAAATACTAAACTATCAGAAAGTGTTCAGGTGTAATAATACATCCTCCAATTATATACAGATTGACTCAAACTCGGTGCCCTCTGTGGGACGATGTATTACCGTGAAACCGTATATACAATCTTGAGCTGAATATAAACTGATGGGAGTAGAATATTTTCAATACATATTTTGATTCTCTCACATTTCCTTTTTCATTTAGTTGTTTTTTAAGATTCGGAATATGGAAAGCGTTTTCAAATTTAAGTTTTTAATCTATATTTATAGTAAACTTATAAACATACATTTACGGATGTCTCTAAAATGTTTTCGTAATGCTGTGCGCAGCCAGCATTTATTAGTCATACAAATTTCTTGAATTGTCCCACTGAGAATACAAAAACAGGCCAAAAAACATGAATAATTGCAAGGCCCTGGGCACCAATCTCTCTATGGCTGAAGACTGAATAATTTTGTTTTATCTACAAGCATCATATAATGCTCAATCGGTAAAATCGACCTTCTTAACAAAGTTTTAACATGGTACATGTTATATGATGATACAAAGCGGGAAATCAACATTATATTGAAATGACTGGTTACGGTTTTTTTCTTCTTTTTTTTAAATTTTTATTTTAGTAGATAATGGGAGTGAAAAGTTTGTAGAATCTCAGTTAAACAACTCAACTTGCCAAAATGTCTACCAGTCTAATAGAATTTTGATTCCCTGATACAAATAGATTACATACGGAGGAGCGTGACATTAATGTGAGCGGGATAGACTGCATATACTCTTTTATTCATGCTATAAAAACTAGCAATTAATGGATTCAAGTAACAAGGCTTTAGTACGCTTTCGACACATGAATGATTATTGAATTCTAAAGTATATATTTTAATGAAATCGTTTTTAAACATTTTTTGTTTAAAAACTTCGCCTAAGCTATGGGGTAGTTGAATGTATCACTATGTTTTGAGGTTTGTCACACGGTGGTATAGTGCGCCTTACAGTGGACTGAAAGAAATAAACAAATGTGTAAATATAAACCAAATTTAAGCACAATGTTTAACATACCTATAAACTCAGAGACGGGATCATTGTCTCCTTCACCGCGCATTGTGCCCGTAATTTCTTCGTTTTCCACCATTGGTAAAAATAGTTGCACAAATTCTGGCGAATATGGATGCGTTATAGTTTCAAGCACTTCAGTTACAAAATAACGAATTAAAGAGATGTCTGTATCTTCAATGGCGCAGCATTGTTTGATGTATCTGAGAACAGGTACCACACAGCCACGAGTCAAGAGATTAACCATGCGATCTAGAATCATTTTCTTCATATCAAGCTGTACGAGAATTTCCAATTCATCCTGTTTTGACTCAAAAAGACGTATAAGTAGAAACAGTATTTGCTGTTGCAGTGTTGGATGAACTGCTGCAACTTCGTCTAATACAGCCAAATGAGTGGGACAACTGTCCGTAGAAAGTTTAAAGTAGGACGGCTCCATCACTACGTTTTCAATCCAACGAATAACGCCCACTCCGACAACGGGATACCTGTGGATAGAAAATATTTCGGTATGGTTAAGCTTTAATGAACGAGCATTTTTTTTTATGTCTACTTACTTAATACAATTATAGAGAGTCTGAAGTTCAGCAATTAGTTCTGTCGAGCCTTGGTCTACATTACAAATGGCATGCGCCTTTTCTATAGCCTGAATTGTGCTTTTCAGTTCATCCTTGTTCAAGGTACGTTCAGTTAAGGGACGCTTTTTAGCCGGTTGATCAATTACAGATGAAGCGTATGCCAGCAAAAATACATACTTAGATTTATGTTCCGGATTGACTTTAACACCTGCGCGAAAAAGAGCATCGACTAAAAGCTCTAGAAACTGCGGGTTGCGTATGAGATCTATAGGCGGCGGATCAACCGCTGAATAGTTGCGAAAGAGCACTGTTATATCTGCAGGATTTAATGTATTTCGCGTAAGCATTGATGTTAGTGCCTGACAAGCCTGCGGGTAAAGCGCAGATCCGTTAAGAGCCATTGTGATTGGCGTAATGTTTTGATTGCTAATGGAAAATAATTAAAATTAATGTTCAATTCAATATATGTACATTGGCTTAATAATTACTTTTGCAGCGCGTATTTTATAATTTCCTGAGATAGCCGCTTCATATTAAATCCTCCTTTTTGCTCCTGACTCAGCACTTGTATAAGAACTTGTGAGTAGACGTAAGTGTGCTGACCGTGGCATACCATACGGGCACATTCTTGTATGGCACCATGAACATCATCGGGGTTATTAAGAACCTTAACAATAGATGTTTTAAGAACGCGGGAGAAGACTTCTATTTGCTGGGCTGCCGTTGATATCGATGTGATTTCGCTTTGGAAACCAGCATCTGATATAAGTTTTATGGTAAAATTAAGCATAAGACAGTCGGGATACTCTTCGGCCAGACGGTAAATTAGCGAGCGCCACGTGTAGTGATCAATCATTTCAGTAAGCCAGTCTGGTGTTTCACCTTCCTCGGTAAATATGGTGTCGGCTTTTTTGGGGTCAAATGATTTGAGTATCATTTCTTTTAAATGATTCTCCACCATTGCCTGGACCTCTGTAACCTTTACGCCTGCTAATATCAGCCATTCAGCGAGTAGATTTGCCATTTGCGCCACAGCCTTATAGTTTTCTGATAACATAGAAATGACTTCCTCAGGCGAACCGCCTGACTGAAAATATCGCTTTAGCTGTGTAAAAATGCCTGGCTCCATAATATAGTCAGGTGTTTTGAACTTCTCCAGACATTCTTTAATTGTTGCTTGCGGGTTGTCATCACTTCCCTCCTAAAAACACAAATATGTAAATGCAAAACAAGTGCAAACATTTTGTTGCGGCATCATTAGCTTACCTCGGCGTTTGGCTGCTGTTTAGCGCGCCCTTGCCAACCGGAATCCTCGTATTCTACTTCCATGTTGGTCAATAATTATACATTCACCTTTAATGCCGTCTAAAAACAATAATTTTGTTTTATTAAAAACAATAATAAAAAAAAAAACACCTAAAAACCAAGAGGACGCGGGCTGAAACTATTAAATTGTCCAATACGCATTGCGCCAAAATTTCTGGAACAATGGAAATGAAACAATTTCAATTAGATTACATTCATATGGGATATGAACGGCGTTGCCGAAAATCGATTAAAAATCGAATAAAGGTCTGAATAGCTATTCAATTATATTTCAGTTAGAGGAAATAAATTAAATAGGGGAATAACCTGTAAACATATTGCGAGAAAGCTCGGCTTTTACATTAATTTTTGTAAATTGAATAAAGTTCAGCGTATCTTACAGTTGTTCGATCAGATCATTAATCTGTATTACTTGAGCTATCTATCCTGTATACGTAGTTTCAGGGTTATTATAGATTCTTGCAATCGGCGGAGTGCAAGCACTGCAATCGGGATAATGGCAGAATTAACGCCACTTATGTATGTATTCTATATATATAAAAATGACTGCCAATTCTTTGTGCTCGCTAAACTCGAAAACTACTGGACTGATTTTGATGAAATTTCGAGGATAGCTTCCCATTATGTTGGATAGTGTTCTTATTTAAGTTTGAACAAAACCGCCTTAGGGACTCCGCAAAAAAAAAATTGCAAAAACAATTTTCCATATAAAACATACCAAATGTGTTTCTACTTATATTGCACGCAAGATTTAATATTCACAACTTTGACTAGGTAAAGAATTCATTTGAATTGAGGTTGACGTAGAGCTATGGGTAGAAGTAAAAAATGTATTCCTCGTACTTTCTTTTTTTAAAATTCAGTAAATCATTTTTATAAATTAAATTTCATAATCACTGTACCTTTGGAGATATAGAAAATAATTATTAATTAAAATAATCTACATCTTTGGCTTACTCTTCGCCTTCCTAATCCTTAACAACTTTCTCATCTCTCTTTTCATGCTTACCCTGTCAGCGAGACTCCTTTTCCTTCTAATTCCCCTTTCTCTGCTCACTTCTTTCACACTCCTCTCAGCTTCTTCTTTCCCGTAAGATTGAGACACAATTTTTCAAACATAATGAATACAAGCGACTAATAATAAATTATAGTCTTTTAAAAATAGAAAGGCTTTTTTAGAAATAACTATGCATATCACTTTAGTTATGGGATCTTGTAGACTCTTGCTTTATTTATTAAGTACAATTAAACACAAAAATTAACGAATTATTACATTAAAAAGATTACAAAAACTTTGCTCGCTGATTTTGCAATTGGTTTTCAATTAAATGCGGCCTTTTTAAAACATCATTTATTGCCTTTATAAGAAAGTCCGTTAATAAGCAGGCTACTGTGCAGATTATAGTGTAAAGCCACATTGGCAGGGAGCTCATAAACATATTGTAGACCCAGTAGAGATTATTATTACCTATTAGGTTATAAATATAAGTGCTTAGCATAAATGCTGCAATCGATAGTAGAATTAACACAAAGTTAATATGAGTCATAAAGCGAGCCACCAAGAAGAGTTTTAAATTTCCGATAATTATGACCATTTGCATTAGCATTGTACCGAAAGTCCAAAAATCAGCTGTTTGCCCATCATTAAAAACTACATCGTTTACTGCTATAACCGAGTAAGCAAAGTAGAAAATGATCAGTGTGTGTAGAGTGCCATTTAAGATCCATTTTGTGAAGATCCATAAAGTTGTTTTCTGGTTGTGTGCAATAGTTTTATATAAAGCCGGATAGCTGAAAAGAAAATAACAATATGTACATATAGAAATACACAGCTGTACATAAAACCAAAGACCTACCAAAGCAATGTATCTTCATTATACGGTTTTTCGGTGAACGCCAAGTAGGTAAAGCTAATTGACAGATACACTATATCAAAAAGCCATAAATATAAGTCATTATACACCGATGTGGCCGAAAACAGGTCATATATTTGATAGAGCACCATACAGCCAGTAATCACAATATTCTTGTAGCAGTAGAAGAGCACCAAAAAAGCTAACCGCTCCGAATTATAATGCCCATGAATAAGCAGCAATCGTTGTAGCATACTGAACTTGGCAATTGCATAATCGGCACAAAGAGCCGCTTGTCTACCCTCCCGACCCATAATGCCAATTCCAATGTGAGCCTCTTGTATCATGGACACATCATTGGCCCCATCTCCAATAGCTGCGGTTATATGCTTTTTCGACTTTTTTATTAGTTTCACCACTTCACTCTTTTGCAGCGGACTAAGGCGACAACAGAGCACAGCTCTACATTTTAGGGCCACTTCACGAAACTCTTTGGCAGCATTTGAGAGAATCTGTGTTATAGTTGTGCCATCGATTACCAGTGCAATAACGTCTTCGGGTGAAGCATCATCTATTTGCTGGAGTCTTTGTAAAAGTTCACTTTTATCGGTCACATTAAGCATGTAGTGGATCTTGGCCCCTTGTGGTATGTGTTTGCATGCCAAACCAATATTTAATGCCGTTTCTACCTTATCGCCAGTAAGAACCCAAAGCCGAAGTCCAGCATCATGCAACGCGACCAGTGTACTATCAACATCATCTTGCAGAGCATCCTCTAGAGCTGTGGCACCCAAAAGTTCAAGATCTAAAAAAAACGGGATTGATATTAAATTTTGATTGTCACAGTGACAAATGTGTTATTCGGTTCAGATGATATTTCAGTAATTCAAATCCTGTACACAAAGGACAACAAAATATTAGGTTAGTGCCAAAAAATGTTCTTTCTAATAGTGTTTCAACTATGTCACAAATGCGACTTAAAATGTGACTTTTTATAAAAAATTAACTAATTCAATCGCATCTATTCGATTTAACTAGTTCATTTTTGGCGTTTCTGCCTAAGGCAGCATTTACCATATTTTTAAAAAGTTAAAATTATTTGTATCTATGTATGATCTCAACTATATATTCTCCTTCGTTTTTATTGTTTGATGTACATATCTTTTATTTATAAATCTCTACATAATTCATTGTGGTACGGATTACCACGCAATTGCGGAACGTTTTCAGATGAAACCCATACCATTCGAAAGATAGAATGCTTGCGGTTTGCAGAATATAAGTTTCATCTGGATACGTTTCGTTTCAGTCAGGTAAAAATTTATTTAAAAAAACAACAAATTACATTGTACAGACAAACGTTGTTATTTCTTGTTTTCTTTTCTCTTCTTCGTAAAGAGTGGTCGAATGTTGACGACAAGGCGAACACTAGTAAACAAAGTGGCGCGAAAAGAAGTATTTTTTACGAGTAATGAGGACATGTGGGGAGATATAACTATACTCGAATTGAGAAAAAAAAGCGTTTATAAGACTAAGATGCAACCCATATGAAAACCATAGTTTACAAGAATGAAAGATGGATTGATTTTGAGCAAGGTGAGATATAGATTCTCAGCAAAATGTGTTAAGGGAATAAGTAAGCAAGAAGAAGGAAAACCCAAATTTGAAAAGGATATGAGAAAACGCAAAAAGTGTATATTTTGAGTAACTTACCGTTTTCAACAGTGGCATAAATTGTGGCGATTAACTCATTTCTATTCGTTATTTGGCTATTTGCTTGTTTGTAGGACTCTATAAATGTGCAAAGCTCCTGCTCTGAAAGACGTCTGCGGGCCACAGCAAGAGTGCGCAAACCCTCCATAGCGAATTTAGTTATTTCATTATCGATGGAGTTCACCAAAGAACTTTTCTTACACAAAGGAAATATGCTGCTTTCGGCTCCTTTACTTAAAATCCATATATTACCGTTAATGTCCCGCACTATTATGCTCATGCGTCTTCTTTCCGAGCTAAATTCCAAGACATGAAGGCGTTCGTATCTCTGTATCTGAGCACTCCACACATCAGTGTCATTCCTAATGATGCGATGAAGAATAATATTATCATTATGATCAAAGTCAAATACCAAGCCTAAGTTGGCGCAACCCTCTAGTATCGCTTTTTCATCCGGACTTGATGCTTGGTATCTGCTTACAATATCCTTAACCATTTTGTCAACTGGTTCAGTTTCAGAATCCACTAATGCATCATTCTCATCCTGCAGTACTTGCACAGAGTGACATAACGCCAAGGTTTCAAAAAAATTATGCAAGTCTGTCTATAAAAAGAGATTTTGCATTAACTTTAGGAGATAACCCATTCTTGATGCACTTACATGAAACATGCCAAGATCAAGTCTATTATTTGTGCTGGAACACTGCAATTGCGTATTTTGTAGATGATAGCGTTTTTCATCCACGAAGCATTGCACAAAGTTCATTTCGTTTTTGGTTAAGGTTCCTGTTTTATCCGAAAAGAGTATATTTATCTGACCCAAATCTTCATTTAAGTTGGATGCGTTAACCATACAAGGTTGATCAGTCTCTTCATCATAGAGCTGTAAATCTGATCGCATGAAAAGTGCGCCGAGAACGCGATATAACTCAATGTTCATGTACATGGAAATTGGCACCATATAGTTGAATAATATGAGAAATGATAAAAAATCGAGGCATATTTGCATAAGCGCATTGTAGTCAGTCGGTACGCCCAGGTTGGGCATAGTTGGGAACACATGGGCCTCCTTTTGCCTAAAAGTGCACGAGCAAATGAGTTTGAAAGTTAACAAGTTTCTACAATTTTAGCAGCGGATCGACGCACCGTTCTATCAGATAAAGTATTGCCACCACTATTATCATGCCCACGACAAGTGCAATCATGAATCTATTGATGTATTCTTCGCTAGATGCAGATTTGTTGCCCGTATAACGGCTGTTGAGCTGTAGCTTTGTAGACATTCCCGTATAAACAGCGCAACCCACAATGCGCTTCGTGCCCTTCAAACGCACGCCACGTAGCAACAAGTTATCGATTGTTAGGGGGAGCACCATTTCATGTCCGTCTTCCTTCTTAAGTTCAATGCGTCCTTGAAAATTATAAAGGTGCGCAGTGGCTGGTTCGCATACAATGTCGCCCAGGTGAGCAGTCTGATACTGATCCACTATGTATGGATAATCTGCTGGTCCAAAAATAGTCTTAATATTTGTTTCGCCATCCAAGTTGGTCGTCGTAACGAAACATTTTTTTTCTGCTCCCGACGACTGCAGAATTACCAAATCGCAGGGTACATCACTATCGCAGGTTACAGCTACAATGTCTCCAGGTACAATAAACTCCGAATTTATTAGTTTTTCCTGACCATTTCGGAATACACAGACTGAGAGTTTGGAAAATAAAAGTAAATGTCTTATTGATGCCACTGAACAGAGTAAATAAATTATATTTTTAGCCTTATCTATCATTCATTCACTTACATCTATATATAAATACGCTAAGCAAAAATTGGGTGTGGTACCGATTACTTCGCAATAACGCAACGTATTCAGGTGAAACCTATACCATTCGAAAGATAAAATGCTTGCGGTTTGCAGAATATAAGTTTCACCTGAATACAATGAATTTTAGTCAGGTAAAAATAGATTTGTAGTAAAAAATATACTGTATACGTTAGAAAAACAAGCAACAACAAAATACATTGTACATACAAACGTTGCTATTTCGTGTTTTCTTTTCTCCCCTTCGTAATCAGCTGTTATGAGAGCGTGTCGTCGAAGGTCGAAGGCGAACACTAGTCTATATATCAATACGGTAAGCTAAAATTCAATGAGGTACCGATTACTTTGCACCAAAACTGAGCGCACAAATATAAATGCACACAGCTGTTGCTGCAACTGTTAACATATCAACAGTAAAGCGAAGCCGGTATGTTTCGAAGTGACGGAAACCAGAACACCATTGCGTGGAATGACTTCGAATGTTTGGTTCCGATTCGGAAACCAGAACAGGCCTGATTATATATTTCCGATGAATGCTTTCAAAAATACCATTGTAGACAAGACGAAAAACAAATCATGATTAGTTTTGACGCTGATATTTTTATTGACTTGTCATGGTATGCTAAGAGTTGTGTATACTTTTAATCAGAGTTCGCACATAACAGTCAACATATATTTTCAATGCGCTCTGTTCACTGAAAAACCGAAAAAATTGATGTCAATTCGGTTTTGACAGAACCACTTATCTCGAAAAGGGATATTTAACTGGCAACTTTCTGCGATTAAAGGGTCCAAATAAAGTACGTCAAATCTTCTTTTCTTCGAATTTTTAGATTATAGATTTGTGAAATATATGTAACAGGCAGATGAAGGCGTGGCACACCATAATTTCCATGGGCAAAAATCTTATCATTGACTCGGGTAGCGATTGGACCATGTCCGTCTATCTATCCGTCTTTCCGTATGAGGGGATAGATCTTCGAGACCATAAGTCTAGAGACACAAAATTTTATCAAAAGATGCGCGTAATCCTGTAAGCTGAAGTTTATCGAATCAAGTCGATATCTTACCCCCGTGACAGAATAATAGCCAACTTCCTAATAGGAAAACTTGTCAATTGGAACTTCCCAATAGGATTGGGATTAATGTTTACAGGCATATCGATCTTATGAAAGAAGATATAAAAGTGGATACTTCCGTTCCCATTTTACCGTATTTAGTGTTTATAAAGAAGAAAGAGTATAGGGTATTCCACTGTCTGATGTTCTTTTGTCTTTGTTCTTTTTGTGATTTTGATGCGTGTGTTATTGTGAAGACAGTATAATTTTTGCCGCTATTAATAAAAAGGTAATATAATCAGTGATACTTATAAAACAATAAAAATGCACTATCATTGAGTGCAGTGCTCCATAGTTTATGTACATAGATATATTTTGTGTGTAACTGCAGTAACTGCGAAACTGGAGACGTTAATAAATGGCTCAACAGGAGACTTCTATGTAAGTTGCATTCGTTTCCTAACGCTATTTTTAACCCTTTTTTTCATTAATAGATAAAAGTTAATGAAGTCCAAATGGCGTTAAGAAAGATTTGAAACTTATCTTGGGTGATGCCTTAATAAAGGAGTACAATGGTGTGAATACATTTTTATGTCGCCCCATTTGGAATGTTACATTGTAAAGTTTGTTATGAAACATGTGATAATATTTATCTCCGGATGTAGAGCTGTGGACCGCAGAGGAGCAGCTGCAAAAAATGATTTATTTGAAAAACAAAATGATTTTTCAAATCACAGTCAGTGAGTTGGACGAAACAAGGAAAATCCAAAAAAAAAAACTATAATGTACCAAAATATAATTTAAAAAAATAAAAACATATGTCCATTTAAAACGCGTTTTATGTTTCTTTACAACTTTGCATTAGTGTAGACACTGCCAATGATGCCCAATGCCAATGCAAATATTGCGGTTTACTAAAGCGTCGGCAACTCCTTGACTACTAGGGAGTGCAGAGCGTATGCAGAGTAGTGCTCGCTTCTTAAGGTAAATTGCTGTTTACCGAGACGTTGACGACTCCTCGACTACTAGGTAGTGCACAGCCTAGTGCAGGAGTTATTGCACGCATGTTTAGTTTAATTGCATTATACCAAAACGTCGGCGAGTCGCCGATAGCTAGGTAGTGCTGAGGGTTGCGCACTACCTCCTATGATAAGTGTACAGAAAAGTTGCCGGTCAAACGCACTGTCGGTGGATTGAAAGTCGTCGGTGCCTGGCTACTCGGTAGTCGATAAGCCATCGACGGAACATCGGCCACTCGTACCGCAGGGATATGACTGTAGGCAGTTTCCTATTGGAATGTTCCAATTGAGACAATTTCCGATTGGGATGTTGGTTATTATGGGGTAAAAATTACTTTTATGCCCATTAATTCAGGGTTTTTGGGCTAATCTTGTTAAATTTCGAAACATAAATCGAAAACACTTTTATAAATATCTGTGGCAGTTTTCAAGTCAACGTTTGTCGGAGTTTATTTGTTGGTATATTCTAATCTATTATAGATTTTGTGTATAGTTTATAAAATCAAAAATGGTAAAAAAATGCACTCTTGATTAGTTTCCCTAAGGTATTGGCAAATCAACAGTGATTCTATTTTTAGAATCCTGCTCGCAATGGGCAGTAAACCAAATATATTGTGTAGCAATTTTTTGCCTTTGAATCGGAAGACAATTTGTTCAAATGCAAACTGTTTAATAGTACCTTTAAAGGGACTTATTTTACGAGTTTGAAGAGACACTTGCAGCAGTGTCATAATGATATCTTCAAACAAGTGGTGGAAGAAGAGGACGTTAACGATCTTAGCTTAACAAAAAGTGAGGTAAAAGAAGCTTGTGCAATTGGTCGCGGAAGAGAAGCTGCCATTTGCGCTCTTAAACTTGGCGCCCTTCAGAGGGTTGACCGAGAAAATTTTTAGCGGGCTTGACATGAACCCAATAACATAAAGAAAAATATGACTTAGTAAAAGGTAAAATTTGTAAATTATTAAAAAAAACAATTGTATCGCTTCAAATTGATATTGCCTCAATTCATACTCCCGTGACAGCCATACTGAAATAAACACACTGTATAATTGAGCTGCAAAAAAAAAAACACACCAGATTCGATTTAAGTATTGAGATTGAAAATATTTTAAAAGAATTTGCACTTTCAAAACAACAAATATATTCTGTCACAACTGATAATGGGAGAAATATAATAAAAGCGGTTGAGCTCTTAAACGATGATCCAGATTCTGCACTGAATGAAGATGTTGTCCTGATGAGGAACTTGTAAAGGATGTAAGAATGCCGCTCATTCGCTACAACTAGTAGTAAGGGATTTCCTTAAGGATGATAGAAGGGAAGAAATCATTGACAAAGCGGGGACATTATTTAAAACGTTGAGAACTGCTACTTTTAGGTAATTATATGAAAATAATAATATCTAACTATCATAAATAGCTAAACTCGTCTAAAAATTGTTTTGAAAAGTTTTCATGCAATCGTTCACATTCAAAGTTTCCGGCTTTCCAACTTATAGACGAATAATACATATATATGTATGCAGTTAGAGCGAATCAATATCTAACCTTTGGTACTGTTGACGTTTCTGTCACTTTTCAAACGCGCATAGTCCTCTAGGCCCTCCTTCAAGGCGGTTACAATCATAACGAAGAGCAATGGTATTAACGATACCAACGGCGATATTGTATCATCTTAGGGTAAAAAAATATGTTATTTATATTTATGTGTACTCTTACTCTTACTTTTGTTTATCAATTCAAGCACTTACTAACAAAAAACGATACAATCGTAATCAATAGGAAATAAAAGTATACAGCACGCCTAAACTGTTCGTAAAAGTTCAGGGGCAAGAATGTGTACCAAGTATACTTTGTAGTTTTTACTCTATTTAAATGGGATTCCTTGCTTGAGTTATTATTGCCAATTGGTATCCGTAATGGCTTGTGGCCTTCAATAGAGTTCTTTGCGCCCATTGTCGTGTTTAGTGATAATCTCTCATAGTAACAAGTGCAAATTTTGATGGATTACAGTTAACACACGAGTGCTTTCTTTCCGAGCAAAAATAAGACTAAGCAAGTAAATCCAATCGAGAAGCCGCTACCAAATTTACTGCTCCCCATATGATAAGGTTCTTTGCTAACGTTTGTCTTCGGTTGTTAGTCGTTTTTCTATGCATTTACATATGGGCATACATATATGCATGTAGTACGTTGTGTCTACATTTGACTTATAAGAACATCGGAAGCCCCATTGTTATGGTTATAAATTTGCTGTAAATAACCCATCGAAAGCATATACATAACTTTTGTTTTACCAACACCATTTTAATACAGTAAATTATATACATACACGCTTAATTATCATTGATAACTTAATCTAATGAGTATAAGTGCGATTACATATATACATTAACATTAAAGCTACGGCCAGACGTACATACAAAAAACGCGCAAATCGGTCTGCAACATATCTGACCGCCCAATAATCTGCACGCCGACGACTGCTGAAACAAATCTGCTGTGCCGCGTCGTGTCGGTGCAATCTATGTAGAACTAGGCACATACCATTTATTTATTTATAAAAAATGATACAACAAAAGATATAAAAAGAAGGAGAAAAGGATTTTAGTAAACCGAGTCTCCAATCCGTTGGGTGAACCTTTTAATGATCAACCACTCAAGATTTACAATATAAAAGAAAGTCAAGTTAAATAAAAAAATAGAAGGTGATACAATTCATTAAAGTTAGTACAAAGAACACGAAAAGGATCATTCGAGGCAAAATTAGACCTACAAACTTGCAGGTTTCACAGACAGAAATGACGAGAGGCAAACGACAGGAATTGTTTTTGAACTGACTCTATCATATCTTGATAGAGGCGATCCAAGGACTCCAAACACAGGAGCAATATTCGAGATTAGGACGGACGAGAGCAGTGTAAAGAAGTTTGGTGATTAAACTTTTTGGATCAACGTTTAATAAATGCGAGAACCCATTTAGCTTTTTACAGCCCATAATGGTACGAAGAGTTTTGCTTATGATCATTCTATCAGAACGAGAGCGATAATGATGCTGGCAATCACACGTAGAAAACCAGAAGCCTTTTCATGACTGTCAACAAACGGTTGTCCGTCTCACTTCTCACTTACAAAATTCGGTGAGAATTCGTAAGTGAGATCGTCTTCGCAGTGGCGCTCTCGCGCTACAAGTTTATTCTTTCGATTGTCTCTTCCGATATTTAGTATTGCAAAAATGGCAGAGATTTCGCACTTTGCAAGTTTAAACCGTTTTAAAAAAAACCTAACACAATACACAGAAAAACCCTCAGCAACTTAGAGCTCAGCACAGACGCAATTTGGACTTTGAAAAAATCTTTATATGTTTGATTTTTAGTGGATTATAATTTTTGTCGACTACGTCGCTCAAAGGTCAATTATCGAGCGCAGAACCTCTTTACAGTTCGTTGTTGGCTGGGGTCACATTGTGTATTTGTTGTGTTAGGCAGTTAAAAGCTTAGTGATAGGCCAATTCTGACTCCGGACTCGGATTCTACGCAGCTAATTACTTCGGAAATTACTCTTCGCTTTCCAACAACTGGAAAGGAGAAACAAGAAGAAGTTTAGTAATTTTTTAAAGAGGTTTTGTCGGTTGCAGCTTTAATCCAGTTAGAGGAAGCGAGCTACCTCAACTGGATTGGTCCAGAATGATGATGGTGCAAGGACAGTGGGATTTAGAGGGCATTCAAATAGATTAGAGGTTGGTGTGTGGGCTGATATTGCAGCGAGAACGGGCGTCCGACACCTAAGTGCTTACTCAGACTAGGTAGCTGTTGAGCAGCCAGAAGTAGCCTACGGGTGAATGTTCTGTAATACTTTAAAAGCACCTTTAGGTTTAGTAGATATATTGGCTGTTTATCAGAGTTTTTTGCATTAAAAAATGCTATTCCATTGTCGGAGACAATCTCCTTTATGTCCAGATAGTGTTGTCTAAAGTTTTGATTTCGTAGCTTCAACATATATGTTGTATAAGTATATATACTTTATAGCATATGTTGGATACGTTTTTAGCGCTTGGTATGTTGTAAATTAAGTTATTATTTCGAAGTTTTACTTTTAGTGCTAATAAAAAGTTAAGCCATAGCATGCAAAGGCTTATGTGCAATTGTAATGTTTTCCCTGACATAAATATCTGTTCTTGCGACTCGGTCTGTACACAAGGCGACCGACGCACGACTGCTCTTCCGTTACAAAGCATTAACAAATTTATCGCGTGCAGAGTATCCTAAATTCGGTGCACGGCAGCGGTGCATGGTCTCAGAATAAAAAAATCTATTAGACTGGGACATTATGCTAAGTACATTTATTTATTATAAAAGGGATGTACTATAAGTTAGGGTATTCGAAAAAAAAAACTATATATTAACATAACATACGCCACTGTATCACTTAAACTTCTAAATGGTACAAAAAAAAAAACAAAGAAGAAGAATTGACACGATTGCGGGTGTATATACTTTTTAAAAGAGCATATTGAGGAGAGTTAATTCAACTTAAATAATTATAATGGTTTTACTTTTCCGCAAAAAAGTAATGCGATTGCCCAAAAAACTAGAATCTCTAATTTTATGTTTTTCGACGATTTAAGCACTTGATGTAATGTCCCTTCAGTTCTGCGAAGGCCTGTATCAGGCCTGACACAGGCCTGAAACTTCATGACGAGGCCTTCCTTCTCCCTTCCAACTACGTGCATTCAGGTCATGAGTTTTGCAAGGGCATTGCAACGTTAAACTGTTTAATTTGTTAATTTTTATTTTAGGCACCTCAACTAACAAATGTTGATTATATTATATTA
The DNA here is from genome assembly GCA_035041775.1 of Chymomyza caudatula. Lineage (NCBI taxonomy): Eukaryota > Metazoa > Arthropoda > Insecta > Diptera > Drosophilidae > Chymomyza > Chymomyza caudatula. Next base: position 540,076 of record JAWNKW010000148.1, read on the forward strand.
AGATTAGGTATATATATATATATATTAATATGTTTTATGTTGTTTTAATATAGCAATGAAAAAAGACTCAGAGCGAGTCAGAAATATCTAGAAAATATGAAATGTATTTACACATTAAAAATCTGAAGTGCTTAGTTGGACCTTGCGCCGGGAAAAACAGCTGAATAACACTAATAAAAATAACTAGTATTTTCTTTTTACTAAAATGGTAGATTATTTAAGTTTAATTACCTAGAAGAGCGCCAAACAATTCGACATACTTTTTTAATGACGTTTTCCCTGTATGCCGTCAATGTTCGTCATCATGCAGAATTCTCTAGTCGTTAAATGTACCAAATTTTTGTTAACATTTCCCGCCAGCACTGTTTTGATGGCTGCAATCTATGGAAACAGAATTCAATGTTAAAAAAAAGATTTAAAATATAATATAAAATAAATCATAACTTACATGATTTGCCCGATTGTCATGGCATATCTTTTCATAAATTTTTTCTACATCCTGTATGCTGCTAATGGGTATTAGTTTTATAATATTATCAGTCGTGATATCATGGTGGCGGAGTCCTTTCAGGATCGCTAACTGTTCCGCCACCTTCTCCATAATGATATTGAACTTTGCGTCGATTAAGCCTGAAATCATTAATTAAAAGAAATAGCTTAAAATAAGTCAATCTTTGGGGAAAATAAAATATATTTACCCATTGCAGCTTCCACCTCCTGACGCATAGTTACTGAAAACAGAATATATAATAAAAATATTGATTTAAATATAAATAATAATTGTTCACTTAGTCTTACAATTCTGCGTACAGTGCAAAAAAAATGACAACTTTGACTCCATTTATTTCAATTAAAAAAATTAAAATATCAATTTTATTAAAGGGTAAATTTTCACTTTAAAATTGCTTATTATAAAACTAATTTCCGTCAAGTTTGCATATTATTAACTATTTGCGTGTTTATATTTTAAGGCACGTGTTAGTCAAATAACTTAAGTAATATCGGCTTTAGCAAGCTAAATCGTTTTCTATCGTCTTGGGCTTGTCTTCAAAGAGTTTCCTATTGAAATTGAGCATTCTAGTCGCTATAGTTGGGTCGCCAGAGGAATAATAAGAGTAAATCATTTTCGAAATTTTGCTTTTCTTTTTTTTTTGTTGTTTAAATTTCTCCTAATTAATTTTGGTTGTTTTGATAAACGTGCGGAAAATCGTGAGTTGGTTACCAACTATTTATTTACTTCTCCCTTTCGTGAGATTCGACCATTTCAAAATGTCGTTGTTTTCAAATTTTTTTTTATTTTTTTGGACTTTTAGTTGTTTTTTTTCACGCACACATATTCTTTGGGGGGTTATCCTTTTCCTCTATATAATATAACACTATTAAAAGCGGGCTCATTAAAACGAGTCTATTGTGGCTCGTCAAATCAAAAATCTAGATTTCTTAAAAAAAAACCACTACTCACCAAAGTACGGCTAATAAGATGAGAAGAAATAAAACGCCGGCTTGGGCTGCCCCAAGCACGGAACCTCTTTACATAGCCAAATGGCAGAAAGCCGTTTCCCCATTTCTTTGACATTCGCCCCTGCCATTTTATCCCAACTTTCTTTATCTATTAGGTAGACCTACTTTTAGGGATTCAAACGCCACTACAGTGGATTCAACTGACTTCTTTTTCGGCAAAAATCGTAACTTTTGAGGGTGTGAAGATATTTTCAAAATTGCGATACTCTGCGATAAATAAGCTCTGTATAGTGGGATCTTCAAAAAACGGTAGTAAATCGATATTAATACTGCAAATGTCTTATCCTTTCATGTCATGGAAAAATTCAATGTTTTAAATTGTGCTTATTCTTCAATACGTAGTCCTCGTCGAAAGTTTGTCTATCTGGAGAAAGTCTGTACGCTAGGATCAAAATAGACTCCAAACATCTTGTCAACAGATTTTCAAAATTTTAACGATTTATTAAGAAATAAGCACATTTTATAGGTGCAAGGATAAGACGTTTGGTGTATATAATATCGAACCTAACTAACGTCGCGACGTTTGATCTGCAAAGAACAAACGGCCGCTCCAACTAAACATAAGCTTAAACACAAAAAACATAGACCTCGAACCACGGTACAGCAATCGCATCACATAAGACGTAAACAAGTCCTCGTCATACGCTTGCTAACACGCACTACAATAACAAAACACAAACAAACCGACAACGGACCACAGTAGGATAACGGGACTTAGATGGCAGAGATAAGGCGAGAGCTGTGATTGGCTGGCAATACCGATAATAATACACTATAAAAGTCGGACCAGTTGCTGCATGCAGCCTGACTTGTTTTCTGGTCACCAAGCCTGCAGCATCAACTGTGCATCAGTGGCTCCAGAACCTCCGGCGAGATTAACCCCAGCCTGAGACGTCGTTACAGAGTTACAGAAGACAATGAGACGTAGTTTCCGACTTTAAGTTAATGCCTTTTGCAAAGTTTTTGAGATTGAACTGATGAGGACGTTAAAATCAAAAAGGTAAATCGAAAGCATAAATAGAAACTTATGATGGGTTTACACTGGGGCACACAGATTCACACTTTGCTGTCATTTGGGCATACCTCAGTGTGAATAGCCAACCCGTTGGCACAGTAACTAAATGTCACACGAACTAATGTATTCTCAATGTGAACACAAGTAATCATTTGGTGTCATACGCTCCGTGTGACAGTAGCTGATGTTGCCGCATTTGACATTCGAAATTCATAAAAAAAGACTTGTCATACTGGACCCAGAAGCCAAATAACGTAGTGTTACCGCAAGTCTTTCGGCAAGTGAAATTGGTTTTCTTAAATTTGTTGTGGTTTTTTTTAATGTAGGTCGATACCCAGCATGCGAGCTGGTCGAACTTACCCGTATCCATCTGCACATAATTTTTACATTTTTGGGGATTATTGCTAAGCTCGCATTTAATTTTGCCAACATTCCTTCATTTGGCCGTTAAATTAATTTCGTCGACCCAGCAAGATCTCTTTGCCCTAGGCTCATCATTATCATCGTCGTCGTCAAGCAACCATGCTCCAAAAACAGCACACGCAGCCAGTCGCAATGTTTTTTTTTATACATCCCGCCAATGCCAATAATAATAATAGTAACTTGCACATTGAATGTTCGCTCTCGACTCTTTTCGTAGTTCTTGTCAGCGTCATACAGTCATACTGTCATAATGTAAAAAGGTGTTTAAACCTAAATATATTCATTTGCTCTGTCACAGCCGTGTGAATCATAATTTGTGTGCCCCCAATGTAAACACCTTCCACGTGTGACAGCCATTGGCGCACACAGGCACACGTCACACTGTCATAGTGTCATACAGTGTAAACCCGGCATTTATAGAATTCGATGCCACATTTAACACCCATGCTTCAGCGCTATGAAGCAAAACGGAAAGGATAAGTGTCTTATAGAGTGTTAGTTTCGTCTGGCGAGAATGGTCTCTTCTATGTTAATAATTACGCTGCTGGTGCTTCTGCTGGTGCCTTAAAAAGTGAAACACTAGACAACACAATCTGTTAATCGAACCCACTTTTTTTTTTTTTTAGTTTACTTTTGGCATGTTTTTTGTCAAGAAAATAATAGAGCGGAATCATTGTTCGTTCCATTGAGTCGACAAGTGATCATTCCCACCGGCATACAAGTTCCTAGTTTTTGATCTTTCTCAATTTTAGCTACGAGCCAGTCGGTCTAACAGACAGAGCGACACAAGCAGCTTCACACGTACACTGTCTTGGAGATGGTTGCTTTTCAACAAAAATTTTGCAATTTTTTACGGTCCAGGATTCCACTCTATTACTTTCATGCTCTTTGGTTATTGCACATGAACCGGTATAAACGGTAAAACGAAACAAATATCGGTGAATCGAATCGAATCCGATAGTAAAGAAAAAAGAAACACGAAATAAAACCGTTTACCGGATCAGGAGTACGGTTATTATCGTAACCGTATCCGAAACATGTTTCGGTTTCAATCCCTGCTTTGTAGTAGTTTACTGAAAACTGTTCATTTATTTTAGATTTCATTTAACAAAAAGGAGTTTATGGATGGAGTCAATAGATTAATTGCATCTTAAGTCTGTTAATATTAAGTTTAATGCTCTCTCTACACTGACAACCCCGTGTGGGTAGCGGGTTAGAGAATACCACCTCAGCAGTTCAAAGCTTGTCGTATGAGGCGACTAACAATGACACTGGGTTCTTTCACCAGTAGTGCCACCCCATGCCTTAAAAGGGTTGTGCGTAAAACCACAATTCCAAAGAAAGAATATCAGGCCGTAACCCGGTAACGGGTTGTTATGACCAGTTATGAAGAAGAAGACTTGTTTTTCTTGTACAAGCAGGCAATTTTTATAAAAATTTTTTTGAAATGAATACATCCTTTGCCAATGAATACTGCATTATCTTTGTAAAACATTAAAGATTTATATAAAATATATTTCGCTGATAAAGAATCTTCTTATTAACGTGTAATTTGCCATTTACTTTTCATTCCGACTGCTAAAAGGCTTTACTTTCCATATTAGTGGTTCGGAAACTAGAACACCAAAACCAATCCATTCCATTCCGACATTCGGGATCGGAAACTAGAACAGGCCTGAATAATACAGTTGAAAACCTTGATCTTATAAGAAATAAATGTGATATTTGGGGACATAATTCGGACTTTAATATTTTTATTTTTGACCTATGGGATCGTTTACTGTGAATCGGCATAAAAAGCTTCTTTCCTACGTTATTATGCATAGTCTTGACATAGTGACTTCGCGACACATCTGTTGGTACCATTAGTTCCTCGGCCGTGGGCGATGAAAACCCAGTAAATTCATTGCCGACGTGGTGTCCACTGGTTAGCTGTCCTAAGTGTACAGGCAGTGAGCTTTTAAAGGCTTTGGGATTCACTTCGGAAAACACAAATTCCAATGAAAGAATATCGTGATATATTAATGGTATATTTAAATTTATTTAAAAGCGCCCACTTGGCATATTCAGAATAAAATTATTGGTAAAATTGCGTTAACCCTGGAAACCTGGTAGCCAGAGTTCCTAGTCATTTCTGAGAAAAATCCAGTAAGCTTTACGTTAGTAAGAAAAAACATAAGAAGACGTGCGATGATGAAGGCCATTAAAAGATTTGCAAAAAGACACGGAATGGGTCTTAAAGTATGTACGTAAGTGCTGGAGCTCTTTTTTACTAGGGAAATTGCGACAAAGTTTGGAGTAGTAAATACGACAGTGAATAACAAACTTATATTTTGATTTGCCAAATCAATCTCCCTGCTGATCAGCAGTTGGAGAAATAGAACTTGAAGATTTTATGATTTTTTAACCAAGTATAACAAACCCGATAGAGTACGGAGTTAAGGGAATACTAGAATACCTGTAAGGCGCTCAAATGCCATTGCAGCGAGAGCCATTATTACATTTGGCTTTATATTAATATCGAAAGGATATCAAGATTATAGCACAACTTAGAAGCGAAAATAAAGCCTTTATCAACACAGTTTGAGAAATCACAATCACTAATTTCAATACGCTCAAAATCAAAACTGCCACAGGAACAACGCTCAAAATTTAAGTTTAAGTGCAAGCAATTTCCGGTGATCCGTACAAAAACAAACAGAAAAAACTAATGGTATCTTTGTAATGACATATAACGTTTTTTTTGAAAACATTTCGTGGGTTAATGGGCTTGGTGTAAGCCAACTTTTACTATTCAACAATCGGCCGACTTCCATAGCCATAGACATAAAATAAACGATAGACTGTGAGTCAAGGGGTCTACGCATATATGATTCAATGAGTATAGATAAGATATTGTTATCTTACATTATCTCTTTTTTTTTAACTAATCACTGTAGGCATGCAGGTTAAGAGAATGCGCCTAAAAATCAGTTTGACCGACTATTAGGTGCCCTTATATTGGGTATACAGCAATTATATCACAATAATAGGAAACTACTTTGCGAGAAATATGTTCTGTATGAAGTATACTGAATGTGTATTGCTCTCTATGAGTTTTTAAACTTAATTATGATACAAAACAAAGTAGTCCGTAAGTATTACTACCTGAAGTCCCAGCCATGGTATGAGCATATAAGATAAGGTAATGCGGTGTAGGTTGCGTCCGCGCATTTTATTGCCTTGTTAACAAACACTTATGCATTTATGGGAGTGTTAAAAAACACTTTTGTTTTTGTGTTTTTGGATTTGCGCCTCTCACTTTCGCACACTTAGGCTCCCAAAAATATGTAAGATACGACGTCGATTACCTTACCTTATATTTTTATACCATGGTGTGTCATTGTGTAAGAAATGTCTTCACGCACATTAGAACTGTAAATCAATCGATGGCGCTATTCTTAAACCACCGATGACTTGCAACTTTCGCTAACATCGCTGTTAGGTAGAGGTAGACAGAAAAAGAAAGTAAAAGGAAGACGAATCGGAATAGGAAGAAGAAGAAGAAAGAGAAGAGGAAGATGAATGGACCACTTATGCTGTGAAGTTCCTTAATAAGCGTTAAGAGGGGTTTTTTACATGCATTTAACATTTTTGGAAAATATCTTTACTCTTTCAAAAGTTATGAATACTGCAATAAGGAGTCAATTGGCCCCACTGTGCGACATCGATGAAAATGCTTGCAAACATACCCAAATCATACAAAAACAACGGTTTCAACTCGGTTATTTTGGAAAATTATAAACGTTAACGGGTATTGGTTGCAATCGGTTGTTTTGGATAACGGTAACGATAACGCTTACGGTTTAAGCCGCTGGTTCAAACTTCTAACATCGTTTGCAATGACATTCCCTTGCAAAAAGAGGTTGCTGAAACTTCAGAAGGGCGCAGAACTACAATGTTCGTTCAAGTGTTCGGCCCGAACAACTTCGTTACGTATGCGATTTAAAAGCACATGTATGAACGCAGCCAAGCACCCTCATCAAAGTAAGAGTGCCTTATGATATCCATTGCCGTGCTCTCTTTCTCTTACGTTTGACGTCAGAGAGTTTGATTTCATAATATTACACATTTTTATGCAGCCAATGTATGTATTTATTTTCGCGCATTTTATAATACCTGTAGGTACTGTTATATCTACTATATAGCTAAACACACACCTGTATATACCCATACATACAAATGTGTTGACAAATATCAATGTGAGCACTATCGCCGCTATCAACAATTCTTCGACAGTTTGTCGATAGATCAGTTTGCGTGTGGAAGGCTTCTCTTTGCCTTGTGCAGTTCGAATACATGCACTGAAGTTATATTGTTTTTGGCCTTTTTACTTGCATATTAAGTGACAGACCTGCAGCGAGCCCAGGGTCCAACTTTCAATCAGTTTTTTTTTTTCTAGCCATACGAAACAAATATTAAGTTTAGACAAAAACATGGTAAGTTTGCTTTTAAACATAGTGAATGCGTGTGTTTGGCGTATAACTGTTTACAAAGTTATCGGAACTAAACACGTTGATTGCCAAGCGCATCTGTTAAGTAAACAGTTAGTTTTTGTTTGAAATACTATCAAAAACATAAGAATTTCAAAAACTCTTTACGCTTAAGTTTATGTAAACGCGAGAGTTTCGATTACATTTTTTACGTTAATCAACTTTATAAAGCAAGTATTGCTCTCTTCTCTCTCATCCAAACTGATGTTTTGTTATTAGTCAGAACATAACGCTTGAATTTTGTCCTAATCTTATCACAACCATGCTGATATGGAGCATATTTTGAACAAAGAGCGCAGAGAGAGAGAGCGCTCGCATTTGCAAATGTTGCGAGGATTATGGTAAAGCTGTACCTATATTTCGTCAAACATAACAGTAAAACCAAGTAATACTTTATTTTCATAATTAGTAAGCAGTTAATCCTTGTCGCAACTTGTACACAAGTCACTCTGTTGTCATTACCAACGAACTATTCTTGATGTCATTGCTTACTTTTGATAAGAAAAGTTGCTCTTGGTTGTATCATGTGTATATTCACGCAGCTTTTGTAGAATACAGTCAGTTTTGCCAAGTACATTAGATAAGCAAGGTGTAAACTACAAGATATAATATAATTTGTTTGTGGTTTGGTTTCGTTTTTTTGTAAAAATTGTTTTAGTGCCTTAATTTTGTGACCATATTGCTTACAATTGCTTAAAAGCTCCATTTTTGCTTTCAAATATTGTAATCTGCTGATAGATTATTTTACTTTTTTTTGACTCATATGGCAATACATGCAGCAGCGAGTCGTGTGTATTAGTTTTCTGACTATATTTTCGATAAGCAATTCGACCAATTCAAGTAAAGGAAGTCTTTTGGAGATACCCAAATGGCTCAGTAGTATGCGATTGTTTCGAGACCGCGGCACATTGTAGTTACAGCAACACAAAGTATTAATTATAATAACTTAACTAACTGGAATAGAACAAAAATATGGATAAGATATTCGAAAAGATACTTGGAAAAAGGGTGAGTTATTAAAAAAAAAAGAGTAATCATCGGCTGCAATAAAAGTTGATAAACTAATCCTTCGCATGTACTAATAATAGGCACACGATTATAGAGCTTTTATACCAATACTATGTTCATAATATACATATATATAGTATTAAATTATGTTCGTTATCAGAAACAAGAATAGTAAACTATTATTAGAATCTAGCTATTATGACTGCAGTTTTCTACAACTTTAAAAACATTTTTTTTAATCTTAAGCGGCACATACACACAGCAATCGGTTGGCCAACCGCTGTACATTTCGCTTGGCCAAACTGCGCTTTCAAATCAAAGCATTTCGATTTTCTTCCCATTCAATGAATGGCTTTTCTATCAAACAAACAATCAGCTATAGGCGCGCCTTGGATGCAAGACCAACTCGTTTGGCGTCATGAAAATCTATTATTACGTTTTCTAAATGTGTTGAGAGAGTGAGAAAGTCGCACGTTTGTTTTTGTGAGCTATGTTTGCGGTGAGTGCGAGGAGAAGAGCATGCATGCAAATAAAAATGTACAATCTGAGCCTTAAATGCAAGCCAAACGTTAGTACATCGTCCAATTAAAGGAATACCTTTCTATTTCATCAGTTGCTTACACAATTGTAAACCCTATTCCTGTTTTGTGTCCCTGGACTTAAGTTTAAGTTTGTGTAAATCTATATTAGGCAATCATCCAAAATGGTGTTTACTTAGCAGAGCGTCTACTCTATGTTAGCAGTGAGAGCGAAAAGCAGAGCATGCATGCCTTCATTCCGTTATTGTTGTTGTTTTGGAATGGAATAACAATACAAGGAACGCGCATTCTGCTGCGCTCACACTCTTCGCTTGCCAAATGTTCATTCTGCTGTGAATGTCAAAGAGGAAGGTTGTTGCCGCGCATATTATTGCCTTGTCTTATTTGTGTGTGCATTTGTATGTATTGCTTGATTTGAGCAACTCTTTCTCGCTCTCTTAGGCTCTCAAAAAAAAAAAGTGGCAGTCACATTTCTTTGAATCGTTCCTTGTATTACTGGTTCATGCGCACGCTCTGAATGGTCTAAGATTCACTTTCGCCAAAACATGTGAAACTTCTGAAGTAGATGGTAGAATTCGCAGGCTGTAGCTGAGCTTTCGCATTGCAATGAATACTCTCGTTTCACTTGATTTTCGTTAAAAATCTCACCAAAAAAGTTGCACTTCAAAAATAAGGATATGCTTTCATGTGTAGAGATATAAAAACCTATTTGAAGTTCTATACCTTATTTAGACAGCTTTGCGATATACTAATATTAGAGTAGCTCGACAGTGTAACATTGTTGAGCACAAAAGTAAGTACAGTTAAGTTGACTTCGATAGCCGCGCCTTGGGGTTAAACTGTAAGTCATTGTTTGTCCTGATACGGGTCAGGCCACCCTTCGTGCGGAATGAACAGGAGAGTGAAAAACGATGTTTATTTATCAATTTTTTTATCATCGCTCACTCTCAAATCATGCGTGCATGTTTATGGAGGATTTCGCGTTGTGGCGCTGTCCAACACGAAGTAACTCAGGTGGTTTTCCAGTGTCCGTTCACAACAAATTTATATTTTCTGGATCTTCTAATTAATAAATTCACCAATTGATTAGTTTTATGAATACCTATATAGGCATTTTGCACCAACTTAAATCGAGCAACAAAACGCTCTCTATAGTTTACAAATAACAATATTGTTGATTCCTCCGGCCATGGTCGCCAACCACCCGCACCTTATGTGCCGCGAATGAGGTTCTGTTACTGATAGCCAGGATCTTCGGCACAAACACCATATCCGTTTGCACACAGTAGACCATCCAAAAGATCTGTCTTTTGTACCTACGAGGGACCGCCTTATATGGGCATTATGTCCTCTGTGTGATTATCATGCTGTTGCGCCTAAGGATTGCCACTTTTTTAGGCGCCCCAAAGCCTTCACCAGCGCACTAAATATACTACAACGTACTTTCCTCCAGCTTCTCTGCTGGCCAACTCCTATACTGCCTCCTTACTGGCCGACTGTCTTCTAGCCTCTCTCTCGTCACAAAAAGTCACTGTTTAACGATTTGAGGCAGCTAATTCTGTGAAGGTCAGGCGTTGTTACCGCTGTGCTGCTCCAGTAGTTGGTCCTGCAAGAAGACACTGGGGCAGAGATCCTTACGCAGTGCTTAAGGCCCCCTGTTTGCACAGATGCATATGTTCCAGCGCTTTGCCACATTTCAGGTACTGCTGTAAAACATCCGTTGTCGTCGGTATAAGTGGCGATGAGCAGTTTCTCTACGTCGATTTCGGAGCACCACTGGCTTTGCGAGCGTAAAGCGAGTGCTCCAAGACACTACCCTGTAAAAACCCTGCGCTGATGACCCTGACGCTAGAATCTAGCATTCAGCCTCACCGAGAAGGAACGTTGCGTCAAATGGGTTGGCTCTCTCCAGCGCAGCTTTGTCGAGTTTGTGGGCGCCCCTAGACTTTCTCCGTTGTGATGGTAGCAACAGGAGCACATAAATGCTCTTAATTGTTGAATACGAGCTGGACCTTTCCTCGCCTGCATGTTGAGCTGGAAACGATCCTCAGCAAAGTTTGTGGTTTTTAACTCTCTAATATGTCCCAAGACTTTCTCGATTGTGATGGTAGCAACAGGAGCACATAAATGCTCTGAACTGTTGAGTACGAGCTGGACCTTTGCTCGCCAAACGATCCTTAGCGAAAGGCTTAGCTGTTTGCCTTGGGAATCTGGCCCAGGATCTGTCAGATTTCTTTATCGTGAACCTAAGTCTCGCTTGCTGCTTGTATTTTTCAGCTACATAGAGACCACAGTGAGGGACTTAGAGTCTCAATCGCTGGAGAGCGAGAGTGTTTTGCGAACTCAGCAAGCAGACTTTTGTTTTTTATTTTCTTAAATTTAGCGCCAAACTCTTATGCACTTTGAACTTAGAAACCAATTCAAGCATCAAAATCACACTTCAAAAATGACTTATAAGCTTTAATTGGTTCGCAAGCTATTCGGAAGCTCCGTCGAAACCCCATTCACAGTAGAGCGCACTTAGTTATACTCGGTTTGCCAAGACGCGCACATCACGCGGAATAAAACCAATAATCTATATACATATTTTTTAAGTGCTTTATTTCTGTTATGAATATAAATAAGTTCAAATATTTAAAGTAGCCGATTCTATGAATGCAAAAATGCTTGAAATGCTTCAAATGGCTTTCTAATAATAAATTCGTGTGTATAAGTACGTGTTTATAGCTATCTGATAGATTTCAAATCAAACAACACATTTTGAGCGGAAAAAACATGAAATAAACAACTGCGTGAAACATTTTGAAAAACTAAAGTTTTCGCTGGAAAATAGTTGGTACTTTTGCGGCTTAAACCGTGCCACAAGATCTATTAGGTTTCTTTCTAATGCAATTACGTGACATAGAGATTCTAAGTATCTGTGTAAAGTACACACACATTAGCTTAAAATCATGTAAATACGAAAAGCAAATACCACGCACTGATACAATATATACGATCGTATACACAAATATCCATATGGCATACAACTTTTCAATTGAAGTGTTAAAATTACCCACTTAACATCGTTTTAAGGTTATAAATTTTAATGTGCTGAGAAAACGAAAAGAAAAAAACAAGTAAGAAGCCACAAACTGCAAATTCCGACTATATGATACACTGTATTTGCACTTGTACTCCCAGCGATGCAAATTTAAGTCTATGGCAAACTACGTCCATATTTGTCGGGAGTAATGGTTACAGCCATTCGATTCTTGGCTTAAAAACACTGATGAAATAAAGCCTGCAAAAAGAAGAATATAATAACACCCAATAGCCAATAACAACAAAATAAGCACACACCTATTCCAGCAAATTGGGGATTCTGTTTCCTATATATCACTTCTTACATATTAGGAATATGGGTTCAATGGCCCACGACGGTTTTGCTGTACCATGATAAATAGTATGTTTAAGCTAAGGGGCTCTTCATAAATGACGTCACCACCGAAGGGAGGGAGGTGGAGGGGAGGGCTCATCAAATTGTGACTTTTTGTGACGATGAGGGAGGGGGGTGTTCCGAAAACGTGTCGTCACAATCAAAATGTTAATGAAATCTGAAAAAATCTTTATATTTTCATTCAAGGTTTACTTTTCTTTCGAAATCAAACATATCCATGAATAATTGACTCTTCAAATATCTTCCTTTACCTTTAAAAAAAGCAGCAGTCTGTGCAATGAGTTTCTAGGAATGCTAACAGTTGTTTTTGGTTTCACGATTTGTGACATCACATTAGGGGGAGGGAGGAGCCTTAATGTGACTATTTGTGACAAGGGGAGTGGAGGGGCTCAAAATTTTGGTGACCTCATTTATGAATAGCGTCTAAGGGTCTTTCATTGAGTTCAAATTTGTTGCCCAGTATAATTACCCTATGCGAGAAAATAAAAACAATGGAATACACCCGACAAATAACATAGTGTAGTTTGTAGATCTGCTTGACTAGAACCCAAAACAACTTACTTTTTTTTTCTGAGGAACCCTTCAACTGTTTTTCATCAATCTATTTATTACTTTACCATTTCTCTATTGATTCTCTCAATATAATATGTTTTTGAAAGGGAAAAACTTTACCTAATCTAAATGGAGTAAGGCTCGTTTAATGAAACTAAGTAGCTATTTTTTCATTTTAATCTGAAAATTTCCCAAGTATTACACATTCTTTGAACTCTGGCAGCTATTTTCACTAGATTTTGAAATAAGAGGCTTATGTTTTTATATCCAATTTCTAAAGTAAATTCTATGCCGAGTCAAACGAGAGCTTTCTTATGAAAGTGGGTTAAAATATAAAGTACCAGAGCACCACATCGCCTGCTAAATGCAAAAAAAAAATGAAAAAATTATTGAGAATTCACATTTTAAAGCTAACTAAAGCAGCTAAAATTAAAACGACTGTTACTTGAAATGTAATAATCGGATTATCATGGAATCTTTACAGTTAACACTTGGAGGTTGGTAAAATCGAAAAATATGTGTATTGAGTTTGTGACAATAGATGTGTCGGACAGCGAACTCTTCAGGCGATGTGATATTGTTAGTATTTTTTATTTTAATTCACAACTTGGTTAATTCTTGATCGATTTTCATAAATAAACGCCTGCTTGACTCTGATTTAAATGTACTTTCGAAATAAGGTATTAATATATAACGCTTTTTCATGAAAATTTTCGGTAAATGTCGGTCAAGGTTACAAATTCCTTTTTCTTTGGGAAAATTTTAAATTAGATTGAAAAAATCCGTACTTAGTCTCGAAAAGCCTCTAGTCTATATACTTTTAGAAAGGTAGTCTTTCCCCTTTCTAAAACATACTAAGTAAGGAAATTGGTGGAGTAACAAATAAATTCATTGTAAAGTAAAACAAATCGTTATTTGTCAGTAAAAAAATTTTAGGTTTCCATAGAAAAAAAGTAAATTGTTAAGAGTTCTACTAGACCAGATTTGCAACCTGCAGGGTATATTTCAGTGTCGCCTTTTGTAGTTATTTCTATATTGAATTATTCGTTTGCACTCAAACATATTTCATACTTATTGTTTTGGGTACAAGCTATGTTACGTATTGAGTTCTTATTGTTTTGTATGCAGTCGTTATTGTCACTCAGAATAAAATGAATGAACTTGAACTTGAGGAGAACATTCAGTATAATCAGTGTGGCTCAAACGTAAGTGCTGTGTGCTTGAATGCAGTTATCTAGTTTAGTACTTGACTATGCAGAAGGAAATCTGTTTCAAAGCTTTATCACTCATATCATTTTGTAGTTACTTCGCTTAAAAGTTGTCATTGCGTCACTCATAACAGACACTCAATCATTCATGCACTCATTTTGAGCATTCATTTGTCAATGGTCTTTTTGAGTGCATTCTGTATGAAATTTACGGTGACGACAAGCTGTTTGATAAACTTCTTATTTTTAAGTGTGTTCTTCAAGAGACCTTAAGAACCGCTATACTCAAAGGTGTGAGTTTTGTGTGCAGAAACATTTTTTTTTTGCGTTTTCAGTACAAATTAGAAAACTGAACTAACTTCAATGTAAAAATGCCCCTTACCAACGACCAGTAGGGGCCGGATGGCTAGACAATCACGGTCGGAGACAATAATCATTGCTACAAAACTCTAAGATAGCAAGTTTTATAAAAGATTAGGAGAGATTATATGGTAAAGGTCATTGTACGATTTACAAAAAAACACAAAGCGGCACGAAATGAAGAAGGAAGAAATTGTTGCCCCAATTGGGCAAGTACAGTTTCTATTTACTTGCTTGAAATTTGTGGTGAATATGTGTGGTAAGTGGAGTAGAAAAAGCATGTGACGTCACGAGATCAATTTTTTTGGTTTACTTTGCATTGTGTATGCGCACGCAACGAGTTGATCTTGTGACGTACTTATATGCGCAGATAGAGCCAAAAATTGCACGCGGAATGGCGCCTTCTCTTTAGTTTCATTACATTCATGGGGTCATTAGTCCTCGCCAAGCGAAGTGATGCTGAAAACTGATACACCTTTTATCACAAACCTAAGATACTCCTTACCCTTAGAGTATACAGAATATGAAAAGTACAAATGAAGGAATACTCTGACTATCGATGATTAAAAGTGATATACTATGTGCCAAAAAAGTACAACTTTGGAACGAAATGAAACCACCCAATTCAGAGCATCGGTTCTGTGTGTGATACTGAGTTACCCCCTATCCATTTTTTTCCTAAATAAATGAACATATTGAACAATTTGAACTCAATGAAAAACTATGGCTAAAATATAACTGTAAATTTGGGATCTTTGATTTCGAATCCGGAAACCATTTGGGATTTTCTAGCACCATATGAGATTTCGTGAGTTGCGAAGTCTGTAAATCTTAGGTTACTCGGGAATCTTACTACCTGATCGAGGTCACAGAGCAATGAACTCAATTTTTTTTTTGCGAAATTCGAAAATTCTTTTTGTTTTTTTTTAATTCTGAAGTAGTTAAATCAAAAATTACAAAAAGTTTGTCACATGTTCCTTTTGAATTCGATAAATTGATTCTTTATGAACACAAATTTGAGCAAAGTCGGTAGCGAAACGGCGAAGTTAATAAAATGCAATGGCTAATTCAAATTCAAGATTTCGACAGTTATGATGTGAGAAAATTTCAGATTACTCTGAAAACTTACTGCCGATCGAGATGAACTGTAACTTGAATTAAAGGTTTTAAGGTGTACTTCGGACAGTCCGATTGTCTGCTAGAGACTTAAATCTTATCTTAATAAAAATAAAGCTGAAAATAAACAATAAGGGAAACTTATTTAAAAAAAAGCTAGGATTTTGACCCGAGAAGCGGAATTGTGGTATTGATTTGGCAAAATGTCAACATGCGTGTGTTTATTAAGCTCACATGCGTCTACGTGGTAAACTTGGTACCTCTAGCTTATTCATTAACATTAAAGATACTAGTTTTCGCCTTGTCGTCGACATTGATTACGAAGAAGAGGCAAGAAAATACGAAATAACAACGTTTGCGTGTACAATTTACAGCACTTTTTTTACATCAAATCAATTTTTACCTGACTAAAATGCAACATATCCAGGTGAAACTTATTTTCTGCAAACCGCAAGCATTTTATCTTTTGAATGGTATAAGTTTCAACTGAAAACGTTATGTAATTGCGAAGTAATCGGTACCACACAGAATTTTTGCTTAGCGTATTCAGAATAGTTTTCGCCTTGACGTCGACATTTACGACTGAATACACGAAAAGGAGAAAAGAAAACACGAAATAAAAACGCTTGTGTGTACAATGTAGTTTGTTGTTGTTTTTTATCTGACGTGTACAGTACATTTATTACTTCAAATCAAATTTTTTCTGTTTAAAACGCAACATATACAGGTGAAACTTTCATTCTGCAAACCGCAAGCATTTTATCTTTCGAATGGTATAGGTTTTTACCTGAATAAGTTGCGTTATTGCGAAGTAATCGGTACCACACGGAATTTTTGCTTGGCGTATTTATATACAGATGTGAAACTGGAATTTGGTTGCAGTTTATAGAAAAACAAATTTGTACATTTTGATCTATATCTTTTGAACACATCCAATTACATCCGATCTTGATAATTTTCACACATGCATAGCCGTTTCAAGCAGATGGTTTTTTTAGTGTGTGTGTGTGTGTAAGCCGCGAAATTCAATCACGGGGCAAAAGTGTGATTTGATAACTTTGTCTGCGTCTAGAAAATGCTCTTAAGGTCAGACGGACATCTGAAATGGTGGCTGAGCATTGTGGCACAAAGCTAATATACCCTTGACTCTGTCGGGAGTTTGTCAGAAATCTCTTTGCCAGGTGTCTTCTTAAACCGAATTTGAAGCTCGTCAATGTGTCATAAGAAAGCAACTCACCGACGAATGAAAGTTTAGGCGCCTCATACACGCCGCAATCGGTTGGCCAACCGCAGTACGAATCGGTCGCAAGAAAATCAAAATATTTTGGCCAACCGATTTCTGTGTCTATGGCGGGCATTGGCAGACTCCTGTGTATGTGTGCTATAGGGTATAAAGATAAACTACTAATAATCTTGTTAAAAACTAATAACTGAATAAATAAACACGCATACTTAATAACATATCGTACATTCTTTGTAGGGTTTGCCGCAACTTCTTGTTGATGTTTTTAGGCAAAAGCCTGACATAAAACTAAAATGCTCATATATCATATAAAGCGGGTTGTTGTTGTGTTTGTCGTTGATCTGATAACTAAAGATCGCCAGTTATTAGACAATGCATTTATTTGGTCATGACTATATAAGCGGATTACGGCGCAAAGATCATATTGGCGTTTATCATACACCAAATTGGGCTGAACAGGAACCGCAGTATTATTTAAAGGAAACCTTTTTATGGAATTGGCGTAAGGTGCGTGGCTCAGCAATTTCTTAATTAAAGTCATTAACTACTAACTTACTAAACGAACTAAGTTGCATTATTAGTTATTTGGCAGCGCTAAAAACCAGGCGTTCTTCATTCATTAATGTAGATCTCACACTATTTTCTTTTACTTACTATTTTTATGTGTCGTAGTTTTTGTACCATCGAACAGACATTATGTGTATTTATTAACCCTATTAACCTTCAACCAAACACTTTGATATTCGAAAAGATTGTCATGCATTGCTTTGTGCAGGCGAATGTATGCGAGTTTCAGACAAACTTGGTTCTAATAATGGCGTATTGTACATTACGGGCAATTGTATAGGTCATATCATAAACTTGAGTTCAGTGCCAAAGTTAGAAGGTATTAACATACGGAACTAAAACAGTAAGTACGAGAATTAGGCAAAGAAATCCTATAGAAGCCAATGTTCGAAGTTCCTTCTTTTTTTTCACTCGCCTTGCATGTTTCAATGGCTAAAACTCTATGTATAGTATAACTTTCTAATTGTTTTTTTTTTGTTTTTTTATATAAGTATTTCTGTAAATACTCAATATTAATTCCGTATTTCATATACCTTAAAAAAACATAACTCTGAAACCATCTTTACCCATATGGCAGTACATATATTTATTTACTTTTTGATTTTGCTTTTAGGGTTCCCGAGTTAGCACAATAAATGACTGGTTACAAATACAAATTGGTGGCGATGATATTGCCAAGAAGAAAAAAGCCAAGCAACAAAATTGCATCAAGTCCACGAAATATACCTTGATTACGTTTCTGCCACAGAATCTGTTGGAACAGTTTCGCCGCATAGCCAACTTTTATTTTCTTGTTATGACAATAATATCACTTTTAATTGGTAAGTAAGCAATGTTGTGTAATAAATCACATATGATCCATAAACTACTAGAGATGTAAGTCCAGACAAATTATCGAAGAGACCATCGACAATGAACATTGATGTAGGTCGATGTATCATACTTAAAACATCGATCATCGATGGAACGAAACTTGGTTAAATAAAACAAAATATGTTAAACTAAAGCTATGCGAAGCTTTCTAGATCCTATATCTTCTTTTTCTAGACTGGCCATAACAACGGCCTAGTGTCGAGCACTTTCCCAAGCAGCTCATTTTCTATTAGGAGGGAGGTTTTACGCCGTGAGCAGATTTCGCTACACACATTTGCTCACTACCCTAAGGGCACCACGTGGAAGTTATGCGTCAACTTGGTAAAGGTATAGACAGGGAACAGTGAGCTTCGCCCTGTACTAAGAGAACCCAGGCCCACGTGCTATATACTACAGATTTAATTGATCTTCGCAGCAGTTGAGAGTTTGGCCTGCTTCTCTGAATAAACTTTGAGATCGCACTGATGTGCCGAGAACATGAACTATGCAAAGTTATGCATTAAATTTCTACACCATTTGTAGGACTGGGAATTAGATTTACTTTGACTTGATCTTGATATAACTTGATTAACGACACTTTGGATAAAAGTAGGGCAGCGTAAGAGATTGAGAAATGTTCGATGGTTTTAAAAACATCGATGTTTTGTCGATGATTCGTATGTACGAAGACATCGAAAAATTACAGATCAACCATCGATGTTTTCGATCCATCGATGTATTTTTTACACCACCATAAACTACAATATATGTTTCTCAGCTACCAAGTGAAATGAAGTTGGGAGTGTTGCCGTTTGTTCCGATTCCATTCGTTCATACTGAGTGCAGTGTTGTCAACTTTCGCAAAGCCAAATCAGCTAGAGTAACCTGTCACAGTAGGGCAATCTACCATTTTCACTTGCATATTTATATGCTGTACACAAAGTGTAGAAGGGTATTATAGATTTGTGCAATGCATGTAACAGGCAGAAGTAGGCGTGGCAGACATAAGTTCTATTGGCAAAAATGATCAGGAGCACTGAGACTGAGCAGACTCGAGTCGATATAGCCATGCACGTCCGTCCGTTCAGAGACTAGAAAAGTTAGATCCACAAAAATGTTGTCGAATTATGTCGATATCTTACCGCCTTCCCCCGTGACAAATGGTTTACACACACACTGTTACTATGCATGTATGGTGGGCTAATCAATAAGATCGGATGGAAACTTTAAAAGATACCGGTAATAGTATGCCAATTTGAGACCCCTCCTCCTATAAACTGCAACAGAATTACACTTTTTATATATCTGTGGTCATATGGAAGAGCAGCTTAAGTCGACATAAGAAAATGTTGACTTATACCGTTCTGAAGCTTTATAGACGTCATTACAAGGCACCATTTTTCCAAAATTGGTTAAAGGTTTTGCAAAAGGCTTCTTCTCGTTTACGATTCCGAGTTTAAATGTTTAGGACTGTTCCACATAAATCTATATTAAGTAATAGATGGGTCCCAAGTTGCGCAAGCATTATTCTTTTTTATCCTCACATCAGTTCCTACATGGCCTAAAGCATTCGAAATTCATCTTCATTTGCTTATTCTTCGTCTTTTAACGTCTTAAAGGTAGGGAACTATTCAAAGCCAGTTAGTTAGCAGTTAAAGCAACTGTTCAGTCTCGATAACTCATGTTCCACGGAGTAGTAGTAGATTTGTTGCTGTTGAAGGTTAGATGATCGCCTTGCCATCGACTTGACTCCTAACCGCTATTAAGGTTTGCGGTCGTCTCTCCAGCAGCTGTCAGATGTCTTCCTCCATGGGCATTTTTCCAATGGCTCGTCAGTGTCATTAGCCGTCTTTTGCAGTCAAAAAGCTCGCTAGAAACTGCTTCTTTGCCAATCTAACAGACAATTTTCAAGGCAGAGAGACAGCGACAGTTTCCCACAGTTCTATTTAGTCGATGCGTATTTGCAACACTTAACGATTGTGTGATTCGTTTATCATTTGATTCCATTCATCGAGCCTACTAAAACTAACATTTAACTCCAAATATGTTTCATCTAATCAATTTATGTTGTAGATAGTCCTGTATCGCCGATGACATCTTTGTTACCTCTAGTATTTGTAATTGCCGTGACCGCAGCGAAACAGGGCTATGAAGATATTTTGCGCTACAGAACTGACAATGTTGTTAATCGTTCCCCGGGTAGGGATGCCGATGCCATTAAAATACATTTGAATCTATAACTAATCTGTTTAACTTGCAGTAACCATTATAAAAAACGGCGAAGAGGCTATAATCCAATCGCAAAACGTTGCACCAGGTGATTTAGTTGTGGTAGAACGTGATTGTGATGTACCCTGCGACCTGGTGCTACTGCGATCAACAGATCCGCATGGCAAATGCTTCATAACCACAGCCAATTTAGATGGAGAATCCAACTTAAAAACGTTGCTGATACCCAGAGATCTGCCGAATGTGGACATAAAGGATATGAACAAACTGGGCGTCATTGAGTGTGAGAGTCCACGCACCGATCTTTATAGTTTTAATGGCAAAATAGAGCTTGACGGCGGCGAGGGGCGTGTGCTGCCATTATCTGCGGAGAATGTACTTCTTAGAGGATCGCGTGTCAAAAATACGGAATGTGTCATTGGCTGTGCTGTTTATACGGGAATGACCACCAAATTGCAGCTAAACAGTCGATTAACACGTAACAAAACCGCCTCTAGCGAAATATACATAAATAGGTTTTTAATTTTTATATTAGTAGCTCTAATAGCCATAGTTACGCTATTATATTTTTTGAAACGGTAAGTACTGCAATCGAAAGACGCTACGTTTTTGCTTACTATAATGATCACCTCATTTTAGCTATAATGAGTTATACGTTATACCAAAACTAACATATCTGGGACCTGCTGATGATGGCTATAGTATCAAACAATTTCTACAAGATTATTTGTCGTTTTTAATACTGTTCAACTATTTGATACCGATTTCGCTCTATGTAACCATTGAGTTACAGCGCGTTATTGGGGGATTTTTCATGGAATGGGATGCGGAGCTGTACGAAAAAGAAACCGAACAACAATGCATTGTGAATACATCAAATTTGAACGAAGAGCTGGGACAAATCAATATACTTTTCTCCGATAAAACTGGCACGCTGACCAAGAATGAAATGAACTTTCAACAATGTTCCATAGCAGGTCGCAAGTATACGTATAGGAAAACCAGGCTCGAAGATGATGAAACCAAGTCGCTGGTGGACATTAATAAATTTAATGTAAGCAATTAAGTGGTTTTCGGGTATAACTGCAATTAATTGTAACTTTCATACTTTTCGCAACAGCTGAATCAAAAGACCTTCTTTCAAGCACTGTCCATATGTCATACAGTGCAAGTATCTACTAGTACCGCAGAGAGTGCTGAAATACTTAATAAAAACGAAAACGCTGGAGCACAGATTAAGTCAGGCCCCTCGGAGATGTACTCCATTTCTGACATAACCGAGGAGAGTCACAATTCTAGTCAACAAAGCGAACTTAATGTTAGCAACACAATAGAAACATCGCTATCTGTACATCCAAATGGAGCGCATACAACGACTGCATCATCCGATGTTAATCCTCTGCTAATATCCGATGGCAGCTATAAAGTGGAACGCCGCAAACGCCCTCAGGTGGTAAAAAGAAGTCCAAATTTTGCCAGACCAGCCAATAGAGTGCATATGGCGCCTGCAAATGATATGCCTGATAATACAGCGGAAGAAAATGGTTTGCCCAATGGCGCCAATAATTTTACTAGCTCCATGCAAAACGTACCCATGAAACGTCCAATTTCTTTACAATTTAAACGCTCTACCTCAGAGAAAGATCTGCCGCAGTATGGAGAACTTACAACTAGTGCCACTTTTGGCCACAGACGTGCCCATTCGTATGGTGCGCCCAATGCATATCTGTCAGCGCCTGTTTCCAATATGGCGCCGCTACCAGTTCCGCCGGGCATATACCGCACCGCAAGCACCACCTCCCGCGAGTCCTATGCTGCACCCACATTTACCAGACAGCCAACCATTTTGATTCGCGCCGAATCGCAGCGAAGAAAAAACGAAATCCAGGAAGTCATTTAGTAAGCGCTGAAACTATTTTCTCAACTCAACTTGCCAAACATGTTTACCTTTTCTCTCTATCACTGCTTACAGCACGCTCAACTATCAGGCCTCCAGTCCCGATGAAAAGGCGCTTGTGGAAGCTTGTGCCAATTTGGGCTTAGTCTATATGGGCGACGACGATGAGGTGCTCAACATACGTGTTGTGCCACCGCACTTGGACTATGTGCGTCCATTTTCCATTGGTAAACAGAACGAAGTGCATTTTAACCGTTTGCACGTCTTGGAGTTTACATCGGATCGCAAGCGCATGAGCGTTATAGTACGCGATGAAGAGGGCAAGAAGTGGATTTACACCAAGGGCGCTGAGAGTTACGTTTTTCCACTATGTGGAAATGGCTCAGCGGAAATGGTGTCCAAAACCGACAACCACATAAGCGAATTTGCGCGTCTGGGTCTGCGTACACTTGCCATAGCTCGACGTCTAATCTCAGATGCGGAATACAGTGAGTTCTTGAATGAGCTCGCCCAGGCAAATAGTTCGCTGGAAAATCGCAAGCAGCTCAGTGAGGAATGCTATTCAAAGATTGAAAGCAGTAAGTAAGATTGCTAATCGTTCACTTGATCAGTCAGTACGTTTTGTCATCGTTAATGATCGAATTGCTCGAAATGCAAGTTTTCCAAAATTGACTAATTTTAAAACTACCAAATTCCTTTTTCTTCAATTGTGCCTAGTTTTTCCGCTTAGTACGAGAGATTAAGTTTTCAACCGATTCTTTTTAATGAGAGCCATTACACTATTCAATAATCGTGTTCAAACTATTTTCCTTCAATAACGCTTCGTAGAGAAATTCGCAAATATCAAATATTTTTGAGAAGATCAAAACCACTCCACCACACCAAGTAATTCTTCTAATGCTAGTACAATCCTTTCATAGGCCACTTTTCGATTTGACCTATAAGTTCATGGGGCCTGAAATTTAGAGAAAAAAAGCGAAAAATTAAGCACGTTGGCCTGTTACATATTATTTATCATTAGGGGCTGTATATTTTATAAATGATATCATCACTAGGGGTTCCCGAAAAAGTCAAGTCGCTATTGCACACTAAAAAGCAGTCATGGACCATTGGCTTGTTGTGGCAAAGAACAGAAACTGAAACTGTTTCTATTTTTTGAGGGTGTGCACCAAAGAACAGTAACAAAATGTAGTTTAGATTTGACGCTATTATTTGTTCTTATTTTTCAAGCCTGAACTTTAATACTTTTCCAAAACTTTTTACCGGAAAAACTTCTTGACTTCAATTTCTAAATTCAGTGAAATAACAACAAAAAAGATGGCGCCAATAACTGTTTACGTGGAACACAAACAGAAACAAGTCAAAAGTACTTGTGTACCGTGAGGCTTTTCAAGACATGCAGTGCTTGTTTTGTAGAAAAACAAACTGTTAACGTGACACTGAAGCACAGTGCTTATACAGTACTGTACAGTAATAAAGTGTGACCGGCAGTACATTTTTTGTATGCTTTCTAGGTGAACCCGCGCGCATTTATAAAGCCGTCAATAAATTCATTATATAAATTAATTCTTCCCGTTCCCATTCCCCTTCCCGTTCCTCTTCCTTCTCTTTCTATCTCTCTCTTTTTCATACTAAGTCAAGCTGCGGATATTGGTACCAATATCTGTATAACCTCTACCTCTACCTCAATTCAAAAGAATTCTTTACCTAGTCAAATTTAATGCTTGCCTATAAGTAGAAACACATTTAGTATGTTTTATATGGAAAATCGTTTTTGTCGATATCTTTGGAATTCGTGCAAACTTCACAAAAACCTTCCCCCTAATACTGTCTACAATGTGTGAAAATTTGGTTGAAATCGGTTCACGTGTTTTCGAGTTTAGCGAGCACATCACTTTTTGAGGCAGCTCTATAGTGCATACAATCTCTCTCGGATTGTCGGCGAGAGAGTCGTCAGACGACTTCTACCTGTTAATTATTATACTATGGCTTACACCCAGGCGTAGTTTTCCTCTAACCTTACCCGCTCCCCACCATCAGTAACCCAGTAATATATGAAAGGCGCCTGTTACACGAATCGAGATTTTGAAACTAGGGCGTGTAATTTGTATCTATCACGGTGGGGTAATATTGCCCGTAATTTGTCCTATGCGACTTGCTTTATATTAGAATGCATTCTAATAACGATCGAGATTTTGTTACTTTCTCTTTTGAAAGCGCCTAAGAGGCTGTGCTTCAAGTCTGAGTGGAAAAGTCCTTATGTACGCTAGACGGACGGGGTCTGTTTCCGGTGGTGTGAATTGACTTACTTGGTTTTACGAAATAAACGTAGAGAGTGATCGGTGTCTAAGCATAACTTAAGCTAAGTTTAACTTGTTTTCACAGATCTCGATTTATTGGGCGCAACAGCTGTGGAGGACGCTTTACAAGATGACGTAGCGGATACGCTGGTATCTTTGCAGGCAGCAGGCATTAAAATTTGGGTGCTCACTGGCGATAAAGTAGAGACCGCACTAAACATCGCCATATCCTGTGGGCATATACCACCGAACGCAATGAAATATTTCATTGTGGACTGCACAAGCCATGACGATATGTTGGTGCACTTGAATGCATTAGATCGTGAGATTATATTTGGCATTGGACGCGAATGTGCGCTGTTAATTGATGGGAAAAGTTTGGACATAGCCCTGACAGAAGTGCCGAATGAGTTTCGGGATGTTGCCGTAAAATGTACGGCCGTTCTTTGCTGTCGATTGAGTCCATTACAAAAAAGCGAAGTTGTGGCATTGATCAAGTCATCGGAGGAAAATTATAATACAGCTTCCATTGGAGATGGTGCCAACGATGTGTCCATGATCCAAGAGGCTCATGTAGGCATAGGCATTATGGGCCGTGAGGGTAGACAGGCGGCTCGCTGTGCGGACTTTGCTTTTGCCAAGTTCTGTATGTTAAAGCGTTTGTTATTGGTACATGGACATTATCACAGCACACGTTTATCCTTTCTGGTGCTCTACTTTTTCTATAAGAACATATTGTTTATGGGGCTTATGTTTCTGTTTCAATTTCACACGCTCTTCAGCTCTCAATCGGTTTACGATTCACTGTTTTTAACACTGTATAATGTTATTTACACGTCGCTACCAATTCTGTTTATATCCCTTACCGAGAAGCCTTACACCGAAGAGATCCTAATGCGGTAAGTTGAGTTGTTGCTACTGAGCAGAGAATCGAATCGTCACTATTATCGTTACATTTCGATAATCGATATGGGTTACCGTTTTATGTTTTGATTGCATTCTGTATACTGAAAGCACATTTATGGTAGAAGCTTCTTGTTGCCATTTTACCAGTTTTTTATTAGCAAATCAATTAATAAAGTTAAGATTTGAGGTTAAATATAAAGCAGACTTTATTGAAATGTATTCAAATGTTGTTGTTTGAACTTTATAGTTTTTGCACAAAGTTTAATTTCAAATATCCGTCTGTCGAAATCTCTCGTGATAGATTTCCGAAGCTCTGAAGTATATTTTTGACGTTTGACGTGTTGCTTTTGAGTTGCAGAGATTTGTGGCAAAACGCTGACTACACTATGCAACAAATTTGATCTCATTGAAAAAAAAAACATACCTTTTCCGGGTCGCTAACTTTATCGCTATTTAAAAAAATTCGAGACTACAAGCATCTTATATCACTCGGAAACCTTTCTTCTGATCGAGATGATCTATATGCCGACTTAAAGATATTTAAATATCAGTTAAATTTCTCTCAAACACTTTCGGTCGAGCTCGATTCGACTGCAAGTTTCTGGCCAACAAACTTAAATTTTTTTTCCGAAATTCGAAAATTTTTCTTTTTTTTTTATTCAAAAGTAATTAATCATAAATTACAAAAAGTTTGCCACATGCTCCTTTTGAATTCGAAATAATGATTCGTTGCGAACATATCACCACCAATTTGAGTAAAATCGCTAGCGAAATGGCAAAGTAATTATGGCGTATCGAAAAAATTTAACAATAGACCAATTTTATTTAAAAAAAAAATCTGCCTCATACCAAACATACCTTTCCCTTACCTTTGGGGTCGCTGATATGTTTTGAATTATCTAGAACGGTTTTCGAAATAACGCTTTTCTGTAACTTGCATGAAAGGTTTAAGTGTCGTTTCAATGTTTTTTGGACAATTTTGGTCTATCTTATCTCGACTTCGGATTAGAGTGCAATGAGCTCAAAAAATTTTAATTTCCAAAATAATTTTTTAGTTCATTGCCATTACAGTTCTTCTCGATCGGTAGTAAGATTCCTCGCAACTCGCCCTTTTTTAAATATCCATAATTCGAGAATGGTGCTAGAGATTAGTGACCCCAAATTTACCGAAAAATATATGTTTTAGACATGTTTTTTTTTTTGATCGGAAATTCAATAAAATTGACGATCGTGATTTTTCGATTTTTGCGATATTCCCTTATAACTACCGATGTTGCTTAAATTGGTGTTGAAAAGAATCAATTTATTGAATCCAAAAGAAAAATCTGACAAAACATTTGTAATTTTGATTTAATTATTGGAGAACAAAAAAAAAAGAATTTTCTAATTTCGAAAACATATTTGAGTTCATTGCACTGTAACTCGCCTTCGAATTAAGGTAAACTAAAACCATCTGCACACTGTGCGAAAGTGAAAATACACTCGAAATCTAATATAGTGTAGGTTGTAGATCTAGTCGAGTAGACGCAACTCTCAAAATCTAGAATTTTGCCTACTAGCCATAATTCGAAAATCGAAGACGGTTTTCGGATTCGAAATCCACGATCCCCAAATTGATCGAAAAAGGTATGTTTTAGCCATAGGCCTTTTATTGAGGTCAAACTTGTTGCATAGTGTTATTAACTTCAACATAAAGAGCTTGAAGTTTAATAGAGTGGAATCCTTGGCCGTTACATTGAGGTGACGTGCTGAAAAGCGACTACTTTCAGCACAGTGCACACATTTCGGTTTTTTTTGCTCTTTCTTTTTATCAATTTAGTCTACGAGTGAGTCGGTCTGACAGAGACAGCAACACAAGCAGCCTCACATGTACGCATGCTGAAAGTGGTCGCTTTTCAACAAAAATTTTGCATTTTTTAACGCTCCAAGATTCCACTCTATTAAGTTCAGGCTTTTGTCTATAGAGAAGCAATTTGGAAACATTAACGATTCGAGTTCTTGTTACAGAAGCATCGTGTTTAAATCAATCGATAAATCTAATTCGTTTTTGTTTTCCCAACTAGGAATCCACCTTTATACAAAAAGAACACAAACAACAAGCAACTGCAATGGCCGTATTTCTTACTTTGGACGTTATTTGCCATATATCACTCCGTAGTGATATTCTACTTTGCGTTCTGTGTCTTTTCCTTCAATAATGTGGTTCTTAATGGCGGCCAGACGGCGGCCTTCTCCTGTTTCGGAACGCTGCTCATTTGGCTTGTAGTCATCGTTGCCAATTTGAAGTTATGGCTGGAATCCATGTACCTCTCATATTGGTATGTCGTAATCTTGGTTGGTTCCATACTAGCGTTCATGGCCACAACTGTGATATACAATGTTATCAACTTGTAAGTTTTGTGTGCGTTTTTTACCCCTTCAATTTGACATGTTTTTTTTTGTTTGTTGCTCCAACAGAGACTACGATACTGATATATACTGGGCCTATAATAATCTATTGGCCTCGTTGCCAATCTGGTTATTCACGCTTGTGACGACTGTGGCATGTTTGTTACCCGACTTTACGTTAAGAATGCTACGAAGGGCTCTGAAAATAAAAAGTTTCACTATATTCCCAGGACTGGGACGCAAACGTCAGTTGCGTAAAAAATTCATTTCCACCCACTTGTAAATCTAGAAAATAGTTCTTGTATAGTATATTTATTTATTTTTTGTGTGTATATATGTATGTTATGTTATTGTTTTTTTTTTTTTAAGAAAAATCGAATGGTTTTTATGAAAAAAAGTGTTTTTCGTACCATTGTTGAAAAAAACCCAAAAGAAGTTTTTAATTTACTTTCGTGTTTTCATACTCTTTGCTTTGGCAAAGATAATGGTGTATATAAGTTGGCTAGAAACTTGGTAACGCATTGAAACTATTGGACACCATCACATTTGTGCCTTGTACCCATAGGCTAACAGGTACAGGGAACGCTCGAATATGTGGCCTTATTAAAACCAAGCGTGTTCACAATACCGAATGTGCTCAAGCTTTCGATTGGAATATTTTAACATTATGTACATCTCTATTATTCATTTAGAAAATAAGCAGGGGGATGCGCCACCTGCTCGCTTCGCTCACCAACCCGCGTAGTGCAGGAGAATAGAATAGAGAATTGCAAACTTTTTTAATAATAGACACATAACTCTTGAAATATGTTTCAGAAATACACTATTGTTATATTATTGTTTCTAAATAAAAAAAATGGTTTAATTATATTCATTTTATTAGACCTTTTAATAAGAAATATATACATTGAGAGATGTCAATGTCTAAGGTTGAAGAGTTAAGTAGTCGAATACTGGACTGGAAACATTTTCTGGTCGCCTGGTTGACCATCTAACTGTGTAGCAAATAGCCGAATTTAGAGAAGCTTTTGCAATTTTCGGTATAGTGACTACTACAGAGCTGTAGCGCCGTTATGCGCTTTCTGGATCAGGCTCGTCCTACAGCATTTGGTCAACGAGGTGGTCATCGATGACAACGGTGAAATGGACTTTGACGTGTTCTGCTTTATGATGCACAAAATTTTTGAGGTTTCCAATGATGAGCAAGAGCTGCGCGAGGCATTCTTGATATTTGATAAGGACGGTGATGGTTTAATATCGTCTGCTGAGTTGCACAAAGTTATGCTTAATTTGGGAGAGAATTTGACTTTCGAGGAAGTTATGTTCAGCCCGTACGCTCGCCCAAATTCAGCATAACTTCGAGCAACTCAGCAGACGACATAAAACCATCACCGTCCTTATTAAATATCAAGAATGCGTCGCGCAACTCTTGCTCATCATTGGAAACCTCCAAAATTTTGTGATGATGAGTTTTTCATAATGATGCGCCAGAGCTAAATCCTCCTCGCCTAGCAGACGTTTTTTTTTACCCTGTACACATTATTATATATTATTATTATTATTATATATATATTATGGTTCACCTACATCACCAATCAAAAAGAGTGTCCTTAATCAAGTGGCCCAAAAAAAGTTTTCTGTTTTTGCTATTCATTCTCAAAAATATTTTTCATTTTTGACCTAAAGCAGATAGCCTCCTAATTTTTTTTGACTGCACTGCAAATTGATTTGTTTAACAAAGGAATTTTATTTCAGTCCGTATCTTTATTAGTTTCGAAAATATAGGCTTGTAAACACAAAAAATTTTGTGTTCTTAATCAAGTGACCGGGAGTGTATGTGACGAGACAAGTACATTGTAAATTGCACTATTTTTCATTGATAATGGAATTTTAAAGCAATTTTTTAAGAGTTATTGAAAATTTTGTATTTAATAATTTTTTTAAAAATTGGCCAGCAGTTCGTCAATCTGTTAAAAGTTTGTAGGACGTCCTATTAAACCATACAAGATGGTGCATACTTATAAGCTATATAATAAAGTTGGTCAAGGAAAAAATGTGAAATAGTAATTTTATAATTACTTACTAAAGATAAAGAAAAGACAGTTTCAGTTTTCGACAAAATTTTTAAAAGGCTATAACTATTGACTTGTACATTCGATTTACTACATTTTAGTCTTGTTGGATTTGTATTCACGACTCCATTAACTCCATATCTGTTTTTATCGCAGCTCTAATCTTTCGACAATTATGTATGTCCTTAAGAGAAACTTAATTGATGATGTTATTACTTTAGAAAACACAGCGAAATATCTGTAGCATTTTAATCACCGCAGCAAGATCATTGATATCAGCACGGCAGGAAGAGCCCACTCTCTATTGGAGAACCAAAAGCTTAAGATTACTGGTCCCAAAGTCATCTACCCTTGTGGGAACGGTGCAATTACGCATGTCATTAAAGTAGCTTTCTGGACCACTAGCCTTAGTGTATAAAAAACATTGAAACACTTCTAGAAATTATCTAATTTATTAATTTCTTTAAGAACGCGATAGCTTTTTTCATTGTAGAAGAAACAAATAGAGCAACATTTTCAGAAAGCTTAACGTACAGTTAAAAAATAACGTTAAAGGTGTTTACTAATACTTTGGTATACGTACTAGTTTCTAAGTTCGATTATACAGTTATCCCAATTTGGGGAGCTAATATGCTTTTGGCCCCATTCAAAAAGGGATGTCTGTACAACAAACGATATAAAGATATCGTTGGAAATCTACATCGTTTTGAGACGAGAAGATTTAATCCATTGTTTAGGACTGCGATCCGATGAGCTCAACAAACTGTTCAGCGCCAAAAGGAATAGCTCTTACCTTTACACTGTAATTTCTTCGAGAAAATTATGGAATTCCGGCACCGCGAGATCGGATGATTTCATAAAAATATACACACAATTCAAGGCTGGAAACTGATTTGATGATCTAATAATGAACTGCATTTCAAAGTCGGTCATTATCTTTATATTAATGCGCTAAGCGAAAATTTAATGTGGTACCGATTACTTCACAATAACGCAACGTTTTCAGTTGAAATCTAGACCATTCGAAAGACAAATTGCTTACGGTTTGCAGAATTTATGTTTCACCTGAATACGTTGCGTTTTATTTAGGTGAAAATTGATTTGAAGCTAAAAATTTACTGTATGGTATATGTTAGAAAAAAACAACAACAACTGAATACATTGTACACACAAACGTTGTATTTATGAGAACGTAACATATAGTTAGAAAAATAGTGCCCTAAATATGAGAGAGCGTCGGCAGATGGCTCATACCTTGTTATAGATATGCCTTGACCGTAACATTTCAATTTGTGTATAACACAACTGTTTACATATGGTTCGTTTCACTCACTCCGATTTGCATGCACATAGCCAACAAGTATGGGTACCACATTGAAAATTTCGTTACACTATTTAATTAAGTCGTCGAATGGCCGTCGACGACAAGGCGAACACTAGTACAAATAAAGGTGCCAAAACACTAAGAATAGCTATTATGATATAATAAGTTCTATTGGATGGCCATAAGACAACCAAATGCAAAGCCATCGATGGGGAGGCGGAAAGGCTAGCCTATTTTGCTGATGTTTTAAGGTGTGTTCTCGACCAGACTGTGCAATATGTATTAGCTCTTATTGAAAACGATGTCTGAGATAGTCCAATAACAGAACTTGAGATTGACAGCATTGTGAAGTACTTAAAGGAGAACAAAGCAGCTGGTATGTACAGAGTGCCATCGGAAATCATAGGATTCGCTATGTCCCTGTTGATACAAAGGATGACAGACATTTTTAATTTAAATTTTTAAAACGATAAAGGTCCGAACGAACTATCTATTATGGAACTTAGGGTCTTCGCTGGGAGCACTTTTATTTTATTAAGTTGCGATTTCGAAGCACAGCAGCAGATTTTAATGGCGTATGTCCATATGGGAGTAATCATAGGCTTGTAGAGCAATACTGCGCTAGCAGTTACATATTTTCCCTGGAATAATCTTTCTATTAAAGATTATTATTGATCAACGTATCATTGATGGTTGTGTTCCATTTTCAATATCAATTTTTGACCGTTTCTATGTAAATTTGGAGTTGTTCGACAACGACTATTGCTAAAGCAAATGGATGAGAGGATAATAGACATAAGTAGCGACCAGTAAGTTCCTTTGGTAAGGGCATGTCGCATCTGAATAGTGTCTACAGCATCGGTCCAAAAACACACACAGAGGGTCTTCAGCATAAGAACCGCTCGTGCCAGACTTCGCCAACTTAACGCCGTTTTCGGCCTGTTTCTGCCCGACAGTGGTATACCCTATACTCTTTTGTCCCGATACACACTAAATCCAGCAGACTTTTATGTCTCCTTCTTCTCCTTCTCCTTGTTCGATATGACTGCAACTATTTTCCTATTGAGAACTTCCAATTGGGAAGTTTTCCCATTGGGAAGTTGGTTATTATGGTGGCAAAAATTACTTTTATGCCCATAATATTAAGTCAACGTTTATTATTTCGAACCAAAGATAGAAAATACTTTTTTAAATATCTTTGATAATTTTCAAATCAATATGTTGCGTGTGTAGCAGTAATTAAGGTAAATTGCTGGCAAAGCAAGGGGGGCTTCTGTTGAAAAAAGGTGAACACAGTTTTAATGATTAGTCGTCTCATAAGAATCTCCAAATCTTGTAACTCTAGCTCGCATGTATTCATATTTACATGTGTAGTAGAATTTTGGACCTGCGAGTGGATGTGAAATTAGAATATTTATACCCTGTACACAAAGTTTCAGGAGCAATAGTCTAGTCGATATAGCCATGTCCATCTGTCCCTCAGTCCGTCTGTCCAACTGTCCGTTTGTCCGTATTTTAACGTGTTTCCCAGAAAGAATGTTAGAGCAAGTTTCCCACTGTCGGGCCCTGTCCCGACTTTCCTTCTATAACATAGATGCATATATGCGAAAATCTTCATCTTTCCCGGGATAAACGTCAAAACGATCTTACATCCTCAGGCTGAAGGATTGCTAAGTGTGCCGCCGCTGGCTTTTGCCCTTATCTAACCCAAAGAGTATACGAAGTTCGGCACTTGGCAACTATAGTTTTCCTATCGCACAACCACCGTCATGATTTGAAGCAAATAATGGGGCGTCATAAGTAATATGCGGAATCTGCAACGTTTATGAAAGAGAGCACTATGCATGATTGTTGCGGCATTTTAGTTATAAAAAAACTGTTACTTATCGTCGGAATGCGCATGATTTGTTGTTGTGCGAACACAGATAGTAGGGCATATCAGTGTCGCATTGACTAATTTCCAACCTTATCTGGATTTAATTGCCATGATTGTGATACCTGCTGTTACTGTGGCAATACTGGAGTTCTGAAACTTTTGATTGTCGAGCTACTTTTATTGATAACGATATCTTGCTTTTGCTCATACATACATATACATTAGACTGTACCTTATTCGTTTGGAAAAAACTGACTTGCGATCAATCAAAAGTTTTGCACTTTTAGAACACTTTACAGGAACTATCCGCGGCAAAAGGAAAGATCAAACTCAACTCCGTGCATGCGCAGTGCGTGCTTTTCTCTTTTTTTCAAATCCCTCAAACGAAATCGCAGTCCGACTGCGCTTG
The DNA here is from genome assembly GCA_035041775.1 of Chymomyza caudatula. NCBI lineage: Eukaryota > Metazoa > Arthropoda > Insecta > Diptera > Drosophilidae > Chymomyza > Chymomyza caudatula. The sequence goes on from JAWNKW010000148.1 coordinate 573,852, forward strand.
GAGCGCTATAGCGTACGTTTACTGATTTTGCCGCTTGGAGCGCTGTCGTCGTATAAACACAATTTGATAGCGTACGTTTACTAATTTTGGCGCTAAGTAATTAAAATTTCAGTGGAAAGAGTTGTGACAAAATAGAATGTTGTAAATGTTTCTAAAAACGATGGACCGAAAAGTAATGTAATAGTGCTAAGGAGTTACTGTTATTTTCACCGAGCTATGTATGTTAATTCAGAAAAACTGCTATTGCGAATTTCCCATAAAAACACTTTTGTGCCGAAAACATATATTTTCAAAATCTGCTTTGAATTACTAACTTAAAGTTGTTGACATTCTTTATACATTTTTAGGTACGCCCTAATACGCAATCATAGTCATTTCTGATACGCACATATGTATCTAAGTATAAACTATATCATGGTATGTATGCCCAATACAAGTGCACCCGTATCTACATCCATTGAAATGGGTCTCCTCCATGTATGTGTGCTACAGATGACTGTTCCGAAAGATATTCTGTATATTTTTGTGGTTTTTCGTTTTTTTTGCTGAACTCAGTCTGTTCGGAGGCGGTTCACGTAACGACAAACTGTTGTTCCTCAATGGGCAATTGCTAAGCTAATTGACAGTTGTAAAGTAACAATTAGCCACACACACACACACACACGAACACACATACATATGCACACACGTAATACTATAAACGCGATATGTCTCTTAATAAGGTGCAGTCTCGGGAGAACTTATCAGACTCGATATTAAATCAACAAAAATCTACGACAATTATCAAATATGAGAAATCATCTTGTCTATTTTGTAATGAGTGGTTCGACGCGCAAACTTTTACGGTAAGCCAAATACTTATAAACATTTCGCAAATTTCTTTACGCGTTTTCGTACAGTTCCGTTTTGGCTTGTTACTAATTAATATTAATAACCGTAGGAGCACCTTATACATTGCGGTCAAGTATTAGAAGAATGTCCAAATTCCTGCAACGTATTTATACCCCGTATACGCATGCGTTCCCATCTAAAGGAGTGTCCCAGAAATAAACACAATATGCAGCGGATTAGCGCTAGTGCTGAACGTTTGGAGCAACATGCAGATCATCGCTTACAGGTTCTAGAACAGGATATAGGCACAATTAGATCAGTGCTCAATGAAGAGATAAGGCAACGTTTGCACTTAATAACAGACGTCGGAAATTTACGCAAACAGAATCAGGTTGTCGAAGACTGGACACGCTCTACGAACGAAAATCTAAGCGGTCTTAGACGACAATTGGATGAGGAAAGTGCTCAGCGGATTTTCACTGCGGAACAATGTCAAACCGACTTTCAATATTGTTGTAGTGTGACACAGGTCAGTGATATATATAGATAATAGGGTTGTCCAAATGAGATGGGGCAGAGTAAAAGCCCATATGTTAAAGCCACCGCTTGCGAAAGCGACTTTGTAGTTATTAAAACGAAGGCAAATGAGTAGTAGAGGTCACTCTCTTCAGAAGAAACTTACATTCTGCAAGACGCTCAGCCTTTAAGATTTGCTTTAAAGCCTGATCTTTGACCCTTAACGCATTTACAACGCATACCGCATTCGATGGTAAGACGAACTCTACGAGCTCTTCGCACACATGCATAGGCCAAGACATATCTATTACAAAGTATGAGCCATCTGACAATGCTTTCTCATTTTTAGGGCGCTATTTTTCGTTCTGTTGCAAACGTTAATGAGGGTTGTTTTGTTGACTGATGTTATTTGCGCCTCTCTTACTGTCTGTGTCACACTCAAAAATGTAGTACTTTGAGGCGGCAGAAGACTCATACCTTGTAATAGATATGCCTTCTGTAGAAGGAAGGTGACGAAGGGGTCGGTCGTGTCTCTGTTGGCAAGACCAGGCTGTTCATTTATTGCTATGGAGTGGCTCAAAAGCTCAGGGTGCAAAACAAGAAGTTAAAACTTCAAAGTTGTTCATAAAAGATTTGAAAAACAAAAAACTTTGAAGTTTTAACTTCTTGTTTTGCACCTTGAGCCGGCAAAATATCTTTATAAGAAGAAGATCAGGTCTTCAATTTCATAATAATAATTTAATACACTTTTTGTGAATTTCGTAAATGTTTTGGTGAAATGAAAGAACTATCGGTCGTTGTGGAACGGTGACAGTATCAAGAGTGGCGGATGCATCCTCAAAAAGTGACTACTTGGCATACTTTGTGATCAAAAGGCATAATCGAAACTAATTTTCTCGAAAATGAGAACTAATTTTTGCTCCAAATTGATGATGCTTATTTCCTTCAAGGCAGCTCATGAGAATATCGATGAATTGCTACGCTCGTCGCGGTAGTGTAAACAGGCCTACATAATCAGGCGATTCAGCATCGTTAGACTTTTGAAAAGCAAAGTTTGTATTGAAAGCCCAGACACTATACAAGACCTAAAAACCAATATCATTGCCGAGATAGATGCCATAGAAATCATCAAAATTTTGACCTACTAAAAACTAAGATTCACCACACTTTCGAAATAAAGTGTCCAAATTGATTCAAAAATAAATTACTTTCCCCTTTTATGTACATATACTTATGTATATATATATAAATTGTTTATAATCTTAGTTCAAATTTCATGTTTATTTACAGTCTTTAAAAGATCAAGTTCAAAGTCAAATTGATGATGTACAAAAACAAATCAATCAACTTTCTATAGACGTGACTTATCATCAAAATCAATTAAACGACAATATTATGAAGTTAGAGGAAATCGTTTTCGAAAATGAAAAGATAAATCGGTAAGTTATGTATTAAATAGTTATACATGTGCATATAAATATAAAACTACTAGTTAGTACATAAAGTTACTTTTCAAGCCACACTAGGCAAATTATACAGGTCTACAAAATCGAAAATTTTTCAATTTTTACGAATTCTGATGCTTGCGATCATGCTTGGGTCTTGAGAATTTCGCGAATCTCGGTGTTTTAGAGAATGTTTAACTCAAACCGCTATATCTCCAATGTCAATTGAGGTTTTAACGTGATTTCTTTTTTGATTCGAAGTTGATGAATGTCACCATGAATCTTTAGTGGACTATTTTTTGATTTAACCCATAAGGTGTTCATTCTTGAATTTAGGGCAAAAACGAGAATTTATGACTTTACATAAGCATCTTGATTTATTTACAAAGTAATTTCAAAGACAATCTTAACTTAGGACTCGAACAACCCTATTATCTGAGAACAAAAGAAGCCGTGTTTCGTGCAAATCGAAAAGAAAATGAATGCCGATATCTGGGTACGCGCAAGACCAGACCTAAAAAACTGCAGTTATACACTGCGGGAAGGTAGTTTAAACATGTCCATCGGAGTTCTTGAATTTGAACTAGTGTTGACCAGTGTTATAAACACACTTCTTGGGTCCCAACTAGTGCGATAAGCCATGGTTTCCGCAGGACAAACATGGCAACACAATTGAATTCAAACTAATTCATTATTTCCTGACATCACTCGCTCAATTCTCCTCTGGTATACAACTGTATAGAGGACTTTGTGATCCCAGAGCAGCAGAGCGAGCCCATGGGTTAGACTATGGGATAGGCAGTCTACGGGCCTCTTTCCTGTTCCGCCTATTCAATCGGCTAATAAGGCTGCACATGGTATACACTTGATTGATCGGAAATATACAAAATTTAAATTTTCGAGTTTTAAACCCAATTTCGAAAACCTAAAAAAAAAGCGAAAGTTCTGTTGTGTTACTTAATAAAACGCTTGGCAACGGATGCATGCAATTTAAAGATTTATGTTAGGGTAATTTAAAGTTGTTAGCTACGAGTACAATTAAAGTTGTTGATTTTTTATGCGAATCTCCTTTAGAGACAAATTTGTACAAATAGAGGACTACCTGAAGCAAGTCAATGACGATTTACAAAATAAATTTGTAACCAATGATGATATAACATCAAAACAAGCTACCTTAGATTATGAAGTTAAGAGTGTTAAAAACATTGTATGCGAAACTGAGGAGCGCTGTGACAAGTTGCACAGTATTATCCAGGATGTAGACAAGAAACTGCATTACGCAACGCAAACTCTGGCTGATCTGGAAAACTATATCGCAATGCAACAACGTATGGCAAGCGTACAAAATATTCGAGGTAGATACATGCTTCTATTATATTGGTATAATAATACTAACCGCTAATTTCAGGACATTTGATTTGGCGCATTAAAGACTATCCGAAACAATTGGAGGAAGCCAAACAGTATGATACGATCCTGCATAGTGCCATGTTCTCCAATAAGGCATTTGGATATGCTTTGCGCGTGAGTATAATTTTTGATGTTAGTGTGACAACTTGTAATAAGCTAATTTCTACAGCTGGATATATATCTTAATGGCAAGGGCACTTGGAAGGGACGCAATATGATTGCTTGCCTTAACGTACTGCCTGGAGAATACGATCCGTTACTGTCTTGGCCATGTCGTTTGCAAGCTGAAGTCATAATACGCGATCAAGGCGGAGGATTGTTAGAAATTCAGGATTATGTTAAGATCATTTCGGTGCGCAAGAAAAGCGATGATTTCATTCAAACCAATCATTTTTTCCATATTCCCCATAAAGTTATAACGAGTCGCAATTATTTGCGAAATGATTCCTTGTTTATAGAGGTGCGTGTTTTAAAATAAGCTCCGACCACATATAATACGTGTTCTGTTTTTAATCAATGTGTGATGCAAAATACAATGTTATGTTACTTATTAAATTTTTAATAAACTTGTGTATGAATATCGTCAGCTTATGCTGATTAGTATTTATAACTTTATGCTTAACTAATACATTGTATGTAAAAGATTGTTTTTATGGAACATTTTTATATAAAAGACCACTGGATAGTTTGATTAGCACTTATACAACAATTTCAAATCGAATGCCCTTGCCTATAAAATGAAATACTATGTAATAAATAAATACACACATGTATGCATGTATTAACGAGCAATAGAGTTTAATGACACGCAAACCCGGCAAAGCCAATAAGCACGCATATTTAAATCGAGAAAGCGTTATTCGAATTGTTATATTTTCTGTTAACTGGTTTAAAATACGCTTAAGATGAACGTTGTTCTCCTACTAGAGCATAAAGAGCGTGTTTGTAATGACCGGAGGTATCACCCTGAAAGAAAATAAGCAGTTATGAAAATTATTAGCTTTGTTGTTTGAAAATGCACTTTTACCTTAATCCAGCTCTTTAACGATTTTCCGTATATACGTTCAAAGGCCGCTTTAATATCTGCCATATCAATCTGCAAAACAACAATGCATTATTATTGCGCATTGTATAAAAGTGGATTGTTACTATGTATATTACCTCTGAACGAGTTATAATGACACGAATCAACTGGCTGTCATTGGTGCCAATACCAGCCATGCTTTTATGCAAACGCGATGCAAAGTATTCAGCTTTATTCGTGACACATTTGTAAATAGCAATAAGGCCCTCCATAATGTCACCGGAGAACTCTTTTTTAACGGCTTTTTCTAGCGAGTGTCCAGTCATGCGTTCGTACTCTTGGAATATCTGCAAAATAAAGCATAACCATTTTCAAATCATTGCATATTGTTGGCTTTTGTTTGATTCGAGATAACTTACCAATTTCAGTTGTTGATAATTCCTTTGGCAAAGGATCATGTTAAACATGCTCTCATCAGTGCCGACTCGAAGCTCGCCAGCTTTTAGTAACTCCCTAGCATCATTCTGTGCTGCATTGGGGTCTATTTGGCCGCTCTCATCTCGCGCCGCCGTACATAGTGAAATGAGCAAACGCTTGAAATTACCAGACGTTTCTGACTGCAATTCAGACTCTAAGTGTGCGCCATACACTGAAAGTAGTTTAAAAAAGTAATAAAAAATAAGGCAGGTTTTTTTTTTGCAAAAATTACTCACATCTTAAATATTGATTTTTGATGGTATGAATTTCCATGTTAGATAGTGTGCAAAGTATTTCAATCAGAACATCTTCGTCTGTGCCTATGCCCGCCATGGCATCATTTAACTCGGCACAGTAAAAGTCAACAATAGGACGAAGCAGGCCCACAAGCAGTTTCTCAAAGTTTCCGCTAGTCTCCGACTTGATGTCTTCAATCAAATCTTTACCAAAATGGGTCTTATATTGACGTTGTATTTCCTAGGGCAATATCATTATTAGAGCATATATACAATTAAAATAAATATAATAACTTACTTGTCGCTGCTCATTGGAACGACGGCATATAATATTTATAAGTGCATTCTCATCTGTACCAAAGCCTTTCATAGCTTTTCGCAAATCGTGAGCATCTTTCACAGGATCAAATCCTGGAGCAGGGACTATCGTTGGAGTTCCCTATAAAAAGCAAAATACAAATATAAAAAGTTTGTTAATTTTAACATGCCAAAATGGTTACATTCTGCTTTATGTTTATGTAGTATATCGTATAAGAGCAAAAGGGCTGTGCAACCAAAATTTAGAAAAAAAAAATGTACGTACTATGTACATATCAAGAATTTTGTTGATTTTGATTTCTTCAGTACTAGCTGGACCATTTGGCCAAAAAACGAGTTTGAAATAAGTATACAACATTTGCAGTGCAAATGGAAAGTTGAGCATGGAAAAAGAAGACAAACCTCTTTATGAACAAACAGATGCTGATTGAGTGACCGATGCACGTGCATATCATGCCCTTGACGATGGGACAGCTCTTCAAAACAATGTGCCATATTGCCGGCGGGTGTCTCATATCCACCCGGTGTCATGACTGGTGAATATCCATGGTTAGCCAAGTAAGGAGGGTGTAATGCTGGTTGGGTATAATGAGGATTATGATGAGGCTGTGGATATGCGTTGGCAGCCATTATATGGGAGCCTGCATAATGCTGCTGTTGTTGTTGATTGGAAGGATATGGCATACCCATGCTCGGCGGGGCGTAGTGGGATGAGCTGGCTGGCATGTTATTAGAAGGATATGGTGCAGCTACAGGGTATGGCACAGAGGAAGGGTAAGGCGCAGCGCCTTGGGTTGCACCATACTGTGCTTGACCATGCTGATTTGGTAATTGTTGATAATGCAAATGGGGAGATTGTGTTGATGGTGGGTATGGGGGTTGGGAATGATGCGAGACGCTTTGTTGCATCGGTGCAACCCAACCAGCTCCAAAAGGCACCTTTTCATGCTCGTTAGTGGCAGTAGTAGTAGGAGGTTGTGTAGAATATGGCATTCCAGAGCCCTATAAAAATTCAAATTGTATTCAGCAAGTACACGAGTACACAAAAACCTTCTACCTCTTAAACTAAACATTCAATAGTTATTAAAGCTGTACCCTATCTTATTGAAAGTAAAGCACAAAAAAAGAAAATTTAACTTACGAATGGATACATTTTGTATAAATTGTATTTGTTGCCTGTATACAGCGAAGAGATTATCAGTTTTAATTGACCGTTATGGTATGAGATTCCTTTCTGAAAAACAAAAAGAGCATTTTTATATATTAAACTAACGTTAGTTTTTTGAATTTACACTTCTAATCAAAAAACTGGATAAGATAATAAAAATTGAATACATATTTTAACTCTTTGCCGCAACGCGATTGAATAGTGTAGCAAAAATCGTAAACACTTTTGTTGGGATGAGTTGTTTGGGCAATGAAGTCATCGTCGCCAACAATACACAACATGAATAATTAGGAGTTGGAGCCAAGAAGATTTTACATGAGTAAACGAGTTTATTATAAAAGTATGACTAAAGGGATTTAACCAGAAAATGTAAATAGGTTTAACGGATCAAAGAACAAACCAAAAACCTTGACAAGTTTTTTATGGGGACTCACGCATATTTTCTGTATTGTATTGTATTGTATCTGAGTAATGATTCATTTTCTCAGCCCACATGTTGATGTATACATGTACATATGTATGCATGTATCTAGAGTCATATCTACTAAGTATTTATGTACATACATACATGAGTGATGTACTATATTGATATTAAGCACGATCTTGTACACTAAGTGTGTGTATTATCACCAGCATCTTCATGTTGTATAGATAAATATATTTCACAATATCATAAATTATTAGCTGAGTATGCTTCCACCGCACATGTCGTGATATACAAATTCATAAAATAAACGACAGTTTTAATTAGTCTGATGTTACACACTCCTTATGTATGTACGAATCCATCTACTACTTGACGATCTCGCCTAATGTGTCCGTCCGTATATGTATGTTTGTACAGCTGCAGAGCCGTATATGTGTGTATATTTACGCTACGTGTGCACTATTTCTAAGTAATACAACGAATTTAGAGTCTGACGTTTACGATTGCTGCTACACATTTTACTACAAGTCACGAGTAAACTCAATTGGGCGCAGTTTAAAAATGTGTATAATTTACTTAATTATAGCAATGTCTCTTGTGTATTTTTTAATTACTTTAAGTAACCCGACGTACGCCCTCCGTAGGCAAACACTTGTTATCAAATAATTTTCAAGCGAAATACAACAGGTTGTTGCCGCCAGTGTGACATTGGCGAGAATACTAAAAGACGGTATTAAAAACCATGGCCTTAAAAATAAACACATTACTTAAAATACTAAAAACAATGTTTGCATACTGAAAAATACTACGATACATCGATAATTATACACATTTTCGAGTGGGAAATGCAAAAGCGCAGAAACGATAACATAGACGCACAAGGACAGTCGCGCTCTGTTTCAAATTTTTATCGGCTTATCATTATTTGTCTGCAATCAGCTGCACGGCGGATTTTACACCGTGTATTATATTCGCTTCTTTTTTTAGTGCATTTCATTTTAATGTAACCTCTTAATTGTGAATTTAATATAATTTTATACATAATGTTTATGCACAACCTAACTTTCACAAATAAATTGAAGAAGAGTTTGATCCATATTATGCACAAATTTTCTGAATGCGGCGTATTCACAATATTGTCACCCACTTCCACCGTGAGAGAATTTTACGGATTTTAAGCAGATGATAAAAACCATCGGATTATGTACCCTGTTACTGTGTACATCAAGATCGGATGACTTTAAATAATATAATATTATGTAGCTAAGTTTCGGGAACGGCGAAATAACGAAAATAAATCCATTAATCGCTAGAATTTGATCGACTGTTTAAAACGGTGTTATTTAAAATAAGAAGTGCAAATTAAGAAATCAGTTCAAAACTTGTTCCCTCAACTCAAAGCGAAAATTCTCATTATATCCTTCATAGCTCCATTTTTAATGTGGGTATTTTTTCCTTTTGCTTTTCTGCATACTGTTTTCTATTGCATAACATATGTCTGTGAATCAATCTCTCACCTCAAAATATATATTTTATCCTTAAAAGTTATGGTTTTCATCTTCATCTTAAAAAAACAGCTTTTCCTTAATTTCATTACTGCTCTCATCCTATTTGAAATGTTAATTATCATTCGTGTTAATAAGCAAGTGTGCCTGCTGTAAGGATAGCCCGATTGTAATATACACTGCATCTTGATATTTTACTACCCTCGAGGAGAATTTAATTTTCAGTTAATTAATAAAAATTATAATTTCATCGCATGTGCCAATTTTTAACTTGGTACGTTAAAAGATGTCATGTGGGTGTAAAAATCGACTCAGCTTCTCAAAAGTAATAAAGAATTTGTATTTTTAAGCTTACATGAGTCCTACCTACTGATTTTGGCGACTGTATCTTTTATACTTTATAGATTTATCTTATCTTTTATAGGTTTACTAAACTAATGAAAATACATGAAAAACACAACCAAATGTATAGTATCTGATAAATTTCAGGTGCGAATAAAAAAAGATACTCAGATTTATATATCTTAATCTATAAAATCGTTATATAATCGTTCAGATAGTATATTTATAAAATTTAGACACTTTGTATAAGTTTTTAATAAAAAAAATGTAACTTATGTTTTTCTAGATTAACATTTGGTGTATAGCGAAACTATATATTCGGTAGAATCAACTTTAGATTTGATGGATTTTTTTAAATAATTCGAATTTAAAACTTTATGTGTTTCTATTCTAGCCAAATTCTATTTGTTTTTAATTTAAAAAAATATTTAATGTAATTATCTTGGATTTTATGGAGTATTTAAAAACACAGTTTTATCCATTTGTTCAGAATGATTTCAAATATTTATGTTAATGTTATACAAGACTTTTTCATAAAAATGTTTGTTTATTAAAAACTACACTTGAAACTTCATGTTTAAGGAACAATTAAAATAAATTCAGAATCATTCTGATTATTAAATGACAATTTTTATTCTTATTCCAATCTAAAGACCATTATGTTCATGTAAAGCTATTGATATAAAGTAATTGTTTTATGTTTAATTGCTTGAAGCAGTTGTGTATTTTTTGTTTTAATTAGACTCTTTATACGTTTCAAATACTTGCGACAATTTGTTTAAGTGTGTCATGTTCAAATAGTTTTCAATAATGCAATAGAAGATCAAATATTTTTTTTGACTAGAGAACGTCGCTGTTGATGGTTAGGACGTTGATACTTCCGTGTGCGAGCACTTTTGTCCACTTGTGACACATCAGGAATATTAATATCAGTTTTCGTCATCACTTTTATTCACTTGTGGCACATTGGCTACATGCACACCAAGCTTGCTTCTATCAGTTACAGGTGGCCGCTCATAGGAAGCACCCATAGGCCCAAGTGGCGTATTGCCTATATGCACACCAATCTTTCTTTTTTTAATTACAGGAGCACTATCATAGAAGGATCCACTTGTATTCCCTTGTGGCACATCGTGTATATTCATGCAACTATTCCTACCATTCTGGCTGTTTTCAAATACTGCGGATCGCTTATTGTTGCCGCTTTGCTGATATTTATTTAGATCAGAAACCGCTGAAGTACCATTTGGATTGCTAAATTCCAAGGAAAAGTTTGGATGGCGCATGTCGGCTTCGCATTGCTTAGAATGGTTTGGCCACTTTTTTTTTTCCGCTTCAACTTTTTCACTGTAACGCATCATAGCAATTATTTCTTGCTCAACGGTACTTTCATCTTTCCAATCTTCCATAGTAGCACGGTGGCCAAAAGTTCTGGTTCCCGCCAATTGTTGTATAAGTTCCATCATGACCAAGCTGTCCTCTATTTCTTTTGCTTGTGAGGGCAAGATTCCACCATTCAGCTGCTCAAACTCCTTTTGGCGTCTCTCGAAAAGGTCAGACGCCTTCTTTTCTTCGGCTTCGTAAGTCAGCTGATCTATTGCAAAGTTTTGTCCAGGTGGCGTATCAGCGAAATCCTTTTCCATGTTACAAGACGGTTTCCGGGCCATATTTGATCAGTTCGTTACTAATATTTAATACTACTAGTTAGCAAAATTACACAAATAAAAAAAATAAAATTTGAATATTTGCTAAAATGACTACTAAAGCGGACATATATGTGCCGGCTTATAGTGTTATCGAAAATAGCGTTAAAACGGTTTCTGTATATCTTAATATTTTTTTTGTTTTATATTTTAGGTGTGATATCCGCTGATTAGGCTTATATTTTGTATTCCGCACGCACTATATATATATATATATGTCCCTCTAAAGGTTTCCATGTCTGCTATATAAATTCGAAGGTGACACCGTGTGTATATCATGATATATTTAAAAATAATGGCGCAATAAGTATTTTTGAAATGACATTTTTTATCGATAATCAATTGAAACCAACCCTGTTTCAATTCCTAGTAATGGTCCTGGGAATGGAAACAACAACGCAAAACTTGGTCACACTAACAGACAGCTGTAATTCCTTTACACTGGACGGATTAAGTCGATGAGCCTTGCAGTCGTCTAAGCCATAAAAAGGGACAATGTATATGACAATTATTAGAAACAGCATTGTTACAGCACTCGTGACTGGTTTATTAGCAATTTATCTCTACAGATATCAGGCAAAAATAGGTAAGATATTTATTCCTACAACAAATTTTTGTGTATGCATATATTGTTTTTGCTTTGTCAATAGTCGTGTCACAGAGGGGCACGCAAATACCACTACTAAACCCTGAAGAGCAACTGCCTCCCTCGGACTCGCCTTTGCACATTTTTAATCATGCTGCAATATGTTCTGATAATAATATATGCAGTAATATGGCAAGGTGCGTTAAATCATTTTTGCCTGTTTTAATGTCTAATATAGTTGTATTTTTTAGAAGAACTTTGGAGCGCGCCGGTAGTGCTGTAGATGCAGCACTTTCAGCATTGCTTTGCAATGGCTTAATTGGTATGCAGAGCATGGGATTGGGTGGCGGTTTCTTGATGAACTTCTATAATCATAGTGAGCGACGGTCTTACAGCATTCTAAGCCGTGAAATCGCCCCTATTTCCCTAAAAGATAAAAATTATTCAATATTTCAAAATGAAGATGAGCTTAGAAAGTCCAGTTGGTCCATCGCAGTGCCCACTGAATTAATGGGTTATGCTTTAGCGCACGAACATTTTGGTAGACTTCCGTGGCACGAGTTAGTTATACCTACCCTCGAGTTGTGTCGCCAGGGATACCATCTTTATAAGCATCAGCTTGACGCCCTTATCATAAACAAGGAAATGATAAAAAGTGATTTTCTTTTAAGGAACATGTTTGTGAACCCCAGTTCGGGTGAATTTTGGACTATCGGCACATTGATTCAACTTCCCAAACAGTTGTGCAAAACGTATGAGGAGCTAGCGAAGCAAGGACCTCGTAGTTTCTACAAGAAATTTCTTGCAGAAAAGCTTCATGCTGATTTACTGGACATGGAAAGTGCTATTACCAAAGAAGACTTGGCTGCTGCCCATGCAAAGTTGAGCGAATCACTTGTATTGCCACTTGATGAGCATGATTTGCATTTAATACCGTTGCCTGGTAGTGGATATGTTCTCGGTTTTATTATGAACCTACTTAAGAGCTTTCGCAAAGATTTTGAGAAAATAGGCCAGTTTGAGCACTAGAGATACATCGAATTGTGGAGGCGATGAAGTTTGGATTTGTAAAGCGCTGGAAGTTGGATGAGTCAGTTGATGACCAGGTAAGAAGCTGAAACATACAGTACGTACATTTATTATACTTTATACACATGTGATTTTTGTTTTTTTTTTGTTTTTCCAAGCGTTTTATCTACTTGTCTTATTTAATAAGACGTCCATATATGGTTACTTCTTTACAATGTATGTTCTAATTTTATATTTTTCTTTTTGAGCTACTATGAATTATCTAATGACTAGAATTCACTTTCTTTTTTTTTGTAGCTGCTTGAAAATATGACCGATCCAATATATGCCGCAACGCTTGCAAAACTAATTGATGACTCCCAGACGTTTAACAATTTAGAGTTCTATGAGGGAACCTCCGAAATTAGTTCTCGTGAAGAACATGGCACAGCGCATACCTCAGTGCTTCATAATAATGATGCTGTTTCTGTTACAAGCTCCATTAATTTTTAGTAAGTTAATGATTTTTAGTTTTAAAACATAATTACATTAGATTAGCTGTATTAAAAATTGTGCACTTCTAGTTTTGGCAGCGGACGCATGGGTAAACGTACTGGAATTCTTTTCAACAATGCTATGTCGGACTTCTCCCTTAAAAAAATTAAAAATTATTTCGAATTACCATTTATACCAAATACGAATATATTAGCTGCTGGAGCAAGACCCATGTCTTCTATGAGCCCAGTTATTGTTACGGAACGTTCAACAGGCCGAGTACGTCTGGTTGTCGGCGCAGCAGGTGGCACGCAAATTCTAAGCGCTCTTGTACCATTACTGATTCGGACATTATGGCAGCATAAAGATATAAAGAGCGCCATCGATGCAAATAGATTTCATCATCAGATGTTGCCCAATGTTTTACAGTACGAGTATGGCTTATTACAAAAACACGTTGAATTTTTGGAAGCTAAAGGACACAATTGTCAACGCTATAAAAACCGAGGCTCTGTGATTTGTGGACTTGAAAGGAAAAATGAAACTATATTTGGCAATTCGGATTATCGAAAATATGGCGGTGTGGCTGGATTTTAGAGGCAGCTTGTGTAAGTAATGACCCACTTCAATTAAATTGATCAGGTTCCAGCTACTACAATGGAATATTTAGGATTACAATTTGTGCTATACATTGGAACCATCTAAATTTCCATATGTGCTCAAAGCCTAATATAATCTCATAGATGTAATCAATTTGTCTCGCTTCTAACCTATCAGTTGTGACTTTTTTATAGCTGATTGTATGCCATTATCGCACACTCATACTCATACTCCTTGAATATGATTATTGTCTACATGCTTATGTGCTGCACTGTACATTAAGTAATTAAGGCAGTAAGTAATTACTTCAAAGCGTTATAATTTGATAAATTGGTGCACATTTGAAATGATCCATGCAAGCAAATTTCGTACTTGCAACCATGTTATGATCCTCTACTTTAAAAGGTTTAAAGCGAGTCAGTCGCTAGAGTTTGAAGGCCAGAAATTGCTTGCCATGTTCGACGTCTGTCCTCATGGCTTACAAATACTTATGTACTTTTAAAGCTATTAGGTAAACACCTCCTTCAAATGATATATGTACTATATTCTTGACAAGTTTGACTAATTAAATAGTTCTAGCCAACCACAGTTTATAAGAGCTAGTGTCAGCATATTTAGCAGCAAATACCGGAACGAACATTACATATGCCACCTACAGACTTCAGTACCGATTTAAGGGTGAAGTGTATCTATCACGTCTTTTGACCAAATTTAGCAAGCAGCTTCGTCTTATCCGACAAAATTCAAATTTATGTTTTTAATATATAGTTCGGTTCTTCGGTTCCCGAATACGATTTCGTCTTTTACAGGCTACACTTTTATTTTGTAGTGTAGAACTTCTGCGAAAGGAATTACACTTGTTTGAGAAAGTTGGATCAACTAAATTTTTATTCAAGAAATAATTTTAGTCTAGAGTCGGGGCTGTGATGGACTATAGCTTTTATTTCGATCAGCTGTTAACAGATTAAGTCGTTTTATAAATTAAGTAATTCATGTACAAAACTTGCTTAGACAGATGTGTGATAATATTGTCTGCGACGTTGGCAACATATGTAAAGCGTTATGTATAAAAATGTAGAAATTATGCCCAATGTATTAAGTGCCATTGAAAATGCCAACAGATATTTCCACTCACTCTGAATTATCTCGCAATTTTCATCATTCCTAAAAGAAAACAAAATGAAATTTATACTCCAATATATTGTCCAGTACTTACTGATTCTGATAACTGGAATTGTTTGTTACTGCTTGCGCATCAATAGAGCTGCTACCTTTAAACGCTGTAGGCAGTTCGGGCTCCTCATGTTGCTGCTCTGCCAGAGGACAACTGCAGTTTGTGTATTTCAGTAATGAACTGGTTGGAGTACATGCATCCGTCGTAGATGTAAGTTCAGCGAATTCAATAGACGCACAAACTAAGGCCAAACAGCAAAAGATGAGCGCCAATGCAGAAAAAGCGTATGATTCAGCTAGCAAAACTCTATAACAATTATTCCGAGGCTTGTTATAGGTTTTTCTGTGATCCCGTCTCAAAAGTATAAGACCAGCAATACTGGCCAGCAAAAGCTGTGCAATATAAAAGTTCTTATAAAACAAGTGACTAAATGCAAGATCTTGTACTATTTCCAAAACAGTCTAATGTTGGTTTCAAATTTAACGCTATCGAATGTTTGATTTAGTTTTATGAACAGCGTGCTGATCTTTTGTAAATATATTTGATCGTTATACTTGTACAATGTCATTTAATAATTCAGATTTCTTTATAGGGCGCCATTAAGTCTGGCGACATGTGCACCAATGTGAACGCCTTGGTCTCGGACTAAGTTTTTAAAAGAAGTGGCACACCTACATAAACTCTCTCTCTCTCTAGAAGGAAGGATTTCGGCAGTAGGAACAAGCCTCGTGCTACGTGACCAGTGCTGTGATAGTTATTGGCATGATTTGCATTGCTCCGCATTTCTATGGTATATCCCTAACTTCGATGCCTAAATTCCATTTAAAGCCTTTGTTTTGGAAATAGTGAACATTATTTTTGTATATAAACAAACATACCGATAAACCGCTCAGGTATGGATTGATAAGTATAGAAGCGTTTGGTGATAGCATAAATATCCATGCAGCTAAACCGATAATGAGCAAACCAACCGCTAATTGCAGTATTAAAAGCTGCCGTGATACGGCCAAATTTCGAGTTTGCGTTGAATAAACCTCCTGATCAGCTGTTGGAGAAATAAAAAAAATATTTTTGGATTCATAACTTTTATGCATAGTGAAACTTACTGTCCGAATTTTTATTATTCACAACAATCATGCGACTGTGCCTCAGACTATTACGTGTGGGTGTATGTCGTCCAGCGATTTTCATACCTTTCATATTCTGCGGCACAGTTGTAGTCATATAGACAGCCTGAAACCAAAAAAAACCAAACAGAACAAACATCAATCAAATGTACATATGTAGGCTTGTAGGTAAGACTCATAAATGTAAGTAATACCAACCTGTGATGGCTGTGGGGCATCCAAATCACTCAGTGGAATTTGTTCGTATGTGGCATAGCGTAGGGATTTATTTTGTATTGTGGGAGTTGAAATTGTTTTCATTGTATGCATATCATGCTCAGCAAGCTGAGTTTGAGGCTGAGACGACAGCATTTGTTGCTGCTGATTCTCAATCAGATTCATGTTCTGGATTCCGCTGACGTAGGCTGGACTACGTTGTGGAATATTTTGATACTTGGGCTCCGGTTTTATGTGTTGTATTTGCTGTGTTTGTGAGGGCAGCTGTGACGTTGTCTCATAATTGTTAATGCCAAAAAATTTGGATTTTGCATCATTCAAAGCGGCCTTAACAGCAGCTATGCTATGACTGGTCTCGTTAAGCTCCGACTGAGATTCTCCGGTTAGCGAGTTATGCCCATGTGCCACTGTCATTTCTAATGGATCTATCTGCGCAGTGTTGATGTTATGTCTGTTGCCATTCAAAGACAAGTGGCTTGGTAATTCCGGTTGCTCATTAATTGAGTTTACAGCTCGGTATGTTTCTTTAGGTTGTACTATATTAGCAGCACTTAGATTATCATAGGTGCTTATTGGACGGACGTTATGTGATTGCATGGCAAATGCTATTTCAACATATATGCCTAGCTGAAAAATAAATGCCACATTATAAGGCTGATTTTGGTTAATTATCAAACTGTCACTTACTTTTTACAATATGATTGACTGCAGCGTTAAGTTTTTAACGATTTATAAGAGTTTCGTAATAATTGCTAGTTGTACGAGTTTTCCCATGTAATACATCCATTGTGCACTGTATTCAAAAAAAAAAAAAAAAAAAATAATACATAAAATAAAACGTGTTCAAATAGAATAAACTAAAGCTATGACTGTAGCTTTGAAACTCGCGACACTGACTCATTAGTCATCATTAGTGTAACAGTCAGTTGAAAGACCGGCTAGAAATATATGAATATACACTAGAACATTTCGAAAGCAATGTTTTACAATTTCTATTGATCTTTGCGAATCTATTCTTAAATAGATGCTATATGTAAGTATATATAGCACAGGCGTATTGCCGAAATTGCGACAGATTTTGTAAGCTTGTTACACATAAAAACAACACATATGCTATTGCAAAGATAGAGAACTTTTTTTCAAACAGAAAAACTGGTAAATTGCTGAATATGCACGCTATGGATCACTGCTCATGCTTCCGTTTGTTTGTTTGTCTATAATTTTATACAAAACTAAATTTATATATCTGTTGTTATTATTGTTATAACATTTGATAAGTTAGTTAAAATGAAGACAATTTTCAAACATATATCAACAGGGGGGGGACGCACACCTGCAATCACAACAAACGAAAGTTGAAATACTATGTGTACATATTTCTAGATTTACAAAAAGAAAACAAAAACCGAGAAAAACAAATCAAGAAAAACGCTCCCTACAACTGTACGCACGAAGAGGTGAAAACAAACTAAAAATAATTCTCACCAGCGCAGCGATCGAGCGCTTAAAAGCAAGCCATTTATACAAACAAACATATGTACATATATAGACATTGGTCGGCCAAAAACCGTTTGGCTTTACCTGCGCTTCAAAAGAGCGCGTCAAGACCCATAAACAAACCTAGCAGCCGGAGAGCAGTAGTAGGTGCACGTCGGACAGACGGACGAACCGACGGGTTCGCGTTGGCTACTTGTTACTCTTGGCTTCAAACACACATTCGTAGACGTGGCAAGACTATGCCACATTTTCCAGCGTCAACAGAGAGCCATACCTAGCGAGAGAGAGAGAGAGAGAGCAAGCCAAAGAGAGAGCGCAGCCGAATTCAAGATCCGGTAATCTACTGTGCATGTTCTTGGTAACAACTGTCTTTTTTGTGCTCCCAACTGCATTGTTTTTCAAAAACAACTGTAAGCCGTTATGATCTTTGGATTTCTCTGCTTTGAATTCTGAGCTGCAAATGGGACGACTTCATATGACCCAAATATTTCTAAATATTATGTATACGTAGTTACATTGTTGTAACTCCGCGATCCTCTTCGGTATTGGGGTTACTTGTAAACGTGCATTAGTAAGCCTAGGCACAAAAGTTTGCCCAATGCAACAAATACGCAATGTTGCCGTTTTATGGCTCAACTCGTTTGTAGACAATATACAATACATAAATTTGTGAGTAAATTGTTAATAGCATACTACTTATTTGTTAACTGAGGCATTACCAACTAACCGATATTAATCTATCAGACTATATCTAATTGAAGCCATAAAATGAACGACAAACGAGTTAACCGTAACGGACCATTGATTTTTGAAGTTGTATAAACTCTGCTTTATTTGTAACTTATTTTACAACTTGGCACAAACGATCCAGCGAGCTAGTGCAAATTTACTAAATTCCAGAGCACATTTCTTGCAATCTCAATGTCCAAAATATCAAAAATGTACGAGTTACTAAAATCAGAACGATGATGAAAGTAACAGACTGCGACTAAATGCTGTAACTTCCTAGCTATAAATTACAGCAAGTTTAGAACTTCTGACTAGCGCGTCTGATAGAATCGAGCCGTATACCCTTGTATAGCTATTAAAGCGTAAATTAAAATTTTCATAGAGTGTTTCTTGATTTAGCTATTGGTTTGGAAGATATAGAATTTTAACCCTCTAACAGGCAAAACTAAACTCCTGGTTAACAACTAAGTTAATTATGACCATCAACATGTTTTTTGAGTTCACAGGTGGAAAAGCCTTGCTGGTTTAAGCCCAAAACAAAGAAACAGGTCTACTTCCTATCAATAATTTTTTTTTGATATTATAAGTATCGTGTTGCAAAAAAAGAGTTTGTTAGTCGAGCAGCATATATTTGCATTTCATTTGGGGGAAAAACATTGCGTATAAGTATGGCAACTTCACTTATCACCTATCGGATCTCACTTATAAAAACCAGTCAGTACCATTTTAGATTTCGAAGCGGTAAGCAAATTCAGTGGAGTTACACAAGCCAAACACTCCCACCAACACCCCACTTATATGAATACTGCAGAAGATGATGCTTTACTCATCAAAGTCTTTGGAGCTGAACAATTTCATGAGCCCATCGTTTTGGAGTCCGAAGCAATGGATCCAATCTTCTCGTCTCCAAACGATGTAGATTTCCAACGATCTCTTTGTCTCGTTTGTTATACAGACATCCCTTTTTGAAAGGGAACAAAATTATATGAGCTGCCCAAATTGGGATAACTGGATAATCGAACTTAGAAATTAGTTTGTATACCAAAGTATTAGTAACCACCTTTTACGTTATTTTTGAACTGGACGTTAAGCTTTCTGAAAAAGTGTCTCTATTTGTTTCTTCTACAATGAAAAAAGCTATCGCGTTCTTAAAGAAATATTAGATAATTTCTAGAAGTGTTTCAATGTTTTTTATACATTTGTAAGCCTTAGTGGTCCAGAAAGCAACTTTAATGACATGCGTAATTGCACCGTTCCCACAAGGGTAGATGACTTTGGGACCAGTAATCTTAAGCTTTTGGTTCTCCAATAGAGAGTGGGCTCTTCCTGCCGTGCTGATATCAATGATCTTGCTGCGGTGAATAAAATGCTACAGATATTTCGCTGTGTTTTCTAAAGTAATAACATCATCAATTAAGTTTCTCTTTAGGACATACATATTTGTCGAAAGATTAGAGCTGCGATAAAAACAGATATGGAGTTAATGGAGTCGTGAATACAAATCCAACAAGACTAAAATGTAGTAAATCGAATGTACAAGTCAATAGTTATAGCCTTTTAAAAATTTTGTCGAAAACTGAAACTGTCTTTTCTTTATCTTTAGCGTTCTGAATTTTGGTACACATAAAGTACATTTATAGCCAAAAAATATTTGTTCTGGAGTTTCCTTCTCTTTCCCCCCCATGTGCACCCTATGAGCAAAACAATAAAATTTTTCATGAAATAATTATAGAATTACTATTTCACATTTTTGGTTTAATAGGACGTCCTACAAACTTTTCACAGATTGACGAACTGCTGGCCAATTTTTAAAAAAATTATTAAATACAAAATTTTCAATAACTCTTAAAAAATTGCTTTAAAATTCCATTATCAATGAAAAATAGTGCAATTTACAATGTACTTGTCTCGTCACATACACTCCCGGTCACTTTATTAAGAACACAAAATTTTTTGTGTTTACAAGTCTATATTTTCGAAACTAATAAAGATAACGGACTGAAATAAAATTCCTTTGTTAAACAAATCAATTTGCAGTGCAGTCAAAAAAAAATTAGGTGGCTATCTGCTTTAGGTCAAAAATTAAAAATATTTTTGAAAATGAGCAGTAAATACAGAAAACTTTTTTTGGGCCACTTGATTAAGGACAGTCGTTTTGGTTGGTGATGTAGGTGAATCATAATATATATATAATAATAATAATAATATGTGTACAGGGTATAAAAAAGCTCTGGCGCACCATTATCTCATCTCGTTTACTTCATCGACGGTCAAATTCTCACCTAAATTCAGCATTACTTCATGCAACTCAGCAGACAATATGAAACCATCACCGTCCTTATGAAATATCAAGAATGCGTCGCGGAGCCTGATCCAGAAAGCGCATAACGGCGCCCAGCTCTGTAGCAGTCACTATACCGAAAAGTGCAAAAGCTTCTCTAAATTCTCAATGTATATATTTCTTATTAAAAGGTCTATAAATAAAATATACAGACTAGCTCCGCGGTATATGATTATTCGTACTTAACTGGCCATAACAACCCGTTATCGGTTTTTGATCTGATGGAGAGCACTGTCCCAGGTTTCCCTGCTTTGCGCCCCTTTTCCAATCGCCGAAATGCCAAAGTAGGGCCCTTTGACGCCACCCTTCAACAGCCGCTTTGAATACGCACAAGATGATCAAGCCAGCGCTTGACCATGTCAAGGTCATCTTATAGCTCATAGAGTTCCTCTGAGTACAGACTCCTTCCAGCGGAGACATGGTATGCTCCTTCGTCGCCTCCCTTCGACACTCGCATTGAAGACCGTTCTCGCAGTATCATGTCCTTGACTTAGCCAGCGGAGTCGCTGAATTTTAATTCGTTTGACTATATCAATATCGTCTTAGAGCTTATAAAGTTCGTCGTTCCATCGTATGATGTAGGGCAAAAAAAAACCCATTAAGTTTTAAACTCGTCTAATCACAGAAATTCTTTTTTCAAAAATATATATGTATATAATATCCCACTGCAAATGTGTATTTGAATTGTGTGCCCCGGGAAGCTAATACAAACCCAAATTTTTTTGCGTTTTGAAGTATGCAGAATAATCTTTTTCACTTTTGGCACTGTTTTTTTCAAAGAGCATGAAAGTAATAGAGTGGAATCCTTGGCCGTTTCATTGAGTCGACTTGCTGAAAAACGACCATTTCCCAAGGCAGTGTATACATGTGCCTAGTTTTTGCTCTATCTTTTTCTCAATTTTAGTTATGAGCAAGTTGGTCTAACCGACACAGCAACACAAACTGCAGCGCAGCGGTGAATCAAATCGAAGTGAAAACGATATTATTGAAAAAACCTAAATAAAACAGTTTATTGGAACAGGAGTACTGGTACTATCTTAATAATAGTGCCCGTATCCGAAATAGGTTTCGGTTTGAATCCCTGGTAACCTGGTAACAATTTTAACCCTTTGGAGCATACATTTTTTTAGCTTGATCGTGAAAAATCTTTCTCGCTGGTTTTTTTTGGAGTCAACGACTACGAGTCTGCTATCAGGTTTGCTAAATTGAAAAGGGTAAACACCGTATTTTCAATCTTCAAAAATATCTATGAGTTTTCATTCAGGAATTCTCAGGGTCACCGAATGTACGTAGCTTGTATTGCTTTTGAAATCAGCGACCCCAAAATCACCTTAGTAAATAATTTCTTAGAGCTCCTTTTGCGCATCCGCTAAATTCGAAAACCTGACATCGATTTCATAGTCAGTGACCTTAAAGATACACTCTCACTAAATTTTAAGTTATTTCCAGGATTGAATTCTTAAAAACTTTGGAGTCGAACTCGAAAACCAAAACAGCAGCTAAGCCTCATCGCTGAGGTTCCTCTATAAGTGGGTTGTCAGCATTTCTCAAAGGGTGAAAGATAAAACTGCGTCCCGTAAGGGTCAGAGCAAGTATTTATGTGTTTTAAGATTTCAGTAAAGTCCGTATGAAAACAGACGAAGCTCCTTCCATAGGTTATAAGATGAACCTGCTAGCTATGTTAGTTAATAGGTCAATGTTTTATAGCATAAAATAATCCTGAAATGAACAAAAAAAAAAATAAACGACGTTAAAAAGAAAAGTGACTGTTTAGCATAAATTTAATTTGGTAAAATCGAAAGCGCTCTTTGTTTTTTTTTTTTCTACAGACTCGATCGTTCGACGTTGAATCATACATAATAAATACCTAGGAAATTGTTGTCTAACTTATTTTTTTGGTTACAGTTCTTAAGCTTTGTCATATTTACCGCTGCCGTCACATTGATCTTATGAGTAGATTTCTTTAACAGTTTTTCAGTTACTTGTTATACATATATATATTTTTAATAAAATATGTCCATATATGTAGTTGTACATAAGAGCTTAACAATAGATGCTCTTATTAATTGTAGTAAGTATTACTTCTACTTAAGAATCGCAATTTGTATTACATTGCCGGCGGTTTAAATTTCTTTACCGTGCCAATTAATACTCTTATGTCTGCGTATAGAACATACTTAATATGTTTCTATATATTTACTGTTAACACATACATACATGCACTCTAGTTTTAGTACGGTTTTTGCTCGGCTTATTCCTCCTTCGTTAACTTTTATTCAGGTTGTGAACTAGCCAGCAAAACAGAAGTAAGGCGTTTTACGTCAACAATACACAGCCGCTATGAACTGTGGGCAGTTCATAAAGTTTGCAGACTTCCAAAAAAGTAGCTGACACAATGTGAATTCAGCCAATACCGTTGAATTTTCCAGTGAAATAACTTTGTTATATAGAAACTTCGATGAGTCATTATAGTTTAGTCTAGGCATTGTCAAAGTTCTATCTCTTTCTTTTGAAACACTCAGAGATTTAAACATCCTCCTTTGCTGCTCTTATTCTAAGTAAAGGTTTCAACAAAGTTAATGAATGAAGAAAATTGCCCGAATTTCCACCGCCAATTCTTCACTCTTATCTGAATCCGTAAGAATAGAATATATATTTGAGATAACTGAACTCTACGACTTTCTAAAACACTGTTGATTATCTCTTCGTCGAACGTGTTGTCTCTAGTCTGCACTTTCCCTACATTTCGTGACTTTTAAACCCAATCCAAACCTACTGTATTCACTTTAAACCGGTGCTTTAGTACTGGCACTATTGGTGCGTTAGACGGTTTTATTTAGGTTTTCTTTTTTCAATAATATCGTTTTCCCTGCCTTGGGAATGTTCGCTTTTCAGCAAGTCGACTCAATGTAACAGCCAAGGGATCCAATCTATTACTTTCATGCTGTTTGACAAAAACTGTGCCAAAAGTGAACTACAAAATAAAGAAGTGGGAGCGAGAATCAGATTGTGTTGTCTAGTGTTCCACCAGCTGCTGCACCAGCAGCGTTATTATTATGCGACAATCACTATGTATAGCAGAAGCTTAAGGAATTCTCTGTAACATGCATTTTAAATTTTGAAAATATCTTTACTCTTTCGAAAGTTATGAATGTTGCCGATAAGAAGTCAAATCGCCCCACTGTGCGACGTAAACACACAACATGAAAAAACCGAAATCGTACCGGTTTTATTACGTTGGTTTCAATTCGGGTTTTTCGGAAAAATTCTAACGGTTAACGGTTATCGGTTTTTCTAAAAAAAAATTTATTTCGGTTAAGGTACCGTAATTTAAAATTCAATTGGTTGTTTTGGATAACGGTTACGGTTTGAATCCCTGATCCAAACATAGAAAGATTCCAATAATGTGTGGCGGTTATCCTTTACAGCATTGTTTCAGCGAAATTCTTCAATAAACAAGTTCGAAGTCATTTGCAATTAGCGCTTAAATGCACGTCTTCTATCATTTTTAAAATCATCAAAGTTTCATTTACAAAGGTATGGTAATAAATGTGCCGATTTCAGGACTGCAACAAAATTTCAATTTACAACAATGTTAGGGTTATTATTTATGTTACAGCAAGCAAATTTGCAAACAGTACAGTTATCCCTATTATTATTTAACGAAAACTCCAATGTACATCTGGAAAGGGAAAATTATAAGGGCCCTTCTCTTATCGCTTTGGGTTATTTCATTACGTCTTCCATTGGTACTGTCTTGCGGTCCCACCTTGAGCACTCCGGCCCATTTTGAAAGTTCTCGACTTAGTCTGTCTGCCATGCCTCTATACGCTTGACACCTTGTACTATATACGCTTGATAAAATACATTTTTTCGAGTAAATTATAATTGTGTTATTGAAAAGTAATGCACCGTGACGGTTGGGTTGTTTTCTGCCCCGCCTACTGAGCTTGTAGAATCTCTGCCAGTCCTATATCTGACATAAAGCTAGTTATCTTGGATGGTTCCAAGCGGGTTGCGCAAAGCATCGTGATTTTTTACCCACCTAGAGGGACATTCTTCTCGCCAGAGCATCGCAGTCAACTAGTACGTGCAGCGAGGATTCCTACTCAAGTTTACAAAACCAAATGAAGCTGTTGACAAGCAGCTTGCTCAAGTATACTTTCAGCCTTCAGTGTCCAGAAAGCAGACCATTCATAATTCCAACGGGAGTACTTTCCTTTTGAGAGATTTGGTTGAACCTATTCAAGTTATAGGAGCCGCGGAACTGTTTGGCCTGTCTGGAGCCTAGAGCACAGATGCAGTCTATGGTGCGTCTCAGTCTTTTTTTGTTAGAATGGGAGTTTGTTTCGTCGTCCTATAAGGTCTAGTTTTGATTCGGATTTCGCGTGGCAGCATAGAGTTTATTCTAGTTTTCCTTTGCATCGGACTGACTATTTTAATATAGTGCTAGTTCTCTATTCTGGTAATTCGTGTCCATCGGTCGGTGGCGTTAACTTGGGTGATGCTGGTGCTATGTGCCCATAAAAGCATCATTTGATAAAAAGCCATCCGTGTAGCAAAACTATGGGGTGTCCATGCTTGTTTTTTGCTCGCAGTAGTGCTGAAGCTCTGCGTGATATAGTACTCAATTGCAATTTAAGCTCTGGGTTAGAAAACTCCAAACGTGACGTCACAATACAAATCTATTATATATAAAGACTATAGAAAAAATTTGGAGCCCTTTTTCACCAACTATATGGAAACATATATGTGTGAAATTTATAGCATTGTGTTGGGAATTTTCATAAGTGCGATAGTGTTGTTCAAAATCTTCAAAAATTTGATGACGTCATTTATGAAAATCGCTTGAATGTAATTATTGCATGTACCAATCAGGTTATTCATTATTAACCTTTTGCTATACAAGCTATCGATCATATTCAAGCTTAGCTTTTCGCCAACATAACGATAAGTAAGCACTCTAAATGAAAAACGCTAATGTAATATTTGCCATATATCCGATTACCACCTTTATGAAATAACATGTGTCAATGGAAACAATTTGTATATATTGTATAAGCGATGTCTTGTTTGCATAGATCCGATTATCAAACACATATATGACTGTACTTTCGCTATTGCATATAAACGATATCTACTGTAACCGATTAGCGTTTGTTTGAAATATTTTGCATATAATCGCTTATATGCAACAACTGCTCTGCATTTTCGCCATTGAACCTCTGTAGTTGCATGAGTCCCCGCAGGCGCTTGTCCTTCGTGCGTTTTCGTGTTAAAGTTGTGCCAACTTTTGTTTCGCCTCTCGCATCAATTGTGTAAAGCTGTGCGATTGCGCAGCTTATATTTCGCGTCGGCAACAATACCACAATGACAAACAACCAACCACCGACCAGCCGACCAACAAGCAACAACAAACAAGCAACACACCAACAACCACATGAACCAGCTAGTGAGCTAGTCAGGCAACCTTATGGTAACGGCGTTTGGCGAGAGGAGACGCGAGGCGAGGCGAGACGACGTGACGTGACGCGCGGCGACGCGACGCTACGGCCGGTCGTCGGTGCACATGCGCATTGCTACGAACTTCTGTTGGCAAAACGCAAGCTAAAACCAGTTATAAGTCAACTTTCATTCCAAGCAGACGTGTCAGTGGTACGGTACACGGAACGCGGCGGTTTTTATTTTGCTGTTGTGTTTGGCAACACGGCGTAGCTACTATACGGTTTTAATATACTGCTGCTTACATATGTATGTACAAAATAGCCATGCATATGAAATCGTGAAATAAGTTCACGTTCATTTTTGTGAATTTAAGGTGCAATCCAGGCCGAAATAAGATTGCTGTTATTTTGTGTGTTTATTATTTTTGAGTTTTTTTGTGTGTTTGTGTTTTTTTTTTTTTGCTGTTTGTTGGGGCTGTTTTGTTTGTTATTGTTGTGGTTTGTTTAGTGAGTGAATTGAATTCGGTTTCTAAAGTGTGTGTCCGCCAAACCAAATTCGATACAAAAGCTAATGACTATAGGAAGAAAAACTCAACAAGAGATTGTTCCAAATACGCACATATGTCTATGTATTATGGCATTCTTTATATATGTGTGTGTGTATGTGTGTGAAAAAAAAAAAAACACCTTTCTTGGTATATAAAATTCTTTTTGTGTGTATTTTTTTGGGACTTTCTCATATGGTTTCAATTAACATCTTTTATATCGAATTAGTAAAACACAAGTTGAAATTCGTTAAACTGGGTTACTCTATGTGAACGCCAAGTGATACTGCTGTTATTAATAATAAAATATACGTTATGAATAATACACAATAGCCAATGGTCTCCGAGACTTACAATAAATGAAAGTTGTTTAGCAAACTCCCAAGTTGTCGATTTTGGTTCTAATGCTTTTTTTTTTTTTATAAATAACAATATATGTATGGTATATGTGCTGGTCGCTACCCTCTCTATAACAACGAGCAAGTTTATCAGCCGCAGGCTTCAGCTGGCCAACCAACGTTTTCAGAAGAAACTTTCCATTTCGAAACTACTTTTGCCTTTAAAGCCATAAGCTTGACATGCTAAAGCGCCTGCCATATTGGCCAGAATGGTACCCTAGTCTTATATGTACATGGCCATAACTTGAATAACTTGAACAATATGTAATTGAGAAATTTGCATTTAAATATAACCGCTACCAACTGTACATGCCAATGATAATAATTAGTTAATTCAAGAGCAAAATCATGATCAATTATAATTAAATACCATAATAATAATCGCAATATGCAAAATGTGTAAATTTTGGCCGGTAACTGAACTCAATTGTAAAAAAAAGGAGAAAAAAAATTGCAACTAGCCTTCATGTGTTTTTTGTTTTTACACTTTTCGCAGTGTATAGTATTATAAGTTTATCAAAATGTTTGTCAGCCTCCGTTATTTCTTTGCTTGTGGCTTAAACCAGTGGCGTAGCTACCTTTTTGCCAAGGGGGGGCAAAATAACTCAGTATTAAGCTCTATATACAGTGAAAACTCTCTACATTAGAGCTGGAAAACCATCGATGTTCAATAAAATCGATGTTTTAATTAGAATTTCATACATTGGCTTCAAATTTTTAAATATTTAATTATAGTTTTTAGTATTTTTTACGCCAGATTCGTATTTTTATTATTAGAAACTTTTTCTGCTTCTGCTGTCTTCCTTTTGACTTAAACATATATCATCTTTTGTTGCAGCTTACAATTGATCACTACAATTGGAGATAGGAATATAGTATTGTCTGCAGAAATTTGATGTGTTGCGTCATTAAATAGTGATAGAATCTGGACTGTATTTCAAAATACAAATTTCTTTAGCCGAAAAATGCTGAGGATCCCTTGGCGTGTTCAACAGAACAGCCGAAGTAAATTCTTTGGTCCCTTTGGTCCCCCGCCGTATCATTCCAAACGTGTCGCTACTTCCTGAATAGAGGTATTGGGAGTACTGCTTTTAAAAAATGCAACTATTCGTTTGCATTTGCTCAGAAATGGTGACAAACTTGGTAACTTAAAGAATTTTGGGCAATCAAGTTAATGGTGAGCTCACACGATTTTTGCTTATTAAAATGACCTTCTTCAAGAAGTCCCCCTCAATGAGAACTATGCACAATGTTTCAGCTATATTATCAGCCGTATGCTTAAATGGGTTTTAAAGTTTTTGAATTGACAGAACTGCATCTGAACATAACCCTTCATTTGACTTTGAGTTTCAACTACCTCTAAGTGATCTTTCAAATCTTCATAATTTTTTTTCTAGTAACACATAAGGAAGTTGTGTTTTGCTTGGTAACTTTTAGTTTGGGCCTAAAATGTGAACTAACTCTCTCTCCTCAGCGTTGACAATTCTAAATGTCTGCACTTCTAATGCAATCATATACATCACTGCTTTTGACGAGCTCTAGTTATCGAGTAAAGTCCTCGTTACAACAATTGTTCCAGGCACGTTGGCCGCGAATAGTTCTGCATCTAAATATCCTGATGCAAGTTCTTCAGATGATCCATTAAGGTTTTTTTTCTTTCCACCAGTTTTATATTACTCGATGTACCGATTGTACTTATAGTTATAGTTTGCATAACTGTGCCAAATTTTAATTGGATAGCTTTTATGGTGTAGGTGTAAACCGTAAGTCTGTCACGGGGGAAGGAGGAAAGATATCGACATAATTCGACAAACTCGTATTTTTCCAGGAAAATACGCATCTTTTAGTAAAAAATTTTTGCTCTAACTCTTATAGTCTCCGAGAATGGTGCGACAGCACGGACAGATGGAAATTGCTATATCGACTCGACTATTGCTCCTGATCATATTGTCCATGAAACATATGGTCTGCTAAGCCTCCTTCTGCCTGTTACATACATTGCATAAACCTATAATACCCTTTTACCCATGCTAGTGCAATTACTCCATAATATGAATTACTTTCAGAAGTTTCTTTGTTAATGCTATTATATATTTGATTGTGGAAAGCTCATGGCTGGGGATTGAACCCCTAAATCCCCCACAAACTACGCCACTGGCTTACACTAAGGTTGCTGCTTTTATGCTAAATATTGTACTATTTAACCGAAGTTCCAATTTTGAATTAGGGCAATTGCAGTAGGAGTTCGAAAGATCTCATCATGAACCGATACTAAACGAAAGAAACTTAAAAGTTGAAGAAAATCAAACATTTTCTATAAATGTATCTTTGGTCATATGGAATACTAGCTTACGTCAACATAAGAAAATGTTGCGCTTTTCACAAAACAAGCAGAACTATTTCTGTGTCCACTCCAAAAACCGTCAAAATTAATGTTTTTTCATGGTACAATGATTCAGTATAGCGTCACCCTGCTGACCAAACTGCTTTGGGATCACAGGTGCTATGAGCACCATCTCAAGTGATGGCCTTAACGCGCTGTTAAATCTAACCCCTCTTAAGGTCTTTGTGGGACAAGGGGCTACAAAAGCGGCTAGCAGACTTCATAACAACGTAGTCGGGACAAGCCAGCAAGCTAAGGGAAGAGTGCCAAAATGTGAAGTTTAGCTGCAAATACAATGTGGTGTGTCCCCCACGAGATTGCTAGAGCGATCCCGGGCACATACCGGTGGTGAACACCCAAACCTTTTAAAAAGACGTTGCTTCGTTTCAAAACGAAAGATGGCATTGCTTCTGTTTGGTATCTTGTTAAATATTCAAGCTACCTTGCCGTCAGTTTTCCCAACGGAAATCTACGCAATTCTAAATGCCACGAGCTTGGTCCATAAAAGAAAGCTGCGTGTAGTAACTGTCGGTATCTGTATTGACAGTCAGGCTGCGCTTAATGTCAACTATGCTCAGTGAATGTAAGACCAGAGTCGACATGTTTTCACGTGATAGTAAAGTCAGTAGATAGTGACTCGGTTCATTGACATCGAGGTATTCAGGGCAATAAGGTCACGGTCAGAGCCAATGGGGCCTGGGAACTGGTTGGATGGATAGCAGCGGTCCACACAGACAAAATCTGTAGGGAACGCTGGAAATCAGAAGAGTTCCGACTGGTCAGAAGAGTTCCGACTGAACGGAACACTTTCTATGTCATTGACAGGTCTTTGCAAGGACACGAAGGCGCATTTTGGAAAGTGATAGACCCCGCATGAAGGAGACATATGTATACTCTTCCCTTACGCAGTCATCACGAATTCCTACGTGAGTCTGGAAGATTGCGTTAGTGGGGCACACCTATGTCAGCCTACTCGGTTTTCGCACTCTTGTTCTCATCTCAACTGTCCACTTACTCTCTTAACTTTCTCTATAGGGCATGGAATGGCTCTTATAATCTAAGCATATTTTGGGCAAAAGTCGTTATCTCTCTAAGGAGCGATTGTAGTACGCGTTTAGAGTATAGAAACTGCGGTGGTTTAGTTTTAGTTTAGCTTGCCGGTTGCTTTGTTTTCTTTGCTTTTTAATCAAAAGTCATTGCACCGAAGTGGTAAATTTTATTACAATATTGTTGTATATTGTGTATTTGCAGTAATTTAATTATGCTGTGGAAACTCACTGTGAATGCAAAGTGAAAATCTAATGAACGAATGACGCCTCCTCTCTCCTCTCATCATCTAATACATAAATAATTTAATAAATATTCAACTACAGTATATATATGTGTATAAATATATGTACATAGTGTTTATAAATGTAAATCTAAAGTTATTGCTGGGCATGTTACAACATCTATAAAGCCAACAAAAAGCAGCAGCAGCGGCAACTACAACAACAACAACAACAACACCAACAGCAGCAGCAACAAACACGACAAACAATGTTTGGCTACAACTTCGAATTAAGAGCAACTCGGCGGTTAGTAGTATGCTTATCATCAAAGAAAGTCATCCCAATGTCGAAACAGTTGCTCTTTGTAGTGCTAATGATGCTCTTCACAGCCGGATATTGCCAAAGTAAGTTTTTTACATATGAGTTTCGAATACTACATATATATATGTATATACAGTCAAACCTGCTAAAGTTGGACACTCACAATTCAAGAATTTTTGGCCAACTTATGAGGGTGTTTCTTTAATGTTTTAAACTTTATATTATAGATTATGATTGTTTTTAACATAAAAATTTGTATAATCGTATATGTTTATACATACATACATAAATTAAAGTTTAAAATAATAGTTGCGAATTTTGTTTCAAGAGTACTGTAAATTTTATAAAACTAAAAATTGCACTTAAAATCTAATGTTACTTAAGAGAATCCTTTAAATTTGCTTATTTATAAGATTTTGGATTTCATTCAAAAATTGTATAAGCAACGAGTTTACTGCATCCAATTTCGTTCAATTGTAATTTTTTCCATTGATTTGGATTTTTTTTATGATTCGAAAATGCAGCCTTTGTATTTTCATACCAAACATTGCTATGGTTTTAAGGTGGCCAACTTTTCCAAATTCTAAAATCGCTCAAAATGTGGCCAACTTACAAGATATGCAGGTGCAAGTTAGGCAGCTAAAAATTTGAGTTTTTGTAATAATATATTTTGGTTTCGCTGAAAAGTGTCCAACTTAAGGAGGTGGCCAACTTAGCAGGTTTGACTGTACATGCTTAGTAGAGTTTAATTTTATAAAATGTTGGCTTAAAAATTAAATTATAGCGACAGCTTCTTCCTCTTTAAGTTTGTCTCGTACCATGAACTAGAATAAACAATGGCTAATTTAAGTGTGCGAAACTTTCGCACATATGTTACATATTATATACATATGTATGTATGTAAGATTATGTACATACATATGTATGAGCTTAAGTTCATTTGCCCCAACCATAAAGAAGAAGTTCAAGACAGTGACAAAGTTTTGCCCAAAGTTTGTGTATATACTCTATAGTAGAGTACAGTTAATACTAAATTTGCACACAATATTTAATTATAGGTCATAGCCACTGTTTTATGCATATTTTTCAAAGCCACAAACAAGCTTTTACGCATATGCAATCGATGGTGTCTGTCGAGTCGGTCGAGTCCGTCGAGTCCGTCACTGCTTTATGTTTCTATAGATTGGCTAAAACATGGAAAACTCTAAGATAGCATTTTTAACCGGTGTACGTTCATATACTACAGCAACAAAACCGGATCGTTGAGTTTCAAGTCTATAACGAATGCAGCTTTTATATCAATGGGCATTAATAACATCATCGATATTAGCAACTTTTCGTATGGTCAGCGGCATTTTGCACGGACGGAAGACAAAAGCCTGATGACGTCAACGGCTGCATTCAAGATTTGGACCAAGGTCATGGTCAAATATTGTAGTACATAGTATATGCAAAACAGCAAGCTTGATATAAGTATAACATTATAAAAGTGCATTCAATAGTTGGTTTACTATAGACAAAAGCAACAATCACTTTTCCAAAAAAAAAAAAATCGAATCTCTTTTTTTGTCGGCAAATTGATATAATACAGAGTGTTTAAGCTCGCGGTCCGGCATGTCCTTTAGGATGGCCGCTGCGTTGGCGTAGCGGTTAAATGCAGTCTCTCGAATAGAAAATAATTACACGGTACCATAACAGGTGCTTGTGGAGAGTTATTAATGGTTAAAATGCAATTTTCGATAAATTTGATGCAGCCAAACCCGTTTTTTCCTAGAAAATCAAATTTCTATGCAAATTTTTATATGTAGCGTTGGGGAGTGGGGGGTTGATTCGTCAAAAAGTCAACGTACAAAATTCGATTGTTTTAACTTATATTTTAACATGTTCATAAACTATAACTTATATGGAGGGATTCAAACCGAAACATATCTCGAATACGGTTACTTTACAAATTCAAATTTTTTGTTGTTGAAAATCCTGTGATGCTGCTAGTGTTGCTGTGTCTGTTAGACCGACTCACTCGTAGCCAAAATTGAAAACGCACATGTCTTGGGAATGATCGCTTTTCAGCAAGTCGACTCAGTGTAAGGATTCCTCTCTATTACTTTCAATGTCTTTGGCAAAAACAGTACCTAAAGAAAACTGAAAAAAAAGAAGTGGGATCGAGAAACAGTTTGTGTTGACTTGTGTTTCACTTCAAAATTTATGAATGTTGCCAATAAGAAGTCAAAAACATGAAAAAATATGTATTCAGTTAGTTCTGAAAAATTATAACGCTTATCGGGTTTTCTAAAAAATGAATTTCGGCTACGGTTTCCAAATACAATCGGTTGTTTTTGATAACGGTTACGATTACGGTTTGAATCCCTGCTTATATATTTTAAACTTTGTAATCGATCTTGATTATTATAACTTGTACACATAGTGTAAAAAGGCTGTTCATAAATGACGTCACCAAAATCTTGAAGATTGTCACATTTAGGCAAACCCCGCTACCCCTAATTTGACGTCACAAATCGTGCAACCAAAAAGACAAATCAACTTTGGGCATTACTAGAAACTTGGAATAGAATATCAACTGAATTCTTGCAGATAGACTGCGGTTATGAATGCGAAAGGAGGATATTTTGGAACACCGTACTTTGAATAATATAAAGATTCAATTTCTTTACATAATAAATCCTTTACATAATAATACCCTTTTATTATGTATTAATAATTAATAATATAATGATTCAATTTCTTTACATAATATACCTTTTTATTATGTATTAGTGCTTTGAGCAATGTACATACAGTTTTCAAATAATTATGACAAATCCAAAAATAATAAGAACAGAAAATTGTGAATACTTATACCTAGGACCATTCACTATCAAACTTGAAAAAATATAACGTATTGACGCATGACAAATAAAATGCTTCATTCTCTACGATAGAGTTACGTTTTTAACCCTTTAGCGACTTACTGAGAAGATACTGTCACTATAAGCGCGATTTCTGAGCTTATAAAGGATGTACTTTTCGAACGCATATATTCAAAAATAGGTGGCGCCACCAGTAGTGGTCATATTTAAAAGGACCTGTGCACCTTATGCGCATTCTACTCCTGACCCTCAAATGCCAGATTGCTTTTCTTAATTGGCTATAAGAAGCTGTTACCGGGTTGCGGCCTGATGTAAAGCACTCCTCCAATCGGTGATGCCAAAAGGTAGCTCACTATCTGGTCCTTCAGCCTCTTTGGCGCCTCCCTTCAACAGCCGCATTGAATACCATGACCTAGCCAGCGGAGCCGCTGGATTTTAAACCGCTTGATTATGTATGAGCGAAGAGCTCATTGTTGCTAACGCGTAGAGGGTCAAAACTCTTACGTAGTACTTTCCGCGTCATCACGCAGGCTTCAGCGCCATAAAGCTAAATGGGTAGAATGAGCGTCGTATAGAGTGGTAGTTTTGTCTGGCGAGAGTAGTCTCTACAAGTCATTTGCCTACTGAGACCAAAGAAACATCTATTGCCAAGAGTGATTCTCCGCTTGATCTCCATGCTGACATCGTTTTTCATTGTGACATCAAAAGTATAGTTTTCAACATAAATCTGAGAGTCCAACCCAAAGAAAACATACACTTTGTCCTTTTCTCTTTTACAACCAGATCCACCCTGGCAGATTCTTTTTCAAAGGCTGATATCGATTTCATCTGCATATCCAAGCAACTGGACACTTTTATAGAACATAGTTCTGTACCGCTCTACTTCGGCCTTCCGCAACACATTCTCCATCGCAAAGTTGAATATGTTTCAGGAGAGGGCATGGCCTTGCCCAAAGCCTCGCTTGGTATCAACACGCTCGGAGAAGCTCTTTCCTAACTAGACTGAGCTACGTGTTTTGCTCAACTTCATTCCAAACTCAGACAGTGCGGCATATACGCGATCCCTCAATGAGCAGCGTTATAATCGACAAAGAGATGATGGAGATTATTGATTTGTTAACTTTAGGGTGTTCCTAGCCGAGGATTTTACGTTTTTCTTTGGGGGGAGTTTTTGACGCGGCAATCGAAACCCATTTAGAGCCCACGAAAGGCTTCGCTGCGCACATTAGCTTACTATCGTAACACCGGTTGGCGACTAGAGCAGCTATCCAGGTAGCAGCAAGTGGATGTTGTGCGTCAACTTGGTTAAGTTGGAGACATGGTATCAGCCTGGCCATTTCTTCACCCTGTTCCCTTAGAAGCCAGAGATATCCGGACTGCTGGTATAAGCCATTTCACCCACCACAAATCTAAAATGCTGACCTTTGATTTGTATTTAAAATCTCTTCTAAGACTGAGTTGCTTTGAAAGAGATTAGAGGCCCAGCATTAATTAGAAATTAAAATAATTACCATTTATCTATAGATTTTGTCATTTGTATTCATTCATGTTTCCGTTTTTCCGAAATTTTAAATGAATTTGAGTATTTATTTAAAATATGGAAGCAGTTATCCTAGAGTGCGAAACTCGGATACATCTGTTCCTTAAAATTCTGTAAATTCATTTCCTGGGTGAATATTATACTTCTTTCGCACGCCTTATATTGTTTTTTTTTTTTTTTAATAACAACAAAAAGTTAATTTAATTCAATAGAACGATATTGTGATGTAATATAATTAATGTTTTGGGAACTGTATGTTGAAAGACCTTTTATGGACTTTTTCTGGCATTAAGCTGAGAGCTGTTTTCATTTAACTACTCTCTATTTTATATGATTTTGTCAAAAGATATAAAGATAGAAACTCAAATTCGAAATTTAATTGGCGTCTTTGTAAATGCTTATAAAACACAATTCTGAGAATATTCCAAGCCATTCTTAAGTTTTAGCAAAATCCGTTTTATTATTCTTATGAGAATAAAATGAACAACAGCAAAATGTTCGTGTGAAAGACATTAGTATACAAAATGGACAGATTTTATGCAAATTTTACTATTATTATTATTAATTTTCTTTTTTTTCGTTTTAATTCACGAAATAAATTGGGCATGGGGTCAAGTTCTTTCATTTCTCATTCATCGTAAATCGTAAAATGTTTTCGCTTTTTTTTTTAGTTTGTGGCCCGCCCGCGGTCCCTCTTAATGCCAAAGTGCGCACAGTACCTGGAGAAGCTGGAATTAAAGAAGCTATCTATGAATGCGATGCGGGCTATGAGCTGTTCGGCTCATCGTCCATAAAATGTGATGCGCGTACCGGTTGGGATCGAGACCTGCCCTTTTGTGGAGTAAATGTGGCGTATCGTAAGCCAGTAAATCAAAGCTCCTATACGCGCAGTGGGCCCGCAAGCTTTGCCAACGACGGCAAGCCGGGTAATAAGAATCCTGATGGGCAAGAATGCTCGGAAACCCAAAAGGAGCCATCGCCGTGGTGGCGTGTTGATTTACTGGCACCACAGGCGGTACATGTAGTGCGCATTACTACAAGAGGCTGCTGTGGGCATCAGCCGCTGCAGGATCTGGAGATACGTGTTGGCAATAGCAGCGCAGATCTGCAACGAAATCCACTTTGTGCCTGGTATCCGGGCACACTCGATGAAGGTGTTGTCAAAACGTTTACATGTGCACGGCCGCTTGTGGGCCAGTACGTGGCCATACAATTGGTCGGCGTTGAGGGCAGCCTAAGTCTATGTGAAGTGGAAACTTTTACCAATGATGAGTTTTCCGTTGATCGTTGCTTGAGCCCCAAGCTTAGCGTTGACACCGTGGTGACAACATTTTCGAAAACGTGCTACGACTTTCATATCACCAAAGGGGAAAGCTTTGAAAAAGCGCAAAGCATTTGCAAGCAAACAGGTAAATGGAGGTCACATTCAAATTGTTGAAAACATTTGTTGGAAATATTCTCATTATCGTTTTTTTTTTTCATTATTTTTTATATTTTTATTGTTTAACATTATAGGCGGTGACTTGGTACATAATTTTCGAGGTCCAACTAGCCAGTACATACTTTCTGAGCTGGAAAGGCGTAAATCGGAGTTAAAACCACAGTTAGTTTGGATTGGTGCACAAAAGGAGCCCGGCATAACATCGCGCACATGGAAATGGGTGAATGGTATGATTATATCCTTATATCCAAGCATAACGAGTACTAAATGCTTACATTTTATCAAAAAATATCAAACATATTCAGTCCCATTCTGGAAATCGTCTTCGAGTTTATTAAAGCCTTCTTATTCCTCCAACCGAAATTTGGTCAACGTAATTTAAAGATAGATTATGATAGGTATGTGATATAAAAGCTGTGCTCAAAAAAACGTAATACAAAAAAGTTCCTTATTCTATTGAATTGACGAATTTTCAGAATGTTATCAGTTAGTCATGTGCAATTTGAAAAACACCGAAATATCTAAATCAATAGCGGCGTTTCCGAGACTACGAAACGCTCCCAAATTCATACTCATGGCTCACAGTTTTTATCAAGCAGAACCTATTTAAAACTGTAACTTAAAATATTTTAAAAATGGAATGCAATACTTAGAAAAATTTAACGCAGAAAGGTTTATTGATGTCTAAATTTCGTCCCTACAACTTTTTTTTAAGGACTTAAAGCATAAAAACTAAAAAATACTCATAAATTAAATTTCAACCATTTTTTTTTAAAGTTGAATAATCAAAATTTGTGGCACATTTTGTAAATTTTAAATTCTTTTCTTTGGTTGATTACCAACTCTACCAGCTTTCAAGCGGTCTAGGGGACTGGTTTTCATCCATTCCTAGTGCTATTTTTATTGGAAACTATAAATTATTTAAGCGTTTAAGACTAGACATATTTTTT
Organism: Chymomyza caudatula; assembly: GCA_035041775.1. NCBI lineage: Eukaryota > Metazoa > Arthropoda > Insecta > Diptera > Drosophilidae > Chymomyza > Chymomyza caudatula. The sequence goes on from JAWNKW010000148.1 coordinate 612,187, forward strand.
TGAATCATTATCCGGGTAAAGACGAAAATCTTGCCTTATCCGAGATGTAGCCCTTGTAGAATCACATGCACAGAAAGGAAAATATGTTAAAAAACTTTGCGGCAGAAGCTGGAGCCTTTAGTTATATGCTCTTTTTTCGAAATGGAGACGGATTTGTCGGCTTTATTTTACGGAAAATGGCTTGTTACGGCGCATAGAAAAGCATTTGCCAGCACAAAAACTCCCAAAAAAAAACGACCTGTAAGCTACTAGCTACTCGAAAGTTGGTGATGGTCCTAACTATTAAAAGTGTATCAAATGCACTGTAATTTAGTTATTGCTAAAAACGTATTCTTAAATAAATTGATAAAGTTGTTTGTTATAGCCGAAACATTAGGAAATGATTGTGATTTTTATATTGTTTTCTATTTCTAAGATATCTTCTTTTAAAGTTTCGAGCCAATGTATTAGGATACAAATAGGTAGAAATTTATGTTGTTATTTATCAATATTTACGACTAACATTGGTTAAAACAATTAATTAAAAGTAAGAAGTTCGAAAAAAACATATTTAATTTCTAAGTTACTTAACGTAAAATAAAAGTGTTGGAAAATGCGGCATGTAGTGCTTATAAATGCGATAAAAAAAAAAAACTATTGACAAATTGGTGGCCCAAATATTTTATAAGTGTATTTTTGTTTTTTAAATTAATCGCATTTATTAATCAGTGCGATCAGCGCCTAAGGCTTATTGTTTAATAGTTGTTATTACTATTATTAGTTGTGGGATTACGGATTTATTGTTCTCCGAATTTGGTCACATAAGTGTATGCATTTTTGTTGCTCAAATTTGGCGCTGGCCTAAGCCCACGCAACAAGTTATTTGAATTTTAAAAACATAGTTAAATTAATATTACTATGATGAGCAACTTATACATAGAAACATAATATACTCGCGAAACTATAATAAATACATATATATATATATTTATACTTTCAATTTGTGCCTTGTTCTAGGTGACATTGTGCAAAAGCCCACCTGGGGCAAGGATCAGCCAAACAATTATAATGGCGAGCAAAACTGTGTCGTCTTGGATGGCGGCAGAAATTGGCTTTGGAATGATGTTGGCTGTAACTTGGACTATTTGCATTTTATATGCCAACATAGTAAGCACCATTGCATATTTGAAAATTAGCAAAAACTCATTTGATTGTATTTCTCTTATTTTTTTGTAGCGCCTTTGTCCTGCGGTTCACCAGATGCTCAACAGAATACAACTGTGCTGGGCAAAAAGTTTACATTGGGTGAAAAAATTCAATATGATTGCCCAAAAGGTCATTCCCTGCTTGGTGATGCAAATCGACTTTGTAGACCCGATGGTACATGGAGTGGATTGGCGCCATCATGCAAATGTAAGTTCAATATGGCTTTTAATAACAAGCATACAAATTGTTGAGTGCTGTTTTCTGCTATGTAGATGTGGACTGTGGTTCGTTACCGGAATTGAAATTCGGCTCCATACATCTGTCGGAAGAACGCACTAGCTTTGGAGTTGTGGCCACCTATAGTTGCCATGAGAATTACACGCTTATTGGAAATGAAAATCGCACTTGTTTGCTAGAAGGCTGGAGTGGCAAACATCCGGAATGCCTGGTCGACTGGTGTCCAGATCCACAACGCATAACTGGCGGTAATGTGCGTTTTACAGATAAGCGTGCCGGTTCTACCGCAGTCTATGTATGTGATCCTGGATATGTGCTTGTCGGTGAAGCGGTATGTATTGTGCCAAGATGTGCTAAAAGTTCAGTTAAATTAAACTTTGTTCATATTTGCAGATTATTTCTTGTGGCCTTGGTGGTGAATGGTCAAGCAAAACACCATCCTGCAGATTTGTTGATTGCGGTGCGCCCGCTCGACCAGATCGGGGCCTTGCTGTACTACTAAATGGCACAACAACAGTCGATTCTGTAGTCAAATATGAATGCGATGAAGATCACTGGCTGGATGGACCCACAGAATTGTTCTGTACCAAAGATGGCAAGTGGTCGGGAGAGGCACCGGTTTGTGAGCTAGTCACATGTGAAACTCCACAAGTGCCAGCTGGCACTTTTGTCATTGGATATGACTATAATGTGCACTCAAAAATACAATATAATTGTGATCCCGGTTATGTTATGCACGGCAATCCCACACTGGAATGTTTAGACAATGGCGAATGGAGTGCCGATGCACCATTTTGTGAATGTGAGTATACAGCAGTGGCTGCTCAAAGTGCAACAAGTTTTAATGTCGATGGATTACCAACATGCAGATATCGATTGTGGTCCCATTTTGCCAATACCGTATGGCACTCATAAATATGTTACTAACACCACCTATGTGGGTTCCGAGGTGGTATTTTCCTGCACGCAATCTCATAAGTTAAGTGGTGTTCCCAAACGACAATGCTTGGAGTCAGGAACCTGGAGCGATGCTTCACCTAAATGTGAAGGTATGTTGAAATTCAATAACTGACAAATGGTATTAACTGGTTCGTTGCTACTTTTAGAAATTCGCTGCTCGGAGCCTGAATTGGCACCACATAGTCTGCTTTCGGTAACCGGCAATGATCGGATGTATGGACGCACGTTAATACGTACGGCAGAGTCAACACAAAACACCGCTCAGACCTATAAGTATGTGCCGAAATTATTATATATGAACATATCATTTAATTAAAGAATGACTGAATTATTTACTAGAATTGGCGCATTGGCTAAATATCGCTGCGAGCGCGGATACAAAATGGTTGGTGAGGCATTGGCCACTTGCACTGACCATGGACAATGGAGCGGTACAATACCAGAATGTGTTTGTAAGTGACTAATCTACGTAGCTTACTGAAAATTTGACGAAAAGCGTCTTTATTAAAACTGATTTTATTTTGCAGACGTAGAGTGTGGGGCACCCGAGAACGTGACAAACGGCAAAGTTACATTGGCCACAAATGCAACGTACTATGGTGCGGCAGCCTTATATGAGTGCAATGTCAATTTCAAATTAAATGGAGTATCTAGGCGTTTGTGTACCGAGCATGGCAACTGGAGCCACGAATCACCAGCATGCGTTGAAGTTGTCTGTGATATTCCTAATGTGAGCGATAATCTAATTGTGGAAGCGGGCGCACATGCAGTTGGATCAGTGGCCACATTCAAGTGCCAAAAGGGTCGAATAATGGTTGGAAATGATACACGCGTCTGCCAGAAGAATGGCAAATGGGCGGGCAAAAGTCCAACATGTCGACGTAAGTTTTTGATAGTTATATTTGTATTTTGTAATGCTAATTAATTTGACTTGTATGCAGCTGTCGATTGTGGACGACCCCTAGCCATAGAAAATGGCCGTGTAATTGTGGTTAATGATTCCACACTCTATGGCGGCTCTGCCGAATATCACTGCATACCAAACTACAATCGCATTGGTCAGTATTTACGCAAGTGCACGGAAGATGGAGCCTGGAGTGGCAAGCAGCCACGCTGTGAGTTAGCAACTGTTGAGGGTCAAGAGAGCTCAGAGCTGGGCACCGGTGTGGCTATTGGCGCTACTGTTATTATAGCATTACTAGTCGTTTTTGGTCTAATATTCTTGTATCGCAACAAGGCCAGACCTGTGAAGAATACAGAGAATATACAAGCAGCCGAAACAAAGGATGAACGCAATGCTGCAGTCATGTCATATTCAACGCTAGAGGCAAACAATCGTTTACATATGGATAACAATGCGTCAGCGACGTTTAATACATTCCATGGAGCGCCTCGTAGAGGTAGTGTGGACAACAATAATACTGATGCCAATAGAACAAATAATCGAGCAGGTAAGTCATAAATGATTATCAAATTAACAATTATAATTATTTTGTTAACTTTTTATTTAGAAAATATTTACGATCAAATACCAAATGAGCAGTTCTATGATGCGCCCTACGAAATGCGCACAAATGATGAGGTGTACGAACCGGAGCCTATGGCCAGCAATGTTATAACAATAAATGGTATATCTGTGCGATAAATGAAAAACATACACACATATATTGACAGTAAAAGTGATATATGGACTGGATACAATTCAACGATTAAAGTTAATTTGTGTGTTTATAATTGTATATATTATTTTAAGTGAGAGTAGGAGGACACAAACGTATCCTAAGCAAACAACAATGTATTTCAATTGTATCTATTGTATTGTTTATATCCATATTAGTAGGAATTATTATTTACTATCGCGTATCATATACCAGTTAAAAGTTTATGTACTGACTTGTTTAATATGTATTTACACTTAGTTGACAGAATTTGTATGCTCAAAAACACAAAACAACAAATTGATATAGAATGGCACGGAATAGTGGTAAAAGACCTGATTAGAGAGCCACAAAAGATCAATAAACAGAGCACGATTTTCGTTCCATGTTTTTAAATTATTATTTTAAATATTATGTATGTGTATGTATGTATATTCAAAGTGTACAATTTTGTTATGGAATGCATAAGTACTCCTTAATATATAAAAGCGTTAATTTTTACTCTAATAAATGTGGTTAACTAATTTATTCGACTAATTAAAAGTCTGTTCATTATTTATATATCTTCTTCTCACTCTCTCCTTCTCTCTCTCTCTCTGTCTTTGTCTCTTTCAGTGTGTCTTAGACTTAAGTTACCCTAAAATAGCGTTGTTAAGCAAATTGTTTAATCAATATTTGCAAAAATAATGAATATTAACTGCATAGACTTTCTTTCTTCTTCTTAACTGGCCATAACAACCCGTGTTATCGGGTTACGGCCTGATGTAAATACATTCTTTCATTGGAATTGTGTGGTCCGTGGTGGGTCCCAAACCCTAAGCACAACCCCTTTAAGGCCTGGGGTAGCTCTATTGGTCTCGAAAGAACCCAGTGTCATTGTGAGGTGGTATTCTCTAACCCGCTCACCACACGGGCCAAAAACTGCATAGACTATGGCCAAGAAAGCAGCGGTGCAACAGCTACAGGCTGATCTTCAGACCGATGAAGATTTGTACCAATTTTTGCAACGGCCGGGACTACTATGTAAGAGTTACACGGCTGCTTATTAAGAGCAAAATTTACGAGTTCAGTTTACAGTGCTGGATGTGTACTCACAATGGTGCGGTCCGTGTCTCGGAATGGTTGGGGTCTTGCGTAAAATAAAACTTGAAATTGGCGGTGATAATCTACAACTGGCTATTGTATGTAATTATATGAAGCTACACTAAGTAACAGTAAACTTAAGACTACACATTTCTTTAGTGTCAATCGGATACAATCAAGGCGTTAGCTCGATTTAACAGGAAAAGTGAGCCTACGTGGCTTTTCGTTACAGTAAGTTCATATTTACGTAGTTCGTTAGAAACATTCACATTATCATTATATTCAAGGGCGGCAAAGCAGTGAATCTTATGTATGGCACAGATGTTCCAAAATTAGTTGCTGTTATGGTAGAGGAACTAGAAAAGACGGTACAAAAAGTTCCTCGCTCTGTCGTTTATGAGATTTCAGAGCTACAGCCTATAGAAGTCGAGAAGCTTAGAGTTAAAACAGCAGCGCTTGAAAGACTAGAACAAAGTCAGCGAGATGAGCTAAAGAAAAATCGAACCGAATACTTAAATTCTGTTACTGATACAATTATGCAACATCTGCCTGATATAGGAGTAACTGTGTTCGGGCCACATGTTAGCCGGGACATGTTCAAGAAACTTGTGGAGCCCGCAGATGCCCTTAAGATTCAATGTAAAGATCGAAAGGTTATTCAAGTTTCTCTGGCCGATTTTGAGACAGTAAACTATGCGTGTCAGAATCCGTTGTCGGCCGATGTGTTAGAGCAATTGCATGGAAAAGAGTTGCTCATGTGCTTTTGGAAGGTGGACGAAACTCAGGGAACTATGCCAGATACGTTAACCTTGTATGCGCACGAACTTATGAAAGAAAGTGTTGGCTCAATTGATGAAACGCCGCAGTCAGAGCATTCTATAGCACCATTGGTAACACCTTTGCAAATCGAAGTTAATGTTGAAATAAGAAGTAAGTAGATCAAATGGTATGAGCAGATATTCAATTCGTTGTTACAGCACACGCACCGGAAGTGGAGCAAGACAGCTCTGAAACAAAAAACCACTTACAAATAGAAGAAACGGATGATGATGATGATGATGAAGAAGACATCAGTGAAGAAGAAACGATGGAACAACTTGAGCCAATGCCATTTCCAGCCTTTCCGTTTGATATGGATTTCGATCAGCCTTCAGATTTAGACGTAGCTCAAGTAGCCGAGCAAGTTGTTACACAAGAAGAACCAGCAAAAATATTGACTCGTATAAAAACTGTAATGATTCCGCCAATTTGGGTGCCCAGTAATCGTAGAACCCATGCTGCATTAATTTATGTATTCTTTCGAGGACAGACAACTACATTTTTGTCTCAAGATCCAAAAGCTGAACCGCCGCATCTTGTAATGGTTTTCGAAGCATCCAAACGGCACGTAATACTAGATGTTATTGAAAAGCATAAGGAAGATGTACCCTTATTTGGCTATTTTGATTGTGACATCGCAAACCAAGCTGTACTTCTGGCTAATACTACCAGCAAATACGAAAAGGGAGCAAAAAACCCGTAAGCATTTGATCATAAAACTAAAACTTTAGAGCGAACTTTGACTTTCTTTCTCTTGTAGAAACGATAAATTGGTGCTCAAGGTTAACAAAATTCAATCTAATACGATGCTTACATTGGTTGCCTTTTCGCCTACGTATGTTAGTCCAAATGTGAGCGTTGGTCGCCAAGAGGCTTTCAAATTCTTTCCAGAGGATTATAAAATTGAGGAAGATGATATTCCGGTGGCTGTTGAAAAGAAACCAAAGAAAACAAAAAAGGTAATCTATATCGTAAATTGAATAGAAATTTGCCACAAGTACTTGGTACTGGATACTGTAGGAGGTTTATCAAAACTGTCTAAGATCCAGTGTTTGTAAATCTGTTTAATCTGACCTTACTGTGGAAATCCCCATTTATAAACAAGAGTCGCCTCATTTTATGTTATATTGTTTTGTTGAAAACTAACCACATACTCCTAGCAATATATTTGCCATAACTCTCAACATCATATGATTATAATTCTAGGTTAAGAAGTGCGAAGTAGGCACCAGACCACGTGAAGGGTCTGTTATACCGTCAGCTCCAGAATTGCCGAGTGTGGAACTAATTGATGGTGATGAAAATAGTATTGAATTGGCAGAGGAAATCGTGGACGCAGGTGAAAGCCTTGTTGGTGAATTCGCTTCCGAAGACGAGTCTACTGCAGTACCGCCAGTAATTTAAGAGTTTCCGTCTGTGCCTCCTTTGGTAATACCAAAGAGCCTGAAAGTAATAGAGTGGAAGCATGGACCGTTAAAAAACTCTAAATTTTCAGTTCAGCGTACAAGTGACGCTGCTTGTGTTGATGTCTCTGTTAGACCAGCTCACTTTAAAAGAAAAAGAGCACCCTTGGCCGTTACATTGAGTCGAGCTGCTCAAAAAAGCCAATTCCCAAGACAGACAAGAAATGGTTGCTTTTCAGCAAAAATGTTATATTTCATGCTCTTTCGGTAACACCCACAATTGCTACAATCGTTTATCAAGCTACAAAGTTACAGGCAGAAACTATCTTAAATGCAAAAGCACTCAAAACTCCAAAAACCCCAACTGAAGCTACATATGTCATAACAAAACCACAAGAGATAAGTGCATCTAGCAAAACACCAAAAGAAGCACCTGCAACAGCTTAAATACGTTCGTTACTTTTATAAATATGTGCTTCTATGTGGTAAAGATAAATATGTATAATTTTATTCTATAATAAATGCATATTCATCAGTAAACCTCTTAACATGTTTTGGCGAATTGTTATTTCAGTAATCGGAGAATGCCATGGTATTGGGCGCATTGAGCAGAGTACTTCGTTCGCTGGTCGCACATCTCTAATCATGTGATTAGTGATTTGACTCTTGTGAATGCACTGATACCTATCACAAAAGCTAGGTTGGCAGTGCTGGCATAAAAAAAACAAATTTGGCAGTCCTAAATAATAAAACAGCTGCATATTGAGCGGCATCATGAGCGACGAATGTAAGTAATTTGTATGAATTTTTTACTTAATAATAATTAAACAACAACAGGTGACATTAAATGGACCGTGCAGTCTACTAGGTTGCTGTTGTCGTTGTACATGGATCAAAGGGAGGTGTTCAGAGACCCTAAAACAAAAAAGAAGACAATTTGGGTGGGAATTTTGGACGCCATGGAAGCCCATGGCATAAAAGGGCTCACAATTGCCAAAGCAGACCGCAAATTTAGAAACATGAAGAAAACATTCGAAACTATTCGGGATAAGCATAAATGCTCTGGTCAAGCAGCGTCAAAATGGGAGTATTTTAAAGATATGGAGGCAATTTTCGTAGAACACGAAACTGTACGAGTTGGCCACACACTTTCCTCCTTCGTAACCTGTGTGGAAAACGAGCTGCAGCATGAAGATATGAAAATTTTCGGTGTCGATGGAAATGTTGAGTGCGAAATGGATGCTTTAGATAAGCTCTCTGAGAAGTCGTATGCCTTTGATGCGATAGAAGGCGCACCTACTACTAAGCCTACATCTAGCTGTGCGCCCAAAAAAAAGGATGCACAACAAAGGGCGTGGCACAACCAAACGATGAGAATAATAAAGGTTGAGAAGGAGCGCAATGCTGAGCTGGCTGCCATAAGAATGGCTATAATAGAGTCTAACCGAATTCAAGCTGAGCGCAATGAGTTGATGAAAGCGCTTTTGGCACAAAATAATAATCACTCTAGTCAAAATAATATTACTAATCAATAAGAAAATAAATACTTAAGTATTAAGTATTTTATTTATAATTGTATAATAATAAATAGTCAAGCGAATTGAAATCGAGCGGCTATGCTGGCTAGGCCATGTTGTGCGTATGGAAGAAGAAGCTCTTGCGAGGAAGCTCTTCAATGCGGTTGTGGAAGGTAGGCAACGAAGGGCCAGATCATGTCTCCGTTGGAAGGACCAGGTAAAGAGCACCCTAGCTACCTTTGGTAACACCGATTGGAGAAAGCGCGCGCAAAGCAGAGACGAATGGAGGAGAGCCTTAAATCAGGCCGTAGCCCTTTAATGGGCTGTTATGATTAGTTAAGAAGAGGAAGATAAAGTGAAGTTGCCAAATAACGGCTGTAATCTGATTCATCGCCATCGAAGGAAATCAGAATGCATCTGTGCAGCATGCAAAAAGCACTTATTACACAATAAAATTGACAAACTGCGAATCTACGGGATTTTCCTCTAAGCATTCCAAATGCGCGGTCAATCACTAAAATGGACGCTGAGGAGCGCGTATTCTTTTGAATTTGTACTTCAGTTAAATGTCCATTATCACGATATAAAAGAGCATCATCTATTCTCTCAGGTTGCCAAATGAATCGACACGTACTGTCACACACTCCTTGAAGTATAACTGAGTGAAAAAATCGTGTGCATTACCAAGTTAATCTTACGTCGAATATCGTACAGTTCATTCTAAATTGCCAAAATGGACGCGTTCTTATATGGCTTATGTACGTATATATACCTCTAAACATTTAAAATGTCGAAAAACTAATTAGAAATGCAAGAAACGCAGAAACAAGAAAAGAAGCTCGATGGATATGGCAAAGTATCTTAATATAGTTTTGAACCGAATAGCTGTGGACATCTTCATGATCTTTTTATATTTTCAAATCTAAATTGCTCGATATAAAAAAGCTATAAATCGCGTCAAGTTTTGACATACTCTAAAAGAAACAGTTCCACAATCTGCAATTGCCAAATAAAATGAATTTTAATGAAAATCTCTCCCCTCTCGTAGTGTCTGATTATGTGTGGACTGATTTTGATCAAATTTGATAATTTGGTGTAGATCGGGGAAAAACTTAGCTGACATATATTTGGTTGCTAGCTATAAAAACAAAACAATTTTTCTAACTAAAACTGTTCCCACAAAAACCGGCTGCTGCTACACAAAAACACGGACTCTAGTATTAAGAAAAGTTTGCTTTTGTGTGTTTTTCGCCGATCTACACATTTTAACCAAATTCGATCAAAATCAGTGCACTATATCATATAGCTGCCGTATAAAAAACGGAAAAAGTGAACCAAGTCTGTACAAAAAGTGTATCAGTGTCGTCGGGTGCTCTCATTTGTTCGCGCGCTCAGAGAGACACGGTTAACGGGACCGAAAATCGCGCTTCTTTGCGTGACCTTGTAGTTCTTTGCTCGCTGTATTATTATTCCATTTGGAAAGAAGTTCAAATTTCTACTGGGTATGCGCGCGTGTGTATAGCAACAGTTGCTTTGCACAGCTGTTGGTGCTGCCAACCTTTGCTTAACTCGATGATAGTCTGTTATCGAATGCAACTATCGAAGAGTTTTGCAAATTATCGCGCCTATTGCCATAGTCAAAATACGTTGTAGTTCGGCCTGTGCAACAATTATGTACTAATGCATATAAATATGCGCAATCAGTCGCACAAATCCTTGTATATTCGCACATTACCTTGCTGCAAGCTCAGGTGGCTGGATCGTTGATTAAATGCGTTTAATAACTGTAAGCAAAACTTTGGTTTTTGCATTCTTCTATGCCGTCTATTCGTAAACATAATTCTATTCAAATGGCTGCGCTCACGATCATATGCGTGTGTGTGCGTCTGTGTGTGTAAACCTAACAGTTTCTGCGAATAATACATAAGGAGACGAAAGAATAAATAACAAAACAAAACAACATGAAATTGTGTATTACAACAATTTTGTTAATTTGCTTTGAGCATGTGACTAAGGCCTTAGCTCAAGGCATGCCAATTAGTCCGTGTCCCAAAATCTTTCAATACAGATTCGATGGCAATGAATGGTTTGGACTGATCGCCGTGCGAAATCCAGACATAAGCCGGGCTCTGCAAATTCGCGTCACTCTCTCCATGAGAGGCAAGCCAACGACGGTAAGTTTTTAGTAGTATTTATCATTATATATATTACAATAAGCATATGTTTTGTTTTAGAGTTATCTGGGTGAAATTGAGTTATTGACTCGTGGACAATTCAATAGCAACGCGCCAGTGCTTTATAAAATACGATTTCCAAAACATCACTTTCCTCCGAAATTGCTGCAAATTTCAGTTAATCATCGCGCTATTTGTTTCGGATCCGGCGGTATGTACACGCTTATGTGCGTAATTGCCCGATACACACGTTTTCATTTAGTTTTGGATTTACCTCAGATCATAGCATTTTTATGACTCAAATACAATTGGAGCATATACGAAAGCTAACGTTTATACCGGATCAAAAAACGCCGAGCCTTATACAGCCACCACCAGTCGGTATTATCGATTCAGAAACATCAATTCCTAAAGATATTCAAACACCAACAAATCAGAATTTTGGCTCTAAATTTGTACCGCATACAAAATTTAAAAAGTATGTATGTTTAGATTTTGTTTTTTTTACCCAAAAGCCTAAAATTGTATAGTACTTACCTATTTTTTTTTTTGTTTACTTCTAGAAAACAATTTCATTCTGTCCGAGAAGTCTGTGGCACGATTGACTCAAGTATCAATTTCCAAGTGCCACATCAACGCACAAACTTAAAGAAACCAAGTTTCCAAAATACCGACAGAAATGAAGAATTTCGTGCTGATGACGTCAATCATCATGCGCCTGTATTTGCCTCCCTCAGCGATTATGACGGCGATGACATAGATTTTGAAAAAGAGGATGCTGCCACAGATATTGATGACGACACGTCGTCCTTTCTGGCTGACGGCGACAATACAACAACAGCAACAACAACTGTTCACATGCCGTCTATAACACGCGGTGCTTGGCCCTGGCTGGCAGCAATTTATGTAAATAATCTTACCTCCTTGGACTACCAGTGCGGCGGTACACTGGTATCTGCTCGAGTTGTCATCAGTTCGGCGCACTGCTTTCACATGTTTAATCAACGTTACACAGCCAACGAGGTTTTGGTTTTTCTCGGACGATACAACCTCAAGAATTGGAATGAAGAGGGATCCTTGGCAGCGCCCGTTAATGGCATTTACATACATGCGGATTATAACAGCCAGTTAAGCACATATGATGCAGACATAGCTGTAGTTATACTTAAGGACGTGGTACGGTGAGTACACATAGTAAAACTAGAAATATATTTCTATTAAAACTCATACTAAACTATAAATTATACAGGTTTAATACGTTTATACGACCGGCCTGCTTATGGTCGGGCTCCAGTAAAAGCGAGTACATCGTGGGCGAGCATGGCATAGTTGTTGGCTGGAGTTTCGATAAATTAAACAAAACTGCAGCGCGGAAAACCACAGCTTTTCCAACAACAATAACAACAGGTAGTACGGCTTCTGATGCAAGTATACCAAAAGTTATAAATGCGCCAATCATATCAAATGAGGCATGTTTTAGCGCTAATGCCCATTTTCAAAGTCTCTCGTCGAATCGCACATTTTGCGCTGGTATTCTAACTGACCAACGAGAGTTTAAAGAAATGCCAGCCAAATCGAAACATCTTAAGTCGAAAAGTGCTGGGACTTTTACCGGCATGTCTGGCGCTGGACTTATGATACACAGGAACAATCACTGGATGCTGCGTGGCACAGTCTCGGCAGCATTGCCTGTTAACCAAGCGGCAAACAATGCAACCTCCAATATGAATCAGTATATTATATATACCGACGTCGCCAAGTTTATAGACTGGATAACTGCGTTTATTATTTAGTGCGTTCGGCCAACATTGGCAAGTCTTGTGATATATACATAGCTACTAATATGAAATGTCACGATTGGAATCCAATGTAATTTTGTAGCAAAATATACATTATTTTACTAAACAAACGCAAGAATTGTGCACGTGCAAGGAGTGGGTTATACAATGCCTTTGTCTAGGCCTAATTTCTTTTAAATCATTTTTATGGTAGGGTCAAAGCAGTTATCTACCTAAAGCAGCTTAGGCTTAATTTAAAACCAATTTAAATATTCGCGGGTTTGGATGCCATATGGAAGCTAACACTGGCAGATTTCAGAAAGCAGGTCGCATCGCCTACCTGCTGCAACTAAGGCAGGAGCATATAAAATGACGTTGCAATGAGGAGTATTGCATCATAGTTGTTTCAACACTGAAAGGGCGTAAACGTAACCAAATGCTGCACATAACATTCTTGGTTTTTTGTGTTTCACTGACAGTCGCCAATTTGGCCAGTGATGACGGCTGCAATGAAATGGTTTGTGGATCAGTGGTATCCAAATGCTTGCTTACACAGAGCTGTCAGTGCAAACTGAACGATTGCCATTGCTGCAAGGACTGTCTAAACTGCCTGGGAGATTTGTATACCGAGTGCTGCGGCTGTTTGGATATGTGCCCGAAACACAAAGATACGCTAAGCTCTTTGTCGCCACGCTCGGAAATCGGTGACGTTGAGGGTGTGCCAGAGCTCTTTGATACGCTGACAGCAGAGGATGATGACCAGTGGTCCACCATACGTTTTAACATGCGTGCTGGATTCAAGCGGATTATGGACGACGGCAACAGCTTAAACAACGGCTCCGATTATCGATACCAGGCAACAGCCAGCTCCAGTTCCAGCTCCAGCGCCAGCGTCAAGTGCACTGTTATATATATAAATACTTGCATAAGATCGAACAAATGTCAACAGCAGTGCGAAAGCATGGGTGCCAATAGTTATCGTTGGTTTCACGACGGTTGCTGCGAATGTGTCGGAGCGAATTGTCTGAACTATGGCATTAATGAGAGTCGCTGTAGCTCTTGTCCTGAGGAACAAGAGTCGCTAAGTCCTGAGGTGCCAAACGCCGATGCCGAACAGGATCTTGAGCGCATTTTTGGCATTGAAGAAGACGCCATGAATGATGATATGTGGGATTATGGGGAAGATGATGATATGTTTTAATGAAATTATAGTGCATAGCTTATGTAAATACACGCTTCAATAAATAGTTTTAAAATTGAATCATTCGTGTTTTTCTTGTTTCTTTGTCTAAAATCAATTGCTAATTTGAGCGTTTTTTTTTTGTATATGCTTAGAACTATGTGCCACAATACTAATTACGTGCACCTGTGTGTATCTGTGCCCGTAAAAGGACGCATATGCTTGGATCTATCAAGCACGTCATCGTTCTTTATCGACAACAGCATCTATATACCGACCAATCAGCCCCTACTCCATCTTTAGTTGATTTTGTGTTGTTGCTGAAGCAAGGGCTCATTTTTTGCAGTTCTGTTCGAACCTTGGAGGCGGCCGCATCTATAACGTCTCTTCGGGTTTTTTGTTGGCAGTCGTTTGATTTGTACTTACTATTAAATGCAGTTAGATAATCTCGTAGGTGTTTTTTTTTTGTTTGACTCATGGAGACTAAGTAATTTCTAGCAATATGGCAGTTTTTGTCAGAAACATGGCTTCTTGGCTCAAAATCAGCCTGCCCAACATCAATATTTCGAACAACATTATCGAAAATCTGTGAAATACAAAAAAAATAAGACAACCCATTCGAACCTTGTTGCTACCAAGGCGTGCTTACTATTTTCGTAAGAAATTCCGTTTTTTTTGCATCGAAAAGTTAATAGTGCCTGAAGGTAGCGTAATTTTATAAATATTCGCAAGATTGTTCGCGATTCTTTTTATATTTTTGACAATAACGTAATTCAGAAAAGAGCAAGTTGTAGCTTTAAGCTTTGCAAAGATGAAGTTTGAAAGTATGTATTCTTTGGGAACCATGTTCTGCAATATTTCACTGGTAAGAAGAAAACGGTCGTAGCTGCGTTTATATAGTCAGTGCCTTCTGTTTTTTGATCAAAATAATATACTTTTGAACTATTTAATGCCAGTTGGTTACTTAGAGCACCAGGAATGCGTAGAAAATCCTATCCCCTTTTAGTTTTTTACACATTCGTAATGCCAATCGTTATATTGTTGTTGGCTTTTGTGATTGTTCGTCGGCAGAATGCTGCGTGGAGTAGGAGTCCGTCGAAGAAGAGGCTCATCCCCGATGGCGCGCTTAACGAACCTGAACAACTTTAACCCCGAGGACAATATAGCCATAATTGGAGATGGAGGCCTACGACGAAATGGACATTATAATTCACATATAAGCAATAAGCGAAGACGTGCTGTAACAGGACACGGACAGGAAAGCTTTGCCATGCTGCCAACAAGGCTTAATTTGGGGGACATAATGTAAGTACCTCTAGTTTTGAGCGTTAGACTAGTGTATAATGAAAGCACGGGTAGTCCATTATAGGATACTATAGAAGTGAAACGAAAAAAGATGGAAGACTGTGAGTGTTCAAGTTTTTATTATAGTTATGTTCTATAATATCATAGATGTATTATCTCCATCTTTTTCCTGTGACTGTGAGAGCTTCTACAAATTCTCACACACATTCAAGAGTGGCTGCTGTGGGAGTATATTGGTGTGCAGTCGCTTGGAATTTGATTCGATCATGCGTTTCTCCGCTTGTGACACTATGCCTGGCTCTGTCTGTTTCTATAAACGGCTTTATTAGCGAGTAAGATAAGTTACATGGTTTTCTTAAAGTAGAGAGATCACCAGACTCCTGGCAAAGGCTTCGGTAACGTCTCACTTGGTACGATCAATGATGTCAATATCAGCATATCTGATACCTTGTGAGATATCGAATGATCGCATTTGTATTGCTCAACGTCGTTCCGCAATGTCGCATCAACTTTGCGGGGATACCGAATTCTGACAATGCAGCATATAAGCGATCCCTCAGCGGGATATGAAATGTTGGTGGAGAATTTGACGTATTGTGAATATCTGGTCACTTACCAGACCTAAAGCCGCACTGATAAGGTCCGATTAGTGTTTTCACAAATGGCTTTCGTTCAGGGATCGACAGCGGCAGTTGTAGCATGTATTAACGAAGAAAAGTTGTTAATGTGTTGAGCACACTCTACGACTGGTGCATGCACCCTACCAACTGATTGAGACCAATCATTAATAACTATGCAAAACAGACCGTCCTGTCGACAGAATTTGTTATTCTTAAGCCCTTCAATAACAACCATAACTTCGTCATGGCTAGTCGGTGGAATATCCACGCCGCACTATCCTCGTCATCGACACTCCGGATCATATCATTGCTTCGTTGGCATTCGACTTACGAAAGAGGCGGGAGATATGCATCCAAAATTTAGTGCTAACGGGTACAGAGAGGGATGAGTTTAGAGAGTTGATCGAAGAAGCCTACGGCAACCTGTTGTGATATCATTTTTGCAAGGTCTAGCTTTCTCTATACGCTGGGTACAAATTATCTGTAAAAGGCTGTTGTTTAACAGAGCAAGAAAACACAAAGGCGTACATGACTAAAGCAGTATCTACTACGAGGATTAAGGAGGATAGTATTTAGCATAGTATTTACAAGTCACCAAATTTCGTAATTCCTTTTACAATTTATTTTTGCGGCTTTTGAATTGATTATGAATTTAGTTTCGTCCAAAGTATTGTATTTTAAGCGACTCCTTGTTGCGGCACAACGCCTACATGCCTCATAGTTACAAAAACATCGGATTTGCCAAAAGAATGCGGGCCACTTTCTTTAAAAATGACTAAGAACGCGGAATCCTTAAGGTTTTGATCAACTTTTAGTGGTAAACTTTACATTGATCACGTGGACAAAGCGTTTACAAGCAAAATACAGATAGGACTCCGAACGAACCCTCTTCAGAACTTATTGGGCCTACTAGAGCTGATTTCTTGTTCTTGAAATCATGAAAGGAAAAGTCATTGGTATGACTATGATTTATAAAAAGGTTTTGAATAAGCTGACAAATATATCTTATCTAATATTATAAGTGTAGATTACACAAAGTAATAAAGTAAGTAGTGTCTGTCTTGGCCAAATCTACTCAGAGAAAAAGGTAAATACAAGTTTGGAACATTGCACAGATCTCATCGAATACCAGTGTTTGCGAAAGTCCAAGAAGTAATATACAATAGGATCCGCTTTAAAGCTCGAGAAATTCTTAGTTGTATGTATTTTGTATTCTTTTTTTTGGATTTCACTGCATATATTGCATATATCTTCTTAGTTCCAAAATTAGTCCCCAAATTTGAATTCAAAGTTTTTTTTTTTTACCAATATAGCGACAAAAGCTCATAAGTGGCAGCGCTCAAGTTGCAAAATTAGCACATGTGGCAACATCGTGGCAAGAAATGCGCAAGAATGTCGCATAAACGGTGAAGGCGTCATTTGCAAGTATTTGTATAGTTTGATAACTTTTAATTATATTTTTTTGTAAAACATTGTATTAACATCAAATCCAAAAGAAACATGAATAGAGTGTAGTTCATGAAACGCTTATTGATGATTTACAAAACGGGGCTGCAAAGCTGCAAAAAGCTTAAAGCTCTGTCGAAAGCTTTTGTTAGAACAGGACAACGACTTATTGGCCAGCATATACAGTTAGTTGCCGCCTGCTCATTTGGCAAGCCTTGTGCATAGATGCGTCTCACTCTCACAGCTGGTCACGTGCGACGTCTAGGCCATCAAGTGTTGTATAGTGTATTCGCGGAACAAATCGAAAAAGCCAAAGCTGCCTGCAAGTTGAGCTTTCGTTTTTGGCTCTAAAGCGCAGGGCTGGTGTGCTTGTGCTGCTGTGCTTTTAGGCAAGTGTCTGCTTGTGTGCGTGTGTGTAGTGTGTGTAATGTGTAATGCAATGTCGTCCGAGTTGAAGTCGTGCGTTTGTTGAGTTTTTCGTCCAACTGGTGAGACAAAGTCGGTAGCTAGTCGCACAAAGCGGTTTTTGTTTTTTATTTTTAAACCGTTAAATGCGGCTAAAAATCGTTACATTTTGCGCTAATTGGTGTGTGAAGTGGTGTTTAAAGTGTATTAATTGCCATTTGGCGAATACCTTTTGGGCAAACATATGAAAAATTTGAGATTTGAAAAGATGTGCGTGTGGCAGGCATGTAAAATCGGGTCGAGTGGTGAAAATAAAATTACAAACATTCAAACGAAAAGGAAGCGAAAGCAACGAATAACATCAAATTGTGTGGAGCAAAGGAATTGAATGAGAGTGAAACAAATGAAACTAAGAAAAATATTCGCCTGCCTGCACCTGCCACCCATTCAAGGGACATCTTTCATATGTTCCTCGCGTTTTGTTGGTGTGTCGCCAGTGGTTGTAATTGTTGAGTTGTCGTTTACAGCTAACAAGCCCAATGAACAACGCACACACACGCACACACACACACACACACACGCATGCACACACACACACTTATGCACATTCATACATACACACATGACTGTGAGTGAGTGCTGGGGCTGCGTGCGTGCGTCTGTAACTTTTGTATGGTGTATGGTGTATGATGTATATTGGGATTGGGATTGGGATTGGGTCAGCGGGTTGGTAGTACACAACGGGTGGAACGTTGCGTTGGTGGTGAAGGCGTCAGCTACGACACAGCGCCAAGTGGGTTTCGGTTTCGGTTTCGGTTACAGCGAATATCGTGTTGTGACGTGTACGCATATGAAGGTGAATGAATGTAGCGCAGCATACGAAATCTACTACTATAACTATGGCTTTTCTCTACCCCACGTGTAGATAAACAATTCCAAACGAGCATATGTGCGTACATATGTATATAGCTACATATGTGTATATATGCATATATTTGCATACCTGCACAAACATTAGCCCCACGGGATTGAAAACTGTGTTGTTATGAACTTTCCGCCTCTATAAAAACACATAACTATATTTGTACATATGTTTATTGCAAAAACATTTAGTGGTGCACTACAGCAGAATACCTAAGGTTACCAAACAAAAGTTCAAATCTATTTTAAATGTATGAGCTTAGCATACAAATAGCAAAGAAAGGTAGCAAAAACCAGAAGGACCATAGAAAAATGTTATTGGACTGCCAATTAGTACATATGTATGTAATTTGTTAGTGCTCTTCTTTAAGCGCTATTCCCAATTCTAGAAACATCACAAAAACCAAAGCAAAGAGACGACACTTGATGACGTCACTAGAGCCAAGTGAAATATTGCTACTAAAATTACAGCCATTTGCATACATAAGTAGTACATACAAATAAAATTGGGTTACATTTTCAGATAGCCAATTTAGCGATTTTCTTAATTCCCATTGCTCTGACATTTGGCACAGGCAGAAATACAATAAAATTCATTTTGCCAGTTGGCCGGCATCTTATATGTCAACAATGGCTACACTCGCACACACGAAATGAGTGACCCAAACACGAATTAAGTACACACACACACACACACACACACACACACACACACACACACACACAAACACTCTCAAGTATCTGTGTTTATTAAAATTTCAAAGTTAAACATAGCTTAAAAAGCTTAGCTCATATTTATTTTAACATAAAAGAAAAACGTTGGTCAAAGAAAAACAGGGCTGAACTACTTAGAGACAACTGTACATACATACATGCATCTATAGAGACAGGCACGTGCATGTGCACTTACGCTACACACATAAGTGCAGGCCAATGAGCACAGGATTAGCATATAGGTTCATATACCTCTAGGCAAAGCTATATAAATAGTAAGTTATAAAATCCGCTTTTGGAAACCTTGTATTGTTGCCACAAATTGGTTGCCACCTACCAGGCGCCGGTAAATTAGCAAACAAACTGTCAAACTGTTTCCCAAACTGGAGCTTGGATGCGCTGGTCCAGTCGCCTGTCCATGGCGGCATTCCACCACAGCGCCTGCTGCCTTACTCTAGCATTACTTTGCATACACAAAGTAGCCAAAGGTAAACACATATGTGCGTATGTGTGCGCTGGCATGGTTTAGCTCTCATTTGGGTCTTGCTTTATCAGCGAGAGCAGAGCGCTTGCTGCGTGCAACTTTCCAGTCCAAGCGAATGCCTCTAAGCCAGAGTCAAAAAAAAATTTCATCTCACCGTTCCATAATTCACCACATCTGCTTGCGTTGAGCTTTTGTGCTGTTGGCTATGTGCAAGCAAAGTTTCATCCCCTAACTTTTCATTCATGGCGTGTTCCAGTAATGGAATGCTATACCGATAAAATGAAACTACTGCGGTTACATTTGTATTGTATATGCACGCACACATGTATATTGCGACAGCTATAGCATACTTTTGAGGGCAACAAATTCAAAAATAACAACATTGTGTACATTACGTAGTCCATAACATATATACATAAATGTAAGCGTATACATAGTAGGTCAGTGTTGAAACGGCAATTGTTAAACTTCCAATAAGCTAATAAAAACAGTTGAGCATTTTCAGAGCGTTAAGCTAAACGTATGTATCTACATATATGCATGAAATTTTGTAGCAAAATCATTATTCTATCGGCTGGCAAAAACATAAATACAACCCGTGTTTTAGTGTCTACTTCTGTGTGTGTGTGTGTGTGTGTGCTCTCTCTCTGTGTGTGTGTGTGTGTGTGTGCATTAAGGTCATTATCCTGCTAAAAACCAGTAACTTATATACTATATACATATGTATATAAAACGTGTGACACTTGTGCACAAAGTGCATTTTTGATGCATTCACATACATAATTCAGTGATATTGACAACAACATTGTGATTAAGAATTCAGTGCAGTTTACTAAACATTTCGCGCGTACTCATTATTTATTAATAAAGCCAATTACTAATCAAATATTTATGTGAGACAATTGTGTATTTCGCGTTCATAATGTGGCCACGTGGCGATTTAAATTGTTATGGAATTATTGAGTATGTTGTACCTATAGGTGCTATTTTGGTTTTCTTACAGGACTAGCAAAAATATATATATGTAGTAAGAAACAGCAACAGACTTTAAGCATAATTAATTCAAGGCAACAATTGCTTTATATAAAAGAAGACTAACTCAAAAAAATATACAAAAAATATATAAAATAAATAATAAGCAACAAAAAACCAAGCAAAACCATCGATGTGAGCAGTTTTAGAGTGCGATTCTCTTTAAAACACGCTATCCCCTTTTTCCCAAACAAAGGATCTCAGCAGTTTCCGCTGCATAATATAAGTGCAGTTTGGCGTAATTGGCTACTCTTTTCTCAAGTAAATGTTTAAGAGCCGCTATCGTGCCATGCGGACGGCGTGTCACTCTCGACAAATGCGTATTGTGATTCACCTTGTGTAATATAATTATGGCCGAGCGGTCGTTACAAAAGTATCAGAAATTGGATATAGTGACGGTATGTTTCAAAACTACTTGTTATACAATAAAGCTTGTTAATTTTATTTCGTGTTAGCCAGAAATCTCTCTATCCAACTTATATCTTTATGATATTTCGGGAATTACTTGTGAGATTTTTGGCACAACACTATAGCAAAAAAAAAAATAACACCAATAGTTACTTTTTCGCTTTTATTCTCTATGATATTATGCTCTAATTTTAGGTTGGAAGCGGCTCAGGAAGCAGTGCTAGCAGGGCATCAACAGGACTCCTTAGGCGGGGGGCACTTGGGTCGAAAGGGAGCCCATCGCTTAGCTGATAGAATGGGTGGCCCAAAAAAAGAGGAAAACCCACCTGGTGGTGGTCCCACGTCATTGTTTATCCTAACCGAGGATAATCCAATTAGAAAATACACACGATTCATTATAGAATGGCCGCCCTTTGAATACGCTGTGTTATTGACAATCATAGCCAACTGTGTTGTGTTGGCATTAGAGGAACACTTGCCGGAGGGTGACAAAACAGTATTGGCTCAAAAATTGGTAAGTACAATTTTGAACCCAACTACACAACAGTTACGCCCTATCATCGTATAATATACTGTTATCATTTCGTAAATTTCTAATCTAAGGAAAAAACGGAGGCCTATTTTTTATGCATTTTCTGTGTAGAAGCATCGCTCAAGATCCTCGCCTTAGGGCTTGTTCTGCATAAGCACTCCTATCTCAGGAATATTTGGAACATCATGGATTTTTTCGTTGTAGTGACGGGGTAAATAATTTATCCAATATATTTATACCTGAGTAATTCAAATTTATTGAATTGTGGCTAACAATCTTTAAATTATAATACATTTTATGTTCAATTAATTTTGATTTGTTTAAAAACATACATTTTTATAACGGCGCGGTTATTTCAGTCTTAATGTGCAACGAGCGAACTCGAAAAACATGCCAAAGCTATTATATTATTATTATGATTAAGGTGAAGCTAAGTTTTACGCGTTTCAATTGCACTGATGACTTAAATCAGTCGAAAGTCTAAAGAATAAAACCAAATCAATAATAATAACTTTATTTATAAGGTATTTTTAGTATAAAAGTATAGCTAGATCATCGAACTATTGGGTACTTGAATAAGTCAACGTTATATGCCGACAGATGGCGCTTTACATTGAACTTTAGGAAAATATAGTAACATATTGAAGTGTGGTTTGTAAGTAACAACTAATATAAACATATTGTAAATGATTCACAAGCAAGGAACTTAGTTCGAAAGGCGATTTTCCAGCTATTTGTGGATTTTTAGCCCTAAGAATATCTATAGTTCACAGCGGAATCAAGAGATGAACCAGAGAAACGAACGAACAGCAGTAACTTTTGAGCTCTTTTCAATGAAGCAACAGCTAAAGAGAATGCAAGCGAAAGAGTAATTTTTGCAATAAAAGCTCAATGTTATAGCAACACAACTCGCAACAATTATCATTAATGCAGTGATCGGTCATGAAACAAAGAAAACATTCTTTTTTAAGTAAAGCAAAAGCTATAAAAGTGCTCAACTTTAGCAATGAAAGCTCAATAACATGGCTAAGAACTACAAGTAAAGATAACTTAACATATTTTCGAAGGTCTAAGACACCGAGAGAGAGAGAGAGAGCGCAAATCGCTTTCATAGCTGAAAAGTAACTTCCACTCACCACATCTATCAGACGTAGACTAAATTGGCAACTATTTTAAGAGTCACCCACTTCGAGTGAGCACATCTGAGTTTCAATCCATCATGGAACACAGCTCACTCACAACGCGCTGCAGCGTCGCATTTACTCTCGCACAAGCGCGATGGCCTCAGCAAACTCTACGGCCGTGTTTGTGTGAATAAACAACGTGAGGTTTGCCCGACTATGGAAGAACATCACTGTTTTATACAATGAAAATTTAATTTTTGCTCTTTTAATATAATTTTAATTGGCATATGTCCGCACTACTCCAAGAGAGCAAATTGCTCTCTTCAATTCTTCAATTACACATTTTCTTTTGAAAAATACTCGCTAAAAGACTCTTGTGGGAGCATTATGCAAAACTCTCGTTAATATCTTGCGTGACGCTAAGCTGCTCGCATTTTCATCACAAAACACTCGCTGCACAGTTCGTATGCGAGTGTTTTGCGAGCAATTGGTCTGCTTGACAAACTTTGACATTGACGTTCGCTGCGAGGTACGTCGACCGAGTTATCTTACCTTGTAATTCTTATACCATGCTCAATAATAATATAATAACACAACTCGTAACAATGGCTTTGAAACTCGACTTGGAGAGATGACGTCATAACTTATTCAAGCACCCAATAATGAAAGTGAAAAGATTTTTCTTTCAATATCATAATAGCAATAATTCCTAATATTATATTATTATTATTAATGCATATATGTACCGAAATTTAAATGGCAATCCATGTTAAACAGTGCCATGACGATATTTGCTGAGGCCAATATAGATGTTGATCTGCGTATGTTGAGATCTTTTCGAGTTTTACGGCCGCTGAAGCTTGTGTCCCGAATTCCAAGTAAGCTTTTCTCTAACGAGAGAAATCTAAAATTGCATAGAAACGTCATTAGGAGCATACGATTTATTACATAAACGCTAATTAATATTCTATAGATACTTTTAGGAGCTAGCTCAAACTGGAGTTAGAAATTTCATTTAATATGTGTTCTAAACTGTGAAACATACGTAGAAATCAAATAAATATATATATGTATTTCAATTCAATTTTAGCTCAACAAATTCAAGGGTGTTTAAAAAAGAAATAACTCATATACTAAGTAGTTGCATATAATCATTATCTTATACTAATCTTATGTACTAAACAGATATACTAACTAGCTATGAGGGTTAGCATACATAACTTAAGATACTAGCACTGATATTTCTTAGTTAACGTATTAGCATTAGTTGCTAAAAACGAGCGAAAATAATATGCATATTATATTAATAGCGATTTTTTTAGTCTTAAGTATTAGAATGCTGCTCTAATAGGCTAAACAGCAAATTTGTGGATCCATGCTATGCGTCTTAGCCAAAGTTAATCTTAACTTTAGTATTAAAGTTAAATATGTGCATTTCAAAACATTGAATTAATCAAATAATTTTTCGTAATTCAAAACAAGTTTAACATTTTTGTTTACTAGTTTCTTTATTTTCATTAGAAAAATAGTTATTATTGTTAAATAGACGCTTAGGGAATAATCGAAACCTTTTAAACCACTGTTCTATGACAATGGATGGATAGGAAAAAACCAGCGGGAAGTGAAGTACTTTTTACACGAAGAAGTTTACACTTTCTTGCCAGGAATATGGCGTGACGCTGCCAACGAAGATTATCAGCCAACTGGCTGATATCATTGTAGTGAATTCGCAAATTCGGCTCTTGCATTAAAGAACTCAAAAGAGTAAAATCTTTTTGCCTACTGTTAACTTCTGAAGAATGACTCTCATTGGCTTAATCTAGATTTTCAACCAAGACCGCTAACTAACCAATTCTGGCTAGTTTTTTGTTTAAGTGTAAGGACTGACATACTAGGCGAATATAATAATAATAATAATAATACAGTTGAAGCTCACATACTAGAACGCTCAGAAATTAGACATTCGAGTATACTATTCCGTTTATTGGATACTCTGGAATTAGAACTAGCAATTCTAAACGTCACGGCATATATCGCCTTTAAATAACCGGCTTTCCAGTGTGGTTGAGACACACAAACTTAAGCCGTTTGTAATTGTAAAGAATCATCAACCAAGGCATTTAAATGGATTCAATAATCCTTTGCTATATTCGAACTAGAAAAATGCATGGATGACATGGCGCATTTTTGCCTTGGCTTTATGATTGATTTTGTTTACACTTTCTTGGCTGCGAAATCCTCCCTGAATCATCACTCTATTTGGGATGGGATTCTTTTGTTGATGAAAGCTTGGGATAATCTTCATAAATGGCTTTGATGACAGCAACGACTTTTAAGAAGTAACTTCCAGTATTTCATATAATGTTGCTATCGAAAGTGTCAACAATTTGATTAATTGGTCTAAATCGAATGGGTTATATAACCACGTAAGCAATTTACAGTCACTGCGTAGCGAAAAACAGACCTACAGAAATTAAAACTTTTCTGAAATTAGATCTATCCTTTGAACCAATTGGCTCTAATTTGTGAGCGTCAACTGAAATGCTATTGGGGAGTAGTGCACTGCGATTCTTGGTATCTGTTGTGCCTCCTGTCAGTCCTGTGTCCGAGATAAAGCAAACAACGTCACCCGTCTAAGAGACACAAGCTTCTTCTCAACTAGTAACTGTTGCGAAGATTTGTTCTCAAGCTTAAAAACCTAAAGGCAGTGCAGCGGTTCAAGCTCAACTTGTGCAAGTGTCCTTTCGGCCTTCAGTGTCCAGTAAGCACAAGTTAGAAAACCTATTTGGCCTGGAGCAACGATACAGTCGGTTTTTCGTCTCAAACTATGTTCTTCTCTTAGAAGTTGCTTAACAGTGTATGTGCTCCAATGTAACTGGCTCTATCAAGGGCTGTGCAGCAGCGTTTCTAAGCGTCACGGCATGTATAAACTAGAACAAACTATTGTTTAGGACGCCTGTTATTCGGCTCGAAGGCGACTTCAAACATTGACAGGTGTAGCTTGAGTTGCACTGAAGCGCTTGTGACGGCTTGTAGGATAGAGTCTTGAATTGTTACTATGCATAAGCTAAACTTCGGCTAACCGAAGCAATCATCGCTGGGGCTACTTTACATCGCTAGCTAAGTACTATTTAAGACATTTAATGATTTTGTTAATTTAGAAGTGGTTTTTTTTTTACTTCGTTTAGCTAGTTATGTACAAAAAACTGCTGTAAGCAGTTTAGTAAAAAAAAATAATTTGTATTTGCTCTACACATTTAGAACTTTGTAGTACGGTCCATATTAATGGTACGAATTATAAAGTTAATAGAGCAAATCGAAATTAATTTGCGTTTCTGCTTGGGACTCCCTTTATGTGTGCGGAATATATGAATTAATCTAAAACTGAAATGAAATTAAAGTGATAAACATTAATACTATGAGTTCAGTTTACGTTAATTTAAAACAAGTGCATTAACATATTTTTGTTGATTGATTTCGAACGTTTTCGTGAAATTGATTTTTTTGGTATGATTTCGGCTTTTGAGTTAACATGTTTTGCATTGAATTGTGAATATCGCTAATAAAAAAATAACTCCGTTTCGAACGCTTAACGATTGCAAACAGATTCATCACAATGTTCCCACAAAAAGGGCCCGAAGTAGACCTAAGAACACTTAGAGCCATTCGTGTGCTACGGCCCTTAAAATTAGTCTCTGGAATTCCTAGTGAGTAGTTCTTCTGTTACCTTTACACACTATTCTTTAGTTTACTTACAACATATTTTTTATATATAGTTTTAAGCGTGGTAATTCTGTGTATTTTTATATATTGTGCCCTAGCAACATTTTAGTAAACAAATTATATTTTCCTTTGTAGAAAGAATTCCAAAAGTTTTGAGTTTGTGGCGGTTTATTTTTTGTAGCTTAGAGTAAAATCTATGCTCTACAAGCATTTATTTCACTCAAACTCAAATGTATGTACTAAAGTGTGTGTGTGTAGAGTTTAGGTAAAGCCTGGTTGCTATAGGGTCCAGTTTCGTAATATCGTACATACTAGATGACTTTAAAGCGACCAGTGCCTGCCATGTAACTGATCGTATTCTGCGAAGTACATATCTTTTGCTAATCAAATTTAATTGTTTTCTATAAAAACTGCGTCATTTGTTGCAAAACTGGAACTGCCAACTCGTTTCAACGCATACAGGCTTACAAGTAGTTTTAAAATCTATAATCAAGGCGATGGCACCTTTACTGCAAATCGGTCTCTTGGTGTTGTTTGCGATCGTAATATTTGCAATCATTGGACTCGAGTTTTATTCGGGCGCACTGCATAAGACTTGTTATAGCTTAGAAGATCCAAGTATATATAATGAAATTGAAATTTGATTTTCAAGTTGCTGCATTCGAAACTAACACTTTGCTTCTAACTCCCTCGCCAACTGCCGCAACGTAGACAAACTAGTAAAGGAAGGAGAATCGGAGACTCCCTGCAATACGGATAATACCACAGAGAAAGCAGGCGGCTCGTTTGTATGCAACTACACCACGAGCATGTGTCTGGAAAAATGGGATGGACCAAATTCCGGCATAACAAGTTTTGATAACATTGGGTTTGCCATGTTGACTGTATTCCAATGTATCACAATGGAGGGCTGGACGGCAATACTGTATTGGGTATGTATTTAGGTATCAATCGAGTGCTATATATACATAACTCGACTTTTTCTTTATACTCACAGACCAATGACGCATTAGGTTCAACATTTAATTGGATATATTTCGTGCCTCTTATAGTTATAGGCTCATTTTTTATGCTCAACTTAGTTCTTGGTGTTTTGAGCGGGTAAGTTGCCTCCAATATAATAAAATATTCATTTCAAATTTTGTATACACATAACATGTGCTTCATTTATGGAAATTAATTTAAATAATTTGGTTGAACACATTGTATTTTTTTACCAAAATACAACTTAAATTTTTTAGTGCATTATTTTATTGGAATCAAGTCTATAGTAACTCTATTGGACTCTGTAAGAAAGTCACTGCAGTTCTCAAGCAGTTATCAAAATTTTCATTTCGGCTTTATTTCTCTTTTACCGAAAATCATATTAAGGCTTCTTCCATATAAAAAATGCAATTATTAAGAAACGCCAGCGTGCAAAGTTTACCCCAACCTCGAACAATTCTTCCGCCCTACTTTTGACGAGCTTTTTGTGTAACTATAGTTCCAAGATCGGTCTTGAGTTACGAACTCCCAAGCAACTTTTTAGTACGAGCGCAGTTTGATGAGTCAGTGACATTTTGGAATGTGAGTAATCGTAGTGCTCGCCTTGTCGTCAACATTCGACGACTTAATACACGCTCTCATAACAGCTGATTACGAAGTAGAGAAAAGAAAACACGAAATAACAACGTTTGTGTGTACTATGTTGTTGTTTTTTTTTTGCTTCAAATCAATTTTTACCTGACTAAAACAAAATGTATCCAGGTGAAACTTATGTACTGCAAACCGCAAGCATTTTATCTTTTGAATGGTATAGGTGTTACAAGTTTGAAAACGTTGATTTTGTGAAGATCTCCTCTCAGCTAACTACATTTAGTTCAGCGTTTTTCCAATATAATATTATGTTTTCTCAGTGATGATCTCTCACCACCGAGCAATTTCTGCATGTTTAGAAACAGAAGAGTCGCATAAGAATAGGACATCTGCTGTATGGTGTAAGATTACTTAAGATTACCATACCAAATACGTTCGTGTTTGCTTTAAGTGAATGCCAGATCTGTTAAGCAGTTTTGAATAATATTCGCTGGTCATAGTTTTAATATTTTTTTTTCAAGTTAATCGATGTGAATAACAAAACATGCATCCCAAGAAGCTGTCGCCATCACCATGTTGGCCGACAGAGCCACCTTGGTGGGCGTGTTCCCTAGTTTTGGTGCGTTGTCATATATTCATGTTACGTCCAAGGTTACGAACAATGGCAAACACTCCCCTGAAGCAGTCACACAAATGCGCTTGTGGTCGAGTGCAAGCACTTTCATTCTCTGTTCTACCAATATCATTCCCTGGATATTATCGACGTTTTCTGCTGTTACGACCTGAACGTTGGGCGTCAATTTTTGCTGGTACGACCACAAAGGTATTCAGTATGACCTTGTAACTGACAGAACCACCTTGGTAGGTCCGCCCTCATGAACGTTCAACTATAGAATACACTGCACTGAGTGTTTGTTAGTCTCTGGTGTGTTGTGATGCATCCGTATTTCGTTCACGGTTAACTTTTGGTAGTTCAAAGAAGGAGTGTTCCATTTATTATGCGGGAATTCGCGATGGCTATTTGGTCAGTACTCGGCACGCTGACAGACTGGAAAAGACAATTCGGCGGCTTCAACAACCCAAAGATGAAATGGCCACCGAATACCATTACACTCGGAGCTTTAGTACCATTAGAAGCGGCAAATCCTAATCGGCCCATCCAATATGCAGCATGATTGAATTCATCACTGTACGTGTGTTTCCATTCCGTTCCACATATCATGATAACATCAAAACTGTTTTAGAGAAGATGCATTCTATGAAAGGGCATACCATAGTTTGGTAGAAGGACGGGCATTAAACAAATGATGGCACCGATCTTGGAGTCGCGGTACACACAAGCGTCTTCCAAGCTGAGTCGTGCCATCGGCCGATGTGCTGATATAAACCTAGAAAGGAATTACCAATATAGGGAAATAGCTATGCTATCAGAGAGCCAGTCCATAATAAGAGGTTAGGGAAAAGTGAACTAAACGGGATCTTCTGGGACGAAGTACCAAACTAACACTTCGGAGTTACCAACCTGGTGAAAGCAGAGCCATTACGTGGCATTGGAAGCCATACGAATATGCAACTACCAAGAGAGCATGAACGATTGAGGAGAACCGCAGACTTGACACGCTCATCAGGCCTCAGACAAGCATAACAGTTTCTTGTCTACAACAAATGTAATAGGTTCAAGAAAATTGTGCAACTGGGAGGAAACAACTTTGGAATACTAGTGGACTGGCCTACTCACTAGACTAGGAGGAGTTGCGATCAAGAAGAGGTGTCGTCGCTCCATGCGGGTGTACACTCTCGATGCCTGATGTAGCCCGTATAGAATCATGCCAGGTTATTAGATTTATTGGGGGGAGATATGAGCTAGGTAGGTGACACAATAGATCCGAAGGGTTCAAGTGCTCCCCATTAATATAATTATTACTACGCAGAATTTTTAATTTCCCCGTCACTGACTTATCAAACAGACACCGTATATACAACTAACCACGCCGTAGCCAATTTTAAGTAACGTTCTCTGTAAAAAATACGCATTTTTTGTACATTCTCTGTTTTTATAATGGAAAACAAGAAATAATAGCTTGTCTTAGAGCTGCTTTGGTCATCACTTGTTTAAATCGCAAATTTTGACCGAATTGACTGACTTGAAGATTATTTTTATAACGCAGAACTTCCAGTGGAGGTGGATATTGTACAAGCGTCAGGTAACTTTTGCACGCGGGGGCGTAAATCTAGATGTTATTTACTATATCTAGATGTACATATTTAAAACTGGCGCTGATTTGCATGTTGGGTTCATTTTTTATCAGATCCAAATTAAGCTGCTATAACTTTGTATCTAAGGGTATACCCAAAGTATATGCCTATATATTTGTAAAAACTTAAATCGGCCAATGTAAATTCTACAAAATTAAATGTATCCCAGTGTTAAATATACCTTATATAAATACCGCTCACGCATTCGCCTGTTGTACTATACTTAAAGATTTAGCTCAGGCAAATGTGTAGAGTATATGTTACTTTCTTTTTCGCTATTTATTACGTTTTTGTATAGTTTATTTCTTTAATTAATATAAAATGTGTCATATTCTTGGAAATTCAGAGAGTTTTCAAATGAACGAAACCGCGTCGAGCGTCGCATGGAATTTCAGAAATGCCGCTTTCGTGCCATGTTTCAGACTGCAATGGTCTCGTACCTTGATTGGATCACACAAGCAGGTTTATAACTATAAACATACCAAATGCAACCCAAACAAAATAAACCAAAAAAAAAAAAAATTATATAAAATTTTCATACTAATAAATACATTGGAATATTGCCATATCCTTAGCCAAATCTGGGACAGCAGACACCCACTTACATATTTCCCCATATTAGTACCTTCAATATATGCAACTTACAGCAAATAACAATATTGCTTTGACCTTCATATAGTACATACTATTGCTACTACTACAACTAATCAATTAAACCAAATATTAAATATACATATTTGGTATTTTAAATATACTATTATAATATACTACTACCTGCATATTTGTTACGTTAGCATAACGAAACCGTTCATTTTATTGCTAGTTATTTTTTAATAGTTCGCAAGCAAATTTCCAATTCCTCCCGTTCCAACGAAATCGTTGGTTTAACCCGTTTACCAAAACTACTACTTATTATAAAATACTGCTAGAGCAACTACATACTACTAAACAAAATACTACATATGTTTTTAATGCAATTTACAAAATACCAATTGCGAGATGCCGTTTGGTCCCAACACCCAATATACTCATAGCTACCCAGTACATAGTACACAATGTACGTGCATTTTTCAACCAAACTTAGTCGGTTTTTATTCCATATATAGAGACAGCAAGTTTGAACCCAACCAACTAGTACCAACCTTCTATAACTCTTACAACTTCTATTATCCCTGTCAGTGCAGTGTTTGTACCAATTTGTTTAAATGCATAGTTTTTGTAACATACACTGAGAGAAACGAACGCGTTACTTGAACCCAAAAAGTATTAGATATTTGCATTTTGTTTTGTTTGGCATCATTTTAAATTACAGAGCTAGACCCATAAATAGCTTAGGAAGCCCAAACTCGGAATTATGCTGTCAAAACGTCGTTTGACACATTCGCGCTTAAAATCAATGATAGAATTCAGTGGGTAAAACAGAAGAGAAGAAATCAGTTCGTTAAGACACAAAGAGCAGCATTGAAACAGCTTCATCCCGCTCATTGTGGAAGTAGTACAAACAAGTTGTGATATCTCAGAGTAGTTGCCTCTTTTTAGCTGCCGCAAGTTCTTAACTGCAACTAAGCAACAACACAAAACACACAGACAGGTATGGACATATACATGCGAGTATGTAAACAAAGCAGCAGCACATATCTCTTATGCTCTCTCGCTCTCTACTCTATTAAGTATTCTTATATCATATCGTGTCTACTACAGCGGCAACCGGAAGAAGAAGAGTTATCATACCTTAAATTGTTCTACTATGATCTTGCTTACTACACTGACACATTCAAGATTTTTGTGTGTCCTGTGACTCTGAACATGCCTGCTTTATTTGAACGCAGAGTTAATTAACTTAACTTAAATTATGTGAGAGTCTGAAAGAGCGAGACGACCAAATTTCTCTGGCGGCAAACAATTTTACAAATGCTCAGAGTCACCAAAACAAAAGTGCCTATACACATTCGCTCTTGGAGGCTTGGTTCAAATAACATATGGAATATGTCATAAGTACTGCATAGTTTGGAACTCTTAAAGGCTCAAAGACACCGCCTTAGTCGAAGGGGTTTAGAGTATTAGGCGTGACGATTCGGAATTGTTATGGAACAGAAAAGACAATAAGTAAACGGAGAGCTAAACTACAAAACAGGATTGCTTACAGTTAGCTATGCTGGGGAACTCTTCTTGATCAAATTGGATAATGCGGTAATGAAAGAAAACTGTCAATATACCAAAGAATTCGGAAATCCAATGCAAAACAGAAACGTGCCACAAAACATCAATAATATTTGCTGAAAACTCTAAAAGATTTCTGTTCATTGAGCTTTGATTTTATTGGAAACTAAAAATGCTAAACGGTTTTTCGCTCAGTGTATGTTACCACTACTACATACTATCTTATCAATACAGTTATATGGTTTGTGACGCTAGCAAACACAAGTGCACAATCAATGATATTTACATTTGTAGTGTGTACGTATAGTTGATTAATAATTTTCTTTCTGCAAAAACAACTCATTAACTCGATAACTTTAAGAATGGAAACCGTTTTTATGAGAATCATTTCTCATTTTAAGGAGTTTTACTCTTTTCAAACTCATTGGTAAATGGCGCATTCGAAGCGCTCGTAACACGAAAAGTAAAGAATCGATAAACCGATAACGATAACTCTATGTTTCGATGTTGTACAGCAAACAAGAAAAAAACAAAAGCACTTCATATACATTCATATACTATAATATTCAATACAAAAATGTGTACCTCTATAATTTGTATTTTTTTATTTGTTAATCAGTTTTCTTTTTCAGTACATAACACAAATGAACACACATATCTACTTGTAATGCTAAACAATTTGTTCATTTGACCGATCCTCTTTTTGGTTTACCATATTCTATTTGATTGATTTTTTGTAGTGAATTCGCAAAAGAACGAGAAAAAGTAGAAAATAGACAAGAGTTTCTTAAACTTAGAAGACAGCAGCAACTAGAAAGAGAGTTAAACGGCTATGTTGAATGGATTTGTAAAGCTGGTATAGTATTTATCCCTAACTTTTGTAATTTTCAAAAAAACAAAAAAAACCTATAACTATATATAAACATTTACTATATATTCATACAAGTTTACATAACCAATGCGTAACTATATAAATATGTGTTATATATTGTATGTTTATATGCCTTCATTGCACCTACACTAAATTTTGACAAAACACTCTGACAGCTCTGTATTAGACACAAAACGAATACTCTACTTTATGCATATGCCAACAAGTAGAAATCTTACACGACAAAATCTACTCTTTCTGCCATTATTGTTACTAGCTTACACTTTGTATTGTACTGAGTTCAATGAATGATGTTAATGGTTGCATATTTCCCCCGATATTAAATAGATAACCTTAAAATCAAATAAGCCATCGAAACTATCAGTCATTATAAACACTGCCAGTCAATCTATCGCTTAAATAGCACTATTACTAGGCTCTATGATATAGGCCAGCAATTGGACAAAAGTTGGTTTGCTGTCTAGTGTGACTATAAACTGAATCATGGATCGGCAGCAGAGTCACATAGACGCGGCTGAAGTGTTACCCGAAGTTTTGTCTCATTGCTTCTGAGCGACAAAAAGCACTCAAATATTATATTCTATGCAGCGAATTAAGTTCTGCCAACGTAGCTGCTAACGCTGCCGACCCCTGATCTAAATTATAGAACTGGTCAGACTAGACAAAAAAGTATATTCGCATATGCAAGTAGCGCTCTAGAAATCGTCGAACGCTATTGCCAAGTAACCAAGTCAAGCACTATGATCATTACTACCACTACGGTCTATATGCCGATAATTTCCGATATATTTAGAGTACTACTAGTCATCAAAGAACAAAATGGATCACGCTTTTGTCTGTGTAGGTTTTAAGTATACTACTTGAGACTATGACTGAAAGTTACTTTAAAAAAAAATGTATCCCAAAACATGTACAATACAGTCTAATAATAAACATTTGCCTTTAAAACAAATCATATTATACATACATACTATATAAAGTTGATCAACACTTAAATATCCCTAATAAACCCAACATATACACCCACACATACACAGCTTTAAATGGTTTTGTATTTATTACTTGATGTCTTATCGATAAAAAAAAAACTGTCTTGCATGGAAACTAATTCAACGCATTTCATAATATTATTTCAGAGGAAGTAATATTAGCTGAAGAGCGTACAACGGAAGAAGAGAAAATGCATATTATGGAAGGTTTGTATTCATATCATATCTATAAATAAGCAGAGAATCGAACCGAAATGCTTACGATTTCGTTTAAAATTACAATTACGTAGTACAGGGCAGAGTTTACCAAGGTTTCAATCATCGGTCATGCTCTCATCTAGACATATTTCCGCAAAAGAGCTGGTGCATGTGACGTCTACACTACTTTGTTGTTCTCCAGCCATTTGATTGCGACCAGGGCCGTCATCTATTATTGGAGACTTCGGGCAGTTAACTCCAGTAGCTACATTATTCCCATTATCGCCCGATAATAAGCCGAAGAAGTATTCGCTGCATAACCTCAGTGCCCCCAACGATCTCCTCGATCGCTTTTCCTGCTCGCGTTTTACCTGTCGATAGTGGTCTCTCTCACCGAATGCAGCGTCCTTCTATAGGCGGCATTTTTTACTGCAGTGCTTCGCATCACTCCTGATCGTACCATTGGTTCCTCGGCGGTGGGCGTTAGAAACCAAGGACGTTCTCCGCGATAGTTCGAAAGGCGTTAGATATATGTTTGTGTCCAAAGTCTCCCGGCACCGTACCAAGTAAAAGGTCGATTTTATTATTTTTATTATTTCATACCATCTGCAGTGTTTTTTACAAGAAGAAACGTAGACCTTTCCATAGAAACTTGTGATCCTACTGGAAAAATGGTGCATTTTTGTATGCAAGAAACCAAACTTACCTAAAAGCGTAAAGCATTTCGATTGGAGTGGAGTTAATGATAAGTATATCCCACTTTATTTGCAATAACTTTTTCGAAGGCGCCTTGGATCTAAAGATTTTCATTTCAAATGGAAGTAACCTCAAAAAATTCTTTTACGTCTCATAAGGGACGACAAGTTTTCAATAACATTTAAGTCTGAACTTTGAGTTGGCCAGTCAAGAGTATCAATGGTGCAATATCTTGTTGCAAGATAAATGATTCACCAATCCACCCAGAAAAAGAAAGTCAATCCTTTAAGCTTCTTCACCTATATGTCACGGAACCTTATTGGTTGGTTGGTTTTAGTTTTAGGGCGATTTTCTTTGACGAAACCAGCTCGCACACCGCATACATGCCGTGATGCTAGCACATCAATTAGCTTGAGATTGCATTAGCATAAATGTGATGATGGCGATATTAGTCACGTCGAGACTATTATCGTTATTTCTCTGAATGTGTTAAATCATATAAGAGCGTGACGACACTGATTCACGTTTAATACAGGCTGTGTTCACATTTTTCGATTATTTGTATGATTTCGATTATATGTATTTATGTTATAGTGTAACACTACGGTCTACGTTACGGTGACGACTCGTTTCCCTGCATACTATGTCAAGATCTCTTTATACGATATACAATGTATGTGCTTTCATTTGCAGCTCGCAGAAGAAATGCAGCAAAGCGAAAGAAACTGAAAAGTTTGGGCAAATCCAAATCAACTGACACGGAAGAAGAAGAAGCCGAGGAAGACTATGGGGACGATGGTAAGAAGAATTGATACTTGTAATAATACTATAAGAAACTGCATATTTTGTATAAGTACTCGTGACACTTTGGGAGGCTTTGCGTTTAATCTTCTAATTGATAGATGATAAATAGGAATTTAATAGGGAAATCGAACTCGAGCTTTCGAATCCGTTGATGAAAGCCATTAGCTAAACAGCATCCAACGCCTGTAGGAGTTTAGGCTTAAAACGACTACTTACACCTACTACCAACAAAATACTACAAATTTAAAGCCAATTTTTTTGGAAATAGCTAAAAAAAAAATTGAAATTGAAATTTTTGCTTAGTTTTTGTGTTCTTTTTTTAATGGTCACAAAATGGTATTGCAAATTGCAAATAAACAGAAATGTTTCTAACATAATTTTTAATTAACCGCCTTATTTGTTTCTTTATTTAAATTTATCATTCTTAACTAAAACAACAAAAAAACTTTTTGTCTTTAACATTGAAAAAATTCAAAAATGAAAAATGTGTAAGTAAATATATTTGTAGTTTGATTAAATGTTTGTCCTGATTACAAGGAAACTACACACATACAAAAATATCGTGCTGCAAATGAAAGATAGTTAATGACCCCGTTGTTCACACTTAATCATATCATATCATCTAAAACTAATTCCAAATCAGTGCAATCAATGAATATGTGTCTTAGTAATAGCGTACAAAAACAGTATGTAGTGCAGTATTAATGTAATGGGTCTTTTTGAATTTGGGAAGCTAAACTATTTTGCCAGAATATTCACTAAGAATTCATTATTATTTGTACCGAGTGGTCTCTTTGAAAGCTATGATGTTTGATACTTGTCTACATGAAAGCACTCAATCCGTGTTTCGATACATTAGAAATCGTGCCATGATTCCAATCGTATCGAGTGGTCTCTTTAGAAGCTAAATACAGATGGTACTAGTCTACATGAATGCCCTCAAACCGGGTTTTGATACTTACAAAATCATGCCACTATTCCAATCGCATCAAGTGGTCTCTTTAGAAGCTAAGTATAAATCATACTAGTCTACATGAATGCACTCAAACCGTGTTTCGATACATTCGAAATCATGCCATTATTTCAATAGTATCAAGTGGTCTCTTTAGAAGCTAAGTATAAATGATACTAGTCTACATGCTTGACTGGCCATAACAACCCGTTAGATTCACACAACTCTGTTAAAGTCTTGGAGAAACAGCGTAAATAAGACCCGCTTAACACGGGTGTAAGTTTTGCGTCAACTTGGTTAAGATAGATACGTGGAGCCTATAGCTTTTATACCAGAAGTTAGGCCAACCCGCCTGATGAACTTCAATCGACCCAAATGTTTTATAGTCTTAAACAGTCAATATAGCCGCAGTGCAACCGTGCATTGCCACGGTGAAAGAACCCTTTTTTTCTGGGTCAATGTCGAATCAGTCCCACAAAAGAATATTCGCCGCCGATTGTTTTACGCTTTACTAAGGTCATCGACATGACTGAGCCCACGTGCAAACCACAATAAATTGTCGCCATTGTTGGCCGACAAACGTAACTTGGCCTGAAGATCCTGTGATGATTTCATGTTTCGTCAAGGCTTACGGAAAGGAGCCAAAACACAATCGCGACCCGAATCGCGCGTAGCCTCCTGATGAGCTCTTATGTACGGCCTCAACTGCGGACCACTTCTTAATTATTGATATTGCTTGTCTAGATTAGCCATAGTATTTATCAAGTCTTTCCTTGGTTACGGTGTGGTTTTTTTATGCAAAAAATATCATTTGATGAGCACATGAAATTCACTTTTTATCATTTACATCCAAATTCACGAGGTTGTTTGCCTGCAATGGCTGTCGAAAACACTTACTAAATGA
The DNA here is from genome assembly GCA_035041775.1 of Chymomyza caudatula. Classification (NCBI taxonomy): domain Eukaryota; kingdom Metazoa; phylum Arthropoda; class Insecta; order Diptera; family Drosophilidae; genus Chymomyza; species Chymomyza caudatula. The sequence continues at coordinate 650,321 of JAWNKW010000148.1, forward strand.
TGCAGCTTGCTCAAAGTTGCACCTAACTCTCTTACCAGTTGGTAGTTGACAAATTCAAAGATTCAACGTCTTAACAAGTAGCCCAAGGTATGCTTAACCAGGTACTCTCATGTTTCACGAACGCCTCTTTTGAGAAGACTTTCTTCAGTTTTGTTGCGAACTTGCTTTCTCTCGCACTTACAGACTGTCAAAAAATGAGTCTACTTGAGAGAGTGACATGCGAGTAGCTGCTTAGGCATGCCTGGGCATTCATTTGTGCGCTCTCTCTCTCTCTCTTATTCATGCGCGTTCATTTTGTTTTGTGAGCGCATTTGTGACCCTATTCTGCTCTATGCTCTGACCGTAGAAAAAAAACTTAACTGTACGAAGATGTGAGTGAATGGGTGTTGCGATTGCAGGTACACTCTATTTCAATACTTCAGTTGTTATATGAGATATGTGCATAGTATTACCTACAAATTACTATACTTAGTTATATTAAGTAAACTTATAGTGCTAGTCACACCTCTTTAAATAAGCTCAATTTCAATATAATCAAGCAAATCAAGCAAAATCACTGATCGTGTATTCGTGTAGTTGAGTGTACTTGTACTTACATCATTTGTTGCGTACAAACAAACAACAGTTCGTATTCGTAGTAACTGCAAATTGCTTAAACATTTCTAGATACCAAGTAAATCGAATTAAAAACCACTTCGTAACTACATAATATATCGCATTGTATTTAACTATGAACACAACATATACTATATAATATCTGTCGCAAATTGAAACATTTAAAGTGCGTCTGTGAATACGAGCTAATAATGAATATTTCGATTTGTACCGCTAACAGGTTACCTTAAAACGCGCTCGAAACCCCAAGGCAGTTGCATTGGATTCTGGCGTGCCGAGAAACGCTTCCGATTTTGGATACGGCACACCGTAAAAACGCAATGGTTCTATTGGTTTGTGATAGTGCTGGTGTTTCTGAACACCGTTTGTGTGGCCGTTGAGCATTACGGTCAGCCGAAGTTTCTGACCGAGTTTTTATGTAAGTGCTATAAGCTAATGTGTAAATCTTATTTATATTTAATGTATTTCAATTTGTGTTTATAGACTACGCAGAGTTCATATTCCTCGGGCTGTTTATGTCGGAAATGTTCATCAAGATGTATGCGCTGGGTCCACGCATCTACTTCGAGTCATCGTTCAATCGTTTCGATTGTGTCGTCATTAGTGGTTCGATATTCGAGGTGATATGGTCCGAGGTGAAAGGGGGCTCCTTCGGTCTGTCTGTATTGCGTGCGTTACGTTTGCTGCGCATTTTCAAAGTCACCAAATACTGGTCATCGCTACGTAATCTAGTTATATCTCTATTGAACTCAATGAGATCAATTATATCATTGTTGTTCCTGCTCTTCTTGTTCATTCTGATATTTGCATTGCTGGGCATGCAATTGTTTGGAGGGCAATTTAATCTTCCAGGAGGTACGCCCGAAACCAATTTCAACACATTTCCTATTGCCCTACTGACCGTATTTCAAATTCTCACCGGAGAGGATTGGAATGAAGTCATGTACCAGGGTATTATTTCTCAAGGTGGCGCTAGAAAAGGAATGATTTACTCTATGTAAGTTTATTATTTATAATCATTTTATTTATAATTTACAATATATGATTGCGACTCGTCGGTCGGCACAGACAGACATTTTGAGCTACACTTATGTAGTATGCATTTTGTATTTTATAAGTACCATTTTTGTAACTTGTATTGTTTTTTACCCTATAATATTCCAAAGTAGTTGTAAGTTTCGAATCGTGTCGATTGTTAGCTCAAGTAACGCTAAGCTCGTTGGGTTTCAATTCATTGAACGTCGAACCATTAATGTGTGCAATCCATCACGAACGTTCACGTATTATTCGCATGGAACTTGTAGAGCTTGAAGCATTTGGTTGAACTCCTTAGCGATTTCGACTCAAATTCTGCAAGCCAAGCTCCATTTTGTCCTGCAAATGCAAAAAATATTGCATCGTGGCATTGCGACTCATTTTTAAAGATCATTTGCGTAAGTTGAGTAGTTGTGCTATTGCTATACATATAAAGATGTATATAAGTAATCATATTACCTATTTATTTTCAGTTTTCTGTGGAAATTGCGCTATTATACTATACTAAACACTCTGCTCTAAAATCAAATCAAAAATCGAAAATATTATATAAAGCCATCATATATTGTATTTGATAGGTATATGCATATATACGCTGCAGCCATGCAACAATAATAATGTACTGAGTACTATATGCCAAACTGGTTGCAGCGTAGTTATCGAATAGTCGATCATTATCGACTTTATTGCAATGTATCGAACGACAGGATGGAACTGTTTGTGCCTGTTTTTGTTGACCATCTTTCTCATCATCTCTCTAGATACTTTATCGTTTTGGTACTCTTCGGTAATTATACGCTACTAAATGTATTCTTGGCTATCGCTGTCGATAATTTGGCGAATGCACAAGAACTAACAGCAGCCGAAGAGGAACAAGTCGAAGAAGATAAAGAGAAACAACTTCAAGAGCTTGAGAAGGAAATGGAAGCCTTGCAAGGTGATGGTGTGCACTTAGAAAATGGTGAAGGAGTAGCTGTTACCACCAAAGGCAAGAGTAAAAAGAAAGATGAGGAAAAAAAGGAGGAAGAGGAAGTTACTGAAGGGCCAAAGCCAATGTTGCCATATTCATCGATGTTTATACTTTCACCAACAAATCCGTAAATATTGTTTTCATCTATTTATGTGTAAATGTGTAAGGGAGTTGGGACACATACGTTATATATATATATAGAAACGAACTAATGACGTGACGTCACACTGCTGTCTAGGGTTTGGGCTAAGCTTAAACTTAAACTTAAACTTAAACTTATACTTATACTTATACTCTATATATATGTATGTAGTTTTGAATATTTGTTCACATGTGTTTCAAAGTAATTTTGTTTCTTTTGTTTTTGAAATTTGACAACAACTGTTTCATCATAATGATAATATATGTATGTCTCAATAATACTTCTTTCCCAAACAATATCTAAAAAAAAAAACAAAACAATAACAACAAACAAAAACAAATTATAATGCATAATAACAAATTAACTAACTTAATTCAATTTGTTCTTTTGCTTTTTCCATTTTCGGTTTCGGTTCGTTCGTTACAAAATGCATTTTATGTTGTACCACACTTCAATGAACCAATCAATTAAATTGTATTAATCAAATTAATCAACAACATCTATATATATATTATATATTTGTAAATATTTGCACTACAAATATCAACGACAACAAAATTTGAATACTCTGCCAACAACCATCATCACCATGTGAAATTGCAACACATCATCAAAATTCATCATCATTTACTATAACAACAACAACAACAACAACAACAACAACAACTACAACTACTACTACTACTACTACAACTACAACAACAACAACGAACACCATTCAAAAATTTTTTAAAAAAAAATCTATATAAAATAACAACAAAACTAATTAAAAATCAAAAACAAAAATTGGAACCACAATTGACAACGAATCAAAAATCTAAAAAAAAATATATATCCATATATGCCAACAACGTTCGACCACAACACCAAAATGAAAATTATTATCGGAAAAAAAAAAACAAACAACAACCACTTAATAAATAAATGTAAACAATAATCAAATTATGTTAATCAAAAAAAATTAAAACTCAAAAACCAACTACTACTAAAAACAAAATACAATATACAAAAAAAAAAAAAATTCTTATATATAACTATACTGTTATAATCATGATGCAATGCTGCAATCGAATATTCCAAAATCTGATTCGGATATTGATTCTGATCTGAACTGATCGTATTTGAAAATCGATATACATTTATGAACGACCGACAATACAGCATACGACGCGGTGCCCATTGGGTTGTAAATTTACCATATTTTGATTTCTTCATTATGGTCGTCATCTCAATGTCATCAATAGCATTAGCAGCCGAAGATCCCGTTCGTGAGAACTCGAGGCGTAACAAGATCTTAAATTACTTTGATTATGCATTTACCGGCGTATTCACGATAGAAATGTTGCTGAAAATTGTAGACTTAGGTGTGATTCTACATCCTGGCAGCTATTTAAGAGAATTCTGGAATATTATGGATGCTGTGGTCGTTATATGCGCTGCTGTTAGTTTCGGTTTCGATATGAGCGGTAGCAGCGCTGGACAAAATTTGTCAACTATCAAATCACTTCGCGTATTGCGAGTACTTCGACCATTGAAGACCATTAAACGTGTTCCAAAATTGAAAGCCGTCTTCGATTGCGTCGTGAACTCATTGAAAAATGTTGTTAACATTCTAATCGTGTACATATTGTTTCAATTTATATTTTCTGTTATTGGTGTACAATTGTTCAATGGGAAATTTTTTTATTGTACGGACGAAAGTAAACATACTTCCGAAGAGTGCCAGTAAGTAAAATGTCTTTTTCTTTACAAACAGTTTCAATTACAGTATTAACATTACATAATGATTTGTTCTCTTTCGTTAACGTTAACGTTTTAGTTTACGTTTTAGTTTACGTTTTAGTTTACGTTTTAGTTTACGTTTTCGTTTCCGCTCTTATGTTCAATCCTTTCGTTGATTTAACCATTTTGAGTTCGAACATCTCTTTTTACATAAGAAACGTAAACGTTTTAGTTGTTAGCTTAAAAGTTACGAAATTTGTTCATTTCTCCTCTTAGACGCGTTCCACTCTCTGTCTCTCTATATGTACATTACAAGCATACTACTTTAACTTAAATACTACATATCTCTCCCACTCTCTCTCTGTTGTGTGTGTGTATTCTGTCTATACTCCCATACTTAATTTCCTAAAAGTGTGTGTTGTGTGCCTACAACAGTTTGTTTTGTTCAAATATAAATAGTTACATTTACTAAAAAACAAAAAAAAAAATAATATATATATATATATTCTCTCATACGTAGCTTATAGAGCTAGCAAGAACAACAACAACAAATCAACTAAACCACAAATCATTCAACATAAGTACTAGTACTTTGTCATAGGCCTAGAACAACTTACAGTTCATGTCTGATTTCATGTGTGTGTACCACCTTTTAGCTAAGGTTATAGAGCTACTTGCTACTAAAATACATAACTACTACTACTACAACTACTACTACTACTCTATTCATGTGCAATACTTTGTTTTTGAAATTGTACATGCATATTTACAGCTACTACTACTGCTATATACAACAAGTTATATGTACATATATTTTATACATAAATAAATGTTAACTTAGCTGAACATTGCACACACACACTGTGTTCTACCAACTATAAAATACTAAGTATACTACAAAGAACTGCGACAGGAGTATTTACTGTTATATTGTAATACATGGAGAGAGTGGCTGGGACCAAACCTTGTTAGTTAGCTGGCTAGTTAGCGTTGCTTAGGCGTGTATGTAGTAATACTCTTGACCTAAACTAAGTTGCGGGGCTTCGAAACTTAGTGGCTCTCTCTACGCTACAGTACATAGTAAGTGTTTAGGCTACGACTACGTTTCGACCATTTATAGAGATACTTAGATAGAACAACAGTAATACTTATAAGGAGCATGCACAACATTGTATATATATATTGTATTCCATGTACATACATATATGCTCTGTTGTAGCCTTATTTGTTTTTGTTGCTGTTATTTGCGAAAAAAAAAAAAAAAATGTACAATGGTTCACTATAAATAAATATGTGTATTGTACCATATATATTTGTTTAATTTACATTGCGTGTTAATATTATAAGTAAATATTGATTTTCCTAGTTTCATTATGTGTTTTTCTTTTATAAGAAAACAAAAAAGGTGCACTGATTTTACAGAATGTAAGAGTAGCATTTTAAAGTTTCTTGCCTTGTTTTTCTTGCCTGATTATTAAAAGACAATCATGCGAGTAAACGGGCTAAAAACAAAAAATATCACAAAAAAAAAAAAGAAAAGAAAAATCAATCATAAATAACTATTGTAAATCAATAATAATTACGAACCAAAAAATAGTTAAACATACGCCCAAATCAACATCTGTGCGAAAGCACTAAGAATCATCCAAGTATTTAGCATAGAACTGAAATGCGAAACTACAATTACACCTACAACCTTTCTAGTTTTCTTTTATTCAGTTCATAGTTTACAGCCTTTTTCACATATAAATGTATATTTGTATCTGTTGCCTTCACTTAAAATCCTAAAAAAAAAATACGGTTAATTCAGACAAAAATAACGTTAACGTTCAAAGATTAGCATGTATTTGTTTGATTGATTTATTTACAATCGGGTATTTTACACAAATACCAAAGAGTCCATATTACTACCAGAAGATTTCTTAATAAGTCTGTTCACGTTTCTAATAGGGGCCGCAAACGGCCGAAAAACTCGCATAGAAATATGCACCCAAATCTTAAACCTATGTACAAAACAAAAAATACTTCTTAAGCTTAAGTAGGTAGCTGAAGCATACTTGTTGTTTTTTTTTTTTTTTTTTTAGAAAACTGTACATTAAATAGTTTAAATGTGTCTTAAGTACCATAGACTAAATGCTATTTAGTATAGCAGCTTTAGTAACTGCCATTAGTGTAAGATATGTAGGTGCATTCAGTACATACAATGTGCTAACACATTCTTCTAGTATCGTCGTCAGATAGTGAGGTTAGTCTTTCTCTGTCTTACTTACTCTCTCGCTCTTTTATCTATTATATTTGTGTTAGAAATTTCATTATTGTAATGTATTTGATTGAATATACGTGTAATGAACGCAACATAACAAGCTAGAAAGATATTATGAAAAAACCAAAAAAAAAAATACGAAACCCGTAATGAGAGGGCACAAAGTACACTCAACAAAAGTAAGAAGTACGAAACAAAATGGGATACTTTATACTTAACACTAAACGCTTTTATATAGCACAAGTATCGTTTTGTTTTAACTGTTCGCCTTCGTATGCAATAACTGGGTGTGCTTAAATGTAATTGACATTCCATATATACATATCTATATATATATATATATTTATGTATGTATGTATATACTTAAATTTATACTAAAAAACACATAATATGTACACGTTACATAACCATAAACTACTGCGCTACTGCAACAACATACACACAGGAACACTGCCACACAGGAACACTGTCACACAGCAACACTGTCCAACACTGTTTTGTTATTAGCCAAAGAGCCAACGTCGAATATCACCTCTCTTTCATGCACTCTTTGACACAGAGCTCGCTCTATTTGTTGCTTTCCTTATACGTTCAGTTAGGCACAGCTGCTACTTATGTTACACATCACCGAACGAACAAGAAGCCGAACAACCATTCTACGACGCACTCCAAGAGAGTTAGCAGCATCAGTTGTTTCAACAGCACCCAGCGGACCGACAAAACGCTCGTCGAGCTGCGAAAGAGATACGAATAGGATTCATATGTTCATAGCTATTGTCTACGTGTGTCGCAAGAAATATTGTTAACTTGCATTTGGCGCTATCTCTTTCGCTATTTCTTGCTCGTATGCGAGCATTTTGCGCGACTCTCGCTAATATTTTGTGTGACGGTCGGTCCGCTGGTCGCATTTTTATCGCAAAACACTCGTTTCAAAGCTCGTGTGCGAGTGTTAGAAATATCAGAAAAGTCTCGCAAAACGCTATTTCTTGCTCGTATGCGAGCATTTTGCGCGACTCTCGCTCGAATGCTAGTGTTTTGCGAGCAAACACCGTAACACTCGTTTCTCACTCGCTTGCTAGCTCATTGCGCGAGCAATTCGCGAGCTTTTCGCTAAAGGCACGTCTGTTGGTCCGCTGGGCAGCGACAACAAGCACACACTCACCACACACGGATACACGCTTGCCTCTCTCTCTCAGCTGCTTTCGGTTTCGAATCATGTGTCGTCCGCTCTCACTGCTCTCCGCTGCGCTGCGCCTTGGCGTATGCCATAAACTAATTAGAAACTGTTATACTACGTTTATATAACACTTGATTTTCGAACATTTCTTTATTTGTACGCCAACTTTTTGACTGTAAGCTGTTGACTTGTATTGATTTGGTTTGGACAAATTCGAATACAAAGCAATACGCATACATACATACAATCATAAGCCATCAATCATCACACACACACACACACACGCACACACACACACACACACGCACGCACACACACTGCTTTGACGTGCAATATTTACCGGTTGATCTACACGTCTTTACTGTTATATAAAAGTACATGTTCCGTTACTTTCTGTCCATTAGATGTCTACATACTTTCATACAATATTTAACGCTAAACTTGTGAAAAGAAAAAAAAACTCTAAAACTTGCACATATTTTAAATAATTTTCATTAAATTTTCAAATAGTTTTGAAATTTCAACTTACTTTACTTGGTCTTTGGTTCGTTATACATAAATTGCTTTATTTCATTTATTTTTGTGCATTTTTTGTATATATATATATATGATATATGATATTCATAAAATGTATAACAAATTACTAACTATTAATTCAAAATGCAATATAATCAAACAACAAACAAATCATACAATATAACAAACAATAACTAAAACAACCAAAAAAACAAAAAAAACAAAAAAAACAAAATGCAAACTAAAGGGGCTCGTACTTTAAGTATGAAGAAGATGAATTACTGCCCAAACAGGAGACGCGGGTCTGGAGGCCCCGTAGTTTCCACTATGATAACGTTGCCGCTGCCATGCTGACGCTATTCGCTGTACAAACCGGCGAGGGATGGCCACAGTAAGCCCATTTTGTTGTGTTTAGTTTTAGTACTCATTTATGGTAGTAAAATGTTGTGTGTTTTAATTTTAATTTAACTACTATATGTTTTCCTTTAACTACAATAATATATGAGAAGAAACTATTTCGGAAATTGCACACAACTATTGCAAATGGAAAATAATAATCAAATTGTTTAACTTTTTTTTTTTTTGTTTTTTTTTTGCTTTTTTACATTTGTACGTTGTCGTTCATATCATATCCAATAGGGTCTTACAACACTCAATGGCTGCCACTTATGAAGATAGGGGTCCAATCCAAAATTTCCGGATCGAAATGTCCATATTTTATATTGTATATTTTATTGTATTTCCATTCTTCTTCGTCAACATATTCGTGGCCTTGATAATCATAACATTTCAAGAGCAAGGCGAAGCTGAATTACAAGATGGTGAAATTGACAAAAATCAGGTGAGCCAGTCAAACCTACACTCTCACTCTCTCTCTCTCTCTCTCTCTCTGTTACTCTGTCTCTCGCTCTCTCTCTCGCTCGCGACCTCTCTACTCGCTGTGCTTTATTGTGTTTCGTGTAATTTCGTAACTTAAAAAGTACTAGTTTTTAACTGCACGTACATGTTAATAACCATTAATCCATACCTACTACATAGTACTTACATACAAATACGCTATGCTTATGTATTTATAAACAATACACAGACAGTTACATAAAAAATTAAAAAAAAAAAAAACAAAAAAAAAAACATGAAATGGGCATAGATGGGCATTTCACGGCGCTGCTCAGATCATTTAACGTGTGCCCACTGTGCACAGTGAACACAAGTAGTTGAACAATACTTATCAAAAGTACTTGAAATACCTAGATCGTTTAGTCCCTTACTTAGCGAATACTAATACACACGTTTGCAGCATTTAACGGCAAACCTAGAGACTAGCGACTCGCCGTTCTTTACTACTAATTACTTAGTATATGTGCTAAAATCAAGTTATTATCACGAACCCCCCCAATTAGATATGTTGTAGCTCCTCCATTAGTAGCAACTACTTGCAGTCTCGTCTCTCCAATAGGGCCAGTCAATGGTTTTTTTTTTTTTTTCTTTCGCTCGGAAATACTATAAACTCGAACCGTAAACCCATCTTTAATATAAATAGTGAACATTTACCGGAAAGTAGAGATTTTATATAATGCGCACGATAGTCCTTAAATATTCATATCTGTGTATTTGAATGTTTAAAAGCTAGTCGTCAAACTGAACAATATTAATTTTTACACACATTAAACAGAAAAAAGAGTAAATTTATTGTAAGTATTTTAAATATTAAGTGAAATTCCAGTCACTGGTTTTCTTCCATTTTTATACTCTTTGAATTATTCACTACGTAGCATAGGTTTATCTTGAAGCTTGTAACGCTTTAAAGAAGTCCTTTTAGCGTTTTCTGTACGCAGCTTTAACCTTTGCCGTACCGGGTCTAAATTGACCCCTACAAATTTCAGCAGTAATCCGATTTAACTCGAATTTAGTGCATATCTCTAAAAGTTATACGCCTTCTTTAAAGCGTTACAAATGTCAAAACATAGTTAAGTTTATAAATATGAAGGTGATACTCTTTTCGGTGACACGAAACATATATACTATATTCAAACTGTTTTCTGCATGCAATTTTGTTACTAATTGTTTTCATTAGATTTTTGAAATTGGTGTTAACAGCTATTTAGCTTAGAAAAACAAAACTTCGGCTGACCAAGTTTATGTGTTCTTGCAGTGTTATCGACGAATGTAATGATACCTTTTTATGTGCAGAGTTCGCATAGTCAAATTCTCGAAAGCCAAAATACCAATGTCCACAATTAACGCTTTAATAAGCAACACTGAGGCTGGGCTAAAGGCTATTTGGGAATCGCTCAACTTAATTTCACCACCTAACAGAGACAGTCCAGGAATCTTTGCATAGAGTACCATGCTGATAAACACAAGAACATTATCAGCAGGTTTCCCGACAACTCTTTGGTCAGAAGAGAATATGCGCGGCATCTGGCCACACTTGCATATCCGGTTAACTGTTTCATTGTCCGGCATTTAGTACGAATACGAATGCCAGAAAGCTATAGGCTGCACATGATTGAACTTCTTGTCTTCAGCGTCAAACTTTCCTGTCTTTCTTAAATTCGGGTGTAGCCCCTTTTTATACCACATCATCTTATTTATGTTCAACCGTCATGCATTGCGTTCCACATTTTCTTTTGCTTGTTGGTAAACGACTTTTCCACCTACTCAAAAGCCGTTGTCCGTCATGCATAATCTCTATATGCTTCGTTTCAAAGACTACAAAGAATTTCATTCAAAACATGACAAATATCGAAAATTGTAAGTTCTAGTAACGGTACATGAAACGGTATATTCATCTTCTTCTTGACGGGCTAACAAGCGGTTATAGTTCAGGTTAATAATATAATCTCCATCGTACACGCCTTCTTCACTGCGTGCTACCGAAAGGAAGTTAGTGCACTCTCTACCTGGTTCTTTCAATGCAGACACGACGTCGAAGCCTCTGCATGTCAATTCGACAAGGTCAATGCTGTCGTAGAGCTCATAGAGTATGCTGTTCCATTGAATGCGACAATTGGTGCCAAAGCGTAAACGTTCACAGATGTAATAATATATAAATAAGAACAATCCTCAACGAGCATTGTACTTGCATGTCGATAGCACTTTCGATAACGATGAACCACCAAGCGGCTAAGGTTAGAAAGGTAGGAAGAAACAAAAAATCGAGACTACTATCGATAGCTCCGCATCTCATGGAACCGATAGACTATCGATCGAATCTTTTTCCTGAAACTATCAAAAATATCCAATGACGCCACTATCGATAGATTTGCAGATCCGGTTCCTAAACAGCTAATCCAGCGGCTTATTCGATGCATCGAATTTTTGCCTTTATGTCTCTCTATCTATAGATATCTATTTAAACACACGCTAAGCGACTAAGGTTAAGAAGGAAGGAAATAAACAAAAAAACCGATAGTAATATCGACAGTATCGAATCTTCGTGAACCAATAGTAATATCGATCGAATCTTTTTCTTGAAACTATCGAAAATATCGAATGCAAATTGTGTAAATTTGCCAATAGGTGAAAGATTCGCTGCAAGGACACAATAAAATGTTTAAAAAGTCTTGGAATTTGTTTGCTTAAAAATGTTTGAGTTCCGTGTAACTTTATGTAAATATTTTTATCATTAACACACATGTGTACTTAGACACCGTTAAGCCAGTTAATAATCGCTCCAAATAGTATTCAGACACATGATCTACAATTTAATTTTTGTGAAATCAACTAAATATCCAAAACCCATAATCCGACCCAAGCTAACAGAAGTCACACACATACCATACAGAATCCATATCAATAATATTTGTATTCTTCCCAACAGAAATCCTGCATTGACTTTACAATCGGGGCTCGACCACTTGAACGCTACATGCCAAAAAATCGTAACACTTTCAAGTACAAAGTGTGGCGAATTGTTGTTTCGACGCCATTCGAATATTTCATAATGATGCTGATTGTTTTCAATACGCTGTTACTTATGATGAAGGTATGTTTTTTTGTAAATTCAATAATATTAAGATGGTAATAACATTGACGTTTTTAATTATTTTTTTTTTAACAAAATGATTGTATTTATTTGTACGCACAAAAAATCACTGATATAACAAATGAACTGATACTTTTTCGTATCTGTCAACTACTCGGGCTTACATACGATTCCAGTTTCGGTAAAAGTGAACCGGTGAACTGCCAAATCGCGTTGCATTTTTCGGAATGTCCGTAGAACCTGTAATGTACTACGTAGTGACAGAAACACAGCCCACTTTAACGTTTTTTGACACATAAGGCCCAATAGCTTTCTTTCATATCTGCTTGTATTCCGGCTGTTTTTTCGCAATGCACGGCTTCAATGAATCAATGGTAGGAACACCCTTTTCGGTATTCAAAGCATCAGCTTCGGCTTTGACGTTAAAGTTAGGTCCACATATAATCCCTAATCGTAGCCCGATGCGCTTCTGCTGCAAAAAACTAAATTTTCCCGAAAACGCTCAAAATCGATATGACCTGAAGTTGATGGGCGTATGTATAACCTATTTGAAACCATCGAAATCGAATGTAACTATGGAACTAATTTCTTCACACAGTCTATAAATAAGAGTGAACGATTGGCACTTAATTTTGAGAATGCCTGGAATACTAACAGCTATGTGGGGCCATAGAGAGAAAGTCCAGTAACCTTCTATTGTCCCTTAGTGTTCTTGAAATGTCCGTTTCATTACTACTGTCACTGTCAAAGTCTCTATTGCAGGCCACCTCCTACGATGTTGGTATGAGTAATGAAATCAAAGAAGAAGCGCCATCCCTTGTCGCTCTTATGGTTATTTTGGCCTTCTTTGCAATGCGTGGATAATAAAATTTGATCATGTGACGTTAGACGTAAATATACTTTTGCTTTAAACTGAGCAATGCTCTTCCTTGTCTTTACTTCATCGGTGTAAGAGAATGCAAGGAGCGAGAATGAGAACATACTCGAGATATTAGCCAATCGGTTTTAAGTTGCTCAAAATTGTAAGCCTATGAGGTTGTTGCTTCCCATGTATGCTTTGTTCTCTTAGCCTCCCTTAGTGTGAATTTGCAAGCAATGGGATACTCTCTTCCGTAACGTAAGAGCAAATTTAAGGTAAATACACACAGCAGCATCTTCAGAGCATTAACGCACACTAGAGATCTCCTTTTCCATTTGCAGCTACCCTTGCGTAGAGTTGAGACAGGACATAATTAGCCAGTAGGGACTTAGGGTTGGGAAAAACTCTTGAGAGAGAGGCGCCCTTGAAACAGTGGAAAAGTGTGAAGTCGAGTCTTATGCTGTTGGCTCTCATTCCATACGATACACTTACTCACTCATAAGGTAATAGCTTATATATGAGTATGAATGCATTCATGCAAGTCTCTATTGGGTATACGATATATTTAGAGAAAATTCCAGCTTAGAAGATGCTGTTGTGTGTGCCTATACAGTCGGAGAGGTTGTCCACGGTCACGCGACAAAAGTCCGTTGACCTCGTTTGTTAAACCGTGTACCCACCTATGGTGTGCCACGTCATAGGGTGCATCTCCTCTTATAGCCTTTCCCCACTGAAAGTTACACGACAATTGCTAGCCAAAAATGCTTGAAAACAAAAACAGCAATTAAGCCAAGCGAAATGCAGCGTTCCACCCATTCTTCAGCTTCCAAAAGGATGGTCTCCATAACTTTTCGGGAGAGAGCGACACGTGAGGGTTATGTTCCCTACAGGTGCCACTCTTGCTCACGGCCTCTTGGGAATGTGTTTGGCGCGTCAGCATATCGTTTGACCTTTTGGGCATCTTTGGAGGGAGGGTTGATATGCCATCAGCTCGTAGCGGCTGGAGCATTGGCCGCGAACTTACGACCTCCCGGTGAGGCCGAACGCTATCCGCAACCTGCGACCCAACTGGTGGCCGCGCTCCGACATTGTCCAATAGTGGGTTACCCTGTAGCAATACTCACGTATAAATTGCACATCCTGCCGGAAGGATTATTATTTGATAAAAAGTTATGTCATGGTCTCCGAGATCTGTTTGTTCATACGGCCGGCCTGATAGCTATCTATGTCAATGTTTATCCAAACTATATTTTTACGTTTTTTGGCATCGCTTGGAACATAACAGTAGTCCATTGCACGCCATCGTATCAGGTTTTTGAGAGAATCCTAAAAAGATATATCTAAGGCTGAGATTTGATAGAATTAAAAAAATCATAGCATACTTTCCGGATCTGCCTTCTAAATGCATAAGAAAATGTATATTTTCAAAACCAAATATTTTCGAAACATGAAGAGCGCGCTCTGTGCTCCAGGCCAGAAAAAAGCTCATTACAGTCTTATATGTATTTGTTGCACTTACTTAAAACCACGAATATTTATTTTTTACGATAATATCTTGCTTAATACATAGTTTCGCTTTAAAAAATACATTCATTTTAATTTGTTTCGTTATGTTTTTTAATTAAGTAAAAACTATTAATCAATAATTGCTTCCACAGTATCATAATCAAAGTGAGATGTATGAGAAATCGCTGAAATATATCAACATGGGATTCACAGGCATGTTCAGTGTTGAAACTGTGCTCAAAATAATAGGATTCGGTGTTAAGGTAAGTTCACCTAATAATTGTACTAAAGTTTAAAGTTTTAGAAATCCACTTCAATTGGCTTTTGACATAATCAACTGCTTCTTCTTGCTCGGCCATAACAAACCGTTAACGGTAACATCTTTCAGTCGTATGAATGGCCCACGCGTAAACCATAATGAATAAGAATGAATGAGTGTCGCAATAACAATATGAGCATGATGGAATGAAACCAAGGTGTGCTCACTCAAAGTTGGTGCCTCTTAAAATAGTTACCAATTTAGTCTACGTCTGATAGATGTGATGAGTGGAATTGTTCACGCAATTTTTGTTGTTGTTACACATCCATACAACATGTCATGTCAGTTTTAGAGCTTTAGGAGCTTTTGAGCTTTCGTTTACACGAATTTTTGCAACTGTAAGAAAAAGAGTGGGCACATGTCCTCATGGTCGCAATGACAACATGAGCAACTACAACGCTATTAATATACAAAGAGAAAATGAGCCAGTTTTGTTGTTCCTTAGGGCTCGCGCACACATGAATCTGAAAACTGAACTTATTGCTGAACTGAAAGCTTTGCCGAATACGAAGATTTTTTCGGCAAGCTGAAATTGTTTGATCACCACTTCAGCAGCCTAAAAATACAAGCATGCTTGATCGACTATGCAAAGCTGAACTGAAAGCTTTACTTAAAGTTTAGCAGAGCTTTTGGTGTGCGCACTTGCATACATGCAGTATGTTTGTTTTTTCAGCACGAAAAGCTCATTGTCAAATTCAGCAATAAGTTCATTTTTCAGGTTCACTTAGCGTTCACTCAGATCTGCGCTCTCTCACACATTCAGCTTTGTTCATGAATGAATGTTATACTATTCATTCACAGTGTGACTAGAAATTAAGGCGCATGCGTGCTGATCTTGACATTCATAAATTTCGATTCAAGAAGTCAACGACTTATTGAACTGTTCTTTAGCAGGTTTGTGAGTTCGCGGAGTGAAATGCTTAAGGAAAAAGTAAATAAGTGCTGACGTAAAAAGCTGGTGTTCTTTTTTTTCGGTAAAATTTTCCCTACTTTTAACCATTCATTTTTATGTTGCAGAATTTTTTCAAGGATCCGTGGAATATTTTTGATTTGATCACAGTCTTGGGCAGCATAGTCGATGCACTCTGGATGGAATTCGGGGTAATTATCTGTTTTTTGCCATGACCCATAGCTCAAGAGACTTCATTTTATTGTTGTGTTCGATTGTTTTAGGCAGTTAAAAAAAAGAAACAAGCAATGTTATTTATTCAAAAATGAATAACAGCTATATACAAACTCTTAACTATGTTTTTGTATTGTATAGGGCTACAAGTTACACGGACGAATAGTTTTTAAAATGAAACAACAATATTACACTGTTTTTTTTTTTGTTTGTTCCAGATTTCTAGGTACACAGTTTACAGGTGTATGTATTTTCAGAGCTTGAAATATACACATACATATGCCTATATATGGGACAATAGCTTATAAACACATACATACATACATATAATAAAGGCGGTGTGCTCTGAAATTCTATATATATAAACGTAGTGATATTCGTTTGTAAGTGTCTTATGAACGACTCTTCAAGGCCTCACGCACACCAGCGAGAGCAGAACTGAACTGTACTGAAGTACGCTGCACACCACAGAAAATGCGCTTGACTTTTCAGCGCTGAAATGTGCAGCTCGCCTCAGTTAAGTCCCGCTTGCTGTGTGCTCGGGGCCTAAGATTGTGCCATAAAACAGAAGTAAAGTGGTTCTATGTATAGCCATCTGCTAATAATAGTATGTTAAGCGTTATTAAAGCCCCTTATGTGGCTATACGGTGTTAAAACTCTAATTTATTTAGCTATACTATTGTAATGCAAGTCTTAAGGTATAATTTACACACTTTCATTTAACTAAATTGGGTTTTTAAGCCAGTATACAAATAGCTAAGACAAAAGATAAGTTATGGTTTGGGTCAGGCACTATGTGATTTAAGGTCCACTAACCTTTTATTTCTACAGCAACATTATGAGTAGGTACATACTAAATACCCAAGTCTACTAATACGTGCAAATCCTATGATATTAAAGTACTTACTACTTACTATACATATCCATACATACTACATATAGCGTTTATGTGTTATTAAGGCATAATACACCTTTGTTCAGATTTCGGCACATTGCAAAACTAAGTACTTAGCTAACGAATTACAGCCACACTTAATGTTTTTGCTGATTTTGTGTACTTTGAGTTGATGTGTCTTGTTTTGTTTTTTTTTTTTTGTTTTTTTGCGCGCGATTACTTGCGATATATTATAATTACCCAATCTTTATATATATATATATATTATACACACAAAATTTGAATTACTTTTAACAAGCTCACAAAATACAAAAATTAATAATCATATTTCTTTTTTAATTTTCCTTTTCCATATTTATTTGTGTACGAAAACGAATACCAAATACGAAATGTGGTCTCAAAATCGGGGAAAACCAATCCGAATCGAACCAAAAAAAAAAAAAAAAAATCGATGAATGCATATAAAATAAAATAAAAAAAAAAAAACACTCACGCAATGAAATATACATTGACACACACTCACGCACACATCTCAATGTGTAAATTATAACATACATAACTTCTATATATACAACATATATATGTATTTGCTTACATATATGTAACTTGTATACAAAATGTCTACGATCGCCACAATATCTATACCCAAAATTGGCCGTCGGGAACGAATACAACACTTCAAACACTCTTCAACACTGAATTTTTCTGAAAAAAAAACTCCAAAAACAAATGCAAACGATAAACAACAACATTTTTACATGTGCAATGTGCAATTAATTCGCTTAACACAATTTGTATACTACAAAAACTAAATACAATATATAAATAACAACAACTACAACAACCACAACAACAACAACAACAAAAACAAAAAAAATGACTTCATTACAATTCAATTTCAATCAATTTTAAATCTATTAAAAAATAAATTCAATTTGACAAAAAACAAAACAAAAATACCAATCAATCAATCAATCAATATCAAATATAAATCGAAAATCAATTACAAAACATTGTCATCCCAACAATTATGCATGTGTATGTTTGGCCTATGTATGTGTGTTAAACAACGCATACATGCACATACATATACATATATGTATTTCATCTACAACTACATCGACATGTTTAACAAATATCAACCAACACCAACAGCACGATGTAAGTACGAAACACAAATATACACGAAATTTGCATTTATCAAATTTTTTATGTGTACTACCAATCAATCAATCAATCAATCAATCAATCAATCAATGATTTTAGATTTTGCTTTATCTGCTAATACCAACTCACTCAATTCACTGTCTTAAACGTTAAGAAACGCTTTTTAAACCAACTACGCTCACTCCTTAACTTGCTCTCACTTTAGTTTCCGTAATATGCTTTGGCCTAACTGTACTTGCTTTATACTAATTTATTTAATTGCCTTTTACGTTTGTGCTCATCTCTTAAATCGAACTCTCTGTCTCGCTAGCTCGCTCTCTCTCTCTCGCTCTCTCTCTCTCTCTCTCTCTCTCTCTCTCTGTCTGTTTTTGAGCTTTCATTTGCATTGCACACAACATTAAATTTTAATTCCTCTCTCGTAAAAAGTTGAGTGCATAAACTTGTAGTGAATACCGCTAGAAATTGTACAGCAATTGGCTCAGTGTTAAGCTTTTGCAAAAGCTTAAAAGCTTTAAAGCTTAAAAGCTCAATGAAACGATTAACGATAACTAAATTGCATAAGTCAGTAAAGTTTATTTGTCGTTATTACTTTCACTTTAAACGCATGGCTTTCATTTAATCGCTCTCCAAATTTTGTTCTTAATTGCAAAAACGAAAAGAAAGCTTGAAAATCTAGCAAATTCAACATTTGACCACAATTCCAATGCCATTTCCAAACAACAAGAATAACAATTTAACGCGATCGTTTCAAAATTTACATAATGCTTTCAATAAATATTGTATAGTTTTTTGATCATTTTACAACAACAAACCACAAGACCCTTTTCAACAAAAAAAAAAAAAAAACACCAACATCAACGACCACAACGTCGACTATACCAACAAAAAACAGAAAAATCCCCGAGCAGCATAAAGAAAGTAATGTAATGCCTAAATCGTAAAACGTATATCGTAAATTTATAGCCAACAAGGTTAACTGTAAGTAGTCATACGCAATTTATATTTCGCTTGAAAAAAAAAACAACCATAACTGGCTTGCTTTCAGAAAAGCTATATCAAATTCTAAAACGCATGGAAATGCTTTTAATATTAATAATAATAATATTCTATATATACCTATACTATAATACATAACTACCATATATACTTAGCTGCAGTCTCTGAGCGCATATAGAATGAGACTTGAACTTTTTTGAGAATATTAGCTGCAAATGTAAATAAAAAAAAACTAAATTAAACCAAAAAGCCTGAAAACTCTTTCCGCTTTTCTTCAAAGCTAACGCCTTACACTTTATGGGTCTACTTTAGACCATGCTTCGCTCTCTACTAACTACTACTATGTAGCAGACTTTGTATAGAAGGTCAAAACCACATTTTATGGCTTTTAGATTTTTAGTATTTTGGTGATTACTACATACATATATCGTATATTGGATGACTTGCACTAATATAACTACTCTTTCGGGACTTACTAGCCGCCTACTGTTTTGTCACTGCAGCAATTCCTTTCGCCATACTAATTTCGTAGTATATATCATAGTACAAACATTTTCAAATGCGCAAGTACTCCAGTTTTGATTGGCCACTTGAAATCCTGCATGTTTCGAATTTGATTATACTAATGAGTAAAGTACTGTACGCTTTTGGTTTCGATACTTTCATATTTACTAACTACCTACATACATATCGTATATGCTTAATTGAGCGCACTTTACTTTACGTAATACGTATACTACTTGTATTATTATGTATAAAATCTTTTAAGTTTTGTAACACATAAGCGTAACTCCAGCATTAATTAAGTTAAAATTACTAAAGATCTAAAGGTATTTGTATCTTTAAGTGAGTCGGAGTTCTATACCATATACCGTACTATGTCACAGTTATGTAGTTTCAGATTGTATACGCTTTTTGGTCCATATTGAGATCGCTTTCATGACTTGTGTGTTTGTGTCATGTGTAGAATTGTGCTCTGCTACCCTAGTAACTTCGAATCCAAGGCTTTTTCGACTTCATAAACGAGCGCGGTTTGAACCTTTTATACCGAAACATCATATAAATTTCAAAATTATTAAATCCATATCAAACTTCACTTCAACACTTGCTCTGTGCAAACTACGTTATCTGCAATCCAATTATTACTACTAATTATCAAATCTACTTTATTTGTTTCCAATTTTCTAAAAAAAAAAAAACAAAAACAAAAAAAAAACGTAAACCGCCAATGCTGCACGAAAAAAAAACGCCTTCGTTTTGAAAATAACCGGCATGTGATTGCAAATTATGTACTCGTAATCGTATTCAAACAAAAACTAAATGTGATTTAAATATGTACTTCAAACCAAACCACGGCCCGAACAATCTAAAAACGAACCAAAAACAAACACAAATCATTTTTTCTTGTCTCGTTATCGTTCAAAAACTTTTGTATTCGATATATGTATCGAAATATTTATACAACGAAACTACTACTACTACTACAAAAAACGCAACAAACGCATATAAATTCTGATGCCCAAAATGTTCGACTATTGAACTATTATTCTTAAAAATCAAAAAAAAAAAAAAAAAAAACATGGTTACTGATAATCCAACAGGATGTAAGTAAAATTAAAAGTTTTTCTACTTAAAATTTAATAGACATTTAGCTAAAATATTAGTATATATTGTATATAAATATGTACTATTATTCTGTATATACAGAACTTGATGATCTAATATAATTAATGTGAGATTATGTAACCCGTATTTATTTTGTAGATTCTTCTAATGCCTTAACAACTAAGTAGCGTTTTCGTCTCTAAAAAAACATCCTTAGATCATGACTAAATCTAATTATTATTATTATTTTCGTAGTGCTTTAGATTAATTAAAGAATACTTATTTGCGCCAACTAAGAAACACTCTATATATGTATGTACTACTATCCAATATATATATATAACTAGTAAAGGCATTTAGCGAACTTGTTAGTACCCAGCCGTTGGATACCAATACCAAGGCATATAAATTATCAGGCATGATTACTGAGAGCGTTTGCCCTCTGTGGAATCGCTTAAATTTGGCACAAAATAAGTGAGAAATTTCGTCTGTGGCATAATAAAGTTTTATGTTTGTTTCAGTACTTTGTGTATGTATATTTAAAGAACGCCCACAATGTGTGATTGTACTGTACCAAAACAGCATCATTAAAGGCAAAGCGTAGCACGGCAAAACAATGTGTCAAACAAGTAAAACCAATTGGCGATACCTTACATATTTTTTTGGCAGTGTATTGCTAACTCACAGTGAACGATGGCCTCAGCTAGCACTTCCTTGCTCTCACTCAAAGTCGCTGCCTCTAAAAAAGTTACCAATTTAGTCTACACCTGACACACATTATAATGACTATAAGCTGAGCTTTTGAGCTTTCGCTCATGAAATGAAAGCTTTGATGGCTCTCTGCTCTCTCTGCATTTAACTGAAAGCTCCGATTCAATAGTTGTATGTTTGATCTTCTCTTTGTGCCTGCTGTCCTGCAAGCGTCAAGGTAACGTCGTCATTGAGCAAACATTCTTAAAACTTTGTGAGAGGTTGAAATAGCGAAAAAGAGAGGCGCAATTTGCGCTCGTTACTGAAAGATTTACATATATACACATACAGTTGTAAACATAAAGCAAAGCAATGAAATAACATGCGCGACACACAACCTTACTCATTGAAATTCGTAAGAGAATGAGAAACTAAGAAACTGCGCTGCTGACGTCGCAGCGACGACTTTACCTTGTTAAGTATACATTGCTGGAGCCAAGCCAAGAAACCAACGTGAACTTTAAATGTATAAACACAAATTCGCGCAAAAAACATATCAATCGATACTTGTGCCTCACACAAATTTTCCCACTTTTAGGTCTGGGTAATTTTTTGCCAAAGGTAATTCATATGCGTTGATAAATACAATTTACTATAAACTTACTGATTACTCTCTATAATGACCTACGTCAAGGTGATTTAGCAGATATGCAGTTACGTCTCAGCGTGGGAACCCAACGCACGTTATACAACACTTATCATGTACTAAGACCGCCGCAACTACTTATTGTTGAAACCCATTAGAGATATATGTAGTTTAGACTTAAAAATTGTATATTTTCTACGAATAAGTAGAGCAGAGGCCGCGGCGAGGCGGTATTCGTCTTTAAATCAGTGTTTGGCACCTTAACTTTATGCATAAATGCATACATACACACACATGTATGTATACATATGCATTTCCTATATCTTTATGCAAATACTGATGAGTAAAATATTTTGGTCAAAGTCTTTGAATCGGTCGTCGGTCATACACACAAGTAGAGTATTACTGATCGAACTCAGACGAAACTCGAAAACTATCTAAACGCGTACTTACAACAACTACAAACGTAGTTTGTGACTGTTATATATACATATATATATATATATAAACAAACAACACATATACACACACTATGTACTAATGAAATGCACACAAATACATGTACATACACATGAAAACTGGTATACTTGGTCGTATGTTTTCTTATACATATGTATGTACTTCTATATACTTTGCATATATATATTTGATTTATTTGGTCTTTTTTTTGTGTTTTTCGATTGTACACAATTTCCTTTTGTTAGTTGATAAATGCTTTGAATTTTCTTAGAAATCAGAAATTAAGGACATACATTTATCATTTCAGTTTCAGTTTCAGTTTATTAGTTTTTTATATTTTATGGATAAGGCTCGGCGAATTTAAAATTTAAGTTATGTAAAAACTAAAAGATGCATACGCACTTATTATTATTATGTATTGGTGTGGTAGCATAGAAAACTAAAAAAAAAAAATTAAATTAAATTAAAAAAAAATTTATTAAATATATATATATAAATATATACACATGAAGCGTATATGATATTGGATATTATATTTTATTTATTAACAATCCAAAATTCAATCATATTGCATTTGTTGTACTTGGAATTAGATCAATTGATCTACACAACTTTTCCTTTTGATTTTTTAGCATTTTGTTCTACTTATATATAAAAATATATATATCTATATGCATATAAGTAAATATTATTCTGTAAATTACAACTCGAAAGTAAATATTTTGGACTTTTTAGAACAGAAAAACAATGTACTTATACTTTGATTCAATTGATCTATACTAACCATATCATACTACAACTACTACTACTACTACCAATATGTACTCCTAATTAATTAGTATGTACTGATGAAACAACAACTGCTTAACTGTCTACTGCTACTGCGCACCACTACTAATTCTGCACTCCTAAAACAGCTACGTAGAACTACAAGATATTACAATTAGTTGCTACTATTACTACTACTAAGAACTGCTACTACTGTTATAGACCACTACTATTGAGGACTGCTACTACCATAACCATTACCTTTGTTACCACTGCTGCTACTATTACTATTCCAACTAGTTAGAACGAATCATACATACTTTAATAAGTTTTGCTAATTCACTAGTACTACCAATTTAACTCAATTACGTTTGCTATTAGTTCTATAAAATCAGTGCAATAACTTCTACTACGAATATACTACTAAAACTACTACTATTGCCACAGCTACTACGACTATGCTACCACTTCACCAACTACTACTACCCCTACTACTACTACTACTACTACTACTACTAATACTAATACTATTACAACTCCTGCTGCTACTTTAACTACCACTTGTCTAACTGCTACTTACTTACTAACATACTTAATCAAAACCAAAAAGATTCTTATACGAGATCTTATTCGAATCCTAGAGATTTCCGAATATGTCTGGAATTCGTATGTTACACAAAAAAACAGGACACCACCACTCTAATACCGTTCTCCCTATTTTCTGTTTCTCTTTTTCTTCTCCTTTGGCCAATAATATTTTACAGTCGAACTCAATCAACGTCGGCTTCCTGCGTTTGTTTCGTGCGGCGCGTCTTATAAAATTACTCCGTCAAGGATACACAATACGCATACTTCTATGGACATTTGTACAATCATTTAAAGCACTTCCATATGTCTGTTTGCTTATAGCCATGCTATTTTTTATATACGCCATAATAGGCATGCAGGTAAGTTATAGACTAAGAAAATTACAAAAAAAAAACATATCAATAGTACAAATGGCATTACTGCCGCTTATGAAAACAACAATACGCGAAGCAAGTGTCTTACAAAAGGGTTAGGGGTAGTCAGTAGCATGAAAAAAGAGCAGATCAGACTCTCTCTGTCATCACGCGAAAACCACAACAAACTTTCATAAACATGCATACTACTTCTCGCTCTGCTGCGAATGCTGCCAACACAGCATAACACCACACGTAACGCCATCCGCAGATTTTCGTGACGGCCTACGAGTCAGTCTAACTCCCAAAAGGCGCCAACAGGTGTTTCCTATCAAAGAATATGTTCTTTTTACCTACTAAATTATACTATACACTGAGGCTTGTTCCGAAAGTGAACATTTGTTAAGTGTGTTTGTGTACTGAGCGAAATGAATCTGCTTTAATGCTGCCTTCTATTCTCTTCTTCTGCTTTTTCCCAGTACTAAAGAAAATGCATGCCCCTAACCCTTTAAACACACAGAGTTGCCACATAAACTTTATATAAAAGTGAGATTTATTTTTGTTTTTCTGTGGCGAATTACTTTTCAGACTCTTGCAACATTTTCAAACTTATTTAGAAATTAATGGTTAAAAAAAAACAACTAGTGTCATTATAGCATAGGCACTGCTTCTAGATTCAAAAATACAATTTGTAGTTAAATGTTTAGTAAATGGTTATAAAAATATATTTAGTATGGTTGTCAAATAACCATTGACATGCACAATATCAACATAGTAAGTCCTTTAGGCTACTTTAGGATGGTTCTAAACTATTTTTATTGCCTAATTCTTTCATATGCCTTGTAAGTTCGGTCTGATCGAAAACCGAAACGTTATCAAGTGAAACGGGATGGGTTATCTGGCGAGCATGAATATCTCTCTCTCTCTAAAACACTCCACATCCAACCGAGAGCTTAGCTTTCTAGTCGAAAGCTTCTTTTCACTAGAAGCTTGTGTGCGTTCACTGCAGCTTTATGACGACTAAGAAAGAGAGGGTAGAAAGCTTAGCTTTCTGTTCGAAAGCTTGATCGTCCCGAAGCTTTTGAGCGTTGGCTGCAGCTTGCTAACTATATAAGGGGGACCAGTCAAGCGCGTACCTCGTGTCATCACATTTTTGACCATTTTTAACGCCTTCTCCTCCTGTCTTCAAGGGTTATTATCCAGACTAACTCTTCTGTTGACGTAATCATAAATGACGGCATTAATTTTGTTTATAGTACAATCTCTATCGTTTTTAAACTATACAGTATATATCGTTTATATGTAAAAAAAAGGACATTTCTGTCGTTTGTATGAAAATCGTGCATTTGCAATTATTGTATTTATACAATGGATACGACGTTTTATTTTCGATATACCCGATTATCGCTTATATGAAAATGCCGCTTACAAGCAAAAACTGTGCTGCATTTTTGTCATTGGCAAATAAGCGATATCTACTGTACGTAACAATAGTATTTTACTTTTGATAGGTTTCTTCCCATGGCATTTCATTTATCTTTCTCTTGAATAAAATGATGATGTTATCATAACGCCTAAACATATTTATGGTGGCCCCAAAGCGAAAATAATTTCAATAGCTTAAATTTAACACATTAAATCGATGACATTGTAAAAATACAACTCTAATAATTACTTTAAAACACGTTTGCTACCCTCTTCTTTATATACAATTTATTGGATTCAATTACTATAATCATAGAGACTATGCGGAGAAATACTTCTATTTTAAAGCGAACAGCCCAACCGAAAGGGATTTGTAAACTTCGGCGATCCGAAGTTCACGCTTTATTTCAATCTTCTTCTTTTTGAAGCTCTTATTGTAAGAGAGTTCTATATATAGCTGCCGCTGCCTTAAGCATTCATTTATTTACTCTTAGAGAATCTAGATTCTAGAAATTACCAAACTAAATAACAGTTATAAACATAGATAGACATGAATTGAAGAGATTAACAAGGAGACGCATTGTGCCGTTATTCGACAGCGTAAAAATTGTGATCATGTGACGTCATTCAAGCCATTTTTAGCTGTGTAGAAACTGTTACCAACCAAAAGTTACAGGTTGCTTTGCGTTTCCTTCTCTCTATCTCTATGCTTCATGATAGAAAGTTAGATATATACTATATATATTTATGGATAATAGAGAATGTTCAATACAAACTACTACACTTTTACGCTCGTTTCAAAAGTCGAGCTTTACTTTACTTTAATATACTTATTGTATATTGTGTATTAATAAACAAAGCGTTTCGAAATCCATTAAAAAAAAAATGCCTAACAACTTCAACAAATTGTAATATTTCATAAACGGTTTCATAAAAGGTTTTTGGAAACATAAGGTATGATCCGGACACGCAACTGAATCGCCACAATAACTTTCAATCGTTTTCTGGAGGAATCATGCTGCTTTTTCGGTAAACCAAGAATTTAGTTATATCCTTAATGGTTATAAAAAAAAAAACAAAACAAAAACAATTAAATAAAATCAAATAAAAAACAAAAGATGGCACCAACAGACATGCATACACACATCAAATTTCTTAAATATACTATATTCGTATTTTATTAAAAACAGAGCGTGTTTACATAATGCCGCAGTATTTACTTGGAAGCATTTAGGATGTTGTTTGTAGAATCAAAAAGTGAGCAGAGTTATATAAACAAAATAACTTACATATATTTGAATACTACTACAATACTATTTACAACATAAGTAGCGTTAGTTAGTTTACTATGTTATTATGATATTGGTAGTAGGCGTAGTTAAGCTACGTGTAAACACGCTCTTTATACATTCGATTCGTTACGTGACACTACGGTGGTCTGCAAAGTCAGTAAAATGTGTTGCGATATTTTGGTTAAACACAGTTTTTTTTTACTGACTGCTCGAACCGCTGTTTCTAGCTAGAAACTAGTAACCAAAGACTTAGTTTTCGACACAACATTAAGTAAATAAATTTACTTATCTACTTATACTAGTACATACAAATACATAGTTTGTTTATATGCTAGAATTTGATTATATGAAAATCATCACAAGTTATATGTATACTGTATATTTTATAGAATTGTGTTGTTGCTAACGAGTTAAACAAGTACAAAGGAAACTGCAATGTCTTAGCTCTTTTTGATATAGTTGATCGTTGTTATACTATATTAAATTTATAAACCTACTTACATATACTTATATGAATTTTGTTATGTATTTGCGTATTTCTGATTTACTTTTGTAAATTGCAGCTGTTTTATGTAATGCATCAGTTAAATCAAAAAAAAAAAAAAAAAAAAAAAACACGTGTCAGCTGAAAGAACCAATTATTTGCATCCAAAACTTGACCTCTGAAACCAAAAACACACCCAACAACATTCCCAGTCACTAATAAATATCAGTTGAAATTCATTTAGCTTGCTCCCTTCAAGTTATTGTAATATATATACTCTCTATGTATTCGATTCGAAACGTTATGCCAAATTAAAGGACGAAAAATTTGAATTTGTTATTTACATAATGCTTTAATGACACGAGTTGTATTAGAATTTTGAAAGCCTGTGCCTAAAACTACGTATATTCGTATTGATGTGAGGTACTCATCGCTTTTGCTTTCTTTTCATACACTAATTTTCATGCATTTCACCTTAAGTGTTGGATCAAACTCATTTATTTTTAGTTGTTACCTCTGAAAGTCCATTAAGCTGCTCTAAGATTTTCTAAGAATATAAAAAAAAAAAAAAAAAAAATAGTACGTGCGCTTTTCACATACGCAAAATTATTGCCTAAAAATTCCAATTCGAATAATCTGTATGATGTGAAAAGCGTAAAGTTGCACAATTTGGGCAAAAATAACTTATTCTTTAAACGTTTAATTTAAGTTATGAAGTTTTATTGCGGTCTTTTCATGGTTGTTATGATGACACTAGAGGTTTTGAAGTTGTGCCTTTAGCTAGAGATGGCCTAAACACTACTACTATTTAGCAACGATAACTACGAGTATTCATTTTAAAATATGTACCTATATGTTCTTGATTTCACACTTCGATTTAACAATATTAACTATTGCATTTTTGTAACGATATTTAAAATGTGCATAGGTGTTTGGAAATATCAAACTAGGTACAGTGGAAAATTCAATTACTAGGCACAACAACTTCCAATCATTTATACAAGGCGTCATGTTGCTGTTCAGGTATGTAAATTTTAAGCTCTCAAAAAGCTAAAAAAAATTTAAAAAAAAAACATTGCACCAACAAAAGTTTCAATTCTCAATACTTAAGTTAATAAATATATATATTTATATATACAATATAGAATTAAAAAAAAATAAACACTAGCATAGAGTTATAGAATTACGCTACAATAGTTTAAAAACTAGAAATTGGGGCAACAAGTCCAGGGAATTAGCCAAAAAGACTTCTAGAGCATTTAATGGAGAAACATTTTATAACTAGTTACTAGAACATGTTTTAGGTTAGGTTTAGTCATTGTTTACGATTTGTCGTTCTTTTTTATACCTTTTTTTTTTTTTTTTTTTGTTAAATTCTAGTCAATAAACATTTGAAGTAGTTGAATTTCTTAGGATTTACGTCGCATTGAAAAGCTGATCGATGTGCCCAGAAAAAAATCGGAGAAGCGGAATTCAAAGTATACGCAAGTTAACTCGCAGTATAAAAACTCTATATAATTAAAATATATCATTTTATTCAATTCAAATCAACCGTCATTGTACTTAGTACGCATATGATTTTTACCATTTTGAGTAAAGTACGAAACACATGTTAGTCTAGGCTCAATCAATCAATCAATCAATCAATCAATCGAACGATCAATTTCCAATTTTGTTGATTTTTGAAACATTTTTTATGGTCTCTAGTACTCACATTAATATTTACTTACATACATACAACATGCTATAGTTAAAATTTTGCCATACATTTGTAGCAATTTTATGCCAAAAATTGAAAAAAAAATGAAAAAAGAAACACAATATATTGGTAATGGCGGTTGCCAATGCATAAAATTTCAGCAAAAAGATTAACCGAAATTCAAGCTTTCAAAATTGTATACATGTGTACTATGCAGCTTGAAGTTATCATTAGAGATCGGTAAACGTTAACTGATATAAGAGCTCTGCACGAATGCAGCCAAAAGACATTCACTTAATCACCAATTCCAATTCCAATTCCAATGAATGAATCACACACTAGAGCAGGGGTCGGCGAATTGGGCAGCGCAGTTGTTACTGGCAACACATGCACATGATAAGGTTTCAAAAGCTTCTCTTTGCTAAGAAGAAAACAGAAACACAAAAACAGACATCGCCGACCCCTGCACTACAGACTTGCACGCATGCATAACGCTAGCAAATACATTCGAACGATGCCCAAACAAAATAAAAAACACCTATTCATTTGCACCACATAAAAAGAAGCTGGCTGTGTGCTGAGCGTCGTGTGAGACATGATGGAATAAAACCAAGGTGTGCTCACTCTCAGTATTTTCAGTTGCCAAAATTTGTGTAAGCGAAAGCTCAAAAGGTCAGCTATGTGTAAAAGCTGACATGCATACAAATATGCTGACAATGCTTGCATTTATGTTGTGTGGCGTAGACTAAATTGGCAACAATTTAAAGAGACACATACTGAGAGTGACCATACCTTTCTTTATTCCACCATGTTGTGAGAGTGCTCACTCTGCTGCTAATAGCTACCAAAATTTGTTTAAGCGAAAGCTCAAAAGCTTAGCTTACAAACACATGCACATGCACACATATTATGATGTCAAAGCTTGCTTGCATGTGTGTGTGTGTGTGTGTGTGTGTGTGTTAAGTGCAGTTAAATGAATAAATGAATCAATAAATGAATTTATAAATGAATTTATTGCATTATGCTGCGACCAACACACACAAATATGTGTGCATGTATGTGTAACAACAACAATAACTGTTCATTCATTCATTTCAACATGCGACGCTCAAGCTCAACCCACACACACACACACACACACACACACACACACACACACTCAAGCGCGTTCATTAGCTCATGTGTGTGTGTGTGTGTGTAGTTGAGTGAGAATAAACGCCAACTCGCTGCTTGCATTCATTATGTTTGTTACTTAGTGTGCTCTTTAAAGGAGTGAATGTCTTCTTTGCCGTTTTGTATGCATTCATGCCAGGCTCATGTGAATGCTGCTTTAACCAAGACCAACACCAACACCAACACCAACATAAACACACATTCATTCATTCATTCGCACTCACACACTAGTCGTCAATTCATGTGCAGGGCTCTAACCAATATACATACACGCATACACATAAATACATACTATGTAGTATGTGTACCCGTAGTACTGATTTTTGAGCAGCGCTTGAAATTATCAAAGTTTTGCACTTTTGTTATTGCAGTTGAGTTAAAGGTGTTAACGTTCAGCTAAAGTTATCTACTATTGTTTCTTTTTCGAATACCTAAAAATATGTATTTTATTGCCGCTAGTTTTCAATGAAACACAATTAAAATCAAAACAATAAATAAGTTAGTATGTACTATGTATAAATGTCTACTCAAACTACTATAATTAGCGCATCTTTCAGTTCAAAAAAAAAAAAAGCCAAATGTACCCACACAAACACACACCCAACCATATATTCTACTAGTTCTGGGTTAATACTATTTGCTGACGATTACGGCGTATGTAGCTAGTTTATAGATATTACAAATGTTTCTATTTCTAGAGTTACTCATTGAATATTACAAATGTAAGCTTGATGGTATATCACAAAAAAGAAAATACACAGAAAAACCTAATTAGACATATAATTTACTATGTATGTATTCTGTTCAAACTTAGATTCAAGTTAATACGCCTATTTACATATATATACATATATATATATATATATATATATATATATATAGTTACAATGTAAAACCATTTCTTGTATGTATTATGTTAACTAGTTACTTATTTACTTATTGTAAATACTGCTACAGGCATACACTTACTTACATACTACACATATCATAAACTGTTCTAAAATAGTGTTTAGCTTAAATCAATGTATGTAATTGAACAAGTTTTCATATCGATCAAAACATAGCTACATAAAATACTATCCATAACATACGAAAATATTTACTTCAAGTAATTGCTTAAGCTACTCTTTGTCTCTACCGTCAATATATTCACTCGCTTTTCTTTTTGCAAACGTTTTCCCGCCGTGATGCCGCAACCATAACTACAACGACAACAAAAATACTCTATCCAGATGTGCAACGGGCGAGGCATGGCCGAATATTATGCTGGCATGCCTCAAGGGAAGACCCTGCGATGATGAAGCCGATAAAGGCGAAGAAACTTGCGGTTCTACGTTGGCCTACGCCTATTTCGTATCGTTTATATTCTTTTGTTCATTTCTCATGTTGAATCTGTTCGTGGCCGTCATCATGGATAATTTTGATTATCTAACAAGAGATTCCAGTATATTGGGTGCTCATCACTTAGACGAATTCGTGCGCATATGGGCGGAATATGATCCAAATGCGACGTAATTATCTGTTTAATATATGCTCTATAACTATGTTTATTCAAATGTTTTTACAACAACAACAACAACAACAACTACACAAACAAATACCTAATTTTGTCATACTCTAACACTGACTGAGGCTGCAATTTCAAGTCCTCTCAGTCAGGCACTACTACTACTTTTATATTAAACGATTATTATTTGGTCGTATTTGTTTCATATCTAACAATACTATAAGTAGTACTTAAACCCACACACACACACACATCTAAATGTAACTCGTTTGCACTCATACACTTCAAGAAAACACCAAAAACTAGCTAATAACTAGCTGATTTTTTCAAGTGTAACACACATACTATATACGGACTTCGGTCTCGAATCGAAGGTAGCTGAATTTAGCCTGTTTGTTTTACTTGTTTTAGAGTTTTTAGTGTTGTTCTTTGTGCACACTTAAAACAGACTATGATCTAATCTAGCTTTGTTTTAATTTAATTTTATCAATATTGTTGAATGTTGCAATATTAGTGGTAGAATACATTACACGGAAATGTACGACATGCTGAAAAATATGGATCCTCCGTTGGGATTCGGTAACAAGTGTCCCAATCGTCTTGCCTACAAGAAACTTATACGCATGAATATGCCGTTGGACGATGAGTTGAGAGTTCAATTTACCACAACGTTGTTCGCTTTGATTCGCGAGAATTTAAGCATCAAAATGAGAGCGCGTAAGTTAAAACTTCAATATACCAGATCAACAACGAACTTTCACTGTCTGTCTTCTGCCTTTCACTGTAACTTATAGCTGAAGAGATGGATCAGGCGGATATGGAGCTCAGGGAAACCATTACAAACATATGGCCGTTGCAAGCCAAGAAAATGCTTAACTTACTGGTGCCGCCCATAGATCAGTTGAACAAAGGAAAGCTGTCAGTTGGTAAAATCTATGCAGGTTTTCTTATATTGGAATCCTGGCGTAACACGAGATTTGGCCAAATTGATTCAGGCATGCCGGTAAGTGTGCTAACATCTTTTACCTAACTAACACAAAACTCTTAAGTTGGTAAATTTATGATTTATCATTGAAAAAACTTTTCAAAAAACAGAAAACTAAAAAATAATTTAAAGAAAAAAAATTGATGCTTAGAAAAAGTATTATTATACTTGTTTGGGAGTAACTTCGTAAAGACTGGCGTTATTAATAAATTGAGGCAAGTCGTTTATGTTTCGGAAAAGTGCAATACTAGAGTTGCTAGCTGTAATTTGGCATTTAAAGCGCGAAAATTTATTTGAAAAAGTGTCATTTTCGGCACTCAGCACGAACCAGTGCAAGTTTGTCATGTGACATACCTCCCAAAAAACTAGATTTGCAATGAAATGAAAACACTTGCTAAAAGCACGTTTATCGTGATCTTGACACTTGCACTCTGAATCAAATTTTCAGCTGTGTTTCGAAATTGTCTCACTATGCGAGTAGGAAAGGAAGGGTATTCAAAGAAGCGCCTATTTGAGCTCTTAAATCGAATCGATGAGCCGTCAGCTCTCTAAAAAACTGAAGTGAAATCAAGTCAATCGAACTAAAATACCAGACTCACCCGAATAAGAAGCAAACCATTATCTTCATTACTTCAAGGCTGTCAGCTGTCTGTTTTCAGTTTCGTTGCAAACTTCTTTGACAAGGGTTGTCCCCTAGCCTGTTTTTTTCTTACCACTAATAAATGTGCACTTTGATTTGCTTTGTTCTATCGCTTTTTTTTGGTATCTCACAGGTAAGATTCACACGAGTGAGCAAAGTGAGCCTACCTTTTATAGTATACCTTTTTTTGTTTGTTTGTTTGAACGCGCTAAAAAGGGTATTTTAAATTAAAAGTTTAACGCAGTCGGCTTAGCCAAGGTATACTAACCAAGGTTGGCTGACCTTAATTTGTGAGAGCCAGAGAGAGCTAGGTACCTGATATGCTCATTAGAGTTAGTGCCAAAAAATATCTCTTTAGTACTATGAACTAGTTCGTTTAACACTTTCGCGACATAACAATCGGCAATTGCTGTGTACTTTGTGATAGCTCATTTTTCGTGCACTCGCGTTACGCACTGTAGTCTGAGTGTCCCCAAAAGGACTACTCCTGTTCTAACTACTAAGAGGCAGTTAACATTTGCAACAAGCTCTCGCCTAAAGAATAAGCAAGCGAATGGAGTGAGTGCGCCAAAGTGAGCCTACCTTGTTAAGTATATCGTTGATCAGAAGAAGTCTAACTTCACAGAGCAAATGTCAGATTGCAGCGGGAAACAGCAGTATTGTTAGTTTTCATTTCATAAACGACTACAACTTTCATAGCTCAAAGCAGTTTAGTATATGCGTAACTCTAAGTACTTGTGATAAAAATTGCCAAACGTTTTAAACAAAATAGGTTAAAAATGAATAGCTTATTATATATCAATGTATTGTGGTCTTAGACAATGCTATATAAACGAAACAATTTCGATTTTTTTATGCTCACTTGCACCAACAAATTTCTACAAGAAAATCCTGTGCCGTCTCTTAAACTTATGCTTTGATAATAATGTGTGTGTGTGTGTGCTTGTTTCAAGTCAAACTATTACGAAGTCTTATTAGAACTCAAATTTGTACCACTGTCAAAGCAGCACTTTTAAGATAACCATTTGAGGAACTATGTGAGAGTAAAGATTGACAATGAGTGGCTTCGGCAAGGATTGGATCTGCTTTAAATGCGTTTCCAATTCTATTTTTAGTTATTTCAAGTGATTTTTTTTTTCTTTACATTATTATGTTAACTCTCATTAGATCCAATCCAAACCGAAAATTAATAATTAACAATTTATTTAAGCGAAAAAAAAAAATATATTTAAAATAAATGTGTAATATTATGATTTCTCTTCTCATATGTTTGACTGTGAACTCTCATTTATTAAAAAAAAAAACAAAAAAAAACTGCTAAATATAAATGAAAACTAAAAACAAAAAAAATATACATATATATATGCAGAATTGGAAGGAGGTATATAATTAATTTATATGCAACCTCATGTTTAACACATTTGTATATATGTTGGTCACATATGTGGTAAAAATATATAGTACACACATATGTTTGTTAGTCCTTACAAAAGCTAGTACATATATCTATATATATAGTACATATTATAACGTTCATATGCACTTTCTGTAATAAACTTATAAACTTTGTTACGAACAAATATGAATATGTGTACTACAAGTTTAAAGTTGCAAAAAAAAAAAAAATAAAAAAATTAAAATCAATTTGTAGACAGTACTTTAACGGTAGTTATTGAAGAGTTTCAACTTTAACAAGGATTTTTGCAATTGTTATTACTATTACAATTACTTTAGGTCGAAGTAGTTTTGTCTTAAATCGAATGAAAAATCTTTAAAAAAAAACAACAATAATAACTCTGTATTATTAGCTAGAACTACTTATATGTATACTTTAATTTATATTATATATATAAAAAAAAGACGTTTATACTACATACATAATATATTTGGCACAAACCAATCATTTGACCACTAAAACTATTAAGGTTCGTTCGAGAGCGCCTTATTATTACGTATTGAGCACTAATTTGCGATAAGAACATCCATCATAACAAAGTACATCAAAACTATATTACTACTAGTTTACCGAATCTCCCAACTTCAGGTTGCCGAAGTTTACGTAACCTTGCAGAGTTACCTTTCAAATTCTACAAGAGTTACCTTTCAAACTAGCTTATCCGTCCCGCAACATCGCATATATTCCGACCAAAACGAGTTATGTTTTAGCCGATCATTTTACACGAAAGCACAGTGGTTCCGCTTATAAGGCAGCGTTGTAGCACTTCAAGTACCAAGCCATTTCGCGTATGAGTAGGAAGTAAGCACCATATGCTACCGGGGTCTGTCCTTAGAGTAAGTTGCAAAATTCCAATAAAGATACAGTGAAAGCCGTGGATGCTTAAAAAGCACACGGATCGAAACGACCCTTCAATCAATATTGGTGGCTGCCAACTCTTCTTCTTCTTCTTACCTAGCCATAACAGCCCGCTATCGGGTTACGGCCTGATGTAAATACATTCTTTCATTGGAATTGGGGTTTTACGTGGTAAGTTCCAAACCCTACGCACAACCCTTTTATGGCCTGGGGCGGCTCTACTGGACTCGAAAGCACCCAGTGTCATTGTTAGTCGCCTCATACGACAAGCTTTGACCTGCTGAACTTTTATTCTTCTTCTTAACCGGCCATAACAACCCGTTAGCGGGTTACGGCCTGATACAATTATCTCCTCCAAGCGTCTCTGCTTTGCGCGTGCTTGGTTCAATTGGTGATACCAAAGGTAGCTAGTGTGCCCACTACCTGGTCCTTCCAGCGGAGGCATGGTCTGCCCTTTCGTGGCGTCCCTTCGACCATTGTAGACCATTCTCGCTGGAGCCTTTTCATCCATACGCACAACATGACCTAGCCAGCGCATGGATCTTAATTCGCTTCAATATGTCAATGTCGTCGTAGAGCTCATAGAGTTCAATGTTCCATCGTATGCGGTAGTCGATGCCAACGAGCATAGGGCCATAAATCTTACGGAGTACTTTCCGCTCAAATACTCCAAGGGCATTTTCATCAGACCGCATCATCACCCATGCTTCAGCGCCATACAGCAAAACGGGAAGGATAAGCGTCTTGTAGAGTGTTAGTTTCGTCTGGCTGGTAAGGTCTTTACTACTCATTTGCCTTTTGAGAACAAAGTAACATCTATTGGCAAGAGTGATTCTCCGCTTGATTCCCATGCCGACATCGTTTTTCAGCGTGCCGGTGGTGCCAAGGTAGACGAAGTTCTTGACAACATCAAAAGTATTGTTTTCAACATCAATCTGAGAATCCAACCGCTGTGTCTCTCTACTCGAAGAAAACATATACTTTGTCTTGCTATCATTAACAACCAGACCCACCCTGGCAGATTATCCTTCAATAGCCGTAAAGTCTCCAGTATCTGCTCGCTTTGTACGACCAATGACATTGATATCATCTGCGTATGCAAGCAACTGGACACTCTTATAGAACATAGTCCCGTTCCTATTTACCTCGGCCTTTTGCAAACACATTCTCTATCACAAAGTTGAAGAGGTTGCACCACGCTTGGTATCAAAAAGCTCGGAGAAGCTCTTTGCTACTTTGACGGAGCTGCGTGTGTTGCTTAACGTCATACCAACTTTGTCGGCACTCAAAATAAAAGTTTTCGGCATATACGCGATCCCTTAACGGACTATCTAATGCTGCTTTATAATCTATAAAGAGATGGTGGTCTTTTCCAGGATTTGGCTTAGTGGGATCTGGTCAATGGTGGACTCACAAGGCTTAAAACCACACTAAGAAGGTGTAATATGGAAGCTCGATAGGGCCTTATATTCCATAGAGAGAAGTCTGATCAATCAATGATCACAGTATCCAAAAGACATGGTTCAGGTAACGCGAGATCTTTGCAAGAGCACATCCAAAATTTTGCTAACAAAGCAATGTACACTCATTCGCGAGGGATATTTAACACTCGGACGCACATCAGCGTTGTTTAGCGTGTTCTCTGCGTCCTCTTATATTGTGGAAGCGGTCAACCATATATTGGGACATGGTCCCCCTCGGTGCAAGTTTTCTAGATTTTATTGCGTAACGCTGGTCCTCGCAGTTTCTTGAAGCCTTTTGCTTGGGCGGCACAAGGTCGTTCAACTTTCTTTTGGGACGCGGACGCTGTATTTAGCGACATTTGCATGCAAAAACGCGCGTCTTGCTCTCGTGTCTGTTATCCTTTCAATAAAGGGCCAAATGCACTAAAACTATGATGATAAAGACACGGATAAGGCAAAGAGCTGTTATATTTTCAGATCAAAAAACTATTTGCTAAGAGCGAAAAAGATTCCTGAGTGGACGCCCGCCATCTAGCGTGTCGCAACCTAACATAAGCATGCATGCTCTTCTTTTCGCTCTCACTGCTAACACAACACAAAAAAAACGCACCCATCTCGCTCTGCTGTGGACGCTGCTGCGAGCATAACAATATATGAGCTTAGTAACAGATTTTCGTGACGGCATACGAGTCGCTCTTCCTTAATAGCAAGTTACAAGTTACTCACATTTGTGCTCATTTATACGGGCCCCCATTTACTCACACCGATAAACCTTTTCCCGCATATCAAGTCCTAGTTACCTATTGTGTTAGCATTGCAGAAAAACGCTGTGAAATTGTGGAGGTAGTTTTTTGAATAAATTTGCTTCTTTTTGGCCTGTGGCAGGAACCACTGTGCAAGGGAACCACCAAACCTCTGCAAGGGTATAAATTTCTAATCAACTAAACTTAATCGAAAGCAAGCATAATACAATTGCAAACATTTTTTTTTTCAATTCTTATATCACATTGACAAAAAAACAAAAAAAACAAAACTGACAATGACCAATTCTATATATGAAATTACTACGACTCTTAACTCACAACTCATAATTGGAAATTGGGCAATGATAGCGGAAGAAACCAGATGATGACAACGATCCAAAATATAGCCCAACGGCACAAGAGGAGCCGGTATATAAAATATTTAAATAACTTTCGCTTGATATTGCTTTGCCTTTTTTAAGATCCTCTCTCACAATTTTTGCCCTATTAAAGTCTGCAAGCATCTAACTGCAATCGGCTAGAGGCATGTGTACATACTCGTATAAGAATGTGCATATGTATTGAAGAACCTGCATACGTAGACAAAAATCGATTTTCAATAGACTCAGCTATAATACTCTACAATTAAGTATACCCAACATATTGCAACATGCATACAACATAACTAACCTGCAAATGCCATGGTCATGTTTTAGTTCACGCTAACTCCTAATTCACAACTAGAATTACAGCTACGATCAATTACCCAGCAACATGCTCCCAAACACACACACACACTACACTCTTTTCTCACTTACTCTTCTCTCCTTAAAACAAACCCAATGTATGCTTAGAAAGGTACAGTTATGCAGTCGACGATACTTCTTTATAATTGCGAGAGACTGAAAAGCCATACATAAGAATTACTTGAAATATATTGAAATTCGCAACAGAGTGAAGTATAAAGAAGGCAGCAGAGGAACGCCGCCAGAACAATCGTACCTGTCTAAGTACACATTGTAGAAACCATTGGCCTGCAGGGTTTTAAACTTGAAAGTATCATTCGAAAATTGGTCTTTCAAATGAATTATTCTAAATTTCTCAAAATGAATGCAGAGTTGTCTCCCTCTGTCTCTCTCTCTCTCTTTCTTTCCATGTACACATCTTAGGGTCTTCCTAATTGAGGCTGCGGCAGCCAATAAGCAGTCATGTCGTTGA
Source organism: Chymomyza caudatula (assembly GCA_035041775.1). Classification (NCBI taxonomy): domain Eukaryota; kingdom Metazoa; phylum Arthropoda; class Insecta; order Diptera; family Drosophilidae; genus Chymomyza; species Chymomyza caudatula. Next base: position 689,666 of record JAWNKW010000148.1, read on the forward strand.
AAGTGCTTGGCTGCCGCAGCCTCGTGTACGAAGTCCTTTACGGTCAGTATTCAGTTCAAAAGAAATGATCAAGAGAAGTAAATATCAAAAATATCAAATATTTTCATTTTACAAGCAATATGTTTGGATAACTGAATAGTAATGCTAATTAAGTTAAGTTATGGGCTATTAGCCTGACATACGAGGGCAGTTTGATAAGTCAGTGACTTTCTCTTTTAATAAAAAATATTCTCTTCCTCTGCTTGTTCGACCCAAATCCTTACCGCGAAGCCATTGCTGCTTGTTTCGGAAACATTAAATAGTAGCAGCGGGCTAAATGGATTAGTAATTCGTAGACCAATTTTTAGATTTTTGACATTAGGTGTCAATTCTCTGGTGGTCCTTGTACCATTTTCAATCAAAAAACAATGTCGCCATGAACTTTTTAGCCGACAAAGACACCTTGGTGTACCTCTAGAATTCCACTGCTCTAACTTTTTTGTCTCTGGTATGTTCCATGTTCTATGAAGCGGCTCAAAAATTCGTTCGGTTTGTGGTTGAAGCCTGCCAAATACTCCTCTGAAGTGTTGCGCACCCATAACGCGGTTAGTTTTTCCATCTCAAAATATTTAAATGTTGGGAGACCCAGGCACCTCATGCACATTCCTTAATGTTCCAATATAAATACTATATTTAGGGAGATCTAAACATTTGGCATCACTTTTGCTGGTACAACCACAAATCAATTCAGTACACAATTTCTTCACCATTGAAATTAAGTGTGCAGAGTACCTGTTGTAATTAGCAAGTCTTTACTTGGTATCGGTGTGACTTTCTTGCGTGAAAATAATGCTCGATAATAACAAGAAATACATTTTTTTGAATTTTCGTCGAGATTCGCGAGGTTGCCAGCTTTCAAAATATGACACTTCTCTCTTAAAAATTGGTAGTTGACAGGAGCAGAGTCACTGATTTACCAAACAGCTCTCGTTGTTAAACCGCGTTTCAGTCCGCTGTGCATTTTAGTTGCTCTAATCGACTTGTTAATGGAGAGATCGGAGTTTTTTTCACAAGTTGAGATGCAAGATATTAATTAGAAAGAGGCTGGCGAGTTGTTTTATACCGAGTGCCAGATATGTATCCTTTGTCTATCCTTTATGGAGGGGCGTGTAATTTGAACTCGCTTCAGATGAGGAAATGAGTGACTTGATCTTACCATTCTAGCAGTCGAGAGTAGAACATAATGACTCTAAAGTCTAAACTGACGCATAAACATAGAGATTCTTTAAAGTCTAAACTGACGCATAACCATAATGATTCCATTAAATTCTCTTAGTTCTTAAAGCGCTATTGTTAAGATGTAAAAGCCTTTTGCGCTTACCGACAAATCATTCCGAATCAGGTCACCGTCAAATAAAGACATTTGGAAAAAGTGCGCGATTTTGTTATTTAGAACGAAACAAGTTTGAATTATTAAATTTGCACATGATGGAATAAACAAAGGTGTGCTCACTCTCAGTATTTTCAGTTGCCAAAATTTGTGTGAGCGAAAGCTCAAAAGCTCAGCTATGCGGTAACAAAGCGCGCACCGACGTTAACTCACCAAAACTATCAGACGTAGACTAAATTGGCAACAATTTAAAGAGACACATACTGAGAGTGAGCGCACCTTTGTTTATTCCAACATGAATGTGCATATAATGAGCACATTTTACAACAACAGCTGCTGAGCGCTTTACAAGTTAAGAGAGTTTGAAATACATAAATATTGCATATACAGCTTTGACTTAAGGAATCATTATGTTGTGCGCCCGACATAGTATTTTTTGGTATTTGTATATTTATAATTTTCGCTTTCAAGAACCTGCAGACAGTTCTTTTGTTACGTGCAAGCACAAGCAAATTTGTACTATAAAATCTTAGGCCAAAGCGTTCCATTTTAAGTTTTTCTTTTCTTGAGCTTTTCCACTGAACTGAATACGATTATCTAAGCTCATGCCCCCAAACCAGAAGCAGTCATGTCAAAACGAAAACACTTGCATTCAAATGATGTACTAAAGAAAAATATTAGAAAATACCGACACCCAAAAAGCTTACAAAATAGTATAGGTTTTAGGTGCTCAGCTAAAAGAGCCAAAGATTGTAAAGCAAAAAACAAAAAAAAAAACAAAATCCAAATCGATCCAAAAATGTATACCAAATCTACACATATGTATGTAACTGCATCTACGTCTTGGAAAATAACTTATGATTTATTGCTGAAAATTTTTATACATATTTTGTTTGATAGTGCACATATATTTTGAATTGCAACTTTGCACCCTCATATATATATATTTTTAGAATACTTGCAAAATTTTATTAGATTTTTGAAAAAAAAAAAAAATGAGCATAGCAAACTAATTTCTCTTTATATACCAATTACCATATGAATGCAATAAAAAAAATACCAAAGATAAATGAACTAATAAGAATATAAACACAAAGAAGACAGTGTAAAATGAATAAGTGAACCACACAAAGGCAAATGTCCTATATTTAAATCTCCCGTTCGTATTATTGTTATTTTGAAACCATTTGTTTTCCAATTTTTTATTTTTTTAATTCCGTTGAGTTTTCTATATTCCTATATTTATTAAAATTTTACCATATTAGCGCTGAGAGGCATGCAACAGATAATATACTATGCTACTCTTTATATACATATAAGTTAGGTACAAACTGGCAAATATTTTGCATATCTAAAACCAACGACCTTAAATGAAATTGACTTAAAAAGAAAAAACAAAACCAAACTAAACCGATTAGCATGCACAGTTATATAAACAACAAAACAAACCTGTCATGAAGATGCAAATAAAATTTAGAAACCTATAAAATTTGAGTATTTCTTACACTTAGCGTTTTTGATTTCGGTTTTGATTGTTTTCTTTTTGTTTTGGCTCACTTTTACTAGACACAAATTTATGCTACAGAACAGATTTTTATATATACCTACAATATATATACTATATATATATAAATAAAAATAAAAAACATGAAAAACTTAAAGAAAAACAAGAAAAAAACAAAAAAAATACCAATCGATTCACTTGTACCGTCCACCTTTTCTACAAAATTGGCACACATACTACTATTTCTCATTAAATAGAGGTACTTCTTAGATTTTTCTTCAAAACCTAGTGAGTTGTAAAAATGTTTGCGCATGTTTTTAACATATCAACCAAAATCTTTTAAGCAATTTATTACATAATGCGAAAGCATTAATACTAATACTACTACTACATAAACCGACACATTCAAAAACCGCATAGAGCTTTCACATCTCTAAAATGCTACTTTACTATTATAACGGAATTAAGCAGAGAACGCTATTTGCCCTTACTTAATTTTACAATATATACAATATAAATATGTAGTATGTATAGTATATAAGCGATTATATATTATATATACAATTTATACATGCATATAAACATATACATATATACTTACAATACTTTTTTATTTTTATGTTTGTAAACTATTACAATTTCAATTACTCTATAATAATTCTTACATTCCATTTTCAATGCTTATAAAAAAAAAATAAAAAAAAAAATTTAACAAATACAAAAACCAATCCTAATGCGTTGCAAATATTACCACCATAATATCAATACTCACCACTCACCCAACTTGAACAACAACTTTGTCAACTACTACTACAACAACAACAACAACTACAACAATTGCAACAACGTTTGACAAAAAAAAAAAAAATACACCAAAAATGTTAAATTTTGGTGTTATACATCAAAACCCAACGAAAATTGTACAATAATTGCAACCAATCAACGGCACTCAACAAAAATCAAACAAATTACAAATACCAAATCTGAACTCAAAAAAATACCAAAAACAAAAACAAAAACAGAAACAATCATTCTTTAATTGCCTGCTCGATATGGCCGCCCTTGACAAAGGAGGATCACGACAGGGCTCCATAAGTTTTGAACCGAATGGGGAAGGAGCTGCCAACTCACAAACACATTTGTTAGCGAGCACGCATCACGCAAACAGTGATGCCGAACACAACAGTTTGGCAACACTAGCACGTCGGAGTACGATCAGAAAGCGATCAGTTAGGTAATTTAAAAAAGCTTCATCTTAAATCTTTTAAAGTGCAAAGTTAACGCAAACCATCAACAAATCATCATCAACTTTATCACAGTACTATATAAAACCAAAACCAACAGAAACAAACATAATCTCCTACATACTCAACATGCTCTACATACTCTACTCTACAGCGACATCTTCTTCTTCATGCATTATCATCTCAAATCATCTTTTTGTCATCCAAGTAGCTTTCTTTATGGGCATCGTTATGCGTAGTTTGGGTCATGTTCAGAAAGAGAGCTCACAAAAACCTCTCTTCAATGCTTAAATGAATAAATGAATTCAAGTAATTATGCTTGACAACTCTTTTCATCTTTTAACCGTTTCCTGTTCATTGAGTGAACATGTTAACAGTGTTCGGTTCATTGAGTGAACATTTGAACAGTGTCCTGTCACATTAACAGTGCTCGGAACATATGAACAGTGCTCGATATAGCGAGCGAACATGTCAGTCAATAGTTTCCCGTTTATTGAGCGAACTTAACAGTGTCCTGTCACATTAACAGTGCTCGGAACATATGAACAGTGCTCGATATAGCGAGCGAACATGTCAGTCAATAGTTTCCTGTTCATTGAGTGAACATTTTAACAGTGTCCTGTCACATTAACAGTGCTCGCACCATATTAACAGTGTTCGATATAGCGAGCGAACATGTCAGTCAATAGTTTCCTGTTCATTGAGTGAACATTTTAACAGTGTCCTCTCACATTAACAGTGCTCGCACCATATTAACAGTGTTCGATATAGCGAGCGAACATGTCAGTCAATAGTTTCCGGTTCATTGAGTGAACATTTTAACAGTGTCCTGTCATATTAACAGTGTTCGATATAGCGAGCGAACATGTCAATAGTTTCCCGTTTATTGAAACTAAGTGAGCGAACATGCGGTTATAAAGTTATAGTTTTTTTTTATAGTTTGGGGTGAAATTTGTAAGGTATTCATTCGGTTTTCGTGGCTTATGAGCTACACATTGGCGTAGTTTATAGACAAAAGGGGTGAAAGTTGTAAATTCTGATTCAAATATAGTGATTTTTATACCGTAAATATAAAGCAACAAGTCGTATAGCAGGTAAAATTTGGGCTTAAAGTATAGCCTCAAAACTGTATGTACGAACAGAGGGGCAGACGATCTGCTGATCATTTTGGTATAAATTATTTGCTGACTTACGAAATATCTGTGTACATAGGTTGCCCTTACATATAAATATTAAGGGATATATTTGTATAGTTACATAATTTTTTGTCGCACTCACATACACATATGTACATACAATACATAAATAAATATTATCCCATTTAAATTTATAGTAAAATTTTTGTTCTTATTCACTGTAAACATAAACCTATAACATGCTCATCACATACATACATAATACACATACTAAACATACATGTGTATGGGAATTGAATGTTTTTTTTTTGGTTTTATTTGTATTGTTTTTGAATTTCACAACCTAACTCAAAACAGCTGTGCTTTGTACATTTAAGTAAATTGTTTTTTTTTCTAATTTTTAAATAATTTCAGAAACAAAAAGGTGAATAAGTATGATAAACTCCAAGCGGTAAACCAAGAAAATTTATCGAAATTCTTACTAAAACAAGATAAAATACTGTATATTATATGAATATATGTGAATACTTTTTGTGTCCATAATCCGTTTCCGATATAAATGTTGTTCACAAAGCAATTAAGTCGAAGTAAAACACTAGTACTTACCTTTGAATACATACTCACTCATATGCGTATATATGAATATATATATATATATATATCAATATAAATATGTATGTATACGCATCCGTATCTATTTATATATGTATGTATGTGCGTACGTATTTTCATAGATCTCAATGTACTTACTTATATGTACTATACATACAGCTGCGTATACTTACTTATTTTAAGTCTCAATTTGCGTTTACTTAATAGTCTTACATACATATATGTTGCATAGCCATTTTGAACAGTTAGAAACGCAAATCTTCGCTTAGTACTCTATGTTGTAATTTAATCGTTGATCATAAGATCCTATGGCTTATATACGTTGATCTTGCTTGGGTCCCAAACTAAACCATTGAAAGCAGATTTCGCAGAGTATAACTGATTCAAATTTAAACTCTTTTTCTAAATGTGTCTAATGAGTAAGTTTAAAAAACTACGCTATTGCTAAAGTAATTTTTTCTTTTTCTTTTTTGAGTGCAACTGTGTTAGCGCCTGTGCTAGATCTGTATTCGACCCAGGTATACGACTGGCGTATATTATGCCAAAAATAATTGTATTTTTCCTGATTTCGTGAACTTTATACTGACTAGTTCGCAAAACTAACGATTTATGCGTTTAGTGGTAATATAGTCAAGTGCGTAAGATTTTTAAAGCAGCTGTACTTTGATTTTACTTACTTAAATTTTATGTAACTCGAGAGTAATGTTATATTACAAAGCGTGTTCACTACGTCTAGGATATTCTCATGCTTATGGTTGTATTTCTTAAGCTACAAATGTGGTCAACGAACATAAAGGGCGCATGATAAAGGTGATTTCTAAGGACTATAAAGTGTCGCATACACAAGACCATATAGAATCATTGTATGTACATAAACACATACGTAACTATTAGAGCTTTACGTGAATGCATTCAAAACGGCAAAGAAGTCTTCGTACACCAGGCAGCAGCAGCCGAGCAGCATGTGTACGTGTAACGCACATATTCACATGAAATCCAAACTAATTGGTCCTTTGCTTTTTATTAGCTGCCTTCATTGCAAGCCGTGATTCAGGCCTGAATCGTTTGAAGGCGTGATTCAGGCGTGAAAATTCAGCCCTGCCTGCAAGAACTGAAGGGAACGTTTTCACACCAACACATATATACGTAACTCTCAAGTCTCTCGCACACACTCTCTCTCTCTCTTTCTCTCTGTGTGTTCCTTCAAAACTTGAAGTTCAAATGAATTAGCGAAGTAAAGAGAAGAACATAGTCTTGCTCTCTTAACAGGAGATGGCATTCTTCAACACCAATTCTAACTATATCAGCATTCGAAACCAAAGACAAGTTAGAACTATACTTCTACCTTGCTTATGACAGCAAGAGATTCTGAAAAAGATGCTTAGACTGAAGCTTTTTTTTAGCGCGAAATGAAAACAATTGCTCTAAACCATCGCAGCTTGTGCTTATTGCAGGTAATTGCTTCAAACTAAATTGTTTAGAAATCACTTTCATTGAAAGTGTTTTTTAAGTTTGAGTTTATTTGCCAGCGAATGCATTTGTGCAAGGTTCTAGTAGGGTCTTAGTGACAAATGCAGCATTTGACTTTATTAGCTGGGTTTCGTTTTGGATCTCTCACTTAGACTATGTTTTTGTCTCATTTGTGTTTTACGTGGTATATGCCCCTGACTGTGGGAGTATTTATTTATGGGTTTAAAACGTATATTATGACACTGAGAAAAACCTGTGCCGGCACAAGTACAAGTACGTACAAGAGTTATACATTTTCAAATTGTGAATGAATCATTACAAAAAAAGTGAAGCATACTTTTGTACGCAAGCGCTATTTATAAGGACTATAAAGCTGCATCGCGTAGCGTCAAGCTAAAAGTACATCAAGCGCATGTCATGCATGAGCCGCACATTCTATTGTCAAGTTCGTACAGAGCGAATGATTCTTCTCTTCTTAACTGGCCATAACAACCCGTTATCGGGTTACGGCCTGATGTAAATACATTCTTTCATTGGAATTGTGGTTTTACGTCGTGGGTCCCAAAACCTACGCACAACCCCTTTAAGGCCTGGGATCGCTCTACTGGTCTCGAAAGAACCCAGTGTCACTGTTAGTCGCCTCATACGACAAGCTTTGACCTGCTGAGTTGGTATTCTCAAACCCGCTCACCACACGGGGCGAGAGCGCATTATTGCTTTGGTCAAATGTTGCGTATGATTTGATTAAGAGAAAGCTTGAATCGGTTTGATGAACAATTTTCGCCGCTCTTAAAACAGAAAGAATCTTTGCTGTTTGGTTGAAATGAATCTTTAATGTTATTGGATATTAGTGCACCACGAGCCTTGATTGTTAAGTGAGCCTATAGCACTCATTCTTTGAGATAAAATCTAAAGTGAATGACTCTGGCTCTATCCAATGGCTTGAAGCTACGTTTCTTGCCAGGGAACTAAACTAATTCAGAGCAAGACATTAAAGGTCACTCTGAGTAAGTGCTCTTACAAAGGTAGTTTTAGGTACTCTATTCAAGTAATATGATTACTTTGTGTACTTGAAGCCAGCTCGGTAAGGCTGTTTTTCTCAGTGTACCTTAACGTACACATAAAGCCAATAGAATTTGGTTGTGCATGTACTTAAAAATTTACGAAACCAATAAAAATGACAGTGTTGAAAAGAATTAGCTAGATAGCTTTATTATGATCTCTGATTGGATCTGGAATTGGTAACATACGGACTGAAACAATACATACTGTACTTACAAGGTCTTAACTGTGGGAATATGAGAATGAACGCTGAAAAAGGCTCTTTTGTTCAAATTAAAAAGTAAATTTAGCATATTTCATAGACATTTAGAGTCTAAACCAATTAAAGTAGTTCCTCTTTTGGCTCTATGTGTACGCACTTACTAGTACTTTTGAGAATTGTATGTAAACAAGATTTGTTACTTCAATAATCTGTAGACAAAAGTAATACTCAACATGTGGTAAGTAACGAGCGAGAGTTCTTCAACAAGATGCGTCATCGTTTATATGGACAAATCCACATAGCTGCACCAACACCACCGAAAACACCCATAACACCCCAATCACCCAGCCAACTACTCAGCCAGCACAACAAAACTTGTACAAAAGCGTATACACTACTTGTATATACTTACACAACTAGCGAATATCTATGCATATATGTATATACTTATAAGTACATTTGACACATAGAAGAGTTGCATGCACATAAGTAAGAGTATAAGTAACTGTAGTTTGTTGTAGAACTTAGTAACGAACGGCTTTACTTTACGCTTTAAGCTCGAGTAGTTGCTCACTATGAAAGGGTATCCATAAATGGTTACTCAATATTTGTGCTTCGTAGTTGCTTTTTTAATGCTGCTTGTGTATAGAAATTGCTTGCTTTTCGAACTAGAGCTAGTTGAAACTTTGTAACACATTGAGTATTATTTTGGTATTTTTAGTTGGCATTATTAATTTTTGGTTTTATAAAATCATATAACTTGTTAATTTTAACTAAATATAGGACAATAATTACTACATTTATGTAGATGAAACGAAGAAGAAGAAGTAAATCAATTCAATTGGCTTAATAAGAAAAAAAAAAAAATTATACGAAATCGTGAAAAGAACTACTACTTAAAATGAGTTAGAATGGAAAAAACCAACTAGTTAATGAAATAAAACCAAATAACAAAAGTTCAAATACTTACATATATACTATTTGAGAGGTGTTAACGTATATTTAATCCTAAGTAGTGTATGAAATTGTTTAAATGTTACACGCCCTAATACTCTAGGTAATCCTGCATTTGAGAACCTTTCAATATACTTCAATATAGTGCAATTAAAGCCGCATTTAAATATGTATTTTGTTGCAGTGAAGTAATTTTTGTTTTTAAATTATAATAACTATTAAATAATCCCCGTTTCAATTATGTACGCAAAACAAATATATATATGCCTATGATGCATATATGTATTATTTTGTAGTTCTTCCTGTTTGCGACTATAAAAAAGACGCATTCGGAAAAGTTTGTAGCTTTTATTGTATAACCTAAAAAAAATACTCCCACACCCAAAAAAAAAAAAAAAACAAATAAAAATGAATGAACGACTGTATGAAAAATCAAACAAGTTGAAACTTTTGTTTGAAAATCGTAACTATGGCTAATGTGTTGCAGTTATCGTTATCGACTACGATAAATGCGGCATATCGATTGCCGTGTGTTTGATTTTTTCAAAATGCAATCATTCATTGTATATGGCAATTGTTAACTCATTTGGATTCTATGCCCTTTAACTAGATGCTGGAACTGCAAGATGCCTCAAGACATCCTTCACAGGAATCGCTGACCGGTGCCGATGCTGGCCATTTACATCCTGGACATTCGTACATGAATGGCCATCGGCATTCGCCTAGTTTGAGGTTTGTATTTGAGCACACACACACACATTGTCAGTAACTACTATAACTGCATGTATTTCAGACACAACGGTTCTCCGCTAGCCAGATCACCGAGTCCACGAAGGCGTGGCCATCAATACATACATCATGATATCGGATTCTCCGATACCGTATCTAATGTTGTAGAGATGGTCAAGGAGACCCGTCATCCTAGGCATGGCAACAGTCATCCACGGTATCCAAGAGGTATTTACCGCTTTGAAAAACTTTTATCACTTATGCATTATAACATGTATGTATTATTATGCTACTCGTCTAACTAACTCTACAAAAAGAGTCTAAGAGGCTAAGCAGTTCTAGTTCTACAGCTGGTACAGTAAGACTTACTGAATGTAAAACTAAAGCGCAGACTAAGAACATACTTACTCGGCGTCTAAACCGCAAAGTGTATACATATATATCCAAATACCTTTGTACCCAAGTGACTGAAACTGTCTGAAAATCATTTACATTTTAGCTGGCAAAACAATGAGACCCAAGTCAGACTTAGCAAATCCCTTGATGTATGTGTTTTCGATCGATATCGTTATCGTTATCGAAAAGAAGAAAAATACACGACAAATATTTTGTAATAAGATGCATACATAAACATTCGGTTCAATCGAAGTTTAAACTAATTTGTAGTGGCTTAGATATAAATATATATATTATATGTCTAAAATTAAAATAATTAGTTTTTAACATAATTTATTTCCATATATTTTTCTTTACCGATTATTGTTTTTTGTTTTGTGATAAACAATTAATGCAATTTAAAGACGTTTTTTACAATACGTAAACTGTTGTGCCCCGACATCCTTAATTATTACTATTGTTTTTTTTTTTATTATTGTTGTTATATGTACAATATAGGTTCATGGTCAGCATCGACAAGTCCGGCCCGTTCGCCTTCGCCTTCTCGTTATGGTGGTCATTTATCTCGCAGTAAACGCACTCAACTGCCTTATCCCACATATGGGACAACAAGTCTATGTCAAAGATCACGATCGCCGAGTCCCGCACGACTTCAGGAGATGCGTGAACGAGATAGACTTGGTTATGGGATTGATATGGGTACATCTTTAGCACATGTTATCTCTAACGCTGAACAAACAAACAAAAAAAAAAACGAAAAAAAATACCAAAAAAAAAATACCAATCAAAGTGTTTCTCAATACATGCTAGTACTTTCTTCTACACAAATTTCTTGAAAACATTTCTACTACAATTTACAAAAACATCAGCTCAGACATGCTTACTCGTACTCGTTATCGTACCTACTCGTTACTCGTTACTCGTACATAGTTACCAACATGCTTAACATGTACATTTATTGTCGTCATAACATGACTCAACTCAATCATAAGCTTTGATTATTCAATTAATATAATCTGTTTTCTATACTTACTACTTTACTAACTAACTACACCTTTCTACACTGTAAAACAGTACTCAAATAAATACTATACTCTCTTAGCAGCGCGTTCATTTCATATACTACTCTACTACTACTCTACTCTACTACTACTATATATCTCTAGTTCATTAAACACACAATTCATTTGTAATGGTACTATGTACAAAAACATTCATTCTCATCATCTCAACTACACTGAAATTTGATTGGGCAAAGTGAAATATGAAATGTTAACACTCTTTCCGGTTACCAGATCTCATACTATGCACAATTTATTCGCAAGCTTATAGTGTGTTCTCCACTCTCAAAAAAAAAAAAAAAAATACCAAACTTGACTCTAGTGACTAGGCTGTTGAAAATTAGTTATCGGCATCCGTCGGCCGAAAGACGAGACCTTTGCAATTTTTGTTGTTTTTGTGTTTTTTTAGCGACAAGAATTTCGATATTCGATTTATGAAGCCCAGCAACTAAATACTGACCAAGAATCTATGTGCATAGCTTTTTATTACTTGGTTTATAGACATTTCGAATTACGTAATATTGGCCCCAAGAAGTGAAGCCATAACGTCGTGCAGCCTAAATTGACCCATCCGTACAGTCATAGTATGCAAAGTAATAGGTACAATTTTTGTACGTTTCGTAAGCACTTTACAACACTACTATTTCCCAATGAAGCTAATGTCTATGCTACATGCTTGTTAGGGAACGCTATATGTGTTGTACCCATATGGGTACAGTTCAGTCAAAACATTTGCCGTTTATGCAGAAACTACTTCGTTCGAAAACTCTACAATGGCGGGCTATCTAGTTACATCAGCAATACAATTTCTAAATGCCATAAACTATAGTTGAAATTTGAATATCTTTAGTATTTTGCACCGTTACTTTTTCCTAGTTTCATTCTTGCTGCCTCTATGCCACGTTAATACTATAACTAACTGTATAGCACACAGTCATGCATGCTACAACCAAAAAAAAAAAAAAATTACAATAGAAAGAAATTGACCACAATAAATCATCATTTTACAACATACTATCTTTAAACGCATTCCAAGCACACAACTGTTTTTGCCTTATACTCGTATATCATGTATATGTACCGGATCTCTGAGATCTCCAAATTTGTGTGTTTCATAAATGTACAGTTAACTTTGTTTCTGGTATTTAAATGTTTAATGTTTTAGTATTACAATAGCAAAGAAAGCAATTGTCATGCCATTTCAAAATTTTTGAAAAATATTCGAATTTTCTCAGTTTGCTAGAAGCAAAAAACTTGTACTACGATGTTTGTTCAAAAGAATTTGGCTTTTTAACCTCATTGCCTTTGTAAAATAGTGTGGTACCGATTGCTTTTTAATAACGCACCTTTTTTAGGTGAAACCTATACCATTCGAAAGATAAAATGATTGCGGTTTGCCGAATATAAGATTCATTTGGATACGTTGCGTTTTAGTCAGTTGAAAATTGATTCGAAGTAAAAAAAACTACAACAAAATACTTTGTTCACAGAAACGTTGCAGCTGTTATGAGTGCGTGTATTAGGTCGTCGAATTTCGACGACAAGGCGAACACTGGTACTTCTAATTGAGCTCACAATGCATCACGCGATTGTTATCGAAGAAAAATGAGCTTGGCGTGCTTTTTCCTTGGATTTTGGCATCATGACCATAAGCTCATGTTTGGCCATCCTTTCGAGCTAGCCCGGATCGTTGTTGACGTAATTCAATAACTCCCACGGTTCTTTTGCTGAAAATTTTGCGATTTAGAAACAAATTTTGCTGCAACACATTTTATGCACAACTATCGACAGCACTATTATATCGTTTAAGCACGCAAAAGGAAAAAAAAACCGGCACTATCGTTACTATCAAATCTTTTTACTGAATTTATCGAAAACACCAAATAGCGCCATTATCTCGAATTTTGCAGCTCTAATGAGAGCTTTTTAACGATTGTTGACGTGCTAGGGCGTTCAGGGCGGGTATTGTGATAAACATCTTCTCGTTCTTTTGTGAAGAACACAGATTCCTTGGTGCATTGCTTTGATAGCGAAAATTCGCCAATCACAACAAAACATGTCTAACTTTTATATCTGTCAAAAACAAAACAAACATTTCAAAATGGCTGAACAACATAATAAAAAAGCTAAAATCGTATTAAGGGACTCCGTGCCCTGCTCGCTTCGCTCACCAACACTCGTGCTTCTAAGAGATACACAGATCTTTCTCATCCGTCTTGTTCAAGACGCAGATTTGCAAATTTTCTGTGCAACGCTGTTATTTAGCCGTTTCTCGCCGCTTGTCATATGCTCTACGCATGTGTTCTTTTCGACTAAGTTTTTTTACCCATTGATTTATTTTGATTTAAGAGAGAGAAATTGAAAAGCCACCTTTATTTTTGAACAAACCTCGTGTATCAGCGATTGTCGCTAAATGAAATTTGAAAAATTATTTTTACGATTTGAAATTGATTGATAATGGTAATTACAGTTGAGAAAAGCAGCTCTGTTACATATACAAATACATGTCAAATGAAATAATGACACAAATGTAAACCAATTTGTGTATTTACTTATTTGCCTATATCTTTTCAAAAGTAATCTCCAGTGTAGGCAGCTGTCCGATTTAGAAAAACTTTTGATGTCTACAAGAAGTGTTATTGGATTTCGGACAATGCGCTCACATTGTAGATCACTTGAATGTCTACTCTTCATATCGTACATACTTACTATATACTATACATGCCAGGCCCTAAGCCATGGCTTCTGAATAGTGTTGTCCCTGTTACATTAGGTGCTTATTGTTAATTTCGTAACTTCATTCTCTGTACATTGATTTGTTACATTTACTTCATATATGCCGAAATTCACTATTTTATACTAATACCATGCATTGTATTGATATTTAATATTTGAACTTAGGTGGCACACATGTGCAGCATAGCTATCCAACATTAGCATCTCGTCGTGCTGGAATTGGACGACGACTACCACCGACTCCAAGTAAACCGTCGACTCTGCAGCTAAAGCCAACCAACATAAATTTTCCCAAGTTAAATGCGAGTCCAACACATGTGCGTATTCATATGAACGTGAACGTAGGAATGAACTAGAACACTATATGAGCTCTTTTGTTCGAATCATTTTACAGACGCATCATTCAACGCCCCACAGTGTTCACTCGCTGCCACACCACCGCGATCTATTGCGTGATCCAAGGGACATGTATTATAGTAGTAGAGAGCGCGAACGTGATCGCGAACGCCTTAGAGATCGACTGCACGATTACGATTTGCGTTACGAGTACCGAGATCGGGAGAGAGAGTTGTACGAACGTGAACGTGATCGTGAGCGGGAAGTTGAAAGAGAAAGGTATGTAGTACATTATCAACTATACCGAACGTGCACTCAGTGCAGATAGACTTTTGGTACATAACGCTAATCAGGGCCGTAGTATGACTCGACGGTTAGTTTTCCATCGTTTTTTCAAACATTTTAGGAAGTGATTCTCACTCTACATGAGTGAGTTTTACAACCCTCCCTTAAAATGGAACCAGAAGGACTAGGCTGCGTATAAAACCCTGCAAAAGGAATAGAAGAGAACAGTGCGGACCAACCAATGACTCGGAAACCTATGAGGAACTTCTTGTGCAGGATGTCTACTTTTAGTGTATGCTCAATGAAACCGAATCCTGGTGTAGTGCCAAGTCGATTTAACTGGTTTACTGCCGTATATGTATATATATTTTCGGTTAGCAGAAACGCTTCTCCTTATCCTCTTTCGCAAACTTTAAGTCCTTAGGGCCCGACGGAGTATACCCAATTATGTTAAAGCGAGGATGGGATAGGCTTGTTGGGGTCCTGATATGATCTTACGAGCTTGTTTAGCGTTTGGCTATGTACCAACCTTCTTGGAGATTGTTAATGAGGATGGGCCTCATTGGAGGACAACTGCCACAAATCTAATCGAAATGTTTATATCTATTTGTAGACTGGAATATATAGCGCCGCTTTCGTTTGAGCAGGCGCTTGCTATGGGACGAACAGGTCGTGTACTGCCATCTCCAGTTCTTAATGGTTTTAAGCCAAAGAGCGGACTTAATACTCGACATTCTGATTCAGATGAGGAGGATTGGTGCTAGCAAAGGCTTTGATTGCGATCGCGTAATCGAAAGGAACAGATCTGGGTATAGCATCAGGCCATATGCTCATCGTTATCAGCACCTAACTTAGATCACAATTTTGATACGATACGACAACAGCCACAGCAACAACCAATACAAAATCTTAATCGAAAAGCACCAATAATCGACACTGCAACTGCATACGATATCGAATTGGCTAGAAGAAGCATACAGGAATCGAACCTTAGTCGACAACCGCAATCGCAACAATTTACTAAACGGCAGTTGGCAATCTCATTGCCAGCGACTAGAACAACATCTCCCCAATTAGATTTACCAAGAATAACAACAACAACACTTATGACAACCATACAACAAGCAATGATACCAAGTGTACCAATAACAATAACAACACCAGTAGCTATTCATAGGTTCTATTCAGATAATGGCATTAATTATAATACTACTGAAACAGATAAGGATAAATTATGCTACTTGTCTCAAGCAATAAACCCGAATGCGCAAGAACAACCTTCATGTAAAGTTAGCGAAACAAACGAACAACAACCGCCATATTCGTATCATACATTATGAGAGCAAACCCAAAATTACAGCTAGCTTAATTGTAAATTTATAAAAAAAAAGAACAGAATAGAACAAAAAAAAAAAAACCAACCAAAAATTATGATATAAAATGTATGGTATTTCTATGGAATAAACAAAAATTGCCTAAACTCTTTCGAGCAAATTTAGGTTTAGGTAAATCGTATGTATATCCTAGGTACAGTCAGACATTGTAGGTTAAATTTAGTACATAGCTCGATCAAACTGTAATCCATTTGCAAGCGTTTTTGTCTTGTTTGTATTTAAAGAGATAGTAATTCAATTATGTAAAAAAAAAAAAACAACAAAAAACCAAATATACTAAATTTACGAAGATAGATACTTTTACATATATGTATATATGTATGTACTTATATATACATTTATACATTGTATTATGCTATGTATGTACATGTACATATAAAGCACATAGTCATTATGTATGTATGTATATGTATTATGTATATATATAAAAATAAAAAAACCACACTTTTTGTATGTAATGTATGAGCGCATTTTGTCCTTTAAAGATTAAGCATTTTCCTCATTTCGAGTATTTGTATAGCATATATGCATAGTTCTCTCGATATATATTTTTTTTTTTTTTTTTTGGTGATTAATTCGATACAATCAATAAAAATGCATAGCCTATGTGTGTGTAAGTGTATGCATGTGTAGTACTTGCGTGTATGTTTGCGTTTTAGTATTAAAATACCAACCCATATGCGTAATTGAAAGCCATTGCAATAGACATTCTCTGTCAAAGTACGTATGTATACTAGCTATTACATAGAGTAAAATAGTTGATAACTATTTTAACTAAGTCCATTACACTCCGCACACTCACACTCTATTGCTACATGTTATCAAAACTAGCAAATTACTAAAACTCATTTTGAATATCAATACAAATACATACTAGCAAGCGACATTCTAAATCAAAAAGAAAAAAAACAAGTCTAGTGTATAGATAGAACCATTATATAGTAACATAACGGATGGTACGATATATCGAAGAGCGCACAAATATTGTAATTTAAAAAAAAAAAAAAACAAAAAACAAAAACTTAAGTAATTAGTGAATGCTAAGTACTTACTAGTAATGCAAATTTACACAGCAATTGTAGCTATCTACACTTCATAAGCCCAAATATATACTAAAATAAAGCAATTTTGCATAAGCGTTAAGAGTACTTCAGATATTATTGAAAGCTAGTCACCGAAATTTACATACACTAAAGTCAGAAAAACCAAAGATTCAATTGCAAGCATTCACTTCTAATAGTTGCATACTACACACTCACTGACACACACATGCATACGTACATGAATTATGAATACATTTAAATAAATATACAATAGTTATCTATCTAGTGTCAAAGTGCATAGCGAATAAATTCGGACTTTATTGCAAATAGAACTAAGTAATAAGAAATGAAAAATGAAAAAAAAAAATGATATTTGAAAAACATACATACATACGACATACCTATTGAGATGTACTTACATCAGTTTCGGCCTGCCGATGTTTACAATATACATTTCTAGCTTCCGCAAAAAACAACAAAAAAAAAAAAAGAAAAAACCAAAGCTATAGAGCATAATATTTCAATATAAACTAGTTCAAAAAGCAGAGAATACTGACAAACCTTCTAAAAGCGCTTGCCGAGAGTCTACTTTCGAATGCCTTTGCCAAGGCGCAAATATCCTGTGAATGAGCGTGCAACGCACACCGACTATCGCATACGCTTTGGCATAGCTTGCATGCTCTATGAGTCAATGGCCACTTTTTGCCCTTTCGAATGGTTTCACTTCAAGGCTCCGCTTGTGCTCTGCACTCCTTTATGTCTGTTTTGAATCAATTTGAGACTTGCATTAGTTAGCAGCTCGTTAATACTCATATTTCGTTAGTTAAGCAGCAGCAAATATTCAAAGATTGTTCAGTTCAAAGCTTCCTTCCGGCTTATAAACATGATACCATCAATAGCCCATCTATTTTCCAATACTTATGCATTTGTTAAACACATACAATTAACTAATATTCTAACATTTGCCATTGATAGAGTATTCAAGTGTCGATATAATATTTTTATAGCTTGATCTGTTTCTTAACTTTACGATTGTAGCTTAATTGTACATTTTGAATATATGGTTTATTTACGGTCTGGTTAAAAGGTCACATGAGGAATCTTAAATAGTCTTCAGTTTTATACAAAATATAAAATTTACAAATATTAAATTGCAAGTGACAAAAAAAGTTTAAATAATAATACACATAGCAAATAATAATAACACAAAAAAAAAAAACAAAAAAATTAAACACACATACAACCACACATAACTGAATACACTAAGAAATAAAGCAGTTTTAATAATTAAGAAGTGGTAGAGATAATGATAACTGAAGTATATTTAATAATTAATGATTAATTAATTATAAACAACAAAACAAAAAACAAAAACGACTTGTAATTTATATACAAGATATACATAAATATATATATATATATAAACATAAATACCTGCCTTCAACAAACTTGTTAATACAAAACTATTAATAGTACTTTCTTATTTTACATAAAGTAAAAAAATTACATAATAATAAAAAGAAATGAATGCCAGAAAATTAAAAACTTAATAGAATAATATTGCTACATATTTGTCTTATTTCATTTCGAAAACAATAAAAACCCCTCAGATATCGGCAAAGTGAGCAGAGAACATCCGAGTGCTGGCAGCAGAAAGCTTTCGAAAGCTTCTCGTCGCTAGCGAGCTTTTGGCCAATGGCTTTGTCCAAGGAAGGACTTTCCTGTCGCTATCGAGCTTTTGGTCAAACGCTTTGTCCAAGGATGGACTATTCTGCCGACGCAAGCCTAAGATAGCGAGAGAGAACAATATATTTCCTCTTTGACACTCGCAGCAGAATGAAAATTTGGCAAGCGAACAGTATGAGAAGAGCAGAATAGTCCTTCCTTCTATTTAATTTTCCATTGCTTTGCCCAATTGCACAGTACACTTTCCGCAGGTTGGGCTTTGTTTAGAATATTGGCTAATGTCAGGGTGATACTCTGCCTGCCCAGTGTTCCGTACAAGAAATGCATTTCTTGCGGGGACGCCTGTGGGTGAGGCCGATAGTTCGGGTATTTGAGTAGCACGGTCAGAAGAATAGCATGCGAGTTTCTAATAACGCAGTGACGATGCTGATGCGTTATGAATCGGAAGGACAGCGTATTCACGGACATAAATTAGTGATCAGAGGCAACGGGCGATGCTGTATACTATTAATAACTAATAACAATTCAGAAACTAGCATGCGAGTTTCTAAGAACAAGTTTCAAAATAGTATGCGATATTTAATAACTTTGAGGCGACACTGATATGTTACAAGTCTGGAATACACTATGACTGCGAGAAAGAGACTGCTGTATGTCTTACAACTTAAGGCTAAGTAAAATATAAAATAGCAAGCGAGATTCGATAGCGACGTTAAATGCCTCTTGTATCGAGTAAAATATTGGAAAGTAGCATGCGAGATTCAATAACCCAGAGACGATGCTGTTGTGTTACGAATCTAACATGCACTATGGCTACGAGAAAGATTGTTAGTACTACGCATGCGATTCCGTCGTAGTTTAAGAAAATGGAAAAGCCTTTATCATGCAAAGATATTAATTAAAATATTTAATTATTTACACAAAGTGTAAAAGGCTATTATAGATTTGTGCAATGTATGTAACAGGCAGAAGGAGGCGTGGCAGAGCATATGTTCCATGGGCAAAAATGGTCAGGAGCAAAAGTCGAGTCGAGATAGACATCTCCGTCTGTCTGTCCTTCCGTATGAATATCAGATATCAGATATAGAGGCACAAAAATTTACCAAAAGACGCTGATTTAAACCGAAAAGATGAAGTTTGTCGATTCATGTCGATATCTTGCACCCTTCTCCCGTGGCAGACTTTCGCGGTTCAGCCGCTTCGTTCAATCCATCAACTCGAAACTCGACAGAGGTGTGCGTCATTTTTAAGTGCATCTACGTTTTAAAAATGAAATGAATGAGATGAAATTGGATAAATACGTCAAAAGTTATAGTAAAAAAAATATGCTAATTTTACCCCATTTTGCCGATAAACTGCTCTAAAATTCCACTGCATTTAGATATGAATACATGTGAGCTAGAGTTACAAAATTTGGTGTTTAGACTCGTGTAAGCCCCCTTCCCCCGCAATCGATTTACCTTAATTACTGCCGCACCCCGCAACATATTGATATGAAAATTGCCACAAACTTTTATAAAAGTGTTTTAATCTATGTTTCAAAATTCAACGACATTAGCCCGAGAATACTGGAGTTATGAGCATAACATTAACTTTTGCCCCAGAATAAAGGGCAACGTTTTCCAATAGGAAAACTTTTCAATTGGAACTTCCCAATAGGAAAATGTTTACAGGCATATCCATCTTATGAAAAAAAAAACATAAGAGTGCATACTGCCGTGATCATTTTACCGTATTTAGTGTTTATAAAAAAGAGGGTACGGGGTATTTCACTATGAGGCACCGTCTCGACTGTCTGCATCAGCACCGAAATAGCGATAATTCGAAAACGGTGCTAGATAATCCAAAATGCTTTCTGGATTCGAAATCAGCGGCACAAAATTTCCCGGTAAAGGTATGCTTTAGCCATAGGCTATTAATGGAGGCCAAATTTGTTGCATAGTGGTATCATTAGAAATGTTTTTCACATCGGAGATGTTATTAACATCAGTTTTTTTTTTTAAATGGCTTTGGAAATCAAATTTTCTCTAGATATTTAAATCCATTTCCACATCACCACAGAGGTAGGATTGCAGGCTTGCCAACTTATGCTCATAAGGCTTGCAACGAAACGGTTGGCAAACGTTTCCACAAATCATTCGTCAACGAGACACCACTAGAGCTAAGAAACATTTTCATATCAGCCCATATATCTTCTAAATAACTCTAAATCAAAAAGCCGTCTATGAAATCTTATTTTAATGTATCATTAATCTTTACAAGGGTATATGGCTCGACCAGATGAGACGCTTCAGGCAAAAGTTCTACTATTAAAATATATCCAATTTACTTTATTTAAGTCTTGTATTCACGTCAAGATTTTATATCTGCTTTCATCGGACCTCTATGTCTTTCCAGGACCCCGCTAGAGCTAAGGAACATATCCATTTTATTCCGTATAGCTTCCAAACAAATACCCAATTAAAAAAACCATCTATGAGGTTAATCTACTCCTGCATAGCTTTACAACGGCATACGGCTCGACCGGATCAAACGCTTTAGTCAAAAGTACAAAACTTCCTGTACTTTATAGTTAGTGAGTTACAGCACTTCTTAAGTCTACCCTTCCGAGAACGGTATTTTAGTTTTTGATTGCTCACATCTCGATCTGCCTCGAGACAGCTTAAAGCTCGTTGGTAGTAAATGTTCAACATATTAACAACTTTTCTCTGCTGGCACACAAATATAATTGCAATGGTGACGTCACCGATCCCTGATCAAGATGGATACTATGCCATTCTGGGTGTTAATTCTTTGGTCATCCACAAGGCACTTTAATCTTACTTTGGACTTCCGCTGAGCACAACACGACCGAAACATATAACTGAACTCATGACATCTTCAAGTTATTCACTGACGTATCTTAAATGGAGTCAAGCGAAAGCATTCTTCTTCTCTACTTTACTGACCATAACAACCAGGCCCTTTAGAACATCTTTCATCGGGAGGGGGGGTTTTACGCGGTGCGTCCCAAACCCTAGAGACTGGGAAGCTCCCTGCACCCAGTCCTAACAAAACTCAGCTGAAACATATAGCGACATGGAAAACAATGGAGGTGGCTTAAACAAAACACATTAACAAGCAGGAAAGCTTTAAAGCAGGCATCGGCAACGGCAGTACGAAAGTGCTCACATACTTGCAAGTGAATGTACTCCACACATTGACAACTTTCCTTCGCTGATAAATAAATACAACTATGGTGGCTCAAATTCAGCCGACGTCTCTGCTGCCGATCCGCGTTTTAAAATGTTGAAAGACATAGATTCTAAGCAATCGGGACACCGATATTAACTATATGTTGCTGGTAAAGCAAACTGTCGAACTGCCTCGATAGAAAGAGAGAGGAGCATATCAAATCGTCAAATTTTTCGAGAACAAATCATGTTTCTATTCTTTTTTTTCTTTGTTCTTATTGTGCATTTGATGCATCGACTACCAGGTAATGCAGTGAGTAGTGCACTACTCTTAGTGTATATTTCCATTTAGCAGTAGTCACTGGCTATAAGGCTATATACCGACCTAAAAGATTTCGCCAGCTTCAGAATTGTGTGCATGACGTTACTCATGGCGAAAAACTGCTCATAAGTATGCAGCAAGGTAGCAGAAGTTAACAAAAAAAATAAACTAAAATACCTTTTACAAAGTTGTAAGAGCCGCTTGATGGTTAGTCGCTCAAACCTAACCATCTTTATGACAGTGCACAACTGTAACTTTTTTTCAAAGAAAATATCAAATTTCTGCACAAATTTGTATCTATCGATTCGCTGAGGGATGGACACACAACATCTTCACAGATAGTACGTTGAGGTATCGCATAAATGACGCATTGTCTTACTTAAGTTGCGATTTTGCAGAATAACGTTTAGCGACACACGCAGCTCCGTCCATGTAAGACAGAACTTCCCGAACCTATTCATACCGAGCGAGGAAACGCTCTCTTCTGGGACTTCTTGAACAATCGAATGTAGCGTTACAGTTTTCTATAAGTGTGTATCATCTTGCCAACGCAGATGATATTGACATCATTGGTACTAAGCGAGATGTTCCCAGAGCCTTGCAGCTATTTCAAGGATGGGTCTGCTGCTAAAGGAGAGCAGACAAAGTAGTTTTCTTCGAGTAGAGAGGCGCAGCCATTAGACTATCAGACGAATGGAAAACGTAAAGAATTAGCAACCTGATCTTCTTCTTATAAATATGTTTTTTTGCCGGCTCAAGGTCCTTGAAAACTTATTGAAAACTTTACTTCTGATGTTGTGAAGGATTTCGTCGATCTAAGCAACACCGTCGCAGAGAATTACTATCGCCAATAAATTTTACATTGGTCTAAGTTGGCAAATGAGTAGTAGAGACCACACTTTTGCTTTAGGATGATGCAGTCGGGTCGGAATGTTTGAGCGGAGAGTAATCTACACTTTTCGGATTTGCCAACGAAAACCACATTCGCTGCGAATTCACATCTAGCGCGTGAAAGGTCTTCAATGCGGCTGTTAAAGGAAGGCGACTAAAGGGTAGGTCTTGTCTCCGTTGGAAAGACCAGGTACAGAATGCACTACCTTTGGTATCATAAAATGAAGAAGGCAAACGCAAAACAAAGGCGCCTAGAGGAGTGAGCTGGAAGTATGTTGCAGTTAAGAGGAGGAGGGGTCTCAGGCATAACTAAGCCAAGTTCTAAGTGGAAGGCCTTTACCTTTTGTATGAATTTTTGTGGCTCGCTTGTAATCTCCAAGATCTAATCGTTACCCAGGTCAACGCTGCCACGTCACCTTCCGCCTGTTAGATAGTACATACACATGTCACAAATCTATAATACCCTTGAAACCACGTATACATTGTACAAAAATAGCTTAGTTGGAGCGGTAAGCATTGTATATGTACATGAATCGCATCCATAGTGATGAAAAAATAATTACTTCCCAGCGAGCATTTGCTTTTCTTTTCACAAAACATTGCATTGTCGTGCTATTATTACGTTCCGAACACCTTACCCCTAAAACAAATCAGCTGATTTTCAGACCTGCGCAGTAGAAGTCACATCTGTGTGACAGTATTGATTTTGGCTCACATAGTAAGTACACTGTAGTCAGTAGTTGTTCAATAAGGAAGTTGTGAGTGTCGCCAGCCAGAGACTCCTGAATAAATTCAATTGTTTATAGATGTTTGATTAGTTTTCAAAATATAGCACAAAAAGTTAGCGAAAGCCACATATACAAATGGCTGGAGTCACTGTGATCCAATTACCAGCTTAAATTAAGCAAATTCTTCAAAACAAAAGGCAACATTTGGCAGTAGCACAAGGATTCAATAAAAGTTATACAGAATGGAGATACCCTTTTCGAATCTATTGCTCCTATGTTTGATGTTTATTGTAATTGGCGCAGTGATAATGATTCTGCTACAGTATGTAATTTATATTAAATTTGCCAATCTGCCCGATGAGAGTGAGGAACAAAAGCAAATAAATGCCCAGTATACACTACCTTTGGTGAGTCTGTTGAAGTTGCTGGCATTCAGTGACAACAATCAATAAACAAACACACATACTCGTGCCACAAGTTGGGGCTAAATCAATCGGTATTTGGTGTACTTTTCAGAACATCAAACAAACTGCACGCAATCTTAATACGCCGGCTGGCAACAGTTGTGAAAACTATGAGGAAAATGCTCGAGGTGCCTCGGCATTAATATCACTGAATTTTGTCATGCAGTTTTTGTTTCATGAGTTCAAGAACTCGAATCGCGTGCGAAAGTGGTTCTATCGTAAACTGTCCATAGAACTGGATGAGCTAATCTCGAAGACAACCACGGGCAAGCTATTGGACAAGCTGACGGTATATATAAACACACCTGCTAGCTATGTACGGCAGCTAACAAAACGAACTAATTTTAGATCAAAGAGCTTGAGCTGGGGGATCAATTCCCAGATATTAAGTCGCTTGCGGTACACAATGTGGAGCTCGATGAAAGAGAGCAGCGCATAGAGAACTTGGACTTGCTGGTAGACATACACTATGTGGGCAATTTCTCTACATCGATTGATGCAGACATGGTGCTCGGCAAAAAGGGTTCCATAACCCTGAAGGGTAGCTATTCTTAAATAATGGCTTAGCAACAAAAGTTAACTAATCACTGCTTTTACAGTTAAACAGCTGTCGGGCTTGGCTCGTTTGCAATTTACGCGTAAACCCTACACGCACTGGTCACTTAGTTTTCTAGGAGATCCGGAGCTAAACTTGGACATCGAGTCCAAGTACCAGGGACGTCAAATGCAGTCCAACATTACCAACCTGATTTCGAATCAAATACGCAAGGCAGTGCGTCGAAAACACACCTTGCCCAACTATAAGCTTCGCTATAAGCCCTTCTTTCATTGGACCCTCGAAGATGAGGCGGGCGATTGTGAAATACAGCCCAATGGTTTGCTGACTGTACGTATTGCTGAGCTATCCCGACTCTTGCCCTCTGCTGAAACGACTGAGACCTATTGTACCCTAACCCTGGCGCCTGTGCCCTTCATTGAGGCGCATCAAAAGGACAACCGGCATGTGTTGATCACCTTAGATGTGGTCATACACAAGGCCAAGAATCAGCAAATTGGCATTGTCTTTAAGCAAATCACTAGCCAGCTGGTTAAGATCGAGTCTGTGCTGCCCAATACGCCGGCTTGCAAGTCGAATCTTTTGGCGGGCGATGCTGTTATAGCGATTGAGGGCAAGCAGGTGACAACCATACAGCAAATAGCCAGGGTTGTCAAGAGCTTGCAGTCCACAGTTTTCAGCTTGCGCATCGAACGCCTCATACCGGGCATTATACGCAATGATGCCATATTGGAGGATCTTGAAAAATACGATGATTTATGTGACATGCCGCTGTCATATAAATCCGATTTAGAGGATGCCGTCGAAGCGTCCGCTTCAAAGCATTTGATGGTCAAGTTAAATCCTTCTGAGCGCCGCACTTCCAGTGAGTCTAGCCTAAGCAATACGCCCACGAACTCACCCAAAAAATCCAAGTTTATAGCCAAGGCGTTGAAGAAGACGATGAGTCGGGACAGCAGCAGCGATAAGAACAAAACCGAAGCGAGTGCTTTAAAACCCGCGCGCAACAGTCAAGAGGACAAGCTTAACTCTCCCGAAGAAGTCAACTATTTCTATCAGCACTCCACAATTGATTGTGCCTTTAGTCCTTTAATACACATGGACGATGTTTGCAATTTCAAACTGGATGCCAACAGTCGCTATTTGAATGTGTGTGTTTTTGGCAAATCTGCGGGAGAGAGTCTGCTTTTGGGCTATAACAATCTACAAATTGGTCAAATACTTGTCGAATGCTGTGAGACTAGTTTGAATCAGTGCCTCAAACAGATACGGCTGAATCCCGCCTCATTGCAGGCAGTGTAAGTATAGTATATGAATATATAATTCAATCTTGACACCGAATCGAAAAATCGTAAAAATTTCAAATTTCGTCTTAAACTAAGAAATAAACCCCCTAAATTTTGCATTTTGAGTGTACTAACATCTCTAATATATGTCAACAGTAAGACGCATACGCTATCAAATCAAGCGGGCTTCATTCCAAATTTGTGTTTTGGCGACATTTTGTTTGGTTTCACATGGATGGGTAATCCCAATGTTTCACTTAGCGAGACAGCAAAGGGAACGCTCAAATCTTCACACAGGTGGGACAACAATAGTCGGTATTTTAGCAAGCACTCAGTTCGATTTCGATCTATCCTCATCCATCAAAAAAGTCCACTGAGAGAATCGGAATCCTCCTGTGCAGCTTGCTAATACCACTAAGTAACTGTGAAACAAGCCAACTCAAATCAACCAGGTTAATCGAAAGAAACGTTGTCCTGGGTGTTTTGAGTTGAATTGGCCCCTATCTAATACTGTCTTCTAACTTATATATCCTTTCCCTAGAAGTTTCCAAATGGGTAGCGACAAAACACAGGATGACAATCTTGGTCAGGCCTCAACAAACGAGACCAGTTCAATAAAGTCCAGCAGCAGTTTTGCAGATAGTGCAGTTTCCATTCCCTCAAGTACAGTCACGCCCAGAGCTCACGATTTCGTGCGAACGCATTTTCAACGCGCTACCCAGTGTGATTTTTGTGGCAAAAAAATTTGGCTAAAGGATGCCATGCAGTGTCAGGATTGTTCCATGTGCTGCCATAAGAAGTGTATAGCAAAATGTCAAAATGCCACAGTTTGTGGACCTGTGGACTGCTCTGCAGCATTGCCAGCAGCAACCATGTCGGGAAGCGCATCAGCGGCTGGCAGTACAGCTGTAATAACAAAACCGGAATTCACCTTCACAGAAGCGGAGACAATGGACTTATTGGAGGCCAAAAATGCTGCGTTGTACGAGGACAACGTTTCGGTTGCGATGGGTTGTGATGCACCCGGTCTCGACGTGCACAGATCCAGTCTAACTGGTTTGCTGGCCCAGGGCATTAAACGTGTCAATTCGGCAAGTAATCTCGACATACCTGGCATAGTCTCTTCGCTGACTGGTAATAGCAGCAGCTCTGCGCAGAACACCAAGAGTCTGCCGCCTAGTCCACAGCACACACCTTCTAGGTAAGCTAGAACATAAGCCCCTTAGATGCGAGATTATATTAAGATATATAAAACTGTTTGAACTGCCAGGAAACCATCCATTGAGGAGGCTATACAAAATCCGTTCGATAGGGTCACACAGCACTTAGAATCACTTCCTTTGGACTGCACGTATATCAGTTTTGAGCAGGTCGTTGACATAACCGAGCCAATTATAAAAAATTCACGGAATGAGGATATCATGAATCTAGCAAAATGTTCCAGCAAGCATCTCTATGCAGATGCTCCCCCTGATGAACGTGTAGAAAAAATAAACGAACTGGTAAATTAAACTATAATACAATATATTTGTACAAATATGCATACCAACTAACAATTTGCAGTTAACAAAACTAAAGGTGGCTTTAAACGCCGAAACCGAAGGATACACAATGCTATACGCTGGCATACCATTAACCACCGCAACCAACAGATCATCTGCCGAAACGGAATCACCTTGGAAATCTACGATAAACGCTGAGAATAGATCAGAAGAACGAGTGCACGCTTTGAGTATCATCATGTTGTATTTGTGTACTGGTCTTCAGCATGCACAAGGCGTGGTTCTTCAGTAGACAAACTGATCTGGATCTTCATTCTTATGAACCTACCAACATACATACATACATATGTAACATTTTGTTACGCTACATTGACTGGTTATGTGTTAGTGAACTTATGGAAACTATATTATATATTTAAAAAACATAATGAAGAATGGAACTACTTCAATTTTAGCCAATTGTTTCGATAAAAAAAAAATACTCACATGTATTTACATATATGTATGCTATATAATTGTCGAAATAGTCTTAACGTTGATCGACAGCATTATTTTGCCTAATGTAAAGTTTTAAATTTTCAATATCATTGTGTGCTTAATGGAAATAGATGATGAAAAATAAGAGTGCGCCTTTTCGAAAAAATGCGTATAGTTCTGAACACGGAACTATAAAACATATTATGGCAAAACGCACTCTTATTTCTAATTATTCATTTAAATAAAGCTAAATTAAAATTGAAACATTTTTTAAATAGAAATTTTAAAATAATTGTTTTTTTATGCACCTATCATCAGCTATGCTTTCTGTTAGACGA
The DNA here is from genome assembly GCA_035041775.1 of Chymomyza caudatula. NCBI lineage: Eukaryota > Metazoa > Arthropoda > Insecta > Diptera > Drosophilidae > Chymomyza > Chymomyza caudatula. The sequence continues at coordinate 718,622 of JAWNKW010000148.1, forward strand.
GGTATATTTATCAAGGTAAGATCACTGTTTCTCTGAAACAGTTTGATTAGAATTGGTTCACTACGTCACTGAACTCAGCCTGTATAAAAGTGAAAGCTCATCTTTCGGCACCTTGTACCACCTTTCATTACATCATGGTAACAGAGTGCAATGTTCATAACATTAGCTGCTTACGGTTGTTTGTTATTTAACATAGTAAGCGCAGCACAATTAACATTAAAACATGTAAACAATCGTCAATGTTAGATACACATAAAAGCTCACTGTAAAACAACATGAACTACACTGCACGTTCTCTTAAGCTAATTTTAACATAATGTTAACTTACAATGCACACAGTAAGCACATAAAAGCCCGCTGTAAGCCAGCGTCAAGTCAAACTTAACATAAAAGCTTTAAGCTTTAATCATTATTGCTGGGATCATTTTGTTGACATTTGTGCCAGAGCTTTCAACTCTTTCAGCGAGAGCAAGGAACTGAGGTGATTTTTGAAAGCTCGACTTTCATTCGTTTCTCTTCAAATTAACATACGAACTTAAACGCTTTTTAAAATTTAGTGAATCTTTGAAACTCGAATAGTTTTCTATCTTGTTTTTATAATTACTTTTTAAACATTATTTGTACTTTTATAATTTTAAAACTAGCACTTTTTATAAATCAAATTCCTTAATAGTAGTACAATTAAATTATATTATAATGTTATGTTTAAAGCTTTTTATGTCAAAAAACAATATTAAAATATGCTGTGCAATGACACAAAAAAGTGTTTTACTAAGCCTTAATTAGAAATTTGTTTTCTTGTGAAATAATTAGTAAATCGAAACTTTTCGAATCAGGCCATTCGAATCACACCACCCTTTGACTCACGTGCCAGTTAAACTCCCAAGTCGCTTCTAAATATGTTTCACTTGACCACCGCGACTGCGGACCCAATTTCGAGTTACTCGTTCAAGAACTTCGATATGTATCTCATCAATAGAACGAATAATGTTAGTTTGCCAGCATAGATCAGCGATATCAAATATCTTCTAAACAAAAAAAGTCTGCATCAGCCGTATGATAAGTTGCGGCATCCTGCTAGAACCAAAGTCTTTCTATTGCGTAACGTGTCGAATCGTCATGTGGCTCCAGCTCATGAACTAACCGCAAACCGGGATCTTTCGGAACCTGGTCGATGTAAATAGCTAGATATATTTCCATATAATAATATAAAATAAAGATATAAATCAATTTATAGTCTGTGTATAATCTTCTGACCGAAGTGAGCTCTCTTAAGAGTTTCGTTTTCGAATTCTTGAAAGATATACTTACAAAGGTTGCGTACTCTGCTACTAAAAATAATTGGGTCCTTATTGCTCAGCTTACTGTGAGGGTGAATGAGAATGGTTGTCACCACCTATATCGTGTATGTGTATCTATAAATAGATAAAATTGTCAGAAATTAAATATTGAATAACTTGCAGTCCACATAAAAAAACAATCTTATAAAAAGCTAAAATAATAATTATTTTAATTATATGTATAATAAAAAAAATCGAATCGTTTGAGCTTTTTCTATTTTTCATTTTCATTTTTTTTTTGTATTAATATATCATACATTCGCACAAAAAAATTTTGAAAAAATTTGAAATTGAAAAAATATTACTTTTGCAAAAAGTTCGTTCGATTTCAAAAATAATTTTCCATGTAAGAAGCGTTGCTGATATGTTTCTTGGTCAACAGTCAAGCCAATTTATGCACGTCCATCTGAAAATTTGAATATCACCAATTAAAAGGGGGTTTTATGTTACATTTCATATATTAAAGAGGTATAACTTAAACCAAAGAAAATTCCTTTGTTTTGTGGAGTTTTAGATGTTTCAACAATAGAATTCCATTTCGGGGTCAACTTCTTTCGAAAAGCCCACCATAATACTATTCTAATCTAGACATTGAAGACGAAGACTGTACCAACAATTCTTGGGAGCATGAGTGTGCAAGTCATGATAGTGTATACTGTACTAAATACTAAAATTTAGTTTTAACGTGAAATTCGCGATTTGTGCTAACAGATTAGAGTTAATACAGTAAAAACTGTCTTATCTGGACACTTTCTACATTTGACAACCTGTATGAATTGGACGTTTTACAAGAAACCAAATGAATTTCATACGTATAAATTGGAAATTGTTTTGGGATTTTCTAGTCTATTTTAATTGTAGCCCTTGAACGTCATCCTTTGTCGTTTTGACGACGACCAACTTTGAATCACTATTAGAAGATCCTGAGCAAAGACAACCTCCACAATTGAATTTATTTTAATGTTAAGCTAATTTTTATTACTATTTAAACTTTTCCCATCCTTCTTTCAAGTGGATTTCAAAAAATTTTCAAACATAAAAAAATCATATGATATTGAACACTTTTTCATAAAAGTAATTTTGTTTCTTAAAACTAAAATAATTAAAACTTAAAAATGAACGTAATTGTAGAAATTTTTAAATAAGGGAAAGGGTATTCCCCTCTATTTAAATCTGAAAAGTTACATAAGCGTCATTCTTCGTCAAAAACATACTTAAGATTAGCGTAGACCGCTGCACGTTTGCGTCTCTTAACAGCTTCTATGCATTTAGAGCTGTACGGAAATTCAGATCATAATAAATGAAAAATGAAAAAGATCGTGCGTATTAATTTTGACGAAGCATGACGTTCTAGGATTGAAACGTCGGCGTACATTGGACACTGAATTTCATAGCACTGTTTTTACAAAAAAGAAAAGGGCCTACAAAGTGATAAGGAACTACAAATTAAAACCTTTTTAGCAAGTAATGGGTCCCTTCAATCATTTCTTAAGCGTCACCAAAAGATTTTTAAAACGCTTTGTACAGAAGGAGCCAGTGTCGATTACAAAGTGACTTATGATTAAATAACTTAAATGCTATTAGTTGCTATGTATCAAATGTAATAAACAAATAATGCCAAATTAACAAAAAAAAAGTGCTGAACACTGAAACTCTTAAAATTGCCATACAAAAGTCCAAGTGTGTTCAACATAGACACTTTTCACTGTACAAACTTTAAAAGGCACCTTAGAAAGCTTCGAAATGTAAAGCTGATTATGTTAAAGCTTTAGTTACCAAAAGCGATCCACTCATGAGCTTTTAATTACAAAAGCTCTACGCTCTTTTGGCGCTTGCCGGCATTAGCCGGGCGAAATGCTATCGACAGTCTTGTCATCCGATTTGCTGCGGTAATGCAGGAAGCAGGGCATTGATTTCACACGTATTTTCGTCTTTATTTGTTTAAATAAAAAAAAAGCTGGAAAAGCTAAATATAATGGCAACAAAAAGCTTGCTGCTATTTGAAAAAAAGCTAGATCTAGCGGGAAGAAAGCACTGCTAAATATGCTGTCAATTAATAACTAAGCTTTTCATGCGTAAGAGCTTTTTCATTCAAATGTCAAAGCTCAAAAGCTTTAGATGAACGGTAGGAATTCAAAATTATTCTTTTAATGCATATTTTCTTTTATAGGTAATTGTGAATGGAAAAGCGTGGGCAATCGCAGCTGCAGCTGTCCTTGATTTACCATCGACCCTAAATTGATCATATGTAAACATAAATTGCTTTACTCATAAGTAGTTACTAACAATGCCATTTTTGAATTTAGATGCAGAAAATTGCTATATATCCATATATCTATACGGTGCATTGTAACGGTTTAGTTCCGGTAGCTGCGCAGCTAGCAAATGTCAGATGCGTAAAAAAAAGATCTATAGGTACGCAAACACAAACACTGTCTAGATGTTCTGAACTTTTACACTTTTACGTTGTCAGAAACGAGGCAAGGCTAGAGAGAGAGCGAGAGAGAAAGGCTGTTAATAACAGAGGGTATTGCTCTTAGCATGACAAGAGTTTTTCGTATTACGTGCAATAATCTAAGAATTGGCACTAACAATTTGTATATGCACTCTGTCACCTACACCAATTCCGTAACTCTAACGGATCGCTGAACATACATAAGTTGTACTAAAAAGTAACTGCCGTGCTACCAAAACTTTACTCTATCAGAGCCAAAAAATGGTTAAATTGGACTTCTTCTTAACTGGCCATAACAACCCGTGTTATCGGGTTACGGCCTGATGTAAATACATTGTGGTTTTACGTGGTGGGTCCCAAAACCTACGCACAACCCTTTTAAGGCCTGGGTTGGGTCTACTGGTCTCGAAAGAACCCAGTGTCATTGTTAGTCGCCTCATACGACAAGCCTTGACCTGCTGAGTTGGTATTCTCAAACCCGCTCACCACACGGGGGAAAATTGGACTACGAACTCTTTTCCAATGTATGTGAGCACGGCCGTACATAGAATAATGCGGCTGATTTTACTTCTTAAAGCGTCCGCCAAACGGCTGTTACATTGTTGCATGTAAAGTGTATCAAACATTCGGCAGTTTGCAGTTTTTAACGCTAATTGCGTGTTTTTGAATTTGTTGCATTTTGTTTTTGTTTTTGTTGCTGTTTTTATTTTGTTTGTTTTGTTGTGCGCAGTTTTTCTTTCTTCTTCCGTGCTATAAAAACAGAAAGTAAAAAAGACTTTTCAATATTTCAAAGCGCAAGAGAGTCACGTTCGGTTCGTGGTGGAAAATTGAACTGCAATTGTTGTCGTTTTTATTTTTCCACATACAAAAAACAAAACTACAAAAATATTAACAAAAACAGGGGATTAAAGAAAACTAAATTTGTTGTGGTTTTTTTTTTTTAAGTGCTTGCATAAAGTGTAACAATATTGCGTATACGCTACAAAGTTTTGGCATTGTGTGACAAAAAACAACAAAAAAAAAAAAGAAAAACAGTTTAAAAATGCGGCCTTTTGGCAATGATATTACAAATATTGCCAGCAACAATGCTGGCAGTGGCAGCGGCAGCGGCAGCGAAGGGGATGACAATACAAATGGCAACGATGCGAACGCCAACAGTACTTCAAATACGGATACGTCGAGCGATGAAGCACCACCTCTAGAGTCGGGCTCCGAGGAAGATCCGCGCATCCCGCCACATATTGCACGCATCGGTGGCATTGTTACCTGCTCACCGATTGCTGGTCGCGGTATTATACGTGTGGTGCGTCGTTGTGAAGATGCCAAGGAGAATCACATGCTAGGTGGGTAGCTATGAGTGGCAACCATCACATACACTCGATCCTTGAAAATTCTTATTTCAACTACGCAAACTCTACTCTAGTCTCTCCCTACTCTTGCTAGTCAAACAGATCACACTTTTTGAGTTGTTTTTTAGTTTTTGTTATTGAGCTAGAACCGATGCTTAACAATCGACAACCACCTGTAGCATTTGAGGTGGTACAGCAGAAATGCACAAATGTTATCTTCTATTTTGGAATCATCTTAATCTTAATCTGAGCTGCTCTTTTGTAACTAATGAGAACTCCTATATTATTCATAAGCAAAACAAAATATTAAATATTTGGTGTTTTGATGTGAAATAACTATTGGGAGTAAATCTGACACGTAAGCCGTCACGCTTGTGTGGTGTGAATCTGGTTTTTTTTAACTTGCACGTTTGATTTTCTGTTCTGTTTCAGCAGCGATAGGCAAAAGAAGTGTTTGAAGGCTTATAAAAAGTATATGTTGTAGAAAACTCACTTTACACATTGTCTTTTAAGTTTGTTGCATGCCTTCATATAGGTACTGACATATTCGATGCTCTAGTGGACACATGTTCGGTCTATTCAAATGATATACGAATTATCGATTCTAGCTTTTCCTTCAATCGAATATCAATACACATGCTAGACATCGTTGTGTCAGATATGTCTGTCAGCAGAATTTCAATGCAAAAGCCAAACATCGCTGTGCCACAAATTCGTATCTTTTGGTTAGAGATTTGTGGCACAGTGCTGATTATTGTGAGATCGAACTAAGTTGCAGTTGTTTTTACAAGCTAAAAAGCAAAACTTTATTTGATCGGAAAAACTCTAAAGAAGTCAAGACCCATCTTGTACGCTTAGTTTTGTATAGTTAGCAAATGAGTTTTAGTAGTTAGTGTGAAATTGAACATTTGGAATGTCAGCGTTTGGACAAAGTGGCACATAAAATGTTAAAATTTTCCATAATCAACTTTTTTCTTCTGTTGTAAACAATTTCCAAAGTAGGTGAACGATTTTCCGAACAGTGTTGTATATGTGTATACAATTGTAGCAATATTTAATGAGACATACTTTGCAACACATGTAAGAGTGTGAAAGCGTGTGAGTGTTTTTCCGAATTGTAAAAATGAAATTACATTTTAATAGCAAACAAAAATTAAACTGGACGTTTGCCAAATTCAGTTATTGCGCACTGAATTGAGTTGATTCGAATTTTGTTTACAAAACTCGCTTTATTCTTACTGCGTATAACTATTCAGATATACATGTATGCATATATATTGGTTTATATGTAATATTCATAAAATTCTACGAATTGCATACATCGCAATAACTTTTTCAACAAAAGCTTGTGACATGATTACTCATACGCCCCATGGTGCGAATATATGTAGCTATATAAGCGGTTATTTCCGCAAACAAAATTCCAAATGCAATGCACTATAGAACAGGAAAACGTATGGAACTAACTACTTATACTAACTTATTTTAAGAACATGTTTTAATAGCTCAGCTGATTGTGGAACAGAGTTTGCCGGTGCGTCATATCGATCACTATCAAAGAGAGTGAGATATAAGTTTAAGAGCGAGCGCGAGCAAGAGCATAAGCGTAAGCATTTGAGCCATGGTGGAATGAAGAAAGGTATGGTCACTCTCAGTATGTGTCTCTTTAAATTGTTGCCAATTTAGTCTACGCTACAGCTAGACAGCTTTTACACATAGCTGAGCTTTTGAGCTTTTGCTCAGTGAGCATACCTTGGTTTTATTCTATCATGGTTTGAGCATAGGCGCTCTCTCTGCAGGAAAAACTTATTTTCGGCCCAAAACTGAATGTATATACATGTGCATATGTATATATCCATTTATATTTAGTCACATTTATTTACATGCTCAGTCTTAATCAGATGTGCAGTGCGTAAAGTGTGGCGAAATCAATTTGTATATAAAGTAACCCAAAGAAATCCCACATGCTAGTGTGTTAAAATGTATTTATTTTTATATGCCACAAGAAGCTAGCCGATAAAGATATACAAAAGAACCAATACCAATAGGGAAATATATCAATCATGGCACATTTGGTGGTACAAGTCATTGAACGTTGCGAAAACGCTGCAGAGAACTCGGATTTAGGTAATTAGCCAAGTATATATGTGTACATACATATATTATATAAACATATATTGTTCATAACTTTGTTATATCTAGGTGCTAGGGTTGCCACCGTAGCGAAATCTCAAGGGCTTCATAATGTTGCTTATATTTTGCGTCAAATGCTTCAATGATCGCAGTGTGTTTGTTTGTAATGTAAAGCATGATTATCGCGTAAGTTCAACAACTTGATCGTGATTGTTGTTTTTTAGGGTAAATTGAGTTGACATATTTCCTCCTCTTGACTGGACAAAACAACTTGGGTTACTGGGTGACAGTCTGAGGTCAAGGCGCCTCTGCCTTGCGCACGCAGTCTACAATCCGCTTCCGACAACATACACTGGCAGCAACTTTCGTTTACTTGCTAATTTTTATGCTTGCCTGGTAAACGCTATAGAAGTGTGACTTCAAAATTGCTTAATTGTCAAGTAGTATTGATCCGTTTCAGCGTGTTCTTATTTGCGCTCGAAAGATCGGGGTTAGCGACTATGACTGAACTCCAATAGCATCTGCCTGTGAACCACATGCACATGCTTGTATATGAACATTTACTCAGTTGTCATTGCCAACTTTATTGCTGCTGCTGCCGATCCCTGGTTTCAGATTTGATTGTTTGTAGTGTTTCCACTGAATTATTTTGAATTGTCAAACATTCGAAGCGTGTGTATAAACTTTTACCTATCTTGCAGATTTATCGCAATGCGAACTTATGCAAATACCAGATGCAGTCTATCACTTGATGCGGAACACAGAGCTCAAAACATGCAATCTAAGTGGAAATGTGCTGAAAAAACTGAATTCAAAATTTGCGCTTAAATTCAGCGCTATTACAGGCAAGTACTATCAAAACTTTGAATTGACTTTATTCTCTATTCTTTGTAGCAGCATTATTTTTGTGTACTTACTTGGTATTGATTGGTTCCATTACAGATCTTAATCTTTCACACAATCAATTGTCAAGACTGCCAGATGAGTTTGCAAGTTTGAATTCATTGACAAAGCTGAATATCTCTCACAATTCATTCATTGTTCTACCTCCAGTTGTGTTCAAGCTGCAAAATTTAGCCACTTTGGACGCACAACATAATGCCATTCTGGGTTAGTAGACTTGCCATGTAGCCCATATATTATAGGGTTCTTGCACGATTATAAAAGCAAATAGTTCTGAAACAGATTTCGATTGAACGCGTTAACGATTCTATTGCCATTCCGAAGCTTATAAATCTCTGCAAGTTTAACGATATTTGGATATATGACTAATGCCAATCATTTCAGAAATTGACACGGAAGAGGCAATTACTAGCGATTGCTTGACAGTTGTGGATTTGAGACACAATCCGCTAAGTAGAATGTGCCGTCGAAAGTTGCAGGACTTTAAGACCAGCTTTCGTCTAGAGATCTCAAATGATGTTGACGACGACTGGTAAATCCATAGGCGAAGGAGTGGTGCATATTCTTGCGCCAATGCACAGAAAGTAGGCTTTTATCGAATCTAAGTTTTTTTTCGTGTATGCTAATAATCTACTTATTGTTTGATGAAACAAATTTTATTATAAGTTGTATCTCTAAGTGCATCTTAATCAATATTCTTAACGAATGCACAACATGTTCATTGATAGAAATTACTGCATAACTGAGCAATACGCATGCTGCGCATCATTGTATTTGCTTAAACTAGTCATACATTTAAGCCCTAGATATGGGCATGTTGTAAATATGTAAACAAGACGAATTTATATTTTCAAATACACAAATTTTAAGCAAAGTTCAACAAAGTGTTCGCTTTCCAGATAATGTTTGTTTTAAAACGTATTTTAAAACTTTTCGTAGTCACCACAATGCTTGTACACTGAGAAAAACCCACCGCACAAACTAAAAACTAAACTAAAAATATCAAATCTAGCCGAAATACTCTTGGGACAAAAATATTGCGAGTGTTTCGAACACCTGAAGTCATATCAGAAGCCTTCTGCAGATCGAACAAATCTTCTTGAGGGTTGACTGTTTATGGTGTATGCTATGACTGTACACTAACCCTCGTATACTGAATCAACATGAGATCAAGGGATTGGAAGATCATGCCGATAACCACTTGTTGCTGGATAAGGCCGATAGATTTTCAAATAACACATTTATTCAAAAGTTTACCCAATTTAGTACATACTACTATCAATCACTACCAAGAAAGGAAGTGAACGGCAGGTCAACTATCTCCAATGGTGTTTTGTGGCAGACTTCAAGGTGACAAAAACAATGACAAGGATACGCCAATGACATCGTTTTTATCCCATTATGAAAAGTGGGAGATGCGCTCTGTGTTGTAATACAGGAAGGATAAAACGCTACATATGGTTGCTGCAAGGAAGTCGGACTCAACCTTAACACGGCATTAACCGTAGTGGTAGAAACGTAGAGGCAACTTCAACTCAGGGCATTCACTATTAAACAAAGTAGGAAAGTCGAGTCGAAATCTTGGAGTTACTTACATTTAAGAGCAAACTCAAATATGGCTTCCATGTTACAAACTTTACACACATTATACACGTGTAGAAGTATAGCAGGAAAGTCATGGGGAACTTTGCCCAAAATGGTGAGGTGCGCGCCTACACTGCAATTGCCTGGAGTTCAGGAGTGAATGTGGCCTCATTCAAGAATGCTTGCTTAACTATCTTTCATTGGTGGAGGTTTTTACGTGGCGGGACCCAAACCCTACGCACAACCCATTTAGAGCCCAGGGAGGGCTTCGCTGCGCACATTAGCTCACTACTCTAACACCGGGTGGCGATTAGAGCAGCTATCCGGGGGGCACCACGAGGAGGTTGTGCGTCAACAAGGTAGACACAGGTATCACCCTGGCCATTCCCCGGTGAATGGCAATGAGAAGTTTTCACCCTGTTCCACCAGAACCCAGGCCCAACACAGTCAAGAATGACTTCCTAAAAATAGACATGCTAGTCTGTGTATGTATGACAGGAGCAATGAGAGCCTATCCCATAATGGCATTGCTAGTTCTAAGGGATTTAACAACGCTAGAGCTCCAAAAGATGTCAGTCGAAGGAACTGGTGGCGGCCAGTGGCTGCTGAATACCATTTAAAACGAAACTTCACACTACTAAACAAAATTCCAAACTGTTTTGAGACACACGAATCATACACTCACCCCGATGGATTCCCGGCTCGCACCAACATGTTTGGCAATGAACTTGCGGACAGGCTGGCAAGAGACGGTGCTGCGAGGCCATTGATAGGTTCCTAAGCTTTTTTGTGCATTAGAAGACACAGCCTTAAGTTACTACTAAGAGAAGACGAACGATTGTGACAGTTCTCAGACAGATCAAACCATTTCTCGGCTCCTCTAACTTAAGTAGGTTGAATAGTTTCTTCAACACAGTTACCAAAAAATACTGTTAGGATTCCAACAGGTCTGTTTACTGGACACTGTAGACTAAAGAGAACCCTCAGCAAGCTGGACACCACCAGCTCCAGGAGGAATCGTCGCAGCATATAGTAGCTGAGCTGCGATGCCTGTGAGAATGTCCCTCCTAGGTGGAGAAAGGAGCTAGATGAAAAACAGTCCAGTTGGATTAATTACGTTTATCACAGAGATAGAACTTAAAGGGGATTTGCTAGCTTTTAGAGGTCGCGCTGCTATGCCTTCCAATAACATTTTTATTATTATTGGTAAGTTAAGTTTTCTAAAATCGAATACTTCAAAAAAGTACTTAATGACTGAAACTTTGAGTGTGTGTTTGGGTGCACGTCCTGAGTTTAAAACAGGGGCGGAAGTTACCTTCCCATCACCAATTTGTGGTTCAGTTAGTTTTTATTTAATATCTCTGTTTATGTAATATGTGTATATTGTCCGTACAGCCAGGTCCCTGATATAATATTTGTTGGAAATAAAAGTATCAATCCAATACCAAGGTCATAGGTCAATTAGGTTAATCACAAGTGCTCTATTATTGTTCTATGATAAATAGTTTTCGAGCAATCCAATGAATCCATTAATTCCGATGAATGTCAGATCAGATTAGATTGCCATACCAGTTCTGAAACCATTCAAAATAGATTGATGCACAAGTATGGAGAAATATATTGATTAAACTTCTAAATCAAATCTCACAGAAGAAAGGTAGTCATTGTTGAAGAAGCTGCAGAAATCACTCACGAAGATATTGGGAGTAATATGAGACTTGCTAACATCGCATCTCTCGAAATCTTGAATTTTTTTGTATAGCCACGAATCGAAAACGATATAAGCGACCTCAAATTTACCGAAAAAGATATGTTTTTGCCATAGGCCCTTCATTCAGGTCAAATTTTATTGATTGGTGCTTAGAATTCGCAACTCGTTCTAGCAGTTGTAGCAATAAGTATCTGTAATATAAGCATCAATACTATATGTATTTATTTTCCTGAATTTTACTCCACTTAATTTTATACAAATTTTTTCGTTGCGTTTTTATTTTTGGATGCTTTTTATATATTGACTTTTGACTATAACTCTCGTACTTATAATGCAACAAACATTAAGGGCAAGTTTGTAGAGAAATAAAATTGCAACAATTTTACATTGACTTTTCAACTTTTGGGTTTCATTTTCTTTAAACCAATTATTAAGCAAAAAGGTTGTTTTTGCATTGTATTTACTTTTCCAGCAATTTAAGCCAATAAAACTATTCATGAAAATTATGCTCACAGAAATCGAGATGTGTGCTTTGGTGTATAGATGAAGGGGGAATGCTAAGGGACATTGTGAAGGAGCCGCATAATTTCGTGCATAATATTATCCATTAAGACTACAATTTGTTGGTAAAGGCAAAGCTTGTGGGTGGGTGGGCGTGGCCGGACTTGCTAAATGCCATTCGGGAAGAGGCTGATTATCGCACCGCACGATTTAGCCATGGAACCACAATTGCAAACAAAATACATCCTTTTCATACGCGTATTCAACGGCTGCCAAAAAGGAAAGCGTCCTCCTGTAGAGATGCAGTGGGAAACCTGGTAGCGGATGCAAAGCATGCACTGAGGTTGCGAAGAGAACACTTTTTTGACTTGTTATCGGGCGATGATGGGAATGATACCGCTCCCAGAGTTAATTTTACGACGTGCCCAATCATAGATGACGTCGTAGGTATACCACTGCCTAGCTATGATGAAGTTAGGGTCGCAATCAAGTGGCTCAAGAACAAGAGTCGCAGATGACCTACCTGTAGAGTTATTCAAGACTGGCGGAAATTGGTAAAGCCGTTTGCGAAAGAACTGATTGAACCTTATTAGTGTGGTTTTAGGCATGGTAAGTCTACCATTGACCAGATATTCACACTTCGCTAAATCGTGGAAATATAGAGCAGCATTAAATAGCCCGTTGAGGGATATAGTCTAAGCTTAGAATCCCTAAAAAGTTGGCACGTCTATGCTGAATGACGTTGAGCAACATACGTAGCTTCGTCAAGGTAGGAAAGAGCTTCTCTGAGCCTCTTGATATCAAGCGAGTCTTCAGACAAGGCGATGTCTTCTTCTGCGACCTCTTCCACCTTTTGTTGAAAAATGTGTTGAGAAAGGCCGAAGTACATCGGAACGGAACTGTATTCTCTAAGGGTGTCCAGTTGCTTGCATACGCAGATGATATCGATATTGTCGGGCGTACTAAGCGAGCAGTTACCGGAGCCTTTGCGTCTATTAAAAGAGAATCTGCCTAGGTGGATCTGGTTGTAAATGCGAGTAAGACGAAGTAAATGCTGTCTTCGAGTAGAGATATATAGCGGTTAGACTTTCAGATTGATGTTGGAAACTATACTTTTGTTGTTTTCAAGAATTTCGTCTATTTTGGTACCACCGTCCCAATGAAGAACGATGTCAGCATGGAGATCAAGCGAAGAATCACTCTTTCAATAGGTGTTACTATGGTCTTAGTAGGCAAATGATTAGTAGAGACCACTCCCGCCAGACGAAACTCACACTCTTATCTGCTTATCCTCCCCGTTTTGCTTTATGGCCCTGAAGCATGGAATGAAAATGCCCTTGGAGTGTTTGAGCGGAAAGTACTCCGCAGTATCTTTGTCCCTTTAAGCATTGCCAACAACTACTGGTTTCGATGGAACGACGAACTCTATGAGCTCTACGCCGACATTGACATAGTTATGTTAGTTCATGTTGTGCGTATACGAGAAATGTCTTCAATGTGGCTCTTCAAGAAAGGCGACGAAGGGGTAGGCCATGCCTCCGTTGTAAGGAACAGGTAGATAGCACAGTAGCTACCTTTGGTATCACCGATTAAAGATGGCGTACGCAAAGCAGAGACGCCTGGAGGAGTGCTCTATATCAAGCCGTAACCCGGTAAAGGGTTGTTAGGGCCAGTTACAAATAAGAATTCAGCGGCTGCGACACTATATCTGCATTGTAAAACATGGGAAAGGAAAAAGCAAATTCCGTTTAGTCAAGACCAGTACAGTCTTAGAACCTATCACGAGGTTCAAGCGTGGCTTGTTAATTGGAAAGAACCAGCGGTGGTGCAAAGCCAACAAAGATCCTGCTCCAGACTCGCTTCTCAAATGGATATCGTGTCTGCCGCAGAGCTGACCTCAAATGCTCAAAAAAATGAAAGATTTGCAGTGAACGACAACTGTCTCGATGAAGATAAGCAACACCTTGCAGATGAGGCTTCGCCCAATGAAAACGTGACGCCTTGAATAAGACTCAGCTTTGGCAGGGGAGCAAAGAGCACTGCACTGTGTGCCCTGTACTCCACCATCAAGATAAGACAGACCAAAAATGTGCGAAAAATATTGTACCAAAAGCTAAATACCTTTAGTTTAAGTTGCAGCTCATTTCAATCGGCAGTAAGTTTCCAGAGTTATATGAGATTTGCTGACTTCGCAACATTCGTTAACTCGAAATTTTTGAAATAGCGATAAGTCAAGAACGGTGCTAGAAAATTCAAAACAGTTTTCGAATGCGCAATCAGCGACCTTTCATTGAGTTCAAATTTGTAGCATAGTGTAATCGATCCACAATTCGTTTGTAAAAAAGAAGTTTTCCCAACTAGCACAAAGATACAAATAGGCTAAATCATACTTTTTTTGGTAAAATTAGCTACGCTCATTTCGAATCTGGCAAAGGTTTTGTATATTCTAGCTGGGTTTAAGGGTATTTTCGCGAGTGAATCTTACAGCCGACAGTGGTGAATTAAAGGTTTTTAAATATCGGTTTTCCACTCTCAGCTGTGACCAATAGCCACATTTAGCCAACCCGCTTCACTTCTCTTATGTCACAAATCGTTTTAGTATAACCTGTACTTAATTGCAGCGTTGACTTTGCAATATTGACGTCACTTTTTCGAAACACAAAACTCCCCGCCTATCATCGCTATTTAATGAACTCCTTCCCCACTCAGTGGTAACGCCATTTATGAACGGCCTCAACGGTACATTTAAGCGAGAGCTTTTCTTTTTGTTTGTCAGAATAGGCGCAATAATACGTCAAAACTATTGAAAGAAAGTATTCTAGAACACTTCGTTTGCCACTTAGAACTGTGTATAGGGAACTCAAAGGTTTTTGTCAACTTTAAAGGTCACAGATATTTATATACGAAAAATTGCAAGATCTGAAATATAAAACTGATCAAAAAAAGCAAGTATACGACATATATATATATACATATATGTATATGTAGGCAATGGCCGCCATTGAAGTCAGAATTCTAGCATTCCAAACTTTGTGAAGATTATTTTTGAAAAGACAAAACCGACAATGGGCCCGCAATGACTCCCCATAACATTGGGCCTAGGCATGTTGTACTTAGATACTTGTTTGTATGCGGCTCTTAAGCGTCTCTCTCTCTCTCTCTCTCTCTCTTGGCCAAGCTCAACAGGTTTGGCAACAAAAAATAAACATAAACTGACTGGCCAGCTAGAGAGAGAGAAAAAGAGAGCGCGCGCAGAGAGTGGCAATTGCGAGGGTGAAGAGTGAGTGCGTCTTAGTGCTTAGTTTTAGCTTAGTTTTTATACCCTGTGTAAAAGGTATTATAGATTTGTGCAATGTTTGTAACAGGCAGAAGGTGGCATGGGACGCCATAAGTTCCAAGGGCAAAAAGTCTTATCATCGACTTGGGTAGCATGGGTAACATGGTCCAATGTCCGTCTGTCCGTCTGTCCATAAGACCATAAGATCTAGAGACACCAAATTTTACCAAAAGATGCGCGTAATCTAATGTAAGATGAAGTTTGTCGAATCAAGTCGATATCTTACACCCAACCGCTCCATTAAGTCGATCAACTCGAAACTCCACAGAGATGTGCGTCGCCTTAATGTGCATCTATGTTCCAAAAATGATTGAGATCGAATAAATACATCAAAAGTTATAGTCAAAAAAATGCTAATCTCACCCCCACGCCAATAAAGTGCTTCAAAATTGCACTACGTGTAGATATGGATACATGTGAGCTAGAGTTACAAAATTTGTTGGTGTGTAGACTCGTGTGACCCTAATCGTTAAAACTGCATCCTCCTTTTTTCAATGGAAACAATTTTTTTTAACGTATTTAGTGTTTATATAGAAAAAGGGTATTCCACTGTCGGGCACCGTCACAACTGTCTGCATCAAAATCGTTGCGCTTCGCTGATCACAAAGGCAGAGAGTGACAGTGAGAGATAGAGAGTAAGAGAGAGAGAGAGAGCGAGTGGGAGGAAGAAAAAGACAGAGAGCAAGAGCGAATATTAAGGTTTTGTGAAAGATTGATAAACGCGTTGCGCAGACTCAGCGCTAGGCACAGAGCACACACACACACACACACACACACACACACACACGCACACACACACACACACTTGGCCATAAACATAGACACAGACATGAATAGACAGACAATCTAAGCTTGTTGTTAGCCAGCTGCGTTGGAGCGTGGCCAAAACGGCGAGGTTAAAAGGGGAGCAGAGCGTAACTGAGCTGACGCCAAGCAGTGCGGCGGCTACAAGTTTCAGGCCTGGCCAAGCTTCCCAGCCAGCAAATGGCAAATGGCTAAAACAGTCACGAGCAGGTAATCCAAGAGAGCGCGTTCGGGAACGGACAAGTGTGTGTTGGACGCATTGCATCGATTTAAATCGACGGAAACAACAGTCGACAGTGAATATATAATATAACGATCGATCCAACAACTGAAACAACGACAAAGCGACGTAGCACAACAAGAAACATTTTATTTTTTTTTATTTTTGTTTTTGAGTTGCGAAATTCGGTTGTTTTATGGCTTGAAGTGTATTCAAAACAAAAGTGCGTTTCACGTTAGTACATATACATACATAGCTTTTTGAACTCAAACGCTCAGCGCGAAATAATTTGCATTTTCAAAACTGGACACATTCATAACTAAGGTCTCAAGATTGTCTCATTCGGTGAAAATAGCATTACTCATAACGACATTTGTCCACGCTCTTATACGTTATAAGTCTAGTTGTGTGTGTATCTATTCGCTGTTCTATTGTATGCTGTTTGTATCTTTTGTTATAAGTTCTTGATACTTTGGTAGTACGTATTGACAATAGTATTTGTTGGCTTGTTTTGTTCAAAGAAATGCTGCATTTGTTTTCGCAATAGTGTTCTGCTTTAAAATAAGCGCAAAAATGTGAAACTTTTGTCATGCTCCAATTGCGAATGGAATTAGTTGCACGGATATGTATTAAGTATCTGGCTCTTAATGAGTATATCTGCCTACTACTTATAACGTACTAAGATCAAAAGCTTGAGCTTGTGAAGTTTTTGCTGTTCTGACATCATAGCCATATAAATCGTGTCTCTTGGTGCAGTTGTCAACCCTACTCATAAATAGACAGTTTCATTTCGCCGAACTTTATATACTCTTTATATGCTTAGCTGCTCTGAATCAAATCAATCAATCAATATCGCAACATAAAACAAAGTCCAGCTCAAAAATTAGCTAAGAGCGGCCCACGATGAGTCAATTGTGAGATTGTGACACTACACACTATACATGTATACATACACATGCGCAGTCTGTACATGCTTACAGTAGTTGTATCTAATGTGTGGGCTTAATCACGCATTAAGAATGTTGGCAAATGTCGCCAAAGAAATGGATTTTTTGTATTTGTTTTTTTTTTTTGGTATACTCTTTTTTGCTTAAATTGTTTTACATATAAATCACGAGGCTTTGCACCTATCTGAACAGACAGCTCTTTCGTTTTAGCAAACGCAAAAGGCTTAAACTTCTAACTCTTTTGAGCCGTCGTGAGACATTGTAAAACATTCAGCAGTTAGTTCGCTCCAACTTGGCATAATGAGGCGCCATCTAGCGTCAAAAACAACCTAATGCATGCATGCACTTCTTTTCGCTCTTATTGCTTACACAGCACACAAAAACAAACGTGCAACCTTCTCGCTCTGCTGAGGGCACTGCTAACGCAGCACACACAAGCTTAACACCATCTGAACGTAATAACAGTTTTTCGTGATGGCATACGAGTCTTGCTTACATCCAAACTTGGCAACAGTTGTTTGACATCTATGGGGGTATATCGGTTGTTTTGAAACAAGGGCAGTATTATGACCGCCTTCTGAAAAGTTGTATTGCAACTAGGCGCAATACGAACTTGTTGAAAACTTGCTGGATTACAGTTCCACGGATAATTGTTAGCCTAAATCAGGGAATTAAACCGTATCATCCTATTACATAACATATATGCTCCCAATATATACCTGATATAGAGCTTGCTTTGCGATAATCGTTTTTTTTTTAGTTTTGGGTTAATCTGATATATATATACAAATGTATATATAACGTACTTTTGTGCAGTTTAACCATTGGACCTTCTTTACCATATCCATCACGTCGACAATACAAGGTTTGCTTATGAACATACTTATTAGTCTAAATTTGTGTACAACGTTTTGTCAATGATGAATAAATGCAGAATTCGTTAAAGCTACAACTCGAGAGAGCTGACTTTTATACACAAATATTTTCGGATTGCATTGCAGTAAAATTTACGCATGTAGCGTAATACCGACTCGTATGCCGTCACGAAAATATGTTATACGCTCGGGTATTGTTACGCCTGTTTGTGCTGTGCTAGCAGCGCCCACGTTTGCACTGTTTGTTTTCGCATGCTGTGTAAGCTGTTCATGGAAGATCGTTATTTTTGTGTGGAAACGCACAGCTCAATGTTTTACAATTATCTGGTGTTCCGTGACGGCTCAATTTATACTATTCTTCACCTTGTCGTCGACATTCGCCGCTTTGAAACACGCTCTCATAACAACTGCTTACGAAGAAGAGAAAAGAAAACACGAAATAACAATGTTTGTCTGTACAATGTACTTTGTTGTTGTTTTTTACTTCAAATCAAATTTTAACTGACTAAAACGCAACTTATCTAGGTGAAACTTATATTATGCAAACCGCAAGCATCTTATCTTTCGAATGGTATGATTTTCACCTGAAAACGTTGCGTTATTGCGAAGTAATCGGTACCACACTGAATTAACGCTTAGCGAATTCTAACTTAATATTTATATATAGATTATACCCTGCTGCCTCCGCTTGCGAACCCCTTTGCCATACTCGAGGTAGACTTTATTCTTTGTCTTGTTCTCATTCCTCTTTCCCTTTATCGTAACATCGGACACATACACATTTTTGGATTCATTTTTATAGAGCTAAGATATCATCTGGATGCCAATAACCAAATGTAATTACTTCATTTTGTAACTATTTAGTTTTGAAAACTCCATTCAGAGAACCTTTATTCTCATCCGTTATAGAACTTAGAATAGCATTTGTAAGACTTGCCACTCTACTAACGATTAAGTAAAGAGTATGAAAGCTGCGTTGCAGCCAAAACTGACATTTTTCGGCAAAGCAATCGCCATGCGGCCATCAGCCAGGTCGGCTTAGAGCTGGTAATCGCCGTACTCCGTCCGATCGTTCCTCTGTCCGTTTGTAAGTCACTCTGACGCATGCCGATGAAGCAAGCGGGCAATGAGCTGTGCTCCATGGCGTTACATACTTGACGCTGCCATACTCAGCGCCTTGGCTTTTCGTTAACTTTGCAGCAACAACAGCCGACAGTCAACAGCAGCCGCGTAATCATTAAGCCGAGCGTTGGAGCATTGGAGCATTGGAGCATTGTAGCGCTCTGCTCAAAGCGTGGGGCGTGTGGGGAGCGGGCAGCGGGCAGCGGGCAGAGACTCTGAGCTAAGCCCAGCGACAAGTCAAATACCAGTTTTGCTTGCCAATGTCGTTGTGCTGGTGGCAGACAGACACCTACCAACCTACCTACCTAAAGCTATGTACATATGTATGTATACACTACAAAAATGTTTTGTACATTATGTACATATGTGTGTGTTATGCACATATGTATACATCATGTATTAAAGTGCGCTGCATGTGCATGAACTTCGTTTGGAGTTACTATCAAAAACATACCATGTTCCGATATGTGGGATCTAGCGTGAAGATCAAAATACCATATATGTACTTATGTAAAGTACTTATATATGCAGGTTGTTCTTTTTTTCGGCTAGTTCATACGATAGGCTCAAAAAGTTCATATGTGCATGAACTTCGTTTGGAGTTACTATCAAAAACATACCATATTCCGATATGTGGGATCTAGCGCGAAGATCAGAATATCATATATGTTACTTATGTAAAGTACTTATATATGCAGGTTGTTCTTCTTTTCGGCTAGTTCATATGATAAGCTCAAAAAGTTCATATTCTATGAACAGCAATAACAGTGATGGTTGCCTGCATTAGCGCCAAAGACCTTTATTACCTTGAGTTCCGGGCCAAGCATCCAAAGCGCTCTCCTACGTACTTCAGAGTATGCAATGTCTTGTGGAGTGTGTGTGTGTGTGTGTGTGTGTGTGTGTTGGAAACTTGTTTGGCAAAAAATGGCCAACTCAAATCAAGTAGAATTTCAGCAGCAATCCAAAGCAAGCAGACAGGTCTGCTTTGGTTTGGGCTTTGATTTTAGTATGCTTGGTTTCGCATTGCAGTCCGTTCAAGGCGAGTGACTGACAAATATGGCAAATTTGATGTAGGTGTATTTGTTAACTGGTATCGATATGCCACTTATATAAACATATGCATGTATATATAAGCGTATATAGTATGTGCGATAACATTTCAGATCTGAAGATTGTTTTATGCAATATTTTTTCAATCGATATTGACTTGACAGTCATCTTCTTGCTGTTCAAGCGCAATAGACAATAACCAGTTGTAGCTCATCAAGATTTTTACAGTTATAAAACAGCTTAAAATGCTGCTCATTGGAATAACCGAAAATTAATTAAATTTAATTACCACAAAGCCTAAACTTGAATATCGCTTAGAGCCCTCCTTTGGCATGCTCTATTCTGGATTAGTTCCGAAAGGCAAGTCATCTTTTACGTTACAACAACAATAACAACTACAACAAAAAAACACTTTACGATCTTACAGTACTTACCACTATATTTTGTGTGGTTTTCCGTGTCGGTTTGTAAAGATCATAAATTTCTTGAATCTCTTTGAAAGAAAGATAAAAAGCGCTTGTAGTTATTAAGTGGCAAGCCGCTAGTCAACAGTCAGTAGTCAGCAATGCAAGACAAAGCCCCCAAAAAAAGGTTGTTAAAAGGTGAAATTTGGGTTATTTCGGGTTCTCTTCATATGTGTTAAGAATGCAAAATATGTAGGTCGAAGGTCGTTGACAGAAACGCGTTTCGATCGATAGTAAAATAGTGGACTCTTCTTCTTCTTCTTCTGGTGTGTACTTACTTTGACTATACTAATCATCATCAGCATCAATATATATAACTGAAGATCGTTGAATCTCAAATATTCGTCTAAACTTAAGAATCATTATTTGATAATGGTTAAATCCTCTTAAGAAAATGAACGCTAGGTATTTTTTCCTTAAAACGTTTTACACTTTATTATTAGCGCACATTTGGCGGTTTTAATTTATATTTTATCATAACTACCAAAAAAATGGTATTTTGTTGCAGTTTATTCGCAAACAATTTGAACCGATTGATTTCTATGCGACATATTTAGTTATTAAATCAGAGAAGGGAACATCCAGATGCAGAGATAAAGTCTGCAATCCTTTTAGCTCTAATTTCGGATAGATTTGAGTTGTTAATTAAAAAGTAACTGCCTAAATTCGTAAGCCTATGCATAGAGAGAGCTGCACATTATTCTCTTCCTCTTTACTACAGCTAATGACTGAAGAACTTCTCTTCTTGTTAGGGAAGAAGATCTCCATTGTGCGCTTTTTGTTTATTGCATAACTGTATCAAGTTTCAACCGGATGTCTTCTATACTGCGGGTGTAAGTCTCGATGTTCTACTATCACGTTCAATCTGTTCGAAACTCAGCTTAAATAAGAGTATCTTCTTCAT
Source organism: Chymomyza caudatula (assembly GCA_035041775.1). Classification (NCBI taxonomy): domain Eukaryota; kingdom Metazoa; phylum Arthropoda; class Insecta; order Diptera; family Drosophilidae; genus Chymomyza; species Chymomyza caudatula. The sequence continues at coordinate 740,321 of JAWNKW010000148.1, forward strand.
CTTGTCTCAAAACATCTATATTTCGCCAAGCCGTACGCACAACTATGTTAAAGTCTTGGGAAGACTTCACTGCGCTGCTGTAAAACTGGGTGGCAAATAGAGCACGTTACTAGATGGCACCATGCAGAGGCTCTACGTTAATATGGTTAAGGTAGAGAGCTTCATCCTGTCCTGCCAGAACCCAGGCTCGACTAAGTAAGATGAAATCGATATAAGCTGTGGACTTGTTTTATCATCCGTCGATCACCAGCTGACATCCCTACTACACCTGACTTCCCAGTTCTTCCCAAATTATCAGTTCGTTTCATAGTAGAAGAGCAATACACTGATTCCATTGATCTGCTTATATACTTATATAACTCGCAATTTTTTCTTAATATTCTGGAATAAATATATTGAATTAGCTGCCAAATCGAGTCCAGATGACTTATTGCTCAGAATATCTCTTGTGTAAGCCGATCTGTAAGAGCGCGCATAGTCGTTATCAGGGATATTCTGTTTCTGGCGGTTGGCTTACCTTAACATAGTTATTCGCAAACTTATCGGAGACAAACGGTTGTATACCATTTAGACTAAAGATGTCTTAACTACATATGCGGTTCTTAAGGAAATCAGACGATCATTTGCTTTGAAGTGTTTTGTTCGCAAACAGCTTGTCTTTGAAGATCCAAAGATCAAGATCCAAGCTTCCTCGCCTGTTACGCTCTTATAAAGATCTTTTGAAGCATTGCATTTGTAAAAACAGCTGATAGTTAGTACTGTTATGTAAATCCTTCATACTCAACAGGCACTTCCGCGTATAATTTATCGCCACTTTTGCATCTTTTAAACTTGCAGTTAAGTGATGTGCATTATGGGTTGTTTGCATGTCTTTACGACTGCCAATTCTATTATACCCTTGGTAGTATGTGCACACGGTACAAAAATGGCATTTCTTACAGACAGGATAAGGAGAAACTGGTCTCTTGTGGGATCCACTTTTGCAGCTGCGAAGCGATTTATTTGAGATTATAAAAAAACGCTCAACAATAGTGTCCAATTATGTATGTGCTAGTAGTGTATAAACTGACAATAACACTCCAGATACATGTGTATGTGTGTCTATCTATGTATCTATACATCTGTGTGTGTGTTTCAAACGTGCAGCTGTGCAGCTGCAGCTGCATGTTGGCCTGGATTTTAAACAAAACCAAGCAAATGAAATAAAAGGTTCCGGAAAGCTTTAGTAGTCGATAACAAATAAATAGCTACCATTGATAGACTGTACTTTACATTAGATACATGCCTAAATAGTATAGTCAGTATATAAGTAAGCAGTATAAGGTGTAGCTATTGGGTAAATGTTGCAGTTTCAGTGTGACCAAAAGCTTATAATGTAAAAATACCAATTATTGTGCTTTTGCATAATTAATGCATAAAATGACACTGGTCTACAAAATTTAAACTTTTTTTATATGTTAGAATTCCGAACACGCTCAGGTTTGAGATTTCCGCAAATATCGGTTTATTTGGGGAGATTCCACTTAAACCGCTATATCTCTATTGTCACATGAAGCATCAACTTAATTATTTATTCTATTAAAAGTTAATAGACAACATTTCGATTTGAGCTTTGACTTTATGGCGACAGTTCTTATTAGACGTGACCGAAAAACTACGAAGCAATATTGAGGGAACATAATCACCCATCAAAATTCTAACATAAGAACTAGTGCTGAGTAGTGTGACAAGCATCAAAATTCAAGTCAATATTGATCATCCGCAAGTTTTTTGTTATTTCCCACTTGTTCACACAGTGCCTTAAGACAATGAATCAAATTATTCGGTTGTGTGCTTGAAATCTCTTTTAACCGAATGTCAACCTTAAGCAATTTTTCAGTATGCCAGATATCTTTTAAAAGCGAATTTCCATCAAAAATCAATTCAACATTTTGCCAGAACTATCTTTGAGAGTTTGGGATATCTAACAAGCAAAAAACGTATCGACGGATTTTTTAGTTTGTTTGTTTTTTGTATCCACTTCCGAAAGGATACAAAATGATGCCAAAACAGTTGGTTAGCACGTTCGGTAATCCTTTTTTGAAGAAGTTTGAGGTGTTGATAATTTTCTCCTGACGTAATGTCGAAATAAGATGTACAAATAATTGCTAACTCGTTTTCAAAAAATCCAATGTTAAATCGGTGTAAAGATGTTCAAATAGTGTCTGAAAATGGTTTGGATATGTCTACAATTCGTAAACATTTGCGTGCGAAAGACATGAAATTTGTAAGCCATTGTTGAGTAAAAAAGATCACCATAAAAGTCTCAACTGGGCACACTTTGAATTGTTCATTTCAGCGGAAATGTTCGTTTACTAAAGAACACGTTAAAGCTAAACATGTTTACGGTTTAGTGTTTAGTGTATCTAAAGTATAAATTTAAAAGTTGTCCAAATAAGTGGTTTTGTTTTTCTATCACAGTGAATACGCTCTTTCAAATTTCACTAGATGGTAGATATGTTGTTATTTAGCTGGATCCACTTAATTTAAACAAAACAATCAGGAATGTGCCAGAAGTCTTTCACCTTGAATTCTCTCATGCTTTTTTGGTTGAAATTCGGTTGAAAGAGATTTGAGGCGCACACCTGAATGTTGACCCTTCGCCGAAACTACCCCTTACTAACCCATTTGCTTAGAGTATTTGTTACATATCACAATGATGCAATGTTTCTTTTTCTCACCAAATAGTTTTTCCAGTATTGCCAAAACGAGCTACACAGTAAGAGCAGTTAAATGAAAATTCCAACGCTAAAAGGCACAAATAATTCAATACGCAATATGGCAAGTAGTTACCGTTACATGCTCAGTGTTGCCGTACTTCTTATATGGTTCGACTACGGAGCAACTCAATCGAACTACGTACAACATGGCGATAGTGGCAACTACACAACAAATGGACTGCCCGAGGAAGCTACACTGGATGGCAAGGTAAGTTGTTGTTGTTGATAGCTTGAGATTTTCCCGAGACCAACTATGTATGAACCACCATCTATGTGCATGTCTGTATGTAAGCGCAATTGTTTTTTGAAAGCGGACGGAAGTCAGCCGCTGCACTAGTAGCTTATATAATATGCTAATCAGACGTGAGCTCTTCCCACGTTGCATGCACGTCACTATTTAGTTGCATAGATACATAAGTACACGCCATTGTTGTTGGCTGCGAAAATGGAGTACCTAATGTATTGTATTTCAGTGTTAAAAAGTATTTTATTTGTGCTAACAGGTAACCAAGTTGGACGACATCAGCCCGTTGATCTTCCTAAATCGCACCAAAGCCGCGCTGAACTGTGCCGCTGGTTCAATGCAAGTAAGTAAGAGAGAGATAGAGAGAGAGAGAGAGAGAGACATAGCTTCCATTTGCGATGCACAAGTTTATGAGCAACTGCTTGTATGCAAATGTCGCTTATAGGCAAAAGTATTTACATACCATAACCTTGTATACTTCTGCGTTAGGTTGATTTCAAATTCAACGAACCGTTCCATGGCATTATACAGGCCGACTATGATCGTAGCAGTGCCTGCCGCCGTATTGGCAAGGGTGCACTGAGTTATCCTTTGGAGCTGCCGCTCAAGGGATGTGGCACCATTCAAGTAAGTAACTTGCATTCTCGCAGTTTGTGCGAACAGTGACATATGTTCGTTGGTTTATTACAGAATCCCACACGCGTGTTCACAAATAATGTTATCGTGCGATTCCATGCCAATTTGGAAATGGATGGCGACGAAATCATTACAATTGTCTGCCGTTATCCACCTCCAGTACCATCGCTGCCACCTGCCCGACCTGATCCAATGTAAGTTAGTCTAACATAGGTTTACATCCAAATATATAATTTGCCTGCCTTGTACGACAGTGTTAATCCGTTTGTCACTGGAGCCGTGATTCAACCGCCATTGAAGGGCATTCAAATTTTAATGATCATTTGCGCCATTATGTTCCTCACATTGCTGCTGCTGGGTCTGGCGGTCTCATATTATTGTCTACGCAGTCGTCCCATACCTGTAGTACGCCGTCTGCCAATGTCCATGGGTAGTGGCTCAGAGATTACAAAACTGAGCGGCAGTAGCGTTGGCAACATAAGCGCCTTTGAGGGCGTCAAAATACCACGTGCTCATGCAGCACTACAGGCTGTCTATAGCTCGTCTGGCAGCGAGGGCGCACTTATACCATCCGACTACCCAAGCGAGTCACATTCCGAAATCGAGGAGATTGATACCAGGTAATCATAGAGTTACAAAAATTACAAATTAAGAGCCAATAAGCAAGCAATGCTATTTACAACTAGGTCACTGCCATTTAGCTCGGCTGGAAGCTTTGAGAATCGCGCATTTGTTCAGGAAACCTCTAGCATTTATAGCGATCACTATGCGCCTGCCCAGGATATGCCGGTGGCCAATGCTGTTACAACTGCCGTTACGACACGTCATGCAATACCCATAAAGGAAGCCGCATCACCCAAGTTTGATGTACAGGTGCGCGTAAAGAAATCACCACCGCCACCTCCCTCGCCGGTCACATCGGATACTGAGAGCGTAGCCACTGTGCGGCCCGATCGCAATAATCTATCTACCATTATGGAAGCATATGAAGACCGCGAGAGCATTTTGGCATTAGACTCACTGCCGCCACAGGTTGAAACGATTCAATCTCAATTCACTTATGTGCCAGAGTTGCATCCAGCACCGCATCCAAGCGCAGTTATTGCGGCTCCACCTCCGCCCGAGCCAAAGTTCTCCGTTTATACTCGCACCCATCATGAAGTTGTCGATGGTCGCCCAGAGACATGGTCGGACTATACTGACGGACCAGCGCCCAGTGAGATAACAGAATTTTCTTCAGAAGTGCCTGACAGCCATGCCATAAGCAGAGTCGAATCAATGCACTACTATGAGGATGAATATGTGCCCGCAGAACCACCAATTGTAGTAGCTAAGAAGCCGCTGGTAACGTCTCACACTGTGGACGATGTCTACTTACGCACCGTAACCGAGAAGAAGACCATTGAAGATATTGAGAGTCATAAGCGCCGGGTTACCGAGTATAAGACTAAGCCCAAAGCACTGCCACCACCAGTTGATCCCAAGTTTGATGTTAAGGTACGCAACTATCCGACGGAACGGGAGCAGCAACAATGGGAGAACTTCTCCGACATATCCAGTGCCTCTGGTTTGACACTCACACCGAAAATGGAGCGAAGCGAGCTGAGCCTACCGCCGATTGTGCCTACCGAGCCACCAGCACAAATACATGACAATAAGCTGAAACTGACCAGCCCCGAATTGGTTGGCAATATGAAACCCATTGAAGTGCCGCCAGAGGATAAGGCAGTGCCCAATTGGGATGTACTCATACGCATTTTGGAGGAGCCCGAACTGTCCGAGACTGACGATGTCAGCTCTGTGCACAACATTAGCTACGACGACAAGGCCAAGTGGAAGGAGATAATTACCACCGAGTCCTCGCTACGCACCATGCTTACGGAGGCTGTTGTCCGTGAAGACTTCGAGCGTATACGCCAGGACACGCGTTACGAGCGCATGTTCGAGCCACAAACATGGGATGTCATAATACGCATTTTGGCACCACCTTCTGATGATGAAACCGACGTGGAAATGCGCACACCCAAGCGCACCAAAAAGACGCAGCCATGGGACACACGATCCCGGCGCAGTTCCTTGCCCACTCTCTATGAGTACGACAGCGATGGTGGCTCCAGTGTGCGCACAATTCGTAATGATCCCTCACTGCCACTGCATGTTGGCCAATTTAATATGCAGCGCTCCAGACGCTCTTCGCGCACCTCATATCAAACGGATCACAACGACTTCCGCTCCATGTCCGAGGTTACCGTTGACTTTGGCAGGCCCGATCACTTTGACAATGTCTCCGATGCCAGCTCATACTATCGCATGCAATACTATGACGACGAGGATAGACGTTCGTTCCATCGTTCCATAAGCCATCCTTCGCTGGCGCGTTCGGCAAGTGAGTTCACCGAGCACTGGACAGCTCCTGACGACATCTCATCGCCAGAGGGTACACCCAAGTCACGTCGCTCGCGACAGGTAAGCACTATGCGCCACATGATCAACTGATCAATAAATTCAAATGCGCTTCCAGGTCTTGCCACCAGCTTCACTTCCACTCGCCCTGGCGCAACCAGGTGAACGAATTCTAGCTCAAACGCAAAGCGAATATGTTGAGACCCACAGAAGTGTCTTCCACGCCGAAAAAGATTTGCCAGCCCAGCGCAAGTGGTGAAGCTAGCCAAGCACACAGCCTAGCTCATGGATTAAGTCATATGAAACACGACGAAAGTAAACTGCGATTTGGGGTCCTAACCCATTCGGCAAAGTGTAACACCATACACAATATTGTATTTAATAATTTAAATTAATATTTGCTTTTAAAAATGCGCAGCTTACATTAATTAACAAAAGTGCCAATTATATAAAAATTCTTTTTTTTTTTTATATTTCTCATTCGAAGACAGAGAAACTTGTAACACAAATAGAATAAATACCTATTAATACATGTACTACTAAACGAGAGAGTCAGTCAAGAAATATAGCTGATTGCATTAGAATTATTCTCTAAATAAAACTAACAATCGATCGTAGAATCGAAACAAGTTGACTCAAAAGCTACATACCCTATAACACAAAGTCTATCACATATGTAACGAGAACAAACCAAAAAGTCTACACATCAAACTGCCCAAGGAGTATGTGACTTGCGATTGTTGTGAAGGGTTCACGGGTTTTTCAAAAGTATTACTATAAAATAGCTAGATAGCCAGATAGCTAGAGTTATATGCACGTATGCAATAAAGGGTGGAGGATTTTTGACTTTTTCACAGCAACTTTTGTATTTTAATGGGTGTTTGTACCTAAATATCCAAAACGCCCTCTAATGCGCCAAAACTGTCACTAAAACGGGAATTTCATATGCTACTCCATATTTGTAGATTTTAAAAAAAATTTTTTTTTTTTTGTAATATGCACTTAATTCCGTCCATTTATGCAAAGTTTAATACTTCTATTTAAGTTTAGTATAATGTCCATGAGATGAATCACTAATCAGTTATAGATGATTATAAGATGATCCTAACTTGCGTATCTAATTGCGTGTAATTTGATATTTTATACAATAAAAAATAAATGTAACTACTAACAAAGGGTTTATTTGTTTTATTTTTATCAATTTTACCATTTTATGTGAAACATCTCTGCTGCAAAAATTTTGCATAGCGGGACGCTCACCCACCAACAACACACACATTCGAACGAGTGGTGCATGACGCTGGTGCACAGTTATCAAGTTACACTTGCCGTAGTTATAAGCCTAAGAATTGGCCTAGCTAAACGAAAAGCTAACTACCTTAGTATCAGTCTTCTTCCTATAACATATAAGGTATTATCGAGCGTATTGTGTGAAAGACTAAAGCCATTTGTAGAAGTAAAACTGATTGGACATTATTAGTGTGACTTCAAGTGCACCAACGATAAGATATTCAAACTACCCCAAATCCTGAAAAAACCCACAGATACAAAATCGACACCCACCAATTGTCGTTTATAAAGCTGCATTTGATATCCTTGCAAAGTTAGTGCGATTATGCAGAATGACTTTGAGCAACACCCACGACGCTCCGTCATAGTAGAAAAGCACCTATCCAAACCATTTGATACCGAGCTCTCTCCTGCAACCTCTTTAACTTTGTAAGGGAGTAAGTGTTGCGAAAGATCGAGGTTGATCGGAGTGGCACAATATTGACGCATGCGAAGGATGATATCGATATAATCGATCGCATTATTATTTGGGGTTATTGAAAGAGAGTCCGCCAGGGTGGGTCTGGTTGTAAATGGTAGCAAGACAAAGTTTGTGTTATCTTCGAGGAGAGATACGCAGCGGTTGTACTCTCAGATTGATGTCAAAAACTATGCTACCATCACAATGAAGAACGATATCAGCGTGGAGATCAAGCGGAGAGTCACTCTGGCCCATAGGTGTTATATTTATAACCCCATAAATTTAAAACATTTGGACAGAAAATGCTGCTGTTTGTCCTATACATCTCACCAAATTAATGAACCAATTAAATTATAAACTTACTTCTTTTCGTTCTTACCTTCCCACACAATTTTGAACATCACTCTAAAATCTCTAGAGGTTAGTACATTTTTCTTAGGTTGCCAGTTTACAGGGCGGTTTTTAATAAAGCAATGGTCTTCCATTTTATTCTGTGCAAGCTAGATTTCAACCGCAATCTGAGAGGTCAACTAGTGTGTCCTTATTCGAATCTCAACCAGTTTCATTCTGTCTCTTTCACCTTCATATTTTGGAAATCTAGGATGTGCCTTGTATTGGAATTGGTTGTGGAAGAAAATGCATTATTACTTTATACCAGCAGCTATAGCAGTTTTTTTTCCTCTCCAGTTCTTGGCTGACCAAAGGAATTTGTACACTTGGCCACAAGATATTTGGATTTGATTCCTCAAAACTCTTAACTCTGTGCGATTTGGCCTGCTTGTCATAGTAGTCTTTCGAAATCTATTCGGGCGCTTCGGCTAATGTCGTCCTTGAAAATGTTCCAGAACGTGGCGCTGTATCAAATTTCGTCGGTAGGCTTTCACAACGGGTTCCAGGCATCAATCAAATAATCTACCCTTTCTATAATTTGTACACATCGTTGAGTTGCTTGGCCTTCGCAGGTGATAGTGACGACGAACTACAGAAAGTTATTCGTTGAGATCAAAAAAAAGGAAGCAAATATCGAGATTGAATGCCGAAAGATCGGAAGCTATACAAATCGCGTGTATTATCATCTCTTACCACTGGCGTTCGTGTTAAGGTGATTGTTTTCCATAGCTTCTGTTCACTCTCGAGAACCAGATGGACCATTATCTCCTCATTCTGCGTCACCTGCTCCTGACTTAAATCTTTAAGATTTCTTGCAATTTTGACAATTTTTACACCATTTATCCCAGTTTCTACTGAACTGCAAGAGATTTGTTCCTATTCCTAATGGTTACCGAAGTTAAATTGGTCTAGATGACTGCTTTATAAGTACTTACATAAATCCCGAATCGATATACAACTCGGTAAAATTCTGTTGCAAACCAAATAAGATTCAGATTATTCAGCTGAAACTGAGCTTTGACAAACAAGTAAATATTCCTTTTAAATAGCATATTCAGACTATCAAGGTAAGTAAATTTTTATTTGATACAGATCTTCAGAAGTAAGGGGCGTTTACATTGTTATACTTGAGGGCAACTTACCGTTATGAATAAGATGCACAGGATTAGCTATGTATACATATATATTTGCCTTCAAATTGCCCCTAGGATTGATCAAGATACATCTAACAACTCTAAAAGTTAACTACCATTTTATGGAAGTATTTTTTTCGTTTCTTTTGTTATATATATATACGTTCTATGTAAGGTATAATGTATTTAGGTCTACACAAAAACAAAAAAAAAGGGAATACTTAAGAGTTACATATAAGTATAGCTTTATGTACATAACTATTTTATATATATATATATTAAAAAAAAAAAAAAAAAAACAAACTACGATGAAGACACACTGCGAACTTCAACTACAGTCGCAGTGCACAATTTATTGTCCACTAAAAGTAGACGCTGTTTGTCCTTAACGTCCCGCTTGAGTTCGATCTTCTCCAGCCGTACTACTAATCGTTATCCGTTCACATATAGGGTCTTGACTATGGCCATGGCTAGGCCTATCAAAGCAGCTGTCGCCGTGGCACGCCACCCCCGGTTGTGGTCAGTATGTTAATCGAGGGCGATGCAGTCACAATGGTTTGCAGCGACGTGCCTGCTTCAGTTGTTTCACCCTCCACGTGGTTTACAGAGCGCCGCTGCTCCGCCAGGACAGCCAAAGCGGAAGACCCTAACGTGCGATTACAGGCACTGTACGGAGGTGGCGGTGGCTGTCGATATTCGTAGCTATCGGTGGGTTGGCTGCGAGGCACCTGTTGGCTCAGTTGGTTTGCGTGCAGCGCCAATGATTTGCTGTGTCGCTGCACCGACCGCTCCGGCAATGTGCTCCCAACCAATTGCAACGAGGTTGATGCCAGTGGTATGCTAGGTGCTTCCCGCTTGTTACTGTGCATCAATGTTGACGCAGGCATCGACGTCGATGTCGTTGCCATTGCCGAAGTTCGCTGCTCATCATTACCATTGATTGCATGTTGCTTGTTGTTATTGTTATTGTGGGCAGTTAACTTGCCACTGCCATATTTACTCTGCAAATACTCCTGCACATTGATGTTGTACTTGCTGCGTGAGCTGCGGCTAACCTGCGGCTGTTGCAACCTTGTCGTCTCATCTACTGCAGCTGGGCTATGTGCCGGCTTGTGGCTGCTGCGTCGATTTCCGTTTCCATTACCATTACCGTTTCTGTACGCCGGCAACAAGTCAGGTTGATAGTCGCCGGTGCAGCTTACGCCCACTGTTTCGGTGTATCGGTTGTGACTGTGGCTGTCCATGGACGTGGATCCATCGTTGTTGGCATTGGTGCTCCTGTTGCTGTTGGCAGGGCTTAGCTCAGCTGACGTGGATTTAAGATTGAGCTTATCTGTTCAACAAAAGAAAAATAGATAAAGTGGAAATGGTTTCTTTATGCAAATCTATAAAAAATGTCGGATACCCTACGCTCATTTGCATTATTGGTTTCTAGCGGAAACTTTGGAACGGATAGTATTTTAGCTATGCTAGGTTTGGATCAGGGTTAACTCTGGGAAATCCTGAGTGAAGCAGAATGGAGCCAAACTTGAACTAGATCTCCTTCTGGTAATATACGTACCTTCAGACTTTTGCTCTATGTATGGATTTTCTCCATAATTCATTGCACCGTGTTCCTCATTTCCACCCAGCAATCGATGATGTCTTTGCTGATGCGTTGAATGCGAATGTGATGATGTTGAAATATTCGCACGATTCGCTTGATTGTCCAAGTAATCACGGCCAATGGCCGTATTGTTGTGCACGGACATGCCGCACTTGATGATGTCCACGTACTTGCTATTTGCCATGTTGCTGGTACCTTCCGCGCATTCTAGCGACTGCGCTGTCGCCTTGTGGTGCTTATAATTGCTAAGCGATGTGTTCTCCGCGCTGACAGCACTGACAGAATCGAGCAGAACTTCCGTGCCACCGGAAATAACCACATTAATAGTATTGCGTTCATTTTCGCCAGCCAGCTGCTGTGGTGACAAGTTCATATGACGCAAATGCTCATGGTGAGTGGGATTCAGATGCTTGAAACGCTTGTATATGCAGCAGGTGATCGTAGATAATAACACCGATACGCTTAGTAGGCCCACAGCCATTAGGGATATGACAATAAACAAATTACTATGCATGAGCAGTTCGCGAGGACCGGATTTTTGCACCAGTAGACTCATTTGAACTGCATCCTTGCCGCCGGCATTCTCAGCTAGACATGTGTAAATGCCCTCATCACTTTTGTCGGCGCCCAGAATGGTCAGACGCGAGATGAAAATATTACGTCCAAACTCCGGCTCTTTGGTTTGCTCGTCTCGATGCAGCTGTATATGAACGCGTTGATTATCAGCATGAGCCAACGGTTGTGTGGATGAGGCCAAAGAGGCTGAAGCTCCAGCATTCGATCTGTACAGCTGCTTGTTGTAGTCCCAGGCAATAACTGTATTGGCAGAGGCGTGCACTCGGCAGACCAGCGTCACATTCTCCTTGGAGGTATTGATGGAAGCACCGCGCGCCGGAAATATAATCTTTGGCTTGCAAGCAAACGCCTCTGGTTGATCATCAATCCAAAGCATGCTGCGCAAATGCAAGGGATAGTAGCATGCCGTTGGCGGTGTATAAAGATTCTGCTTGAGCACAAAGTCCCGGAACAGCTGCAACTCACAGGTGCAGTTCCAGGGGTTTTGGTCCAGCGACAAGGCCGTTAATCGTTTTAGCGACTCAAAGCTCTCCTTGCGCAAAAAGCTCAACTGATTGCCGTCCAGATAGATTTGCGACAAGAGTGGTACGCCCACAAAAGCCTGTGGATCGATGCGCATCAGGCGATTATGTTTCAGCTCGATCTTGTGCAAAAACTTGAGATTATGGAAGACGCCACCGCCCAGAGATTCTAGCAAATTGCCATTGAGCACCAAGGCGCGCACCTTTATGAGTCGCACAAAGACGTTCGGCTGCAGCACACGTATCAGATTATTGGACAGATCCAGCTCAATGAGTATTTCCAGCTGTGTAAAACTGCGCGGATTCACCTGCTGCAGCGTGCTGTTGCGTATAAAAAGCTTGTGCAGATTCTGCAGGTGCGCATTGAGAAAGGCGTTCTGTTCCAGATAAGGTATGCGATTATGAGAGAGATCCAATACCTGCACCTCAGAGCTAAGATTTTCGGGCACTGCGCTTAGACTGAGATTCTTGCAGTCGGCTGTTTTCTTGCCCGAATTCCATTTACAGTGACAGTTGCCGCAGTCCATAAGCCAGTCGGCTCGCACTGGCAATCCGGCTTGTAAGAGGCACATCATCAGCAGTAGCAGCAGCGGCAGCGGCAGCGGCAGTGGCAGCAGATGAGCTGTGCCAAGTGTTGGCTGTGTACTTGTTGGTCGTCTTTTAATCACTCTGCTGTATACCCTGGGACTTGACACTGCTGCTGCTCCTGCTGCTGCTTCAGTGGTCTGGTGCTTGTGGGTATTGTTGTGGGTTTTTATTTTTATGCTGCCTTGTCTTGAGACAAACATGGTTTTCTTCCACGTTCTGTTGTTGCGGCTGCCGCTGCTGCTGCTGGCAGTGACACAACATCAAGCTCAACCTCAGGGCTCTCACTGGACAACTGCGACTGCTGAGTGCTGTGACTGCTCCGCCTTGTTGGGGCATAAGTCAAGCACCGACAACAACAACGGCAGCACCAGAAATAACAATACACATTGGCGTTAAAAAAGACAATGGCGTTGGGGTTCGCAGTCGCAGTCGCATTCGCATTCGCGTTGGAGCTGACAAAGACTTTGGCTTTAGGTTAGTATGAGGCGTCAGCCAAGTAGCCAACGTGTCTGCCAAACGTGTCTGCTGCTGAGCTGGGGCTGGGGCCAGTGCCACTCAAAGTAGAAGGCCTTGAGGAACATGTGTCTTAACTAAAATTCTCTGAGGAAGTCGCTTTGCTGTTGTTGTACCGAAAGCTCAGCTAAGTATAACTTGATGAGATCCCGTTCCCGTTCCCGCTCTCGCTGTGCCGTGTCAAGTGCTCTGCCCTGCCGGAGGCTACTGATTGCCGTGGCTGCCTGACGACGTCCTAGTCGTCGCAGTCGTCGAAATCTCACTCCGAACACTGTCAACTTGGTCTTGGTCTGTCTCTATTGTGCTTAGATATGATGCCACATTCTGACACTGATGCAGTTGCTTTCCTTTATTATTCTCGCTCCTTGTCCGTCTCTCTCTCTTTGTTTAATACCACCGCTTGTGTCTTAGTGGCGGGATATGGAGCCGGAAATAATTCACATTTGACGTCGCCGTTGCTGTCGCTGTCGCTATCGTTGTGTTTGGGTTTGTGTTTGTATTTCTATTTGTAGTCGAATTTGTTTGTAGTCGCTGTCGTTGTGGTTGTGTTTGCAGTTGTTGTTGTCGCCACTCAAGCACCCACACTTTTGCGGTCATATAAACTTGGCACTGTCTCCTACGTTTTGGCAGATGCGATTGCACATCCGTTCGTGCATCCGTTTGGTTTTTCCTCCCGTTGTTGTCTGTTTTTTTGTCCTGTGTGTGGGGGTATTTGGGTTTGTGTTTTTCTGTTCCTTTGTTGCGACGCTTTAATTGTTGTTTATTCAATTGTTTTTTGTTGTTGTGTAGTTTGTGGTTGTTGGTATTTTGTATTTCATAGTATCTGCCTTGTCAACTGTTTTGCGGCAGACTTTTGGCAATGACTGTGCGTAATTTCGTTTATCTTTTGCTCTGTGTTGGCATTTCCACTCTTCTTTTTTTGTTGGTTAAAGTCTGTAATGAGATAAATGCGAGAAATACATGTATTTTAAATCACAATTTCCAAGTCCGGTCACAATAAAGAAGCAGCTTATGGAATCGATAGTATAACTTTTCTTTATTTTAGCTAATGTTATGAAACCAAGCTGTATATATGCCGCATTTTACAACTGCTCTTGACACTTGACACCCATAAAACTCTGCGAAAAGCCAAACAAATTTACAAAATTTAGACGCTAGACCAATTCTCTTTCTCATTGTGGATGAGACTGACTTGTGGATGAGACTGATCGCTGAAACTGCATCTGATGTCAATTTTAACTCACCACGTCAGTGTTTTTAGCTATTCGCCTATATTAGGTGTATCCCGAATGTATGCTATGATTTAAAAAAAAAATTGAAGCTGTAGGGGACGGGTCCGACACTGGGATATCCTGTGCCCATTATTTCCCAGAAATTGAAATTCTATGCAAATATTTGTATGATGACGTTGAAGGTTATGTGCTTTGTGGCTTATAAGCTTAACATGAGTCTACATGCCAAATTTGGTTGCTCTAGGTAATATATTAACATGATGTAGGGGTCAAAATCTAGGTAACAACACGCACGGATGGAGAAATTGAGAGACGGACGTGTCTTTCTATCGACTGGACTATTGCTCCTGATCATGTTTGCCCATGGAACTTATGATCTGCCTGTTATATACATTGCACAAATCCATAATCTATAAATAAAGACGTTAAGCAAAACTTCATTGTGTAGCTACTGATTTGCTGGGGTCTCTGCAAAACAATGAATTTATTTTAGTTCTAAAAGATTATTAGTCAAGATACATGGAGTATAACTTTTGCGTTCGATCTCTTCTGCAGTTTTAATTTAGGCTATGAAAAAAATATTCAGCAGATTGGGTTTTCCGAAATACGTAAGAACAGATATTGGAAAACATGTGGCATAGAACAAGTCACGACCCCACTTTACTGGACTCAAGCCAATGGAGAGGTAGAGAACATGAATAAATCTTGGTTGGTGATAGGGTTTTACTGAAGAATGCAGTGTTTCCATACAAACACTGAAGAGCAGCGATGCCATCGATCACATAGAATGTGCTAGACGGACCGGATGTGAAGTGGTACCTAAATTTAATAATAAAATTACAACGAGAATTGAACTGTTATTATTATAAGTTAAAGTTTACAATGAACAGTTCATGACAACTATTGGGAGCTTCTTGATAATCATCGTTCGTTTCCTAAGCGGACGTATCATGCCGCAAGGATACGGAGGTCAATATTTTAATTTGGGTGACACGAAATCGATAAAATAATTGTACAGCAATAATTTTAGGTTGAAGAATTTTCGATCATCCTCCAATTTCACAATTGGTTCTGTTGGTCTGCTTACATTCTCTTCGAGTGAAACATTCTAATCGAAAAACCCATTGAAAATGCTGGGCACTTTTTCCGGTGCCAAATACAACAAACGGTTTTTCGATTTATGCCAAACCAATTCAGACACATCTGGGCCAATTTTTGCGTATGTGATGGAGTCTTTCAAGAAATTTATATCTTGCTCTGGGGCTCGTACGGCATTTTTGCATGTAAATTTGACATAAAGTCGCACAAGATAAAGACCTTCATAGTATATCATAGAACTACTGCCGAAAAAGCTAGATTTTCAAGGTGTAAATGCCTTTCTCATGAACCTTGCGTGAGATGTTGGACAACATGTTCGAAAGCTTAAGCCGTCTTTACCAAGAAACGTTGTTAATTATGCTACTGATTGCAGTAATTCTTAATGACTTCGCAAGTAGCATAAACAATTTTTGATCGTACGATTGGGTCTTCGAGACTGCTATTAAAAGATTTGTTTTCGAGATTTCACCATATGGCAGCAAAACGATTAAACATATGCCCTTCAGGACCACGAGTCACGCAATGATTAACTTCAAAGAAGTGTTTCAATATGATTACCAACATATGATGGGGATTCTGCAACAATATGGATGCGCCAAAGTTTTCGCTTATATTTCAGCTGGTAGTGTCAAATCCTATCCTTTACTTGCTTAAGAATATCCCATTTGATCATCATGAACGATCTTGGCCATATTTTTTCCCATACCAGCAGCGACTTTTCGAGCGAGAATTGCGATTCGATCAACTTTGCTTCTGAGAAATATGTATATCGTTCAACAGTTTTCCATCCTAGTCAATTATGATCTACGAGATACCCACATTTCCCCATACACATAGTGTGTTTTAATATTTCAATGAACTTGGTGCACATCTTAGCGTTGTCCGATCGGCACCAGATTTTATATTGGAGGTTTTCAGGCCAAAGTTAGCAGGGAAGTTGGCACTGGCAACTTAAAAAATTTTCGCATACAATCAAAAATTGAACTTTTCTCTGCTGACACACAAATACCATTCCAATGACTGAAATTCTGCCGACGCCTCTGCTGGCGCTGCCGACCCTTGCTTTAAACTGATATTTTAAACAAATTTGTATTGCAAACATAAAAAAAGGTTGGACAGGTATTGCCTTATATTCAGTTATTTTAATATAGGGTCCCCTTTTTTGAGTCATCTGATTGTTCAACCATCCTGCAACCTGAGGGCAAGATTCCATAAAACCACATTTTTCAAAAGCAACATCTATGATTGAATCATTTACGATTGAATCTCCGGTTGATTCGGAAAAAGGACAACACGTGACCCATTAGAGTGAGAGTTTGTTTCGCCTGCCTCGAAGATCCAATTTGACTCCAGTTCCAGCAGTCATAAGCACCTAAATATCCGATAGTACGAACACGACTTGTTGCTTTTGTTGGAAATGCTAATGTATCAGTGTTTTATATTCTTCTCGTTCACAACTTTTGGAAGGCAGCACTTTAACTTTAAGGTTCAAAAAGGCTAATAAAGATCGTTGCTTATAGTTTTTCAGTCAATTAAAGTTAAGAAAATATTGCACTAAAAATGTGTGATTTTTATTAAAGCATATTTACCATGTTTAAAAATTTTCTACGAATAAAGAAAACGTATTTGAGGGAGGGAAGAAAAACAAATGTGTTATCGATTTTCCTTATTCTTAAAAACGTGACGCAAGGCAGATGTAAAATATTCAGCTCTGAGGTCCTTCCTACTTGGCATATTGTGTATTTTGTACACTTAAAATATTACACTCAAGAAAACGTGTAAGCTTCTCGCTCTCATACGAACGCTAAGAGGCACGTACATATGTATATCTGCATGAATACATTATATCGAGTTCCGAATACAAATTTATGAAAACAAATAGTCCGGAAAAAAAAATAAAAAAACAAGCAGAACATTGATCTATAACAATGACAAAGACAACAAAACATATGCATGCATGCTCTTCTTTTCACTCTCACATGTAGGATTGTAACAGATATACTACTGTGATCAAATTGATATGTGAACTTTGTTGTATTTTAAAAATCTCTGTTTATACTTCAATTAAAATCTATTTCATCCCCTTCAAAGTAATCCCCTTTCAGTTATCATAACACTTGATAACATTCCTCCATCGGAATGCCTTGTGAGATGCACCATTTCTTTGACTTGCTTGTTCATCAGTCGATGTTTATGGCCAATTTGAGACCGCAAAGGCTTTTCGCAGCACACTCAACGTTTCCGTAGCCAAAATTTCATTCCGCCATTCGAATTTAACGCTACTTCTTTGTTCAATAAATTTATGCTTAACGCAAATACCAATGAATAATTTGACGTGTTTGGCACAAATGTCACAGAAAGTGCTACCAACTTACAGAAAAAAAATTTACCGATACTGTCAAGCAGATGAAGTTTGTCGAAACATGTAGATATCCCACGTGACAGATTTTCGTAGTTTATACACACAACATAAAAGCTATCCGATTGAAATTTCAGCACCTAATTTTTACACGGTTGCAATCGATAAAATGACATTGCAAATTCAAACTTGTACTAAAACAGCTATGAGGTCAAAATGACCCACATACATTATAAGCGTCACAAACTAAAATATAAATTAAATATGTTTTTTTTACTAAAAATCATTGTTTTTAGTGCAGAATAGTATTAATCCCGAACAAATATTATTATTTTTAACTCAAAATTGAGGCATTTTGATCCAAACATAGCAAAAGGGTTACATATATTGTACCTGAATTCATTTGCATTGACAAGCAAGAGAGTGAAACAAAAGAAGTTTAATAACGTTTTCTATTCATACTCTTATTTTTGTAATATCCTATATTTTATATTGCTGTCACGTTGGCAACGTAATTTTATTCTATTCAATTAAGCAACATATTTCAACTTCACTATGCAACAAAAAGAAACCTATGTCTAAAACATAGCTTTTCCAGTCCGAAACCCGTTTTGGATTTTCTTACAGTGTTTTAGAATTAAGGCTATTCAAAAAACAAAAACCGTCTAAAAACACATTAAAGTGATATTAAACTACCGAATTACATTAATTCGAATTGCAGTTTAATTCGATCGTTAGTGAGTTCCCGAGTAACATGAGATTTTCTGACTTTGCAACTCTCGAAATCTCAAACATTTTGAAATAAGAAAGAGAAAATCCAAAACCCTAAATTTACGGGTAAATATACAGTGCTCGTTTTTATAAATTGCCATGAAAAGCATTTCCACGTAGGAGCCATTATTTTATTTTTTCCTTTTTCTGAAAACCAAGATTATGTAAGCTATTACCTTAAACCTAAGCATACTGATTTTAGTTAAAGTAACAGAAGAAAAAAAGTGTTTTTTACTTTGTCACGTGCGACATCATGGAAATACCCATAAGCTAGCCACGTGCTTCTTAAGCTATGCGGGTGGCAATAAGAGCAAAATTCTTAAAAAAAATTTCAAAAAATCGAATGGAAATTTACTACGAATTGAGACCTAAAGCCGCCAAGAAACAGTACACTCAATATTGATGTATTCCTGCACCTGCCACGTTTGGCTTATATCACACACACATATTGATACATTTCGTTAATCAACGAACCCATGAAATATATTGGATGGTTTTGTCATTTGGTAAATATAGTGTACCATATGGCACATTTTTTATGCTATTTCGATTCCAATTTCTATAAGTATCACATTTGGTTTTCTTCATTAAGAAGAGGAGTTGGACAATCTCACTTTAACCTTGGTATGGCCCAAGGTCTATCCAAAACCTCTGCCGGTCTCTCTCAACTTCGTGAAAAGACACTTCTCACTTTTGAGTCTAAACCACTAATTTGTCTTGCCAGGTTTCTGATCTCCCCCGTGTGGTGAGCAGGTTAGAGTATAACACCTCAGTAGGTCAAATCTTGTCGTATAAGGTAACTTATAATGACACTGGGTTCTTTCGAGATCAGTAGAGCCACCCCAGGCCTTAAAAGGGTTGTGCGTAGGGTTTGGGGCTCACCATGTAAACCACTTAATCTTTATGAAAGAAATGCATCAGGCCGTAATCCGGTAACGGTGGTAGGGGGAATAGATCTGCTGATTATTCTTCATTACAATGTGAGGGGGAGATGACGTAATTTATGGACCTAAGTTTTATTTTAGTTTTTCAACCGAACAAAAGTTTTGAGTCACATATCGAATTGAGACAAACTCGAAAAATGTTTGTAAAACCATTTGCTTTCGCTTTTTGTTGTACCCGAAATGGCAGCAATCGCACCCAATACTAAGCCATACATATGAGTATAAAACGAAATAGTTTGTAGCATATTCCTTTTTCATAAAGAGACTGCTAGACATTAAGGATACATCAACATATTGAACTGCTAAGTCTTTTGGCACTAGCACTTTTTATAAAATATAATAAAAACTTGAGCTTTTGCGTGACTCGAAAACATTTTGCAATAACACTTTCGTAATTCGAAGCGCAACTTTGCGCTATACCTTCATTAGCCTACGATATCGCCCATGCCTGCTTTAATCGTTGTGTTGGATTGAAGGCTTTAAGTAATGTAAACGAGCTCAGTGGCTCGCCCATTGACTGTTAAGCTTAGTAAATTATATGGATAATATACGTAGATACACACAATTTGGTACATACAAGCATATATGTGTGTGTATGTAGTGGATGCAATGGATATAAAAACTAAAAGTTTCGACATAAAACGAAGTACAATAGTGCATGGTTCTATAATATTACTATGCTCCTGCTGCTCCTTTCGTAAAAGCGCAAGTCATTAAATGTGTTTACCAACTAATTCCCAAGTTTCCAAGGTGTTAAAGTTTAATTTAAATTTTTAGTTGTTGCCAACGCCCGACACTGTATACCAACTCCATACTCTCTAGCAACGTCCGAATACAAGAGAGACAGTTGCACGCCACGACAGAGACAGACGGAGAGAGAGAGACCACGGAGCAGGCTTCTTCTTCTTCTTCTACTCTACAGGCGGCACCATCCCGTGCCAGAATTAAAATTAAAAATGAAAAACTACGCCGGCTAATGTGCTGCATTTTTTTCTGCGCGTTAATATCTTTTTGAACCAGCACACACACACACACACACCCAAACACACACCCAAACACACAACCACATGTCATAGCACACACGCAAACGTACTTTATACATATATGCGCTCGCATACAGTTACACGAGAAATGGGAGAAACGTGGTTAAGTACAACAACATCATATTGTGCACTCATTCATATAGAATACACACATTCAAACAGAGACGCATTCAGCACACACACACACACACACTCACTTGCATGCATATTGCATATATGCGCATACCACAAGCAAAATAGATTTTGCCAGTCTTTGCCAGAACCAAGTTTTCCAGCCAATTTAAGAGTTTACTATATTGCAAAAGCGTGGACAGGACTGCAAATTACCACGATTTATACAAGTCGCAGGATAACCACAGGACCACAAACAGCAACGAGATACCAGAAGGCTTAAATTCTCGCTACCGAAGTATATACACCCTAATGCTCTTGAGTAAACAGGCATCTTTATCTTTTTTCCGTCATAGACTTAGAGTCAAGAGCGTTTTACTCTTTAAGCCTTTCAAACACAAAAATCAATACAACAAACAGATTTTGTTCAGCTTATCGCAAATCATTCGCAAAACATTATCTGATGTTTGTTCCTTAGAATAGACAAGTGACGGAAGGGCTTGAAACTTGCCGTGTGCTGCGTCTTAGCAGAAAACGTTGATCCTTTTAAGAAAATGGCCAGAAAAGTAACAAAAACACAACAAAAAGTCGTTGCTTAAATGCAACTTTTCCAACACTGGCCACAAAACATTATCAAATAGACAACACCGCGTGAGATAAAAGCATTGCATGAGCGAATCGCTTATAGCTAATTGCACGCGATACTTACTCACTGGGACAAAAGCAGCGTGTCTGTCATACTTTTCGTAGCGACTATAGTTCTCGATTATGCTTGAGTTTAAGGCTCCAACAACTTTGGCAAATGATTAGAAGTTCGACTTCGGGTTTGTTTGCTTCCATTTGGATGCATTTTTATGGCCCTATTAGGGAAGCACTTGCACCAAAACGCATATACAGACTGCCAGGACTAACTGAGAAGTGTATTTTTTTTGTCGAATTGGCATACATTTTCTCTGCGTTTTATCTATAGAGAAGCCATTTCGTGTTGCCTCAATCGCCGTTTATACACTAGTGGGCTTAAGTATTTTGACATTGAAACGCTTGTATGTTTTGACTTGTGTTAACTCATTGCGAAAAGCGTAAAACATGGCTTATACCTATTCAAGGGTGTTGAGTTTAAAAATGGTTTCTTTATGTTACAAATTTCATGAAACCAATTTCGGCTATATTAACGTCCCGACTTTGTCTTAAGTAGTCCAAGCAACGGACACAGCTTAGATTCAGTCGTTCAAGAATTTCGAGGCAAGCAATAATGTTGGCCTTCAGCTCTTTTCAGCGATTTCAAAAACTAGTAAGGTCAAACCGATATAAATCGGACGCACAACGTCACAATTTTGCGTTTAGCTTCTCTGCTGGTCATTTGGCCTCAGCTCATGAACCAAGAGCGAGATATCTTTTCGCGAATTTTGCGCATGGTGAACGAACTTTTACGCGTTCTCTAAGACTATCGCATTCGATAAAAAGACGAACGTTATGAGCTCTACGACGACATTGACAAAGTCAAGCGAAACAACATCGAGCAGTTTCGTAGGCTAGGCCATATAGTGCGTTTGGATGCAGAAGCTACTGTGAGAAAGGTGGAAGGGGATGAAGAGGCAGGCTGTGCCACCATCAGAAGGTAGAGAGCACACAAGCTACCTTTGGTATCAATGATTGAAGAAGCCATGAGCCAAGCAGAGATGTTATGGCCAGTTAGGAAGGAGTTTTCAGAAGATATTGACATAGTCAAGCGTATTAACATCCAGCGAACAAGCTGGCTGGGTCATGTTGTACGTTTGGAGTAGTTTCTACTGCGAGAAAGGACTTCAGACCATGTCTCCGTTGGGTGGACCAGCTAGAGAGTTTACTAGCTACCTTTGGTATCACCATTTGGAGAAGTCGCGCGCAAAGCAGAGACGCCTGAAGTAGAGCTTTACATCGGGCCGTAGCCCGGTAACGGGCTGTTATGGCCGGTTAAGAAGTTAAGTTCCGCTTGAGTTTTTTTTCGGTATGTAGTATTGGAAATCGTTACAAGCCCACATGGATTCCTGCCTCAAGGGCATTAAAAGTAAGATGTATGAGCTCACTAAATACTTTTGCTATTACCGATTGGAGGAGGCGCGTGCAAAGCAGATGTGCCTGAAGGAGCCAGGAAGAAGTTAAGAAGAAATTATGACGGGCAAAGTCAACATCGACTCTCTTGAGTTTTTGGTCACACTTACATCAACAGCAGTCACAGTTGTGAACGAATATTGTCGAAAAGAGTATAAGTTGAATCAATGAATACTTCTGTGTATAAGCTGCTCAGATGGACAATTATGCGCATTGTAAATTGAGCGGATTGCGCTTTAAATTTCGCACTGAAGCAGCAAATTTTGAAAATAAATTGTTCCGATTTGTAAAAGATTTTCGGGTGCAAGTATGGTTCTATGGTAGTTACCCAAAAAGACAGAGACACTTGCGAGTATGAAAACTGTCTAGATATAACACTTTAAGAAGTTCTTTGCAAACTTTGGCATATATCAAGATACATATTCTGATGAATTCAAACTAACAACATTTAAAAAGAAATGAGATCGGTATCCTAATGTGTACCTGTTCGGACGCACCGTTTTTTTTTTTTTTGCGGAATCCGAATTAGTGATTTGGGAGGGACACATTTTCATGTTGCATTTCTCTTCATTAATAATATTATTTGTAAATATTAAAATATTATATTATTCTTTGTAAAAACTTTAAAATATTAATTAAGTAATTATTTACTAAATAATCTAATTTAATAAAATATAAATGTAAAAATTGAACACATCCACCATACTACTTGATATAGTGTTTAGCGATTCAGTTACTTTGTACGCCTATTGGATAATAGCCTTAGTTTTAGCAGGCTGATTGCCAATAATAGAAAAAAAATGTTAATTTTTAGTATTTGTATTTACATGAAGTACTTTCTTTGCTTTAAATTGCTTATAAGTTTATATCGGAGTTTTACATATTTTACTTATGACTTTAAGCCAGGTTGTGTATTTTCAGCAGAGATTATTAAATTGGCCAGGTGTTGGCCAAATGTATTGTGACACGTGATCAGCGCTCGCAGATCTTTCCTCTTCTGACGAAGAATAGTGGGTAAATCAGCCACGAAACCGCATAAAGGATTAACGTAAGCTCGAACAGAGTTCGCAACTATGATCTTATAGGGACAGTGGCCGAATAGAGGTTTCGGTTCAAAGTTATAGCACAAAGTGAAGATAAGAAATTGAAGGAACGAACGTGACTATACGACTTACAAAAAATTTGAACCACTTAAAAGGAGATATAGAAAGTTTTTAAAAATATTCAAATGCGAAATGTGCAAAAAAATTTGTTTTGGAATATTAATTCAAAATATTGCATAATATTGGATAGATACAATCTACGCAGACAACCATCTTCAAATACTGTGTTGCACTGATTACAGCCACATCCACCAACATAATGAGCTAAAACTAGGCACAGATAATTCTGTTGGCCTGTTGGGAGGAAAAAAAATAGTTCTTTCATTAGGATCAGATTCACTCAGATCTAAGTACATTTTTGACAACACTAGCACATTAAAGCCGAATTTCCTGATATTTTTTGCTCACAGTAAATTAGAATAACTTGAATCACACAATTGGAAATTTCGAGTTCTTGTGATCCAATAGGAAAATCTATAAGATCTGCTTGTCTTAGTACTTATGTGTTAAGTCGATTAGTATTAAATCAACCAGGAATATATATAAGTCCGATTCGTTTTCAAAAAAATCCCACTCTCTCTGCTTGCTATGAATGATTCATAGTGACTTCCGATTGTGATGGTTTCAAAAAGCCTAGACATTTGCCAATAGGGTTCAGGTCATACAAAAACCATGTATTTTACCTCGTTGAAAATGGTTTATTTTTTGCTTTAATTGAAAGAAATGTGTAGCTGGAGCCAATCGGATTGCGATTAGAATTCAGAAAATACAAAACTATTTCCGGTAAATCGTTTCCGCCGAGCTCAACATTAACAGCAAAGCCCAATTCATGGTTCAGATCCTATGCTTTGAATCTGATTTTCCAAATTTAGGCTTTCTACAAATTGAAATTTTCGACAGTCGCTTTTTGCTATCACTCCAAATAACAACGTAATTTTTTGAGCGAGTGTTGAAGTTTTCTCAAAGATTCAGTTTATTGCTTTTCAATGAAATATTTAAATTGAATAATTTTTAATTTCGAAATGTATAACTTTATGAAATACAATTTTTGAATTTTTGATGTTTGAGTTCATTGGGCAATGAGTCCGCAATCGAGGCAAAGTAGACCAAAGCCTGAAATCACTTAAAATAGCAACAAAATTACATAAATTAAGTAAAAAGTATTCATCAGTTACATTTGCACTTAAATTGATGCTTGAAAAGCTCCCTCACAAAAGAGAGAGAGAAAGAAAGAACTTTGTGCTCATTTTGATTTGCTTGTGTTTTTGACTCAAGAGCATATAAACAAGCCATTTTCTCATTTTTTATATATTATGTAGTCTTAAAACAAGTACGTTTTGTACTCATTTCCAAGTTTAATGGTTTCAGAATGAGTACGAAAGTTCAGCCTATGCTCACATACAATACGAAAATTTTTGAAAACGTTACAAAAGAAATCGATTGAGTTTTTGTAAACTCCTTAAGTTTTACTTGAGATGAAAAAGTTTATACTGAATTAAGATTTTCTGTTGCTGCGCTGTTTTCATCCGAGTTGTTTCTCTCAGTGTACTTTACATATTTCTCGGGCATTTAATATAGAACAAGCGACTCTTCATGATTCCGTTCTGTACACTGTTTCTGGACTTAAGATTTGATCCAGAACAAATAAGAGCTATAACATATGCATATATGGTTTTGCAAAAGCTTTCCTTCCAGAAGTTTAACGCTCTCAGAAGTATTACAGACTGCTTTTGGTTTCACAATGAAACGTTTCGAATTCGGTTAAGAGAGTTTCACCAATCCAACCTGCATGGAAGTTTTCGGTTTCTGTCTGACTGACTTATATAGCGAGCTGATTGTGACAATATAGCCAAAAGAACCTAATAAATTCGCGCAATATGGTTTTTGGACCTAGCTGTAATATGCATAGCAAAGCATCCTAAAAAGTATGCTACAAAAAGTTGCTTGTGAAATTTTGTAGCTGCAATTATACAAAAATTACTAGCTAAATTACTAGCGCAAACTGCGTTTTGTCCATCTCGAAGAAGAGCATTTTCCTCTTCCCGTTCCCCTTCCTCCTCTCCCTCCCCTTCCACTACTTGAGAAATGCATTGAATCGCTGTTGATTTCGGAATCACGGGAAGTGCTTTTTCGGTAGTCGTCCGCCAACAGTATCATCACGCTATCCGAATAGGTAATGATTTTACGGCAAATGAGATAATTTGAAAACAACTATTAAATCTTCTTATTTTGTTCAAAAATAATTTGGATTTAGCGGTGTTGCCATCCATTAGAGTTTTTAGCGGCTCTGATGGTGGGATTTCCAAGATCTTAAATACTTTGGCAACGTAGTTCTGATGTTAAATTTTCTCGGACTACTATCTGTGAGTGAATTGTTTACCCAATCAAAGTTATGAATTGTAAGCACATACCCTTAAATAAATAATT
This sequence comes from Chymomyza caudatula, assembly GCA_035041775.1. Taxonomy (NCBI): domain Eukaryota; kingdom Metazoa; phylum Arthropoda; class Insecta; order Diptera; family Drosophilidae; genus Chymomyza; species Chymomyza caudatula. The sequence continues at coordinate 766,619 of JAWNKW010000148.1, forward strand.
CGTATTAATTTAAATTTAATTTTAATTTATAATTAGTTAAAATTTCATTCCATTTTAAACAAGAAACCATTTAAATTTTTTCGGCTTGACAGATTCGCCTGCCAAATTTAGTGAAAAATTTAAAAAACTTCAAAAAGTCAAAGTTACTATAAAACAAATACCATCTTCCCCGCAGCAAAATGGCTGTCACATTGTGTAATCGAATGAGAATAGCAAAAATGGAACCTAGGTCAACCGCGCAAGTCAAAAACCAATATGCATTTCTTGTTCGAGAGGATTTATAGCTGTTGTCCAGATTCTTTCGAAAGGCGAGAGGACCTCAAATGATCCCCAAAGGCACAGCGAAGTCTGGATCGCTAGTTTTGGTCGGTCAGTGTTATGGGCCGAATCAAGACTTTTAAACGTTTATATTTACTGTTGAAAAGTAGCTCTACCTTTTAAAGTGATTTCCAATTAAAAACCAAATCGAATTATTGTATTCCCTTTTTGTTTAGTAGCCACTATGGTATGAAAAAAACAACTTTTAAATCAAAAATAGAATACTAATAGATTTAATTAACTCATTAACTAGACGAAAAAGCGGAATTCCTAGTCATGGACGGGAATATGCTTTTAACATTTCCCTTAAAATTCCTAGATAATTAATTATCAACGAAAATCGGTACTCACTTTGATGCTTTGTTGCACGTTATGTACCACATTAAATTATGTATTATTCCATGTGCTGCGATATATTGTGGCATATAATATACACGGTTTTCCTTTACGTTTTAAGTTTCATTATCTCATTTTATGCACTTCAAAAAAGAAAATGAAAAAAAAACACAAAAAAAAAGCAATTCAATGAAAATTTTTTTTTTAGTACTTATGTATTATAGTACAGTTATAACGGCCATTTCTTTAACATGTTTAAACGTGTACGTGTGTGTGTGTGTGTGTGTGTGTGTGTGTGTGTGTGCGAAAAGCTTGTAATAATTTATGCCACATTTTTCCAACTGTTGCAAAAACAAAAGAGAATACACCGTACATACAATGTATTAATATTTCAATGCCACGTTTTTGACTCTGGCCACAAGCCAAGCGCAAAAGGGCGAAAAAAGGAAAATTATAATGAAAAACTGAGGCAGCAATCAAAAATGCAATATGATATGTATATCAGCTTTGGCGTAGCGTTTTTCCGCTATCTCTTAGTTGCTTGAACATTGCCACAAAACTTGTTAACTGTGATTATTTGCTTATGTTGTCGCCATTTTGTTTGTTTCAGCCGGAGCGTGGTTTGCGGTCCGGGCTACGCTTGGACCTTTGCTGTTGTTAATGTGACTTGTGGGGGGCTCAAAGATGTTATGTGGCCTCAGTGTATTTGACCTTTTGCATTTGTACTAAGCAAAACAAATTGAATCAACACAACACAACAGTACACGAAACACGAAAAAACAACAACAAAAACATTAACAACAATCGGCTTTAACGGTGTCTTACACGCCACAACACAACATGAACACCAACATGCTGACACTGACCATGTAAGCACTTGTTCGGCTTTTTGTTCAAGTTACAGATTGCATATCTACACACACCTACGCACACAGTTCGTCCTTGACGCTGTAAATGTTGCAATGCAAGGTGTAAATGATTTGATTTTGTTTATCATTTCCATAGATTCACTTGCACATCAATGATGCATAGCTCAACTCACAACAAACATGCGTATCTGCATAAGTATATTCATATTCCATGTCTGATTCAATTTCTGGCATCCATTTGCAAATCATTTGCCAAACGTTTTCACGGTACGGCGGCAACTCAATGCAACGTAATTTGCAACACAACAAAACTGAGCCGCACTCACGTGCAACTAGCATTCACGCACACGGCAGTTGAGTGTAGAGGCGGCATAACGTCTCAGTAACGGATACACTGAAACGCTTCCACACCCACAACGGGTTTCATCGTAACGGGGCACGGCACAACCGTTATTCTGTTTACCGTTCTCCTCTATCCACACACACACACACACACTCACTCGCTTGTGCTACACATGTGCATGTATATGCGCGCTCCCTACGACACGACGCCAGCAAGTTGACTGTTTTGTGCTTTCCTTTTGTGCCAGCATTTATACACCGCAGTCCCGTTAACAGTGGGCACAAAACGCCGTTAAGGCAGTGCCAGCGCATTTGGTACTTTCTCTCTCTCTCTCTGATTTGAAAAAGGGAAATTTTCTCTTTGAGCGCGCTTACTTAAAGTTTGCCTGTGTTACTTGCTAACTTACAATGATGGACATATGTAAGCTGTGAATGGACAAGACTAAGAAGTTGTCTAAACGAAATGTATGTACTTTGTACAGTGTATGTACTTGGCATGAACAAATGAAACAAAAGTTTCCCTGATTATGACGATACGATCTTGGCAACAAGTTTGGTTCTAGTTCTCCTGCATACATATATTTTACAACATATTGTACAATTTCCTACAAGACAAAAGTCATTTGAAGTCATTTTTAGTTTCGTTTTGCCATTCCGTTTTTAAACAATAAGTAGCTAACAAGTTTTTGTACTTAAAATGTACATTTTGTTGGGCCCACAACAGACATATATGGGTTAAATATGCCATTTCTTAGCTGTTCTTGGACTTCCAGCACTTTACTCGCACGTTCAGCTGTTTCAGTTAACACCTGATTGCAAAATATATGCATCTATATATTTATGGTATGAGTTGAATTAGTTGGATTTTGTATGCTACACGGCAACAAATAAGCTTAGAACAAAATTATGTTATTCTTTGAATCTTTAACGCATAATAATACTACAGTTCAAGATCTTACTAAACCAAAAATGCAGCTTAAACCGCTTTTCCTTGCTATAGAACTGCATGCATTTCCTGTCACCTTTAGCTTTTAAGATATCGAATTCGCAAGAAATTTCACTTAAAACCCATACGAATGGTGTATGAAGGCGTTGAAAGCCAAGTCAATCTCTGAGCCACAAAACCTATTCTAACATCAGGCAACACACTCACGCCCACCACACCTGAAATTGCCGCTGTGTGAGTATGCTGATGTGTTATCGTTTTGCATCGCATTTGCTCATTTCTATGTCTGATGGTATAATAGAAACGCATGCATATCGAGTAGAGATGAGGCACGACGGTCGCGGGCCCTAAAATCGAACTTAAGTTTAACCTCAGCAGCACGATAAGGCTCGAAAAATCACGCGGAATCCGTTAAATATGAGATGAACTCCCGTTACAATTCAATACTTATTATGTTGGATAGTAAGTACTTATCAGTGCTTCAACATATCTGAAAAATTATGCGATAAGTATATTTGCACTGTGTTTAAGGAAATTTATTCAATTTAAAATCAGGGATTGGAAACGAAACTTATTTCGCATACGGTTACGATACGGTAGTACCGGTACTCCTGATTCGGTAAACAGTTTTATTTTTTCAAAAATATCGGTTTTGATTCGAGTCACCGATATTTGTTTCGGTTTACCGGTTATATCGGTTCCTATACAAAAAACCGAAGAGCATGAAACTAATAAAGTGGAATCCTCGTACAAAAATCCAAAATGTTTGCCAAAAAGCGACCATTTTCAAGACAGTGTATGTATGATCCTGCTTGGGTTGCTGTGTCAGTTAGACCGACTTGCTTGTAGCCGAAATTGAGAAAGACAAAGAGCAAAAACTAGGCATATGTATGCACTCCCTAATGTAACGGCCCAGTATTTCACTCTATAACTTTTATGCTCTTTGATAAAAAGAGTGCCAAAAGCGAACTACAAAAAAAAGAAGTGGGAGCGGGGAACAGATTGTGTTGTCTAGTGTTTCACTTTTTATGGCAGCAGCAGAGGCACCATTAGCTTATTATTATGCGGCCCACAGTAATCGCAGAAGCTTAAGGAATTCTATGTTAAATGCATTTTAAATTTTTTTTTTTAAATATCTTTACTTCTTCGAAAGTTAAGAATGACGTAGATGAAAATGCTTCACAGAATAACGAAATGCACAACTTTATTTATTTCGGTGGTAACGATTACGGTGTGAATCCCTGTTTAGAATAAATCATATAAAAATTAAATCTAAATAGTATTGATCTTTGCCTACTGCTGCTATCAGTAAGTTTATTCCTTCAACACTCGTTCAAAATATTTCATGTTTTGACGGAGTAAAACAAAATTCGGATGGCATTGGGGTCACACCAGCACTTTTGGCAATGAACTTGGGAACTTATTTTTAGGGCCAGAGCTATTTAGTAGCACTTTTAAGCGACTACTTAGAGGAGAAGAAGAGAGAAAATCTGCCAAGCGTTCAGGAACTACATTAGAATGACTGATTGGTTCGGACAGTTGAGTAAGCTGTCCTTTACCAGCTCTTATACCCAAAGATTTTGTGAACTCCATGAAGAAATCTCGTAGCACATATTCGAGATGTGCGATGTTGCATTATTTTTGAAAAACCGCTGCGGTCACTTTTAATCACGTTGACACTGGCATCTCTTTCAAAGTTCCTATTTTTCAGTTTGATGCGAATGACAATATATAAGTTTGTTTTCATGGATGTTTGATTTTGGCACGAGTGTAAACTACTTTTTACCTGTGCTCGCTGCTTCACTCTCTCACCAAGTTTAAGAAAGTGAAAAAGCGAAGGGAGACTCAAACCTTGCTGTGGCTTTAACTTTACCGTTCTAACGATTTTTCAAATTCAAACGCCTGAGCGTTCGATTCGATAGTCGATACTTTTTTGCTCAGTGTAGTTATACTTATAACAGATGCGTGTTACGGGCTAAATACCGACCATACATATCGCATATAAGTATCGCACATATCAAACACGTCCAACACACACACACATGGCCATTCATGGCACTAGTCGCTAGTGGGTCACTCCTGCACATGTGTTTATGTGTGTGTGAGTGAGAGAAAAGAGTAATCCTTGGCGCTTTGCAGGTGTGAGCCATAGTGGCGCCGTCTTCTGAGCCTGGACCTTAGGCAGCGCCCAAGTCCGAACCCGCGTCCGGGTCCGAGTCCGAGTCCGATTCTGAGCCAGAGGAGCCGCAGGAGCATGTTAGACACGTTGCCGTTGGCAGGTGGCAGCTGGTGGGGCAACTAACGGCAGTTGGCCAAGGCTTTTTAATAAAACTTTTTTACTTGTGGCGTAATTAGTTGGTCGATAAAGCGAATGCACGAAACACATGCTAAGTGTAACAACTTCGAAAAAACTTCCATGAAGTCTGCCTCTACGGATGGCTTCTCTGTATCCTTTGTGTGCCTGCATGTCGGTTGTATGTACGTCTATTTAGGTAAAAGTTCTTACATTGTAGTACATACTTACAAGCTTACTTATGGCATATCCTTGTAATCATGCTGTGTACATGGCTTGGCATAAGTAAATTAGCTAAAAACCAAATTAAAAGCAAAGTTGCAGTTATTAAACCCAACTACAACCATTCCGAAAAACAAAGCATTGCAAGCAGTTCGGGTTGGCTTTACACTGGCAGTTTAGGAGTATTTACTGTAAGCTGCTTATGTTTGTACATATGTGTATTTATTTAATTGCAAAACCCTTAAAAAGCAGCACAATTTCGTACTATTAGCGCTCAGTTTATTTCCGAAATATGCTAGATTGTTGAGCATGTACTTAAGAAAGGTTCCATTTCTTTTTTTCTGGTTCGTTCCTCTTTTCTTCTGAATTGTGTTCTAAACAAAATGAGGGCAACATAATTATGTTGCGAGTCCTTGAGCTGAAATTTGAGCGTTATTAAGAGTTTCATTCTGCGGCTCATTAAATTATGTCCTCTTTGGTGGGTAACAAGTGTGTGCGAGTTTTCGTGTCTGTCGTGTGTCCCTTGGGCATGACTGTTGTTGCACATTTTGGGCACAGTCTGCTACATAAGATTTCACACGCTGTGCTTAAATTCACTTTTGTTGTAGTTGTTGTTTTTGCTATTGTATTGCTACTATTGTTGCATCTCTAAACTAGAGCTAGACCTGGCCTGGAGTGCCAACCAGCCAAGTGTATGCGTGTGTGACCGAATAGAAGCGTTGCACAACGAATTCGGCATGCTCTTTCCCAAAACTAGCATCTCTATATATATCTATAAAGGACCATTTATGTCTTCTCAGAGAGCCAAACCGCTGTTTGACAATTTGCTGGGCTTGTGGGCACAAACTGGGGCAATTTTCATCGTATTAGTAGAGCTTTGTCCCTGGGCGCTTAAATTTCCGATCTATGTCATAGAAGATTACAACAGGTTCCATCTAAGCAGATCATATCACATCTTATTTGAGGTATATTGAAGTACTATTTTTCATAGAACGATCTAACGTCTGAAGAGGGGATCCAAAGTGGCTGCAGTAATGTTCAATCGTAGATGTTTTTGTATAGTGAGCAACATGAACCTGCTTCAATGCTGCTTTTTGTGTCTTCAAGCCTTCGGCTTCCACTTCGGTCGTGTCGTTGTGAGCACATAACGAAAACTCGGTCCGTTCGAGCTAACGAGCACATGCCTGCTTTAAAGCTATTCCCTCACGGTTAGAGCTATGCTCTGTCGTTGGCTATACTGCTGCTGCCGACCCCTGCATAACACAACAAACCAAGTCACAGAGAAGCCCTTCAGTTATGCAGGTGTAACAATAATTTCATCAACTTTTTTCGAAATGCTGAGCTTGTTTACAACCCATTGATACATTGATAGGTGTGCGCGAAGTCAAGGCTATTTGAAAGATTTGGAAGTTTTGAATCGATAGAAGATAAGACATAATTGGTCGTATCAAGCGAGATGTTGCAGGAGCTTTTGCTGTATTTGCAAGCTTATCTGTGCTTTATTCAAGTAGGAGACACACATTATCCTTTTGGTGTTGTCAAGGATTTCGTCAAGCTTGGCATCACAGTCCAACGAAAAACGAGATCAGCATAGAGATCAAAGAAGGATCACTCTTGCCAATAGATGCTACTTCGGTCACTGAAGAACAATGAGTGTTAGAGACGTTCATACCGTTTTGCTTTATGGCGCTTTGAGTCCTTTTTCTTCAATAATTCATATTCCGAAAGCGCTCTTTATTACAAGGTTGTTTTCATCAAAAATCGATAATAAATTGCCAAAGCATATAATTGAGTAAACAATTTCCTACTAAAGAATTTCTCGAGCCGTTGAAACTTTGGCAAAAACGTATAAATTAGTAGCATACTTTTATGTGCTACTTTAACGTTTCGCTTTTCAATTAAAAAATTAATAATTTACAAAGTGAGCTCACTGATTAAATGTAGCAGTTAAGTATTTTTAAGCAGTCCTGCGTCTGACCAACGGTATGAGAAATAAGATATGCTCACAGCTTTTCATGTTTTCCCTAATAACCAAAGCGTCGTAAAAGAAAAGCGAGTGCAAAAAGGGGAGGAAAAATGGAAAAAGTGCTTTTAATATACACCCAGCAAAGTCGGGCAGAGAAATTTGGACTTTGAAAGGAGCATACAATGGCGAAACTGCTTCTAATTTAGAATCACTTCATTTTACTGTGTGCCCAAAATGAAAAAAAGCAAGGAAAATAAAGCGAGAGGCGACACACTGAACAAAAAAAGTGAAAAATCAGCAATGAAAGGCAGTAGCAGAATGAAAAGAGTAAACGCGACTTTTGGCACTTAAGTCGATGGCGACGGCGATGGCGACGGCGACTGCGATGGCGATGGGTGGCGATGTCATGGTGGCCCGCTGGCTAAAGTGACAGGTCCTGGCGTGGCCAACGGCGACAGCCGTGCTGCAAAGGATGTGGAGAATGGCGGCTGGCGCATGTTGTATGCTGTATGCTGAATGGCGTATGGTGGACACAGAATAAACTGGCCGCACTCAAAGTGCCAGTGACCGATGTCGAGCACAGATGCAGATGAGTGTGCCATCGTGCCTGAGATTTTGCTGGTTGCCGTGACGCTCTGTCGCGCGCAATAAGGCAACAGGCCAAAGGCCGAAGGACAGCAATTCTGCCATGGCGCCCCGTCGATGGCCATTAAAGCCGCCTTTACAATTAAAGCGTCACAATGACAAGAAAGCAAAATGCAAATGGGGGAGCCAGATGTAATATAATAATATACTTTTGCATGGGCAATATTGCCAGATCAGCAAGCAATCAACAGAGTTAGCTGCAAAATGGACTCATTTAAAGGGCATAGCATGATCCAACACGTTGGAGCACAATATGAAATCACGTATTTAATTAAACAGCGCCGGGACCAAATTAAAAAAAAACACAAAAAAGGACATTGGAGCCAGCAGTGTATTGTTGTTGGACGTCTCATTGTCGATGTCGTTGTCGTCGTGCTCGTTGTTGTAGTTATCGTCAGCGGCACCTGTGACGATGTTTGGTTCGATATTCAAAACGTTGCGTGGCTCTGTCTAATGAATGTCACTAATTTGCGCTACGCATTGCAAAAAAGGCAAAGCCAACTTATGGGCGGGGCTGCTACCAACAAAGAGCGAGCGAACGCGCCAAGAATATTGCATGCACACCTAAATGAGCAACCCAGCCAGCCATCCGCCACCCAGCAGACAAATGTGTGCGGAAACGATATTGTTTGCGTTGGTTCTCGAGAGTGTTAGTAATAAATGCCGCTAATTGCTCGTGAATCGACGACTAAAACTCTCGCATTCTCCATTGTTTGGTTTAGCGTGATTTTGGATGTTTTAATATACTTTTTATTTTGAAATTTCTAATCGGTTTCAAAGTTTAAACTCAAATTTTCCAAAAATTTGCAAAAGTTGAATTCACATATAAGTCGATTGGCATAAAAAACAAAATATTAAATAAAGCAGGGGACTCCGCCTGCTGCCTGCTTCGCTCGTCAACCACCTTGTTTTTAAGCCAACTTCTTACCCATATATGTATCTCCTTCTGTCGCCTTTTTCTCTTTCAATTGCCTTTTTTCCTAAAGCATCTCGGATTTTACACAAATCAAAAGAAGAAACGTCGTTAAGCCGGTCAAGCAGCTCACGAGTCTTGCGAGAATGTAATGAACGAAGAAATGAATACTTAAATTACTCAGTGTGCACGTCGCATAGTCACATATTAAAGTAAAGTAGCTTCTATGTGGAGGCTGCGATCATGTCGTGCAAAACCGAATTAAAAACAAAGCTTGATATTTCGACTCATGCGATAATCGCCGCATTCATTCATTTATTGTAAACGCGAATGTGCAAAAAAAAGCGTTTTGCGCAAACTTTTTAAAAACCTCGACTTTGTAACTCTTATACTTTTTGCGTATTTTGGATCTTGACCTAGGCAGCGGTGTCCCCGGTCTTTAATTCACTTGACTCGGTCAATGTTGTGGTAGAGCTCATAGCGTTCGTCGTTCCACCGCCTGCGGTAGTCGTTGCCAACACCTAAAGGGCCAACGATCTTCAGAAGTACTTTTCGCTCAAACTCTCCATGGGCGTTTTCATCAGACCGCGTCATCACCCTTGCCTCAGCGCCGTAAAGCAAAGCGGTAACTTTTTTTAGAGTATAAATTTCGTCTGTCAAGGGTGGCCTCTATTACCTACAACTACTTTAGACCAATGTAAGATATAGTGGTTAGAGTGTTGCTTCGCTCGATCTCCAAAGTTACATAGTTCTTCATTGTGATGGTGCTGCTCGCTTAGTACGATTAATGTTATTAATGTCTATACTAGCAACTTTTGTAGTTCAATACTGTCTCGTTCCGATGTACTTCGGCCTCTCGCAACACATTCTACATCACAAAGTTGAAGAGTTGGCAGAAGAGCGCATGGCTTTGTCTGTAGCCTCGCTTGGTATCAGAAGGCTCGGAAAAGCTCTTTCATATCTTAACGGAACCGCGTGTTTTGCTCAACGTCATTCTGGACTTTGCAGGGATACTGAACTCAGACAATACGGCATATATAGTACGCAAACCTTCAATAGGCTCTCAAATGCTGCTTTACAATCGATAAAGAGATGATGGGTGTATTTTCCAGTCCTTAGCTTAGTGTGAATATCTGGTCTGATGGACGTGCCACAATACGCTCGAAAGTCCCTTATATGCGACAGAAAGAAGACTAATACCACGGTAGTAAGCGGCTACCGTTCTATCACCTTTCTTGAGGACTGGGCAGGGGACATAGGGGGAATATTATTAAAGATTATCGCTTTCAAATGTTGCTTGCGTCTTAAAAGGTCCAATCGAAGAATCCAATATTTGATGACGCGGCTAATTTGTAGCGATTCACAGTTATGTTACGTCCATACTCAGTCATAGAGTAAACTTTCAGCTACCTTCGCTACGTTTTGGATGGATGGTCTAGTGTCATTAAGAAAATGTATACTGAGTTTCAAATTTGCGGATGGCATTGGCAATGATGGGTTTGTTAGACCCATGAGGTTTTTAGGAAGTTGCCTAAAAAATTGCACGACTTCCTGTTCCGTTCATACCAGGGGGCATCAGCTCATTCTCGTGCTGTTTTGTTGTGTAAGGTTTGGAGACTCTGCAGTCTTCTTTTGGCTGCGGTTCCCCAAACTTGAATGGTATAGGTTCAAGTTGGTGCTACAATACTTTCGCATAGCAAAATTTTTATTTCTATTGACAACTTTCTTCGACTGCATGGCAGCCATTCTATTTTTGCCACTTTTGCGCTGCATCTCGTTATGATCTTCGGAATGTTGCGGCTTAGTTGGGATAATAATCCCATTTAGTGATATGTTGGGCATGTGTTTAGCTGAATGTTGCTGCTGAATCTTATCCGCGGCTTCTTGTGGGAAGAATGTTGAGGATGGTATGGCAGCGCCGTCATTATGGGTAGCCGTTAAGTGTCTAGCGTTACTTGTCAATCAAGTGTGTATACTGTATACCGGAATGGGGCAAAAGCGCTTCCTGGAGGAACTGCCGCTTTGATTAAGCCCCTTTCGGAGAGCTCTCCCTTTATAGACACCTTGAAAGAGCTGTTTTAAAGAAATGCCTTGAGTACCCTATATTTAGGGGCAGCAAGCACAACTATAAGTTTCTGCCTGGTGCCAGATCTAAACTAAAAATTTTGCAATGCAATACTGCCGGTGTTCAAAACAGTCGTAAATCTGCTGTGCAACTCTGCGCACTTGTCTGGACGTGCGAATTGGTGACGCGGAAGAAAGGTTGCCACATTTGCATATTCTTGCGTAAATACTTTTTTCTATTAGAATTATCAATTTAACTATTATTAATTAAAATGACTACTACTACTTACTACATAGTGTGTAGCGATAAAGCTTTTGTGGTCTATAGGATTATAGCTTTAGTTTTTTGCAGGCTGACTGAAATAAAAACTTTTAGTTAAAAAAAATAAAAAATCCACAATGTTTTGACAGTTTGACACGAATCAAGCGTGATCTATCAAAAAATCTCTACTGAAATAAAAAACTCTAGATTGATCACCCGTTATAATGAATGCATGTAATGAGTTTAATTAATGGATTTGAGTAGAATTTTGTGAAAATTGTCTGCTGGGTTGCGCTGTGACAACCCTAAGGCAAGTTAGGTGATGGCGCCCGCCCGAGGCGCGCCAAAGTAAGGCGACAACCATGGCAACTAACCATAGCATGTGGCGTATATTTACAAAAAAAAAAAAGTAAAAAAAAAATAAAGTAGAAACTAATCGAATTTTAATTAACGTCTCTAACGGCAATTTTATGCGCTGGGCGCCAATCAAGCGCGCCATATTGACTGCTGCTCACCTGCTTCTCTCTCTCTCGCTCTCTCTCTCTATCGCTCTCTCGCTCTCTCGGCCGCTCTCTCTCCGCTTCTGCCCACATTCTCTGCCGACGTAATTTGGTTTATTTATTTGCTAGGTACGCTTCTACAAAATGACATTTGTTTGCGACAACAACAAGAACTACTTGTGTGTGTGTGTGTGTGTGTGTGTGTGTGTGTGTGGGCGGGTGTGATTGTGGGCGTGGCGGGGCGGGGTGTTAGCTGGAATCAAAAACTTATGCGCTTCTTCTTGTTGTTGCTGCTGAATATGCCTTTTATGCTGTCAACACTTCAGATGTTTGGATTTTCCAGCAGCCGCTGATAATGATGCCTGCCTAAGACTTCTTGCGACATCTTGACAGGAGAAGCAACAACAACCACAACTATGGCAAAAGGCAGCCTACAAATCTTCAACGCTACAGTAGTTGGTGCTACAGTAAATAATGCACTGGGCCGAATAGTAAACTTGCCTCATAATAAGCCATAAAAGTAGAAAGCAAACATTCTGCTCTTTGGCAATTAGTTTGTAAGTTGAACAAGACTTGGATTTTGGTCGGACTGCTGAACTTGTCAGGGCTCATTACAAAGCTAACAGTAATTACATTTGGCAGTATTTTTCCATTAACGATACATCAGAAATGCAGCGTAAACGTTAAAAGAAAAATCATTAACTGTATTTTGTGTTGTTGGCTTTTTTTCCCAATAGAGTTGCTGACGCTGCTTTACACTAGTTCACAGTTTATTCTAAATGAAATGTATTTAGTGCAAACGCAAAACACGAGTGCAAAATGTACCATACTTTCCGGCTGAACAATTAAATTTGGCTGCACGGCATGAAATGTGGCATAGCTTCAGGCCTCGCACTTTGCGAGTTAAGCCTGTGCCGCACATTGCGACGCTGCGCTTGCTGCTGGCAGTACCACTTAGCTGGTTTTTACTGTACTAAATATGTACTGGCTGGCTTTGGTAAGAGGGTGCTTCAGCTGCTTTAGACCCTGCCGCCGCACACTACTGCAGCCGTAATGCAAATGGAATCATCTAAATTTGCACGTATTTATGCCGTTGCAAGCCTCAACATTGCACGCTAAGGTGTTGGCAGCGGTGGCATGTGGCAGGTGGCAGGGTGTCTTGGCTTATAAAAAGAGTATGATGCAGGCAGCGACGCACAGTGGCTCTCTTTGGCCTGAGCAAAACTCAAAATTGAGTTGAAAGCATTTTGTAACATAAAAGTTCAGTATAAATCTCGACGACTCTGCTTAAAGATTCATTTGCATTTCCTTAAATAACACTCTGCGACAAAAGAAAAGCTTATGTCTACAACATACATTTTCCGGTAAATTTTAGAGATGCGAAATCAGAAAATCTCATATTACTCGGAAACCTTAATACCGATCGAGATGAATTGTAGCTCGAATTGAAGGTAATGTAATATCAAATCAATGTTTTTCGATTTTACCATTTTTTTTTTTTCGAAAATCGAAAACTTTAAATTATTCTTCAATTTATTTTTGAATTGAAATTAATTATATCAAAAATACAAAAAAATTGTAAATAAGTTATTTTGGAATTCGATATATTGAATCTTTGCGAACATTTCAAAACCAAATTAGGAAAATTGGTAGCGAAATGGCTTAGTAATAAAAAATGACACAATCGACCATTTTTATAATTACCATCGAAAAAACCAATGCAAACACTCTGCAGTAAAACATACCTTTTCCGGTAAATTTGAGGTCGCTGATTTCGTTTGACCGTTTTGAGTTATCTAAAATGGTTTTCGAATAAATGCTACCGATTGAGATGAACTATAATTTGAATTGAATGTAATTACCTATAGATTATATCCGTTTCTGATAGTTTTTCTGTATTTAGATTCAAAAAGTTGATCTTAATGAAAGGCCTATGACTAAACTATACCATATCCGGTCAATTGGTGGACGCTGATTTCAAATACGAAAACAGTTTTGTATTTTCTAGCACCGTTTTCGAATTATTGCTAAGTCGATATCGAAATTCCATATTTTGAAAGTAACGAAACCAACAACAATTCTCTTATTACTCGAAAACCTAACTACCGATCGAAATGAACTGTAATGCGCATTGAAGGTAGTTAGCTATTAGCTATATTTAGCTATATATAGCTATATGTTAGCTATATTTTAGACGGTTTTGGTCTTGATTCGATTGCGAGTTATAAGGCAATATTCATAAAATAATTTGAAAATTACAAAAAAATATATTGATTTTTTTGAGTACAAACAACAGTCAAAACTGGAAAATTTAGTTGACACTTAAAGTAAGTTTCTCATGGAATATGTGATTTGCTGACATCGGCACTCTCGAAATCTCGAATTCCAATTTGAGTTTTGTAATAGCGTTCAAGATAATTCAAAACGATTTCCGAATTCGACAAATTTACCTGAAATGGTATATTTTAGCCATTTTGCTCAAATTGATTTCGAAATGTACAAAGAGGATCAATATATCGAATCCAAAAGGAACATGTGACAAACTTTTTGTAATTTTTAATCTAATTACTTCAGAACTAAAAAAATCAAGAAAAATTTTCTCATTTTGAAATAAAAATTTTTAGTTAATTGCCCTGTAACTTTCAACTGAATTAAGGTAAAACCGTCTGACAGACATTCAACCGATATTTCATTACCTTTATTTCGAATTACAATTCATCTCGATCGGTAAGTTTACCAAGTAACATGAGATTTGCTTATTTCGCAATTCTCGAATTGCCAAATTTGTCGAAATAGCCTTAGTTCGAAAATGGTGCTTGAAAATTCAAAAAGGTTTGAGGAATCAAAATCAGACACTCCAAATTTTTGAATAATTATGTTTTAAACAGGAGTTTATTTTTTTTTGTTGCACAGTGTAATTATTTGTGCATTGTGTTTTATTTGTGGTCTAAGTACCAGAAAAGCGCGTAAGACAGATATCATGTCAAATTGAAAGAAAATCGTTTTTTTTTTTAATTGGAAACTTTGTTTTGGTCCCAATGCTTTTGATACCCAAGTGCCCAAGACAGAGCTGGACAGGATTTGGGTATGCATGATGATATAAATGGCACATTTAACTATCGGAGGAGTACAATACCTATTATCGATGGGCGGATTAAGCGGCACACTCGGAAGCTTAATACTCATGACATAATGAACTTCAATCTTACTTTTTTTTTTTAATAAACTTGGTTTTATAGTTATTCTTACAACAAATTAAATTAAACTTAGAGCAAAATAGGGCACTTTTTGGTCACTCTCTATGTCTGCAGTTCGCATAAACCAGGCGTCGTTAGTTAGCATGGGAAGGGTTTTTACTGCAGAATTCGGATCCAATCCATATCGCCAGCGAGTGGACGGTCACCTTGTTTTTTAGCGATAGCTTTTGGCTGGTTAGGAGCCATCGATGCATGATAATTGTGCTTTTAAGGGCGCCTGTGATGCAGGAGATATGATTGCCAGAGGTCAAGCGCCTGTCCAAGTCTACATTCAATTACTGCCGTGTTGCTCCAGCAGTTGGTACTGCAAGAAGACACCAGAGCAGAGATCTTGACGCACTAAATAAAACCAAGAGTACATTTGACTTTATGGACAATCGTAGACATATGAAGATCTAAGATTCTAAAAGAGTTCCTAAGTCAGAAATCTTAGGATTGCATGAATAATATAGTTAAACACATGAGGGCTGCCCCGACAATGTATTACAAACTTGGACGTAAGATTAAGAAAGTTATAGTTACTAACGTCGCTCTCATAATAGCTGATTACGAATTTTGTTGTTGCTGTTTTTTCTAACGTATACAGTACATTTGTAACTTCATATATATTTTTAACTGATTATCGCCTAACGCTTTTAGTGGAAACGTATATTCAGCAAACCGAAATCATTTTATCTTTCGAATGGGTTAGGTTTGACCTGTAAACGTTCCGTTATTGCGAAGTAATCGGTACCACACTGAATTTTTGCTTAGTTTACATTTTACTTAAAAATTATCTAAGAACAAAAGTTGGGAAATGAAATTTTTCTTCCAGCATTATCTTGTTCTTTAACATTGAATGACTCTAGCTGAAGATATACCTTAGAAAAATATATAAACACAAAATTTGGCATGAGGAAATCGCCAAATCCTGTGGAAGTTTTCACAAAACTTAACAAGTAGTATTACATTTGGCTGTCAATGTAATGACAGTGCAATTTGACAGAATCTTTGAAAAATGTAGTGCAATTTACTTGTTACGTCACACAATTTGCATCACGTATTTGCATACAAGTATACAGCTTTTCGTCACAAGATTTTTAACGCGAGTGGTTTTTTGTTTGTTTTCCGAGTCACTGTTTGCGTTAAAGCTAGTCGGATGGCGCCACTGTGCGACGTGCATCTGTCTGCAGCCGTGTCACCCGGGCAAGATGCAAACTGCAGCTAGCAGCAAGTTGCGCAGCTTCATCACGTGCCTGCCAAGAGACATACAACCCACATTGAGCATGAATGCGCCACCCAGTTGCCCACTTAGGGCGCTCACCTGGCCAGATCATGGCATCGCGTTGGGTTACTTAAATTAGTTACAGTTTATGCTCTATCAGCGACACGTGCAAATCTCCACTTTGGCACGCATCCAAAATGTTGCAAACGCTGGCATCAGCACGTGATTGGAAATAGGAAATCCGAATGAAATTATTAACAACAGGAGATTAATAATCACTCACACACGCACGCAAGCACACACACAGATAGCTGCCCATATACACAGCGATGTGTGTGTGTGTGTGTGTGTGTGTGTGGGTTTGTGTCAAACAAATGTAAAACACTTGTGTTCCATATGTATGTCGGCTCTATGACAATTTGCTTTTTAATCTATAAAATGAAATCAAATTTGAATTTCCCACACACACACACAAACACACATATGCACTCTGCATGTCCTACTTAAAAGTATAATAGTTTTTGAAGCAAAATAACAATATCTCCTACATATTTAGTTGCACACTTAGAAATGGAGAATTCTTATACGAGAATTTTAATATCTGCATATTATAATGCTTTGTTCGAAATAGTTTTGCTTCTTAGTCTGTTTTATATAAATATATATATATTTTTTTTGTGTTTTTTTGGTATCTTGTATTATTATTTTTATTTTCTGACACGACGATTACGTTTTGTATTTCTGTGTTGCTTTTGTTGCAATGTTGCAGTGTTGCATTGTCAGTCAGCCATTGGGGTAGATGCCTCAGACTTGGGTTTCTTGCTTATTCTGAATTGTAATTGCAACAACAACAAGAACGACAGCAACAGAAGGAGCTGCACGGCAATAGCAACACCAACAGCTACAGAAGAAATCCGCATTGGATTTCATCTCTCGACATTTCCGCGCGAATTCAACTCGCAAATGCCGCCAGGATGGAAATACATAATAACAAATAGTGAGATTAAAATTTTATTCAAATCCAGATTACTTTCCACTTCTTTGTCGTTGCAACCAAGTCTACTAACACACGCAAACACACACACACACACACACACACACACACACACATACACACACATACACTGTCCTACACATTTTTATGCATTAAATAACGTATTCTATGCCAACGCCATACACAAAAATGTAGAAATGTTCGTATTTGTGAAGCAACTGTAAGTTAATATAGTTATTCAACCTTTATTACAAGATAATGTTGCAAGGCATTTCAATTTAAAGTGTTTCAACTTAAATACTTCCTGCACAAGGCGCTGAGTCATGGTGACGATGACGAGTCTCTTACTATTGCCAGTTATCGAATGAAGAGCTTACCACTTACCTTCAAATGACCCTCAGATATATGGGCTTCAGCAGATTTTTAACTCCTTTTGGCTGCTGGTAAAGTGTATAAAGTTTAAGTCCCTGTAACGTCTGAGTATATACTATATGCCCACAAAGCGAAAAATCAACGTTCGCGATATGAAAACGCTTAAAATCGAGGTAGGTCAAAGGCTGAAAAAATGAATGTCAGTATGTATGTATGTCTGAATCCATTTTACTCGAAAACGAAAGGAATGTTTATGGTTGAAATATATATAATTGACCATAATGAAAAGCGTAAAACTACAAAAATTTACTAACTATTAATTTTTCCAAAAAATGTGCACAGAGTCTGAGAACACCTACTAATAAGTAGAAGTAGAGTTAGAGCTAGAGTTAGAAACATAAGAAAACTATGATGACGATGAAGATGAAGAAGAGGATAGACATTGGTACAAATATCCGCAGCTGGATTTAGGAGGATGACGATGAGGAAGAGGAAGCAGAAGAAGAAGAAAAAAAATTTGTTAAGAAAAGAAGAAGAGGATACGGAACAGGATGAGGAAGAGGATATGGAAGAGGATACAGAATATAATTAATTCTATACTATATTCTAAGTATAGAATCATGAAAATGTATTTCCTTTGAATGATAATATGAATGATTAGAAGACGAAATTTATGCTTTTGTGATTACATTGTTCCTGGTTCAATATATGCAATGCATTTATATCAGCTATATAGAATATATAGTATACATATGGCATATAAATTTTTCCTAATATACAATCACAATTTTCATAAGTACCAATATAAGAAGTTGAGTACGGCAAACTGACTTTAAGCTTGGTGTGGCCCGAGGACTACCACGTTGTTTCGGAGCAAAGCCACTCAATGTAAAGAGTCTAAACCAGCTAAAAAGTCAGCACATAACTAATCCACAAAATAGAAAACCTTCACCTTCCTTCAAAAGCCACACGCAGTAGCTTTTTCATCCATACGCACGACATGAACTAGACAGCGGAGCCGTAGAATGTCAATTCGCCGAAATATGTCAATAGTACACATTAAGGTCCCAAGACCTTCTGGATTACTTTCGGCCCAAACACTCAAATAACTAGCTTAGGCGGTATCGTTAACGCCATTGCCCTATAATAAGCCAGAGAAGTGCTCCCGCGGCTAAGGGTTCAGATTTCACAAAGATTCCAACAAAGACAGATATGGAAAATAAGGAGCAGACGAGGGTGTTGTGCCGACGCCTACGTTTCTGATTGTATGCATTATAACAAGTAGTGTCGGTTTGGTCAGATTATTATAATGGGTGTGAAAAGCAGTTTTGTGCCTTAAGTTTTCAAACATTTTCGTTGGAGTTCGAAAAAGCTATTATAATCTTCTGTGATAAGTTTAAGATCTATACAACGTATCGATTGCAGGGTTGCAACCGTCAATAGCTGAACTTAGTTTTCAATTAAATTTTAATATAGTTGAATTTTGCATTAGTTTATTATGAAAGGGGGTAAGCTAGTACATTTTACGCAGATACGGCTTAAATTTCAGTTGTGAAATCCCTTCGCCATTGCTTGAATGTTTCCATCTGATTTTGATCATTTTCATCAAAAAGCTGCACGGATGCATCATAAAGCATAGTTCCTTTAGGTTTTAGGTCAGAGGGTGATGGGTCTGTGTTCTGTTAGAACATGGCGAAGCCCTCTGATCACTGTCTCTACATTACATTAACCAAGCTGACGCACAACCTCCACGTGGTGCCCCTAGATAGCTGCCCAAATCCTCGTTCGGTGTTAAGTCCGTGAGTGAGTGTCAGTGTCACGTTAATAGCAATGTTATAGCTTTTGATGTTCTGCTTCTCAACAAACCAAACACTTCATTACTTGAAAAGCCTCTGCATAGCGAAGATAGCACTTGGTTTCTTTTGAGCAGAAAAAAATTAAGACGAAAGCGACACTGAAATAAAGTAACGGTAAACCGTGGCAAGAACAACGAGTGCAGCAAAGGACACTTGCATGGTATAATAATGACAAAGTAAGAAGCACCTACTATTACACTTCTTGTGTGTATGTATTTCACTCTGCAGATTAATCTTACCTTGTAATTATTATACCATGCAAGTGTCCTAATTGAATGCTCAGTTGCGCTTTCACTGCTACTTCAACTGGCTTCTGCATCAGTTTCCTTCTGCTTTGCTTTTGCTTTTTTGCTTTATCGGCTTGTCACTTGCTTGTGCAGTATTTGTTTTGTTCCCAAGCCCTTTCCTCACAGAAGAGTGCGAGACAGAAGGTTATGAAGAGGTTGAAAAGTCAGCCGAAGGGCTGCAGCTCTCTAGTAGATACATTCGTGAAAAATGACATGGCTATGTCAACACTCGAATCGACGCTAATCCTGAACATTTTGGTCTGCCACATCTACTGCTCTCTGTCACAAACGTTCCACTAATCTAATCCTCCTGTTCATCGGTACATACAGCAATGCACAAGGTACTGCTTTGCATTCAGATCGCACTGCTTGCCAACTAGACAAATAGAGAAAAACCTGCCTGATTTTTATATATTGCAACAAAAATCTATAATGTCCTTGTGTATAAAAATGTGAGTTCAAATTTACTAGATAACAAAGATAAGAATAAGCAATAGAAATGGTAAAATTACTAAAGGTAGCATCTACTGTGGCGCATCAGAGCATTATACACGTGTAGCAGAATAGCAGGAAAGTCATGAGGAATGTCGTCCAAAATCATTAGATGGCTTTACCTGATGCTAATAGGACAAAGAGCAAGAACAAAGGTGAACTCAGTCAAGAACGTACTTATCAAAATACATTGGCTGGCCTGTGTATGTATGACAGGAGCAATAAAAAGCGCCATTGGAAATTCTAATGGATTTAACACCACACCAAACAGTTATTGAACTTCAAATGACAGCAACCATACTACGGATGTCGGTGGAGGGCACTGGCAGGGGCCAACTAATCAGCGTCCGTGACGCCGACGGGCTTGGGTTGCTCCCAAAACCCAGTGACGGAATGGACATTGAATACCAACTTGGGTTTTGGTATGGCGAAATCGTAGGTACTTGTATGCAAATCATAATATACATATGTAATAAAATTTATGTGACGAGATAAAAAACACTGTATATTGCAATATTTTTCTGTGATAATGGAATTCGAAGCACATTTTTAGAGGTTTAAAATTTTATAAAAAAATAACCAGCATTTCGGCAAGCTGTAAAAAGTTTGTAGGACGTCCAATTAGACCACAGTGCGATAGGAAATTCAATTTGTAAATTTTGAAAAGGCTATAACTATTTAAGAGTATATCCAATTTATTTTATGTTGGATTTGTATTCACGCCCAGATTCCACATCTGCTTTTATCGAAGCCCCTATATCTTCCAAACTATTAGCTAAATTAAAAAATTTGATGCAGAGAATCGGGAGGCTTATATAAGGGGCTTGGGTTCTGGTGGAACAGGGTGAAAGCTTTGGAACTCCATTCACCGGGGAATGGCCAGGGTGATAACTGTCTCTACCTTAACCAAATTGAAGCGGAGCATTTGTGGCTTTTGAAAGAGAATCTGCCAGGGTGGGTCTGTTGGTAAATGAGAGCAAGACGAAGTATATGCTTTCATATAGCAGAGATACACAGCTGTTGGACTCTCAGATTGATGTTGAGAACTATACTTTCGATGTTATCAAGGGTTTCGTCTACCGTGGCACCACCGTCACAAAGTACTCCGTAAGATCTTTGGCCCTCTGCACGTTGGCAACGACTATCGCATACGATGGAACGACGTACTCTACGAATTTAGATCCAGCGGCACCGCTGGTTAGGTCATGTTGAGCGTATGCATGAAGAAGCTCCTGTGAGAAGGGTCTTCAATGCGGTTGTCGAAGGGAAGCGACGAAAGGGCAGATCATGCCGCCACTGGAAGGACCAGGTAGGGAGTACGCTAGCTACCTTTGGTATTACCAATTGGAAAAGGCTCGCGCAAAGCAGAGACGCCTGGAGGAGAGATTTGCATTAGGTGGTAACCCGGTAACGGGTTGTTATGGCCAGTTAAATAAGTAAGTAAGTAAATAGAAATTCAGTAATTTCTTATTAATAGTTACACAATCTTCAATTGTATTTCTAAAACATTAAAACTGCCTAAACAGTTGCTCGACTGTTAGGAACTTACTGGACACAGCATACATAAAGGTATGGGCATCTTCAGCTTCGGTACCTGCAGGCTCTGTGGACTTGAGAAGGAATCCTACCAGCACATTCTAGCTAAGTGTGCTACCATGTCGAGACGAAGGTTGACGCTCCTAGCTGGACAAAGAGAAAAAGGACTGACAGTGGAGCTGTAAGCTAAGTAGTGGGCACTATAGATCTTAGAGGTCGCAGTGCTTTATTCCCCAATAACATTATTATTATTATATACTGTGGCAGTAGTTATGGCAAGCATTTCCTTATTACATTTTTGAGTTGTGATATTGCTTTCGCTGGCCTGGCAAGCCGTTGGCTCTGGTCAGCTTGCTGAATTAATATCAATCATCATCATCAATCAGTTGACTGATACTTGGCGATTATGGCTATAATAAATGTGTCCTTGCCCTATACAGTGGCTTGTTAATATGCAATTAATATTGAGCTGGAGGAGCTCAGTTCGCAACGTAATGAAAACTGTCATTAATTGCCATTAGTAGGCGATTGATTGGCTGGGAGAGCTCACTGGATGATTGGATGGATAGTTGGCTAGCGGATACAATGGCATGGCATTGATGGCTTTGTGTGCCGAGCCAGATACATGAATGGTTAAGCAATG
The DNA here is from genome assembly GCA_035041775.1 of Chymomyza caudatula. Classification (NCBI taxonomy): domain Eukaryota; kingdom Metazoa; phylum Arthropoda; class Insecta; order Diptera; family Drosophilidae; genus Chymomyza; species Chymomyza caudatula. Next base: position 788,936 of record JAWNKW010000148.1, read on the forward strand.
TGGAATAACAAATTATGTTTTTAATTGCAAAGAAAATATAAATTATACATTTATTTATTTATCAAAATAATTATGTGTTATATATTTCTGGCATGTGTAAAGGTTACAATGAGGTTAAAATTGCCTTTATGTGCACATAAATATTAATCTGTGAAATTGCTTCTGGAACTGAAATGAATTCAATTGATATAAATTCAATTGCATTTTACATGGTGAATAATCACAAAAATCAATGAATGAATTTTAATTTTCTTGCGTATATGAACGAACTTCCTTCCTATTTTGTTGCTTCAGTGTTCCCATTCTTAATGTAACAATACAAGAACAATGCGCGAAGCCCCAAAAAAATAAAAAATATAAAATATACTATGTACAATGTGCTCCATATAGTAGCTAACAATAAAAAACAAAAAAAGGTAAAAAAAAAAAAGTTTACGAACTGAGCATGACATATAAAAGCGCCGTTACACGCTTCTTGATTAATTCCCGACAATTTTTGGTCACAGTAAAAAGTAGAATTAAAATAGGAATTTCATGCGTCATGCTTGAACTTTTTTTAATTTTTTATTTTTGGGTACTTTTGAATACCGCTTTCACTTTCAACTCATTCTATTTTAACGAATGCACAACAAGCAAAAGAGATTGAAGGAAAGCAAAGAATGAGGAGCACAAACTTTTCGAATATTTAATTTGCAGTTTAATTCTTTTATTTGAAATATTTCTTCTGCGCATACTTTGACGCTCCGCAGCCGGGGAAAATAAACTTTTGGCACGGCAAACTTACGGGCTACAAAGACAGACGTAATGCCAACGAATTTCGGCTCAATAATTGGCAGCCATGTTTTCGGTTTCCGTTGCAGTTTAAATGTCAAGCAGAGTTAAATTGTTGGGCTTATAACAATGACTACAAGTTGAGTTTCTATACAAAAAACAAGCTGCCGCAATAATTGTGAAATATGTGAAATGACGCAGGCTTAAAATTGCTGCAGATGTGCCAGATATGCGAGCTTAAAACTTAAACTGTGTGGCAACGCTGAATTTGCATGCTTTATGCAGTTAAGATTTTGTAGTATAGTGTGTGTGTGTGTGTGCTATGACAGTGTTATGCATAATATGTAATCAAAAGGAATCTTTTGCAACCTCTTTTAAGCTAAACGAAAATTCGAAAACTGCAAGTGACCCCATTTCTATCAAACTTTAGTTTACTTATACTTGCATTATCCCTGATGATGTTATAAATTCATGTTATGTGCCATGTGTGTGTATGCGTGTGTGTGTGTGTGCAACAATAACAGTAAAAATCTTTTTTTATGCTTCTTGCCACACTGCACACAAAACGGTTTATTAAAAATCATATCCCTCGCAGCAAAACCATTGTCAGCAACATTATCAACACAATTAAGAGAAAAATTTCCCTCGCTAACAGAGACTGTTGCTGCCACTAACTGTAAAACAATAGAGAGCCACTGTAAGCAACAGTTGTTTCTGTTAAGTAACAGACTCTGTAACAGCATCACTCATTCATTCATTTTGGGCTTCTACTTATGCTAAACCTTTGAAAATGGCGCTTAAGGACAAATTGCTATAGAAACGAAAATAATAATTAATAATTCAACCGTCTAAATGCATACATATATAATGTTACATTTTAAGATCTGGCGTCTTTAATTAGTATTAACCTTGTAATGTGTTTTGACTTAAGACCATTTTGTAAGCTGTTGAAGCAAACTGATTTGGGTTTCATAGGACCCTTGGAGGCGTATTTAAACACGCAGCACTTTAGGCAAATGTAGAACTTAGAAGATAGTAGCATTTGTGAGTCGCATTTTACAGGCTTTTTCATTTCGCTACAGCTCAAAGTGTATGGCATTATATCGTCAACAACTTTCAATACCGTAGGACCCCGTGTGGTGAGCGGTTTAGAGAATACCACCACAGCAGGTCAAAGCTTGTCGTATGAGGCGACTAACAATGACACTGGGTTCTTTCGAGACCAGAAGGCCTTAAAAGGATTGCGCGTAGGGTTCCGCCGCAACCCGATAACACGAGTTGTTAAGGCCAGTTTAGAAGAAGGGTCCAGTTAAAGCCCAGCATTCTTGACCTTTGTCCTGAAGTGCCTATCGTTTCTATCGCGAGAACAGTCGATTGTAGTAAACATCGCTCTACAACTCTTTTGAAGGCCCAAAATGATATGACAGCACCGAAAACTTTGTACACAGAGACAAAAATTACATCCTCAAAATGAGTTGCCGTGTACCCAATATGCGACAGTGGAATACCATGTACCCTTTTTTTCCCCGTAAGCACTAAATCCAGCATACGGTAAAATGGGAACGAAAGTATTTTCTTTACAAGTTTAATATGACTGTAAGCATTTTCCTATTGCGAAGTTCCAATTGACAAGTTTTCCTATTGGGAAAAATTACTTTCATGCCCATTACTCCAGTATTCTTGGGTCATTGCCGATGAATTTTGTAACATTGATCAAAAATACATTTATAAATGTCTGTGGCAATTTTCAAATTAATATATGGTTGAGTGTGGCAGTAATTAAGGTAAAAGGGGGAATGCAGTTTTATCGATTAGGGTCACACGAGTCTCCACACAAAATTTTGTAACTCTAGCTCACACGTAACCATATCTACATGCAGTGCAATTGTGGCACAGTTTATAGACGAGGGGGAGTGGGGGGGGGGGTTAAAATTAGCATATTTTTGACTATAACTTCTGATGTATTTATCCGATTTCGATCATTTTTTGAACGTAGATGCACATAAACTCGACGCACATCTCTGTCGAGTTTTGAAATGATAGATTGAACGAAGCGGCTGTAAACCGCAAAAATATGTCACAGGGGAAGGGAGAAAGATATCGACATGATTCGACAAACTTCATCTTTCCGGTGTAAATGCGCATCGTTTGTTAATTTTTTGTTCCTCTACCTCTTATGGTGTCTGACATCTAGACGTTCATACGGAAGGACGAACAAACGGACATGTCTTTATCGACTCGACTATTGGTCCTGACAATTTTTGCCCATGGAATATATGATATGCCGCGCCTCAGGGTATAAAAACTGCGTAATAAATTAACAGTGTGAGCGAGACATGTCGCATTTACTGTTATCTATTCTACTTCTTAACCCAACTGAAATATTTGTCTATTTGGAAGTACATTAGTTACTGTATCTAAGTTGGCTTAGACTCGAGGTCGTGAGTTCGATTCCCACTATGACAGCATGTATGTTCGGTTTAATGCTGGAATAGAAATGTTTCTTTCACTAATTTGTTCAATTGTCCTCGATCCTATTTATAGAAAAATTTAATAAATAAAATATACAATAATTAAAAAAATTTCAACTGTCACGATTGGTAATCGAACCAAGGACCTCTTGTTTCTTGGGCAAGCTGCTTAACCTCTGATCGACGCAAGAGTACAAAAAATTCTCAAAAACATAAAAAAAACAACTTATGATGAGTATTTGCAAACTCATAAATTGTACTCAAAATGCAAATTTTTTCACTTATAATGAGATTGAGTACAATGTTCTTGATTAATTTTCTCTGTGTATTTACAAAAAACTAATTTTTTTGATTTTTTTTATCTTGAATATTGTGAGACGTTGACAAAGGATTTTGAAAAGTATCTTAAAGTGTCAAAACAAAATTTTTTACCAAATTTCTCAAATGGGGCAATATCTGCTCCCGTGTTCCCCCAGCAGCAAATTTGCGGACTGCAAATGTCAAAAATGTACTGATTAAACCCGCCTTCATCAATAAACTGCTTCAAAATTTCACTACAAGTAGTATGGATATATGTCAGCATCATAATTAAAGATTTCCTAATGTAGAGTAATATTGTATTAAAATGTGAAACGTCATATATATCGTTTTACTTGATAGGAACAAATGAAATACTCAATTTTTTCAAAAGGGATTAGTCTTTGGGTTTGCTGCAGCGTATTCCAGGCGGAGGTACTGGCGAAAAATAAGGCACTATCATGACTTCGAGACTCTAATAACGTTTCGGCTATCAAATCCATAAGTTCAAAACCACCAAATTCGATAACGACTAAAAACTGTCCCAAATCTCCGCATAAGATAGTTGACCAGTTCGTTTTTAGCATGACATGACCGGGCTTATGGGCAACCGGGTCATTGAAGGGGAACAACATCGCTTCTAGACAAAGTACAAAAAAACGTGCAGTGCACCTAAAAGTATGCAGCCAAAATGTGCTCTTTTTATGCGTTTAGTTTTGGTGTCTACTTTCTACTTACATTTAGTTCTAACTTCGTACTTTTAGTCGTAAATTATATTATTCATATTATGCTTATTAGGGCATATATTTGAAGTTTAAAGTTATGGAATGATCGTTTTATTGCATTCTTAAAGAATAGTATTGGATATAGTGTTGCCGTCTACTATAGACCACGATTATCTTTACTTAAAACGAGCCATGTGTTATTTAAATTTTAATTACTATCTCCTAAAATGTCATCACATCTCCCTTTACAAGCAGATATCCCTTGCACCTAATTTCCGCCCATACGCTTATTTTCCAAACTCTAACCAAATTCCTTTGTCACCTAATTGTCGAGCAGTTCAGTTGTGCGTCTTGACGCACGTTGGCCGGACGGTAAAGATACTTCTTGTTGATGCCAATTTATAGTAGTGTAATTACCTAAAGAGGCAATAAGACTTTCGTGTATTTGCTTAATCGTTTGTCATTTACATTTTAATACATACATATGGCACCAATGCCAAGTATCAAAAACCGAATATCGAATTCCCTTTCCAAGTGAACCATTATTGCTATGAAGTGCTGATGGCTGACTCTTTAGATAAGAAGAGAAATCGTTGGAGCGTTATTCGCGGCTTAAACCATAAAACTTATGTAAAAAGGTTAGCATTTTGTGCCAAAATGTGTAGCAGACAGTCTTTTTATATGTGTAGCGAAAATGCCACTACAGTTACTTTGTATTTCCCGATAAGCCAGCTTCTTTAATGGTTAAGTGTGCTTAGGGTTTGAGACCCACCGCACGAATCACCATTCCCATTGAAAGACACAAACCATGCCTCGTTTAAGGATACCACTAAAGTTGACGACAAACGTGTAAAAGGTCTATGACTTGAGAAAGCGAGTCTTCACAAGAAATGTCCGATGTGTAAGGCAGATATAGCTGCCTGACTGTGACATCTACTAAATGTAAATTATGTGCATAAACACAAATGACATACATACATACATGAGCGCTGAGCGCTCTCCCCTCAAGCTGGACACGATCATGGTGGAATGAAACCAAGGTGTGCTCACTCGTGGTTGGTGCCTCTTAAAATAGTAACCAATTTAGTCTACTTTTGATAGATGTAGTGAGCAATTTTATTTTTTGTTGTTGTTACACATGCATGCACACATGTCATGTAAGCGAAAGCACACACATTTTGGTAACTGAAAGAAGAAGAGTGAGCACAACTTTGTTTTATTCCATCATGAACAAAGCTGAACTGAAAGCTTTACTTAAAGTTTAACAAAGCTTTTGGCGTGCGTACTTGCATAAATGTAGTACAGTGTCCGGCACATATATTTTGGCGAAAACGAAATTATGCATTTTTGTATTTAACCCTTAGTTGGCTTTATAATATAAAGTTTATATAACATTCGGTACATCTTGCTAATGCAAACTGAGAATAATTTAATGAACATTTTTTCATAAGAGCTGAACAAGATATGAATTTAAGTTATTTTCATTTGCTGGCATAAGTATTTAACATATAAGAAATAAATAATTTTGATGAAAGTTAAAAAAAAGTATTCGCCTTTAGCATCAATAACTGGGTACAGAGTCCACTAAATTATGAAGGATTTGTAAGGATATCTCGTGCCAAGTGGAAGTGATCTCTGAATTTGTTTCGTTACGGGTTTTAAACAAAGGAGCAATTTTGTTACGTTTCATGAGAGACCACACGTTTTCGCTAACATTTAAGTCTGGACACTGAGGTGGCCAGTAAAGAGTTTTCGCACCAGCACCCTTCAAAAATATGGTTATCATCTTGTGATTCCTTTGCGAAAGCCAATATTTTAAGCTTGTCCAACTTTCATATGTTAGGTATCTTGCTTGATTTGTATGTCTCACTAATTGGACTCTTTGCTTGACTCTCTCGTTTTAACATGCCCCTTTATTTGACAGTTCTTATCAGAAAAAGGCTCGATATTCAAAAATAAGTTTCGTCAATATATATATGCCAACCATTGTATGTTTGTTTTTCAGCACGAAAAGCTCATTATCAAAATCAGGAAAAAGTTCAGTTTCATCCACTTGGCAAAGTTAAGCACACTATTATTGTGCGTGTGTGTGTAGTGTAATAATTTTAATATTGGATAGAAAGTTTAGAAGATATAGGTAATAATGTGTCAATTTTCGCTCTATGTTTATAGAATTTCACTTTTTATAGAAATATTAAAGTTAACATTTATGTTAGCCCAATATAGTACGTTAGGCTTATAAACCAAACAATGTTGACCTTTCTCCGAATCATCCTCCCGACCCTCATGCATCTTGTGCTGCTGAATGTTTGCGCCTAACTGTCCGTAAGCTAAGCTTAACCTAGCTTTTGTTCTTGTTCTCTTAAAGTCGACTTTCTGAAAAGCTACCACTTTCACAACAGTGCATGCATGTGCGTTTTTTCCTGGTCTTTTTTCCTCAATTTTGGCTACGAGTGAGTCGTTCTAACAGAGACAGTAACACAAGCAGCCTTACAAGTACACTGTCCTGGAAATGTTCGCTTTTTAGCGAAAAAAATTGAATCGAAATTGAAATTTTCACTGTCAAGCATTCTACTCCATTACTTTCATGCTCTTTTGTTTTCTGCGTTATGACATGACATTATTAACCCTAGATGGTTCTTCTTATTTTACATACACTAAAGTGTACTTTAAATAGTTACAACTTACTCTTTTCATTAAAAAAAAAGTTTACTTTTGTATTCTATTGTTTTAGTTGCTCGATTTTTTTATTAACTTAAGCTGTGATTTCAACCTTTTGCTTGAAACATTAACTAAAAATATCAATTATAAGAGCTGTACTTTTTTCACAACTTTTCAAAGTAAAACTTTTCGAAATCACATAAATAGGAAAGTTAGCTAAAACTCTAGGTCACCTTTATATCTTAATTATAATACTTAAAACTAATAAAATAACTCAGTTTCATTAATATTGTTTGTTTTTTTATACAAGAGGTGCAAAGGTAAACACACGCGATTTTTTCAATATACCACAAGATAATTTTTCTACACTTCAAAGTTGAATAGAATGCACAAATTTGTTGTTCAAATAGCTATATTTATAAGCGACTTGGGTAATGAAATCGATGTAAACCAATTATCCATGATGACATTTGTCTTGTATCATGTATGGATTTTGGTCCCAAAAACTCACACAAAGGACCCCACGCAAACTAATACTTATCCAAAATGTACGCAGCTGAACTTCTGGGCACTTTAACTGCTTAGCAACGTCTAGAACTATGCTGAATATGAGCTCGATGTAAAGTTCGACATAAAAGAACTAGAACTATTATTTATTTACCCTTTTACTAGCGTAAATTCTTATGAATAAACTGTGTTAAACTGTCACACTGCTCGAAAAACTTGTGCAGAGATGAATAATAAACACCCAGCTGCCCTCTGTTCTCTTGGCCAGAAGAGATGCTCAGATGCAGCTAGGCTTTAAGCCCCTTAAAACGAGTTCTGCTGAAGCTGCGGCAACGAAGAAAAGCAGCAAACGGCAGAACACTTCATCTGTTCAAGTAAACTCACTCTTCATTTTCCAGTTACCAAAATTTGTTTGAGGGAAAACTCAAAGCTGTGTGTACACAGTGCATACAGTCGCATGCACACATACTTACCACAACTGTCAGAAGTACACTGAAAAGTAACACAAACGAGGCATCATGCGTCGGGTCCTCTGCAGAAGGAAGCTCAAATTAGACACTTCCTAAGCAGCTTATCTGAGTTGTCTACAATTAGCACCAAACAAATCGCTGGCAACATTTCAGTAACTGATTTGTCCTTCAATTGCCTCTAGAGCAGAAAAAAGAGTGAAAGAAGTTTTGGTATTGCAACGGGTTGAATTCAGACCTAAAAGTGCTACAAACTAGCCTGGCAGCCGTTCTAATCTAACCTAAACATAGCCATATATGCGGTCTGTTTTGAGTCTAATACGAAAAAAACTATGTTTGGTTTTCTCTCTTTTGAAGAAAAGAAATTAGACAAAAGCTACTTGAAATTCCGATTGACTTAAAACTATTTGAAAGTGCTCTTGACTTGTTTTACTGTTCTATAACAAAAACAAAATAACTGTCAATTTCTTAAATTCTTCTTCTTAACTGCCATAACAACCCTTTATCGGGTTACAGACTGATGTAAATACATTCTTTCATTGGAATTGTGGTTTTACACGGTGGGTCCCAAACCCTACGCACAACCCTTTCAAGGCCTACTGGTCTCGAAAGAACCCAGTGTCATTGTTAGTCGCCTCATACGACATGCTTTGACCTGCTAAAGTGGTATTCTCTAATCCGCTCGCCACACGCGTGTGTGGTTAATTACTCTTGCATATTATTGTATCTATGGACTTTTGACAAAACCACTTATTTCGAAATAAGATAATTTCCCAGGATTTTTGTTATGAAAAGCACTTTTGAAAAGGGATATTTCAATCTGTCTGGCATCTTTCTGCGATTAAAGGGTCAAAAGTTATAGAGTAAGTCAAATCAAGTTTTCTTCGAATTTATAGAAATTGCGTATGATTTTTTCGCTCTGCTGTAAAATTGCTGTTTTAGACATAAGTCAAAAGTCCACAGATATCAATGCTGTAACCGGAGTTGCTTTTTGAACCAACACATATTTCGTTCGATGTTTGTTTCGATATATAGAATGTTTTACCTCAGTCGGCTCAGAGAGGTGCTTGAATTAGGGTTCGCAACCCTGCTAGTAAATACTCATATTTGCATTTACACAAATGCTGAATGCTTAATTAAATGTCTGTCTGTCTGTCTGTCTCTTCACTCGCTACTTGAAGTTACACAGAACTTCCGTTTGATACGTGAAACTTAAAACCGCACACTGTATTCTTTTGGCAATTCAGAGTCATATATGATTTCGTCCAAAGTTATGTTCAAATAAATTAGTGCGAAATCGATTAGTTAATATGCAAAGTAATTAAAAGTACACTCTACGGTGAATATATGTACACACCATGTTTGCTTTTTAGCACAAACTACAAGTAGTATGCAGAACTCATAAGTTTGAGAAATTTGTTGCATTTGTGCAGAGTTTGAATGCAACTTGATTACTACTACAAGTAAAAACTTCATTAATATGAGTTCAACATTCTGTGTTGCACTTTGAACGCGTTTGGTTGGCAAATGGAGCGCAGCTTGAGAAAGTTATTAAGTTCTCCCTCAAACAAGATCGAATAGTACCTAGTAGTGCAACTTATTTTTGCCTTCGTCTTAGTCTAGGTTTTTTTCTTTCTGCCCCCCAAAAAGCAAACAAAACATTATGTGCGCCGGAAGGGAAGCGGGCATGTAAAGGGGAAAGGAATGTTCAGATGACTGGCTCCATGACTGACTGACTGCTGGGGCCTGTGGATAAAAGTTCGCGTACAGAAATGTATGAAATTCTGCTGATTTTCTCTTACCATGTGGCAAATGGCGACGGCAGCAGAGAAAGCGACGTCGACGTCAACGTCAACTGCGACGTCGACGTCGACGACTATGCTAACTTTGTTTCGAGTTCCTTAGTTGGGTGGGCGTTGACTTTGCCGGGGGCGTGTGCTGTGTGCTTGTAACTAATTTACGTATATGCCATATGAGCGTGTCGTAGTGTGTGTGTCTCTATGTGTGTGTATGTGTGTGTGTGTGTGAGTTTGACAGAAAGTATTTGAAGTGCCGCCACTGTCAGGCCAAAAAAGTTCGTGTTATTATTATGTATGTACATATTTTTGTGATGCCATCGGTCCGATCCGACGTCTACGGCCCGTACTGTTGTCTGTTGTCTGCTGCCGGGTGTCACGATTACGCCTGATACAAGTTTGTATAACTTTTGCCACCATCTTCCAAGTCGTTCCTCTTATTGTACCACGCTCTTCATATTCTTGTTAACAGAAGTAGTGCTTCTGCACCACCAAACAAAGTGGTCCAAAAACGTTCCAGCCCCAAAACTTTGTCCGTCAGCAGCATAGGGTATTTGCGCATGGGAGGGCCAAACTGGAAAAGGCATCATCAATTACACTGAAACTATTTGTTTACTTAAAAATGTTGTTGGTGTTTGCCAGAGCGCGCTCACTTGCATGACGTCGGGAACCAGAAGCCAGGAGCCAACCCTCCCGAAATTGGTGGTCTTCCTTTGTAAACAACACTCACTCTTATCCACACACAAATACATGCGTATACCTACACACATACACACACACTTCTAACGTATTGCATATACTCTGGCACAGTTGGCACTTGCCTTTTGCCGCCTCTCAGGCAACGGTAATGGCTTACTCTGAACATTTTCTTCTTCTACTGGTTTTCATTTCGTTCTTTCTTTTTTTCAAAGGTTGCCGCCGGCTGAATGTTGTTTATGAATCTTGAGTGCAAACGAAGGCGATGACAGCGAGCGTGAACGCAAGCGTCAGAGTTCCTACCCAGCAGACATAAACGAGCTCGATTTCAATTTTCAAAGATTCAGAAAACTGACGAAAACCACTGTCGAAACCGTTAGTGAACGCTTCTGGGCTTGGTTAAGAGTTTACCATATGTACTCGATTTAAAGCTTCTTTTCGAGTTTGTGTAACTCAAGGCGAAGGAGCTTTATAAAAATGCAAAATACTGGTTTCAAAACTGTTACACCCTGCACATATAGCGTACAGGCAGAAGAAAGCGACGGCTCATACCAGAATCACAGTTACCAACGTCTATCCAACCGTAAGAACAAACAAATCTGGCGGATTTCTCATATAAAACTAGCGCCATTAAAATTCACCGAAAGATGATAAAGACACAACAACAATGAGTGATATATTGTGCGAAGATTGTTGGAAGAAAAACACTTGTTCTCGATGATTTTACGAAAGAACGAACAATTTTTACTTTGCATCAATCCGTCTAATTTCCAAACCCTTGCCAGGAATTTTTCATCAATCATTGAGTTTCTGAAGTTAACGTTGAAAAGTTTTGGTGTCTCCGTATTTACAATCAAAATATATTTAAAACATAAATGTTGCTGTTGATGGGAAATAAAAAATGTGAAAAGTGTTAAGTTAAATAGGAACAAGATGCGATGGTTAAGGTCTCAATTTATTCTTATTCTTCTTAACTGGCCATAACAACCCGTGTTATCGGGTTACGGCCTGATGTAAATACATTCTTTCATTGGAATTGTGGTTTTACGTGGTGGGTCCCAAACCCTACGCACAACCCTTTTAAGGCCTACTGGTCTCGAAAGAACCCAGTGTCATTGTTAGTCGCCTCATACGACAAGCTTGGACCTGCTGTGGTAGTATTCTCTAACCCACTCACCACACTGCTTATTACCGATATAAAATTTAGTGATATCGAACCGTTTGGCTATCACTCTAAATGTTCAAATTGCTCGAAACATCTTTAAGTCAGTATAGAGCTTCAATTATGGCTAGCACCTCCGCCTGGAAGAAGCTGCAGTAATTCGGGAATCTTAAAGTATCAAAAGACTTTACCTCCAACTCGTAAGGAAGGAAATGGTATCGGTAGGATACGTTTATTCCTGCTCGGTATAAGGATATTGAGTGGAGTACTGGAGTAGTCATTTTTGAGGGGCATAATGCAGCTATTTGAGACTGTGATAAATTGAAACGAACCTTGATAGGGAAGACTAAGTTGTATCTGTCGATTACGCAGCGAAATCCAAATAAGTTGAAAACGCAATATTGAAGTGTAACCACTGATGGAGATAATGGTAATTGATTTCTTGGATAATTAACAGGGTTTTGATATTAAAACGTCATGGACTTAATGTTATTGATTAACGCTGATGCTTAAACACAATTTGCAGAAACCTTTGAGCACTTTCAAGGCGATGAACACAAAGCTGACATAATGACATTTAAAGGTTCTAGTTATGGCAATTAACAATTTGGAAGAGTTGCGGCGTACTATTTATAACATAAGTCGTGACATTGACATTGACACCGTACATTCACTACGGGGCTCGTCTTGGCAACTGCAGGTTATATTACTTCTAGGTGTGTGTACAGTTGTCTTTCTTTTGCTTGATAACCCAGCCAAGACTACATTCCACGGCACGCTTGCACTTGCCATTCCGGGCTTTGCACAGATTGATGCATACTTAGGTGCGCCAGCAGACCCATCGCATCCGCTTGCAGCTGCAACAGCAGATTATTGGTAATCAGTTTGCTGTTCACGTGCAACTTAGACACATGTATGTGTGCCGACCAATGCGTTGATTGGTTGCTAATTAGTTATGCTCCTTAGAAGTTTTGCTTCCTCAAAGGATTTGTAAATAGCGGTAAATAGCTGGCTGGATTAGTACACGGCTATAGATTGCTCGACAAGGATTATGCTGGTTTGCTGGGTTAAACGCTGTCGGCACACCTGCTGTAGCAACTATAACAAGATGTTGCGCTTGTTGGGTAAGGCATTAAAAAGTTTGTCATTGCAGTGTACATATCCACACAAATATTATACATTCTTGATCTAGTCTAATGTCAGTAACTTGCATAAACAATATCTATGCAAGTTCTCTAAATGTATGCAAAACTTTGCTTGCATCGTTTTTTTATTGTGATATTGTACGTTTGGTTTATGATTTCTGTTTTGGTTTTTATACCAAAGAATGTGTTAATATTCAAATTTAGATTCTAATTTCATGTGAAATATATTTCAGCATTATTTTTGCTAACCATAACCAAGAGTCGCCCCCAACCAGTCAGGCAAAGGCAACCCACTCTGTGAATCTCAAACGAAGCGGGGAACTGGCACGGGCACGGGCGCGGGCACGGCACATCCATACATCTGGAGGCACATCCAACGAGTCCACCGCGTATTGCTCGTGGCCCGGCCCTCGTTTCGTCGTGTTATTCTTGTGTGTCCCATAAACATAAATTTGTTTGCTTTGTGTCGCATAATGAATGCGTTTGGCTTTTCGTCTGTGCGCCTTCGGTACCTCCGCTGTCTATCTGAGACTCGCCATGCGGCATTGGTTGTGATAGAGTCTGTTGGTGTTTGGAACAGGGATGGGGAAGGGGGTTCGTAGGGCGGGTGGCACAAAAAATACTCACTTGAACGGAATAAAGTTTTTAATTTACGATTTTTGATTAAAACGTAGGCAAACGCGAGTCAGCAGCCAAAGTCGGGGCACTAACACAGCTTAGTGGCAAGTGACTGCGGCAGGGAGCGGCAGCAAAGAGCAAAACAATGAAGAGCGGAGCTTAGCTTGTTTGTGACTTTAATTTCTCTCGGCTTTAATTTTTGTTAGGTCAACCTGCGTTCATTTACAGCTTGCAACATACTAGCGGCATACACAGCGCGAAATTGGGTGGTGGTGGTGGTGTTGGTGGTGTTGGTGGTGATAGGACGGTGACGTTTGAACAGGCTCTTAATATTGTCAGCCACCATGTGCTCGGGATCATAATTTATAGAATTTTTCAAGCGTTAAACTTTCGCGCCACAAATCATTTTATGTGTTGTTTTTATTTTTCCCGAGCTGTTTTCCTAGTTGTTTTTCGCTGCTTATTTTTCCTTGCAATGGCAATGAGATTGTAATACAATATACCCTGGCAAGGGTCCTGGGCAACAATAAAATACAATATATCAACGCTTTATTGGTATTTTGTGAATTTAGCTGCATGTTTCAATTGTTCACACTCCGGCGAAGTTGCTCGGTTGTTCGCCTCCTGCTTGTTGTTGCTATGTTTATTCAACCAACAACAACAACAACAAAATGGCTGATAAACCTGCTCTATATTCGTTAGATTTACATATGAACTTTGCTGACAAAGTTCGGCTTGAACGTGAGCAATTGTAGCGCATCAAGCAGTCGGCTACGCGTTCGCGGAGCCCTTTAGCGTTTAGCTTACTACGACACTTGTCAGCCACAAATCGCGCTCCTATTACAAGCGCTTGTCGTCCAGCTTCATTAGCATTATCATTCGCATTCCCCAAACTCCATTTTCCACATCATCTCAACAAGGTGAAAATGTGAGCTGGCTGCTGGCTGTAAACGGAGTGGAAGAGCAGCAAATTATGTAAGCATTTTAGCTAGCGTGGGCGTAAGGCCGTAAGCAGATTCCGTACAGTTTCGGATGGAATAATTTTTAACTGATTTTTGATAGCCTGCCACGCGAAGGTGCCTTGCTGGGCGTTATGCTTCTTTCACATCTACGTCTTCTGCTTGTCGCATCATCGTCAACATCCCCATCAACGTCGTCATCGTCATAGCCATCGCCATCGCCATCGCCATCTTCATTCCCATCGTCATCGTCATCGCCCATAAACGCCCACAAGTGCCTAATTTGTTTTAATATAAACGATGCGATGGTGGTCGTGTTACTTCCTTGCCAGTGCAGGAATTTAATACAATTGACACAATTAATTTCCCCAGGGACGGCGCCTTCTGCCCTAATATTCGCGCATATTGGCGGACAGCGTAAGAAATTGCAGATGGCTGCCCAATGATACTGATAATCAATGTTGTCCTGGCTAAAAGAGAACGAGACGGGAACCGGAAACAGCCACGAAGCACACACACACACACACACACACACACACATACAACACGCAGCCAATATAACGGATGTGTCAAACAAATGCCAAAGCACGCTATACACACACACACACACACACTGTCTGGTTGTGTGTGTGTGTGTGTGTTGACGCTGCGAACTGGGAATTGTTTGGCATATTTGCTTATAATATACAGCTCTCGACTTAATAAACCTATTGAAACAGCTAATATTCAATATTATGTGTCTTAATTAGACCCATGCATTTAGAAGACAGAAGAATTTCAATTATTCATGTATGTATGGCATTTGAACTCACATAAACATACATAATTTATTGACCTGAAACAGAACAAAAAACAATTACACAAATGTGTAAATCACTTGTTATCTTATATATACGATAGATGTGTATGTATTGGATTATGTGTGCCGGAGATCGAACATAATAATTATCTTACGCGGCATTCTATTGCAGCTTTAAGACAATTTTTTCCAACTTATCGTAAATCGTGTGAATGAGAGGTTATGACAACTTCGAAACGAAAGCTTATATGCTGGACATACAAAAAGCATAAAAAATACTTCGCGTTAAAAATCTTGTGACGAAAGCGTCAGTACTTGTATGAAAATCAGAAAAATGAGGTGCATAATGCACTTTTTCTTCTTCTTTTAAATTTTAAATGTATCGTTTTGATTAGGAAGCAAGTTGTGCTGTCTAATTTGATGTCATACAAACTTTGCTAATATATGCTTTTCTTTTCGCTCTCAATGGTCGGCAGCTCAGATTCTCGCTCTATCACTCAAGTGAACGTACCAGCTAAAAACAAACCAAAACAAGAAAATTTAATTTCTGGAATGCAATTCTAAATTTAATGTTAAATATCTCTGGAGCAGGGTCAAAGCTTCTAATCGCCTTCCACTGGGGATTACCTGGGTAATACCTGTACCTGCTTTTACCAAGCTGGCGTACAAACAACCCTGGCTAGCTGCTCTATTCTCCACCCGGCGTTAGAGTTATGAAGTAATGTGCCCAGCGAAACTTTCCCTAGCCTTAAACCGGGTTATGCTTACTGCTTGGAACCCAACGCTTGACACACCCCTCCCATTGAAAAATGCAAGCAATGCGGATAGGGACACTCCTAAGGTCAACGTCTGTAAATGTGTAAAGGACAATGATCTATGGATATACACCTGGAATAAGCAGTCCCTTAAGTGTAATGGTGCCGATACTTAATTGAAGGATACTCTTAAGTTGCTTATAGCTGATATAACCACTATTCAATGGATGCGATGGACCGCACAAGGCTGCTGGGAGCTAGTAGACTGTGACGCAAAATTGTTGGCAGGAGGCTATGTGACTGTGTCTACAGGTTCACTCTACATTTATCAAGGGTATATTCTTTAACATCAGCCTGATTTGCACGCACGCCCAGACGGACGACAATGATAATGCGATCAAAGGTGCGCTCTACGCTAGATTCGACCTAGGCGATTGGAAGTGAACGTATCTTTGATCCTACAATTCAGCCTTCACGAGAATGCCGTTTATAGAAGGATACTTTAGTTGGGTGCTGCGAAATTTGTGCGTGAACACTACCTTCCAGACGTTAAAAACGCGACAGGGAACAGAAAAAGCGAAAGGAGTTAACTTCCCGACTTAAAGATGAGAGAGATGATGATGATGTGGACATACCGCCGCCTAGCCATGTCGAAGATAGGGTTGCAATCAGCGGCTCAAGAACAATAAACCTGCTGGCGGCAATGAGTTTGTAGGGTGCATACACCAGTTTTTTTTTTACAGAATATGACTAGACGAGAACATGCCCGATTATTGGAACCTCTGTGTCTTCTGCTCCTTCCTCAAGAAGGTTGGCCCCACTGTATACGCCAAAAACCGTGTTATTAGTCTTGTTTCTATCGCTTACAAGGACCCCTTCAATTGTGATGAAGATTGTGCTGAGTGGCTCTTCTTCGCAGATGAAATTGACATCTTTGGTAGCAGTAAGCGAGCAGTTACCGGATCCTTTGCGGCTATAAAAAGAGAATCTGCCAGCGTGAATATGGTTGTACATGAGAGCAAAACAATGTGTATGGGTTCTTCGGGTAGAGTAGCAGGGCAGTTGACCTCTCAAATCTAAAGGATTTCGTCAACCATGGTACCACTGATGTCAGGATCGAGCGGGATCTAGCAAACAATCACTTTTGCCAATGGATGACAAACGAGACCACTTCCGCCTGACGAAACAGACACTTTACAAGATCGTTATACTTCATGTCGCTGAAGCAGGGTGGTCACGCAATCTGATGTATATGCTCTTGGAGTGTTTAAGTGGAAAGTGTTCCGTTAGATCGTTGGCTTTCTATATCAACGACTTCCGCATTCAATGGAACGTCGAACTCTGAAAGGCCCACGACTATATTGACATAGTCAAACAAAGTAATATCCGGCGGCTTCTTTGACCGTCGCAATGACTGTGTGCATCAGGCCTTAACCCGGCAACGAGCCAAGCCAGAAGAAGATTTAATATCGCAATTTGAAGATAGCAAAAAGTATCTGTGAAGCTGAATATATTTACTATATGACTAAGTTTTTAAATACAATATATATGCGAACTAGTGTAACTGTGGGTCGTTTGCTTCGTCTTCTTAAAAGCTAAATCTGTGTTGGTTCTGTGTGTTGAGTATGTTGAAAAAATGTATAAATGTTCAGGACAAACTATTCATCGCCGCCGCCCTCCTCATCTTCATCAAACTCGCCCTCCTCATCGGCTGTGGCCTCCTGGTACTGCTGATACTCTGAGACCAAGTCATTCATGTTACTTTCAGCCTCAGTAAACTCCATTTCGTCCATGCCCTCACCGGTATACCAATGTAAAAATGCCTTACGCCGGAACATGGCCGTAAACTGCTCGGAAACACGCTTGAACAACTCCTGTATGGCCGTGGAATTGCCTATAAAAGTGGCTGACATCTTGAGACCTCGCGGCGGAATGTCGCATACTGCAGTCTTGCAGTTATTGGGTATCCACTCGACGAAAAAGCTGCTGTTCTTATTTTGTATATTTAGCATTTGTTCATCCACTTCCTTCATAGACATGCGACCGCGGAATATGGCTGCTACTGTCAGATAACGTCCATGGCGCGGATCACAGGCAGCCATCATGTTCTTGGCATCAAACATTTGCTGTGTCAGTTCCGGCACAGTCAATGCACGATATTGTTGGGAACCACGAGAAGTCAAAGGCGCAAAACCGGGCATAAAGAAATGCAGACGTGGAAACGGCACCATGTTGACGGCAAGCTTGCGCAAATCTGCATTTAGCTGACCCGGAAAGCGCAGGCATGTGGTAACACCCGACATTGTAGCTGATACTAGATGGTTGAGATCACCGTATGTGGGCGTGGTTAGCTTAAGAGTACGGAAGCAAATGTCGTACAAGGCTTCGTTATCTATGCAGTAGGTCTCATCAGTGTTCTCCACCAGCTGATGCACACTCAAAGTAGCATTATAGGGTTCTACTACGGTGTCCGACACCTTGGGCGAGGGCACTACCGAAAAGGTGTTCATGATACGATCAGGATACTCCTCGCGTATTTTTGAGATCAGCAAAGTGCCCATGCCAGAGCCAGTTCCGCCACCCAGTGAATGAGTTAGCTGAAAGCCCTGCAGACAATCGCAACCCTCGGCCTCCTTGCGCACCACATCCAAAACCGAGTCCACCAACTCAGCGCCTTCGGTATAATGTCCCTTAGCCCAGTTATTTCCAGCGCCTGATTGTCCGAAAACAAAATTATCCGGCCGAAAGATTTGACCAAACGCGCCGGAACGCACAGAGTCCATGGTGCCCGGCTCGAGGTCCACAAGTACGGCTCTTGGCACATATTTGGCGCCCGTCGCTTCATTGTAATACACATTGATGCGCTCTAGCTGCAGGTCACTATCGCCATAATACGTGCCAGTTGCATCAATACAATGCTCGTCAGATATGACCTCCCAAAATTTTCCACCGATTTGGTTGCCACATTGGCCCGCCTGTATATGCACTATTTCACGCATTTTTACAAATTATACTTAGTCAGGAAAGAAATTTTCAATTCACTCTGTTGTGAAGTAATGAACGAAGCTTGATTGATTGCCCCGATTTGAAATGTTACTTATTTAAATAAATTTTTAGGCGTTGTTGCTAGGCAACAATAAACTGAAAAAAGTGACTTCAAATAACGCCTTTTTTCGCTCTATACCTTCTATTTCCTGAGATATCCCCCCAGGTAAACATTACAAATGGGAAATAGAGCTTTTCACTCCTTATGTATGCGGATGATGTCAGACTTTGTATGTAATTTTCTGATAATGACGTGTATAGAACGATTTTGATAACATGTAATTGTGGTGTACCCTCCTCTGAATTGAAGATGGTATGAGCCTGGTGCCCTACATTAAGCCGTAACCCGTAACAGGTTGTTATGGCCAGCCAAGATTAAGAAGAGAAAATTATTTTCGGACTAAACCTTTCCTTTATTCTTGAACCTATTTCAGTTCTTTTCGATTTTGATGTTTTAGCTCTTTCTATTTGGTCCAAAGAGTTTTATAACCCCTATACGACCAAGATTCTTCATACTGCTCACTGCCTTCGTATTCTTGAATATTTCTCCTGCGTTTGGAGTCCCCAATATCGCCTTTATTTGGATATTTTAGATTAAGTTCAAAAGCAATACCTTCTTTTTGCACCTCTTAGCTTAAATTGGTATCCAAAGATTCTTATCTTCGTAACCAGCTTATATTTTCTGTTCGTCGTAGAGTTTTTATCATTTCTATCTGTTGCACTTGCAAGTTTTTAGGCCCACTTTTCGCATGAACCCTTTCAAGTTTCAAGACTGTCTGCAAAATTTTTTTTATTATTAACGGGACGGAGTGAAACGTAAATCGGGTTGTTTCATCTTATACCTTCGGGAATGAGAATGAGGAAGAAGAGGAAGGGACACGGGCAGAGGAATATACTATAAGTGTTGTACATAAATTTGTACTTTACGTTTAAACCATTGGGGCTTCTAAATTTTTCAACTTATTTGGCCACTGAAAGCTATGAAACTGGTCCAAAAAAATTTAAATTGATAAATTCATGAAAACTATCGTTTTTTGTTAAGAATTTCTTTCTGGAAGAAATATAAAAAGTTATCAAAAATAGATATTGTTCCCTGAGCCATGACCTCATTGATAATGAAGAAGAATCGTATGCACAACTGCCGCTAATCGCACTCATATTAGTGAGATCTAATCATAAGTTTTAATTTATGGCTTAAGCAGTAAACTGAAACAAGTATCGATGAATCGTATCGAAACCGGTATTATTGACAAATAAAAACCGTGCCGAGTACCGATCGTAACGATATGCGAAATCAATTTTGGATTGAAATTTGTTTTCCTTAAACGAACTGTTTAAATTAATGTAAGAAATAGATCATTTTATAGGTTTGTCACTAGGCATAGGTTTGTCGCAATTAGAGGTAGTGCACTTTAGAGAACAATTGCACTGTATAGTGAGTCGAAAATGCTTCAAAAAACTGTCGCTCATTTGAAAACTGTTAGCGAGAGCATCTCAAAACGGGGCACCACTCTAAGGCATTTTCTTCTCAGATGTTATATGCCTCCGAAGACATATTTTAACAGCGAAATCATGCACTAAGAATACAGTCCCCCTAATTGCAATTATTTTTAATAATATGAAATCCCTTAAGAAATCGTTAAATTCATGCCAACGAAGCGTATAGATAATTTCAAAATTGTGTTGCACACCACTGTATCGCGATAAGGTTATTCACACACGCGCCTACCCCAAACATCTTTTTTTAAAAGAAAAAAAAACTTTGAACCGCGAACAAAGCATGCAATTTTTGCAACTTACCAAAACAGTCAAGACGCTTGCCAAAAATAGCTCGTAGTCTTTGTCCGAATTAGTAAATAAGCAAACCCAAGATTACGCTATGGTATAATTAACGAGGTACGCCCATTTCACGCTCTCAAGTAGACTAGTTCTTTTGAAAGTCTGAATGCGCAAGATAAAGAAAGGCCACCAATGGCTGAAGTACGCCACGAAACTGAAATTAGTCTATTCAACATGCGATTACCTGGTTAAGTATACCATGGATTACGGCATGTACAGTTGGATTGATAAGCCAATGCTAAACTTCAAGCATTGTTAATCAGAAAAGTCCGATAGGCGGGCAATAAAAACCAAAGCTACTTTCAAATTGGTCTAAGCTATGATGACAGCGGTATGCTCTGCAATACATGACTTAAAGCTGAATACGCTTTATCACGGCGTTTCAAGGCCGCTTGACTTTAACGAGCACTCAAAGCACGCTTTAGTTTTGGTTTACTGCAAAAGGTTGACTATTTCAGAGGGTTTTGAAAAGTACCCAAGTGTTGGCGCTGTCCATAAGACCTGCCTTTGCAAGTGCCTTACCTCTCGAGTGTTTTGTATTTGGCATATGTGGAAACTAAGCGTCACCATACCCCAAACAGTTGCAATCCGACCAACAAGAGCGTCGTTGTCAAAATAAAGCATGGAGCAGCTCATAGAAAGCTTCAGCCAGCACTGGTATTCTCTAGGAGATCGGCTTCAAGAGCGTTGGACTAAGCTGCTCGATATTATAGGCGATGATCCTATGCTGCTATGGGTGCTTGGCAGCTGCGTACTCATCTTTAGCGTATACTGGATATATGCGGCCGTTTTTACTGTTATGGACATAACCAATCGTCCAAAATTTTTGCGCAAATATAAAATACAGCCTGGACAGAATGAGCCCGTGGAATTGCCTCAACTGTGGAAGGCCATTAAAGTCGTGCTCTTTAATTTGATCGTAGTCAATCTGGCCGCCACTTGGCTTATGTTCGAGCTACTGTACAGCCGGCAGACTAGGCAGGATATGCGTAAGTTGCCCACATTTGGCAGGGTATTGCGAGACTTTGCTTGCTTTATAGTGCTGGAGGAGATAATGTTCTACTATGCACATCGTTTGCTGCATCACAAGGCCATTTATAAGTATGTGCACAAGAAGCATCATGAGTGGACTTCGCCCATAGCGGCAGTCACAGTATATGCCCATCCTATAGAGCATATTGTGGCCAATTTAATGCCAGTAGGCTTGTCCGTGGGCCTGTTAGGCTCACACATTGCTGTCGCTTGGGGCATCTTTTCGCTGGCCATCATCAATTCCATGGGGGATCATGCAGGCTACAGCTTTCCCTGGTCAGCAGGATCCGTACGTTTCCATGACTATCACCACGCTAAGTAAGTTGCTGTTGTTTCTAAAAAATAACAAAAAAAACTTGAGTACTATAAATAATGATTTCTTTTCTCAAGATTTAATTATAACTATGGCGTTATGGGCTGGCTGGATAAATTACATGGTACATATCGTGTACCTTACAATGAACATGCAGCAATAGTCGAGAAGGTGAAAACAGCGATGAAGCAAGCTGGCAAAATCAAGAAACGCAAATCTGCATATATAGCCACATAAGTTTATATAAAGAATGTCAATTGTAATAAAATCCATTAAAGCCTCTTCCGCTCAAGGTATACTTAACAAGGTAGCCTTGCTTAGGCTAAGTGACTCTTGTACACTCACAAAAAGAGGAGTATCAGTGACGTGACTTGTATGAGAACATGGTGCATGATCGAATGCATGACGTAGACTGTAGTGCAATAGTTGGGTATTTCTTTCAGTTGCAAAAGCAAACTGTTCGATCATTCGAGTTGAGTCACCCCTTAGGAAACCCAAATGTTATGCAAAATGTAAACCAGGCCTGACCGAATACTAAGTATGTACATGGATAGTTTGCAAAGTTTACGCCCTCCAATTATGAAAATCCATTGCTGAATGTAGCTGACAAGCCAGAGAGGCGTTAGGGCGATGTCTCGCACTTGAGGCTGCATTTTAAACAGAAGCAGCTGCAGCAGCTTCAGGAGAAGGCATACCGCACCACTGAGGTTGTGGCTGAGGATGCATGGGTATTTGACAGCACCGGCCATTATCGCGCGTATTTATGCGTGCTGAAGTGGCAACAGAAGTGCCACGACCGCGCCTATCATAATCATTATCATCAGCATCAGGCACCGACGGCAACAGCAACAAGACCAACAGTAACAACAGCAACATTGGTTGGGTGGAGCATAAACTTGACGGTGGGGCAGTGCATATCCACACACAAACCCACACACACCCACACACACACGGACTACATGGACATATGTGTATGCAAAATTAACCAAGCTGTCGTCGGCGACGAGCCCACTTGTCGAATATTGGCACTGACAGGAACAGCAGCCACATTATGGTAATAAATTTTCACGCAGGCAACATCAGGCACAGCATCCGCAGTTACTGTAGCAACAACAACAACAACAACAACAACGGCAACAGGAACAGGAGCAAGGGAGCAGCACCGCCAGCAGCAGGAGCAGGATAGGATTACACCCTCGCCAGTATTCTATTCTGGCTAAAAGTCAGACACTGGCAGCTGCACCAGTCTCGAGTGCAATGACAACAGAGCAAAATGTTGTCCACACACACACCCCCTCATACACACACCCAAATGCATAGAATTTTACGTTACCCTTTATTAGGACTGAGTCCTACAGAGCCTGCAATAGTCGTCGTGTTGTTGCATTTTAGATGCACCCAGGCATCCATGCATCCGCATCCGTCCTTGATGTTGCACTCGTTTTTTTTGGTTTCTTTTTTTTTTTTTTGCTCGCACAGTATGTGCGAAAAATGAATATCTAAACTATAATTTTCCATAATAAATACTGTGTATGTGTTTCCGTGTGTGTGAGCTGATGGAAAGTTATCCGTATTATGGAAAAGTAATTGAGTGTCTGGAATGCTGAAATATTTATGCATAGTAAGTAAATCATTTCCCTAATTGACCATAAACTTTGCAACCATGCTCAGAGCTCGCTTCGACGGTTATTTTCAAATGAACTTTGCAGAGTCAGATGAAAGTTATTACACACAAAGAAAAATGACAACGGAACGTCGAAATAGTTTGCAAGTTTTAAAAGCGCTCTAAAACACTGTCAAAACTTATATAAAATTTTGCAAAAAAAACTAAAATACTAAAATAGTACGCTCCGTGTTATACAATTGGATTTTCTTTTATATTTGGTGGATAATTTGATATGGGGATACTTATTACGATTACCTGAATTATTATGGACATGCGTAAAACGCCTTGTTTGTTGATCGTTTTTGTAAAAACAACGTATCTCGAACGCGTTTTCAATGCGTTAGAAAATCATATCAAAATTAATAAACTCTATTAGGGTTTGAAAAAGTCCCAAATGGTTAGCCTTTTTTTTTAGCCTATTTCTGAAATTTTCAGCTGTTTTTGGCTTTTTTTCGTTAAGAAGAAGAAGATTCAAAGAACTAGCCCCTATTAAAATCGAGACAGCCTTAATAATAAAAAACAACGTTTAGTTCCGGCTGCTTAAAACAGTGAACGATAAAAAAGCGTTACTAATTTTTAAATGTAAGCCCTAGATATGTCTTTTGAATCGTTCTTTTAAGCAAACAAGCTATAAATGTACCGTTAAGCAATAATAACCGATCGAACGTTGTGACCTAAAACCGTATTCGACCTACATATCGGTTATAAGAATTCCATAAAAAAAGTCAATTTTAAAATAAGTATTTGTTCTCAGTGCAGCAACTGCAGAATGACAGAAACTCGCACAAGCACACACACAAGCACAGAGAAATGTGAGCGAGATACGGTTAAATGACCCGAACCAGAGCGGAGTACCGAAAAGACCCAAAGCAACGCTTAAAGTGTCATTGGCAACACTAAAGCAAAATCCGGAGCGCCTTTTGGGAAACTCTTTCATTTAGTCCATATTACGACATAATGGCTACGATTTCGACAGCGACATTCCCAGTGAATGCGGAAAATAAAAAGTGAAAATAAATGAAATTATACTTACATATATGCAAGTGTGTGTACCCACTATCGTCTATATATAGTATTTGTATATAAGAAAATTCGCATTCAAAATTTTTGTTTTTTTTTTTGTTTTTCCCAACATAAATGTTGAATTTTGCGCATTAATTTTGTTTTCGTTGAAACGACACCAAATGTGCTAACGGCTTCTAACCAGACATAAAATTTTATTATTTTCCCGCAAGTGTGCTCAGCCAGACAACCAGTCAGTTTTCCAACTGTTTGTGGGTTGGACCCACTTGGTAGTTCAACCGGAATGAGAGTTGCATAGCGCTTTGGCCTCCGCTGCTGTTGCAAGAAGCAATAATACAATAATAACAAAGAAAAAAAGGAAAACAACAGCAAAAAAACACAAAATAAACGAAAAACAAATATGAAAAGAGACATTGGCACACGCGTCGTATACGCAATTTGGTGCGCTTGAGTTTGCTTTCGCATTCGCATTGGCAATGGCATTCGCCCGGTTGAGTTGGTTGGGTTCGTTGCCAGGTTGGGAGCTCGGCAGGTTAGTTGGTTCCGTGCCGCCTTCATAAAATGCCAAGCCGTGCCAAAAGCCGCGTACCGAACTTGAAGCAACCTTTTGTTTCAATTGCATTGCCAGTCGCAAGCTGCCTAAGGTAATTCAATATGCACCCTAGCGAATGTTGCATGCCACAACCGACTGGCAACGTAAAGGACAAGGATATCGCTGGCAAGGGTTTTGCGATCCTTTCACAAACCGTTTGCGATAAAAAATGTTGCAATTTTAAAACTTACTAAGTTCATTAGTAAGACTTAAGGACTTGTGACAACTTGATAACTATGGTTTCATTTCTACAAAAAAACAGTTAGTTTTTCTTCAATTCAGCATTGAGCTTGCTTCAAATAGGCATAATATGACGCCATCCAACCTGCATATATGCCAGCCCCATCACGCGATAACAACAGCAGCCTTTCATAAACTTAATAACAGATTTTGTGATGGCATACGAGTCGGTCTTACGCCTTAAAGCCCGAATCAAAAGCATGGCTGAGAGAAGCCACTAATGTGGAACTCTTTTGGGACCTAAAATGAGTTTTCTTATGCAACCATCCTTACACAAGGTAACTTTTCAATCCGCAACATCGTTCTAAAGCGAATCATTTGCAGGGATCGGCAAAAGATAGCTTTAAAGCAATACGAATTCATGACCCGCACGGGACATATTTTCGTCAACTGCTCGCACAGGCACGACCGAAGTGCTAGCCGAAGGCATTACTACACTTGCTTATGACACTTACATGTCTTTTGTGAACACTCTTTCTGTACAATCCGGCCCATTTCATATGACCAACAGGAAGATTCATCCTCTTGATTGTTGCAGTCTTTGAAGAGACTACCCGCGAAAAGATGGATCTTATAGCTGCTTGGCAATTTTGGATGACTTTTAGGTCTTTAATAAAAACCAAAAATCCGATGCCATTGAACTGTTAGTGTTGGGACCATGTATCGCAGCTTTTGTGCAAAAAAAAGAAGATCTTGATTGTAGGCACATTTGATACAAGCTTATGCTATTAATATCGGGTAAGAAATGTGAATTTGAGTCGTGTGGGGAGCGTCTTAGAGAATACCAACTCAGCAGGTCAAAGCTTGTCGTATGAGGCGACTAACAATGACACTAGGTTCTTTCGAGACCAGTAGGCCTTAAAAGGGTTGTGCGTAGGGTTTGGGACCCACCACGTAAAACCACAATTCCAATTAAAGAATGTATTTACATCAGGCCGTAACCCGATAACGGGTTGTTATGGAAATGTGCATGCGATGTTTTCGTTTTTCGCGTATAATTTTGGCTCTCGAATTATAACCATTGTGCGACTGACAATTCTTTGTCGGCTGGGAAGCCATACGATGCTAACGGTTGCCAATGTTATTGCTGTTGCCCGTGCAGAAACTGTGCAATAGAAAAGCGCAAGGAAAAACTAGAAAGGGGTTGGGAAGGGTGTTCCGTACACACAAAACAGTAATGTGTGGCGTTTAAAGTGTAAGTCCCACGTGTTCATGTTCCACACTTTCTATTGCTGTATTAGAGTATCTGTGTATGTGTGGGTGTTTGTAGGTGCTTGATGGGGTGGTGGTAAGCTATAGCGCTTTGGGTTTTGTTAAGAAAATCGAATTCCTTGGAGAGAAATGAAACGTGTCGAGGTCAGACGCAGGTGTGCAACATCGCACAAAACGATTATTGATTGGTGTATGCAAGCGAAAGCCAGCGGCAAAATGTGAAATTGTTTGACACAAGCCGCAAGCTGCTCACAGCAACAACAACAATAACAAAAACAGCCACTACATTTGCGGTCTACCAAAAAGGTCGAGCGGGAAACAATCACAAGCAGCGGACCATCAACTTCACCGTAAACATTGCTGCTTATGTTTTCATTGGTTGGCAGTTATCTTTAAAAAATGACGCACACTCGGAGTAAAAAATAGTAAGATGAAAGCGCATCAGCTCCAAAAATGAAATCTGAAATCCGTTTGGGTCTTATTTAAGACAGCTCTGATTTGCTATCAAGAATGTGACTGCCTAGAAAATTGAGACACCAAAATAACCAGTATCCAATGATGCACTAATGAATCTCTTCCGTTTCACAGAACAAAGCTCCATTTTATGTCTCTTTCAGGTCATGTACTAGTCTTCGGTAACTCTGTGGTCGCAAAATTTGCTGTTATGGGTCTTACAAGTAGCCAAAATTAGGCTTGCTCCTTTTTTCTCAATGAGAAGAGAAGCGGTAGTGCCTTGTCTTGCAAGCGCGTCGGCTATGCAGTTGCTTTCAAAGCTTCGGTGACCTGGAACTCATTTTCTTCTTAACTGACAAAACCAACCCGTTACCGGGTTGCGGTCTGATGTAAAACATTCCTCCAGGCGCTTCTGTTTTTCCGCGCTTTCGCCAATGGGTGATACCAAAGGTAGCTAGCGTGCTCTCTACCTGGTCCTTCCAACGGAGACATGGTTTCCCCTTCGTCACCTTCCTTAACAACCGTATTGAAGACATATTGATGTCGTCGTAGAGGTTGTAGAGTTCGTCGTACCATCGTATTAGCTAGTCGTTGCCAACGCGTAAAGGGCTAAAGAGCTACGGAGTACTTTCCGCTCAAACACTCCAAGGGCATTTTCTTATAGAGCATTGCCTGTTACTCATATCAGGCAACAAACTGTAGGGCCATCTCACGTAGAGATCTACAATAGTTTTTTGCTAAAATCAATGTGCAGATATAAACCTGGAAAGAAATCACCAATTGAGGGAAATAGCTATATTATCAGACAGTCAGGCCGCAAAAAAAGCGGGCGCAGGTTCTAGAATGAACACCAAGCTCGTTAGGGAAAACCTAGCCAAACTGGATCTTCAGGAAAGAAGTAACGAACTGACACTTTGGTGGGTACCTGGCCATAACAACTTAACTACCGGAAATGGTGCCGCAAATCCACTGATGGGACTTGATCCATTTTATAGCATTGGAAGACGCATGGTTAAGCAACTAGTAAGATAGGAGGAAAGACTGTAGAGAATCGCAACAGATCGTAGAGGCTATATGCTACAACTCTAATAGTTGTAGGGCACTACCAGCTCTTACAGCAGTAGGTTTTGTGATCAAGAGGAGAAGGGCGACGCACTGGTAAGAGAAAGAAGCTCTAGGCGGGCTAAGACTCTCGATGCCTGATTTAGCCGTATTAGAACCATGCCAGATATTAAGTTACACACTGATATAGGACTATTGGGCAGCTTTAAGCTAGATAGGAGGCACAATAGATCTCATTAATATTATAATTATTGGTTGCACATTTGCGTTTATTGGGCTGATGAATGTGAAAGCCGTTTGGCTATCACTATACAAAATGTATGTTGTCCTTAAGGCATATGCGTACCAGGCAAGGAGCTCCGCATGGAGCGTGTGCTGCACCGCTAGCTTCAAGAAGAAGTTAGTGCAGAATCAGTGAGTTTTGGGAGACATAGCGACCATTCTTCCTTACTTGGTATGCTCGAAAACTCCATTGGTAGACAGTAGTCTATCTTGCGGAGGACGAAGGCGTATTTCATTAAGATTGAGCAAACCAAAGACGGATGTTGTGCAGCAGCTAGAGTCTTACAAGCATTTTCTTCCTTGCAAGATTCAAGGGTGAAATGTTTAGAATAGCATCGCTGTGTTTCACTAAGTTGCTAAAGAGGATCGGCCTGAATACTGCCATAGAGTGTACAAGCAATGGAATTTCATATGTAATCGCCTCCTTACTTAACATTGACAGAGAGTTTTAGGAAAATGTTCATTCAAACTGAGCAGACGGTCTTTCGCGTAACCAATTACATGGCAAGCCGCTTCTTTTATGTCATGGATCAGCTTATTTACTGCTATGTTTCAAAGAAAGAGAGTGTCGATGCACGCAGAGATGACTTTTCAAGCTGGTTTGTGAGCCATTGATTGAATAGCTCACGAATGGGCCGTCGACCGCCATGTCTTGAAAGCGTCTACGATGTCTATGAAGGCCGATAGAATGTGTTCTATATTGTTCGGAGAATTCTACGTTTATGTCTTCTTCGAGATAAATGCTGAGTTTCAAATTAAAGCTCTAGATTTCTGAGATGAAAATCATTGAGCTGCTCAAAGTGTTTTGGTAAGAAATACGTTAGAGTGGGGGGCTGGAATCCTCTTGTGTGACAACTGACTGAAATCTGCGCTGATTTTAAAATATATATATAAATATGGACTTTTCTTTCTGTGAATTTGCCAAGATGAAGTAAGCGCATATTCTGGAGTTCCTAAACTTCGAGGTGTAATGACTTTTTTTCAGTGTAGAAGCTTCCATCACAAATTGCTTATTGAATTGTCATATATCCCGCCCGAGAATTTGTCTGCAGCGTAAAAACAAATCATTTTAATGCTGGATTAAGCAATTGCAGCAAGTTTTATTTACTTTTTTATGAATACTTTTTGTTTTGTTTTGTTATTTTTTATTTATATTTTGTGAGTTTCGCCAAAGGCACGGCTTTCTGGCTCAAATAGAACTGCCGGAAGAATGAAAGCCACAGAAGCGTAAGTGTGGTTATGTGTGCGGGTAAGCAGCGGACAGGGAGAATTTCGGGGTGTTGGTATGGTATGGTCAGGGCAAGGGCGTCGAGTCAGGCCAACTTAATTTTTTACGACCACTAAATAATACCGACATTTTTTATGGCCGTCAAAATGCGTGCGACACAATAAATGAAGCATTTCTCGTTTATTCTTCAGCTTCAGGCCGATTGCTCCCTGCATCCTGCTGGCCCATAACCTCCAATATCTCGCCGCTGTCCTTGTGCCTGCTGCTTCACTTGAGTTTTATAGTGCTCTTACCGCACATGCCGCACTTGGCCGTTTCGGGCATTTTGGCCATTTTGGGCATTTTGGCCACTGGGCCACTTATTGGCGCCATCGTTGTGCAAATCTTATACGAAATGCCAGGTGCAATGTGAACAGTAAAAGTGTGCTATTTAGCCAGGCTACCGGAAATTCTTACGGTGGTATCTAAAGCAGAAGGATTTGCTTTCACTCACTGACTGCTGGATCTTTGGGTCGGTCAGATGGGCGTCAATATATTTGCCATGTTAATGGCAAAAGTCGGCGCGTCGGTCCATTGAAAAGAAATAAAAATGGCGGCAATATATGCGTTTTTCACACACAAACACACGCTATACTCTTTTCGTCAGCTTACAGTTAGTGAGGGCCATAGACATGGCGAAAGTCGTAAAAAAGCTTGGCTTGTACTTTTTACGATCTTATTCAACGCACGCCTACATCTTTTACCGTCAATGGGGTTTACTTGGCTTTTCCGAAACTAAAGCACAACACGGTTTTACTAATGCGCACGCACACAACTGTACTTTATATAGATGCGTGTGTGGATCTGACAATTAGATTACCTACCAACTTTGTGTCTCATTTTCGATTTTATTATGCTGTAAATTAGATTAATTTCGAATCGGATGAGCACAAAAGCAGAAAAATCCCTTAACTACAAGCTGACAAGGCACAACCTCAATGTCCTTTATCTTGCTTTTGTGTGTATATGCATTTATGTAGTAAGTACATAAGCGGAATAAGTATTGTACGCTTTTTTTTTTATTACTATTATGAGTTTTTTTTTTCTTTATTTAAAATGTTTACAATGTCAACTCTCAATCAAAGGAAGCGCAAATCCCTAAAGATATTAGAGTGAAATCTGCTGCTTAACCCTATGCCCAGCCATATTTTGGCTACCTTTGACTTACTTTGATTATATCTAATCTCTGTTCAAATTGTACAGAATGTGTACCGCATTTTCTTTGCTTTTCCCTTTGCAAACGAATGAATATTTGAGCTACATATCTAATTGCTTTTGCAGACGTCCATAACTTCCAACATAAAGTTGTCCGAATGCCAAAATGAAGTCCGAAATAATAGGCAGCCATTTTCGTTTTGCTGCTGTCGCTTCTTTTGCCACTTCTTGATGCTGTTGTTGTTTCAGCTGCGAAAGTAAACACAAAGCGCACAAATAATATTCAAACCGTTTTAATTAACTAGGAAGGCGTCTGTCCTGCCGCCAAACCGTCCAGTCAGCTCATTATCACTGCCAACTGGCAACCGGTACGAGAAGGCCCACGTTGCACGGTACATGCCACATGCCACATGGCGCCTATGCCCAATGTGACGGTCCGCTTGGGTCCTTGGGCGCCACCAAAATTGCACAATGTACAACAAGAACGGCGCAAACAAAATGACTCAGACTTTTCGTACGGCTTTTGCCAGCGACATGATAATAAAAATATATGTTTATTTTGATATCCCCGCATTTTCCGACAAATGGCGGTGCGGTTTTCCAGCTTTCATTTGCCAACTCTGTCGCTGTCGCTCGCGCTCTCGCTTACGACTACCCCTATTGCCAGTGCCGTTGCACAACTCGCCGAAATTTCAAAATTAAGCGAAAATTTACGTAATGCGAACTAAATAGCACAAAATTAACCTGCAAATGGTTCAGGCGCGGACGCAGACGCAAAACACGCGGACCAAGGCCCGGGAAACGCGCCTCATCATCATCAACATCAACATCAGCATCCACATCAGCATCAGCATGAGCCCATCAGCAACGAAGAAGCACTACACTGAGAAAAACAAATCCAATTTCTAACAGCAAGAGCTATTAAATTCAGGTTTGTTTTTTCTGCAAGGGACTTGAAATTAATAAAGAGAAATAAACAGTTGGTAGCCAACTCAGGCTTTTCTGCACGTTTATCAAAGCAACCGAAAGTAGCGTAAACGAATTTAAAAAAAAAAAAAAAATACACATTTTTTTCCTAAGTCTTTTAAAACTCCTCCGGAGACCCAACTGTAGCGACCAGAGTGCTCAAATTCAATGGGAAACAATTTAAAGACTTGCCCAACACGAGAGAAAAATATTTAGCTTGCTAAAGCCGAAATTACTAAAGGTTTTTGAATAACATACTACATCGACAATAACAACGCACGAACACAGAAACATCGCCAAACCGCCGGATAAGTTGTCAGAGTGCTTAAATCGTCGAAAAATATAAAATTAGAGATTTTAGTTTTTTGACCAATCGTAATCCATTTTAGCGGAAAAGTAACATATGTCACGTCACGTATAAAATTATAGCTTGAAATAACAGCTTCCAAATTTTTTTGTTAGTTTCCCGAGATATGTGACGAATTTTTGAAACAGCGTTAATTTAAAAACTGTTTGAGATAACTCAAAGTGGTGTTCGGATTTGAAATCAGCGACTCCAATTTTACCGGAAAAGGTAATTTTACTCCAAGGTTTTCATATTGTCCTTTTTTGGACGGCAATTCAAAAAAATGGACCATGGCATTTTTTCGATATTCCTTAATTACTTCTCCATTTCGCTACCGATTTTGCTAAAATTGATGTTGAAATGTTTGCAAAGAATCAATTTATCGAATCCAAATATAAACCATTCAAAAATTTTTTTAGTTTCTTATTAAATTCATTTGGAGAAAAAAAAATATGAATTTTACATTTTCGAAAAAAAATTTTGAGTTTATTGCCCTGTAACTTGCAATTCTATAAAGATTGACCAAAACTGTCGGAAAGATAATGATTTAATATTAAAATACCTTCAATTCAAGTTACAGTTCATATCGATCGGTAGGTAGGTTCGCAAGATATATGACATTTACTGACTTCGCAATTTTCGAAATCTCGAATTTTTTGAAAAAGCGATAATTCGAAAACGGTGCTACAAAATCTAAAATGGTTTCTGGATTCGAAATCAGCGACCCAAAATTTACCGGAAAATGTTTGTTTTAGACATATGGTTTTTTTTTTGTATCATAGTGTAATTGGTCGAGGTATTCAAACATAAGTAGCGTGACGTTTGGCTTGAAATGCCTGGAATAAAACAGTTTGCTATTAATTCTACAGGCTTGATTGGCTTTATTTAATTGATCTTTTATTTGGCTATCATAGTAGAGGATTTTACTTCACACTTAGCCGTTTTATTATTCCTCTTCTTTTTCATTAACATTTTATTTTTCGGACATGGAAGTCTACGATCGAAAAATACGATCATGATACGCTGTCGCCCAGTCTACTAAATTTATATTTGAATATCAAACACGAAACTCTAGCGGAAGGCGTCAGCAATCCGACAATCACGCCCAAAAAGGCGTGTTAGTATTTGCTATAACGACATTTACGTGGAAAATCTTCTAAATGTATACCCTCACGCCGACAAGGCAAAGACCGGACATATTATATTCAGAGAACGCAACAGGAGAGAAGGAGAGAGTAAGGGTTATGCCCCAGGCATGTGAATTACAAGGTGCGAATCGTCTGCCGAAGCTTGCTTTTTTAGGGTACTATTTTTCATTATGTTGCAAACGTCAATAAGGAAGGTTCTGTCCACACATGTTTTTCAACCATGTGCATGTATTGCTTGAAGTTTATAGCTGTTTATATATAAACGCATTTGATATTTTTTTAAAAGTATGAATTGTGCATGATGGTTGATTGTTCAGCTATTTATCAAACCTCTTTCTTTCTGTGTACGACTCTTAAGAAATGTAGTACCTTAGCCGGCAGACGACTCGTACCTTGTAATTCATAGGCTTTGAATGGGCTAAGACACTGTTTTAATTATGTTAAAAAAAAGTGCAATAACAAAAGGATAATGCACACTTAAGTGCACAGTTACTCAGTTGTACAAGGTCTAAATAGAGAACATTTGCATGCTTTTGGATATGCCGGGTAATCGGTGCCATGCGTGGTGCATGCAATTCTGTAGAGTATTAGAGAGTATACTGTATATATTTGCCAGCGCCTGCCCTTGAGCAAGGCTCCACTCTCTAACACAGGACGAAAGTGAACAACAAATATCTGTACGAAGTAATATACTTGAATGGGTATTATGAACAGTGATTGGCCGATTAGTTTTGCCCATTTCCGAGCGACACGTTTTGTTTACTTTTGATGAAAATGTGGTACCCAATGTGAGTTTGTAACGTACTATCAACGATCCATACAAAAAATTGTACAATACATCAATTATTATAATATATATAGATATCAATTATAAAAATTGGCTTAGGAATATTTTTGGACCCTTTTTTTACCAACTATATAGAAACAAATATGGAAGAAACTTATATTAATATTCATATAATTGCCAAATCATGGGTAAAATTAATAAAAAAAATAGTGTTAACTAACTTTCAATTTTAACTTCTTTCT
This sequence comes from Chymomyza caudatula, assembly GCA_035041775.1. Lineage (NCBI taxonomy): Eukaryota > Metazoa > Arthropoda > Insecta > Diptera > Drosophilidae > Chymomyza > Chymomyza caudatula. Next base: position 823,435 of record JAWNKW010000148.1, read on the forward strand.
TTCGCTCTCGAAGTTTGTGACTCCCACAAACCTGTTTAAGTATACCTTGGTTGAAGGTATCGGCTATGTTAAGTCTTCTTCTACTTGACTGGCCATAACAATCTGCTTTGATACGTCCAGTACTCAAATATATCTATCCCGCATTCTTGAGATTGAAAAGAAATACTACTACTCAATTTTTTTGGTTGACTTGGTAAAATAAAACATAATATTTGCCTGTGTTTTAAACTGGTGTATAATACCAATCGAACTATTCGTTCATTTTGTTATAGAGATACTCCTAGGTTGCTCCAAATTCGTTTTAAACCACATTTATTGCAGGTTTTATGCCAAAATCTCGCTGAACTGAATCTTTTGAAAAATAATATTCTTAAAGCTCTCTTTATTAGTACTACTAGGTCATTATGGGTCAATATGTTGTGTATTTATGGATCCGTCACTGTCAAAAGTCTGTATTGTAGGCCCGCTTAAGACCTTTGCACCCGGGCGCTGGGAAAACATAAAAAATACTTTTGAAAACAGTTTTTCTTGTTTTTGGCACGCGTTGTTTGAGTGTGTTTTTCTCAGTGTAGACAAGCGCAGAAAAGAAAAACATAGACCGACGCGCTAAGAGTCGTCCAACAGCGAAAGATACAAAGATTTTATCACGCAGCACGTAAATATTAGAATTTCAAGGTTCGTTGAACGGTACCTGTGCACACACCAACACACACCAATATACACACCAACACACACCAATATACACCCCAACACACACCAATATACACACAAACACATAGAAATAGGCGCTTGGAGCTTAAGGATGCTGTGCAATCAGTCGCTGGCGGTTTAAGTGCATGATGTCGAAGGGACTCCGCCGCCCCGCCGACCGACAAAATACGGGTCTCCTCTATATACATACGTAAGTACATATGTAGCTAAGATACATGCATATTTGGGTACATAAATGCCGCTTAGGTTGGTTAGTAAAATATTTACGTTTTACGGGGTTTCGTGTTCAGTCTATTATCGCATTATCGTATTATCTCATTATCGCATTAATTGCGAAACAAAATTTTTTACAATTTAATACTTTTATGCTAACTATTAATTGTTTGATTTTAGTCTTAAAATATACAGTTAAATAAATACACATGTGCACAAATTTTAATTACACTTTTTATATTTGCTTAGCGAAAATAATATAGATATAACAGACAAGCTTCAGCCCGCCGAAGGCTAAATACCCTACCTACATACCCTTCTCTTTGCAGTTTACTATGTAAACTGTGAGTATGTATAATGGACATTGTAATGTTATTATAAAATTTGTTTCACAACAATTTTCACTTTGAACATTTTCATTTTACTACCTTGTAACAACAGATTCTTTTCCAAAGGAAAGTTGAATAAGTCCAGAAAAAAGTTATTCGTCTTCCTTTTGATATACCATAACAACTCGCTACCGGGTTACGTCCTCATATAGGGCACTAGGCCAGTCGGCTCAGCATCGCGCACTCTGTGATATCAAAGTTATTGTGCTTTCCACACGGCCAACCCATCGAGGCCTTCCTTCAACAGCCGTAGTAATGACCTTTCTCCCATTATCTAACATATATATCCTCTGTATATATAAAAATGAATCTTGTTTTGTTCGAATGCTTAAAGTACCAAATTGGATTCCTTCTGCGGGTTTGTGCGTTATGGCTACGCGAAGGTTTAGGAAAAGAAAAGTACAAAAATTCTCAACAGGTGGCGCTGTAGGTGCACGTCTCGTTTTCTGTTCAGATTTAATTTTAATTTTTCATTGATTTTTCGAGTGAAATAATTTACATTTACGAAATTTATCATTGTGAATCTGTGGATTCCTCATGCATCTTTTTTGTTCTTTTGCTTTTTTTGTTTTGACTGTTCCTAAGCAGAGTTCGCAAATAACAGTCAACAAATATTGTCAAAACGCTTTGCTCACTGAAAAACCGAAAAAAAATAACATTGGTCAGCGTTCTCAGAACGGAACAGGAACGTGCTATTGTAGGGGATTCAGCTCGAAACAGAATGATTGAAAGTCGTGCGCGACAGTCATAGCAACAAAGATAAAGAAGAAGTGATGTTCTTACTCGGCAAAATGATGAAGCAAGATCACAACGTGCGACTATTGAACAACAACGTCGACAACAACAAATTCTACCGGCAAACATTGAACGAGCAGCTTTTCGATATGCGGCAAACATTCAATACTGTGGGCACTCTTTGTTTGTCAGGCTAAGTTGCGATCTGGTCAACATATTCACTGGCAAGATGAGGTTAGTAACGCCGCAGATATTACAGATGTTGGTTGGCGTACATTAGAAGTCCGAGACACTTGCACGAGTACTTCCAGGAGGCAATGACTTACGTGCACAATAAGATTTGTTTGTGACAGTTTCGAAGAGATCGCAGAAGAGGGAGCTGTTTGGAGCTTTGCACGGTATCAATTGGCTCGGAGTAGCTAGGAGGACTTTGCTACCTTGACGGAAATAAGTTTATTGCAGATAAAGGTACAGCAGCTGAAATTCGTTAAAGTAGCTCTCTTCCATGTCAGAAGCGCAGCGTGCGACGTCGCGTTGTCATGATGAATACGTCAAGTGTTTGCGATCTCCTCACTTCAATCTGCTTTGAAGCCTATTCAGGATTGCGAAGTACAACTAACTGTTTGTCCTTGTGCCACAAACTTGCAGTGGATAATGCCTCCTTTGTCGAAAAGAATCAATGATCATGGCTTTTACACGGGACTTGCTTCCAGTATTTTTTCTACGCAGAAAGCTGCCGTGTGCCTCTCAGCACTTTATCTTTTAGACACTTTAGCATTTCGCAAAACCTCATTTCGTCACCCGTAATCACATTATCTAAAAATATTTGGATTACTTTTACACTGAGCTAAGCGGTCACTCGAAATCATGCATATGCAGCCTTCATCGAAAAGCGCCTTGAAGTCTTCGAGCAAATCTTCGGTAAAATGCGATGCATTGCATTATAGGGATACTATAAAATTCACAGTTCGACATGTCTCTCACTAGCTACACATTTTGGTTGGTATAGGCGTCCAGAGCGGTCTTCGTCCTTGGCGTCGGTGAACCATAATATGGCATATAGTATAATCGCCACAAGCTTCTCTCTATGGACATAGTATAATAACATAATTTTTCCGCGTAATCCTGCTTCTTACAGTTGGTAGACCGAACGAAATTATTGGAGTCTAAATTTAACTGTACAGTTACTGCTGCCGTTGGCTACTAAACTTCAACCGATGTATACATTCAGGCCCTAGTTTCACTTGCCGCAACTAACTTGTGGTCACTAATAGTTGCTTTCTCTCCCCGTGTGGTGAGCGGGTTAGAGAATACCAACTCAGCAGGTCAAAGCTTGTCGTATGAGGCGACTAACAATGACACTGGGTTCCTTCGAGACCAGTAGAGCCACCATGGGCCTTAAAAGGGTTGTGCGTAGGGTTTGGGACCCACCACGTAAAACTTCAATTCCGATGAAAGAATGTAATGTTTGTTAGGGCCAGTTAAGAAAAAGAAGAAGTAGTTGCTTTCTTCGCAAAATTCGCATATGCTTCAATACCAAACATATCTTTGAGAAGATCTTTGAGTCTACTCAATTGATTTCTGCTGCTCTCCAAATATTTTGATGTGCGATCAAAGGACGCCTTTAGTTTCTAGCACATGGTTTTCTGGTTAAAGTGGAAGAAAACTGGCCATGACAAGCCTAAGGAGCAAAAAGATCACCCAGTCAATGGTTTCCATCAACACCAAAGCCTTGGAAGCTCATACTCAGAATCTATTGGGACTGAAAGGCTGCTGCTCATTATCAACTGCTGAAATTTGACGATTCCATTACGGATCATATATATTGGCTAGTAATGATTCATTTGAGACGTGCATTGGTAGGAAAACAGCTGGAATACGAGCAAAGAGATGAGTTATTCTCTAGGATGTCGAGCAGTGGCATGTGCTGTGTGAATGCTATCGCTGCATGCTACGCTTCACTTCTACCGAAGTCGTCCCCAAGTCCGAATCATTCTTTCGAGATGGATTTTGAACAGATTTTTTCCTGAGAGACGCGAAAAAGTATGTTCGAATTTATATGTTCATTAATGTTGTTTTGAAATAAATAGATTTTCGAAGACAAGAAAGTTACTTCAATAATTTGTGCAAGCAATATTTGCTTTAAAGGTAAATGATGACAAGACTAGATCTCAGTCAAGAAACAGCAGCTGCAGACAATATCTTAAGTACAAAGTAAGACGACTTCTTAATGGAATTAATGAATGGTTTTCGGCTTAACTAGCCCTTCTAACGTAAGCCAAGCTATATAATATATAGTAACAGCTCCTTTCACCACTTAAGACACTAACTATGGTTCTGAACAATCCTCTTTAATATGATCTTTGGTTAACCAAAACAATGATTGAGCTTTAAGTGCTACTTACCGAATGGACATTAAGCACAGATGAAAAGAACCGGCAAATATATACGGGAGAACACACCTTTTCACATCTTATTACATGACATTACATTACACAGCTATTCAACACATTTCTGCCCTTGCCACATGCCACACCGGAATGTAAGCTTACTGCGGGCTGTGTAACTACAAAGTGTAGCACAATTAAAGCTTGTAATAATCTCATTCAACAAAATTGCACGACATTTAGTCGCTCATTCTGAATGTTTAAACATTTCGTTTGCCACACTTTCTGCTCGTCTGCGTGTGTGTGAGTGTGTCTGAGTGTGTGTGAGTGTGTGTGAGTGTGTGTGAGTGTGTGTGAGTGTGTGTGAGTGTGTTGATGAAAGTTTTTACAACTGACCAACGGTTGCTGCTACACTGTAGCAACTGTAGGAACCCCGATGCCAGCCATCAACTGGGAACCCATGCGGCATGCTCGCCTGTCGCCAGCAAAATAAATTTGATAATTAATTTTCCCCGCAATTGTTGAACGCTGAAATGCTCCCAACCACTTACACTTTTTTGTTCGACAGTAAAATGCTCGCTGCTTCTTTTATTTTCGCAGTGAAAACGCTGTGAAAATGAAACAAAAACAATGACGGACAGAAAAAAAACCAAAAAAAAAATACCCCCCTTTGGTAAAAAAATCTGAGCAACACAAAAAAAAGGTGGCTCCCGAATACTGTTAAGCGACGAATTGACATTTCTCTTTTTCTCTTTTAGAAAACGCTACAATAATTATTGACTATTGATGACGATTCAATGAGTTAAAGGGAAAGCTAATGTGGATAACAGTAGACCGTGGAATCACATTTGGCTCGTAATCCACTTGAATTATTAGAAATCCACAACATCGACAACAAAGCAGAAGAAGCCCCTAAATCGGACGCTGCCATCTTAACTAACTGTACCAAAGAGATCAACCATTGATAATCTCTTCCATTTTGCGGAGCACTCGAAAGGTATAACTTTGGACCAAAGAGATCATCTTCGACCTCAGTTTTATATCTTATGGGTGCAATAGCCCAGAGTCCCAGTAATTCTTAGACAATCTCTTCCAATTTGCGAAGCATTTGAAAGGCATAGTCAAAAAGCTCTGGGGCGGAACAGCGTCCGCCACCCTCTTGACCAACCCCGACCAAAGAGATCAACATCGACCTCAATTTTTTCTCTGATGGGTGTAATATTCCCACAGAGAACTATCACAGAACCCTAACGGTCTTCTTCGATAAACTCTTTCAATTTGCGAAGCACTCGAAAGGCATAGTCAAAAGGCTCTGGGGCAGAACAATGTGCTCAAATGAAAACCACCTTCAGCACGAAGTGTAAAGGCCTCCCTGTACGCGAGTTTAGTATTACTCTCACACCTCCACTAATAATTTCCACCCAAACCGAATCGCTCATTGCGTTTTGACCTTCGCTTTTGAACAGATGGTTCACCAATGCCTTCGCACTATTCATATGGGACAAGCCCTGTAAATTAAGGCTGTGGCATACCACTTCCCAACCCAGTTTGTTGTGGTGAACCAACCCTTCCATGGATACTTGCGAGCACCAACTCTGTTATGGTCATTCCAAGATATCAAACAGCTACCTGGCCAAAGCCGCATGCCTGTTCTCAACTTATCGAGTGCTCTGTAAACACCACTCCCGTCAAAACCAAATCATTTTGGACTAATCGAGTCGAGGTAAATTGCTAATCCAAACTCCATCAACCTACAACGAATGACCCTTTACTTACAATGCTTTGAGACTAAGTAGACGTCCTGTGTGGCGGCCTGCCTAACTCGTTCAAGAGCTCTCGGCATCAAACAACGCTTCAGGTATGTTGATGATTTCAAAAATGGTAACGGCAACGGATTCGACGAAAAGTTAGTGTTCCTCTTTTTCAGGGAGATACTACTCTGAAACCGCGTTTGGATGAAAATTAACTTTTTTTTGTCGACCCAGATTTTCTATTAAGCCACTTAAATAAAGTTGAAATAAACGCGAGCAGATTCAAGTTGTGGACAGTCACCTTATGTCTGCGTAAACAACGGGTTACTTGTTACTTGACTTGTGATTAAGTAATAAACTTTCAATAGAGATTATTTTGACAGAAGACGCAAGAGTAATGTCAAACTGTCTTGCTTTTTTTTAGTATTGTTTGCTATTTCATCTCGGAAAAACTTACTCAGTACAGCTTTCACAAAACGTTTAGTTGTAATATAAGAAAACATCTCATTCTATGCCGAATGTATCTCGTGCGCTTCGATTAAATTACATTGCGGTATTCATTCATGGAGAGCTGCCATTAGATACAGAGAAAGTAACGGTATTTTGCGGTTTATGTGCCGATGGAAATATTGGTTCATATTTCTTTAAGAAAGAGAATGGACTTTTCTGTGAACAAACCTTGTATTTAAGTTTGGATATTAAGCATAAGTAGGATTATGTTTGCTATTAATGTTTCTCATATTGCTGTAGAAATTCCAAAAAATAAAAGTTAAATATAAAAAAGTAGCTTTAAAATTGTAAGGTGCTCTTTTAGTATATACTAGTATGCTCCGCCCCTTGCTCGTTTAATTCATCTCATCTTATTTCATTTCGCATCTTATCTCATCTTATCTCATCTTACCTCAACTTATCTCATCTTACCGCATCTTATCGCATCTTATCTCATCTTATTGCATCTTATCTTATCTTATCGCATCTTATCTCATCTTATCTCATCTCATATAATCTGATCTCATCTTATCTCTTCTTATCTCACCTTATCTCATCTAATTTCTCATCGCATCTCGTCTCTCATAATTTTCTGCCGCCCCTTGTTCCTTTTTCAGTTTTTTCTCTGGAAATAAATTGGGAGAACCCTTCTTTTTCGCCAAAATACCTATCGAATAAGCATAAATATATGGGGCTGAGTACCGTATTAGTCTTAAAGAATGTTTTATAAAATATCTGTTTCCGTTTTAATATAATGATGGTGCTTCAAAAAAAAGTTGCTTTGCATATTGCAACTTTTTACAGCAACCCTTGGCTTGTTGGGAGCACACCGTTGGTCAGTGTTGCTCAACCTTTGAAAGTGTATACGCTTGAACAAAGCAAAGTTTGGGAGCATGACCAGTACAGGACATGGGAGCAGAACATGGTGTGCTCGCTAAAGAAATGTGTGAAGTTATAAATTGCATTGTGTCAGCATAATTATGACATTAATCACAAATGATGTTGATGCTGATGTTGATGCTGTTGATGCGGACGTTGGATAACCAGAGCCTGGTAATGAAAATAAATGTCAAAAGCATTTTTACTGCCATCACACAAAGAAAAGCTCATGTATCTATGTATGTGTGCGTACCCACACATTAATGCATTTTCACTTGTCCAACCTGAGCAACGCAATTAAAGTTCAAAGTATCTAACATATAATATTTCATTGGATAGCAAAACTAAGCAAAAATAAAAGTAATAATAAAAAACACCATCAAAAAAAAAAAACAACAACAGCAATGATTCTAATAAAGAGCGCACAAGTATAAATAAACAAGTAGAGTTTACGGCAAAATAATTACGCTGAGTTGTGAGTATGAAGACAAATGTGACCATAAAAAACGAAGAGATGCCAACACTTTGGGCACACTCACACACATAGCACATGCTGTGTTAACCCCTGTTTGCCAAAACATAGACACAATATACACCGGACGTGTGTCTGTGTGGGTGCATACTATATATATAGCAGCTACATGTGTCGTATTTAATTTGATGTTTTATTTATATGACTCGTCAGCATTTATTGAAATTAATGCGGAAACCATAATTTTGATATTGCTTTGAAATGGGTCTATGGGTTTGGAGGTCCCAAGGCCCAGCTGTAAATTGAATATTATTCATTCTGGGTTTTTGTATTTGGCGCAAATTTTATATGTGGCAATATAAAGCTGTCAGAAGAGCCAAGCATTACAGTCTACAAACATATGTAGACACACTTATACATATGTATATACATGCTGGTGCGTTGGACACCATTGAGGGAAAGCGTCTTTTGTTGCTTTGGTCGAAATGAAATAAGCTCCGCTCCAATGCTCCAATATGGAATTTTGGTGTCAATGCTCAGTATGAAATCTCTTTGTCTATTGTAAGGCAGCATTTGATATCCCGCTGAGGGACCGTATTGTCTGAGTTCGACTAAGCAGAATGACGCTGAGCAACGCACGCAGCTCCATCAAGGTTGGTGAGAGCTTCTCCGAGTTTTTTTAAACCGAGAGGGGCTTCTGGTAGGGCGATGCCCTCTCCTAAAACCTCTTTAACTTTGTGATGGAGAATGAGTTGCAAAAGGTCGAAGTAAATCGGAACGGGACTATGTGCTATAAGAGTGTTCAGTTGCTCGCTTACGCAAATGATCTCGATATCATTGGCGAAAAGTTACCGGAGCCGTTGCGGCTATTGAAAGTGAAACTGCCAGTGTGGGTCGGGTTGTAAAGGAGAACAATACAATGTATATGTTGTGTTCGAGTAAGATCTCTCTCTCAGATTTAGATCCTTGACAACAAGGATTTCTTCTAGCTGGACAGCACCGTCACAATGAAGAACGACAACAGCATGGAGATCAAATGGATAATCACTCTTACAAATATATGTTACTTTGGTCTCAGTAGGCAAATGAGTCGTAGAGCTACTCTCGCCAGAAGAAACTAACACACTATAAGACAATAATCCTACCCAATTTACTTTATAGCGCTAAAGCATGATTGATGACGCATTCATGCTTCGAGAGTTTGAGCTGAATGTACTCCGTAAGATCTATAGCCCCTTCGGCGTTGGCAACGACCACCGAAATTGATGGAATGATAAACTCCATGAGCTGTACGATGACATTGACAAAGTCAAGGGAATCAACATCCCGCTGCATGCTGTGCCTATAGATAAAGAAGCTACTGCCGGAAAGGTCTTCAATGCGGCTGTTAAAGAGGCAGGAAATGCCTGCGTTGGAAGCATCCGGTAGAGTTCACACTACTAATCACCGAAAGGAGGGCGCGCGCACAAACAGAGGCGCCTGCAGAATTGCTCTACATTTTTCCATAGCCCGGTATCGTATTTTCATGGCCAGTTTTAAAAAAGAACTCAATACTGTTAGTAGATTCGATAATAACGAAGTCTGGAAGAACAAACTGTTATTTGTTCACACATTAAAAGCCAATGACCACAACCGAGGAACTTTTGTGAGCCTTGATAATTCTAAGGACACCCATGTCTTCTATACAGACAGTTGCGAAACGAAGTTATTCATGCGCGACAGGCAGTTTGCCGACAGTTTTCCAGATGTAAATCTTCAATTCTTCTGGGATTAGGCATTTGTAGTGACAGTCAGTCAATGATTATAAGCCCCGAGTCAACAGGATTTCATGTCGTAATAAAGTCAGTGGGTACACTGGGTTCCAGTATACCAAGGTTATACCAGGGTCATAGTCGGCTTCGCAGCGAATATGTTCTACTGATGGTCATTGTCAGCGTGGCCGAATTGGATGAATAGCGGTAATTACAGACAAAACCGTTAGGGAACGCTGGAAATCCACTATGAATGCCAAAGCACTACAAAGATCACTGTGTGGCCTTCTGAAGGACAAGAATATGAATTTTGCGAAGTAATGCACTTCAAACGCCTTGCACCCTCTTTACCACTTCTCACGGGAATCTGAAAGATTGTGTTGAAGGGGACAATGATGGCGGGGGACCGCAATCTACTCATTTTACTATGCTTTTTTTTCTTTCTACTACCCTTTCATCTAACTTTCCATATCGGGTATTGCACAATGCCGTCTGGGTGCTAGGGATGGGTCAACTAGTAGCCCATCTCTTTTGTGGAGAACATTCTTGGAGTCATTTAGTGACACAAGTTTTAAAACTAAAAACACTCATCTAAGCAAAAATTACAAAATTACAAAAATTAAATAAATTTAAAATCAAAAACAAAATAAAATTTAGGCAATAATTTAAAATATTGGCATACCAAAAAAATCAGCATAATTATCAGTAATTCTAAATTATGGCCGTCTGTTGCAAGTGCAATGAAGCTGTGGCAGGAAGAATGATTAATGCACTGGGCAGGATGTACCATCCACAGCATTTCACTTGCAGTGATTGCAACCAAGCCATTGTAGACTCCAAATTCAATGTTATTAAAAACGAGCCGGTATGCGGTAAATGCTATCGGAAAAAGCACGCCTCCAGATGCTTTACTTGCGGTAAGGTTATACTGGGACGCGTCATCTCCGCTGTCGGACGCAAGTGGCATGAGAACTGTTTCCGGTGCGTGAGTTGCTGCAAATCGCTAATGACATCGACTTTTTTCGAAGTCAACGGATATCTGTTTTGCAAATCTGATTTCCGGGATTCGTTCTCCGCACGATGCGCTCACTGTGCCGAGCCGATTGTGAATAATGCTGTTGTCGCATTGAATACTAAATGGCATTCCGAGTGTTTCAGGTGTTACAATTGCAATCAGCGAATTTGTGGCGATAAGTTTGTTATTGTGTGCGGCAGGCCAGTGTGCACTCTATGTGCTTCGCAGAGCATAAATCCAATATATCTATAATTTAATTAATAGTATTAGCATTACAATAAATTGTGGCGGATTTCTTCCGGTTGTTGTGCATGCGAAAAATGATAACATACAAAAGCTAAAAACACGCCAAAATGCTAACCCGTGGCGTCTGAGACAGTTAGACTTTTTAACAATAAAATAACACAGGCTTGAATGCCGTTTCTTATTTATAAAATTTTACTTTTGATTTTTCATTTCTTTAATCTATGTTACTGGGTATGTTAGTCATCTTAAGTGTGTATCCGGAACCCTTCTAATAGTGCCAATGGTCAACGATACTTGCAGTAACGTGTCGCGTCGCTGTCGCCACCAACAAACCAGCTTACCAGACTGAGAAGTCATAAACGGTACTTGGCGACCCTTTTGCAAAAACCAACCCCAAAAACTGTTACTTCGGAGGAAGCAATTTATCAGTGGTTTATATTGACGACTGCTCTACTGGAGGCTTATCGAACACAGGCTCTGCCACTCGTTCCTTGGAGTGCCTGTTGTTAAAGGAAACAAACTTCCATGCAGACTCAATCCCAGAGCGTTCTTGCGGCAGTGGCGAGTGACACGGGGCTGGTTAAGGCGAGAATGGCTTACCTGGCGCATCACCGGTACATGTGGAACCGTTGAGGGCAAAACTGATTCGCACGGGCAAGCCCTGGTCTTCAGTAGAATGTAGCAGTAAAATATACTTGGGAGTTTGGTAGCAAGGACATACCAATTCCGGCTGCGTACGACAAAGCAATAAACAGCGAATGAGTATGAGGCTTTATTGGCGAATACAACTTGGCAGATCACACCACTTCCAGAGGATCAGAAAGCAATTGGCTGTCAAGGGGTTTTTAAGCGAGATGACACGCTGGGCGAGATTGAGAATTTTGGCGACGTCAAGGCATGGTCGAAAGTCGACGAGCAGCTACTCCTTTAGATGCTGATTAGCAGGTGGCATGCGATGTCCAAAGTGCAAGAGTTGACGAAACTGCGTACCAATCGACCATTGGCGAGCTGATGAGGACCGGACATTTTGCATTCGGTTGCTAAATTGGCTCAACGCAAGAAGATTCCGCATTCAGAGCACCTCGCGGAGCACATTTTGAGATATCTCGCGACCACCGTGATCTACAAGCCATACTACAAAGACTGCGGGCAAGCATTTGTTGGCTATGTTTTCTTCTTAGCAGGAAGTCCGATATCATAGAAATCGGAAAAGCAGCACAGCGGTGCAGTCAGCAGCACGGAAGCGGAATATATGGGTGCAAAGAGGTAATAGCAATGCGTCGTTTAATAGTAAAACTTTGTTTCGGTGACGTGAAGACACCAACCGTTGTTTTTTTTTAGATAACTTGAGTGCAGAACTTTTTCCTAAAAAGCGGCAGCGTACAGGGTATATTAAAGAGACCTTTTTCACTTACTTTTATCCAGTGTTGTTAACAACAATTTGGCAATGTGCGACAAAGGTCACACTGTCATTTTTAGAGGTTTTTTCTAAATCCAGTATGGTCACATTATTCTCGCGCTTTTGATATATGAGTTTAATAAAAAAACAAATTGCACAGACCACGACATTGAAATCGATTTCGTTGCAAGAAGAGTGTTTTTAATACAATTTTCACCTTAATGTCGGCTGCGAATTGTGCTGATTGCATTAAGTAAGTGTATGGAAATTGTAACATCTATTACTTAACACAACTCATATTATCTTAGTATGGAGGACTCTCATCCAGTGCTTTGGTTTATGCTCGACTTGCTCGTATATATAAACGTCTGCAATTTTGCAAACATTGGTGCTCTATTAATACGTCACTGGTTGCATGGGAATGAGCTGGAGCCGGATGACCATGAGGAATAAGGAGGAGAAGCAGCTTTGCCGACAAATTGCAGAGACTTTACACACACACATTGTGTGTCAGTCATTTTGAAAAATTTAAGACAGACAATGATGGGATGACACAGCTTTAAAAAGAAATCACATACTTATGACACACACACGCGCACACACATTAATGCTAAAAAGATTTCGCTGTTGATTTTTTAGAAAAATAAAAAAAAAAATAAAAAAAAAAACTGGAAGCAGCTGCGAGTCTGCATCAAATAAGCTGTAAGCTCTCTAAAGAGCCTATTTTTCAACTCTTGACGCTCTAATTTATTTATTTTTTCGCACCTTTGTTTTTGTTTTAAGCTGGCAAGGGCTGCAAAGACAAAGATGTTGACGTTTTAATGACCCATTTTTTCTTGCGCTTCCTCTTGTGCCAAGAAGAATCTGAGTAATTAACAAAGTGAAACAAGAGCTTTTACTTCAGCCAGAGCACGGATTCAAATATGTAGCAAACAACGCCATCGTTGACTGTCCCGTTCCGTAACCGTGGCGTACTGTACCGCCCCGTTCCACAGCAGCTCATCCTTTTATCACACTCGACGTCGGCGACGCACAATGTTGCATATTCAAATGTGTGCACACTGTCGCAGCGGCAATGCCCTTTAAAGACCTTGTTGGAACCATAGCAGCGCGCATCGGCAAAGAATACTTGTTGCCACTTTTCACTTGTAAGTGGCAAGTTCGAGCATAAAGTAGCGTGTTTTGGCACATTTCGGCTAGGTAAGTGTTCTGGTGTTCTTATTGGCATTACGGCGCAGGGTATTGCTGCGTCGACTTGCATATGCCCGCTTGTATGATGCATACATTTGTAAGTCGTTTAGCTGGGGCTTTGCCGTTGCTTTTGTTTGGTGTATTCCTTTCACTCAAAGTGACTCGAGTGTCGCTTTTTTATTTTCGACGCATCATTATTTCTGAATTTACTAGCACACGGCAACGCTGACAAGGCGGCTCCGCCGCAAGTGCGACAAAGACAGCGCGACAACGGCAGAGTGAGAGAGTGTCATGTCGGGCCTGTTGTCTGGTGTTGCCCACTTTTACGCCTTTTTCGCGACACCAACACTAAGACCAGCAGTCGACGCTCGACGACGTGGCGTTGCCAGTTTTCACTGTGCGTGTGTGTGTGGAGAAGGGAGGCGGTGTTTTACGCATTACATATTTAGCTGAAGGTGTAAACACTTGCATATGTATGTAAGCATGCATGCATGTGCATGTGTGTAAGTGTAACCACACACGCATAAATGTAAAGGGTTGCCCCATCAGCGTATAACACACGAATATGATGCGTAGTCACGCTTAGACATGCTTAGCATAGCGAGAGAAACGGAGTTCTGTGCACCTAACACTAGGCAATAAACGCTGCTTTATTACACACATTAGTGCAATACAAACACATAAAATACTTAATTGAATCTATTGAAGGAGCGTCGTCTTTCCAACAATGATATGCGAACTTATGCAAACAAATGGGCAACTCTGCGGCTAACGCTGGTTTTCCTCAATATGGCATAATTGTTTTTTTGGTCAAAAAAAAATTACCTCAAGCACGGGACTTGTGGCCAAAAACTGATAAGTAGAATCAAAAATGGCAAATAACTATTTTTTCAGAAAAATAAATATGTTAAAAACTCAATTGGCTATGGAGCAAAAAGTGGAACCTTCTCTTAACTACCGATATTCGCGTAACTCAGTTTTATATTGAAGGTACAGTTAAATCTGTCCTAGTAGACCGCGCACAGATTCAAAAAATTTTTTTCAACTTATTCAGTTGGTCAATATATGAGATGGTCACAAATTTCCTCTATTTATTTTTCTTTTTGCCTATAAAAACAAATTTATTCGCTATTTATTAGTCTTTACCTTTACATACACACATTAAAATGTTTTAATAGAGCAACAATTTTTTCACCAAAAAGTGCGCATTATACCTATTCAGTGCAAGTTTGTCGAATTATGTCGATAACTTACCCCCCTCCCCACTGACAGATTTTCGGTTCGCGGTTTCAACCCTCACCATAAAAGCTATCCAATTGAAACTTGGCACAGTTATGCACACTATTACTATGCATGTGTAGTGTAAAAATTATTCATATCGAATAAGAACTTTAGAAGATATAAATAATAATGTGCCAATTTTAGGCTCCCTCTCCAATATACTGCAACAGAATTTCACTTTTTAGGTGAACAGGGTCTGCATAAAATTTTTTTCAAATAGCATTAATTTGAAAACTGTGCTAAAAATTACAAAACGCTATCGGGATTCAAGATCAGCTGTAAGATGTATTTTAGACATAGGCCTTTCATTGAGGGCCATCGAAACCAACAGTCAGCAGAGCAGATAGCCCAATGGGTCTTGGGCTAGGGACATCAAATTTTGCAAAAAGATTCGCATTATCCGTACGCATAATCCTTTTGGGGGTCCCTTCGCCGGTGGGCGGAATTCGCGGATAAAAACCATGCAGCACAGTTATTCACAATTTTAATTTGTATGTTCCTTTACTTCTTGAGTTGCCATAGCAATATGTTCTGGACTCGGCGCCTTCCAACAGTCCTATAGATGATCATCTCCCAAAAGCTTCTTTACCTAAAGCTAAGTTTTAATCGCTTGACGTCACCATGCCACACAGTGGAACAGGGTGAAAGGTGTGTGTCAATTTGGTTTTCCTGAGGTTTTTTTTAGTTTTTGTATGAAAATCTGATATATGGTGGACTTACCCAGGCTAAAACAACATTGATGAGGTCCAATCAGTTCTTTTGTGAATGGTTTTAGGCTTTCACACAATACGCTCCAAAGTGCCTTTTATGTAATAGAAAGAAGAATGATACAACGGTAGTTAGCGCACAGCGACAGGGAGGAGCATACCAAGGTTCTCAAGGTGCAAGGACTTCAACTTCCATACCACCCGATAGTAATCTCGCACATACAGGCTATAGCCTTCTAAAAGCGGCGTTGCTAATGGGAGCGGCTGATCATGACCGTACCTTTGGTTCCTTGGCGGTGGTCGTTGGAAACCAATGATGTTCCCCACGGTAGTACACAAGGAGCGGAATATATGCGTGCAAAGCATGACAAACTTTGCTGGAATAAGGTAGTAATCAGAGTTCATGTCGATTGCTCCAGCTTACAGAATGCATGCCTACCATCGATCACAACGTGATCAATCTGATTGCGTCTAGCTTGATCGTGGAACAGCTATATAGGATTGAGGATATCGGAGTGCTGAGATCTGGTATAACATATTATCATGTTTCGATTAGCCTTAGACTGTTGCTCGACGTGGTCTCGTTAAGGCTGAATTATCCGAAACAAAGATACGCTCTCCTCCATCCATGCCATTAAATTCACCTTAAACTATTTACACGTCCACGGAAATGCTGGCAGAACTGTTGATGGCTCGCGAGCCCAGCGACTCGATACGTGACTATGTGCTGGCTACGTTGTTATGTGGCAAGCTTGGAAAAATGGAGTAGCGTTACCATTTTAGCTATGATGTTTGTCAGCAACGGCTCCACGCTGGCGTGCTGAGCGCTTCTGGCCAAGATTTACTCTCTTTTCAGTGATCCAATTTTAAACAGCAAAAGTCTGCGCAAGAATCTAATTTGTACGTGGACAAGGATTATGTTAAGTACAATTGCCAAGACTTTAATACTAATGTATTGTTGCCATATAATGAATTTTATATTTGCGAATTGGTTATATTATTGTCATTTATATGATATGGTTTCAGTGTGGGACTTCAGTCTACGACTTGTCTAGAGCAGCTGATAGGCAGCAGCTTTCAACTGATTTTATCGATGTCACGTGACGCTTCTTCGGCAGTGGCAGGTACAATCGCTGCTTGATGAAATTTAGAGGCAAGCGCCAGGCCATTTAGCTCGAGACGCCGCCAACTGATGGTCCAAATGAGCGAGTGCTGCGCTTTTTATGTACTTTTTTTGTTTTGACATCTTTTCTTGTTTTTTGCTGGAATTTTATGGATAAACCTCATTACTCATTACAAACGATGGCAGCCAAGACAGCAGCAGCGACATTTGAGAAAGCCAGACCACGGCGTTGCAAGGTAGCCAGACGAGGCAGCATCTCAGAAGATGTCGTTGACGATAGCGTCGAGTACTTTGTGGCTTTCAGTGTCTTAATCAGCAGATTGCGCGCAAATGCTGCCAAAGGCGATACCATAGTCATCGCCAGGCGCTCGTTCCTTACTCGGAATCGGCAATATCCTGACGCTGATGCTGCTGCTGCTGCTGGAGTTGGTGCTGCTGGTTCGCTGACACGCGCGCAACCTTTACACTCTTGTTGCTGCTTTGGCTGCCTGCCACTTGCCACTTGTTAGGAGCGGTGACATCAATTTATTTGAAAGTCTAAACGGTTTATCTGCACAGGTGCCACATTTGCTGTGATGCCGACGCCAACGCCAACGACAGCGACAACGACGGCGTCGACGTCACAGCGGCGTCTCGTACATCTTTTCTTTTATAGCATGGTCCTGGCACAGTAGCTGCTGTCGAAGAGTCTTGTAGCCGCCGGCTTTGCTCCTACTGAAGCTCAAGGTGTAGATGTAGCTGTGGCCGTGGCTGTGGCTGTGGCGCCGGGGCATGATGCCAATTTGTGCCGCGGCAAATTGCTTCTGGCAGCATGAATAAATATTTTCGTTGCCTGCGATAAATTGATGCCATGCGTTGAGCAGCCGTACCCCGGGAACCCCCTAACCAACCGTAACCCCCCTAACCACCGGACCCGCCCCTCCCCCCACGACAGTGCAGGCCAACAAGTTGTGTCATTCGCGCGTGTTTGTTACATGCCGTTTGGCTGCCAAGCTTTGCATAACATTTTATGGCCAAGTGCGCCTTTTGTGCTTTTATTTAACCAGCGTGCATAATGCGCTTAAATCATTGCGCTCTCTTTTTGGCCTTGTTATCTGCCACAAAGCAGGTAACGCTCATATAACAGACGGACGCAAAAACATATACAACTCGCAACGTACAAGGTTGCATCCACTCCCACGCCAACTCCCACTCTTGTGCAAATGGCCAAAAAAACATACACGCAATTTATCAATGGTGTTGGACATTCTTTTCGGTTTTATAAGCCATAAGAAGAGCCTAATCCACAATCGAATTTTTGTACATATTTATGTACCAAAGGGTGTCCCTTGTTTGGCTTAAATTCAGTTTATGCCGTTAAAGAAAACGCATGTACCGGAATTTGTAACTATTTGAACCTTTGTTAGCCGAGACCGACTTCAAGCCAAGTCGTTATAGCCAAGATCTAGATCTCGCTGACCATAAGATTTGGGCTTTAAACCTACCAAATTATGATTCGAAGAAACTTGACGTGAATTTATCAATGGTGTTGGACATTCTTTTCGGTTTTATAAGCCATAAGAAGAGCCTAATCCACAATCGAATTTTTGTACATATTTATGTTCCAAAGGGTGTCCCTTGTTTGGCTTAAATTCAGTTTATGCCGTTAAAGAAAACGCATGTACCGGAATTTGTAACTATTTGAACCTTTGTTAGCCGAGGCCGACTTCAAGCCAAGTCGTTATAGCCAAGGTCTAGATCTCGCTGACCATAAGAATTGGGCTTTAAACCTACCAAATTATGATTCGAAGAAACTTGACGTGAATTTGGAGCAGATGCTTTTGAAAACTTCTTTCATAAAATGTTACTATTGGTAAATAAACTGATTTGGCTGACCGACGTCCAAGCGCTTCAGCATATCGTTAAAACACATTGATATCCAATCCTATTTGGAAGTAGCAACACGACATATTCGGTATTATGGAAAATGATATATATATAAATAGCGAAAACAATCCATATCAAGTCGTCTTCGTTTGCTGACAACTCCCAACAACGACAAACACAATGAGTCGGAAACGAGATGACCAACTAGAACAGCCCCAATATTTGATGTGGTTGGTGCCACACAGAGTAACGACTTTGACTATACGTGAAAATGGCGACAGGCCTCATAAAACGTTGACTCAAGCATCGGACAATAGCTCCGAATGAATCATGCAGAACCCTTTGGGCAGACAAAAGGTCTCGGATTTCCACTCGTAATGGAAGCAGCTGGCGGAACCGGTCAATCGTCAGGAAATCTCAGCGCCGGTAAAATCTTAGAGATACCGGCAGTCTACAATGCGAAAGCTGGCTGTGGCATTGGTATACTCCTTGCAAAAGTTACCAATTGATTCGGGCTCGTTGCGTTTCTCAGAGCGAGTCCGAGTCAAGGCAGGCTTGTCATCATTCAGCGTCATGTAGAGTTGTGAAGGTCAAAGAGTATGAAATTTAATGGAGTGGAATCCTTGGCCGTAACATTGCATTGACTTTGTCTACGAGTGAGTCGGTGAGACGTACGCGTGCTGAAAGTGATCGATTTTCACCAAAACATTTGAATATTTTAACGGTCCAGGATTCCACTCTATTACTTTCCGGCTCTTTGGGTGAAGGTGTTATGGCGGGGCACTTATCGATGAAGCTTGCTATGCCTTGGAGAGCTGCAGGTGGATGATTTCAGTCATTCTGTGCACTCTCTTCAGGCAGTTATTCTGCTGTCTTTGTTTGTGGGGACTCTCAGATTGCAGTGGATTGCTATCAGAATGTGCCATTCGAGGACGGTCTGTTTTAAACACATTGAATTGACGTTATTTAGGATAGACCAAAATATGAAACATTTGCACGGGGTTTAAAAATAACGATTTCCGGTTTGCTGTTTGGATAGTGATATTCACAAGTTTGTAATGTAATGATTAAAAGTTGCTTGCACTTTAGGGGCAAGGTCTTCGAAAAGCTGTTCATCAAAGTAAAATGCAAAAGGATTTGATATATTGTTCTCAATAGAATAAAAGCTCAAATAGAATAAAAGAGAGAAGGCAGCGAGCTACTTAAAGAGTAACCTTAAATTAAATGGTCGATCTAGAAGGAACTGAAAATTATTATCATTAGAATCAATTCAAAGGAAATTTGATAAGGCGAAATCTACTAAAATATTGCAGCAAGTATAATATAATAGTATCTGCTCTATTATCGAATACGCCACTTCTACTTGCATAAAGAGTCTACAATTTTGGGCCCACCTTAATGCAATGAAAACCAAGGCAAAAAAAGGTCTGTTACGAAATGGGGAATATATCCGAAAACATTTTGGGTCATTGTAGAACAGCAGCTGTGTGAAGTTTTGATTTTGTCAATTTTCATGCCATCAGATTAAGCAGCATGTCTCTAACCGCAAAAATCTGTTAGGGGAAAAAAGCTAGAAAGATATCAATACAATTGGACCCACTTCATCGGCAAGTGAATTAGGTGTTCATACGATAGGACAGACGGAAATGCTGTTATTGATACCCAGATAATTTCAGTATAAGAAACCCATTGTCTGCCACGCCAACTTTTGCCTTGTCCCTGACCCTTTGAGTTTCCAAGCGAACCCAAAACGTCAATTAGGAGTTTTAATTCAACACTAATTGGAGCAAAAAAAGGCATACATTTACTTTGCCGCTTGTTTACAGATTTGGGTCTGTTCGATATTGATCACAAACGATTTAAATAATTACTTTAAAACAGTTTTATTGAAATTAAACTTGGGAAAGAAAAAACGAATATAATTTTTAAATAAACAGTTGGTAACCAACTCAGGCTTTTCCGCACGTTTATCAAAACAACCGAAATTAGCTAAAAGAAATTTGAAATAAAAAAAAAGTGAAAGAAACTATTTTGAAAACTATGTTCTCTTATTATTTCTCTGGCGACCCAACTATAGTGACTAGAGTGCTCATATTCAATAGGAAACCATTTGAGGATATGCCCAACACAATAGAAAATATTTGGCTTGGTAAAGTGGGAATTACTAAAGTTATTGAAAAAATAAACTTTTTTAAATTATTTACTCTTATTATTCCTTTGGCGATCCAACTATAGCGACTTAAGTGCTAGGAAACCCTTTGAAGACATGCCCAACACAAAAACACCGCTAAATCGCCGGAAAAATTGTCAGAGTGCTTAAATCGTCGAAATACATAAAATTAGAGATTTTCGCAATAATTTTTTGCGGAAAAGTAACAGTTGGTAACCAACTCAGGCTTTTCTGCACGTTTATCAAAACAACAGAAATTAGCAAGGACAAATTAAAAAAAATAAAAAACAACAAATTTTGAAAATTATTTACTCTTAATATTCTTCTGGCGACACAACTATAGCGATTAGAGTGCTCAAATTTAATAGGACACTCTTTGAAAACATGCCCAACATGATAGAAGAACATTTATCTGGCTAAAGCCAAAATTACTAAAGTTATTTGAATAACACACTTCATCGACAACGACAACGCATGAACACAAAAACATCTCCAAATCGCTAATTTGGCTAATCCCAATACTTTTTTGCGGAAAAGTAAAAAACTCCGAAAGTGGGTTTTACCTATACACCCTTTTTTCCATAACGAGTAAATTCGGCTAAAGGTAAAATGGGAACACAAATTCGATATGACTGTAAACATTTTTCAACTGAAAAGTTAAAGTTGCTTGTTATGGCGGCGAATATTATTCTTAAGTTCATAACTGCAGTAATCTTGGGCCAATGTTGTTGAACCACATAAACACTTTTATATATAGATACCTGTGGCAAATCTTAAGTCCTGACCGGCCTGCAGAGTTGTTCAAGACTGGCGGCAATGAATTGTTAGGGTGCATACACCAGTTCTTTTCCACACTATAGCTAGATGAGAGCATGCCCGATGAATGGAATCTTTATGTCCTTTGCGCTGTCCTCTAGAAGGATGCCCACCAGTTTGCGCTAACTACCGTTCTGCCAATCTTCTTTATAGCTCATATATGGCCCTATCGAGCGTGTGAACTGTGTAAAAGACTAAAGCCATTACCACCAGATTTGATTGGACCTTATCACTGTGACTTGGGGTGAACCATTGACCAGATACCGAGACTGCGCCTAAACCTGAAATAAACCCACGATAACCAAATCGACAACCACCATCTCTTTGTCGATTAGCAGCATTCGATAGCCTGTTGAAGGATAGCGTATACACCTTATTTTCCGAGTTCAGCATTCTTGCATAGTGAGAGGTTGGAAAGATCTTCTCCGAACCTTTTGATATGAAGCGAGGCTTCAGACAAGGCGATGCCCTCGCATCTTGAGTGTGTTGCAAAAGAAGTACATCACAAATCTAATAAAAAGAGAGAAGGAGGAGTTTGTTAAATCAGTTAGTTATGTGACCCTGAAGAAGCCCATCCATCATGCACGTCTGTTTCCATTTCGTTCCGCACATCAAGACTACAAATTTCACAACGGTTTTGATATTCGTACAATGGCATCGGGGTATATAAACCCAAGATTGTTTTCACTATTATATTCAAAAAGGTCAATCCTGTTGCATGATGGATGGGCTGCTTAATGCTTTGCATCTGCGATATGGAAATTGTCAAGATCAGCTGAAAACTTCGAAAGATATACATATGTGGACTGGGAAAAATCATTTTTTTTATGGATATGCCAATTTAAGGGTAATCATATTCATGTGAGAAGGCTCAATGGTAAAGAAGGTTGGGAGGAATGAGTCTTTTTATTGCAACTCGACATCTCTATCTGCTCGCTCGACAGAATTCTACGGCATGAGACTCTAAAAAGCTGTCAACTTTAATCCTAGCTTTCTTTCAGGATCTGCCTTAGAAGTGCATAGAAAATATATTTAACACATCATTTGATAACATCAAAAACGTAAAAATTCAAGTGGTATAAATAATTTCCCTAAGTTCAAAAGGATTATGTACAAAAAAATAAACGAAAGTTTATAGTTGCAAAATAAATAATGTCTAATGCATAATCGATAATGATTTATTTGCATGGAAAAATGGTTACTTGCTTAAATTTGCATTATACCCTTTGAGTTCTCATATGAATACATCTTTTAAGTTTTTCTCCTTACGCTACATAGTATCCATATGAAATATTTATTGTGTTATAAACCCATTTCGGCGCGGTTGAAATTGTGAGCAGCATTCTTATTTTCTCAATTTGTCATCTAGTCTCATGTGAGCCTGATAATAAAAAGTATATCAACCTTTTGACGAGACAATAGCCTACCCCAAGCAATCCTTTTGCCTTTTTTAAGACCATGCCTCTCAATTATTGATGATGCCTATTTTATTGATGATGTTCCCCTCAAACGCATACTTACAGTTTCTGGCTTAGGTGTCCTTTTCGACTCTAAATTATGTTTTAATCTCCATATCTCTTCAATTGTAAATCAAGCCAAATGCACTCTTGGCTTTATTAAACGCTGGTCGAAGAAATTCAATGACCCAACTCCTTTTTACGGCTCTTGTTCGTCCCTTGTTGGAATACTGCTCTGGTGTGTGGAACCCTCAGTATATTGCACACCAAGCACACATTGAATCTGTCCAAAAGGAATCCCTTCTTTTTGCGCTTTGTGAACTCACTTGGGATCCTAGTATTCCCTTACCTTCTTACCATAGTATGTTGCTTCTAACTCACTTGCATACCTTGTCAAATCGTAGAAAAACCCTTGGGGCTATTTTTCTTCAAAGGGAAATTTGTGGAGAGGTTGACTCCCCATACTTTGTCAGTCAGCTTAGGTTTGTTGTTGTTTTTCGCCGCACTACGAGAAATTTCGTCCGTCTACCCCTAAGTAGATGCAGCAGTAACTTTGCCCTTCATCCTATATAATAACCTTCACCACCTTATCTCTTTTAAACTTTGTTTATCTACTCTAAAGCTTACTATCCTAGAGTTTAGTAGTTTTTCGAAAACATTATCATACTAGGCTTGGTCGCTTAGCCGCTTGGCGGGACTCGCAGTCGCCAATGGACTAGCAAGAAACACCATCTGCGCCGTGTATCGGCTCGGGAAAAAACAAATTTTCCAGGATATCCAGGTACCGGTACGTGTTTGAATCACGCACTTAACTATTTACAGCCCGTAATAGTACGGAGGACTTTGTGCTGCAATAATACCATTTTGGCCACAGTCTTGCTTAAGAGAAGCACCGGTAAGCTTAATGCACGAGCGTAAAACACACTCAGATTAAAAAAGATTCCATTTTCGGAGCCAATGAATTTGGAAAATACTTACTTAAAAAACTTTATAACAATGGTAGCGGTCCAAAAAGGTTTAAATTTAAAACATTTTTTGGGTAAGTTTTACGTAAAATGTTATGAATGTTATTTTTGTCCGAGCCTAGGAACAGTTTGTCCCGCAAACAATTTAAAGGATTCAACTTGGGCGCTAAGCTTTGTTCGATTCCGGGCAGAGATAGCTTCCATATATGTGCGTAAGAAGATGTTTCGTCTGTTAAATCAACTAACAGTAACTTTACAGCATTTTATCATAGTAAAATGTTACTGAGGCAGCATCCACATCTGAGGTTCACTCGAACAGAGATGCTCTAAGACCAGACCCACGGATCGAAAACCTTGTACTTAGGAAGAGACAACTGCGAAATGCTCATGTTCGAAAATCAAAATAAAACAATAAATTAAATTTCAAACATTCTTATAGATATTACTTACCTTTATAACAAATTTTTACATAATACTTATATCATAACAAATCAAATCTGTTATTTGAATTTGAATGTTGAAATAGCGATATTTCGAAAACCTTTCTAGATAACTCAAAATGGTTTCTGGATCAGCGAACCCAAATTTACCAGAAAAGGTTCGTTTTGCTCCTGGATTTTTGTTTTGATTTTTTTTTTTTTACAGAAATTCCAAAAAATTTCCGAATGTGCATTTTTTCGATATTCCATAATAACTTCGCCTTTTTGCTAACGATTTTGCTCGAATTGGTGTTGATGTACGCAAAGAGTCAATATATCAAATCCCAATTTTTTTTAAAATTTTTTTCAATTCGTTAGAATAAAAGAAAGAATTTTCGTTTAAAGTTCATTGCCCTTTAACTTGCAATCGAATCAATTCATTTCGATCGGTAGTAAGGTTCCCGAGTATTATGAGATTTGCTGACTTCGCAACTTTCGAATTTTTTTAAATAGCAATAATTCGAAAACGGTGCTAGAAAGTCCAAAATGGTTTTCGGTTTTTAGCCATAAAACTTTAATTAAGGCCAAATTTGTTACAAAGTATAAGCCATCTTCTCATCATCCATTTGATACAGAGCCGTTTACCTGGAAACGGTGGAAAATTGGACGAAAAAAGGAGCATAACCATCGATAAGAGGAAATTCGCACACGAAATGCGCTAAGAAGCAAAAGCCCGCCAGTTCTAATCTTTTATGGATCACAACTACCTCGGAATTCAATTCTTAGGGACAGAAACTGACAAAATTGCTTTGGCTTCTAATATCAAAAAGAAAGCTTCCCCAAAGTAGCGAATTATTGGCGTGCAAGGCTATGATTACTCCCATATGGGCATATGCCGTTCAACTCAGGGGCTGTGCGGCTAAATCGGACCTAAATGAAATAAGAGTGCTCCAGGCGAAGAACCTAAGGTCGATAACAGGGTTCGTTCGGACCTCTAACTTAGAATGAGAACTTCACACCGATAGGTTAAATGAAGCAGCTAGAGGTCTAATTTAATTCAGGCGTGCCATACGGATGCAGTGCTAAAATCAGCGATCAGAAATACTATTCAGAAGGTAGTTGTCCAGATATTTGAGCTGGTCATGAACAGAAAAGGAACTCCAGCAAATGTCGTTAGAGGGGGCAGAAAGCCTAGACCAGCAATGGCGCGCACGACACCGGAGCATCTCTGCCGATTAAGGGAACAGAGCTTTGCGTTTATGGTTGTTTTCAGGCCAAATTTGTTGAGCGATTCGACGGTTTATTTCTTGATGTGTAGCTAACAAGTGGCCATAGGCATATGGCAATCTCATCAGCTATGCAGTTAGCATCAAAGCCTCGGTGACGAAGCAGCCTAATCAGGAACTACTGAGCCATCTCAGAATTAAGAATTTCTGAACTACTGTCAGCCACAGTAAACACAGTGAGAATAGCAAATTACTCCACATGTTATTTTGCATTTTTGTGTGTTTCCGCTTTCGTAATCCATATTTTCGGTTCGATTTTCTATAGCTTACGAAATATTTTACCCAAAACTTAGTGTGTTTGGTTAGATGCAAGTTAGCACCTTAAAGTTATCTTTCGGCTTAGTTGAAAACGGCTTAGTTGAAAAATTTCAAAATTTCCCCACTCGCAGGGAACGCAGCAAATTTTTTAGTAAATAGTTTGGTTTTTCATGTACCGACAACTTTCGAATGTTTGCACCCTACTCTGCTGTAGCTTCTTGCTAGTTTACTTGGCCCACTGTGCAATGTGGCACCTTGGCGCCAAGTCACGCCACAAAATGCTGCGTTCTTTGCACTTTCAGTGCTGCTTTTTTCCTTTCTTTTTTCACTATTTTTTTCTTGTTTTTATGGGCAAGTGTTTTGCTTTGCTGTTTGCTGACAAGTCGAAAGGGCCTTGTAAAATTTATTCAGGCCACATTCCGCTTCCAAGCAGCACATGCTTATGCATACGTGTGTGTGTACTGTACACACACACTGTCAGAGGTTTTTAGGGCCATCTCTTGGTCGGTTAGTTGCTTGGTCGGATTGTTGGTTGGTTGGTTGGTGGCTCGGTCAACGTCCACCTTGGCACTTTTCAAAAATGTACTCATGAGTCATAACTTATGACACTTTATTATAGCCGCTTGGCTGCAAAATTTAAATTATTTCATGTAAATTTAATTTCGCTCTGCCCCTTGCTGCCCACCCCGCGCTGCTTCTTTGGATAAGTGTGTCTGTATCCGCGCTTGGGTGCCAGCTGCAAACATGGCTTGTTTGTAACTTCAACTCCTACATTTATAGTACTCCAACTCCGGCTTTTGGTCAACAACTTGGTCAGGGTAACGAGTTGGGCCAGTTTGCGTCCAAACACTCGCATCGCATGCTCTCTGCTAATTTTCGCCTTAATGTGTGTTTGGATATATGTGAGTGCGTGTGTGTGTTGGGTCATCCAACAAAACTTTCGTTTACCGGCGGGGGCTAAAGCTGCAAGTTGAAGTTTTATAGCTCTTTTAATTTCACACGAAACCTTTTGCTGCCCTATGCGCTGGGCAAATTGCTGGCCCAACTGTCCATTCCCCGAGCGAGACCTAGAACAGCTTACAAATATCCTAAACTACAAAAGCTACCTTCAGGCTAACTTAAGCATGCCGAAGTTTATACACCCTAAGGTCATACGGCATATGTACCTTATATACTTTTTGCCACAAAATAATGCTGACCAAATTCATCTTATGTAAGAATTTGACATTCTCAACTTTGCTACACCCTCAAATTAACTATATTATTATTTTTAGATGAATTTTGGCCGAACACGAACGAATCCAAAGAACGTTTTTCGATACGACTAGTTCACCCCTGTGTGTATACCACCTCAGCAGGTCAAAGCTTGTCGTATGAAGCGACTAACAATGACACTGGGTTCTTTCGAGGCCAGTAGAGCCAGCCCAGGCCTTAAAAGGGTTGTGCGTTGGGTTTGGGACCCACCGCGTAAAACCACAATTCTAATGTAACAATGTATTTACATTAGGACGTAACCCGATAACAGGTTGTTATGGCCAGTTTAGAAGAAGAAGATTTGTTTACCTGAATAGACCCAGCGTAAGGCTGTCGCGAGTTCTTTTTACAATGTACATATCCAAGAAAGATCAGCAACAAAAGCCGAGTCCATGCCTCACACCATACATCATGGCGATGCTGATATACAGTAGCTGCTGACAAATAGTCGTCATTGTGCTTTTCGTTGTATCAGTATTTACCCAAGCAGAAGTTATGGTAAGTACTTCAGGAAGCAGTTCAGGAGTACTTCAGAAAGTACTTCGGGTACTACTTACCAGTAAGTAAGCTGATGTAGCTCAGTAGTTCTGCTGGTGTACGTAATGGTTATACTTTCTGATCTGCTTCCCTAAGCAATTTTCGAACTCCTTCCGAAAGCCCTGAATCATTTACCTGTAGGTTAGGATAGGTTAGGACGGCTGCCTAGCAGACTAAGGCCATAATACGGCCCATTGTGACACCGTGGGATCTACACAATCCTTCCCTGTTCCTGAGCAGACAGAATCAAAGGGGAGACCATCCAGATGCAGAGATAAAGTCTGCAAACCGTTTAGGTCTGATTTCAGACAGTTCCGATATGCTGCTCAGGAAATAACTGCCTAGATATTTGAGCCTGCGTCTGCACAAAGCTGGACATGAGCAGAAGAGGTTCTTAACTGTTTCTTCCTCATCCTGGTCTCAGCATAGCTGCATGATTACCGACCAAACAGTGACCGGTGATGACGTACACGACATCAGAGCATGGCTCCCGGTATAGTTCTATTGTGCGTTAATGGTCGTTATCCGGTCAAGTTTGTTTAGGGGTTATACTTGTACCTTCTTTATCAAGGAGAAGGGAAGCTATAGTACCCTCTCTGGCAAGCTCATCGGCAATACAGTTACCCCGGTTACAGTTATCCCGGAAGTTTGTTATTACTATCGAGTTGGACGATATTGAACTGACTGATTGTCAGTCACTTGGCTGTCACTATACATATTTACATTGCCAAAATTACTTACTTACTTCCCTGTAAGTACTTCTTGAACTACTTCGCCAAAGTAACGAATAACTTGGCTGTAAGTACTTATTTAACGACTTACCTGCAAGTACCTGCTATGCCCCTAAGAACTACTTTCAAACTAGTGCACGAATTACCAAATCACTTACCAGTAAGAACTACTTACCGGCAAGTACTACTTCTCGGTGAACTTCCTAAAGTATTTTGTGAAAATATTTACCGAAGTACTTGCCGAACTAATTTCGGAAATACATAATAAACTTCTTTCTGAACTCCTCTTCGAACCACTTTCCGTACTATTCCCAGAACTACTTCCGCTAGTATTTCCAAAACGATTTACCATTAGGTACTTCGCGAAGTACATCACGAACTTGGTAACTACTAAGGCACTTGTTACACGATGCGAGATTATTAAGCGAGTCCAGGACTTTGTTCATACAAAGATACATGTACGTATAAAAATGTATGTTTCTAGTGGAAAACACATGGAAATCCCATATGTGTGAATAATTATACAAGAGTATCAAAGATCGATATGAAAAGATTTATGTTGGGAATTGACAAGAAGTTTCATTTTTCGATTTTTCGCACAAAGCGGAGATTAGGAGATTATTTATATTAAAATTTTTAATGCAGACAGTGTGATACCCTCTCCTGCCCTTTGACTGTTACATAGATTTCCGCTAGTCCATTATACCCGTATCTCCTTGACTATAGCGTATGATAAACTACAATAATAACAAACACAATTCGTGCAACTAGTTTACAATTTCATACATTTTATAACTAATAAGCTAAGGAATTTCCGACAATGACCAAAGATTTTCAGTTTCACTTTAAATGCAGCCCAACAAGAAAATCAAAGCAAAGCATACATTTTACTCTGATAAAGTGGGACAGCCATGCTCCCTGCTGTTGCTCTCGAATCTCAACCTGCACGTTGCCCTACAAATATTTCTGTGGCAACATTTTGCGGTTAGCACTTCGCGTTATCCAGCTGCACATTTCGAGGGAGATATGCGATGAAAGGGAACCTGGGAACGTGCAAAACAAAACCACAGACACTATTCGCTTGATGGTGCTGCTCAGATGGTACTTGGCTGAGGTTAGAGCTCTGTACATAAGTACCACGAACTGCAACACAGAGTTACTCATAATACATAAGGGTAATTTAAGCATATTTATGGGAAATTTCTTAAATGCAAATTATGATCCAAAGGTAGTCGTTTCAGTGATAAACTTTCTTAACAATGGCATTAACAGGATTATGTAGCAAGCTTGGGTTATAGACTTATCTTTAAACTTAGTTACTAGAAGCCACTAGGAAACACCATCCACGTTTAAGCTTAAGACTAAAGCAAAAGTTTTAAAGATTGCCCGATGGAAGATCGCGTATATGCCGCATTGTCCAAAGTGACGATGAGCAATTTACGCTCAGCTTCATCCAGGTAGGAAAGGACCTCACGGCAACTTATGATACCTAGCAAGCCTTCAGACAAGGCGCAGCCCTCTCCACTTTGAGATGCAGAGTGTCAGATGAACGGGTGAAGAGCACACTAGCTACCTTAGGTAGTTAACAGTTCGTTACGGACAGTTAGAATAGATTAGTTTTGTGGTGCCATTGCACCGCTCATTAGAAAAGGTTGACCCATTCCTAACTCTCAGACAGCCTTGCTCATTGTGCCAAGCCCTATAGAGGAAATTAAAGGAGAGAAAGGATAGATTAAATAAGAGATATAGTACGAAAACAGAGTAGGTTTGCATAGAAGCCAGTTAAGAAGCAAAACAACTCTGTGATTCTGGCAAGTTTTTGGTTTTCTTTTTTCAAAGGTCTCATTTCATATCTCATGTCGCCTAGAGTTTGACGCCCTTGAAAACTACTTTACTATAACGTTACATTTGCCATCAAATAATGTTCAGACTCTCCAGAGATGAATATGGCCATGAAGAATACACTTGGGTCGATCACATTGGTGAAGCAGGGCTGTGCAAGCCATCAGCAGAAATTATGAAAAAAATTTGTGCATTGGAAAACATTTTCCGCGCAATTAATGGAGAAGGTCTGCACATTGCAGAAAAATATGTGCAAAAGCCTTTAAACACAGCAGAACACATAAATTATCATAAGATAATAAAAAATTTCTTTTAAATTGCAAATAATATTCATAAAATGAATAGTAAAATGAATAAACAATAAATTAACATA
The DNA here is from genome assembly GCA_035041775.1 of Chymomyza caudatula. Classification (NCBI taxonomy): domain Eukaryota; kingdom Metazoa; phylum Arthropoda; class Insecta; order Diptera; family Drosophilidae; genus Chymomyza; species Chymomyza caudatula. Next base: position 854,148 of record JAWNKW010000148.1, read on the forward strand.
AAAAAATATATTCTGTGTGTTTTTCTTGGCAAAATATAAACATTAAACAATAAGCTACATACTAAACGCAAAGCGCGCTGAAAAATTTTGTACTTGTGACGTATTTGTACTCTAGATAGAGCCAAAAGTTGCACGAGGAAAGGCGCCTACTAGTAAGTTTCATTAGTTTATAGAATATCCTTAGTTGAGAGTCGCCTCATCTGGAGAACTGCATATAAACAGCATAAATAGAAAGAATAGTACTTTTAGCACCTTTCAAATCATCATCCTCGGATTAGGTAAAGCTCCAAAAGCTGACAATAAAGAGGGATAGAGACTGCTATCAAAGGCTTGCTCAAAGTCCGAATCGCCGAATATAAACGAATATTGAAGACTGCCTTTAACTTTGCTAACGAGGTTTAAGGATCATAGACACAACAGCAGTCTTCCACCCACCCACCATCCACTAGCCAATTCCAGGCAGGGATATCTGCTCCCTGATTGCTTCGCTCAACAACCATACTACATATGGCACCCCCTATTCCTTCTTCGGCGACTCCTCAACCCGTTTTCGCTCACGGCCCCCTCCAGCACTCGGCCACGCAAAATTCCGCCTCTTATTCGGCACATCTTCGTCAATATACCTAACGAATGAACATAAATATATAAGTTCCGTAGTAATCTCACAGTATGCACCATAAAATACCTGCTTCCGTTTTCATATAAAGATGATAATCATCTCTTCCCATCTTCTCATCTTCTAATCGTCTTTTCTTCTCATTTTCTCCTCTCATCTGCTCGTCTTCTCATCTTTTTATTTTTCCACCTTTTCATCTTTTCATATTTCATCTTTTCATCTTCTCACCTTCTCATGTTCTCATCTTCTTTTCTTCTTTTCTTCTCATCTCATCTTTTCATCTTCTCAGCTTCTCATGTTCTCATCTTCTTTTCTTCTTATCTTATCTTTTTTTTTTCATCTTCTCGTCTTCTCATTTTCCCATCTTATCTTTTCATCTTCTCGTCTTCCCATCTTTTCATCTATTCATCTTTTCATATTCGCAACTTCACATCTTCTTTTCTTCTCATCTTCTCATCTCATCTTTTCATCTTCTCGTCTTCTCATCTTTTCATCTATTCATCTTCTAATCTTCTTTTCTTCTCATTTCCTCATCTCATCTTCTCGTCTTCTCATCTTTTTATTTTTTCACCTTTTCACCTTTTCATCTTTTCACCTTCTCGTCTTCTCATCTTCTTTGCTTCTTTTCTTCTTTTCTTCTTTTCTTCTTTTCTTCTTCTCTTCTTTTCTTCTTTTCTTCTTTTCTTCTTTTCTTCCTTTCTTCTTTTCTTCTTTTCTTCTTTTCTTCTTTTCTTCTTTTCTTCTTTTCTTCTTTTCTTCTTTTCTTCATTTCTTCTTCTCTTCTTTTCTTCTTTTCATCTTTTTATCTTTTCCTCTTTTCATCTTGTCATCTTTTCTCGTCTGCTTATCTTTTTTCTTCTTTTCATCTTTTCATCATTTCATCTTTTCATCTTCTCATCTTTTCATATTCTCATCTTTTCATCTTTTCATCTTTTCATCTTTTCACCTTTTCATCTTTTCATCTTTTCATCTTTTCATCTTCTCATCTTCTCATCTTCTCATCTTCCCATCTTCCCATCTTCCCATCTTCTCATCTTCTCATCTTCTCATCTTCTCATCTTCTCATCTCCTCATCTTCTCATCTTCTTATTTGGAAGAAAATGGGGTATATATATGGATGGATATGAACAGACTTATAAAGCAAACGATAACGCTATTGACTTATCGCTTATAAGGCTTAATCCGATTCGTTAGCAATTATATTATAGAGAGATTGAGACACTAAGTCTGAACGTCATGTATCCAATCTAATTAGAGAGAAGAAATTCCAATGTTTTCAATATATTTGCAAACTTAAGAGAGACACACACAGACAGACACTCAGAGATTCTTGTCTGTCGCGTAATCTATAAAATATGATTATTGTAACCAAGGGCCTTCATTTGCACATTATCGAACGTTTATTGCGAGCCGCAACTAACAGCAACAACAGCAAGAACAGCGGCAAGAACAAGAACAATGTCAATGACAGCAAAATAGTAGAAAACATGAAAAACAATTACAGTTAAACTACAACTAAAAAAATTGTCAGACACACACACACACACACATACATAGAGACACACACACACACACACACACACACACACATAGAGACAAACGAGCCCATTTTGTTGAATACTTATAGTCCGTATACATAAGTACGAGTATCTATGTGTGTGTGTGTGTGTGTGTGTGTGTGTGTGCGTGTGAGTGTGTGCGTGTGTGTGTGAGTATTCGAGCGTTTTTGCTGTCAGTGCTTTGCCGGATACACGAATTGAAGTCGTAGCCAAGGCAATTAAAATGTCGTTGTCACTTTAATGGCTGCACTGATGTTGTGCCTGTGAGTGTGTGTGTGTGTGTGTGTGTGTGTGTGTGTGTGTGTGAGCGAGCAATAAAAAGGAGTGGCAAGCAGTGGGCGGTATGTGGGTGGGGTGCGGGAGGAGTTGGCACTGATAATGCTAAGGTCATAGCGCAACTAGCTAGCTGGCTAGCCAACTGAAAGATGAACTGGTAATGAGTTGGAGCATGGGTAATTGCACAATTGTGGGGGCGAGGGTGAGGCCGAGGGTGAGGCCGAGGGTGAGGGCGAGGGCGGTGTGTATCCAAGTATCAATTTGAAAGCTAGTTTTAACAAAACTTCAAGCTATACGAATACGACAATTATTGTAAACTGCACGACTTGCTTACGATAACGTTTAGTGGAAAAACATTTTGGAGCATTTCAATTGGAGCTAGAAATCGTTTGGGTATTTTAGTTGCTTGACTTACTGCGCTGCGCTGCTTTTGGTTTATGCCGATTTCCATTGGCAATCGCTTGGCTCTTGTCTGAGCTGGCTTTGTTTTGCTTTTGAAGCTTGCAAACGTTGCAAAGCTATGATAAGTAATTTTCTCATTTTGCGCCATTTTCCAGCGCAACGAATCCTCACAATGGAATTTTTCAATAAGATACAAAAGCCAACTAAAGAATGCGTTTGCAATTTGCATTTGGCTGCCTGTGGCTCTATGAGTTGCTCCCTGGTGTGTGTGTGTGTGTGTGTGTGTGTGTGCTTCTCCATGCTTGATTCGACGACTGTCTGCGGGGTGACTCCCTCTTGGCTGGGTTTTGGCCGCCAGTTGAGCTCACGCGCATCTCTCTGTGTTTTGGCATGATAATTCACACTATGTATGAGTGCGCATTTCCGCTTCCGCTGCTATTCGCTTTGACACTATAATACAAAGTGAGGGGTAAAACACTGAATGGCTTTAATGCGATTGGGAGTATTTAAAGCGGCTTAGGCGATTAAATGCCACTTTCTTAACATAATAATTTGCAGCAGTTCCATGTCCATGCATCCCATTCATGCCAGAACGTCGGACGTACAACTGGCTGCATGCACCTCCCGCCGTAAGTAGACTTTACGGCTACGGCTCCTCATCCTGGTTATTAGACTGGTTGCCTGGCAGCTCGTTTTGTTGCTACTCACATCCGTGGCTTATCGCTTTAAATGTCACGAATTGCGAATTGCAATGCCTTTATTACATTTGCATTTATCCCCCATGCCCTTAGACACTCCGTGTGTGTCTCTGCCAGTCAGTCCGTCAGTCAGTCCGTCCGTCTGTCAGTTCGTCATTTATTCATTTAGTTGTGCGCCTGTTTGGTAGAAAATTCACTTGACTGGGTTCCCTGTTTCCTATTTCCCTACCTTCAGGCAGGCGGACTTTCATTTATTCCCTTTCAACTTGACTTTCGACTGTTTGCATGAGATAAATGTCAATTATTTGAGAACTTCTCAAAGAGTTTTATGCATTTCGAGCTGAATCCGCGCACTCCACGCACATCACGCTACGCGCTTCTTACTTTTCTACTATTCAGCCCTTGTTGTTGTTTCTCATCATTCCCAAAGCTCTCTTATATATGTACATATGTATGTATTTATAGCATCCTCACTGCAAATCCATCTTTGACTTCAGCCCTAGCAAATACCTAGCACTTACATTTGTATCTATATGTATGTGTTCGTTTGTTAGTAATGATTTTCCGTACGGCAAAGAAAGCAAACTTATAACTATGTGTGTATGTGTACACAGAGAAAAATAAATGTTTCGAAATGATGTTTGCGAATATGAAACATGTGTTTTTGATCGACACCCAGTCGGTGAGACAGCGCCTAATAATCGGCAAAGAAAGCTGGCAGATGGTTTGATGCCGTGGTCAGACGGTCGGCAGCCAACTTTACTTTTCTCATAATAATTACTTATAACTAAGATGACGAATCTGCTGTGAGATGGTCACATATTTCGATTTGAGGCTGCCAACAATTGGCGTACTCATACAGCTGTTCAGGGCGTTCAGGCATATTGCAGATCGTGTTGGCTTTTTGTCGGCCAATTCTCGCCACGTCTGATCTAAGCTTTAGTTTGAGTGTTTGTCAAATTTAAATGAAAACGGTGCCCAATGTTATTGAACTTTTCTCGCAGTGTATGTATATGTTGTGCTTAGTGCGTAAACCCCTTACAAATGTGTTTCAACATAACCTAACTAATGTTAATGTCTCAACTTTGCGGTAAGTTTCGTACCTTTCACCTTTCTACACTTAATCCGCCTTCTGCTTCATGTCTCTGTGTATCTGTGTGTCTCATGTTTGTCGTTCTCACTGAAATCACTATGCCATATTTATTTTGCAACAGACATTTCGCACAAAATGAATTGCGGTTAAAATATATTTGTCTTAAAAATTCCATCATCCGCAATTGGGTTTAATTAATGTCGATTTCAAGTGAAAAGTTTCATTCCAAAATTCAACCTTTGCTTAAGTGTATCTTGTTTAATCTGCTTTTTTTGGGTATGATGTTATACTTTAAACCTTTTATTGCATTTCAGTGTTGTCAGTCTTCAAGCTATTTTATAGTGTTAGCAGTTGCCATTGAGTCCCTAATCAATATTATACAGAACTCCAATTTATTTTTCGCTCGCTCAGACGGTTATAATAGGATTATCTGCGTCTCTCACCCACAATTTGTGTCATTTTTGACCCACAAATACTTCTTATTTATGGTGATCAAAGCCCTTTAATGACCAACTCAAAGACCTATCCTAAAACATAATTTTTGAATAAGGCATCAAGTATTTTCATAGAATGGATCGTAGACATTTTACAAGAAATATTTAAGTATAGGAGAAGAATCCTATTTGAATGAAACCTTAAAGTCGTAAATAACAAAGTAGCTCGAAAATTTATAAGTTTCAGTTTTGACAATCGTTCTTAATTCCTTAAAGAGTGTCATGTTGCTGGAAGTTTTATAAAACAGAATCTAGAAAATTTGCATCTAGAATTTTGGTATTATAAGTACTTTCTTGGGAAGCTCATCTTTTCGCCTTCATCGCTTTCTCAGTGTGCATGCAATTTAGCTGTAACTGTTCGTCAGCAATGGTCTTAACCAATTTTTTGAATTCGTGATTCACACCTCTTAAAAAGAAGAAGATCCACTGCTTCTGGCTTCGTAGGCTGTAGTTTGCTTCTCAAAGTCTTGGCTCATTGGCACACCAGGGTTGACACCCTATAAAACATGCATACGCGAAATTCCACAATATATTAAGAACAAAAGGCTCTGATTAGATTATCTGGTATGATTTCGAACAATGCCTACTTAATTCTAAGAAACTATTTCTGATTTTGTGAAGTACATAATATCGCAGTGTTTTTATAAATACATGTCATTTCGTTTTATGGACAAAATATTTGAATCGAGTCGGAAGTTTTTTTAAAAAAAAAACAAAATGCCGGCTTATCGCAATGCTGTTGGCGAGCTCGTTGATCAAAGCTCTACGATGCAATTGACATTGCAAGTACAGGTCATAAACCAGAACTGCCTAGTAACAGTACCCAGAAAAAAAAGAAGAGAGTGCCACGAAAGAAGAACAAAAAGAACAGTGCCTTCAACGGCGCCTTAAAAGTGAGTATATATTAACAAGATTGTGAGCCAGTACCTAGGATCTGAGCAGGAATTGCCAGCCAACTTGAAATTCGAAGGTGGCTTTAACGATCTTGAGTTACACGCACAGAAATTGGTAGCAGCCGGCTATGGACGCATTGTATAGATATGCGTGAATCGTAAAAATAATCGCCATGCCTTCATCACAATGAGTTAATATTAATCTTTCCTTTTTAGCTGAAGAGGAGGAGGAGCGTTCAGATGAAAAGATTTCGAATGAAACGTGAATCAAACATAGAAGAGATTTCCGCAGCTCCCATGATTGTGGTCGATACTATGCCTAGGCTAAGTACTTGCTGAGTATTGGGCTTATTCCGTTTGTGAAATCTTCAAACTTGGTCGCAATCCGTGAATTCCAAAACTGAGCGCGACTATCTCAATGGATTTTGGAAAATTTTACTCTGTTAAAAGCTGTTGAATATGAAAATTAAATTGTTTAGGCATAGTACCTATTCCGAATTTCGATTTGCTTGTATTAACTATATTGTGAAATCGACCAATCGAAATCGGAATCGATATGGGGGACAATCATTATAATATGTTAACTTATTGAAAGCAATGCAGGAAGTTTATGGAAACTATGATCTTTCGAGAAGGCAATTATAAGAGTGGCAGAAAACAATCCAAGACAATAATACAGTGCACACGGAGTAACCAAAGATAGAGTATGACTGCTGCAAGAATAAAAGGCAAGGATAATGGATACGGGGTGTAGAAAAGTAAAACGCGTAGACGAATTTTTAAAGTTTCTTTAATGGAAAGTTACGAAGAAGAAATCGATTAATTTATTGCAATATAATGAGTTTTTAAATTTTAACGTTACTTTTGCTGTCATTGGCTCGTCATAAAAGACGTCACCAAAAGACTAACGACCCTCCTTCCCCCTTGCCATAAATAGTCACATTTAGGCAAACCTCCTGCCCCTAAGGTGACGTCACAAATCGTGCAACCAAAAAAATCAAATCAGCTTTGGTTGTAGAAACTTGTATTGAAATGTCAACTGAATCATTGCGGATAGGATATGCTGCTGTTACAAACGCGAAAGGAGAATATTTAGAAGAGTCATAAGTTTACAAGTTAACGCACAGATGATGAACCCCTCCTTCCCCTCGGTGGTGACGTCATTTATGAACAGTGAACAATGAATTTTGGTCCTATATGTTGATTACGACTAACCGGCAAGCATTCACCAGCATAGGATTCCGGATACGTGTCGTAGCTCTAAGGTTAAAGTTTAAGGCAAAAGATCCGATAGTAGCACGCTTCTGAAAAGAAATAAAAGTATCAAAACTTCTGAAAATAGTTTCTCTTAAAGAATAATTTCGAAATTCTTTCTAAAAATAATTTAAATCACTTACTGTTTGAACTTTAGTAAAGACCGTTGCTCCTTTTTCTCGCTAATTGATGTTTTTGGTGCCTTTGTTGTACTGTCCACTTTTTCAGCTATTAGAGTAGTAATTAAATGAAATTATCTGAAACTAGTGTGGCTTCATGCACGTGAGATGCTTGAGAAGTGCTCAACTGTGACCAGCTTGGCAACAGTCCAAAACTATAGCACAAAAAAGTCCAAGAAATCCTGAGCAAGTACTAAATAAGTTTAAGAATTTGAAGTATGAAATGCATGCTTGAGCTTGGCATCGAATGCGGCTAGAATGCTGCTGCTGCAGACCGGGCTCTTTTCAAGGGTAGCAACAAAAGCACAATACATTATAAGAGTAAAAAAAAAAAAAAAATGGAAAGGTTGTGCTCAAAGGTGAATTGGCTAAATACCAACAACCCCTTCTTGCCCCAAAAATGTGATTGTAATCGAACGCGAATCGTTGGGAACAATACTGCGAAGGAAAACAAAACAAAGGTTGCTCACTTGCACTACCCTCTGTTTAAGGCTCGCTATCGCTAGTCACTAGTGGTAGAACAATTGAGAAGATTTAAAAGCGAATATGGTTTTGGCAGCAACAAGTTCGAGCCAACACAATGGCAGGCCAGGAAGCTGAACAATGCGTTGAGCGCGGCACAATCATCCAACCATTGGATGAGACTGAGGGACACAAAACCTAGAAACGACAACAACACTAAGCATGTTGTGTAACAAGAGGCAAAGCTGGCATGGGCGTGGCAAATGCCGTCGATTTACACGCTTAATCCGTCTGGCTTATTGCACGCCCCAAAAGTTGATCAAAATCTGATAAATATTAGCATACTTTTCGGGGCAGCAAAAAGCTACCACATGTAGCAAGCACATCATGGATTTAGTTAAGCCCAAAGTACTACTACTGTTCAGGGTCGAACATGGCGTGCTAAGCTCTCTTATATCTTATATCTTATATCACCATATCTGATATGTTTTGCTATGGCCTGTTCACAGTGGTTCATCGGCCAAAAACTGTCAGCTGGATGGGGCGCAACCAGTGAGTGAGTGAGCCGAGCCGAGCCGAGCTGAGCTGAGTTGAGCGGAGCGGAGCGGAGCTGTCGTTTAGATGGTATTCTCAAACATGGAATGTGGTCGAGGCATAGTTTTAGTGGAATGGGGTCATCTACACATATCTATGTTCATTATGCATACATGAACTAGTATAATGTGTGCTTTAAAGTAATGCAAAATATTGCAATGCAGTACTTTAAATATCTATGAGATACTGCAGCCATTTGCATGCAAGGGTGCTGCCCCACATGAATTCAACAGTTTTATTTTGGGCAATTTTAACAGCAAAGAGCCAACAAAGCAGTGCCAAACTGTTAACTAATGAGCACTGCTCTATCGGCCGAAAAGAGAAAATGTCCCAGCATATCGTCTTGTTCCGTCTCAGTTTCAGTTTCAGTTTCAAATCATATTGTCACTTTCGCTGTGGTGGCATAAGCAAAGCCAGATAATCACAACAACGACAGAATTGTTGTGGTGCCATGCCCCGTGCCCCAGCCGTTGCCGATGCTACTCCAAAAGAGAATCATTTGACAGACTGCCAACGGGGCGTATGCTCGATTTAGGCCAACAAAACCAGGTGAAGGGAGCACAGCACATTATAAATATGCAGAGGTAAACAAATAGCAAAGCAAATCCACGTGCTCTGTATTAGTACTAAGCATACATATGCCGGCGCATATATCATACAAATATGTACATATATATATAGTATGGTACTAAATAAGTAGATGCGACTAAGGTAAAGGCAAACAATCGCCAAGCCGACGCGCTGCCATGCGGTCATCCGGCGACGGCGGCAAGGACAACAACTACAACTTGGCACTGGATGCTCGTCCATTCCGCAAACAAGGATCTTAGAGATAAAGCCATATAAAAATTCATCACGCTCGCCCGCTCACAGATGCCAACTGGCAAAACGCACTGACGCCGACAAAGGCCGAGGTTGCCCCGCTTTGTGACGCGTTTTGGGCGTTTCAAGCTAAACCAGCTACAAAAACAACAGCTATGGCAGCACAAAACAAAAATGGAGAAATAATCTCCGTTGGGGATGTGATGCGGCGACATTTGTGTTACTTTACTGTTATATTTCTTTTTTTCCTTTTTCACTTCTTTTTTTTTGCTTTTTTCACGGCATTTTTCCAGCCTCGGCCGACCCATTTGCATAAAACTATACGCCTCTCTCGCCGCTGCTGACGACTGCGACCACGACGACCCTTAAATACGCGTTAAGGAAACTGAACTGTACTGCACTGCATCTGTCTGGGCTTCCCAGCAGTACATAGTACAATTTGCTGCGCTTTGGGTGCTGGGCTACTTGGGTCTTCTAATGCCAACCAGGAACCCCAAACTGGCAGACTGTCATGCTGTCAGATTGGGAGATTGGGAAACTTGGCGAGCATGGGTGCCAGGCGCACTTTAAACTATTTGTTCACAATGCCGGCGCGCTTTTGCATTTCGAACTCTGCACGCACGCGAACTGTAAATGGTTCTAACGGTATAGAAGGAATTGCCAAGGGAAAACTGCGGGCAACTGGGGGAAATTGCCCGCGTGCTGTGTGGTAGCTTTGATTTTGCTGCTTCTTCATGTTGATACTCTTAGCGCGTTTAATATGAGTTGGACTTGTCGTTACGTTTGTAACCACGTCTTGTGCAAGACGATCTTTGGCGCTTTTCTAACTCTAAATAGAGAGAGAGAGAGATAGAGAAAGAGTAACCAAGCGAATCTGTGCTGCTAAGATTCTGTCCGAAGCTCACAAAACTTATGTGTATTCTAGCTGCGAATACCCAAAATGTAAGACCATTGTCAGGGTTGGCCCTGTGCCAGTGAAAAAAAGCATGGTGTGTACTTATTACCTTGATGATGACATAACTTTCCTGTACCAGAATTATGATATAAGAACTTGTAGTCCAAACATTGAAACCCATTCTTAAGGCTGAGTGCAATGCGTAAATGCAATTCTTGTCAGGGTTGACAAACCCTGGTTGTGGGATAAAGGTGAATGCCAATCGTTACTGATATCGATTGATCCGAAAAGTCAAAACATTTTGGGGGTAAGCACACGGAAGGTGTTACGCATGCTTGTGCTGTGGCAGCAGCGTCTTTGTCTCTGTGTAGTGTGTAAGCAGTGAGAGCGAAACAGAGCTTGGGGCTGTTCATAAACGTCACCAAAATTGTGAAAATTTGTGAGGCAGCTTACCCTCAAAATATTTTGAGAGGGTTAGCCCCCCTTCAAATCATTTCAGATAGTATGCACAGAGTATTCGCTGCTGTTATAAAACGACGAAATTTTAAAGGCAAAAATTTAAAATACAATACAAGAAATTTGATCGAAATGAAAAGATTGCATGATAGTAATAGGATTTTTTTCAGATTTCCTTAACAAAATCGTCAACAAAAAGTCGTCTACCTCATTGGTGACGTCATTTATGAACAGCACCTTGCATGTGTATGGAAGGTTGTTGTTATTTTTTTCGCGCTACAGAGTGCCATGTTGAAGAGAACTCACAGCGTTCAGTGACGGTTTTTAAAGCCATTTGGAATGCATCTTTTGCAGAGTATGCAAACTTCGTTCTCTCAAAGTGACATTACTTTTCTTCTTCATTTCGTTACTTTTATATATATGTTATTTTTTTTTTTACTCTGTTGAATTTATTTAGTGAGCAGCTGCGACTTGGCGTCTTGTGGGCTATGTGGCAAGACTTCAGAGCACGCGTGCTCCATGCATGTCAATTCATGTTTGTGTAGATGCGTGTGGCTGTGTGTGTGGGTGTGTGTGTGGTTGTGTGTGTGTGTGCATGCGAAAGAGCAAAACTACTATAGAGTGGAGTTTTAGAGGTTGTACTCATCATTGTATTATAAACTGTTGCCCTGTCACGCGAAAACGAAAAAGGTTAATTTTCGTGAAAGTTTGTGAAGCAATTTATCAAAAAACTTACACCGATTAATTTCATTTAAATGAAAGATTTAACAAAAATTCGTTCATTAATTTGCAGTGAGTGGGTATCGCTTGGGTTCTTTCGCTTTTTCGCCATTTTGTCGATGTGCCTTTTGGGATTTGATGTGGCGCGAGCGCTGACTCCAAAGCTGCCGTTAACGTTGGCGTCGCCGCCGACGTCGACGCCGACGCCGACGCCGACAGCAACGCCCACGCATAGAAGGTTTGTAATCCGTCACATTGTGGGATGTGTTGCAGCTTATAAGCTCAATAGGCATTTGGTTTTTTCCCTTGCCACTTTGCAACATTTTGCGCTGCTTCTTCTTGTTCTCTTGTTGTTGTTGTTGTTGTTGGTTATGTTATCGGTTTTATTTGTGCCATTTGGCAGTTGCTTCCATAAGAGCGATGGACGTCAAGCGAAGTCAAAGTAAATCCAAAAGAAAAAGCTATAACCCAATGTCAAGAACAGAGTCAAGAACTCGTTTCTATATATAAGCGCGTTTCTATGAACCAACTCTGCACGAGTTCATGGTTATAAATTTCACCTCACATCAATTTAAAATCGGTCTTTCAACGGCATTATGAACTGAAGCCTTCTTATACCATGTACACGCAATGTGTGCCCATATTAGCTGTTAGTTCTCGGTAACCACAGGGAATTGGCGTATTGTCCACATCTACTCTGCACATGTGGTACTTCGTGCAGCCTCTCCGATTTCCAAACGACTTTGCCTGGTATGAACACGAAGACACGGTGTAAATGATTCAGTCTGCAACTTCGCTGCAACTCTGCCCTATCCATCACATTTTCTGGTACATACCCGCATTGTCAAATCATAGTCCTCTTCACTTTGGTGGGATCGTCAACGAACTTATTCGAGGCTTCTCATCTTTTCATTGCAATTTAGATTTTCCGTGGTGGATCCCAAACCCTTTCAAAGCCTTTGGATTCGCTGCGTATATTAGCTCACTCATTGGTTGAGGCAGAGCAGTAGCTCTCGCCCTGCTCCAACGATACCCAGGCTTTTTTTCATGATATTTATTGAAAATTTTCCCCCTTCGAGTCAATCCAGCACTAAAAGCTATCAAGCATTTCAAACCATGTGTGGTACTCGGTAGTCGGAATAGTCTTGAGGATTTCGGCCAAAGCTTTCTATATAGTAGAACAAGCACTGCAGGTATTCTCCTTGCTTGCGAATAAACTTTTGTTTTCCAAAACCATGTACAGAATGAATTCTGTCCCACAATTTCTTCAGAGCAAACATATAACATTGAGCATAGACAGTCTGACCTTTTATATACGATATCCTTATAGATAATGTTCTTGAGATCGGCTTTTCTGCATCTTCACATTCCTCTCTTTCGGCTCAGCAAGTGACATTCCATTCAGGTACAATAGATGGCATCGGTTCCATTTCTTCTGGGCCTGCACAATACCAATGAAAAAGGCAAAAAAAAAAATGTAATGTGTGTAAATGTGTACCTCGCATTTATGTGTCTAAAACGCATTACTAAGAGAAATGAGACTTGAATGTATGCTAACGACACGGTAACAAACGATAAATCTAGACATTTTGAATCTATTCAAGAAGGCGGAAAGATAACTCTTGGTTTTGGCACTACGATATTGAGCCGAAAATCCGACGCATATCATTTCGCAACAATCGTATGATTTAGCTTCGTTCAACTTCTGGCTATTCGCTAAACTCAAGAGACCGTTTTGGGGACAACGTTTTGTGTCAATAGAAGAGTCACAATACGACTTTTGTGGCTGTTTTGTTTTTACTTTGAAGAGCATGGAATTTGTTTGGAAGAATATTTATTTAAATAAGGATTTTTAACTTATAACAAATTTGTTGTTTTTTTTCTTGCCGTCTTGAAGAGACAAACCGAAAGAAACAACATTTTAAGCTGTGGGTTCGATATTAAAGCTTACGAGACACTTTAATGCAATAATCGAGCGCCATGGACACTGATTTATTGGAAAGCCATAATTAAAAAAAGTAGAACAATAAAATCGAATTAAACCCGACATTAAGATTTGCGAGCAATGCCGAGCGCCCATATGAAGCACATGTCCACTGACAAAGAGAGCGGAAAACACAACATTAAGCGGAAAATATAATAATAAGAGAAAAACCAGAATTGTTTAGCCTTTTTGGGCCATAATCGTCATTGAGAACATGTCAAATAAAAGAAAATACGCACCTTAACTTGCAGCTGTGTCCTGAAAACAAATCCATAGTAACTACAAGATCCAAAGATTGAAATAAAAAAAAAAAACAATTTTAAAAGTAAAACAATTTAAATATGAAATGTTTTGTCAAAAAACAAATGAAACGAACAAGCTCAAGAGGCGGGCTCACACAGAACTCCCTTTTAGGACATGTCCAAAAATGCCACAAGAACTACGGGAACATATAAACAATTTATACTTAGTAAAAAGGGTCCATTTCGCTCAGAAGGGTTGCACCACTTTATAGCTTTTGAATGCCGTTCGCCATTTACTGATAATAAATACTCAAAGTCAGCACATCCTTGTATGAAAACCGTGCAAGTACACAAAATCTCAACATAAGTGAAAAATTCTCATGTGGAGTACAAATTTAAGTTTTCTTACGTTTTTGTGAATTTTTTGTACTCTTGCGTGGATGAAAGCTTAAGCAGCTTGTTCAAGAAACAGCATTTTAGTGTAGTGTAGACAGAACCTTGGAATAAAATATAGGCCGTTTTTTTGTGGCACCTTCCCCCGTGACAACATTTCGTGGCTTACAACTAAGAGCAGGAAAAACATCGATGACACTATCAATAATATCGATGTTTTTGAATTTTCGCAACTATTGATGTGTTTTTCTTTAACCATCGATGTTTTTTTTCCCTATCCTTAAAGCTTGCAATACAAAGAGAAAAGCAGACAGATCAAGTTTCAAGTGCAATCGGTACAGCAAGTAATATAAAGCTAGTGAAAAGACAAGATACCACATTTGTCATCTAAAGCACCTACATCAGGATATTTAGATGCAGAACTAATCGAGGCCAACGTGCCGCTCGTCAAAAGCATGTATGTGATTGCATTAGATATGTAGACATTTAGAATTGCGAACGATGAGGAGTGAGAGTTAGTTCACATAGTGAAGCATGTTGCCATTACCGATAGTTGGAACTCAAAGTCAAATGAAGGTTACTGTTCAGGAGCAGTTTTGTCAACTCAAAAACTTTAAACGCCATATTATTATGCGGCTGATAATAAAGCCGAACTATAACGCATCGTTCTCATTGAGTTGGACTTCTTTAAAAAAGTCATTTAAAGATAACTGTCAATGAATTAACAATGAAAAAATCGTGTGAGCTTTTGGAAATTAAATTTTTACCATGTTTTTCACTCACCACTTACTTGATCGTCAAAAAATTCCTTAAGCCACCAAGTTTGTGACCATTTCTGAGCACATTCAAACGAATATTTGCATTCTTTAAAAGCAGTACCCCAATATCTTTATTCAGGAAGTAGTGATACGTTAGAATAGTGTTTACCTACCTACATTTTAGGGATCAAAGAATTTACTTCGGCTGTTCTGTTAAACACGCCAAGGGCTCCTCAGCATTTTTCGGCTGAAGAAATTTGTATTCTGAAAGACATTCGAAATTCTATCACGCAACACATCAAATTTATGCAATTTGTGTTCGACAGGAAGACAGCAGATGCAGAATAAGTTCCTAATAACAATAATACGAATCTATCGGAAAAAATACTGAAAACTATAAAATAAAAAAACTATAAAAAAATAATTAAAAATTTTAAGGCAATGTAATGAAAATAATTAAAACATCGATCGAGTTCTTTTACACCCACACCATAAAATCGAATTGAAACTCCTATTATGTTTCCACAATGTCGCTTTTCGCATTTTCATGACAAAAATTGAAATGTCGCTTTTTGCCCAATGCAAATTGCACTGTTATTGTTGTTGCCCTCACCAAACAAATGCGACTTAAAATGTGACATTTTGTTTCAAAGTAACTAGTTCAATCACATTTATTCGATTTTACTAGTTCATTTGTGGAGTTGTTGAGTTATTGCAGCATTTACCATCCCAATGTAAACAAGAAAGATGCAGATGGCTTTCCAACATCCAATTTAATCTTGCAACATAAAGTTGCCCAAGTGGATACTCAGGACTCTCTAAATTCACACTGCACATCCCCAATGAATGCGAGGCGTGGTATGAATACGTCTTAACCTTTGAATTTACCAGTTAGAATAGTTGCTTCAATCACGTGCCATTAACTCGTTGACTGCGAGTCTCGTTCCATTACATAAACGTGGCTGGTTGATTTTAAGCAGCATTAAAAGGTTATGTGGTGGTAGTCCTGGCAATTCCAAAGAATTCAAAAATTCAGTTGGATAGTGAACCCCATCTTCTTCGTTGGTAACCATATCCACTGACTAGTACGAATCCAATTCGCCAGGAATCTCTGATTGTATAGCCCTGTTTAATTGACTGACGTCTTTGTTCTTGGCCGTTCTTTTACTCAACCAAGCACGGCATTTGTACTGTTGCGCCATATTTGGAAAAATCCTTTAAATCAATTATTCCTTGGATTGAGTAAAACGGCAAAAATCATTTGGCAACGATATCAATCAACTTTCATTGACTGGCAAAGCACCGTTTCCAATTTTTAACAATTGCTTAGAAAATGTATCAGCTGATGGATGATTCTGCAACTGAACGCGAACATTGGTGGTTGACTTCAGTGTTTTAACGTATCTCCATAAATATGATGATTTTAATTAAACATTGAAATGCATCATGCATTGATCGATCAGTAGATGGTATTCCTAATTGTGTCCATATTTTGTTAGCCATCGCCAAACATAAATCTTCAATTTGAATCAAAGCTTCATTGCAAACTTCCGGTGCGAATTCCATAACTAGATTATCTCTTGCTTGACGTACTCGAAACAGAATATCTTTAGATAAATAATTTTGAGAAAAAGCGAATGGCAAAAAGCGATAGTGGAAACACGCTATTTCTATTAAAAAAAGGCTTATTTCTTACTGGTTTTCCCCTGATATCTGAGAAATAAAGCACTGCAGAGGTTCCTGACCTAATCGTAGATGCTCATAGTGCGACATGCCAACAGACTGGCCAATGTTTCGGTAAGGAGCATGCCCATTAGGTGGTTTAAGAGCAAACAATTCAGGGCTGTGAAGGGATCTGCTGGACTGAGATTGTCTAGGCCAAGGATGAGGTTAAGGTGGAGGCTAAGGAGGGGTGTTCTTAATTTATAGATTTTAAAATTTAGGGACACTCACTTTCTACCAAGCAATTGGGGACTGGCAGAAACTTGGACTCACGGACCACACAATGTTGGCAACAGCTCTGCCAATATTTAATTAAATGTATATGAAATTGAGGCGTGTTTTATTGTACCTCTCACAGAGGTTATACTACTACATACTTCTGTGAAGTGTTTGAGATTTGTCGAGAGTTGGAGATTGATCAAATTTAACAAAATGGTAGTTACTTAAACGTCAATAAGCCAAAAGATGAAATACATTAAAACAAAAGAAATTGGCACAAATCCATTGGCCTGTCATCATGATTTGGTGTCGTTGGGTTTGGTTTGGACTGGTTTTAAAGTGGCTTATCGAGTTCTCAAATACGTGTCGTTTTTTTTTTTTTGATGTTTCATTTATTAAATGTCAATTGTGCACTAGGCAGGCGCTAAGCTCAATAAGACCACAGTGTCCAACCGCATTATCTATGAGGCAGAGGCAAAACCAAAGCCAGAGAATGTGATAGATGGCTGCTTTAGCAACCTAGTCAGGAAAGGGGCCAGTGAGGTAGTCTACGTAAGAGGCAGCTACACTGAAAAAAATTACGAATTGGTCAGCAAAGTGTTGAAATTTGCCCAGGCCGATGACATTGGAGTAATTTTTGAATATAGTTACGAGTTGTTTGAGTAGAACCCCAAGGGTACCTATTTAATCATAACATACATTTTCAAGTTGGACAAAGGTGTCTCCCGTTTCTTGTCTGCGTCAACATGGCCGGATTGACCAACTTTACCTGTATATTTGCAGTTGGAGCAACCCTTTTTGACCATTCGATGGAACAGAATTTATGAACCAAAATCCAAATAATAAAAACCAAATAGTCTGAAACCCTTGTCATAACAAATCTGTACGCAGCTTTGGGGTGAACTTAAGGTGCCCGGCACAAGCCTGCCAGCATCCGTCGTCGGAAGCTAAGCAATGAACGGCTGGTTGGTAGATAAAGTTAGTATGACCCAAGAGGCAGCGTATTCAATGTGTCAGAATCTACCGCCAAGATGAGAAGGTAAGAAGGCATTTTGGAACTACCGACTAGAGCAATTACAAGCCGAAAAATATGAATCATCTGTTTATAAGCACATGTTTGATTACCAAGGTGGAGCTGTAGATTTCTTCTTCTTTATTATAACAAACAAAGTGAAACTTGTACATGTATGCTAAAAGTTAGATCAAATTGTTGAAATGCTGGCAACAATCCGCATCAAGGCGAAATACTTGAAATATTTGCGCGCACGCCCCGACGGAGGACAAGGACGATGCGAGCAAAGATGGGTTCTACAATAGACTCGAGTCTGTCTATGGCCGCTGTCCAGCCTATCATATTAAAATTATTTTAAACGATTTTAATGGCAAGGTTGGAGGAGAGCGTCCTACTCTCGGACAATTTAGCCTCCACGAGACCACCTCGAACAATGGTCTAAAGCGAAGCGCCGAGGGACTTTGGAAACATATATTTCGCTCCTTTCGTACTACCACGAATAATGTTCTTTGTTTCCAGAGCCCACTGCCAAGGTACCAATGGTACGATCAGGTGTGTCGCGAGGCCGCTGCAGTTAAGGTTAGAAGAACCTTGCAGTCGCCTACAGGTGCGAGACCACTATGAGGAAGATGGAGAGACGCATTTTCAGGCGTAAAAAGTACGAGCATAAAAATCGCGAGCTAATTAGATTCAGATGTGCAGGAGCAGGAATGACGTTAGGAAGTTATTCTAAAAAGGCAAGCGTCTTCTTGATGGATTTAGTACCGAAGCGTCTTCTTGTAGAGATGCAGAGGTTGTAGAAGGAAAACAAGTAAGTCCACCATTGATCAGACATTCACACTATGGCAAATCCTGAAAATGAAAGCAAGGTGGATGCTTTCTGCGAATAGAAAACGGAATGTAGTCCGGCTCCGCTGGGTAGGTCATGTTGTGCGTATGGATGAAGAGGCTCCTGCGATAAGCGTCTTCAATGCGGTTGTTGAACGAAGGCGTCGAAAAGGCAGACCACGTGTCCGTTAGAAGGACGAGGAAGGGAGTACCTAGCTAGGTTTCAACAATCGGAGTATCCTCATCTGAGGATTGTTCCTTATTCTTCACTGGAGTTGGTGTTTTCCGCCTATGTTCCCAAACCCTAAGCACGACCCTTTTGAAGCCTGGGGTGGCTTCGCTGCGCACATTAGCTCACTGCCCTAACACCGGAAAATAATTAGGGCAGCTAGCCCGGGGACACCACGTGGAGGTTGTGCGTCAACTTGGTTAAGGCAGAGCAGGAATTAACTTGACAAAAGACGGGTAGTAGCTTTCGCCCAGCTCCGCCAAAACCCAGTCCCCCTTACATACATACATAGTAATTTTTATATTTTTTTTAGCTTGGAGCGATTACCATTTACTTACCACAAACTGTATATATTTTCGTCCACTGTCCCTGTAGAGAAACTGCTATTCGTTGAATCTCAACAGAAAAGGTGGACTTTATATATTTACGGCCACTTTCCCTGTTGAAATGCAACGAACAACAAAGTTTGTATGAATGCATCCAGTTTGATAAGTGCTCCAAGCTGATGAAGATATTAAGAGAAGCCAAAGCTTTAAACTTATCAAACTCAAAAAATATAATTACTATATTCGTAAGTACCGACTTTAGTGCGACGACTGCTAGAACCAGTTCGAATTTTAAGGACCACTTTTAAAACATTTGATGCAGACTGTGGGACTGTGGCAAAAATCACATTTATACTCGCAACTGAAACTTCCATATTTTTGACAATAACTTCTGATGTATTTATCCGATTTGGATAGTTTTTGAAACGTAGATGCACATAAATCTATCTATCGCGCCTCAACCGATAGACAATTTAACAAAAGTTTATCGCTTATCGAGCCATCAGGCGGTAGCGCAATGGTAAGCAGGTCAGACTGCAAAGCAAAAGGTCGTAGGTTCTATTCCCGCCAGTGAGTAAAATATTTTTTTAATTTTTAAATAACGCAGTTTTTGTCCAAGATACAGAAACGGGCAGCGATTCGAACCAAAGACAATCGAATAACCTTAAGCAGTATATTTGCACCTAAAAACGCCATAGAGAAGCGAGGCAAGAAACTAAGCATTTTTCTGTACATCGTTCTATCTCACTCTCTTTCAAAAAGCATTATTTTTAGGCAACTGGACTAAATTTAAAGCCATTGATTCCTAAAGCTCCGGGCTGAGTCCCGCATTTCACTCGTATGCGATATCATATACGTTTGGTGTGCTGGGTTCTGCCGACGTCACTGCTTGCTTCGCTGACCCCTGCCGTAAACCTATACAAAAATATATGCGACACACGGCCAGTCTGTTAATTTAGGGTAACGTTTCTTAAATCAAAGGCGATTTTTCTAAAATATCATTTAAGGGTCCCCTTTCTTAAATCAAGGGCGAATATTGTTATGAGTGTATAGAGTCTGCCAATCCGTGTGGTGAGTGGGTTAGAGAATACCACCTCAGCAGGTAAAAGCTTGTTGTATGAGGCGACTAACAATGACACTGGGTTCTTTCGGGACCAGTAGAGCCAGCCCAGTCCTTAAAAGGGTTATGCGTAGGGTTTGAGACCACAATTCCATTGAAAGAATGTATTTACATCAAGCCGTAACCCTATAACGGTTTGTTGTGGCCAGTTAAGAAGAAGAGTCCGCCAACAAAGAGATTGCTCTGTGGTTTGACGAGAAGTAGCTTGTCAGCTGGACTCCAGTCACCAGCATGGGTCTAATTTTGCATTTTTTGCTTGTTCCTTCAATTCATTGGGAGTACTTTACACTCGTTTTAAAGATTAGACTTTTTATCGAGAGCCGCTCCAACATTATGTTTTGCCCTGAGAGGTAAGAGTTCATTCACCCAGGTTTCGATATCTCCGCTCTTAAAGAATCGGTCAGCATAGGGTGCAATTCTAATCCTTGTTGTTTCTGTAAGTAGAAGTGTTGGGCGGCAGGAGTGACATAGTATTTGCGTTAAGTTATGTGGTGTCTTAGGTGTATAAAGCCATTAGCCGTTCAAAAATCTGTACAGTTACTTCGTCTATAGCGCGTATTCACGGGTATGCTGAAAATCTTTAGACGGTTTTGCTTAAATTTTCTTTTAAATTGCCTATAATAATCTTCGACCACTTGCCTTCCTGTTCGATATCCCACAGCATGCAAGATATTTCTGGCTCATTGAGAAATGGCTTTTCAGCTGAAAATTGCAACTGGGTTGAAAGAGATTTCTGGCACAACCCTCATTATGTCTGTTTGCATTGTGTTCTAGTTAACATTTTTTGTTTTTGGGTGAGCGTTTCAAGTGCCGAAAGTCCGGTTTCCAAGTGTATAGCGAACGTAGCCGCATTTTCCAGAAGGTGAAACATTTTGTTTATATGGAAACACAAGAGTTTATCCATTGCAACCCGTCACAATACTTTTGCAGGACACTTTAAGTTGTACATATTACGATGTCAAAGTGCTAGTTTGCATTTATATATAAATATTTATATAAAGTAGTATGCGTGTATGTGTGTATCTGTGTGAAGAAGAATGATATATATGCTTATTTCTCTGAGTGTAGCAGACCGAACAGAGGGAACCGGCTGGTTAATATCAACAAGTTGCCTTTGCAGATGAGCAGATACCATTGACCGCCATTTTGAATGTAAGGCGTGTCAGTGTGTTAGTGTCAGTAAGCGTCAAAATGGGCTTGAAAAGTGTCTTTAGTGAGTATATTTGTTCAAATTGAAGTTCATATCAACCGGACCATATAATAGCTTCTAATCCGATGTCAAAGCATGTCAATGATTCTCGTTCCAGCTCAGCCCATTACCCGTCCACACACATATCTCTCAAACTTTTTGTTTTTATTTTGATTGTGTAAGAAGCCCCTCATATGTGTGTATGTCAATTGCCGTACAATCCTTCAACCATTGCCACATGCATCGCTATCACTGTCATTGCGTGTTTTTCCGAGTACGTTTCGGGGTTTTGTGTGTGTGTGTTTTTTTTTGTATATTTAATTTCCCTACGGAACACAAAATTTGATATGTATTTGTACTCCAATGTTGGTACATATATGTAGGTACATACGTATATGTATAGGTGGTACACAGTACAGTTGCAAAAGTTTCTCACTTTCACTCAACTTTGCATTGTGTGTGTGTGTGTATCTCTCTCTATTTCAAATCTCTATTTCTCTAACTCTTTCTGTATGTAGTTGACATGATGTGGCTGGAAAGCATACAGTCAGGTTTCATTAAATGTCAGTGCAAATAGAAAACTGCCAAACTCTGATGGTCATGCAAATTGTCTCTCCATCGCTGCAGCTATATTTGTTTCTGTGTCTCTATCCAGGTCTGTTTCAGATTTTGTGTATCAGGATTTACATTTCCTTCGCTTAAAGCTAAAATTAAGCGTATGGTATATAAAGAAAATAAACTTCTTCGAGTTAAGAAACTCGAGGTACTTGTACGCAAATCATATAATTAGTTGTATAATTTGTGTGACAAGAAAAGTACAGTGTATATTGCGGTATTTTTCACTGATAATAGAATTTAAAATCACATTTTCATAGGTTCTTGTAAACTATTTATTTTAGTGTTGTAATTTTTCAATCTCTTCTTCGAAAAGGTTAATCTACCTTGACAACTGTATACGGCTCGACCGGATCGGACGCTAAGGTTAAAAGTGGAAAGCTTTGTGTAATTATATAGTTTTGAGCTGCAGCACTGCTTAGTCGCGCGATTTGCGTCACAGCTACAGAGCTACCGCTCGGAGTGATAGCTTTTAAAGTGCATCTATTTAGGGACAGAAGCGAACGCAACTTAGAGGTATTTTTAATTGTTTTTTACTGACCAGACAGAAGGAGGCGTGGCAGACTATAGACTGTTAGTATCAAAATGATAAATCTTGACTCGGATAGCGCGATTAGACCATGTCCGTCCGTCTGCCTGTCGTTCTGTCTGTCTGTCCGTTCAGTGTGAACGCTTAGATCGCGGAGACCACATTAGGTGGGGACACAAATTTTACAAAAAGATGTGCATAATCCCTGTAAGATGAAGTTTGTCGAATTGCATTGATATCTACTCCCGTTTGCCCCTATCAGAATTTCGCGTTTTACAGCCGCGCGATCTATTGATCTGAAACTTAACGGAGATTTGCGTCGTTTTTATTTGCGTTATGAAAATTCTGAAAAGAGGATAAGTCATGCATCATCATTGCATTATGAGCTCTTGCCACCAGATCATACGGTCAATCATATTAGTAATTTCTTGGCCAAGCACAAGACTTTAATCATGTCTCAACCGCCGTTTTCAGGTTTTCGTGTACCCAATTGAAAAGCTAATGAAAACGGGGCGTCATGCCAAGATTTACAGATAGAGACTGCATCGTTGGAGGCGCTATTGGCCATACAAAAGAGCACATATTAAAAGTCCTTCGAGGATTGTAAAAGCAAAAATATAATATGCAAAGGGGATTCGTTGAGAGAATGAGTAAACAAATTGTGTGCCAGCTCATATTTGAACACTTCCGATGCACTCATTTTCCTTCACTGAGAGGCATCGCCGCACAGTGGATCTAACTGACTTCTTTTTCGGCGAAAATCATAACTTTTAATGGAGTAAAGATATTTTCAAAATTTAAAATGCATATAACAGAGAAGTCCTTAAGCTTCTGCGATACACTGCGATAAATAAGCTGTGTATAGAGGGAGCTTCAAAAAACGGTAGTAAAGTTCGATATTATATACTGTAAATAGCTTATCTTAAATAAGCTAAAGATTATGTTATCTCAGAAAATAAAAGAATCTTTCAAAAGTGTATATAACCCCTTGAGCAATTAGGCTGCTCGGTTGCTCAAGTATTCCATGCATATTTTAATGGTCGCTCATCTAATGCCGATAAAACCGCGAATGCCTTTGATTTGTGTGTCGTGCAAATAAACATAGTTCCGAGCAATCATGGCAAATGGCTTAAAATATCAATGTTCAAATATCATTGAACCACCAACCGATAATATACTTAGCCAGAAGACCCATATCGTCCAACCCTTGAAGTGGAACTGCGTTTCATATCAACATATCTCATTCCTTAGCATGGAAGCCTGCTGAGCTATCTGTAATTGTTGGCTGTTGACTAGGTTTCGCTATTATCTTCAGCTAACCTTGAACTTAAGATGTCATATTTTCCCAAAAGATACTCTTAGAACAAATCGTTTATTCTTATGCATTTATAAAACAAGGTTCAACAGAAATAAAGCATTTACAAATCAATCATAAAGAGACATGCTAATCCGATTCCAGTTGGAACTTAATTAAACAATTTGCAACTTTCTTTCAAACTAACTACTCATCTGCGCCAGTCTGTGACCGTCTACCCGTATCGGCCAAGTTGTGACTACAATATACCCAGAACTTCCGACTCCACCATTGTTCAACCCCTGTAAACTTAAATCATAATATTCATATAGATCTGTTCTGTATACCAGAAGTTAGCGGACGTATCATTTCTTTGAATGGAGTGCAGCCAAGCTGAGTTTTACACGAAGGCTTATACCATGGAATAATAAAAACAAGCTTATGCTGCCGACGTGCTTGCCAAATTGGTTGAGAAACTTAAAGAGCGAGAGAGAGATTCGCAAATTAAGCATTACAAACACATGCACAGGCGCAGCACAATTTGGCAAGCGAACAGTGTGATAGCAGCAGAATAGTCTTTCCTTATAAATATTATTCCATGATTTATACTATGCAACAGATATGACCTCAAAGGAAACCCCTATAGCTGAACACACATTTTTCCTGGTAAATTTGAGGACGCTAATGGCGAATCAGGCAACAATTTGGCATTTTCAAGCCCCGTTTGCGCATTATCGTTGCCCTTTAAGGACATGGCAATTCTGCTAAGTGTTAAGCTACCATTTACCGACCATATACAGCGAAATCTCTACTTGGATTCAAAAAGACGTCAATTGGAAAAATCAAAACGGTTGCTTTTTTTTAGCCTTTCATCATATAAGAACCTTCTGATGTTTATCGATCTGCCAACTCTCAAGGAAAGATGAACTACTTTGGGAATATTCTTCCTCTCAAAGCTTATTGCTGCTGACATTGACCGGTTGTTTCTTCGTGACCGTGTACATTTGAACATTCCGAATCGTTGCTTTCGGTATGGAGAGAGAGAGCATTTAGAGTTATCTATTTGTAATTTGTATAATGTATCAAAATTGCTTCCAAATATTGAAAGTTATTAGCAAGACGCGTAGTGTGCAGGATATCTAATCGTCGGAATCTTTGCATTTTAGCAATCTATTTGTATTTCTAGCAGCCCCCTTGAGTTTACTTCGTTTTGAGCGCGAAAGTGAATGTAGGCATTGAATTTGCATTGCGGTTAATACCTTAAACATTTTATTGATGCTTTTACATTCTCATGCACCATTAAACAGCGTCTCATTCACTCGCTCACACACTCAGTGTGTCAGTCGTTCATTCATTCAAGCAAACAATCACACTCAATGTTAAGCACTCTGTGTGCGAGTGTGTGTGGGTGTGTGTATAAAATTCGGATGCACAATTAAATACACAACGACTTACAACAAAATGCAAAAATTGAGTGCGAGTGGTACAGAGAGCGAGATCGAGAGCGAGAGAGGAACAAAGCAAGACACATCCGACAAGGAAAACTGAAAATGAAATCAAACCAAGTGACCATTGATGGTTTTCTGTTGGTGGTAAAAATGGCAAACTGAAAATAACTTTTAATTAAAATACTCGCTTGGCGTACACACGAAGCTGTATATGTAGCTATGCTCTGTAGCAGTGGCAAGTAGCAAGTAGCATGTAGCATGTAGCATGTAGATATGTAGCAAGTATTTTTGGTTGGAATGCGTTTAACTCCCGCTCCAGCTGAGGCGTAACGAATCGATGAGGCGATAGCCAAACATTGCCCCAAACAGTGGCAGCGTTTTAACAAATTAATTTTTGCGGCGAATACATTACGGCGGAGGCGGGGACGGGGACGTTGGCGTTCATAATGGCAAATGGTAGGCAGTAGGCATAACCGTAACCATAATCAATTTGGGCACATAATGGTCACATAGCTACAGTTTTAGAGACTCAATCAGCTTGATTTTCTATCGACTTGTTATACAGCTCTCGATTTTGCCACACATATGCTAACGTGCCTGCTGCATGCAGCATATGGCTAATGCCACTTAAATGTGATGAAGGCAACATAACGCTGGCAGACAGAGAGGGTAAGAGGGTAGTCGGTGGGGCGAGGGAGCGGAGCCGCTGGAGCACCGGAGAGTTGATGTTTTTCTATTTTATTAGCCTGTCAGTTTGTCCTTCTGTGTGTCAATCAAAAACAGGACAGACCAACCCACGCATATAAAAACAAATTGTTTTTTTTTTTTCGCTCTGCGTGTTTGCTTCTGTGTGTGTGTGCAACTGTCACCTACTCCTGGAAAGTCATTTATTATTTTTCGAAAAGCTTTGCACATTAACAAACATCTTTGATAGAAAAGTGAGTACAACTAGGCTGAGTGAGTACTTAAGCGAGTCTAGTATGTATTTTAACCTTAATTCGCATGTTTCGACTTGAAGTCCCAATTTCAGTTTCATTGCTTTTTGCAGCGCAGGCTCAGCATTGCGTATACGTAATTTGTGTGTACTACAATTGAATTGGCAGCATGAAATGACCAAAAATTGATGGTTTCGCACAACATTGGCTTCCCAAAGCCAGAGCCAATCCTTGTCGTTGAGCTGCTGCTGTTGCTCAAATGTTTGGCGTTTTCAATGGGTTGGTTTTTTGTGTATTTGACAGTTAAGCGGCGAAGCGGTCGAAGGTTTCGCTTTTCACTGTTTGTTTGTTGGGTTTCTGCCATTTTCCCTTTGGCCCATTTGGCTTTGCGTTTAACCATTTTCGGCTGCTTGTCATGCGACATTTGTCAAACTGACTAATGACTGATTCGCTTGAAATGAGCATCGACCTGCCTCGCTCTGAGCACTTTTACAGTTACTAAATTTGACACGCACACCAACACACACACAGACAGCCGCAAAGTATCGCAGCTGAAGAGCAAATAGGTCGAATTAACGTTAATTTCGAAACACTCACTCACAGACCCATTGTTGTATAAATTTGAATGTATCATGAAGCTGCTGTAGTTCTGGCTTTGAATTTTGGCTGCCTTTGTCAAGTTTTCATTAATGAAAAGTTAACTGACGCTTGCCCTTCATTTCCACATTTTTTTTATGGCTTTTTTCGAATTTCAACTTAACGGTATTTATGCAGGTAATGCCGCCTTAAATCAACTTGTCAGTTTCAGTTTCACACACTCGCATTGGCATTCAGTGTAACCCCAGCAAACCAAACGACCAGATACAGCTCATCTAAGGTCTCCGGCATATTCGGGCGTTCCGTTTGACGTATAAAGGCATATGCGTGGTTGCCTCCATACTATACTAGGCTTCAAGGCAGAAGTGAAAAGTCATTGACGTGTGAAAATTAATAAATCATACGCCCCGACGTACTGCTGTTGTACGGTTGTTTGCTTGTTCCAAACTGTTCATTCGTTTTGTGTCTGTGTGTGTGTGCGTGTGTGTGTGTGTGTGTATGGCCATACATATGCGTGTGCTGCATAGTGGCTCAAAATTTAGCAATAATTTGAAAACATAAATCACGGTTTATACTGGCCTGTAATATTTTAACTTACACTTTAACTATTTTATTGCATTTTTGCCACATTTCAAAGTAGCAACTAAAAGCTGACTTTTCCAGCCTATTTTCTTGGCTTTTCTTGCTCGCTCATTTTTTGCTGCAGATGGCTGCCGGCCCAGTGTGCAATGGCGTGAAATGCTCACTGATGTGTTTACCAATGGAAAATATTTAATGCATATAGGAAAAACTTTGTGGAGTTAGCATATTTAATAAAACGAGTCGTATAACACCTAGCAAACAAAGCTGGTTGATCCTTTAAAGTGAATGAACAGCATTTCTCGCACGTTATCTTTAATTATCAAAATGGCAAGAAGAAGCAATGAAAGACATAAGGATTCGGTTGCAAGCAACAGAAACAGAAACAGAAACTATGAGTTGCTTTGTTGTTACATATACACTAGAAAAGGCAGGCCAAAAACGAAATCAACCAAATTGAAATAGTCGGTAAAGCAAAAAGGAGAAAGAAAGAAAAAATCGAATAAAATGATTCTCTGGTGTTTACTGAAACATTTGAGACAAACGAATTTCGTTAATGCACCGATGTGTATAACGCAAATGGAAGAGCCCTGAGCAACATACATTGTGGACAAGTGAGTGTGAGTGTGTGTGAGTGTGAGTGAGTGTGAGTGAGTGTGTGTGTGTGTGTGTGTGTGTTTGAGTGTGACTGTTGCCGTGTTCTACACACACGAGCACAACATTCTAGCAAAGTCAATCGGCTGCATTGCAGTCCTTGTCTTCGTCACCAAAGTGCTCTGCTCTGGCCACAGAAATGAAGGGCAACAAAAAAAAAACAACAACAAAATTTGATAGCAGAGCAAAATTTGTTGTTATTTTGGAATGAAAAACTGGCAAAAAGAAGCAGCAGCAAGCGGAAAACAACATGAAAATTGAAAACTGCATCGAAACATGCAGAGCCAAGCAGAGCGTATTTTCACTCTCCCTCTCTAATATGCAGATTAAAGCATAATCTTATGCCAAGAGGCTCGCTAGGTCAGCAAGAGTTGTTTTCAGTTCAGCTTGAATGCATAGCAAAACTTGGACATGACAACTCTGGACTGGACTTGACTGGACTGGACTGGACTGCACTGGACTGGATAAGCTATTGCCAAAATTAGATACATAAATAGCCATGGAGAAGTAGCGGCAAATGTAGATGGACAAATGTTATTGCTTGTGTGAAATGTATTTGCTTTTGCTTTTCAAGCAATTTCATACATACACACACATACACAGAAATACGACATAAAATGCGGCTGTGCCTCTGGCCGCAAATTGTTGCAAGGAAGAGAATCGCCATGATTTGTGTGTTGTCAATGGCAATAAAATCAAATCAAAGCAAACATCGAAATCGAATCGAATCGAATCGAAATGCAGATGGACCACACCAGCGGCCAAATAACAACAACAATAAGAGCAACAGCAACACAAATAATGCCACGCCAAGAGTAGCACAACAGTCGGAGCAAAGTAGAGCATTAACATGAGAGAGCGCGCGCACAAAAGTAGGCAACAGTTCTCATGCCACCAGATGATGCCCCAACTGGCGACTGCACATGACGCGCCGCGCAAACGACTTCTCACTGCTGACATTTCTATGTGTGTGTGTGTGTGTATGTGTGTGTGTGTGTGTGTGCGTGTGTGTGTGTGTGCATGTGTTTTGAAAATGAAGGGCGAATTGACAAGCACGCAACGGCGACAGGCTGAAAAGGGTGTGTGGAGCTGCAGCGCAGCAACATGGCAAACAAACAGAACAGTGGGCAAGACCGACATCCTGCCGACAAAAATCAAAGTTTTAAATAGCAAACATTTTTGAAGTAAAGTTTCTAAACGAAGTTTTTGTAAACGAAAGATATTCAAAGAAACCATCCCATAATTTAACGCTAGCTCATAAACTTCAATATCAGCGAGTCGCATATTAGCTTGTTTTAACCGAAGCCTCGCATCTTAGGAGTCACCTGGTATGAGCTTATTTTCAAATTTCTTTGCACGTATCAACCGCTGCCGAAAAACGTTGACCAAATCGCCACTATGAGCCAGAAGTCTCATTAACCCATTAGTTCCCGGAACTTTCCTTGGACTCACAATATGCAACTACGCCAACATAGAGTCATTATTGTACTCTCCTTCATATTTTGCACTGTTTTGACCATATTTTTGTTCAATCTTACTGTTAGTGCCCAAAATAGTACAACATAAAATCAAGATCGGTTGGCAACTTAAGTTGCCAATGGGAACTAATAGGTTAATTCGACTTTCAGGATGCCCACACAGATAAAAATAATCAAGTACATTGTACTCAAAGTGAGCACATCCGTGCACGAAAGCCGACCAAGTACATAAAATCTCATTTAAAATAAAAGAATTAAGTTGTTTTTTTACGCTTTTGAGAAATTTTTGTACTCTTGCGTGGAATAGAGGTTAAGCAGCTTGCCTTAGACAAAGGAGGTCCTTGGTTCGATTCCCAGTCGCAGCAGTTGAAATTCTTTTTTAAATTTCCATTTTGTTTTTTAATTTTTTTTTTTACTTATGGTATTTTTATTGTCTGTATATTTTATTTATTATATTTTTCTATAAATAGGATAGGATACAATTGAGAAAATTAGTGAAAGAAACCTTTCTATACCAGCATTAAACCAAACATACATGCGTTCAGGGTGGGAATCGAACTCACGACCTCGAGTGTTTGGGTTAAAACACTTAACCACTAAGCCACGCTAGCCAACTTAGATACACTAACTAATTCAGCACCACAATGCACTTCCTAATAGATACACATATTTCAGTTGGGTCTCGCTCACACTGACAATTTATTACGCAGTTCTTTTTTAAAATTTCAAAATGTTACTCATTTTGAGTTTTCTGTACTTAATTTAAATACATTATGTTCTAGGTTTTTATTTGAGTACGAAAATGTGTACTCAAAAATCCTTGTTCGCATATTGAGTACGCGGCAACTAATTTTGAGGATGTTGTGCTTTTCTCTGTGCAGAAAGTATCTTTTTTGAGCAGAGGCGGCGCCTCTTAGGGGTCACCTGGTGCGATATTATCAACAATCTCACTGTATGTCATATCACGGTCGCACAATTAAAGCGCGCGCATGGTTTCTTGCCAAACAACGGGTTTTGGACATACTTCAGGATTAAAATCTGGAAACCACCTTTAGATTGTGGATTTCAATGGTACTTGGTGGTCACTTGTGCAACATACCGTGTGCAAGGATATTTTGTGTCCGGAAATAAAAACATATGAATTCAAAACTCTTGATTTTATGTGTAATCAAAAATCGTAAGATGCTGCATATAGACGCTCCATTTGACTTACTCCCTGACAATGTCAACATTACGCATTTCACGATCAAACTTCAAACCAAAAGCAATCCGTCATTCAGCCACAAATATCTTTGAGAGCACTGCTATGAATTATAGAAGCTTTTGATCGACAAGTCTTTTAAAAGGTTCCTAACACACCCATGATATATCACTTGAAAAGCGTAAAGTTCAGGAGAAATGTTTGTTCTTGGCGAATCGTTTATATACGAACTGTATAATATATTTGCTTAATCTTGATCAAATCTTGAACTATTTGCGTTTTGGTTATTGGCAACTAGCTCAATCTTCAAAATTACATTTTAAAAACACTCAATTGGCCCACTGTGCGCTGCCGCTGCAGGAACAACATGCTGAAAGCACAACTCAGATCACGCCACATCGCCAAGTCTTACAAGAGGTTTCTAACACACCCATGATATATCACTTGAAAAGCGTAAAGTTCTGCAGAAACGTTCATTCTTGGCGAATCGTTTATATACGAACTGTATGATATATTTGCTTAATCTTGCTCAAATCTTGACCTATTTGCGTTTTGGTTATTGGCAACTAGCTCAATCTTCAAAATTACATTATAAAAACACTCAATTGGCCCACTGTGCGCTGCCGCTGCAGGAACAACATGCTGAAAGCACAACTCGGCCACAATTTGAGCTGAACGTTCGTGGCATTGTCATGCCATCAGCATTGGCATTATATACTGCTTCATGCTACATTTGGTCATGCCACAACAAAGCAACCAACAACAAACACAGCAACATCATCAGCAAGTCACAGATGGACACTTGCTATTTACCTGCTACTGTGCCATCTTAACACGTTTAGGCATATTATGTGTCCGAGCAAATGCAAATCTTGTAGCTAAAGAGTATTCGGAGACTATTAAAAAGATGCACTTCAATCATACAGTCAGATTCGTTGGATAACATTCAAGAATCTTTGGGCTTATGTAAGTTTTAGGAAAAAAAAAATACGGCAATACAGTATTAAACTTCCCCTTTGAAGTCTGGGACCAAGTTCAAATTTCAATGAAGGAACGACCAACGTTTCACTGATGAACTAATGCTGATTTTACTGAACTTTCGCATAGGATTAAATTCACAAATCAATGAATTGTTGTTTTGCGCAAAAATGCCCTTTTCTTGTTGTTGTTGGCATTCTAAATGTGTCATGTCTTTGTGCAAGTACATTTCAGTGACCTCTGTGGTATGTCAACCACTGACACCTCACGCGCTCGCCGTGCCGTTTTTTGAGTCAAGCGGGAATTAACTTATTCAGCGCGAGGATTCGCCATCACATTCGTCATTCCAAAGGCAGGTAAAGCCTCTCGCAAAAAACCCAAGGAATTGTGAGCAATTAGTCTGACCTCCTTTTAGCTGTAGGCTCTCGAGTGCGTCATCGGTCTTCATCTCAGAACTTCTCTGAATCGTTAGCTCATGTCAGAATCTCAATAGCAAAGGATAGAACCTAACCGCTTTCTTAGATATCGAAGGCGGCTTAAGCAATGTGATCCCCGAATAACCACACCAGTTTTCTTAGTAGAGCTACTGCTCAAGGAGAGGCACTATTCCCCCTTCTATACAACGTAAATCTTAATAAGCTACTATGCGACATAGAAGGAGGTGCCTGCCGAGCGGTTTCCTATGCGAATGATGTTGTAATCATCATCTGGTAAGTTTCCCCAAACTCTCTGTGACCTGATGACAGAAAATTAAAGCAACTGTCCGATTGGACAGCTAAGAGCAGATTAAATGCAAATCCTGAAAAAAGACCTCAATCTCTTCTCTAGAAGCAACAGTGCAAAATAGCTGATGGCCATTTACTCGTGCAAAAAGACCACACGCCTTAAATGCGGAAAGTCCCCCAATATTGTACTGTGGCTCTATGCTGCTGTAATTAAACTCATCCTTCTATATTTCGTACTGATGTGGTGGCCAGCCTTGAGGAGCAAAACCTCAATAAATAAACCTAGTAATATTCAGCGCGGGACTAAACTTACTTATACTTAGCATTTTACCTCTTAATCTTTCAGGAGAGAAAAAAGCAAGAAGTAAGAATCGGCCATACGATTGAGAGACTCAAATAACTGGATAGAATCCATATTTGGTCACTCATCACTACTTTGTTTCCCGCATAACAGACTACTGTGTACAGGTAGAGCACCTCTGCACACCTTTCAATACCCTTATTTCTGACTGGAATAAACGGTCCGTCGGTCAGCAAAGACATAACAACGCCATCTCCTTCTTCACGAACGGCTCAAACACCTGTGTTGGAGGGAGGATATTTTCAGAACAACTCAATATAACAAAAGAGACTTTAGTTTCCCGAGACACTGCAACGTATTCCACGCAGTCTTAGCCATAAAAGAGGTACTATCATGCCTCTAAGGCTCAAACTACGTTTCAGGCAACGTCAACATCTATAGCCAAGCAGCTACCAAATCTTCAAGCTCAATATAATAAAATACGATATTGGTAAATATGATATTGGTGCCACAAATCGCTATACGAGATGGCACAGCAGTTCGTTCGTAGCCTGATATGGGTCCCGGAACACCGAGACATAGATACTACTGCTCCTCTCTTTGCTGATTGAGAGGAAAAAATGCTGCCTATGGCGACCTGCAAGCTCATGGCAAATCAGAAATTGCAAAATGTGCTAAACCGTACTCTGCTCTCTTAGTAGGGAGATATGCTCAGCCGTTATTGGAGCCAATACTGGCTAGTTGGTGTCCATGCAGCTAGGCTTCGTACTCCCTACAAGGAGCTCAACAGCAGCTGTGGGGACAAAGAGGAGGAAGTCTTTGTAAAAGACGATACAGATACCTGAGGAGGTACTTCCGCAGAGAACTTTAGGGTAGCTGAATAATTATTCCTAGGGTGAAAGGAGAAAGGATAATAAGAGCCTACCGTTTCACATTGTTCCGAATTTCGGCCCAAGTATGGCAGGTGGTATTCTGACAACCGTTTTAACCTAACCTAACCTTGCCATACTTTGTAAAGTCCAAAAATTGAACTGCTACAACACATTAAGCAAAAATTATGTTTTGTAGCAAGTCAACGGTTACGTTATAGTCTTCTGATCGATGTAGAATTACTTAACTATAACAACACCATATAAGAGATAGTGAAATTTAGTTACTTGTTTCCTTTCAGTGGCCAAGATTTCACTTGTCAAGCTGACTTAGTACATGCAAGCTGCCGGTGCTAAAATGGAACTGATCCGAAACAAAGAGCCATATTCCGAATAATTTCACACTGTTGTCAACTGCGAAAATGCCGTTGCTGGAATCGCTGTTCCGGTCAGGACCAGTGGAGTGGAGCGGAGTGGGAAAGCTGGGAGTTCGCAGCAATGCGGGCACAGCTGATGGTGATGTTTAAGGTTGTTCCTGTTGTTGTTGGCGTTAGCTGCGCTCAGACGTCGCATAAATTTAGCAAGCGCAGACACATGTATTTGCTTAGGGGTGGCAACCCAGCCCCACGAGGAAAAGTCCCCCTACTGCCACCTCGAGCCAACACATTCAACATGTTGGTTCGGTTTATCCCTGTTTTATTATTTTGTTGGCATTTATTCAGCAAATTCTGGTATGTACATACATACATTCATATGTATGTAACATGTTTACATACTGAAATATGTGTATATTAATAACGATTATGTTTCGTACCTCTTGGCAGTGTTTGTTTGCTAGTTAGGCCCCTCTTGATGGAGCTCTGCCGTAAATCCCGAAATAAGCGCATATGTCTGGCCGAATAAGCTGCTTGAAAAATCAGCCGTACTTCCTATCATATTTTCATAACTAAATCAAAAAAATAAAAATAAAAATTATGGCAGCTGCTGATAATATTATTGTTTTTACCCATTAATATATGTATGCATGTTTATTTTATTATTATTTTTTTGTTTATGAGTCACCGATGTCCATTAATAATCGATGTGCTGTTTTTTGCCCATGTGAAATAAAGGAAAATAAAATCAAATATGAGATAATTACAAAAACGCCGCTGATTCAAAAACGTACGAAAATAAATTGAGTGACAAGGCTGCTCATGAATACCAATAGCATCTGCTCCCATTAAAATATCATTCCGAATACAATACATACATATAAGAATGTATGCGTGTATTTATAAACGCAGGGCAATCGAAGATAACAGCTGCTTCTGCATGTGAATCCATATTCCAGATTCGCTACAAATAAGTAGTATCAGCCAATTATGGAAATCGCCAAAAACAAAAGCAATGTTTTGACAAGGAAAGGCCGACTCTTGGATGCTCTGCAAACGTAAAACTTTACCATAAATGAATCAAATATGTTTGCTCAGAAGTCGTGGTTAACCTATTAGCTAACGCGTGTGATATCAATAAAGGAAAAGCGCGTGTGAGAGAAGATCGAGATGTGCAGGAGCAGAGATTACCTTAGGAGGTTCTTTCAAAAGAAGTAGAGTGTCTGGCTGAAGGATTTATTGCTGCGGCATCTTCCTGTAGAGATGCACAGATAAATCTGGTAGTGGAGGCACAAAGCGCACTAATGTTGTGGAATGTACACTTCTGCGGCTTACGATCGGGCCACGATAGGAAAAATGCCGCTTCCGGAGTCAACTTTCCGACATACCCAAACATAGATGACGGCGTCGATATACCACCGCTTAGCTACAAAGCTGCTGGCGCAGACGCAGTAGTTCAAGATTGGCGGCAATGGTTTCGTAAGGTACGTGAACCAGCTCTCTTGCAGCATATGTCTAGACGAGAGCATGCCCGATTATAATTCTCTGCCCTGTCGAACCCACTGTATGCGCTAACTACCGTGGTATAAGTCTTCTTTCAATCGCATATACGGCCTTATCGAACGTATTGTGTGAGAGACTAACGCCATTAGCGAAAGAGCTGGTGGGCATTTTAGGCCTGGCGAGTTCACCATTGACGAGATATTCACACTATGCTAAATTGTGGAATAGACCCACGAATGCCCAACCGACACCCTCCGTCTGTTTGTCGATTATATGGCAGCGTATATGCGTATATGGCTCATTGTCGTAGGTTAATACCCTGCAAAGTTGGTGCGACTTTTAAGTCTCACAAAAGTCTCACCGAACCTTTTGATACCGAGACCTTCAGGAAAGGCGATGCCCTCTGCTGCGAACTCTTCAACAATGTGATGTGCAACCGTTTCGGACAACCAGGCCATTTTTCGAGCTGCTTCTCTTCAAAACAGTCATGGGCCATGGCAGCAGAGAAGCTGCCAATGGGAATTCAACACATTTACAACTTTTCCCTGCTGACACACAAGTGCTTATGCTGCAGACGTTTCGCTAACGCAGCCGAACCCTGCTTTAAACCCATCTACTCAGCTGCAATTCTTATTCACAAGGACCTACAAGATGCTGAACTGTTTTTTCTCTTCTCTCTATCCGCTATTCGCCTTACACAGAAATGCAGCATAGTGAAACATAAAATCGTTTTTGTTTTTCCGTCTGTGTGTTTGGGAAATGAAGCTTTTAACGATTGCTTTGTTTTACAAAGCTAAACCAACTTCATTTGGAAACTGTGTCTTTATTTTATTTTTGTGCAAATCTTTTTCAAAATAACTTATATTCTTCATCAAAAAACGCTTGAACAAGTCATGCGGGCTTGTTAAGCAATCTACATCATTTGGTCCGGAAAAAGCTTTATCACATGAAGAACTTGTTTCATTTAAATTTATCCCGAATGTGCGACACTGTTTCCTCAATGTCAATACGCAGCGCCAAATGCTGCCATGTCTCACTTGGTTGTCTACGTTTAAAAATTGATGAGGTATTGTAAAG
The DNA here is from genome assembly GCA_035041775.1 of Chymomyza caudatula. Taxonomy (NCBI): domain Eukaryota; kingdom Metazoa; phylum Arthropoda; class Insecta; order Diptera; family Drosophilidae; genus Chymomyza; species Chymomyza caudatula. The sequence goes on from JAWNKW010000148.1 coordinate 890,740, forward strand.
TATCTTGACATTCTCATCAGCTGATGCACGATCAGAGAGTCGCCGTCCTTATGCTTCCAACCCATATACATGGAAAGTATGAAGCTATTGTGCAGCTACCAAAGAAAGAAAACCTTAAAAAAAAGGCAAATTATCCTTCTGAACGCACAAAGCACAGTGTAGTCGTGGTGGTCGGTCCCGTGTCGACCATATCAACACCCTGCTTATATTTGTTGAACAGTCAACCGAGTGTAGGTCACCACTCTAACCTATGCTCGTAGACTTTGAGAAGGCCTTTGACCAGGGCAACCTCGATAGGTTCTGTGAGTCTTTAGTTGGCAAAGGGATTTCCACGACGATTGTTGCTTTCAGAAAAGAGTCCCATCACGCCGCAAGATGTTGCGTTCTACACAAGGGACAGCTATCGGACTTCTTCGAAGTGCAACAGTGAGTGATACAAGGGTCTCCTCCTTTTGCAGGCGATTAGCGTAGCTACATGTGACAGACATGGCATCCCATGAAAACGATATATGTTTCCTGGAAAGTTACAACAACGGAATGAACAATATGTGTAAATCACTCAATCTTAGGACCAAGCACACCAGCGGAGTATTCTGAGACAGAAATCTTTCTGTCCTAATTTCTACAAATTCCGATGGAGAAATGGATCTGGATGTTAATAACAGAACAAGTAAAGCACGCAGCGCGTTTGGAATATTGTCCTCAGTATGGAATTCCTGTCAAATTTCCCTAAGTTAAGGCTCTTTAAATTCAATGTCAAATCCATACTTCTGTAAACCTGTTAAACCTAAACTCTCTACCTCCATCTGGATAAGAATTCAGTCATACGTTAACCGCGATACGATAGCCGCGAGCTATATTTATCTAAGAATTGTGGCCACAAGGAATAAAATCTGTTTAATGCCTTAACTAGGCATCACAAAGCAGACCACCGAATGGAATCCTCAAGGTACATTGCGAGTTGGTAGACCAATATAGTGGAAATCATAAGTCTTGATTGAAGCAGTGACGAATTATATTATGCAGGTTGTATGGTGTTACGCTCGGTTGGTGTTACGCTTATAAGTGCGGTGCAGATCGAAAAATTTTCGCGTTTGTTTTTGTGTGCCGTTTTTAAGCATGTATACTTATGTTAGTTCTTGGTATACGATAGATGGCGCAACAGCTGAACGTTTCACATCCGCCAAGATAATTATTATTTCTTAGGACACGTCTTAATTTCGACACCTTGTAACGCTTATGAGGAACAAGATGGCAATAACACTTATTATGATGATTATAATTACTCCACAACTCAGTGTTTACCCATCTGCTTCAGAATGTTTACCTATTTTTTTAAGCTCAATGGAGACCTTAAAACCTAAGCAGTATTCTTGCGCCTGAGCTTGGAAACCGCTAATTGCCTTTAATGAAATAAGAAATAGGGTCATTTCTTTCATACACATTGACAAAACCAATCAAGAAACACCTTGAATGAGTAAAGGCGAGTAGATTTGAAGCCGAAGGCAAAACGAAACAAAAGGGAAATGAGCACAAACCGACCCCGGAAAGCAAAGAGAGTAAGTACAGTGTATAAAAAACATAAGGAAGACGTACTTTTGTCTGGTCAATATAAACCTGGATGAATTGTCGGGACGGGCCCAACTTCAATGGCAATGAAGCTGTCGACAACAGCGACAGATTAAAAGGTGAAATATGGATGACAAAATATTTACGCAAAAAACAGCAGCTACAGAATGTGAGAAAAGACATGCAATGAATTATCAAATGCCTTGGGTCGAATCGCAAGCTGTCAATGGCAACCGAGAGACGCTGCTGTATCCCGTGTACTCTCACCCATATCCCGTATCCTGACGCCCATTTTCCAGCCCCCATTTTGCGTTTCCCAGCGTGTTACCTGGCACAGCGTGCTGCCTTGCGTGACTTCATGGCTTTGGCCTTTGTTGGCTGCGAGTAAATTTAAAGGCCTTCAAAGGCCACGTTAATGTCACAGGTGCTGGGAGCCCCTGAGATATGTTGATTGCATTAGTAAATGTTGAGCAACTTTGCGAATTCTTTTTGAGGCCACGTTATGTCAGTTTTATGTTTCAAATTTACAAATGAGCATGTATTATACATAAATATATTCATCGTTGGACGTACTCATCGTACTAGGATGTGTGTCAGCTTATGGGCTTGCTTTCAATGAAGTGAACAGCAAGTAGGCAATTCAAATATCCAGTTAATCACCGAATAAATACACTGAGACAAAAGTGTGGCTAAAATTGGGCTAATTGGGACGCTCGGCAGATGTAAAAAATTCAATTTGGCATAACGTGATGGCATCTAGCGTGCGCATGTGATAGAGCGAACACAACAACATGCTAACCTAAGCGTGCTGTAACACCGTCTGAGCGTAACATCATGCGAGCATAACGCCACCCATTTTCATAGCAATCAGATTGAAAAATCCAACAGTAAATAGAGAAATCAATTAGTAACTTAGCTGAAACAATATACGTGAGAGCGTAGTTCTGGATTTGGCTTGTCATCTTACGATCTCCTTCAAAAGGATTCTCGTATCGATGCTCTGTTCACTGCCCGTATGACTATTCCTTACAATGGTTCTATTTTAAACTAACTTTTATAAATTAAGAAACAACAGTTTGTATTTTGTTGAATAAAAGTTTATCTTGCGCTGACTTCTGCGTTCACCATAGAGTCTGGGTCTGGTAACCTCGATGGTCAAGAGTATGCCAGAAATCTTTAGACAAGAGACAGAATGGTAAATTATGTATGAATTGTATTCACTTCAATGCTCAATAAAGTTCACAAGCAGATTCCGCAATCGAATCGAAAAATCTTGTATCGATACCAAACACAGCATGACTAGATTTAGCAGCTGATTAACTTGCCTATCACATACAGACTCATCTACATATGTGAGTGTAGTATATACATGAGTACTAAAGAAATACCTTGTTGCTTTAAACTCACTTAACGCGTATTTTTATACTTGGTACACTTTGTGTACAAATAGAGGCATGGCAGACCTCACTTCACCCTGCCCTCCAGTGGGCAACACACTCTTCAATACAAAGTTAAATAGTTGGAAACTCGCCGTTGCCAGAAATTTTGGCATATAAGCTATCACTAAGAGAGCTACCAAATGCTCCTTCCTAATCAAGTAAAATAAGACGGTGAGTGCCGATTTGGTATTCGTTAGTCTTTTTCAAGCTTTGGCGTAGTGTAAATATCCGCTTAATGATTACCAGGCCTAAAGTCACACTGGGAAGGTCCGACGAGCTTCAGTCTGTCACACAACACGCTCGTTAGGACCTTATATGCTATATGATAGAAAAAAGATTGATACCCTTCTTCTACCCGCCGAGAGCACCCTAACTTCGTATTTGATTGGGCAGGGAAAAAAAAAGATGAATTTTTCACTATCCGCCCATTTTAAAGCAAAGGATTTTCAATGGTCAGTACTCACAATGCGACTTTAAAGCATGCTTTAAGTTAATTTTAATTAAAAGCAAATGCTTTGTCTAGCTGTCTTTGGCATAAAGTTTGTTTATGTAAATGTCTTTATTTAAATTAAGTTATTATTAATTGCTTTCTGTGAATCGATTATTTCTGTTTTTAATTAAAGGGGAAGTGAAGGCCATAAATAGATTTTGCGTAAGTAGCTAAAACGCTCTTAAGCTTCTTGTGAAGCGCTGTTCCACTTGCATGCAAATTTGTGGCACGTGCATTCAGTCCGTTAAAGAGCGGTAGTAGAGTGGCCTAGAAAAGGATGAGAAAGGAGTGAAAAGGTGGAGAGTGAGAGAGAGGAGAGTGGTGAGGCAAGGCGATGGGCATTGGAAAAGGGCGCGACTTGAAATCTGAATGCCGCATTAAGTTGCAATCAGTGGCGTATCAAAAAGCAATTCACTGCCACACCCTTCGTGCTGTTGATGCCACTGATGGTGTTGGTCAAAATTGAGGTCATCTATTTAGCATTTGAATCCATTGGCACAATGACGACGCGTCGGTCGGTTGCGTGAGCGGCATTCAAAATTGATGCTGCCGCTGATGCCGCTGCTTAAAGCAATTTGCAAAAGCGGCGAAACATTTTGTGTAACTATTTGCAAGGGCACAACAAAACACAAATTGAATAAGTGGCAAAAGTTGAAGAAGATTGCCACCACTGTCCCAGGCTCAAGAGCTAGAAACAGAAACAGAACCAGAACCAGAACCAGAGCCAGCCCCCAAGGAACTGTGTCGGACCTGACGAAACCTAACGAAACGAAAAATGCAAAATTATGCATAAATTTTGTATGAAAATGGCTGAAAATACATTCATAAAATTTTACGCATACATAATCAATAATGCTGCTCCGACAATACACTCATACGCATACTCATACGCATACGCATACATAGAGAAACACTTGTGAAAAGGTTGGCAAGTGGCTTAACTTCAGCTTCAGTGTCGGTCGCAGAGTGTCAATGTGTGCGTGTATCCTTTGGAACGACACCGGCGCGTCGACTCGCCTGTTGTCTCTGCTATACGGTCAGGCGATTTGTCCGTCCATTCCTGCGGTTGTCCAACCCTTTCGTTTAATGATAAATTCAGAGGCAAAAGTTTTTGCAGCCTCAGAAATTGAAAAGGGATTTTTCAAGTTTGTCTGTCTAAGTCCATGTTCATGTCCGTGTCCATGTCTATGTTCATTTCCATGTTCATGTCCATGCCCATGTTCATGTTCATGTTCATGTTATTTCGCAGTGTTTGTGCGCTTTATGGATATATGTAATCCCATCCAGCAAAGAAACATATCGCAAACGTATTAACGCATTCTCGTAATAAAATTGTACGCAAAACATTCTGCTTTGCGAAGAGTTCTTTGCATTAAGAAGACTCAGCTAAGTGGTTTTATATTCTTCAATTAGAAATATTATAATATAATTATTTCTATTCGGTTTTAATTAGACTACAAATTATAGTTGCCAGCCGTACTTTTTGTCGAGACTTTAATAGTCAGCCGACGAACATGCAGTTTTTACCCAAACACCGTGCTCCGAAGAGCTAGGCAGATAACTTCCTTTTCTTCTTTCCTTTATGCCTTGCTTTAGTCTTCCCACTCACTTCCACTTCCATTTCCTTCTTGCCTTTCTTTTCCTCTCATCTTCCTGCTTGCCGTTTCCACGATTCCTAAAAATCCCCAAAATTGAGACCAACTATTCAAAGCAAAGCGCGCTGCTAAAGTGTTTGATTTGCACGGAGAATAGCTAATCTTGTACGCACACGAATTGAAATCCGTAGAAACGCTGAATATTTTCGCACAAATTGACTACTGAACAGTAACACTGGTTAAAATTTGTTCATATTCAAGAAATCTTGGGGGTAATCATCGAAAAACTACCTTTCCTCAGTATACAATTGAAGTCAGTTTTTTGCGATAGCAAAATTTCCAGAATATCGGTATTTTACAGAGAGATCCACCCAAAGTGATATATCTCCATTGCAAACTGTGTTCATTCTTTTGAAGGTAGGCAATGTCACTAGGATTATATGATTATAGATGAAAGAATTGTCTTTGGTTGATTAATGGATGTAGGGAGCTGAATCTGAACAATTACGGCACCGAAATTTCGGTGGCTAATATGGAGCATCAAATTATATTTTCTTTTGTAGCAGTTTAATTCAGCATCGGACACTTTAAAAGCTCACAAACTAGAAACCCTTGATATTCGTGGGTTCGCTGCCTCTACCTTCACCAAGTTGAAGCATAACCTCCACGTGGTTCCCCTGGTTAGCTGCTCTAATCACCAGGACTTGCGTAGGTTGTGCGTAGGTCTTGGGACCCACTGCGTGAAACGCCCCACATCATGCAGTAGCCCGCTATATAGTTTTTATGGCCAGTGAACATGAAGTTGAAAGTCTGTATAATCTAATGTATTTTATTGATTAGCTAAATTGAATACGAAATCTTTCGTTACGGAGGGCTAAAAGTTGGTGAATTAATCATAAGAAAGTGAAATAATCTGATTGACAGTTTCCATCACTGTACAATGGAAATATAAAAGGTGTTATCATCGGAAAGATTGCTTTTGTCATTGCTAGGGATTTCGTATTTCGATGTCTCTTTATTTCATGTCTAATTGGCTCTATACACATCGCATACGTTGATTTATTTTCCGCTAGAAGCGCTTCCTTTTTTCGAGAGTTTCAACATATTATAGCCTGTCATAGTTTGCAAATTTCGAGTTAAGGTTTATATTTTTCTGTACGTTACCGTTCTTTTTGTACCAAAAAAAAAATAATGATGAATTTCCTAGTCGTACTTTGCGTAACGTGGTTCCCAAAAGAATGCCTCCATTAAGAAAGGAAAAGTAAGTACATTTTATTCCACTATAACAGAACGGCAAATAGAAGCATGAACATTGGTAATTGTTGTTTGTACTCCGAAAGAAAGTTGAAAAGCAGTGATTCATGCTAATTTCGCTTCTCCAAGACGAACACTTAGCAGGCAACCCAAAGACGATCGGAAGCAACTTCTTTCTCACTCAGTTGGGAGGCTTAAAAGCAGCGATATATGAAAACTATCCTACTCCAAGCAATACATTTAGCATATAACCCGAAGACGATTCGAAACAACCTACTTCCAACCTACACTCCCGTAGATTGCTTGAAAGAAGCGCATGCATTTTGCACTGCTCGCGAAGTGCTTCCAGCAGGTTTCTTTCGGAATGCATAATTAGAACTAGAACGATTCACGTAGCAAAACCGCATGAAAAAAGTACGTGCAAACTATGTTCTAAAAGAACAAGTCAGATTTAGTCATGCTAACGTTTACGCCTATTTTCTGTTCGCTGGGTAAGCGTATATGGGTGTGTGCGTCTGTGCGTGTGGGTGTAAGTGCGTGACAGCACTAAGAGACGGCAGTGACAGGAGGAATGCAGACATCTCAACACAGAAGCTGACAAGGGAAAGAAAAAGAGATGACGACTACGATGATGGCGACAACGATGGTGACGGCAACGATGGCGAATGCTCTTACTGAAGGCGGCACAGAAAAGTGCTTGCTTGGATGGAGTGCCCTGGTGAGGGAATGGCAACGATAAGAAGTAAGTGTCATAAATGGCCCATGTCCTTTGAGATTACATTTTATGACCAGTGCAGATAAATATTTTGTTATGAGCATGTGTTAAGGCGTTTTAAATGATTTGCGGTCAATTTAAAAATTTATAAATTCCAATTCCAAAAACACAAAATGCCAAGCACAAAATACAAAATATACAAATTTTACATTTTCTGGTTACCATAACTACCGTTACCGTTGCGGTAAACAGTGATATGGTCACACTGACACACACTCACAGACACATTATATAAATTTGCATATTCACATTCAGTTAACTATTATATCGCATTGTGTCAATTATTTTGAGGGCTGTTTAAGGGGTTGCTGCTCACTCGAACTCGATCATTTGAACCACACCAAACGCATTGCCATCAAGGAACGAACTATTCAATTTAACCTCGTCAAAATACCGCAATTGTCTAGTGTCATTCGTTTATAACTCTAATAATTTGTTTTGCGCTCTAAGCGGCTTTTGCAGCTTTATTAATTTATTTTCACTTTAATCTTTTCGGCTTTGACAGCGCACAGATACACACATACACACACACATATACATATACACGCATACTACTTTGTATAAATATTTACATATAAATGCAAACTAGCACTTTGACATCGTAATATGTACAACTTACAGTGTCCTGCAAAAGTATTGTGACGGGTTGCAATGGATAAACTCTTGTGTTTCCATATAAACAAAATATTTCACCTTCTGGAAAATGCGGCTACGTTCGCGGAAACCGGACTTTCGGCACTTGAAACGCTCACCCAAAAACAAAAAATGTTAACTAGAACACAATGCAAACAGACATAATGAGGGTTGTGCCAGAAATCTCTTTCAACCCAGTTGCAATTTTCAGCTGAAAAGCCATTTCTCAATGAGTCAGAAATATCTTGCATGCTGTGGGATATCGAACAAGAAGTCAAGTGGCGGAAGATTTTTATAGGCAATTTAAAAGAAAATTTAAGCAAAACCGTCTAAAGATTTTCAGCATACCCGTGACTACGCGCTGTAGACGAAGTAACTGTACAGATTTTTGAACGGCTAATGGCTTTATACACCTAAGACACCACATAACTTAACGCAAATACTATGACACTCCTGCCGCCCAACACTTCTACTTACAGACACAACAAAGATTAGAATTGCACCCTATGCTGACCGATTCTTTAAGAGCGGAGATATCGAAACCTGGGTGAATGAACTCTTAACTCTCAGGGCAAAACATAATGTTGGAGCGGCTCTCGATAAAAAGTCTAATCTTCAAAAGGAGTGTAAAGTACTCCAAATGAATTAAAGGAACAAGCATAAAATGCAAAATTAGACCCATGCTGGTGACTGGAGTCCAGCTGACAAGCTACTTCTCGTCATACCACAGAGCAATCTCTTTGTTGGCGGACTTTCTTCTTCTTCTTAACTGGCCATAACAAACCGTTATAGGGTTACGGCTTGATGTAAATACATTCTTTCAATGGAATTGTGGTTTTACGTGGTGGGTCTCAAACCCTACGCATAACCCTTTTAAGGACTGGGCTGGCTCTACTGGTCTCGAAAGAACCCAGTGTCATTGTTAGTCGCCTCATACGACAAGCTTTGACCTGCTGAGGTGGTATTCTTTAACCCGCTCACCACACGGATTGGCAGACTCTATACACTCATAGCAATATTCGCCCTTGATTTAAGAAAGAGGACCCTTAAATGATATTTTAGAAAAATCGCATTTGATTTAAGAAAAGTTACCCTAAATGAATAGATTTGGTGTTCGTGGGTGTTTTCCAGGGTTTGACATAGTGAGAATATCTGGTCAATGGTACACTAACCAGGCACACGGCTTCAGTCTTTCACAAAATACGCTCGATAGGTACTTATATTCAGTAGAAAGAAGGCTGATACCACGGTAGTTAGCGCATACCTGGGGGGTCATGGGGTCACTCTTTTCGGGGACAGGGCAGAGGACACCAAGGCTCCAATCATTGGGCATGCTCTCATCTGACCATATTCTGCAAAAGTTGCTCTCCAACATATGCGCCAGCAGCTTTGTTAGAGAGCAGCATTATCCTCATCATCGCCCGATAAGTTTTCTCTCCACAATCTCAGTGACTGTGGAAGACGCTCCGGTACTAAATCATTCAGCAGACACATGACTTTTTGGAAGAACTTGCTAACGTCAATTCTGCTGCTGCACATCTCGATTTTGCACAGATCACGTAGCAGCCGACTGCAGGGTCCTTCTATAGGCGGCGTTCTTTACTGTAGTGTCCTCGTGACACTGGTTCTTGGGCAGTGGGCGCTAGACAGCAAGGAAGTTCTCCGCGGTAGTACGCGAGAAGTGGGATATATGTTTCCCAAGTGCTTCGGCACTAATAGACATCAATTTTTTCTGAGTGCAGCGTCAGAGCCATGGATGCTGTTACGGCCAACATGATTTCAGAAATCTCCATGAATGTAACCGGGCAATGAGTTGGCTGGGTTGGTGAAGCCCAACATTTGACGGCCAATCTTGACAACTTTCAGACCCTCCCACATCATGGCAACCGGGGAAGAAGGCACGGCTAGGCAGATCAGCGTAGTGCTTCTGCAACAATTCCTTGGAAGCCCAAGTGAACTTTAGGGCGCCCCATTTGAAGCTTTCTGCTCGAAAAGCTTATTAATTTTGACGCTGAACACCGGCTTAACCATGATAAAAGTGCATTCTATTGCGAATGCGAATGGCAGCAGGGTGAACTCGTGGGAAAAGATGTCGACCGCCACTTACTTGCTGGTGCCCAAGGCGATTCTTTTGCTGACAATCTCTAGCAGCTCACAGACTTCGGCCAAGCCCATCCGGCTGTACCAATATGAACAATAACAAATCATGTTTTTCAGAATGTAGAGCGGAGGGAGGTTTTATGTTGTGTATCCCAAATCCTGTTAAAGTCCTAGGCAGACTTCGCCACCCTTACCTTTATTGGTAATTAGAGCAGCTAACCAAGGGGCACCTCGTGGAGAGCTGCGCCCTGTCCTACCAGAACCCTCGCCCACCCAATCGAATTGGTAAACTCTATAAATATGACGTCAGGTCATAGGCAGGCATTGAAAAACCCACCGATTATATGATCCGTTAACTTTAAAAGATTAGTATTTTTTCTCATTAGGTTCATTTACGTACAGCTTATTGCTACCTTGCAGTCTCTCAGCTTGTATTCTAGATGTGTCTTGAGTTGGTGTTGACTCAAGAACCGTTTCTCGTCACTTGCTATCTTGCCTCTGCCATCTTTGATCACCATTACTTTGATTTTCTTCGTATTAAAATTTCGATTCCAGATGTTGCAATACTGCTGGACATCATCAAACATGCGTTCCAACATGTGTGGCAGGAATGACCATATCAGCAGCATACAAGAGCACTTTTACGTTTTCAGATAATAAGTTTGTAACGATGTCTCAGGCTGGGGTAAATCTTGCCGGTGTACCCAGGCGATCTGCTACAGAAATTTGTGTCCTCTGCGCATTGTTGACGCTCATAAATAAAAGATAATATTACCGTTTGTACTTCATATTTTATTTTTATAGGTGGTAGAAGATGGGTTGAGGAACACCAAATTTTTGGTGAAACACTTCTCTAGGCGAGCCGCTCCCAAGATTGGGTGGAGGAGCACATGTTTACTTGTATGCTTCTCTAGGCGAGCCGTCCACCAAGACCATGTGGAAGATGTATTGGAGGACACCCATTCCTTGACGCTTCTCTTGGCGAGTTGTTCCTAAGATTGGGTGGAGGGGGAGGGAAGTATTTAGAGGAAATAATACTGGTTAAGGGAGGTAACAACTGCTACTTCTACGCACTTACCATTGATGCTTCAGGCTTGTTAATAAGAAAACTTCGACTATTATAGTGCTGGCTTTGATAGTGTTATTATTTGACCCTCGATAACTTTTTTGAAGGGTGTGCATCCAACTACAGTTAGTTTCTTCAGTAGATGGTAATTTCCATCTCAATATGGTTGATATCATGTTAAGGACTTGGAAATCACTGTTACCTGTCGTCACGATCAATAAAGCAAAAGTTTTTCTTTAATTTACTAAAAGAAGGTCGAAGCAGTTTATGTATCACTACAAGCTACAAAAAGCTTTTCATAACGCTGGAATACAGGTCAACTGTTTGGAACCCTCAATATGCTATTGTATCGGTTTTGATTGTTTGCATTGAGAAGCTTAAACGGTTTAATCTTCCTTCGTAAGAGAGTTGTTGATTGGCTTGCCGACGAATTTCTTTCATTCTTCTCAAAACTTATAGATTCGCCTTTTCTGTTGTAGCGGATAAACTTCAATATTCCGAATAAGCGCTCCCGATACCACTTCGCATGTTGTGCTGTTGCCGGACTTACAAAGCGTTTGAACCATTCAGGGTCATATACATATGCGCATTTTACTTCATCATATTTCTCCTTCAACAACGACCCATAGGTAGTAGTGATATGTAATCTGGGCTGGACGGTGGTCCCAAATCTGGCTTATTGTAAGACCAAACCTGAGTATTTCTCGACTTGTTAGCGAGTGCTCAGTCTTGATGGAGTACGTATTCTCTTACTGCGGCAATTTTTTTCATCCAAAAATTCACAAATGTCGTCAGGCAACGAAATCATCACTGCCTTCGACACCAAGCACCATTACTGATGCGGCAAATTTCTGTGACTCTTTCGATCCGTAGAAACACATTTCTTATTCTCAACATCCCGAAATTTCTTGGATATTCGTAAACTTATGTGTTTGTTTGTTTCCTTTGACTCCTTGCTCTGCAGTCCTGCTAACGACCCATCGTTGTGTATGCTGCCAAATCGAGATGTATGTTTGTTCTAGCCAAACTTTTTTTTGTAATTCAGTTTTATATTTAACTGTAAATGGTTTCTCTCCGGACAATACTTATGCGCACTACTGTAAATCGAAAAAGATTTTCAAGTTTGGACAAATAACTCCGTGTGCATGTTTTGTGTTTGTATTATATCATTTTGAGAGACACAAAGTCAACATTGTAATTTGTGTCGTTCGTTTAAATAAAAAGTCAAATATTTCATCTAGATTTGATGCGTGTATGCAAATTGTTTAGTACACATAAAAGTACAATACAATCATTTGCGAATAGGTACGGGCCTTAAAAGAACTGAAATTCCTTGCTTTGTTATTTGAAATTTACATTCAAATAATGCTTTATCTCTTTTTGATCGTTGCAGCAAAATAATTCAAATTGGACGCAAAACAGCTTTGGAATTGAATTAGCCGGCAATCAAATTAGTTGTTAGAATGGATTTCAATAATCTCAAGATTGTGCGCTTTGTAAAGATATTGTACAAAAATGATTTCTATTGGAGTATTACCAAGAGCGTGACCCTGTTCTTTTTGGGTATGCGTTTGTTTAACGCCCTTGAAGTACACTTTGGTGGCGGCCTAGGCAACATATATACCCATTAGGTGCGAGTATGGCTTGCCTTAAGTTATACTGACATTTTATATTTTTTTGGGACAGAAACGCACATATAACAAATTAGGTAAGTACTGTTGCAATTGTCACATGTTTGTTGTCTGCTAACGTTATTCCATAAGCTATAAATTCCGGCATCTAAACACGCAAGCTCACAGCTTAGGGGCTATTACGTATACGCATAGTATGGCAATCTCTGCATCAGATTATACATTTGGCAATGTGAATGTGTTATTTTAAAATGTACTATTGTACGGCTGAGTAAACATAGAGGGAACAACCCGATAACATTTACTTAATCGCTGTGGCATGCCGCATCTCAAACACTCTAACGCAAAATCTTCAAATTATGCAACATAGATGAAATGACTTGAACAAGAAGGCACATGACATTACATGGCGTATACGTAATGCTGCAACAAACATTTAAATTGGCTTAGTTTATAAAATATGAATGTATTAGTGATTAAAACTGCATTAGATATATTATAGAAATACATTAAAGAACTGATATGACCTAGACTTAGCTTCAATGTGCGTAAGGGTATTTAATGCTGCCAAAAAAAAGCAGAAAATGTAATTTTTCAATTTTACTTTTCCACTTGAATTTGTGGCAAAATACGAGTCGAACCGCATAAATTCTATAAAAATGGAAGAGAGAAATATCCCCTGGGTATAAGTAATTTCTTGTGCAAGGCAAGGCAAGCGTCCAGTTGTAAGCGGATACATCCTCACACACACACACCCAGCCACGCATGAAAACTCAAAGATTCTTATAGCTTGAGTGAGAATTGAATTTGAAACCCCAATTTTAGTTAGTTTCACACAAAATTTACACCTTCTTTGAACACTTTGCTTGCCACTTGCCCAAAAGGCAAACAACGGTAAAAGGTGTGGAAGCAATATTACAGTTTGCACACGAAGCCAAGCCAAACGCAGCGTGGCCAACTTCAAGCTGTTTGTTAGCTCTTCCTGCGCTTCGTGTGTGTGTGTGTGTGTGTGTGTGTGTGTGTGTACCGTGTAGTCGCTAGGTAGCTGGAAAAACGTGTTCTGACTTGTAGACATTTTTCACCCGGCAATAGTAAGTTGCATAGAAAACAGAAACTATTTTGGTGAGCAACTAAATAACTAGCAAATCCCTAAAATATCAGTCGATTGTGAAAAGCAGACAACATTTGAATCCTTTAGATGAACATTAAGCATTATAATCATTGATATTTGGGTTAGCAGCTGCTGCCATGTTTATCTACTACAAAACTGTACGAGTGTGCACATCAAGTTTACGCCCACGTGCAATATCGGTTGGCATTGTGTCGTCCGCGGTAATATCTTTTAGCCTAAAGTGGAAAATAACAGCAAAAAGTGCTCTAGTTTTCCCCGAGCAATTGTTTATGTGTACAGAGCGGGAGGTGCGGTATACATACACGAACACGTACATGTTACACATACAGGCACACGGATACGCACACAAAAAACAAGTATACGCCCACGTACTTTGTTGACCTTACCAACACGCAGCGCATAAATTTTGGCCACAAAATAAAAACGCAAAATGAAACAAAATTCGTTCTCAAACTCGTAATAGAAAGGCCAACAAAGCCAACTCTGGCGCTGGAATAACAACGAAGAGCAGCAGCAGCAGCAGCAGATGACTGCGATGGCAGTGGATGCCATTCCATTCAAAGCGATGGGCAAAATAGAATCACTGGCAAATATCCAGGAAATGGTTACTGGGGTAGACCAAGGCGTGACCGTGGCACAACTGACCAACTGAGCAAATCGCAAATCGCAAATCGCCAACTCTTGGGAGCAACAATCGCTTAGCGCAAATCCTCAATGCTTTGGCCACAATTTGGTGCACATTTTGACCCAAAAACTAAGTCGGCACTTTTCGAGGCATGCCAATTATATCGCTCAAATGCCATTAGCATTACTCTCTGTCTATCGCATGTGTGTGTGTTTGTATCCCTGTGCGTTGCGGTTGACAGCAGCAATCAGCGTCACAGTCAGCAGCTCCAGCCACCATGGACCAGAATGCAGCCACAGCCACAGCCAAAGCCGCAGCCGCAGCAACATCACAACTATCAGCTGTCCTTGCCTCTATTTTAGCTGCCAACTTATCAGCAGCGCGATTCGTGCGCGTTCATAAATCTTGGCTCGTCCAAAAGGCCTAATCCCAGCACTATTCACCAAATGCTTTAGCTCCAGCTCCAGCTCCAGCTCTTTGTCTCACCGGCAACAGGCTTGCAAGGGGTGTTATGTTGGTGGTGGCGGTGGTGGTCCTGCTGCTGCTGGTGTCTGTGTAATCCGCACACGCATCCGCCACCGGCTAATGCCATACGCTGGTGTCTTTATTGGCCACGTTGCAAGCTAGCGCTGAGTACGTGAGTGCATACTGCCCCTAAGCACGCTTAGTTGCTGGACACGCGCACATCGCTAGATGTGGCTCCTTGCTTCTTGGCGAGCTCAACAGTTTTGTTTGCCATTGGTGGCAAGTATTTGGCTGTAGCTGTGGCAGTGGCTGATGTTTCGTTGGGGTTTTGCTTGACGTCGCTGTGTGGTCATGCCATTCATGGTCTCCGTATTTATGTCCCTACGGCACGTGCAAGGCGTACTCGTATATCTCGCTGAGCTTTTTGTTTTCAGCTGCTGAATTAATTTTATATCCTCGGGATAGGATTTTATTTGTTTACCATTCAAGCACGCCAGCTCGATGTTTATCTGACGCTCGCTGCCTCGACAGAAATTTAAGATGGCTAGTCGTCCACATAGTACACTATTGAACACGAGTTCATTGCGCCCCTATCGGCATTTATGATGGGCAACCTGCGCCATCACCATCGACATTGCCATCCTCATCATCATCATCATCAGCAGCATCACTTTAGAGTACTTACTACTCAGCGTGCGAGTCAGACCATAAATGCCGTGCTGCTGCTGCGATAACACTGTTCGGCTTGGTGACGACCGCAAGATGGCAATAGTAGCACCATGCTGGCTACACTGAAAAAAAAGAGAGAAAAATCATAAAACTCAAGTTCCAAGTTAATCACCGTCGCTCAAAAGCTTTCATGTGAAAATTTTTTGCACATGCACAAAATGCTTGTTGTTTGTTCGGTTTAAAGATATATCTTCCACACGAAAGAATTTATTTTGGAATAAATATTGGTTCAAAACTTACGAAGAATCAATGTCGTGTCAGCCGGCTTTTGGAATTTTTCGACTCTTCTGAGGCCCGAATGATACTTTTAAGTTGTTTGAATTGATCCAATTGAAACGCCAACTATATCGACAAGGACTCCATATTTCAATTGACGTTTTTAAGCAAATTGATTT
The DNA here is from genome assembly GCA_035041775.1 of Chymomyza caudatula. NCBI lineage: Eukaryota > Metazoa > Arthropoda > Insecta > Diptera > Drosophilidae > Chymomyza > Chymomyza caudatula. Next base: position 906,638 of record JAWNKW010000148.1, read on the forward strand.
CCTGGACATTTTGCTCATAAGTTGACTTTGTTAGTCGTCCGCTGCGTTCCACGTTATTTTCTTCGAATGTGACTTATAATTTCATTGTTGCTCTTTTTAACACTTTGATTTTCTCAGTGTTCGGCATCGAACTTGCCAGCGCTGGCTTTCTGTTGATTTAAGACTTCGGCCTCTCATCGAGTTGACGCATAAATTGTACATCAAAGTAAACGTTGCTTGTACTGCCATTAAATTAAGTTGCCTCCAACTACCAGAACCCTGACCCAACGAGAATCAGTACCAACGCAACCAACACTGAAAGCAGCTACAAATCGATGCTCCGCTCCTGCTTTGCTGTTAATGTCATATTTGTTGTGGTCCTTTGGTCTCCATTTACGCCTACTTTGGCATTGCTCCTTCCGCTGCTCGTTTCTCTCGCCGATACTTACTCGCTTCTGTGTTCATCGTCTTCGCATTTGGCATTGCTGTTGTTTTAAAGAAAATTTATTCAAACGTTTCGTAAACGAGATTCGGTTTTTTTATCCGGAATTCTCCACGCTCACCGTGGGCTGTGCTGACAATATAGAATGGAAATATAACCAAAAGGAAACACAATAGATAAACGGAAATACAAGGCTAGCATTTAAGTAAGTTACTTTTGTTGAGGCCTTAAATTATGTCCCTAAGTAGCCTCTACACTCAGAGAATGTTGTGCTTTAAAACGCACAACTCCTGTCCCAAATGTAGAGCATCCGTTGACGAGGGTCTTGGATTGTAAAAAGTCATTGTTTTTCTGTTTTTCATTCTGTTCCTATAGCTTTAAGTGAAGTTAGATTGCTTAAGTGTTTGCAAATGTCATCGTAAGAACAGCTGTTTTTGTTTGAGAAACTGCTTCGGAAGCCCGACATGGGAAGTTAAGAGAGTGAAACGATAATTGAAATATGGCAGCTTCAATTGACACTCAAATCTCGTGTAGAACCCTATGTTTGTCAAAGTCGTGTTTCAGCCGTGTGCTGCTGCTCGTATATCAAAATAGACTTCGCACCTACCCAAGGCGGAATGCATGCCGGACAACTTACATGCAAATCGGTGAAGAGGCAACAGCTTCGACCGATGTTCTTGTAGGGTCGTTAGTTGGCGCATTGTACCAGATTTGTTGTGCTATGTGTGCCATCAGCACCGTGACTTTTCTTCAGCCAATGGAACATGCCGCTTAAAATAAAAATCGGAAAAACAGGTAAGTCTGATCTTTAACACAATCTTTCCAACTCTCGTAGGAATACGTGCACTTATGTGGAGTTTATCACTTTCCAAAATGCGCATTCGTGTCCTTGCAAAGAACGGACAGTGACATAGAAAGTGTTCCGTAAAGTCGACTTCTTCAGACCGAGTAAGTTTTGTCGTCTATGAGGCCCATATTGTCCAGCTGTTGGCCAAATGTATTGTTATCCGTGTTTAATCCAACCAAGGCCCGCAGATCTTGTATCGATGAAGACATATGAAACCTTTTCGATTGGATTCTTTCACCAAGTGTCTTGTTACGCGTCATCCTTTGTGGACCGCTATCCATCCAACGAATTCTGCCGGGCTGACAGGCATGATTGGCGGTCATGCCAAGCTTTTGTTTGCCTGCTCGTCTGCCATTTTTTTGCCCTGGATATCTCGGTGAACACAAATCCAGCAAACACTGACTTTTTATAACGTGAAATTACGTTGAGTCTAGTCTTACATTCAATGGCCAAGGTCGACAGAGTACCGCTGTTGCTAGGCGCTAGTTTTAGTTAGATATTAGCGGTAGTTATTGGCGGGAAATTGGAGCGTCAATGGCGGAATTGCCTATAAAAGGCATGCGATACTGTCAGTTAGGGAAGTCGGTCTTGGTGTGGCTTGAAAAGGCAGTTGGTCTTGGTGTGGCTTGAGAGGAGTCCGTCTTTGGAGGCTTGAGAGCAGGAGAGGCTAGAGGACAGTCGGCCAGTAAGGAGGCAGTATAGGAGTTGGCCAGCAGAGAAGCTGGAGGAAAGTGCGTTGCGTACCAATAACATGTAGAGAGAGATAGAGCCTGAAGTTCCAAGCGCCCTTATAAGGGCGTTGGTTGAAATTTAAACTATAAGCAATAAGGCACTTGGTGTCATGGTGGTGTTGGTGCAGGTTAAAGCGTATCGGTGAACTCGCGGCGTTGGCGAATACGCGCATAGTTGATCCAGTGGTAAAGACTGAAGACTAAAGGCTTTGTGGCTTCAAAAGGAGTGTTCGATGCTGTATAGAGTGGTAATCCATAGGCGCAACACCATGATAATCCGGCACAGAGGACATAATGCCGAGATAAGTCGGTCCTTGATGTGCGCAAGAGACAGATCTTCTGGTTGGTCTACTGTGCGCAAGCGGATATGTTGTTAGAGCCCAAGATCCTGGCTATCTGTAATAGACCCACGGCACAAAAGGTGCGGGTGGTTGGCTACCATGGTCGGAGGCAGTGACAATATTGTTATTTGCAAACTTTAGAGAGCATTTTGTTGCTCGATTTAAGTGTGGCACAAGAGACCTATATAGGCATAAATATATGTACTTAAAACTAAACAATTGGTGTATTTATTAATCACAAGATCCAGCAAATACAAATTTGTTGTGAACGGACACTGGACAACCGTCTGAGTTACTCCAGCTACGCCCGCTACCCATGAGGTTCATTACAGCGTAGCACTCCACCACCATTCCCATCTTTCGTAGGCACAACCGTCACCGTTACCCTGTGTGGTGAGCGGGTTAGAGAAAACCACCTCAGCAGGTCAAAGCTTGTCGTATGAGGCGACTAACAATGACATTGGGTTCTTTCGAGACCAGTAGAGCTACCCCAGGCCTTGAAGGGCTTGTGCGTAGGGTTTGGGACCCACCAGAAGTTAAGAAGAAGAAGGCACAATCATCACAATGAAGAATGATGTCAACATGGAGATCAAGCGGGGAATCACTCTTGCCAATCGATGTGACTTTCGTTTCAGTAGGTAAGTCGCCAAAACGAAACTAACACTCAAGAAGACGCTTATCCTTCCCGTCATGCATTATGGCGCTGAAACATGGGTTTTTGAGCGGAAAGTGCTCCGTAACATGTTTGGCATTTTACGCGAGCTCTATGAGCTTCACAACGAGGCACTCGCAAATCAGAGATGCCTGAGGGAGTGCCCTACATCAGGCCGTAACCCAGTAACATATTGTTATAACCAATTAAGAAGAAGATATATATTTTTAAACCCAACAAGCAGAATGTCAAGTAAATTAATGCCTGAGTTATAACAATATAAAAACCCCCACCGGATAAAGGGTAAAAACAAGCGTAATTTATTCTCAGCGTTGAGCCAATTTTTTCACTTACCATTACACGATTTTCAGATAAACAATCACACATATACACATACATGTATACATGTTTAAATACTTGTTTTTTTACACAAATTTAAAAATATTGCAAGTTAAAATGGCTAAAAACGAACAACAAAGTTGGAAAAACTCAAAAAAAACTGACATTTTGACAAAAGACAACAACAGCAACAACAAAAAGCGGCATATTTAAGCGCTAAAAGTGAAATACTCTTCCACAGACCAACTGTGTCTGGCATTTCGTTAATTGATTTTTATACGTTAGCCTGACATTACGTTGCATATGTGTGTATTTATCTGTGTGAGTGTAAGAGTGTGTGTATGCTTGTGAGTGTGAGTGTGTGGTTGTTATTGTTTTGGGCTGCTAAGTTTTGTGTATGCGCTGCAGGATGTCAACAACTAGGGCCAATCAGGCTCTAGCAAAGAATAACATTCAGAAAACACACGAGTTACGCGATTTGCAAAAAAAAGTGTATGTATGCACGAGGTGTGTTCCAAAAGTATACTTTAGTACGCCGGCTTGCGATCAACACGCTCTCATCGGCATTCGTAGTCAGTGTACGGATTCTATGAACGGAGCACCACTACTTTTGGGACTCTTTAAAGCAGTAGCCATCTTAAAAGCTATCAAGCACGCTCTTGAACATAAGGGAAAGCACATCATATGTAGCAACAATACAAGGTATATCAAACTGCTACAACAGCAAGAACCTACCAAGTGAGATCAGACACTACTGCATACAAAACCAAACAAAAATAATCCTATTCTTGGTTCCAGGGCATATGGGCTTAAAAGGGAACTGACTTGCCGACAACGCGGCGAAACTAGCAGCAAGATCACCATGTTGGAATAATAGATTGGAAGCCCCGCGAAATGGCCGAATGGCACTCCTATGACCACTGGCATAAAGCCTCTAGCCCAATGAAGGAAAGAATGCGCTACGATTCGCTATGGGATAGAAAGAACTGCAGTCTACTTACCAGGCTTTAAACTGGACACAGTAATTTAACCCATAAGCACATATTTAAAGGGGAAGTCAAGCCCAACTGTCCCGAATGCGTATAATAACTTATGTATATAAATCAAATAAAAAATACTTTTGAAACACACCTCGCATATACAGTATTTACGTGCATTAGGGCGGCCCATATTGCAACATTATTACAACTAACTGAAATAACAACAAACACTCTGAATCAAGGCATACTTAACAAGGTAATCGCACTCGCTTTAAGCAAAGCATACAAACGTACATAAAGCTTCATGATGAGGAAATACAACCTTCCTCATTAAAATTCCCAATGCAACTGCAAATTGTCAACTCAAGAGATCGCAAGAGAGTGAGAGCAAGGCTACCTGGTTCAGTATACCTTGCGCTGAATTGTACAGTTCTAATTTCATAGTGTGTCTATTAATGCTGTAAGAAAAGTGAAACAACGTTGCATTGTGCGAATTGATTAGTGGCTCATAAGAGAGAAGATAGCAAAGTAACAATTCTCAGATGCTTCTAACCGACCTGAGTAAGATACAAATGAGAGTGTAGTTTATAACATTTTAAAAACGACACGGAACTCGACATCTCGGACGTAGTGCTTTCCAGCGATATCATTGCAGTTACTTCATTCGTTCACAAACTTCGAGCCGTTGTTGATCAGATTGGAAGTGCCTTAAATTTACAAGGCATATAAGTACACAAGAAACAAACCTAAGCTCTAGCGTGAGAAAAGAAATACAGCTCTGGACCCTAAAAACATATGGCCAAAAGGATCAAGGTACAAGTATTACTTCAAAACACATAGAAATAGCAATGGAATGTGAAGCAGTATCGTCACTAGCATGAGCAAGAGGAGATCGAGTGTGATGATAGGAGGCTGTTTACAAAAAAAATTCAGTAGAGATGCGCAGGGAAATCTGGAAGAAGATGAAATGCATGGGCAGCATTGAGGAAATACGTCTCTAACTTATTGCTGAGCGATGATGGAACTCAAGCCGGTTAACATCGCAACGTCCCCAATCAGAGATGACGGCGTGGATATTAAAAAATTAGGGTTGCTGTCAAGCGGCCCAAAAACAATAATTCTGCTGACGTTGACGGTCAGCCCGCAGCTCCAGATCCTTTGTAGACAATTGTTAATAAGGAATGCTCGTAGATTGAAACATTAGTGTCCTCAGCATTCTTTGTATTGCATAAATGATACTATCGAGCGTATTTTGTGAGGGATTAAAGCTAATCAAAAAAGTACTTATCGGACCTGCTAAGTCCACTATTGCTATATTGTATGAGTTCGAAACCCCCAAAAATCTGTTGAATCTTTGCAGAATAGCATTAAGCAACACAAGCAGCTCCGTTAACCCTGGAACGTCATCTTTTTTTCGGTACACTAGCGTCTTACGGCGCGCGTAGGTTAAGGTAGGAAGGGAGCCCTGCGAACAAGACGACGCACTTTCCTGCGTCCTCTAAACATCACACTTTGTAATGTAGAATATGTTGCAAAAGTGCGGAGTGCATCGGAAAGGACTATTTTTTTTTTTAAAAGTGTTCAGTTATTGACATCATTGGTCATACAAAGGGAGCTGTTACTGGTGTCTTTGTGGGCACTGAAAAATAATCTCCAGAGGGTGTAGTGGCTTACACTCTACACCGATCCCCTTGAAGTGATTGAGTAGCAAGAAATCCTTAAATTCATTGGCCCTTTTAATATTTACGCGCTGAGGAATTCAATAAAATTTCAATAAAATCAACGATTGTGCCATTTTTCCGATATTAGGGAATATTTGATTTCATAATTGCGCTACCGATTTTTCTCACATTGGTATGAAATGTTCACAAAGAATCAATTTATCGAATTCAAAAAAGCCCGCTAAAAACTTATTGTAATTTTTTTACTTTGGAATAAAATAAAAAGGAAATTTTCGAAAAACAAATTTTTAGCTGTTTGCAATGTTACTAGCAATCGAATCAAGGTAGACAAAAACCGTGCGAGATATATAATTTCCTATAATTTGACACATAGTTTATCTCGATCAATTATAAGTACCGAGTAACATGACATTAGCTGATTTCGCAACTCTCGAAATATCGATTTTTTTAAAATAGTCATAATACGAAAACAATGCTAAGAAACCCAAAATATTTTGCGGATTCGAAATCAACGACCCTAAGTGTATCGTATAAGTTATGTTTTAGCCATACGCCTTGAATCGAGGTCTAATTTGTTGCATATTGCTATTCGCTAAGTTATGGGCAAAACTCCAAAGGGTGGCCAACCCTTACGACATACTGTTTTCGTTATTTGAAAGAATTTCACCAAATAATTGCTGTCTATTTCGACATACAGTTCGCACATTGATAATATTGTGCTCTCCATAATCGGGAAAAAACACTGTTTAAAATCACATATTCAATAACCTTACCGATGAACTTAGGGTTATACAAACGGAATCATCCTTATTGTATGGGAACGTAGGGCATGCTTTTTCGTGCCGTCATGATTGCTTCATGCTGATGAGTTTATGTTGAAGAGGAAAATTGTCATCGGCATGAACGGTTTTAACGGTATTAAAATGCTTTTAGCTTTTTACATTTTTGACAGTTCAGCGAGTTAATTTCCAGTGTTTATGCATAATGAGCTATATGGACCGTCAAATAGGGGCTCGGAGACGCGGGAGTGTGTATATATTTTGGCAGTCCACTGTAAAATGTGCAATAATTGCATTTATGAGGACATCAAGAAAAAGGTAATTTAAATTTTAAACATCAGCTGAAAATATTGAAATATTTGGGGTCCACTTATTAACAACTGTATCAGTTGAATATTAGCGCGATGCGTACCTATGGAATTGGTCTCTGTACAAAATGACCTCAAGGACGTCGTTCAACTATATTGGTAGTTCTTTTCATATTGTTAAATAGTTCCAAATTAAGTGAAAAGGACTGGCAATGGATCTTTAATCGATGATAAACACACCGGTTAAACGTGAAGAGAATCCTTCTATAATTTAATACAGATTTTCAGCTCCTTTACACACTTAAGAGTTGAACACACATATACCATGGAGTTGTTCAGAGCTTCAATTAGATATCCCTATTCGACCTGTAACGCCAGACGAAGTTGTAGAGCAAATTAATGCGCTTAACAACCAAAAAGCACCTGGAATAGACAAGATAGACGCCAGAGTGGCCAAGGCTCTACCCATGGCGGGTATACTCGCGCTGAACAACATGTACAATCCCAAAAGAGTGGAAATGTGCTCAGATCGCAATGACCTTAAAGCCTCCCAGCCACCTACCTCAATTGCGTCTTATCGCCCTATTAGCCGGTATTCGCCAAAATATTCGAAAGAATATTTTTGTGCAGGGTATTTGCGGCAGCTAATCAAGCGACTTTAGTTCCGAAACGGCAGTTCGGGTTCCGCCCGTACGGCGCGCCCGAGCAGGTGCACAGAGTGGTTCAGCATATACTCGATTCCTTCGAGCAAAAACGCTACTACCATGGTCAAGAATTGTGAAAGCACCAGGTTACGCACAATTTTTGTGGCAGGAAATTTTACTACAGAGGATTACATACATTGTAATACCGAGATGATTGTTAGTCGAAATACAGCCATATAGGCCTTTTACATATTTGTTTTCAATTCCAAGTTTCCAAGTTCAAAATTAACACGTATAAGATTAGATTTGGAGGAATATGATTTCACAAGTGAGTATCTTAAGGGTAAAGATACTTTTCTTGCGGATGCGTTATCGAGAATAGCCATCGAAGAATTAAAACATATGACAAGTCAAGTAATGGCATCAGCAACACAAGAAAAATGCTTCTTAGCCCAACGTATATGACGTCATCCAGAATGGCGATGTACGAAAATTAGTGATTATTACTACTCAGGCGATGCTGTCGTAGTTAGGAGGCTGAAAGAGTCAGTTTATACCTGGAGCATGCAAAGATAGTATTTCCACCATGTATGATAATAAAATACGCAAAACTGTTATCTTTATTTCTTATATATAGGCGATAATCCTTTAATTTATTCTGGTGAATCCTTTCCTGGGAACAGGACAGGACACGTGTATGGCGACGACACCTTAACTGCACCCAACTATTTCGCGCATTATGCTTCCAATCTTATCAAAACTATAGGATACTTTTGAAATTTGACTGTGAGCCCTCGCTGTATAAAAACTTGTGATACTATGACTTTATTCTAACTTAAGAAAGAAAATATAAGGGTTCAAGAGTGGTAGAGACCAGGTGTTTGATATTTTCGGTGTAACTGTGAAAGTACCGTTAGTTTTATTAGAAATGCTGATTTTTGTGCTAAGCTGCAATCTTATGAATACTATAGGACACTTGCCGAAAAGTCCATTAGTTTTTTTTTTGGATTGAAATAAGATTATTTTCATAATTCGGTGAGATCATATAAAAATGATTGTAAAATACCGTGTTTAAAACGATTATCTGAGAAGGAACCGGCATTTCAGTTATGCCCATTTCCAAGGAACAAATACGGAATTAATAACCAATTTTTTGATTGATTACAATTCTTTTGATACGAATCGAAGTTCAAAATTAAAACCAAACACTCGGAACGAAATAGACATCGAATCTTCAAAAATTGAAGCAACACCATAGGACCTTGCAGTCTACTACCTGCTTCTACCAGTGTCCTAAAATCTCAAAGAAGGTGTAACTCACTTAAAGCAGCTCTGCACACATAGTCCAAGCTATGGTGAAGAAGTAACCATCTTTATTACCGCTTTACAAGTCAGCGCTCCTTCAATTTGTTGAAAAAAGCAGGGACCGCAAATAAGAGTTATGAAGTTTAAAAAAATCATAGCGAAAGAAGTGACCTAGATGAATTTGAAAACACTAATAATCTTATTTTTAAATGGGCTATAAAGTTGTTTGTCAATTTTTATTTGACAAATTGAAAATAAAAGTTATTTTTTAATTTTTATATTTTAAATTGAAAATAAAAATTGAATTCAAATATCTTTTGAACCAAGCTGTGTATTTCAGAAGTTTCTAGATATATATGATTTAGGCTTCAATACCTTTGCATTTATATATCATATGTCCTTAAAGGATCAGTATAAGGATAAAAAGAAATTGTTTCTTTTTAATGCAAATAAATAAGCGTTATTTCTCAATTTTTAAATACAAATTGAAATTAAATTTTTATTTCATGATTATTTTTTTTACGTCAGCAAATAAGTTTTATATGTTAACTTCTATTAAAAAAACAAATATATAATTCTTAATTTATAATTTTTATATTAAAAAATTAGAATCGTTACGGTCCCTGGAAAAACGTTATTGGGACTCTGCAGGTATTAAAACAATTTCATCCTGAATCCATAACCAGACTTTTGCGTTTCAAACAGTAGTTTTTTATGGTATGAAGTGTTATCTAGAGCGACCTGAAGGGCATATAGATATTAAGCGAGTTCCTTTGAAATTTTTCTGAATTTTTGACCAGTAACATGTATCCTGCACTTCGTAAGAACTCAAATGAACACTTTTGACTATGTTAGGATGTTAGATCATTGCCTCTGCTATTACATAAAGGATATCGAGAAAAAGATCAAATTTTTTTGACAGTGCGCTAAGATGCACAAGGCGCTTAAATAGGCATATCTAAAAACATACTCTGTTGATTCTATGAAGTGGTCAGCATTCCCACGTGTCCAAAATCCTACCGAAAACATTTGACCACACTTGCTAGCCACATTTTTGGCAATATCAAGAAATTCGTAAGTGCAAGATACCTAAATCTTAAATTTTTAAGAGAACAAAACAAGTTGAACAAATTGAAGTTGGGAAACAAATAAACTCCCTGAATAAAAAAATTTCAATTTATAATGTCATTAAAGCGGTGTCATTTCTTATATTTTAAAGTTTTCGACCATTATCTATATGGATATATTTGATATATTTGATATAAATAGTGTTATTCCCGAAAAAATACAAGTGTCCTATAGTTTTGATACGAAAAACCAACATTTCTAATTAAACTAACGGTGCTTTGACACCAAAATATATCAAACACCTGGTCTCTATCACTCTTCACTCCATAAATTTGTATTCTTAACTTAAAACAAATTCATAGTATCAATAGTTTTTATACAGCGAGTGTTTGAAGCCCAATTTCAAAAGTGTCCTATACTTTTGATAAGCACTGTATTTCATGTGTAGTTGCATTTTTATTCTGTGATTAATTTATAAAATTTAGCTGTACACACGTCTCGCTTGCTTTGAAGCTTGTACTATCCCACCTACCACCCATCAATGTATATTAACAGAATCTGTTAACAGAATCTGTTAAAAGAATCTGTTAACAGAATCTGTTAATATACATTGCCACCCACGCTTTCAATCTTCATAACGAGGCTTCACTTGAGCTTTTAAGATGAGCTTCCTATCAGATTTTGTGCTTCCGACGGATCGCTTTTATGCTTTCAGCTTTCTTGTCAGCTGTAGCGTAGATGGTGTGTGTCTTCGCTAACCCAGCCGTAATCATTGTTAGCCCGCTAGGTGTCGCCTCGCTCGATGCGCTGTGGTTAAACCTAATTTAAGAAAATGTGGCGACATTTTGAGTCGTCACAATTAAAAAAAAAAAAGAATTACAAAACACAAATTTTACAAAAAAATTTAATTTTTATTATTCTTATTTATTTTTAAACAAAAAAAAAACCCTGTGAAAGGGCGTTCTTAAAACCATTTTGAGTAAACCATCATTATTATTTTTGGATGGCCTACATATACATATTTTTGTTTTCTCAATTTTTATTTAGAAATTATATGTTAACACTTAACAATTTAAAGTTTTATTATAATATTTATTGTTAGTTGAGCTTAATATAAAAAATTAAGGAATAAAAGTTATTTTTTGAGTTTTATTTATAATTTTATGATATATAGGTAGGTGCTACAGCGAGATGGACTTCCTACGGGTTACAAGGATTTATTCATTGGTAATTTAATTAAATAAAAACTTTCTGTACGCAGAATTTGCGGTTGTATATTTTAACCCTTATCCTGTATTTTGGTCAAATTTGGCCCAAACGCATGTTCAATCTTAAATAAGTTGACTGCTTATTATAGTTTGAAGCTGAAACTTTTTGACTTTTTTGAGATTACCCCACGAGCCAGTATAGAAATAGTAAAAAATCCTTTATCATGGGCAAGTTCTGTCCAAGGGATATACTTAATATCAAGTTAAGTATATTTTTTAGTCTTAAGTACAGTTTTTTTATGCAAAATTCAAATGAATGTGTGACAGAAGATAATGAGTTAGAACCTTTTTGTGGAAAATATCGACCTTTTTTCGAAGCTGACCATGTTCGTTTTTTAAGTGTTGAAGCTCTCATCTCGAGTACATTGCCCCATTACACAACCGAAAAAAATCATGATAGAAGGATGCTGGAGCTATCTAAACTTTTAGTCCAAATGTCACTAAGTAACATATGACAATTTTTGTATATCATAACCCGATAAACCTTCCACTCACAACCCCTTGCACATCTCTAGGTGGATCATATTCCTCTTCCCCATCCCTTTCCGGTTACCTTTCCTCGTTCGTATTAGTAGGCGTTTCCTGACTGTGTGTACATTTTTGTTGGGGAAAAATATATATACTTTTTTGTCCACCAAATAAAATATTTTTCAAAATTTTCATTTGTAACGACATGCCTCATTCCAATAGCTATAAAGTGGATCAACCCGATTTACGTTTCACTACACCGTTTATCCAAACATCGGTCAAATACAGTATACAGTACAATAGTTGAAACAGTTTCAACAACAAAGCTTTTCTACCCAAGTATATCTTACATATATGCGCAAAGGTGTTTCACTCAGAGTTTGATTTCAAGCAGGAAAATAAAGCAGCGCTTGTCGTACATCGCTTTGCGACGGACTTATATAAAGATAACCCATCAAGGAAACCTGATAAATTAGAATACTTTAATAAAAAAAAGTTGGAGTCGATACATTGGACCAACTGCTTGGTATATACACCTGAAGTGATTCGATTCGGTAATATGCGCGGCATCTCCGAATGCATTGCTCTGGTTCTCTGGTCGTCCATAAATTTTAAGAATAGAAGAATTAAGCTCTCAATTTCCGTCTTAGCAAAATCAACACCGAACGTCGGGTCCCTACCCTACAAACCATACATACAACCCATACCAAAAGACCTCGCTTCCGTTTTTCTCCGATTGTATAAAATAGTACTAAATATAATACAAATAGTCACAAATTCAATGTATTTATATGTAAAAAGCATTCCTGGATTAAAAAATACTTGTTTACTGTTAATAATATGCAATAATAAAATTATGGTTGAAGTGTGTTGGGCAAAATTTGCCCAAAATACAGAATTCGTTATTTTTTATTTTTACAGGATAAGGGTTAAGGTAGTTTCAGTAAATAGTTATTAATATGCAAACTTGATGCAATTGATAAACAGTTTTAAAAAGGAAATGTATACTTTTATAAAATAAAATAAAAATATTGCTGTCCGTCCCTATAAATTGAAATAAATGGACTCAAAGATTAACTTTCTAATTCTTTTTGCACTTTATAGAATTCTGCGACCAAGTGTATTAGTTGTGTGCTTGAGCGACACACATTGCTGTAGTGCAGTGATGCTCTTCTATAGCGCCCATACGGGCCGACCACTCAAAGGCGGTGCCTCTTAAAATAGTTACCAATTTAGTCTACATCTGATAGATGTGGTGAGTGGACATCAGTGCGCGCATTGTCCAAAAAATTCTTGTTGTTGTTATACAAAAGCTAAGCTTTTGAGCTTTCGCGCACACATATTTTGGTAACTAAAGAAAGAAGAGTGAGCACACCTTGGTTTTATTCCATTATGCATGGCCATGGAATAATAATTACAAGTGCTGCTCTCACACTGTTCGCTTCAACTTTACATAATTTTCCAAAAAAAAATGCATAGAGCTGAAAATAGGAAATTCGGGTGATTGAAGAACATCATGCACAAAGCGGGGATCGAGCATACAAAAAATGTAACTGGTTTAGATTATTCATTTACCTTTTTGTTCCGTGTTACGTTACTGCGAAGGATTGGTATCGTTTTGCCGAACATTTTTCAGTAAAAAAATTTAAATTAAGGAATGTACCGAAAAGGAACTGCACACTTTCAAATGAATATTTCTCCCAGTGTAAGCTTTCGATCACACCATGCAATTCACCGTTAGAAAGATTCACTGCGCACATCAGCCCTAAAACCTGATGGTGATTAGAGCAGCTAACCAGGGGGCACCAGTTATTTGTATTCGACCAAGTGATCGCAAAATACGCTTATTTTTGCTCTAGGACGCATAGCTTAGAAGCAATGGCCACCTAAAGTTTTGAAAAATCAACCTTCTTCGATTGGGTTCCAGTTTACACCAGTTATTCGTTTTCGACCAAGTGATTCGAAAATACGCTTATTATACTCTGTATACAAATTGTAAAAGGATATTATAGATTTGTGCAATGTATGTAACAGGCAAAAGGAGGCGTGGCAGACCATATATTCCATGGGCAAAAATGATCAGGAGCAATAGACGAATCGATATAGCCATGTCCGTCAGTCCGTCTGTGTTGTAACGTGTTTCTCACGCATTTTCCTGGAAAAGGGTAAGCTTATCGTTTCATGTCAATATCCCACCCCCTTCTAATCTATCAACTCGATGATCGACAGAGGTTTGCGCCGTGTTTTGAAAATGTTCGAAATCGAACAAATACATCAAAAGTTATAGTCAAAAATATGCTGATTTCACCCCCCTTCGCCTATAAATTGCTCCAAAATTCCACTGTATGTAGATATGGATACGAGTGAGTTAAAGTTTAAAAATTTGGTGTGGAGAATCTTGTGACCGTAATCGTTAAAACTGCATCCATCTTTTTTCAATGGAACCCACCCTTCCACCGCCATCGATTTATCTTAATTACTGCCACACATATTGATTTGAAAATTGTGACAGACATCTAAAAATCTATTTTTGATCTATGTTAGAAAATGCAACGACATTGGCCCAAGAATACTGGAGTTAAGAGTATAAATGTGGTTTTTCCACCATAATAGCCAACTTCCCAATAGGAAAACTTGTCAATTGGAACTTCCCAATAGGCAAATGTTAACAGGCATATCGATCTTATGAGAAAATATATAAAAGTGGATACTTCTGTTATCATTTTACCGTATTTAGTGTCCAGTGTGTCTGTATCAAATTTTTTGCAATTGGTCCTTAAAATTCGCAACTCGTTCTAGCAGTTGTCGCACTAATGTCGGTACTTACATTTAATATATCATTACTATCGAATATAGTAATTATCTTTTTTGAGTTTGATAAGTTTGAAGCTTTGGCTTCTCTCAATATCTTCATCAGGTTGAAGCACTTATCAAACTGGATGCATTCATACAAACTTTGTTGTTCGTTGTATTTCTACTGGCAAAGTGGCCGTAAATATATAAAGGTCACTTTACCAGTAGAAATTCAACGAATAGCAGTTTCTCTACAGGGACGGTGGACGAAAATATATGCAGTATGTGGTAAGTATATGGTAATCGCTCCAAGCTAAAAAATATATAAAAATTACTATATATGATAGTAAGGGGGACTGGGTTTTGGCGGAGCTGGGCTCCGAGAGAGAGAGAGCTTCCTGCTCTGCCTTAACCCAGCTGACGCAAACCTCCACGTGGTGTCCCCTGGTTAGCTGCCTTAATAACCTTACGGTGTTAGGGCAGAGAGCTAATGTGCGCATTGTGTGTCGATTTGGTGTTCGTGGGTGTTTTCCAGGATTTGACATAGTGAGAATATCTGGTCAATGGTGCCTAACCAGGCACACGGCTTCAGTCTTTCACAAAATACGCTCGATAGGTACTTATATTCAGTAGAAAGAAGGCTGATACCACGGTAGTTAGCGCATACCTGGGGGGTCATGGGGTCACTCTTTTAGGGGACAGGGCAGAGGACACCAAGGTTCCAATCATTGGGCATGCTCTCATCTGACCATATTCTGCAAAAGTTGCTCTCCAACATATGCGCCAGCAGCTTTGTTGGAGAGCAGCATTATCCTCATCATCGCCCGATAAGTCTTCCCTCCACAATCTCAGTGACTGTGTATCACCCTGATTTCCCACTGCATCTCTACAGGAAGACGCTCCGGTACTAAATCATTCAGCAGACACATGAGTTTTTGGAAGAACTTGCTAACGTCAATTCTGCTGCTGCACATCTCGATCTTATCTCGCTTGCGCTTTTCCTGCTCGTTTTTTACATCCCGATAGCGATTTCGCACAGATCGCGTAGCAGCAGACTGCGTTCTTTACTGTAGTGTCCCCGCGACACTGGTTCCTGGGCAGTGGGCGTTGGACACCAAGGAAGTTCTCCGCGGTAGTACGCGAGGAGCGGGATATATGTTTCCAAAGTGCTTCGGCACTAACAGACTTCAATTTTTTTCGAGTGCAGCGTCAGAGTCATGGATGTTGTTACGGCTAACATGATTGCAGAAATCTCCATGAATGTAACCGGGCAATGAGTTGGCTGGATTGGTGGCTAATCTTGACAACCTTCAGACCCTCCCACACCATGGCAACCGGGGAAGAAGGCACGGCTAGGCAGATCAGCGTAGTGCTTCTGCAACAATTCCTTGGAAGCCCAAGTGAACTTTAGGACGCCCCATTTGAAGCTTTCTGCTCGAAAAGCTTATTAATTTTGACGCTGAACACCGGCTTAACCATGATAAAAGTGCATTCTATTGCGAATGAGAATGGCAGCAGGGTCAACTCATGGGGAAAGATGTTGACCGCCACTTACTTGCTGGTGACCAAGTCGATTCTTTTGCTGATAATCTCTAGCAGCTCACAGGCTTCGCCCAAGCCAAGTACTCTTTAGGCAGTTTTAGCCCATCCGGCTGTGCCAATATGAGCAACAACAAATCATGTTTTTCAGAATGTAGAGCGGAGGGAGGTTTTACGTGGTGTATCCCAAATCCTGTTAAAGTCCTAGGCAGACTTCGCTACCCTTACCTCTATTGGTAATTAGAGCAGCTAACCAAGGGGCACCACGTGGAGAGCCGCGCCCTGTCCTACCAGAACCAAGGCCCACCCAATCGGATTGCTAAACTCTATAAATATGACGTCAGTTTGGCGGGCATTGAAAAACCCAATGATTATATGATCCGTTAACTTTAAAAGATTAGTATTCGTTGAGTTACCTCGCGATTGATGACCGAATTGAACATTTCAATTGATAGGCGATTGTATTATATCATATTTTTAATTGTGACGTCACAATTCGGAACCCACATCACCCATCGTCACGTATAGTCACAAATTGTTGAAACCTCAGTGGTGACGTCATTTATGTTGAGGTCCATATTCAACGCTAATGTAGGAAGTATGATCGAAAAATTGTTTGTAAATAGATTGGAGCTGTAAAAATTCTACCACTTGGTAGATCGATTTTTGGTAACAGTTTCAAGCAGTTTCAAAAAGCAAACGATCTTTGACCCCTTAAACGTCCCTTAAGCTGCCAAAATCAGCAAAAAGCAACAACAGTTGAAAACCCGGAATCATCACGACAATTACTTTTCTAATTCCTTGCAGAGATTATTACGTTACAAGTCAATGTCAAAAGAAACATTTCTATATATTATATAAAAGAGCATTTCGAGTGAAACTCAGACAAAATCGTGTATAACACAATATCTATGTGTTCAGACGACATCATCGGAGTCAAAAAGTATATTTAGCAAAACTAGCGATAAACGAGCGTTTTGCATGATATCTGAGCTGCATAGCAGATTATTGGAACTATACGATACGTGTCTTTTTTCTCATTAGTTTCATTTACTTACAGTTTATTGCTACCTTGGAGTCTCTCAGCTTGTATTCTGAGATAGTTACAAAATTTTGTGTGGAGACTCGTGTTAGCCAAATCATTAAAACTGTATCCAGAATTTTACATAAGAAGCCCCCCTTCCCCCGCAATCGATTTACCTTAATTACAGCCGCACCCTGCAACATATTGATTTGAAAATTGCCACATATATTTTTAAAAGTGTTTATGATATATGTTCAACGACATTGGCCCAAGAGTACTGGAGTTATGAGCATACAATTTTTGCCCCATAATAACCAAGTTCCCAATAGGAAAACTCGTCAGTTGGAACTTCCCAATGGGAAAATGTATACAAGCATATCGATCTTATGAAAAAATACATAGAAGTGGATACTTCCGTTCGCATTTTACCGTATGTTACAAAGAAATAGGGTGCAGGGTATCCCACTGTCCGGCAACGTTCCGACTTTCTGCATATTTTGAATTGCTTTGCTTTGGCTTCCGCTTGTGATTGCTGTAGGTGATGCCGGTTTTGCGCAGTGTAGTGCTTTGTGTGATCTCTTTCTGATTTCAAAGATGTTTCACATTAATAATAATGTACACGTAGAACTTTTACTCCACGAATCTTTATTGTACTTCATTTAAATCTTTTTTGTTTTTCACTTTGTTGGATTTTAATAGAATATATTCATATATATGTATATATAATAATTATTTTATAACACTTTACTGTACTTTGCACAGCTATTTTGTATTTTGCAAACATGTCGAATCTTGCGGATGCGTGTACTTGTGTTTGTTATCTCGTTTTTATACAGTCTACATTTATAAGTTTGTTGTTTTTTTTTTTTTTTTTTTTTTTGTTTTTTTGCAATTAGAATAATGATTAACCTTTTCAAGTTGTATGCATGCAAGACATCCATACAATACATCAAAGATCCAGCTCTTTTCTTTCTAACTCAAAATATGCACTGCCGCACTTTTTTAACATTTATAATAACGCAGCCTCCAAACCATTCACAGTATGCATTGTATGTGTATATATATATATATTTTTTTTAATGTCTCTTAAATAATTATATGTGTTTTTTGTATATCTATTAATAGGTTTATTAGTATCTCGCTGTTCAACTTAAACTTTATAATTTCAATGACGTAATAAATAGACAAACAATTTTTTTTTTACTTTTTATTTTAATTTACGTTTTTTTTGTAGTTTTTTGCTTTTGCTTTAGAATTTAGCTAATAAATTTATCATAACATAACATTTATGTACGTGTGTATATATATATATTCTGCACTTGGTTTATTTTTAAGGTAATTTTAGAATGCATTGTAACATCAATTAGTAGTTATTATATTGTATATACTTTGCCTATATAGCACATAGTTTGTGTTTATGTGCTGTTTCATTTAAAGTTCTTGTTTTCCTTGTTTTTTGCTTGAGAAATCCACAATGAGTGCACTCAGCAGAACCGTGCTGCAAAATGCTCTCGAACAATCGTGTAAAGCGCTACAAATAGCCAGTGTTGTTACACTGTGCGACACTGAAAATAAACCCCACAAATAACATAGTGTAATTTGTAGTTTTGGTCGAGTGGACCCCAAAGAATTTACTCTTTTTCTGGGAAACACCATCCAATTTATTTTTATTGACAAAAAACTTCTTTTTTGGTTTGGCTTTGCACATGAATCTATTTATAACTCCGCCGTTTTTCGTAATTAAAGACACAAATTTCCAAATCTATAAAGAGTTTGACAGGTTTTTCTTAGCTACGTAGAGATTTTTGTCAATTTAATCTGAAACTTCGTACTTTGTCCGGCTTACTTATGAAAATCGATCAAGTATGAATTCAAATAAACAATTCTAAAAATATCACATAGACAGTTGTCGCCAACTCAAAACCCATATTATTTTTCAATTTTAGCAATCTAAAAATGATAACAAAAAAAATTTCACAACAATCTGCTGCTTAGTTTTCAAGTTACAGTCGATTTACTTTTCTCTGTTACGGTTAGTTTTAAAATATTCAATTTCCATTATTATTTTTATTTTGCTTTTAACTGGCGGTTTGTTGCTTTGACCGACTTTTGACCGATTTTCATAACCGAACGATAACTCTCGTTTAACTTAGAATTGAATTTACTTTCGAAGTCAAAGTTAAAATTATTACACTTTTATGCCAAAGTTAGAGAAATGTGTGATACTTCAGATAAAATTGAAAAATTCCCTACTTAGTTTCGAAAAACATGCCTTATTCTCTATAGATTTTCTAAAACATATTAAATTACAAGCATCGTTACAAAACTAAAACCATTGTCAATTAAAAAAAATAATTAAAGGGTGCTCCGCAAAAGATAACTATGTTATTTGTAGTTCTGTGAAGTTAGCAGACGAATGTGTTAAAAAGTACCAAAGAGTTCTAGAGTTTCTGTTACTAAATTTAACTAGTTCTAATTTGAAAAACGAAGAATACTACATTTTTTCTTGATTTAATGAAAGGGAAAAATATCCCAAAAGTATAAAATCCAAACAGTTCTGAGTAGCAAGCGAAGAGTTCTAGTTCTAGAGTTACTGGCGCATGAATGTACAGTAGCTCAGAACTCAAAAATGTTTGTACTTTTCTACACATTTTACTGCTAATTTTACTGTACTGTTATTTGTCGCGTGTATTTCGTTTGCTGTTTTTTCGCACAGTGCTATCGATTGCAGTTCTGCTGAATGCTCACAATGTCTGAGCCAAATTCATCGTTTGGCCCCACTGTGCTTCCCAGTCAACTTTTCGCCTTGCAGCACTTTTGCTCGCTAATATCTTAAACGTAACAGTTATAAGTAGTACTTAAATGTACTGTTATTTCTTTTGTTTTGTTTTTTTTTTACAAAATGGCGTTTGCTGTTTTTGTTATTGTTTGTTTGGTGTTGGTTTGGTAGTACTTGAAGAATTTGTTTCTTTTTTTTTTGATTTGATGACTTGGCGCATTATTGTTGCCTTCTTCTATGACTAACATTAATAATGCATATATATATATGTATGTGTGGTTTTTTTTTTTAACATCAGTTGTAAACATATATGGAACTCTTCGTTTTAATTTTTTAAGTTTATCGCATTTTTTTTTGTGTGTTTTTGCTGCGCTTCGCTGAGTGCGTCTAAAGTAATTAATCTTTTGCCTGTATTTTTCATTTTTCAGTTTAGTTGTTTTTCAAAAAACTTGTTTTTTTTTGGCATAGTTCACTTACATGTTACATAATAGTTTTAACATACAGTAAAAAAAAAAAGTAATCAACTAAACAACTTTTTGTAGTTGTTTCTGTGTTCATTTGGTGTTATTTTAAGCTGCTTTTTTTTACAATTTCGAATTGTTGCTTTTGTGTTTGTTGTTGTTGCTGCGCTGTTGCTTTGCTTAATTCGTTTGCCGAAAAAAGCAAAATAGTTAACGGTGGTTTCATGTATTTCGTATTGTAGTTTATCATCATCATCATCAACTTCATCTTCATCATCTGCTACATTATTATTAGCTTCAACATCTTTATAAAGATTTGTAGTATTTCTGTCAGACATTTGCGTTTTTTTTTTTTTTTTTTTTTTTTTTTAATTGCATAACATTTGCTTAGATTGCAGAGTATACAGCTAGTCGTGTGTACTTAATTTTGATTTCTTTTCGGTTCGTTTGCTTAAATTGCACTCGCTGCTTTTGGCTCTTAAGTTTGCAGTTTTTCTCATAAAAAGTCGAGCGTAACATTGCTGAAAAGTAAGTTTCTAAGACTTTGACATTTATTATAAGTTTTTAATGGAAAAAGTATTGTTCTTAGCTATAGGTAGATTTTTTTTTTTTTTTTTCTTATATAACATTTTAATTGTCGCCAACAACCAGTAGTTGATTTAAATATATTATTTGTTACATTTTTGTTTTTCATTTAACTTCGTTAACATTTGCACTCGCTTTCAGGCTGTCCCTCGCCGAATTAACTCTTAACTCCAACGTGTTTTAGCCGCTTGCTATTGTGGCGTTTTAGCTCATTTGGTTGTGATTGTTTAGGCAGCACAGAATGTTTCAAGTCGTATAGTTTTGTTTGGTGTTGAAAGTGTATTTCAAGTATTGCTTTTTATTGGATTGAATATTTCGTATGAGGCAATTGTGGAATTTGCAGGCAGCGCTTTGGCCCGAAAATAGGTAATTGTATGTAAAAAAAACACAAGTTTTGTGCACAAGTTAAATTAAAAAAAAAATACAAAAATATAAAACAACAGCTAATACTAAATAGTTAAATATAGGCAATAATTTAGTTAGACACGTACATAAGCATAACAAGTGTTGATATAAGTATATAAGTGTTAGTATTTTCTTTTTTTTTAATTTGTATTATTTGTGTAGAAATCCAAATTTTTTTTTTTTTTTATTAAATGTATTATTTTTTTTTAACCTTTTTTTATAACTGCTCCTATAAATATGTATGTATGTAAAAAGTTTAACAATTTGAACGCATATAAAAATGTTATATATAATTTTATATTCTAGTTTATTGTTAAATATTTGATTGTTTTTCCTTCATACATTTGCTTAGTTAGTGTAAATTTAACTTTTGTTTAAAAATATTAGTTTGTGTCATGTTTGTGTTGTGTTTGTGTATAAACTTTGTTTCAGTTTTCATTGCATACATTTTGGGGCTCGTGAGATTTTGCATGCACACGTAAAATGAAACATTATTCGATAAATTCGAAAAGAAAAAAAAAGATATGAGCAAAATACCAACTTAACTTGTGAAAAAACTTGTGCATTTCGAAACTTTCGTTGGGCGTTAAAAGCGCTACACTCAGCAAAAAATGCATCTATATTTGTATGCTAATATAGCAAGGGGACGCATGTGGCGAAGTCTAACAACCATTAGACATATTTTATATGTACTTGTACTATCAATTAGCAATGCTTAGAAGTCTAGTTAGTCTAATAAACGCATACGTCTTAGACATAGGTAGTACTAAGTGGGGTTAGCATGTAGTAAGTAGTATCTAGTCGTATATAGTAAGTATGTATTATGTTACACAGGGCGTTTCATTCTAGATTTGCAGCTGTATTGGGCGCGTGCACACAGAGCGTGACTGAGCTCGCAAACAAACGACGACATCGTTCTTTTGTCAGACAGCTATATGATATGGTGTACCGGGTACGAAAAAACCTTTCCCTTTTTATAGGTAAAGCAAACGAAATTAGATCAAAAGTGGTTTACTATATCACATAGCTGCCATACAAACGAACGTTTTAGTTAGACAAAAACATTTTTGTTTTTAAAGGTAATGCAAGTTGTCGCCATTTGTTTGTTCGCGCTCAGCGCGTCACAGCACAGAAAGACTATGCTGCATATGTATTACAAGGTATGAGCCATCTGCCGACTAAAGGCACTATTTGTGCGTGTACACAACATCTCTCATTGACGTTTGCACCAGCATGAAAAATAGTGCCCTTAAAAATGAGCGAGCGTCGGCAGTTGGAACATACCTAGTAATACATATGCTCTCACACTGTTTGAGTACTTATCTTTCATTCTGCTGCGAGCGTCAATGAGGAAGGTGTTGTTGTTGCGTGTGCATGTGTATGTATTGCTTGATTTGCGCCTCTTTCTTAGGCACTCATGTCGGCAGCATAGTCTTTCCTTGTTTTTGTGCTTGACTGTTCAGCTAAGCTGCGCTTTCTGTGTGCCCGTGTCCTAAGTGCGTGTGCGTTTGCGTGTGCGTGTGTGTGTGTGTGTGTGTGAGTCTAGCTGAGCACCTTGTTGCCTGCAGCTCGTCGTTGTCCGGCCAATTTTACGGTTAGTATTATAGGTTTTTAGTAGGTAAACTGCGCAGCATAGCATGAAAGTGTGTTCAAGTTGGTGATTTGTCTGCATTTTGTTTTTTGGTTTTTCATATACGCCTAGTGCATATAACACATCAAAAGGCACTATGCTTATGCCTGTATGAGTATAGACTTGGAGCGGGAGCCACAGTGTTGTCGCAGCTCCCGTTTTAGTCTGTTCTCATATAGCCATTAGGCATTTGTCGGGCTTGAGAGCTGGCATTTAAAGTTAACAACATTTCTCTTAACATAAACTTTAACAATAACAACAGTTTCATAACCCAAACGCTCCTCACTCCGAAGAGTCGTGATGCCATCTTCCAACTATGACAGCCTGAACAAGCAATGGCAATATCTGGTTTTCTAGCTTTGCATTTAGAATATTCTCTTTTTCGCTTAAAATGAGCATGTGTTTTGTGCATGTTTTTTTTTTTTTTTTTTGGTATTTAGTTGTAGTAATTTTACATACTATGTAGTATATTGCCATGGCATTGTGTGTACTTTGTTTATATACGCGTCACGTAGTGAATTGTATTATTTTAGAATTTCATTTGCTGTTTTCTTTGACTACCGCTTTTTACTAACTACGACAAAAAAAAAAACCGTATTTTTTTAATGTATATTATATGCTGCTATTTTATGTATGTATATATATATATATATTTTTTGTATATTCCCGCTTTGCTTTGAATATTACACAAAATGTATGTAAGTTTTTTTTTTGTTTTTTTGTTTTTTTTTTTGTATATAATATTAATACGTCAATAAATAAAGTACCTCATTTTACTAGTATTATCTCTCTTCAATTTATGTTGTATTTCAGCAATAAACAAATATTACGCCATTTTCTTTTTTTTTTTTTTCTGCTGTAACTTACGAAGCATTTTTAACGTACATTCATAATTTATAACATATAGTCACATATATGTATTTTAGTATATAGTGTTTACACTCATAACATAGTATCTATAAGCTTAGGGGTTTTATTCTGGCTACTTCTTGTGCGGCTTCTTCTGGAGCAGCCTGTTGACCATCGTCTTGAATAGATTTGGCTTTATTCATAAGTACCCTAGCGTGGCGTAGGTCTTCACAAAGGTGCCATCGCTGGTGCTCACATTTCTGTGGATAGTTAAGAGCTCACAGTTGAAACAGCAGCGCCATTTGGGCGGACTACTCACTCGTCTTCCCAGGGACAGACTGCATTGCGCTCGGCATCGCCACCAACTGGCTGTGTCTGTGTTTTGTTGCACTCGCTGGAGGTGCTCGGTTTGTCCTTCTCCTCTAGAGAGCTCATCTTTTTGCCCTCCGAATTGCGCTTCTTGCGTCGACGTCGTACCTCTTCGCTGCTGCCTGTTGTCGTTGGCGTTGCGGCAACAACATTGGGCTCAACGCTCAGCTCGCAGGGCTCATCGTCTACCATTGTGTCCACATCAAGCTCGGCCAGTGGCGCCATTGAAGGTGCTGGTGTAGGCGCCGGCGCCACATAGCCCAGTTGCCTGTCCGTATCCACAATATCGTAGTCGTACACCACATCCTTGCCATCTGCGCCAAATTGTAAGCCCTCCTGGTACTCGTCGGTGGTAGGTGAGAGCTCTTCGGGTACCGTCGCGTATGGCTCCACATCCTCAGCCTCTGCCTCTTGCTCTGCACCAGCTGCTACCTCGCTGCAGTCAGCGCGCACGGCTGCCGCGGTGTTTGTGCTGGCCGCATTGCGCTCCTCATCCTGACATGAAATTGTTGGTGATGTTGTAGCTACACTCTGAGCAGTCGGCTCCAGCACATGGATTGTAGGCGTAGTAATGACCAGCTCCAAGTGCTCCAATGTTGCATGATCCGCTGCGCCATAGGCGCTCGTTTCTATCAATTCGATTTGCACTTCCTTGACCACAGCCAAAGTGGTTTCCGCTTCGGACGCGGCAGCTGGGGTACTGGCGGTTGCACTCTCTGGACTATCAGCGCGCAGCTGCTCAATGGGCGTGTTTGTTGCCGAACGCAACAGCTGGGGCGTGTTGCTGGCAATAGACACCTGTGCACATTCTTCGGGCGGTGGTGTAATCTTTGTGATGGGCGGCGGTGTCGGTGTGGGTGTGGCAATGGCCAGCAACTCCGTTGCCGAGGTTTCGGTATTAGCTGCCGACAGCGAGAGTTTCTGCAGCTCATCTTCAATTTCAGCATCCGAGCTGGAGGGCGGGTCCTTTGCAATGCTGCTGCTGCTGCTGGTTGTGATGGCGCATTTGGGCTGCTGTGCTGTAGACAAGGGTGGGAAGTTTGTGCGCCCAGCAAATTGGCTGCCCACTGTGGGCGATGGCGTGGTCGAAGCCATAGCCGAGGTGGAAGTGGACGGTCGTCCAAACTGATACTCCGAGGCCCGGCTACAACAAAGAGTTCAATTTGGTATTAGTGTTACGCTCTAGCAAAACGTAAGTAGCCTAAATTACCTGGGTGTGAAGGACACAGATGCTCTTCGCTGCTCGGTAAAGTTTGGCATTAGACGTTTCATGCCAGCCTCGCCACTGTCCACAGTGTTCTGATGCCTGATGCCCAGATTACGCTGCATGCGTTCGGCCACATCGCTGTTGTCGGATGAGGTGCTGAAAAATCAACTAGCTCGTGAGTTGTGCATAGCTAAAAGACGGCTTAGTTACCTGGCCAAGCGCTGCGTATTGGACTTTGCTGGAGCTATGGCAGCTACAGCTGGCGTAGCTGTTTCTGCACTTGGCAACTCTTCACTTTCCTGCTCCCAAGGACAAATCGATAGCTTGACCTGTGCCGCCGCAGCTGCTGCAGGTGCAGCTGAGGGCGCTGGATCATCCCAGGGACAAACGGCGCTGCTGACCGCGGTTACACTAACAGCTGACTCCATGGTGGTCTCCAAGCGTGCAGGCTTAGTTTTTGGCGTTTCTCTGTACGATAAGAGTTGGACAAATGTAACCAGTTGTTCGGCAAAAACTCACAAAGAGAGCAACACACAAAAAGATGCAAATGCAAATGCTCAACATTGAGATGTTTGTTGCATTACGTTAAGTACAAAGACAAAAGGTTGAGGTTGAGTTATTTACAACACAAAAGACCAAAAACCAAAAGAAGTGATCTTGCGATTTAGCTATGGCCAAGTGGGGCAACATTAGTTAAGGATGCGAGCGGTTATGGCATGCTTGCAACATGGTGTAACAACTGTACCTGCAGCATGACTTTTTGTACTTGCGTAGCCCTCATAAGTAGTCATAAGTACTAAAAATGGGTGGAACAACACACACAACAGCAACAAATAAAAGAAAGTTGACAGACAACAGCGGAGAACTATGGTTGGAGTTGTCGATAGGTTCGATTACACTTTACAAGACTGAAGTGGTTTCAACTAATGACAACTACTTTTTGATTACTTGTACGTTATTTACCTGTCGTTAGAGCAACTAAGTCAAATAAACAAAGGTGAAATTAAATCAATACATATTATAGATAAATAAAGGTAGACTATTGTAGCTTGAGTTTGCATGGAAACTGTTGGATTTGGGAACTAGTGTGCCATCCATTTGGTAAGCAATTCGGTGGATTTGTACAAAGGATGCTTGATGGCTATATATACGATATACGATGGAAGTATATTTATCTATAAACAGCACAACGGCAGAAGAAAGATTGCAAACTGAACAAAGAAAGTTAACGATAGTGAGAGCGATAGCGATAACTATAACGATTATGAACGAGAACGACAACGATAACGACAAGTACGAGTACAGTGGGCAGCAATGTTGCAATTGGAATACACATAATTAGTTCGGGTTTATGTTTTTATGAAGTTCTCTTTTCATAAGATTCGAAATACAAAAACAACAAGCAAACTTTTAAAGAAGTTCGATGAAAAAGTATATCTCTATGAACACTATATGAACGTTTTACAAGAAACATTCTGGATGCCTGATTACTCGATTTTCTCTCTCGTAGTGGCGAGAAATTGCGCGAATTTGTCTGCCACAGAGCCGCGCTCTACAGCCGGTATCTCTTCATCGGGTCTTCAGAATGAGCCTTGTAAATAGCTCATATGGCATGCATATACCAGTTAGCCGGTAAACAATCATATACCACGAGGTATTAAAAGTCTATACATTTTACGTTATTTGGTTTTTATATCTCTTAAACTTATTAATCTTTAGAAAAAAGAAGAAATACGTTTCGTATATATTAAGGTACAGTAAGTGGTTTAACCACTTTAGACAGCATGTGTACTATAAACGCAGACAGTTAGAGAGCGAGCGAGTGAGAAACAACAGTGTAAACAAAGGGATCACATAAGTAAGTACTTAGGACACGATAAGTAGTAAGTACGCTAAATAGACTCCGAATTGAATGGAAACATAGAAGGTATATATATATATATATAAAAAAAAAGTAGATACAAGAGTTTATTTTGATTTTTTTACTGTTTAGTTTTTGATTTGTAGAAACAAAACTGAGAAAAATGTCTTACGGAAGTGTCTGTAAACTACTTTCGCGATTTCCGTAGGCAGCATAGATTCCGGCATCCATGACCGCCATGTGTCGCTGCGGCATATCGCCTCGGTAAATGGAATCACTACTGCAGTGCATGTGATATGATATACATTATATATATATTTATATATATATAACATACAGTTGATTATTAGACGTTTCAAAAATTGTTCAATGGTTTTTCGAGGTGATGTTTGCAAATTGGTGTTATATAAAAAAAGATAAGAGAAATCAGAATAATTAACTTAATAAAAAAAAAATATATGTATTAAACTAATCAATACTTGAATGAAAGTACAAAAGCACGCTAAAGTCGAAAAATCCCGACTTACGATACCCTGCACTTATCTCTTATCACATTTGACATGTTAAATGACTGTTATCGACTCGGACATACACTATCTTCTGGTATTTACTTCATAAATGCAGGGTATATAAAAAGTTGCAATTGCTTAACAAAAATCACGCTCACGCTAATATTCAAAAAAAAAAAAGAAATGAAAAAAATGCCTGCATAAAATAGCAAAAAATGTATCTCATACATACACACGCACACCATCACAGAGATGCTCACCTGTAAGGTATCTCGCTGAGATTGCTCTGCGAGTGAGAGTGCGGTACCTTGGAACCGGCATCCTTGTTCACACCAATGACGGCCAGCTCATGAGCTGAGCCAGTGAGGCTACGATCGCTGCCTCGACGACGTGACAAATGGCCGGGCGGTGGAGCCTGCATCATGGAACTGCCACTGCCAGCTCCACCCTTGGCGGCATCACCCAGATTTGGCTGGCTAGAG
Source organism: Chymomyza caudatula (assembly GCA_035041775.1). Taxonomy (NCBI): domain Eukaryota; kingdom Metazoa; phylum Arthropoda; class Insecta; order Diptera; family Drosophilidae; genus Chymomyza; species Chymomyza caudatula. Next base: position 934,964 of record JAWNKW010000148.1, read on the forward strand.
AGTGCAGCAGTCATCTTCTTTTTGGCACCACTGACGCCACCAAAGTTAAAGAAGCGCTTCTTATGAGACGGCTGTATGCCGCTCTCGAGCATGCGTTTGTAGTGATCGGAGCGTATGAAGCGTGGATAGCAATCCTTCTTTAGAAGCAGCATATATATATGCTCGGAGGCGGAATCGAAGGTAAAACGCGATGGATTCTTGAGGCCACGCAGCACACTCTCCATGGTTTTGCCATCAATGTTAATCTCGCAGGGCGCACCCGGCTTCAAAAACTCTCTGTGAGATTTGAAAGAAATAAGCATTGTTATAGATGTAGCTATTGGCACTTAACGTTATGATTCTTACTCATAGATCTCATTGACTTTGCGTGCCACCTGCGAGTGTGCAGAGCGTCGCAAACGATTCACCGCTATCCAAAAACGTATGTTCTCATGCGAGTACTCCTTTTCCAAGAACGAGGTGAACTCTTGCAGACCAGTGGGATCACAGACCAGCTCCTCAATGGATATGGCCCAGCGTTTGACGCGCTTCTCCGTGGGTATGTCCACAAATGTATTATTTAGCTGCCAAAAGGCAATATCCTCGGTTACCCAGGGATTGGAGGGTAGTGCTGGCTGCAGAAAGAAGTCGTACTCGGTAAAGGTTTCCGAATAGCAAACAAGCGACTCGCAGGCTTGTGACATCTTCATGCGTGTGCGATTGAGTGACTTGCTCAGGTAGTCAACTTCGCGTTGCATATCGTCCACAGTCTTCTTCTTGTTCGGCTTAAGACCTTGACGATCGCGAGACGGTACTGGGCAGGGCTCCAGCGGTGTGAACTGGCCGGGTGGTGGACGGTGTACACGCCAATAGGCACGTTCCTATGTATAGTATAAGCTTATGTTTATAACTTGAATGAACGTTGAGTGCATTATATTGAACATACCTGCGAATCTCCAACAATTTTGTCCCCCTTCTTACGCTCTTTGGCCAGACGCACCTGCTCCTCAGCCTGCATGGATATGAAATCCCATTTGCCCTTAAGATTTTTATGCAGCGAGGTCAGCGCTTCGGCCTCATAATCCTCGAGCGCATGACGCTGCTTGTTACGCAATGACCGCTTCGCCAGATAGATGGCATACTCAACATTGTCGGGCGCCTTGTGCTGCCAGGGCCAGTAGTAGGGCGTCTGGAAGCGATACAGCGATGAGTCGTCCTTAACGGTCAATGTTTTGGAGTCGTTGACGGGAAAGAAATAGCCATGCAAGCATAACTGATTGGCTATGTTAAGCGCCTCCGATTCCTCAATTTGCAAACGATCCATGAGCCACTCAATCAAATCGTAGCCTGCAATAGTTCAACATTGATTTCATACACAAATTCAAGTTTCAACTGCTAAGCTACTAACCCATAAATGCATACGGTATGGAGGTGAGGAACATCTTTTGCTGCCGCACCGGCACACCATGCTCCTGGTCTTGCATCTCACGCACGAGCGCCTCCATCTGCAAGCAAAGTAATACCATTATATATCCATATAATATAAATTGATTTAAGACAGTTGTCGGGCGCTTTGTGTCTTCTGGAAAGTGCTCAAGGCCTGGCCACAGGTCCCAAAACAATGATATGCTTAATGGTCTGACGAATGCCTCGGCCTGAAGTGCAACTAGCGGCAGCACTTAAGTCCAAGGATATATGCAGGCGCACGTTTATGTTTTTGCAATATCCTTTTTGCTCTTAGCAAAACTCTTTCCACTCTTCGATGTAGAAATTGGCAATGGCATTGCCATTGTTGCCCGTGACATTGGCACGATAACAAGGTCAACACAGTGGCCTAAGTCACTTGGGATTATGCGCTGGTCAACATTATAAGGCCACTTCTACTAGCCACGACCAAACTATTTATTTATCATATTCAAATGGAACATGGGACAGACATTAAACTCAAAGAACGTTTAACCAATGCAGGGAAACCTGGGACAGTGCTCTCCATCAGGTCAAAAACCGATAACAGGTTGTTATGGCCAGTTAAGTACGAATAACCATATACCACGGAGCTAGTCTGTATATTTTATTTATAGACCTTTTAATAAGAAATATATACATTGAGAATTTAGAGATGCTTTTGCACTTTTCGGTATAGTGACTGCTACAGAGCTGGGCGCCGTTATGCGCTTTCTGGATCAGGCTCCGCGACGCATTCTTGATATTTCATAAGGACGGTTATGGTTTCATATTGTCTGCTGAGTTGCATGAAGTAATGCTGGGTGAGAATTTGACTGTCGACGAAGTAAACGAGATGAGATAATTATGCGCCGGAGCTAAATCCTCCTCGCCTAGCAGGAATGGTTTTTATACCCTGTACACATATTTTTATATATTATTATTATTATTATTTGTATTATATATATATTTTGATTCACCTACATCACCAATCAAAACGACTGTCCTTAATCAAGTGGCCCAAAAAAAATTTTCTGTTTTTGCTGTACATTCACAAAAAATTTTTCATTTTTGACCTAAAGCAGATAAACCTCCTAATTTTTTTTGGCAGCACTGCAAATTCATTTGTTTAACAAAAGCATTTTATTTCATTCCGTTACCTTTATTAGTTTCGAAAATATAGACTTGTAAACACAAAAAATTTTGATATTGAATTACCTTTCCATTTAGGGTACTATCATCATTTTGCTCAAAGGCTACGTTTCTGAGTAATGTGCGATGTGCTGAGTTCGCAGCTCGCGAAATATCGAATTTTCGAACAGACGATAATTTTAAAATCGCTAGACAACTCTAAACGATTGCCGCATTCGGAAAAAAACGCAAAATGACCGAATATGGAAATGTGTCTTATGTCGCAACTCTTTAAGTTGATAACTTTTGCAAACATGGAAAGGACTACGATTGTAGGAGCTGACTTAACTAACAGCCTGGAAATGCGATGGAGAAAGATAGATTGCGATTAAAATCTACACTATACGTAGTGTTACAAATTGCAAAGAGAATGAAGAACCGAACGATGGTAGAATAATATAAGGTAACTTGCCACTTTCCAGGCACTGCAAAATGTATGTATGCATGCGATGTGTACATTTATTTCATGCTGCCTCAATCACATAAAGTGTGGTGTTAAGAAGTAGAAGCGTAAGACATACCTTATTTAATTCTACCATGAACCGAACACTCTTGTGCCTGCGCTGCTCTTTGATGAAATTCACTTTTCTAGGAAAACGCAGACTCCTCTGTAGGAGACTCAACAAAATTTATCATCATCTCGTCCATATGATGGATTTGTCTGGTGTGACGTAATTCTTGAGTTCTTAGTTTTCAGCCATAATAACTAAACTATTGCTGAATGACGTAGATGCGCCGCACTGCTTTGCACAGTTTTGTCCTAAGCGCTAAGGTTTTACCTCGACTCAACTTGTACCCTACTTAATAAAAGGTATTTTTGCCCACTGTGCATGGCTTCAAGAACAGTTTAATTCGGAAAGAACACAACGTTTCCCGCAAGCACTGCAATTAATGGAATCGCATGGTCACACTGGCCAGTATATCTACACACGAGTGAATGCTAATGTGTCTACAACTGTTTTATCTAAATCTGGTTTCGTTGCTGTTAATCAAAGTAGGCCTGTGTAAACTGTTCGTACAGTAATATAAAAATCAACAAGGGAAATATTATATTTTGCTGAAAAACAAATCTGAAAATATTAAAAATAAAAGAAAACTGGTAAAAGCAAAAATGCTTTACTTTGTAAATTCTCACTCAAAACGCAACTGCATTCCTAATCGTAGTAAAACCTGCGATCACACTACGATGTATGCTGCAATATCTCTGGTGTGGTTACTGGGTAAGTGTTAGTTAACATAATTTACCACTTTTTACACTAACTGTAACAATAATGCCTGCCAATTTAGTGACCTGTCTGATTGCCCTTAATCTGATGCTAACCAAAGTTGCTCATCTGCCGGAAAGTGCAGTAAACAACGCGCGTAAGAATCTGTTTTTCACTAATCAAACGCACAAAATGAAGTTTTCACATAATTTACTTATAGTCCACCATACAAACCGTTCACAGCTGAAGTTTGTGAGTCACGAGGAGTTTAAAAAACACTTTCGCAAGTTATACATTACAGTTAGCAACAACAAAACCCGGGACAAGCAGCAGTTACCGGACACATCTATAGTGATGGTAAGTTATGCCTAAGCACTACCAGTTACTTGTATTTAGATTCAAACTTGTATAGAAATTCCTTCCCTTCATCGGGCTGCCTAAATGGGCTGCAGCCAAACAAAAGCGGCTTGGGGTTCCACTAGAGAACAATACTAACTCACATGAACAACTGTCAAAGTTCATTGCCATGAACTTTGCAAGGGTTGTGAACCTGTCAAAACAGCCAGAAGACAGAACTATCAGCAAAGCGAGAGTTCCCAATGTGGAGCCGACTAAACCTCAAGGCAGTCCCGATAAAGTTGTTAACTTTTTACATGCTAACCGCTTAAATGTGGCCCAAACTCCAAAAAAAATTAGGCGTTTTAAAAGATACGGCCAGCTTCAGCCCACGAAGAGCATTGTATCTGTATCCAAAGAGCCGAACGACCTTTATAAGAAACTTAATATTAAAATAAGTAAGTATGATTGTATAGGGCTTTGGATTGTACTAAAAGCGAATATTAAACCCTAGCACAAGTTTCTGTTCTGGAATCTTTAAACGCAAATACAATGACGTCACAAAAATTTAAAGCGTTAAGCAATGTGAAGTTAAAAAACGAACCACAAAATCATACAACTCGTTAAGTAAAGTAATGTTTTCAGTTCAATGTTTTCTTCTTTAAAATTATTTTGTTTCGAAGTTTTTTTTGCTCATGTTAATAATAAAAAACAAAAATACACGAAAAGCTCAATAAAAAACATATATACACTTATTTCAAAAATATTTTATTATTTGATGTGTCTTGGGATTCGAATTTGAGCTACTGTAAAGTGCTTGAATCGCGATGGCCATATGACAAGCGTTATTTTTCAAGGTATAAATTCTTGTAAAATTTAAAAAATTAATGACGACGTTGAACATCTAACTGTTATGGTTGGGCGTAAGTAAGGATTGAGTTTCCGAACACTCCATGAGCGAACGAAGATTGAGGTACAAATTAGCCTCAAAATACTCGAAATGGGTACATTTTGTTTGGGAGAGTTTGGGAGAACACTAACTACCTGTGCTACCACCGATTGAATAAGACGCGCGCAAGGAAGACGCATCTGGAAGAGTGCTCTACATCAGGCCGTAACCTGACAATGGACCAGTTAAGAATTTAGTTCAGTTCAACAGTTAATGTTTTAGGAAATTTTTTTGTTTTTTGCGAAAATAAGCAAACTACTGCCGTAGACTAACGGCTAAGCAACTGGCCCAAGGAACAGTGGTCCCTTGTAGAGCTGCAACACTATCGATAGTGGTGTCATTCAAAATTTTCAACAAAAATATTCGATACTTTCGTTCGACTCGGGTATAATACCCTTCTCCCATTGGAAGTAGCACGACTATAGCTGAAAACGCATCGAAAACAAAAACAGCAATGCTAACAATCGAATATTTCGCTATATAAAAGGGCATGTGCCTCTCAACAAGAAATCATCAATAGTTAGACAAAAGAGAAAGAAACGCTAGTACTATCAATAGTTTTGCAATTTTAGCTCAAAACCCAGACGGGGCAGAAGATTAAATAGTTCAGCGCCAATGTGGCAACAACAAACTTCACTTCCGAATAATTACTTTCAGAGTAGGAAGCAGAAATAGACGAAATTTTAGTGCTCTATCTATAACTCAATTGTTGTCAATAAATCTAAGTACAAAAATGGCAATCAAATTTCTCTCTGTGTAAAGTTTAGGTTGGGATCAGAAATTGTTCACCGAAAGATATGAAAATTAAAACAGCCTTCAAAAGCAAAAAATGTTTTACTGCAGCGTTTCTTAAAGTTTGATGCATTTTGACATCTCTTCTTCTTCTTCTTAACTGGCCATAACAACCCGTTATCGGGTTACGGCCTGATGTAAATACATTCTTTCATTGGAATTGTGGTTTTACGTGGTGGGTCGCAAACCCTACGCACAACCATTTAAAGGCCTACTGGTCTCGAAAGAACCCAGTGTCATTGTTAGTCGCCTCATACGACAAGCTTTGAGCCGCTCACCACACGGGGTGTCGTCTCTTCAGGTGACGTATATACGAAAAAACAGTTTCGGACAGCTTTTGGGCAGGACGCACCGAAAGAAGAGATGTGAAATGTTTGGCCGAACATGTTTCTTATCTACCCGCCACTGAGCAGGGGTCTTCTCTGCTGCCACAGCCCACCCCCGCAAGAAGATTGAGAACAAACACAAAGTATGCTTTTCATCAACATATTTCGCTAAAACGTTTTCGTATCGTGGAATAGCTTAGCTGTTATCTAGTGCAGTGCGGAAACTCAGTCGTAGCTTGATCCTCCTTCAAAGCCCATGTAAGAATCTCGATACTATTACTTATACTATCACTCCACACTATCAGATTCCAAAACTATAGCGAATGTCTAGGTTTCCATAAAGAAGGTATGTCCGACCGGTGTGTTAAGACTAGGCCAGCAAAATTCCATTTCTATCTGGAAGCAGTGTATTCCACTGAATCAGTGTCAGCGAAGCGCGGTTCGTCACCATTGTCCTAGGAGTATTGAATAGCAATTTACAGCGCAATATTGAAACTTACCTTATCAAAGGCCAAAGGACGCGACAACTTTTCAATTGTTTGCTGATGCGGCGGCTGACTGGTTGCACCACTTCCGCCTATCAGATGACTGGCACTCGAGCCGGAACCATGATGTTGATGATGTGGCGCATAGGCCGTTGGCGCTGCTTGATGCGGATGCTGGTGGTGTTGCGGATGATGGTGGCCCACTGAGCTGCCGCTAAATGCAGTTGCCGCTTGTGTGGTAGCCGAAATGGCCGTGGCGGTGGAAGCCAGTGCAGGACTCGTGCCGGAACCGGTAAGGTTGGCATTGGCGTTATTGGAATTTCCGCTGCTTAATGCTGTTGACGACGCATAGTTGTTGCCCGCAGCTGCTGGAGATAGTGCCTGCTGCGCCGTTGGCACAGTCTTGTCCAAACTTAGCGTCGTCGGCTTAATGCACTGCGACAAGCGCATCAGTTGCTGCGACGTCGAGCTAACACCGGACGCCGGCACGGGCGTAGCGGCAACAGTTGCCTGATTTCGATGCCGATCTCTGTCGGGCGGCACTCCGCCGGGCGGCTCCATGGCCGCGTTGCGTGCTTAAAGCTGCGCCGCCGTCGTTGGCACAATGTTGTGTGTATGTGTGTTGGTGTGCGCTCTAATGCGCCAATAGCTCTGGTTTGGATTGGTTTGATTTCAGTTTTGGCTCTTTGGGTTGCTAAGTTAATGATTTTTCTGTTGAATTTTGTCTTGGTTTTCTTGGTAGTTGGTTTTAAATTAGTTAGCAAAACTCGGCCAAGACGTTGCCCAGCTTGCCGCTGGCTTTTCCCGGCTTTTCTTTGTTTTTCTGCCTGCTTTTTCTTTTGTTGGCGGTTTAAGTTGCTGTGACTTGTTCTGTCGTTTGTTGTTTGTATTTTGTTTCTTGGAAACTTTTTTTTTTTGTTTGCCTCTGGCTGACGCTTAAGGTTTAAGTTTAAAGTTTTCTTTTGGCTTTACACTAAATAAATTTTCCTTTGGTTTTTATGTTTTTCTCTTCTTCTTTTTCTTTGGCGCTCGGGTTTTCGCCTTATATTTGGTGCGTTTTCACTAAAGCGCAGTTAGCCAAATTCCATCATGTCTTTGTGTATGGAAATATTTGCTGTGAATTGGACAAGAAAATACATTTTCAAAAATAAAATGGCAGAAAAACTCCAATAGATGAAGCAAGACCAGAAGAGCAGAAGTGTCGTTAAAGTGCATAAAGCACCTGTGGAACCTAAATTTGGATGCATTTCGGTGTTCCGAAATTAGCTGCTTCTGCTTCTTCTGCTTTTTTGTTTTCCTATTGAATCATCTTAAGCGCATAACTTACAATGTTTCATTTTTCTCAGTTTTTTTTTTTGCGTTTCCTGCGTGCGTTTAAATGTCACACTGTATCGACTCAAGTCAAATTTCGAGTGAACTCAGTAAATGCATGCAAATCTTTTGAATTCACACTTGTTGACCTCAAGCTCGGCATTGGCGCCTTAAACGGGGCACACTGTGTGGCATGCAGCAAGAGAGGCGCGCGTCTCCATGACGAGCCACATGATTAACTGTAAGAGAGCAAAAACAATAAGAAGCAACATAACGGTAATTAGTTGTGATGCAAAGTTTACTTGTTTAACAGTTATAAAGAGTTGTAGCCATTTGACTGCTCTACACACATACATATATATACTTTTTCGTTATTAATTTGTGCAAGGAAATGTCGCCTAATGTTGCAATTTCCTTTAGTTGCCACTTGGACAGGCAATTGCAACACTCAGTGGCAGTGGTAAAGCAGGCGTAGATAGAGAGGGAGTGGGATAACGAGAGCGCGCAAGGTCATGAGCATACACATACATAGTTGTTCGCTTCACTTTCGAAACAGTTACTCTGTCAACGTTGTGTGTGTGTGTGTGTGTGTGTGTGTGTGTGTGTGTGTGTGTGTGTGTGTGTTTGGTTGCTTCTGTATTTATTTGTTTATGTTCTTGTCGATTTGTTGTTTGTGTACTACAACATGATTAGCAAAAGCACTCTCAGCGTTATGATTTAATCAAGGACGTTTCAAGTATTTCATGCCCCTAATGAAAAATTATGCTCCACACAAACACACAAAGACATCTTTATCTCTTTCCCTCGACTATGCACACACCCACAGAGAGGGTAATACGTTGCACGTGTGCAAGTGTCTATGGCGCTTTCGTTGATTACGTTGTTGCCACAGTTGAGTTTTATACACTGCACCCATAGTGTGTAGGTGGCTGATATCGATTACTAGGAACACCTAGATCCCAAAGAGAACCGTTTAGTTTTCAGCACGTGATCGAGGCACTAACTCTACGATAAACTCTTGTTAAGTACCTACGGCAAAGACTTAGCCCTTTTGTGCAGAACGTCTTAAAGTCTCTCTATAAGTCCAACAAGTAGAAGATGTGGTTGCATCCTTGATCAGTACTTGCAAGAATAAGAGAGAGCGAAATCAAGTTTCATATGTATATGTTTCAAACTATAGAGTTTTCATTGATTCCTGCAATGTGGCTGATGTCTATATTGTTATTCGGAAAGTTTTCTTCTTTTAGGAATCGCCTATTACAGCTAGTACTTGGCTTTTTGTAGAAAGCTTAACGGTTTCGATGGATTTGGCAATTTCAAATAAAACAACATTGTCGAAAATTCTTCCCAGTTTTTTGAAATGGTTTGAACAACGTTAGACGATAGTGTTCTTCTATGCTGTGAACTTCAGGACATGCACGTTTTACCCGCTTGCCAAATATTCTTTCCCTTCAAACGTATTTTCCGGCAAAACTGTGTTTAAAAGGTTTTTGTGTTTTAGCCTTAGCGATTTGTGACGTCACAGTAGAGGGGTAAGCTGATCTAACTGTGACGACTTATGACTGGTAAGGAGGAAAATGTTAATGCACATTATGACATTATTTATGAATAGGAAATAACCTTGCGCTTAAATCTTTGACGAGATCAAAAGCCTAATTTATCCTTTTGGAAAATGCTTGTATAAACAGCAAAATCTTCCTTATATAAAAACGCTTAGCGAAAATTCAGTGTCGTACCGATTCCTTCGCAATAACGCAACGTTTTCAGGTGAAACCTATATCAATCGAAAGATAAAATGCAGCTTGCAGCATATAAGTTTCTCTTGGATATAAAGGGTTTTAGTCAGATAAAATGTTATTTGACCTTAAAAAAAATGTACTGTATACACACAAACGTTGTTATGTCGTGTTTCCTTTTCTCCTGCTCGTAATCAGCTGTTATGAGAGCGTTTATTAAGTCGTCGAATGTCGATGACAAATCAAACACTAGTCTTATTAAAAGCTGTGGAACATAACAAGATATTTGCTAATTGTAAGAAACAAGTTTTGTGTCTATAAGCAAGTTGGGCTGCACATGAAAATATATGTTTCATTATAAGGATTTTTCAATTTGTTTTTGTAATTAGAAAGACGGTCCTTGTAATGCATTCATTCATAATGAAATTATTATAGAAACCCACATTAAATGGAAAACTTGCGATTTCGCATTATACTCCAGAATCCTACTTTCAATTGCCATAATTTGTAGCCAAAAAGGTAAGTAAATGCAGCTTGTCCCTCAATTTGAGTCTATTCGATTGAGAATAACAATGCTTGCAGACAAAACTATCAACTATGGAAAATATCATAAAGTATCTATATTAAGGACTTTGTGTATTTCATTTTTCTTCCGGTTTTGCTTAAATATATGTTTCGGATTCCGAAATCGACTTGCATTAATCATCTTAAAAATTTAGTTATAGTTCATTCCGGATCAGCTTCTGTGCTCCAAAGTTCAGCGGCATGTGAAAAATGTATTCTTGTTGTTCCATTTCCATCATACATAGACTCATGAATGGATTGATTCACTTTTTTATGCATATGCAAAAAGTTAACTTTTGTCTCAGTAGGCAAATAAGTAGTTGTGAGCTCTCTCGCCAGACGAAACTAACACTCAATAAGACGCTCATCCTTCTCGTTATGTTTTATGGTGCTGACGCAGTCTGATGAAAAATTATAGTGTTTGAGCGGAAGGTACTCTCCGTTGTATGGACCAGGTAGAGAGCACAGTAGCTACCTTTGGTATAATCGATAGGAGAAGGCGCGTAAAGGAGGAGTGCTTTACACCAGGACTTAACCCTGTGATGGTTTGTTATGAGAACATTTGTATTAGTTCTCTAAATATTCAAGAAGTCACTTTGGTAGACATTTTTCGAGGTATTTTCCAATTATGGTTCGGCTCTCTTTGTAAGAGTTAAACAAACTGTTATAGTTTGTTGTGAAACTTCTATTAATGCGCCTCTGCACGAAAATCTGCTATAACAGTGAGAGCGACAAGAAGAGCATGCATATTTATGGAAGGTTTTTGTTGTGGTTGAATTACAGGCGTTTCGAAAAAACTCTGCAGCTGGGTAAAAAGAACATAAATCGGCGGCCGGATTCTAACGGTTACGGGTTTTTATGGTCACTTACGAAGAAGAAAAAGTTAACATGGTATAAATTATTAGGCTCCCACGATTTAATGCATACAATTTCATGACTTAGCTCATATGTATACTACATTAAAATCTTTTGGAGTAGTTTAAGGACATAATTGCTATAACACCAAAACTAAAAATGTTGTTATATTTTTATCGATTTTAGTTTCGTGTTACTAACAACAGTTGCAAGTTGTCATGGTATACAAGACTCTGAATGTTCAGATCAAGAAATTGAACAGCTTCACTAACAGACGAACTTGGTTTAAACATACATTGCACTCATCCATAATACTCTTGACTCTATGGGCACAGTGTAAAAAGATCGGACACGCAAAAAAAAAAAAAACGTTTTCGTAGAAAATCAAGTTGCCATGTGAAGGACATGCTTTTTTTGGGTAAAAAAAGGACACAGAGTATGCCACTGTCAGGCATCGTCTCGAGTACATCACATTTTTCTTTTTTATTTATTTATGCGCAAAAAGGCACATATACACTGCCACACACACTTACACAAACAAGGTTGGGTTCCTTTTCTCCTTTGGCCCATAAGTAATTTCATTTTTATGATGCCAACGTATGTGTGGTGTGTGTGTGTGTGTGTATCTGAGCAGTCAACTATACACACAGAAAAATAATTTGAGCCTCAATAAAAACATATCGATTTAACAGCGAGAAGACATGAATATGTATAATTGTCTGCATTTCTTATAATAGAAGCAGATCCTTTAAAACGTTGCCTTCAACTCATAATATGATTCTCTTCTTAACGGGTTACGGCCTGAGTAAATACATTCTTTCATTGAAATTGTGGTTTTACGTGGTGGGTCCCAAACCCTACGCACAACCCTTTTAAGGCCTACTGGTCTCGAAAGAACCCAGTGTCATTGTTAGTCGCCTCATACGACAAGCTGTGACCTGCTGTGGTGGTATTCTCTAACCCGCTCACCACACGGGGGAATGATTGAAGTGAACTTAAAAGCAGATCCTGGTCTTTAATGAGCTTTTGAGTACCTGATACACGAAGTTTTACTGTCTATGATAGATGCTGTTCGAGTTGCTGATTTTGTTTTTAAGCAACGGTTGTTGCCGGCTCAAGATCTGAAGTCCAGAAGCTATAACATTTTGCGTTTGGCAAAAGAACTGCAAGCCTAACTCTTCTTCTTTTCTTCGTCTTGTGATTGAAGCTTTTAGTTAATTTGGTTTATAACCGACTTTTGCGCTAAGTGTACTGCTTTTGTGTCTGTGTGTGTGTGTGCACTTTAGTGACACTTATTAAATGTTTGTCAATATAGTTTAACAGCAGAACATCAGGACCTTTTCTTCAACTCTTTTTTAATACAGCAGAGCGACAGAAGTGAGAAGGCGCCCAATCCCAAGTACCATATAGAGCAGAGTCAGATTTGCAGACGCCTCTCGAAATACCTAAAACGGCTTTGGATAAATCTTTCTGAGCTTCTGTAGTCCTTGTTCCCGTTGCTGTTGTTGCTGTAGCTGCTTATAGCTAAGCTTTGCTTATGCCATTGTTTCTTTGCTTTTGGCAACCACAGAGACCAAGAAGTGGCATATACTCTCTACATACTACATACATATACCATATCTTGCTGGCAGCGCAGTCAGCGTCTGCGTCGGCGTCAGCGTCAGCGGCAGCGTCACCGTCGCCGACGCCAATCTGCTTTGCTTTTATTTTTATTGTTGGAATATTTTAATCAAAAACTCAAGTAAACATAAACAAACAACAGAGGCAGCAACGTCGTCGCCATCTTTGTTGCTATTGTTGCTGTTGTTGTTGTTGTGCATAATAAGGATAATGTCTGCTAGACGCTGACGTCTTTCATTGTTATTGTTGCTGTTGTTGTTGTTGTTGTTGTGCTACTGCCTCTGTGACGTTATCAATGAGTACATGAGCACCACCAACTCGATATGTTTGACTTTGTATGGCAGCGTGTCTATACCCAGCGGACCAACATACGTGCCTTCAGCGAAAAGCTCGCAAAATGCTCGCAAACGAGTGTTGCAGTGTTGCCTCGCATACGAGCATTTTAGCGAGTGTTTTGCAATAAAACCGACTGGCGGACCATAAAATTGTAACCTCCGCAGTGGCTAAGCAATATTAATAAAAAAAAAAACAGTGTTTTGTTGGGAATAAAACCAAGTTCGCACGAACTATTTCTTGTGTGTCTTTTTCGATATCTTTCGCGAGCCATTTTTGATATTGCTACTATTTTTATGCAAAAACGTATCGCAAAAGATATCCGAAAAGGCTCGCAAGAAATACGGTTAGCGAGCCTTTTGCGCGACTTTTCTGATATTTTTAACGAATCAAAAGAGATATCGCCAAATGTAAGCTAACAATATTTCTTGCGACACACGTAGACGAGCCTTTTGCGCGACTTTTCTGATATTTCTAACGAATCAAAAGAGATATCGCCAAATGTAAGCTAACAATATTTCTTGCGACACACGTAGACGAGCCTTTTGCGCGACTTTTCTGATATTTCTAACGAGTCAAAAGAAATATCGCCAAATGTAAGCTAACAATATTTCTTGCGACACACGTAGACAAACTGAACGACATATGAATCTTATTCGTATCTTTTTCGCATCTGAAAACGAGCGTTTTGTCTGGTTGAGTCTCGCATTTCACTCGTATGCGATATCATAAACGAGCGTTTGGTCCGCTGGCTATGTGTGTCTGTGTGTGTAAGGCGCCTATATGCTTTTGTGTCAGTGTGCGTGTGCAGGGCGCACAAAGATTACAGGGTTTCTGTCTTACATTTTGTTTTTTTTTTTTTTGTGTATCGCTTTTGTTGCCTTTGTTACAGCACGACAAACAAAATTTATCCACTTAGCTAAAACAAAATCCAACGACAACGGCGACAACAACAACAGCATTGACTTATAGCGAGCACCATGCTAGTAACTTATAACTAGTACACCGACTAATATCTATGTAAATAAAAGTGTCCACTCACACACACACACACACACACACACGCACACAACAGCTCAAATTGCCCTATTGTACTAAAAGTTGCATTATATGCCTCAGTTGATTGACAGCTTCCTAATCCTTTCTTCAGGATTATAGATTCGGAGTAGGCATCGCATACCATAAGTTTCTTTTGCAACATGATCAATATCAATAGTCTGTGGCTAGACACAGTTTTGCATATTGGCACAGTGCATGTTTGTTTCTATATCTCCAAAGTATCTAGTAAATAATGTATCTATTTCAGAGACCAGTAAAAACCTTCCGCTGCTACACTGAACAAATGGTCTTTAGTTTTTCATTTTTCTTGATTGTGTTCCAAAAATTAGAACGCATGTTCGTATTGTGCCATAAAAATTACGTCATTCGTGTTATATGTAGAATTTTGGGAAACCAGAAATCGGTTGTCCGGAAATCGAACCCCGTTCCTTTTGGAGTCCGACTGCTTACCATTGCACTACCGCCGGGCGCAGGCTATTGCCATTTGTGAGCAACCGGCATTACAGCTGCACAAAATTAAGCTGGTTACAATATGCAACAAAAAAAAAGCCCATGGCTAAAACATACCTTTTCCGGTCAATTTGGGGTCTCTGATTTCCATTCCGGAAACAGTTTTAAATTATATAATACCCTTTTCGAATTCGAGAATTCGACAGTTGCGATAAATATTAAAAAATTACTCGGGTACCTAACTACCCATCGAGATGAACTATAATTTTAATAAAAGGTTAATTAACTAATGATTTAATCAATTTCAGATAGTTTTGGTCTACCTTGATTTTGGAAAACAAATTTTTAATTTTTTTTTCAGTTTAGTTCCTTTTAACCCACAATCGAGATAAGATAGACCAAAACATCACGAATTAAATACCTTTAATTCAAGTTACTGTTCATTTCGATTGGCGGTGAGGCTACCGAGTAATATAAGCTGATATCGCCACTTTCGAAATCTGTAATTTGAATTTTAAAATAGCGATATTTCAAAAATCGGTTTCTGGATTTCAAATCAGCGACCCAAAGTTTAAGGGAAAATGTATGTTTTACTCCTGGATTTTTGTTCTGATATTTTTTTTTAGGGAAACTAAAAAAATTCTGGATTGTGGCATTTTTTCGATATTTCCTAATAACTTTGCCATATCGATACCGATTTTGCCAAAATTGTGTTCACAAAGAATCAGTTTATCGAATCAAAAAATAACACAACATAAATTTTTTTAGTTTTTGATTTAATTCATTTGGAATAAAAAAAGAATTTTCAAATGTCAATTTTCGAAAAAAAAGTGTTTATTTTGGATCGGGATGGAACTGGATCAGGTGAGAAGAATAAGATTATGGTCGATCTCATTCCCGAGATTGGACTATGAAGCTATGAAAAACAGTTTTACAGTCACTTCAACACCCAAGTCAGGTAGTTTGCAATGTATGCCGACGGTAAAGAATATACGCATTTAACATAGACATAAATAAGAGATCATAAAATATTCGGTGTTTTAATCTAATCCATTTCATAATCTTTGGACATTTAATGGCGATATACAGTCAAACCTGCTTAAGTTGGCTACTCACGGTTCATAAATTTTTGGCCAACTTATGCAGGTGGCCAACTTATGAGAATATAAGTTTTATGGTGATTTTATGTTGTTTCTTTCATTTTTTTAACTTTATATTATGGATTATGATTGTATTTAGCGTAAAAAAATGTTTATTCGTGAATGTTTATGTACTTTGACCATAAACTCCAAATATAATAATATGAACACATATAAATATATTTTTAAATTCATAGTTGCAAAGCAGTCGAAGTTTGTTTCAACAATACTGTACATTCTTTTGAATTCAAAATTGCACTTAAGTTCTAATGTAACTTAAGAGAATCTTTTAAATTTGCTTATTTATAAGCTTTTGACTTTCTTTCTTTTGATTTTCAACAAATGCATTCTTCCATCTGGAAGGATTTCGTTCAAATTTCTATAAGCAACGAGTTTACTGCAACTAATTTCGTTCAGTTGTAAATTTTGCCATTGATTTTGATTATTTTTATGATTCGAAAATGTAGCATTCGTATTCTCATACATAACATTGCTGTGGTTTAAACAACTTTTCCAGGTTCAATTGCATAGTCAAATTCAAAAATCGTTGAAAAAGTGGCCGAATAACAAGATATGCAGGTGCAAGTTAGGCAGATAAAAATTTTAGTTTTTCTACTAATATATTTTAGTTTCGCAGAAAAGTGTCCAAGTTAAGGAGGTGCCCAAGTTATGACAACCTTTGCAGGTTTGAGATAAATATTGCCTGAAACCATTGCGAAAAGCATTTTCAAGAACGAAAGCATATGAGACATAAACAGAGTAAAAAGTTATGTTCCCCCTTTGTGATACTCCTCTATTTTTGTCAAACGCATCTGCGTTGGAGCTGAAAAGAATCTTGGAATCTCTGGTTTGAATACTTGGTAAGCAATCTTATTTTAAGCATTCGATCATCGATAAACTTAAGATGCTGCCAACGAATGGTAGCTGTTCAATTCAAACATTCGTTAATGAAGGTATTATATAGAAAGTAAGCTAAGATCTGTCATTCCATATTAGGAGTCACTCTTTTGTTCATACTTAGTATTTTATTTCCCAGTTGCAGAATACCCTTGAGAGGTTCAAGCTTCACAATGCGACATGACTATCAAAAACAAACAAGCACGAACAAAACACTACGAGCGAAAATGCAAAAATGTTTGACGGATTAAACGATTCGGAGCGATTCTAATGCAAATTATGTACTTGTTTTTCTTAAATTTATTCTACTCCGTACGATAAGATTTTTGCTATTATTGAAAATCACCGTTTTGCGCAGAATTAATTATTTACGCTCGAAACAGCAAAAATTAACTTCAAAGTGCAAATTTGCTGCATAATAATAATGAGCAAACATCAAACTATAAACACACACACATACTGTGAACTATTACTTAAATTCTGAGATACACCTTTTTTGAAAATATTAATTTGTGTAGTTCTTATGGCTATTTTAGTGAAGGTCGTCTAAACGCGACACTGGTCATTACAGGGTTAAATGCGGACACAACAGACTATTGTTACTCTGTGAGAACTGACTTTATCAGTGTAAATTAACGGAATTTGATATGTTGACTCTTTTGAGCCGAATAAACGCAGCAATGTAGATCCTTTGTCGGATGAAACATTTCGCCGCCCATACATCTTTTTTTACGTCCGGATTGCAGCTGCAAAGTATGCTACACTTTTTGCAACATTCATATTTTGCTTTCGCTCTTGAATAAACAATTTCAATCAATGCAAAATATTAACATACATTAGCTGCAACGTCTATGCGGCAACCTTGCCGCGGTGCATAACCTATTAATAGGCGGCCGCAGCAAGAAAAACCGTAAAAAACCCGGCTTAGCACTATACAAAAACAACGGCAATAAAGGCTAATGGAAGGGATTGATGAGCTGCAACAACTTGTTTGCTTATGCCGTGCCCACACACTTATTTCCATCTTATTGTAAAGTAGTTCCAAGGCTCGTGTAGTACTTAGCCTTGCCGGAAAAATTTGTTGGTTGCTGGGACAACTGACAACCACAAACAGGTGGAAAAGGTCCCACGGAACGGACAGACAATAAAGCTCACCGGCAGCTAAACGCCCTCGCCGATGTTGCATAGATGAAGATGCATCAATGCCACCAGAATAGAATGTGTTTCCAGGTTATTATCTCTGTTTTTTTTTTTTGTTTTTTATTGTCCTCACTCAAACTACGCGTGGGTTTAACTTGGACTTAGCCAATATACAGCAAGGCAAGTGTACGCGGCGGAGACTCTGATGATGCGCGGGCACATCCGACGTGCTTTATGGTCACAAACGAAAGAGACTGTTCTGCAGTGCATGGCCACTCACGAACCCTGCTCTGCCGGTCTTATCAGTCGCTGCGCGGCTCGCTGCCGCTTGGCTGCAACTACGGTACATGCAAGGCGGCTGCGTGACTGGCTGTTGCTATGGTAACGCTCGCGCTGCTGCTCCTCGGCTCGGCGCTGGTCGCTCGTGAAGCTGCTGTTGACGTTCGGCTCGTCGCTGCGTCGTGTGCTGCTGCAAGTCGACTGCGCGGTTGGCTCTCACTGTTGGCTGTCGTTGTGCTGACGTCGGCTTGCTGCTGCTCCGTCGACGCTGATGCTGCTGCTTGTTGGTGCGTTGACGCTCGGCTGGCTGCTGCTCTGTTCTGTCACTGCCCTGCACCGACTGGTTTGTACACTTTAATGCCATTAACTTATAACTATAAACTTGTGATTCTTCACAATAGAATAGTTTTGCGTTTGAGAAACTTGAAAATGGATATATCAGAGCCTAATCAACAATACTGAAAACTATTCAGCATGACAAAATGTACTATGTATGCCCTAGGTCTTATTTATACAGTGCACTCAAGGGTATTATAGATTTGTGTAATGTTTGGAACAGAGAAGAGGGACAAACGTTGCGTTCCAAGTCGCATTAACACCTAAATCTCGTAGATTAGAAGATCAACGTAGAGAGCTGGGCAAATCAAATGCTTGTCAGTTGTTTGTCAGGCTTTAAGAGGACGAAGCGCAGAGCAGCAGTGAAGAGTTCGTCCCGTTCGGTCGCTCTCACCTATTGGGGATTTTCATTTTCGCCATACGTCTTCCAAAATTTCCTAGTGGGCTTTATGAAAGCTAACGAAAGTATAATAAAATCGAGTAGTAATGAGATTGGTAAAGTTTACGTGCGGATGCAGTTAGCTAGTGGAAAAGCAGCTCTATCTTAAAAGCACCAGTCAGTAGTTAGATAAACAGGGAATCACAGTTGCCAGAAGCTAGGTTCGGAATAGAGAGAGCAGTTAATTTTAACCAGAGCAGGGCGATAGTGTTCGATACAGCGCAACGGTCGGCAACGAGGTGTTCCGGTGGCAGAGACTCCAAGCTACAGGTCCAAAAGGCTTAACCAATAGAAATTCATAAACGCCTGCATAAACTTGAAAACTACCTATTGTCTTGAATTATTTCAAAACAATGATTTCAACAAATGATTTAAATCCTTACTAGGCATCTTAGCTAACGATAAAACTACCTTTCATTTCCATATTGCCATGGGTTACGGACAACGTCATTTCAATTTTGCAATCAGTTGACTCGATAATAATATTCAAGAGAACTGTACATATGCACATGCTACATCTACGCGCAACAGAGTGTAATTTGAGTTGAACTCAAGCAAATGCATTATAACGACTGTCGATAGATACAAATTACACGGAAAAATGCTCCCCTTCGGTTATATTAATAAAAGTCTCAACAGAGTTGATTGCATATTTAATTATATATTTAACTCGAATTTCAAAAAATATAATTGACGATTCTCCTTAAGTTCGTAAGAATTCTGAATTGCAAATAACATATGTAGTTTTCGTTGAATTTTGAATTATGAACTTTGAAAACATACGCACCAATCTAGTAGGCCCTGTCACTTAAGATGAAACGACGAATGGTAATTGCAGTTTTCCTTTTTAATCTTATTATGATTTAAAATTTTAAGAATTTGCTAGTTATAACATTGTTTTGCATACAAATTTAAGCCGGCATCCATCCCAGCAAGGCGCCCGGCTATGGTTGCTGAACAGCCAGTAAGCTATCTTAATTAAAGACGATTTCTGGACAGATGAAAGCTGTAGAGGCTAGTAATTATCACAAAAGGCAGCATGTCGGTAACACAATAACACCATTGGCGCTCTTTCCACGGTCGTCTATATGCTAGAAGGCCAACGATGGCAAGAAGGCCACAAGAGCTACTGCTTGATTACAACGCTGGACGTAAGAAACGTATTGAATACGGCCAGCTGGCGGAACATGTTGAGGAACCCAGCATAATGCAGTTGCCGTTGTATCTCGTTAGCATCATTTATGACTATTTGGCGTGCACAGGCTTCGATGCTTGGAACCATTTTGTGGAGTATAATGCCCTACGATACCAGAAGGTACGATCATTGTGGTCTTTGGCGCTGCATGGTCTTGAGAGGAGCACCGTTACAGCGTCAAGCCAAGAAATTTCTTGCCCACTGTCCGAATCCACCTCGCCCTCTTTGCATAACCAGCCCGCCTTAGCTTCGGAGAAAGGGAAAAGGCAGGCTGGAACGCCGGTTGAACCACTAGGGAATGACTCCAGTGAACCTGTTTTTCAGCGTCAGTCCCATCTGATTACAGAAGCGACAGCTGCAATTAGTTGTGGCAGCGTGACGTCAGCGACGTTGGCGACGGGCACGGCGGAGACTGAAAAACGGGGGTCGGCGAAGCAGTGCAGACGGAAACAACCGGCTTTGCGGAAATTGCGAGAAAGTCACTTACTGTGGTTATTGGCATTGACAAAGGACAGTCTTAGTTCCAAAAAAATCAGCATGAGAGTGTCGAGCAGTATCTATGTAAGGCAATGAGTTTCGCGAAAATAGCAACGAAGCTAGAAAGACGGTTACTCTCATCGAGTAACCTGTTCGGATGAGTGCTCTTTAAAGTGGCTGAAAACGGCTGTTGCTCAATTACCAGAAATCGAAGGGTGCAAGCTTGTCGCAACCTGCACCTCGTAGCTACAGCTGGCAAAGATGGGGAATATGGTGCCCAATTACGCCTAGGCGTCCACAGGAATACCTCTCCCTTTTGCTATGAATACGGGCCTGAATACGGCTCTATTGTCTGTTTATTCCTGTAGGACATGAGTAATTGAATGTGCTCCGGACTTACTTGCTTGCCACCACCACAGGTGTCACTCAGTAAGCGTTCGTTTTAGGGACTATAAACTCTTGTAGGCTACTTGTGGTCATGGTTTCTCATCTGGGGGGACCCGTTTAATGATGTAAAGGGGTCTCATTTATACGCCTTATGTATAATACTGAGAACATATTTACACAAATTAACTTGCAGCAACAGCTTACCTCTGAAGTCGTCACGCCAGGCTGCACACGCAACCACGAAACATACTGATCCAATAACCATGGGTGTATCGCAAGCGCATTTGTGGTCTTGGTGGTTTGGTTAGCGGTAGCATCATCCACTCGGAAGGATGTGACAGACTTTGGGCATGCATAATTGTGAGATACATGGATTGCACGGTACTGAAACAATTCTGTCTTCAGGATACGGTGGCAGTTAAAATAACAAATCAAACCATTATTATTTCAGCCTCTCTCCCTTACGACACCGTGCTCCCTCCACCCTCTAGGGAGCTACGGGAAGTAGTTAAATATACTGAATCTAAAAAGTTAGGGCTGGTGTTGGGATGACAACAGCGATACCATGCTCTCTTTAACAAGAAGACCGATTCTGGTTATTCGGCCGTGCTAAACGTAAAGAGCTGAGCCTAAACATTAGGATTTTATTAGTAGTCCTAGACCTAGTGGATATTTTCCATCGCGTTGAGCATGGAAAAAGCTGTAATCTCAAAGGAATAATTGTTAACAATAATTGTCCAAAGAATCAATGATAGACTGATAAGCCAACTTTCATAAACTTTTCAAGTATTTTAAAAGGAGAATACTTAAATTTAAGCCAGACAAATATCGAAATCGAATGGAAATGGCAGATTGCTTTTTAGGCAGCTTTGCCAACGGTAAAGCTACCTCCCGTCTCCACGTTGCCATGGGATACGGCCAACGCTAACTGCGTTCAATTTGCCATTCAATTCACTCGATAATTTTCAAGAGAATTGTACACATGCACATATTGCATGCACATCCACGCACAACAGAATGTAATTTGGGTCGAACTCAAGCAAATGCATCATAGAGACTGTCGGTAGACCCAAATTACATGAAAAAATATATATTTTTGGCTTCGTCTGCATACGGTTGCAACAACAGGGTTGATTTCATAGTTAATTAGATTTTAACCAAGGCTTTAATTACAACAATGCTTTCAAATGTTAAGTCAAAGCCGTTTAAACAGAATTGCATTCAATTTCTAAGCTGCACAAAGTGAATGCACGGACAATAGAAGCCGATTTCATGGGAATAACAAATAGCAGAAAGTTTAAGAAAGAGAGTTGTTCTTGTTAGGATTTCGAGCACAATTTATAATCTTTAGTCTAACTTTCCAAACTTATTTAATCATAACTATTCAGCATGGTAGTTATGTTATAAAAGTCTTATTTAATGACTATCATTCATTTCTGCCTTCGTCGTTTGGTTTGTAGAGAAATCAACTTTATTGATGTCGAAAAGTGCATCATTATTGAATGAATGCTTTGTAAGCATATGCAGTAAAATAAGAGATTGATTTACTCAGAAGAGCATAGAAATTGAGTGCCGCCGAGCGTTAAGAGGACAAAACTTTTGTATTGCAAATGTGGCCAAACAAAAGAGAGCTTCAATTAAAATCAATTGTGTTAGCTTTATTGTACGATATATATACTATATATCCTTATCCAGTGCCAACGCCTGACTCGCACAAAAGAACAAATATTTGTCGAAATAAGCACGTATTTTTATAATTTTATAATCAATCGTCATTCAAAAGCGACACGAAATGTAAATCGCCAATGCAGCGCCGCTTTTCGAATTGTTAAAGCAAACAATACCAAAATATTGCGTATACGCAGCATGTGCAACGTTGACATTTTAATTGTTGTCAAAGAGACTGCATTGTGCGTGTGTGTGTGCGTGTGTGTGTGTGTGTGTGTGTGTGTGTGTGTGTGTGTGTGTGTGTGTGTGTGTGTGTGTGTGTGTGTGTGTGTGTGTGTGTGTCTGTGTGTGTGTGGGAACGACTGGGCTTGTTTATGACTGAAAACTATTCTTGGTATTGCGATGCTGTAAAAGGCGTCAATTTTTGTGGTTTTCATTGACACGTATGTGTTTCGTGTACAGTGCATAGTTTATACACTGGCAAAAAAAATCTCTTTGTCAAATCTCGTTGCCAACTTAAGCCGATATTTGGCATGTGAGAAAAATCCAACACGATTGCTGCTTGGCAACTGCAGCCTCGTTTACATCGACTATTAGTGTTAAAACACATGTTAACAATATCTAAGTAGTCCTCCATTTAAGAGTGGCTTTGCATAGTTTCAATGTCAACGATCTTTTTAAAGTTCAAATTCGATCAATTCTAATAATATTAGGAGGTAGTGCACCCCTGGATTCATACCGAGCTTATGCTCAGCTTTCTTGCCAAGCCAATCTCAGAATATTAGAGAATTCTTACTGGAGGTTGCATTGGGCATAGAGATTCTAACATATATATATCAACTTTACAACTAAAAAGTAGAGCTGCATAACAATCGATAGAGATATTTCGATTTTTACTTTTCCGCAAAAAAGTATTGCGATTGCCCAAAAAGCTAAAATCTGGAATTTTATGTTTTTCGATGATTTAAGCACTCTGACAACTTTTCCGGCGATTTAGCGATGTTTTTTTGTGCGTGTCTTGTCGTTGTCGATGTGTGTTAGTGTGTTATTCAAATAAGTTTAGTAATTTGG
Organism: Chymomyza caudatula; assembly: GCA_035041775.1. Taxonomy (NCBI): domain Eukaryota; kingdom Metazoa; phylum Arthropoda; class Insecta; order Diptera; family Drosophilidae; genus Chymomyza; species Chymomyza caudatula. The sequence goes on from JAWNKW010000148.1 coordinate 958,626, forward strand.
GCTTTAGCACGCTTAATCTTCAAAGAGTTTCCTATTGAAATTGAGCACTGTACTCACTATAGTCTCGTCGCCAGAGGAACAATAAGAGTATATAATTTACACAATCAGTTTATGCACAGCATCGATAGTTTGGTTTTTCAACAAATTGAACCATTTTGAAACCTATTTGGCTCCACCATTTAATATTTCCTCAAATTATGGGCTGAACTGCATTCACTCATTCACCATGAGGCTTTAATGAGCTTATGTTTTCCGCTCTGCCCTGCTCTCCATTCAAGCCCTGCAGTTTTGCGTTGACTGGTAACACAAAGTCAACAATGCGAAGTGGTCCACGATAATTTGGCGCTAACTTAGCCGCAAAACGCTTCAGCGTATTAGACAACTGATGCTCCTTGGCCCAAACCAAGTCACCTATGATCGGTTTCCAAGGCCATCTTCGCCGATTATAGTAACGAGACTGATCCTAAGCAGCATTTTTCAGGTTGCGTCGCACTACCTCCTACACTTCCTTCCAGTCTACGCGCCGTTTCCACAGGCTCACGCCTTGGCTGAGATCAAGTTCTATTAACGTATGACTCGCTTGGTATTCGCATTGTTTCACTCCAAAAAAATTATATATATACATATAAATTTATGTCGGACTATTACTTTTTTATGCCCAAATTAGCAAAATAGATAACTAAGTCTATATAGCCATTTGCGTCTGTCCGTCCATAAGTCTAGGTCGCAGAAACTATGAGTAAGGAGAATGGACTTTTTGCAGTCGAAATTCTGTTGAACTGTGTCGATATTTTCAATCCAGAAAGCAGATAGTCGGGATGGTGCCCGATAGTGGGATACCCTGTAACCATTGAAAATCAAATTTCTGAAAAACTGTATAAGAACAGTAGGGGGTATGATTCGAAAGGTCGTCAGATATTTTACATCCTAACTTGACGTTCACGCTTTTCCCACGTGTGGTGAGCGGGTTAAAGAATACCACCTCAGCAGGTCAAAGCTTGTCGTATGAGGCGACTAACAAAGACACTGGGTTCTTTCGAAACCAGTAGGCCTTAAAAGGGTTGTGCGTAGGGTTTGGGATCCACCACGTAAAACCACAATTCCAATGAAAGAATGTATTTACATCAGGCCGTAACCCGATAACGGGTTGTTATGGCCAGTTAAGAAGAAGAAGACTCGACTTTCACACCCACATTTAACGTGTGGATATTTCAATTGGCATGTTTCAAGCCTTTGACAGTGCGACTTAAGAGACTTAAAGATCCTGTTGGAGGAACTCTGACTGATGTTTTAATATCGATCATTTAGTTGGTATGTATTTTTGGCAAGTGTACGTATGTAGAAGGTACTATGATTTTAATTTTTCCTTGCTGTTGGGTGTTTTGTGCGGTCATGCGGAAAAGTGTTTTTCAATTTTGCAAGCAGTTGGGCCGCAAAGCCAACACAACTATTATATTATATGTGTGTGTTTGAGTGTGTGTGTGTGTGTGTGTGTGTGTGTGTGTGTGTGTGTGTGTGTGTGTTTGAGTGTATTTTTATGGTGTGCTTGTTTTTGTGAGTCGTTTCTTCTACAACAAACAAAACAACAGGCACAACAAAAACATCGCTGACTTTCTATGTCTTCTACTGGCTGCTTTTTGTTTTTAATTTTTGCGTCGCAAATTGCAGCAGTTACTGTATATTTAACTGTGTGCGTGTGTGTGTGTGTGTGTGTGCGTGTGTGTGTGTGAGCGTGTGTGTGTGTGTGTGTGTGTGTGTGAGTGTGAGCGTGCCTTTGACGTTGGCATTGCTGCTGGGCTCCGTTAGATAAATTGCGCGCATTGTTTGCGCTGCGTGCTGAATGAAGGAAACCTACGAAGGCGCATTGAACACACCGAAAAGGAAGAAGAAGAAGGAGAAGAAGAAGGAGAAGAAGAAGAAGAAGCAGAAGCAGGAGCAACAAATAAAACAGGCGACAGAAATGAGGCAGGACGAAGAAGTTAAGAAAATGGCGACCAAGGCGACGACGACAACGGGAAACATGAAAAGCGCAAGTCGAGAATAATGTGTGAAAGTATTTCAATATGTGTGTGTGTGTGTGTGTGTGTAGCCCCCTATTCCAGCACACATAAAACACACGCTGAAAGCAATTTCTAAATCGCCCCGAACAACGCGAAACGTATTGGAAAATGGTTTTCTAAAGTATGAGTACAATTTGGCTGGCAAGAGAGAGAGAGACTTTGATAGAGTAAAATAGATGAAAAGGCATAGTGAAAGTCAGGAGCACATTTAATATGCGTGGGCCCAAGGGCCGACTGCAGTGTGCTGGAAATTGGATTTAATAAGATTGCAATTGAAACAAATGAGTTGCCACCATACTTTTTTGTAACCTAGTAACTCATCCAAAGTTGGAAATTACTTTTATTTTCTACGATTTTCCAAAAAGAAAGTACTGTATTCCGAAAGGCAGATATCGGCCGAAAGATAATTTATAGCTTACAGCGAACATTTCGCATTAAATTTTTAATTTAAATTAAGAGTTGGTAGAACTACGTTTGTAGACTACGATGGCAGAGATATTAATTGCTTTTTAAATAACCAAAATCTTTATTTTTGATTTTATTGAATTTTGGCATACATGGCGTGATCTAATGAGGTCATTATACCATCATGATTTGGTTACTTTGTTTTAAAAGATTTAAAAAAACTAACACCGCCAGCTTAAAAATAACACCAAGAAACATTAAGAGAGGTAATAAAATAAATTGATGCTTATAAAACGATTCTTTTCTAGGTGCCCGACATGCAAAATTTTCAATAGTATCGTCGAAACAGAGTTCACGAAATACATTTCTTTCGAAATTAGACAGCATCAAATGATCAATTGTGTATTTTTTTAAACCAATAACGAATAGATTTTCAAGCAACTTGATTTTTGAATATAATCTTTCTCTTATGTAGTATAGCACTCTCATCGAATCGCAACATAATGTGCAAGTTGACATTGAAAGTGAAGCCTAGCTACAGAAATTATGTTGTGAAGTACAGTCTTAAATTAATTTTAACTTTATCCTAAAGATTCGTGAAGCTGCTGTGATCAATTGGATTCTGCATATCGCAAGTTAAATTTGTTTTCGCAACAGTTTATACTAAGTATATTAGCAACGCAAACGATTTCAGCACTGAGAAACTTGTGAAATGAAATTCAAAGCCAGAAAACCTGTCTACCAACGGAAATTTGTTCCTTGCTGAAATTGTACAATCGATAAGTTGCAATTGTACATATTTTCTCATACGTCTCTTTTGAGCATCTCTTTTGTGGTCTGAGAAGGCGTAGCTAAAAAGCGGAGATCGCAGTCTATTCTATATTCCGGTCCTGGTCACAGCTGTTGTAAATATGAAAAAGAGCAGAAATTCAAACAGTACGCACACACAAACACGACGTACGTGACGTGGCAGGCCCAATACCTGGTTTAATGACTCACTGACTGACTGACTGACTGACTCACTGACTGACTGACTGACTGAGTGACTGACTGACTGCCAGCATCATAAGCACATTCACACTAGATTTCACATCACGACATTTTTATGTTTGCGGCGCGGTTTAACTGCACATTTTCGTTGCCTACTTGCGGGCGCAGTTGTATGCTCTGGTCCTGGTCACTTTTCCCCATACCTCAGCACACATCGTCTACTTCTGCTTGCAATCGATGCGATGTTTCGTGGCAATCAACTTTTTATTTACTTTTCGAGCGGATATGTATGTGCGAGTGTGTGTCGCCGCCATCAATGCCAGAGCAAAAGTATTAACAAACAAATACGCTACAGTCGTGTCGGTGTTCGACAGAGGCATACCCTGCATCCTTCTTTTCCGTCTAAATATCACTTATGCTGGTTACTATCGTTTTCTTGGAGTAACATATCGCTAACCTACAACCTACGGTCTTTACCCGTGTGGGTAGCGGGTTAGAGAATGCCACCTCAGCAGCTCAAAGGCGACTTATAATGACACTGGATTCTTTCGAGACCAGTAGAGTCACCTTAGGCTTGAAAAGGGTTGTGAATGTAAAACCCCAATCCCAATGAAAGAAATACATCAGACCGTAACCCGTTAACGGGTTGTTATGGCCAGTTAAGAAGAACCTACGGTCTGCCAGGCCTTCTACCTGTAGCGTAGATTGCACAAATCTCTAATATCCTTGACCGTATGGTTACAGGGTATAAACAAGAAGAAGAGTCAGGCAGCAGTCGCTGAAGTAAATAAGACTTGCACGGTTTTTTTTTTTTTTGTTGTATTCATGTTTATCATTGTTGTTGTTGTTAGAATTTAATACGCTATTTTTAGATGATTCATGCCGCAGGCAATGGCGAGGAAAAATAGCACAGACACTCACACACGCACTCATATCTACACACCAATATTGACAGCGACAGTTACATCGACATGTAAATTCAGGCGAGGACGCTGGCAAAAACAACATTCAACAAACAACAACAACAAAAGCGACAAAAGCGACAACGACAGCGACTGAGACAGACATTGGCATCGACGGGGCTTCAAAACAACGGCAAAACTTGTAAAAAACAACTAAAATAAAACCTCTGCCCAATGCCACAAAAATTCAGCGGCTTGGAAAATTCATTCATGAAATGCATAGCTTACTGACTGACTGACTGAATGACTGACTGACTGAATGACTGACTGACTGACTGACTGACTGACTGACTGACTGATTGACTAAACCAACTGGCTGCAAGTCAGCCAGTCTGTTACGTTTTGTTGGAGTATGTTATCGTCTCGTTTATACTCAAACTTACACACACACACAGCCATGCGTATATATGAATGTTTGGGTGTCTGCTGCTGATATGGCCAAAGAGCTACCCGATTTCATTGACATTTAACAAGCGATGACCAGGAATATGCGTTCTATATGTTCCAGTATCAACTTACTTGGGGGCTAATGATTTGCAGTGCGGCACTTATTCAATTATCACTGTGGGCAACATATTCACACGCCCACAAAACCACACAATCTTGTCCAAAATTTTGACACTGTTACTATGGGTCATGTTGCCACGCCCCTATACTGTTGAATGCCTACACTGAGCGAAAGCAAGAAGCCTTAATACTTTTAAGATAGTCTGCTATTGAACTAGTGTCATCTTTCCGAAGCTTTTAACCATCTGAAAAGTTCATCCGTCATCTCGCTAGTGCATCCCCTCTTGTTCATCATCCTTCAGTTGCTGCTGGTGCCTAGCTTTCAGTTTACGATGTCCAGTAAATAAGTCAGTCAGTACTCAGTGTTAGTTTTTAGATTTTCTCGAACTTATCAGAGTTCAAGAGTTCGTCTTAATTGAATGCCACAGAATGGCTCTAGCCTTAACAACGGGCTTGCTGCAACGTTTCTTGCAAGTTTGTCCGCAATCTTATTCCAGGGTATGACCCGCGATCCATCAGAGTGAGAGCTTGGTTCAACTACGCAAAATCCCTAATTTGATTCGGGTTTACCGAGTTTGTTCTAGTTCCTGCCGCCGCCTTTGTTACGGCCTGAATATTTGATAGTATAGCTATTTCCCTATAGTGGTAGTTCTTTTCCAGTTTTATAGTAGTATAACGCAACCGAACCTAGATTCGGAGCGATATGTCCGCGGTCCCCCATTTACTGGTGCGTTGCCTTCATTTGTTAGACACCCTTCCCGAATGCAAGCTTCGTCTACAGGCGTCGAGACTTTGGTTTCAGTCTCCGCGCTGGATTCCTGATGGCAGGTCATAGATCGCTGAACGTTTTCCTGTATGCAAGATACCTACACCACTCGCCTACATGCTTATACGTTGCTGAGGTTGAGGATGAGGTTGAGTGTGTGCCCATTGAATGCAGATGCGCGAGACGGCAACTTGGACGTCACTAGAGTGGTGGAGACCCTGCAGAGGATGAGACCGCTAACATCATTTGCCAAAGTATAAACGACGACAACTGATGACAGCGCCACAAGAGGTGCATGGGTAACCAGTCCCGGGCATTTTCCGAAAACTGAGAAGAGCCAACCGAGCGATTAATTTTCGTACCACAGGTTAAGCAGTCGACAAGGCTGCTCATTGAGGTCGGCTCGCTAGTGGGAGTATCGGTTAGAACCCTATGTTCGGCATGGAGTTGCGTTTCTACCGGGTGCTGCTGCCCATAAAGTGGAATAAGTGATATATACAATTCAAGTCAATACTGAAGAGGCAATAGCTTCGGTTGATGTTCTTGGCGTTAGTTGGCTCGTTGTGCTATGTGTACACTCAGGTATCACATTAGAGTATCGTGATCTTAGTCCAACAGATGGAATATGTCACGTTACACAAATTCGGATGTAGGTCCGGTATTTACTGTGTACCGAACTGTGGTGTGGATTTTCATCTCCTCTAGGGCTATCCCGCACATTTGTTGCTTGTAAAAGTGCTAAAGTTACGCGTAAAATGGTTGACAGTGCTCAGTTCATATCCGGATTGTAGGAGCTATGACTGTCAGCGTCACATTGCCAATCCCTGCTGTTTTACTTTCATTTGAAACTATGACTATATGAAGCGATGTTAAATCTACAATAACTTTCAATGACGCTATAGAACAGGTCTTCATTGCGCCTATCATGCGTACACAAGCTGGTCTCTGTATTTGCATGATGATGATGATATCTTATACCAACGATGAGATATGTTCATCATTATTGTACTCCTATTCCTCTGCACTTATACAATGGTCTGATGCATTTGTTGATCACTTTTGCGATATGGGAGCTAAATTTTAGTTTACTGTTAATTAAGACTCCTAAGTATTTTCAGCTGAGAATTCTAAGTGCAGCATTTAAAAATTCTCTCCTTTCTGTTGTCCTGTACCCATAGGGTAGGCATGTTAAGAAGAAGTTTAAGATTCGCTTGCAAGTGCACATCTTAACTCAATGCTCAGAACTAGAGTAAGGTTTCAAGACAAGAGTTGTGTCAGGGTTTCAATAACTGCTCATGCTTGACGCTTTCTCTTTTTCTATGATTATGTGTACATCTGACCAAACCGTAAGGATCTCGAAATTTGGTTTAATGTTGACTGAGTTACAAATTTGCGAGTGTGCCTAAGTACGCAATAGCGTGTTTTAAACGATAACTACAGATTTGGAGGTTTTGGAAGAAAAATAAATACTCTTATTATGGTCCACTGGACTAGACTTAAAAAGTTCCAAGAACAGTGCAATATGCAAACATTACTGGGAGTTATGTGCCACTCATGTTTCATATACTTGTGAAGAATCTTCCAATTCTTGGCCGTGTTCTTTCAAATGCACCGTAAAAGGATGTATAACTATTCCAAATTTGATTGCTCCCATGGTTTGAATATAAACTGCGCAATCTTTTCACTCGGGAATGGGGTAAATTATTAACATTTTTCGACAAACTGCAAGAGTAAATGCGCCTCTTTTGTTTAAAACTGTTTACACTCTTTTTACAGGAAAACAAAATATTTACAGAGTGCATTACATTTTGTTGGGCTTTTGCTAAAATCCCTGACATGTTCCATGAAAATCTCTGAGTGTCAACAACCAAATACACTTTAATTATACATTTAATTTAGAATTTAATTAAAAATTTAGTGCCAAAACAAACAAGAAACCGAAATCCAAATTAACATATTATTTTTTATTCGAAGAAAAAATGCACAAATCCATACAATGAATTAATGGAAATAGATACTGTATAAAGACAACAATTAAAGTTTTCTGCAAAAATATTCAAAGAAGAGAGGTTTTGGGGGTCGAAGGCTGCAAACAAACGAAATGCGAAAATTTGAAAAAACTTATGCCTATTATTTGAACAGTTTTACTATACGGCCGACAAGGATTTACACTTTGTGGACCTCGAGATGAAGCTGAATTATCAATGAAGAGGCCCGAATATGAAGACGGTAACTGCAGAGCAATCTTACGTTTTGCTGTAGAAAGCCGCACGCCAACATTTGGAAACTGCTGGATCAATGCTACATATCTAAGTTTTCTCATACAATTCAAAATCAAATTCATCATCAAGCTGCCTCAGAGGTTATAATGAAAGAAGCGGAGAGGAATCTAAAATCGGAGACGGGTTTGCTCTTCTTCGTTCCTGTAGAAGATGTGACCGGCAAAGGACTAGTTAAGCTTGCTTTGTGCCTTTGGAAAGCAGCATCTGGGTTTTCTGTGCATGAAATGTCAGGGTGATATTAAAATAATCTGTTACGTATCGAGTTCTACATTTTTTAGATGACGCAATCAAATTAACATGAAACATGTAATCTTGCACGGATTATACGTATGTAATAATGATAGGAGCGATAGGATTGTAAAACAAATTTCCGACGCTCTCACAATCATGGCTTAAATAAAACTATAGGAGCTGTGTGTCAACAATAAACTCAACAATTAACTTTTTACGTAATTCTAACAGAGTGGCTGAAACCTTAAAAGGCTGTATTCTAGCCGCTAACCTTTGCAGTAGAGAAATTCGTCTACTCAAATTCTGTGAGACTTTGAATTTGCTCATCACTGGAGGATTTGGAGAAGAAGACATTCATTTGCTGTACTGACGATTCGCACTGCTTCGTTGATCTTAGCTTTGATATTATTAAAGTCGATATTTAAACGACAAAGAGAATATTCTTGTTTTGACAACTCAAGCAGGAGAAAAATGTTGGGTAGTGTTGACGGTTCTCCGACGATTGGGTAACGAATAAATCTTGATAACTACGAAGGAAAATCTGAAGCTTACTATCGTAAATCTATCTTCATACTGTTTTTTGGGCAAATATTTGAAACTTGATGAAAAGAAGATGCATCCAACTACTGACAAAATGCTACCAAGCTTTAAGCTGCAGCAGAGCAAACTTTAGAATCTACGGATAGATGCTGTACTGTAGCAGGACATCCATCAGACGACTGCCGTGAAGTATTCAAGCATCACCGAATCACAGCAACTGTAGCTCAGAGATGCAAATAGTAATAGTGTAAATATCTATAGCCCTCAAGGTATCCTTAGAAAAGCTGTGCCTTTCAGCGATCAATTACGTCAGCAGAGCCATACATCACATTGTATATTAAAAATGGCTCGATTTGCGCCAATTCGAAGAGTCAGGTAGCAATTGAGTCACTAGATGATCTGTATTCGGATCACCATCCGAGCTGCTATAGTCAAATTCCAGCAGCATATAAATCATAACGCCTAACTTCTTCTTCTTGACTGGCAATAGAGTTACAACCCGTTACCGGGTTACGGCCTGATGTAGGGCACTCATACATCTGGGAGAGGAGTTTTAATAACATGCAAATTATCTTGGATTAAAATTGATGACCGATGACGTAGTCAATGCAGTTGATATTCTGCGAAGGAACATGTCGATTGCTCTATATCCCCGAATAGCACTGATCCGAAGGAAAAAGCGTCATCATCCGGCAGAGGCACCAAACAGCCTTTAACAGATAGTCGACAAAATCGACTCGCAGCTACTCCATGCCCAACCTGAAGACCAATGCAGCCACAGCCCGTAGCGTCTGACTCGTTACCTCAAGAAACCAGCCGCTCAGATCGCTCTTGCCTTACATCTGTGGAATATCCATCTAGTCCGTTCCCACCACTAAGTTCATGAAACAAACGCAGCGCTCTAATCACCTCTGCAAATGGATGCTTTTTATTATAAAACCCATTGAACCAAAAGGCACAAAAGGCGTCTTCGATGACGAAGTGTTTACAAGAGCCTAAATCTATTGCACCATAGCGCCGAATCAGTCCGCTGTCATTATTTTCCAAGGAATTTGAATGAATATGTGTGGTTTTCATTTTCCATCATCCGTTCGACTTCCGCCCGAGACAAGGTACTGCGGTGCGCAAAGTGCCACACACATACTTGAGACTTTCAAGCGCAGGTATTTGATAGACTCTGGCACAAAGGCATCGTTTTGCATCTGCAAAAGCTTAAAAGTACATTTCCATGCCTTTCAATAGCTATTTCTGAAGTCATATCTTGCCACTTGCCTTTCATCGCGCCATTCCTATTTATAGTTTTCACTAAGGATATGTCTTTTAAAAGTATAAATGCAATATCCTTCAGACAGTGAGCTATGCGAATGGCCAGCTGCAAATGCACGATAAGCCTTTGAGGCCTTGCCGGACCAGCTCAATAGAGAATGGAGATGAATGGAGACAAATCCTCTTGCGTTCCCTACACTTGCCCATCTCCGTCAATCTACGCCGTTAATATACCAATAAAAGCCTCACATCCGTAGCTTGGCAGACCAATTGGCAACAAACTGTGCAGCGCCTTCCACACAAAAATTGAATTACTTCCAGGTGCACGGCGCAGCTTATGTAAAGGAAATTGCTCTTGTTCAGGTGCAACAAGTTGTCTATTGCCAACAAAGGAAGACTTTACAAATATATCGTACTGCCAAGCTGTACTGCATAGAGAATCCAAGTTTTGGGAACTGCAGAAAGATGTGAAGTTATGCAAAACAAAGCTCTTTCTCTGTGAGACAAATGTGCAAAATACGATGAGAGATTTGAATAGTTGTTCTATAGCAAGGCCATGTTCGCCCTAGTAAACATCCAAAAAAAACGTTAAGAAATAATTGGAAACTTCGAATGGGATTTGGTGTTGTAGCCAGAGTCAGAGTATGCAAATAACTTAGCACTGACAGTTATTAAGGAATAAAAGCAGAAAAAAAGGAATTAAGTTCCAATCAGAGAAGCGGGCAATTTCGATGGTTTGGGGTCAGAGGGTTTAAATGGCATTCGAAAAAGTGAAGCTTGCTTGGGGCCATCGAGCACATTCACTATTCACCCTACCCAAAAGGTATTTCAAAATCTTGAATATCAACCCATTGCAGCATGATTCATGTTAGAGTTCTGAGTTTTCCATAAAAGAAACTAACGAGTGATCCCTGACCTTATAGTGACGTTGGTGCGCATGTAATCGCGTAATCGCGATCCTGAACGCATTCTTTGAAGGTTCATCCAGTGCAAGTCGCAAGCTGGGGCAGCGTTTTCGAGTGGCTTTCGGCCCTTACACCAGGTGGATTTAGTTTTAGTAATCCTTGCTTGCATTTTCTGTACTTTGATGAGATCTCACGAAACTCGACAAAGGTCTGTCTTCCGGTCTATCGATTGCAAGCCAGCATACTAAGTTCCGAGGAAGCGGAAATGGAACGAATTCCTGGATTAGGGTGCTCTGATACACTGTGTCAAACCTTGACATTAGGTGCAACCGTTGGGTAATCAGTCCCACTATTAAGAGCTCCATTAACAGAGTTAGATAGAGGAGGAATGCAAGGATTTGACAAGCTGCGAAAGGAGGCTGATAGGGCGATTTAGGTTTTGGTATGGAGATGATTATGGCAGTAGAACCAAATCAATTTGTACTCCCAATGCATTTATGTTTATACTAGGGGTCACCCCGAAGTCGGAACCCGACTGCAAATAAAAATCGATAAATTTTTTCATTTAAATTGATTTAGCATTTATGATTTCTTTCTCCCTCTTTCTATGATTTATATGCGCTACTGAGCTGGTAGTGCAAATTTTTGTATCGATGCATTATAAAGGTTTATAAGCCTAACATGAGTCTACAAATTCTAGTTTGTAGGAGGATATGATTGGCACATTATGTCTTTTAAACTTTCTATTCGATCCTGATTAATTTAGGAACGGGTTGAGCTATCAACATGATTCGACAAATCTGCACTTCTTAAAAAAATTCCCTACACAATGACATAAGTTTCATTCATATTTGTTGCCATATAATTGGTGAAAATTGGTGCACAAATTTTTAATCAGCCTATTTATATAATAGATAGATAAGATACTTTTGGCATTGTTATGTAAAAATTTTGACAAATTAATAAGAATTTGCTATTTTTTTTATAATTCATTTTTAAGAATTATGCGATTTTAATGTTAAGAGGCTTTCTCTTTTTGTAAAAAAAAAAAAAAAGTATATTTTTTTTGTCAGTGTGTAAATACGTATGCAATATCAAGCTTTAAATTATTGTCATCGCAAACTTAAGCTGTAAGATTATGGACAAACACACAGGCACACTCATGTGTATACACACATATACACATGGTACATGAACCGTTATGAAAATTTAGAAATCGTTGGAAATGCAGCAAAAGTTACGACATTAAAACTTGTAACATGGCAACAACGTTCAAATAACCCCCGCATACACACACACAGAAAGACATAAGTAGATTCTATATGGGTTCAAGCCCACACACACATGAATGTTTGAGTGTGTGTGAGTGTGCGTGGTGGTGAACGAATGCACGCACACACACACATGAATGTTTCGAGTCAGTGTGAGTGTGCGTGGTGGTGCCTGTGGCTATGGTTTTGCAAAAAGTGTTCGCACAACGTTTGAGCCACTGATTATGGCATACAGAGCAAACAAGCAGGGACCAGAGCGAGATGGATAGTGTTGGCAAGTGGTAAGAAAGGCCAAAGAGACAGAGATATGCCAGATTACTGTGAGAGAAGGTACTCACACTCTCACATACACCCAACAGGCTGCTGGCAGCAGCAAGAGCAACAACAAAAACCGAATGACACTTCAGCAATGCACATAAAGTGTAACCAAAGATGTGCTTGTCTCTATCTCAGAGTGCTCTGTGCGTGGTTGTGTGTGTGTGTGTGTGTGTGTGTGTGTGTGTGTGTGTGTGTGTGTGTGGGTTGTGGTTGCTGTGTTTGTTGGTTGAGTTCTGGTATTTGCAGCGAAAAGTGCATTCAATCCCTCTTGAAGTGCGATAACAGCTGCATGACTAAGTCCCGGCTACCCCCACAACCACGCCCACTTCTCCCTTGAACTACAACAAGCCTTTTTTAAGCAGTAAATTTACCACATATCACACATTACTTATGAGTATTAAAGTAATTAATTATCTAATTAGTTTGTCACAAAGTTTCTGACGCTTTTTTAATTACATAAAGTTGTCAAAAGTAATTCTTGACAAACGAATAGAATTTGTAAAATTCGATTTAAAACTTGTCACAGAGTCTACATGCGTGTTTTATGCGCACTTGTTGTCCTTCACTTCTAGTGAAATTCTATGATACGAGCATATCCAGAAAATGCATTAACCGGAATAGCTTATGCAATAGACTGCCCACGACCGTGCTGACACGGCGCAGATCCAGTTGCACCTCTTATGACCCATGCTAAGGTTAAAGTCTGTCACTTGGTATAGCTGAACATGAGCGCAATTAGCAGTCTTCCGGATGCCCCGTGTTAGTAGAAGTTTGGCCGCACCGATTTGGATAAGCTAAAATTTGTTAATGCACACAAAAACCAATTCTCCCTTGTGTCACGTCACGTATCACTCTTTGCTTGCCAATAACTTCCATATCATACTGTTTATGGCCCAGACCTTCAACACTTAATATTATGCTACTAAGGTGCTATTCAAAAATCAAAAACAATATTAAGTTTTTCTTCATAAGGAAGAGGCTAAATGCTTTATATATGACACAGTTAAATGTTTTTATTATGGTCTAGCAATACAATTTTTTTTTCTATAATCGAATACGAAGTTTATTTTCGGCTTTAACATACGGTTTTTAAAATGATCCTGCAGGTATGCTACACTTTATAAGATTATAGAGAAGTTCAACTAACTACTTCTTACAAGGTAGGTAAGAAGTAAAAGGGTTCTATTCACTTTCTCATTTCGACTTGAGATCGAGACCAAAAATATGTTGCAGCAGAAGTGTCTCACACTTTGAAACGCATTGCGTCTGGTAGAGCATAATAATAACTTCCAGAATAGTGCACAGCAACCCTTTGTATAAATTGTAATACCCCTAATGAGCTAAGATCTCACCTGCCAGTCCTATCTACTATCATTTCATCAGGTAATAAGATTCTAATTACTTTACAATTCTAATTAATTAGTAACAATGTCTCACGGCCGGTTAAGACAAAGAAGAAGATGGTAAGGTAGCGCAACTGTTATAAGTTATATTTTAAAAATTATTTCTTAAGTTTTACTTTTTACTCAGAAAAAAAAACTTATTTTTGAGTTTTCTTTTTTGCTCAGAAAATAAATCTTTTTATGAGATTTATTTTTGCTTGGAAAATAATAATTATTTTTGAGTTTAATTTTTGCTCAGAAAATAAAACTTATTTTTGAGTTTTATTTTTTGGTCGGAAAATAAAACTTATTTCTTGAGTTTTATTTTTTGCTACAATTTTAAAGCTGGCAATGAATGCGTGTTTAGAGTGAGAATCAGCTGTATTTCTGGAGACGATTAGGAGGAGCACATCGTGCTTATGCTGCTTGTGATGCTGGAGAATATTGAGCGAAGGACATGGTGCTGATGCAATAGCTTTAACCAAAATCAGTACTATTAGAAGCTGAGATGGCGCATGCGCATAGCTTTGGGCCGAATGATCTAGACGTATACTGGCGGAGATAAAAAAAATTGATGCGATTGATTTAACTAAAATCTATACCATGTGGAAGTTAGATAAGGAGATTAGGAGGGGCGTATGGTGCTAATGCGATTGATTCAACCAAAATCAATGCCACGTGGAAACTGTGACGGCACATGCGCATAGCGCTGCATATAATGCTCGGAAAGATTGAGAGAAGCACATTGTGCTGATGCGATTGATTCAAGAAGAGCCATTGTGTACAAGCTACCGGGAATAAAAGATGCTACTACTATATTTCTACCATGGTTGACTACTTCATTTTTTAGAGACTTATGCTGGGTTTACACTGTTTGACACTATGACACTTTGCAGCAAAGGCTGTCGCACATGGAAAGCGCTTACACGGCTGTGTAAACAGATTTTTACATTGTAACAGATCACAATGTATGATTCCATGGCCAAAAAAGTAAACAATGAACAAGTTTGCGAACAAGAACTTAGAATAGATTCATACTATATATGAGGGAACATTAAAGGTACATTGCAATTGCAAAAATTGCATTGCTTTGCGATGACGGCGATTTTGATGAACCCAGGGCAAAAAGATCTTGCTCGGTCGCCCAATTTGAATTTACACGTGAAAATGAAGGCATAAAATTAAAGATTATGTGCAGATGGATGCGAATATTTCGATGCTAAGTATCGCCACATATAGAAAAAGCTACAGCTAATTTTCGCAAACCCATTCCAGCTGCGAAACCAACATGTTCCAAATGCTTGCACATCAAAGAATTGTTTATTTGAAGCATTATTATGACAGATTGATTTCTCCAAAATGCGCCAGCTACTGTCACACGGAGCATTAGCTTTGTTCACACTGAAAATGCATTCTTTCATGTGACATGTACTATTAACTGTGCCAACGGGTTGTCTGTTTACACTAAGGTGTGCCCGTGTGACAGCAAAGTGTGACACTGTGTGAACCAGTGTTAGCCTGGCATTACTGGAGATGCTGCACGTTCGGAGTTCATTGATCAAATGAACTTGTGCACTGCAAGCACTATCTGTAGCTGTCTTTTCGGTAACGCATTACAGTGGTCTAGTGTTTAACGCTTTTCGCTCTAAATTTACAGTGGTCCTTCTTAATGGTGCCAACAGTGTTTCCTTGGCAGACCAATCAGGAATCTAACAGATATGCGATATTTTCTTGAACTGAATTAAGTCTTAGGAGACGAGAAACTGCTTGAGCTGTTTATGGCCAAGAGCACAAATGGAGTATGTGATTTGTTAAAATTTTCACAACTTCTCTTAGTCTGGGTTGGCAGCACCATTACTTGCTAGTTCATTGTCGGGAATATTGGTTTGAACAGAGACTCTTTGGTCTAGTATGCTTTAAGTATTCAATTTGCTAACAAGCGATTTGAGACTAATTGTTAGCGATGTTTCCATAAAATTAAGAGAACTTCTCGACTATGCGCACGGTTATACAAATACTTGGAATAGTGCTAGAAACTTGCACAGGATTTAATGCTTTTAATGATAAAAATTTTTCTTTTTTGTCTTGAGTTGTACTATTTTGCAAATGCAGGCAAATGTGTGCATATGCATAACTCATGGCTCTATTTGTGTGTGCGTATGTGTGTGTGTGTGTGTGTGCTGCAGCCTTTTATATTTGTGCAGTTGACCTTGCTTACAGTAGCCTTGATATGCATGATATGTGAGTGTGTTTGTGTGTGTGAGTTTATGCGTGATGTGTGATTTTTGCTCGCGCATTTCTATGACCAAAATGTATGGAAGCCAGCCGAGGTTCATACTAACAGATACTCCATAGCCCCTACTTTACTCCTGACTCCTCCAACCGTATTTTATATATGTCAGCTATATAAAATTAAGGTTAATATGCACATTATGCACACTTAAAATCTTGCAAAATGCTGCATAGAGCTTGTGCTTGTGTGTGTGTGTGTGTGTGTGTGATCTTGTTTGGGCCATTAAAAGTCAAAATGGCGTCGCAATGTCTAATAAACCGTTGACTCGTGCACTAAAGGCAGCAACAGCAGCAAAACTTGAAATGGCATTCAATTCAATTCTCCCGTGAAAAGTCAATTAAATGCATTGAATACATAAGCGTTGCAGCATCAGAAGTCGCACAAGTTGCATGTGGCACGCTCACAAGACCAAATACTAGATCAAACACAAATAAACACAGATGGACACATGCGCAAGCAGTCTTTATGCTATTTTTAAATGCATTATCTGTTTATTTGTTACTGTCAACGTGACGTATGCGCAATATATCATTCAGCATTCATCTTTGCCGCTGCGGTGCAAACCTTGCGTGCATCATAAATAAAGTCAGTTTGTGATAATTTTGTTGTTTTTAACAACAACAGCAACTTAGCGGTGTTGACCAAATGTTGCATGCCCCAAGGCATTCGAATCAATATTATTACAACGTTGGATTCACAATTTTTATAAAATTTTTTTTTTTGTATTTTATTTTTATATTTCCGTTGTTCACATAATTTTCCAGCAAATTGAAAAGGGTTTTCATGTTTACATATTGTATGCTATATATGAGTGCAATCAATTTTGTTTACGTCTGCTATCAATTATGATGCAAAAGTAAAAATGGCCAACTAGTTGGGATCGAAGCAACTGAGTCTATTTACTAGCAAACCAATTAGTATTATTCATAACAATTTCCTGGAAATGTATTTCTATGCAGAAGCATATTGTCTCTGTAATTCCATAGAAATGCAGGCACAAAGGCAATTCGCCTTGCACACTTGATTATTTGATAAACAAGCAAAATATGAAAAACGTACCACTACAAAGTTACTCTTCGCAGAAAAGACTTCAGGGATGCTGATGTCACAAACAACACGCCCCCCGCCCACCAATCAAGTCTTTGCGTTGGCGGCAAAAAATTGCTCTTTTCATATACATTTGTACATATACATGGGTATATATGTTTTGCTAAGCTTTGTGAGTTAAATAAACTACTAGTAAGTCTGTCAAATTGGCAATTATCAGTTTGAAAACACGTTGCAGGCATCCAAAGAAGTAGCAAAGCAGCTGAAATAGTTAAGTTTGAGACGGGGATTATAACTTGCTACAGAGAGACCATGAGAATAACAAGGCTGCTATAAGTAAAGACCCTGAAAAAACTGCATATATATTGGCATATATGCATCAGGCCAAAACTAGCACACATTAGACATTAAAGTTATGGCCATAGTAACTGAACAAAACGCGGATTAAGCGCCATCCAGCGGCTCAAAAACTACAAAGCTGCCGAGCGCCTGACTACAACTGCACTAGGTAGTAACTATAGAATCGCTTTCCTTTGTTGATCCCACGATATGCGTCAACTTCATCTTGGTATCAGTTTTTTGTTCTATCGAATGTGTTGTGTATAGGAATAGCTGATTAGTACGGTTTCACGCCTGGTACGTTCACCATGAAAGGGTAACCCCACGGTAAGCGTTAATTACCGTGGTATCAGTCTTATTTCTATTCTATGAACGACTAAATCCATTCGCCAAAGAAGGTGAACACTTATCACACTACGCCAAATCTTGGAAGAGATCCACGAGATCCAACGTTCGCCTCAACCGCCTTCTGCATGTATTAGTGGCCAATGACCCTAACTATGGGTTCAGGTGGGCATTCAGCCGGTCATTATTCCGGTTAGAATGCTGATTTAGCTTATCCATCTCCATGGGCATGCGTAAATCACGAGAAATCCCTGAGTTACGCACATACCATACATACCATCAATGCACCTAAGCGCCTGGTTTTGTAGCGGCCGCAACTTCCCAAATTGGCAACCACAAAACCACGGAGGCACAACTACTGACTTGTAAAAAGGCACCTTGTTGTTAAGACTCAACTGGCTCCTTCTAAGCTTAGAGTAGCAAGCAGCTATTTGGACGCTTGCCTTAGACTCTTTTAAAACCTGAAGTTCTCAATTTGGTGAAACCGAATGATCTCGCAATGAGCTGGACAATCAGAGTTAGCGGCGTGCTGTTTGTGATTTAAGAATGCTTCTTTGACAATAAGAGTGAATACTTTGCAAATAAGCTTCGCAATGCTGACCAAAAATAAGGCTCACGGATTCAATTTTGGGAAGGCTACGCGTTGTATCAAGATACAACCTCTCAGACGTTTTCCCATCCAGCGTCCAGATGCCCTGGTGCCATTCGGATGGTGAGATGAGGCTTTTGCTGAGGTGTTGCAGGCTCTGTTCACGCCCTCTGAGCTTGTAAACCCAGTAGAGTGTCAGCCGCATTGTGTGACCAGGGTACCTTACCTGACCATCAGTTCGGGTTCAGGCATCATCATGGTACTCCTGAATAGATGCATCAGGTGCTCTACATCTCTGCCGTCTTTTGATGTCGTACCTTTAGTTGCATAAAGCTGGTGTGCGGCAGGGCAGTGTTCTTGGCTTGCCCCAATGAAGCGCCAGTGGTCAGCAGCTAGGTGAATTTTCACAAAAACAGTTGCGCTGCATCGTCAACATCAGTTAAAGAACTGAGCCCTAAGTTCAGATTTATCAAATGCTCCAACCTATGCTGAATCCTCAAAATGTCCGCCCTCATCCAAGGCTGAGGGTGTCATATTACTAAACGGATAATGAGTAGGTGTATCTGTATCAAGGACCTGCAAGTTAGAGCATGCTATATAAATTGCAAGTGCCGTGCCTCTTGGAGTAGCACAGACTATGCTGAGCATTCCAGTGTCCAGCAATCAAGAATTGGGGCCAAAGCTCGCTGAAAAAACACTCAAAGTCCCCAACATTCCAGCCAAATCTAGGGTGACAGTAAACAGCCGACAAGACAAATTCTCCGCTTTCACTGGAGACCTTCGCAGCCGCACACTGAACTCCCGATCTGATCAGAACCGCTGCTTCCCCACGCATTCGATCAAATGGGTCATTCGCCAGGTAAACATCAAAACCACAGCCCATAAAAACTACTATAGCAACAATACGTATCGAACACAAGCAAAACATTAATTTTATGATCAGCCCAGATGATACAAATGATATCGATATCAATGAACTTACTAAGCGAGCTTTACAGTGGCTTTTACGGCAGTTGAAAGAGAATCTGCCAGGGTGCGTCAGGTTGTAAATGAGAGCAAGACAAAGTTCGAGTAGAGAAAACTTTCAGATTGGAAACTATACTTTTTATGTTGTCAAGGATTTCGTCTATCTCAGCATCACTGTCACACTGAGGAACGATGCCGGCATGGATGGAGATCAAGCGGAATATCACTTTTGCCAATATATGTTATTTTGCTCTCAATATGAAAATGAATAGTAGGACCACGTGAGACGTCCAAAGTTCCTGTTTAGATCTGTGGCGTCGAAGCATGAGTGATGACGCAGTCTGAGCTTTATGAGGACATTAAAATTGACAAACTCGCTATCTCGGTTATGTTGAGCGTATGCACGTAGACGCCGCTAAAGGAAAGGTTTTTAATGCGGTTGAAGGATGACGACAAAGGGGTAGGCCGTGTCTTCGTTCGAAGTACCGGATAGAGAGCGCAACATCTACCTTCGGTCTCACGGAGTTAAGAAAGCCTGCGCGAAACAGAGGCACATACATCAGGCTGTAGCACGGCAACGATATGGATGAATACCATCCGTAGTTTCAGCTCAGACTAAGTGCTTGCACGAGACCTTTTCAACTTTGTGACGGAGGATGTATTTCGAAAGAACTCTATGCATTGAATTAAGACCGTTCTTTACAAAACTGTTCAGTTATTTTTTAACTTTGCGAATTGCCTGCTAATGTTGCATTTGAAGCGTCTTCGAACTCTTGGAGCTTCGAGCCAAATAGAAATATTTAAGTAAACTAAAATGCAGGGGCTCATTCGTATGGAAGATGAACCGTGAGAGGAAGATGACGAAGGGCTTGTAGTTTGAGTGCCTTATGAAACTTTTATATTACGAAGTTTAGAAGATATGTGAAAAGCAGAGACGCGGAGAGGAAGGCCCTACATCGCGTAACGCGTTGTTATGCCCAAACATCCGCCAGTTCATCGCACGAAGTGCAATTGTCTTTTGGGGATTGGGAACCACACATTCAAAACAAACGAAATGTGACTGCCGTCTTCTAAGTTTTCCTCATTTAGAAGAACATTTAAGTTATTCGTTCCAATATTACATAACACTTTTGACTAAACGTTGGATAGTTGTGTGAAGGAAAATTAAATTTAAAAACAAAGTTAGACATGTTTTTTATGAAATGTTTAGCTGCTTTCTTACTATAGTCAAGCTTGCTTTTAACTAAGCTAAAACCCAATAACATTCATCATATGACGCATAAAATAAAATTGCTTCCCTAATACTTACAGCCACAATTGCTAAAATGTTTATTCGGTCGTAACAATGAATTTGCTGTAGCCCAATTTTGGGGTTTGAAAAAAAG
This sequence comes from Chymomyza caudatula, assembly GCA_035041775.1. Lineage (NCBI taxonomy): Eukaryota > Metazoa > Arthropoda > Insecta > Diptera > Drosophilidae > Chymomyza > Chymomyza caudatula. Next base: position 979,475 of record JAWNKW010000148.1, read on the forward strand.
TCATCACCATACGATTTTTTTCGCCCTGTATGACATCATGGAATACTGTAGATTATTTAGTGCAGAACAATCAATAGTTTGGTTACAAAAACAACATAAACAAATTCGAACATATCGAAAAGAGTTTAAGGACTATGCGTTAAAAGATGAGACAAAGTCGACGCTCATACTTCCCGTTTTGCTTTATAGCGCTGAAGCATGGGTGATTTTGCAGTCTGATGAGAATGCCCTAGGAGTGTTTGAGCGGAGAGTACTCCGTAAGATCTTTGGCCCTCTACGCGTTGGCAACGTTTACCGCATACGATGGAATGACGAACTCTATGAGCTCTACGACGAGATTGACATAGTCAAGCGAATTAAGATCCAGCAGCTCCAATGGCTGGGTCATGTTGTGCATGAAGAAGCTCCTGTGGGAAGGTCTTCAATGCGGTTATGTAATGGAAGCGACGAAAGGGCAGACAATGTCTCCGTTGGAAGGAACAGGTAGAAAGTACGCTAGCTACCTTTTGGTAGTATCCACTGGAAAAAGCTCGCGCAAAGCAGAGACGCCTGGAAGAGGGCCTTACATCAGTTCAGTAAGTAAGTAAGTAAGATCAAAGGACTCAGGAGTGCGCCCAAAGGGTAATTGTAAAAGAAAACGAGTGAAACTGCACAAAGTAAAAAAAACAATGGTCGGTAAGACAAATAAAATCGAAAAATTACACTTGACCGTCTGTATGTTTCTCCATTGCGCCTGATTCTCGAAAACCACAAACAGCTAGAAGCAAGCAAATTTGCCCAAAGTTGCTATTTACTTGCATTTAGATTTCTTATGTTGCAACACCGCGCATGCCGTGACGGTAGCCCGTCAATCAGATGGTGCTAACTACAAAGGTAACGGCATGCGAAGTTACATTATTCGTTATTTCTCTGAATGTGCTTAAGAATGAGTGGGGGTCACAAATTTGACCTCAATGCAAATGGCTAAAACATAACTTTTCCGGTAAATTTGAGGTCGCTGATTTCGAATCCAGCAATTTCTCGAGATTTCGAGAGTTACGAAATCATCAAACCCTACTAACTGTAACTTAAATTGCTGGTAATATAATATCGGCTGAATGTATTTAAGCTGGTCTTGGTATACCTTGACTCTTTTGCAAGTTACAGGGCAATGAAATTCACAATTTTCTGTCGAAATTTAAAAATTATTTTTTTTTTAATTCTAAAGTAAATTAATCAAAAATTAAAAAATTACATCTTACGTTTCTTTTGAATAAATCGATGATTCTTTGCGAAAATTTCAAAACCGCAAATTGGCTATTTGGAAATATCGAAAATGACACGTTTAACAATTTCCGAAGAAAAACTCTCATGGCTAAAACATTCCTTTTCCGTTGAGTTGGGGTCGCTGTTCTCGAAACGAAATTCGAAAACCGTGCTAGAATGGTTTTCAGATTCCACATCAGCGACCCCAAGTTTACCGGAAAAGGCATGTTTTAGACAGAGGCTCTATTTTTGTTGCAGAGTGTAACTTATATTTCTCTAGCAAACTAAACCACTCTATAACAAATCGTGACAAAGGTGAAATATCTACTGAAGTTACCTGCTATGATCTCAAATATATAGTTGTACCCGGATATAAGCAAGCTAGATTTTGGCTTATCAATCCATAGATACATCGAGTCACAAAGCTATTCTTCAACTTGCACTCCATAATCCGTATAGGCAAGAGTCCACAATACATAAAGCATAAGACTCACCAGAGATTGTTTTAAGAGCTCTTATGGTATTTTGCATATGCTGACTGATTCTCTAAGGGACGTTGACAGGCCTACCAACATTACCCAAGGGGCACTTATACCATGTTCAGCTGTCTGTAGAAGACTGTAAGTCTTTTGACTAAAAAAGCAACCAGTTGTCCGCAACGATCCTGGTATGATTATATAACCTCAAGGACTCAACTCAATAAATTCTGTAAAAGCCAATTATATAAAATGAATACGTTTTGGCTTCTTTTTTTTCCCAGAAATTGACTTAAAGTTATTTGAACAAACGTTTAACATACTAAGCTGTATTTAAACATAGTTGAAGAGTGTTGGGATTCCTAGTAAAACAGCTTACACAAAATGTTCTTTACTTGAGCATTCTGTCTTTTACCAACACACCTTACCATGCAATTATAAGTCATAATACTCCATTGTGGTAGAATAGATACACATTTGGTAGGTAGAATTGTGAGGAGACTCAAGGCTTGCCACATGTTTGAGGCGCCATGAGAACATTTCTTGTTGACAGCCTGGGAAACGGTATGTGGACTGGTTGGGGGGGAGCTTTCCTAACGGTAAATAAACCTCTCATCTCCATGTTGTTGTTTACGGCCAACGCTAGTTGCTTTCAACTTTTCAAACAATTTTCACAACAATTTTTAAGTGAAGTGACCACACACACATAATTGGATAACAAAAGTTTACTCTGAATTGCGCACAAGGCAACGCTGGGTTTTTCCATTGCATTAAGACTACGGACGGTGAACACAAATTATACGGATAAAAGCAACATCAAGCCTTATGGGATACTATGAAAGGGGTTTAAAACTACTGTTGTACAAAGTCAAGCAAACCTTTATACAGAAAGAAATATAAAAATTGCATTGTTTTTTTTTTAGAACCAAACAATTGCTTTTCTTCGTATTTTAAGAAAAATAAATTCAAAATATGTGTTGAGATTTTAAGATATTATTCTGACGTGGAAGACAGACAATATGTGCACCGAAAGTCCATTAGCATTTGAAGATGCAGAATTGCATTTAATGCTAAATAGCAACTAGTATGCCGTCACGAAAATGTGTTATGACGCTGGGATGGTGTTGGGCATGAGTGCTCTGCTAGCAGCGTCCCAGAAGATCGAGAATATTGCACGTTTGTTTTTGTGCGATGTGTTAGCAGTGAACGCGAACAGAAGAGTATTATTTTTTTTAATTTATCAAAAAAAATTAAGTAAATCAAATAAAGTGAACAGCAATGTAAAGCAAACATAAATATGATGCCTGTTGCTATCCCAAAAGAAAAACAAACTAGCGAATACACACCAACACACAACATTCAGCAACAACTTTTGTATGTAAGCGTGACTGTACCAAATCTAATACATTATGACAGCTGAACGTCGATTTTAATTTCTTTTTTCCACTTTTTGATGTGGAAATACCAGCGCCTCTAGTTGGTTGTTGTTGCTGTTTTTACACTAATATATGCAAGCGCTAGATGCCGCCACGTTATGCCAACTTGGCATATAGCTTAATATTTCACATCTGTACCACATTCGTCACGTGACGAGAAAGCTCAAGTCTTTGCACAGAACTTACAAACAGTTCTGCAGTGCTGCAAGACACTGAAACGGAATAGGAGGAGCTTTGTTTTTTGGATTCACCATATCAAATGAGTTTACCAGCATCCCAATATCTACAAGGCATCATGGCTCAATCAATCTACACGCAAAAAGATTGATAATGTTGTCATCGTTTTCCTGGAATAATGCAGAAGAAAATATGGTAGTTGCTGAGGGAATACCTCCGGCTTATTATCGGGCGATAATGGGAATAATGCCGCTTTCGTAGCTAACATACACAATAATTAATGACGGCGTGGATATACCAACGCCTAGAACTGACGACGTTAGGGTCGCAATCAAAAGGCTCAAGAACAACACAGATGACCTGCCTCCAGAGTTGTTTTAGACTGGTCGCCATGCCGGGGTGTATGTACCAGCTTATTTTGAAAAATATGGCCGGAGAAGCGATGATTGGAACCTTGGTGTCCTTTGTCCTGTCCTTAAGAAAGGTTACTCTTCTTTGCAAAATAACTGATCGGATCTTACAAGTGTGGTTTCAGGCCTGGTAAGCCTATCATTGACCAGATAATCACAACACGTCAAATCCTAGAAGAGACCCTTGAATATTTAAACGGCAGCCACCATCTCTTTGTCGATTTTAAAGCAGCAATTGATCCGCATGGTCTGAGTTTGGAATGACAGCAACATTGGTGCGACTATGAAGATTGATATTGAGCAACACACGCAGCTCCGTAAAGGAAGAAAAGAACCTCTCCGAACCTTTTGATACCGAGCGTGGCATTAGACAAGGCGAAGCCATCTCCTGCAACCTCTACAACTTTGTGATTGAGAGTGTGTTGCTAAAGGCCGAAGTACAGTATTGGACTATACGAGTGTTCAGTTGCTATCGATATCATTGTACCACGGTGCGTCTGGTAGTAAATGAGAGCAAAACAAAGTGTATATTTTCTTCGGGTAGAGAGACGCGGCAATGAACTATACTCTTGGTGTTGTCAAGGATTTCGTCTATTTTGGCACCAACTTCACAGTGGAAAACGATGCCAGCACCGAGATGTTATATTGGCCTCAGTAGACAAATGAATAGTAGAGACCACTCTCGGCAGACGAAACTCACACTCTATAAGACGCTCATCATGGGTGATGACGCAGTCTGATGAAAATGCCCTTGGAGTGCTTTTGTTGAGAAGGTACTGCGTAAGATCTATTGAGCACCTCTACGCGTTGGCAACGACTACCGCATTTGATGGAATGACTAACACTATGAGCGCTACGACGACATAACATATTCAAGCCAATAGATAGGTCTACTGCAAGAAAGGCCCTCAATGCGGCTATTGAAGGAAGGCGTTGGAAGAAACATGTAACTACCTTTGGTATCAACGATTGGCGAAGACGCGTGCAAAGCATATGTGCCTGGAGGAGTGCTCTGCCATAACTCGGTAACGGGTAGTTATGAAGCTCCCACTAAATTCTTTCTAGATTTTACATATGTATGTTACACGATTTATTCTATTGCAAAATTTAACTTAGCTTTTGAAGCACTGGAAGGTTCTTGTTTTGTATGCATTGGTGTGGTTGCTATTTCTATTGTTGTCGTTTAGTTCTTAGAAGGAAACCAATAAAAAGGCAAACAATGCAATTAAAGGTCAACAGGGATTTCCTTTTACATTGTGCAACACAATAATAGGCTCCGACCCTATAATCGAGAGAACTGGTCTGCATCGTTATGCAATCAAAGAAAATCTTTTCCACAATGTCGGCACCGAAATGCAGTTGATCTGGGTCCGTGTTCATATTATTACAGAAAAGTACAAAAACAGCACATTAGCTGGAATTTATTGTTCGTATGTATATTGGACTTTAGTTGTGAGTGTGTGTGAGTTTGCATATAAATCATGTGTGTGTAAGTAGTGTATATTAATCTTTACTTGTCATTAACTTTTGTGAGCCAATTTTATGCGTTGCTTTTTACGACTTCACGAGAATTCAGATAGACATACAATGTGCGCATATGTATATACAATGTATGCACATATGTATATACAATGTATGCCAACATACACATACATACTATAAATGCGAATATTCTAGTACGATTCCAAAGAATTTGCTATTCAAAAATAAACCACTTTAAATGAATTTTGATCAACTTATTAAAATTGTTTTGTTTTTACACATTTACATACATGACGGTCTTCGTATGGCACTCAAAAATGTTTTGAAAGCCATAGAAAGTAGCTATTCTCAGAAAGTAGCTAGCTCAGACTTCTCACTAAATTGTCTGGATATGTATTTTGCTCTATATATACTAAACTTGGGTATCTATCGAAGCTACTGTTGCTAAAATAAACTATTGATGACATTGTTGGGTTACGTTAGGCCGTCTATCAGGCTATGTGGTATATAAAATCTGCAATCCGTTGAAGTTTAGACAGTTCCGAAATACTACCCATGAACAGCGGCGCTCAACTGTTTTCTTTCTCTAACATAGCAAAAGACATTGAAATGGGCGAAAATCCCAGAATGAACACCAACTAACCAGCCGCCGATGTTGGCGCTCATAACTGTAGAACATCTCTCCCAGTTTGCAGCTTGCCACGTTTTGCCATTTCTGGTTGACACTTTGTTGAAAAGATTCCTTAAGCTCGTGTAGAGATCGACGACAGATTGTTACTTATACCTCAGATAGCACTTTTAATAATATCGACTGTTTTACTAGCGATGCCGAGCTATAGTCGTGCATACTTCAGGTACCAGCACATTCTAGCTGAGTGTGATGTCTTGGCGAGACGAGGGCTGACGCTCCTAAGTGGATACAGGATCTCGCTGACCGATATGAATACGAACTGAAACACATTGACAACTATTCTCTGTCGGCACACAAATACTAATGCAGATGCTAATAGCTTACAGAGAAAAAGTTCGTGAACAGTTACCAACACATGTAAAGACATTTCAACATAAATGTGTTTTTTAATAATTTTACCTAAGATTTGTCAAAATATATGAATACAACTTATACATCGCACTTCTTATTAAAATTCCCTGCACAATGATATAAATTTCACCCATATTAGTTTTCATATAGTTGGTGAAAAAGGGATCCAAAAATCTCCATTCGCCTATTTATATAATAGATTATTGTGCTTGTGAGTGTACTTTGCTTTTCTCTATAATCAAATTAGATTCAAATTGGCTATTGTTAACCTATACTCTATAATTAGAGGAATTCGTTTGCATATTCCAAAGGGTATCAATTGAAACCGGGTTAAAGTAGACACCCTTCACACACATATATGTCAATAGCCTCGAATTGAATGCATCCTCAATCGATGAGCATGGGAATTTTTAGAATTACGTTGCAGCTGTTTCGACGGTTTAGACCAATATATGAACAAAGGCTGGAGGACAGCTAAAAATTTGTTTTTCATTTGAAATGACGTCAGAAAACTGTACAAAATGTGTGCGACTGTACGTGACAGCGTTAAATGCAATGAAAAAGGCCATGAACATGCATTAAGACAATAATTGAATAAGTCAATCACTCAGACAATCAATCATTTGTATGATGCCATCGTCATCGACATCAACATCAGCAACATCATCGTTGTCATCGTTGTTGCTGTAGTTGCTTTTTTTTGCCGACTGGCAGCGATTTAAATGCATTTATGGCATGCAATTTTCTTTTGCCGGCTGCCATTTTCATTCGCTTCTGTCCCATGGGTCAATATATTGTTCAAACGAATTCATGCAAAAGCAATTAATTGATTATAACACATACGCACTGTTGGCACACACACACACACACACACACAGTCATACTAGACAAGAAAACAGACATAGTTACACACGTTCGTGGGGCCTTTGATGCCTTAATTTCATTAATTTCCTCTTGAAAGCTGTGCATAGTCTTGGTTGTAAACCCTGGCTTATAATATCCTGAAACCTAAATGTTTCGAAATCTTCAAAAATGTATACTGAATAGCCGTATGAAAATAAAGACTCGAACATATAACATTCGATTAACACGAGACACGATGAAGTACTCTTCTGTGACCACTTCAACTTTGTGAAGGAGAGTCTGTCTGAGGGCCGAAGTGCATCGGAGCGGGACCATTTTCTATAAAGCTGTCCAATTGCTGGGCTACGCAGTTAAGGACATCATTGGTCGTACCGGAGCCTTTACGGCTGTTAAAAGGGTCTCTGAATAGAAACACGTGGTGGTTGGACTCTCAGATTGTTATTGGAAACTCCACTTTTTTGTCAAGTATTTCGTCTACCTTGGCTGCACTGTCATGACATTGTCATTTATTAAGTATTCATTGTCTGAATTTGGAATCCCTCCAAAGTTGAGCAACACAAGTAGCTCTGTCAAAGTAGGTCAGAGCTTTACCTTTCCTTTTGACACCGAGCGAGGCTTAAGACAAGTCGATGCACTTCCCTGCAATCTCTCCAACTTTGTGATGGAGAGTGTGCTGCGAAACAGGACAATACTTAATTGCTTACATACGCAGATAACATCGATATCATTGGTCGCACTAAGCGAGCAGTTACCGGAGCCTTTACGGCTATTAAAAGAGCAAGACAATGGGTATGTTTTTTTCAAGTCGTAGACGCAGCGGGTGGACTCACAGTTTGATGTAGAAAACTATACTTTTGATATTGTCAAGGATTTCATGTAACTTGGCACTACGGATGGCAGCATGAAAATCAAGCGGAAAATCAAGTTTGCCAATACATGTAATTGTGCTTGGATGATGACTCAGTTTAATGAAAATGCGCTTGGAGTGTTTTTGTTCAGAAAGAAACCCTTTACGAGTTGGCAACGACTAGTATAACCGATTAAACGACGAACTCTATGAGCTCTACGATGAAACTGACATAGTCGAGCGAATTCATATCCAGGTAACGGATTGTTATGACCAGTTAAGAAGAACAGGCTGTGGATAAGCGAATTGCTGTCCTCCATATTTCTGGCTATTTCGTTTGTACTTGTTGTATCAAGTATGCAATATGAAGGGATATCTAGGTTTTCTATTAATGCTGCAGTTTCTGAAAGGAGTGTGTTGGGCCCTGCACCAGATGTATCTAATCATACATTTGCTGGCGACATTTGCATTTTCTATCCTCTTGATGCAGCTCGTGAGAAGCGGTCTTTCAACTGAACCCTGCAGAGAGGTTCTTCGTCATCCATTAAACTCAAATGAGCTTCTATTATTCAGTACTGTAGAATTTGCAGAAGCATATGGCCGTTGCCAGGACGTGTCGCTGGAGAGTTACCACACTATGTTGGCTTACGAATGGGAAGAGTTAGCTTCCAAAAACAACTACTTCAAGGCAAACTATAGGCCATACTTGGTTATGCAGATCTGTGGGATTGCGGTAAAGGGCTATGAGTGAGGCTTATACGCAATTCTACGTTGCATCGGGAACTGAAGTATAAATATATATATATATATATGTATATTTAGGTAAACGAGAACATGCGACTCTCGTTAGTCTCAATCACTTGGGACTATAGACTAGTTTATAGACAAACTACATTCATATGTACATACGTATGTATGTGTGTAGTGTGTGAAATACGTATGTTCAATAACTTACCCTTTAAAATGTGAGCATCAAATGTTTGCAGTCAGTGTATTCTATTACTGCTGAAGCTGTTTGATGATGACTTTAGCAGCGACGCCGCATGGATCTGTCCAGTGGACCTTAGAGCTGAGCGGGCAGAGCATACGCTGGTACAACGGGCACACGCACGGACACACACACACACACACACACACACACACACACTTGGACAGCACGTCCAAGCTTAAGACGTTGCTGCTTCCTTGAACAAGCTCTCTCTCGCCCTCACTCTCTATTTCGTTTTCTCTGGCTGCCGCTCTCTTTGGCTCCGCTCTCACGCTGGACGTAGAACGACAAAGTTGAGCTACCCACTTGCCGTCACGTTCAAATTCGTGCGCGTATAAATGCGTGTGTGTGCGTGCGCTTCGCCAAACGGCTTGTGCGTGTACGTGTGTGCCTGCGAGTGCTGGCGCGTGTGTGTGTGTGTGTGTGTGTGTGTATATGTGTCCGTGTTCGTGGCGGCGTGTATGTGTGCGTGTGTTGTTGTTGCGTGGCACCCACAAAATAAAAGTTTTGAATATTTGATGACTGCAAAAGTCTTCGTTGTCCTGAGCTGCCGCTGCCGCTCTACCGCTGCCGCTGCCTTCTTGAACCAACTGGAAACGGAATCGGAATCGGAATTGGAATTGGCTTCTTTGCGAATGTGCTGCGTTTGCCGGTGGACGGTGGGCGTTAGTTGGCCCTGACGGAGGGGGCCGGGATGCTTTGGGTGGGCAAAGTTGGCTTTTTTACTGCCAATAACTGAAAAGTTGTTACTCTGTTGTTTCGCACCGTTACACGAAATTTATGAGAACGCTGCGCATAAGAATTTCTATAGGTTTTTTTTTTGTTTTTTGCTTCTTGGCTTTTGCAATAACAGTAAATTCTGAGGCAGGAATTGTCTGGAATTGTGTGCCTTCAGCTTTGGCTTGTCGCTCAACTTTAATTAATTTGTTTGCTTTTAATTTTGCGACAATTTTTTATTTGAAATTTGCGTTTGTTTTCTTACGCGCTTTAATTGTATTTTTTTCTTATATGATAATAATTTGTTTGGTTTTGGTTTTGGTTTGCTTTTTGTTGGGTTTTGGCTTTGGCTAAGCTTTTGTTGGCTGACTTTTTGTCCCTTGCCCTTTCCTACGCCCTGCAGTTGCCGTCACAGTCACCGTTACCGTTACCGTTACCGTTACCGTTACCCAGGCTGTTGGCGTCACCGTCGCAACGCCGGAAGTTGGTTTCAAACTGTTGGCAAATGAGTTTCCGCTTGCGAGGGAGGCTTCCTGTTGCCGCTGCCGTTATTCGAGTAGTTGCTGCTGCCGCTCTTCTTCTTGTTATCGTTGTTGCTTTTGTTGTTTAGCTGCTGCTGTTGACTCTTTGCTTTGCTGCTTAGTGTTATTTTGTTGTTTTTGTTGTTGCTTTAGTGTTTTTTGTTTCTGTTCATTTGCCTTTTTACACTTGCCAACCAACAAAATAAGAACAAGAAATGTAGGGCTAAAGTTTTATTAATTTTCTGCGCCTTTGCGCATTTATTTATATATTTGCAGATCGTATTGAGTGTGTGTGTGTGTGTTTTTTTGAGAGAGACTGTACGCTGGGCCCTAGTGTGTATGTTGTAGTTGTTGTTTTATTTTGTTGTTGAAGTTTTCTTAAAGCGTTGCGTTGTTTCACATCTACAGCAGTATCTTTTGATTGTTTTTGACTTGCCTTGCTTTACAGTTTGGCAATTAAGCCTTTGTTTCAGTTTCTGCAAGCACACACACAAGCATATCAATAAATAAAAGATTAGATTAGAAAATTGGAAAATGTTTAAAATTGTTAAAATTTACAACTTAAGCCAATTACACACTAACTTAACTCATTTAATTGTTTTGATGAACAACTAATAATAGTTATGCTCTTAACTTAACTTTCACACACACCCATACATATCCAAAACTATTGCATAATACTTTGATGCTTTGAATGCGCCCAAAAGTGTGCAACGAGCAGAAAATTTTATAAAACTTCACACACCCACGCACTCACTCACATATTTAAGCACGGCATTGTTTTGGGTAGCTTTGCTCATGGCTTGCTTTCAATTTCAAGGCTATTGTAGGCAATTAGGGCGCATGACCACGCCCAATTTAAATGTCGACTTTGGGCAACTTTCGCTGCCGAAATAAATACATAGTACATACTAAGCAACGAAAAAATCAAGGCAATGCTTTGACAACAACTTTCTCAAACATTGCCATTATATTGCTACTTATAACTTGCTTGTATTAGGGACAAGAACGCTCAGCCACGCCCCCTTCACGCCTACAACTACGAGTGTTTTTGTATGACGGCAATTAACGCGCCAGCGGCTGCTTTTGATTGTTTTGTTTATTGCGCTTGTAGTAGTTGTGTAGTAGTGTGTGTGCGATCAGCCCTTCAAGTTCCCTAGGCAATGCCCTTGCAAAACTCATGACCTGAACGCACATAGTTGGAAGGCAGAAGGAAGGGCTGGTCATGAAGTTTCAGGCCTTTTTCAGGCCTGATACAGGCCTTAGCAGAACTAAGAACAACTAACTAAGAACAAATTTTACGCCGTTCAAAAATATAAAGATGTCGCTGCCGACGCTGCTGACGCTGCCGACGCTGACGCCGACGCCGACAGCGTCATCGCTTTTCAATTTAGTTTTGTTTTTTCTTAATCGTTTTTTGCTTTTGTTTTTCCCACTGACCGTTAAATAAATAAATAAAATATTGAACAAGCGCCGCTGCCCGGCTCCAAAAGCTGCCCATAACTTTTCGCTATTTCGCTCAGTTTTGTTTGCTTTACGTGTTTTGTTTTGTTTTATTTATTTTTTCTTTTCGCTTCTTTTTTCTGGAATGCTCTTTGTGCAAGTTCTGTCCTGTTCTGTTCTGTTCTGTTTTGTTATGTTCTGTCGATATTATTAAGTTCCGCAAAATAAATAATTCGAATTTAAGAAAAAACAACAAACTTGCCGTACACGAACTGACTCACCCATACACATGTATGCATTTATATGTACAGTTGTGTGCATGCTTGCCTAGACAGTCATTCCGGCACGGGCACTAAATTATGCCTAATCAATGACTGTACTTTATATGTACAGTTGCGGTCAAAATAAGTGCACTGCTAGAGCTTAGAGGGCGCAGGAGACGAATGGCCTATATCCCTTTAAGAACATTGTCTTCGCTGTTTTGAGACAGTCTGTTCTTCACTGCCAACACAATCTTTGTTAATTTCGATATAACAAAACATATATATCTGGCAATAGGGCTATATTCCCGTTGAGGGATCGCGTATATGCCGCACTGTCTGAGTTTGGAATCCCTGCAAAATTGCTCAGCTCCGTCAAGGTAGGAAAGAGCTTCTCCGAGCCTTTTGATTCCAAGCGAGGCTTCAGGCAAGGCGATTCCCTCTCCTGCGACCTCTTCAACCTTTTGTTAGAGAATGTGTTGCGAAAGGCCAAAGTACATCGGAGCGGGACTGTATTCTATAAGGGTATCCAGTTGCGATCGTAATAAGCTGGCAGTTACTGGAGCCATTGCGGCTATTGAAAGAGAATCTGCCAGGGTGGGTCTGGTTGTAGTAGTAGTAGATAGTGCTATATTATAATAATAAATGATGACCGTTGAGCATTAAATATTGAAGTCTGCCAACTGTTGGTTTATCTTGATCATGACATTAAAGAGCACATTTATTTAGAATGTCCCGCCCTGTGTTGTATTACATACAGCTTTACAGATTTCCCATCAAATTTTTTTTTGTTGTTTACAGGTATCTAGTGAATGTATCATTTTAAAAGGCTTACGTTGGACGACAACTGAAATAGGAATTTTCAAAAAGTTACATAACGTGCCAATTTTTCATAAAACGATTTTATTGTGCAGAAAGCACGATCACCCAAGTTATACGTAACCAGTTGGCCTAACTCAGTCGCAATGTTACTTATAATTTGTCCCCTATGCGTCACTGACACAAGCCAGTGAGTGTGATAGACACACATACGCTACTTAGTAACAATAAAGAGAGTAGCCGAATTAGTGAGCTTACCTGTTTAACTATATCATGCTATCAACCACCAGCTGATGCAAACGATTGAGAGACCTGAAGTATTGTCTTTTAACGTTGGTGGGCATAGAAAAATGTATTTGAGTAGAGTTAAGAAGTAGTAGTAGTAAAAGCTTATAGATTTGTACGATCTTGTTTAATCATCAATAACGAATTTCTAATTTTGACGCACTTTCACATATTTTTGGCGATTTCAAAACACCTTAGGCTTGTTAAAAACATCTAATACCGTGTTTAAAAAACATTTCAAACATTTTCAAACTTATTTTCCAATATAAACGTAATGCATACACAAGGCACTCATAGTTTCAAAGAGTTTTCGGGAAACTCACTTAACAACACTGGAAATCTATGTGGCACCCACGAATAATGGTACAAGCAACAAAACGATGAAAACCAAAAACCACTACAAATGCTACCGCTTGTATGTCATCTGAGTGAGCAATTCCGATCTTTAGTAGAAATTGTATAATTAAGAAAAAATCGGACTAACTTCGAAGTGCATACCCTGCCTCCATTTTTTTCAACAGTGTCGCTTTCTCTTAGGCTCTCATGCTTTGTCCTACGCTGTCAGCAAAATAAACTACTTTTGACTTCGTTATTATTTACACTGGAAACAAAGCCTTATATTTTAAATGGTGTTTATATATTTGGTTATCAATTGAAGGCTAGCATATGTAAGACACTTAACTTCGACATTTGGAAGATTTCCCATGCAAATGTCGGAAGCACAAATACTGCCACGCTCTTCATACACATTTGGCTTGGTATTTCGAGGCTTTTTGTGACGTTGTCAATTTTTGTGCACCAAACGCTAGAGAAACGTTGTGAGACACTAAGTTTGGAATTATAAGGAATTTCAACAAAAAGTTAGGTTATAACCTTAGTCAGTATAACTTTCGGTTTTTTTTCGGGAATGTCTTACTGCTTTACTACTGTTGCATATCCGAAGTTTATAAAATGAATTTGAAAATTGAAAGAGGGGCAAGACGTGTAATCAGTATAGTTGCATTTTTTTGACTTAAAAATAACCGAATCTGACTTTTCTGAAATTAAACTTGTTCTGTGGTAGTTTAGAAAAGACAGCTGTTTCAAAAACTTACTGAGTAGTACATATGTATATTGAGTATTAAAATTTGCTATACTTCTAATTATGTGACCGCAGCTGTATGTGCATATGCTCTTGTACGTATTGAAATACAAAAGTATGCCAGTTTTGAGGGTATTGTGTGTTTTTTTTCTCCCCACCAGCCCTTCTCGATTTGTTCGTCCGGCAGCACCTTTGGCTCCATGCCGACTATCTGCTCATTAAGTATGCGCCACGTTGTACTTTGCCTTTGCGATGTGCCCTCTGCTGCCTTGCCCTTTGCTTTGATCTGACTAACTGAATGGATGTATCAATGATTCATTTGTTAATGCATTCATTTGTTCATTTCATGCCTCCGTCAGTTTGTTTCAGTCGCTGCGAAAATGAGTTCTAACAGCACACTTTGCATTTTGTACTTTTCAATTAAAATAGCAAGAAAAGCCCATTTTATACAAAATAGTAGTAGGCTCAGGTCCAACTCAAGAAATTATTACTTATAAGTTATTCTAATTTTATTGTTATTATATGGCAATAGGCAAGAGTCGATTCTCCGAGAGCCGGCAAAATCGTGGTACAAAAAATAAATTCTATGAACGAACGCTGAAATAATAACTTCTTCGCTCAGACCTTGGACCTTATCGGTCTCCTATCTGATCCTACTGGAACTCAATGGGTAGGTAATCGCTACAAGTTAGCGAATAAAGCACTGCGACCTGTAAGATCTATTGTGCCTCCCACTTAGCTTACAGCACCCCTGTCAGTCCTATCTCTGTTATAAACTTAGTGCTATTGGATGGTTCCAACCAGGTCATATCGGTCAGCTAGTTCCTATGTCCACCTAGGAGCGTCAAGCTTCGTCTCGACAGGGCATCAGGTTAAGCTAGAATGTGCTGGGCGGATTCCTTCTGAAGTTCACAGAACCTGCAGGTACCAGAGCTGATGATGCCCAGCTTGTTCAGGTGACCTATATGTATCCAGTCAGACCTGTCAAAATTCTAATAGTATTCTTTCCTAACTGTGGTAGTTTCTTGAACCTGGTTAGGTTGTAAGAGCCGAGAAACTGTTTGGCCTGTCTAACGCCTCGAGTGCTTATCCATTTCGTGGCTTGTCCTAGTGTGGCTGCCAATGCCACAGAAAGGCTCTGTGGCTCTGGCTCGCAAGTTCATTCCCGGGAATATTGGTGTGCCCAGGGACCCATCTAAGTGAGAGTGACTTACGTAGTCGCAGAAGGTCTAGCTTTAATCTAGTTTCCCGAACCAGCTTGGAGTTTATTCTAGTTCCTGCATACGCCCTTATGGTCGCCTGACTGTTTGATAGCATCGCTTACGAACGGTTTAGTGTGCCTATACCCCGTACACATAGTGTTTTTATAGATTTGTCCAATGTATATAACTGGGGTAGCGATTGGACCATTTCCGGCCGTGTCTACGTCTGTATGTGTCGCCCAAATGTGCGAGTACATAAGAGCTAATTACACAAAACGATGCCAAATAATTCGTGTAGTCCCGGGAAAGATAAAGTTTATCGAATTGGGCTGGAACTTCCCAATAGGAATATGCAAAAAATATATACTTTCGCTCGCATTTTACCGTATGCTGGAGATATGGGGAACATAGTTTATAGAGTATTCTTGCATAAGGTGCTGTTTAAAAATGACGTCTCCATGAAATTAAAGATGTTTTACCCCTAGCCCACCCCTGTCTTCTATAGACACATTTAGGCATTTAATGCCAGTCAGGTTATTCATATTTTTATAAAATAATGATTACTTTAGTGTAAGTTTCGATATGTTCAAATAAGAAGTGAATAGAAATCATTACATGAAACGATGAAGAACAGTTTTTGTGGATTTTATTCACGTTTCGATTATGACGTCACGTGTTCAGAGCGCTTCATATCGATTCGATATGCAAGTTCTAATCGAATCGGTATAAATGATAACAAATTAAAGTAATTACTAAGTCTATTCGCTGTTTTGTTTTTGTTTGCCAAACGCGAAGAGCTTATTGCTGCACTGTTATAAAAGCGCAAAATGGCGCTCTTTCATTCCAAAAGTGTTGCTTTCCCTTTCATACATATATAAAGTCTTATATATATTTGACCTTTGGCTTGCTAGTACAGTTTAGTACTATATCATAGTACTTTCTAATCATTTGAAAGTAGTTTAGATGTTTTCCCATACAAAAAAGATTATTCCAAATACCAACACGCTAATAGCTGGAAAACATGATAACAAATCTTACAAATATGCATCTTCAATATGAACACTACATACGATACACAACAAAAGTACAGTATACTTTTAGTTGAACTTTATCGACTCATTTTTGGTAAGGTTGCATTGTCTATGTATTTGTAGATGTTGTGTTTAAGTGGTATGTAGGTAGCAATGCCTTTAGTTTTGGCAGGAAGGCCAAACTGTGCGCACTGTCAATCAAAGGCTTGTGCAATTTATTTGGAGACTCTCTTGGCAAGGCCAATGCCAAGTGCAGCTACAAGCCTTCCTTACCACACCGTATGCTCCCTTCTGCCTTAACTACCACATGCAACCGACTCTGTAAAAGTTATAGACAATTTACAACCAAGGCAACTCAAGGCAAGGCAGCCAGAAATAGAACGCTGACAAAAGTTTACTTCGATTTGCGTGCCTGCAAAATGTCAGAAACCAAGTAGCTGCATAACCACCACTAACTACCCACTCAATGCGCCACAGTGTTCCGAACCACAAAACGCCAACACCTACGCAATTTTGCCTCAACGGAACTCTGGATAGCTGTTCCCGCTGTTCCCGCTGTTCCCGCTCCATCTGCGGCTTGGTTAATGCTCATCCGCCGCCGGCTTAGCTGCAGAAACGCATTACGTTGCGACTTTCATCATTTGGTATTCCCACTTTTACTTGGGTAAATGCACATAAACAAGCGCAAATATTTTAATAACGAGAAAAGCTGAAACGCAATTCAGCTAACTAGTTGGCTAGCTTGCTGTTGGGCGTGACGGCCGCCGCGTGACGTCGAGCTTCCTGATGGTGCGCCGCGTACTCCGTAAGTTTGCTCACATCTCCACTTACGTAAAGTGCATATACTTACGTATTTATGCAATGAGAGAAAAGCTCAGGGCTATAACAATTACGGCACGTTGCAGCATTTGCACTAATTCAATATTGAAATTATAAGAGTTACTTGTTTCTTTTTTATTTAAGTACTAATCCAGTGGCACATAACGCTCGGAATGTATGCAAGTAAAACATGGATTCGCACAGAAGTTGAATTGAAAGTTGAAAATTTGCTCATCAAATAGTCAATTGCTGACTTTTGGCGCTTCCGGCATTACAACACAGAGACTCATGCTGGCGTCGAGCATTAGATCAATCTGGCAACATCGTTTTCATCTGGAACAGCTGATTTTCTTTTGCCCGTTAAAGTATTTCTACACGCTGTGCATGGCTTGTAAACGAAAAGGATTCAGTGTTGAGGACGATACATTGCCTCTTCATAAATAACAAGTGCACAATTTCATGATGCCCAGGAAGCTTGAAGGCGTACAGAGAACTGCACAGCAGATATAGCACCTCAAGCCACTGTGTGAACGCGTTGAAGACTACCCTAACCAGATTTTGAGGTTTTTATTGCACTCTATGTAAGAGTTCCGCAAACACTGTCTAATTGGCAAATCTCATTATATAAGTTGGTACTGTGTATTGCGTCATAGAGCTGCAAAACTATCGATGGCTAGCCTAGTAGCCTTCTCCCCAAAGAGTATGTGCTTCTCCCACTGGAAGTTGCACGACAATTGCTAGCCGATACGAACAACTTATGCATGGCATAGTAATCGATTGTTAGCTTTGTTTTTGTTTTCAAGTCATTTTTGGCTAGCAATGGTTCAAATAACGATAATACTATCGAAAATAACGAATGGCGCCACTATCGATAGTTCACAGCTCTACTTCGGAATGGAATTCATTTCGACTTTTTCGGGAGCGGTCGGCCAACAATATTGCTGTGTGTCTGGGTCACAAAGTGTCTTATCAAATAAAAAACGCGGCTTTTGAGGTATTCCACTAAAGTGCAATACATATTTTTTTGCACAGTGTAATAGCGTATTTGTTTGTGTGTGAGCTCGCCTTTTGAAACAGTTGTTGCAACCATCAACTCATTATACTCGTTAAGCGCATTTTTCCATAGCAACCACTCTCGTCTGCTTAACCGTGGGTTTAGTTACATTTAATACACTATAATATCAAAAGCTATTCAATTATGCTGCTATTTTGAGTCTCTCAGCAGCACTCAATTTTCGCAAGTCGAGACGTATGCGGTCGGTGTAGTTTTTGATATTATAAGGTATTACAACTATTATCAAGGTTAAGCAGACGCTCATTAGCGCAAATGCCAGGATGATGCCAAGATATGTGCTTATAAGAGCGCTGACTGCTCTTTGAAGTTTGCATTCGACATTTGCTAATTAGAATGGATTTGGAAGTTTCGTATTTAATGGCGTATTTAGTTACAATGTATTTAAGCATTTTGCGCAGTTGCTTACTGAAACACTCATAAATACCAAAGATGACTCGACTCTATACTATGTCAATAATCACGTGAACTAAAGTTTACGCATTTCCAAAAGAATGTCAGAGTCAACTCAAAGTTCAAAGAAGCAAGATGCATTTTTGTGCTCGATAAATACGATCACTTACATTGTAGTCACAGAAATCGCTATCAATCGAATATCAAAACCAACAAAAAAAAATCCTATCGGTGTGTCAGAACGGACCGAATAGAGATCATCAAGTGATTTCAGTGTACTGGTTTTTAGCCGGAAAGTAGTCGAAAATCGTACTCCATTTCGTTAGTGCTTCAAGTTGAAGCGCTTCTAATATATATAATTTTGCTGCATTGTCGTTTTTGCATATAAGCGATAATCGGATTTATGCAAAAAAGTGTATACAGCAGATATCGCTTATATCCAATGACGAAAATGCAGCACAGTTACTGCATGTAAGAGATAAACGGATATATGCAAAATATTTCAAATCAGCAAGAAACGGTTACCGTGGATATTGCTTATATGCAATAGGGAGTAAACTGTGCTGGAAAGTTTGCGTATAAGCGAACAATTTATTGATGAAAACGCTGATATATTGCATATTTGCAATTAAATGATATTCAAACAAACAATTATTTCTGTATGAAAATTATAGGCAAAATGCACTGAAACTAAATTTTATTTTGCATATAAGCAATAATTTCATATATGCGATATATGTGAATATGTGTAAAACCTCACACCTAATTAGAGTAATACACGAAATAATTGTCGAATATCGTATCAGGCTCCATATGGCCGAAGTGCCATGCAATTGTAAGAAAAAAACGAATCTTTTATTTAACTTTACTCAGCATCCTAGCTCTACAAGTAAAATACGTTTCAAAAAAGCTGTTCAAGGACTTTTGAAAGGAATGAAAATATAAAGATAGTCTGAACTCGTTGTTAGCCACATTTTGGCTATTTTCCACAAATCACAAAAGTTGAAGTTGCGAAAATTATATTGAATATAAAAAAAGAAAAAGAACTTCTTCCTAGACAATCATTTCATTAGTCTTCTTGAAAATACAAGCTTCAAAGCTCAATTGACGAGTATGAGGCTTTAAAGTTTTTTGGAATATTTGTTTTATCGAAACATAGCATATCCGTAATATAAATTGGATTCGCTTTAAGCTACGATTCTCTTTGAGCTATATGACGTAGTTGACCCGAAACTAATGCACATCGCATTTGGTAACAGTATGTTGAAAAAAAATAGGTTTTCTCATAAAAAACACGAGCTGAATCGATCGGTGTTAGGCCATATTTATGATATACAACATAAGTAGTTGAACGATTTGGTTCAAAAGTAAACTCATGTTGTATCTCTATGAAAAAATTGTTTATATGTAACATCTAATGGTATGCCGTGGGGGAAAGCCGACAAATGCCGCGTACATGCCGTGATGGTAGCACATCGATCAAGTGGAGATGGTGATAGTATAGACAAGTGCTAGTTGCCGTTATAATATTAACACCCTAGATGATACCACTATATGATTTTACGCAATGTGCATTGTTCGTGTCGACAGCTTAAATTTAAATGAAGTTTTTCCTGCTCTAGTTCAGTGACCCACCACCGACATACCTAACCGAGAATAAAGTGGCAGTAAATGTCTGCAAATTATGGCATCCATTCTTATTAATAGGGTTCTGATTAATTTTTCAATACATAACCATTGGAAAACTGAGCTGGAATAACTTTTTGAGTTTTTTGGAAATTTGGGCTAATGTAAGTTAAACTTCATTACGTCAGATGCAGATGCGGTACGGTTAGTGCTATCTCTACAGTACGACACTTAATGGAAGGCGTACTTTCTGGTCATTTCTGTTAATTGGCACGAGATTCTCTTTCTTATTTGATATGGTAGTACATCGGTAGTTGGTGATTTTGGTTGTAAGCTACAACGAACCACGTGCAGTTTGCTGTCGCTAGTTGATTCCGTACCCAAAAACGACTGCTTACGCTCATGGTGAATACCTCTTTATTAGATTGTTAGTACTATGCACTACATGTAGTTACCATGTGGAACTTTTACCGAGAAACAACCATTAAATGTGACATAAAATTGGACTAAAAGTGTTTGCAACTATAAATTCTTTTGATTCGCCAAGCGTGACGTCGCGGTAAAAGCATAGATAGATTTTTCGACCAAACCAGTCATTACCAAACGAAAAGCATAGTTGTTCTATTCTTTTTGCACACTACAAAGTACACTGTCACTCACTCATCCCGAAGGCATATTCACTATAATTTATTGCTGCATTGTATTCATTATGACCATGAATGTGCCCAAAGCCATTTGAATGCAATCATGCTAATTTGATATCTGGGACCAAGCATTTTCATCGTTCTGAAATTCAAGAACTCCAATCAGGTAAGGTATCAATTTGTACTAACAAAATCTACCATATTACTAGTTAAATCGATGGCAAGGACGGCCATTTGGCCGTAAATGTCTGCAAATTATGGCATCCATTCTTGTTAATAGGGTTCTGATTAATTTTTCAATACATAGCCATTGGAAAACTGAGCTGGAATAACTTTGGGAGTTTTTTGTGAATTTAATCTAATGTAAGTTAAACTTCAATTACATCAGATGCAGATGCGGTACGGTTAATGCTATCTGTACAGTACGACACTAAATGGAAGGCGTACTTTCTTGTCTTTTCTGTAAATTGGTATCGGTACTTGGTGATTTTGGTTGTAAGCTGCAAGGAACCACGCGCAGTTTTCTGTCTGTTGATTCCGTATCCAAAAACAACTGCTTATGCTCATGGCGAATACCTCTTTATTAGATTGTTAGTACTATGCACTACATGTGTTTGGAACTTGTGGAACTTTTACTGAGAAACAACCATTAAATGTGACATAAAATTGGACTAAAAGTGTTTGCAACTATAAATTCTTTTGATTTGCCAGGCGTGACGTCACGGTAAAAGCATAGATAGATTTTTCGACCTAACCAGTCATTACCAAACGAAAATCATAGATGTTCTAATCTTTGTCTCACACTACAAAGTACACTGTCACTCACTCATCTCGTAGCCACATTCACTATAATTAATTGCTGCATTGTATTCATTATGACCATGAATGTGCCCAAAAGCCATTTGAATGCAATCATGCAAATTTGATATCTGAGACCAAGCATTTTCATCGTTCTGAAATTCAAGAACTCCAATCAGGTGAGGTATCAATCTGCACTAACAAAGTCTACCATATTACTAGTTAAATCGATGGCAATGACGGCCATTTGGCCGTAAATGTCTGCAAATTATGGCATCCATTCTTGTTAATAGGGTTCTGATTAATTTTTCAATACAGAACCATTGGAAAACTGAGCTGGAATAACTTTTTGAGTTTCTTGGGAATTTAATCTTATGTAAGTTAAACTTCAATTACATCAGATGCAGATGCGGTACGGTTAATGCTATCTCTACAGTACGACACTTAATGGAAGGCGTACTTTCTGGTCTTTTCTGTTAATTGGTATCGGTACTTGGTGATTTTGGTTGTAAGCTGCAAGGAACCACGCGCAGTTTTCTGTCGCTAATTGTTTCCGTTTCCAAAAACAGCTGCTTATGCTCATGACGAATACCTCTTCATTAGATTGTTAGTACTATGCACTACATGTGTGTGGAACTTGTGGAACTTTTACTGAGAAACAACCATTAAATAGACATAAAATTGGACTAAAAGTGTTTGCAACTATAAATTCTTTTAATTCGCCAGGCGTGACGTCACGGTAAAAGCATAGATAGATTTTTCGACCTAACCAGTCATTACCAAACGAAAATCATAGATGTTCTAATCTTTGTCTCACACTACAAAGTACACTGTCACTCACTCATCCCGAAGCCACATTCACTATAATTAATTGCTGCATTGTATTCATTGTGACCATGAATGTGCCCAAAAGCCATTTGAATGCATTCATGCAAATTTGGTATCTGAGGGAATTTGATTTTCATCGTTCTGAAATTTAAGAACTCCAATCAGGTGAGGTATCAATCAGCACTAACAAAAACTGCCATATTACTAGTTAAATCGATGGCAATGACGGCCATTTGAACATGTGCTGACTTAATAATTACGCAAAAAACGAGCGCGAATTTAATTCTGTGTGTTAATTTTGTGTGTTCGAAGAAAATCAAATCAATTGAACAGACATCAACAATCAGTCAGTCAGTCAGTCAATCTGTGAGTCAGTCAGTCAGTCAATCTGTGAGTCAGTCAGTCGGCCAGACATACGTAAATGCATACATATGTAGACCTACTATATAAAGCGTCTTGTTTATGAATACAGCTTAATGTGTGTGACGGCATATATACACACACACACACACACACACACATGCAGACATATATATGTGAGTGACGGCATGTATGTGTGTGTGTTCATATAAAGTTGAACAAAAGCATTTCGTGTGTATAAATACAAAAGATAAACAATAATGGCAGCGACGTCAGCGACGGCAGCAGCAGCTTATCAATAGCGTCTGCTGTATTTCGATACAGTTTCAATTCAGAAACAATACACTAGTACAAGAAAACTACACTCAGAAAAATATCTATATGTAAAGTAAAGATACACAATCTCAATACAGACTCAGTATGTACCCATCAAATTTTACAATGAAAAAAACAAAGTTCTATGATATTCCGCTGTGGGAGTATACGCCGCATTGCCTGAGTCTGGTATCCTTGCAAAGTTGATGCGTATATAAAGATAAGCCGTGAGCAATACACGCAGCTCCATCAAGTTGGCAAAGAACCTCTCCGCACCTTTTAACACCCAGCGAGGCTTCAGACACGGCGATGCCCTCTCCTGCAACCTCTTCAACTATATAATAGAGTATATGTTGACACAATATTGACTTTAAAAAGTGTCCAGTGGCGCGCTTACGAAGATGATATCGATTCTTTGATCGTACTAAGGCGCCTGTTACACGAAGTGAGATTTTCAAGCGAGTCCGTGTGATTTGTATCTCGCATCGTTTGTAGACACGGTAATATCACCCGTAAGTTGTCTTGACTGCAACCCTATACGACTTGCTTCATATTAGAATGCATTCTAATATCGAGCGAGATTTGGTGAGAGATTTTTTCAGTTTCTCACTTGAAAATCTCGCAGCAGTTACCGGAGGCTGTGCTGCTATTAAAAGAGAATCCGGCAGGGTTGGTCTGGTTGTAAATGAGAGCAAGACGAAGTATATGCTTTCTTTGAGTAGAGAGACACAGCGTTTCGACTCTCGGATTGATGATTGATTATGAAAACTATACTTTCGATGTTGTCAAGGGTTTCGTCTATATTGGCATGGCCGTCATAATGAAGTACGATATCAGCATGGAAATCAAGCGGAGAATCACTCTTGCCATTAAATGTTTCTTTGGTCTCAAGTAGGCGAATAAGTAATTGAAATAAGGCGACGAAGAGGCAGGCCAAGTCTCTGTTGGAAGTACCAGGTAGAGAGCACACCAACTAAGGAAGTTGAAGGAGTACTCTATAACATTTCTTGAATCAGGCCGTAACCTTTTATAAAGTTGTTATCTAAAATCTTTAGAGCACTACAGGAACCTTGACTTACCCGAAATGAAGTAATTGTCAGGAACGAAGCAGCCGCTTTATAAAGTATTTGAATAACAAGCCGTTAATAATATATATTTTATCAGGTACACTGCAATCACAAATGCACAAATATCGTCTTCTAATCATTCATTTTATCATTCAAAGGAAATACATTTTCATGATTCTATTCTTCTTCTTCTTAACTGGCCATAACAACCCGTTACCGGGTGACGGCCTGATGCAAATATCTCCACCAAGCGTCTCTGTTCTGCAAGTGCTTGGTCCAGTTGGTGATACCAAAGGTATTAGACCATTCTCGCAGGAGCTTTTTCATCCATACCCACAACATGACCTAGCCAGCGCAGCCGATGGATCTTAATTCGCCTGACTATGTCAGTGTCGTCGTAAAGCTCATAGAGTTCATCGTTCCATCGTATGCGGTAGTCTTTGTCCACGCGTATAGGGCCAAAAATCTTACGGAGATTTGGTAATACCAAACTCAGACAGTGTGGCATAACCGCAATCTCACAACGGGAGAACTCTGCTTTATAATCGACAAAGAGTTGGTTGAATATCGACTAGTAATCTCAGTAAATTTTATGCAAACTTTCGCAACAGGAATTCGTGTGGCACAGAACGAAAACATTGGGATACGTCAGCTCACCAAACTCAGAATCAAATAATGTTCGTTCCAAGAAACAGTCCTCTAAAAACTAAATCAAGACGCTCAAATGCTCAATATATCGCGCGGAAATTTCATTGTTGGATTGCCAGAATTTTGTTTGTCATAGAAGAATGTTTGAGCACTTGTTTGATAGGTAATTAATAATTTCATTTCCAAAAATGAACAGAGATATCAAACCAACACACCAACCTGACCCACCATCACAACATGAACGGATCCCTTGACAAAACTTGCCCACTTTGCAGAACCACAGATATATCAATAAGACACTTTCATTTTTTTTTTTTTTTTTTTGGGAAATATTTTTTTTTTTATAGAAGTTATTACATACACACATTTTTTCACACAGCGCGTGCAATAAAACAATGAAAAACTCGGAAAGGACACTTAATAATTTAAAATAAAATGGGCAACGTACTAGCGTCTTCATCAGGTGTTGAGCGCAGCAATGCTGCTTCCAATTTGGGTTTGCCGGAGCCCATAATACCCACAGATATAACAAGTTCCATAGCCGCCGATGCTGGAAGCTTTTTGAGCAAAGAAACAACACTGGAAAATCCGGGAACGGTCGAGGAATTGAACAAAAAATGCAAAGACATACAGGCCATGACCTTTGAGGGGGCCAAAATTTTGCTAAACAAGGCCTTAGCAATCACTTCCAGGTATCCCATACCCTAAACATGAGTAACACAACGCCCAGCGGCTATCGCTTTGGCGCTACCTATGTTGGCACCACCCAATACAGTCCCACAGACGCATTTCCCGTGCTGCTTGGCGATGTTGATCCATTGGGCAATCTAAATGCCAATATCATACATCATTTCTCGCCACATGGGCGCTGCAAATTCGCCGATCCAGGAGTCCAAGATGTTGGCATCACAGCTGACCACAGATTATCACGGCAAGGATTATACCGCCACGTTGACGCTGGTGAATCCAAGCATATTCACCAACTCTGGCGTCATTGTTGGCCAATATTTGCAGTCGGTAACCAATCGTATTGCCTTGGGTGCCGAGCTGGCCTATCAGTATGAGCCCAATGTCCCTGGTAAGCATATTTCGATTCTTTCTGCTGTGGGCCGTTATACCAATGGAGATGCGGTCTGGTCTGGCACCATTGGATATAGCGGCGTGCATTTGTGCTATTATCAAAAAGCCCGCGAGCACCTACAAATTGGTGTAGAAGTCGAAACTAGTCTACGGATGCAGGAGTCTACGGCCAGGAGTGCTTATCAAATTGATTTGCCCAAGGCTGATCTCGTGTTTAAGGGCTCTTTTGACTCGAACTGGCACATTTCGGGCGTTTTGGAGGAACGTTTACAGCCGCTGCCCTTCTCTTTTGCTCTTAGTGGTCGCATGAATCATACAAGGAACAGCTTTAGACTAGGCTGTGGACTGATCATTGGCTAAGCTGGAATTATAGTCATAGCTTTTATTCTCATGGACCAAACAAAAACAAAAAAGTCATGCATATAGGCCATGTAAACTTACAGTGATATTTGGAACGCTTTTTAAAGATGAAATGCAGTTCAACACTAATAAATTTGGTTCACACTAATAAATTTGGAAAACATTTTAAATAGAAGCAACTCAAAACTAAAGTGACAAAAAAGGCGTTGTGAAATCGAGTAAAATTTATAAATTATAAACACCAGAGCACCTTCAAAAATACGAACAAATTTTATCCGGGCTGCTATGAATATAATAAAAATTCAAAAGCCAGCTGATAGAAAGAAACTTGTTAACCGTCAAACAATATTTGTAAACTGTGTACACCCAATAGAGGAAGATTTAACGTTGCGGGGGAACGGAACTTTTATTTTTTAGGAAAAAAGAAAAAAGCAAAGGCACTAATCGTTTTTACAAGGACTGACGTTGCTCCTAAAACGGCCGAGGATTCGGAAAGTCCTCGTGACAAACCAAGCTACAAGTCAGATGGCCAAACTCAACTTCTTCTTTTGGTACTTATGGAATATGGTAATACATATTGGTAGATATTATATGTACACTATAAGGTCCTTGGAAAGTTATGAATTTCGCCGAATAAGAAGTCAGTTGGCTCCACTGTGCACTGTGAGCTTAAGCCGTAAAGGCAGGTGCTCACGTTGAACCAAGTTCGGTGTAGGTCCGGTGAACATTGTGCCGTACACTGGCTAATCGGTGTCCATGCAGCTAGGCTTTTAGCTGCTGTCTGTAGACTGTGGCTCCAGTTTTTAGGCAATTACATTCTGATTAGCAGCTGAGAGTTGTCTTTTAAACGACTAGCAGATTTTATCTCTGCATCCTATTGGTCGCTCATCTGAGCGATAGAAGCCACAGAACTAGTAAGAGCTTGTGGCTTTTCGGTTAACCTAAAGCCACATGCATAAGAAAACATACTTTGTGTTTAAAATTTCAACTGAATCTGACAATGTTGGCTTTATTCACAAAAATGTTGATAGCTTCATGTTAAATCTGAACAAAAGTCTAGAAGGGTGTAATGCGTCATCCCACGCAGTTAGGAAAAGCCAAAACTTTAAATTTAATAACTGAGTTGCTGAATATTAACTTAATTGTATACCAAAGAATGTAAGCTTAAATCAGATAAAGCATTCCTATTTGTCTTCTTCAAGGAAACGTATTGAGCTAACTTTATTTCGGAATTTTTCTCTCAAAACAGTTTTTGCATGTTAAAGCTTTGCAGTTGAGAAATTCTGAAGAATATGCAAATTGACCGTATGCCAATTAGTGTTACCATTGAATGCACATTGGAAAGTTCTTCGATTCAGCATAAAATTACGCTTGGAGTGACCTCCAGTCATGTAGACATGAAAGAAATTTCCAGAGAAATCTGCTGCACTTCGTAACATTATTCTTAGCAACGAATATGTATCGAACTCCAGAGTTTTTATTGAGAAGTGTTTAATAATACAAAGGTAAATTAGCTTGCGCAATGAAGTAATGAAATAGAGAATGCGTCTGCCGCAGATTCGTCAAAGGGATTGCTTCTGACGTCAAACGATCAAATTTGTCGGTTGGTTCTGTTCATTACTGATATAAGAGCTGAGAGACCACAAAGTTACGCCTTCTTCTTTATTGTCTTTAGGATTTCCTTCTAGGCACACAATTTAGCTGAAAGCCATCGGGCTTTAAGTCATGTGTAAACGAGTTAATGGCTGCCAAGCGGCATTTAAACAAGAGTAGCCCAGACTTGTGTGGCGAATTTTCATAATGCCAATGTCAATTAGCGCGGGACTGAAAAAGTTTGCTTATTTAATATATATAAAACAGAACAACAACAAATCTGAAGCCAATCAGCGAAAAATCGATATCCCCGTAATTGGTTTAAATGGGAGCAAAATAGTACAAAAAGTTGCGCCAAATAAGCCAAGAACAAAAATTTGAAAAACACACTTTATAGGGTTAAATTTGCCGTAACTTCTATCGATAATGTAAACATCGTGCACAAATTTAAGTGCTAAGATTTGCAAGTCGCTCGTTTTGCTTATTTCGATGATTAACAAAAACAAATTATAATAAGTTATCATCACTAAAATGAGCTTTAGTTCGGTTTTTATTGTTGATGTGGGCGCCGAAATGTTGCTCTCTCAAAGTTCAATTAAAACAGTTTAAAATAGTTTGCTTCACAAAACAAATTTAAGATTTTCCACTGTCTTCAATTGTAGCTCAAATTTACTTTGGACCAGGGTATACTCAATAAGGTAGGCACACTTTGCTCTTTTGCTGGCTTAAAATTTGTGAAAGTCAAAAAAGAGCGAGAGAAAGTTGGGAAAAAAAACTCTTCGCTCATCATAGTTTGCCACGAAACTGAATTATAAGCAAAAAGAGCGACAGTACCAGAGTGAGTCCATATCGTTAACTGTACCGCGCCTCGGACTACTTACGTTACGCTAAGCGTCGGGCCAGCAACATTGAAATTTGACACTCATTTTGTTCCGAAACTTTGAAAGAAGTAAAGGTCTGTTTTCATATCAAACTAAGGGTCTCGGCCCCTGATCGACTTGCTCGCCAACCCCGTGCCCCTCTCTGGGCAGATCGTAGTCTTTTTCCGTTCCTCTTCCTCCTCAAAATTTTAATTTGTAACAAGTCTCATTCTAAGAGCTATAAACTCGATCAACCCGATTTACGTTTCTCTTAACTGTTTATCGACCACATACAGAATTTTGTATTGATTTATATATATATAGGTTATGAATATAAATGGAGGACTCCGCCCTTGCTCGTGCCGCCACCCCCGTGCCCCACTCGAGGTCGACCAAATTTTTTCTTCCTTTTCTCTTTCCTGTTGCCATTCCCTTCTCCTTCGCGATCAACTTCCTCATACAAAGTCCAGCTGCGGATATTGGTATTAATAAGTTGCTATACCCTTTATCTTCCTTTTCCTCTTCCTCACCTTCTTCCTCTGCTGCAATGCTTGCCAGTGTTTGGCGTTGCCAGACTCTATGAACAGTTTTGGGGAAAAAATAATAGTAGACTTTGAGATTGTATGTCATTTTTGGGACGTAAGAAAGTATGTCTAGGCGGAAGATTAGGGTTCGCTTTTCCACAGCACAGGGCCAAAAGAGCACGTAAGTAATGGAGTGCAACCCTTGGATCTGACTTTCTGAAATGAGTTCCTGTGTATATAACTGCACATCTTTAAAGAAAACTCACTTCTGTTTTGTATATGCATATATATAATGTGAATACAGTTTTTACAAAGGGGAAATTCGCTTGCTTACATTGCACATCCCCGTGTGGTGAACGGGGTTGAGAATACCACCTCAGCAGGTCAAAGCTTGTCGTATGAGACGACTAACAATTACACTGAGTTCTTTCGAGACCAGTAGACCCACCCCAGGCCTTAAAAGGGTTGTGCGTAGGGTTTGGGACCCAATACATAAAACCACAATTCCAATGAAAGAATGTATTTACATCAGACCGTAACCCGATAACACGGGTTGTTATGGCCAGTTAAGAAGAAGACATTGCACTTTAATTTACATTCCGCTGCTTCAGTAAGATCTTTTCATGCAGTGAAAATAATTGTACCAACTAAACTTTCATTATGACCTTGATCTTGTGAACTGATTATACCAATTTGCCTATCTTAGCCCAAGGCCCGTCTCCCGTGTACTGAAGCATAGAAAACTCATTATATAGTGTGTCCGTATGCAATAGAGTTAAGTGGCGATTCATCGAAACTGTTATGGGCAAAATCCACCAGTTGTTTGAGACGCATTGAACGAGGGAAATGAAAACTATTCTAAAAATTGACATTAGCGCGTTTTCTGTCGAATCTTTCATGATATACCTAGTACTCTGATGGAATGGGTCTCGTTTTTGTTGGATGAATGTTAATCAGACAGCGCTGACTTTCAATTTCCATTTGACATTTCAACTAGCGTTTACTTACGACCATGTTGAGCGTTGCGAACGCGTTCTAATGGAACGCACTAAAGGCAACGCAATTACATTTCTTTATTTGTTGCTTGTCGTTGATGTTGTTGTTGTTGGTGTTACAATTTATGGACATACAGACACTCAAACAATGTTGTCAGCATGGCGTGCGTGTGCGTACTGCGTATACGCACTGTAACTTGTGTTTGTATATGTAAATATTCACACAGCAGATATACACATGCATATGGGCGTGTGTGCGTGTGTGTAAAGCAGTAGTTGGCATTGCCTCATTTTTTATGGCCCATTTTTCGCGCTTACAACTGCGGTCTGGGGTCGAAACGGGACGCAACGCAAGGCTGTGGGTTAAAGTGTGGATATAGAGCTTAGGCAGCACAGCCCAGTAGTCAGCCGGCTATGTGAGAGTGCGTTTTTATTTTTAAAGGCTTATGTTATACATAGTATGTATGTGTGTCCTCCAACATTGTCCTCGATGTGTTTCTCATCGTCGTCGTCGTCTTCGTCATTGTCATTGCTTGCTACCATGTGTGGCACTTGGCTTTTCTTGCGTTATTTCATCAGTTCAGTTCAGCTCAGCTCAGAGTTCAGTTCAGCTGAACTTAGTTCACTACAGTGGTTTCTTTTTGGTTTGTTTCTCTTGCATGTTGTCTGTTAATTCGTTTTATTTACTGCACTCACGCCTATACTCTATACACGCCAAAACAACATTCACTATTGTCTATTGCACATCAAATAAACTAGACTGCAACACATATAAACAACGCGAAATGCCAAGAGCAACCGGAAATATACATACATATATGAATGTATGTCGGTGGACAGCTATGCTTGGCTTGTAGTACCATGTGTACATGGGCATAAATAAATATATAGTTCGAAATGAGTCTCTGGTCAGTTTTACAAGGGAAACTACATACATATACATGCATACATCTTCGCATCTTGGACAGATAGGTCTCTGGAGCTACAGCCTATTCACACATTCGTCATGAGGCTGCTTTGCAATCAAACAATGAGACTGCTTTGATGTTCAAATAGATGTTCCGACAGACAGCTCAGCATATGAGTTGCATAGCAACGGCTCTTCATTATTGCCGCATGTCAAGCATGCAACTGCCAGCAATTTGTAATTAAAAATTGTACCAAAGCAACTCAATATACAGAGCACGTCCACGTTCAGTAACTCGTCCAGCACAGGACTCATATCAGTTCGGTTGATTGATTCAATGTCAGTTGGATTCATTTAACTGCACTTTCCGAGAAAGTACTTATGAAAAAGGGGCATATATGCGGCAACGACGCATGACTTTGAACTTGATTTTGATTATGCTTCAGCAGAAATTAGTTGATTGCTTTCATGGCGTTTCACAAGTTTCTGCAGCTTAGATATTAAATAAGTTTTCCAATATGCAGCAAGTTCCAACTTCTTTAAAGGCTTGTGCACACATTTAAAGCCAAGTTAATAGAGCCAGCTACACGAGTTCAAATCATCTGATAAAAACCCACTAAATGAACATCTGTAAGAACTACGACGAGATCAGTACAGTTGATTGATTCAATGTCAGTTGGATTCATTTAACTGCACTTTCCGAGAAAGTACTTATGAAAAAGTGGCATATATGCGGCAACGACTCATGACTTTGAACTTGATTTTGATTATGCTTCAGCAGAAATTAGTTGATTGCTTTCATGGCGTTTCACAAGTTTCTGCAGCTTAGATATTAAATAAGTTTTCCAATATGCAGCAAGTTCCAACATCTTTAAATGCTTGTGCGCACATTTAGAGCCAAGTTAATAGAACCAGCTAAACGAGTTCAAATCAGCTGATAAAAACCCAGCTTGGCACTAAATGAATCTCTGTAAGAACTATGACGAGATCATGTCTTCAGTAGACACACCAAGGGCAGGGTCAGTGACAGTAGAGGCCAAGAATGCAGCCAACGGATACCAAATTTCGTTCATTTCGTTTCGAGTTTTCCTATTTCGTTGTAACTGTTCTGCTTTTCTTTTAACACACTGACAAAATAAGCTAATAAACTAAAATGGTTGTGTGCACAGCTACAAAAACTACGTGTGTGTATGTGTGTGCGGGCAAGTTTGAGTTGATAACCACACACACACACACACACACACACACACACACACACACATACACAGCGAGAGAGCGCCACAAAAAGCCCTGATAGGCGCAGCAGATAGGACGCGACGCACTTTTTTATTTGTATACCCTGCACTTTCAAATGGTTATTATATATTTGTCATAAAGCTTGTGACGCATTAAAAACAAGCAACTGTTGGAATGTTTGCTACTACATAACTTGGCGCTAGTTTACAAAATTTACCAGTTAATTGACGAAAATCTGTACCAAACAGAAGTATTCTGAAGATTTTCTAAACTTTGCAATCTCTCGGGAGACTTAAAATCGTATTTCAAGCGAATTCAAATCATATTCATTTCAATTGGATAACAATGGTTTATGAGAGCTCATTAAAAGACGACGCCACAGAATTCGCAGACGAAAACGTTTGTTCGGAATGCTTTGCAAAGCAGAGGCGGGGGAAAAGGGTGACGAACGACCAGCAACACAAAATATTTAATACATGACTAAAAGAGGTGTATATCTTCGATGTTTCCCAAAGGGAAATCTTGTGGTATAGCTGCATAACTATTGATGGAGATATCGAAACAAAGGGTGTCAAAATCGAAAATATAACTGCATAACTATCGATAGCACTATTTTTTTTTCAGTATCGATAGTTTAAAACCACATGGCGACAATATCGGCTAAGAAGAAAAAAACCGAGAGTACTGTCGATATTATCGAATATATTTCTTGAAACTATCGAAAATATCGATAGGCAAAACTAACGCTAGTTTTGTAGCTCTAGTTTGCCCTATTTATAAGATTGTTGGTAGAGCTGAAAAAATAACAGCAACCGATTTAATCGATAGGACATACTATTTCCTTTTCCCAAAAGCACAAACGCTTAAGAAGTTACTCATTCAAATCAAAGTAATTGAGTAAGACGCCAAAAAGTGCATATACCAGGTGAAGTGCCAAAAAACTCTATAGCTATTTGGTCTAATTTGCTGCAGTAACAAATATTTCTGACACAGCGCAAACTATTTTTGAGCTACTGACTATAAAGAGAAGTTTAGCTCGACAAAAGAAATCGATTTAACCATGTCGGTGCGTCTGTTGCGGACACCCGTTTTTTCGAAGACCAAGTCGAGTGGAAGCATGAAATTTCGTCAGCAGATGCGGTTTATGCTCTGCTTAAGATGGACCACTCTCTTCCTAACAATCGGATTTTGAATACAGTGAAAACTGTCTACATTGGGCACACTTGGCTCAAAGACTTTTGTCCAATGTAGACAAAGTGTTCAAATTATATAATTTTAAAGATTTTCAGTGCTCTTGTTTTGGTTGGTTTGAAATCATTTGTTGGTTACATTTGATACAAACTAATTAATAGCATTTATAATGTTATTTGTGTACATTGTCTTGAAGTTTCTTGTTCAAATCATTAGTTACTTTGTAAGCGGTACTGCCTCCTTCTCTGCAAAGCGTTTTGAAAATCATTTGGTGACGCCCATTACCTGCTGAAAAATGCTCTTCTGCACTTTGTAAGGCTTTTATCATTTTTTTTTTTTTGTAAAAACAGTTCTGTGAATTTCAGTGTCTAATGTAAACAGACTTCTTACAAGTGGAATGGACCTAAAAATACCAAAATAGTGTCCAATTTATAAGGTAGATGGAGACCAATTTACACAGTGACAAAAATGCAATAATGAATGAAATTTATTTTGTTTCACCTAAAATGTACAATTCAGACGGGTCGTCCTATGTAGACAAGTCAAGATTAGACAGTTTTCAATGTATAACAATTTGAAAACTTGCCAGATATGTCTGCAAATCTGTCATATGTCATATCGCCATGACTTTTAAATCTAGCTCCTCTTGGCATACTTGTACGACTAGAGACTATGAAAACAGTTGGTAAACTCAGTAATAGAGAAGTCTGAAAAACAAACTAGTATATGGTCACCCATTAATAATCAGCTAGCAAAGGTAAGAGGGCTCGCGTTATTTTCACCACAAGAGAGAAGCATTCCAGAACTTTTAATTTTGAATAAGCTCCATCACTGCTTATGTTTGTGTGATTTTATAGATTTCTGAATGAACTGATATTATGAAAGCATTTGCAGAACTGAAATTGGTGTTTTAACGACACAATGAGAGGAATCTGACTAGAACTTCGAAACTTAATTACAATCTTTTAGTTTTTACAATCCTGTAAAGTAGCTTTACACTTTACATCACTCTTGCCAATAGGTGTTACTTTGGTCTCTGTAGGCAAATGAGTAGTAGACGCCACTCCTGCCAGACGAAACTAACACTCAATAAGACGCTCATCCTTCCGGTTTTGCTTTATGGCGCTCAAGCATGGGTGATGTCGCAGTCTGATGAAAATGCCCTAGGAGTGTTTGGGCGGAAAGTACTCCGTAAGATCTTTGGCCCTCTACGCGTTGGCAACGACTACCGCATTTGATGGAACGACGAACTCTATGAGCTCTACGACGATATTTACATAGTCAAGCAAATTAAGATCCTGCGCCTCCGCTGGCTAGGTCATGTTAAGCGTATGCATGAAGGAAAAGGTCTTCAATGCGGTTATCGAAGGGAAGCGACGAAAGGGCAGACCATGTCTCCGTTGGAAGGACCAGGTAGAGAGTACACTAGCTTCCTTTGGACGCTTGGAGAAGAGCTTAAAGTCAGGCCGTAACCCGGTAACGGGTTATTATGGCCAATGAAGTAAGTAAGTAAGTTAAGTAGTAAAGTAGTCATACGTAATAGAACCCTTAACATTTTGAGTTCGTTTGCAAGTTCAAGTTTGCTGGCAGGTTCGACAACAGTTTGGTTTCATCACTTCGATCACTTGCGCTTGTGAAAGTGTGGATGCGGATGTGGAATTGAGTGCAAGGCTGCAAGTCAAAGAAATCGAGTAGCGGCTCTGTCTGGGTTTGAGCCCATTTCGGTGTATCTTTGCCAAAAGAAAACCATATTTTCCGCATACAACGGCTCCGGAGTTTAACAACTGTTGAATGAAACGTGGAACATAAAATTTTCGCTGAGAGTCTCTTGAGTATATTATTTCTGGCACTTTGACGGATGGCTAAAGAGCCAATTGTAAAGAGTATACAAACTTTTGGTGACTACAGCATAGTTTACAGCTGTCTTGCTCTTCTTTTTTTCGCTAAGTTGGCATAGCAGCAGCTGCGGGGAAGTGCTGGAAGTAGGCAATTCTAATGGTGCGGGTGCCGGTGGGGTTGGGGGTGCTGTTAAGTAATTGATGATGACTTTGTGTGCGCGCGCGTCTATGTGTGTGTGTGTGTGTGTGTGTGTGTGTGTGTGTGTGTGTGTGTGTGTGTGTAAGCTTTATGGCTAAACGCACAATAAAAACAACAACAGCAAAAGAGAAATAGCTAGCAAGCGGCTAGCGCTGCGCCACTTTGCCCACTTTGCCCACTTTGTGTTTCCTCTCTCTCTCTGGGCTCCCGCTCTAACGCATTGGCCCAGCCAACTGGCAAAGTCAAAATGCGCAAAACAATTTTTGAGCATTTCTACTTTCACTTTTTTTCGCCTGTTCCCCCGCTTGTTGTTGTTGTTGTTGTTGTTTTTGTGCTCCTCGTCGTAGTCCTTTTTGAACTGAGCCGCCGCCGCCATCGTCGTTGCTTCTGCCGTTGCCAGCGTCGCCATT
Organism: Chymomyza caudatula; assembly: GCA_035041775.1. Taxonomy (NCBI): domain Eukaryota; kingdom Metazoa; phylum Arthropoda; class Insecta; order Diptera; family Drosophilidae; genus Chymomyza; species Chymomyza caudatula. Next base: position 1,015,564 of record JAWNKW010000148.1, read on the forward strand.
TTGCGCTTTATTATATACATAACGGTATATGTATAACGGTACTATATATTTTTGCTATTTTGCCTTGCCTTCTGCTGCGGGTGTATGTGTGCTCTATTGGTGTGTGTGCGTGCGTGTGTGTGTGTGTGTGTGTGTGTGTGTGTATTAGTGTGCGTGATGCATTTCCAAAAATTGTCGACCTTGTCGCAGACATCAAAAACAACAACAAGCTGTGTGTGTGTGTGTGTGTGTGTGTGTGTGTGTGTGTGCGTGTGTGTGTGTAAGACACTGCTTAACACAAAACCGTGAAAATGCGACTCGCGAACTGCTATTTGTTTTATTTTTTATAACTATCAAACTTTTATGAACTTGAAAGTTTTGGAACGCTTCTTAGCTGACCAGCTGCTGGCACGTGCATGTGTGTTAGTTGGGGTCACACGCACAAAGCAGCTGGGTCAAACGGCAACAACAAGAACAACAGCAGCAGCAAATTGAGGCAACTTTTGAATTGTTGTTGCTCAGCAGCTGCCACCAATAGCAAGTGTTTAGCCAACTTGCATATAGATACTAGTACATTTATTTTATTTACCTTTAAACACACACAGACAAGCGCACACACTTACACAAGCACCTACAAGCCATAAGCGTGTGGATCAGGACATCAGTCAGTCAGTCAGTCAGTCAGTCAGCAAGAAAAAGCAAGAAAAACAAGCAGAGCTAGAGCGACGCAGCGAAATGAAATGAAAACTCAACTCACAACAACAAATTCACTGTCAATGTTAACATTAACACACACATTCACACACACACGCACACTCATTCACAGATACACTAACAAACATAGATCTAGTTCTTATGTACTAATGATAAATAAATTTCACTACCTTCTGCTTTTGTTGTTTGATGGTTGTATTGTTGTTTTTGCTATTTTTACTTTTATTTATTTTTTTTTGCCTTTGTATTGCACAAATTGCCGCCCGTAGCATGCGCAAAGTGTAGTCTTTTCTTTTTATTTTATTACGATTTAATTCATATTTTTATGACCATATATATACATATACATCATTTGCTTGCTTCACTTTCAGCTCTCAATTGTTTAAATTCACACAAAAAAAAGCACTTTATTTAAAAAAAAAAAATAATTCACATATGCTTAGTTGTTTTTATTTTTCCTCAATTTGTTCTATGGAATTTTGGCAATTTTCCTTGTAATCGAAACGCACATATGTATATATGTTTGGGCAATTTTCATTACTGTTAGTTTGCTGGCTGGCCAAATCTAAATGTTGATTTCGGAATTGCAACTATTTTATAAAAAAAAAAACTGGAGCTTAGTAGTTCTACTATTTGAAACACGCCGTCAGCGCGAGCAAACGACGCACGCACGACAAGGACGTCCGCCGCACGAAACTCAGAGCCTTGTCTGTGCTGGCTAGGGAAAATGGAAAATGGATTTTCCTGTGCTGTGCTGTGTGCTATATGCCGTTTGCGCTGATTGCTGACACGGCTAAGCGCTGCCAGAGCGACAATCTAGAAGAGAGCGCAGCACTGAGAGCGCAAGTGCCAGACCACGGCGCATGTATAGCTCAGCGTGCGCTCCACTTGCCACATAAACCTACATACATACATATGTGCATGTGTACATATACACAGTTCGGTATCTAGTGTAGGCGAGCCAGTGTCTATGTGTGTAACGGCATGGTGGAAGTTATGGCAACACAATCAGCAGAAAAGAGTGCTAGCCCTGGAAGCAATAACGGGAAATTGGCGCACAGTCAGCAACAGCGGTCGGCAGAGGCATAGCTGCGTCGGCAGCTGGCAGCGCTTAGGGCGGATGCGTGCTGCTAGCTTACGTCGGCTGCAGACTGTTAAATGCCCGCACTCAATACACGCTCACGGCATCGCAGCAGCGCCTCACCAAGAGAGAAGCAGTACAGTGGACTCTGGACTAACACGATGGACTCTGGACAAATGGAAGTGCTTCAAGGACTTCAAACATCAAAAATGATGGTCTCTACTGCAGCCTCTCGCCTCTGTCACTCATACTTAAGCTCAATAATACGACATTGCTGCGTTTGTTTAAACAAGTGTGAACTAGCGCCATCTAGCGTGTATGATAGCGCCACCACGCAACACAACAAGCCTCTATTAACTTGCATGACTGAAATACGAGTGAGCGATAAGTATACGTTAACTGCACAGCCGGGTTTTGGTGTTCCGAAAACGTGAAGTCACAATCAAAGTGTTAATAAAATCAGAAAAATCTTTGTATTTTCATGCAATGTGTCTTTTCATTTCGAATTCAAACATATCGATCAAAGATCTTGCATCAAATTTTCAATTTTTTAATTACAAATAGCTTTTATAACAGCAGCGTTTACCGTGTGCATCCTATCTGCAATGAATCAGTTGATATTCTATTCCAAGTTTCTAGTAATGCCCAAAGTTGATTTGATATTTTTGGTTGGACGATTTGTGACGTCACATTAGGGGGAGGGGGCTGTCTAAATGTGACTATTTGCGACAAGGGGGGAAGGATGCAAGGTTATTAATCTTCAAAATTTTGGAAACGTAATTTATGAACAGCCCCAAATACCAAATGAAAATGAGTTGGGCAATCTCACTTCAACCTTGGTTTGACCCGAGGACTACCTTAATTGTGTAAAGACACTTCTCGCTTTTGAGCTTAAGCCACAGGCAAGACGAAACTCCCCGAAGAGCCTCAAACATTAAATTCAGCACATAGCCGCTCAAAAAAAGAAAGTCTTTACAGACTACCCGTGGCGCCAGTTTAGACTCCTAGTAGAGTTTCATACCCGAAGGTACAACAAATTCGAAACTCCTAACAGCTTCCAGGTTTGCTACACCTATATTTCAATGGTTTGTCATTGAACGCACTAGCCGCACACGAGGATTTCTGTTTGAGCAGGTCCTCAGAGAAATCAGGTCTCGCGAATCACACCCCCCGATGACTTGAAACGTGCTGGGTTTTTAGCTTCAATGTGAGACTGAAGATGTTTTACATCAAAAATCTGACGTATATTAGAGCTGGCAAACTATCGATAGGGACGCAATTCGATATTTTCGATAGTTTTAGGATAAAAAAAATTCGATAGTAACGATAGTACCACCTGTTCTCAAAGATTCGATACTATCGATGGTACTATCGGATTTTCCTACCCTTTTTAACCTTAGCCGCTTAGCGTATGTGGTGAAAAAAAAACATCAATAGTGAGACACAAAGGAAAAAAACGATATATCGATAGAACTAGCTACAGTTTTGGATCTCTAATGTATAGGTATGCAACAAAAAAAAGCCTATGTCTAAAACATACCTTTTTCGGTAAATTTCCGGTAGCTGATTTCGAATCCGGAAACCATTTTGGATTTTCGTGCACCGTTTTCGAGCTATCGCTAGTTCGAAAAAATTCGAGATTTCGAAAGTTGCGAAGTCAATAAATTTCATATAATTGGTTGCGATTAATGCTTCATTGAAAAGAATAAACTTAACGAATAATTTTGTTATTCTAGGTACTACTGTACACGTATTGCTCGCCGGCTGTGCCTTCGGCTTCGGTATGAATGAATTTGATTGTTGTTTCTATACATTTGGCGTTCTCACTCGTTTGCGGCCGACAGCGACGCAGCCTCGTATTATTACTTCGGCAAAGGAGCTCGTGTTGATTACATCGGCAACGGTAAAGCCGAAGCCAAAATGAACGCCTCGAGTACATTAGCATTTGCGTTCGCGTCGACGTCGGTGCTGACTCTCGCCGAATTTTCATTTGAGCTTTTCAACTTTAGCTAGAATTGCAGTAGCTGGGAGCTGCCAACAAATTTTCCATGAAAAATTCCATATGATTTTCTTGCTGTTTATTTCGCTTATTCGTTCGCTTTCGCGTTCGTTTGTTCGTTTGTTTGTTTGGTTGCTTGTTTGTTTGTTGTTGTTGCTTTGGCCAGTTTCTGCGTCAGACGCATTTGTAGCCTTCAATATTTGCTCTCCGTAGTTGTGTTTAGCAACTACGTGCCGTATACTTAATGCACACACAGCCAGAACACTATGGGCAGAACAGGGCTGAATTTTATTTAAACAAAACTCGTGAACTAGTAAACTAAAGCTCACTTGTAAACTCATAAAGCTATCATCAGCAGTCCCTGAGTAGAATTGGGGCATATGTGTTGTTAGCGTAATGTTACTATGAAAGATCCATGCACAACAATTTAGACGAAATGACAACTTAAACTTATAAATTAAGTCTTATTCAATATTAAAGTGTGAGTTGAGTAGTAAGTAGCAGGCTCTCTCTAGAAAATAAGACCATACTCTACAAAAGTGTGGTAATGCCGACTTGGTATTATGGCGTCCAGGTCTGGGGAACCGCAGCAAAAACGAACTTAAAAAAATTCCAGACCATGCAAAACAGGGCACTACGGGAAATTGCGGACGCTCCGTGGTATGTCGGCAATCGCAATCTGCACAAGGACCTCGGCGTTCCTTTCATGGGTGACTTAATAAATAGATTGAGTGGCCGGTATGAGGATCGATTAAGAGTTCACCCAAATTCCCTTGCCTGCGCCCTGGCCGGTCATAGACTAAGGAGACGATTGAAACGCCTCCATCCATGTGATCTAAGAAGTCGACAACCGATAGAGCAGCATCAGTTTTGTAAAGTTTGGACACTCTGCAGTCACGTTTTGGCTGCGGTTCATCAAGCTTGAACGTCATACTTTCGGATTGGTACAGCTATTCCATTTTTGAAAGAGCGCCTCTTTGAGGGAGTCCAGCTTTGATTGAGAGCTTTTTGGAGGGCCGTGTCTTTTGCGGAATCCGAATTGGTGACTCGGGAGGATTGTCGGCACATTTTAATTTCCTACCTCCGTTCCGTTTTTATGGACAATTTTCCTTAATATTAAATATTGTAATGTAAATATTGTATCCTATTAGAGTTATAATATTAATTAAATAATAGAACTTAAATTTAACAATCTGCCATAGATCACACTATTAAACACTTAGTGTGTAGCGATTAAGAATTATGCCTTAGTTTTAGCAGGCTGATTGCCATTAATAATAAATATAAAAAAAAAAGAAACATTTTTATTTAAGTGCTACTATTCGTATACGTAATATAAGTTTATTATGTTTACAAATGTATAAATCTTAATAAGACTCAAGCAACTAGTTATCAAATACTTATTAAAGATAATTTCTGCAAGAGTACAATAGTAACTAGATTCGCACGGTAGTCACACACCGCATAATAAAAAACAACAACAATACAGCTTATTACATAAACAAATGTTGCATCTTCTTATTTGCACTTATCGCGCAGAATTTCAAAATTACAAGCTCGTTTTAATATGGAGCTTGTTTACCGGGTCAAGTATCTAAAACTCGATGGTATATTGCAACGAGTTACAGAGCCAAAGCGGAGCTAGACACAAATCTTACAGCGAATCGAAACCAAAGTGAACTTGATTTTAAACTCAATCCGAAAGTAGAAACAAAGTCAGGATCATAAGCAACACCGAAGTTCATGACGAAGCGAAACTTAGCTGTGTGTCTTATGAGTGCTATGACATCTTACCAACTTCTGATGTGGAATAACTCAATGCATTGACATTGTTGATAATGCACAAAAACATAATAATTGTGGAGAACAGACAAATCCATTAAAAAAAGCACTACAAAAGCAATTATTAGAATTTCTGAAATATTATTTAATGCATTGTACTTTCACAACTAAGATGAGAAAGTCCAAACCTTCCGAAAAACATTGAACCGACACTTAATTGAAGTTAGGGTTTATCTAAATCGGGAGTAAAGGTCTCGAGTTAACATTTGCTGACTTCACAACTTTCGAAATATCGCATTGCGTTAATTTGAAAACCGTGCTAGAAAGTTCGAAATGGTTGCCGGATTCGAAATGAATCGTAACCCAAATTTACTGCAAACGATATATGTGTTTAATTACTTTATTTAGGTTTGATTAAAAATTGAAAAGTGTGAAAGTTGTAGTTGGATTTCAGAAAATATTGTCATATACAAAATAAAGCATTTTACGCTCTAAAACTTTTCGCAGACTCAAAATTATTTAAAATCACCTGAAATACCGTTTTACAGTTAACCGATTTTTGCAATCTACGACCTTGAACAACTTGAGACGCTTTTCGAAATGGAATTCATTATGGCTTTTGGAAATTTCATGAAATGCCAAAATTTACATTGTCACCAAGTTCTATCTTATTATTTTTCTAATCCAAGGATTAAAACTTATTTGAGTCCTTTCTTATATAGTTATTCTTTGGAGGTGTCATCATAACTTCTTTGATTTTCCCAGCAATGAAAATATTTTGAAAGATTCAGTTTTTTACCTCATTTCGAAAATCAATTTTCAGTTATCAAAATCTAGCTTAATATTAATTTATCAATAACTCGATAACTAATCGGGATTTCTGCCTGTGTGGCTATCTTCTCTAACAAATCTATAAAAATCTTGAATATGCAAGAGTTCGAAATAAAAGTGACTCTCCTATTTTCCCTTATGTATGTATACGAAGTTATTCTTCGAAATTTATCATTGTCATTATCTGTCATATTTATGACCAGCTATTTTCCAATTTTAGTTGGTTTTTAACAGCTATGAAGGGTCTAACCTTTATTTGGTGTGCTCGGAGATTTTTTTGCAATCGAAAAAATGTGGATCAAAGAGTCTGTATTCAATGTTGTGTGAAAGAAAAACCTAAGCGCTCCAACGCAATGAGCATGAAACATGTAGCAAAATTTATTCCGAAATTGCAAAATTTTAAGCAAAAGAACCGTCGGTTGAGTATTGTTCAGGAGCTGTTGAATGACGTCAACCCCGATACAGATGTGCTCAAAATGGTTAAAACTGGTGACGAAACATAGATACTATATAATTTTGACGGCGAAACCAAAACGCAATCAACTCAATGGAAGCGGCCAGAAGAGCGAAGACCGGAAAAAAGCACGGCGAGTTTGGCGGTACTTGCCAAAAGATCGTACGATCAATACGGTATATTACTTTGAAGTTATACACCATTTGCGTGAAGCAATACGAAGAAACCATGGCTGTCACGATAATACATATATCGTGCTTGTTCGTGATTTCTTGCCCAAAAACAAGACCGTAATTATGCCTTAGTCACCGTACTCACTGGACTTGGCCGCTTGGAACTCTTCCTGTTCCCAAAACTGAAAGAAGCCATGAAAGTATGGCGTAATGCCACGGCTCAGATGGCCCAGATCCATACCAAAAAGCTTATATAAGAGTGCTTCGAGCATTGGTAAAAGCGAAAGCTCCAACTGTATAATATCTGAGACGGATATTTTTGAAAAGGACAAAATAGATATACCTATAATAAAAAGTCTAATTATTTATTGAATAAAGCTCAATTGTCCGGATATTCCAGGTGCATACCAGCATTGTCAAATCATAGTCCTTTATACGTTTGGGATAGTCGTTAACTTTCGTGGTTGTCAAGTAGCTTTCATTGGAATCGGAGGCCCGTAAAGTATTCCTATGAATACCACAATATTAATATTAATAGGGAGTAGTGAACTGCGGTCCTTAGAATCTTTCGTGTCCCAAATCAAACATAAAGCTCCCCCAATAGTTTTAGCGCTGAGATGTATCTTAATATCTCGGATGGTTATAATTAGGCTACATAAGAAGTCTATACCAGTCTATGTGCAGTTAGGCCAGTGTGTCGCACACGGCAGGCATATGCCGCGACGATTCCTCTTTCTGATCGCAAAACATACAGGTGTGCAGCTCCGGTAAATCAATCGTAATCAAACTCATCAAACTGAGGTCGAAACACAGACTTCCTCCAGCTTTTGAGAATCTACTGCTCATTAAAAGAAGGCTCAGGCGACAGCTATGTCGTATACGTGATCCACTAGTGAACAGGGTTTATCGCATGGTGTCTTATAGAGCTAACAAGCTACTGTTACTTCAAAATTAGGAGGAAAATGATTTCCTACTATCAAATGCTTCCACTGATACTAGTTGGAAAACACTCGCTGTGGACGCTAGCTAAAAAATCCCCTAGAGAAAGAGCTGAGGCTTTTGCTGTGGATTTGCAGAAATGTTACCAACTGTTTAATAGCAACTCGACAAGCAGGCAAAGGAAGGTCCAGCTCGTACTCGACAGTCCAGAGCAGTTGTGTCCTCCTGTTGCTCCTATAACAACGGAGGAAGTCTTGGAATACATTAAAGAGCTAAATACAAGAAAGGATCCAGGAGAAGATGGCCTAGACAACAAGGCAATGCCAGCCAAAGCAGTGCTGTTTTTGGTCCTAATGTTCAATGCTGTGTTGAAACTGGGACATGTCCCAACCAGATGGAAGAAAGCAAGGATCTTGTTGTTCATAGAAAGCATAAAAGACGAAATCCCTTCTTTACAATTTGGTTTCCGAAAGTCACATGGAACACCAGAAGAATTGCATAGGGTAGCAAATTTAATACTTGAGAGCTTCGAAACGAAGGAGTACGTGGTGGCGTACTTGGATATTATACAAGCTTTTGACAGAGTTTGGCATAATGGTCTCCTCTATAAAATTCTATGCAGTGGGCGTTGGAAACAAAGGACGTTCTATGTGAGAGTACGCAAGGAGAGGCTCTATCAGGTTCTGAATCTGATGCCGATTCCACCAGAACACAGGCCAACCTGAATGACTTGCAGAAATAGAAAAATGACCCAATCGCTGGAACATTCAGCTAAACGGTGAAAAATCAACGTTCACGTTCAGGAGAGGCCCTATCGGTAAATGGGAATATTATCCCAATTAAACAGCACATTCCTAACTTGGCATTCAGCTCGACGCCAAATTTACCTTGGATCAACACATATCAAGATCACGACGAGATGCAGGGCAAAACTGCCAATAATGAAATGTATGCTATTCAATCAAAGCAAGTTGTCAATAGAAAGCAAAATTCTTCTTTACAATAATACTTTAGTCCTTATTCCAACTTAACCGTATGCCATTCAAGTTTGAGAAACCGCAGCCAAAACTGACTCTGGACTGCAGAGTCTCAAAAACTTTACAAAACAACACATTACGAAAAATATGGCATATACGGAACAGAAATCTCCACAAAGATATGGGCGTACTTTTTTGTTTTAGTGACTTCCTAAACAATCTTAGCAGAAGATACGAGAATCGCCTAGTAACACACCCAAACTCATAAGACTGTGCCCTATTTACTACTAAACCTTTGACTGCCATCGAGGGCGGATGTTGTATCAAACAATAAAATATTTTGGTCAATTTTTTTTGTGGAAATTAAAACTTTTTCGGGTGCTCCTCTGGCAACCGCAATTGCCAAATGTATTTGCATAGTTACAAGCGACACGGAGTTTTTAAAATCTGAACGAGTGCGAGTGCGACGGTTCCTTGCCAGCGCGAAGCTGTGGGGTGCTCCACTGAGTGACTCCAACTGTCCACCGCCAGTGCTCATAGAGACCTACCAAATCCTCTCGGGGTGATCACAGACAAATCCAAAAGTGTAGTAGCGATTCATAAATCCACAAACCGTGGTCGGGCACTAAAAGTGACTAAGCCATTGAGCTTGAAAAAAATTAGAAACTGAAAACTTAACTTCACTCTACTCCATTGAGAGTTGAGCTCGTGACAGTGTTTTTTTTAGCTAAGCCTCAAAAATAAAAAATAAATTGGGATTCGAACTCAAAAAGAAAAAAGTATAAAATTCGAGAAAGTAACTTTCATCCACTGGGAATTGAGTTGAACTCGTGACTTTGTGATTTTTTGGCTAAGCCTTAACCCACTAAGCCACTGCTTGCGAGGAGCAGAGTCTGCCAAAAGTGCATCTATCGCTTTAACAACTAGTGCATTTAAAACTGAAAAAAAAAAATAAAATAAATTGTGTACACCGGGATTCGAACCCCCGACATCTCAAGTTTGAGGCTGGTGCTTACACCCCTAGGGTACAGCTTGGTAGATAGTCTTCAAATGCTGCAGCCATTAGTCCCAAAAATTAAACTAACTTAAATCAATATGGATACTTGTGACGATCAATTTAGTTCGGCAGCAGCAAATGTCGTTGCTAATTATAACATTTGATTGGGTCAATCAGTAACCGAACTACCCAAGAAACCATTGACGCCTTCCTGGAAAATCGTGCCAGTAGAAAATAAGTCCATCGTTAGCAAACGGGCTCCCCCGAAGCACATCGCAAAACGTCGAAGACAGACCTACAAGCTGCCAGCACAAGGGCAGCTGCAAGTCGCGCAAATCGATTTGCTGCCCTGGGCGCAGCTTTTGAAAATGCGCTGAACGACCCCGAAAACTTATCCGACGAGATGAATGAGCCAACTGAAGCCTAATGTAATGCACAGAGATTCTTTGCGAATTATAGCTGGCGATGTACCAACATACAGAGCCATAGTAAATAGACTGGACATCCTCGGAGCAGAGTTCCATGTCTATCAGCTTACTAGCGAACGCGCGTATAGAGTGGTCCTCAAGGACCTGCACCACTCCACAAGCCAAGAGAACATAAAACAGCAACTGACACAGTTAGGCCACTCGGTCCGTTACATTCACAACCCGAAAGGCAAGCGGGATGGGTCAAGCCTTGACCTATTTTTCGTGGATTTGGAACACAGTCAACAACAAAGAAGTATTTGGCGTAACTACTCTTTGTCAAAAAATAGCTATTGAAAAGCTCCTTTCCGATGCGTGAAATGCGGGGAAAATCACGCCATTCTCTGACTGTGTCAAGCCCTTTGACCATCCAGCGACCTATGCTCACTGCCAAATGCCGGATTCGGCAATTACAAAGGCTGCCAGATCTACCAGCGCCTTTCGAAAAGGACCTGATCACCGCCAACCACCGGAAGCCAGAAGAGGCCAGACAACTTATGATCTTCCTCCGTTGGAAATTTGTAGCATCATGACAGACGCAGCTGGATTTCAATCATTTTTAAAACATAGATGCACATAAACATGACGCAAACCTCTGTCAAGTTTCCGTTTTGCTTTATGGCTCTGCAGATGATGCCCTTGGAGTGTATGAGCGGAAAGTACTCCGTACGTTCCTTGACCCTTTACACGTTAACAACTACTAATGCGGCTATTTAAGGAAGGCGACAAACGGGCAGGCCAACTCGCCGTTGGAAAGACGTGGTAGAGAGCACTCTAACTACCTTTGGTATCACCGATTGGAGAAGGCGCGTACACAGCGGAGGCACCTAAAGGAGTGCTCTACATCAGGCCGTAAGCCAGTAAAGGGTTGTTATGTCCAGTTAAGAAGAAGAAGCACAGGTTTTCCACATAATTTAGTATACTTGAGCCTACTTCTCAGTTAATGAACTGAACAATAGGAAACTTTATCAAATGCCTTGGAAAACTCAAAGGGCTATGACTGGCATGTACATTTTGAAGACAATTTGGCACTACTTAACAGGTAAGAAAGATTCGCAGATCTTACAAGTTGTGTTCTTTTACTCAAATCTGCAATTTTAAAACAATATTACATTTTATGATTTGTATATATAGCTGTATAATTTCAGTTGTTTTTATTTTCAGAATTCAAAGAGTTTTTACTTTTTTTTTTCTTCGTTTTTTATGCTATTTGCTTTTGTTATTATTTGTTTTTAAAGACAACAAGAAATATATTCAATAAGTATAATAATTAAATATACATACAATAATATTTGCTTATTTCATGTTAATGTTGCACGTAGAATGGAAAGGGATTATATTCTGTTTTGGAGATCCTGCCTAGAGTGTGTTCAAGACTCGGTAAGCCGAAGTTAAATGTTATTTTTAAATTTAATTTTTTGCATTTTTTATAATTGCCAAATATGTGTACAACTTATATACACAATACATTGATATAAAGAGCTCGTTTGTTTAACTTTTTAACCTCAATTGGCAAACTCAATAGAAAGTACTGTGCAGGTACAACTCATACATACAATACATATATATATACTTAGATACATAATACATATACTTGACTTATTTTAGTTGTACTTTGTATATAAATTATGAATAATTTTCGAGTATTTGAATTGAAGAACAAAAACTTTTCAAAAATATAACAATGAAAAAGATTGAGAATGAAATTGTTTAATTTAAATGTTATACATACACTCACACACGCTCACATATACATACATAAGACATACACTATCTATACATAAATGTTATATTTTTTCGGCACTTAATCTATACCCTATACTCACACACACACACACACACACACACACACACACACACACACACACACACACACACACACACACACACACACACACACACACACACGTACACTGGTAAAAATTGTTTAACTATCATTTTCGCTTTAAATATTCCAAGTAAAAATATGTAAATGTTATACATTATATATATTTTAACACATTGTATGCAAAAATTAATACTTTTTGTAATGTTTTTTGTTGCTGTTGCTTTGGTTTATTTTTTTGTGCACACATTTGATTATTATTTTTTTAAATTTTATTTCCATATGACAAACTGTTAAATGTTGTTTTTCTTTCGTTTTCAATCAATTTTCTACATAACGTTCAATATAATTTTGTGTACCTTTTGTTTTCTTATATTATTGAAGTATATGCATACATAATTTGTTGTTTTTTTTTTTTTTCAATTTTTAGTTAACTATGTAAAAAATTATTAAATAAATGTATATAATGTACCATACATATAGCACGTTTTATATAATATGTATAAAGTTTATTATTTTTGGATTTTTTTGTTTTTTTTTTTTGTTTACCTGGTACATTTAAATTCAATTTCTTTGTTGCTATTTTTCAACCTAACTCTAAATTTTTAATTTACTTGAACTTTCATGTCTGTTATTAGTTTTATCTAAGCCAAATTTCACATGGCCTTCAACTGGCTGTCATTGCTTACAATTGTTATCCGATAAGATCGAGAATCGATATACTTATGTGTTTATATGCATACAGACACCTTGTATATAGTCGTCTGTTTAGCTTGTGTTAAATTTATATTTAAGTCTTCTACATTATCGCATAAAGTTAGAACATTGCTCGATCGCGCGCTGTCAGCGTCACATATAGGAGGGCGAGGACTTACGTGATCGGGATCGGGGCTTTGAGGGGCTTTTAAGGCTGTGACGGGAGCTGCTACGCGGTTTAAAGCTGCGATCATTCCAAGGCTCCGAGACGCGACCGAACCAATGTATCAAATCCATGACCTCTAACTGTAAGACACAATTGAAATGTTACTGAAATCAGTCAAGTTCGCGGACTTGTTTTCGACTTACCTGTAAGGTCTGCGGCAATTCCTTAAACATTTCACACTTGGTAAGTGTGGCATGTTGTGAGAGAAACGATAGACAGTTAGACTTCAGTGCTGTGGCTGTATAGCGATCGGCAATTCCCAGCAAGCAAACCACAGAGTCTTCATCGATAAGCGAGTTCAAGGTATTCTCGCACAATTCCTGTTCAAACCAAGTCAAGCGTATTTGTAATTAGAAGCAGTCGTGAACACTTGTGCTGAGTTCACTCACCTTTAGATCATCAATAGAATAGCGATCGGCCAGCAGCATAAGCTCGCATATTTGCTCAGCTCCCACGGTCTTGTCAATGGGTGCGCCATATAGATACAGCAAAAGGCGACGAAAGATCACCGGCGAGGTATCCGTTATAATCACTTTTCTGTGGAAAGCAAGCAAGTCATAGCTAGCTAAAACTTATATGACTCTAAAGAGTTGCGATGAACCCACCTATTAATGGATTCCTGCATGCCCGACATAAGTGCCTTTTTGAACCACTCGCAACGCGCAGCCACAATCACACGATGCGCCTTGAAACTATGCACTTGCAACGCTACTGCACCGCCAGCTGAACCACTGCGCGCAGTGGTTACAGACTGTGTGCTCTCCAAAGCACCTGGAGTTACAGCCATGTTGGCACTGCTTGTAGAAGCGTAGGTATGCACCTCGAACTCCATGTCGGCCAACTGTGCTGAGTGAAGCAGGCGCAAAGCATTCTTGGAGAGATTGCTGTTGGCAGCAATGGGTGGCTCGCATAGATGCCGTATGAGATTCAGCTGTTAGATGTGGGAACAAAGAGTGTTGGTTAAGCATATCCGTGTCAATAAATAATATGCCAGCACCTTAATGTTTTTATAGTCGTAGATGTGCTTGCGCTCGAGAGACAAAGTGTTCACATTACTCAAGCCTAAATTGTTTTCATGATCGGCCAGATTAAGCTCATGTTGCAGCATATTGGAGTGCTCCAATAGACCCAGCTCGATGAGCGACTGTGTGAACTCCTGCTTGCGCACTAGTTTGCAAATATGATTGAGGGCATCTCTGAGCGCGGATTTGTGATCCAAGAGTTTCACTATAACCCCATTCTGTGGAGTACAGTCAACAGTTACAGCTACTGAAAAGGCGTAAATCGAGCTTGCTTACAATTTGACTGGTGGCTAGCTTGAAGCAGAACTTAAACTCCTTCCAACCGAGTTTATCATCTAGGCGATCTGACAGATTCTCTACTATAAATATATAAGCAGGTATGTCCAAAATAAGCTGTTCCAAATTTTGATTAATTGTGCTGCGTTTGCTCAGAAAGTCCATGTCGCAAAAGGTGCTCCTGTGAAAGCAATAAAGGCATAGAGTAAAGCAGTAACTGAGAAAATAAATCCGTCTAACACACAACTCACTTCTTGTCCTTGATGATGTCCAAGGCAGCGGCAATACGTCCATAAATGTCCCTCATCTTACGCACCTCATACATATAAAGCACAAACTTGAGATCGTTTTCCGCCGAGCTTAGACGCTGCTTCTCTGTGGGATTGTCATAGAGCGTCAAGCCTACGGGTGGACCACGTCGAGGTCGTGGCGAAAGTGGAGGCTGGCTGAAAAGTGTGGCAGCACCAGGAGCGCTACCCTCAACGTCCAGCACACTGACTGCCACATTGGCACTTATGAAGCTATTATGCTGCAGCTGCATGGCAATTACGTCATCAGTTTTGTGCTGCATAGATAGATCCAGATGTGAGCACTTCAAGTCCTGCGAAGGCATATAGATAAAGAGAGTGAGAGAGATAGAGCGAGAGAGAGAGAGAGAGGTAGAAGCTGATAGAGTTAAGCAGCCAATTCACTCTGTCTGACTGATTTTGGTCTAATGCTACTCAAAACTAACTTTGCACATGGTTTCTAATGAATTTTTGATTTCCTCTATCACAGCAGTTAAAATCAATAAATTGGATTCAATCTGCAAAGAAGAAGACAATATTTGAGTGCTGTATTTGGGTTGTGCAAAATAAAGTTATTAAACTTACTTCAGGTACTAGATAGTTAACCAGCTCGGCCTTCTCCTCTGGACTAAGGCCCACGAACACACTTAAAACATTGCGCAACAGTTGCTGCGTCTGTGACATGAAGATGGGGATACGGGTACGCACATACTTGACGATTTCGTTTTTCTGATAGCGCGCCATATTGGTGGCATCCTTAATGAAGATATTGCAAAACTGTAGCACTTTGGCACATCCTATGGATCACAACAAAACAAATAAACACACTTGAAGTAAGCTAAAAGCAAATGTGAGCTTACCGATTGCGCCTTCGCGCAAAGCATCCTGAAAAGTGGCATAGAGCTGGGCGGGTTCATGTGAAATGGTAACAGGATTAATGGACTGTATAACACTATTGAGTATGCCATGCAAGTCCATGGTGATATTCACGACAACTATATGGATTTGAGGGTAGAAAGTGGTAAAGGTTTGGTCATATTATTGACTAGAACTACTTACATTTCTTCAGGCGCATTAGCCTCAGGTACTTGCGTGTCGGCTCGACTAGCTTGATTAGAGATGGTTGCGTCTCAGCGAAATTGATAAGCTTCTCGCAAACATCCTCCTCGAGCTCAGGCAGCAGTGACTCCGTATACAGCCAATGCAGTATGGGATTAAGTAAAAACATGGGCAGGTTATAGAGCACGCCCACGGGCGTTAAAGGTGACGACGGTGGCGTATCCATAGAGCTGGGAAATGGCGATGGACTACGTGCACGATACGGGGACAGCGGTGGCCGGCGGGTACTACATACAGCAGAGGCAGCGCCCAAACTGCCACCCAAAGCACCGGATGTGCCGCCCATATCACCTGTGGGCTGTAGCATCAGATCTTGGCAAAAGTTAAATATATTCTTGCAGTGTGATTGCGCTGTTTCGAGATGTGAGTCTGAGTGCGAAGTGGGTGGAAAGCGGCGCATGCCACCACCTTCTACGCTGAGCAGCGCATTGTTAATGCCGCCGCCATTGCTGACGGACTGAGACTCACTGGCATTGCCATTACTTAGGCAATTGAAGGAGCTGGAAAAGTGATGTATACGTTGTCCGCCAAGACCCGGCAAAGCCAGACTATTGAAGTCACAAGGCGGCTGTAAATAAATGGGCGAAAGGTTCAAGCGGGGCAGCGACTTTTGCTGTACGTCGCAACTGCCACTGACCACAGGCGCCACCGATATGCGTATGGGGTTGGGCGTCGTGGGACCGCTATAGCAATGCTTCGAAATACGACCTGGTGCCGGGGTTAAATTAGCGCACATGCTGCAGTCGAAGCCGTTTAGCCGTAAAATGGAAGCATGCACGGGATATTCTAGGCCGCAAGCGCTCTTAACGACTACATCGCTGAAATATGTCTCTTGCAGGGCCTCGCCAAAGGAGAACTGTTTCTCCTGGCCAGCGGCCTGACCATCCTGCAGGCGCTTGCACTCGACGGCGTACCAATTCTCACAGTTGAGCACTAGCGTGTCAGTCGGAGTCAGCGTGTTAGTCTACGAGGAAGAGAGAGTTTAGTAAGTTACCAAAAGGATGAGCTATGTTTTGCTTACGCTGAACTCAATGCTGTGCCCAGCAAAGGCGCCGAATATGAGCCGCGGATTGGCCTCGTGTACATCGAATGTCTCGCAACTAAATAGAACACTTGCCGAGTCACAGCAAGTGCCGCAGTCTTTTATTTCAGGAAGTGGACTGACCAAGTCATTGTACCAGGTAATATCACTGGTATCGTCCAGTCGGAATTTGATGCTGGACGCATAACATTGGTTATATTACGAATTTGATCAAATACATTGAGTGCGCCTAACTTACCCCTCTAGTCCGGATAGCTCGCGTTTGCCTTCGAAGGTGCAGGAGACAATCTGTGTGTAAAACCAGTTATATGATAACCATGTGTGAGTGTATAAGGTAACTTACCTCCCAGGTGCCTAGGAATGTGTGCTCCAGCGCCATAGCAGCTTACTTACTGGCAAACTGCGCTTGCTTTTGATTAACACTTATTATTTTGTTTATTGGAAGCCATTGGAGCGAACATTTTGTCGTGTTGCTCCGTATCCCCTGGCACGGCAATTCCAATTGAAAATTTTATAATACAGCGATATGCATTTTGTATACAAACCAGGCAGCGAGAACGCGCACCAATCTGTACTTATGTATTTTCGTGTGGGAGAGTCTTTGCGTGTGTATGAGTGTGTGTGTGTGTGTGTGTTTGCGATTATACCAGAAAAATTTTCACAGCAAATTTCGGATACGATACGTTTACGTTCTTAAAAAAAACGCTGAGGCAACCGAAATTTGACAGCACTTTCTAACGATTTACATTTTGTACTGCAGCCTTTTAGGCGCTTATTTTATTTCGATTTAATAGTAATATGGATTTCCCTATTTTGTTATAACTGCGCGGCCGCTGCTGTTGCTTCTGCTGCTGCCGCGGCTGCTGCTGCTGCGGCCGTCGCTGCTGCTGCTGCTACTGCTGCTGTTCTGCTCTGCATCAATTTTTACGGTCTCGCTCACGCACCCACACACGCATACAGCGAGAGCGAGAGAAACTTTAAGCGTAGCGCCTGTCACTGTCAGCGCAGTATAAAAGACTACTGTCAAAGCTGTGAGCTTTTACGCTTAAAGCTTTTCAAAAGCTTTTTCCTAAAAGCTTTACTTCAGGCTTCACTGGCGACAATTGACAATTAAAATGGCGACCATTGCAGTAAATAGCGTTGCCACTAAACACTAGCTGATGACAAACAGCTGTTTTCTGTTTACTTTACAACGCAAAAGCTTCTCAATTCAAAATGCAACAAAAATTTATTATTATTACGTGTTCATTTGCTAACAAAAATCCATTCGCATGCGAAACTATTAATTAAAATTATGCAGTTACAATTATATGGCTGGCTCTAAAAGTTCTGGAATGCCTTTGTGGCCTGGTCACTGGTCAACTGTTCCAGCTGGCTGTCCTCGTAAATACGTATTTGATCACGGGCAATAAGGTCGAGCGGTGATAGCTGCACAAAAAAGAAAATTTCCAAAAATTATATGAGCATTTTACTAAATTAATAATCTGCTTACGCTTAACAAATGCTTGCAATCCACCTTGTAACCTTTAAACAAAGCAATGCGCTGCAGCGCTAATACACTGCGTATGCGTTGACGTGGTTCCAGTGTGAGCAAGCGCCTCAGCACATCCTGCTCCTCGTGCGTCAGTCGATTGACAGCGTCTGGCAGCAAGTCCTCGTCATCCAGAAGGCAACCGTTTATGTGGGCTATGGACGGCGCATTGGATATGCCATCAGCACAGCTGCTGTTGTCCCGTTGTTGCATCAAATGACGCTTGATGTTGGGGCACTGCAAGAAAGTGCGCAGTATATAGAATGTCTGAGGTACAATCTTAAGATCAGATTTGTGGCGCGGAAGTTTACATGCCTTTTATAGTTTTGTGCAATAAGGCAAATTATAAGATCCTTTTGCAATAAATTTGTGATTTCAGATATTAATTAATTAATTAAGGAGTTGGAAGAATTCCGTTAATTTGTGTATGTAGACCAATGTCACAGAGGTCAACCCAATGTTGCCCTTTTAGCGAAATACAGACCATTCAATGTGGCCTTAAACGTTTAAACAAGTTCAGACATTATCACAAGAACTTGATGCACAACCGAGCGGAGAGATATCGCTCCAAGGGATATCCACGTTTCGATTGGAGTTTTATTACTGGTTAACATTGCCATTTTTGGTCAAAAACTTCATTATCAAAACATTATCTTCAAGCCACTTTTTCGAGAAACTCGTCAAGCAAGTTTTAAGTCTATATCTTTTCTAGCTATATTTTCAAGCTGGCGCTATATATACGGTGCCGCTGTGAAAAATCCGGAATTGATTTTCTCTGATGAGAAGTAGAGAAATTTCGGATGTTCTCTTGTGCCTCAAAGCTGTTGAGTGCCAATATCAGTATATTTTCAGTTTTCACTAAAGGTAGCTATTTTGCTACTTTACAAAAGAATTACTGCAACTTCAAATAGTACTTTATTAACTTTTACAAGTATCTAAGATGTACATATGTTATACTATCTTACGGGGTACTGTCATCACATTGGTCATTCATACCCGGCATACACTTCGTAGGTATCGACCAGCAACTGCTGCACATCGGCTGGACAATCGGAAAGCCTTACACATTCATTAATATCCTGATCGAGCACATAATGCTCATTGCACACGCACATAACCAAACATTCCGGATGACAGTACATGGAACGAAACTCACACGTCTCTACACAACGTTGTCCGCATTCTGTAAATGTTTGATTGGCCGGACAGTTCTCCGGATTTGCATTGTTGAAGAGCAGCCAGAACAGCAGGAGCTCTAACAGGGTAATGCCGCAAATGAGCCAAAACGCTTGCACTTGGCGAATCATTGCAGTTGCATTGAAATTCGTTACAGTTGAGAAAAGTTTTTGAATTTTAACTCGTTTAATAAACCATGCAAATTTGCATTTCGTAAGTTTATAAAATCAAACCTACTCTACAATCGTTTGTAGAACTATGTGTTCGGGAACTGCACGTTTACACTGAAATAATGAGCTTTACTGAATTCCAATGAGTTCCATACACGAAAGGCAGAACAGACTCAATGTCACGAGTGTCTATTGTGTTGGCTTTGAGAATGGACTTCTATAATTTCAATCCGATTTGCTCGAAACCCGCCGCAGATTGAAGAAGTCTTTTTAACAAATCGTTTGACCACAGGCCAATGTGCTTAGGTAAAGACATCAAATTTACCTTTTTTTTGCCTGAATTTCAAGCACGTGCGCCTAAAAGAACAGGTTTAAGCCACTACACAACAAGATCTAGAAGCCGTAATTTCGGGTACAGTTCAAACTGGAAACTCGGTAGGCGATCTTGTGTAAATGAACCTGCCAATTTAGCCCGTACGGCCTGAGGAATCAGAAATTTAGCTTCGTTAGAAAAGAAAAACCGCATTGCAGATACTAGGCAGAATTGACAAGCTATCTCTAGGAAATTAGAGCATTCTCAACAAGAGCATAATAATGCCAACTTTGTATTATGGCATTCAAGTCAGACAATGCAAAACAAAACACAAATCTGCTCAAGGATCTAGGCATTCTATTCGTGGTTGACACGATAAACAAACTAAGTGGCCGTTATGAGAATCTTACGATCTCACACCAACTCCCTTGCCTGCGCCGTGGCCGGTTATAGATCAAGAAGACGACTATAAGGTCTCCGTCTATGTGTTCCCAAACATTGGCATTTAATTTAACAGCAGCAGTATCTTGTATCTCTTATCTCTATTGGCAAAACCGTTTTGGCTGTATGGACACGACCAATGCTCCTGATTGTTTTTGCCAAAGACACTTAGGTTCTGCAACACCTCCTTCAGCCTGTTACATACATGTCACAAATCTTTTTTTTTTATTAATGGCAATCAGCCTGCTAAAACTAAGGCTATAATCCAATATGTGTGTATGTATATTAACTTAATCGCTACACACTAAATGTTTAATAGTGTGGTCTCTGGCAGATTGTTAAATTTAAATTCTATTAAGTAATTATTATTACAACTCTAATAGGATGCAATATTTACAAAATTAAGGAAAAAGAGGTAGGAAATGACAATTCTCCCGAGTCACCAATTCGGATTCCGCAAAAGACACGGCACGTCCGAGAAAGTGCCCAGAGTTGTACAGCGGTTTCTCGACTCTTTTAAACAACGGCAGTGTTGCATTGAATCATTCATAAACGTTATGCAGTTTATTGTTCGTGCCTGGCACGAGGAAACCGCTTCTTCAAGGTCTCTACAAAGGAGGAGCTTTCCAAAGTGGGCTCAATCACCACTCCTATATACACTAATCAAAGGTTAATACGCATAAGTAACGCTTGACTTGTCCCCCGTGTGGTGAGTGGGTTAGAGAATACCACCTCAGCAGGTCAAAGCTTGTCGTATGAGGCGACTAACAATGACACTGGGTTCTTTCGAAATCAGTAGGCCTTAAAAGGGTTGTGCGTAGGGTTTGGGACCCACCACAATTCCAATGAAAGAATGTATTTACATCAGGCCGTAACCCGTTAACGGGTTGTTATGGCCAGTTAAGAAGAAGAACGCTTGATTTATTACAGCCACCCATGATGACGGCGCTGCCATACTATCCTTAGCATCCTCCGTACAAGAAGCCGCGGATGTCTTGCAGAAGAAATTGTAAAAAGTACGAAAATGAACCAATCGATGGAAAATTCAGCTAAACGGTGAGAAATGAAGCGTTGCACCGTTCTCGCTGAGGAGAGACACATGCCCCCCATTATCACTAAATGGTCACAAATCTATAATACCCTTTAGACTTTGTGTACAAGTTATAAAAATCAATTATTGAAAAAAGTATTGCATACTTTTAAGCGGCACCCAATATTCCTCTGAATTCGTGTGCTGTTAACTAACAGAGCAATGTTAACGGCTAACATCTTGTGTGCAAGATGTTAAGGCACACCTCCTTCAGCCTGTTACATACATGTCACAAATCTATAATACTCTTTAGACTTTGTGTACATAAAAAGCAATTATTGAAAAAAGTATTGCATACTTTTAAGCGGCGCCCAATATTCCTCTGAATTCGTGTGCTGTTAACTAACAGAGCAATGTTAACGGCTTACATCTTGAATCAGAACTGAAGTAGCATTTATGTTGTATGTACATATATATAGTATATGATTGTAACTTCATGTGCATAAATATTTATATGCTGCAATTATTTGCCGTTGGCTTGTATTAAATAAAATACAAACATATTTGGACAGTGTCTATAGGTTTAAATACTATTAATAAGCATTTTATGATCGGTAGAAAAACTCTTCCTTATCATAATGACTGTGCTAATTGGGGCTTGAGCCAAAGAACGCTTCATTTTCTAAAATTATTGCCATATAATTGGCCCGCTGCAGCGGATGTGTCCATGATTTATATACATATAAGCATTAGCAGCAGGATGCGTCTTTTAAATGGCCTCTAAAAATAGCTACAGCTAAACCGGCCTTTGGCCAATGCAATCTTATTTGTACAGATATATATATATATATATATATATATATACGTTTTTTCCTATAAAGAACTAGATATCCGCGACATAACTGCATTGGACGCTTACCCGTAGTGGAAACTATTTGTGACTGTACAAGTTAATTAAACATCCAAGAAGTGGCGACATCGCCGAATGCGTAAATGAGTTTATTTTGTTTGAAAAGACAAATTAAACCAACAAAGATTTCCATGGAATTGTAATCAAAGTTTGATGTGACTATTGAGATGATTCATTGAACGATTGTTTAGTCTGGTAACATTTGCACAAACACAAATTGAATACGAAACCGTTCAGCTGAAATAAACTAAAACTAATCGTTCAATCTGACCGACAACAACGATAAGACCGTCGAAATTTGGAACGCCGAGATTTGCATACTCTTACATGTCATTTGTGCCCTTTGTTCTTATGCCGACTAAAATGGTTTTATCTTCAAATAGGTTCAAAAAATTTAAACGTAACCGTAACTGTTAAACGATAGTAATCGATTATTTCTGCTCATTATTTGTAATGAAGGCGAAAAAAAGCTAAATCGGCTAATTTCAACTTTATCTTTCTCTATCTGTAAAACGATTACAGCCGACTTTGTATCGGAACATTCGTTTAATATATAAATAGGCCAGGAAAAATTAGTGCACCCTTTTTCACCACAATAAAGAATGATGTCAGCATGGAGAACCACTCTAACCAATAGATGTTACTTTGGCAGTAGGCAAATGAGTAGCAGAATGTTTTTGTTAAGAAGGTACTACGTAAGATCTTTGGATCTGAGACTTCAACTCAGACTCGATTGTTCAGCCGTCTGTTAAGAAGAAGACAGCATTGGTAGGTTCTGAGTGTCCCAGAGACCATTCATTTCTGTGCTGGAGGGTACTCAACTGGCTTACAGTAGTCTGTTTTTGTGGGAAAAAAAGCATGTTTAGCTGAAATACATGAGTTTCAGGTTTCAAATGGTAGGTATGGCATCGAGAGCTGTGCTTGAAGTAGTACGAAGCGCACCCGTGATGCATAGTTCAGCCGTACGCTGTACTTTAATAAGTTTACTTAGTGGGTATGATGGTGAGGCACCCTGATTCCTACTACTTTTACCAATTTGACGCACAGCCTCCATGTTGTCCCGCTAGTTACTTCCTCTAATCACCACTAGGTGTTAGGGCAGTAAGCTAATGTGCGCAACGAGTTTGCCCAAGATTTTAATAGGGTTGTGCGTAGGGTTTGAGACCTAACGCGTAAAAGCACCCCTGGTATGCTCATCCATTCTGTAGTTCTCCGCAGCCTTTCCTTCTCTCTTAGTAGCTGTTTAACTGTGTGTCTTCCAAAAGCCACAAAAAGGCTTTGGTCTTATTAGGGGATTTGCAGTACCGTCTCTTGCAAGAAAAGTGACAGTTTGTTTCTTCTTCCCAGAAGATTTAGCTTGACTCTGGTTTTCCTAACCAGTTTGGAGCTTATTCCAGTTCCTGTTACCACTTTGATTGCCGTCTGACTATCTGATAATATAGCTATATCCCTATGTTGGTAGTTTCTTTTTTGGCTTATGTCTACACATCTGCCTGTGGCGCATACTTCAGCTTGGAAGATGCTTGTGTGGATGCGCATAGATTCCGAGAGATGTGTGCGGGGTCCAGCGACACCGAGTCCAGTGCCCTCATTTGTCAGAGACCCGTCCGTGTACCAAACCATGGTATGCCTTTTCATAGGATGTACTGAAGTTCCGCATGAAATGGTATTCGGTGGCTATTTCATCTCTCAGCTCACTCACTCGGCATCCCGAGCACTGACTATCTGGCCATTGCCAATCTCTTTCACAGTCAATCTTAGCAGTGTAGCTTTCATATGTAGTTCTACGACAATAAATCCAAATCAAAACAATAATTACCTCCGATGCCACTGTACACGTGAACACGTTCTCATTGCACCTATAATGCATATGCAGGCGAGCCCCTTTACCTTTGTGAGGTTCCATTTGACTGAGGTTAACTCCACTTTTTTTTGCCATCGGATGATTTTCGGAGATGTTCCCCATGATTTTGCAGCTATTTTTCTGCACGTAAACACGTTAAGTGTTTATGTAAAGTGTAAATTTGGGTGCCAAATTTGAGTTTACTATCAAGTGTGATCCCCAAATATTTAACTTCTTTACTTGTGCGAATCGGACATCTCCTGAGACGAAATCAACTCATTTTCGGAAGCCTAGATCTTCTTGTAAATGGAACTACTACAGTTTTTGCATGCACCAGTCATAGGTAATATTAAGTCCACTCTTTATTATGACACAGAGAGTGCCCCTAAATTTTCCCAATGCAATGAGGACCCGTGTGGTGAGCGGGTTAGAGAATACCAACTCAGCAAGTCAAAGCTTGTCGTATGAGGCGACTAACAATGACACTGGGTTCTTTCGAGACCAGTAGGCCTTAAAAGTGTTGTGGACCCACCACGTAAAACCACAATTCCAATGAAAGAATGTATTTACATCAGGCCGTAACCCGATAACGGGTTGTTATGGCCAGTTAAGAAGAAGAAGAATGACGATACATGTATACACTCATTTTCACTCACTGCAACGTCTTTTTGCATGCGCAGCAAACAGCATAGCAAAGTTAATATGCCTTTTCAGGGAATCCAAACTACAATAAGAGCAATAATACTAAAAAAAAAATGGCAATCATTTTGACAGGCTCAACGATTTACCGTGAATAGTTTAAAGATAATTATAAATACAAACTCTACAACAACGTCAGAAACTAAGTTAAACGAGCCCAAAGATATACCGAAAGTAAGCGAGAGAGCGATAGAGGGAGAGGGAGTACATGTTCAGTGGGAGAGCAAATGATTATGATGGACGCTGTTTCTATGAACGCTAATGCATGCAAATTGAATTCAATTAGCGGTCGACTACTTTAAAAATAGTAGTAATATTAAGTAGTAGAAAATCTGACAACGGCAACGACAACGCAACAACTGCAACATTGTGAAATCGCTTTGTTGTTGCTCTAATTTTGCCTTTTGCGTAAATATCAAAGTCAATAATAGGATGAATAAATGTAAAGTATAACAAATTTGATTTCGTATCAAATTGTGCATGGAAATTCAACTTTGTGGCAACAATTTTACAACCCACACACACACACACACACACGGACAGGTAGTGAGTGCAACTAATTAGTATATATACTATTTAGTATTTAGTAGTCTGTGTTGAATCACTTTAAAGAATTGCATTGCCATTTGCCTTGATTTACTTGCACTTGAACTTTGTCTTTTGTCAGCTAAGCTTTATACAAAAGGCGTCAATTTGCCTGAACATTTGTCTATTTGTATCTTGTGCATTTGTATCTTGTATCTTGTATCTTGTATCTCGTATCTCGTATCTTGTATCTGTGCATCTGTATCTATTTGAGTGGGCGTTACGTTAAATGTGCCTGGGCGTGGCTTTTACGCCTCTACTTCATTAAGCCAGCGCCAATAATCATATTAGCATATAAATATTTATTTTGACATTGTATTTTAGCTATCAAAAGTTTTTAGACAACAAATAAAACTTTAATTAAACACATCGTTAAAATGCATTAACAACAAAAATAGCATCAAATAATAAACACAATAAATATTTATTTTAAAACATTATCAGACCTTGCATTGTGCAATTAAATTATTAGCGATGAATCGCTTTTTCTTTAAGGTATTTGTATAACTCTATACAGATGCTATACAGTTTCATTGACCAACATCGTTTAATAGATACGTATAATTATAGCACAGCAGAACATAAGCTAATTCAATTTTAAAGCAGAAGTTCCAAAAAATAGTTTTTAAGAGTAGAAGAGATATAAGCATATAAAGTCTTATATGAAAACTTGTACTACGTAACTGAACATATGTCTGTTTTTGAAGCCAACATTGCTTCTCTGCCAAACCTTAAACATCACATTCATATGGTTCCGATCAGTGTTGCCAATTTAGCTTTTTTTAAACCTGATTGCGGAAAAAATTCCCCCCAAAGACAGGCTTTTCATATCTCTTGTTCACCCGAACTTAGAATACGGATCACATGTTTGGAAGGAACCCTCAATATGCTGTGTACGCCGACAAAATCAAATCGGTTCCGTCTCTTTTCGCTAAGAATCCTAAATTGACCACAATGATTTAGCCTTTGATCATGTAAAAGCCGAAACTCAAGCAGGTAATTTAATATAAAATCAATGTCTTTCAGACGGCTTGTTTCTAACTTGATTCGATTGCAAGTTACAGGGCAATGAACTTGAAATTTTTTTCATAAATCAAATTCTTCTTTGTTTCTATTCCAATGAATTATATCAAAAACTAAAAAAAAAAAATCGTTAATGGGTTATTTTTGAATTCGATATATTGATTCTTTGCGAACATTTCAACTCCTATTTCAACAAATTGGGAGCGTAATGGCGAAGTTATTAGGGAATATCGAAAAAACGCCACAATCGACAATTTTTTGGAATTTCCGTATAAAGAAAAAACCTGAAATCCTGGAGTAAAACCTACCGTTTTGAATTATCTAGAACGGTTTTCGAATTATCGTTTTTTCAAAATTCCAATTACAGATTTCGTAGGTGGGAATACTAATTTCCAAAATATTTTTTTAATTTATTACCTTGTAACTCGCAATCGAATCCAGTTACACAAAAACTATCTTAAAGGGAATTAATTAATATTTAAGTACCTTCAAATCAAATTATTGTTCAACTGAATCGGTAGTAAGGTTCCCAAGCTATATGAGATTTGCTGACTTTGCAAGTAGCGATAATTCGAAAACCGTTCTAGATAATTCAAAACGGGTTTTAGCCATAGGCCATTAAATGAGCCCAAATTTGCTGCATAGTGTTTTCTTTTAGTGCAAGGAAAGAAAAATTCCCACCTTTTGCTGATAATTCCAAAATTTCCCCAAAAAGTAAAGAATTTTTATTTTTCAGTTCTCATGAGTCGAACAATTTGGCTGATACACATAGGTGAGTTTTCAGCGAAAGGGGTTAAAGATAATAACTTGTGAGCAGAAACCACAGATTTTTTATATTTATGTAAGTAGTAGACTAGATTAACGGTCGGCAAAGTGAGCAGCGAGGTTTACACTGGTAACTTCGAAAATTTCCGTATACATGCATGCAACACATTGAAAACTTTTCTCTGCTGACTCACAAATACAATGATTGCAATGATTGAAATTCTGGCAGCGGATCTGCTCACTTTGCTGACCGTTGAACTAGAGTAAAGCAACCATGCTTTCAACATGTTTGATCGAAAAACGATCTATAAAAGAAGTTTTGGAATATTAGACACCTTCAATGGCTAATTAAATTGGCATACATTTGTGGTGCTAGAAGATCCAAACTGTTTCCGAGTTCGAAATCAGCGATCCCGAATTTACCGGAAAAGGTTCCTTTTAGCCATAGGCCTCTCCTTGAGGCCAAAGTTGTTGCCTAGTGTAATCAGTTAGACTTGCTTAAATCGACTTTGGTTTTGACCATATTCGTGGAAGGAACGTATCTTGCAAGCATTGTTAATATTATATCTAAATTAATATACAATTTTAACAGGCAGAAGGGACGTGGCAGACCATATGTTCCATGGGCAAGAGTGATCCAGAGCATTAGTCGAGTCGATATAGACATGTCCGTCTGTCCTTGCTGGTCCAGCTCTCTCAGAGAATATAAGAATTGTAGCATAACAATTTTACCAAAAGATGCGAGTTTGTCGAATCAAGTCGATATTACTTACCCCCATCCCACGTGACAGATTTTCTCGGTTTACACCCACACCATTAAACCTATCCAATTGAAGCTTGGCTGTGCATGTGTGGTGTGAAAATTATTCAGATTGGATAGAAACCGTAGAAGATATAGGCAATAATATGCCATTTTTAGACCCCTCCTCCTCCTATAAACCGCAAGAAAATTTCATTTATGTTACAAAATTTATGTTAGAGCCAGCTTTGGTAGGAAGACTCATGTTAGACTTATAAACCAAACAATGTTGACCTTTTTCTGAATCATCCCCCCTACCCACGTAGCACAATGACTGTTATTACGCCCATACTCTTCAACGCATCAATACAAAAACTTGGGTACAGGGTATCCCACTGTCGGGCGCCGTCCCGACTGTCTGCATCCAATTTTTTAAACCCTGTACACAAAGTGTAAAAGGGTATTATAGATTTGTGCAATGTATATAACAGGCAGACGGAGGCGTGGCAGACTTTATGTTCCATGGACAATAATGGTCAGGAGCAATAGTCAAGTCGATATAGACATGTCTTTTTAACAAAAGATGCGCATATGCCGGGAAAAATACGAGTTTGTCGATTTTTGTCGATATCGTATCATTTCGGAACTGGACAGAGGTGTGCGTCGTGTTTACGTGCATCTATTTTGCAAAAATGATCGAAATCGGATAAATACATCATAAGTTCTAGTCAAAAATATGCTAATTTCACCGACGACGACATTAGCCCAAGAATACTGGAGTTATGGGTATAAAAGTAATTTTTGCCCGCATAAAACCCAACTTCCTAATAGGAAAACTTGTCAATTGGAACTTCCCAAAATATTTACAATATTTATCTTATGAAAATAGATAATAAAGTGAATACTTCCGTTACCATTTTACCGTATTTAGTGTTTATAAAGAAGAAGGGTATTCCACTGTCGGGCACCGTCCTTTTTAACCTGTTTTTTCTCTTCTGTTAATCATGATTGTTTCGCTTGTGAAAGGTTAGCATAACACCATTCGGGCGTAACACCACCTGGGCGTAATATTAATCATCGATGCTATATTTTTCGAAAATTCTGTTTGCAACAAAATTGAATTTTTTCGCCCTCTTTAAGCTGAAATTTTTTTTAGCAGTAAGATTTACTTGAGCTAACCCTATTCTAGGGTTAAAGAGTTTAAGGAGTTGCTCAAAGCAAAGAGCCGCATGTCTTCGAATATCAAATAATATCGTTAGTTTTGTTGTGTATTCATATTTTCACCCAAGATGCGAGTAAACTCATTATTACTATTGGATGCCGTTAGCAGCTAAAATATGAGTGTTGTCTCCAAAAGACCGCATCATCTTCATCTTCAAAAATTTTCGAAATAACTAACAACAACAGCAATGGCAAAATTATGGCAATTTTGAAATATTTATCTTGAAGATTGTTTTTAGTGCTTTTGTTTTGCTGACTTCGCAGCTTAGGCAGTTTCAGAGATACACAGATTAAGACAATTAACTTGAACATTAATTCTAGGAAATATAAAAATAATAATCACTACACAAACTCAAATATACATATGCAAATATTCTGTTTTGGTTTTGTATCTTTTGCTTTTCTTTTTCTTATTTTGGCCCGAGTTGGTAATTGGCTTCTGGACGGCGACCTTTGCGTTTTTTTTCAGTTTTTTTTTTTTTTCATTTATTATATACACGCTTATTTCATTTTCATTCATTTTTTTTTTTTTTTTGAATTTGCCGATTTAAGAATTAATGCGAAATTACGGCTGACAAATGATTCCACTTGCCGTGTGTGGCAATCCGTAAGATACTATATACATTGCATGCCATCAAAGATATTATACTTCTGCTGTATGTGTATATGAAGAGGACTACTGTCGGTGAAGTTGGTACATTTTGGCGGTCAGCTGAGATCTGGTAGGAGATTGAGAGTGTTGCCATACGCACAGCTCACGTGCCGGCAATAACAATGCCAAAACCACATAATAGAAATTATAATAATAATAATATAATGTGTAACATTTGTAAGCTGCTTCAATTTATGACAAACTGTCAGTCGGGCGTTGTAAAGTGGGGTTCTACATCTGAACAATTTAGCCTGTTCATTTCGCAACTTGTTTTCAAATCAACGAACCAGGAAGGTGCTGCTAGGCCTGCCCTGGCATTCATTCATGTCACATCATGTCTGCTTACATAGTGGTTGTGCCCGCGCACAGTGGGCGAATTATGCGAAAATATAGCAAAAGTATGTTATCATTTGAATTCAATTTTCAATAACAAAAAATGACAAATGTTGAATATACGTAAGTTTTGCACCTTTCGTTCAAAGGTTTTGGACAACCGAAATTAAATGTTTTATAAAAACCGCTAAGCCTTAACCGTCATTTTTTTCGAATTAAGCGAATTGTAACCGAAATATTTACCATTACGTTTTCGGTTTTTCTACACATTTAGACTGTTAATCGAGTTACTTCACTATATAGCTCTAGGAAAGATGATGGTTTTAAAAAAAATTTACAAATGTTTCATTTTGGCTTAAAAAAAACATTTTTGTGCACAAAAACGAACGGGAGAATGATCATAAAGCAGCCGTTGAGAAATATCAGAAGAGTTTTAATTGCCATAATACCATTGAAGTCTTTTGCAGAGATACATAAATATATGGTAGATGCTATTAGAACATGACATACCTGTATTGTTGTGTCTTCTCGGACCTTAAAAATTTATGGATATGCAAAATTCTTAACGTAAGCTGATACAATATCCGCAGCTGGTTGTAGTATGAATATGAGGATGAGGAAGGTGGTGAAGAAGATGAAGATGGAAATGAAGATGAAGATGAAAATGAAGATACATATGAAGCGAAAATGAAGAGGAATACATGTTAAAGTGTGACGCTAATTTAAGATTTTGTCAATCTCTTTCAATTAATTACAACCAAAGTAATTTTTCAGTATGCCAAAAAACAATTCGTTAATGTGACAGAACTATCTTTTAAAGAATGGGAAATCTAACAAGTTAGCATTTGATCGAAGGATTTTTTAAGAAAATTCTAACGAAACTTTACGCAACACCGTCTAGAGATTTCTGGCACACCCCTAAATTTTGTAATTCTAGCAATTTATTGCTATTTTTTCACTTTTTCAATCACATATATAGTAACAGAAGCAAAACTAAAAATTTTCGAAACAAATTTCGCAAAAGTAACGTAAAAAAAATGTTTTGATTGGAGTTCTCAGTTGGAGGAATAATTCAAAATTAAAACTATTTTGAAATATTTCGAAAATAACTTTAAATATTGGGGGCTTGCGTACAGTTACGTTTTTGGCAAAAATGGAATTCAGACCTGTTCCTGTTTTCAATTTGTTTCAACGAATTTCAATCCTTCAGTCTTTCACTTGACAGAATTTCTCTTGCATGTTAAGTATTTCCCTTGAATGCAAGCTCGCAAACGGCGATTTGGTAATTAAATTCTTGCCGTAAATGAGAGGAGCTTACTTCCGCTCAAGGCATATGAATTACAAGGTATGCGCCATCTGCCGACGCAGGGCATTACATTTTTTGAGTGTCTGACATAGAGAGGCGCAGATCACTGTGATACATAGCTGAAAAAACAGACTCTCATGCTCAATTCTAACTTTGCACACGCATACATATGCATAACCTCACTCATTGTCGTTGCAACAGAATGAAAAATAATGCCCTAAAAATGAGCGAGTGTCGGCAGATGGCGCATACCTTGTAATTCATATGTCTTGTTTGCGCTTAGTACTATAAGTATAGTGAAAAGCTGAAAAACTTGGCTGGGCTGAAAAAGATGGCAAATTATCACGGAAATTTAGGAATTGCATTACAAAATCTGAATATTATAGATTCCGTAAAGTCGCGCAAACGTTTTCAAAGTGAGAAGTTCGAGCGCAGAAACGGCAATCGATCCCATTGTGCTTCGCAGTCGTAGTCGTTGTCGCAGACTCTGATTTAATTTAATTTTGTCATCGAAACACATTGAAAAATTACTAAACTTTATTTCACCCGTTGTAATAACACCCGCACTCTATGTACATTCGAGCTGCGGTTTGCGCCTTGATTAAGCTTAATTCGCTTGGCGCTTAAACAAATGCAGGTCAAAGCTTTCGAAATCGCTTGACATTTGCTATGTGCAAGCTGGCTTTGTAACTGTATCTGTAGGTAACTATTTCAATGGAACAGTAACCTTGAATTGGTTAGATGATAGTGCAAAAGCCGTGCCTTTCATGATTCATAACGGCTTAACCCGGCAGCGAAAGTGCCAAAGATAGTAAAATTATAAAATTCCTTTCTACATAGTGTTTTCTAAAAAAAAAAAAAAACGAAAGTCTATTGTAACAAATTCTTGCATTTCTGAAATAGCTCATGGAAATCGTTTCAAACGTTTTCTTTGGTCAGTTTAAAGCGATAATTTAGGTATCTTGAAATATAATTTTTCTAGGTGCTTCTTCGGCCATATGCATAACATGACCAGAGCAGCGAAGCCATTAGATATTCATTTGCTGGACTTTGTCAATGTAGTTCGTCGGTCTATCGAAAGTACAAACAACCTACGAGAAGGATGCCAGTCTTGTAGAGTGTTAGTTTCGTCTCTACTACTCATTTGCCTGCTGAGACCAAGTAGCATCGGTTTTCATCGTTCTTCGTTGTGACAAAGTTGGTGATGCCAACTCTAAGCAATCTCTCTACTTGAACAAACATGCAATTTTTCTTGCTTCCGCTTAAAACTTAGCCTATTCTATTAGATTTTCCCTAATATCTCGCTTAGTACGACCAATGATCTCAACTCCAACTTATCGCTATACATTTTTCATTGAAAAGGTCGCAGGAGCGACTATACAGACCAGGAAGTGGTCTTGTAATATCCTGAGGAAGCTGCTTGTCTTGTGCAACTTCATTCTGCAAAGTTGTAACTACTTTGCTCAGAGATTATGACATGTACGCAATCTCTCAGCGGGCTTCCAAATAAAGATACTGGGATTTGAGATACTCTTTCATTGTAAAAATATGAAACAAGAGTATATCTTAAAATTTTAAACCACACGACTTGTGTTAATACCAAATGATCTTTCCAAACAGCTATCGCCTTCGATACGTATGTAAGTTATTGTTTTGCTGAGATAAAAGCAAAAAACAGCTATTCGAAACTTGCATGTGTGCTCTCAATCTGAGGTGCGTTCTTTTAGCTCATCCTTTATTGCAGTCACTCAATAGCTGACTGTTACATAGTATTTGAGTCTGGCTTTACGATAAGTTCTCTAGTTTCAAGCCATTGATTATGTTGCTTGTGTTGCTATCTCTGTTAGACCAACTCACTGTCTTGAGAAAGAGAAAGAGCAAAAAAAATCGCACATGTGTGCATTGTCTTAGGAAAGTTCGCCTTTCAGTAAGTCGACTCAATAAAACGGCCACGGATTCCACCACTCTATTACTTTCATGGTCTTTGCGTATTGCGTTCTGAAACATCATAGAACTAACCGATAAATATATATGCAGTTTTTTAAAAAGTTAATATTGATATGATATTATAAAAGAAAACTGCTTCTTAGACTACATTACAAAAAAACAATGCAGGGCATACCACTGTGGGAAAACTTTGAATAAGTTTTATTATAATAGCGTAAAAAATAACATATTGTTATAGTAAATTTATATGATTGTGTCAGAATGACGTGGTAAGATAAGAGAAATCCTATAAATTGCAAAGGAATTTAAAAGGGGATTTCAATGAAAGTCGGATTATATGTATAATCTGTGAAAAGAAAACCGGTTCTATCGAAAACTTATTGCACTTGAATGGCATGGCGTCAATAAGAAAGCGTTGAAGACGCACAGCGCCCAGGACGACCAAGCACATTAATCAATGAAAAAATCAAAGAATTGATGCATGAAAATCGTCAATTGACAGCTATGGATGATGTTATTGGAATGTCAGTGGTATCAGTAAAGACCATTTTGAAGGAACCTTTGTGCAGGAGAAAAGTCAAATCTCGCTTGGTTCCAAAATTGCAAAACTTTTTGCTCTTTAACAAAAACATTGCCAAAAGATAACTACAAAAAAAAAGAAGTGGGAGCGATAAACAGATTGTGCTGTCTAGGGTTTATATGGCAGTAGCAGAAGCACCAAGGAATGTTGCCGATACGGAGTCAGAAGACTGTGCTACGAAGACGAAAATGCTTCACGTAATTATGGAATGTAAAACACAAAATGAATAAATATGTATGCTTGCAAAGATAAAAACCGAAAGCGGCATAAATATATCAGTTTCAGTTCGGTTATTTCGGTTGGTTATTTTGGATGAAGGTTACGTTTACGATAACGGTTTGAATCCCAACTTAACTGGCCATAAGAAGTCGTTACCGAGTTACGGTTTCCAGGCGCCTCAGCTTCGCTCGAACTTTCTCCAATCCGTGATACAAAGGGTAATTAGTGCGCTCTCTATCAGATTTACTCAAGGGAGACACGGTCGCCTTCTCTCAACAGCAGCATTGAAGATCTTTCTCGCAGAGGCTTCTTCATCTATACACATTACATGACCCAGCCTTTTGCAGTCGCTGGATGTTAAGTCGCTTAACTATGTCAATGTCGTCATGGAGCTCATCTTTTCAATGCGTTAGTCGTTGAACCACGATCTTACGAAGTGCTTTCCGCTCAAACAGCAGGAACATCCTTATGTATCTAACGATCTACAGTGACAGTTCTAAAGACTGTGCTAAAGCGCTATTGGAATTGGCAAAGAGGGTTTTTATTCTATAGTATCTCTTTTCTTATATATGTAGCTGCTCCCCTCGAGCTGCCCTGTGGCCAATGTAAATTGCTAGATGCTAGCCGATAAATAGCGAGACAGAGCACAAATCTGAAGAGAATCTCACAAGGGGCAGCAAACATAAATTTCAATTACATGCATTAAGCATTGTGGAAATGCGTGCGGACTGTAATTACAAATTGCAAAACGAAGCCCTGCAAGTAATAGTTGTAGAAGGAGTTAAAAATTATGCGCAGATTTCCCTTTTCATGGCAAATAAATGGCCAAAGCTTGTTGGTGCCGCAGATGCTTGGGGAGGATGTGGCAGGTTGTTTCCAACCAACAGCAAAGAAACAGCAGACAGTCAGAGGAACAGGCAGCAGGCAGCAGCAACAGCAGCAACAGCAGCAACAGCAGCAGACCAACAACTGACAATGGACAGCGACTAGAGCCAGAGTGTGCTGGAGTGTTATGCGACAATGACCTCTTTTCCGTGCTTAGGATATTCAAGGCCAATAACAAAGAGTTATGCATGCGACGTATCTATAAGATACACAGAACCAAAGCCAAAGCCAAAGCTGGAACTCTATTCTACGATGCGACGCAATGACGCGACACAGACAACAGCGACGACGAACAACTTTGGTCAGCAAAGTGCAATGGCGAGTGCAGCAATCAGCTAAGTTCATAATTAAGTTGCATGATCATCATCATGATGGTGACGACTACGACAATGATAATGATTGCAGCGCATGCGCATTTTATATTACATGATACATGATTCGAGGGAACCCTCGTTGCCCGCCATCCTCTCGCTGTTGCAGCGTCAGCCCTGGTTTCTTAGCTCACCTGACCGGCAAGAGTAAACGAAGCCGCCACAAATTTATTGCTTTGGCTGCACACTCTCTGCGGCTCTGGGCTCTGGGCTCTGGTCAACTCTGCAAATATTTATGCAAGCCAAGAGCATAAAATGGTGTAAGAAAAGGATCCACAATGCGCGCCGGCATGACCATTAAGCGGCCACTTGGGCAAGTGCCTGGGGGCCGTTTGCCCCTGCAAATAGCCCCAACTGCATCATTTTTGCTTACTTCAAAACCAACGGCGTGCCACAGCCACAGCCACGGCCACAGACAAAGCCAAAGCAATTTTCCACAATCGAGTAGCTCAGTGAGATGCCAAGGAAATTGCATTTGATATGGCTTAGAGATGAGCGCGGGACACGTTTCATGAGCTGAACTTTCATCGGATGCTCCGCCGCACTGCTTCTAAGAGTCAAAGTGCTGCAGTGAAGCTACCTCATGTCGCTCATTACACTACATTGTGTGTTTTCTTTCTTAGAATGCTTTTTAAGTCCAATTTTCTCGCCGTAACCCAGTCGAATGTGTTTGTAAACTATTTCGTTAATTTTTGTTATTTAAACGTTATGAGCAAATAAGCTGCAACTTGGATTGTCAAAACCAACTCATTCAAATGTGTAACCTGTGTACAGAGGTCTTTAGCGATAGCAACTCAGTCACGCAGCAGCAACTTTCCCAATATGTGCGTGAATATTGCATCCTGACTTATACTTCCAATCCAAATCCAATCCCTAAAAGAAGAAAACGTACTTCGATCAATTTCGGCTCATAAAATAGCCTTAACCAATCGTAGAGTCTGCAAGGATGTGTTGTATTTGCTTAAGCTTTTGCTCGGACTTATTGATTCTATTTTGCGCACCTGGATTGTGCTCTTTGACTTGCATAACTTGCTTACTATCTACCTAGGTCCAGCAGCTCGTAGTCTTGGATTCGTTTTTAGCTATCTTTCTATCAGTACTTTTTTACTTACTTATATGTATACGAGCATTTTTCTCATCTCCACTGCCGATCCCTGTTCTAAAGCTAGTATTAAATTAAGTTCTACTGCTATTAAAGCAAGTATAAGAATGTTAGAGACCAATGAACAATGATGTATTCAACAGGCCATACTTAAACCCGCAATTGGTCTTAATATGATGATGAGAAAGAGGAACATTTGGGAAAGAGAACATTAACGAATAGAGGAAAATAAATATGATCTACCAGCAAAATATAAAAGTATAACCCTTTTGGCGCTCGAATTTAGAAAATTGTGAATTTTTTTTTAAATTTCTGATGACATATAGAAAATCTTAACCATATACATTTGGAATCGTATGTTGCTTCCTTTTCAAAACCCATCAAGAAATCGTAAAACGCCGTTATAGACTTATGAGTTCGCTTAGGTTTTTGAAACTTCAACGTAAACTTGAAATTTTTCATTCTCGAAATTCATACGTTTTCCCAATATAGCAATGGTAAAACTTAGGAAATGCAGCATAAAATGTATACACTGTAGAATATGCGTTGGTCCTATGGAAACCGTGAGTCGTACTTAGAAAATCTTTAAAATAGTGTTCAAACTTTAGTAAATAAAGTTCAATACAACCCAAAAGCATTCGGGTGTGTCCCTGAAATCTCTTTCAACCGAATTTCAACCCAAAACAATTTTTTGGTAAGCCAGATATCTTTCTATACAGAATCTCATGTAAAAAGCAATTCGTCAATGTGCCAAAAATATCTTTGAGATCATGGTAAATCTAGAGATTTGTGGTACACCCCTGATTGTGTCGCTGTGCCAGACATATCTTTGAGAGCGTTGGATAAGGTTCAAGAAAGCTTTTAAACTTCAAATTTTTCAAAGGCAAATTCATTTCAAAACTTCTGGCACAAACTTGGAAAAAATAATTAAGTTAAGAGAATTTAAGTCATTCAGACGACGTTTTACACTTTTCCTGTTTTTTTCTGGTTTTACTCATTTTTCTTAAATAATTCATAATAATCTTAAAACAAGCTCATATCATAAAAAACAATCAAATCACACATTTTTGTCATCTTAAAATAGTAGGCCTTAGCTTAGTACGGAGATAGGCGAAATATTTCGCGACGAAATCTGCAATATAGTGTTTTTGTTTTGATAGTAATGAAATAAATAAAAATTGAGGTGACCAGACATGCGTAAAGGATGAAATTTACAAAATTGATGTTTTGCGTCAGTTGTGTTTGTTGTCAAAAGTCCATCTATCTATATGCTGTTTATTTATCATTTTTCATATGCTGACATTCTTTGTTCGCAACAGCTTTGTTCTCAAGCGCTATTTAGTCTTTTTTCATATTTTCGCTCCAACTCGCGAATCATCAGCTGTTCATGCAATCTACGAGCACTACCATTTTGGCAGCGCTTGGCATAAGAGGTGACAACTCTCAGCATAAAAGGTGGCAACCGCAGAACTAAGCGCTGCGAATTTAAAATGCATCACGTTTGTTTTTACATGCAATCTGACAGTGAAATGAAAATTTCGCGTATCTGCGTACTAGGCTAAGCTTAGTATCAATTTGTTTCCTTTGTGTGCTGAATGGAATCCTACACATGCGTTTTTTGGTTATCGAAAATGATTTTCCAGATGGAACGTGATCGAAATCAAAGCTCTTGTGCCGCACCCATCTCTAATTTCACTGCAGTCCTCGATGCCATCGTTGTCTTTGGTCGTCTTCAGTCTTCGTTACCTTCATTCGCCTTTTAGCATTAAAAGCTTTGCTATGTGTTCTTTGTTCTTCGGCTTCGTTGTTGTTGTTGTTGGTCTTGTAGTTCTGGCAGTTCTTGTAGTTGTCATCATTGTTTTACGCTTGGCTTGCATTTTGCGCCTAGTCAGTTGGGCAGTTCGTTCTGGGTTTTTTGGTGCGCCTCCTGGTCTGCTAGCTGTTACCTGCTGTGTGACTCTTCTAACTTGGTTACCACCATTACCATTTTAGGCCTGGCAGCCAGTTAGCCCCGCCAGTTGCAGGCAGTGAGCTATTTTTAGCTCAAGCCGGGCTCCATCGAGCAATTAAGTTGAATATGATAGAGCTCATGAATACTATTATAATGCAGCTAACTCAGTATGAAGCTACCTAAAGGAGCTGTCGCAGCATGGGAGAGGGCCAAAAGCAATGGAATTGGCTTGAGTTACAACAAATTCTATTTTAGAGACGCGACTCCCATTGGAGTTGAAAGTAAATACAGGTTTTGTATATGGCTTTAAATGGAATAGCGTTAGCGTTAATTTAATCAATAGGATTACATTTTCCCAACGCCGAATTAATATAACAGTTGATAACCTAAATACGTTTCTATGACAAATGCCAATGAAGAGAATTTAAATAGAAGAAATTAAAGCTGTATAAGTTTCTGGCTTAAGATAATATCTTAATAGTTATTGTATATAAAATTAAGAAAACTTTCGTGCATGAATTAATACACTTGCCTTTCAACTTGTGGAAGTGTCTCAATTTTTTTAAATCACAGTTATAAAAGCTAGAACCGGTTTATGCCAGGCCGTAGCGTGAACCAAACAACAAACCGATAGGATACACAGTGTAGCATCCCGAAATGTACCATTAACCGGAGCATTTCTAGAACTGCGTTTAAGATTCGTAGTTTAGAAAACGCTCCAAGCGGCAAAATCACTAAGCCTACGCTAAATTACATAGTCGGACTGTGATTTTGTTATAGCGATTGAAATTATAAAGAAAAGGACGCTCTGCGCATGCACGGTGCACCGCAATTTCCTTTTCCCCCTTCTAATTCCGCTTAGGAACACCCTAGGCACTCTTGTTTTTCCTTCAAGGAGGAAAAAACAAACGGCGCGATCTATCGGCCGCTTTGATTAATATCGCGAAAGCCACAGTACACTAAAAAAAAAATATCTTCAAAGAGTCATTTGGTAAAGTCAAACTATTACTAACCAAAACCTTCGCGGAAAACTATGTACTCCACTATACTCGTTCGATGCAAAAGCATGCTTCAGAGATTCCTTGAAACACGCTTGTAAACCTCAGATACTTTGGTTCGTACCCGTCATCGGATAACAGCCCGATTTGGGGTGCCCTTAAAGAAGCGTACACGTTCTGCGCTTTGTGATGTCTTGCTGCTGCTTCCAACGAAGACACCCAATTCTTCGTCGCCTTCCTTTAACAGTCGTATTGAAAACCATTATCTCAGGAGCTTTGTCAATCCAGTTAATCTTTGATATACGTAACTTTTTAAAAAGTATTACTCGAAAACTTAAGTTCCAATTGAGATTAAAGGTCATTATATATCGGTTCAATACTTTGTTCTGGTGAACGGTGTTCATTGAAATTTAACTTAAATTTTTAACCGTCATCGTTTTTGGTTCGATTTTGTTCAGATCCTTGTTGAAATATTCGCACAAATTGAATTTACCGTATTCAAATGGAACATGGCCAAGGTCGTCGAGGGGGTGGGTTATTCCCCCCGGGCCCGAAATTTCTAAGCTCCTAAATTTCAATCGAAATCCTGAAATCGGCAAAAGGTTAATCATGCATCACCTTTATAAAACAGGGCGTTGGCGCGTAGGTTACGTTCCTCGAACCTCGCCTTTCTCTTGACACATTTTCGGTGAAAAGAGAGATATTTCCTTTTTTGTCAAAAAAAACGAGTGAATGGAAGACGAAAACTATCTGAGCGACATCGAGGACATTTAGGATTGCTAAATGCACCATTGACCAGATATTCATACCACGCCATACATCTCTTTGTCTATTATAAAGCAGCATTTGAAAGTCCGACTATGCAGAATGACGTTGAGCAACTCTCGTAGCTCTCGTAACGTTTTGATACCAAGCAAGTGTACAGGCAAGACGATGCCCTGTCCTGCGGCCTCTTCAACTTTATGATGGGGAGTGTGTTGCAAAAGGCCGAAGTACATAGGAACGGGACAATATAGAATCAAGCGGCTATTGAAAGAGAATCTGCCATTATGGGTTTTGTTGTAAACGAGAGCAAGACGAAGTAGAAGTTTCTTCGAGTAAAGAGCTCCCTAGCCAATAGATGTTACTTTGATCTCAGTAGACGAAACTAATACTCTATAAGACGCCAATCCTGCCATGGGTGATGACGCAGTTTGAGAAAATGCTCGAAATGTATTCGAGCCCTTTACGACTACTCCATTTGATGGAACGACGAACTCTATGAGTTCTACGTCGACCTTGACAGAGTCAAGCGTACGACTAACCTGCTGCTTCGCTGGCTAAGTCATCTTGTGCGTATGGATGAAG
Organism: Chymomyza caudatula; assembly: GCA_035041775.1. Classification (NCBI taxonomy): domain Eukaryota; kingdom Metazoa; phylum Arthropoda; class Insecta; order Diptera; family Drosophilidae; genus Chymomyza; species Chymomyza caudatula. Next base: position 1,056,587 of record JAWNKW010000148.1, read on the forward strand.
AATCTGCAGCGAGTAAGGTTTTCAATGCAGGGAAAGGCCATACCAACGTTGGAAGGATCAGGTAGAGAGCACACTAGCTACCTTTGGTAACAGCGATGGGAGGAATGCTCTAACCCGGTAACGGCTTTTTTTGACCTTAGCTGGTAAGTAAGTAATTAAGAGCTTGCAATATTTTGAGCAACATATTCAGGTTTCCTACTTTAAGCATTTCAAATCGACAGGTATATGGTCCTTAATTTGTTTTGGCGTTTGGCATTTAAGAAACGGGAAATCAACTGAAGTTAGTAAACTTGCGGTTCGAATACACCTGGCTAATTCAATCGAATTGTTATTAATACCTTTGTACTTATTGCTATCTAGGCAACCGAGTTGATTGCCTATGAAAATGCTAAGCGTCTGTTTACAGTAAACAAATTGTTATAAACAAAATATTCTCGTTGTGCTCGTAGTTATTTTAGTTAAAAACAATGATTACTCAACGGTTTCGTCTACTACAATATTAAAATCATTGGGCAATTACTTAAGTTATTGCAATTATGCATGATTTTCATTTCACAAAACTGATTTCCCGTCAGGTTTTTCAATTTTATGATGGCAACGTCGTTGTCGACCTTCAAATGCGATAAGCCACAAAAAGGTTTTGCATGCACATTTGGTTAAGTTTTATTTATCTTTCTTCTTCTTCTTTTTGATGTTTTTTCTCTTAATCATTTATTGCTGTATATACATAGTATATAGCATAGGCATAGGTAGGTGCACACAACTATATGATGATCCTAACCATAAAAACAGACGTAAAGCCGCTGCAGCGGCCCAAAAGAACAGACGGGCGGCTCGGGCATCGTATCGGTTCGATACTTTCAACAGGGATTTCCAAATGACTAGCCATAAAAATGTCGCTGTCGCTGTCCCTGTCCCTGATCATAAAACCCAAAAGTGAGATAATAAACAGTTGAAAATGTCTGCGTTGCAAACTGAGACATTCAGCTATTTTCTTAGCATTGTGTCAATAGTTTTGTGGCGGCATGTGCATGAAATATTTGTATTAAATCTATAAATAGAACTTTCCAAAAATGGATTTTAGATGGTCACTATATAGCACTCACTTCTTATCGCTTAAGCGCAATACGGTGTGCGAGTGAATGTGTATCTGTGTCTGTGCGCACTGTCAATTGAGGCCTAAGATACAAATCAAAGTTGACTTAAGTGACTGGAGCTCGTAACTCTCGGATCCAGAACTTTCCATTAGCCAGTCGTTCGATTGTTCTCTTTGGCGACCTTAAGTAGCTAACCGCAGCTGCCTTTATGCTTATCCAAAAGCTTTTGTAGTTCAAGTTGCCTCCTTTATAGTATACACGTGTATGCATGTATCTGTATCTGTATCTGTATCTGTATCTGTGCATTTGTATCTATAGCAGTATTTGTATCTTTGTTGCTGTGCACGCTGCTTATTTCGGCTGCCAGCTAATTGGCTCAGATTTTGTAAACTGCTTAGCAGAGCAATTCTGTTCTATTGCAAGCAATTCACTTTTATAACCAATTAATTACATATTAAGTAGATATCTTTTTTGTATTATTAGCTGTACTATTTGCATTTTTTGGAAAATTTCCATAGCTATTTAGCTACCCTTTAAGTGCTAATGATCAAATTGCAACGAGTTGTGCTACATGCATATAAAAAGCAGACACACACACACTCACGTAATAGGGCTAACTAGCAGCGTCTAAAAGCATTTATCGGCTCCAAGTCCAGGTCCAGGGCCAATACGCCATTAACCCAAGCACGATCGATCGTTGGATCTTTGGATCGTGCAACAATTGATGTGGCAGCTTAGAAGCCGCAGTTGCCGACTTGGTTACTGTGATTTGTGCACATGGCAGGGCAAAAGAATCTTTTCAAAGGAAAAGAAAAGTAAAACAAGGTAAGAAAGAAGCGTTTGGCTAAATGTATAATCGGCAAAGGTAACAAAATTCGCAATGGAGGAGGCATTGGTTTGATTATGGTAATGTTGTTGATGCTGTTTAAGGCTGTGTCTGTTGCAGTTGCGCTTAACTTGTGTGTGTATCCAGCTTTGACTTTGGCTCAAAGTTCTTGCAGTAGTTAAAAATAGGTAGATACCAATTTTGAACTCGTTTCTGGCTTCTGCCGGTTTTTCTAGCCGCCGCCGCCGCTACCATCGTCATCGTCATCGCCATCGCCATCGCCATCGTCATGATCATCATCGTAATTAACAATTTTTTTTTTTCTTTAGCAGCTTTGGCAGTGGTTCTTAGGTCTCTTCTGGTTCTTCTGGCTCTTTTGTCCAAGACAACACAGTGGCAATGCGAGTTTAACTTTCTGTGGCTCTGATATTATCGACTATTTGAAAATCGTGCTGCTTCGTTTAATAGCTGCTTTTGCAGCTACCATCACATCACCCATGGCAATTGATCAGCGCTTGGTTATAAATAGTTTCGGTTGCAGCAAGAGCTCCTTCTTGTGTTTGCCAACCCTGCGGATCCCCATTGACTTAAAAATAGCTGGCGTTGGCAATTTGTTGTCTATTTATGGTGAAAGGATCTGCGTCTTCGACTTAACTTGGCTAAAACTATGCTTAGAACTTTCAACTAAAAATAGCTTTCGGTCTGCTACATTGCAGCTCCTGGCCAGGTTCTTAGCTGGAAAACTGCACGTCTTTCTCTTTCTCCTCCTGAGTAAGTGTTCGTATCTGTGTGTGCGTGTCTGTCTATGTTGCTGTCGCAGCCGCTATCAATGCTGCCTGCGCCTCTGCCACAAACAACGCTGCCGCTGCTGCTGCTGCGCTGCTGCTGCGCTGCTGTTGTTGCTGTTGTTGTTGCTGTTGTTGTTGCTGTTGTTGTTGTCGCTGTCGTCGGTCGCTCGTGCGCCGCCGCCATCGCAAGCGTATAAAAACGCCTCGGCTCGTTGGCAGCCACTCAAAGTGTTTCTTGAAACTGACCGGTGAGAACACGGAGCAGTCCAGCAGCGAAACGGATTAAGAACTTGATAATTAATTTTTTTTCTAATAATTTTTGTTGTTTTTTTGCTGTTTATCCCAACTTAAGTTTTTTTTTTTCTTGTGCGTGTGTTTCAGGATTTTAAGTCGCTGTGAAAGTTAATTTTTTTTTTGTACAATATACAAACCTTTTAAAAAGATCTAAAAACAAGAACGTTTTAAGAACTCAAAAACTATCTGAAGGATATCAATACAAAAGGAAATCAATCCAAGTGTGGCAAGGTTTCAATACAATTGAAACGGCCAAAAAAAAAATATAAACAAATTCAACAAGCAATTCTAAGAAAAACTGTGCAAATTTTAAGGTGAGTAAAAGTAATATGGGGGCAAAAATTCAAAAGTGCTGTAAAACTGTTCTTGCCTCTTACTGACCCATCATCCATCTGTGTCATGTTCAGGGACAGGCCACTTTCATATGGCTGGTCTGCCTTATCTGCATCTTGGTTTGCGTTGACGCATCCTTTAGAGGCGCACAGAAACGCTGCTTGAGACACTGCAACAGACTGAGTTTAACTTAGAGCGCTTAGACGGCTTAGGCTTGAATTTATTGATTTGCATTTGGTATGTGGGCGCCAGCCAGAGCACCTCTCTCTAGATTCGATCGCTTTTGGATGCCTTTGTATCTTTGCATTCATTGTTGCATGAGGTCGGGCGGGCCATGGATAAAAACGAGTTTTCGAGTTTGTGAGTTTGTCGCTTTAAAAGCAGCTCATAAATTAACCAAGATTGTATCTAAGAGTTACATTTTGTTGCTTTTGTATTTGTGGCTGTTGTCAGCTGGCGCTTGTTAAATTGGCTCAAATTATAAGCACACACACAGCCAGGCGCATACATGTTGCGTTCATACTATATGTGTTGCATAATTGCATCGAATGATTTACAACAATTTAATGGCAAAATTTTTGAATAGCATTTAAGCCTTTGTATAAGAACGTATTTGGTTAAGATATCAGATAACCGGCCCTCCTTTTATGGTAATTCAAAACTCTCGACAAATATGTAAAATTACAGCTAAAACAGCTTGTCAATCTTGAAGATAAGCAACAAATCGTGTATTTTTCTGGCTACCAATAATGCACATTAACAGTTAGCGTAGAAAAAAATATAAGATTTTGAATTACCATTTATTTAAAACTGAGCCGTAATGTGCGAGTTAAAGAGAAAGCTGAGGGTAACTCGTATCAGGTTCAAGAAACTTCCATTTCTTTATTAATAGCATACATATTAAGTATACCGTTATGCTGTGCCAGTTCTTTTTTCTTCCAAAACTGCCTTATTTATGCATTCAATTAGCATTCATGTATGCGCAAAAGGAAACGAATATGAAGCGCCATATGAAAAAATTTGCAAGTCTGCACGATTTATATATACATACATACATTATAGAGCCGATTTCAGATAACAGATTAGATTGAGAAAAAAAAAAAACCAAACAAACCCATTAACAGAAGACGAGGCAGCTTTTAATGGGCAGTTCATTAACATTGGGCACACATTAATAGCAGCATTAACAGTGCTCGCATGTTAACAGCGCCAGTTAACAGCATTGTTAGTTAACAGCGTGCTAGGATTGTACATTAACAGCGCCAGACTTGCCACTTAACAGGCGCTCATAACAGAAAAGAACTGCAGCGTAAGCTCTGCAGCAGCGGGCAGAGGCTGCACTTGCAGCAAATCAAATCAATTATAAACTTCCGTCAATCTTTGGCGCTAGTATGGCGCAAAAAATCACAAATAGCCAAGTTTTGCTTTAATCGAATTAAAAACGATTTTTTTAATGTGCTGCGGCTAGGCCACTGACAACAGACCGACAGACAGACAGACAGACCGACAGACAGACACTCATATGTTGTTGCAACATTTGAATTGCCATCATTAGCATTTTTCTTTTGCACTCATCGACAGCTCGCCGAAGAGTTGTGGGGGGGCTAGAATTTTGGGCGCTCTTTAATTGACAGCGAGCGGCTTGTGTAAGACCACAAGCAAATTTAAACAAACTAATTAACTAAATTACATATGCTTCTGCTTTCAATGGTTTTGTTACAGCATGAAGTGTCAATTGCTTTTACTGGCCGCTCTTTGCCTGGTGGGCGTCTGGTCGCTGCCCGTGCCGGACGAGGAGGTAGCCGTACAGCCCGATGTTGGGCTTTTGGGCAAGGCTGTACAGAGCAGCAATCCTCTGCCCGAGCCTGTTTCGATTAAGGTCGAACCAGAGGCAAAGATCGAAACTAAGTCTGCAACTGTTTTGCCAGCTGAGCCCGCCGCAGCTGCCGCTTCAGCTCCCACAGCAGCTGTCGCCGAGACAGCCGCCATTGCTAAGGAACAAAATGATCTGAAATTGCTTGCACCTGATGTGGAAACAGCACCAGCCATACCCGAGAAGAAGGCCGTTGTTGAGGAGCCTGCCAAAACCGTTGTTCCCGCCGCCGAGCCCGTTGCCGAAAAGAAGCCAGAAAAGCAGGAGAAGCAGCTGGAAAAGCAAGAAAAGAAGACAGCTCGCACCGAAGATGAGTCCGTTGAGGCACCCAAAGCCATTCCACTGGTCGAAGCGGCCGCACCCGTCGCCAATGCTGAAGTACAGCAGCAAGTTGTGGACGAAGTCAAGCCCGCCATTTTGAAATCGCCAGTTGCCGCAGCCAAGTCTACTGACTTGCCCAAGGAGATCGAAGCCATTAAGACCGAGCCCGCTGTCGAGCAGCCCAAGCTGGAACTGAAGTCAGCCGAGACACCCGCTGTTGAGGCCTTAGCAGCCGAGGCTACAGAGAAAAAGGAAATTAATGCCGAGCAGCCAGCACGTCAGGAGCGTATCAATGAAATCGAACAGAAGGAGAAAGCAGTCCAAGCCGTTGAGACAGCCGCCAGCGATATTAAGCCCACAGAAGCCAAGTCCGAGAGCAACATTCAGGTGATTGCACCGCCAGAGATTAAGAGCGCCGTTGAAGACAAAAAGCCTGTTGAAGCTGCTGCTGGAGCCACACCTGCCGCTGCGCCTGCTGCACTTGCCGCTCAAGCCAAGTCTGCTCAGCCCGAGAAACTGGAATTGCAAAAGAAAACGGTATCTGCTGCCGAGCCTACGCCTGTGCTGAAGGTGCTTGAGAATCAGCCAGCTGAAGCATTGAAGAACGAGCAAGCCGCCGAACCAAAGGCAGAGCCCATTGCTGTACCAGAGGCCAAGAAGATTGATGAGTTAGCAGCCGCTGCACCAATTGCCACTGAGGAAAAGAAGCCAGCTGAGCCTGCTACCAAGAGCGAGGAGATTGCTCCACCTGCTGTTGCTGCTGCTACTTCTCCCATTGCCGAGGCAGTACCAAGTGCAACTGAACTAAAGAAATCATCTGAGGACAAGTCCGATAAGTCTGACAAGTCTGACTCAAAGACCGATGAATCAGTGGAGTCCAAGGAGTCCGATGAGAGCAGCGACTCCAAGGAGAATGTTTCAAACTAGAGCACTGCAATGCCCAGGCCCTTTGTCCCCTTGTCCCATTAACAAAAACAGAGCCAGTACCAGACCCTGCAATGCTTTTGGCATCTTAACGTCTTTGTCAGCCATTACCAAACCAGCTTCCAATCCACTCCCCCAGTTTCCCTAAGCGCCACCCATGAACGAGCAGCATGCAGCCGTCGAACATGTTTGACGGCAGATCAAACGCTCGCCCGCCCGCTCGCTCTTAAGTTGCTCTTATTATATTAAATTCTTAGTTAATGGTATTTTTAGTTTTTAATTAACAACAAACAGAATAACTGCAAAACTGAGAAAACAACAATTTGACGGAGTAATAGATTTAGTAAGATTCATTAAACAGGATAGGGCATGTCGTCGTCCATGGCCAGGCAGCGCCAAGAAACATTAAAAAAAAAAAACAAACGACAGCACAATATCGTAATAAACATATTACAGCGTTAAAAAAAACGAGAAGAATTTAATTATAAAAAAAAAATTAAAGATATCAAAATAGCAATAGCAACAAACAAAAAAAAAAACATGTAACAAGGACAAACCGCTAAGATGGCATAAAGCAATACTTATAATTAAATTAATTTAATTTTAATTAAATTTAGTCATTTCAAGACAACACATAGTAGCGCAAAGCCAACACCCTCCCTTCACCCCACCAACCATGCACCAAGCAACGAACCAGATCGGTGCTCCTCAAGCACTCAAGAAGTATACTGTAACACTTTTAACGACAGTCCCCAACACAACCAATAGGAGTTGGAAAACGTTTAAGGATTTTTCCTGGCTCTTTTTTTTTTATGTGTGAAGTTTATAATAATGCAACTACATTTAATAACGATAGTGTTATGCATATATAAATATATATGATTTTGATATAGACTGAGAAAATTCTTAAATAAAAAATGAAAAAAAATATATACAAAAATGAAATTATGTTCGAAATTTATTGATTTACTATTCTAACCAAGTATAATATTTTGAAAAGATTCTCTTTGTCTAATATATATAGGTAGCGACCTGATCATTGATGTTTTTTCCGGCTCAAGGTCCAACCCAGAAGTGAAAACTTCGAAGGGTATTATTTAAACTCTTTTTTTTCCCTTTTAGTAATGACCTGTCCTCAAGAAGGGTGACCCCACGGTAAGCTCTAACTACCGTGGTATCAGTCTTCATTCTATTGCAAATAAGGCCCCATTCAGCATACTGTGTGAAATGCTAAAGCATTTGCGAAAGAAGTAAGTCTAGTACGTCAACCATTAACACTACGCCAAAACCTGGCTTAGACCCACGAACACCAAATCGACTCCCACCATCTCTTTGTCGATTATAAAGCAGCATTTGATAGCCCGTTGAGGGATAGCGTATATGCAGCACTGCCTGAGTTTGGAATCCCTGCAAAATGTATACGACTATGCAGAATGACGTTGAACTACATACGCAGCTACGTCAAGGTAGGAGAGCTTCTCCGAGCCTTTTGATACCAATTAAGTCTGCAGATAAGGCAGCAACCTCTTCAACTTTGTTGCGAAAAGCCAATAAATCGTAAAGGGACTATGTTCCATAAGAGTGTCCAGTCATTGTTTGTACTAAACGAGCAGTTACCGGAGCCATTGTGGCCATTGAAAGAGAATCTTAAACATATCCTTGTGCGTACGGACGGTCCGTTGCAAGAACCAGGTAGAAAGAACACTAGCTACCTTTGGTATCACCCATTGGAGAAGGCGCACGTAATGTAGAGGCGCCTGAAGGGTGCTTTGCATCAGAGCGTAACCCGGTAACGGGTTGTTATGGCCAGTCAACAGTTAAACGAAACATTCTCATTCTTGTGGCACTTTTCTGATATGAAAGTTCAAGAGATTCGGATAGCTTCAGAAAATTGGGCAATTAAAACACACGCTACTGTCTCTCAGAAATGATCAAATGAAGTTGCACTCCTAAAAAGTATCTATGAATCGAATTTCGCATCTCGACTACCTCCATTCTACTAACTTAATGGCTTTAAGGCGAAAAATTTTCCCAAACGTTTTGCAAGTGTTCATTCAATGTTTTGGCAAGAATAAAAAACAGCCATCGATCCTACTCAAGCTAAACTAGAGTGTCAAGTCTCGCCACTCTGTGTCTGGAAGCACAATAGGCCAAAAAAATTAATTTCGAAGAGATCCAGCCAAATCAAGAAAGGTGCACTTCTAAATAATCAGTTTCGTCCGCTTTATAAGATTTCCCTCAATTTTTTCTGTATGGCTCTGTCCGATACCCATTAAAATATGCAATTATTGAATCATATATCCGTCTGGTTGTTTGGCTATACGGCAATTTGCCACGGTCTTCCCGTTTTTCGGTGGCTTATTGGTCGTAGCGTTTCTTAATATGAAGGCTTTAGGTGCACCTATGAGCGGTAGTACCTTTTAATTGAGTTCCCCTCAACTCCCCGGTGTCCTTGTACCCATATCGAGCTTACAAAAAAATACTGCGCCATCTCGATTTGATAGCCGCTTGGCTGTCAGCATACATATTTATATTGCTCGACATATTACCCGAGTCATGACGTGAGTGCCCCATTTATTGCAAGAACTTACAACCCGATCGTCTAACTTTGAAGCGTCAGTGAAGAAACAGTTGGCATCGGTGGGGCCTGGAAAACCTGAGGATCATTCTTCCCTATATGGAATAAGGTTGCACAGGAAAACTCGACCGGTACACAGTAATCAGTTTTAAGATCAATTTTGGATTGAATGACCAAAGCTGGAGTTTTTTCAGCACCTTAAGACTCCTAAGCGTATTATTGACCATAAATCAGTTTCCTCTACAGCAAGATTGAGGGATGAAATATCTGGGAGATAAAGGGTGTTTTCTTTTTTGCCGCATTTGTTTTTCCAATAGGGATATTTGTCATATAGAGTGACAGGAAGTCCTCCATTTTTGTTTGTTTGTATTTAGTAATGTTTGGCAAATTCATCATGAATCGGTTAAGCAAACTTTTCGCGCCTTACGTCCTATTTATGGTCAACATATTCGACCGATTAAGAACACTATTGCGATGAGGCACATTTTTGGTGATTGGTTCCTTCTTTCTAAATGTTGCAACTCATTATTTAAAGGACTTTTGGTTGCAAGAAGACGGCGCAACATGCCATACAACACGAGTTTATCGTGTATTGAAGCAAATGTTTGATGATCGAATATTGTCAAAAAATGGAAAAATCGATTGGCCACCTCGCTCATGCGATATCACAACATTGGACTATTTGTATTATTAATATTATTATTTAAGTATTTATTAAAACATATAATCGGTGAGAAGTTTTCGAGAGAGTGGCAAAAATTTGACCAAACGAATGGCATTTAAGTAGTCCTATGTCCGAAATTGTTTTTAAACATTAAATGCCATTAATTTTTCCACTGAATAAAATGATCTATCTACAGAATTATGAATCATTTGCTTAAATCTTTGACGAGATCAAAAGCCTAATTTATCCTTTTGGAAAATGCTTGTTTAAACAGCAAAATCTTCCTTATATAAATACGCTAAGCAAAAATTCAGTGTGGTACCGATTGCTTCTTAATAACCCAACTTTTTTAGGTGAAACCTATACCATTCGAAAGATAAAATGATTGCGGTTTGCCGTGTATAATATTCATTTGGATACGTTTCGTTTTAGTCAGGTAAAAATTGATTTGAAGTAAAAAAAACAACAACAAACTATATTGTAGACACAAACGTTGTTATTTCGTGTTTTCTTCTCTCCTCTTCGTAATGAGCTGTTATGACAGCGTGTATTTCCACAATATAAATGTGCAATAAGTGTTTTTCAATGAAAACAATGAAATACAATAGATATCGCTTATATGCAAAGGCGCAAATGCAGCGCTGTTATTGCATTTAAGCGATAATTTCATATAAGCGATAACTGGATATATGCAAAATATTTCAAATAAGCGTTTATTTTCAATAATTAAACTGTGTTTGGGGAAAGTTTGCATATTACCGATCATATTTTGACCAGCAAATTTATCGATGTAACAGCCGATCGTTTCTATATAAGTAATAAATGCGAATAAGCGATTTTAGTTTTTGTACGAAAATTGCAAACAAAGTGCGCTAAAACGAAATTTTTTTTAAGTAACGCTTGGATTTCATCAGGAATTTTCATCACAGTTAAGTTCTATATCTACATACAGATCGACTTTAGTAATTGTTCTAAATTACATAGTCATAAGCAATATTGCTTTCAGTTGGCAGTAAACCTGTTTATAAGACAGCAACATACACGTTCATACATAGCAGTTGTCTGGCATGTGACGACCGAACCCAACAACTAGTCCCATAAATAAATAAAGTAAGTAACTACGTAAGTAAGTAATCTATTTGTGACGAGACAGCTCTGCTGTGACCACAGTACACACTTATTGTAGCTAATAGAGTTTTCCTTCGAATACCTTAATTTAGAAACAAATTAAATTAAGTTGAGAGTAGTTGGGAGACAATTGACAATAATGCAAAAGTATTCAAGTATTTTTGTGAAAATTGCGCCTGGTAACACGACAATGAGCAATGTGCTCAGTAGGCTCACTCACCTTTTGAGTTAGCATCTGGCAGATGATGACGCCCAGAGACCACCAATCCACCGCATGGCCATAGGGTTCGCCTTTTAGGATTTCGGGTGCTGCAAAGAGACGAAAGCACGAGAATGTTTTACCCACCCGCGTTTAACAAAAAAAGAAATCGAAAAAACTAAAAAACAAATGAGGCAAAAAGAAATGTTAAATGATGCAAAGTCGAAGTTTGTATACGCTTCACCGACCTATCGAGAATGTCGCATTGATTGGAACTTATTTTACTATATTATGTTTAGATCATATGTGAGGGCAAATAGGGTATTGCCTTAGCCATATATACACATATGTATGTATAAGATAAATTACAAGGCAATTTACAGTTTTGAATTTTTTGTTTGATTTTATTTTTGCTTAATTCGATTTTACAACAATAATTTATTTGTAATTTACATTGATCTTTTACATTTACAGAGTGGACATATACAATACAAAGATATACAATACACACATATATATATATATATATATATACAATACAATACAATTGTATATGCATATTCTAAACACTAATTTAATCACTACAAGTACAATCACAATAATTTATGCATACATATTTAACACTCACTTGCTCTTTTGCGCACCCACCTGCCTTTCACACGCCCCCTTTCTCACGCCCCCTTTCTCAATTGCACTGGCTTTTCACTTTTAACACTTAGTATTTTCATCATTACTATTATTGCGAATTAGTTGCTGCATAAACGCCGCCACTTAGCAATACAGTTTACAGTTTTTAGTTTTAGTTTTGAAAATTTCCACACTATATATCATATAGTTAAGTCGTCTATGGGCGGGCACTCATCGCGAATTTACTTTGCTTGTTTTGTTATATACATTTTTAGTGTGTATCTTTTCGCTTAACCAAGTATTTGTTAAATTATTCAAATATATATATTTTTTAGCCAGCCAATAATGTCTGTTGTCAGTTATTAACTTTAACTTTTACATGTCTAGAAAATAAAATAAAAAATTATATAAACTATGCTGAAATGCCAACAAATTGTAAATTCTAAACTTGATTTTACGGAATTAAGTGGCTGAATCCGTTCCCATTATTGGTTAAAAAGCAAAATAAACTTTATTCTCTTTGATTTTCGCTTAAAATTGCTTTACGATAATTCCAATACAAGAAAAATTCAACTAGGTGTTCATTGTTTGGTCCATATAGTACATAATAGAAGTGTTACCTATGATTGCAACATTGTTAAGAACTCTAGGGCTAAGTTATATAGTAAATCATCGTTATACATACTCTTGCATCAACTTAATGTATTTATAAAAAGAGAGAGGGAGTCAAAAAAGCAAAACCTTACATACAAACTCCGTCGATTGCCTTAAAACTCTAGATGAACACTTGCCGCCGCATCGAGAGTTGGGCTTTACCTAGCTAGTTTTACCTTACATTCACGAACACACACATACGCACGCTATAAGAAACGCACCCACAATAAAATTACTAAACTTGCTATACATCTTTTTAGAACAATATCGAACCGCTCTTAGCTATAATACAATAAATACTAAAATATGTAGTACATAATGTGTAAATATATATATCGTTTGTTTTTAATGATTTAAGTGTGCTCGCGTGTGTGTGAGTATACTCTATATAGTAATATGCTATAGTAGTTATGCAAATAACTTGTGTACGATGGGACAGATCGTTTGAATTTCACTTTCATTTCTTCATTTTAATCTAAACCTTATAAAATTTCAAATTACTTGCAACGAATTACATAGTACAAAAAAGGCAGAAAAAAGATGCTTACTTAGTGTTCTAAATCTGTCGCTGGGAACTTATATGTTGAAAAAAAGAAATACTAATGCATACACATACACAATAATAAATATTTGCAGCCATTTTCTTTTACTAATTTCTCTCCGATTATTTATCACCGTATTGATACAAAAGTTGCCAGTCTAAGCTAAATATGAATTACTTAGAGCATACGACTAAACTCTATACATACAAGGCTCAACTTAACTATATAAAACTAAAAACTAATATTAAACCCTAGAAAACAACAGAACAAAAAAAAAACACAGCGCACTTAAGTATATAGTACATATGCTAGTACTTAAACTACCATAAGTTCAACTTAGATTTCTGCTTTTTAGGATTAGTAGCAGCAAATATCGATACTCAGCCAGTCACATTGCAAGCGTCTCCTTGATTATCTTTTTCATGGCATTGCCCATGGAAGGCGCCGTTGAGCCAGAAGTGGAGTAATCAAACTTAAACAAGTATGGTTGCACATCCGGAAAGGAAGTGTCGAAAATCAGATCCAGCTCACTTTGGCTAGGCGTTTTTGGCACATAGTCGTGCCTATTCATTAATTCTGTTATATAAATGACTTTTTCGGTAAGCAGGTCGGAAACATTTTCGCGGCACAGCTGACGCTCATCCTCGCTTTCATGCTTGATTAGGTCCAGATGTACTGTCCATACCTCCCAGGGTATGGACTCTTGCTGGAAGGGCCAACGATTTTTCTTCTTCTGAAAGAATTCCAAGCTGATTTGGCCAGAGCCGCAGCTTTCATTGGAGCGCAGCTTTTCGCTAAACATATTGATGGCACGTTTCACCTTACGTGTGAGACTCTCCGATGTGCAGCAAACATATGTGAAGTCAATGAAATCACAGTCAACATCTGTATAGCCCACAGTGCCAATAGAGTATTGGGCATCGCCAGTGTACATGTATTTGCCTAGGCAGCGATGGAAGAGCACCGTATGAAAGATGCTGGCCACAGCCTCGTCCACTTGGCGACCCTCCATGGTCAAATCAAAGACTTGTGAGCGGGCGTTCATTGTGTATGGGTATGTGTGTTTTGTATACGCGTTTTGCTATTTACAGTGTTTGCTGCAGCTTTTACACTTGGATTTGATAGAGTATGCAATTTGCATGCGATATTCGCTGTTTGCTTCCAGTGGGGCGTGCACTCACTCACTCACTCAATCACTCACTCACTCAAATATCTAATCTCCCTTTGTCTAACTTTGTATCTTTCTTAAACGCTTCCTATAGCTGTCCCTTGCTTGCTAAACATCTAATAGTTTGTTTTGCACACTGTCACAGTTTGAAGTTTTTCTTTTAGTATGTACTATTTTGATTGGTTAAAAACATAGTTTATATTGACTTATACACTGTTTGCTAAATAAGTTTTGCTTAGTTCCTTCGTTTTATAATACCTTTTATCATTTTGGTTTCTGTTTTCTGTTCTAATAGCTCATATATAGACATAAGTATATGATTTGTTTATTTGTTCGTATGTTTTAATATTAGATCGTACCCATGTATTTGAAGGTGCCGCACATGGTTCGCGTTGTAGCACCCAATTTGAGCCACTTGCTGAGTCCAAAATCCGTTAATTTGATGTGAAAATTTTGTGTAAGCAGAATATTTTCTGGCTTGGCATCGCGATAGATAATGCCAGCGTTGTGCAGAAAATCTGTAAATGGAATATAGCGAAATTAAATATATGTAAATATATTATGATCAAATTCCCTACTAAAACTTTCTATACCATCAGCTCTTTCATAAGAACTATAATATTTATTTGACAAAAGTGTATAACAATTGAGTGCTTCATTGTCGACATGACCTTGGTAAATGACAAATCCAGATGAAAAAAAGTTTTACATTCGATTCTGTCAGTGCCAAGTTCTTATATTGAAATCATCTTCTTAACTGGCCATAACAACACGTGTTATCGGGTTACCGCCTGATGTAAATACATTCTTTCATTGGAATTGTGGTGGATCCCAAACCCTACGCACAACCCTTTTAAGGCCTGGGGTAGCTCTACTGGTCTCGAAAGTACCCAGTGTCATTATTAGTCGCCACATACAAGCTTTGACCTGCTGAGGTGGTATTTTTTAGCCCGCTCACTATACGGGGTAAAATCTAACCAATTTTTGAAAGAAACAAGCGCAAAGCGCCATCTACAGTTTACATATGCATATATGTATTTGTGCTATCTATAAAATTATCTTAAGTCTTTCACTTTACACTTGGTAAGCTAGTTTATCAGTTAGTTATCACTAAATGTTTTAAGAACAAAGCTAAACGAGTTCAAGTTTGTTCCAGTCACCATTTATGACTCACCGATAGCAAGTGCAATTTCGGCCACATACAAGCGTACTAAATCAATGGAGAATTGGGAGATTTTGGTAAACAGCTCGCCGTTGGGCACATACTCCGACACTGCAAGAGTTTGAATATGTTAGTTACATACATCTAATGTGTAATTGCTTACATACAAATGTGCAGGTTATGACGATTCTGCCATAAATCGATTTGCTGTACTATAAAAGGATGATGACCGCAAAGTTTTTGTATATCAGCCTCGTCCTTGATCTGTTGCACGCTGTTCTCTTCAATAACCTGAAAGATACACAAATTGTTATAAGTTTCGTTGTTATAGTGTATATCTGTAATTAACATACTTTTGATTTCTTGAGCACTTTTAAAGCGTAGCTGCTCGGCGTTGTAGCAGTAGCGTTGGCGGCAGCGGCAGTTGCAGTTTTCTGCTTCGTTGTTTTTGTTGTTGTTAATGTAGGCTTTTCGCATACTTTGAAGACCACACCGAATGCACCCTTGGCCACCAGCTGCTCTATGTGGAAGTGTTCGTTGCGACTGGACTCCTTGAAGTGTGAGCTAAAAATGGCATTGGTCAGTGGCTTGTGCCATTGCGTCTTGGAGCGACGGGAACCTTGCAGCGACGTCCAGCTATTGATATGCAATATACAAATGTATGTACGTATATTAAAACATTTAATTTACAATCGAAATTCGATTCAATTAATCGATTGATGTTGTTTACCTCTTGCGTGTGGCCTTGTTACGATGCCGGAATGAGTTCCGAGCAGCCGAGAAGCTCCAGTTCAGACGACCGCCACTGAGACTGCCCAAACTCCAGGTAGATAGCTGTTAGAAGCAACAAAAACAAAGTGTTATTAGTTACGTTGAGTCGAAGCGTATGATTATGAATAATAGAGTCACATCAGCACAGAAATTATGAATCATACAACACGCTATTTTATAATTATTTGTTTATTGGCAAAATTGGCTTATCAATGAATGACGATTTAAATTACTGCAACTTGATTTCAAACAAAATGCCCAAAATACATCAATTTTGCTAACACATTATATAGACCGAGCAAATAAATTTGCTTAATTATCGTATGAGAAATAGCAGCAAACAAAAACAAACACCATTGTTTTTCACTTGTTTTCCGCTGAAAATTTGTCCATGAAGGACAAATCGTAAATAAAAGAGCCAGCCCGGAACTTCGGCCGTACTATTACTATTTCTTCTACCTGCGGCCGGGCCGTCCAATGATTCCAGACGAATACCTCGTCTTTGGCTTTTGCTGCGTTCCTCTTCTACGTCGTCTTCGCCTTTTGTTACGTTTTTGTTGAATTTGTTTTTCTTTCTCTTGTTTGTCTTTGTTGTCGTCGTCGTCGTCGTCGTTGTCGTCTTCTTCGGGCTGTTTACGTATTCGTACGGTTCGTTTTTGTCTTTATTTATTAACGACGCACATGTAGTACATGTGCAGTTTCCAAAACTAATTTACCAAAATTCAAAACAAATTGTTTATTTCACGATTTATACCAAAAATGTTGTCGCGACTGCATTTGCGATTTGGATTGTTGGCGGTTTATGACTGAACGGCGGCGACACGTGTGAAATTGCTTCTGAATATTTGCAAACAAGTGAGGCCAGCAGCAGCGACGGAGGCAGAGAGCAAAGAGTAACGTGGTCGTGACCGATCAGCTGAGCGAAAGAGAGTGAGTTACGGCATACAGACGCGGTCATAAAATTAGGTATGGCGTGTCGCTAATGGGTGTGCGTGAGTTCCAGTCGAATATGAAAGTGTAGGTCAAAAACGTCCTTTAGGTTTTGCCTAAAGTTTCATTTCAAATTTCTTAAAAAATCCGTCGATCAGATGCTTCGGTATAAAAAGATATCTGGCTTACTGAAAAATTGCTTTGGGCTGAAATTCGTTTGAAAGAGATTTCAGACACACCCCCGATTAATAAGTTATGGTAGCGATTCCGCAAACAAATTCGAATCAAAAGTGGTCGCTCTGCCAGTACATTTAAAATTCAGGCGAAAATAACTATTTATACGTTTTAAAATTCAAAATTGTATTTTTTCATTTTTAGTATCATAAATTGATGGTTTAACGACATATTCTTTTCTAAGCTGATCACACTTTTTCCAATTTTAAACACATTTTTAAGTGAAACACTGGATATTGTAGTTCAATTAAAATTCACATTAAGCGGTATTCATATAATTTAGTGTTCACTGCTCTACATTCATTAAAAAATAACAAAATACGGCGTTTATTATGACCGCACAATGATCTAAGAAAGATTGTATAAAAAAGTTTTGAGTTATTGTAATAACGACAAATCGAATTTATTATACATGACCCTAGTACGCACTATTCTGCTAAGCAGTGAATACGGGTTGCAGTTTATTAAAGATTGCAGAGTCTGGAATCGTACTTTTTCTGATGAATCGAAATTAAACTATTGGACAGATACAGCAATATTTCAATACTCATACCTACTTATCTCGGAATATGACACAATTTTCGATTTAAGAAGAACAACGACCCAAAATATAAATAATGAACAGTTAAAACTTAGCTTATATGGAATTGATTCAAATTCAAAAACCTCAAAATAATTTTAAAATTTATAATTTGGGCTAAAAAAAGGCGTTAACATAAAATTTTCATCTGAGCTGAATAAAGCACGCATTGTGCATACAAAGTATTAAAAGTGTATAAAATATAATTTTTAAAAGCTAAAATGAAATTAGCTGCGACATTCAATTTATGAATATTTTCATGTTTTAGGCTATAAAATTATTTAAAATTTGGGGATTAATTTGCTTAATATCGCTTTCCATTTCTAAGATAAAGGAAAGGAATATGTCTTTACTTAGTACTGTGCAATTAGCAATATTTTTGTCTAAATTGTAATATACACTTGGTTGCAGAATTGTACGCAAAAAAATTACAAAATTCAACTTTGACTCCATTTATTTCCATTTATAGGGTAGGAAGAGAATTTTTTAATTTTTTTTTAAAGGGATCAGAGGTTACGGAACGCTTTGCTAAAACAATGTCCGATAGCATAAGGAGAATTTTTTAAAGGGAGTTGGCTATAATAGCCAAGTAGCTTTTAAGGAGCCTATAATATCATCAACTAATTAACAGAAGCGTAAGGATTTTGCAAATAGGTACATTTCCAAGCCGCCAGACTTTTGGAACAAAGTTATTTACTCTGATGAGAGTAAGTTTTGTATTTCCGCAATAAAAGGAAAGAAATTAATATGGCGAAAGAAAGGTACGGCGCTGAATAAGGAAAATTGAATAGCAACTGTTAAGCATGGAGAAGGCGCAGTTATGGTTTGAGGTTGTATGGCAGCTAACGGTGTCGGGAAACTGACATTTAATGAGTCAAAAATGGATCAGATGGGCCATATTCAAATTTTAAAAGATAATTTAATTCAAAGTGCACACCAGTTGGGCCTAGAAGACGAATTCTGGTTCCAACAAGACAACGACCCGAAGCATACGGCGCTTAATTCGAGGCTCTGCCTATTGTAAAATGTGGAAAAAAAATTAGTTAAATTCACCACCCCAATCACCAGATCTCAATCCGATAGAGCATTTGTGGGACCTACTCGAACGTAGGATCCGGCAACACACTATTATGTCCAAAAAAGAAAATGCTAGGGGAGAAAATTGTGGAAGAATGGGCCAAAATTGCTGCAGAAGACACAAAAAAACTAGTGGACTCGATGCCAAGGCGCCTTAAGGAGGGGCTACAACGAGATGAATATTCTACAAGCTACTAGGCTGTCTATATTAATTTAAATAATTATATATTTTTTTATAAAATATTGGAATAATGGAATCAAAGTTGAATTTTGTAATTGTTTTGCACTGTACGCACAATTCTGGAACCAAGTGTACATATCCAGCAGTAATAGACTAAGAGGCCTATGTTACTACTCTCGTTCCTAACTTAACAGCCGCGCCTGTAGCGCGGGCGTGTTGTTTACTTTTTACATAGCAATCTAAATGAATTTTAGTTTTTGACTGTAAATACTGCACAACAAAGTTTGACCCATAAATAATACTAATACCATTAGGTATAACTATAACTATATATAAGAAACCGATCTAACTGTAGTTTGTGGCGTCAGACACTCTCTTATTACGATGATGATGACATTGCACACGGAAATTGCGTAGCGAAATTGTGGAAGAGCGCAAAAAAAAACAAAACAACGATTTGATAAGGCGCAAAAGAGGTGCGAGCGGCAAGCTTCACCAAAAGAGAGACAGGTATATGTGTACATGTGTGTGTGTGTGTGTATACACGAATTTGCGCAGTGGCGCGAATATAGCAGCCATACGGAAGTGTTCTAGCGTTGCCACAGAAATGAGCGAGAGAGCTTGCATTATTGAAAAGAGTGTTTCAATTACAGTGCACTCGCGATACTGTGAACTAATTAAAACCAAGGGTGTTCACAATGACAAATTTGTTCACTTAATCGATGCGAACATTTTATGATGTGTTTAAATAACATTAGGCACAAATCTAGTCGGGATATACTTTCATTTATTTAAAACAACAAAAATTAATTTCCAATTTTAACATAAAACGGCCTTCATGGGTCACATTTCATCACATATCATCGCATAAGTTAACTAATTTAGTATATAAAATTCATTTTGATTGAAAAGCATAACATAAAATTCAATAAATGAAAAAGGTAATGCATTACGTTTAAAGTTTTTTAAAGAATGCCGAGATTTTGGTCTGTTTTTGATTAAAACCTAGGTCTTTAGACTCTTTAGAGTAGTCAATGTAAAACATAATTTGTTCACTCTTACGAGTGTTCACATAACCGCGTGTTCATTCTATCGCGACTCCACTGTAATTCTAAACGGCTAAGCACAACACGTGCCAAGGGATCAGCCCACGCAGCGTGTGTAAGAGAGAGAGAGAGAGAGAGAGCGCTGACGACATTGTCACTCTGCAACGACGTAGCGTGAACATTTTTGTGATCAAGGCCAACCAAAAACAAAAGACGTAAAGGTGACGACGTCACGTTAAAGCCACAGAAGACGTAATAGATTTGCGCTGCAAAGGATCTCGGTGTGAACATGTCATGCGACAAGAAGCTATATATCGAAAGCAAGCGAAAGATAAAAAAGGGACTTATCGATATGTGGGCAGAAAATTACAATGATACCTTATCAATGTTTACATTTTAATGTTCCATTTGTGATGAAATTCTCTTAACTTTTGAAAAACTTTTAACAAACCTGTCTCGAGCGTGGTTGTTGCTGCGCTGCGTGCGTCGACGTTGCATGGATCAGAGCTGCAGCAGCTGATTGTGGTGTCTGTGGCTGCTCAGCTGTGTTGCTATTGGTGTTGTTGTTGTTATTACTCTTGCTGCACGGCGTTGCGTTTGCTTTTTGCAAGGGTTTTCTGCTGCTGCCGCCACAGCTAAAGGTTAACGCCACTGTACGTTGTGGTTGTTGTTGTGGTTGCTGCTGTGGTGGTGGTTGTGGCTGTCCTGCGTCAACTGAATTTGTGGTTGTTGTAGTCGTCGTTGCTGTTGGTGTGGGGGCTGTGGTGTTGGCTTCGTTCAATACATGGCGCTGTTGTATTGTTGTGGTTGTTGTTGCTGTTGTAGCTGCTGCGTCGGCTGCACCTCCAGGATTTTGCAATGTTTTTCTGTTTTCATGCCTTTGCGCGTTGCCCATCAAACGTTTTCCCGTTTAACTAATCAATTTTTGTTTTTCCTTTTGCTTTCTCGTTTTATTGTTGTTGGCACACACACACTCACGCACACACACACAAACACGCAACACCAGCAGCAGCTCTGTTTGATTCACACGGTTTTTTATCAAAACAATTGCATACAGAGGCGCTTCTGCATTTAACATAAATAAAAAACCGAATTTCAGCTATGCAGCTTACAAAGAAAAATTATAGGCGCAATTGTTTTTACAAATAATAAAAATAAAACCAAATTAGTTTGTGGCCTTCTTTTTGCTAATGTTTCGCCTGCGCTAGTAGTGCTGCAGAACTATCGATACTACTATCGATCATTTTATTTTGCGCTTCCAGCGATTGTTTGTTATATTCTTTTTTTTTGCCCCATACCTATACTATTTAAAATGTGCATAGAAACATGTTGTTGTTTTGCTGTATTTTAAAATAAAAGCATTATTATAAAGAAAAAACAATTTTAAATGCTAGCGCTAACAAAGTGGCAAGGCTGTGACTGCTTTGCGCTAAGAAAGTGGCAAGGCTGTGACTGCTTTGGAATGGGCAGCACTGAAAGTCAACTGATTCGGTAACTAAATGCATTAGAAAGCTGTATCGACCGATATTCAGCTCACTAAGCATTGTTCAGAAAAATGTCAATATTATTAGTTATTTCGTTTGCATTAAAAAGTGTTATTCAACCGTGAACTTGCTCAGCAATACCAAACTTTTTTTGCACATCTGGCAGCACCAATTGTTTTTCACATTTTTCAACACTGCGTCACAGCAAGCCATTTTTGTAAGGCCGTCAGCAGCAAGCAAAGGAGTAAAGGCTGACTCGCTGCCAAGTTGTGAATTTTCAATTTAATAGTTTCGCCAAGTAAAGGCATTAATAAACATTAAACTTGCAATGGAGCAACGCGCAGCAGTAATGAATATGGACATAGATTTAAGTCTTGATGAAATCATCGAGCGCAACCGCTCTCAAGCTGGAGGCAGGCCAAATGACAAAAAATTGTAAGTGCAGACATGAAAAAAAATTTATAGAGCCATGCATGCCGATTGCAAAAATTAAAAATGGCGGTAGTTATTCCTGATGTTAATTTGTTCTGCTTGTTTCTTTACCAACGAAGCCATCTCAATGCCAATAAGCCACGCAAGCTGCTCAACAAACCGGCCTTTAAGCCGGCACAGCAAAGCTCTTCGCAGCCGCTGCAGCAGCCGCAGCAAAATGCACGCAATTTTGATGCTAGGAACAAGATCATCGAGAAAACGCGTGCCAAGATATTTGATGCGCGCGATGTACTTAATAAAAACGTGCGGAAGTCGGGCGTCGATGCACGAACATTGTTGCAGGAGCGTAAAAAGGCAAGCTTGCCACTATTACGCGCAAGCGGAGCTATTCAGCCACCCTCTCCACCAGCCAGAGAGACAAGTGGCCATCACTTGACAGCTCGTGCACATATGGGCACTGTCCATAAGGGACGCTTTGGAAAACGCGTAATTACGATGACCAATCGCCCTGGTGCACTCGTTGAAACCCCCTGGGATTCAAATGAGAGCTCGACATCTGGCGCCTATAAAATGTCATATTCGCCATACATGCCACGCCCCGTAAACCACTTGCCGCCAAAGCCGTTTGCACCACGTGGCTACGTGGATCACGACAACATGCAGGATATGGAGATGGGTAAGCTTCACGCGTCCATAACTCTCAGCACATAAAAACTAAATAATTTTTTTATAACAATTTATAGAAGAAATCAAATGCGGGCTTCATTATAGCAGCTACAAAAACTCACCGTCAATTTCAGCCGGCAGCGTCTCGTCGCGTTTCAATTTTGGCAATTTTGACATAGACGAAGAGTTGAGCTCGGTGCCATTGAAAAAAAATAATGTTGTCAGTGATTCGTTTACATTTTATGAGTCATCATCACGCAATCGCATAGAGCGCCCGGCACTATCGGTTCACACGGATGCAGGCGAGAAGCTGTTCGAGCATCGTCAACGCAACTTGGTCGCTTCCTCAAATATTTCGGAATCGCTGCGCGCGCGTCTCTTTGGCAGTGAGCCAGATCGACGTGTATCGCACGGCATTTATGCCAACGAAAACGGTTCTCAGGGTACGTCTATGGTCATGATCCCAACAATGGGATCGTCTACCTTAGTCGGCAGTGGTTTGCATAAACGTCGCAGCCCACCGCCACCACCTTTGGGCATGGCCAATCATAAGCCCGGCTATCGTCTGCTGGTTAGCAATCTGCATGCTAATGTAACCACAGCTGATATACGCGAGCTGTTCAATGATATTGGACCAATGTACGAGGCGCATGTGGTGCGTCCAGGCACTGCCGAAGTCATCTATAAGGTGCTGGAGCATGCAGAGATGGCCGTAGATGCCTATCATCAACGCGAGTTTGATGGACAGCCAATGCATTGCGTGCTGGTCAATCCGCACTCGTCGAATCGCCCAACCATGTCGGCCAAGTGAGTATCTTATACACTTTTGTATCATAAATATATGATTACCTATGATTTCTTGCAGTTCGCGAACAGTAACTACAAATTCATCGGGCGTGGAGGTTGATATTGATGCGCTGCACTCGGTGCTCTTCCGTGATCGCTAGGGGCACACAAATTTAGGCAATTACACACACGAAGTCAACTAAGGACAACACACATATACACACACACACATAAAAACAGACGCATACACATATATTCATATATATATTACAGATAGAAATTCTTCTCATTTAATTATTGTCTCTTAAAGGCGCGGCAAATTTTTCCATCTCCACCTATTTCTAAGTCTCTCGAAGACGGCGTTTATTTGACCGATGTCGCAACCACAAGCAAATTGGAACGAAATGATGTAGCAAATTTAAGCGCTTAGTGTTAAAAAATAAATGTAGCGAACATAATAAGTTCGATCAAACCATAGCATATCATTTTGTATATGCAATTAAGTCTGAGTTATTTTTTTTTTATTTGTACATGTAAGCTATAGTATAAACATGCTGATATTGTTTCAAGCTAAGAAATATAAAATGCCAATATCAATGTAATGACATTAATGTATGAAGGATAAAACAAGAAACTAAATATTGCCAAGTAATTGCGATCATCAGGTTTTTCACAGTACCTCAAACTAAACTACTCTGTATAAGTGTTTTCAAAGGGCAGTTGAATATGAGGATATGAGTTATATAAGGGTTTGTGTAGCTATGTATGCTCTTCTCTAATGCGAATCGGTTTAAGGTTAAGACAAAGATTTGTAGAACAGTTTGATGCTATCTTAACTTGCCAGTACACACACTTAAGGTTTAGAATTAGAAAATTCCAACATACTTAAATGCATCGGTTTGAAATAGCGACTTTAATAATAATGTTATTGAGGGGTAGTGCAGCGCACAATAGTCCTATCTCTGAGGAACCCATCTAACACGGACCTACATCTCTCGTGAACATCACACACAACTACGAGTCCCTTTTAAGTTCACATAACTTACATCTTCTGCCGCGCTTATAGAAGTGATAGGCACAGGCCCTATTGGCTGTGACGCTGAGCCTTTGTTTGCCAGCTCAACTGCCATTTCATTTTGCCTTGGATACCTTCGGTGTCCAGGAACCCAGTATAGACTTCTTAACTTGTAAAAATACTGTTGCTTCAAATAAATTTAAAAAATACTATTCTTGGAATACGTGTATCTCAAGCGGCATGACTGTTTTATTAAAAGAAGCTTTGAAGCTTGTCAGTTATCTTTCGGGGCTAAAGGTACAATGAACACTCAGAACTGTTCTGTCAAGGAAGGGCTTGAAGCACAGTTCTGCTGAACGCATCCAATTCTTTTTCGTATGTGATATAACAAATTTTGTTTTGGTATAGGCTTTGCTCCTTGATGTCATCTGCTTGGACAGCAGAGAATAGAGTGAAACAAAGAAAATATGCTGGATCCTGTGAACACAAGTCAAGATCTCCTCAAGGCTCCCATCCAACATAAAACCAACTAAATAGCAAGTAAAGCAGCAGAAAATATATTCTCGTAAAAGCTTTTACGCATAGAATCTAGAACATATAAACAACAAATTTTCAGAATGTTTTCCGGAAGCGAGGGTACCTTGAGTCATCCAATAGGGAACACGCGATACCTTTTTTAGCCAGCATTTGGCAGTCGATGAAGAGGCCCAAGAGCCATCTCTAGACGTGCCTGTAAAGAACACAAACATACTAATTGTGGAGTTTCGACACTACACCAACTTACTATTGTATTATACATCGAACGTTGCTGCCTATTCATGCGGATCCAGATATTATCTGCTTCACGTATTGTCTCCGGCGTAATGCCACGCTCCTCTGTATAATGACGCACGAATACCGAATGGCCGTTTGGAGTTCTATTCTCCATGTTTATATAGTTTCGTTATGAACAAATATTTGTATATAAAATTTTAAATGTTCTGAAAGCAATTTGGAATAAATTGAATTGAGTGCTCCAATATTCGAATGATGAATGGCTACTATTTCAAGGGATACTTTGTAAGTAAGTTAAGTTAAGGAAACTTTAATGTGAAACATTGATCTATTCGAAATATTTAATGACGAAGCCTTTGATTTCTCTTAAGGTGGCGCCCCGTTTTGGAGTGTGGCCATTTTGTTTGAAACCAGTAACACTTATCATGCGCCTCGCTTGCCCCGGGATAAAGAGTTTTGACTATATGGCGATGTCAGAGCGTTACCTGCTTCGGTTCCAGGACGAAAATAGAAAATAGATCCAGATGTTTTGGACTGGCAACGTGCTCCCCTGACCTTTATCTGTTTAAAAAAATATTTGGGGAATATTTGTCACCGAATACTACTATTTTCTTTGGGTGAAAGAGCTAAAGCTTGCATTTTCGAGGAACCGAAATAAAACTGAGCAAAATTTATTAGAATACTTTATAAACTCAATGACAGAGATTATAAGCCTGGGCTTCGGTGGAACAAGTCAAAAGCTTCTGATCGCTGTTAATCTGGCAATACCCAGGGTAATAGTTGTCTTTGCTTTAACCAAGTTGACGCGTAACCTCTTCCTGGTTATCTGCCTTAATTGCCACATGCTGTTAAAACACCTTAGGCTTTAAAAGGGTTGTGAAAATCCCATTTCCAAAGGAAGATGATGAGCAAGTCTCGGGTAAGGATATCCTGATATTCCCCTATGCTGTGTATAAAGGAAAAGGATTAAAAGGTAGCCACCTGGAAAGACCGGACCCTTAATTGGTATGTTGCCACTACCCTTTTGGTGGATGCTCTCATGCTAGCTAATGCTGACATAACCGCGATCCAGGCGATGCAATGGAGAAGGAGAGGCTGCTACAAGCTGCCTGACTGTGAGATCTTGTGTCCCCAAAGCACTTGGATTAGCATATTTTAAGCTGGCCAAAAGTAAGCAGATCTTATCAAACAGTGGTTTACCTGTGCGGCAACCTTTAACATATAGATGTACAGAGGACCTTAAAAACTGTTGGGAATTTTGAATTTGTAGAACCTTCGGGCATGAAACTCTACCAGAAGTCAAAACTGGTGCCACGGGTAGTCAGTAAAGCCCGCATAGCCATTCCTTTTTAGCATCGGTTATGTGCTGACTGTAATAGTTGCGGCCCTTCGGGGAGTTTCGAGAAGCGTCTTTAGACGGAGTGGCGTTGATCCTAACCAACCGGGTGCTGGGACCCAAGGATTTAGGTATTCCTCGGGCCAAGCCAAGGTTGAAGTGAGATTGCCCACGTCAACTTTTTCATTTGGTACTTATGGAAATTGTATATTTCATATTACTAAAAATATATGCCATGTGGATCACTTTATTTATTTACCATATGACAGCGAGTTGAAAAAACTCTTCCAATAAACTCCATAAGATCGTTGATTGACGTTTATCAATGTTATATGCTTGCATATTCGAACAGCGTGATATAAAGTCACATATGGCTGGTGCTCACGTAAAACCAAATTCCGATATAGGTACGGTATTTACTATAGCTGCCATTTAGAAAACGCAGAAACAGAAGTGATGTTAGTCTCTTTCAAAAAGTGTTCCTGTGGAGATGCAGAGGGAAATGTAGTAGTAGATGCAAAGATTGCACTAAGGTTGCGTATCGTAATAAAACGGCTGCAGAGTTGTTCAAGAGTGACGGCAATAAGTTGGTAGGGTGCTACACCAGTTCTTTTGCAAAATATCGCTTGTGGAACCTTCTTGTCCCCTGCGGTGTCCTTATGAAGTTTAACCTCACGGTGTGCGTGACGGCAATGAGTTGGTAGGGTGCTACACCAGCTCTTTTGCAAAATATCGCTAGAAGAACCGCGTTGTCCCCTGCACTCTCCTTAACCCCATGAAGGTTAACCTCACGGTGTGCGCTAATTACCGTAGTATCAGGTTTCTTTATCACATAAAATGCCCTATCGGGCGTATTGTGTGAGAGACCAAAGCCATCCGCGATAAATCTGACCTTAACAGTGTGGCTTTAGGCCTGGTAAGTCCACCATTGACCAGATTTACACACTCCACCAAATACCAAATCGAAACACTTCATCTCTTTGTCTATTATAAGCCAGTATAGTTTGAGTTTGGTATATCTGCAAAGTTGGTGCCGCTTTGCAGCTACGTCAAGGTAGGAAAGAATCATCCAAAATTTTTGACAAGCTTCAGATAGGGCGATGACCTTTCCTGCGACCACTTCAACCTTGTGAAGGAGACTGTGTTACGAAAGGCCAAAGTACATCTTAACGCAATAATATTGAACTATAAGGGTGTCCAGTTGTTTGCATATAAAGACAATATTGACATCATTGGTGTAGCTAAGCCAGCGGTTATCGAAGCATTTGCGGCTATTGGACGATAATCTAACAGGATGTATCTGGTTGTAAACGAAGAAGAAAATATACGCTGTGGCTGGATTCTCGAAAACTATATTTTTTATATTGTCAAGGATTTCGTGTACTTTGACCACATCGTCACAACGAACAACCATGTCAACATGTATATTTAATGAAAAATCACCCTTGCCAATAGATGTTTCTTTGATCTGAGTATGCAAATGTCAAGAAGATTTGTTCCAGCGTATGAACTGGTGCCATGAAATGTTAAAGAAATACAGCCACGGTGACTCCAAATAGGTTTATGACATCGTAACAGGTGATGCATCCTGGAAATATTGGTATTGCCTAATCCCACCAAAATCTCTCTCAAAAAAAAAAAACGATCATCTGTTTCTTCTAACCTTGTGGCAACTGCTGCACTGGAGCAACGTCGAACGGTAAATTCTAGTGAACAGAAACTTGTTTGCCAAAAGTTTGCATGGAATTGGGGAAAACTAATCACTAAAGACGGATGCTCCTTTAACACCACAATGTCAGCTGTCGAACAACAGGATTTTTGGACACTTAAAACATTGAATTAATGAGTCATCCGCCTTACAGGACGACTTGGCACAAAACTTCTTTTGTTACCGGGAGTTGGAGCATTCGAAAAGCTCGTTTTAGAGATTATATCTGTGGTCATATGGAAGAGTAGTTTAAGCCGACATAAGGAAATGTTAAGTTATTGCGCTCCGGAACTTTATAGAAGTCTTTATACAAGTCACAAGCTAGTGAGAGAAGAAATGTACAAGTTTTCAAAAATAAATAGTGAATTGATATTACTTCCATAAAGCTCCAAAACGCAATAGAACATTTCCTTATGTCAACATAAGTATATGATGAAGATGTGCGAGAAAAGCGTAGAGCTGCTGAAAGATATCCTCACATGTGTTTTTTTCATTTTTAATATTTATTACATATGTTTTTTTTATGAATGTATTATGTCAAATGTACAGTAAATATTTTTAAGTTGCATAAAATTAATTCATAAAAATTAAGTAAAAAAAATGTGTAGCAGCAGCAGTTAAGTCAGCAATTGAAAATATGCGAAAGGAAGAAATAATAATAATAATAAAAAAAAACTGAAAAGCCCCGTCCGGGCTAGTTATCGCGTATGCCCGTGCCATAGTTAGCACCTCCGGCGCGATTCAGCGCCTCCCGGAATAGCTCAATATCCAGTTCAGTTTCCACGCCAGCCTGCAACTCCACGGCAAAGTTCTGTTGATTTGTTAAAAGGAGAAAATTTAAAAAAAATTATAGCAACTATTAGTTTATAAAGTGTTTTACATACATTGAGCACATCCTTGATGATCGCTTTGTCCGTGGACATTTTGGCGCGCTGTATAACGCCCACTTCCTGACCAATCCACGTCAAAAATATAAACTTCTTTCGCTTGGACATCTCATCGCCCATTTGTATGCGTATATAGCCAAAGGCGCGCTCAGAATCGCCGAACTGCTGGCGGAACTCCTCAAAGCACTGGCCACGCCCATGGCAAATTATACGTGGTCCATCGAATTTAAAGACCGCCCACTCAGTGTCTGTGAGATCGGAGCGCACATCCTCATAGGCTTCGCGTATGGCATCCTTGTCGAGCGAAGTGGCTAGCGGCATCTGTAAAATAATAAAAGAAAAAAACCATATTTATATGACGCTTTTTAATCTAAGTTTATCGTATCAAAAGAAATATGAGCTACCAAAGATGTGTCTTTAAGCCAGAACCACTTTGGCACTTACGTGCAAAGGTTTTGCACTTCTTAAATCCCTAAGAAAAGATAGTATAAAAGGACTATCTTCAGAGTGTGACACCCTTTGCCAGAAGTAAGCGACGCACAGTGGAGTCATCTGACTTCATATCGGAGTTCGCAGAAGGTTAAGAAATTCTCTGCTAACTTTACTCCTATCATGTCAACTGCAACGAAATTCCACATTTTATGGACATACTAAAACATAATCAAGACTCATGTAAGCATAATGAATAAAACAAAGATGACCTTTTGCCAAAGCAATACTAGCCTCCTCGACTTTTTACAAGTTCCCTACCATAAGATCAATAATAAAAGGAGAGAAAATTCAAAAAGGAAAGATAGGAAATAAATAGTCTACACAAATAGAAGCATTTGATATGCCAAAACTAAGCTGGAGGCTATATTCCCCATGAAACCGAGTCATACAATTATATCATAACATATGGTCGAAGTTCAATCACCAAGCTTCAGGACATTTTGATCTCAAAAATCTGGTTGCGTACCTTAGGTGTAAGACCGCCTCGCGTGTGGTGTGACGTTCGCATGGGTTTACATTAATAAGATTCAATTGGCGCTAGCTTATCAGCTAGGATTGGGCCACAAAGCTTTCACCAATTTATTTTATTACGCGTACATGCCGTGATTCTAAAACATCACTGAGCTTGATAATTCACTATTATTGGCACCTGATAGATTAGAAATAGTCTCTAAATAGTCAAGACATAGAAGTGGATAGTTTTACGCAAATAAAGCTGTAAAACTATGAACTTAACAAAGGAATTAATCAACTGTGAACGGTGGCTTTGATTTGCCATTAATTAATTGCTAAGAATATGTAAGAGTCCATTTTGTTGGCCGATTTTCATACCAATTAGTCGTTTATATGAAAATCGCTTATTTGCAATTGTTGCATATATGTAAGCGATCAGCTGTTTTACCGGTCAATTTTTGGTACAAATGTGATGCCTGTATAAACAAATTGATTCTAAGACCAACCAAATAATCCATTTACTTGTAGTGATTGACACATAGCGTTCAGCCCGTTGTTGGTAATTGCCAGAAAATAGATATTGTTGTCATAATCCAGGTGGCCTAACCTCTTAAACGGTTTCCAGTGGATAACATTTCTTTGATGTATTGTCTATCGCCAGTAAAACAAGCATCGGCGACATAATGCCCTGCGGCATCTTGCGGTGTAGTAGGACTTTTTTAAAATAGCAACAATCTGTGGGAGCATCCCTCATCTATCTAAAGATTTCCAGTCAAAGGCCTTCTCAAAGTCGTTGCTTACCATCGTTTGACTGTTCGAGAATGTTGATGTGATCGACAGAAGACCAACCACTACGAAAGACCGACTGATGCCTGTTGAGCGTATTCTGTCCTTTGTCCGTTCCAGATTGATAGTTGCCAATATTTTTGGGCAAACAGACAATACGCTACTACCACACCAGTTGATAAAATTTCCTTTTCTTGGCATCTTAGCAATAAACAGCTTTCCAGTTGTTTGGATATATTTTGGCCTGTTTTAGATGTATCAGGATACAGGCCGATTTGTGGGGATTTGCTTTGAGGAACTCGGCTGGTATGCCTAGTCCAGCAGTTTTGTTGACTTTTAAGTTCAAGTCAATACTCCTGGCATAACACTTGTGTGTTAAATAAATATATAGTTCATAGAGTCTGGACAAACTAACTGGGATTTGGTCACAGACTAATAGCCAGTTAGCTAAGGGAAGAGTGCCCACTTTTCTCGATGCCTGCTGATAGAGGCAATCATTCCTGTCAGCGCTGCTTAATTGGTCGGATGGGTGCGGTCCGGACAGACCAAATCTGTTAGGAACGGTGGAAATCCACCACCGGATACCGCATAACAAAACACTTGGTGAAAGAACCCAATACAATGCCCTCCAGATATATTTTTCGTCAGAAAAGGGGGAGATCTGCGAGCCCTGGTTGTATTAATTAAGGGTCACAATACATTTGGCCAATATGGGCCGCGTTGACAACCCAACATGCGCAGCCTGTCTTGAAGAAGCCGACGGACTTTGCAAGGAGACGAGCATGGCAAGTGAACCCTTGCGAAATCTTCAAGACTTCCTACGGGGAAGTTCTATGCAAGCCTAAGAAGAAGAGAAGAAGGGAAGAAGAGAAGGAGATAAGAAAAGGAGAAAAGGAGAGAAGATGAAAAGAAGAGAAGAAGAGAGGGAGAGAATGAGAGAAGAAGAGAAGGAGAGAAGAATTGAATTCTCATTAAAAATTCAAAACAGAGATATTGCCATTTAAAGGAACTTGACGCAAAAGCGCTTTACCGAGAACAAATGCGTCTGTGAGTCTATGAGTCAAAGTGCTATTACCGGAAACAGGCGTCGAAAGTTTTAAGCCAATATCCAACAAAAGTCAACGTCTTTCAACTCATCGATCAAATTCAAGTTCGTTTGCTTCATCATAATCGCATATCCGTCTGCCAATGTGTGTACGGGTGTGTGTACTTGAACAATGTAAGTGAGTACGGTTCGTGTTTGGCTTACAAGATGCAGTTATCGTAAGTGCTGCTCCTCGCCCATATAATTTATTGCATAAATATGTATATATTTCGGTGTTTGCGCACTCAGGCAACGCAAAGTGCTTGCTGATTGTTTACTTTCAGCGAATAGCTTCAAAAACCAATGCATTTATACATATGTATCTGACGGATACTTTCGCTTTTGTGCCAACATTTCCGTGGCAAAACAACAACAAAAATCAAACACGCCAATGCTAGATGCACTATAGAAGGCTTAAGCGTTTGTATTTTGTACAATTTGTACAAATTAAGTTTTATTTTTTGTATCATAAAATAAACTTAGATAAACAAAGTTAACGCCTGGTTAGGATTATGTAGCCTTGCTTTAATTTGTTGTTGTTTTCATTGTTGTTGTTGCTGTGGGCTTAACGATATTGTATCTCATAATTTGTGCATTTTTTATGAATAACACTAAATACCCATTGTTCCTACGAAAACTGAGTAATCGATAATGAGCATTTATGTGTGTGTGGATTACAATGACTTCCTTGGGTTGAAATGCCCTCCTAGTGATTTGTGGTCACATAAATAATAAGTGATAATAATGTTATAGGGAAGTATTGCTCAACGACCTTTAAGATCTATGAGCTTACGACTCTCCTGTCAGCCCTATCTCTGACATAAACCTAACTATCTGAGAGGTTTCAACCTGGTCTTATCAGTCGATCATCGAGATCCTGTATCCACTTAGAAGGTGGCATCCTTCTACTCGTTAGTGTATCACACACAGCTAGCATGTGCTGCGAGGAGTCCCTCTCAACTCTACAGAACCTGCAGGCTTGGTCAGTGGTTCCTTCAGCTTACAGTATTGCAACAGAATTGAACCTATTTAAGTTATAGGAACCGAGGAATTGTTTGGTTTCTCTGTGGATCCGAGCACTTATTATCTCATCTCTTCTCTTTTCTTAGTAGTATTTTGCAATGCCACAAAATGGCTCTGGCTATTTGGGTTCTGGGTTCGCAGTACCATTACTCGCAAATTTTTCCGCAAGTTCATTCCCGGCAATGTTGGTGAGACCCGTGACCCATCGGAGTGAGAATGAGTTTTAGCATCCTAGAAGTACCAGCTTGATTCGGATTTCTCAATGCGGGTTTATTCTAGTTCCTGCAATCGCGCTCATAGTGACCTGAGTTTCTGGGAGTATCGCTATTTGCATATTCTGGTCATTTCTGTTTAGGTTCACATGAAGCACACATTTCAGCCTGGAAGATGCTGTTATAAATGTCCATAGATTCAGAGAGACGAGTCCGCGGTTTCACGACTTCAAGTACGGTGCCTTCACTTGTCACTGACCAATCCGTGTACCAAACAATGGTGTGCCATTTCATAGCATACGTCTGCTCTAGGGTTGTCCATGATCGTTTGTTGCTTATAGCAGCCAGCCTCGGCCGCTGACATCCTTAATAACATAGTCCCATATCTTCAAATCTTTAAACAGTTTGTTCACAGAAATTAGAATGAACTCCAAGCTGGTTCGGGAAATCTAAATCAAATTCGAACGTCTCTCGTCGAACCGACATTAGCAGGAATGAACTTGCGGACAAACTGCTAGGGCCAAAACTATTTCGTGGAATCGGAAGACACACTGAAAAACAACTATTAAGAGAAGAGAAAAGATTGCGACGAACAACAGATTGGATATGTGCTCCAGGCCTGGGCAAACAGTTCCTGGGTAAGAACGACGTTAGAACTCCAGCTGGTCTGGTTACTGGAGCCTGTAGGCTAAAAGTACGCTTGAATAAGCTGGGCTCCACGAGTTGCAATACCTGAAGGTTTTTTGAACTTGAGGGGTAATCCTCGTAGGCCTAACAGTTGGCGAGAAGAAGTATATTATCAATGCCCGATGCAACCCGTTTGGAATCAACACAGGAGATACCCTAGAACTATGGAGGGAGAGTTTAAAACTCACTAATCCCACAAATAACAGTCAATAGATTGTTTTCTTAAATTGAAGCTTAATTTCGGAGAGACGCTGAGGCGCAATGGATTTTATTAAAAAAGTGAGATAAATAAATCAACAATTAATTTTAATTTATTTTGTCATAAACGAGTTCTTGTCTTTACCCCATTTAACTTTACTATAAATAACTTTAGAGTTAACGTTGCTCTGCAGAGTACCAAATTTAATAGAATTGATAATATTGGAAAAAACTTAATAAGCAAATATGCTTTATGTCACACAAGCAATTTAAAGAGATCAACTTGAACACATTAATCTTAATACTTTCTCAATAGAATCCATGGCTCATTGCTCTTCCCTTCCCCTTTCGCTTTCTCAGCTCCATACAACTTAATTAGAGTTAAGCGCGCCCAAAAATATCACAAAGATTTATGTTTTGTTGTTGTCGCTCTCAATTTTTAACACTTTGAACATTTTTCAATCAGTGCCGCAAAACGGGCCAAAGAAAATTCCATTGTTGTTGACAAATTTCGAAGGGGGCGATAAAAAACCAACAAAATAATAGAGAAGAAATCTCTATATGACATGAGACCCGTTCTGCGTAATGCGTTCAATGACCGAGTTCGGTAACCATTTTGCGGCTGCGTCGCCGTCAACTGCGACAGCGACTGCGCAGCATGTGAGAAAAATCAATTAGAAAAGCGCAAAGCGATTAAGATAAGTGCACGACGCGACGGTGGAAAAAAAAACAACAGCAATTAAAGAAAAAAAAAAAAATTTTAGGCGACTTTCACAAGAATGCCATATAAAGTTATTTTGAAATAGAAAAAAGAATCGAATCGATAGTTTTATCGGTAGCTGTTACGGTTATATTCATTTCAATCTGGCTCACTTAGGCTATTGAATGGGCCCATTGTGATCCCGTTGGATTTACTTCTTCCACAACTGAGGGACACGCTCAAAGCGATTTGGTTCCGATTTGGTTTAATTTTCGACAAGTTTGATTAGCTTTTCAAGACCCAACTACTTGAGTCGTCTTTTGCCGAGGGCCGGACATAAGCAAAAGAAGCGCTCAGCTGTTTCTTACTGCTCCTCATCTACGTAGTTTCTACGGGGATCATTGTTGGGTGCAAGAATCGTAACGGCCTGGATACCAACTAATTGAGCATCTCCTCCTGGTAAAAGAGCAGAGCTCAGCTGTTCTCTTATTATTTATATCTTGTCAAGTTTGTCGAGCATTGTGATTGTTTGGCACATTTTGCCATTTAAGATTGGCTTTGTGTTAGAAAAACTTCTGTATTTCTGGCATGCTCTAAGGCAGAAGAGCAGTTGTACCTTATCTGGCAGTTCATCCGCTATATTGTTGTCAGGTGTCTCAGTACCTATATCAAGCTAAGAACAAACTGTTGAGCCATCTCGTGTAGAGATTTGCAACATTTCGTCACCGAAATTAAATTCGTTAAAAAAAAGGTTAAAGGTTGGATAGCCGCTTGACTATCCTATATATAGCATCTGTAGGTCCGGGTGACCCAGGGACCGTTAATTCCTATTGGGAATAAGAATGTGAAAGAAGTGCTTGGGTACTCAACTGGCATACATTAGTCTGTTTTTGTGGGAACAAAAGCATGTTTGGCTTCAATGGATGAGTGACCTAATTTGGATTCCAGTATGATTCCAGCCTCTGTCGTATGAAGGATAGAAGAGCTAGCCCTTTACTGCATATATGTAGGTACTACCGTAATCGTAAACTTATCCGAAATAAAATTCGGTGTGAATCCCTGCTTTCCAGTATTTAAAAAGAGCAGTTGTTGCGGACACTAATCGATACTATTAGGCATCACTGGTAAGAAAACTCAGGAAGTATTTATAGTATGATTAAAGACGAGACGTAATGAAGAAAATTCAGGATGTATTTATGGTATGCTTAAAGACAAGATGTTACGAATATTCAATTATTCGGCAGCTGAATTATACTGCAATTCAATTTAAGCTCATTATTCGGACCTCGGCCGCAAGTGACTATTCCCTGTATTGTCACAGCTACAAATCCTCTCACAATAGGCTCTAAAATGAACTCCAAATAATCGTTTTATAAAAAAACGAAATTTTAAAGTATTTTCCATGCAATTGCTGCAACAGTATTAGAGATTTCCCAAAACAGTTTAAGGGTAAGATTATGTCAAAAGGCAAATCGGAATTTAATTTTTCCAACTTTTCCGCAAATGCATAGTTACATTTTTCGAGTTCATTTTGGTTTCGACTGAAAAAAATTTAAATACAAAGTATGCAGAAAAGAAGTTTTTCACTAACTATATAGAAACAAATATCATATGATATTTTAGATATTTTTCATAAGATGTGCAGAATATAAGTTTCATTCATATATTTTGCCAAATCATGGGTGAAACCAATCAAAACCAAAATTCCTGTATTTTATATTGTAATGTTTTTACATGTATTTGTTACTGTTTACGAACGTTTTCTCAGTTGCTTTTGGCATTGCCTTAGCTTGCAGTCGGGATCCGACTCCGGGGTCACCCCTAGCAGTTAGTAAAAGGAAAGACACTTCTGCTTTGAATGGTGTCAATCCTTGATATTGGAAATACCAGAAATACCGGTTTTATCTTCATATTTTTCCTGAAAATAGTGATAATACCATCTATTTCAGCGATTTTGAAGTTAGGGTTAAATTAAAACCCGTTGGACTAATTCGGATATGGCCGACTCATATTCCACGTTTAAGTCCACAGGCATAAATACGTCGCGTCCACAGATCAAGACAATTTGGTACTGTTCTTTTTATAAATAAAAGTTAACTACTGTATGAAAATACTCCTATTTTCATGCCTGTGACTAAGCTGACAGCCTTAAGAAATGTGTGTAGAACATGGAAAAGGTATTCTTTTTTTACAAGTGTGAGCAAACCCTCATGCAAACTCAGTTGTGTTGGATAAGTCAGTGGCTTTTTGAATTACTAATTGACATATGTTTATAGAGTACTGCCAACTGTTTTGAGCAAGCCGCATCATTAAGTTTGTGTTTGACAGCCTTTGAAAGCAGAGAACCTCGTGAAATCGGACGAAAATAGGAGTGAATCATCAAAAGTTATACTTTGCTTAGAAAAGCCATCACACTCACCAAGAAACGGTTTGTGCCACTGCACCATCAGTTTTAATGGTTAAAAAGTGATTTACCATAGCGCAAGTGACGTCAAATGTTTAGTTCGCCCGAAAGATGTTGTCACGCCAGAAAAGTCGATGAAAATCTATATACTGATATTGGACGTTAGCTTTTTTCGCTCAACTCACTGAGTAGCTCAATCAATCTCCCTCCGAACCCGATAGCACCGAGCGATTTTGGTCGCATATATCCCAATCCTTGTGTACTATCGCGGAAAACGTTCTTTGTTTCCGAACGCCCACTGCCGAGGAACTAATGGTATGATCAGAAGTGTGACGAAGCCGCTGCAGCGAAGCATGCCATCTATGGAAGGATCCTACAGACGGCGTGCCTGCAGAGTTGTTCAAGACTAACGGCACCCTACCAACGCGAAACAACTCTTTTGCAGACTATGGCTAGATAAAAACAAGCCCGATGATAGGAACCTTGGTGTCGTCTGCCCTGTCCTCAAGCCGGATGACCCCACGGTATGTGTCAACAACCATTGGATCAGTATTTCTTCTATTGCTTATAAGACCCTATCGAGCATTTAGTGTAACTAATCGGACTTTTTCAGTGTAGCATTAGGCTTGATAAGTACACCATTGAGCAACATATTCCCACTACGCCAAGTCCTGGAGAGGATCCTCGAATACCAAATCGACACCCATAATCTCTTTGTCGATTATCAAGGAGAATTTGATAGCCTGTTGAAAGATCGCTTATATGCCATATTCTCTGAGCAAAGTTGGTGTGACCTTGCAGAACGAAGTTAACGAAGCTTTTGGGCTCTCCTGCAATTTCTTTAACTTCGTAATAGAGAATATGTTGCGAAGGGCCCAATTACATCGGAATCGGACAATATTGAATATAAGAGTGTCAAGTTTCACTTAGGCAGATGATATTGGTATCATTGGTCGTACTAAGCGAGCAGTTACCGGAGGCTTTACAGCTATTGAAAGAGAATCTGACAGTGTGGATGGTTAATGAGAGCAACACAAAGTATATGTTTTCTTTGCGTAAAGAAGTGCGGCGGTTGGACGCTCAAATTGATATTGATTTGGTCAAGGATTTCGTCTTCCTGATGTAAGTGCCACAAAATGAAGAACGATGGAAGCAAGAAGATCAAAAGGAGAATCACGTTTGCCAATAGATGATACTTTGGTCTTTGTAGACAAATGACTGTTACAAAAGGCCGAAGTACATAGGAACGGGACAGTACTGGACTATAAGAGTTTCCAGTTGCTCGCCTAATAAGCAAGCAAATTGACGTCCAACATCTGTGCTGCTGTTGAGTATGAATGAACAAGCTCCTGAATGAAAGGTCAGCAATGCGGTTTTTAGAGGAAGGCGACCGTGCCTCCCTTGGAAGGACCTGGTGGATAGCGTATTAAGTACCTTTGGTATCCCCGATTGAAGTAGGCGTGTGTAAAGCTGGGGCTTTTGGAGGAGTGCTCTACATCAGGTTGTAGATCGGCATGGGGCTGGTATGGCTAGTCAAGAAGAAGATATTAGACGGTCGAAGATTGTAATTGTGGGAGATGGCTGAGGGCACGCTAACGTGTGACCACTTCAAAGCAGTGCTTAACCGCTATCCGGGAAGTTTCGTAATGGTGGGCGAAGCATGAAAGCACGGAAGTCTCAATGTGTGTCTGTTGGGCAACAAAGTCATTCAGGTTCAATAAAATGATGTAAAGAAAAACAAACGTATTTGACGTAGAGAAAAGCATTCTTCATCACGGTTATAGTCGCCATGGGAAAAAAAATATACGAGGTGTTACCCCCTCCCAGCATAGTCCCCAGATTTAGAAATGGCTCGACTTTGAAAGATTTGGATCAAACAAAATCATCACTTAAAAAAATACGAATAAAAAAGCCGCTGGAACGCGCTGTATCGAGCTAAAAAGAGACTATGAGAAATGTAACGGCTTTTTTGCCAAACTCTTCGATTCAAAAATTAGTGACTCATTAAACTGCCTCATATGTCTATGAACACTACTATCAGAATGGTTTGCCAATTATTTGATCTAGTCACTAGCCTCAGTTCGTTGTGCTAATTTTTTTTTTGTGCTCTCTTAATTTGTATTCTTTGCTTGGCTTAATATGGTGAACTTTTTGTGATTTTGGCCCGAAATAATTATGCAAAAGTGTGAACCAGCTAGAAGCTAAGAAACCGTTGCAGCAATTAAGCCAACTGCCGTTTATATCTAACTACTTATAGTATATGCGATGATACTGCTATGACTGAACATGCGGCCAACTTTGTTATCAGACACATGACAGATAAACAAGATACAAATAGTAATAGCAGTAATAATGATAATATAAAAATTGCACATACAAATGGCAAATTATATCATAACTGAATTGGGTTGAGTTCTTCGTTTTTTTTGGGTTTGGGCCTCGATAACTCTAACATAATTAAATGCCAGTGTGTTATCGTTCACTAGATAAAAGTGCCAACAAAATACACATTGAAATGTGATTGTGTGTGTGTTAACTAGTGTTAAATAAATAAAGCAATTAATAATAAAGTTTTGCAGTTGTTTGTCGAGTTGCCTGAGTCAATTTTCCACTTGAAATCGTTTTCAACAGAGCGAAATCCAACAATCAAAAGTTTTTTCTTCCATTCATTTCGATTTGTTCCTTTTTTTCGCTTTGTTCCAAAAAGCTGTTATAACTTGGCAACTGACGTGCATATATGTGTCTTTGTGTGTATTTGTGCATAAAAAAAGGCCAGCCACTTGAGCGCCAAGGCTTAGTCATAGAAACACATAAGTAGCTACTTGCCTATCTATATACTATGTACACATGTATATACTTCGTATTCCAAGCTCTATATGACTTGAGCCGGTTCATAATTGGAGCTCGCACATCTTCAAGTGCTGTACACATACATAATTATAGTAAGTTGACTTGATAAACAAAAGCAAAAAAGCGAAAGCTTATCAAATGCAGATATCAATATTACGGCTTATAAACATTCCAAACAAAAAACTGATTCACTCAGCTTTATCATGTATTTTTACTTATTCCATTATCAAACACTGTCAATTTTTGCAACGGAATGCTAATAAAAATACACTCCTTAAAATAGGGCGGCTCTTTGAAAACTTTTGGTTTTTGATTGCATGCATCTATCGTTATGTATTTGAAGCGTTGTTCGAGCATCACTCCAATCTGTCGCGCAGAACTTGCTTAAAAATGCCCAAATCCTGCACAGAAATAAGCGCGAACAAGCAATTGCCAAGAGTAATCAAAATCTCTTTGGCCATATGATATTTTGGTTCTTTGCGAACATTTCAACACCGATTTGAGCAAATTTGTTGAAAAATTAGAAAATTAATACGAGGGATCGAGGGACGCCCTACATTAGGTCGACGCTTGCAACCGGTGGATTATGGAGCGTCAAGAAGATGAATGTAAGAATTGCTCTAATCAGGGAAGACGAAATTCGGACCAAATGTTTGCATTCTATTGAATTCGAGTTTTTTGAACATAATGGTATTCGGTATCGATATACTTTATAAGCCTGATTGCCCATTTTGGCAACAGCTCGTGTAGATATCTGAACCAGTTCAGTATCAAAGTTGGTAATATCGAACGTCTTCTAACTGGCCATACTTTTCTTCGTATTGACAGTTGATGTCAATATTATCGAACTGATTGACTTGAAAAGCCGCTTGACTATCGCTATATATAATGACATTTTCAGAAATCTCTAGACAGTTTTGCCTAAACTTTCTTTAAAAATTCCCTTTAAAAATTCGTCAGCCAGATGCTTTCTGTTAGGTTTCCCACACTCTCTGAGATAACTCTGGCATATTGACGTATGGCTTTTTGACTGAAAATCGCCTTAAATTGATATCTTGCATACTGACAAATTGACATGGGGTTGACATTCGCTGGAAAGAGATTTCTGTCATACTTCTGTGTTTGACACAATTTTTGCTTTAAATATACAACAGTGTTTCGGAAGACTTTAGAATAAAGTTTATCTCATTTTCAGCTGTTTTTAAAAGGCAGCACAGCTCTCCATAGATATACTACAAGTTGCAGTAGATACTGGCTAGTCAAGAGTGTTATGTGAATAGTGAAGTAGTTGACAGATTAGATACTGAAATGCTGAAGGTTTCCAGCAGGAATAAGAGGCTTAATCTTTGCTAAGCTAACAAATCTAGCAGTAAGTTCTTTTAATAAAAATCTATACCAAAAATATGCCGAACCTATGAGGTTAGGAGGTTCTTCCATTAAGACAAGCGTCTGGCTGGAGGATTTAGTATCTGAAAGGGGCTGCACTGAGATTGTGCAAAAATCATATTTTCAGCTTGTTCTCGGACGATAATGGAAAAAATGATGCCGCCGAACGTCCTCAATCATAGATGGCATTGAAATAAAGCCCGCTATTCATGACGAAGTTAGGGTCGCAAGAACAACAAAGCTGCTGGAGTCAAGATTAGAACCTTTGTGTCCTCTAACGTGGTATCAGTCTTCTTTCTATCGCATATAATGGCCTATCAAGCGTATTGTATGATATCGCGCCATTCGCGAAAGAACGTTGAGCAACAAATGCAGCTTGGTCAAGATAGGAAATAACCTTTGCGGCTATTGACTGTGAATCTGGAAGGTTGCGTCTTGTTGTAAATAGGAGCAAGACAAGGTATAAGTTTTCTTTGAGTAAAGAGTCTCAAGGCGATACCCTATTCTGCAAGCTCTTCACCTTTGTGGTGGTGAGTGTGCTGCGAGAGGACATAGAAATGGGACAATATTGAGCTATAATTGTGTGCAGTTGCTTGCTTACGCAGATGATATTGTCATCATTGGTCGCACTAAGCGAGCTATTTAAGGATCTGCCAGGCTGGATTTGCTTGTAAATGGGAGCAAGACAAAGTATATGTGTTCTTCGAGTAAAGAGACGGGTCTTAGTTGGCAAATGAGTAGTAAAGACTACTCTTACCAGACGAAACTAACACTCTATAAGACGATCATCCATTCCGTTTCCGATGGTCTTGGAGTATTTGAGCGCAAAGTACTCCGAAAGAGATTTTTGGCCTTTAATGAGTTGGCAACGTCTACCGCATTTGATGAAACGACGAACTCTATGAGCTCTATGACGAAGTTGACGTATTCAATAGAATGAAATAGAATGAAATTTCTCCACTGTCTTGGTCATGAAAAAACGCCTGTGAGAAAGGACTTTGCTGTTGAAGGAAGGTGATGAAGTGGGAAGACCATGTCCCCGTTGGAAAGACTAGATGAAGAGCACAATAGCTGCCTTTGGTATCACCGAAGGCGTGCTCTACATGAGGCCGTAACCCGGTAACGGATTGTTATGACCAGTTAAGTAAGTCAGTAAGCGTTTTTCATGGCTATTCGGATTCAGGCTCATCATAGTCAGAGCCATATTGGATTTCATATTTTTTATTTTCAATTATTTCCAGTTGATATCATTAAAATAAATCTGCTTAGTTAAGCATATTTGTTTATGTAACCAATATCTATATTATTTTTAGCATATTTTAATGAAATTTTTGCAGCTCGTATTTTTTGCCCACACAAAATAATGAAAATAATTGAAATTGAAGCCGAAATTATTCAAGCGTGCAATGCATGTGAAATATACTCAAATTCATATGTATTGAAAATGTTCATTTTCTGTGCAGTGTATATTTTTATTTTTATTTTTAAATTATTTTATTTCACTTTCTGTATTTAATAAACATGTTTTGCTTGAATAAGAAAATATTTATTTTTCTACTCTTGGAGGAAGTGCAGCTTTGTGCAAAATGCATGCAACACAAAATAAACAGATACATAAAAGTATCGTGAAATACAAACTAACAGCTAATCCACATATATAGCCCGTCGTTATAAAGAGCTGTTCCATGTATATGAAGTCTGTTTTTCTTTTTGTTTCAGATATGTGTGTAGAGTATATAGATGAGGCATTTTATTGAAGAAACAGATGAGCATTTTCCATCGCTGGCTCTCTTGGAGAGATCGTCTTTTTGATGTTTTGGGTTTGTGTGTTGGAATAGAGCCGGTGGCCTGCCAAAAACCAAAGCGCTTTCTTGCTGTGTTATAACTTTGCCATGCTTTTAGTCTGAAACTACTCAATAGTAGCCGATGGAGCTACATTGGCCGTATAGGAATCATGGGGTTCTCAATCACAATCTATTGCGATTGTATCCTTGATCGCTCTCCAACGTTTCTCGGTTTCAGTACATAAAACATTCAATTTACTTGCTTTTGAATCATACCCGTGGCTTTCAACGAAAGCGAAAACGGCTTGTTGAGTCACTACCAGAGATTAGAATTCTTTACTTGTGTTTGACCCTGATATTTATTGAGGTTGTACAGAGAGAGGTTTGTCTTGAACGCTAGAATCACAAGCCTTGGAACGTCCTTACATGAATAATGAGTTGGAGCAAACATCTATGAGCTTCCGCTGCACTCAGAAATTGAAAATCTTCAAAGCGTTTTTTTAAAAACAGAAAGAATATTATAGCAGATGTTTAATCTTGTTAAAACTTTTCAAATTAAGAAATTTTAAGTCGAACGTTATTGCGTTGTTAAAAACAAAATCGAAAGTGGAACCACTACGACAATCCAATGCGCAGAAAAGCTTCAGGTAAGCCTGACCAAGCACTAACTGCAACGGCGAAGCCGTATATTAATGGCAAGAGGCTAATGTTTTACATCTGGTGTGATGGGATCAGAATAAACTACAAAGATTTTATCCAGCCTGACGAATCCTTGACTGGGCAGCGTCACAATCATCCTTAATATGTCGAAAGACTGTGGCAAAACATTGTACATAGCAGAATACTCAGCAAGACAAAGTAACGATTTATATGTCGAGGCGCTCAAGATCAGACGGTGCATATTATGCTCCTCACTTGCATTTAGTTGCTCTTCCTTTAGTATAATTTTGCTTTTTTAGGCACACAAATTTCAAGTTGAATGTGAATGTTGAAACAGAACTTTCTCTTGCGAAACTTAAAATATGACTACTTTAATGTGAAAAGCTACAGCCATTAAAATCGGTATGTAGAAAATTAGTATATAGCCTCCTGCAACGTTCTCGCTCTTCTGTGTACGCTGCTGAACAGCAAACACAAGCGTAACACCACCCAAGCGTAATAACTGATTTTTGTGAAGGCACACGATTCTT
The DNA here is from genome assembly GCA_035041775.1 of Chymomyza caudatula. Classification (NCBI taxonomy): domain Eukaryota; kingdom Metazoa; phylum Arthropoda; class Insecta; order Diptera; family Drosophilidae; genus Chymomyza; species Chymomyza caudatula. The sequence continues at coordinate 1,100,921 of JAWNKW010000148.1, forward strand.
CGGTCTTACCGCCAACAAGCGCTAATAGATGTTTAACAGCAAAAATTATATTTAATTTTTGAATGCACGCATTGTAATAATCAAAATCGAGTTAGCTGTCAAAGTTGCAGAGTATTTTATAGTCAGTATGTACCAACTGTAAACGGCACACTAGGTTTTAGCAGCATGTAAGTGCTTCTTGGCCAGCAAAAAAGCTTCATTTGTTTCCCTTAAGAGTTAAGTTACCCAGTTCATGAGCTAGTTGAGGTGCTCTCTGAAAGAGTACTTATACAAAGTTTTTAGAAACGAATACAGACATTGAGTAGCAGCCTATGTGCATTTCAAACATTTCAAATTGTTTTATGTTGACTAATGTTTTTTTGAGATAAGCATTCGGAGTTCAAACAAATACATGCACACATCCTACATATAGGGGAACTCGATAAATATACCAATGGAATATTGTTTGAGTCAGCAGCAAAAATAGAGATAGAGAGAAAGACAAGTTGCGTAGGATTAACATTGACAAACATCAAAATCAACCAAAAGAAATGCAATTGGCATTTAACATGTCTGCTTCTTTCTATTGTCTCTGTCAAGAGATCGAAAAGTTAACATATTTGAGTTGAGTTTCGATGAATTGGAATAGAAAGGTTCTATTGAAAAAAGGTGGATACAGTTTTAACGATTAGGGTCACACGAGACTCCACATCAATTTTTGTAACTCTAGCTCACATGTATCCATATCTACACGTAGTGGAATTTTGGCACACTTTGTGGTCGAGGGGGGCTTAAACTAGTATATTTTTGACTATAACTTTTGTTGTATTCAGCCGATTTCGATAATTTTTGCAACATAGATGCACATAAACACGACGCATTCTTCTTTTAAGTCTCGAGATGATAGATTGAACGGAGCTGTGGAGGCTGTAAACCGAAAAAATATGTCACAGGGGGAGGGGGTGAGATATCGACATAATTAGATAAACTCGTATTTTCCCCGATATATGCGCATCTTTTGGTAAAAAAAATTTACGCTATAGTTTCCGAGAACGGTGCGACAACACGGACAGACGGATGTCTACATCGACTCGACTATTGCTCCTGACCATTTTTGCACATGGAATATATAGTCTGCCACGCCTCCTTCTGCCTGTTACATACATTGCACAAATCTATAATACCCTTTTACACTTTGTGTACAGGATATAATAAAGGCGGATAAAGGGATACAGAGCGGAGAGTTACGGTTGAATAAGTTACATGTTTAGCTTTAAATGAGCGTAAACCTTCAACTACAAATGTATTGGGATTACATACATAAGTGGTAGATACAAGTTCTTTAAAGCAATTGAAGCTTGTTGACAAAAAAAGAGACACGCTGCTATTTTCTTGTTTGTTGCTGTTAAAAAAGGTAATTTCACACTATTTTGTGATGTGCCGACGACTGAATGACCAAAATAGCTCACAAATGAAATTAATCGCTAATAAAGATATGATGATCTGTCCCTCGAAATGGGAAAAGTAAACGAAGATAATTTCGGAATACTCTACAGATTTGCACCGAAAAAAACGCTGTGTAAGTAATTGCTGCCACTCTAAACTATTAGCTCTAAAATGAAATGAAAACAAATTGCAGTTAGTTCTAAATCCATTCTGTGCAACTTTTTTGCCAGCAACAGTACTCACTCGCTCACTATTTCAACAGTGTCAGTTTCTTTTGCGAGCTCAAACACGCTGTTTTTTTCTCTTTTGTTAATTATACAATGTTTTTAGTCTTTTCCATCCATGTAGTGGGTAGATCTTTATAGCATAAAGTTTTCCCAGTTAAATGTCGGTACACCAAATACTAACACTTGCATTTCAGTGAATCGCTTGCTTGTTACTTTACATGCATTTGCGAAAGGCTCTCATATACATATGTACTTATCTACTTTGAAATATAACCGTTTGGATTACACACTGCCAATGGAATAATCGCTCGAAGTTTAGTTTAAAAATTAAATTCAATTAAAAAATATTAATACAAATATAATAGATAGTGATTGCTATCTCTAGATACGAAAACAACCTATTCTGCTCTTTAACTTTTGACGTTATTATTATTTGTCATTAATTAGCTTTATATAATTAGCCGAAAATATTAGTCGGACTTTATAAAAAGTCAGCAACATCTGCGAAGAGCACGTTATCCAAGTGAAAAAACAGAGTCGCGTAAAACCGATCGTCAAAATGTCAAGACTGATGCTATTAAAGATTATTATCGACCATACCTGCATTTATTCGTTACTCATCTCAAAGATCATTTCCGTCGTGTTTCAGAAACACATCGAAATTTTGCCTGACCATGATGGATAAATGAAGCCAAGCATTGGCGATACGGGATCTTTGTTAAAAATATGAAGAATCCTATCAAAGCTCTTAATATTAGCAATTTCCTGGTGTTCCCCAAATGTGGCTTGTAATGGATATGTTGAAAGATTACCTGCGTTCCATTTTGTGTGAAAATAACTGAACGGATTTGCAGCATTAGGAAAGCTGCCAGCAGATACCCTAATGAGCGATTTTCACACTTTAAAGTCCCATAAAATAAAGCAAAATTTCAAAACGTTTAAAAAACGTTAACCTTCTTAAGGCGTTACTTTTGGAGCGTTTTCGCGTTAAAATAACATAACAGATTAGAATTAGTTTCGTTTTTATGGATGCAGGAAAAAAACATGTATTTTTTGGTGTCACGTCACGTATCACTTTTTGCTTGCTTATATCTTAAGACCATATGGGCATACCAAACAAGCTATCCAAAAATCAAAACAAGAAAAAACATTTTGTTTGAAGAAAACTTCATATTGAATATGTACGACTGTCACGTGCATAGACATGGATATGGACACTGATTTTGTTTATATGAAGTACATACATTTTGAATGAAATGCCAAAGAGATGTATCGAAACAAAAGATTAACTCACTTAATTGGAAGATTATATTGGAAATATCATATTAGTAAAATTTGAATAGTGTGTGGGCTGTAGGAAGAAAGACAGATATAAAAAGTGGAGTTTTCTTTCCAATTTATAGAAAAAGTCATCTAAAATGATAGTGGTATAGAATTTTGTCACAGGGGAAGAAGGTTAGAGATCAACCTGATACGTATGGAGAAAAAGCATGTATGTGAGCTTTGTCACATTCGGCAGTGAGTCGAGAATTTGTTAAGTTTGGATTTTATGTTATCAAAAAAGTTACTACTTAATAATTGATATAGATTAGAATATATCGTGCCCAGGCTTTCCCTAGAGGTTATGTGAGATCAACTTCTTTCAGGCACTTATTGAAAACATTGCTAAGCCTCATAAAAGTCTTTTGTTCTAAAATATCATTCGAAAATAAATCAAAATTTAAAATTTTTGGCATGACGCAGCTGCAGTTGAAGTTGCAGTCAACGTCAGCGTCGACATCGCAGTTTGTGCGTTCATTGCCTCGTTTAGTTTTAATAATTTTGCTTTTTTGGATTGGTTTTTGTTTTAAATATATATATATATATATATATATATATATATATATAAATGTTATGTATAGATGATACATGCATGTACATATATTTAGTGCTGTGCAACAAAGAAACTCAGTTGTTGCTCATGTCAATATATACATATGTGTTCTTATGCATGTGTGCATTAATGTTGACATTGTGTGACTGTTTTTTGTTCGAATGTCGCTTTTGTGTGTCTGTGTTGTTTTCCTGTGACTCACTGGCACTTTGACCAAAATTGGCTTGTCAGGAAGCTTATCGACAAGGCAACAGACTTTTCTCTTGGCTTTTCGTTTCGCCTTTTCCAATGATTAATTTCTAATTTTAAGTCTAAAGTGAAAATTGTGAATGGCTGCTGCGTACTTCTGCTGCCCGCTGGTTGCATTTGTTTGAGTTTCCCGCTGGTTGTTGCTCATACGCCGCATGGTACGCACTCTTTGGTTGGTGTATTCGTATTTGTTTTATTTAATAATAAATATATTGATATCTTGGATTTGACCCAATGAAATTGAGTTTCATTTTGATTGCTTTGTTCTCTCTGTTGAACTTATTGATTAAGTTATGACCATAAATGGCTTACGACTCCGTACCAAATGCCTGTATATCTGTGTGTGTGATATGGCCACATCTGTGTGTTTGCTTGTAAGTTGCATGTCAGAGATTAGACTCGATGAAATGAAATTGTCGCAGCAAATAAATCCATTTTGAGCTGTCAAGCTGCAAACATTTTATTTGCACTTGTTTGCATTGAGCATTTGTTGTTTGCCAAATATCATACATATGTATATATGTACATATGCCTGTATGTGCTGCTATATATATATTTGGTGATATGTATACATAATTATAGATTAAACAGGCTAAAGTTGTTGTTGGCTTGATTGACATGGTCCCCTTAAGGGAGTTTATAGCTGAATGAACTCTACAACAGCCAGATGAATGATAAGCGCAGCTGAGTGAATTCGTTGAAAACAAATTAGCTTATTTTTCTTAAAATATCATTGACAAGTTGTTGACAGATTCTCTCGTTTTTGCCACATCAATTGGTAAATCTTCACAATTTCTTATAAGCATGTTAATGTATAACTCATTTCGATATTTGCGCCAACTGCTTATGTATGTATATGTTGCCTATCGCAACAGTGTTGCAGAATTAGTCAAAAACTCTACTTAGCATGAAATTTAGATATATATATATATATATATACTCGAACCAAAAAGTGAATAACTCACATAAACATTCATTTGCATTCAGTTAAGCTTGCTATAAAACTGTTCTTCCTACTGTTTGTTTTACTTACTACTTTCGCAATCTGTGCCACAGTCATCTCAGTTCTCTTTGACTCATGCTCAATATATACTATCTATATCAGCGAAGTGCCGTTACAGTCGCAGACACAGATACACACACACACACACACACACACCAAGAACAACATGTGTCACACTCAAAACTAAAATTATGTAGTGGCAATTTCCAAAACCACAAAAATTAGCTCAATAAAAAGAAAAAGTATCTGTATTGTTTTTTTACAGTTATAAACTGTTTGCATTGGCGTACTTGAACTTGATATGCAACGATATCCAATGGTGTCTAAAGTGCCCCCACAGTCAAGGCAGCTACGTCGGCGGCGCAATGAGTCTTTACAATGCGCGCGCGCCCCCACAAAATAATCTTAAAGATACTTTTGCAGTTGTGTATGCAGTATTTTTGGAGTATCTGTGTGCGCGGGCCCTGCCGGTTTAGCGCGATACCAAAGTTATTTAAAGTCCAAGACACTCACTCACACACTTGAGTTTGGTGTTTGAGACCGCCGAACCCGAACCCGAGCCCGAGCCCGAGCCCGAGCCCCTTGAGCTCCCCCTGCAAAAGGCGCCCTCTTGCGCGTTGCGTTCTCTTATACGATATTGGTGCTACTCCAATGTGAAGTTGGCTGTGCCTTTAAGTATCTTTTGCGTTCTTGTTGCTGTTGCATCTTGGGCTGTGTTGTTCTTTGGCCGTCTTTCTGTCCGTCTGTCGCTTTGCCTTTCTGTCCATCTGTCTTGTCGCTTCCTGTGCATGTTTTATAACTTTTTGTTGCAGTTTTTGGTTATCTTTTTGCTTTGCAAAAACATATATCATCGTATGTATATACTATACTATATATATATATATATATATATAATGTCTATATGATATTTTTGCGCCGCTTGTCTTGCACCTTCCTTGTGGACCCCTTCCAGGCCCCTTCACAGCCCTGGTACTCACCCTTTTTGGCTTGCTCTCGACGATTTGTTCAACTTCAATACCGTCTGACATGTTTGCTGGGTTTCCTTGGCTGTTGGACTGCTCTGTAGTTGCAGTTGCTGGGATGCTGTGGCGGCGGCGTCTGCAACTCAAGTGTACAACTCTCTCTCTCTGTCTCTCTCCCCTGTGTGCTTGGATGTGGGCAAGGGCCGGCGTTTGGCTATGCAGCACGAGATGCGCCACTTGGGTTCAATGTATTTTTTTGTGATGTACCTTTCAAGCTGACTTTAGTTGTAGCTTTGGCTACGCTTTTAATATCGTTTTGTTTATTTGTTTATCTTTGCACATATATTTTAAAGAACAAGAAAAAAAAGTAGCGTGTAAAAGAGACAAAGTGTAGCACAGCAAGAGTTCTTGTTGTTGTTGTTGTTGTTGTCAACGCAATTTGAAATAAGATCAACTCAAGTTTTAATTGATTTGTTGTTTTGTGTTTTTTGGTATTCTTAATAAATGAATGGACAACAGAACTGACAAAATCGAACGACAACAAAAATGAATAAGTAAGTAAGAATAAAAAACTGAGTGTCAGGCAGCCCAGTCGACCGACTCGCACGAGTTGTTGCTCACGAATGCCAAGCAGGCCGCGCGTGCAACTCCAACGAAGTGGCCGCTGTCGTTGCCGCTGCCACTGCCGCTGCCGCTGCCGCCGGCCGGTTGACGCTGACGCAGACGCAGAGGCAGCACAAAGCAAAATGAAAGAAAGCAGCGCAATGTGTTGGAGCTGCGGGCGCACGTGCAAGCGAGATGGCAATTGGCGATGGGAGAAGACGGACACAAACGGGCAAACGGGCAAACCGGCAAACGGCAATCGCCGCTGCTGATAAAACTCAGAGAACAGCATACTAACACACACACACGCACACACACACACACGCACACACACACACACACACACACACATGCATACATATGCCAGATTTGGTTTTATTTTCAGACCGTTGACAAAATATTGTTGCAGGCTGCCAGCGACGCGTCGCAGTGTCGCGTGTGGGTCTCCAAGGCGCACAGCCAACTCTCCACGTCTCTCCACGTCTCTCTGCTGCTGCTCTGCTCTGCCCTGCTCTGCTCATTCAGTTACTCGCTCCTTTAGTGAGCCAGACAGTTAGACAGGCACTCGGAGTCAGGTGTGGGCTCTGACGAAATCTCGCACAGCCAATCAAGCTGACGAGCACGTTGCAATCAAGTGCGCACGTAGCAGATGCCAACAACAACAACAACAAGAACAAGAACAACAACAATATGCCACAGGCTCCTTTTGTATGGACATACATTATAAGTATGTAAGTATGTGCAAAAGCCGCTTTGTAAGTAGTGTGCACACTCTTCGCCACTTGAATAGCACTTTCAATTCTTTTTTGTATTTACAGCCAATATTTTCTAAACTCACGAAGACTTTGCTTTCTAAGTCTTAAAAGATTAAGTTTTCATTCTTCTTTAGTTTAAAAAATAAAAATTACACGCTGCTACAGTGATTTTTTCAAAACTTTTGAACTGATCTATTCTAGGTTTTTCATCTTCAACGAAAAAATTCAACAATTTTCTACAAGCTCCGAAATTTCAAATTACCTTATTCACAGCTCTGCAAGTCAGCCAAATAACAGAGAGAGCCTTTTGACTTTTCTAAAGGAAAACATTGAAAAAATCCAAGTACGAAATATCGTTTGTTTGTTTAACAACTTCAGATATTGTAGGTGATAGGAAAAAGGATTTTTTTTAACATATACATGACTAGGTCACTTCAAAAGTTCTTTTAATTTGTATCTCGTAGCATTGCCTAATTTAACTGCTCTCTGATCAACCTATAGTAAGATATTGAATATCTTACTATATCATCATTATATTAAAAAAGAAATAAATATTTTGTGGTACATACTGTGAGACTACTACGGCAGTAATCCTCGTGTATTTATGCTTTTTCGATGGGTATTTTGACGTAGATGTGCCAAAAAGGTTTGTTTTCTCAACATTTCTTAATTACAAAGAAGCATACAGAAAAAGTATGGTGGTAGGAGAAAAAGGGGTCGTGGTCGAAGGTGGAAATGGCGTGTCCGGGGGTAGAAGAAGGTGAGGATGAGGAAGAGAGTGGAAGGATAGTCGAGAGAGAAGTTAGGAGGTAGGGAGCGTAAAGAGTGAGGGAGAGTGAATGTGACTGAGGAGTGAAGGGTATCCAGAATAAGGAGTGAGGGAGAGTGATTACCCAGGGAAAACTCGTTGTATGAAAAAGGTTTCCATGTATGAACCTTTAATTTGGTTTAAACACACAGTTTAGTTGCTGAGTAGGCTAGTACCCTGCATATTACTATGTTTTAATTCTATTATCTGGCACCAAACCACATGACATCCTTGAGTAAAATATTGGTGTTTTTTTTTTTTAGATATGACTATTACTTAATATTGGGAAGCATTTCCGTAAAATTCGTCTCGTATATTTTTTGAAAGGTACATTTTTATAAAGTTTTATAGAATGATGTCCAGCCGTTATAGACGTCTGCTCAACCCTGCAGTCAATAAGCCAGGGGCTGAAGAATACAATTGACGCCTTTGAAGTGAATGGCCGTCAGTTGTCGGACGTGAATAGTGACAAAAAAAAGGTCAGTAACAGCTTGATGTAAGAGGACATCTTTCTTGCTTACCCAATAAACAATGTGATTACAAACAGTTTAACGCTTTTTAAAAATGGACAAGATTTATTTACTATATATTTTTTAAAAAAGCGCTTTTTAAATTTCCCGTAACTATGATATTTTGTATAGTGTACAATTAATACAAAAATATTATGAATTTCGATAACAAATGGAGTTCTTTCATTCACTGCCAGTCTGGAGTTACGTGAATTCAGGAGCAACCCACATGCAGCAAGCATTCGGAGAAATAACGAAAAACGTGATGTCATGTGGTGTAGACATATGCTTCTATCCTAAGGTCATTGATGTGATGTAATAATGCCATCACAGAATATATGCGGCAGACAAGTCGGTCAATTCACATGCAAATTCCAAATAACCTTCTAGTGAAAGACTTTTTAACTTGCGAAATGACATTTTCAGCCCAAAAACGGTTCATATAACATACACGCAGTGGAACCAGGCCTCTTCATTCTTCGAATTACGAAAAAAGTTGGAATCAAAGAAATCGGCTTGCGCTATTCAAGTGGCCAGGAGTGTATGCACGTATGCAAATGTAGGCTGTGACTCAGGCTAATCCGTTGTTGTTTCAAAGAAAATCCGTGGTTGAAGCTGCTTTGTTTTTCGCTTAACGCTTAACGCTTTTCATTTTCTTTTGATTTTATGAGCAGCTAGAAAAATGGAATAAAGCTTAAAGTCTAAATTAAGTTGTAAAAAAAGTGGGAAAGGAAGCAACCAAAGAAGTAGACAAAGCCAGCAAATTGAAAAACAAATGTCAAGAGGCAAACGATATGCCAACTGTGTCATGAGATACTCTTATCAGAGTGTTTTGCTTGTCAAAGATAAAGCAGAATACGATATTTGCACATACACCGGCGTGTGTATACACTTACATATGTTGCATGTATGTGTGTAGAGTATCTGCACATATTTGTGTTATATACTATGCAGTTCAATTGCTGCAGTTGACAATCAAGCGTTCAGATTCAGATTCAGACTCTCCGATTGTGCTCTTAATTCTTACTAATCCAAAATGAATCAAATTCGCACATAACTTTTTATGATTCAAGCATTTTTATATGTATATAAATATATATATTATATTATTTATATATATTGTAACAAAGTAAACACATATATACCATGTGTATATACAATATACATACATATGTGCATTTTAATACCCTGTGCTCATAAATTCATACATTTTTATTTGATTTTATTAAAAACTGACAAAAATTATGCTGTCACAAAAATTCTTAAATTCACAAAAAAATATAGATTGGTGAAAGAGCAAAAAAGGAAGCTTTAGGATAACAGCAAATAAAAGCTCTCACCGATTCGTTGGGGGAATTTTATTTGCCCGATGGCCCGCTATGCCCCTGCTTACAGCCCTTCTATAATCGGAGAATGTTTAGAAGCAGACATCCTGTCCTAAGAGTATCCTAACCACTGACCAGAAAGGGCAATTTTCATTTGCTGGAAGTTGGGCCCCGGCCCACAGCCGAACTTGATAAGAGTTGCTCAGTAATTCTAAGATACTCTAGGATAGTAAGCTTTAGAGTAGATAGTGAAAGATTATAAGAGATAAGCTGGTGAAGGTCATTATAGGATGTTCATAGAGCCCCGAAAAGGGTGATGTAGGGCAAAGTTACTGCAGCATCTTCTTATGGATAGAGGGACGAAATTTCTCGTAGTGCGGCGAGGAACAACAAACCTAAGGTGACTGACTCGGTATAGGCAGTCGATCTCTCCACAAATTACCTTGTTAAGAAAAGTAACCCCAAGGGATTTTCTTCGATAAGACAAGGTAGGCAAGTGAATTAGAAGCAACCTACTATGGTAAGAAGGTAAGGGAATACTATGATCCCAGTTAAGTCCACGAACCAAACAAAGAAGGAATTCCTTTTGGACAGATTCAATGCGTGCTTGGTGTGCAATATACTGAGGCTTCCACACAACAGAGCAGTATTCCAGCAAGGGACGAACTTATGCATTACTTATACGAACAGGCACAGCATACTTTGGTAAATAAGTAAAGGCTCCGGCTTTGGAGTTACGGAACCAGCATAGGCCGATGTGCAAACATAAACCTAAGGCCACTATAAATGCGAAATAAACTCTAACCTGGTTCGGGAAACCCGAATGAAACTAGATTATTTAGATCGATGAAACAAGATCTCCGTCAGATGCGCACCTGGACATACCAACATTCCCATCTCCTATGACTTTTGCAAATGGTCAAAAACAACCTTAGATACAGATTGGGGCATGGGATGTCGGAATGTCCACGTATCTGATTCCTGTCTGTATCAGATATTTATATCCTGAAAACAAGGTGTTTTAACTTTCTTCATCAGCTTAGCACACCCCCTGTATTTTAATTTTTTTAATGTTATTAATAATGTTGGTCAGCCAGGACCCACTAATTCCACCTCCTGCTTCACGGACGGCTCAAAGCAGAATAACCGAGATGGAGAGGGTGTCTTTTAAGAACAGCTTAATATTAAAAGAGCCTTTAGTGTTGCGGAGCACTGCAGCGTATTCCAGGCAGAAGTCTCAGCCACAAAAGAGGTACTGGAATGCCTAAAAGGCTCAAGCAACGTCTCAGGCAACGTTAACATTTATAGGGATAGCCAAGCAGCCATCAAATCCTTAACCTCAACATCATCCAACTCGATACTAGTAACAAGCTGCCGCAAATCTCTGCACGAGATGCCTCAGCAGTTCGTTCTCAGCCTGATATGGATCCCGGGACATAGAAGGCAACTTACTACCGCTCCCCTCCTTCTGGACAGAGAGGAAAATAAATGAAGTCTTCAGACTTAGAGCCAATTTAAACTGGCAAAATGTGCCAAACTGTCGTATTGCGCAACAAACCTGGCCGGAGGTAAACTCCAAGAAACAGCTGGAATCTGCTCTCTTAGTAGGCAGAGTGTCTCAGCTGTTGTTAGAGCTAGACACTTGCTAGTCGGTGCCCCTGCAGCTAGGCTTATGCTAATGGTAGCGTTTTAAAACATTTATTCTTAGGGTGTAAGGAGAAAGGAACAAGATCCTACGGTTTCACGATGGGCTGAATTTCGGCATAAATGTGCCAGGTAAAAACCTGGTAGCCGTTTAAACGTAACTTAAGCCATGAACTTATTTTTAAACTTACAACAATGTTAATCTAAACCTTTTCCAATATATTTCATAATGGGTCGTGCCTCCCTTGTTAAGAATGACCTCAAAGATCCGATTGGGAATCGACTTTCGACCGACTATGAAGGCGATCCAACCGGTATTCGTCCTTACGTATATCATGAAAGTAGTAATTGTACCCATCAGGACCTTTCAAATTGAATTTCTTTTTATTCGAAAAGACAACATAGCGCCACTACTCACTCCACGTCATATGCGCTCGACCAAAATTTTAGGCGCATTTCCTTTCGATCCTTATTGAAATTACTTTGGAATAAAAAAAAAAAGAAGAATTTGCGATTTCGACAGTTTATCTCGTTCGGTAGTAAGGTTAACGGGTAACATGAGATTTGCTGACGCAACTCTCGAAATCTCGAATTTTTTTCAAATAACTATAAGAACGGTGTTAGAAAATCCAAAACGGTTTCCGGATTCGAAATCAGTGGAAAAGTTATGTTTTAGAAACAGGGTTATTTTTTTTTTTTTGGTACATAGTGTAACACAGCATTAATTCGGGTAGCGATTAGATAGTCTGTCCTTCCATCTGTATAAACCTAGATTTCGGAGACCATAAGAGTTAGGGACACACAATTTTACAAAACGATAAAAACTCGTGGGACCTTACATTTGAAACACTTCGTTAAATTCTTGAACTTATAATATAAGGTAACAAATATGGACTTCACAGCCACTTCAAATTTATCAGGTTTTATCGTTTATATATCAGAAATTTATATAACACGACTTCAGCGCCATCTGTCGAGATTAGACTTAAGCAAACCATTCCTGCAGACTAAACCGACATATAGATCAAGTTTGGTTACCAATCGGTAAAGCAATTCTTGTGTTTTAAAATCGATTACTCGGAGCAAACTATTTTATAAAATACAAATTTCAATCTCACGAAACTTTAATACATATTTTTTTACAAAATCCATTCGATTTTCTTTTGAAATGGAAATATTGCATTTTAAATACATGTCATTTTTTGTAAATTTCCAATTAATACAACAGCTAAAGAAAAAATATTTCTATCAAAAATCCCAACACACGTAAATTAATTACGCATATACAATGTTTATACTCTATACAAAAAGTGTTAAAGGGTATTATAGATTTGTGCAATGTATGTAACAGGCAGAAGGAGGCGTGGCAGACCATAAGCTCCGTGGGCTAAAAGTCTTATTATTGGGCGCATTCCGCAGAGAATTTCATCACTAATCATTACACATTGATTAGTGATTTTTTCTGGCTGTATGCGGTGTTTAGTAATCGCGTTTGCCAAATTTAGTAATAATGATGACTTACAATGCATCACACAAATACTCCGATTACTAATTCACCGCAAAAAGTGAGCAAACCAACTTTATGTGACAGAAGTAAAATTATTTTAAAATGTTGAGTAAATAGCAAGCTTATCTTACGTCCTGATAACCCAGTACACACCATTCCACTAATTTCTGGGAAATTACAATTGAAGGCTACAGATTGGATCAGTTTCAGTAGCATTTTAGAGTGAACTGTACGACATTCAAAGTAAATTTATCTGTTGCTGTCCCTTCTCCATGTTGTGTCTTACGCATTGGCGGGCCATATCGAACCATTGAAAAACATTCCTTTCGGAAAAAAAATGTAATCTTTTCTAGCTGTAGGTGACAGGTGTAATATCGCAAATAGCTCTGGACATGCTATCTTTTACTTTATAGTCACCTCGGTATCTAAGCTAATGCCAGGGCTTGTGAATTGGCCAAGCGGCCTACAAGTAGCATTGACGGCTGAGATTTTTCCCGGTATAATAGCTGCCATTGCTGGATGCTACATACCAATAAAGCAGCCTGTTGGTAATGCCCAGGATTTCTACAATAGGGAACAGTTCCATTCGATTGTACTCCCAGGAGTGTGCGACAGTACTTGTCGCTTCATTGATGTCTTCATTGGGCAACCTGGGAGAATGCATGATGATCGTTTGTTTAAAACCAGCCCTTTATATGATAAAATAAATAATGAGCAGAGAGACATGCATTTATTGGGAGATTCAGAAATACCCTTTAATTATAAATTTGATGATTCTATATCATGGGACATTAAACTCCACTACAAATTTGTTACATTACGCGCTTCTTAGCATCCAGGTCTGTGATTGAACGCGCAATTGGACTGCTTAAAGGAATGTTATGACTGGAGTGACTGGGAACCAGATGACGACACTCAATGGGGAACTCTACTTAATGATGTATTCCAAGACTAAAACCGTTCCTCCGGAGCTGCTAAGAAAAGGGGCAAAATAAAAAATGTGCTACAAAATATTATAGATAAAAGACGCATGTTGTAACTAGTATACAAATCTAAATGTTTATTTTATTATTAATTATTATTATTTACTTTATAAATATTATTGTATTGAGCAGGAAGCTCTTTGAGACACTCATTACGCTCAGTTCGACTCTGTTATATGTACTACTTATGGCAGCCAGCTGAGCATTGCGTTCTCCTCTACAATCTTCATTACTTTATTAGTTTCGTTGTATCGCTCAATTTGCTGTGCTTCTTCTTCTTCTTAACTGGCCATAACAACCCGTTATCGGGTTACGGCCTGATGTAAATACATTCTTTCATTGGAATTGTGGTTTTACGTGGTGGGTCCCAAACCCTACGCACAACCCTTTTAAGGTTTGGGGTGACTCTACTGGTCTCGAAAAGAACCCAGTGTCATTGTTAGTCGCCTCATACGACAAGCTTTGACCTACTGAGCTGGAATTCTCTAACCCACTCACCACAGTGCCTTCAGCAAAGACATATCACAAATCACATGATTGGTATCAAATTTCTCTGCAGAATGCGCCCATTGACTCGGGTAGAGGTTGGAACATGTCCGTCTGTCTGTATGATTCGGTAGATAAGATTTAGCGATACAAAGTTAAACCCATGTAATAAGAAGTTTCTGCTCCTCTTTCTCCACAGCAGAATTTCGCGGTTTTAAATCGAAACTTAACAGATGTTTGCGTTGTGTTTATGTGCATCTATGTTACAAAAAAAATTGAAATCGAATATATTTATCAAAAGTTATAAAAAATGTGTTGATTTCAGCTCCCTTCGCCTATAAACTGCTTCCAATTTCCACTACCTGTAGATATGGATGTATGTGAGTTACCAGATTTGGTATGGAGACTCGTGTGAGCCTAATCGGTAAAACTGTACCTTTTTTCAATAGAAGACACCTTTTTCCGCCATCGAATTACCTTAATTACAGCCACACTCCGCACTACATTGAATTGAAAATTGTCACAGATGTTTAAAAATGTGTTTTTGATTTATGTTTCAAATTTTAACAACATTTGCCCAAGAACACTGAAGCATAAAATTAACTTTTGTTCCCATAATAATAAACTTCCCTATAGGAAAACTTCTCAATTGAAACTTCCCAAGAGGAAAATGCTTACAGTCAGATACTTCTGTTCCCATTTCAACGAATGCTGGATTTAGTGTTTATTGGTATAAAAAAGTGTACAGGGTATTCCATTGTCGGGATTTTTAAATGTCAACAAAATCCGTTTCGTTTAAATAGAATTACCCATATGCAGGTTTCTCTTTTTTTTGGGAAGGAATTCACAGTGTATACCAATGTCGCGCACCGCCTCAATTGTTTGTGCTTATACTTAGTTGGATAACCGTGATATATACCAAACACGCCATCTACGTATCAAAAATGTCACGAGGGTGCCGCCAAACCTCCTGACTGGCGTAAAAATGGGCGTTTAACTGGTAATTATACTTGATTTTTTCACTGTTTGTTCACGTGACAAGCGATGATTCATACCACCACGGATTGCGAGTGATGAATTTAAGCGTCTGGCTTTCCACCACTTGTACTCTGATGATATGAAAGGCAGCCCAGTGTTGTATTGCCAATTTTTAAATAAACCAAAAAAGATATCTCATTCCGAGTACGCCATCTTTTTTAAGTTGCTACAAGTTTGCAGAGGACGATCCAATGTTGAGGACACTGTTCAAGGTGGTCCCAAAAACATGATTTCGAGAAAACGAACAGTGTCTCTTTTAAAGTACAATTGAGCTCTTCCGGTTTACGTTCAAAAAATATGCGAGTGGCTTCTGGCGGGTTTGGGGTCTGTTAGAACAGGATTGAGCTGCTGACTACCATTCACTTGGTATATGTCTCTGCCTTAACCAAGTTAGCGCACAACGTCCTCGTGGTGTTTCCTGGTTAGCTACTTTCAGGCTAAAGAGCTAATGAAAACTCCAATGAAGGATAAAAAATCCATGGATATGGATTTAAAAAATTTGATGATCGACGCTAGATCTGCGAGACCATAAGAGCTACCAACACAAAGTTGGTGTAAAAAGATGCGCGTAATCTCCGAAAAGATGAAGTTTGTTGAATTGGGTTGATATCTGCCCCTGTTTCCCCTTACGAGATTTTCGCAATTTACAGCCGCTTCGTTGAATCTATCAACTGCAAACTCGACAGAGGTTTGCGACGTGTATATGTTCATCTATGATTTAAAAATTATCAAAAAAGACAAATACATCAAAAGTTATAGTCAAAAATATTCTGATTTCAACCCCCTTCGCCAATAAACTGGTCCAAAATTACACTTCATTTAGATATGGATACATGTGAGCTAGAGTTGCAAAATTTAGTGTGGAGACTCCTATGAGCCAAATCATTAAAACTGCGCACCCCGCAACATATTGATTTGAAATTTGCCACACATTCACCCAAGAATACTGTAGCTATCGGTATAAAAGTAATTTTTGGCCCTATAATAACCAACTTCCCAATAGGAAAGCTTGTCAATGGGAACTCCCCAATAAGAAAATGCTTGCAATCACATTGAACTTGTGAAAAGACATATAGAAGAAGATACTTTCGCTCCCCTTTTACCGTATGTTGGATTTAGTAAATGGGTATCCACTGTGGGGCACAGTCCCGACTGTCTGCATCAAAAATGTTTTGCTGCTATGCCGGACTATGCTTTGCTACAAAAGATATCCTTCTCGTAGCCTTGTGAAGCCATTTAGTTAGTGCATTAAAGTCGTACTCATTTTTATGGCAAGCTGTGTAAAATCAACATTGGGGATTTAGCTATGGATGGTCTTTGTACTCGAATGTGTTCTCGACTCCACAGTCGGATGCGGCAAATAAAGCTATCAAAAATTTGATGCGGACAGACGGTCCGACAGTAAATACCCTGTACCCATTTTTCCCATGAAAATCAAATTTCTGTGCAAGTTTTTGTATCGATGCGTGGTAAAGAAAACTGTACTACGGGGGTAGAGGGGCTGATTTGGGAAAAAGTTAACATTGTTTGGTTTATGAGCCTAACATGAGTCTACATACCAAATTTGGTAACTCTAACATAAATGTTAACCTTAAAATTTCTATAAAAAGTGAAATTCTGTTGCAGTTTAGAGGGGTCTTGGCATACTATTACCTATTTTTCTACGCATAACTGTCTGTGCAGCCCATACAATCATCTTCTTTAACCAGAAGTGCCGATGGGTTTAGAATGCATATCCCCGCGGTAAACCGTGGAGAACGCCCTTGGTTGACAATACCCTTTACCGGTGATCCAACGATCAGAAGTGTTGTGAAGTTACGTCAGTAAAGAACGCCACCTATAGAATACTGCTATTAGATCAGTGCGAGCACACGGTTGGAAGATGAAGTAGTAAGATAGCAGTCTTTTTAGATGTATGTAAGTAAGTTTTAGGTCGCAGTAGGCAAGTCTCTATTCATCTTTTCCATTTAGCTTAAGCCCGTTGAGCAAGGGTGATGACGTAATCTGATGGGCCAGGCCATGTCTCTGTTGGAAGGGCCAGGTAACCAACTAAACTAACTGGTATCAACGGTTGGAGAAGGTTATGGGCAATTAAGTAAGTAAGTAAGCAGCTCGTTTAAAATAATTAAATTTTTCACAAAGAATTGTTCCATTAAGTCGATATTTAAAAAAAGTTGCGTTTTTTAAATTAATTGTTACTGTATTTTTGAAAGAACAAAAAAAATAATGAAGATCTATTGCCGAATCGTTAAACAAGTCTTTGCTGATATATTCAATAACTCCAGAAGCTAGGGAATATTTGAAGCAGCAACAATTTCTTGGGAAGGCGAGAAAGAAAAAGCTCAAAACAGGTTTATTAGCTAATAAGATGATGACGTCAGGAAATACTTTACCACCTGGGAAAACTCTTCGTAAACTGGATTTGGCGCCTAGGACAAATGTGTTTTTCGAAACTCTAAGTAAGCTTGATAAAACGAATATAAAGCTGCAATCTGATGCATATTTGGAAGACTTTGAGAGATCTTAATGTAAAGGGAAGCCGTGCATTCAAGTATTGCTCATAGAGGAGTATCGTGAGGGAATTTTATCAGATATTGATTACATTACACAGTCTCAATTGGACTGGCAGATTGATTCCAGTTCAGAAAGATGGTGCTGGGTGAGTATAGTAAAACCCCCAAAAGATTTGACATTGTCAAGCAAAACTTGTTTTAATGTTCTTTTAAAAATGATGAGTCAATTTGACACCTCACAACACTTTCTAAATTTTCTAGCGGGTTGAAAGAAAGCTAAGAGAGCGAACACACAGATGCACTAGAATAGTTAGCTGCAGCGAACGGCAGCGAACACACTTTCGGACAGTAGAGGTCATTTGAGATATGGCATAGAAATGGGATAGTCATATATACGGATTTAGTTAGTGTAGAGCAGTAGTCGGCAAAGTGAGCGGAGAAGTTGCCCTGGCAACACACGCCAGCCACACATTGACAACTTTTCTTTGCTGACTCACAAATACCATTGCAATGACTGAAATTCGGCCGACGTCTCTGCTCACTTTGCCGACTGTTGGTGTAGAGTAAGGGATAGATATAGTCAGGAGAAAGTTGGCTCTGTGAGGTAGACGTTAGAAGATAGTTAGATAAGTAGTAAGTACTTCTGTTTGTAGGTGCTAGTTTTAATGGCGGCGATGCCTATATAAGGTGTGCACTACTGTCAGTAGGGGAGTTGCAGTTTAAGCACAAGTTGGAGTGTGAGTTTTACAGGAGAACTTAGAAAAAATTTGGCAGAAATTTAGGTTACTGGGTTACGGCCTGATGTAAAGCTCTCCTCCAGGTGTCTCTGCTTTGAGCGCGCCTTCTCCAATTGGCGATACCTAAGATAGCTAGTGTACTCTCTACCTGTTCCTTTTGACGGATTGAAGACCTTTCTTGAAGCTGCATCTTCATGTCAATGTCGTCGCAGACCTCATAGAGTTCGTCGTTCCATCGGTTGGGGTAGTCGTTACCAACGCGTAGATCAAAGGCCAAATATCTTACGGGTCCTGGTGGTTATAGTACGGGATAATGGGCATCGGCACCACTAAGACGAGGCCGGTGAACACAGTATTTCGAGTGGGTGCTTACGAATAATATATGTGTATAGTTAGTTTGCTTGTGTAGGAGTTGTGGCGTCAAGAGGAGCCTTTGATTCTGCACCATAGGCGCAACACCAGGATAATACGGCACATCGGACGTATGGCCAAGCTAAAACGGTGCTATGAGCGCACAAGTGACAAACCTTCAAAGAACTTCATCCACGACAGAACAGGTGTGGTTGGCTGGCGACTATGGCCGGAGGCATTAAAAATTTCAAAATTAGACAAAAAATTAAGGGCAAGCTGAAACTTTGCAGTCAGTTGCTAATATAAGAGACTAGCTTAAGTCCAAGTTTTCGACCTCCCTCAGAACAGACGAAATTATTGTCATAAAATGTTATATAAATAACTTATGTAATTTAAGGTGGGCACCTTGCAGATTATGGCTGCCTAAGATGGATTTCTATGCACATCAGTATACAAGAAGCTATACATATTATTTATATAACATGTTATGACATACCTCATTTATTCCTATTTTGCATCGAGACAAAAAACCTCACGGCTGTTGCCATTCTTGCATATTGGTGTGCATTTCAGTCCAACTTACTGCTTGAAGCTGCTACCTACATTTGCAAGAAATTGATTTAAGAAGTGAGTCTGGGGTAGGACCATCTGTTGTTTTTGCACAGTGCCGACCTTTGCAAACTTTTTTTCATCTCCATTCAGCTGGGTCTTTGTAATTTCCAAGCCACGCTTGTATTGAATGGTAGATTCCTAGAATGCGTTTCTTTGGCTGCTCTAGTGATTGGGGTAAATGTCGCAAGGTTCAACTTTTTCTTACCAATTTTTATAAGTCGCTTATACATAAATGTTTTCAGTGATTTTCGGCTGAAAACTTGGTCAAAGGACGTATTTTGCAAGTTTCGTTCCGTGTTTAAATGCTGCCAGCAAGAATATTTCTTGCGGACTTCGGTCTTTATTGTGTTTTTTTTTCGGGAAGTAAACCAGTGAGTAAAACGAGCAAGTAGATGTTGTCTCCAATACAAAAACTGTATCAGTGGAACTAGCTTGTTCAGCTTGCTCCTAAATTTTTACATTTGAGAGTGAAATTTTACTGGACTAATTGTTTTTTGTAAACCTTAGAGAGCGTTTTTTTTTGCTTGATGGCATAAATATATATATATAAACAGGTAGTGTACTTCAGAAGTACCAGCAAATATAATTTTTGTTGTAAACGAACCGCGGACACCATCTGAGCTACTTACTCCGGTCACCACCCCCCTTACCCAGGCGGTTCGTTACATTCTTCTTAGTTATTCTCATATACTTGTCTGTATCTTTAGCTAGATTCATTCGAAATAAAAGAACAGCTTCAATTTAAACAGATAATTTAATTACTCAACTTTGCTGTGCGTTAACTCAACGCTGCAGCTTAAAAATTGAAAATTATTTAGTTTAAAAGTTGACGCTTTCATTTTATATTAATAAGAAGTGCAAAAACAATTTTTCAGAGTTTGCAATTAATGGGAATTTTGTGCTTTTAATGAATATTTTTGAATTAACATCGATAGAATGTCAAAAGGCACATAAATCATTAATTCATATACATAAATTTATTATGTACGTATCATACATACATTAATCCTATCACATCCCACATATTGTGTATGTGGGTTTAAAAATAGCAGTGGAAAACAAAGTTGAATTTCCATTTCGTGCTCGAATGCGTTGTATGCAACATGTTGCCAGCAACATGTTGACAAGAACTGTGGTGAATTTGCTAGGCGCTGGCCACATTGTTGAGCTGCCAAAAGGATATAGAGCTCAATTGGCAACATACGAAGTGGCAGCACAATGGCTTTCTAGCCAGTTGCTAACGGCGCGTTACACGTAACGGTAACCAACCAACGCAAAGTGCGCGCTACCAACGAGTCGTATACGTAACGTTGCGTGGGTGGCGTTAGTGTCGGCTTTCGTGTCGGCAGCGCTGTATCTGTGTGGGTGTGTGAGTGTGTGTGATTGTGTGGGTGTGTGCATGTGTGTGTGTGCATGTGTGTGTGTGCACGTGTGTGTGTGTGGGTGTACATGAGTGTGCGCAGGCGTCTTAAGGATTTTAAAATTTAAAGCAATGCCGTGCAACGATCGCTAAGAGCCAATACTTCAAATCGTAGCTAACAAGCAACAAAGACTACGCCAAAAGCAACAAAAACAAGGAGCTGCTCCCATGTACAGCGCGGAGCAATTTAGCACGGCGGAAAATGCCGCACAAACGGCAATGGAAGCGGCAGCTGCCTACAAAGCTCTGCTCGCTTACTATGCCAACGAGCGGAACGCTGCCAGTCACATAATCTCATTGACCACATACAATGTGTCCACAACCATGGTTACAATGGCGGGCAACAGCAGCAGCAACAACGAGACGAGCTTCGACGATGATGCCACACTGGCCAACAGCAACAGCTTTTATGTGAATACGCGTCATGAAGGCGATCTGGTTACGGAAGGCCTGAGCATTAGCAGTGGTATTGTTAGCGGTAGCACTGGCACTGGCAGCAGCGCTTCCTCTACTGAAATGCCCATATGGCTAATACCCAGCTATAGTGTCATACTATTGTGCGCCATTGTGGGCAATCTTTTGGTCATCTCGACGCTGGTCCAGAATCGTCGCATGCGCACTATAACGAATGTGTTTCTATTAAATTTGGCCATTTCGGATATGCTGCTGGGCGTGCTTTGCATGCCGGTGACTTTGGTCGGTACACTGCTGCGTAATTTCATATTTGGCAAATTTCTCTGCAAGCTCATACAATTCTCACAGGGTAAGTTTATGCACAAATACCATTCATGTTTCATATGCGGCTTATCGATGACAACGGACAACGACGCGACGACAATGGACAATGGCGAACCAATGTGACCAATGCCAATGAGTGATGATTGTTTGACTGCCTCTTGGGCATTTGTCCTTGTGTTTGTAGTTATTGTTCTGTGTTTCTTGCTATAAACATTGTCGCCTGGTCAAATTATTTGTACAGCTTTGTTCATGCATGGGACACATCGTCTGCGTCTGCATCTGCGTCTTGGTGGGTCGTTCCTTCTTGTCCCTAGTCTCCTTGGCCGAACTTTGCTTGTCCGTGTGCAAAACATGCTCGAGGCCCTTAAAGAGTACAACAACAGCAGCAAAGAACTGCTCAAACATAAGCAGCACACGATTTTATGAATTTATTACAAAAGTGTGTATGGATTTGTGTACACTGAGCAAAATAACCAGAAACTGTGTGTGATTCAAGTGAAGTAATAAACTACATTTTAAAATAGCGCTGAAAGGCATATTTTCATTTTAATGTGTGTGTGTACTCTGAGTTGAAAATTGTGTTTGACTTTTGATGCAACTGTACTTATTATCACAGCGAGGTGAATTTCCTCAGTTCACATATTGCACATAGCATATATGCGCATATGCAATAAATGACAGGCCATGTGCTTTGGGACAAGTTAAGATTCGTGTGTGTGTGTGATCCGTCTCAAATTCCTTAGTGTGGCATCCAAGCGGAATGCAAATGCAGCATTGCCTACAGTTATAATCAGCTGTCAGTCAAATTGTGCACAGATTCACAAAACCAAAAAAAGTGTAGCATAGTTGAAGGCTGGCTTTTTTCAATGTTTTCATTAAATGTCATTTGCATAATCCTTAAACGTATGATTTTAGCCAAAATTTTAAAATAATATAATAAAAATTGTGAGAATTATAATCCCATGTTGTAATACCAATCAACGTTAACCAAAGGAATGAAATTTTGTTGACATTTAGAGCTGTTGTCAAAATATTTTGACATATTAAGTAGTTTTTCGAAAACTTTTTCATGTGTCCAGTGAATAAGCGTTGACCTGACATTGATACATTAAAAGACACATTTTCAGATAATACGATTTTCAGGACTTGTAGTTTAAATTAATACTCTTCTATTCTCCGTTATCTCCTTCTTATTGTATGGTCTCCTTTTTTGCGTCGTTTTAGAAGGAGCCTTGCTAATGCGTTTGCATGGTTTTAAGATATCGCGAACTTTAGGCACATTTAGGTCACTCTCTATGACTGCAGTACGTATGAAGTATGGTGCGCCAGTTAGCATGCGAGGATTCGGATTTTTCAAATGAGTCTTCGCATGCACGACTTATAGATGGTCACCTTGTTTTTTAGGGATAGCTTTTTGCTGGTTAGAAGCCATCGGAGCATGCTAATTCTGTTTAAGGGCGCCTGTGACGCTAGAGATATGTTTGCCGAAGGTCAGGCGCCTTCGTACTTGGTACACCCAAGTACTTGTAACTGCTGTGATGCTTCAGCATTTGGTCCCGCAAGAAGACACCAGGTCAAAGATCCTTACGCAGTGCGTAAGTCACATTGGCGCACTTGCTTGCATTAATGCCTATGTTTCAGCGCCTAACTTATTTCAAAGCTTTGCAAGTACTGCTGTAGAACATCCGTTGCATATGGCCAAAAGATCTGGATAACCTCTTTGGAAAACTCAACAACTTGCGACATTCCGACCTTCGCAAAAGAGGAGATTTTTGCGAATTCCCTTAACAGTAAACTTACTTTGAAGGAAGAGTATCAGTCCTTTGTAAGACTATGCGTAAAAGTCTTATATTTAATTAAAAAATGACTCTCTTATGTTAGGGTAAACAAACAGCATAAGAAACTCTGACTATTTTATTAATTGTTTGGTGATTGTTTAGAACCAAAAAGTCCACTTCAAATAGCTCCAAATGAATTCGAGTGAAGAAATTGTATAAGGTTACGCTTGCCTGTAGATTCGTAAGATGCGAATAAATGGAGAGCTAAAAAGCCCTGAAAAGCAGTGAAAAGTCAGGCGGAAGTGCTATAAGCGTAGTCTGCCTACGGCTTCGTGTTCAGAAACAATGTGGGTGACTCCTAGCTAGAGAGTTTGCAGCCAATTGTAAATGTCGGATGCTCTACCAGAAGGCGCAGATCAAATCTATTTAGGTTGATTCTTAAGACAGTGGATATGTCGTAGTAGCAAAAGATTCACCTAGTTGGCATAAGTAAAGTCGTTTTTAGCGAGCAATGCGGCATCAGTGCATAACATAGTTGCTTACTGTAAATGTTCCTGCAGGACAGGACGAACCATTCGAAAGGCAGTCTTATGTAAGGTTATAATAAGCTGCAGTTAGTCGCTCTATTTTGCGCTTTGTTCAAATCTGTGGTTTGGCTAACAATTGTCGTGCAACCTCAGTGGCAGAAGGGTATAACTGAGCATTACAGTGGGACCGTCCAGATGGGGAAATAAAATCTGCAACCGGTTTAGGCCTAATTTTAGACAGATCTAAAAAACTATTTACAAACTAGCTGCCTAGATAGTCGAGCCTGCAAAGAGATATGACATGAGCAGAAGAGGTGCCCGACCGTTGCTTTTTTTTCCTGGACCCAGCAGCTCCTTGATGCATAAACACCTACCGACTAAAGGAGCATAGCTTCGCTGTGCGTCTATTGTTGTTTTCTGGCTAAGTTTCTTAAGCGATTCGACTATTGGTCACATTTTTCCATTTTTGATTGACATTGTGATTAAAAGGTAGGTCTTAATAGGCAAACATTTATGTGACCTTGTGCAGCTGTTTTAATTGTTAAAATTAAGCCAAACTACAAATAGTTTTCCGAAACAT
Organism: Chymomyza caudatula; assembly: GCA_035041775.1. Lineage (NCBI taxonomy): Eukaryota > Metazoa > Arthropoda > Insecta > Diptera > Drosophilidae > Chymomyza > Chymomyza caudatula. The sequence goes on from JAWNKW010000148.1 coordinate 1,125,574, forward strand.
TATAAGCTTATTGCGTATACGTCTTATTCGTATTAGTAGTTTATTTGTTTGGCCTATTAGCACTTAAGCCTCATTGTAATATGTGTGTGTGTGCGCATTAAATAGGCGTTCATTACTACCATTGTCTATGTTTCTAATCCTAGGAATAGTTACGTTTAGTTGCACACAATTCGATAGTGTACTTAGGCAGCTGTTGAAGCTGAACAATCTTACCTCCTGAATTTTAAGCCATTTCCCAAATTATGGTAAATTATGATTATTTTATGGCTTTTATTGTTTTAGCTTGAGTTTGGCGTTTCTTAAACATTAAGAGCATGCAAAGCTATTTATTTTGTAGACTCACAGCATCAAACACAAACACACAAACACACACACAGATACTTAACATATACTATTGGCCATTAAGCGTACATACACCCATGTTCAAACACACACATACGCACACACACAGCTACACTCGCCTACAAACATAAGTTCAAATCAAAAACTTGTCAGCTCTGCTTGGACAATGGCAACTGAGCAGCGCTATTAAAAACACATTTGTATCATTGTAACACGCACACAAACGCACGCACACGCACTCACACACACACATACTCACACACACACACACACACTCACACTCACACACACACCTTCACACACACACACTCGCCCACACACACACTCAGAAAGAAAAGGAAACACACACACGCCCCAGGACCTGTTCGCCTCTTATTGCCTTCTGTCCAATGATTTTGCTACGAATTTCTTGTGCTTTGTTTTGCTGCTGCGTATTGTAGTTCAAAGTACAGCAGAACCTTGAATAACACGAAATAGTAAGTAGATTAGATTTGTGATGGGTGCGATGGCTCATCAGAGAAAGATGAAACCATCCCTAGCATTCAGGCAGCCTTGCCCATTGTGCCATGCCCGACAGAGGAAGTTAGGGGAGAGAAAGACAGTTGAAATACGAGAAAGAAAGAAGTTGGAGACAGAGTAGGCTTGCTGAACGGGCTCCCTATTGTCAGAATCTTCCCGACTCCCGCAGGAAGTCGAGAAAACTATGCAAGGGGAGAGTAAACACCTCGCTCATATTGAGTGTATCACTTCCCAAAATACGCATCCGAGTTCTTGCAAAGACCGGACAGTGACACAGAAAGTGATCCGTGGAGTCGGCTTCCTCAAGGCAGGCTGCGCAGGTTGGGTCGTCAACGAGGCCCATGTTGGCCAGATGTTGGCCAAATGTATTGTGACTCGTGATTAATCAAACCAGGGCTCGCAGATCTGTCCACTTCTGACGAAGAAGATATCTGGAAGCCCTTGGATTGGGTTCTTTCACGAATTTCTTTGTTACGCGACATCCCGTGGTGAATATCATTACAGACATTGTCCGTATGAAATAGTAAGTACTCAAGCAATAAGCCACAACAAGTACAATTTAGCTGGAGTTCAGTTTTTAAGTCAAAAGTGAATCATTGATTCAAGTGAGTGTGCAACTTTCCTGTTGTCGTGAACGTGATGGATGCTGACATCATCTTTGAATAGAATCGCATACTAAATAGCTCGATTTCTTTTTAGTCACTACGTAAATCGTGACTCTGACGCGGGATGTAGTTCACTGGCTTTAAATTACAGGTAGTTTTGATTTTTTGGCTGGAGTGCCTGATCCGGTGCAGCCGTATATAAACGTATAAAGGTATTAACCTCTTTACAAACGTTTTTAATATTTCGATTTGGCTATTGGGTTCGAATATATTGGGTCTTAAACGAAAAGGTTTACTAAATCTAGGTTTATAAACTTCCTTTAGTAAATGATTCAAGGAAATGCACGAGATCAATAATTTTAATTGAATCTCCGTGACTTGTTGCTCGCACCATTTATAGGCCCACTAATATTGACCTAAGTTGTGCGATTTACTGCATATTAGATCATAGTATAAGAATACAAGGTATGAGCCGTCTGCCGACGCTCGGTCCTTTTCAAAGTACCAATTTTCATTCTGTTGCAAACGTCAATAAGTGCGGTTGTGTCCACCCAAATTTAGTACTTTAGCCGGCAGACGGCTCATACATTGTATTAGATTACGTTCGAAGAACCGTGTGCAAAATGGTACCGATGTTTGAAGTAAATCTGCTACATAAATTTGTGTGTTCTGGAGCAACTGGTGCACTGTTGACGCACATAAATAAAAGATAATGTTAGCGTTTGTACTTTAGATTTTATTACAAGGTGGTGTTAACATTACGCTTAGACTAGAACGAGACTAACTCTCCTCTGCCTTTGACGGCGCTATTTATATAATTCTTGTTCATTTAAAAAAAGTCCGTAGTGCATTGTTCGCTTGACGGCAGAGTGGTTTGAGAGGATTGGGAGGAGCACACTGATACTGATACGATCGAACCTCCTAAAGTCAGTACCTTGTGGAAATTGCGGAGATTGGGGTGGATACATGCTTACTTGGTTGCTTCTCTAGGCCAGGCGCTACCAAGATTGGATGGAGGAGCACAAGATACTTGGTTGCTTCTCTAGGCGAGCCGCTCACCAAGATCGTGTGGAAATGGGAAGGGGGGGATTTGGAAGTACTGCTATGTGTTAAGAAGGGTTATTAGTGCTAATTTTAACTACTTTCCGTTATCCTACTGTGTTCTGTTATCGGTTGGTTTCTGTTTCTATTTCGTGTTCTGTTATTGTAGTGCGTGTATTGTATAATTCGATTGCTGTACAGTGGTTCGAGATCTATATGTTTTATGTTTAAGCTTATGTTATGTTGGAATCGCCGTTTGCTCTTTGCAGGGCAAGCGTCGTTACAAAGATTTGTAAAGTGCGGCCCGGGCTATTCGGACTTCGGCTTATTCCATGTCCCAGCTCATACCTTCTGAAAATTGCTGACTCTGATCAGGCGACACAAACAGACAAATCTAATCTAGAAGCATTTGATGCCCAAAGCCATAACTGACATAAAAACAAAAAAAAAAGCATCTTCGATGTAAAAAACATGTGACGAAAGCGTAGCTTCTTGCGTGCAAATCATTGTATAGTTTGCGTAATTTATGTGACGAGACAAGTACACTGTTTATTGCACTGCTTTTTTATTGACAATGGAATGAAATCGTTAAAGTTATGTATTCCAAAATTTGACTAAAAAAGGCAAGCTGTGAAAATTTTATAGGACGTTTAATTATAAAACACTTCTTCTTTTTAACTGGCCATAACAACCCGTTACCGGGTTACGTCCTGTTGTAGAGCAATCCTGTAGGCGCCTATGCCTATGTGCGCCTTCTACAACCGGTGATAACAAAGGTAGTTAGCGCAATTACAGAACACCAATAAGCGCGCCACAATTGTTTAGATAGATAGTGATCTATGCAGACAAAATCTGTAAGCGACGCTGGCAATACTTCACAATACTTAACACAGAAAGGCATTTAGATATCTTATTCCTCAAAACTTTCTTAGAGAGGGCAATTCGACAGAATACTTTCTGTGTCACTCGATGAGGTGTATACATAACAAAGCTGTATACGATACCTTTGTGTGCGCTTCACATTACAGCCTACTATATTTTGTTTTTTGTTTTCTCCTCTTAACTGTTCTCTCACGCTCCTAACTTTCTCCATACTCAAGATCGCAAAATCAGCAATACTGCCTATAGGTTAACGTTCTTCGCCGAGCCAGCTCATCAACCACAAATCTAAGCTACATTATTTAAATGAGGTTTTCGAATAAGTAATCATACTGATAAAACAACAGTAAAATTGCTTTTAATTTTTTTTTCGTTTTGAATTTTGTAAAACGTTGTTCCTTGTTGTGGAACGAGAGATCAGGCGAGGCCATGTGATTTGTATATCGCATCATTTATAGGCACAGTAATATCGCCCGCAAATTGTATCGTCTGCAACCCTATGCGACTCGCTTCATTTTAGAATGCATTCTTATGTCAAGCTAGATTTTTTGAGATATTTTTTTGACATTCTCACTTGCAAATCTTGCTTCGTGTTACAAGCGCCTAAAGGATATACCAATTCGGGCCAAAGTATATAGAAGTGGCTCCAATCAAATAAATTTAAAAAACATATGGTCTGCCACGCCTCCTTCTGCCTGTTAGATACGTTGCACACATCTATAATACCCTTTTACACTTTGTGTACAGGTTATAACTATTACTTTTCCGCAAAAAAGTATTGCGATTGCCCAAAAAACTAACATCTCTAATTTAATGTTTTTCGACGATTTAAGCACTTTCACAACTTCTCCGGCGATTTGGAAATGTTTTTGTGTGCGTGCTTTGTCGTTGTCAATGTAGTGTGTTATTCAAATAACTTTATTAATTTCGGCTTTAGCAAGCTAAATGTTTTTCTATCGTGTTGGGCATGTCTTCAAAGAATTTCTTATTGAAATTGAGCACTCTACTCGCTAAAGTCGGGTCGCCAAAAGAATAATTAGAGTAAATTCTAATTTAGAATAATTAGCTAAATTCGGTTGTTTTGATAAACGTGCAGAAAAGCCTGAGTTGGTTACCAACTGTTACTTTACAGCAAAAAAGAATTGTGATTGGCCAAAAAACTAAAATCTCAAATTTTATGTTTTTCGACGATTTAACCACTCTGACAACTTTTCCGGCGATTTGGCGATGGGGTTTCTATTGAATTTGAGCACTCTAGTCGCTATAGTTGGGTAGCCAGAGCAATAATAAGAGTAAATAATTGTCAAAATTTTGTTTTTCACTTTGTTGTTGTTTAAAGTTTTCCTAGCTAATTTCGGTCGTTTTGATAAACGAGCGAAAAAGCCTGAGTTGGTAACCAACTGTTTATTAGCTTAACGTTTCGTTGACGTCAATCTTGGGCATTTGCGTTGTTAATTTGTGTATTGTGCTTAACAGTCTGTTAAGATTGGCTTAAGAGTACGAATAGAGCAGTTTATGTTAGCTAACATTGAGCTCTGCTGTTATTTACACTTAACAGAGTATTTACGTTACATTTAATGAGCTTAATGTTAAATGTTTTGCGATGTTTAAATGTTAGTTGTGCTATGTTTAATAATGTTAAGATATAGACGGCAGTTGTTTTCAAAACTAAACTTCGCCCTTCAAGTGCTCACTGTACATAGTTTCTTTCGTTGTGTGTTGTCGTTTTCATGTTTTCCGCCATGACAGTTTTCATATCGTTTTCGTTGTATTTGATGTTGTTTCTGTTTATGTTTGTGAGTTTTTTTGTTCTACCTCGACTACCCAGTGCAGACAATTAGGCAGGATTAGGTTTCTCATGCTGTTGCTCAGTTTATGTTTTAGCCGCATTAACACAGCACGCACAAGGACAAGGACAAGGACAAGAACAAGGACATTGAAATTGCCCTTGTATATGTATGTTGCAATATATATGTACATATATTTGAGCGAAAAAAAGCAAATGAGCATAAAAATGCCCACTAATAATGCATAAAATGTATGTACGATGTGTTTGCGTGAGTGTGTTCGTGCGTGATTTGATCTCTCACTTCAAATTAGTGTATCGTATCAACAACAACAACAACAACAACAACAACTACAACTAACGGTATTGTAATTGAAAAACAAAACAAAAGAAAACAGCTGAAACAAAGCAAGAGTAACGGTACTCTGAGCCTATGCTCTTGTTTTGCGTCTCATTTTCAATTTGTCATTGTTTTTATTTTGCTTTTCGTTTCATTTCGATTTGATTGCAATAATGTTGTTGGTTAATGCTTAGCATGTAATTTGCATAACAAAGAATAACGGAATATAAGCAACAGCGAGAGCAACAACAACAACAACAACAACAACCACGAACACATAAACAGGAAGAATAACAGAAGAACGTAGCATACATTTCAGCGCATAAAATGAATGGATGGCATATAAACAGTTCATCAGCCAAGCTTCAAATTCAATTACAGTACAGATTACAGTACGACAAACGAAAACGAGAAGAAGAGGAAGCTAAATGGAGGGTACAAAAGAAGAAGAGCCCTTTAACTAGAGTGTAAAAATGCACAAAGAGATTAAATTCAAGCAAGATACATTAAAGAGTTTATCATTTTAAGGTATATCTTTTTACTTTGGTTTCGACAACGAGCAAAGATTTGTAGGAAAAGTTGTACATATCACATGGCTAAAACATACCTTTTACTTTTACTACTTCGAATCTTGGAACCGTTTTGAATTTTCTAGCACGGTTTTCGAATCATTGCTTTTTCATCATCTTGGAACCGTTTTGAATTTTCTAGCACGGTTTTCGAATCATTGCTTTTTCGAAATTCATATTAGATTATAATCGCGAAGGCTTCACACGCATCTAAGACACGATTCGTAGTCATAATTTTGCCGCAGGAACAACTCAGGGTTGTATTCCCTTCAAATGATGTCCGTGTGTGGGTTCAGTGTATCTAATTTTTTAGGCTTTGTAGCGTTGCCATTGGAGGTAAATTTGATATGCCGATGTTTAAATTGGTTCCATTCTTCGCCGAGTTGCCATGATCTCCTGTTGCTGCAGCGACGAAGGACGAAATCTGTATTTCCGCTTGGCTTCAGTAGCATTGTTGTACGTTTTATATATAGTAGAATTGGGTTGAATGAACTGCAGAGTTTTGATCTCAGTTTGATGGTAGACTCAAACAATCATTGTTTTATAGTTGGAAGACCCGTCAATAAGGCGTTAATACTTAACCCAGATAGTACTTGTATATTTTTTAAGTTGGCTTCAAAGCTGCAGCAATAAATCGGCAGTCCTTAGTAAAGCTCATAGAGTATTAGAGCTCTAGTTACATTTGCAAGTGAGTTCGTATGCATTTTTGAATACTTTGAGCAAAGAAACCTGATAATGTTTCAAACTAGTTAGTAAGAAGGTATTATAAATATTATTACTGAGAGCGGGTAACCTTTTGGAATGCGATTATAAGGAGCATAGACGCAAGAGAAAACTTTTTTAACTCAGAAGGCCTTTACCGAGTTTAAGATCCTTGGACCGACTCTCCAAAGTTCAAGCTGCTTGGGAACGACATGTACACATACCCGATGAGATATGTCCCTATGAAACTGACAAAATTTCGTGATGAAAGAGAGTCCGACACGCGTCCGGTACATGATCATATTTTAGTGCAATGGAACTTAAACTGGATATTTCTCTACGGGGTAGCCACACTGTTGATAATCCCAATCCCAACCTCCTCAGGTTCAAAACTCATTCATCTGTATGGCGAAGCAAACTATCAGGGATTGGTGATGAACCCATACAGTACGAGTATCCAACCCAAATGGCATGCTGCAACCAGAGCGGTCACAGCAAGGCCGGCAGTGGGAAAATAGTTACGCACTCAGCAGTGTTCAGAATACTCAAAAAGCTGGTACAAAGTTAGCGAAACAGAGAAAGGCTGCCAAATTTGACAGCCAGGTTGTCTGGAACTCCGGTGAAAGCACTGGGGACTGACTCAAGTGAACCTAACAACTGTGATCAATTGACCTATCGTTTTTGCTGCAACCAACAATTGTTAGAACATCATAAAGACGTCAATGAAGGCGACGAGCATGGCAAAGACTGAGGGATCAGAAACAGGGCGAAAAAGGGGAGGAAGGCTATAAACTGCAATGCTCTGTTAACTAGCTGGGACGATGCCACAGAACAGAGCAGTGAGTGGTCCTGGTACTGTATTTTCGTATTCCCTTTTTCCTTGCAGCTGTCCTTTCACAAATTAGGTAATGAAATGCAATCGAGCCACAGTACTGGAAATATATATAAAATTATGCAGACCTCCTTGAATGGGAGATACATACTGTTGACTTTTGAGGCTCTCTGTATCTTGAGCAGCTATCAGCTGAGACGGTTCGTTGGAAACTTGCGTACTGTACTAAATAGTGCAAGCTGACAAGTCAACTCGGTGGCCAGGTCACTTAGACCAGACGTCGTCATAAGCAATTGCTCTCCGTCTTGTAATCAGTTATCCGACAATTGGCTTTGTTAGCATATGCCAAAAATGTGCTTTTCGACGAAAGCCCAGATGACGATGAAAACCTCACTCATACCAAGTAAATTGGCAGTAGTGCTGAACTTGGGTCAATGGTTGTACGAGCTTTCGACCAAACGACAGAGCCTGCTATTTCATATACAAAGTCTATATGCAAAGTTATCGCCTTTCCTCAAACTTTGCTAGCATAAAAAGCCTATTTTGAATTTATGGCCTCATGAACTACGGTCCCGTGGGTCATTATAAAAAACTTGTTTGGCCATTTATGGCTATCAAGTGGTACTATAAACTTGGGAAAAGTGTTCATAAATCTTGATCCGTATACAATTCAATTGCAATACAGTTTATAACAATAATTTAAAATACTTAATACAAAACAAAGTCATGGTTGCCGTATGTTGCCTATGTTACTATAAACGAGCAAAACAAGATTTACGTATCTTTGCATCCTGGCCTTTTCGTCTTATCAATTACCTACGCGTGTGTCCATAAATAAAGGACGTCTTTGGTGCCTTATGCCAAGTTGCTGCTTCCGCTTTAGAAGCGATATTTTATTGCCAACTTTGCCCTCGTTTTGGCTCAGAACTTTGACCTTCTAGTTAACTACATGGTAATAACTAAGCCATGGCTGCTGTGTTAGCCATGATTGCTGTGATTCAATGAGTTTTGACATTTCACTGCGTTCACTTAAATTGACTAAGTTTTGACAAAATAAAGTTAAACATAACTTTTTCCAAAAAGCTTATTGTAATTACAAATTCCTTAAGCGCATTTGTATGTATACTTATAGTAGTAGTGTATGTGCGAGATTGTTTCTTTTCTTCTTGTATAAATTTTAATGGTCTTTTTTCTCTTTTTTTGGCTTTTTTGCATTCAATTGAGTTCATGAAATATTGCTTTTTATTGTACACTTGAAGCGAGTAGTTGATTTCAATGATAAAGTTTGTTATGTTTTAAGTCAAAGTTATAATGGATTTAATGGATAATTTATTGCGAACTACTCTCTGAATTATTTGTAGAAATTGCGCAAGTACAAACTTGCTCACTCGACGAGTTCAGCTTCATGTTCGAAGTTGAATAAAGACAAAAAATGAGAGACAACACTATATCACAGAAGTGTGCTATAAATATTTGCCAAAGTTCAAAAAGTCTGTCCAAAACTATAACCTAGTGAGAATGGTTTTTATAAATAAGCAACTTAACAAAATGCAGTAAAAAGACATGCTAAAGCTAAATAATTCTATTAGGAGGGCCTCTAAACACAATGGGTGGGTTTCGTTTGACAAGAGTGGTTCTTACTACTCTTTTGCCTACTGAGACCAAAGTAAGACTTGGCAAGAGTTATCCATGCTGACATAACTCTTCGTTATGGGGACAACCCCAACCCTCGCATCTCTCTACTCGAAGAAAACATATATATTGTGTCTTGCTCTCATTAACAACGAAACCAACGCTGAGGGATTCTTGTTTTAGATCCTCAAATGCTAAGATAATTGCTCGCTTAGTTCGTCCGATAATGTCAATATGCTCACTCTATAGTCCTATACTGACCCGTTTCGATGTACTTCGGCCTTTCGCAACACGCTCTTAATCACAAAGTTGAAGAGGATCAAAAGTTTCGAAGAGGTTCTATCTTACCTTGGCAGAGCTTTTTTTCTGCCTGTGTTTTTTAGGTCTGAAAAGACACCTCCTAACTCTCGATAGTGGTCTCGCGCCGATCACATAATAGCCGAATAATGTTCCTTCTATAGTGGCTTTGCAATACTCCTGATACTCCATTGGCTACTCGGCAGTGGACAATGTAAACAAGGGACATTCTCCGCGGTCTATGTGTCCAAAAACATGTTTTCATGGTTACCGACAATCACAATTTCACACAAATTCATACATAAAGCGTATTTTAAATTCGGCTTCATAGAAGTTTTTGGTCTTCTGAATAATCATATTTATATGTTATACGCACGTGTTTGTTTTAATTTGTAAATTTGTGTTTGCTTTTATTTGAACATAATTTGGCTAATGTTAGTTGCAGCTTTGTTTATTATTCATGACGACCTCATTTATTTTCATAATACAAAATTTTTAGTTTATAAATTTTTAATTTATTTTGGCTCAGTTTTTGCTGGCATGTGCCTTTTATTTATAGTTTGTTGACTGTTCCTGGGAGGAAATTTAATGAATGAATGAAGTGTGGCAGCACTGTAAAAAGTGTGTACACGCTTAGTTAGCCGCCTGGCAACCGTAAAACAATGTCGTTGTTTTATGTGAGGCACAGGAAATCGTCATCGGCATGTCCAATCGATGCCAAAATGGCCTCAAAATGAAGACGACAGACATGAAAAGCTGATGATTTAATGCGATAAAACTTGAAAACATGTAAGACTTGAGGTATCCTTCATCTACGTGCGTCAAAGATTACCATCCGTGGACTAAAAGCTGAACTCTTTTGAAGATATCAAAAATGCCTTAAAGTATGTTTTGAGTTCGGGATTCAGAGGCTGAATATTATTTTTGGCATTTAATGAGGCAATTCAAAAGCCACAATGTGTTCGAAGTCCGCGTTCCCAGATTTTGATTGACAAATCTCACGAGTATCTGTTTTTGAAAATACAATGTTTCCAGTGCTTTCAACACATTTAAAGTTATTCTCTATAGAGAAACAGAGCGCTAGGAAGCACTTAGCACTGGTAATGTCGTAGGAACAGGTTGTGTTTATCACAGAGCTTTGCACTCTTCACGTCCTGAGACCGAATTCGTAGAAAACTTTATGCTCGTTAGTCAAATTAGCAATGAATTTGTGTTTAACTTTTCAACTTTTACAACTAAACAAAGTAATTGTAAGAATTATATGCACGGCGCACAGTGGATCTAACTGACTTCTTTTACGGCAAAAATCGCTAGTTTTGAGGGAGTAAAGAAAAAAATGCATGTAACAGAGAATTCATTAAGCTTACTACTACACTGCGATAAATATGCTGAGAATAAAATGAGCCGGATAGTCGAAGACGCTAAATAAGCATTTTTGGAGTGCCCGCTTTTTGCCAGAAAGGAGACCAGTTCTCATAGTGTACTTTTCCAAGCGGCATATACCATCTTCCGTTGGGAGGGGGGTTTTACGCGTTGGATCCCAAACCCTACACACAACCCTCTTAAAGTCGTGGGCAGACTTTGCTGCCTAGTGGTGATTAGAGAGCCAACCACCCTCCTTACATTAATTCATGTTTCAATTTATGTTTTTCTCGATAAAAATTATTTCAATCAAACAATCTTTCAATCAAACATTTTGATACCCTGTACCCAAAGTGTAAAAGGGTATTATAGATTTGTGCAATGTATATAACAGGCAGAAGGAGGCTTGGCAGACCATATAATCCATGGGCAAAAATGATCAGGCGCAATAGTGGAGTCGATATAGCCATGTCCGTCTGTCCGTCCGTCCGTCTGTATGTCTTCTGTCGAATAAATACATCAAAAGTTATAGTCTAAAATATTCTGATTTCAACCCCCTTCGTAAAACTGCTCCAAAATTTCACTACCTGTAGATATAAATAGTTGTGATCTAGAGTCAACAACATTGGCCCAAGAATACTGGAGTTATGAGCATAAAAGTAATTTTTTAACCATAATAACCAATAGGAAAATGTTTACAGGCATATAAATCTAATGATAAGAGACATAAAAGTGGATACTTCAGTTCCCATTTTACCGTATTTAATGTTTATAAAGAAAAAAGGTACATGGTATTCCACTGTCGGGCACCGTACCGACTGTCTGCATAAATTTTTTTTTTTTTACTAAAATAAATAGTTTTAAAAAAGTTCTGAATATGAAGTAACGTTATTTCAAATCATACTAAAATAAGTTGAATTGAAAAACTTAAGCGCAGATAGAAAACGAACTTATATTTTCTATCACGTCACGTATCACTATTTGCTTGCTCCTTTCTTAAGACCATACGGCTCACAAAAGAGATGGTGGGTATCGATTTGGTATTCGTGGGTTTTTTCCAGAATTCGTCGTAGTGTGAATATCTGGTCAATGTTGGACTTACAGGCACATTGATAGGGCCCCATCAGTTCATTCGCAGACGGTGGGGTCACCTGGATAGAGGACACCAAGGTTCCAATCATCGGGATTGCTTTCATTTAGTCATATTCTGCAAAGGAGTGCATACACTCCCCCCCCCATATCCTCATCTAAAGACAAACTGGTGTTCGGGTATGGCGGGTCGATTGCCTTGTAAAAGCAATATTCTTTTTAAGAATATGTTTTCAAATATCTCAGAAAATGTCACCTGAAATTAAGGACACCTTACGATGACATGCTTTGCTCTAGACTATTTGACTTTTAAATGTTTTTTAGAAGTCTGATACATTTTCGAAATATTTAAAAGTCAGTTTTTTTCTGAACAGAAAACAAATAAATTTTTATTTGACAAGCAAAATAATGATAATAATACCTATTGGTGATTAGGTCAGCTAACCAGGGGGCACCACGTGGAGGTTTTGCGTCAACTTGGTAAAGATAGAGACAGGGAGCAGGGAGCTTCACTCTGTCCTACCACAACCCAGGGCCATCCAAGTTTTTAACACCTATTTGGTCCTTTTTACATAAGAAACGAGCGTGGTATTATTTCATTTTTGGCGATATTAGATTAGAGTAGATTTGTGGTGGGTGCGATGGCTGATCAGAGAAAGATGAAACCATCCCTAGCACTCAGGTAACCTTGCCCATTGTGCCATTTGGCGATATTAGTGGTAGATGTTAATGTTTATGATGGGCTGAACCAGGCTGGAGCTGTTAAAATGATTTTTGCTCGATTGGGTAACGGCAGGCCCAATGATGTGCCCTTGCGAAGGGTGAAAAGGTACGTACTTAAAAATAACCATGAATTCTTATGATAAAAGTCGTTTGTGAGTTGCATTTAGCTCCGGAACTAGCTGCATGGTGGATGTAACCCGAACTCTGTCAGAATCCAGGCGATAGAAGATGTAGGTAGTGCGTTAATGACACTGCTGCGTGGCATGGCGCCTGAATTTTCTGATTAGGGCTCGGGTTATATTCACTAAGCAGTTAATACTTGTATATTGAGAACTTGCAGCAACTGCGTAAGTTTAACTAGAAAACAATTTGCACTTGGCACTTTTGCAAGCCTTCTAATTCCGGGAAATTTTAAACCTGGATAAAAATTGCTATAGCCTTTGCTCGGTACAGATAATGTTGACTACTTGGAATTTTGAACCATGTCAAAAGATGACCTTCTTAGTGCTGCATATTCTAATGAATGTATCGCTTTATCTTGGCTTCTTAGAAAATGTTTACAGTAGTTGGAATTTTGAGCCATGTCAACAGATGACTTTTCAGCTCAACATACTCTAATAAATGCATCGTTTGGCTTCTTGGAAAGTCTTTGCAACAGTTTGAAACTGAAGAAGCTGCTTTCGGGACGGATGGGAGAGTTGTCAGAATTGTTAGACGCTTATCTACCATTAATATGTTCTCTCTGCATTTCTCAGCTATTATGTTGCACTAATCATTTCTCAAAATATAAATTTGCTTCAGTTTAACTTTGTCTGTTGTTGTTTGTCGAAATTCGCAAAATTAAAGCTATTGGCTCTAATTTAAATTTGCGGGAACTCTAACCACTTTGCGAGAATTACATGCCCCAAACAAACGCACATATACTCACTTACCCACACATACACTGCTGGGTAAAGGTGCAGAGTCATACGAAGGAGCACAATCATCCATAAAATTAAATGTTGTACTAGGTTTTTCATTTTTTTTTTGCAGTGTAGTTTCTGTTTTGAAACGTCAGAGAGCAAATTACACAAAAACTGCGACGCGTTGGCCGAACGCAAAACTCATTAAGCAAATTGTGCAACCTGCCAGGTTGGGTGGACACTTTGTTTAGACAAAAAGAACCACAGTAACACACAAAAAACAACAACCATGAGTACAATAGTTAGGCCAAAGGCAAAGCAATGAAAGCAATTATTGGCCAAAACAAACAGGACAACAAGCTGAAACGAATCGTTACTACATGGCCAAAATGGCCAACCAACAAAAGCAAAAGTACCATAAAAAACCACAAAAAAAGATGCCAAAAACACTACAAGTAAAAACAAATTTGGCATTGTTTTGAACAGTGCTGACCAAAAGTTTCGGCCCAGCTGAAAACAGCTCAACAGTTGGAAAATTGTAACGTTGCTTTCCATCCGTTTCCGCGAGCGGCTGGCAACACACGTTCTGCCCTTTACACTCCGTGCTCCACAAGGAATCCTACATAGTTTATGATACATATGTCACACACACTCACACACCCACACACACACTTACACTCACACACACACACTCACACTCACACTCACACTCACACTCACTCACACTCACTCACACTCACTCACACTCACTCACACTCACTCACACACTCTTCACACACACTCACTCACACACACACACACACACTCACACACACGCGGTTGTCCACTTTAATAACATTTACGATGTCTGCGCATGTATTGGTGCACGTGTGTGCGTTATGTTAACAACACATTTTGCATTTTACATATACTACTTACACATATTTATATGAATGTGTGCGTATCCAGCACATAAAAGTTTAGCTCGACACATGTTTTATATGTCGTCACCAACGAGCTACAAACTAGGCACACACACTCACTCACACACTCACACACACACACACACTCACACACACTCACACACACTCACACACACTCACACACACTCACACACACTCACACACACACACACACTCACTCACACACACTGACGTATCTGCGTCTGCTGTCGAATGCCGATTTTAAGTGCGCAAAGAGTTAAGCGTTTATTACGCGACATCAAGTAAAATGCAAGCATTTTAAATGCAAATTTGTTTCAGCACTTATCCGGACGGAACTCCGAAATCGTCCCTTAATGACGCACTTAAAATAAGCACTTCAGAGAATTGGCCATATCATATAGTTTCCGTAGTCCGTATCCGGCCGCAACTAGATACGTTAAGCCCGAATAAAGCCAACTTCAGCTGTACGCAATAAATCAACTTAAATGTAGGACATTTGAATTACATTTTTAGTTGATTTTAAAGTTAATCATGATAAATTGCATAGCCTTCAGAAAATTTTTGCTTCACTAATTCGCATACGCTTTATTTCAAATCAGAACTTGGGTTCGTTTTATGCTATTCTATATGTATGTATTTAGGATCAAATTTTATGCTTTTTCTGTTGTGTTTGTAATCGAAAGTGGCGCTTTTATGGCCACCCTTAGCAGTAGTCAATAAAGGCAATACATATAGTATAAGTAAAGGCGCTGCTTTTAAGGTCTGCAGATAATGCAGTCGAAAATAGTGATGATTGTGCCCACAATCATGGGTCATCCTCAACGCCAACTGTTTTAATTTTTCGACTTTATTGCGTATACAGTGCAGTCATTCGAGGATTGAGTTTCTTGCTCTCTATATTTCTGTCGGACAGAACAAGAACGAACAAAGATGTGTTCCCGCTGAACTCCCTGAGCAAGTCTCTCACACTCCATCAGAACCTTATAGCGGCGAGGGACTCTAGACAGACATATTCCGCTACCTATGTACTAGTGCGGGAAACTTATTTGGTTTTCAACGACTACTGCCGAGGAACCAAGGTTACGATTAGGAGTATCGCGAAGCTATTGCAGTGAAAAACGCTGTGGTCTGTGGGAGACCACTATTTTGAGATGCGTAAGGTAGAGAGGAACCGGACGTATAAAACGCGAGCAGGAAAAGCACGAGCGTTTATCGAGATTATCGAAAATGTCAAGCATCTGACTTGAGGACCGGTCCGTCTTCCTGTTGAGATGCAGAGGAATCTAGTAGGGCAAGCACAGGTTGCATTAAGCTGTGTTGCGGGCGATGATGGGAGCAATGCCGCTTCCGGAGTCAGCTTCCCCATGTCTCTAATGAGTTGGAAGCGTAGGGTAGGTATGTCTAAATGTAGAATCACTAGGACCTTAATGTCCTGGGTACGCGCCAACTACCTTAGTATCAGCCTTCTTTCTGTCGCATAAAAGGCCATATAGAGTGTATTCTGTAAGAGACCATTCACGATAGAACTGGTCGGACCTTATCAGTGTAGCTTTACCGTTGACTTGTGATTGTACAGCAGCGTTTGATAGCCCGTTGAGTGATCCTTTATGATCATGCCGAATGACGTTGAGCAACTCCGTCAATGTAGGAAAGAAACAAATTGAGACTTTTTGATACCGAGCGAGGCTTCAGACAAGGCGATGCCCTCTCCTGCAGCCTCTTCAACTTTTTGATGGAGAATGTTTTACGAATATTGAATAATAAGAGTGCTCAATTGCTCGCAGATGTTATCGATATCCTTGGTCGTACTAATCGAGTAGTAAGCGGAGTCTTTGTTGCTCTGCCAGGTTGCGTCTGGTAATAAATGAGAGCAAGACAAAGTATGTTTTCTTTGAGTAGAGTGTCGCCGCGGTTGGGCACTCAGTTTGCTATTAAAAACAATATTTTTGGCGTTGTCATGGATTACGTCTGCTTTGGTACCACCGTCACAGCGAATAACGAGAATCATATCTTGCCAATAGATGGTACATTGATCTCAGTAGGGAAATGCGTAGTAGAGACCACTCTCGCTTTATGGCACTGAAGCATGAACACAGTCTGATGCTGACGGCCTTGGAGTTTTTGAACGGAACTCCGTAAGATTACTGCATTTAATGTAACGACGAACTCTATAAGCTTAACGATGCTATTGACTTGGTCAAGCGAATTAACATCCAGGGGCTCCGCTGGCTTGGTCAGTTTGTGTGTATGGATGACGAAGCTCCAGCAAGAAAAGCTTTCAATGTGGTTGTAGAAGGCCTTTTATCCGTCCAACTGGACCTGACTTCTACTACCTTTGATACTACTGTTTGGAGAAGCCACGCTAGCAGAGGCGCCTATAGTAGTACTCCACATTTGGCCATAACCTGTTAACTATTTTGTGTGACCAGTCTACAACAAAAGCTTGTAATATTTGTCGGGTTAGATTAAAGTCTGTTCGCAGTACATTTTGCACCATTTGACATAAATTATGTTAAACGAATCTGATAATTTAGTTCTAAACAATTTACTATATGCCATGCTTCACTTTCACTGCTAGATAATAAGATGAATATACCGACAACGTAAAAAAATTGTTGATTTCTTCGTAAAAAAATATTAGCTTTGATTTGCAATAAGATATCATTATTTTCCACTGTTAAAAACTTGTTTATTTAGTGCTACGTTTCAGTATTATTATATTATTTATCTTTCAAGTTTTCCTATAAATTTCAAACACATTGTTTAGATTTCGCCCAAATGGAACAGGAAAGTTTGCCATGTTCCTAATTAGTTTTCGCCTCCTAACTTGGTTAACATTTAAAAATAATTATACATAATAGACGAAAAACTTGCTCGTCTTCAATATGATTTAGAAAAGTTTTTAATTAATGCACATTTGCTTTGGGCTAGAAACTTTGATTTACATAAAATGTTGTGCACTTTAAATGAAAACTGAACATTAAAAAATGTGGAAAAATAAAATAAATTGCACTTCGTAAAGATTGAAGACCTACGAAAAAGCGAACAGCTGTCAAAGTTAGGCAGACTTGGCATGCCCAAAGTTTTAACTCCCACCCACAGACCCACACACCCACATACACAGATTAACACTATATACACAAGGTCGTCGGCTCATGCCACTTTATAATGCATACATACTTAATTTGATAAAAGAACAAATAACATAGGGGCTGAGAAATGCAGAGAGACGGCGTTAAAATTTGGGAAATTCTCTTTTACTTTTCACTTTCCAGTTAAAAAGAATTCAGATATGTTTAAATTTCTGTTTTTGGTTTTGATAGCTTAAACTTTAGCTGCCAAGCAGTAAACAACTCCATGACAAGACATTTTCAACGTCTACAGTGAGGACATAACGACTTTAATATACGCTGCTAACTCACGCTTCTAAGCTCACAGGACCTTTAATTGCCACAGCACCAAAACGGTTTGGTGCGCAAAAAGTCATTGCTCAACCAAAAACATTTTTTTCCGTTTTCTATTCGCTCATGTTTTTCCAGGACCCCAAACTCGCAAAAGGTCTTTTGTGTAAACAACATATTAACTAAACATATTTGAATATATATATGTGCATAAAAAATGTATATCTCGTGCCTCGCATCATGCGCACAACTATTTCTCTACGCCACACCAAGTTGAAAGTTTTCGCATATAAAAATGGAGTTATTTCTCGTTTGTATTGTTATTGAAGCCAGAGATGAAACACTAGTTTCGCAAAAACGATCATCAAATTCCTTTTGACAAGTTTCAACGTTTCTACATTGTAAAACGTGAAAATTTTTTACGCGAGTGTGGGTTGTGGTATCCACAAAATTAAAAAGCATTTAAGCTTTCAACCAAAAACAGATTTACAAATAGACAGTTTTGAAGTGGAACTACTAGGTACTAAATTTTGATATCCTGCAACTTAAACAAATGAGTCTTAAAAATATCATATGAAAAACTGCTATATAAAACTTAGACTTAGAATTTTATTCGTTTCCAGATGTTACACAACTTTTTTTCCTCGAACTTAAAATTTTCTTAACCTTAGGGTACAATGTTTTACTTAAAGTATGTTTGATGCATTTTGCCCGTTTTAGTTAATAAAGGGTTAAGGATCACAGGTGCTACGAACACTATCTCGAGGAAAGCCATAAAGGCACTGTCACATCGAACCTCTCTTAACGTCTTTGTAGGACAAGATACTATGAAAGCGGCTAGCAGATTCCATAACAATGGAATCTGGACGAGTGAACGGCATTTGGTATAAGTGTGTGTTATACGCCCGCCGGCTGATAATGTACATAATGCAGATACAATGTGTTGTTTCCACCACAAGAGTGCTCGAGGTCTCATGTTAAGGGGTAACATGCATGTTTTCTAAACAGACAGTTCCAGAACCAAAAAATGGGATCGGTGCTGATTGGTATCTTTGATTAAAATTCAGACTACTCAGGCGCAACAGGTACTCTGCTAAACGGAAATCTGTGCGGGGTAACTGTAGATATATGTAGTGACAGCGCGCTGGAGAATGGTCGCGTAATGTCGACCAAGGTCCATCAATGTATGACCAGGCTCAACATGATTTCACATCATAATAAAGTGAGTTTATACTGGGTTTCTGGATAACGAGAGGAATGAACAGGCAGATAAGCTGGCAAACAAAGGTCACAGGCAATAGCGTGGATAGATTGTGGTCCACATAGGCAAAATCTGTAAGGAACGCTGGAAGTGACCCATTGGATGCCACGCAACAAAATACTTTGTGAATTAAGTCAAGATGGTGTTAATGGCGGACTCCTCTGCCAGCCTACTTTGGTTTCGTGATTTTGTTCTCATTTCGACTGTACTCTCGCACTCTTAGCTTTCTCTATCGGGCGTGGCTCAATACCCTTATACCTAATCTAATCGAATCTAGTAATGGCGTTACGATATTCTGATACTACGCTTGCATGGTGTTACGCTTGAATAATGTTAAGCTTACGTGTGTTGTATTTTTGCAGCATACACAGCTGAGCGAGAAGGTTGCAACTTTTTGTCTGCGTAAACAATGAGAGCGAAAAGAAGAGCATGCACATTTATGGTATGTTATTGTTAGACAGAACTCCCAGCTGAAAATTTAAAATTTCTCAGGCTTCCCCTCAAGGCTCAAGTTTTCTTTAGCACAACATGCCCTCGGTGCCTATACTTTTCGGTGAAACTTTGTAGAGTATAAACCAGTTATCCAAATGGATTTGCAAGGAAATGCATTTGGGCATGTTCCTAGTTTACAACAACAGTTGGTCGGTTTTTCATTTTATTTATTTATTTCCTGTTTCAAACTGCTTCTAAAAGAAGAGTGCACAGATTTCAGCACACAAAAGTTGGTTTGTTGTTTTTTGGGTTTTAATTTAATTATTTGTTTCTGTTGTACCACCTAAGTGTCTGTGTTTGTGTGTTAATTTAAACTAAACGAATTTTGTGCAGTTTGTTGTTCTCGTGCCATGCGAATAGCTTTAGTTAATTGAAAATAGTTGAACGGAAACAGTAACAGGAGCAATACAAATAGTTCCATTCCAATAAATTCATTCTACTGTAGTTACAATTGGCTGGATACACATATTGTATTAACTTTTGCACTTACATATGGACACATATATGTATGTAGCAAAATCTTTTTCGGATTGAAGTATTGGATTGTGTAGAGCACACTGCAATTTTAATTCATTATAAGTAAGCTTACTTACATATGTATCAAAGTTAACGCGAACACTGTGTTCCCCAAGGAATCAAGACTTCATTTCGTTTGATATATTACAGAGCACACATATGTACCATACTATATAGAGAAAGACCTTCACACACTGCTTGTTATAGCTACTTAACGCTGCGCGATTCGACACTCTTTAACCAATCCACAATCAACAACAATACGCTGCTTGCATGCCAATCAACGGTATTTTGACAAAGATGATGATGAAGATGATGACGAAGATGAAGATGAAGCCGCTGCTGTTCCTGCTGCTGACAATGATGATAAGTCGACTAGGAATAAAGCGAGCATGTAGCTTTGTGCGGTTGAAAGTTTTTGCCCCTGTCATTTCTCTATCAACGATACTGTCTAGTTGCCAATCATTAGAAAGCGTTGATGCCCCTCCATCCCAGACCAGCAGCAGGAGTAGGCGTCAAACCCCAAGACGTGGCAAGCTCAAAAATAATTTAAAAAGTTTCAGCCTGAAAAACGCATGACGAATTCAGTGTGCGCAATTTTCAACAACTTTGATGATATATTCGTTGCCTCGCTGAAGTTCACATTAAAGCTCGAATGTGAAAAAACATAAAGTTTTTCGTTTTCCCCAACCAATTTGCAGTTGAAAAACAGCTAACTTCTGTTATTTTATTTTTTGGATTTGGTCAGTTAAGCACATTTTTTTTATATTCTTTGAGTGCCGAAATTTATATGTCTATAGGCATAAACAATGTTGCAAATAGAATATATCTGCTGAAAAATCGTTAAAGTTAAACCGAATGTATGATAATGTCTGAATCCATTTTACTCGAAAAAGGCTCGACTGATTGGCATGACATTTTTTTTAACACCTTCGCTGAAGATCAAGGAATGTTACAGGTTGAAATATGTATAATTAACCATAATAAAAAAGCATGAAACTAAAACAAATTAGTAAAAATCTCAAAGCATACTATTGTTTTTTCACAAAAATGTGCACAGAGTCTGAGAACACCTACTACTAGGTAGAGATATGTTAGAGCTAGAAAAAAATAAAAAGTGGAGGTGGCGGATGCAGATGAGAATGAGGATGAAGAAAAGGTTGAGGAACAGGAAGAGGTAGAGGTAGCGAGACAGAGTATAGGATTTTATCCTTTAAATCATAGAATAGTATTTGGTGTCTGCTTTTTATAAGCTAGATTAAGCGGTTATATCCAATTGATGGTAAAAAAAATGAATATCATTTTGTTCTTTCTGAGAGTACGTACACTGGAGTTTTTGTATCAAAATTTTAAAAAGATTTGAGTGTTGGAGCCTAAATAACAACTATTAAGGTGTTTTATGCATTTAATTGTGGAAATAGAAGCTTATGATCTTATTTTTTACAAGCTTAAATGTCTAGTTCTTGAATGAAGGTATTTTCATTTGGACAAAATTTTTAATAAAAACTAAATTTTAAAGTCGAGTCGTTGCCAACGCGTAAGGGCCAAAGACTTTACGGACTACTTTTCGTTCAAACACTTCAAGAATATTTTCAGCAAACTACGTCATCAACGCCATAAAGTAAAACAGAAAACTTGGGCACCATATAGACAATTAAGTTACGGTCAGACAGGCCGACAATCGCCATGCCGACTGACGGTCGGTCGGGTAAAAAAAAAGATCGTCCAAGCTTTTTGCTGCTTGGCAACCGATTTTTCTTCGCACAATCCGTTCATAGCTGCGAAATGCATGAATTGATTTTGATAAGTTTGATTTTGAAAAGCTAAAAATGGTGCAGGGGTGGGCATCGCCTTGTCTGAAGTCTCGCTCTTTATCAAAAGGTTCTGAGAACCTTCTGTATTTGCTAGAATACCGAACTCAGATAATGCTGCACATATGCGATTCCTTCAAGGTGGGGGGATGAGGGGTGTTTTCATGCGTCTTTAATATTTGGTCAATGGTGGGCTTAAGTCTTTCACACAATACGCAATATGCTTATGGTTTTGATTTCAGCAATTCAAAATTATTCTTTATCTTTTCTAGACATGAATATTTGAAGTTTAGCTTACGAGTTATAGCAGTCTAAAATCGCAAAGTCATATATTTTCTTTTCATTCTGTCCCTTCTAGTGATTAAAAGACATATTTCTTTGAGATAAGGCTAAAGCGCGGTTTGAAAATTATACGACTCCTCTATTCTTGCCTTTAGGGTATTTTATTGGTATTGTAGCTGTAAAATTCTCTGTTGCAGGCCAGTGGGGAAAAGTTTTCGATGCGATTTATTTTCGCCATTTTTGTTTAGTTGAACAAACTATTTAAGCATTTAACCTACTCAAAATATGTTTTATGTCTTCAGCGTTTCCGCAGAATGAATGAAAACAAGTGAACGGCAAAACTTTTGGTGGTCACACAAACATTGTTTTTGTGCAGATTTTATGGTGGTCTGACGCAAGCAGCAGCGGCAAAGTTCGCAAAGTGTTGCATAGTTTCAGGCTGCCGCGTAAATAAAAGTCGGCCAAGTGCATGCACTTGCATGCATTGATTTGTATGTTCTTGTCGCTTCGGTTGGGCCAACAGTTTTGGGCTGTTAAGCCTAATTGACGGACGGCTGGATGTAAGTCTGAAATATGCAACGAAGTTTGTGAGTTTAGATTGGCTGTATTGCTGGATTGACGTATTGATTGATAGCAGCCAGCTGTCAGCCCAAATGCCATGACAACTAAATCAATTTGTAAGCGTCTTAGTGTATGTGTAATTCAATCTAACAATGCAAAACCTGACAGCACATAAGGCGGCGATAAAAAAAGAAATTTAAATTCAATTTTTGATTGAATTTGAGCGGCGCAGCGAGTAGAGAAGCGCCACAAACACAGGCCTTAAAGCTGCTTAAGCAGCTGCCGAGCCAAGCGTCAAGCAGTCAAGCACTCAAATGCTGCTTAGACAGTCGATGCGACGCATAACATACAGTATGTAATATACTAGGCAAATCCGTGCATAAATATGCGCTGCCGTTGGCAAGCAACACTTCCTCGCTTCCTTCGCAACTGCGACTGTCACGGCACTAAATTTATAAGCGTCAGTTGGGCGATAAAATTTGATTGCCGCACACATACATACGCACACAGAACCGTTAGCGCTGCGGCGTAGCTTACGGTTATGTGGAACAGTATGGAAACCGGAAACGGAAACACTAACAGAAACACGCACAGTGGCAAACAAAAGCCGCACAAAGACCGCAAAATTTGTTTGCCTAACCAATACAAACGCGCATGCCAAGATCCACATATGACATATGGCGCTGACACTCTCGCTCGCACTCTCTGCTCGGCCGTGTATTTGTGTTTGTGTGTTTGTGTATCCAACTCAAATCCCTTTTAATATTACGACTTTAAGCTAAAGATTTTAGTTGGGTATCAAAAGTTGTTGTTTGCGTATTTGCTTCTTATCAACAGAGATAACAAATATATGTTTAGGGGTACACATCTATATCTATAAAGTATGCTACCAATTTTTCTTAATGATTGATTCGCTTTCTTTCCATCACCGTTTAGCCGCTTCCGTGGCCGTATCCTCGTGGACTTTGGTCGCCATCTCATGTGAGCGCTATTATGCCATTTGTCATCCGTTACGTTCTCGTTCCTGGCAAACAATTAGCCATGCATACAAGATAATAGGCTTCATATGGCTCGGCGGCATTTTGTGCATGACTCCGATTGCCATTTTCAGTCAATTGATACCCACAAGTCGTCCAGGTGTGTTGCTGTTATTTAGACTTTTACCTTATGAGTGCTTGTAACTTATAACCAAACACACATGTTTTAGGCTATTGCAAGTGCCGCGAGATATGGCCGGACCAGGGCTACGAGCGCTTCTACAACATACTGCTTGATCTTATACTACTGGTACTGCCCCTTATAATACTCTGCGTGGCCTACATACTAATCACTCGCACGCTCTACGTGGGCATGAGCTCCAAGGGCAGCAGCAGCAACACCAATGCAGGCGTCAGCTTAGCCTGCGGCATCTCCAGCAGAGCCAACGAAGATGTCACCAACAGCAGTCAAATATCAGTAATGGCCGCCTGCAGCGGCGCAGCGGGTCATGTTGCAACAACAAATGGAGCTGACTCTGGAGCTGTGGCCAGCTGTGTGCTGGTTGTAGACACCAAGGACTATAATGGTAAGTGCAATGCCGTTTGTTGTGTGACAGTTCAAAGGTATTACGAACAAGTGTTTTCGCCTGCAGAGAAGGCAAGGAGCACAGAGCCCAGTAATAATAACAATGGCGTAACAACGGCAACAACATCAACTTTAACCTCAAACATAACAACGACAACAACATCAACGACAACAGCAGCAGCAACAACAACAACGACAACGACAACTACAGTGGCTCTGACAAAGACTTCGCCCAGTCTGCGTGTGCATGATGCGGCGCTGCGCAGGTAAGAACATAACCGCATAGTCCGGAAACCGCAATTATGAGTTATAGCCAAGTTTCTGTGTGAAACAAAGATACTATAAGGTTAGAGTTCGCGCTACTTTGGAGGCTTTCTTAATCTTATTGCCCAAAGTTGGTCAATTAGGCGC
Organism: Chymomyza caudatula; assembly: GCA_035041775.1. Classification (NCBI taxonomy): domain Eukaryota; kingdom Metazoa; phylum Arthropoda; class Insecta; order Diptera; family Drosophilidae; genus Chymomyza; species Chymomyza caudatula. Next base: position 1,150,415 of record JAWNKW010000148.1, read on the forward strand.
AGCATTGACTGGAACGAGTGATTGACGCCGCCCCTTGTGTTAAGTGTTAGCTGGCCCTTAGTAGAAAGTCCAGGATGAGTCTTTTTGAGGTTCGTTGCATGATTGCGAGTGCCAGTGCATGCCAAACGGACTATCGCCCAACTTTCGGAAATAGAGTACAGCGGTGACAATCCGTTTTAGTCGTTAGTAGATAGTTCGCGACTAGTCCATTGGGAACAATTTGGCTACAGCATGATTCGGAGTGTTGCTTGCCCTCGAAAATAGACTGCCACCATACAGCTCTGTCGTTTCAAAGCGTAAACATTCTTTTCTGCCCTAAACTCTTCTCCTACTATCTGCACGCACAACGGACTATCGCCATGACTATGCATAGGCAGAACGATAGTTGTGTGCCACAAAATAGGAAAGTCGCAACACTTGCAATGCTACGAATAAGGCAGCCAACTTCCTTATTATCCTCCAAATGATTGCAATCGAAAGGCCCTCTTATGCGGCCCACACACACCACACAACCGCGGTACATTTCCGTCGCATTTCCGTCAAAATATTTTGTCTTTACACCACGGGCTGAGTGTTTGAGCCGCATTACCCGCATCCAAGTCCCTTGTTTCGATATTGTCAATTTCGATAAGCACATGCAAACAACTATATCAAATCTCTTGACGGGTTGGGTCAGCGATGTTACAGTGATACCGAGGAACTAACGATTCCAGTCAAATTCCATTGCTTTAATCTTAAACAGAACACCCTTTCTTAAAGTCTCACTAATATAAGGAAACCAAATTCCTAATTATCTGATTATTTTTTGCTTATACTTAGATCGAATGAGGCCAAGACCTTGGAGAGTAAGAAACGCGTTGTGAAAATGCTTTTCGTTCTGGTGCTTGAGTTTTTCATCTGCTGGACTCCGCTTTATGTAATCAACACGCTGGGCATGTTCATTGGAGCCGCGCTATACGAATACATTGACTACACCTCCATCAGCTATCTTCAACTTTTGGCCTACTCTTCCAGCTGCTGTAATCCCATCACTTACTGCTTTATGAACGCTGGCTTTCGGCGCGCCTTCGTAGACACCTTCAAGGGACTGCCCTGGCGTGGCGGCCGCAACGGCACCAGCAATGCAGGCTATGGTTTTGGTGTTGGAGCTGGCAACGCCAGCATTGGTCACGGCACTGGCACCTGGCGCACCCGCTCGAGGCATGAAATGGTCAGTCTGTCCCTGGGCGCTGGAAATTCTGTGGTGCACACGAATAGTGCCGCGGCTGCGGATAGTCCGCGTCTGTGATGGAACGCTTTGTTCAAATGGGAAGGGAAGCGTTACGAAAGGAATCCAAGTGGAACAGCGGTGCAGTCTCTCATGTAAATATGTATGATACATATTGCGCTAATTTTTTTTGTGAATTTTTTTAAATAATTGATAATTAACATTAAAACTAGCATATTAGACTATTGATGTTTCAAAAAACTTCCTTAATACAACAAAACAAAATAAAAATTTCAGCTAATTGAAATTCCGAGTATGAAATCGAATCTGAGTTTACTGCCACGCAGTGACCACAGTGGCAAGCTATCCTCCATTTGTGGCACGTTGAATGTATTTTAGAGATTCTTTTATTTATAGCTTTTCGAAAGTAGCTTCCTGACTTTGTAGCTTTTCGTTGAGTTGCTTAAAAATACCATAATCAACGATTCTCTCGGTGGGTAAGGATGCTTAGGAGCTGCTCTTTATCGAACTAGGCCTTGTTTGTCTGGAAGAGACATAACTAATACAACTAGTTGGCATTGTATGTTTCGAAACGAGTTTTGTGAAACCAGCAAGTAAGTAGCACAGATCGTAGTAGATTTGGTTTTGTAGTCCCAAATATTGGGTGAAATATCGAATCTAATGAAAAGTGCCAATTAAGTGAGGACATCTTTATTTCTAGGTATTTGATTTCTACATAAGCTAGTTTCATTTCATTTTATATTGTATAAATCTAAAGTTTTCTAAAGGTTTATAAATGACGTCATAAAGACTTATTGTGATTTTGCCAACCACAAATGGTTATGACGGCACATTTCCGGAACACTCACTACCACCTTTAACAGAAATAGTCAGCACCTTATATAAAATTATTGCTTATATTTAATACTGTATACTGGATCAGTGTCTCGGCTCTTTGGACGCTCGTGCCATTATAGGATGTTTATCGAGAGAGAACCCGATAAAGTCGGTATAGCATTTCCTTTAACGTAAGTAATCGGAAGAGTTAACACATCATCAAATGTGGTATGTTGGCTCAGAAGAAAACAAAATTATCAAGGTTTCAACGGAGGTACGCCGAAGGATCCAAATCGAGAAGCGGGCTTGTACTAGGAACTATGAACTCTTGTACAAATGTCATGCTCCAGATCTACTCGACATTGTTCTACAGCTTCTTTATAGCTGACTACTTTATAGAAATATAGAGAGAAAAACGCGGTTCTGAAACTTACTTTTCGTGCACTCAATGAGCGAAAGATAATTTTTCGAAGAAACTTAAAACAAAATCTTTTATTTATACGGAAGTGAGGCTAGACGAGAGAAAGAGAGTTCGAATTCATTAGATTTGCTTTACATTTGGTGATAGCTAAGCAAAGCAGGAAAAGTATCAGAGAGAGAGAGAGAGAGAAGCTACTCAAATTGGAGCTCTTCCTTCTTCTTTCGTTTTCTTTTATTTTACCCAAGGTATATTAAACAAGGTATGCTTACTCAATCGCTTGCGTTCTGTAAGGTTCATATTATTCAGGTTATTTCAAACGAAGGTTGTCTCACACCTTTTTTCTTTTTATTTTTCAACTGCACACATAGTAATTATTTTTTTGTTTTATAAATTTACTTTCCCACCGAAAATTATCTCGGTTTATTTCGAGTGTAATAATTTGAGCCCATTTTAAGCAGAAAGAGTTGCTTACTTTGAAACTTTTGAGAACTTTGTTCGCATTTAGAGTTGCTTCCCTTCTTGGCTCAAGAACATTTCAACTCATCAGCTTCTTACTTTGAGTATTTTGTGGTCTTAAAACAAGTACGTTTTGTGCTCATTTCAAAGTTTAAGTGTTCTCACGATGAGTACGTAACACTTGAAACAAGTTCTGCTTATTCTCAGATTAGCTGTAACAAATTCTTAAAAACGTAACAACAACTTAGTTTGAGTTTCTGTAAACTTGAATTGAGTCTTTCTGTTCAGGCATGGTTTCAATTTTCTCACTCTGTGCACTGTTTCAGTGACTGTATCTTTGAACTCAACTCTGGTATCATATGTAGGTAAGTACTAAACCAAGTCAAATGTTAGCTATTTCGTTTTCTTTGGCTTATCTTGGCCAACAGACGGGCTAAATCCTGCATAAGTATGCACAGGATAATTTAGTATACACTCAATTGCATTCAAACACACATAAACACAAATTTATGGACGCAGTTTATATGTGCATATGTAAGTACAAATACAATAAGTCTTAACACGATTTCAACGTAAAAATCAGGCACAATTTATTCTCAAAATTTGTACAGTCCTCCTCCAAGTTGGAGCAGTGACACAGTTTTTCGTGCAAAGGATTTGCTGCCACTTCACGCATGGCAAGCGTATTAGCTGTATTTTAAAGAACTTGTGAAAATTTTTACTTAAACGTTGTTCCTTTTCGAATTATACCTTTTTTTTTCTCTTTTCACGCCGCAACAATTCCAGCAACAATAAGTGAAACAATATAAATTAATGCATTCTCCTTTGCGGTAAGCTCTGGCCATTAACATTTTAATGGCGCCATTATCCTGCTGTCATTGTATGAATAAAATTATGCATACACAAACCAGCACATATCGGCGGACAGGCGAAGGACGAATGAACTGTCGGCCGTAAGGAGTGCTCTAAGTACAGAGGGTCTGGCCAGTCAAGCGAGCTGGTCACACTTTCTCTAAAAGCCATTACCACGACAAAAAGCAGGAACGCCTTATTCCCAGCATCAGCCCCGGGCCAGACTTAGGCCAATCCTTGTGAAAGGGTGTGGTTGTTGTTCCTGGTTGTGCTCTGGGTGCTCTTGTTTGCCAGCTACTTTAAAATAATCATCTGCGACAAAGAGTGTCCTGGCCCTTTGGCGGTAACAACTGCGGTTTCTAATTGTTGCCAGAGTCACCAATGTTAACGAAGAACCTTGGCTTAAAATAAAGCAGCTTGGCGGTTACCTTTGTTGGTTTTCTACGGTTTGCACTAACAAGTACAGCGTTCACATAGTTTTTAAATTTAAAATACATTTGAAAAGTTACGAATATATTTTTACACAAAATGAGTAACAAGACTAAAACGATACTTAAATAAGTATCGTATGGCATTTATCAAATATAAAAATGAGCTTGAATCTTTCATGACTGACTGCAATGAGTTGGTACCATTGTTCACCAGCTCTTTAGCAGATACGGCTAAATGAGAGAATGCCCAATAATTGGAACCTTGGTGTCATCTGCCTTGTACTTAAGAAGGGTGACCACACGCCAACTGACGAGAGACTAAAGCCATTCCTTAATGAATTGATCGAACCGTATCCGTCCACCATTCAAGAAATCCTGGAATACGACACACACCATCTCTTAAGGGGTCACAAATTGTCTGCCTGCAAAGTAGAACTGCTCAACGATCGATAGAACTAGCGATAAATCGAATTTATTTGTTTGTGCATCAATATCGATAAATTATACACACGCTAAAGGCTGGTTGTAACAGAAACTGAATTCAGTACATTTGCGATAAACACAAACAGCAAAAGAATTTAAATATTTTGGACTCGTTATGCATCGAAAAAGAAATAAGTACATTTGAAACTTATACTGAAACAAGTACTTTTGACTTGTTTCTGTTTGTGTTCAACGTAAACTGTTATTGGCGCCATCTTTCTTGTTATTATTTCACAGCACTCACGTGGCAAAAGGTAAATAAAAGTTTGGAAATTAAAAACATAAAGTGAAAAATGTCGAAAAGTTAAAGTTAAGCTTAAAATATATCTGTTTCAGACCAAGAGACCGACGGACTCAAAGTCAATTCGACTGTCGATGCTGACAACTTTTGTAAAAAAACCTTGCAAGGGGTTTTAAACAAAGTGTTGCCGACGACAATACAAAAAAAAAATTGTAATATGTACTTACTTTTGTCTTGAAGTCCACATAAAGTACATATGCAAAGCAGGTTTTAGGTGAAATTCGTTGTGGAAAGGGATTTAGACGCGTACATTTAAAATGAAATTTCACTAGCTTTCCACCATTTTGTACAGTGGAGAGGAAATAAAAAATGTCTTTGCTGAGTGTTAACAATGTCACTTTTTTCAAGTAAGTATAAGCCACGAAGTAATTTTCTGGGAAAGCGAGTCAGTATAAAACCATAAAGAACTACGTCTAGTAATGCATCCTTTTTGTGTGATATATTATTCTATTACAAATCAATACGAATAGTAGGTACAATATACACTGTACTTGTCCTCCAATGGGGTATACAGATTGCTGCTTTTAAACCTAACAATGGCCTCCTGACCCATTTGCAGCTTTTTAGCGAACTCTAGATTAGCCTGAAAAAAGGATAAAAGTAACCTTAACCTACCAAATTGTAAGAGATCGAACGTTGATCCAGTCTTGGGCTGACTTCTTGCGTTAGATCAGGCTGGTTTTTGTCAGAGGATATGTTTGTATGTATATGCGAACATGACTTTTCTTATCCACCAAAACTTTGTTTCCGTCTTAGCACACTTCGCTACTTTCAGAGTTACCGGAACTTCTACGATTTTGCACAGATTCGAAGAACAGAGTTACCCGACGGATGTCCCAAAATTAAGTTAAATAGCTTTGAGCCGTCGAAGCAAGCCAGGTGCACCATATGACCGGAAATCTGTGGGGAATCCAGGGAAGCTAACGATACCTGTGCGCATCGTTGCTAGTTCGCACTTTTGTTAAAGTGCACTTCGAAATAGAATGCTGTCAAATGAGTTTAATATCCCTAAGAGGGCATGCGGAATATCTCCGCGACTATGGTCCTCAATGTACTTTCTGATCTCTCAGATCTCGCGTGACCTCTTGAAACAGTGTAAAAGTGATACGGATTTTTTGGATGATGCCATTAGTTTTTTACCCTTAACTGGCTGACGGCCTATTGTAGAGTACTCCTCCAGGCGTCTCTACTTCGCGTGTCTTTTCCTATCGGTGACATCAAAGGTAGTTAGTGTGCTCTCTACTTGGTCTCTCCAAAGTAGATATGGCGCTTTCCTTCATTGAAGACATTTCGCGTCGTAGCTTCTTCATCCATACGCACAATATGATGCAGCCATCTTAGCAGCTGGATGTTAATTCGCTTGGCTACTTCAATATAGTCGTAGAAACCGACGTTCCATCGAATGCAGTATTCGTAGCCAATGCGGAAAAGGAAGAAAGATCGTACGGAGTACTTTCCGCTCTAACCATACGCACAACCCTCTTGAAAGCATCGCTGCGCACATAAGCTCACTTTCCCAACACTGGCTGTCAATTAGGGTAGTTAACGAGGAGGAACCACGAGGAGGTGTGCGTAAGGCAGGAACAGGTATCAACCTGGGTATTGACAGGTTAACAGCGATCAAAAGCGTTCGCCCTGGTCCAACAAAAAATATCTTGAGCCTGACTAAAAAATACCACAATCGCTTGTCAATACGTATGCTCTACAAATCTGTTGCAACAGAAAATGTTACGAAAAATCTCACTCAACACCAATATCTCAGCACTACTTTTGGGAATACAAGAAATTTAAAAAATCAAAGAAATATCCTTATAAAGGACGAAAATAGTCTGCAAATTAAGGAGATTTTTACGGATGCTTTCGAAAATAAAGAATTTAACTTGAATGTGTCAGCTGTTTTTTTTTGTACTTATTGCGATGCTTGATATTTTATTGATCGATATTCTTATGACAATGAGACTTCGTAGAGATTTAAGTTCTCCCTGATCGATCTGCTAGCCAACCCGCGTACCCCTCTTGTGGTAGATCATATTTCTTTCCTTCTTGATCTTCGTATTCCTCTTGCCGTAACCGATCCCGATCGTCTTTCCCATCATCACATTTTATTCTTATTGCGATGGTTAATATTTTCTTAATCGAAATGTTAATGACAATGAGAATTCATAGAGATTTAACTTAGGAAACACTAAGGTTATCTGCCCTTGCTCGCTTCGTTAGCCAACCCGCGTATCTTGCGATAGATCATATTGCGGATATTGGAATGGCCTGTTTAACATGTTGCTCATTGTTCTTAACTATTTTACTATTTGCTGCATTATCAGTACGTCGAGCACGGCGTAAAAGAGTGGAGCAACCCTTTATACGTTTTCCTAAACGGTTTGTCGTAACATCGGCCAAAGACACATTTTTGGATGCATTTTAACATATTTAGAATATTATTGATAAAATTGCAACAGAGATATATGGCATGAAAAATTTGTCGTTTATGGCAGGTGTCCATTTTTAATGGCCAATCCGAGCCAAAGGGGCTGGCTTAAAACGAACATACCATTTTAATTTTAGCTATTCTCCATTTTGCCGAGTATTTTTGTTTAAATAAAACCAAAATATATATTGTTTTGGAGACCTTGAAAACTAAAAAAACACATTATTTGAATAAATTGCATTCTATTTCTGTACAAAAGTAACAAACGTAGAAACACACAATATATGTATGTACACATACCCACAAATTACAATAAACGAGCTATTGTGGATCTTTCAGTGTTTGGTCAAAGCGTTTCTTTTGTGCGCTTAAAGTAATTTAATTTATGAGCCAGTGGCAATAGAAACCCGGCTACATGGACATATATGCACATATTTGAGCATCTATATATAGGTCCGTAGACACCTACACACACATAAATGTGGTATATACTGACTGGCGTATCTATGAGAGATATAATCAAAGCGAGCAAAAACCATAGAACATATGCTACCCAAAAACCAGACTAAACACACGGTTTGTAGTTTCTTGCTCTATTTATTTACATTTCGACTGTGACAAAAACTAAACTTCCTCACACACACACACACACACACACACACACACACACCCGCACACACACACACCCGCACACACCCGCAGATATTGTTACATAACCAGCTTATGTACGCCAGTGGCGTAGATAGCATTTAGCGACGAAGGTCATTTCCACACTTTTCCTCGAAAGTTCTTTTATTCATCCTCAAAACAACGTCGGTTTTGCCTAAAGTTTCATTTGTATGCACGGCCAGTAGCATTCGTGATAGATTTGCTACGTTCTCGAAGATTTTCCGGAGCATTGACGAATACATATCTAACACGATTGAATGATACCTAGTGACATTCGATTTTTATGGGTTTAGGCAGCTTAGACATCTACCTTCAATATTAGGTTATTTTGAATTGAAATTGAAAATATCCAGTTTTAGTTTTCTGTCTTAATTTCAAGAAAAATTTCACCTGAAGCTCATCAAATGCTTGCGGAAGTTTATGGTTACTTTGCTCGAAATTATGTGGGTGCGTTTCAAGGGTTGCGATGCCAGCGTTGAAGTCTAACCTCACACTATACAGGCAAAAAAAAAACAAAAAAGGTAAAGGAAAATGTTTGTTAGGATGAAAAGCGATTAGAAAGAGTTTATGTCATCGGTTTGTGACTGATGTGAAGCCACAAGAAAAGCAAATACTACGCTCGTACCGGCCAATGTTTGAGGACTCGGCTCTTCATCTAATGGCACCAAAAGGATGTCATGCGATCGCTATCGGCTGCAAAAGACAAGAGAAACGGCCGGAATTGGAACAAACACCAACAAAGTCATTCTTCAGCAATTCATATCTCAAAAACTGTTGAAAAACATTTGGAATGCGATGCATCACCGTTGGGTTCTAAGAACATTCGTTCGTCTGATTAAACTGGGCAGCAAATTTGAGCCTAGTGAGAACTAAAACATACATTTTCGAACACGCTAGTTTTTCGACAATCAGTAAAAACTTTGCCTTCGAATTTTGCTCAGCTTCGCAGTAGAAATGTTAGCAACATTTTTTAAAATTTGTTGTAATTACTTTACTTTAGAAAAGAGTAAGAAGAATTTTCCAATATTTCATCCCTAAGATGAAATCAAATATCAAATCAAATATTTAATTACCTTTTATTTAAGTTTAAAATCTCATTCCGAACGGAAGTAATTTTCCTGAGTAATATGCGACTATCCGATATGCGAAAAACAACCTGGTTGCCGGATTTAAAGAGGCAACTCCAAATTTACCAGAAAAGGCATGTTTTAGTTTAGTTATTGGTGGTTCACCGGTTCACTTCTAACGCAGATTTGGAAAATTAAACCCAAACTTCATGGTTCGCCCCAAAACTCAAGCAATTTGCTCTAGATGAAAGACGAAAAATTTACTTGAAAATAACCTCAGAGATCGAAAGATGAATGGAAGCTAATCTATGTATAAATACGCTAAGCAAAAATTCAGTGTGGTACCGATTGCTTCTCAATAATGCAACTTTTTGATGTGAAACCTATACCATTTGAAGGATAAAATGCTTGCGGTTTGCAGAATATATGCTTCACCTGGATACGTTGTGTTTTAGTCACTGTGTACGTTAGAAAAAAACAACAACAAAATTGTACACATTGTACACCCAAACGTTGTTATTTCGCGTTTTCTTTTCTCTTCTTCGTAATCGCCTGTTATGAGAGCCTGTATTAAGTCGTCGAGTGGCAAAACTTCGAAATAGTGTTTGTGATCAGGACGACTTTTTGAGCAAAAAATGGTGCGTTTGAGAATAAACCTATCAATGGGGTTTCCTTAACTCACCCACGCCACTGTCTCACACATACATACATATATTGTTTTTTGTGTGGGTGTATGGGTTCATATAGCTTTTATTCATTGCTTTTTGTGCAGCGTTGGCAAAAAGAAAAATTGCACAGCTCATAGATTTCTTGTCTGACTGATTGAGTGAGTGACAGTAAGTTAGTTCATCAGTTGGCCAACTCGTCAGTTTGCCAGTTTGTCTGTCCGTCAGTCAGTCAGTCTAAGAGTCTTAAATGCTGCCACGAGCAAACATTATTGTAGCCTATTGTTCTCGCTAAAGATCCCAGAAATTTGCATTACTGATTTTCTAAACAAGTTCAAGTAGTTTCCGCTTGCCATGGATAACTGTAATTTCAGAGTTATTTGCATGACTGCGCGCCCATTTTGTGGGTCCCATTGAGACCCGCTCGCTTGTATCAACATAATCTCCAGCTGTATTGTAATATGTGTGTGCGTCTTTCGCTGAGTGTATGCAGGCTCAAGGTGACAATGGCTATTGCCATGCTAATGCTTATGTAGTAGTATGAGTTGCGGCGGAGAGCAGGGCAGACAGTTCAGGCAGGAACCAATTTGAGATAACAAAGCGCATAACGACCCCACAGACTTAAGCCTAAGAGTCTAAGAATTGGTGCTGCAATTCCAAACTGCTCTACATGCAAATGATGTCAAGCAATTGCCCAAGACGACGACGACGACGTCGACGACGACTATGACAAGGACGACACGGGGCAGGACAACAATGTTGACGACCTTCAACTTAGCTGCACTGAACCACGCATCCGTCAGCATTAGTACCAAATCCAGCCACAGGCATGGCCTTTAGGGGGGCAATCCATTCTTAATTTAACGATGGCCATTTGTTTTCATCAGCTGACATTTTTCATACGGCTTCCGGCACGGGCAAGGTAACTAAGCTCGCTTCGGACTCAAATCGGAGCTCACCTTTCTTCATTCATAGAAAAAGCTCATCCCGCTTCAAAACACCTTACAACGGCACTTGGCTGTTATTGTCCGCTCTCAGCCAGCAAGTGAATAATATTCAATGAGTATTAATCAGCGAAATGGCATGGTAAGGATTCCAGCATAAGGCTCGTGATGGAACTTATTAATTTCAATTTCATTCAGTGCCTAAACAGTGTCCTGCCCACAGCAATGTCAACTATTTTTAGAGCTCAGCCGTTGGCCAAACTCTTGACAAATGAAATGCTCAACTTTTGCAAATTGTTGTTATTAACTCAGAGCCAACCACGCTACATTATCATTCCGCTAGTTAGATTCTTCGTAACTTCATTAAGGGCATTGACCGCAATTAAATTCACAAATATTTGGGTATTCAAATGTTTCCAGAATCACAAACTGAAGCTTCAATCAAAATCGTATAAATATTCACGACACGCAGCTGAGTTATGAGGCAGACTGTTGCGCTCACTTGCCGAAAACTATGCCAATCACCGTCTTAGAACGCACATAAAACGGTCTACCCCCAAAACCAGTCATCAGGCACCATAGGCTTCAGCGAATGAGCAATCGCAAACTGCCCGCATCCAAAATAAACAAATGTCGGAGATGAAGCAACTTCTCTGCATGTCATGAGCCATTGCCAGTACGAGTGCTAGAGGAAGTAGCTAACCACTGACGAGAAAAGGACAAGCTCGGTGATGATTATGATGACGATGACGAGGGTGATGACGAGATGACGATGTGTATGTGGAGTCTACAGAATGTGAATGTGTGAGAATTTGATTTTCTGCTATAAAATGCTGATTAAGGCCTAGCGGGTCGAGGTGTGCCTTTGGTCCAGCCTGGCGTTCATCAAGGCAACACACACACACACTGACACACAGAGTCAAAAAGCACACTTACATACACTTTGGCCTTGCTGAAAGTGTAGAGAAAAAAATTTGTGTGTCCTTGTTGTTTATTATTGAACTTCCGGCGATTTTGTCGCGTCTCCGGCAAAACGGCAGCCAGGAAACTTTCAGCTGTGTTTCAGTGCTCTATATGTGTGTATGTGATTGAATTTGACTAATTGTGCGTGTGTAATCCGTCATTATGCCAGTTCAACTAACAGCACGTACACACACTTGTTTTTCTGTTGCTCCTATCAAACTCCGGACTTTGCTCCTTGTTGCTCCTTGATGGCAGGTTAGCACCTCAAACAGCAGATATTTACATGAAATAAAGCAAATAAGCTCAAGTTTAAGTCACAAATTAACTGTAGATAACACACAAACTTATGACGCTTTTCATTAGCCTGTCAAGCCAAATCAAAAGTTACTCAATACCAATAGACATATACATAGAAGCCGCAGCTGATCTACTTGTTACTCAAGAACTTTTCTCTCTATGTTGTTTTTAGCTAAATTTCGGCAAAACTTTGACCAGAGTGTCGCGATTATAATGTGGAAACTTTAATCTTAAAATCAGTTTAAGCCGTTTCGGCATCGGGAATGCATTTATGTGATAAAGTTTTACATACGATGCGTATACTTAATGCAAGTCTTTCATATATTCTGGCCATGCTTTTTAAACAAAGCTTCAAACTAATCCGTTTCGAAGATACATGTTTTCTTTTGCACTTTCATACAAACAGCAAGCGAGTTCTTGGTTCTCGATCAAGAAGCCTGGCGTATCCTGTGCAGTTAAGTCCTCTTGTTACTCACATCTCATCGGACAAAGTCTTGGGACATATTAAAAAGCTAAAAGCTAGAAAAGCTTCAGGTGAAGATGGACTAGACAAACTTAAAACGTTTAGTTTATGTGTTTGTGTATGTTTGCCGACATGTGATGATGAAATAAAACCAAGGTGTGCTCACTCTTCTTTTTTCAGTTACCAAAATCTGGGTGAGCGAGAGCTTAAAAGCTCAGTTTTGTGTTAAAACTGACAAGACATGTGTGTATCAATGTGTAACAATAACAAGGATGGCGTGGGCATTTCGTAGACCGACATTCACTCACCACATCTATCAGATGTAGACTACATTGGTTACTGTTCCAAAAGGCACCGTCTTTGAGTGACCACAACTTGGTTTCATTCCATCGTGGCGTAGTGGTATCCACTTGCGCTTACAGTTGCTGTCGTGGCTGTTGCAACACGTGTCTGTGGGTTGCCACTTCGCTCATGGCATATTCTTGTATCAGAGACTATAAGAGTTAGAGCAAACAAATTTTCTCATAAGCTGTGAATTTTTCCGGAAAAGAGCTAGTTTATCGATTCATGTCGATATCTCACCAACTTCCTCCCACACCATACAAGTTATCCGATTGCGACTTGACATAGTCATGCACACTATTTGTAACACCATGCGCTCCATCGGGATTAGTTATATCCACGTGAACCGGTGGATATGAACGGCCTTGAGGTCGAGAGTAGACAGCGTAGCGGGACCCTTTGATTCCCTAGCTCTTGGGCGTGTGGGGTGGGTTGCTGCCTCCCTGACCTCCCGATTACATAATATTATTTATTATAGAGTCCCTACTGTATTTTAACAGAGAGCTACGCTCTTGAAACGGAAATGACCCCATTCGTGGTACTAAACTTGATCTAAAAAAAAAAAAAATTTGACTTTGCTTCTTATGGGTTCATCTGAGGCATGGTCTTAGATGACAGGCGACCATCGCACTCTGTACCCTACCCAACCATGATTGGAATTCCTTCAGCAACTCCAATCCCCTTAACAAATTTTTGTCCTACACTTTTTACACCTTTTTATTTTAATTAATTACTGCATGTTTTTTTTTACGTTATAATTCATTTAATCCACTATTCATTTGGTTTCTATATCTATCCATTAGTCTTACGGTTCTATATTTCAAAACATTCTTAAATTCTAAGAATTATGTTCCGGTGATGGTACTTCCGTGATTATTTTCTTAATGGCTAACATCAGTATTTAATCAAATATAGTCCCTTCTTAATACATATCCTAACTTATAAAATTTAGCTTCCAGCAAATTCATAATTTAAAAAAAAACTTACTAACTTATATAATAAAAAAAATGCGTAACAAAATTGAACTTTAGACTACAGTTGACCTCGGCGTTTTAAGCTTTTAAACATTCTAAGCTTGCATTCATTGCAATTCTCTTCTTCTTAGTTGGCCATAGCAACCCGTTATCGGGTTACGGCCTGATGTAAATACATTCTTTCATTGGAATTGTGGTTTTACGTGGTGGGTCCCAAACCCTACGCACAACCCTTTTAAGGCCTACTGATTTCGAAAGAACCCAGTGTCATTGTTAGCCGCCTCATACGCCAAGCTTTGACCTGCTGAGGTGGTATTCTCTAACCCGCTCACCACACGGGTCAATTGCAATTCTGCACTCACTAATTTGGTTCTCTTGATGCTTTACTCTTATACTTTACTGTAACCGATAATGCGCGTAAAGAAAAAGCTCCTTAGCCCTTTATTAGCTTGGAGTGAGGGAACGAAATGCAGATCTACCCAAAATAAAACAACAAAATATATATGTATATATGTATGAGCAAACTTACATGTATGGTTCCAGCGATGAAAGGCCTTTCAGCGTTGTGTCGAATTGTTTTTTTTTTTCTGAGGAGAATAGAATTGCACACATATTATGTTGTATAGTATATTGTTTTTGGGTTTTCCTATTCTTTGAAGATCGTTTCGCTTTAGCTTTTGTTATCACTATTAATAAAAAATTTTAAGTTGATACCGGAACCAATTTAGAGGGGAATTTTGCATTTATTTTATTATTATTATTTGTTTTTTTTGGATATTTTCACTCAACACCTGCACCTCGGGGAAGCGATTGATATTCCGTCTTCTCCGGATATTTTATATTCCAGGTCGGCCGGATCTCCTCACATAAAGGCCAACTAGATACGACCAACCATGCTGGCGGTTGTGTTACTCGATATTTTATTTTTTTTTTTTCGCTGGTATGTTGTTTTAATGGTAATAATTTTTTTTTAGCGTTTAAATTTTTGCAACACGTTTTTTTTTAATCTTTTCATGGTATTTATATGTATGGTGGTTCTCTTTATTGATATTTTAAAAGTTTTTTTTCTTCTTTTTTTTTTGGGGTTATTGGCGGCACCCACGTGTACGACGATTAAACTGGCGCGGATTGTACGTCCGTTACAAGAAAAAATTTTGATAAAGAGGCCTTCTGAGGTTGCAACAGGTCTTTTATACAAAAAAAATCCAGCAAAAAAGCTTTCGTACGACTTGCAGCTGGCTGTACTCTGGTACTTTAAACGGAGACATCTTGCTCGATCGCTGCCTGACAAAAGCTGGCGTGTCGGCAACGAACTTTTCTCGCATGCGATACTTGCTGTCGAAAAAGGGCTTGCGAGAAAAATGTGTATATCTAAAAAACGTAGCCAGTCACAGAGGCGCGACCATTACATATTATAGATAGAATAGAAACTTTGAAAGAAATAAATAATGATGTGGCAATTTTAGGCCCCTCATCCTATAAAATTTCACTTTTATGTTAATTTTAGGTAAACATTTATGCTACAGCTACCAAATTTGGTAGAAAGACTCATTTTAGGCTAACAAACCAAACAATGTTAACCTTTTTCTGAATCATCCCCTCTACCCCCGTAGCGCAGTGACCGTTATTACGCCCATTAAATTTGCACATCAATTTGGTTTTCACTGAAAAGGGGGTACAGGGTATGCCAGTGTATCATAGGTCCCTAATTCATTCTCTGTCGCTTCTTTGCCTAAGCCTAATCCTCTTAAGCTTATTCCCCTTGTAAGCACTAAAGATTGCGTAAGCCAAACTTTGAGAGGAAATAGTCCAGGGTTTTTATCTAAGCTGAACTTTGTCAGTTCTTTATTTGAACCGTCACTACAGACTACAAAGTACTGGAGCGGGCAGAAGACTGTCAAGTACACTGATGAAATTCACACTTTTCTGTGGTGATTATGTTGTCATTAAGTTTTTACATGTAGAGCAGACATTTATGCTTCATTCGAGTGCTGAGTTTTTTAACGCATCAGGAATGGGAAGTAAGAAGAAGCACTGCCATAATTTGGCTGTCACTTGTCAAAATCAGAAGAGCAACATATTCATTTAATTGGCTTATTTCATTCCATTGCCAGAATCAGGAGAAAAAAACTTGGTTTGATTTTAATATAAGCATATCAGCAGCAGTCGAGGTAGCAACAACTACAACATTAATAACAATAAGAACACCCACAGGAGGAGCATTAAATATTCCGACTTGAAAATGAAATAAAATATTTGTATGCATGTTTATGATGGTAACGAATTTCCCATGGCAGCTACCTGAAGTTAGATTCAGAAGCAGGATTGGAGTCAAAGTCAGCGTAGAAGTCACTTCCATGCGCTACGTTTACATCTGGGGCACAATTATGGCAAAATTACAAAGTTGTTATCTCTCATTTATGGCGTCAGCTGTGCGTATTTTTGATTTCCTGCCATGATTTTGGGGCCAGCCTACCTTGAGTTCAGTATGTGTGTGTGTTCGTGTGCCACTGTCATATTTTTAATTAAAATTTTCGTTTAGGCAAATTGTTGAGTGAAAACAATTATGTGCATATTCTTCCAATATCAATTGCCAGGTTGACTTCCTGTCAGCCAGTTGTCGCATTAGTGCAACACGTGAAAATTATTACCCGCCATTTTGGCAGATATTAAGCATACGCCAATATGGCCAGCTGTTAATTTCTATTTATTACCTGGCAGTAGTGAATTGTTGAAATTGTATTTTGCCTATACGAAAGGTGACGTTAGTTTCAAAATGTTCAGTCAGACCTCGCATAAAACACCTTATGAGTTTCAAAATGGTATTGTTAAGTGTCGTTTTTTTTACCCCACATTGCTTTTCCGGTATTATTTTCAATTGAAAAAATGGCTTGTAGCCAATTTTATTGTAAATTAAGCTAATTTTAAAGCTCAAATCAGTTTTGATTCATTGTGATGCACAAGGGCAAACATTTTTCAACAAAGACTCTTTTTAGCATGAAAAAATTAAGCGTTTTTTTTTATTGTTTTTTCCCTCTCAAATAATACGCTTTCTCAATGTGCTCAAAATAGGCGTTTGTTATAGTGACTACCTCTTTATTTGGCCGAAATCTCTTATTGCCACGACTTTTATTCAGGGTTGGAAGCAGGCATAAGCTTGTAGTATGTGCTAAATGAAGTTCGTAGCCATTTTAAGTCCCTGTGGAAAGCACTTTTTCTTCACCAAATGCGGTCATTTTTGCTTCAAATCAAATTCGAGTCAGTTCAACAACTGTGTGTGTCTTTGCTCGTAATCGTTATATCCATTTCAAGGTAATCGAAGTGAAGGATACTGCTGTTCCTATGCCCCTGTTGACCGACAGACCCACATTGGCCTGCTATCCACTATTAGTGGACTGTTCCATAATCCTCGCTGTGTTATGATGCATCCATGTTGTGTATACGGTTATGAAGCACGATTGCGCCTATGAACGAATGTAAACGATTGCGGCTCGAATCGCGTCTTGTATTAACAGAACAACTCTGATTGATTGCAGTATAGGACTATTTACGTTGGGGCATTAGTCGGTTGGGACTTCTGGCAGTCGACTAGCAAAACAGCAGGTCGGCGAAACTTGTTTACTAATGCGTTCCAACAATATTTACACTACACAATAAAAAGAATTACCTCACCTTTTCACTGACGATACAGAAATTTAAAATAAAGAAAAGAACCTTTACACGCTACGGAGGTGATATTGTAGAGCTTCGCTTCTCTCAATACACATTACACTAGAGATGAAACAAGCATCCCTCTTTCGGTACGCCGAAGGCCTAACGGAGGAGGCAAACGAATATTGGGATTCCAGTTTAGTTTTGGGCGGACAAGGTGTAGTTTGCCGCATATGAAACGTGAAAAGGTTATGACCAGTTCCTTGTTGGTTTGAAAGATCGGGGTGTAACCGGGTTTGGGGGTGCGAATTCTAGCTTTGCTCGGTTCTAGCTCGCGGTTTGGTTGGGGTTTTTCCTCACCCAGCTACACAGTTGCACACTGCCATATTTAAGTAAATGCGCAGAAGACAAACATTAAACAATTGGAAATCAGTTCTCACCCTGAACCGAGTCAATCTATATATCTATTTACGCATTTATATGAGAGGGAGGAAACCAAATTCCAAAACAACCAAAATTGGGCCCAAGATGCGATGATGACTGTTGCGTTGCTCTAAATGAAATACAAAGTAGACTTATAATAAATGGCGTATAAAGATATATATTATATATATTGCTACTTGACTCACATTTGTCTCAGTATTTACTTATATTTTTTTTTTTTTTTTTTTTTTTTTTATTTTGTAGAGGCAATCAGCCGGACAAAAGGCTTTAATCCAATATTTGCACTATTTTACATCATTACACGTTATAACATAACACTGATTTTTTGATTAAGACTATAACATATATAATACTACATTGAAACATGGTTATCACACAAATTACACACTAATTAACAAATATTTTATACTAAATTTTATACGATTAATAGGGGTATTTTCATTATTTACATTTAGTTTACACTAATACATACTATGTTAAATAAAGGTAACGCTTAAATTATTTTTCTGCTAGGCAGATCAGCTGGGTGCAGGCGTTTCAGCCGTCTTCTTGGTTGATGCCCAGCTAGAGCATGAGCAAGCGAATTTGGATGCGACCTAAGCCGCTCTGCATAGCGGCTACTGAGACTGTTTAGTGTATCGCCCACAAATGGTATGCCGAGGTCGCGGTGTATGATCCGGTTTCGAATGTACCAAGGGGCGTTCGCAATTGCTCGTAGAGCCTTGTTTTGCATGATTTGGATTTTTAGCATGTGACATCTGGCGGCAGTACCCCAAATCTGGATGCCATACGTCCAAGTGGGCACCACAAGACTTTTGTACAAGGTGGTTTTGTTGTGGGTCGAGAGCTTACTACTGCTGCCTATAAGCCAGTCCAATTTGGATAATTTTGTTGTGCACCTCGATGTTATAGCGCGAATATGGTCGCTCCACCGTAGCTTTGAATCAAGATGAATTCCCAAATAAGGCTGGGATCTTTTTATTGGTATTGGAGAACCATTCATTAAAAAGGTGGGGCACTGTCCAGCCTTCAGGGAAAAAAGGACGCAGCTTGATTTTTCACCATTAAGCTGTATGTTCCATCTCTTAGCCCATGTCCCGATTTTGTCTAGCTCGGCTTGCAGATTGTTAGAGGCTTCTTGTAGTTTAGAAGCTGTAGCCAAAACTGCTGAGTCGTCAGCGTAAGTGGCTAGAAGCATGTGCCTCTCCCCGTTCCGATCAATAGCTGGAGATGGCATGTCAGCAGTGTACATAGTGTACAAGAAAGGGGCGAGGACGCTGCCTTGTGGTACACCGGCTGTAATGGTGTGCTCTTTTGATAAATCATCTTTGACAGCGACTCTGAATGTTCGGTTAGCTAGGTAGGACTTTAAAACCAGGTAGTGCGGGGCAGGCAGAGCCATTTTGAGTTTCTGAAGAAGACCCTCATGCCAGACACGGTCGAAAGCTTGCTTCACATCTATAAAAGCTCCTACGCAGAATTGTTTTCTCTCGAAAGCGTTTGCGATGTGTTGCACTACACGGTGCACTTGCTCCGGTGTACTGTGCCTTGGGCGAAAACCAAACTGGTGGTCTGGAATGGGTGTATCCGACTTACCTGCTGCTAAAATTCTGTCCAAAAGTATTCTTTCAAATACTTTGGAGAATAACGGCAGCAGGCTAATCGGCCGATATGAAGTTATTTGTGTTGCTGGCATGCATGGCTTAAGGATCATTACGATCTGGGCACATTTCCACTCCTGCGGAAAATAAGCCAGACGCAAAATCGCGTTAAAAATTTTGGTAAGGGCGAGGATCCCCGCCATTGGTAGCGCTTTGGCCACTCTTGCATCAATTTTATCCAAGCCAGGTGCTTTTTTGGGTTTCAGAGCTTGAAATTGTTTCATGATATCTCCCGGTGAAATGGGACGTATTGGCAGATCCATTTGGAGGGGCGACGTAATTGCTGCATCAGTCTGGGCAACGTCATAACTGGTGTTTAGGTTGAGAGGCTTGAAACGTTCTTCTAAATGCGAAGCGAAAGCGTCTGCACGGGCTTGATCAGAACGACACCAACTGCCGTTAGCGGCACGGATGGGAGCACTTACTATTGGTGGTCGTTTTAAGTACCGAGTCAGGTTCCAAAGACTGCGGTCGCCTTGTCCTAGCGGATCTGCATTAGTCAAAAGGGAGTCAACTTTGTTTTGATGCGAACGCTCGAGAGCAGCTTTAAGAGACCTTGATGCCTCTCGAAACAGGGCCTTATCAGAAGGAAGGTTACTGCGCATGTATCTTTTTCGGCACCTTCGTTTTTCCCGTAATAATGCAGCAATTTGCGGGTCAATAGGCGTTCGAGAAGCAGTTTGCGATGAATTAGCGCTTCTTGGTGAAGCTAGACTGGCAGCATCACATATATTTTCCCGCAGGATTCGCAGAGCATCGTCAATGTCAGCCGAAGAGTTGATTTCCATCGCTAGTTGAATTTTCTTGTTTAAGTGTCGTTGGAATTTGTTAACATCAGCTCTAGGGGGCAAGATGGACACGGGTTTTATGTGCGTTAGAACCGCTTCATTAAGAGTAATAATTAGCGGAAGATGGTCCGAATCCATATCCACCAGCGACTTAATGGATAGTTGATGTGGCTGAAGACCTCTGTAAATGGCGAAATCAAGGGCGCTGGGCGACCGAGACGCATCAAAAGGGAAGTGCGTTGGTGCGCCTGTCGCCAGGACAAAACAGGGTATGGACTTAGTAGCTGCAAGCAGCGCACGTCCTCTCGTGCATGAACGCCAGTTTCCCCACCATTGGTGCTTAGCATTCCAATCGCCAGCTGCTAGAAAAAGCTTGTTTTGATGACAAAGAAGCGAACTGAAAGGCACAGCGCCCCAAAGTATTCCCGGAGGGCAATAGATCGCTGATATGGTAATTTTACCTTTGGCTGACTCGATTTCAACCATAGCAGCTTGCATCGCTATGTCACATATTGGGGTAATCGGGTGGTGCTTAATATTGCGTCTTATGAGTACAGCAGCTCCTCCACGACGCCCATTTGAGGGATGGCTTGCCGAGTAGAGGTCATATCCTTGCAAATTAAAAGTTGCTCTACTGCAGAAATGAGTTTCTGACAGGAGAGCTATGTCAATATTGTTGGATAGGATAAAATTTTTTAGCTCCAAGGCTTTGTTGGCTATGCTATTTGCATTCCAAACCAGAATCCTAATGTTTTGTTGCATTTTGGACAAGCATTGTCATGAGCTGGAGCATTTGCTTTTGCATCTCCATCATGTCGCGCTGCATGGATATGAATTGGTCGAAGCGTCCTAGAAGACCATCAATCTTGTATTCAAGCTGGTTCTTATTTTCCTGTCTTGGCGGTTCTTGTGGCTGCGGGGCGCGATGTCCTCTGGCTGCATCAGCATAAGAAAAGGCACCAAATTGCTGTGGGAATCTTTCATTCGATGGAGGTTGTGGAGCGGAAACACGAGTAGAGCGAAACACCTGATTGGCTTGTTGGGCGCGTTTTGCAAGTCGCTGATATGCACGGCAGCCCTTATAATTGGCTGTGTGCGGGAGATGGCAGTGTACGCATGTTGCTGGTTGATCAATCGGTTTGGTGCATTCGGCAGTTGGGTGATTTTCACCGCACTTGACGCAGCGATAGGATCTCCGGCAGTACCGCTTTGTATGGCCGTATTCCTGGCATCGATGGCATTGGGCAAAATCATTTGCTTTGTGCGGCCTTTCAACTTTGATTCTCTGCCTACAAAGAGTTTTTATGTCAAACACATCCTTATTACTTGGCTTTGGGTCCAAATCTACAAAAAATAGGTCCATCTTCTGTCCGTCTCTTTTGCTCATAGGGCAGTGCACATTGCGCACCGAGTGGCCAAGTTCGGTTAGCTGCTCTTTAATTTCGTCGGTGTGTGTGGAGTGATGGAGTCCTTTAAGGACCACCCTATAAGCTCGCTCGCTGGCTAACTGGTAAATATGAAACTCAGCTCCCAAAAGTTCTAATTTGTTGACTATGGCCCGAAAGGTCGGAACATCTTTCGCCATGATTCTCAATGATTCCCCTCCTGATTTGGTTACAAATTTGTCTGGATCGATATCTGACAGGTCATTAAACAGAGCGTTTATATCAAAACATCTTTTAACCATGATTGGGGGTGGCTTTTCTGAGCGTGGCTCGCTTGATTGGGTGGCATTGGGTGACATATTAGAATCATCATCATTGTCGCTCTGAAGATCTTCGTCCATAGCAGTGGCCAGAGTAGCAAAGCGGTTAAAGTGCTGCGCAGCTGCGCTTGTGCTGGCGATTGGTTGTGTGGGCGGTTTATTGCCTTTAACTGATTTACGCTTGAGTTCGGGTGAAAATGCCGCAGCACGCTTTTTCGTGTTTATCAAACGCTTAGCGGGCGCAACTTGCCAGGCAGGGCCAGAGGATTTCTTGGCTTGGTGAGCCATTTTCTTCAGGAAAGATGCAATTTCTTCATTTTCAGCCATGATCTCTAAAATTTCTGGATCAGTGCTGTTAGGCGGAATTGACTGTATATTAGAAGGAAAAGACATGGCCATAAGATAAGGTAACCGACGATAACTGGCTAGCGGAGTCCCAGATAATAAGCAAAACTTGTATGCTGTATGCTGGTTTATTTTTAGAATAAATATTTCCTAGTTGATTGTGCACTCGTTAAAATAACAAGCGGAACGACCCAACTGGCTGTTTAGACAGCCCGAGCGACTATCAAGCAGTAGCTCAGTGGTTAGCGGGTTGGCCTCTCAAGCTCGAGGTCCCAAGTTCGATTCTCAGATGAAGCAGAATTAAATTTTTCAATTTTTCAAATTTTAAAATTTTTCTTGGACTATGAGTCCCACTTTTGGTTCACTACCACGGTGAGTGGATCTGTTTGTGGTCCCAACGAGGAAAACTGAGCCGCGACGCACTGGAGGTCTGTAATGTTGGGGGACCGTACCGCGGAGCACCCCAAATTGCGCACTGATAGAAAATCTATTTCACTCGCACGCATGCATACGGGTTTTTGAAAAGTCTTTCCCATTTGCACCTGCGCAGATGCATTGGGCTGCTGGACCGGCAGCGGAGCGCCACAAAAGATAGCTGTGAATATCAGAAACACGAAACTGAGTGTACGGAGCGATTTAAACACACGTCTGTCCTCGACAAGTGTTTTCTACTTATAACTGAAGAAAGTTAATAAAAGAAAATCTGTTTATTCTAGATAATTACAACATAAAGAAAATGAAAAGTTAAGATAGATTTAATCCGTAATGAATTCGGTTAAGCTATATATACTTAGGTAGCAAAAAAAATTAGGTCTGTACTAAATTATTGCTTCAATAATAGCCTAAGCCACGCCTCGAGCACTTTTATTCCTCCATGGAACAAGAATACAAGGTAAAATAATGCGATAAACATCGTAATTTAATTTTTGTAAGACCAAATCAGCAAATCGCTCTCATAGCTGAAATGATAAATATTTATGCACAAGTATTGCTATTTTGTGTATAAACGGACACTACCTTTCTCATTAACATACGTATCAGAATAAAAATTACCTTACATTGTATTCTTATACCAATATCATTACACGAATTTTATCGTTCGACGTCGCGTTTGATGATGGCATTCGCGACAGTAAAATTTGACTTACAAACTGTATTCCAAAAACTATAAAACTTGTATTCTGCTGTTTCCATTTGAGAGATACTGCCAATACGTACGTACATATATGTATACACAACTTAAAAAACTTTCGGACACTTTTGAAATTCGGCTTTAAACACTCGCTATATAAAAACTATTGATGTTCTGACTTTGTTTTAAGTTAAGGAAGGTAATATAAGGAGTCAAAAGTGGTAGAGACCAGGTGTATCATATTTTGGTTGTAACTGTGAAAGCACCGTAAGGTTTATTAGAAATGTTGGTGTTTGTGCTAAGCTGCAATCGTATCAAAACTATAGAACACTTGCCGAAAAGTTGGTTGTACGTGCACTTATTAGGTTTTTTTGAATTGAAATAAGATTATTTTTCATAATTCGGTGAGATTAAACAAAAATGATTGTTAAATAGCGCGTTTAAAACGATTATCTGATAAAGAACTGGCATAGTTAAGGCACATTTCAGTTATAACCATTTCCTAAGCACGAACACGGAAGTAATTATCAACTTTTTGATTGATTTCACTTCTTTTGATACAAATCTAAATTCAAAATTAAAACCAAAGCTCTCGGAACAAAAAAGACATCGAATCTTCAAAAACCTAGCCAATAGAATAGGATTTTGCAGTCTACTTTATGCTCTTACCGTACACACATAGTCCAAGCTATGAGAAAGAAAGAACCATCTTTCCGCCTTCAATTTGTTGAAAAAATTTATTGGGATTGGGCAATATTAAAACAACCTCATTCTGAAATGAAGTGTAAACTAAAAGAACTTGAAGAGTATGAGATAATAGAAAGATTTAAGGGAGTTCCTTAAAATCTAAAACCTAAATCTAACATTTTTGAGAGAATAAAACAAGTTGGACAAATTTAAATTAGGAAATTAATAAACGTGCTGCATAAAAGATAATTTCAATTTATAATGTCATTAGAGCGGTCTCATTTTTAATATTTTAAAGCTTTTAACCATTATCTATATGGATTTATTGACATAGTGTTATTGCCAAAAATATCTAAGCGTCCTATAGATTTGATACGAAAAAGGAAAAAAACCAACATTTCTAATAAAACTAACGGTGCTTTAACGGTTACACCAAAATATGTCAAACACCTGGTCTCTATCACTCTTCACTCCTTCAATTTCCTTTCTCAACTTAGAACAAAGTCATAGCATCAATAGCGAGTGCTTAAAGCCAGATTTCAAAGTGTCCTATAGTTTTGATAAGCATCCTAGTATTGAAAAGTTTTCGATTGAGAGATTGAATTGAATTTGATATTTAATATCAAATTGTTTGTGACTTTGAACAAACAACAAATTCATATCCCTTCTGTCACACGCTTTCCGCATTAGACGAGGTTCGTTTGTATTTACTTAAAGTACATATATTTTAAATATTTCGCAAATTTATCCAACTATCACATAGATTCCTTTGCGAACTTGCATATAATGTCAACCCGATTGCTTTATTCATTCCGCCATCTTTATTTATCTTACATTTTCAATTTCGCTTTGGTCGCTTTAGTTGATTTTAGGGGGAATTGACGCATTCGTCGCTTTTAGACTCTTTGGTCGCTTTTGCCATGCTAAATATTTGTTTATGTGGGCGACTTATTTGTGCAGTGATTGCAGTTATTTCATAGTATTTACTCTTTTAGCAGATAGTACTTTAACTTATTACGCAGTGTTGCATTGATTGAAAACCAGAAAACATCTGTGGCTTTCATTTATTTCAGCTTGTATTGTTTTAATGGTTTTATACTGTTTAAATCCATAATTAAAAACTTTAATGAATGGCAACACTGCTGAATCCAAATTATTTCTGAACAAAATAAGAAGATTTAATATTTGTTTTTAAATGATCTCATTTACCGTCAACTTCATTAAGAAACTTCATTCAACAAGAGCAAGAGGAGAGGGAAGAGGAAGGGGAACGCGAAGAGGAATATGCTCTACTTAGAGGAGAGCACGGGGAGCATATGTGTAAATTATAGTGCTTATACCGTCTCTCAAATCCTTGCTCTTCTTCACTTCGATCTCCGGCGCTTTCGTTTTACGTATTCCCACTTGTTTTCAAAATTTAATATATTTTAAGTTGATCCATGTCCTTGGTTTCCAAGATCTTCTTCTTAACTAGCCATAAAAACTCGTTACCATTTTTACATCACGCTTTTGCTATTCCTTGAAAAAAGTGCAGCTCAGTGTTGCGCATCGAGTTCTTTCCAACTTCCTTCTTTTTGCTCCAAATGCTAAAACACAGCACACAAAAACAAAAGCTCTCTTATGAACGCTACCAACCATCCGAACATATTTTCGTGACGGCATACGAGTCGGCTTACCAAATGGCGCCACAATAGGTGTTTCACATCAAAAACAGTTTTCTTATCATTAGACTGATACACAAGACTGTCTTACAAAAAGTGTTAGAATATTATTTAAGTATATAAGCGGGCGATATAATTATTTGGATTCTATTTTGGCAAGGCAAATCATATCCTGTGATTCTTGCAAATGTAGCCAATGAGTAGAGTTAGGACATGGAACTATCACGCTTATGCTTTTTCTTAGAAAAATTAGCAAAGAGCATGAAAAAAATAAAATGAAATACTTAGCCGTTATATGGAGTGCATCCATTCTCAAGACAGTGTGTATCTTTTGCTCTTTCTCTACGAATGAGTCGGTCTAAAAGAAAGAGAGCAACACAAGCAGCCTCACATATACACTCACTTGAAATTGGACGCATTTTAGTAAAAAAAAAAAATTTATTTTTTAACGGTCCAGGACTGTTTTCTATTATTTTCATGCTCTTTGATCAAGTACATAGGTGAGGATATTTTATATTTGACACAAAACTATCAATATTTGATATTAACATATCATCGATATAACATCAACAATACTAGTTTAGGGCATCAGCGGTTCAAAGACAAAACGTGCCCTTGGGGAATACAGGCAAGCACAGCGAACTGTGTTTCTGACCTTACCTGAAAGTTTTGCCTTGTTGGTAAGACTTCAGGAGCAGTAATTTTGCCACACTCAATCGAAAGTTATAAGGATGTGATCCCTGGCATGGTGAGGCAATTTAACAGTGCCACGCCCATACTTAGGCAAATAGTTGTATGCTTAGCAAGCCAGGCTTAAGGATCATAGAACCACCAGCATAGCAGTAGAAGAACAACAGTATTGAATATGTTAAGGATGAACTGCTACGCTTTATCTAGCAGGGTATTTAAGGTTCTGGTTACGATTTAGTTTCTTCATTGTACCATGTAGCTTTGCCAGAGTAAAATGGACAGTTAGAATCACAGTTCAATGAGGTCATATGTCTTCAGAGTAGCAAGCCAAGTTGTAGGGCCCAACCATTCCTCAAGATGCTCCGCCAGCGTCTCAGCTTGCTCTTCATCAGTGCGGGACCAATTACTTCGGTACAATAGAGATTTAGAAAGGGTTCGCCTGTTAATGAGCTCATCTTCATAGAGAAATCACCGTATCGCTGCGAACAGCAATGTTGACCAACAAAAGGCAAAAATGATCTTTATTTTACATTTAGTATTACAAAATTGAAAAGTTGATATTTTAGCCCAATTGTTTGAGCAGATCTTATAATATAGTGTTAGCCTTCAGCACGAAATTCAAATGCTGCCGGTCATTCTGAATTCATAGGTGTCATGTAATCCAAGGCGATCGACAACTTTTTTCCATCCAATATGAGATTTTCTGACTTCGGAACTCTCGAAACCTCGAATTTTTTGATAGCCATGATTTAAAAACATTGCTAGAAAATCTGAAATTCTGAACTCGAAATCAGCGACCCCAAATTTACCGCAAAAGGTATGTTTAAGCCGTAGGGCTTTCTTGCGGTCAAATTTTCTGTCAAAAGAATCATTAAGTATTTAATAATCGCAAAAGAGTTCGATTTACAAATTACATTCAATCCAAGAAGCAAGCGAAATCAAAGTCTCGTTCGAACGGTATGTAAATTCATTCTTTTCCACAAACGCCAAAGATTCAGGAGAGTATTTCCCGCTTTACTATACTACTCATTTGCCTAATGGGACCAAGGTGATGCTTCGCATGATCTCTTCGTTCTTTGATGTGACGGTACTGCAAAGCTTAGACAAAATCCGTGAAAACATCACAAACTTAATGAGAATTTGGTAGCCGTGTCTCTCTACTTGTAAAAAACATTTACTCTCATTTACTAATAGACCTACCCTGACAGATACGTACCATTATAATAGCTGCAGAGGCTTCGGTCACATCTGGCTGGTTTTACCAATATTATCTCTAATAATCTGAACACTTTTATAGAAAATGATATGGTTTCAAACTTTCGCAATAAACTCTCCAGTGCAAAGTTGAAAGTTCCCAGGAGTGCACGGTGATATGTGTATAAGATATTAGAGAAACAGAGAGAGAAAGAGTCATGCCTGTCTTTAACGCAAAGAAATATACTTGAATTCGCCAACACTTTGATACATTTGCACTACAACAGCGTATAAAAATCTTCGGATTGTATATCTGACAGACATAGAGAACTCCGGAAAGCGTATTGTGCGCGTCAGACTGCGCCTCCGACAAGGACTCTTGTTGTAGTACAGCCGGCACCCTGCAGTTGTTCTCTACGATGGACACTGAACGTGGTACAATGAATTCAATTTACTGTTTGCAAACATAACCTATACACGCCATACATATGTTTGTATTGGTGTGTGCATGTCCGTGTTTATTTGTTGACTCAAATTGGATGCTTCGCTCTGCTCCGCTCAGCTCGGCCATTTGTATGTGTATATTGCACTTTTTCATCACGATTTTCATTTCATTGCGTTTTATTCTTGTTTTTTCTTTAACAACGGCAACTTTTAAAAACCGCTTCATGTACCACTCATTGGCGGTCAGCTATTCGATGATATCTTCTGCTCCAGCTGCTCGAACCAGTTCCGTCACGCCAATACTTCGATGGGATGATTGTACGCCAAACGGCAAATTTATTCAAATGGTTTCGAAGAAAAAACGCCAATAAACCGTTTGACAGCATCCAATTGATTTTGTAATGTGAGCTTACAGACGAACTTGACTGGAAGACAACACAATACCAAGATGCAAAAGCCAATAACTCAACAACTAAGATGGGCACGTTATCTGGCAAGGCGGGGCCCATTGAAGCCCAGAGCATTCTCAACAGTTTGCTCCTCCTTTCTCACTCTAGTAAACACAAACAAACTGTACCAGTGTCAACATTTAGCTGGGATTCAGCTTTGCCACTGGGAAACAAAGTAACCGCGCAGTTCAGTGACTTGCTGCCAATGCCTTGCGGTCATGTGCAGTCACGGCGACTATGGTGGGTCAAGGAACTCACTTGAGTGACATACACGTTTAATTGTTTCAATAGCCATTGAAGTTATTATATATTCAAAATCTATATGCCGATAACTGACTAGACTAGCTGGCCAAGCGGGTAATCACTCTGGAGAGTTTCTGTGAGCTGACGAAACTCATTTTAAAGCTGCCAGATTCCAGTAAGCGTTGCAATCCCGTGCCAGCACTTTATTAATACTGCTGGCACTTTATGCCTTTACTTGACACCCAAGAGGCAATATCAAAAGGTAAAGGCTGGCTAAGTGGCACAGATGGGCAGCACATTAAATGCAGAAGAACAATAAAATTACCAAAGAGGATGTTCTGCATTAGCACTGCTCTTAGGGACGGAAGTGGGAAGCTTGACGAGTAACGTCCGTTTTGTGGTCGGAATTAATAAATTAGCGGATTGCGGTGAATATTCATGCAACAGAGACACCATGACCACCCCTACCAGCGCACACAATAATGAAATACATTATTTTTTGTCCGGATAGGCAACCCGTAAAAGGGGCTGATTGGAGCTGGCAGTGTCTTCATCATCATCATCATCATCATCGACGCTGACACATTCATCGATTTACGAACTGTCTTATGTGATTTACCATATTAAACCCAAATGCGAGTACGTGAGACAGATGTCAGGCCATTTGCTTGGACGACGATGACAATCATTGGTGTTGGGCGCTAGACAACACACAGAGTTCCGTTCTATGATAAACGTCTGACAATATTTGCGCGTAGCGTCAACTAGACGTGACGACATCTTTTTGTGTGTTTGTCTGCGCGTCAAATAAAAAAGGGACACGCTAATTGTTTCGACTATGACATGAATCCTAGTGATGGCTTATAAGTATTTTAAATTTTAGCATGTTCAAGTTTCGTTAAATTTATCTACTTACAAAAGTAAACTTCGAAATAGTTGCCCGTCATCATTCAAATATTTGAATGAACGTTATTAAATTTCTTCCAAATTGCTTTTGTTCTGAAATATATAATTTAATATACAAATATTTGTTCATAACGAAACTATATAAACATGGAGAATAGAACTCCAAACGGCCATTCGGCATTCGTACGTCAGTATACACAGGCGCATGGCATTACGCCGGAGACAATACGTGAAGCAGATAATGTCTGGATCCGCATGAATAGGCAGCAGCGTTCGATGTATAATACAATAGTAAGTTGGTGTTGTGTCGAAACTCCACAATTAGTATGTTTGTGTTCTTTACAGGCACGTCTAGAGATGGCTCACGGGCGGCGAATTCATCAACAGCCAAATGCTGGCTAAAAATTGTATCGCGTGTTCCCTATTGGAGGACTCAAGGTATCCTCGCTTCCGGAAAACATTCTGAAAATTGTTTGTGTAAATATCCAAGATTATATAAGAATAGATATCGTGCGGCCTTAGCTGCTTTTTAGTATTCTGTGTGTTGTATGGGTGCTTTGGGCAGCTCTTGACTTTGGTTCACAGTCCGTCGAACTGCGTCGGAAGTTCATTTTAGGATTCAGCTTTAACTTGTTTACTCTGTTTCGCCATGCTCTTTGCTTTTCAAGGTGCGAAGCAGACATCAAAGAGCAAAGTCATGTACTTCAGCAAAATTGTGCTTCAAGCACTTACTTTGCAGCACAATTCTAGTGAACGGAATGCTGCATGAGTTGAGAAGCACTATGTGCTTCGTTATGCTGAACAACGGTTTTTCAAATGTTTATCCTCATCCGTCAAATTTTCCGTAAATATTTAAATAGGTAAATAAATGACAAACTTATGGTATCAGCAACACAAGGGGCACTTTAAAAATTCAAATAGTCAGTTAATATATTCGTAGGTTGCACGACAATTGGTAGCCGATAACAACGAATTTTGTATGACATAGTAATTGATTGTTAGCCTTGTTGTTGTTTTTGATTTCAAGGCATTTTTAGTTAACAATTGTCGTGCAGCTCCGTCAAGGTAGAAAAGAGCTTCTCCGACCCCTTTGATACCAAGCATCAACCTTTTGATGAAGAATGTGTTGGGAAAGGCCGAAGTACATTGGAACGGGACTGTATTCTATAAGCGTGTCCAGTTGCTTGCATACGCAGATTATATCGATTGTATTGTAAAAGAGAGCAAACTATATTTTTGATGTTGTCAAGGGAGGCGACGAAACTACAGACCATGTCTCCGTTGGAAGGACCAGGTATAGAGCACACTTGCTCCATTTGGTATTATTAAAAAAAGGGATAGTTTCCTCTGCGCAAAGCAGAGACTGCTGGAGGAGAATTTTCCATCAGTCCGTAACCTGGTAATGGGTTGTTATGGCCAGTTAAGAAGAAGAGCTGTCATGCATTATCCAGTGGGATCAGGGTATTAGTCAAGAAAGAAAACATATGTTCAAGCTTAGCTTCGTAATCGTGTGATAAAAGAGTTATGAGGTCACGCCATTAGAGATCATCGCTTCAAGATCTATTTATTAACACCAAGTCTCAAGCAACGTTGAAAAACAACCTAACCAAGTTATGCAAGTTCAATAATTTGGTCTTTTTGAATTATATTTTATTCAAAATGTAAGATGTGACAGCATAAATGATGCTTTTGATGCGAAATCTATTGGGCGTCTTGGGAAATTTGTATTACACTTGCATGGTGTGACGCTCGCATGGGCTACAATTTGCATTTGCTTGTATGTGCGAGAAGGTTGTAGTGTCGGCATTGAGAGCGAAAAGAAGAGCATGTGCGCACGCTAGATGGCGCCAACTCACTGTCACATATATGCAAGTCGTCAGCTGCGAGGTCAACTGGTTGGTTCGCTGCAATCAGAAAGTTTTTTGTAACCCATTCGAATTTTGGTTAAGTACTTAACGTTGCACTTTACTGTAGAAATGTAAATAAAGCGATAGTGGCTATTTAATATTTTCGATAGTTTCAGAAAAAAAGATTCGATAGTTTAAGGAAAAAGAAAAGAAAAGATTCGATGCTTTTGCCTCAAAAATATTCGGTACTATCGATAGTACTAGGGGTTTGTTGTTCCTTTTACTTGGGTAACCTAAATCAATTAGAATGTCTTTGAACTATCGATAGTGAAAACACATATCGATAAAAAGACACAAAGGAAAAAATTCGATACCTCGATAGTTTCGCAGAAATTACGTAGCTAATAAAGATAACTGATTGATAAATCGCGCGTGCCAAAATTAACTGCTTTTCATGTATGGCGCAAAGTTAATTGTATTTAATTCCCTTTGACTCAAATAAATTTCCAAGAAATGGAATGCGAAACCTAGACAAACAATGCAATAAACATTCCATGGCTGTACATATTTTTAATTTTTGCCTTTTTTATTTTGGCCAAAGAGCTTTGTCATTTAGCTGAAAAGGCAGACGACATATTTGTACAGTTCATTGGCTCTCGGTCAACGAAAGTATGTATTCCAAGTATTGTACGTAATGGCCGCTCCAACTAGCTCTAACTACCTTGAATAAAAATTGATTTACTAATAGTTGCGGATAGACGCCATTGATTTAAAGAGTACAAGCTGCAGCATACCTGCATCCAAGAATCCTGCTGCAAAGTTTCAAGTGTTGTAGGGGTTCTACGCGTTCATGTAAGCTCCTATTTATGTTCTTATAAGGCTTTAATATACACTTAAATGTAAATTAAAATTTCTACTCATCGGTTGTTTTTCTTCTTGACTGGGCATTACAATTGATCTACTGGTGACGACAATGTTTAGGGTGTTCCACCTTCTTCTTCTTCTTCACTTCGTGTTACTAAAGGTAGTTAGTGCTTGGTGACCTCGTTACCTTTCGAAAGAGGTACGGCCAACGGTTTCATTGTCTACCTTCAACAGCTGTATTTTAATTCTGCTCTAATCACCACCTTGTATTAGGGCAGTGAGTTAATATGCGCAACGAAGCTTCCCCAGGACTTTAATGGGTCAACGCGTAATCTTGCATTAAGCTGTGTCAGTACCCATGCAAAATGGGTGAGATAAGCTTCTCGTGGCATGTTAGTTGCGTCTGTAAAAAAAATTAGCATCGATTGGTCCGTTATTCGTTGCAACTTTGATGCGAAGGTAAAAGAAATCCTCAACAACATCAGATGTACAGTTATCAGCAACAATCTGAGAGTCTATGCGCCGTGAGCACTTTGCTCAGCAGATTATAAGCAGAACTATGGATCGGTTCAAGTCTACGTCTCCTGGATAATATTCAACGACAAAAAGGGTCTGTGCGCTCTTTGAATTCATTGAGCTCGCGGTATATGTTTCGTACCATAGGGCATTGGTAATTGTCCTTAGTACCTTGTTTTGCATGATTTCGACTTCACGCATGTGGCATCTGGTGGTAGTACGCCAGACCTAGATCCCATACGTGCAAGTGGGCACCACTAGACTCTTGTGCAACGTAATTTTGTTGTGGGCCGAGAGTTTACTTGTGCTATCTATTTGAGTAATTTGGCTATTTTTGCTGAGCACTTCGAGGTTATAGTACGCATATGGGCACTCTAGCGTAACTTCGAATCCTGGTGAATTCCCAGAAAAGGCTGGGATTATTTCATTGGAATCGCCGAACCGTGTATTAAAAAGTTACACGCTTCCCGTAAGTTAGAAGCTGTAGCTAAAACTGCTGAGTCGTCAGCGTTTTTGGTTAGTAGCATGTGTCTGGCGCCGTATCCGTGAATCGCAAGCTATGGCAAATCTGCAATGTACAAGACGGGGACGAGGATGCTGCCTTGCGGTACGTCAGTAAGTTTATTCTCTGAATGACCGGTTTGTCAGGTTGGATCTTAACGTGGGGCAGGTAGAGCCATTTTGAACTTATCCTGCCCCGCAAGGCAGGCACAGTCGAAAGCTTGCTTAACATCTATAAATGCTCCTACGCAAAAGTGTTTCTTCTCAAATGCACGGTGCACTTGCTGTGGGTGGTGTATTTGCGGCTGAAAACGCACTGGTTATATGGAAGCAGAGTGTTTGACTTAGATGCTGCTAGAATTCTGTCCTAAAGTAATCCTTGAAATACTTTGGAGAATAATTGCAGCTAGCTTATTGGCCGATATGACGTTATGCCTTTCGCTGATCTAGGCAAATTTCCATCATCTGCACAACGTAGTTTACTTAGCCATTCCCTTAGGTTTTTTTTGCGTTGAATGATTCTGGTTTTGAGCAATGCACTGCTCACCAATATATTCTCTCACTCTCTCTCTCTCTGCAGATCACTGTTTTACAACGATAAAGCTATTTGGAGCTTACTCGTGGGAAAAAAATCTATCATTCGTACTTCAAGAATGAGGTCGTAGGAGATGCTGCCATGATGGCCTGTTTATAATTTGTGTTTGCTTGGTAACCTGTTTTCCTTAATCTCGTTTCAGCTTTTCATAGAAACTTTAACTTTCGTTTTTTTCCACAAACTCAATATACCCTTGTAGCATAGAGTACAGGATATAAAGGATATAAAAATTGATAGTGTACATTGTTTGGCCGCACGCAAACACTAAAAAAAATATGAAAAAAACACATATTTGTATATCGATTTATATGTATCAGCATATATGCATATCCCTTGTATAAATGAAAATAAATTGTAACTGAAAGTTTGAACAACAGAAAGGAAAAAGGAAAAAGAAAATTGCCGAGTCAAAGCAAAAACCAATGAACGTTTAAATTTATTGCAAATTTTCATCAAGCCAACTTTAATCTCGCTCAAAAGGGTAAATCCTTTGACCAAGTTGGCTTAGTGAGCTATTCAAGCGTGGCAAATACTTAAAGTGGCAATGTCAACTCATTTTCAAAGCGGCTTTAAGGTTGGCGCCCACCAATCGCTTATGCCCACTGTCAACGCATTTCCGCTTTGCCTGTTTCCGTTTCCGCATCGCTGCACTGTCAGTGTGAAATATTTGCTGGCCCAAACGCATAAAAATTTCGTTGTAAAACAAAGGGCGGCCAGACAGTGGCGCTGCTGCCACGCCCAGCCGTATGTAGAGGCGTGAAAAGTGTTGTATAAAGGGGGTTAGCAAGCAGCAGTGCTTGGGAAATGAAAATAAAAGGCAGTGCACATAAACCAAGTGCTTAGGAAAGCGGAAAGCGGCAGCTCCTACAACGAACAAAATGTATAAAAAATGTATATAAAAATGTAACAAGCAAAATACAGTTATCCAAGTGCAGCAGTGTGTGTGTATGTGTGTGTGTGTGTGTGTGTGTGTGTGTGGTCTGAGGGCCGGTCGCTTGTCTTACCTTGTATCATTTTTGTGGGTTCAAATAACACATAAAGGCTTTTACTTTACGTAGCCGAAATCATAAAATAAAACACCAAACTGTTGGAAAGATACTTAGGATAATGTGCTGTACGCACACACACACACACACAAACACACGCACAGATTAGGCTACGACATGTAATTTCATGTAGTTGACTGGGTTGAACACGAATCCTACAAAGTCGAAGAGGTCGAAATCCAAAAACTGAAACCAGATATCCAATAACCAAAATCTAAGATTCAACATATGGCAAACGGCTTATTCAATTATCCAAACAATAAAACTGCATAATCAAGTGCCACTGGCCGTGCTACAAGGAGTAAGTCGTCAACAAGGGTCTGTGTGTCTGTTGGGCTGTCCAAGAATCCAATCAAAACTGGACCGCATGCATGGCACGTGTTGTCAGTCCGAGACCCATAACAATTGGGTGCTGCCCCAAATCAATAGCCAGCTGTTGGCGTAAAATTCACAAAGAATTTCAAATTGGCCAAGAACTGGCCAGGCGACACGCACACAGACACACACACACACACACACACAGACTCACGCACACTTGCACTCTCATTTATATACAAAGTAGCGCATCGGAAAATAATTTACATAGCACAAAATAGTTTTTCCCTTTGCTTTTCTTTCGGTTTATGTTATGCTTTTTGCGCTGTCGCGCATTTCTGCCAAAAACAGGACGAGACTTGAGCTGTGGCAATGGCCAAAACGCAAATATTTGCAACTGTTTGCATTGGTATCTGTGCGCTGCAATCGTTGCACAGTCACGTGGCAGATCGCAAAGAACAGCAATTGTTCACGCCTAGAATCAGGAAAGTTGAGCAAATTACACTAGTGTTTTCAAAATTTAAGTTATCCTTAGGCTATAGGTAGCACAGACCCACACACACACATGCAGCAAATTGTTTAGTAAGCCCGTGTAGCAAGTTGTTGTTATTGTTGTTTTGGTTTTGAGTAAACGGTGCTTTAGGCGCAACTCAATCTCTGCAACTATGTGTTTGCCACCACATACAAAGTAGCACAAGGAATTTCATTAAATTTGTTGACTTTGACTTTGTCGCCATTCTCGCGTAACTATTTGGGAGCGCCAAAGTGCACGGTTTTGAGGCATGCAACCTTTAATAACAACAGAGCCAGCTGTAGGTCGCAGGCCTCCTTTAAGGATTACTGAATAAGATAAAATAACTCTTTTGCGTTTTTCTCTTTTCGCTGGCTTAAAATTCAGTTCAGTTGCGAACGTCGACGAGACAGGTTGGCACTTCAGTGCATTGCATAAGAAGGGCAGTACAAGTCGTGCCAGTACCACATACCACAGCTATCAACATTTGACACGGATTGGGCCATATCCGTCGGTCCGTTTTTATGAACGGCTATATGACAAAGACACAGAGACCCACGGGAAGAACATTAAGGAAAGTCCGCTTCCGCGGGGTCCGATAGCGGTTATTTATAAGCTGCTCATGTATTTGATAGGGTTTGACGAATTCTTTCTCGAATAAGACCTGCACTTTCATCGTCAATCGAGCGCTTTCTTGTAAAAGCAGGTTAACGAAAAACGCGACTCTTCGCATCTTCGACTGCACCGCTTTAACAATGTTCGCACGTTCGGTATGAACCTTTTGTCCCAACTGGCATTTACCGATTTTTGGCACATTTCACTGTCATTCCCTAAGCAACTTGCTCACCGTGCTGTCACTTTGTATTTTCGATACTAGCAAGTACACACACCACAAGTAGTGCACCGATTTCCGCTATCGTACGGAAGAACCGGATGTGAGCAAACATGCTTTAAGCCATCTGACCATTAGTCTGCCGATTCCTGTTTATGTTTGTAACTCATCCTATAATTGAGCATGATTCCAAGAAACTGTTGGAATTCGATTCAACAACGTTGTCTTTTCGACGCACGTCCAGCTGTTTTTTAAGACGAGTTCCGTTTATTGCAAGTTCACCTCCTACTGTGTTGCACACCTCAATGGTCTGACGTAGCTATTCTATCATCGACGAAGTCAAAAAGCGTGCAACTTTGGAGGCATTTCATTTAAGTACCCAGATATATATGAAGAAAGCAATCCACATCTTTGGTAGCTCTGCAATGACGCTGCCCTGCTTGCTTATCGTACAACAAAATCCCCCTGACAAGTAAAAGACATGTAGTGTACAGTTCCATCCGATGGAACGACGACCTTTATTAGCTCTACGACTACAATGTCATTGACAAGCGAATTAACATCCAGCGGATCCGCTCATGTTGTACGTACAGATGAAGTAGCTACTCCTAGAAAGGTCTTCAATGCGGTTGTTGAAGGGCGGTGACGAAGGTGCAGATCATGCGATCTCGATCGCGACGCACGTTTCTCAGGAGTTTCGAGTTGATAGACTCAATGGAGCGATTCTAAGATATCGACTTGATTCGATAAACTTCATCTTACATTGGATTAAGCGCATCTTTTGGTAAAATTTTGTATCTCTAGCTCTTATGGTCTCGGAGATCTATCCCCTAATACGGACAGACGGACGGACAGACCGACATGGTCCAATCGCTACCCGAGTCAATGATAAGACTTTTTGCCCATGAAACTTATTGTGCCACGCCTCCTTCTTCCTGTACACTAAGGAAGATACCGGGTAAGATTAGTTAAAAGTGTCAAGGAATATTAATACGGTATTAATACGATTATTATGCTGTATAGGGCAGCACTATAGGACTTTGAACTTTAGGCTTTCGCGCGGCCGGTGGTGGCAGATCGACCAGGAAGGGCGGCGAGAGTGGCAGCTAGGTGGAAAGGCCAACATATAACCACGGACCGGCCGGTAAGGGCCCACCTAAAGAAACGCTGCAGATCCGGCTGTCACCTATATGGAATAGGTGCAGCACGGGACGTCAGGTTTTAGTAATAGTAGCCAACAAAAGGCTATATGAAGGATGCCATAGTACCTTCATATAAGCAATTCCACACCTCTTTAATTATCAAGTACACAAATCAAAACCATGTTTAAAATCTTAAATTTGTATGTGCAATTATTCGTTATCTATTTACATATATATTTAGTATTCATTGTATATCATTATTATCCCTACAAAATATAAAAAAAAGAATCATTGTAAGATTACAACTATATAGTAACCCGTTTACACAACTGTTAAAATAAGTAAATTTAAAGAAACGTCACAAGTATGAAGGTTTAAGACCTTAATTATGATATGATAATTATATACTATATTAAGTGAATCAAAACCCGGATTAAATAATATCACACGAGATACGAAACAAAGTTGTGTGAAAGTATTATATGTATGTAAATCTATGTTGTTTGGGTTAGATGAGTATTTAGGGAAAGACAAATATAACAGGGCGTCGTAAAAAGGGAAAACTGACAGCTATGGGGAGAAAATATCGCAACACCCGTAGATCCGAGGTAAACCAAACTTTTCTGTTATTAGCCGACTATCCTAAAGTCAATGCTCTTATCCGTCCCTGGGAGACCGGAGCCAGCCGGTTAATCGACGAAATGGAGATAGGAAAACGCAGTCGGTCGTAACAGTCTCTAATCCATTGCAGTTGAAAATTTTGAGCTTCAACTTCAAAACACACAAAGGTCGGAATGCAGACAGATTTTTGAGTGGTTTTCCGGGCTTATGAATCACAACTGGACTCTTAAGTTTGCATAGGCGATGTAGTTTACAGTCCGTGCTGCAGTTGTTGCATATTTGCACGATTACCCAAGTGTGCAGCGTTTGGAGCACCATCTGGTCCAGACGCTTATCCATCCTTGATTGATGACATCGTACTAAGCACCTCGTCAATGTTGCTATCAGGCGCTATCACTCGTTGCGGCTCTGTTGCTTGTGATGCTCTACAGGGCTGTTGCCATGGGAAAAAAGTTTTATAATATGCTGCAGCTGTCCTGCGGAACTTTTCCATAAAAGCTGGTATTATGCGCCAAAGGGCGTTAGTGTGCGTGAGTTTAAGAACACAAGATTTAAGCCTGCAAAAGAGCAAAATAATCTTACTTAATTAAGTATACTTTGAGTCTTGCACCACAAATTGACAACAATTTCAATGCCAACTGCACCCTGCATATAGCAAATACCAAAGCGTAATACACATAGAAAGATAGTGAGAGAGCTCTGAGATGGGAAATCAAATCAATGACCATGCCGAGAGCTTAATCAACGAATGCTAAATGCGTGAGGAGTGGATCCACCGACCCCCAGTCACTCAGAGAGCATTACCAAGTCAGTTCAGTGACAGCGCACAGTGGTTGCAGTCCAAAAAATTGAGAAAAATTGCAGCTGAAAATGGAAAGAACTAATTCACAGCATCAAATATGTTGAAATTTTACAAAGTTTTGTAAAAGTTACAGTTAGCCTCCGAAGCTGCGGCATTGGATGTATTAGTAGAAACCATTTTGAAGTTTTTACGAAGTTCAGCATATAAGCATTATTTTGTCCACATTTTACAACATTTTTTTTATAGCTATAGTTTATACATAGTTTTCACTAAGCGACAAAGAAAAATCCCTTAAATATTTCTTCTAAAAGTATATTTGCTGACTGTCGCCACATAAACGGTGCCACTGTGCAGCGTAGGGTATACTGACATTCTGCTTGCTATTGTCACTTCTTGCGGTCAAGTGCAGTCACAGTGGCGACCATTAACAGCTGCTGCGGTTCAAAGAACCAGCCGGATGCCTCTTCACTTGGCTGACAGCCGTCCACCGCTGAACCACCCACTTGCACCCACTTTTTGCCACATCTGAGTGTGTGGGCGTGCGTATTTGACTGTGGTCCTCGAATATTAATGAAGTGAAACTGATAAGCGACTGTGGCTATTCTTGACACAGTTTCCCCCAAACATTCCATACATTTTGCAAGTCAAATATCAGGTTTGTTGTTGGGCCACCAAAAAGGAAATTGAAGTTGCAGAAATCCTGCACAATACTTGGACAACAGCCAAAGAGCAACTATCGTACCCCAAGTCACCCTATTGTCAAGAATTTTGTTACGTTATGAGGTGTGCAAACGCCTTGCCCCACTACTGACTAATGAGCCCTTGACTGTAACTGCTGGAGCTGGCATACTTAAATGCAAAATTGTTTCAGCTGTCAAGGCGACAACCCTACCCCAGCATGAAAAACTCAATTGTGGCACTGTCAAGAAGCACTTAAAGTCGAAAGTTGTTGCACATTGTTCAGTTCCAAATGAAAGTAACTTGGCAAAATTGCTGCCGAGACTTTCACTAGCTGCCATCAATCAAGACAGCAGTCAACCTAGTTCACAAACTTTCCCAGCGTACAAATTAATCCCTAACAAAAACCTTCAAATTGCTCTGTAAATGGACGCGCGTCCAGCTAACCGCAGCCATGGCTTACTTATGCCCGTCACCTTGATTCAAGCTGGCAACCTGCGCCTACCATGCCACGCCCAGGCACGTGCCACAAGTTTAAACTCAACTTGAGCTGTCAGCATTCTAACTATTCCAATTTATTTCATTTCAATTATTCCATATCTATTTATTACTTCAAACTGCTCTACTATAAATGTCCAACTCCAAGCAGCAGCCAGCAATTGTGCTGCGCTATGGCACATTTAGCAATATTATTTAGACATTTGCTTTCCATAATTTTTATTTACCAGGCACCCCATTCCGAACCACAAAATGATATCCCACAGGCAATGCCAAGGCAAAGGCCCACACGGGGGCCACATAAAATGCAGACGATGTGCGAAACAATAAAAATAACTAAAGAGGATGGGCTACCGCCTGTTGGAGACCGAACTGCAAAGGTCCGTGAGGAAGGTCCGCAACGTGGTTAAGATAAATAAATTAGCGGCATGCGGTGACACACAATAATGAAAAAATTTTAATAAGTTTTTATGTCAACTCATTTGCCTTTTGCCCGGATAGAGGAGCCGAAAGAGCCCGCTTTCTCTACGAAGCAGCCAGTGTCTTCATCATCATCATCATCATCATCATCTCTGACAAATTCATCGATTTACGAGCTGTTTTATGTGATTTACTATAGGGATCCCTACTTTGGATTGGTCCCCTTTGACGCCGCCAAATGCGAGTACGTGAGACAGATGTCAAACCATTTGTTTGGTCGACGGTGATAATCATCGGTGTTGGGTGCTAGACGACACACACAGTTCCAGTCGATGATGAATGTTTGACAATATTTGCAAAATGTGCGCGTAGCGTCAACCAGACGTGACAGCATCTAGTGTGCACCTCATGTTAGTCCACAAAAAAGCAAGTCGCTAATTGTTTCGAATATGACTTGAATCCTATTGATGGTTTATAAGTCTCTTGAATAAAGAATATTTTAACTCAAAATTCATTTTAATAAAAATTGATTCGAATTCATTTAAAATTATTATATATTTCGGATACGGTTACGTTTACGGTAGTACCCGTACTCCTGATCCAGGAAACGTTTTTATTTTGGCTTTCTTTTCTCAATAGTTCTCAATTCGATACGATTCACCGATATTTGTTTCGTTTTACTGCTTATATCGGTTCCTATACAAAAACCAAAGATCATGACAATAATAGGGTGGACCGTAGAAAACATAAAAATTTTTGCAAAAAGCTATTTTGAAAATATCTTAACTACTTAAAAAACTATGAATGTTGCCGATAGGAACTAAGATGGCCCACTATGCGAAATAGATGATAATGCTCCATAGAATGACGGAATGTGAAGCACAATATGAAAATATATGTAAACTCGGATCGGCATAAATATAATATATATAATATAATATATATATATATATATATCCACAGCAACTGATTGAATTTCAAAACCGTAACTGTACCGTAACCGAAATAAATTTTTTGGGAATAATTTTTCCGAAATAACCGAATTGAAATATATTATATATATATATATATATAAATTATTCCCAAAAAATTTATTTCGGTTACGGTACAGTTACGGTTTTGAAATTCAATCAGTTGCTGTGGATAACGGTTACGATTATGGTTTGAGTCCCTGATCTTAATATATAAAATCATTCGTACGGGGTACGAGTTTCTAAAACTCGAGAATTACTACACCAAATGACTTCATATATAACCTTTGTGCCGAAAGGTTTTTCTTCAGTTTGTATGTGGTAGGTGGTCAGGATCAGCACTTAGGTACACATTAAGGAAACATTGACAGAAATACAGGAGCAGCTCGACGTGCTGGTGGTCCGAGAAAATTTTACACCAAAATAACGTTTTCAAAGTATTAAAGATCTTGCAAATAGTGTAGCTGCAATGCGTGCTCAAAACTTGCAAGGGAAAATAATAATTGAGAGATAACTCATTACTGAAGCGAAAAGCGATAAGCCAATCGAGAAAGAATTCGAGTGACTCGCGCATTCATTTCAGCGTATGGCTTTCGTCTAAGAACCCGATATAAATCACAGTGCGATATGAAAATTGGTATTGGTGAACAAAAGAAAGAATCTGCATATCTTGTAAAACAGTTGTAAAATGTCATTACGGGACTCGCCACTTAAATATTAAAATAAATAAAATCCTGTGAAAGTTGCTGAAAAAGCTCAGCAGCTCCCAACAATATGCTTCATTCAATCTATAATTGAAATTATATTATTGTGTCATCTGTTAAAGATCGCTTATTTTCGATGAAAAACAAAAATTCGTGTGAATTCGCGTCTCAAGACATTGAGCCTGTTCATTAGAGGTCGTGATTGCGGTGGAAACATAGCTGTAATGTTAGATTTGCTAGCTTATTTCCGCTACTATTGCGTTCTATAGATAGTCTTTACATTATTTTATATCAAATTGATTGCTAATTGAAATATTTGAACTTCAATTGAAGCAAAAGTCAAATAAAAAAAACTTATACTAAGGCCGTCGAGAGAAGTAGCAGAACCCTAGTGTCGCCCATCATGTTTTCTTCTAAAAGATCTTATAGATAGTGACCAAGTTTCCCATCCGCAGAATATCTTCCCAAAAACCTGTTGATTAATTACTAAGCCCTCACAAAACCTTCCTGCGCATTGCTCACGTTTGGAGTCAATCGGCACGAACATTCTTATATAATAGATACATATGGAAAATAGGTTACTAAATCCAAATTTTTACGCCAGTACATGTATGGGCGAGGTACTATGTATACAGACAATGTCTGATTTCGCCTCAGCGAATAGTTCTTCCTCTTCTTCTACTTAACTGGCAGTAACAACCCGTTATCGGGTTACGGCCTGATGTAAATGCAAACAAGAA
The DNA here is from genome assembly GCA_035041775.1 of Chymomyza caudatula. NCBI lineage: Eukaryota > Metazoa > Arthropoda > Insecta > Diptera > Drosophilidae > Chymomyza > Chymomyza caudatula. Next base: position 1,193,815 of record JAWNKW010000148.1, read on the forward strand.
CACAGTGTCATTGTTAGTCAAGTCATACGACAAGCTTTGACCTGCTGAGATGGTATTCTCTATTCGGCTCAACACAATTGACGATAGTTAATTAGTGAAAATGAAAACTCCACATTGAAAACGTTTGTCCCTTTTACTGGCACGTCTAGAAATCGCTCAATTGTGGCGATTGCGTCATAAGCCAAATGCTGGCTAAAAAAACGTAAAGCGTGTTTCCTATTGGAGGACTTGAGATACCATCATTTGCAGAAACAATACCCAATTCTGATTCTGGAAATGTTCACGAATCTATTTGCAAAATCCGCCGAGTAAATAGACGTGCTGCTCATTTGATTTGGATGTGTGTTAAGGACAGCTCTTGACTTGGCGGGTTGACAGGCTAATGAACTACATGGATAGTTGGTCATTTATAGTTCATTTGGGAATTTAACTTCGGCTTATTTGCTTTGTTACATTCGAAACTTTGCTGTTCAAGGTGGTGAGCTGTCATCAAGGAGCAACAAGGAGCAAAGTCCGGAGTTTGATAGGAGCAACAGAAAAACAAGTGTGTGTACGTGCTGTTAGTTCAACCGGCATAATGACGGATTACACACGCACAATTAGTCAAATTCAATCACACACACACACACACACACACACACACACACACACACACACACACACACATACACACACACACACACAGACACGCACCTACACAGCTACGCGCTGATAGTTGCCTAGGGCTGTTCCTGTTGCTGTCGTTTGTCCGGAGACGCGACAAAATCGCCGGAAGTTCACTAACAAACAACAAGGACACGTAAATTTAACGCTTCGACACTTTCACCAAAGCCAATGTGAATGTGAGTGTGCTGGATGTATTTATGGGCTTGCATATGTGTGGGCGTATGTGATGAGCATCTGAGTCCAAAGTGACCAAAGCAACAGCTCGACCCGCTGGGCCTTAATCAGCATATTATGGCAGAAAATCAAATTCTGACACATTCCTATGGACTCTTCGCCCCATTTCGGGGTTACTCACTCTCGGCACTCACATCACTATCATCATCATCAACGAGTTTGTCGTTTGCTCTTCAGTGGCAAGCTATTTCCTCTTGGACTCGCACTGGCAATGGCTCATACAATGCAGAGTAGTTGCTTCATCTCCGACATTTGTTTTTCGTTGTGGTCAGTTTACGATTGCTTCATCTGCTCGGGGCTATGATGCCTCTCATATAGCATTTTGGGGAAGTTGGGGACGTGCGACGCTTAGTCGCTGCTACATATGTGGGTGGCCGTGAGAGTTTTTGGCAAGTGGGCGCTCCTGTCTACCTAATAACTCAGCTGCGTGTCGTGAATATTTATTCGATTTTGATTGAAGCTCCAGTTTGTGTTTTCGCTGCTGAGATCCCGGAATCATTTGAATGCCAAAATATGTATATTCGAGAGTTTAATTGAGGCCAAACTTCGTTGCCCAAGTTCATCTAACAAACACTGAATTATTTAGGGCAATTTGTAATAATGAAGCAGCAAGGCAGTGATTGGTTGGTGGCCTTTGGGATTTCGGTTGTGGGCTGCGGGCTGCGGTCTATGTGGGGTCCCTGAGCAATTGCTCAAAGTTCAGATAATATAGTTGCTGGCGCATAGAAAGTTTTGTGTATATGGAAAACTTCAGCTGGGCTACAAAAGAAATTGGGCTAGCTGCGGTCTCATTTACATGTCGCACAGATGTCGTCGCCACGGGCTGAGACAAGCACCGAAGCGGAAACGTGTGCTGAGCCCCTGAGTACGCCACGGAGCCGCTTAAGCCGCATTTAATCGCTGTCAATGGATGAGGTTCTTTGTTGCCGGCACGCGATGGCCAGCGGCAGCTATCAAAATACAATTACTCGGCGACAGTTGATGATTAGGCTGCACTGGCGGAGTCTATTAAATTGTCATTGTCAAGTGGACCAATGCGTAGGCGAACCACGCTCGAGGCAGCAAAATATGGCCCAAATTATTAACAAAAAGTTTAATTTCGAAACAAGTTGGCAACAAAATATGCAAAATTGAAAATGTTTTCTAAACAAATTGCTGATAAAGAGCAGCAGCAGCTGAAAAGTATGCAACAAATATGTGCCACCTGAGCAAAGTGTTTGCTTGCACGATTATCATGTTGATGATGATGCGGATGGTAATGACGACGGATTCAGGGCTAAATAGCTAAAGTATGTTCGAGTTTTTAAATTAGTTGGATTTCGCAACATAATATGCGTGGGAGCTAAATATGTACTTAAAGCACTCTCAAAGCTGCTACTTAATTTCGATTGCAGCCCTGTACATTGAAATATGGTCTAGTGCATGTTGTTGTTATCGTTGTTGTGGTGTCCAATAAATGATAGCTTCTTGTTCTTGCTACTACACTTAGACTGTAATAGGAAGTCCTTGCGAGCCTGTGGCATTTGCTTTGTTAAGCCACAGTTGTTGGCCATGAAATACAACTTAATTTGACAGCCAAACAATACATAAGCACGCACACGTACATACACACAGATACACATACACATGCACATAATCAACTGAGTGTCTATGTATGTAGGACGTGCAATGGTAGATGTGTGTGTTTGTGTATGCGTAGCTGTAGATTGCAGTAATGTTTTAAGCAGCTTAGAAGTCCGACAGTTTCGGTTTACTTCTCGCTTTCTCTTGCATTTTTCTTGTTATTGTGTGTTTTTGTTTTCAGGGCTGCAAGCCTCAGGTTCAAAACACAGCATCAGTTCGGGTTACCAGATAAATCTATCGAAAACTCACCGACTTAAATGACCTTATAGTCCTTTTGTGCCGTCCTTATATTGCCTCTTTACTGATAGGTGAGGAGCCGCTAACAAAATTGATTATGTTTGATTAAATGAGGGGATTGGGTTAAGGTAATGATGACATCATTATTTTATCATTTTTATTTTCAATATAATCATCACGATAACAGCGAAGACGATATTCCATTGATTTGAAATATGAAGAATTTGCTGGACACACCATTCCAAGAATCCAAAGAATTACCGTCTTAATTGTGTTCGAAAATGGGTAACATTGCGGAAAAATTGTGACCTTGTCACGAATATGATCAGAGAGAACCAAAGTACTACTACTGCTTTCATATTCGAGAATTGGTTGGAGATCGCCAATTGATCGACAAACTCGTTAGATAGCTTAATAGCCGCAAAGGCTCTGATAACTACTCGCTTACAATGACCAATGATTGCGATACCATCTGCGTATGTCCCGTTTTGATGTACTACGGCTTTTTGCAACACATTCTGCATCACAAAGCTGATGAGTTTGCAGGAGCGGGCATTGCCTTGCCCAACGTCATGGGCAGGGATACCAAACGCAGGCAGTGTGGCATTTACGCGATCACACAATACGCTCGATATGGCTTTATATACAGTTGAACACCGTTGAGTCACCCTTATTGAGGGCAGGGCCGAGGACTCAAAAGTTTCAATCATCAATTCTGCAAAAAAGCTGCTGCATTCACCCTACTCACTCATTGCCGCCAGTCTTAAAAAACTCTTCAGGCAGGTCATAGAGCCGCTTCATTGTTATCCTAACTTTGTCATGGCTAGTCTGTGGTAAATCCAGGTTGTCATCTATGATTGCGGACTTAAGCGAATTAAGCGAATTTAGCGAATTTAACTCCAAAAGCGGCAATATTCCAGTCATAGCCCGATAGTAAGCCGGAGGAGTGCACCCTGTGCATCCACTAACAGATTTATCTCTACATCTCTACCGAAAGACGCACTGTACTAATTTTGCAGTTGTACGAATTCATAAAACTCCTTACATTAGGAAACTTTAAAGACTAGGATATCAAAACCAAAAGTAACAAATTTATTAAATCCATGCACAATTTTGTACGAATTAATAGAACTCCTTATATTGGGAAAGTTTAAAAACTAGGCTATCAAAACCAAAAGTAACAAATTGATCAAATCACACAATTGTGCCTTTCCGTAGATTTAGCTTTTTAATGCACGTAACATGAGAACATCTTTTTTCGGATTCCTATATATCATTTTACACGTACATACCCCCCTTTTGGCCAATTTGCGTCCGTCAGTTGTTCTTTGATCCGATTCTTATTTTGCTGGCTTTCTTTGTTCAGCATTATGAGACATCTCCCATAAAGCCTGTAAACGCTCTGTTTATAATAATTTGATATGCTTGTAATGCTTTACTTTGAATTTACGTAAATTTTAATGCAAAACCTTGACTTTTTATAGAGCATTTCAACAGAAGTCCATTTGACATAGAACATAGTGATCTGGCTCGAGCACGCTCGGTAGACAAAGTTCGGTTCGCAGTTCAGTTCACATCGCAAAATATTTCAATGTGCAGTCCTGATTTTGTTATTAGTGTTTCTACTGCGGTCACTCCCTGCCGCCAACAGACAGAACAGAAAAAGGATGCGGAAATGGCTTAAGATTTCCAGGAAGACTACAAAGCCAAAGCCGCGATTGAAACCAGCGCTGCAGCAGCCCTTGTGCCGTTAGTCGTTGTTGTTACTGTCTAAGTCTGCCATAAGGATGTCAGAGTTGACAACTGCAACTGGAAATTGTTTTGCAATGTTGTTTACTTCCAAGGTTGACTGTTGCTTCTAGAAAAGCTGAAAGCTTTTAAATTGTTTCGACAGTGTTCTAAACTATTTAAGGTAACTGAGCAAAACATTAAAAAATATCTACATAGCCACTTTAATTCTTAAACCAAGAAAAGTAAGCAACTTTGGTGGTGTTAGGTGCCACTACATGTTTCAGCTAGGCAAGAAAACATATCTGTGGTGCATAAGGTCTACGCAAGACGTATTTTGAATAGTGGGTTGCCCAAAAGTGGGATTCTTTTTGACTGTCCATAGCTTCTCACTGTCCTAACAGAACCCAGGGCCCCCAAAGATGTAGGGCCGATTCACGTCCAGCTGACGCTTTCCTTCGTGAGGACATGTGACTTATGCAGCCATTCACGCTAGGTGAAATGCGCCTTCAGAACAGTGAGCTAAATGAGAAGAAGACCCCAGGTATGGTGGAATCGAAGGAAGTTCTCTTTCTGATCTTAATCTTTGCTTGTTCAGTGTCTTTGTTTGTGCTGTATTAAGGAAGACTTGTGTAAAAATGTTCTCTATTTTGTCCTGTACATAGTGTCACATAACAAATTCTTGTCATTTGTCATAAAATTATTATGCAATCGTTAAGTCGATTGATTAATGTTTAAAAAATATTTAAAAATCGGGCCACTATATCACCACTGCGGCAAGGGAGGCAAAGTAAGAGTCCATTTATTTGTGGCTCTAGGACTTTGTGTGCCTTGATACCTGAATATTTATACTCTTTATTCTTCATTGACCAAATATTCACACTACGCCAAATCTCGGAAAAAGACCCACGAATTGTAGGAAGAAGAAGGCACAGGCCATGTCTCCGTTGTAAAGTCCATCCTATTTGGCATTTCAAGTTATTTCTTTTTCTTCAAAACGACTTGTTAGAAACAAAATATGTAATAGAATTTTTATGGTCACCAAAGGTCATTTTTATGCTTATTGCTCTTAAATCATACATAAATATATTATTCTTAGTTAATTGATTTTTTAAAATTCATAGGTAAAAGTATGCAAAGCATTAAGTCCAAGTGAAACCGTGCAAAGTGCATACATTCCTTTTTTTTTCTAGAGTAAAATAAACTCAAAACTGTTCTAAAAGCATTTTACAGCGAAATCACGTAAATTTTTTACAGTTATGCTAATACTCTACTCTGATTCAATTTATTCAAAAGTGCCGCATTTCATGCAGCTTTGAAAATTATGACCTTTTTTATTTCATTTATTATTTAAATACTTAGTCTTTTATGGCCTCAAGTGCAAACGAATGGCTCAGTACAAAGAAAAGACCGTCAAAACGCTGCATTTATGAACCTTTCTAGTAAAACGGTCAATTTAATGTTTTTTTTTTTGCTCAGCACACATAAAAAGTGTGACATTTTACTGCCAGTGACAGTCAAAAACACCTCAAAAACATTAGAATTGATTTACCTTTCTTAAAGAAGTTAATGATTCACTGGAATATTGTAAATATTGTAAACGAAATGATAAAAATCGTAATTGGAATGGTCAATAGCTCACGCCAAGAACTATCTGATCAAACTGCAGTTCACTCATATTTGGTCCAATTTTTATAAGCTCCTCTGCCTCGCTCACGCCATCAACACTCCGTGACACGACCTATCCCTTCATAGCGTTCCTTCAACAGCCGCCTTGAAGACATTGCTTCCAGGAGCTTCTTCGTGCTACAACACGAACGAGCTAGCGGAGCCGCTGAAAGGTAATTCGCTTGACTATGTCAAAATAATCGTAGAGCTCGTTCGTCGTTCCATCGAATGCGATAATTCGTGCCAACGCGTAAAGTTTCGAAGATCTTACGGAGTGCTTTTCTTTTTTATCGATTGGCAGTCCTCTACTTGAACTGCATGTTGGCATCATTCTTAGTAGTTTCGGTTCTGGCAAGAATGACGTAATCTTTGATAATATCAAAAGTATAACTTTTAACAGTAATCTAACTGCCTAATCGCTGCGTTTATCTACGCAAAGGCTCTGCTAACATCTCACTTGGCTTGACATTGATGTTTATATCATTTGCGCCCTGTTATGATGCACTCTAGTCTTTTGCAAAAATCTTCTTGAGATATTTGATGTAAAGCCGATAACAAGTTTTAGGTTGTTAGCTCTTGGAATGGAAGCTTTTAACTGGTCAAAAGTAATAGCCTTCTTTTAGAATTCGTCCAGAAACTCCATTGTACAGAAAACAAGCAATACGACAATAGCAACTAGTTTCGGGCAGGTAAAGAATAAAATTGTGATCGGCAAAGAAGCGATTTTAATTTTGTGGTTTAAGTTCTTGTCCCTTCCAAATAAAAGGTTTTTTCAAGGTCGTCAAACCGATAATCACCTTTTGGTTTTCGACTACGGTGTGTTCGAGTACGAAACGGCGCATCATTCGGGTTGCGCATGAACATCGCCAAACAGTCGTGAGTGAGCAATTGAGGCACCCATCGCTTGCTTCTTCATGTAAAATGTGATATACCTGCTCAGCTTTTGTCACTTCGTACACCTATAACATTCTATGGATTTTATCGACGTTTTCTGGGATGACAGCATCTCGTAGACGACTTGAACTATACGAGCGCTCCAGAATTCAGTAGGCCATATCTAAACCATTGCAATGGTGCACAGTCTCCATAGTATTTATCAAGCCTTTTCTTGATTTCGGTAATGGTGTTTAAGCAAAAAACATACGCTTCCGACTAGAGATGAGCGCCAACGGGTATTAGACTCAAATTGCAAGAAATCTCTTTCAACCGAATTTCAAACCACCATCAGATGTGCCCTCCAAACAAACTTTAATCCAATTTTATACCAGTTATATATTTGAGAGCCTCATAAAAGCTTTCGAGCCCCGGAATTCTCAGATAAATGCAATTTAAAACAAAACCGTTTAGAGCTTACTGGCATACTCCCGATTATAGCGTTCCATTGTGCTTTTCACGGAAAATGCACGGCCAGCGCACAATGCTATTTGTAACTCTTTTAAATTAAATTTGCATAAGAGAAGTTCGGTTTATTATTATTATTATCAGCGCTATTATTATTTGTAATTGGTTTAACATGTCATCGAGGCATTGTTCCAACCAAAAAGGACACTTGAATAATTATAAATAATCAAATATTATTGTCATTATACCCTGTGCACATAGTGTAAAAGGGTATTATATTTTTAATCATTCTGTATGTTTTACATGCTTGATATTTAAAATATACATTTATAACAGATAAATGGCTTTTATGCACGAATTAACAACAAGGTTTGAATCTGGTTGATGCTAATTAAAAACTGTCATTTACACCATTGACACCTGTGGTCAAATTAATGGACCAAGTGCATTGAAATGTTAACCAGTTTTTGCACACAACTGCAATCATGTACTCTGGCACACCCGACAAATAGAAATGTGAGCAATATTTGCACAGCTGTTCCAAACGGACAGGAACCCTTACGGCTTTATAAACAGTTTTGCACCTATCATTGTATATTTAAAACAATCAAACCGTCTAACCCTTTAGGTCATTTACATTGAATACTCTTTAACTGCGAAACTCTCTTTTCAAAGTTTAGCGAAAATACAATCGATTTCAAAACTACATTTACTAGCATGAAAGGCCTTAGGATACAGTGTGACCAAGTGCCATGATGGAATGAAACCAAGGTATGCGCACTCAATGTAGTCTACGCCTGATAGATGTCGTGAGCGCGCATTGTATTTTTGTTGTTCTTACACTTGTATGCAATTTGTATCGCCATGGTACAAGAATACCAGGTAAGCTTACCCTGCCGACGTCGCTCGCAATGGTATCTTATCTTTCATTATGCTGCGAACGTCAACGAGGAAGGTTGTTCCGCGCATGTTATTGCTTTGTCGAGCAACGCATGAAAATATTTACGTGTGTGCACTGCCTAATAGAAAGAATTATGCTATGAGAGGGATTTGCGCCTCTCACTCTTACTCTCTTAGACTCTCAAAAAAATTGAAGATACGACGTCGGCAGAGTAAGCTTACTTGGTTATTATACTATGAGCTTTCGCTCACACAAATTTTGGTAACTGAAAGAAGAAGAGTGAGCACACCTTGGTTTCATGCTATCATGCCAAATGTCAAACTCAAAAGAGAGCTGGGCGCGGGCTTTTATGTGCTTAATCTGTATATGGTAACTGAACATAATGTTATAATTAGGTTAAGAAACCGCATAAGGTTCGCGCACACATGAACCTGAAAACTGAACTTATTGCTTTTAAGCTTTAAGAAAAGCCTTCAGTTAAAATTTGTTTATTCGATCAAGCATGCTTGTATTTTTGGGTTGCTGAAGTGTTGATATTGGCGCCAGTTTTTGAATAATGGTTGATAAAACCTGCCAAGTATGAATTGATGATCAAAAGCTGCATCTAAGATTACTCTTTTTAAAAAAGATATACAAAAAAACTTGCCATTCTTTATGTTAGCTTACAGCAATGTTTCTTCTTTATTTAGAAATTAAAGCTTAACTCAAATAATTACTTAAATTAAAGTTAACTTAACTAGTTTTGAATATATAAACTTGGTATCAAAAAATGTAGAGTTCGTAATAAAGTAAACGCCAGCGTATACATAGTCCTTATGTAACCGATTCGTTTCATGTTTTCAAAAAATGCCATCGTATTAATACAAATGGTCGGATATATTGTCTGTATCAATGATAATATATATATTTATATTTATATGTATATATTTATATTTTATTTGTCGTTTCATCAACTTCCATTTTTCTGATGGAAAATCAACTATATCGCATTTTCCCAAAAATTTTGTTTTTGAAAAAATTATTTGGCCAATTTTAGGGCACTTATTTATTTTCGCTCTCGAAGCAAATTTTTTTAAACATTTTTCTTCAATTTTTGGAATTGTTTTTGGGTATATAACATGCCACATTTTGTGAAAACGCTTATAATTACTGAAAAAATGTATAGGGTTGATTGTTTTATTTTTTTTTTATTAATCTGTAGGTGATTGTTCTATTTTCCAAAACCAAAATTAAATAATTAACATTTTTATTTACAATTTTTTTTTTACCTCATTACGTGATGTTTTGTAGTAAGTGGTAAGACTTAACACGTGTGTCGCAAGAATTATCGTTAGTGATCCTTTTTCAATATCTTATTTGACTCCTTAGAAATACCAGAAAAGGCTCACAAATGATAGCGCAAAACGCTATATATTGCAAGCCTCTTAAGAGTTTGATTCCCATTTTGTTCCCAACAAAAAGCTTTTTATTTTGAAATAATATTTTTTTAATGCCGCCTTTTCACTCCTGAGCGATATCAGCTCGGAACCTTGTGGATCCACCTAAAATATAAAAGAATAAGACATACCTTGAAAATATATGACAAAAATGACTTTTTTTTATTAATTTTAACTATGATTGGCAAAACACACAATGATATAAGTTTCACCCATATTTGCATACATATAGCTGGTGGACAAGTGGTCCAAAAATTTGCCTTAGCCTATTTATATAAAAGATGGACTACGTCATGATGCATCGTGACTGAGTTTAATATAATTATTTGGTTTCTTCTAATGGTATTTCGAGCCAATTGTTAATATTAGAAGTCAATCCTCTTTATCACCTCTAATAAAATCATTCAATGGAGTCCAAAAACATTTCAAAGTACTTTTGCACACACGTTGAGATATGCTATGATATGAGGTCTTTATTTATCTTTTTAAATCCATTTTAGATGTTAGTAAGCAATTTAGAATGTCGACTACCTTGTGATACATAAGGATCTAAGAGCCTTTTTCTTTTAAAGAAAACATGGCCAGGGCGAGGCCAGAGAAAAAATCTGCCATCCGTTTGGCAGGCACTAATAACGGACAGCTACGAGATGCTGTCCTCAAAATAGCTACCAAATTGTGTGAACAGGAAGGCGGACACGATCAGAGGAAGCTTTCCACCGTTTCCTCTGTTTTGCCACTTCACGTTAGCTTTGTGCTCTTAAGGACATATAAAGCTGTAGTGCCATATCTGCAAGCAGTGAACTATTTAAAGTGGAATGTTCAGAGGATCAAACCATGATCCATCAAATTTTTAATAAATTTGAAAAAGTAGGGTTATATACATGCAATTTTAGCCATGGCAGAAAGCTAATTAAGCCACTGATGGGAAGTGATTGTCCTTATCCCGTGTGGTGAGCGGGTTAGAGAATTCCACCTCGGCAGGTCAAAGCTTGTCGTATGAGGCGACTAACAATGACACTTGGTTCTTTCGGGACCAGTAGAGCTACCCCAGGCCTTAAAAGGGTTGTGCGTAGAATTTGGAACTTACCACATAGAAAAAATGTATTTACATCAGGCCGTAACCCGATAACGGGTTGTTATGGCCAGTTAAGAAGAAGAAGGGAAGTTGTTTGATCCCCCATCAGCCCCCTTATAAAAGTTAGTGTCTGTATGATCGTCAGCTATTCACTATTGCACTAATGACTGTCACCTCATAAAAAGATTGCGACATTTTGCTGCAGATGTCGGATTTCAACATTATTAATATTTATATACTTATCTGACTCAATGATAGGGAGATCTCGAACACGCTACAGTCATCCGGCGGACTAGAGAAGTCGCAAAGAGAGGAGTCGGTTTCCTTCGAACCCTGATGGCCAAATATTAAATCCTAATATTAGCAGCGACTGGAATATCGTGTTCGCCTTCACATTCATATTTTTCTTTTGAAATGAGGATGTCATCACTGCCTTTAACTACCCCTTCTCCCATGCAATCAAACATAATCAATTGGGTAAAAGAAAAGCAATAGAAAAGAGTGCAATGAAAATTTTCAACACTCATGCGAGAACTCATACTTGAGAACTCCCTTCGCGGCATTTTGCGTACTCTCACTCTTTTTCTCTCTTTCATTCGTGTTTTTGATGTCGGGGTTACATTTTCGTAGTTTTATCGCAAAACACTCGCTGCAAAGCTTTTGTGCGAGCATTTTGCGAGACTCTCATTAATATCTTGCTATCTCATTTTAATCACAATTTAGTGCTCTTTTGCGAGCATTTTCAATGACTTTCGCTAAATGCTCGTAAGTTGGTTCGCTGGGTTACGTTATTTATGCTTCTGTATACATGGCTCAAACAAAAGCTCTTAAACTGTGCAATTTCATACCCATTTTTGTGCATAAGCAATTCTGCACGATGGAGAGCGATGCAACATTCTAGTTGGGTACTTGGCCACATTGACGAGCTGCTCTACAAGCTCTCCAACGAGATTGACAGCGTTAGTCTTTGCGTATGGAAGAAGAAGCTTCTGGAAGAAACGTATTCAATGCGGCTGCTGAAGAAGCGCGATGAAGGTATAGGTCATACCTCTGAGACTGGAAGAATCGAGGTAGAATACGTGCTATTTACATGCTCAAGCGAATTCGCATCACGCAGCTCCGCGGACTCAGTCAAGTAGTGCGTATTGACGACGAAGGTCCTGGAAGTAAGGCATTAGATACCTCGGTGCACAATCTCGAGCTGCAACCCAATAATAAGTTGTTAAGGCCAGAAAACGATGTTGACTGACCAGAATGAATTCTAAAAAACATTGAAGTTCAACATGAACTTTAAGCTACTGCTATTTGCAATATTTGAAAAATTCTTCCTTTTCGCATCATTTTTACTATCAATGTTCGGTAGTTGCGTTTGGGTTCCGTGTGTTTTTGTCGGGTGTGTCTATTTGTAAATGTGCGTGAGGTGTTAATTTCCACGTGTGTGAACCTATCTATGAAAGTGCGCATAAGCAGCTTGTTCGATTCAACCGCAAAAAAATAAGAGCATTAAATGAGCATTATAGTTAACTTAAAATGACAGCTTGGAGCATACCATATATGCGTGGGTATAAAGCAACGCTTCGGTTCACAGCTAGAACTACAGTATTTAAACCTAATTAAAGATGCTGCCGAAGTCATATGTATATATTCTATAGTCAGTGGTGTAGACAGTTTTTCCCGCTAGGGGGATTGAGAAGGCGTTGACTTAGTATTCAATTGCACATATTTTTAATGGGTAGTTCTATTTTTGTATATCCTTTGATTTCAATGCCGTAATGCATTGCTAGAGCAGCCCAATATTGCAATACTAAGTTTTCCATATACCACGCTAAGAGCAAGATCATCGATTCATCGTTCACAAAGTATTCGTAATTCGCACTAGAGTGTTCTGCCAAGAAAGCGCAATGCTGATTTTAGAGCTGAATAACTATCGTTGATACTCTCGATAGTATGGATGATCGAAAAATTTATCATATATCGAAGGTGTTTTCCACATGTGAACATGTGAAACATTTGCACTATGCTATGGTTTATAGCTTGCTACTTTCTATCCCGCTATTAAATATCAGAGGCTTACCAGCATCACCTGGTGCCTCCAGATTCTAATACTAAAGATACTAAAGGTAGAACAGCATCGTCTGTTACCTGTAGTCCTTAGTCTTCCCTCGTAGTCGTAGTATACGTCGGACTAGTGTCGCATGTCGGTCCCGATTGTCGCATTAGTCCCGATGTTTGATCTACCTTTCTTTTCTGAATACTGGAGGCATAGTAACATCGTCTTTTACTTCCGGATCTCAATTGTTTCTTGTATTCCTGGCAACCGCCTGACTAGTGCCTCCAAGTTGTGGGCCCTAGGATTTTACAGGTACATATCAGTATCGCCTGGTGACTCTAGTATCTTGAGGTGAGTCTATATATATCATATGTTTTTTGGGTCTTCGAAACCAAATTTGTAAAATTCAGGTTTTCAACATATTCAAATTTAAAAATATATGTACATTTTCCTATGCATTTACAAGGCAACCCCCATAAAGTATGCAATATTTTTTTTTATTGAAATTCAGATTCACACAAACATATTCTATATGGCTCACACCGGAAAGTAAAGGGGTCAGCTTCTCAAAAGAGACCGTTATTAGTAACAGAAACGGAATAAGACGATGATATAGGAAAACTCTATTGTTTAACAGATTTTTCCATAAAAACTAATTGTAGTTTTCATCACATTGATGCGGTTTTTAAACTTATTCGGTGTTAGAAACATGATCGCACCTTCAGATGAAAAAGTTAATTCTTTTTTTTTTTTTCGTTTGCAATCTATAAACTTAAAAAAAAGTTCTAAGCCGAACACTCAAGACAGAAACGGCCGAAGTGCAAACTGAGGCCAGGGCACATTTAATAAGGTTAATAGATCAGCCGAAAATGAATAAAGGGTTCCCTAGTTTCACTTTAGTACGAAAGTCGATAAGTCAGGTTGTGTCTACGCATGTGCTTTGACCTTAGCGCTAATTGTACACTTGAGTGTGAATGTTTGTGTTTTGTTTGCGGTTGGAAATCGAATAAACACATCAAATAGTCTTATAGTCGAAAATGTACCGATGTTACAATCCTGATGTATGGAACGGAATGGAAACGATACGTGCGATTCTATGTGTATATTCGGAATTTCAGTGTTTAGTTGCAAGTAAAGATTGAATTGGACATGTCTGTTGCTGGAGAGCGCGAGTTTTTGATCGAGTTCTTGGAAACATACTTGCGCTTTGGGATGTCTAGTCAAAGGATAAAAGATATCATAAAGTTATTGTGAACTCCTCCACCCGTGTGCCTTGTTTTTGTAGCTCTTCAAAAGTTGAGCTTATCGCACACAGATTTTGATGGGTATTCATTCGTCATTCATTTCGTTCGAGATTACCATATTAATTACACAATAGAAGGATTGATTGACGCCCTTCTATTCATGATGCTTAGTGCATGGTCCGCTTAAAAACCGACTTAGTAATGAAATGATCAAGCAATTTTCTTAAGTTCCCATTAACACCCTTCGAGTCAGAATAAATCGTTTGAAATTGTAAATTTGTTCATTTTTATCAATTTCATCGTTTGATTCGTTACGTATGTGGTAACAATTGCGTTTAATACCCTAAATACCCCTCATCTACGGCACTGCCTTTAGTAATCGCAAATTTAGTTTCAAGTTTTATGGAAAACAACAATTTTTACTACACTGCTCAACAAACCATAAAGACATTAATTACTTAAGTATTTTGATACCCGCAGCGATGGCAATGACAATCAACTGGCAAATTATTAGCAGTAGAGAGGCGAAGCCATCTGGCGCTATCTTGTACGGTGCCGTTATGTAAAGTAATCTAACGGGACTTGGCCATGACAATAGCTACATATATATCACGGAAATTGATCTAGAGCATGCTCCGGGCCAATATGCTATAAATTCTTTTGTTTGATTTATGCGCTGACCAGGAATATAAAAACATTTATTACTAAACATTTTTTTTTTCCCAGGCTGTCAAAGTTAATGCGTTAAGTTTTATTCAATTAGCACGCAGCTTTTTGTCCGGAATACGGCACTCGAAGTTAAGCTAAGGACAAGTGGCATTCTCCAAAGCAAAAACAAGGAAAATTGTAAGCATCTGGTCTATGGCGCTGTAATATCGTAGATGCTTACACTGAAAAAAGAGAACTTATACTTTGAAATGATGGGCCGACAATCGCCTACCTGGTCCGTATCTCAACCTAAAGCTCCACGTGATGCTGCCTGGTTAACTGCTTCAATAACCAACCAGTATTAGGGCAGTGAGCTAATATACACAGCTAAGTCACTCCAGGACTTTAAAAGGGTTTTGCGTACGGCTGACAATCCATGGTGTATAACTTCCCTTCCACTGAAAAATGTAATGGGGTGCCTGGCCGTAACACGGCAACGGGTTGTTATGTCAAGTCAAGAAAAAGAACAGCCCTTTCTTAAAATTCAAACTGCATGCCGGGGTCGGTCAAACACATATTTTTATGATCCCGTAACTTTTTGTGTCTTCTCAGTTTGCACCAACGCACAGTGGATCCAACTGACTTATTTTTCCGGCGAAAATCGTAACTTTTGAGGGAGTAAAGATTTTTTTCACAATTTAAAATGCATAGAACAGAGATAAATAAGCTGTGTATAGAGGGAGCTTCAAAAAACGGTAGTATAGTTCGATATTATATACTGCAAATGACTTATTAGGCAGAATTGACTCTATTTTATAAGGAATAGACATTGCTATAAGACAAGGTAACCGACGGTAACTGGCAAGCGGAGTCCCAGATAAAAAGCAAAACTTGTATGCTGGTTTATTTTTAGAATAAATACTTGGAAATTGATTGAGCACTTGTTAAAATAGCGACCCAAGTGGCTGTTTTGGCAGCCCGAGCGACTATCAAGCAGTAGCTCAGTGGTTAGCGGGTTGGCCTCTCAAGCTCAGTTCTCGGATGAAACAGAATTAAATTTTTCAAATTTTAAAATTGTTCCTGGACTATGAGTCCCGCTTTTGGTTCACTACCTCGGTGAGTGGATCTGTTTGTGTTCCCAACGAGGGAAACTGAGCCGCGACGCACTGGAGGTCTGTAACGTTGGGTGACCGGACCGCGGAGCACCCCAAACTGCGCACAGATAGAAAACATATTTGTACCGCACGCATGGATACTTCCGTTACCATTTTACCGTATTTAGTCTTCATAAAGAGGAAGGGTACAGGGTATTCCATTGGCGGGCACCGTCCCGACAGTGTGCATCAAATTTTTAAAATTTAAATTGCAACTTGCAAGCGAGCGAGAGAGCTTTGATATTCTAACAGTGACAAAACTTAACATACAAACCACATAAGGAAATTAACAAGAAATGAGAAAATCTGTTAACTACAGGAGAGTGTTGGAGTAGCTGCTGCTGTTAATGTAATGTAACGGTTGTACATACCAGTATATGTTAAGGGCATGTTAAGAAAGTGAGAGGGGAAGAGCACATAAGGAAATTAAAAAGAAATGAGAAAATCTGTTAACTACAGGAGAGTGTTGGAGTAGCTGCTGCTGTTAATGTAATGTAACGGTTGTACATACCAGTATATGTTAAGGGCATGTTAAGAAAGAAAGAGGGGCAGAGCACATTACAGTGCAAGTTAACAGAATCAGATCTTTTACGTCTCTCGCGTCTGGCAGTCGTCTCTTGCTGTTCGGCAGTGCTTAAAAGCCAAGCGTAAAGCAATTGTTGCGCGGATAACAGTGACAAAACTTAACATACAAACCACATAAGGAAATTAACAAGAAATGAGAAAATCTGTTAACTACAGGAGAGTGTTGTAGTAACTGTTAATTTAATGGTTTTACATACCAGTATATGTTAAGGGCATGTTAAGAAAGAGAGAGGGGGTGAGCACATTACAGTGCAAGTTAACAGAATCAGATCTTTTACGTCTCTCGCGTCCGGCAGTCGGCTCTTGCTGTTCGGCAGTGCTTAAAAGCCAAGCGTAAAGCAATTGTTGTGCGGATAACAGTGACAAAACTTAACTTACAAACCACATAAGGAAATTAAAAAGAAATGAGAAAATCTGTTAACTACAGGAGAGTGTTGGAGTAGCTGCTGCTGTTAATGTAATGTAACGGCTGTACATACCAGTATATGTTAAGGGCATGTTAAGAAAGTGAGAGGGGGAGAGCACATTACAGTGCAAGTTTAGAGAATCAGATCTTTTACGTCTCTCGCGTCTGGCAGTCGTCTCTTGCTGTGCGGCAGCAATTGTTGCACGTGTAACAGAAAAAAAAGCAAAATTACGTTTAAAACCAGAAACAGCATAATGATAATAATGAAGAGGATAATGATGACAGGCCTACGGCGTGCTCTATGAACTTTGACAGACCAAATGATGGCGCTAAGAATCTGAGTGAAGAGCGCATGTTGTTTGCCAATTGCTTACGGCTTTCAAGGCGGAAACAGTGAAACACACAAACGCGCGCCGAGTGTAATTGTACTATATAGCATATTATATATGAGTGTGTGCTATAAGATGAACTTTTTTTTTGTTCAGTTTGAAAAGTTCATTGGTGATTCTTGTCCGTGCCACTGCCTTAATATCCGTTAAAGGCATACAATCCACTGGGGTTCAATTTTCATTGAACGCCCAGGTCAGCATCAGTGCCGTGGCCTCAGGCAATGGCTATGGCAAACGCACTGAGCAAATGAATGCCTTACACTTTGAATTTGTAGCCGGAGCAGAGCAGCAGTCGGAGTCACACGAATGCTGTCAAGTTGAAAAATACTTGACAAAGTAATGAAATAAATGAAAATGGCCAAAATACGTGTATATACATACGTACAAACATGTGATAAGAAGAAAATATGGTAGGGACAGTCGTGACGGTGCCCGACATGGGATACCCTATACTCAATTTTAATGCAAAAATGCAAATTGTTGTATGTTGAAGCGTATGGGCGTTACTAAGGTCACTGGACTGTGGGTGGATTGATTCGGCAAAATGTCAACATTGTTTCGTTTATAAGTGCCAAATTTGGTGGCTCTAACATAAATGTTAACCTTAAAATTTCTATAAAAGTAAAATTTTGTTGCAGTTCGTACAAGGGTCGTATAATTGCCACATTATTACATGGATCTTTTAAAGTTTCTATCCGATTTTTATAATTTTTACACAACATAAGCACATTAACAGTGTGCATGACTGTGCCAAGCTTTAATCGGATAGCTTTTGTGGTGTGGCTGGAAACCGCGAAATCTTCCCAAAGCGGAAGGGGTTGAGATATCGACATGAATCGATAAACCTGCTCTTTTCCGGGAAAATGTGCATCTTATGGTAAAAGTTTTTTGAAAAACACGTTACAACACGGACGGACGGACGGGCGGACATGGCTATATCGACTCGGCTATTGCTCCGGATCATTTTTGCCCATGGAACATATGGTCTGCCACGCCTCCTGCTGCCTGTTACATTCATTGCGCAGATCTATAATGCCCTGTACAGGGTATGATAAGGTCGAATCGGTGCAACCGGATTAAGTGCCACAGAGCAACTGCTTATAAGAAAAACGACACACACACACACTCATCACAGGACACTCGAATTGCTTTTGCTGCAGTTTATAACAAACTTTGGGAAAACGTTTGCCGTTGCCGTTGACGTTGTCGTTGTCGTTTCCGTTGTTGCTGTCCTTGCCGTGGACAATGTTTGCCATGGTTTAAATCCAAGCGAATAACTCCTGCAGCGGCAGGAACAACAACAGCTACAAAAGCGCCAACAGCGGCGGCAACATCACAAAATTTGATAGCTTGAATAAACGGCATATGTGTGTAATATACGTAATTGCGACACGTACTTGATAGTACTGGTAAATTGCTCATACGCAATGTTGCACCACTGACATTTATGTGCGTTTAACAAATGGCCGCCATTCAAGGACTAATGGACTGGCTAAAGACGTAGCGACGCGACGCGACGCAATGCCAGGCGTCTCGTGGCCCAAAGGGTTACCAAATGTCGCACACGTGACTAGACATAAGCCGACGCCAGAGCGACTTTAATATTTGGTAAACAGCCGATCAGCAGCAACGTCGGCAACATTTAGCTTTGCGCCTCGTAGCGGAAACCAGCAATAAAGCCGAGCAAGAGCACGGATACGTAGTTGTCCGCCTGAAATGCCAAGACAAGGCAGACTTTTTTCCCTCAAGGTGAACGTATTTGATAAAATGACATGCCAAAATATGCGTGTGATCTGCGCCTGAAAAATGCCAAAAACCAAATGAAGTTTTTCTTTCGCGTTGCGGTTGCTGACATTGGCGTAGTCATGCCAAATGAGCACGTAATCCGCATTGAAAATCGTGCAAAATTTATTGCGCATTAGTCTGTGTTTTCCGGCTGCTTATCAGCAGCCATGTTGTTTCCGCTCAAGTTCTTCTTCTTGTTGTTCTTTTCGCCATTTTTTCTTTTTTTTATGCTATTGCTGTTTATTTTCCTTTGTAGTTGTAGCAAGTTGAGATCCAATTACAAATTGCATATATTATGTCTATATAAAATAATAATGTCATTTGTTGGCATCTTTGAAGTTTCAAATGTGCGTTTGTGTATGCGAACTGTGCATGTGTGTATGTAAGCCCCTTATTATACATACATATATTGCATGCACTACTCTAATCACACGTCTCAAATTTCAATTTGTATTTTAAAATAATTTTTAGTTTTAAAGCATTGTCATACTAAACAAAGACAATTTAAATGGATTTTACTGAAAATTGACTTAACTAAAGTTTTCCTCTAACGTATCTGTCTATAATAACGGACTTTGGCTGCTGTCCCAGACTTGATATTCGCTTCGTTGTTATATAAACAAAATTTTGTTTGCTAATAACTTTTCAATTAAGTTTTAATGGCCTCTAAATTTGGTTTCTGTTAACTCCTTGAGCAATTCGCTGCTCAACACGTACATGGAACAGACATGCTCCACAGCCTGTGACTTGTATAGTATGCTTATAAGGGACATAAGTTTGAGTTAAGTTGAAACAGATGCTAGCTAGGGCCACCTATAGTGAACAATACACTCAGAAAAATGAGCGGCTCAAAGGTGAAGTGTATGCACAGTACAATTTTTGTAAAAAAGTTAGATTAACAAAAAATAAACCAAAAAAATCTATAAATTTTAAGAAAAAAAGCATAATAAAAGCTAACAATTGGAAACTTCGTTAAATTTAGGGTTCGAATCCGGAAACCGTTTTGGATTTTCTAGCACAGTTTTCGAATTATGGCTATTATAAAAAGTTCGAGATTTTGAGACTGTCTCGAAAAACATCAAATTTATTTAGTTTTTTTTTAATTTTTAAAGTATGTTCTTTAATTCCTCTGGCGACCCACTATACGACAAGAGTGCTCAAATTCAATAAGAAACCCTTTGAAGACATGCCCAACACGATGGGAAATAAACAGTTGGTAACCAACTCAGGCTTTTCCGCACGTTTATCAAAACAATCGAAATTAGCTAAGAGAAACTAAACATACTTTTCTGGTAAATTTGGGGACGCTGATTTCGAATCCGACATCTGTTTTGAATTATCAAGAACGGTGCGCAAAATATCGTCATTTGGTTCAAGAACAAGCGGACATAACAGACTATTGTCAACGAATGAGCATGATTTCGTGAATTTCAGGCTTTTTTCTATCAGTGTAGCTTGTATTACAGTGTTGTGTTTTAGTTAGAGAGCTGCACAAGCATTTAAAAAATGTTCTGTCGGTCACCCTTCACTACTGAACAGTACTGTCAAAGAACTGTACTTCAATGTCATCTTAACAGCAATATTATATATTTTAATATTTTGCTTCTCAACAAAACAAACACTGCATTACTCGAAAAGCATCTGCTGAGCGAAGTTAGCAATTGGTTTCTGTTGAGCAGCAAAAAATTAAGACGAAAACGACACTGAAGTAAAGTACTTACACTGTTTTTGTGTATATATTTCATTTTGTCGAGGAATCTTACCTTCTAATTATTATACCATGCAAGCGTCGTCATTGTGCGCTCAGATAGCTGTTTTTTTTTACTTTATTTAGCTGCTACTTCAGCTGGCTTCTGCATCAGTTTTCGGCTACTTTACATTTGGTTCTATACTTTATTGGCTTAGGCAGTATTTGTTTGGTTAGCAAGCTCTTTCGTCACTGAAGTATATGTGTTGAAATGCGAGCGAGAAGGTTATGAAGTAGTTGAAAAGTGATGGCTTGATGGCCGGCAGAACATTTTTTATATGCTGTAGTTCTAGTCTTTTGCTAATATTCCGTTCTTTTATACAGCATTCGCGGTCATATTTTTCAGTTATAATCTTTAACAACCTTCGCTTAAAAACCACTTATATGAGAATTCCAAATCTGTTGACTCATGAAAACTTGAAAATACACCTTCCTCGGCTGAAAACTATGGAAATTATCTGCGAAAATGTGGAAGTTTATCTTCGCATGCCAACAAAGTAAAAAATTGGATGCTGACAGTCGGGACGGTGCCCGATCCAGTACCCATTTCTCCCATGAAAATCAAATTTCTGTGCAAATTTTCGTTGCGATGCATTGATTGGCATGGACGAATGTCCATTCGGAAAAAGGTCAACTGTTATAAGCCTAAAATGAGTCTACATACCAAATTTTGTGGCTCTAGCTTTAATATTAACATTTCGATAAAATGTGAAATTTTGCGGCATTTGGTAGAAGGAGAGGTCTAAAAATGGAACTTTTCTTAAGTTTAGATTATATGAAACAGTGGATCATCACAATTTATTCGGATTTATCAACTTTATAGTTTCGATGTTCAACTTCTTTATCAACCTGGAAAATTCTACAATCGGCAAAAAGAGCAGAAAAGTTGCCACTGGAAACTGCGAAAATTTTCGTAAACATGCATGTAAACATTGACAATTTTCTCTGCTGACTCACAAATACTATTGCAGTAACTTAAATTCTGGAAAATGACAGCTGCCAATACCAACTGAGAAAACGTTTGTGAACACATCCATGCAAATGTTCTCGGCACATTGACAAAATTTGTCTGCTGACACACAAATAGCATTGCCGACGTCTCTGCTCACTTTGCCGACTGCTGATATAGACTCTTAACTGAACTGACTACTGGAACTTTTGTTTATCGACTGCCTAAAACGATGACTCCGCTGCTACTATGTCTTCTCTCTCATACTGCGAATTATGTTGCTGCCGACCACTGCACAATGCCAATAACAAAATGAACATATATAATGTGCTTGAGTCAGCTGACTATCTCTGCTCTTCCAATGTCATTGCATTAATTTTAATGACGTTTTCTGGATTGACAGCAACTTGTGGACGACTTTAAAGATCGACGTCACTCGTAAATCACTTTTTAAACTTTGAAATTAATGGTGCACAGTCTCCTTTTCTTGGTTTCTATGTTGGTTTTTTTTTTAGCAACAAAATTAAGAAACACGCTTTTCTACATTTTCGTTCAAATTCACGAGGCTGTTAAATACAACACTCAACGTCTGTCAAACAGAAACTTAATGACGCAATTTACTCAAAACACTTAAAACTACAGTGTTGCATTCAAAAGTTACTACGCAGAAAACTTAAAAGTTACTGTCTTGTCAAGCGGCACTCGTAAAAGGACTCGAGTCCTAACAGCTCACTACGTTTTTTTGTAGTGCTGTTCAATTTGGAATATGCCTTATGGGGTCCATAGGTACTTTATATATTGCCTAAACACGGACGCCTTTTGGGCGCCAAAAGAAGGAGACCAAGTGAAATTGCTGCTGGCACTTTCTCACGCTGTCAATAGCTTGGCTTTAATGAAATCCAGACACGTATAAAAACACACACATTGGTAGCGACATTGGGGCCTATTCTGACCTGAGTTATGGCTTATAGCTGGAACATAAGAGTGAGCAAGAGGCAGGCAGAGAGGTAGATATGTGCAGAAGAAACTAACTACGGCTATACACAAACGTATGCAGTAGAAGTATTCTATGTGAAGCAGTAATTTTGTATACAACTTTATGACTATGCAAGAGTATATCCGTATATATAAGCTGACATTTATATTCTGCAAAAACTTTACTTAACTTCAGTTGTCCGGCTTGGCACATGCCAGCCAGCTCTAACATAATGCAGTCCATTTTTTATGTGTCAAAACTTTTCGTAGCGCGCACAAAAGTATGCAACGCAATTTTGCCAGCAACATTTGCTTGGCAACATGTTGCTAGAAACTAGGTAAAGGTAGCAGCCCTTCAGCTATTCGCAAAACTAATTAGCAGCGAAGCGGCAGTTTCGGCCTACACTTTCAGTTGAAACAAATTAAGCAGCAAGTGAGCCACACAGCCACACAGCCACACAACCACACAACCACTCAGGCATTTGGCAAGTAAAGCAGTTAGCAGTGTTTTGGCCAGGTGTTAAGTTTGTGCACAAAAATGGCTTTTATCAATTTCAACTCAACTTATTATTATCAATGAGCTGCTGAGTGCGATGTTAAAATTCGCATGAATAATGCACTAGCATAATTAATTCAAGTTTCATTTTCACGAAAACAGCATTAATTTGAGGATAAAGTTTTTTGTGTGTGTGTGTGTGTGTGTGTGTGTGTGTGTGAGTTTATATACTTCGATTGCTTGTTAATCATTTGCAATCAAGTTAACATTTTATTGTCAGCTGTACCATTTCATTAACGGAGCGAGAACGAAAGCGACAAACTGCCTGGCGGCCATTAAAAATTTTTTATCGCTCAGCTTAACGCAGCTACTCCGCTAGTTGCCTCTTTGCTTGTCGCGCCTATGGGCGATTTTGCTGATTTCAGGCGACATTTACGGTAAACGCTTTTCTTTTTTTTTCATTTACATTTGCGCGTAATAAAAATGAAATCGCCATTCAACAATGGCCATTTCCTCTGGCTTTTCACTGGCGCCTTTAATGTCCATAACTTGTTTCCCACGCTGCCTTTTTTTGTGTAGCGCCGCCGTTGCTCCTGCTCCTGCTGCTGGTACTTCCTAGTTGTTGTTCTTGTTGTTTTTGCCCCTGCATTAAGTGTATTTTATTTTATTTAACTTTACATTTAATTTACAGCAACGTGTCGCACAACACATGCTCGCTCGCTCGCTCGCACCGCCGGGCGTTTAAGCTTACACCTGCTCTACGCGCATCTTCCCTTCCTCTCGCACTCGCTCTCTACGAAGCGAGCAACTTGACAGCCAACCGCTAGCTGGCCCTTAAAGCGGAATTGTGTGCTTTTGTTAATAGCATAAAATATATACCATATACAAGTATTTGTATTTCTGTATATAAGCACTTGCCATTTACTTCAATGTATATGTACATATGTACATAAGTAGCGGAGCAAAAGCTATGCATGTTGATTATACACCAAAAATGAGCTTAAATATTTATAAGCAGCAAAGTCTATTGAATTTAAATGCGCAACGGACGGACGGACGGACGAACGGACGGACAAGCAAACAGGCAGCAGCTGGGACTTTGATTGGGGCCGTAGTATAATCAAAGGCAACAAGGCAGCAGATAATCTTATCATAGATATGCCAACAGCAACAATAACAAATATATACACTGCTACAATGTTATCTGCTGTTTTGACTTCCAACTTTTAATTCTCATTTTTTTCTAGTCCTTGAAAAAAAAACAACTTTCATTGCGGTAAAAACTTGTGGCAAAACAAGAAGAAGTTTTTGCTAGCGTTTTATCTGTCCATTATTTACCGTTACTTTGTGCCGTTGCACAGTGGCGTAGATAGCTTTTCGACATGGGGTTTTTCACTTTTCCGCAAAATAGTATTGGGATTGGCACTCTGACAACTTTTCCGGCGATTTGGAGATGTTTTTTTGTCCGTGCATTGTCGTTGTCGATGTAGTGTGTTAGTCAAATAACTTTAGCAAGCTAAATGTTTTTCTTTCGTGTTGGGCATAACTTCAAAGAATTTCCTATTGAATTTGAGCACTATAGTCGCTATAGTTGGGTCGCCAGAGGAATAATAAGAGTAAATAATTTAACATAATTTTTGGTTTTTAATTTTTTGTTGTTTAAGTTTGTCCTAGCGAATTTCGGTTGTTTTGATAAACGTGCAGAAAAGCCTGAATTGGTTACCAACTGTTACTTTTCCGCAAAAAAGTATCACGATTGTCCAAAAAGCTATAATCTCAAATTTAAT
The DNA here is from genome assembly GCA_035041775.1 of Chymomyza caudatula. NCBI lineage: Eukaryota > Metazoa > Arthropoda > Insecta > Diptera > Drosophilidae > Chymomyza > Chymomyza caudatula. The sequence continues at coordinate 1,218,939 of JAWNKW010000148.1, forward strand.
GTTTTTCGACGATTTAAGCACTTTGACAACTTTTCCGGCTGTTCAGCGACTTGTTTCTTATTGAATTGACCACTCTAGTCGCTATATTTGGGTCGCCAAAGTAAACAATTTTCGAAATTTTGTTTTTTTTTCATTTTTTTGTCGTTTAAATTTCTCCTAGCTAATTTCGGTTTTTTTTGATAAACGTGCGGAAAAACCTGAGTTGGTTACCAACTGTTTATTTAAATTTTTCATAGTTTTCAGAGCGGATTTTTCACTTCTTAACTGTGGCCTCATGCAAAACACTCCTCTAGATGATACTTAGGTAAGAAGGTAGCTAGTGTCTTCTTTACCTGGTCCTTCCAACAGAGACATGGTCAGCCCCTTCGTCGCCTCTCTTCAATAACCGCACTGAGGACCTTTCTCGCAGTAGCTTCTTCATCCATACGCACACTACGACTTAGCCAGCGGAGCGTGACTATGTCAATGCCGTCGTAGAGCTCATAGAGTTCATCATTGAGAGATCTTACGGAGTACTTCCCGCTAAAACACTCCACTCCGTTTCAGCGCCATAAAGCAAAACGGAAACGTAGAGCCTCTTATATAGTGTTAGGTTCGTCTGGCGATAGTGGTCTCTAATACTAATGTGCCTACTGAGACTAAAATAACATATATTGGCAAGAATGATTCTCGCCATGATCTCCATGTTGACATCTGTCGTGACGGTCCTGCCATGGTAGACGAAATTCTTGACAACGTCAATCCAATTGCTGTGTCTCTCTAATCGAAGAAATCGTATACTTGTCTTGCTCTCATTAACAACCAAAGCCACTCCTGCTGATTTTCTTTTAACAGCCGCGAAGGCTCCGGTAACTGCTCGCTTAGTACGACCGACGATAGCTATATCATCTGCGTATGCAAGCAACTGGACACTCTCATAGAAAATAGTCCCATTCCGTTAGCTTTGACAGCACATTCTCCATCATAAAGTTGAAGAGGTTGCAGGAGAGGGTATTGACTTGTCTGAAGGCATACTGCATGGTCTTGCAATAGGCTCCGTTCTTGACTACAGTGGCTTTGCGACACTTCGGATGGCAATAGGCTCTGGAAGCCAATCACGATCTGCGTGGTAGAACGCAAGGATACATGGGATACATGCTTCCAAAGCACTCCCAATTGGAGTAAATTGCTCACAAAGTAGAGCGGAATCACAACATGATCAATCTGGTCGCGCGAAGATTGATCAGGAGACAGCCATTTAGCCTTGCGAATATCGAGATGCTTAAATCTAATACTACAGACTACCCCCTTCAAATACGCCACTGTTTTTATATACAGTTGCAAAATCTCTGATTTGAAAGCAGCTCTCGTTTTGCTTTAAATAACTTTGAAGTGTTAATTGAACTTTGACCATTTTCGCAATGTTATGATATTTTTTTCGTAAGTTTCACAAACAAACAGTCTGAACCCTTTTGTTCCCATCAACAGTAAGCAGAGCATACGGTAAGAGTATCTCCTTTATTCCTCTTTTCACAAGTTCGATATGACTGTAAGCATTTTGCCATTGGGAAGGTCCAATTAAGAATATTTCCTTTTGGCAAGTTGGTTATTATGGGGAAAAAATTACTGTTTAATTCAGTATTTCTGAAGTTTCAAAAAATAGATCGAAAGTAATTTTATTAATATCTGTGGCAATTACCAAATCAATATATTGCGGGTGAGTATTCGCCAAGTTGAAGTCTGTGAAATGCCGAGTTATTGTGCCTCCTGCAGACGTTCACGAACCAAGAAGTGTCCTCGGCCGATCTGGTTTGTTGCAAGACAAAATACATGACTTCTTTAAGTAGAGAGCCGCGACGATTAGACTCTCTTTGGAAAGCTGTAAGTTTGAAGCTGTCAAAGATTTCGTTTAACCTTGTCACCAACGTCACAATGAAGAACGATGCCAGCAGTGGAGGATTAGTCTTGACATTTGATGCTACTTAGGTGTGCTTTCGCCTGATGATACTTACACTCTACAAGACGCTCATATTCCGGTTGTGATGCAAATGCGCTTATAGTGTTTGCGCGAAAAGTACGCCGTAAGATCTTGGAGTCTTTTAAGCGATGGCAACGACTACCCAAATCGATGGAACAACGAACTCTAAACATTATTAGCATCAAACCTTTGGTATCACGGAGTGAAGAGGCGTGCTTGAAGTGGAGACGCCTTAAGGAATGCTGTATATCGGGTCATAAGGCATAGTAAATTTAACTGTATTTTCTTGAGCTCACATACTTCTGTTATTGTCCAATAAAATCTGTTCACAGTTCGATGCTAACTTTTGCAGGTTAATTGATAAGTTCGTTTAAGTTCGTAGCCTCCGCAATAGCAATTTATAACCTTTCGAGATAGCTTCAGGGATGGGAGCAACTTTAAGCTCTTCTTTAAATCATGTATTCTAAACCATAAGCGCAAACATTTGTTCATATAAACTTGTTGTTATCACCCGATATTTGTAAAATATTCAGAAAATATATCCAAAATTAAATACGCAGCCTCGAAAACCCCTTTTAGCAGACATTGACAAATTATACTACTGTGAAATTCGGTAAGTTTTTACACTTCCATCAGATTTCTTACCTTTCTTGGACACGAGATTCCACTGTACCTTTGGATGCTGCATCTGAAATGGAAGGATACAAATGTGCAAACATAACGGCATTAGTGGTTCGTATTAAGAAGTTATTAAGAAAATGCTATGAATTTTATTTCAATAACGGCTTTTGCACAAATGTCAACTCAATGCAGCGCCACATGCTAGTCTCTAGTATATATATATGTGTGTGTGTGTGTGTTTGTGTGTGTGTGTGTGTGTGTGTGTGTGTGTGTGTGTGTGACATGCAGATTTTGTGATTATATGTACATGTGTGACATGCAAATTTCGCACAATGCAGCTGATGACTGAGTTGTTGACATGGCGCTCCGGCTGACTCTCTGCTGACTGTATAAATGTGTGGCTTTTGTTGCATGCCACATGCAGTATGTAGCTTTGGCTTTTGTTATCTTGTCAACACTTGCAACATTTGTGGCCTGCATGTATCTCTTCCTACGAATATGTGCATGTGTGTGTGTGTGTGTGTGTGTGTGTGTGTGTGCTGACATGCGTCAGTTAGTAAATAAACCAAAATAGCTTAACCCTTGACTCCACCTTGTGTGAATAATTACACAAATCAACTTTAAACTTGAATTTTTTCAGTTTATTTTGTTAAGCAATCTTTATGAAACTTCTTGACAAAAAAAAATTAAATTTGATGCAGACAGTCGGGACGGTGCCCGACAGTGGGATACCCTGTACCCATTTATTTCATGAAAATCAATTTCAGTGCAAATTTTTGCACGTCTAATGTTCAACTCATTCAGAAGGTTGAAAAAATAAGCCCAAGGGCTTGGACCATTTAGCAAATATTCAACGAAATATTGACATTCCGATATTCCTTAAGATTATCGCTCTGAAGATCTTTGGTCCCTCTAACTATCTTTTTAGCACTACGATAAACCCAACTCATCTTCTTTCTATAAACTGCAACAACTTATCTTAAAGTTTTCATAGATACTAGGGGGCTGCACCTCCGGCTCGCCCCGTTCATGTCAATATATAGGCTGAACTCAACGTAATAAGCAAAGCAAGGTTTTATTCTTCTTCTTTACTAGCCATAAAAACCCGTTATCGGGTTACGGCCTGATATAAATACATTCTTTCATTGGAATTGTGGTTTTACGTGGTGGGTCCCAAACCCTACGCACAACCCCTTTAAGGCCTACTAGTCTCGAAAGAACTCAGTGTCGTTGTTAGTCGCCTGCTGAGATGGTATTTTCTAACCCGCCCACCACACGAGAAAGGTTGATCTATTAACGAATCAAATTCCAATTATTCGACTTTCGAAAAAAAAAATTCGCAATTAACGGCGATTTTTGAATATTCATTGCATCAAATTATTACGATTTATCATCTTCATGTAGCATTTTTAATATGTTCGCATCTGTTGTGAACTTAAAGTCGAACCGTCATTTATATAAGGAGCACAAATTTAGGAACACAATACCGTAAACGCCACAGAAACATCAACAATGCAAAAGCAAAACCAACAACCGTCATAACATACTCCCAATCCTCCTTTGCAGCACATGCTGCACACACTGCTCTTCCACTCCTGGCTACTCATGGGGCACCAAACCATGTGCTCCTCTTAATGTTCTCCAGCAGTTCTGCTTCTATTTCTCAGCTGTACATATTTAACTAGTCAAGTGGCAATCAGGCAATAAGACTCTAAAATTGCTAACATACTTAAGCTGCAGTAGAATATGTTGGAGGACTCAAGGCATCAGGATGTAACAAATGCAAAGCGTCTAAACAGAATATATGAGATGCAGGATTATATGCAACAGCGTTTTTTAACAAGTTCATTGTTCATAATCTGTTCAATATTGAGAGCACTCAGAGTTCAGCAAGGATATTCCCGTCTGCATGTAAGCCATTAGCAAGTTAGAGCGTTTTCATAAGGACTTGATAATCACAGTGACAATATTGAACATATTTATTGAATATACTAGGGGAAATGGTAAAGGGTACCACTCCTACCCACAGATTCAAGAAACAAACAACAATTTTCCCAAACAACAATTTTCACCCCAATGAAATAAAAAGCTTTAACATATGTATATCAAATACTTGAACTCTAACTAAATGAAACCAAATACGAGTTCAGTGTTCTTAGACACTTTTGGTTGGCATTACTATGTTCTTGTAGAGGATGCTCTTATTTCCTAAGGACAGTGATAATTTTTATATTTTGGTCCCAATTCAGTTTTGCGTCAAGTTGCCAATGAGCACAAGGCTTGAATCTATCCTTAAGGAAAATATAACAATGCCAGATTTGTCTCCATTGAAGTGGATGCCCACCCTGTTCATGGAGTATGGCATGTCCATAGTGTGAAGTGCGTATAAGAAGGGGGTAAGAACACTTCCTTGTGGAGCCCTAGCTTGGATTTGTCGACTACCGGACAGCTCACCCTTTATAGAAACTCTGAAGTGGTGATTTTCCAGGCAGCATCGAAGTATTGAGGATAAGGGAGTGAACTTATGAGTTTCTGTAATAGTCCTTCGTGCCAGACTTCTGCTTGACGTCCAAAAACGCTCCACTGCAGTAACGTTTTTTCTGGAAGGAATCGAGTATACGCTGTGCTACTCTGTGGACCTGCTGAGGCGTGCCGTGTTTTGGGCGGAACCCAAACTGGTGTGCTGGAATACTGGTCGCCAGATTAGCTTTTGTTCCTTCAAATGTTTTAGCGGTTACCAGCAGAAGGCAAATGGGGTAATAAGACGGAACAGAAGTAGGTGGCTGGAAGGCTTTAAGAACATTGTGATCCGAGCACATTTCCACTCTCTTGGCAAATAAGCCAGACGCAGTATTATCTTGTATACGCAGTATATCTTGACCACTCTGGCGTAGTTAAGCGCATTTGTTTGCTCTCAATCTCATCAGGCCGTATGGGCGGAATTCGTAGCTCCTTTGCAGTGCTGAGGAGTGCGCCTCCGGAGTTTCGTCGACCTAGGCCGCGGTGTTTAGCTAAACGGCGCACAATGGGGCATTGCCCGAAAAAAATGAGTCAAATCAAAATTTTTATTGAAGAAATTTGTAAAATTAGTAAATGCGTCTGATAGAGAAATGTCCGAAGATTCTGAAAATAGTAAATTCATTCAATTTGGATAATTGCATTGGGTGCTAGAACTCAAAGTAGAGCATTTTTTCTTTCCGCAACAAATTCAAAATTTTTGGAAGCAAAGTTCATCTTTGAAATTGATTTTTGGGGAAACAACCGATTATTATTTTTTGAAACTCTTTTAAAAAGTACATTAAATTTAAAGACAAATAGAGAACAAAATTTGTCTTCATGCTTCCACTCTTTTGAAAATATACTAGTTTTGGCTAATCACTAAGCTTGGACTCTCTTTCAACTTTGGCAGAGAATAAAAAAATTTTAGAAATTGTGAAAAATATTTTCAAACTAAATTTGTTTGAATTATAACATTATAATCAAAGCAGCCTGGCACCAAAAACCAAGCTGATGTATTTCTCAATATAACGCAACAGAGATATTTAGAAGAAGAACAGTTTGCAAAATGGAAAAATAAACGGTTTGCGGTTTACGCAAACTTCAAATCTAAATGGTAAGCTTTCAGTCGCAATCGCATTTGTTTTTCAAAAAATAACGGAAACTGGCTAATATAACTTACTAACTTTGAAAATCTAGATACCCATAGGAAGGCCGAGTAAATCAGGAAGCTTGTAGATGTCACAGAAGCGATTGGTACAAAAGAGAGCTTTTACAAAATCAGTATCTATTGAGGGCCCAATAACACCGCCAAATGTCGTACCCACTTCTTCCTTCTATAAACGGATTTGAGGCTGTCTAAAGAAAAGTCCTGCAATTTACGCAACTGCCCTTTGCAGCACAACGTCAATATTCTTCCCAGCTACAAAAGCATCGGATATGCCAAGAAGAATGCAGTGCCACTTACTAAAGACACGGCGCGAAAGTTAAGATGATTTGATTTGATGGACCATAGTGCCTATCGACTTTTAGAGTGTTTGCTTGAACTTCTGGTTGAACTTCTCCAAAAAAAACCTCATATTGATCAACAAATGGTGCTGTGACGTATCATCTGGACAAAGCGCTTATAAGCAAAAAATAAATACGGCTGACAAAAGTATTTCGGAGGCACACTTGTTCAGGGCATCCCCTACGGAAAAGGAATGACTGATATCCAAAATGAAAGCAAGGTAATAAAAGCAACTGTTCTACAAATCACGGAAGAAAAAGCCATCACAATCAATCATGAGTTTTAACTCATTATGTTTGATGGAAAGGTTTTAAATGAGCTGGCAAATACATCTTCACCTCGAGATGTGCAATTTGCAAACAGAATCAAAAAAGATTTTCAAAATTTTGAGGATTCAATGAGCAATGAGCTCAATTTAGAATATGGAATTTCTCCATTACATGCAAGGATAAAATGTTTGGAGCTTGTCTTGAAGCTAGCTTATACACTTCCACGAGACGGAGAAACTTTCGACGAAACCGCGAAAGAAAAACAATATAGCAGGAAGACAGTTATACAGACGGAATTCGCTGACAAGCTTTCACTAAAAGTAGACGAACGATGGAAATATATCTAGGACGTATTTTTGAGAATCATGAGGTAGCAGCTCAAATCCTTGGAGTTGATAATACAATCATAAATGATTGGGTATGATCCTTAATGTTATATGCTGTAAGGAATACGTTTGTGGCACAACATTTGGTGAATATGCGTCAGTAGCTGTCAATCTCCTGGATACAATTTTCGCAGAGAAAAAGTTTACTCACATGCCAAAGATATTATAGAATCCAGTGTTTGCCAATTGAAGAATTATCCGAGAAAACCCAAGCAGAAAAAAATAACAAAGATTAAGCATTTTTAATTTTGGCAATATCTGTACCTTTAAATGTTATGATTTTCACCCATAACGAAATAAGCTGGCACCACTGTGCAGCGTAAGGTTTGCTCCAGGTGTTGTGCGAAGGTCTGAGCGGCACCATTGGCCATTGACAGCACGGATCGAAAACCCGAAAGTGGCTGGGTTTTTTTTAAACCCGAATCAGATGCAAAAGGCTGCGGCTTTCTTCCTCGTTTGCATTTCATAACAAGCAGTCTTAGCTGTTTTGGTACAGGCGGTTTAGTGCACCGTTAAGACCATCAGCATCACTTTGGTGAAAGGCCTCACACTAATATAATGCTCAGTTATTCAAAAGAGAGTTAAAATTAGAGGAAGAAGATTAGAGGAGTTATTCGATTAAGTCATTAATTAGTTAATTAAATTAATAAACTCTGCAATTATAAATTCAATTGTACTTATTAGATTAATGTTAATGCTGTACAGGTCTTAAAGCAAAATCAATTTAAAAGCTTATGCTCATACACGCAAAAGCGTTTACACGCTTACACACACAGGACACACACACACACACACACACACACACACATACATGCTTAATTTGCAGAACCGCCTTTTCCTTCAAAGTTGCTATAAATAACTTTCTCTTACTTATATTTTGAGTTTGGCGTTGGTTTTGGTTTTGGTTTTGGATTTTCCTACGATGAAAAACATGGCGAATTCAAGGGAATTAGCCGGCGGGAGTTTAACGCTTGACTTTTTATCTCATTCATAAATGATGGCCAAGTTATCCGCTTTCACGTGCCACAAACTTCAGCAGCAACATCGACAAAAACAACAAAATCGAGCGCAATAATCTCGCTTCAGCCATCAATTGGCAGCAGCAGGACGATAGGACAACTGGGATCACAGATTTCCATTTCATTTGGCAAAATTAATCAAATCAAAGTTGAGCAAATCAAGCAAAATAAAATTGACGGCAAACAGTCAAAGTTTTTATGTATATTTCAAAGTGCTTAAAGTACATAATCCATTTAGCACGGCTGCAGTTTTTTCTGCAGCACTGTAAGTCTAAAACGAAACGTTTCCAAATGGAATGCAAATAGCTTAAATGACTGCCAAATAACGACGAATTGAATTCCGTAAGACGAATTTCAATGCAGCCACCAATGGTACCAATGCGGCATCCAATTTGCGGTTAGAGCCATTACCAAACAAATGGAACAAAGTGGACCCAAATCGTGTCAAAATCAACTTACACACAGCAGCTTTATCGGGCTATATTTAAATTCATCATACGCCGCGTGGCAAGGACAAAGCCCAACGCCCAAGAGTAGGCAACATTTAATAATAATACTTGAGCGAGTCCTGCGAACCGGGAATTGTCTAGCATTTTATTGCCAGTACAGAACAAACACAGTAAACAAACCAACAATCTATGCTAAACAAAATAAGAATAAAAAGTATATATAAAAAAAAAAATCAAGGCATAAAAGAAATCCTCAAAGAGATTTTGACCATAAATTTAACTTACACACCAATACACAGCGCCAAAGCTAAGCGGGAGAAAGGCGAAAAGGTTGAGACAGTGCTTTTGTAGAAATCAAAGCGTTTCTAAAAGGAAAACAGATTTTCTTTGATTTGGAGCGACAAACGCAAGTAAACAAACAAAATGTAGCAAATTTCGGCCTACAAAAGAGATAGCTGCTATAGACTATGATGATGTCACACTCTTTTTTATGTTTCATTCAAGGATTAAAAGAATAACGTATGTATCTTATAAGGCATTTTCCTATTTCCTGCATTGTTGTGCTCACGCCATTGGCTAACCTCGACGCGGCCATAAGTTCAACTTGCAAAACACAAGGTGCGCACCCCCCCCACACCCCACACCCCACACCCCTCGCCCAAACACACACTTCCGAAAGTGTTTATTGTCAACGCTTTTTGACAGAAATGAGCTGGCGGGCTGAGATGATGTGATGTGCGCAACCATTAGGCTGAGCCGTGTCTTAAGTCCCGAGCTCCAACGTGGCGCCATCAACAAAGATTTGGCATGCTCATGATTCTCATGATGCTCGTTTATTTAATTCAATTCACGTCAAATGTCCAAATTAGTGCATACTTTTCGGCGCTCATTAAATAAATTACAACTTTAAGCAAAAACTTTAATACAGTGTGAAAAGCTGTGTAAATATTTGCTACGTGACTTTAAATGTAGCAGTAACTGTTTAAAAAAGGTGTTTCTTTTCATCGAGAACTGCGCTCCTATATTAACACCCATGCTTTTTAGCTATTTGTTTTTATTTTTATTATCTTTTGCGTTGCTCCGTTATGGTCAGAGTCCTGCTTAATACCTTTACCGTGCACGTTTACGTATTAACGTAGGTTAGGTCGTTATCCTTGGTATAATGGGGCATGCTTTAGGACGCCGATATAATAAATATAATGAAAGAAGGCCGCAAAATACCAAAGTTTTCTCTGGTTTTTTTCTACTCTTGCGATACTCTCTTTGTCATAGTTGGATAACGTACGCCTCTCACTCTCACGATCGGCATTATTTGAACTTCTGCCGCTTAGTTACCTCAGTTGGTGTGAGCAGCTTGGTGAGTTATCGTAACTCTCCGAAATGAGGCGTGTCCTGGAGACATAGTGTGCCAATAGAAAAGCCAGCACGCAAACAGCCAAGTGAAGCTCCGGGAGCTGGGCAAGCTATTAGATGAGCTTAACTACCTCACAGAGGAAAAAACACCCGACGGCAAATTAGGTCAGCCAAAGCAGGAAGTTCAGTTCAGGTGTCAGTCAGCGTCACAGGTGCACAGATAAAGAGCAGCTGATGAGGTCTTTTCTTAAACCAGCGTTTTGTAGACAAATCCAGCCCAGACAGCTGAGCCAATGACCGCTCCCCAAGCAGCAAGGCAAACTGGCAAAGCTAGGCCAGACCCAGCCACGAGAGCTTTTGCAGCTGCACTAATCGAGCAACACCAGCGAAAGAATGATGCAGAGAGCAAGGCCGATGCAATTGAAATGGATGCCGAAGAGTCGTGGGTGAAGGTCAAGCTGCGTTCTATATACAAATTCCTATTTGTATAGGTAAAACATGAGACGGATCCGTTTTGCAAACTCTCTGCACGGATTACAGAAGGCACAGAACATGTCTTTTTGTCTGCAGTGCTAAGCGTAGGCGTTGGGAGACCGTTCAGACTCCCAGGCTTGATGGATATCCTACCAACTTGGCAGCAGAGAAAATAAAAACTGTGCGCCGCGCTGAATAGCAGTGCAGTGAAAGAGATGAGAATCTCTTTATGACCTTCATGTTATATCTTGTGAGAGAAACGAAGAGTAGGGGTAGGTTTAATGGACGAGAGGTAACGCAAGTTTCCGCCACCTATAAGAAGAAAAAAACAAACAACAATCATCTGATAATGAAAGCGACGGGAATCCTAGCATGGGAATGTGAATTACAGGAAGACCACCGGCACCAGAGCAACCAGAGTCTTTCGATGGCTGCAACATCAAGCTCTTGTCCAATCGTGCTTCTTTGATCAGCATAGTTTGAACTGCAGGAGGTCCAACTCGAGAGCACAAATCCATCGAATGTTTCGATGGTATTTTCACGAACGAAATAATTTCATGGGGTGTGGAGGGTCCAGGGCAAGATGGTTGTGAGTGAAGCGGGAAGGGGGCGAAATTAAACGTAAATCGTGTCGTTTTATCTTATACCTTGAGAGGGGCACGGCGATTGTCGAGCGGAGAGAGCTGAGGGCGAGTTTGTTTTGTTTATTAGTCCATGCACGAAGACTGAGCTATTTTTGTTAGCTTTTTATGGCAACTTGAAGTCTATTGCTAATAGATTTTGGGCATTGTGAAGTCAGTAAATTGTATATAACTTGGACACCTTACTTCCGCGCGAATTGTAACTGTAACTAAAAGTTAGCCATTTTACGTGTCTTACCTCTTAAACAAGCTTTTTTAAAGTTTTTCAGACCTGTTACAAAACCCAATGATTTGATTTTCCTTTGTCAAAGCTTAAGAAGAAGTTCTAGTTATAAGATAATTTTATTCTACGCTAGTTTCGAAACAAATGTTCTTTATAAAGTATAAGAATAACTGCATAATTTTAGGAGTGCTTCCACGGGTTTGACATCAATTGGGGTGCGTTGCTTTTTAGTGTTCCGGACGCTCATTTCAGAGAGAGAGACGCTTTCTTGCCTTGTCAGCCGAAAAAGAAATACGCTTAAAACCTAGTGGACTTGCTTTTTTAAATGAATTATTTAATATTGCTGTTCTGGAAATAGATTCGTTGGGACGTGCTAGATAAACCACTGGCTTTAGAACCACCGATGCTTTTGTCAGAAGACTACCAATGCTACCTATACTGTCGTGTCGTTCCATTAGGCGTTTCTTAATCTTTACCCGTGACTCGGTGTTTACTCCATTGAGCTTGTCGTCTAGATTCCTTCTGCAAGCCCGTGTATGCAAATCATTAGCCGATTCAGGCTTTGCTGGCGGTTTATTCAAGAAACTGAAGTGCTCCATAAAAAAAAGTTTCTGCGGTTTCTTGACTTTGCCTCCGCTTATCTCGTACTTAACCATTTGCTGCTTGAAAAGGTTTAAGTCATGGCGCCAGTTGTTGATGAATTGCTTAATAAGGGGTACAGTTACTTGACCGCCTAGGTCTTTCTTAATCTGTTCCCAGGCGTTTTTCTTTAACTTCATACAGTTAAATGTCGTGACGTTCGGGTTCCACAGACATTCATGCTTTGAGTAAAGATTGATCAGCTTCAGCTGAAACTCTTTGTCTTCATTAGAAGGAAGCATCGGGCCACGATCGCCATTCACCTGATTACGTCGTGAGAAAGCCATTTCAAGCGGATAATGGTAAAATGTGAATATTTAGTTCGAGAGTAATTTCCCAAAAAAACTAACTACACTAAGAATTTTGAATATACTATTTGCTACGCCAACTTAGTTTTAGTATACTTCGGGCTCATAGAAGTCTCTAGACTTAGTCAAGATTTTTTTTGAAATCTCAAAAAAAACAACTGACGAAAGATTTGCTAGATTCTTACATTCTCAATGATATTTCGTTTGGCTAAAAGAGGCACTTTTCAAATACAATCTGAGGGAATGCATTCATAACTGGAATTGATTGAACATCTTTTCGTTGTAGCTTGTTAGGCTTTTTATTGTGTATTAAGCTAGAGCGCTCTCTACGGAGATGACTGCTTGGGTTCCTTATCAAACCTGCCTGATACCATCATAAATCAATTTCATTTTTCCAACTTCTGATCTGTTGCTCGGCAAAGCTGTAACTGCAAGTAACTTAGTTGCTTATAACGTTTCAAAGTCAGCAAACTAAGACGTTCTATGACGAACTGTAATAATGCTTCTGGCTGGGATAAGTCTCGCCGGAAATTTCTTTAGTCTTGAGATAATGGTGCACTGTTGATGCCTATAAATAAAAGATAAAGTTTTAGCGATTTCTTTATATTTATTAAGGTGGTAATTTTGAATCAGCACGTCTGATTAGAGCGTCGATTGTCTAAACTGGACTCTCCTCCTTGTCGGCTTCTACTGCGCTATTTAAGGCTATTTAGGTGAATAAAAAAAGTGTGTAGGCAGTGCTTTGGCAGAGTGGCTATAGAGGAGGGAGCATACGGTCTTGCTGCTCCCTAACGAACCGCCGACCAAGTTAAGGTGAGGGAGCACATGGTCTAAGATAAGCTTGATCATATGAGAGACGATAAGGAGGAGTCGCCATTTTTATGTGACCCGACAGGTTGACCAAGATAAAGTGGCGGAGCACACGGTTTTGATACCGGGCCGATAACCAAGACGATGTCGAAGCGAAATAAAGAGGCCACCCAATCTCGATGAGACCCAACGTAACAACGACTAAAATTAGGTGGACCAAACGACGAGCAAACTTTTCAGTAGTTAGCCGACGATGCTGAAGTCGATTGATTTTCCCATCCCAGGGAGACCGGATCTAGCCGGTTAATTGTCGGAACGGAGATAGGGAAACGCAGTTGATCATAACAAGTTACCGCGAAACTTTCCTACAAGAGAATTGACCGAGATGTAAGATTTGATTTGGTGCTTGCTGTATCGATATCCGATTCAATACTGATAATTTTTTCAAAATCCTTTTTATTAAGATAGCGTATTAATCCTTAACAAAGTATAAACAGAGTTCGGCAAAGTTTTCAGAGCTTTCCTTTTCATTTGGCAAAATTAATCAAATCGAAACTGAGCAAATCAAGCAAAAAAAAACTGTATTTCATTAAGTATTCCGCCTAATGTGTTTCTGTGTGAATGAGTATAAGTTGCATAATCCTTTTGGCACTATGCAAGTTTCCAGCAAATCAATGACAAATGGATTTGAAATGAAATGCAAATACTGCTAAAACTCTTAAGTAATAACGAATTTAAATGTGGCAACATTGGTGGCATAAGCAAATACCAAGCTGCCTGCAGCTTCAACTTTCTAGTCAAAATCATCTACGCCAGCAGATTTGTCGGTATATACTATATATATATATATATATATATTTTTCATTTCGCGCCGCGTGACAGTAACAAAAGAAAACACTGCGGAGTGGGCAACATTTAATGATGACAGCACTTGGGGGAGTCTTTGCGAATAGGGAATTGTCTGCCAGTTTATTGCCAACTCAGAACAAAGTAGCGCAAACAAATCAAAAGAAAGCGAGCTTATAAAAAAGAAAAGAAATGAAAAATATTAAAAAAAAAAACGCTCAAAGAGATTTCGACCATAAATTTAACCATGCTTTGGCACAGCTAACTTGAGACCAAGTGAAGGTTTCGATAGAAAATCAGACCGAAGCAAAGACAGTAGAGATTTGCTTTGATTCCTGCCGACCAACAACAATGAGAAAGGAGCAAAACCAAACGGAACGGAACGAAACGAAACGAAAAAGAAACATAAAACGAATACCATGCAAATCTATTGGAAAATTAAAACGTTACAAATTTATGCGAGAACGGAGCATATGATATCTCTGCAAATCTATTTGTATTGAGAGTCGAACAAACAGAGCTCAAGCAGCTTTTGACTTGGCTTTGTTTTCATTTCACACTCTTGCCTTTTTTATCTAGCCATTTCCGCTTGTTTACTGCTCTTTGTTGTGTTCCACAAAACATGTGGTTCGGGAAAAAGCCCTCAAATTAGCATATTATGGAAAATGAATGGAATGTTTAAAGGCAGGACTACGTAGCCACTGAACTCGCTGTAATCTCAAACATATGATATAATTTTACTATACTTTAAGGCTCAAGTTCCACTTTCCGCAACTAACGTCACTATTGCCACAACTTTGGCTAAATGCCGTGAATAGCTGTTTTCGCTGTTTTTCACCACAGGACAAGGAACGCCATCAAGCTTATCAATCTTGGAGCGAAGTGTGTGGACAGATGCAAGACCTGCATCAAGATTATTGGAAAACACTTTGTCCGAAATCTAGAGCTATAAACTATGTTCTTTTGTTTTTATAAGAGCGATTATTGACTTCTTGAATGTTGTTGAACCATGTGAAAAGCTTGAAAGGAGGCATGGCGGACCATATGCTGCATGGGCAAAAATGATCGGGAGAAATAGTCGAGCGTATATAGGCGTACTTTGTAATCCATAGTAATAGTGCCAAGTTTCAATTGAATAGCTTTTAAGGTGTGGGTTAAAACCGCGAAAATCTGTCACGGAGGAAGTGGGTAAGATATCGACATAAGTCGACAAACTTGCACTGAATAGGTAAAATGCATATCTTTTGGTAAACTGAGTTTTGCTCTAGCTCTTATAGTCTCCGAGAGCGGTGCGACAACACGGACAGACAGACGGACATGTATATATCGACTCGACTATTGCTCCTGACCATTTTTGCACATGGAACATATGGTTTGCCACGCCTCCTTTTACCTCCAAAAACCTATAATACCCTTTTTCACTTTGTGTACAAGATCAATGAATACTAATCGTTTTGAGTTTTGGGATAAATCTATCGATGGGTTCTCTTGGAATTGTAATTTTAAACATGTGTTGATTTTGACAATTGTTCTTGAAAATTATACATAAAGTATATAGATTCAATAAGCTCTGAGCGTTTTCAAGTGCTACCACAGGAAAGCTTGAGTGCATTTCTTCAGTTATTAGAAGGAAATATAATATAGACAAGATATTGTGGAAGGAAATGGGATTTCATGTGGACAATCCAAAGAAAAATGCAAACGATTGAAACACTGCGAGAATTCTATCTGAATACATTCGAATGCCTCGAGACTATTTAATTGCAATTTCCTATGAACTTATAGTTTATGCTCTTCGATCTGAGCAATTTGGTGAGAAAACATTTTCTTTCTTGCTTAAGTAGCCGTGGCATTCGCTATTGCCATAACAGTATCTTTATCAGCAATTAACGGTGCCGTAATTTATTTAAAGTGACACTTTTCATGGGTCGCCAGTTAAGTGTAAACCTAGCAAAACAAGTCTGGTACACATCAGCCAAAGCTGTGGCCTTTTCAGTACTTTGGGTAGATGCTAAGGGTATCTATCACCTCTTCGGCTATATGGGCAGCAGAACACAAGGCTCTACCCGCGCTTTAGGTGTCAACCACAGCCAATACGGAAAAACTGCTCAGCCTGCGATACCGAAATTAAGAACTTGGTTGGCCCACCTCTTTTAGCACCGACAGGCTCGGATTTGGGTCAGTTTTGGGAAAAACCGGGACTAGTTTCCCCTGCGCGTCTTTTGGCGATTTCATCAATCTGCGTTGTGAGTTGACGTCTTCAGCAAATGATGTCAGCACCAGTCAACATCTCTCCAAAAATCCTATCCATCCTATACGCCATTCTGCAACTGCACGCCAAGTGCATCCAGAAATTGCACAACTGTCTATAGAGAGTACGTGCAGCCAATCTTTCAACTAGGTGCTGCAAAGATATGTCGGCGAGTTGCTAAGGCTGAAGACGATTAAGCAGCGTAACGCACGCCTGTGCTCGCCACCGTCATCTCATCTGTGCTGCCATGCACACAACAACTCCTCGGGTAGCAACGCCATATTTTCATTCCAGCCGTAACCTGTCAAGTCACGATTACGTAGCCAATCACTTTCCGCCAGCGGGTAGTCATGCTTAAGCTTAAATTCGACTGCCAAACGCATGGCAGGCAGGTCAAAAGCTGAAGCTCCCCCGTGAGTTCCTGGCAACAGTAGACACTGTTCGAAATACAGGCAAGTAGCCAAGCAGAATGAGCCGCTGGCTGGACAAAAGACGGTTACTGGTGCTGGTGTCTCATCACCAGTGTTTATTACACTGAGGCACTAAACAGCGTAGAAGGCAGCGTGGGTTAGTGGACCCGCAATACGCGTGCCAAACCTTTAACGACTCCAGCCAGCTTATCGCTTAGAGTCACGATATGCGGACGAAAATGCATCGACTCGCCAACTGTGATGTCTAGGACACATCATTTTCTTTGGCATATGGCAGAATTTTTCGAGCAAATCTCACCATCGCCCGTCTGTTGGGAGATAGTGTGCGCTTCAACAGCAGATTAACAGATGGCAGATTGGACATTAGCTCAACAGCTTTCAGCACCAGAGCGCATCTCCCTCGACGAAGAGCTGCAAGGCATACTCATACGCGCTAAGCGCACAGTGATGATACAAGTGCCGAAGAAGCAGATCCATTATATCGTTTCATTTAAATGACCCAATTAAAGCCCCCATGTGGGCAACCTCTTGTCATTGGACAATTACTTCTGCATGACTGCTAATTATACTTCCCAGTAAAGAAGCTTCACAGCATCCTGACTCAATGGCTCTACGGCCGAACCGCTAAACGACATCCACATTCGCGCCTCTGCACATGGCTGCTATAGTAGATAACCCTGTAACTGTTTTTTTCGTATTAATCGTAAATATTTCGCGATCTAGTCCTGTTGAAGGATACTCAAAACGAAGAACCCAACAGTTTGTCTAATTCAACGAATGTCTCCTCTGGAGTTCCACAGGCTAATCACTTAATTTCTTAATAACAGCCTGTTATTAATTCTACATTCATCATCATGATGTGTGCTGCTAGTGTTAAACTCTATTCCTGCATGTCATCGTAACATGATCTAGCCAGCATAGCCGCTGGATTTTGACTCGCTTGACTATGTCAACGTCGTCGTAGAGCACATAGAGTTCGTCGTTCCATCATATGCGGTAGTCGTTTCCAACGCGTAAAAAAATCTTACGGAGTACTTTCCCCTCAAACACTCCATGGGCATTTTTATCAGACCCATGATTCAGCGCCATACAGCAAAAAGGAAAGGATGAGCGTCTTGTAGAGTGTTAGTTTCGTCTGGTGGAGGACTCTCCGATGCTGACATCGTTTTTCATCGTGACTTTGGTGCGTGCTAAGGTAGATGAAGTCCTTGAAAGTGTCTTGTCTCTCTATCATAGATCACACAACTTAATATTGTGAAGCGATTAGGTCTTTTGTGTTACCTATTGGATTATAGCTTAAGTTTTGTTGCAGGCTGATTGCCAATAATTATTAACTGGTCGCTTTGTACGACCAATGAAATCGATATCATCTGCGTATGCAAGCAACTGGACACTCGTTTTGAACATAGTCCCGTTCCTATTTACTTCGGCCTTACGCACCATACTCTCCATCAGAAAGATGAAGAGGTTGCAGGAGAGAGCATCGCCTTGTATGAAGCTTCACTTGGTATCAAAAAGCGCGGAGAAGCTCTTTCGTACCATGACGGAGCTGCGTGTGTTGCTCAACGTCATTTTTCATAGTCTACATAGTTGTACCAACTTTGCAGGGATTCCAAACCCAGACAGTGCGACCTATACGCGCTCCACTTGAGCGATTGAGCCACTCGATTGCGACCCTGACGCCGTCGTCTATAACTGGAAATGTCGGGAAGTTATTATCGGCATTATCCTCACCACCGCACGATACTAAGCCAGAGAAGTGTTCCCTTCACAACCTGAGTGCACGTTTCGCATAAACTACCAGATTTCGCTCTCCAATGCTTCGGCCAGGCGCTTGACTTTTTAGACGAACTTCCCTTTAACTCCCCCCCACTCAGAAGGAAGATATTTTAAAAGACCAGAGAATTATGCTTCATGCACAATTTTTAAACTCTCTCTTTACCCAAAGTAGTCCATTTGCTTTGATTACTCTCACATCCGTAACGGATCGATAGAAAACTAGACACAATGGTTTCAGGGTATGCCACAGTCCGATAGCGGTTCGACTTTCTGTTTCATATGTCTTTGTTGTTGTTGTTGCTAGTCTGATAACTTGGCCATTATTTACAAATGCGATAAAAAGTCATGCGTTAAACTTTGGCTAAAACTCCGAGAGCGAAATGTTGCAGGCAACTCAGTATACTTATGTAAGTTTATGTAAGCCTTAAATGGTTTTTGTCAAAGTTCCCACACACACACTTACCCATGTCTAGCACACATAGAGAAACTCTTAACTCTTTTGTCGCCTGGGTGCGCAGCTGTTAAATGGGCTCATTAGTGGGCTAAAAAACAAACAAGAATAACTCGGAAATTAAATTAAATTTTGGTTTGTAAAGTTTGTAAAGCCATTGCAATTTAACTGATTGCAGCTTTTCATTAATTAATTGATAAAACGATTGCTGTACATATGTGTATAATTATAAAACAAACTACTGTTACGGGTTGATTTTAATTGCTTTAATGTGCAACAATGACCTCAAAATTTCCACATACAAACACAGAGTCACACTCTTGCACTTTTATAATTAGAATTGCATGATTTAAAAACACACTGTGAGCAGTTGCCTTGGCAATTTTCTTGCAAGTGAAGTGCTGCATAACTAACTACATACAAGTGTAACTCTGTAAAGAGCAACACAAATGATGAATATTGCTGCGGATGCCGGAAAATTAGTGAAAATTTTCTGCAATACTTGGCAAAAGCCAAAAGCCAAGACGTCAGCATGAGTTATGCCAGCCAAGCAGCTGTGGCAAGCCTCCGTCTGCTGTGTGTTTCTCGGTGTAAACTAAATGTAATTGCGCATACGACCCGTTGGCCTTAACACTCAAGCGCAACGAAATGATGTGAAAATATGCCAACGGCGTGTGCTCGTTGTCAAAAATTGTGAGCACGTCGCTCTTTGGCCAGCATTAGCATTCACATGACATGCAGAGTGGAATGCTGCTTGCTCTATATCTCTGTCATCTCTGGCTTCAAGTAACTACGACAACAACAACAACAGCAAGTCAAGAATGAGCGCCGAATTCAGTGCGGAAAACATCGCAGCTCGTTGCCATTATGACTTAATTAAAAAATAATATTTTTATATTAGATTATTTGCACTGACTTTCCCTCTCTCGCGACACCCTCTCTAAAGGCTGAAAAAGACACTCACTATCGCATTTGCATGTTAGCAAAAAAAGAAATACCTTGTTCTTGCTGTTGTTGTTGTTGTTGGCTGAGGTGCACGGCGCACGGACACTAACATGAAATACGCTACCAAATAACCCTGCAGGAGATCGGTCTACTAGTAACAGCTTCAACTAGTTGTAATTGAAGTTGTAGTCAAGTAGTAGCGGACTGGTTCAAAAAAGAATTGTGGCGGGATAGGAAAAAAACGGTTACGGAGAGCGCGCTACACTCGGCGACTTCTCTTTAGCACGTTGTGTTTTTCAGGTCTTTGCGTTTTCAGAGAATAATGTTAGCTACAAATACATACATATTATGTACATACCAAGTACATTGTTTATGCTGACTCTTCCATTTAGTAAATAGATGGTATCTAAAATTTATTCTTTTATGCATTTGTATGTAGCTTGTTTTTTATTTTCAACCATAAGTGATAAGAAAAAATATAAACTTTATAATACAATTTTAAATAATGTAAGCATTAAATGTTTATTAATAAATTCAAAATAAATGGACAAATTTAATTTTTACAGAACACTGTACTTGTTTTATTCACGGGCGGAATACACTGAGTTTTTGCCGATATGAAAGATACCAGGAGCATTCCACAAGCACCAGAAGTGGTTTTTAAACATACACCGAAATGGTATGCATCCATGACCCAATTACTAGTCATATACCGCTCGCAAACAGTTCCTATGATAGCTCCGTGTTAAACATACCATCATAAAATCATCCTCTTTTTCCGGTTGAAAAGTGGTTCCGAAATAGTATACTCTCCTGCAGTGAAGTGACAAGCACATACAAGCTGTTGCACGTATAAGTCTGTCTGTGTGTGCAAAATCATGAATACAAATGGAAAAGTAGCGAGTGCCCATATAATGTGTTTCCTCAATTATGCCACTTTAATTGCGTCAGCTTTAAGAATTTCTTAGAGCAAGTTAGCATGTCGCTCCATTTTGCATACAAATGTGGTACATATGACTACAGTTCATCTGGACAGTACATAAGGAACAGTAGGGTATCAAAGCGACCAAAAGTATTGCCGAACACTATGCAATCATCATTTTCATTAATCAAAGCCACTTAAACATATGCTACCTTTGGTTCTTATTGTACAACTTGTTTGTCTTCCATATACATTTGCAGCAGGCGAAACACACACACACACACACACACACACACACACACACACACACACACACACACACACACACACACACAGACACACACACGTACTCAAAACGGCAAGAACATAAGATAAAAGTTCATCATGCGGCAATTACTTACATATTTACAAATTCATTTCAGAAAGCCTTTATTGCCTTTATGGCTTTTACGGTCGTTGTTGTTGTTGCTTTTTATTGCAACCATGGGAGCAATATATGTAGGTACAGTCCTGCATTAAAAATTAATCACTGTGCAGAATGTTGTGTTAATTCAATGCAATTTCCATAAACGCTTTGAGCGCCATCATTATTCCGCTGCATCCGAAAAGTATGCAACAAATAATTTTAAAGCTTCCTCTTTTGCGGCTTTAAAGCAGGATTTGCAATTGAAAGGTACCACAAGATGTAAGACTAAGATGGCCAAAATGGAGTGGCTAGGGATAAGACCCTACTCTACAAAAGTGTGGTAATGCACTTGGACTTGGTATTATGGCATCCAGGTCTGGGGAACCGCAGCGAAAACGAACTTAAAACAAATCGAGGCCATGCAAAACAAGGCACTACGAGGAATTGCGAATGCTCCCAGGTATGTCCGCAACGGCAATCTGCACAAGGACCTCGGCGTTCCGTTCGTGGGTGACTTAATAAATATATTGAGCAACCGTTAGGATGATCGATTACGAGTTCACCCAAATTCCCTTGCCTGCGCCCTGGCCCTTCATAGGCCAAGGAAACGATTGAAACGCCTCCATTCATGTAATCTCAGAAGTCGATAACTGATATAACAGCACCATTTTAAAAGAATTTTTAAATTTTGTTGGTAGTATGATGCATTTGTACTACAGAATACGGTTTTCCATTGATAGCTTGCTTCAACTGCATAGTAGCCATTCCATTTTTGCCAGAGTTGTCCTATATCTAGTCGTGGTCTTCGATATGTTATGACCTCAGGTAAATTTGGCGTCCAGTTGAATTCCAAGGTAGGAATGCGTGGTCTAAATGGAATAATATTCCCATTTAGTGATGGAGGGCATGTGTCGCTCCTAAGCGTGAACGGTGCAACGGTTAATTTTTCACCGTTTAGTTGAATTTTCCATCGATTGGCCCATTTTCCTACTTCTTCCCATTGCTAAGGATAGTATGGCAGCGCCGTCATCAAGGGTGGCCGTTATAAGTCTAGCGTTAATTGTGCGTATCAACTGTGAATAGTGTATATAGGAATGGTAAAAGAGCGCCTCTTTGAGGGAGTCCAGCTTTGATTGAGAGCACTTTGGAGAGCTCCTCCTTTATGGAGACCTTGAAGAGGCGGTTACCTGCGTAAAGTTTAAGAATGATTCAATGCAACACTGCCGGTGTTTAAAAGAGTCGAGTGCCGTGTCTTTTTCGGAATCCGGATTGGTGACTTGGGAGGAATGACGGCACATTTTCATTTCAAACTACTTCTTTTTCCTTAATATTGTAAATATTGTATTCTATTAAAATTACAATAATAACTGAGTAAATTTAATTGAATTGAATTTAAATTCAATAATCTCTAATAATAAAAGAACGCATTTGTTTGCCCTACAACTTCATGTGGCAACACGGATCGAATAGGCATATCTAATTGTAGCGCTGAAGAAAGCACTTCGGGGGCTCTCAACCTCCGTATGGATGTCCAGGTTGAATGGAGTAAAGCGTTCTTCAAGGTGTTGGGCGAAAGAGTCACCTCGGGCTTGGTCCGAGTGGCACCAAAGGCCGTTGGCAGCCTTTATTGGTGCGCTTGGAATTGGTGCTTTTTTAATGTATCGTGTTAATCTCCATGGGCTGCGATAAATACTTGAAATTTACATGAGACAATTGGCTGTATCCTCCAATGAGCATTTAATAGAGTGGAGTCCTGGACCATTAAAAAATTCCAAAATTTTCCGATCATCTCAAAGCCAGTGTATATGTGTGTTGCTGTCTCTGTCAGGCCGACTCAATCGAAAAAGCAAATAAAAAGCAAGGTCAAGGATTCCACTCTATTAAATTTCATGTTCTTTGTTATTTTCAATTAAAGGTGTAAAATTCTTAAAAATCCAAAAAGTTTCGCTTTTCATTTATTGTGAATCAATTTTATATCTTCAACACAAATAATTGTAAATATAGGAAGAGAGCAATCCACGCCTTTATTCAGTGACTTGCTTAACGCTTTTAAAGGCCTAAATCAGGCTAAATAAAAATTAAAATTATAAAATTATCTCTAAACACGTTTCTTAAATATATGCATGAATTGCCCATCATCGGCATCGAAACCATTCATGTGGCTCGAAAAGCGGATGAGTTGAGTTCATGGTACGTTTGATTCCCTGCTGAGAAAATATAATGTTAAAAAAGATGATTAAAAACGAAAACATTTAGACGCACATCGCGTGCCAATTATGCCTAATTAGTCGCATAAAAACAGCGCCCAACTTTGCCGAAATACGCTCTGACAGCATTTGCCATTCACCATGTGCGACCATTTACCATTCACCCCCGACTCATTTTACGCAAACTAATGATCACATTTTGTATTTAATTGGCATTGTTTATTGAAAAGTTACAATTGGAACAGCGTTGCCAATGAATTTCAAATACCTACAATAATGTATGTACACACACACACACATGTTTGTGTATGCACGGATGTATATACTTATTTACATAAGTAAGTACCTCGGTAACTATGAAGCACAATTAATTTTTCTTAAATAGGTAGAAATAGTATTCAGTACAATTACACACCAATGCACATAAACATGAACATGAGCATCTGTAAATGTAACTTGTGTTTGAGTATTACTGTGTGCCAGTACACACAAACATACGTTCTCTCGAATAAGAACTGTTTTATTCCTATAATCTAAGTGCAAGGTGTCCTGTCTCCTCTTCTCTGGTGTTTGGTTGTGGACCAGCTCCTGCAGCAGATTCAAAATATGGGCGTACATATACAAGCTTATGCTAATGATGTGTGCGTGTCTACATACAGTTTGCTGTATTGGATAGGATTGACTACAGGTGCAATGCACAAAGTCTCACCTTAAATCTGAGTAACATTAACCTTGTTCTGTTTACTCGAAAGCTACTGATCCGTCCAATATAAAGATGTGACTCTGGCACTGGCCAGCAATGTGAAGTATCTCGGGGTGACCCTTGATACTAATCTGACCTGGAAAGTACACATTGAACGGAAGACCGAACGTGCTCTCAGAACCTTCTGGCAGTGCAGACGGATTTTTAGTAAAAACTGGGCTCCGCAGCCAAGCTCTGTTTACTGGTTGCACATAGCTGTAATCAGGTCCTAGTATCATAAGCCTCAGTGGTTTGGTGGAAGAGAATAATGGTTCAGTTCAGCGTTACTCTTCTCACCAGACTGCAAGGGCATGCCTGCTTGGGGATTACCGGCGCAATGAGCACCACCTCAAGTGATGCCCATAACGCACTGTTAAAGCTACCGCTCTTGGCGTGTTTGACAAGACAAGAGGCTATGAGAGCAGCTAGCAAACTCATCAACAACGGAATCTGGACAAACGAACTGGGATTTGGTCTCACATTAATAGCCAGTAAGCTAAGGGAAGAGTGCCCGCTTTCTTGATACCTGCGGACAGTGTTGTTCCAAGTGTGAAGTTTGGTAGCCGATTTAATATGGTGTTTCCGCATACAGAGTCCTGGAGTCCTGGATCAATCTAGAAAGCTGGCTTGGGTATCTGTTGGGATCTGTAGTGACAGTCAGGCCGCGATTAGTTCCCTGGAGAATCCTCGCTCGACACATAACAAAGTTTGCCTTTATTTGGTTCCTGGACACCGAGGTATCACGGTCAATGAAATGGCGTATGAGCTGGCAAACAAACACTCGTCGTCATAGCCAATAGGGCCTAAGCCAATCATTCCTGTCAGCGCAGTTGAATTGGTTGGATGGATAGCAGTCTACACCCATGAAACAAAGAATACAAGTTAGCGCAATGCGCAGGTCCGTTATTCGACAAAGAGCGGCGAGAGAGAGTCGTGACGTCAACTGTGTGTTGAACTGAATGTTTTATTTTCCTAAAGACGCAAAAATAGTGAAAAAGTTTTTAGATTTTTGTGGTCGAAATGACACAAAAAAATTCAACAAAAATACATGGAGAAGGATGTCCGAGGACATTTGCGGACAAACGCAATGTGACTTAGGTAAGTGATCCGCAAATCTTCATCAAAAGTGTTATTACATACTTACGTTTCTCAAATTTAGGAATAAAAAGAAGGAGGTTATTGCAACCCGGTGCAGTAACTTCCATTTCCAAAAATTTTTCAAATGAAAATGCGCAGCCGCGGCAACTTGTGATTGATTCCTTGCCTGATATTCATTTAATAGAATTGTATAATCGCATTGAATCCTTGGAAAAAGAAAAGGGTTAATTGCCAAGGAGGCAAACATTATGGAGGACGACACTCCAGACTTTGATAGGGAAATCAACTCTATGACAGGTTTGGACCTAAATAGTCATATATTATTAAAATATCTAAAATATTTGTAATTTTTATATAGGAATAATATTCAAAAGTGTCAAATGCCAGCCTGAAATAGTGCATGAAGAAGAGCTCCCACCCATGGAATTCGATGGTCTGGAAAACCTTGGCGGCTATATTTGCCATCGATTGAAAGGTAAAGTGCAAGATATCCACAAAATAAAAAAAGATATTTTTCCGGTCAAGGATGTACTTTGGTATTAGAAAATTTAATCAGAAAAAAGAGTACATACCTACGAAAAAATTAAATAAAATATAAAATTAATAAATAAGAATATTGTTTTTATTTAAAATATATTTAAACTATATTTTAACAAATAATATCAAAATGCGACAGCGATTGGCCACCAGCAATGATTAAACGCAATGCGAAAAAGCGAGATGCAAGGCATGCTCATTTGTTCGTACGCATATGATCGTTCGCTGCCTTGTTTTTTTTTTTTTTTTTTTTTTTTTTTTTTTTTTTTTTTTTTTTTTTTTTTTTTTTTTTTTTTTTTTTTTTTTTTTTTTTTTTTTTTTTTTTTTTTTTTTAGTATTTTAGTATTTTAGTATTTTAGTATTTTAGTATTTTAGTATTTTAGTATTTTAGTATTTTAGTATTTTAGTATTTTAGTATTTTAGTATTTTAGTATTTTAGTATTTTAGTATTTTATTTTATTTACGATACATTGATGACGTAGATGCGCAGAACGAACGAATTTTCACTCGTACCCTTGTTTGCGCTATCTCGTATTCTCCATGGTCTACGCCGACACAATCTGTAACGAACGCTGGAAATCCACCACTGGATGCAGACTAACAAAACACTTCGTGGAAGAACCCAATCCGAAGGCGTTCAGATTTCTGCTTCGTCAGAAGAGGAAAGATTTGTAAGTATTTTAGTATTTTAGTATTTTAGTATTTTAGTATTTTAGTATTTTAGTATTTTAGTATTTTAGTATTTTAGTATTTTAGTATTTTAGTATTTTAGTATTTTAGTATTTTAGTATTTTAGTATTTTAGTATTTTAGTATTTTAGTATTTTAGTATTTTAGTATTTTAGTATTTTAGTATTTTAGTATTTTAGTATTTTAGTATTTTAGTATTTTAGTATTTTAGTATTTTAGTATTTTAGTATTTTAGTATTTTAGTATTTTAGTATATTAGTATTTTAGTATTTTAGTATTTTAGTATTTTAGTATTTTAGTATTTTATTTTATTTACGATACATTGATGACGTAGATGCCCAGAACGAACGAATTTTCACTCATACTCTTGTTTGCGCTATCTCGTATTCTTCATGGTCTACGCCGACACAATCTGTAACGAACGCTGGAAATCCACCACTGGATTCCGACTAACAAAACACTTCGTGAAAGAACCCAATCCGAAGGCGTTCAGATTTCTTCTTCGTCAGAAGAGGAAAGATTTGTAAGTATTTTAGTATTTTAGTATTTTAGTATTTTAGTATTTTAGTATTTTAGTATTTTAGTATTTTAGTATTTTAGTATTTTAGTATTTTAGTATTTTAGTATTTTAGTATTTTAGTATTTTATTATTTTATTATTTTAGTATTTTAGTATTTTAGTATTTTAGTATTTTAGTATTTTAGTATTTTAGTATTTTAGTATTTTAGTATTTTAGTATTTTAGTATTTTAGTATTTTAGTATTTTAGTATTTTAGTATTTTAGTATTTTAGTATTTTAGTATTTTAGTATTTTAGTATTTTAGTATTTTAGTATTTTAGTATTTTAGTATTTTAGTATTTTAGTATTTTAGTATTTTAGTATTTTAGTATTTTAGTATTTTAGTATTTCAGTATTTCAGTATTTCAGTATTTCAGTATTTCAGTATTTTAGTATTTTAGTATTTTATTTTATTTACGATACATTGATGACGTAGATGCGCAGAACGAACGAATTTTCACTCGTACCCTTGTTTGCGCTATCTCGTATTCTTCATGGTCTACGCCGACACAATCTGTAACGAACGCTGGAAATCCACCACTGGATGCAGACTAACAAATCACTTCGTGGAAGAACCCAATCCGAAGGCGTTCAGATTTCTGCTTCGTCAGAAGAGGAAAGATTTGTAAGTATTTTAGTATTTTAGTATTTTAGTATTTTAGTATTTTAGTATTTTAGTATTTTAGTATTTTAGTATTTTAGTATTTTAGTATTTTAGTATTTTAGTATTTTAGTATTTTAGTATTTTAGTATTTTAGTATTTTAGTATTTTAGTATTTTAGTATTTTAGTATTTTAGTATTTTAGTATTTTAGTATTTTAGTATTTTAGTATTTTAGTATTTTAGTATTTTAGTATTTTAGTATTTTAGTATTTTAGTATTTTAGTATTTTAGTATTTTATTTTATTTACGATACATTGATGACGTAGATGCCCAGAACGAACGAATTTTCACTCATACTCTTGTTTGCGCTATCTCGTATTCTTCATGGTCTACGCCGACACAATCTGTAACGAACGCTGGAAATCCAGCACTGGATTCCGACTAACAAAACACTTCGTGAAAAAACCCAATCCGAAGGCGTTCAGAATTCTTCTTCGTCAGAAGAGGAAAGATTTGTATTTTAGTATTTTAGTATTTTAGTATTTTAGTATTTTAGTATTTTAGTATTTTAGTATTTTAGTATTTTAGTATTTTAGTATTTTAGTATTTTAGTATTTTAGTATTTTAGTATTTTAGTATTTTAGTATTTTAGTATTTTAGTATTTTAGTATTTTAGTATTTTAGTATTTTAGTATTTTAGTATTTTAGTATTTTAGTATTTTAGTATTTTAGTATTTTAGTATTTTAGTATTTTAGTATTTTAGTATTTTAGTATTTTAGTATTTTAGTATTTTAGTATTTTAGTATTTTAGTATTTTAGTACTACACTTCGTGAAAGAACCCAATCCGAAGGCGTTCAGATTTCTGCTTCGTCAGAAGAGGAAAGATTTGTAAGTATTTTAGTATTTTAGTATTTTAGTATTTTAGTATTTTAGTATTTTAGTATTTTAGTATTTTAGTATTTTAGTATTTTAGTATTTTAGTATTTTAGTATTTTAGTATTTTAGTATTTTAGTATTTTAGTATTTTAGTATTTTAGTATTTTAGTATTTTAGTATTTTAGTATTTTAGTATTTTAGTATTTTAGTATTTTAGTATTTTAGTATTTTATTTTATTTACGATACATTGATGACGTAGATGCGCAGAACGAACGAATTTTCACTCGTACCCTTGTTTGCGCTATCTCGTATTCTCCATGGTCTACGCCGACACAATCTGTAACGAACGCTGGAAATCCACCACTGGATGCAGACTAACAAAACACTTCGTGGAAGAACCCAATCCGAAGGCGTTCAGATTTCTGCTTCGTCAGAAGAGGAAAGATTTGTAAGTATTTTAGTATTTTAGTATTTTAGTATTTTAGTATTTTAGTATTTTAGTATTTTAGTATTTTAGTATTTTAGTATTTTAGTATTTTAGTATTTTAGTATTCTAGTATTTTAGTATTTTAGTATTTTAGTATTTTAGTATTTTAGTATTTTAGTATTTTAGTATTTTAGTATTTTAGTATTTTAGTATTTTAGTATTTTAGTATTTTAGTATTTTAGTATTTTAGTATTTTAGTATTTTAGTATTTTAGTATTTTAGTATTTTAGTATTTTAGTATTTTAGTATTTTAGTATTTTAGTATTTTAGTATTTTAGTATTTTAGTATTTTAGTATTTTAGTATTTTAGTATTTTAGTATTTTAGTATTTTAGTATTTTAGTATTTTAGTATTTTAGTATTTTAGTATTTTAGTATTTTAGTATTTTAGTATTTTAGTATTTTAGTATTTTAGTATTTTAGTATTTTATTTTATTTACGATACATTGATGACGTAGATGCCCAGAACGAACGAATTTTCACTCATACTCTTGTTTGCGCTATCTCGTATTCTTCATGGTCTACGCCGACACAATCTGTAACGAACGCTGGAAATCCACCACTGGATTCCGACTAACAAAACACTTCGTGAAAGAACCCAATCCGAAGGCGTTCAGATTTCTTCTTCGTCAGAAGAGGAAAGATTTGTAAGTATTTAAGTATTTTAGTATTTTAGTATTTTAGTATTTTAGTATTTTAGTATTTTAGTATTTTAGTATTTTAGTATTTTAGTATTTTAGTATTTTAGTATTTTATTATTTTAGTATTTTATTATTTTAGTATTTTAGTATTTTAGTATTTTAGTATTTTAGTATTTTAGTATTTTAGTATTTTAGTATTTTAGTATTTTAGTATTTTAGTATTTTAGTATTTTAGTATTTTAGTATTTTAGTATTTTAGTATTTTAGTATTTTAGTATTTTAGTATTTTAGTATTTTAGTATTTTAGTATTTTAGTATTTTAGTATTTTAGTATTTTAGTATTTTAGTATTTTAGTATTTTAGTATTTTAGTATTTTAGTATTTTAGTATTTCAGTATTTCAGTATTTCAGTATTTCAGTATTTTAGTATTTTATTTTATTTACGATACATTGATGACGTAGATGCGCAGAACGAACGAATTTTCACTCGTACCCTTGTTTGCGCTATCTCGTATTCTTCATGGTCTACGCCGACACAATCTGTAACGAACGCTGGAAATCCACCACTGGATGCAGACTAACAAATCACTTCGTGGAAGAACCCAATCCGAAGGCGTTCAGATTTCTGCTTCGTCAGAAGAGGAAAGATTTGTAAGTATTTTAGTATTTTAGTATTTTAGTATTTTAGTATTTTAGTATTTTAGTATTTTAGTATTTTAGTATTTTAGTATTTTAGTATTTTAGTATTTTAGTATTTTAGTATTTTAGTATTTTAGTATTTTAGTATTTTAGTATTTTAGTATTTTAGTATTTTAGTATTTTAGTATTTTAGTATTTTAGTATTTTAGTATTTTAGTATTTTAGTATTTTAGTATTTTAGTATTTTAGTATTTTAGTATTTTAGTATTTTAGTATTTTAGTATTTTAGTATTTTAGTATTTTAGTATTTTAGTATTTTAGTATTTTAGTATTTTATTTTATTTACGATACATTGATGACGTAGATGCGCAGAACGAACGAATTTTCACTCGTACCCTTGTTTGCGCTATCTCGTATTCTTCATGGTCTACGCCGACACAATCTGTAACGAACGCTGGAAATCCACCACTGGATGCTGACTAACAAAACACTTCGTGGAAGAACCCAATCCGAAGGCGTTCAGATTTCTGCTTCGTCAGAAGAGGAAAGATTTGTATGTATTTTAGTATTTTAGTATTTTATTATTTTAGTATTTTAGTATTTTAGTATTTTAGTATTTTAGTATTTTAGTATTTTAGTATTTTAGTATTTTAGTATTTTAGTATTTTAGTATTTTAGTATTTTAGTATTTTAGTATTTTAGTATTTTAGTATTTTAGTATTTTAGTATTTTAGTATTTTAGTATTTTAGTATTTTAGTATTTTAGTATTTTAGTATTTTAGTATTTTAGTATTTTAGTATTTTAGTATTTTAGTATTTTAGTATTTTAGTATTTTAGTATTTTAGTATTTTAGTATTTTAGTATTTTAGTATTTTAGTATTTTAGTATTTTAGTATTTTATTTTATTTACGATACATTGATGACGTAGATGCGCAGAACGAACGGATTTTCACTCGTACCCTTGTTTGCGCTATCTCGTATTCTTCATGGTCTACGCCGACACAATCTGTAACGAACGCTGGAAATCCACCACTGGATGCCGACTAACAAAACACTTCGTGAAAGAACCCAATCCGAAGGCGTTCAGATTTCTTCTTCGTCAGAAGAGGAAAGATTTGTAAGTATTTTAGTATTTTAGTATTTTAGTATTTTAGTATTTTAGTATTTTAGTATTTTAGTATTTTAGTATTTTAGTATTTTAGTATTTTAGTATTTTAGTATTTTAGTATTTTAGTATTTTAGTATTTTAGTATTTTAGTATTTTAGTATTTTAGTATTTTAGTATTTTAGTATTTTAGTATTTTAGTATTTTAGTATTTTAGTATTTTAGTATTTTAGTATTTTAGTATTTTAGTATTTTAGTATTTTAGTATTTTAGTATTTTAGTATTTTAGTATTTTAGTATTTTAGTATTTTAGTATTTTAGTATTTTAGTATTTTAGTATTTTAGTATTTTAGTATTTTAGTATTTTAGTATTTTAGTATTTTATTTTATTTACGATACATTGATGACGTAGATGCGCAGAACGAACGGATTTTCACTCGTACCCTTGTTTGCGCTATCTCGTATTCTTCATGGTCTACGCCGACACAATCTGTAACGAACGCTGGAAATCCACCACTGGATGCCGACTAACAAAACACTTCGTGAAAGAACCCAATCCGAAGGCGTTCAGATTTCTTCTTCGTCAGAAGAGGAAAGATTTGTAAGTATTTTAGTATTTTAGTATTTTAGTATTTCAGTATTTTAGTATTTTAGTATTTTAGTATTTTAGTATTTTAGTATTTTAGTATTTTAGTATTTTAGTATTTTAGTATTTTAGTATTTTAGTATTTTAGTATTTTAGTATTTTAGTATTTTAGTATTTTAGTATTTTAGTATTTTAGTATTTTAGTATTTTAGTATTTTTGTATTTTTGTATTTTAGTATTTTAGTATTTTAATATTTTAATATTTTAGTATTTTAGTATTTTAGTATTTTAGTATTTTAGTATTTTAGTATTTTAGTATTTTAGTATTTTAGTATTTTAGTATTTTAGTATTTTAGTATTTTAGTATTTTAGTATTTTAGTATTTTAGTATTTTAGTATTTTAGTATTTTAGTATTTTAGTATTTTAGTATTTTAGTATTTTAGTATTTTAGTATTTTAGTATTTTAGTATTTTAGTATTTTAGTATTTTAGTATTTTAGTATTTTATTTTATTTACGATACATTGATGACGTAGATGCCCAGAACGAACGAATTTTCACTCATACTCTTGTTTGCGCTATCTCGTATTCTTCATGGTCTACGCCGACACAATCTGTAACGAACGCTGGAAATCCAGCACTGGATTCCGACTAACAAAACACTTCGTGAAAAAACCCAATCCGAAGGCGTTCAGAATTCTTCTTCGTCAGAAGAGGAAAGATTTGTATTTTAGTATTTTAGTATTTTAGTATTTTAGTATTTTAGTATTTTAGTATTTTAGTATTTTAGTATTTTAGTATTTTAGTATTTTAGTATTTTAGTATTTTAGTATTTTAGTATTTTAGTATTTTAGTATTTTAGTATTTTAGTATTTTAGTATTTTAGTATTTTAGTATTTTAGTATTTTAGTATTTTAGTATTTTAGTATTTTAGTATTTTAGTATTTTAGTATTTTAGTATTTTAGTATTTTAGTATTTTAGTATTTTAGTATTTTAGTATTTTAGTATTTTAGTATTTTAGTATTTTAGTATTTTAGTATTTTAGTATTTTAGTATTTTAGTATTTTAGTATTTTAGTATTTTAGTATTTTAGTATTTTAGTATTTTAGTATTTTATTTTATTTACGATACATTGATGACGTAGATGCGCAGAACGAACGAATTTTCACTCGTACCCTTGTTTGCGCTATCTCGTATTCTCCATGGTCTACGCCGACACAATCTGTAACGAACGCTGGAAATCCACCACTGGATGCAGACTAACAAAACACTTCGTGGAAGAACCCAATCCGAAGGCGTTCAGATTTCTGCTTCGTCAGAAGAGGAAAGATTTGTAAGTATTTTAGTATTTTAGTATTTTAGTATTTTAGTATTTTAGTATTTTAGTATTTTAGTATTTTAGTATTCTAGTATTTTAGTATTTTAGTATTTTAGTATTTTAGTATTTTAGTATTTTAGTATTTTAGTATTTTAGTATTTTAGTATTTTAGTATTTTAGTATTTTAGTATTTTAGTATTTTAGTATTTTAGTATTTTAGTATTTTAGTATTTTAGTATTTTAGTATTTTAGTATTTTAGTATTTTAGTATTTTAGTACTTTAGTATTTTAGTATTTTAGTATTTTAGTATTTTAGTATTTTAGTATTTTAGTATTTTAGTATTTTAGTATTTTAGTATTTTAGTATTTTATTTTATTTACGATACATTGATGACGTAGATGCCCAGAACGAACGAATTTTCACTCATACTCTTGTTTGCGCTATCTCGTATTCTTCATGGTCTACGCCGACACAATCTGTAACGAACGCTGGAAATCCAGCACTGGATTCCGACTAACAAAACACTTCGTGAAAAAACCCAATCCGAAGGCGTTCAGAATTCTTCTTCGTCAGAAGAGGAAAGATTTGTATTTTAGTATTTTAGTATTTTAGTATTTTAGTATTTTAGTATTTTAGTATTTTAGTATTTTAGTATTTTAGTATTTTAGTATTTTAGTATTTTAGTATTTTAGTATTTTAGTATTTTAGTATTTTAGTATTTTAGTATTTTAGTATTTTAGTATTTTAGTATTTTAGTATTTTAGTATTTTAGTATTTTAGTATTTTAGTATTTTAGTATTTTAGTATTTTAGTATTTTAGTATTTTAGTATTTTAGCTGGAAATCCAGTACTGGATTCCGACTAACAAAACACTTCGTGAAAAAACCCAATCCGAAGGCGTTCAGATTTCTGCTTCGTCAGAAGAGGAAAGATTTGTAAGTATTTTAGTATTTTAGTATTTTAGTATTTTAGTATTTTAGTATTTTAGTATTTTAGTATTTTAGTATTTTAGTATTTTAGTATTTTAGTATTTTAGTATTTTAGTATTTTAGTATTTTAGTATTTTAGTATTTTAGTATTTTAGTATTTTAGTATTTTAGTATTTTAGTATTTTAGTATTTTAGTATTTTAGTATTTTAGTATTTTAGTATTTTAGTATTTTAGTATTTTAGTATTTTAGTATTTTAGTATTTTAGTATTTTAGTATTTTAGTATTTTAGTATTTTAGTATTTTAGTATTTTAGTATTTTAGTATTTTAGTATTTTATTTTATTTACGATACATTGATGACGTAGATGCGCAGAACGAACGAATTTTCACTCGTACCCTTGTTTGCGCTATCTCGTATTCTCCATGGTCTACGCCGACACAATCTGTAACGAACGCTGGAAATCCACCACTGGATGCAGACTAACAAAACACTTCGTGGAAGAACCCAATCCGAAGGCGTTCAGATTTCTGCTTCGTCAGAAGAGGAAAGATTTGTAAGTATTTTAGTATTTTAGTATTTTAGTATTTTAGTATTTTAGTATTTTAGTATTTTAGTATTTTAGTATTTTAGTATTTTAGTATTTTAGTATTTTAGTATTTT
This sequence comes from Chymomyza caudatula, assembly GCA_035041775.1. Lineage (NCBI taxonomy): Eukaryota > Metazoa > Arthropoda > Insecta > Diptera > Drosophilidae > Chymomyza > Chymomyza caudatula. The sequence goes on from JAWNKW010000148.1 coordinate 1,253,807, forward strand.
AGTATTTTAGTATTTTAGTATTTTAGTATTTTAGTATTTTAGTATTTTAGTATTTTAGTATTTTAGTATTTTAGTATTTTAGTATTTTAGTATTTTAGTATTTTAGTATTTTAGTATTTTAGTATTTTAGTATTTTAGTATTTTAGTATTTTAGTATTTTAGTATTTTAGTATTTTAGTATTTTAGTATTTTAGTATTTTAGTATTTTATTTTATTTACGATACATTGATGACGTAGATGCCCAGAACGAACGAATTTTCACTCATACTCTTGTTTGCGCTATCTCGTATTCTTCATGGTCTACGCCGACACAATCTGTAACGAACGCTGGAAATCCAGCACTGGATTCCGACTAACAAAACACTTCGTGAAAAAACCCAATCCGAAGGCGTTCAGAATTCTTCTTCGTCAGAAGAGGAAAGATTTGTATTTTAGTATTTTAGTATTTTAGTATTTTAGTATTTTAGTATTTTAGTATTTTAGTATTTTAGTATTTTAGTATTTTAGTATTTTAGTATTTTAGTATTTTAGTATTTTAGTATTTTAGTATTTTAGTATTTTAGTATTTTAGTATTTTAGTATTTTAGTATTTTAGTATTTTAGTATTTTAGTATTTTAGTATTTTAGTATTTTAGTATTTTAGTATTTTAGTATTTTAGTATTTTAGTATTTTAGTATTTTAGTATTTTAGTATTTTAGTATTTTAGTATTTTAGTATTTTATTTTATTTACGATACATTGATGACGTAGATGCGCAGAACGAACGAATTTTCACTCGTACCCTTGTTTGCGCTATCTCGTATTCTCCATGGTCTACGCCGACACAATCTGTAACGAACGCTGGAAATCCACCACTGGATGCAGACTAACAAAACACTTCGTGGAAGAACCCAATCCGAAGGCGTTCAGATTTCTGCTTCGTTAGAAGAGGAAAGATTTGTAAGTATTTTAGTATTTTAGTATTTTAGTATTTTAGTATTTTAGTATTTTAGTATTTTAGTATTTTAGTATTTTAGTATTTTAGTATTTTAGTATTTTAGTATTTTAGTATTTTAGTATTTTAGTATTTTAGTATTTTAGTATTTTAGTATTTTAGTATTTTAGTATTTTAGTATTTTAGTATTTTAGTATTTTAGTATTTTAGTATTTTAGTATTTTAGTATTTTAGTATTTTAGTATTTTAGTATTTTAGTATTTTAGTATTTTAGTATTTTAGTATTTTAGTATTTTAGTATTTTAGCATTTTAGTATTTTAGTATTTTATTTTATTTACGATACATTGATGACGTAGATGCGCAGAACGAACGAATTTTCACTCGTACCCTTGTTTGCGCTATCTCGTATTCTTTGTTTCATGGTCTACGCCGACACAATCTGTAACGAACGCTGGAAATCCACCACTGGATGCCGACTAACAAAACACTTCGTGAAAAAACCCAATCCGAAGACGTTCAGATTTCTTCTTCGTCAGAAGAGGAAAGATTTGTAAGTATTTTAGTATTTTAGTATTTTAGTATTTTAGTATTTTAGTATTTTAGTATTTTAGTATTTTAGTATTTTAGTATTTTAGTATTTTAGTAATTTAGTATTTTAGTATTTTAGTATTTTAGTATTTTAGTATTTTAGTATTTTAGTATTTTAGTATTTTAGTATTTTAGTATTTTAGTATTTTAGTATTTTAGTATTTTAGTATTTTAGTATTTTAGTATTTTAGTATTTTAGTATTTTAGTATTTTAGTATTTTAGTATTTTAGTATTTTAGTATTTTAGTATTTTAGTATTTTAGTATTTTAGTATTTTAGTATTTTAGTATTTTAGTATTTTAGTATTTTAGTATTTTAGTATTTTAGTATTTTAGTATTTTAGTATTTTAGTATTTTAGTATTTTAGTATTTTAGTATTTTAGTATTTTAGTATTTTATTTTATTTACGATACATTGATGACGTAGATGAGCAGAACGAACGAATTTTCACTCGTACCCTTGTTTGCGCTATCTCGTATTCTTTGTTTCATGGTCTACGCCGACACAATCTGTAACGAACGCTGGAAATCCACCACTGGATGCAGACTAACAAAACACTTCGTGGAAGAACCCAATCCGAAGGCGTTCAGATTTCTGCTTCGTCAGAAGAGGAAAGATTTGTATGTATTTTAGTATTTTAGTATTTTAGTATTTTAGTATTTTAGTATTTTAGTATTTTAGTATTTTAGTATTTTAGTATTTTAGTATTTTAGTATTTTAGTATTTTAGTATTTTAGTATTTTAGTATTTTAGTATTTTAGTATTTTAGTATTTTAGTATTTTAGTATTTTAGTATTTTAGTATTTTAGTATTTTAGTATTTTAGTATTTTAGTATTTTAGTATTTTAGTATTTTAGTATTTTAGTATTTTAGTATTTTAGTATTTTAGTATTTTAGCATTTTAGTATTTTAGTATTTTAGTATTTTATTTTATTTACGATACATTGATGACGTAGATGCGCAGAACGAACGAATTTTCACTCGTACCCTTGTTTGCGCTATCTCGTATTCTTTGTTTCATGGTCTACGCCGACACAATCTGTAACGAACGCTGGAAATCCACCACTGGATGCAGACTAACAAAACACTTCGTGGAAGAACCCAATCCGAAGGCGTTCAGATTTCTGCTTCGTCAGAAGAGGAAAGATTTGTATGTATTTTAGTATTTTAGTATTTTAGTATTTTAGTATTTTAGTATTTTAGTATTTTAGTATTTTAGTATTTTAGTATTTTAGTATTTTAGTATTTTAGTATTTTAGTATTTTAGTATTTTAGTATTTTAGTATTTTAGTATTTTAGTATTTTAGTATTTTAGTATTTTAGTATTTTAGTATTTTAGTATTTTAGTATTTTAGTATTTTAGTATTTTAGTACTACACTTCGTGAAAGAACCCAATCCGAAGGCGTTCAGATTTCTGCTTCGTCAGAAGAGGAAAGATTTGTAAGTATTTTAGTATTTTAGTATTTTAGTATTTTAGTATTTTAGTATTTTAGTATTTTAGTATTTTAGTATTTTAGTATTTTAGTATTTTAGTATTTTAGTATTTTAGTATTTTAGTATTTTAGTATTTTAGTATTTTAGTATTTTAGTATTTTAGTATTTTAGTATTTTAGTATTTTAGTATTTTAGTATTTTAGTATTTTAGTATTTTAGTATTTTAGTATTTTAGTATTTTAGTATTTTAGTATTTTAGTATTTTAGTATTTTAGTATTTTAGTATTTTAGTATTTTAGTATTTTAGTATTTTAGTATTTTAGTATTTTAGTATTTTAGTATTTTAGTATTTTAGTATTTTAGTATTTTATTTTATTTACGATACATTGATGACGTAGATGCGCAGAACGAACGAATTTTCACTCGTACCCTTGTTTGCGCTATCTCGTATTCTTCATGGTCTACGCCGACACAATCTGTAACGAACGCTGGAAATCCACCACTGGATGCAGACTAACAAAACACTTCGTGGAAGAACCCAATCCGAAGGCGTTCAGATTTCTGCTTCGTCAGAAGAGGAAAGATTTGTAAGTATTTTAGTATTTTAGTATTTTAGTATTTTAGTATTTTAGTATTTTAGTATTTTAGTATTTTAGTATTTTAGTATTTTAGTATTTTAGTATTTTAGTATTTTAGTATTTTAGTATTTTAGTATTTTAGTATTTTAGTATTTTAGTATTTTAGTATTTTAGTATTTTAGTATTTTAGTATTTTAGTATTTTAGTATTTTAGTATTTTAGTATTTTAGTATTTTAGTATTTTAGTATTTTAGTATTTTAGTATTTTAGTATTTTAGTATTTTAGTATTTTAGTATTTTAGTATTTTAGTATTTTAGTATTTTAGTATTTTAGTATTTTAGTATTTTATTTTATTTACGATACATTGATGACGTAGATGCGCAGAACGAACGAATTTTCACTCGTACCCTTGTTTGCGCTATCTCGTATTCTTTGTTTCATGGTCTACGCCGACACAATCTGTAACGAACGCTGGAAATCCACCACTGGATGCAGACTAACAAAACACTTCGTGGAAGAACCCAATCCGAAGGCGTTCAGATTTCTGCTTCGTCAGAAGAGGAAAGATTTGTAAGTATTTTAGTATTTTAGTATTTTAGTATTTTAGTATTTTAGTATTTTAGTATTTTAGTATTTTAGTATTTTAGTATTTTAGTATTTTAGTATTTTAGTATTTTAGTATTTTAGTATTTTAGTATTTTAGTATTTTAGTATTTTAGTATTTTAGTATTTTAGTATTTTAGTATTTTAGTATTTTAGTATTTTAGTATTTTAGTATTTTAGTATTTTAGTATTTTAGTATTTTAGTATTTTAGTATTTTAGTATTTTAGTATTTTAGTATTTTAGTATTTTATTTTATTTACGATACATTGATGACGTAGATGCGCAGAACGAACGAATTTTCACTCGTACCCTTGTTTGCGCTATCTCGTATTCTTCATGGTCTACGCCGACACAATCTGTAACGAACGCTGGAAATCCACCACTGGATGCAGACTAACAAAACACTTCGTGGAAGAACCCAATCCGAAGGCGTTCAGATTTCTGCTTCGTCAGAAGAGGAAAGATTTGTAAGTATTTTAGTATTTTAGTATTTTAGTATTTTAGTATTTTAGTATTTTAGTATTTTAGTATTTAAGTATTTTAGTATTTTAGTATTTTAGTATTTTAGTATTTTAGTATTTTAGTATTTTAGTATTTTAGTATTTTAGTATTTTAGTATTTTAGTATTTTAGTATTTTAGTATTTTAGTATTTTAGTATTTTAGTATTTTAGTATTTTAGTATTTTAGTATTTTAGTATTTTAGTATTTTAGTATTTTAGTATTTTAGTATTTTAGTATTTTAGTATTTTAGTATTTTAGTATTTTAGTATTTTAGTATTTTAGTATTTTAGTATTTTAGTATTTTAGTATTTTAGTATTTTAGTATTTTAGTATTTTAGTATTTTAGTATTTTAGTATTTTAGTATTTTAGTATTTTAGTATTTTATTTTATTTACGATACATTGATGACGTAGATGCGCAGAACGAACGGATTTTCACTCGTACCCTTGTTTGCGCTATCTCGTATTCTTCATGGTCTACGCCGACACAATCTGTAACGAACGCTGGAAATCCACCACTGGATGCAGACTAACAAAACACTTCGTGGAAGAACCCAATCCGAAGGCGTTCAGATTTCTGCTTCGTCAGAAGAGGAAAGATTTGTAAGTATTTTATTATTTTATTATTTTAGTATTTTAGTATTTTAGTATTTTAGTATTTTAGTATTTTAGTATTTTAGTATTTTAGTATTTTAGTATTTTAGTATTTTAGTATTTTAGTATTTTAGTATTTTAGTATTTTAGTATTTTAGTATTTTAGTATTTTAGTATTTTAGTATTTTAGTATTTTAGTATTTTAGTATTTTAGTATTTTAGTATTTTAGTATTTTAGTATTTTAGTATTTTAGTATTTTAGTATTTTAGTATTTTAGTATTTTAGTATTTTAGTATTTTAGTATTTTAGTATTTTAGTATTTTAGTATTTTAGTATTTTAGTATTTTAGTATTTTAGTATTTTAGTATTTTAGTATTTTAGTATTTTAGTATTTTAGTATTTTAGTATTTTAGTATTTTAGTATTTTAGTATTTTAGTATTTTAGTATTTTATTTTATTTACGATACATTGATGACGTAGATGCGCAGAACGAACGAATTTTCACTCGTACCCTTGTTTGCGCTATCTCGTATTCTTTGTTTCATGGTCTACGCCGACACAATCTGTAACGAACGCTGGAAATCCACCACTGGATACCGACTAACAAAACACTTCGTGAAAGAACCCAATCCGAAGACGTTCAGATTTCTTCTTCGTCAGAAGAGGAAAGATTTGTAAGTATTTTAGTATTTTAGTATTTTAGTATTTTAGTATTTTAGTATTTTAGTATTTTAGTATTTTAGTATTTTAGTATTTTAGTATTTTAGTATTTTAGTATTTTAGTATTTTAGTATTTTAGTATTTTAGTATTTTAGTATTTTAGTATTTTAGTATTTTAGTATTTTAGTATTTTAGTATTTTAGTATTTTAGTATTTTAGTATTTTAGTATTTTAGTATTTTAGTATTTTAGTATTTTAGTATTTTAGTATTTTAGTATTTTATTTTATTTACGATACATTGATGACGTAGATGCCCAGAACGAACGAATTTTCACTCATACTCTTGTTTGCGCTATCTCGTATTCTTCATGGTCTACGCCGACACAATCTGTAACGAACGCTGGAAATCCAGCACTGGATTCCGACTAACAAAACACTTCGTGAAAAAACCCAATCCGAAGGCGTTCAGAATTCTTCTTCGTCAGAAGAGGAAAGATTTGTATTTTAGTATTTTAGTATTTTAGTATTTTAGTATTTTAGTATTTTAGTATTTTAGTATTTTAGTATTTTAGTATTTTAGTATTTTAGTATTTTAGTATTTTAGTATTTTAGTATTTTAGTATTTTAGTATTTTAGTATTTTAGTATTTTAGTATTTTAGTATTTTAGTATTTTAGTATTTTAGTATTTTAGTATTTTAGTATTTTAGTATTTTAGTATTTTAGTATTTTAGTATTTTAGTATTTTAGTATTTTAGTATTTTAGTACTACACTTCGTGAAAGAACCCAATCCGAAGGCGTTCAGATTTCTGCTTCGTCAGAAGAGGAAAGATTTGTAAGTATTTTAGTATTTTAGTATTTTAGTATTTTAGTATTTTAGTATTTTAGTATTTTAGTATTTTAGTATTTTAGTATTTTAGTATTTTAGTATTTTAGTATTTTAGTATTTTAGTATTTTAGTATTTTAGTATTTTAGTATTTTAGTATTTTAGTATTTTAGTATTTTAGTATTTTAGTATTTTAGTATTTTAGTATTTTAGTATTTTAGTATTTTAGTATTTTAGTATTTTAGTATTTTAGTATTTTAGTATTTTAGTATTTTAGTATTTTAGTATTTTAGTATTTTAGTATTTTAGTATTTTATTTTATTTACGATACATTGATGACGTAGATGCGCAGAACGAACGAATTTTCACTCGTACCCTTGTTTGCGCTATCTCGTATTCTTCATGGTCTACGCCGACACAATCTGTAACGAACGCTGGAAATCCACCACTGGATGCAGACTAACAAAACACTTCGTGGAAGAACCTAATCCGAAGGCGTTCAGATTTCTGCTTCGTCAGAAGAGGAAAGATTTGTAAGTATTTTAGTATTTTAGTATTTTAGTATTTTAGTATTTTAGTATTTTAGTATTTTAGTATTTTAGTATTTTAGTATTTTAGTATTTTAGTATTTTAGTATTTTAGTATTTTAGTATTTTAGTATTTTAGTATTTTAGTATTTTAGTATTTTAGTATTTTAGTATTTTAGTATTTTAGTATTTTAGTATTTTAGTATTTTAGTATTTTAGTATTTTAGTATTTTAGTATTTTAGTATTTTAGTATTTTAGTATTTTAGTATTTTAGTATTTTAGTATTTTAGTATTTTAGTATTTTAGTATTTTAGTATTTTAGTATTTTAGTATTTTATTTTATTTACGATACATTGATGACGTAGATGCGCAGAACGAACGAATTTTCACTCGTACCCTTGTTTGCGCTATCTCGTATTCTTCATGGTCTACGCCGACACAATCTGTAACGAACGCTGGAAATCCACCATTGGATGCAGACTAACAAAACACTTCGTGGAAGAACCCAATCCGAAGGCGTTCAGATTTCTGCTTCGTCAGAAGAGGAAAGATTTGTAAGTATTTTAGTATTTTAGTATTTTAGTATTTTAGTATTTTAGTATTTTAGTATTTTAGTATTTTAGTATTTTAGTATTTTAGTATTTTAGTATTTTAGTATTTTAGTATTTTAGTATTTTAGTATTTTAGTATTTTAGTATTTTAGTATTTTAGTATTTTAGTATTTTAGTATTTTAGTATTTTAGTATTTTAGTATTTTAGTATTTTAGTATTTTAGTATTTTAGTATTTTAGTATTTTAGTATTTTAGTATTTTAGTATTTTAGTATTTTAGTATTTTAGTATTTTAGTATTTTAGTATTTTAGTATTTTAGTATTTTAGTATTTTAGTATTTTAGTATTTTAGTATTTTAGTATTTTAGTATTTTAGTATTTTAGTATTTTAGTATTTTAGTATTTTAGTATTTTAGTATTTTAGTATTTTAGTATTTTAGTATTTTAGTATTTTATTTTATTTACGATACATTGATGACGTAGATGCCCAGAACGAACGAATTTTCACTCATACTCTTGTTTGCGCTATCTCGTATTCTTCATGGTCTACGCCGACACAATCTGTAACGAACGCTGGAAATCCACCACTGGATGCCGACTAACAAAACACTTCGTGAAAGAACCCAATCCGAAGGCGTTCAGAATTCTTCTTCGTCAGAAGAGGAAAGATTTGTATTTTAGTATTTTAGTATTTTAGTATTTTAGTATTTTAGTATTTTAGTATTTTAGTATTTTAGTATTTTAGTATTTTAGTATTTTAGTATTTTAGTATTTTAGTATTTTAGTATTTTAGTATTTTAGTATTTTAGTATTTTAGTATTTTAGTATTTTAGTATTTTAGTATTTTAGTATTTTAGTATTTTAGTATTTTAGTATTTTAGTATTTTAGTATTTTAGTATTTTAGTATTTTAGTATTTTAGTATTTTAGTATTTTAGTATTTTAGTATTTTAGTATTTTAGTACTACACTTCGTGAAAGAACCCAATCCGAAGGCGTTCAGATTTCTGCTTCGTCAGAAGAGGAAAGATTTGTAAGTATTTTAGTATTATAGTATTTTAGTATTTTAGTATTTTAGTATTTTAGTATTTTAGTATTTTAGTATTTTAGTATTTTAGTATTTTAGTATTTTAGTATTTTAGTATTTTAATATTTTCGTATTTTAATATTTTAGTATTTTAGTATTTTAGTATTTTAGTATTTTAGTATTTTAGTATTTTAGTATTTTAGTATTTTAGTATTTTAATATTTTCGTATTTTAATATTTTAGTATTTTAGTATTTTAGTATTTTAGTATTTTAGTATTTTAGTATTTTAGTATTTTAGTATTTTAGTATTTTAGTATTTTAGTATTTTAGTATTTTAGTATTTTAGTATTTTAGTATTTTAGTATTTTAGTATTTTAGTATTTTAGTATTTTAGTATTTTAGTATTTTAGTATTTTAGTATTTTAGTATTTTAGTATTTTAGTATTTTAGTATTTTAGTATTTTAGTATTTTAGTATTTTAGTATTTTAGTATTTTAGTATTTTAGTATTTTAGTATTTTAGTATTTTAGTATTTTAGTATTTTAGTATTTTAGTATTTTAGTATTTTAGTATTTTAGTATTTTAGTATTTTAGTATTTTAGTATTTTATTTTATTTACGATACATTGATGACGTAGATGCGCAGAACGAACGAATTTTCACTCGTACCCTTGTTTGCGCTATCTCGTATTCTTTGTTTCATGGTCTACGCCGACACAATCTGTAACGAACGCTGGAAATCCACCACTGGATGCCGACTAACAAAACACTTCGTGAAAGAACCCAATCCGAAGACGTTCAGATTTCTTCTTCGTCAGAAGAGGAAAGATTTGTAAGTATTTTAGTATTTTAGTATTTTAGTATTTTAGTATTTTAGTATTTTAGTATTTTAGTATTTTAGTATTTTAGTATTTTAGTATTTTAGTATTTTAGTATTTTAGTATTTTAGTATTTTAGTATTTTAGTATTTTAGTATTTTAGTATTTTAGTATTTTAGTATTTTAGTATTTTAGTATTTTAGTATTTTAGTATTTTAGTATTTTAGTATTTTAGTATTTTAGTATTTTAGTATTTTAGTATTTTAGTATTTTAGTATTTTAGTATTTTAGTATTTTAGTATTTTAGTATTTTGTATTTTAGTATTTTGTATTTTGTATTTTAGTATTTTAGTATTTTAGTATTTTAGTATTTTAGTATTTTAGTATTTTAGTATTTTAGTATTTTAGTATTTTAGTATTTTAGTATTTTAGTATTTTAGTATTTTAGTATTTTAGTATCTTAGTATCTTAGTATCTTAGTATCTTAGTATCTTAGTATCTTAGTATCTTAGTATCTTAGTATCTTAGTATCTTAGTATCTTAGTATCTTAGTATCTTAGTATCTTAGTATCTTAGTATCTTAGTATCTTAGTATCTTAGTATCTTAGTATCTTAGTATCTTAGTATCTTAGTATCTTAGTATCTTAGTATCTTAGTATCTTAGCATCTTAGTATCTTAGTATCTTAGTATCTTAGTATCTTAGTATCTTAGTATCTGAGTATCTTAGTATCTTAGTATCTTAGTATCTTAGTATCTTAGTATCTTAGTATCTTAGTATCTTAGTATCTTAGTATCTTAGTATCTTAGTATCTTAGTATCTTAGTATCTTAGTATCTTAGTATCTTAGTATCTTAGTATCTTAGTATCTTAGTATTTTAGTATCTTAGTATCTTAGTATCTTAATGTCTTAATATCTTAGAATCTTAGTATTTTATTTCGAATTGATCAAAATCAAAAAGCGTATTTTTTAAATAACACTTTTGTTACAGTTGGCAACAAAAACAGCTATTTGCTAAACATCGGGCCCAAAGTTGTTGCCTAGTGTTATTAATCCTAAAGTTTTTATCCACTCAAGTTCTTAAAACTATTTTTCATGTTTAATTTAAGTACAAATTTAGTTTATCACTTGATATTCTCAAATACGCCAATTTGAAGATAGTAGATTTGAAGATTCTGATTGCTCAGTACTGAATTCATACAAAAATTCGTCTATATTTTCCATTTCTCGTAGAGCAAGTTTGTAGTTCGCTTCGAGTTCTTTGTACTAACTATAATGAATTCCATCATTCTTTCTTTTAGTAATTCGCTTTCTTCTATTTCTTTTTCTATCGTGCTTTTTTTTTGGCTACATTCTTGATGTTAGTCGGTGTCTTAAAAAACGTACTTAAATACTCAAACTTTTTAAGTTTTGTATTTAATATTTAGCCATTTGCCGACTTCCAATATTTGCACTAATTTGCATTGAATTTTCATTCCAAGATCATTAGGAGAGTAGTTATTTGATGCAGCATAATAAACAGGGGACTGATTAGGCTGTACTTCCTAAAGACACCTTAACGAAATACTTGATCAGGCTATCAATTTATAGCTGATAGGAACCGTTAGCTAAAAAATCAGCTAAAGTGTATTGGACAAGGTATATTTAATCAGGTAGGTTAAACTCAGTTACAAACTTACTTATATTTTGTGCCGTCTATGCGTCTCATGTGTACTTACATGCACAGTGTCAATTTCCTGTTGGAGACACACATACACACTTGCACACATTTGCATGTGGGCTAGTGACGTTCTCATGAAACTGGAAATAAACCGCGGGCGAACCTACCTGGTTAAATGTACCTTGGTGTTAGTTAGCTATTCTCATTCGCTGATTTAATTGTACTTCTTTTTTTCGTATGTATGCCTTGTTGCACATTTTCACTTGCACATTTGAAATGTGCCGAAAAGATTTACAGATGATGACGGCGGCGACGGCCACCTCTAGCAGAGAGGTGCAACAGTTTTGGCCCCTTCGGCACTGAGAATGCTCTACACTGACACATAATTATGTACAAGTCCGGCAACAAAGCAAAACAACAGCAAGAACAACCTTGATAACTACTTAGTTAACAATTTCAACAATCAGTTTTGCTGCTTCTTCTTCTTAACTGGCCATAACAACCCGTTATCGGGTTACGGCCTGATGTAAATACATTCTTTCATTGGAATTGTGGTTTTACGTGGTGGGTCCCAAACTCTACGCACAACCCTTTTAAGGCCTACTGGTTTCGAAAGAACCCAGTGTCATTGTTAGTCGCCTCATACGACAAGCTTTGACCTGCTGAGGTGGTATTTTCTAACCCGCTCACCACACGGAGGAATTTTTTCCAGTTTTGCTGCTACCGTTTATAAATATCTTAATTAAAGGCTAATTAAAATTTTAATTACACATTTTAAACAATTTCATTTCAATTTTCAGCTCTGTTGATTTTTCCAACGTTTACCCTATGCGTAGGGAGTATGTGTACTAAGATTGTGCCATAATAATGTGTGCAACATATGGATGGAATTTCGTAAGAGTATTCGGCATAATAATATGAAATGGGCAGAGGAACTTTGATTTCGTTACACGAGTAAACTAATTTCGCGTATAGAATTTTTGAACAAAGTTTTGCTAGGAAAAGAAATGTCACCCATATGCTATATCCTTTATCCTACTTTGGTAATTTTTGATACTCTGAGATGTTAATAACGTTGCTCGTCTTGGAAGCCGTCAACAAATGGTTATGTCCATGTTTACGTATGTTTTGGGCAAGAAACGTGTCGCAGGAGCTTGCAAATGACGTCAACGACGATCCAAAATTGCTCGAATGGATCATAACTAATGACGAAAGGCTATCAGGTATTTGTCCAAAGGAAGCAGCTGGCAGACTCAAGACCGAAAGTCACGCCAAGTTCGGTCAAATGTGAAGGTTGTGTTCCCTGTTCTCTTCGATTACACTTTCATAACGGTCATTAGTTCGAACTTATGTTCCTTTTGCGTGAATCAATACGAAAAAAGCGCCCTTAATCGTAGCAAAACAATTCATCGGATCAATTTTCCATCACGAGTTGCAATATCTGCTCACACATCGTTGTTTGTTTGTGATTTTTTGGCCGTTGCCAACGTATTCAATGGACTTGGGCCCTTGTGATGTATTCCTGCTACCAAAACTGAGAAGACTCATGAAAGGAGGAGATACAGGCGGTATCTGAAAAGCGCATATCACAGTGGATTCGAAATTTGGAAAGAGCGTTGACGCAAGTTACGATTCATTTTGAAGGGGACAAAATAGATATTCATGAAGAAATAAATATTTTTCGCAAAATATGTATATAAAAGTCAACGTATATCGCTCCTTTTCGTATATCTATATATAAATTCCGTAAGCAAGAAATTTCAGTGTGATAACTATACCATTCGGAGGATAAAATGCTTGCGGGTTGCAGAATATTTTATAGTATATAATAGTTAAGTTAGTCGGATAAAAATGGATTTAAAATAAAAAATGTGTTCTGTATACGTTAGAGAAAACAACAACAATAAAGAATATACACCGTTGTTATTTTGTTTTTTCTTTGCTACTCATCGTAATCAGCAACGGTCCAAATTCAAAACCCCCACTATATTGTGATTAAGATAATGCATTTTTTGGAGTAATCACAATACATTTAGCCATCACCTGACCAATATGGGCCCGGTTGATGACCTAAATTGCACAGCCTGTCTTGAAGAAGCTGACTCCACGGAGCACTTGCGGTATTACTGTCCGGCCTTTGCAAGTACACAGATGCGCATTTTAGGAAGCGATACACTCAACATGAGCGAGGTGTATACTTTCCCTTTACGTTGTCTTCACGACTTCCTACAGGAGTCGAACTACTCTGTTTTCGTAAACTTTCTTCTATTCCAACTGTCCTTTCTCTTTTTTAACTTTCACTGTCGGGCATGGTTCAACGGGCAAGGCAGTCTAAGTGCTAGGGATGGTTCAATCGTTTCTGATGAGCACTCGCACACACCACAAATCTAATTTAATCCAAGGTGCAAGTTGAAGAAATACCTTTTGTTTCACAAATAGCTTAACCCTAAAGTGCCCAGTTCTGCCTTTAGACAGACTTCACGAAAATAGCCCTAATAAAACAATACAAATTGTTTTTTCAGAAACGGGGAATCACTGAATTTAAATTGTGTGATGACTGCATGTGTGTTTGTATGTAGAAGTTAGCGATTGCTCATTAATTTTAAAGTCAAATCAGACGCGGCTGATTTAAGCTTATTTTCGAATACCTGCATCAACGAATGAATTCTGAATTCGACAGATATTATTTTCAATGCATTCAAAATGAATACACTAAATGATTTGGATGCATATGCTACAGTCGCTGCCGATCAGCATCGACCTAATCAAAATTGAGGATAGTGTCTCGACTGCATAAGTTATTTTTTTTATTAATTGGACACTGATTGTTCTATATTCAAATTCACTATTGAGCTGGCAATTTCCGGGTTGATACTTGTCTCTGTCTCAACTAAGCTGACGAACAACCTTCACGTGGTGTCCCATTGTTAGCTTCCCTTACAACCACCCCCGTTCAAACGTGCAACGTCTACTACAGCGGAGAACGTTATTGGTTACCAATGTCCAATACCGAAAAACCAATGGTACGATCTAGAGCAGGGGTCGGCGGCGCCAGCATAGACGTCGGCAGAATTTCATGAATTGCAATGCTATTTTTATGTCAGCAGGAAAAAGTTTTCAATGTGTTGAACATTTACTATGAACGAGCTTTAATCTCTCTCGTGGCTAGCTGCGTCGGCAGCGGCCGAGCAGAACTAGTTGTGAGCAATTAAAAAATAAAATACTCTTCTTGCCAGAGAATATTAAAAATGCAATGACTTAAGACAAAAATTAAAAAGATGCGCAATCGGTTTGACAAAGTGTTTTTCATAAAGCTACCTAGCAGAAAGAAGCTTTGGAAAGCTTTATTCTGCCAGCGCTCTGCAAATCATATACCAATATTTTTGCAGTTGCCAATGTCAACTTTCTGCCGACCCCTGATCTAGAGTGTCACGAAGCCATTGCTGTGAAGAGCGCTAGCTATACAAACCCTCGGCTGTCGGCTGCTGCGTGATCTGTGCCAGACCAGTAACAAGTGATGAGGAAGATGGAGAGTAGGAAAAGCGCGAGCAAAAGACGTTCGAGATGCGCGACAAGCAGGAATGAAGGTAGGAAGCTTTTACAAAAAGTTCAAGCGTGTCGCTGAAGGGTTTAGTTCCAGTGCGTTTTTTTGTAGAGATGCCGATGGAAATCTCGTAGTAGGTGCACAGGATGCACTACGGTTATTGATTAACTTCTTCGGCTTATTATCTGACTGCAGAATATTTCAACACTGGCAGCAATGAGTAAGCAAGGTGCACGCACCATCTCTTTTGCAGAATATGGCTAGAAGAGTGCATGCTCGATGATTGGATACTTGGTGTACTCTGCCTTGTCCTAAAGAAGAATGAAACCACCGAGTGCGCTTACCTCCGTGGTTACAGTATTCTTTAAATTGCATATAATGCCACTCGCGAAAGAACCAATTGGACTTGAACTGTTCGGGCCCTAATAAGTCGATCATTGACCAGATATTCATACTACGCCAAAACCTGGAAAAAAGCCACGAATACCAAATCGACATCTACCAGCCCGTTGAGGGATTGGGTATATGCAGCACTGTCTGAGTGTGGTATCCTTACAAAGTTGGTGTGACTGTGCAGAATGACGTTGAGCAAGAGGTGCAATACCTTTTGATACCAAGAGAGGCTTCAGACAAGACAATGCCCTCTCCTGCAACCTCTTCAACTTTGATGAAGATTGTGTGGCGAAAAGCCGAAGTACATCGATACTGGACAATATTGAACTATAAAAGTGTATAGTTGCTGGCATACGCAGATAATATCGGTATCATTTTATAGAAAGAATATCTGCAAGGGTGGATCTGGTTGTAATTTAGAGCAAGCCACTTTTACTCTTCGTGTAGAGAATAAAATACTTTTGATGCTGTCAAGGATTTCGTCTATCTTGTCACCAGCGTCTGATGAATGAAGAATGATGTCTTGCCCTTGCCCATAAATGTCGGTCTCAGTAGAATAATGACACTCTATAAAACGCTAATTCTTCCCGTTTTGCTTGATGGAGGTGAAGCATGTGTGACGACGCGGTTGGAGAAAATGCCCTTTCATAAAATATTTGACGCTCTACGCTTTGGCAATGACTTCCGCATTCGATTGAATTACAAACTCTATGAGCTCCGGGTATTTGGCTGAACAAATAAAATTGGGACTCGTTTTGTCACAGATGATGGAATGGATATTCGAAATTTTTTGACATTATGTTCTTTATCTTAGGCTTGATAAATGTAATTAATATATATAAGTGGCTGAATTCCTGTTTTTAATTGGTTCTTTCAAATTTCGTAAGATCGACCATTATCGTATTTTGTACGCTTACGGATCGCTCCGACAAAAAATACATATGTAGGTTGCAAGTCTGAAACTCTGGGCCTTAGTACAAAGGGTAAAGTAAAGTTCTCTTTCATAAGCATAAATCAACTTTAAAACCAAACATTTCATGCATTTCCAAATTCGCGGGAATATTTTTAGTTTTATCAGTAAAACTGAACTAATTGTCGAATCGAAAAAACGGACCGCAAATTCTTTCATTTTGGTTCCAAAAAAGGCTTAATATGACTAAAAGAAGAGCAAAAACATAAAATATTTGTGAAAAAAATCAACTTTGTGGTTGATTTATGTAATGTGACTGTTTATTTATTCAGAAAGTTGGAAATCATGAATGATGAAAACTTCGTGACATACATAGATATATACACATACAAACACACACCTACGCATGTCCTCACGAGAGTGTGTGTGTGTGTGTGTGTGTGTGTGTGTGTGTGTGTGTGTGTGTGTGTGAGTGTGTGCATTTCAGTTGTGCAAATTAAATGAGTTGTTTTTACTGTCGTGTCCATTAGCGTTAAGCGGCTTGCAAAGGGCCACAATCCCGAAGCTAACCAGAAACACATATAGATGTGTACTCATATAAATTCTTGTAAATGTTGAAGGTATGTATGTGTTTATATTTATGTGGAAACATCGTTGAATATTATGAACTACAGTTTCAGTGTTATGGCCAATAATCCAAGCAGCTTATGCAGTATTGCAGTTAGTATATATATACTCTATACCCAAATGTTGAGCAAATAATTAAGAGACGATTGAGTTTAAAGTATCGAGCAGCAACTCCAATTTGTGAACACTAACCTACAAACTATACGAAAAAAATTACATTTGGTGGCAAATGTTGCAGGGTATATCTTAGTTGGTACTCGCCAACTACAGACAACCCACTTATGTTATGCTAAAATGATGTTTACAGAGCATTCTGTCTTGTCTTTACTTGTTTAGTATATGTTCTAAAGCATTTTTGCTTTATATTATTGTATATATGTATGTACTTGCATTCACATGAAGCTCGCTCGCAGTTTCGAAATTTCTGTTTAACACTTTTAACGTAATGCTCAAACAGCATTATGAGTATAATATACTTACTTAAAGGTAAGTACATACAAAAATAATGAGTATATTTACTGCAAAGTAAGTATCTCTTTGCTTAGTTGCTTGCTTTTACTTACTTTACTCACTTTTCAAATGGTAATTATATAGCTCATTGCCAAGGGCTTAAGTCAAGTTACTTTAATGTGCAAAAGTTTACTCAGCTTAACGCTCAAAACGTGAGTTCAAGAATGTTCCATATAGTACATTGGCCATGCAAACAAATATAGCCCTTTATTTGGCGTTGGCTCCATTATTTTTGCAAACTTTGGCCGAAAATTAGCTTTTAAAATAGTGGTAAAATTAACTATCAAAACTTTCATATTTCGAGAAGTGCATATTTTAATTTACCTTTTTTTTAAGAAAACAATCACTACAGCAAAGTTTTTGCGTGGTGAAGCGCTCAATTACACAACACACATGTTGAAACGCGTGACGCTTGACGCTCTTGTAAATTCAAAGCAGGTGCCGAAGCATGATATATTCCACTAAAATTAGACATGCTCCCATAGATCAAATTGAAAATTTAGGGACACGCTGAAACTTTGCAGGCAGTTCCTAGCATAAGAGACTAGCTTAAATCCAACTTTTCGACCTCCGCCTTGCAGAAGGGGTATTACGGAGGGGTTTGATTTTTGTAAGGTTAACTTTGTAGTAAATCAAATTCGCAACAGCTTTTACCTTTTTTTCATAACTGTATTATTTTGTTTATAACAATTGTTGAAATTTTTTCACTTTTCAACCGATTTAAGACGGGAAAACTGTATGGGAAAATTGTTGCTGAGTAAATTTAGCCGTCTGAGCCATTTTTTCATAGCTTTTGTACTTTTGCTGAGCACTCCAGGAATTTCACCCGCGAGGACTGTGTGTTTTGGTGTTTTTGGTGGGGATTTTGCGGGCAGCGTTAAGTCCTGTCCTTGAGCCCTATAGAAAACGCGACGCCTGGAATGAGACTGAGATGAGGCTTTGCCCATCTAAAAAACAGACGATATTATTGTCATAACATGTTATATAAATAACATATGTAATTTCGGTGGGCTGCCGAAAAGCTCGACTGATATGCACACCAATATACAAGAAGTTATAAATGCCTCATCCCAATGCTCTTCCACTTTTTCATCGAGAAAAAAAAACCTCATGACTCATCGAAACAAACAACCTCACGACTGTTTCCAAGCCACACTTGTACTGAGTGGTAGATTCTTAAATTGCGTTTTTTTGGCTGCTCCTGTGATCGGGGTAAATGTCGCAAAGTTAAATTTTTTCCTACCAATTTTTAAAAGGCGCTTATACATTAATTTAATCCGTGATCTTCGGCTGAAGACTCGCGCTCGCGATTAAAATACTGCGTACAAGGTCAAAGATCAGGATTGCTTGTCAAAACTGGAATTATTTTTTCCTTTAACACGGTGAAGTGTCGAATCCGCTGAATGCGTGGATGAAAGGATGTATATTGCAAGTGTCATTCCGTGTTTAAATGCCGCCAGCAAGAATATTTCTTGCGGACTTCGGTCTTTATTGTATTTTTGGCGGGAAGTAAACCAGTGAGTAAAACGAGCAAGTAGATTTTGTCTCCAACTACAAAAACTGAAACATTTGAAATAGCTATCAGGATGGCTGTCTCAACAATAACAGTGTCTGCATCCTTTTTTGCAGTTGAAGACTCGCCAAACGAATGTCTACGGCGCGCTGCTGCATATCTCATCGCCACCTCATTAACAACTCCGTTTTTTAACAAATTGTAGTATTAATGGATAATATTATACACAATTTAAGTGGTTATTCGGAAATGTCTATGTCCATCCCTAAAAAAAACACCAAAACACATAGTTCCCGCGGTTGAAATTTCTTTAGCGCAGTGCAGTTTTTTCAACTTAAATCGGTGGAAAAGTGAAAAAAAAATTACAAAATTGTTATAAACAAAATAATATAGTTCTGAAAAGGTAAAGTGTCTTTGATCTACATATGTTTATAAGAATACTGAAGCTATGATTAAAAAAGTAATTTTTGCCCTCTTAATAACCAACTTCCCAATAGGAAAACTTTCCAATTGACTCTTCCCAATAAGAAAATCCTTACAGTCATATTCGACTTATGAAAAGACATATATGAGTAGATACTATTGTTCTCATTTCAACGAATGCTGGATTTAGTGCTAATGGGGTAAAAAGGGTACAGGGTATTCCAATGTCGGGCACCATCGCGACTGTCTGCATTAAATTTTTGTAATTACCTAAAATCGTAACAGGTAGTTTCGTAGAATTGGGTAGACCTTTTTTTTAAATGAAACCAGACAGTTGAATGAGAGCCTACTTTATGCACCATTTCTCTGCTCTTGTCTTAAATCGAATTTCTCTAAAAATAACTTCAAATATTTTATAATTTTATCATTGTACAATTTTGTGAAACTATGTGCAGCCGATTGCGTCGTCTACTCAATCCTGGCGTGTCCATGAGCCAGGATTTGAAGACTAAAATGGCAGCCTATGAAGTCAAGTGCGGTGAGTGGTCCAATATGGATCGTGAATTAAAAAGTCTGCGTAAGGAGCTACATGAAATTGAGGATTCATTGGCTGAAGCCTTCGCAGAAAATCAGTTACAGTCGACCTTGAAGAAACGCCCAGATCGCATGTACACTGAGAAGCAGATGAAACAAATTCATAGGAATCATGTGAATAGCTTGTTAAACAAGATATCCGTTCAATTTGAACGCAAAATATTATTAGAAGCGGATATGTTTAAGCTGAAGGGGACCATAGAAAGGATGATTGCTGCGGCGAACACGAAGAGATGGGTTTAGCTAGGAAGTACATGTGGTCTTCAAGCAACACGATACACCTAAAGATGTTACAAAGCGAAACAACTTCAAGGACGAAAGTTGAAAGATCTTCAAACTTTATTCTTGGCGTTTTAATTAGTGTTACGATTTCATTTACTGGTACTCTGGAATTAAATTCTTTTCTTATGTTCTAAAATTACTTGCAATGTTTCTATATCTCTAATAAACGGACTTGACTGAAATGATGTTTATTTTGGATATTAAATAAATCGCAAGATTGCATTAATAACATATCATGGATCTTCCCAAGGATAGCTACGAAAAGTCCAATATGACGTTGTCCAAAATATTGAACTTTTATCGTTTAGGCCACGGTATATAAAGCTGGAAAGTGCTTGTTGGTAGCAAGTGAGCTGATGAGAAGCCGTACAGGGAGCGGAGCCCAGTAGTGCTGAAGCAAATGGCTAATGAACTGCACTCAAAACCTAAAGAATGTTATTAAACATGCAAAACATCGACATTTTTGCGTAGATCTACAACAAATAATTACATCAACCTAATAACAGCAGGCATGCGCTTCCTTTCGCTCTCACTACTAGCACACCACACAAAAACAAACGTGCAACCTTCTCTCTCTCCAATGGACGCTGCGTACACATCACACTCAAGTACCCCCATAGGCTTGCCGTTTCATGCGGTTTGAAGAATTACTGTTTCTCTCTCTCTCTTTCTGGCTAGGGACATCCTAGAAGACGCCTGAAACGATTACGCTCTATTGATGTTAAACAAACTGCAAGGCGTCGCTTTAGGGGGCTGGGGAACATGTTTGAAAAATATTTTCAAAATACTTTCGAAAATTTCTAATGACTTCTTGCTCTAAGTTATAGCAGTGTTAACCAACTTTCCAAGGTCACACAAAAAGACAGTATGTTCAGTTTATGTCGAGTTATTAGCAAAAACTAAGAGTTTTCGGTACAAGAATTAACCTACCAATGATATAAAATACATTTTAGTTTTGCTGTTCGGACCATCATCTTGCAATTAAAGATTGATGTGGAACAATTGTACTTTTTGGCCATAAAAGAACAGAGTTTTGAGTACGGTTATATGCCTATTTTGATACCTACATATATGTTTATAAAAATGAATCCAAAAATGTGTCTGTGGCCGATGTTACGATAAACGGCTTAGCGAAACGTAAATCGCGTTGCTTCATTTTATAGTTCTTAAAATGAGAATGGTTCTTACCAAAAAAAATTAAGAAAATAGTTTCATCGTTAGACTACAAAAAATGTCACAAAATCTCAATGCACATCTTATGTTAATATATAAAAAATTTTAACAAAAGGCTTGTTGCTCCATTTTTCATGGAGAATCCTCGCTTAACGTCGATCATGGTCAGTGAATGTAACACCAGACTTAACATAAGTTCAGATCGTAACAAATTCAGTCTATAGTGGGTTCCTAGACACCGAAGTATCCAGGGCAATGTAATAACAGATGAGATGATGGCAAAACAAAGGCTTGGCGTCACAGGGCCTTAGACAAACATTCTTATTAGCGTGGCAGAATTGGTTGTATCGAAACGCTGAAAATCCACCGCTAGATGCCGCGTAGCAAAACACATTGTGAAAGAACACAATCAAAGGTGTCCACATATCTTCTTCGTCAGAAGAGGTAAGATCTGCGACCCCTAGTTGGCCAGCAGCTGTCCACTATGCCCCTTAAGACGAGACAACTTGCGCGGCCTGTCTTGAAGAAACTGACTCTACGGAATACTTTCTAGGTCACTGTTAGATTGCTTATTTTGGGAAGTGATACACTCAACATGAGCGAGATATGTACTTTCCCCTTACGCATTCATCACAATTTTGTTCCGGAGTCGGGAATATTGTGGCAATAGGGCACCTCTATGCAAGCGCACTCTGTTTTTGAACTCTTTGTTTCATTTCAACTGTACCTTCTCTCTCTTAACAACATCTATCGGACATAGCATATTGGACTGCCTGAGTGCTAGGGATGTGTCAAGCTTCTCTGATGTGCCATTTCACCCATCACAAATCTAATCTAAAATAAGTTGATTTTTGGCGATGAAGCAAACTTGCTTCTACCCAAAGATTGTTAAATATATAGTGAGCGGGTTAGAGAATACCACCTCAGCAGGTCAAAGCTTGTCGTATGAGGCGACTAACAATGACACTGGGTTCTTTCGAGACCAGTAGAGCCACCTCAGGCCTTAAAAGGGTTGTGCGTAAGGCCTGGGACCCACCACGTAAAACCATAGTTCCAATGAAAAACTGTATTTACATCAGGCCGTAACTCAATAACGGGTTGTTATGGCCAGTTAGGAAAAAGAAGAATCTAGTATGCTAATATATAGGTTGACTAAAAGCGAATACCAAGTCGGCAGCCCGTTGAAGAATCGCTTATATGCCGCATTGTCTGAGTTGTGAGAGTGTGCTAAGGCGGTGTAATTGAGAGCAAGACACTTCTACTCTTCGAGTAGAGAGACGAGGCGGTTGCAGTCTCTGACTGATCAGTACCGTTAAGTCGGAGATGCACCGTACTCTATACCAATTGGTTTTTACTAGAGAGCGCCTACTGTAATACCTTTTTGAAGCTGAGTAGATTTAATGTCCTTGTCCAGGTGTTTTCCTTTGGTGGCCTCAATTCACAATTTCGGAATATTTTTGTGCAGTTCGTTGACTGCATTTAATTAAGGAAAATGCAATTTCGATGTTGTCATGTTAAAATGTGTTTATGTGTGCACGCACTCACACACACACACACATGTCTTAAAATAAACAGAATACTTTTGTTTGCACCTGTAAATTGCCAAATGCAATTCTACTATATAGCAATAGCCTTAGCAATTGCATACACAATAACAACAACAACTCTGCAAAATAAACAGTAACAGCTGCCATAACAGCAGAAACTAATTTATTATCATCAATTATAAGTGAAATCTCATGATTGATATTACGTATACGTAGCTGCACTGGCAGAAACTGCATTCAATTACTTACGATCTATTTACTTCGCGAAAGTTTTGCTCTTTTGTGCCTTGTACTGACGTGCCACCAAACTCTTTTGGAAACTTTTTAATGCGTTTTCATGAAAACTTTTGCACGGTATTTGCTGCTCTCACTTTCGGTTTCGCATTCACCGTTTACTCTATGTTTTTCCTTTCAAGTTTGGTTGACCTTTTTTACTCACTGTTTTCGGTTTCAATTTGCTGCAGTCAACTGCTCCGTAAACCAATTTTATCATAACAAGCTTATGGCAAAAGACGGAACTGTCTAAGCGGCTTTGTTGGCAAGCGAATTCAACTTGCCAGACGCCAGTTGGCCATTGAAAAACATCTTTTATTGTATTCTTTTAAATGCTATTTCATTCAATTATACTTCTTACTTCGGCGCATATAAATAGGCCACAAAACATTTAAAAGGAAGCGTCGCGCAGTAAAGTTGTATAGCAACTCAGATGGGAACATAAGTGGTGCAGCAATTGCAATTGGCGGTATGGTTTAAGTAGACGATCTCTGTAGATTTTATAGCGATTCAAGCGAAGATTTATGAGTTTTACTGGCTTTTTGTGTGTTTACAAGTCTTCCTTAAGATGTAGTCAGAGTTGGCCACTCTTTCGATGCTTTCCCATAAGTTCTGTGGGTTGTTGGGCTTCTTACTGCTTTAGCGTTATCTTAACATCCCATCTTTGACGCACAATTACGGTGGGCCAACGCTAACTACACAAGCGACATTAGCGTATCGCGCACATCATAACTAAAAATGTTACGAAATCATTTCTTACTCTTTGTTTATCTGCTTACTTCTCCAGGCGTCTTATGAGATCTTTCTTTGGGAGTTTTTCACGATGGAAGATTGTGCATCAACTTGGTTATGCAAGATATAGCAATCAGGGTGCTTGAGCTTGTCCATTGGTCCAGAACCTTTCATTTTACTATTTCGATGTCTCTCAAACAGCGGCTGCAATTAAATTAAGTCCTTCCAGATTGGTGAAATGTCACACTATGCGACGCTGAGCTTGTGAATGACTTCTACAGCGGTGCAGCAGGCGCAATCGTCCGTGACTCCGCGACTAATGCGACGCTAACGGCATTAAGCAGCGGAAGCGGAAATGTCAATAACGCAAATGTTAACGTTACCAGCCCTGTTACAGTTACTGCTTCCACTGCCACTACCATTTCGGCTGCCAGACCAGTGGCATCAGTTTCTTTCAGCAGCTCAGTGCGCGACCAGCATCCATCCACATGCGCCTCATCATCCGGTGCCAGTCATCTGCGGAAGTAGTGGAACCAGTGAATATGTATCGTTAATAACACCCTGAAGCTTAGTTGTACGTTTAAAATTACCCTATGAAGCAGATATTTACACATTTAGTTCAAACAAATTGTATTTTAAATATGTTTAAGCTCGAAAGTTCGACACTATTGCAGGCAAAAGTCGAAAAGAGTTGCAAAGTGACTTTACACTCAGATTTAAAGGCTTCTTCTTTTCTAGGACAAGTTGACTGTTTCAGTATCCATGAAGATTATGTTCTGCCACGTCCCTTCTGCCCTTTTACACTTTATGTATAATAATATAGAGTATAAAAATTTGATGCAGACAGTCCCAGACCAGACAGTCTCCGACAGTGGAATACCCTGTAATCTTTTTTCCCATGAAAATCTAATTTTCGTATCAAACCGTTGCTATGGGCTATGGACGTAATAACGGTAACTGAACTGCGGGGTTAGGGGATATAATACAGAAAATGGCCAACATTGTTTGGTTTATAAGCCTATCATGAGTCTACATACCAAATTTGGTGGCTCTACCTTAAATATTAACATTTCTATAAAAAGTGAAACTTTGTTGCAATTTATAGGAGAAGGGGCCTTAAATTGACACATAATTACCGATATCTTCTTAAGTTCCTGCCTCCACAGTAATAGTGTGTATAACTGTTCCAAGTTTCAATTGCATAGATTTTAGGGTGTAGGCTAAAACCACGAAAATCTGTTTTGGTGGGAGAGGATAAGGGAGTAAAATGCGCATCGTTTGGTAAAAAAATTGTTGCTTTAACTCTTGTAGTCTCCGAGAATGGCGCGTCAACACGGACGTGACTCGACTATTGCTACTGATCAATTTTGCTCAAAGAACTTATGGTATGCCACGCGCCCTTCTGCCTGTTACATACATTGCAAATATCTATAATACCCTTTTACACTTTATGTACAGGGTATAAAAAGTGTCGTCATCTGGGGACGGGACATACTCCTAGGGATTCCTATGCGTTTGACGCGCTGAATTCGAATCCGCTATCAAAATTTGCACAACCTGTTTGGGTTCATACCTAACCTAAAAAAAATAGCTCAAAATCACAGTTGTAAGTGGGGAAATTTTGTTTTCTTCTGTATCTTATCTTTCTAGCATGAATGGATTTCGCCTAAGTTTTATTCCTTTCATATTTGATTCTCATGGAAGCATTCAGCAAGGACTTCATCCATTCTACCCTGATATTATTGTTCTGTCACTTTAACATTATGATGCAATCTGTCTTCTTATTCTTCACTATACATACCCACATTTTTATGAAATCTGTCCAATTGTTCATCAAGCAAATTGGAAATTTTATTTTCTTCTTCTTGACTGGCCATAACAACCCGTTACCTGGTTACGGCCTGATGTAAAGCTGCCCTCCAGGCGTCTCTGCATTTAGCGCACCTTCTCCAATTGGTGATACCAAAGGCAGCTACTATACTCTCTACTTGGTCTTTCCAACGTAGACAAGATCTGCCCCTTCGTCGCCGATTTCTCGCAGAAGCTTCATCATCTATCCGCACAACATGACCTAGCCAGCAAA
Organism: Chymomyza caudatula; assembly: GCA_035041775.1. Classification (NCBI taxonomy): domain Eukaryota; kingdom Metazoa; phylum Arthropoda; class Insecta; order Diptera; family Drosophilidae; genus Chymomyza; species Chymomyza caudatula. Next base: position 1,279,715 of record JAWNKW010000148.1, read on the forward strand.
GCCGCTGGATTTCAATTCGCTTGAATGTGTCAATATCATCGTAGAGCTCATAGCGTTCATTATTTCATCAGATGCTGTAGTCGTTGCCAATGCGTAGAGGGCCAAAGATCCTACGGACTACTTTCCGCTCAAACACACCAAGGGAATTTTCATCAGACTGCGTCAGCTCATTTGCCTGCTGAGACGAGACCAAAGTAACATCTGGGCAGGAAACATCCTCCGCTTGATGTCCATGCTGACATCGTTTTTCATTGTGACGGTGGTGACAAGGTAGACGAAATCCTACCTAAAGAGTCCAACCGCTGTGTAACTCTGCTCGTAGAAAGCATGTACTTCGTCTTGCTCTCATTTACAAGCAGACCCAACTCGGCTTGGATACGTCGTTGCACTTGAGAATAAGCTGTGTTTCTTTAAGAGTTCGGGTAAGACATTGTGTTGAATGCCAAGTTGGAGGTAGGCGCATGAACCGTGGACATTTTTGGAATGTCTTTATCAACGGTTCCCCCAGCACAGGCATAACAATGATTACGTCCATGGTTAAAGAATCCTTAAAAGCTATACAATTTAAACAAGTGTACGCAACAGGCTCTACAATTTATAGGGTCAGGGCCAGGGCCAGGGCCAGGAATTGCTCAATGGTGGTTCTACGCCAAGCAATGGTCATGCCAGGAACCGCTAATGTGGAGACACCAATTGTAATAGGGACATGGTATTATCTGACCTTGCAAAGTTGGCATTGCCGCAAAACTTCGAAAAAAAAAAATTAAAATACTGAATGCATGTCAGTGAGAAGTATGAAAGTAGTGAACATATACAGTAAGTGGAGGTTTCTTTATTTAAGATATATGGCATAGGGGCACAATGTCGATACAATTGATCAGTACTTTTATTATTTTGTACCAGTACGAAAAATATAGAAAATGCTCTAATCGGGTTCAGGTCAATGCGCCTTCAATTATGACTTATAAAATATACTTCAGATAAAGAACCACCAGGATTATTCGCTGCTTGACTTTGTAATTGCTTAATGTGTGATGTATAGTGTATTGGAAGTCCCGTTAAATACTCGTAAAACAAAATATAACATAAACAAAACTGGCCGCATTTGGGTTATGCGCTTCCTACTTTCCAGCCGCCATCTCGTTCGCTGCAGCAATCTCCTTTTCGATAATACTCTTTTCCTTGAGCATATCAGCTTCCAAGACAATTTTGCGCTCAAATTGATTGGTAATCTTCAATATCAAGCGACCCATTTGACGCTTATGGATTTGCTGCATCTCTTGCACAGAGGGCAAGCGATCCTTTTGTTTCTTCAAGGTCAACTGAAGCTCCTCCTCGGCAAAAGCTTCAGCCAATGCATCCTCCATAGCTTCCTTCTGTTTATGCAGCTTTTTCAAGGCACCATCCACCTCGGACCACTCACGATGCTTGGCCTCATAGGCGGTAACCTTATTCTTAAGTTCCTGGCTCATGGGCAGGCCAGGAGTGAGCATACGGCTAAAGCGCTGAAACATGGTTCCACAAAAGTATTTGTATTTATTTGTGAAAAATATATTTTAGTTTATCGGAGCAATTTTGGTGTAAAGCAAAAGCAGTATATATTGCTTATTGAAAGCTTTTATTAAACTATCAGGCATGTTTTCAAATGCTCACTCAGTTCTAAGAAACTACTTATAACGTTTTTTTTTTGTTTTATTGCTATCAGTTAAATTGCGACCAAAGCGGTATAGAGTATCAGACCAAAAGCAGTGCTAGTAGCCATTTATAGAAGTATAGTAACGCACTGTTTTACTCCCATTGCGTGGTAGGTGCTCGTCAGTCGAATGTATTCGTATTGAAGTCTGCTGTGCCGATACCGAATCGGGAAAAAGCTTTAGGTGAAATTGTGTCCTCTGGCGTGGGATAAAGGATGACTCATTTCTTAAAATATCTTAGTAGGACAACAAAAAATAGACAAATGGAAAGATGTCGGTCAGATTAAGGGAAACGAATTTTTTTGAAATTGAATGTGCAAAGAACGAGGGCGTCATGCAGGAGTGCATATGCCAGGCGGCACATGTTTTGTTCCATTTTTTGAGTGTTTCACGTTTATGATCCGCGGCAGAAAAGTAAGCTGAGTGGCAGGAACAAAATCTGTGACATTTTTTCAAAATTCTTCAGTGAACGGGTGCCCGTAGACCTGGGAACGAATATCTTCGACCACGATATCTGCAGCTTCTTCAACAACGCGCAACCTTTCTTCTGTGAGATATAATTTACGACGTTTGTACCGAAATTGATGCGAAGTTTTTAACCCGAATTATGGAAAATAGGTACTATTTTTTCTTTGGAAGCATGCTATATGTTCATTGATTCAGAAATGGGATGGCTGGATGGGATAATCACTCCTGATTTGATCCGAAAAATGAAAAACCACGCCTTATTTTTGACCTTCAACATGCAGTTATGATTGATTGAATTAGCTTATGAACTAGGAAAACCTGTGATTGGATAGATAATTTAATTTCGGATACAAAAACTCGGTTTAAGATTCAGGACGTGCCCTCAAACCAACCTTTGAAGTTTCATGAAAAGGTCCTGCGAAAAAGGTCTTCAATATGGATGTGGAACGGAAGGAAGAGGCAGAGGAAGAGAAAGTGGAAGTGCAAGAGGAAGATTAAGATCTAGATGAAGATGTAGATGTAGATGTAGATGTAGATTTAGTTTTAGTTTTAGATTTAGATTTAGATTTAGATTTAGATTTAGATTTAGATTTAGCTTTAGATTTAGATTTAGATTTAGATTTAGATTTAGATTTAGATTTAGCTTTAGCTTTAGCTTTAGATTTAGATTTAGATTTAGATTTAGATTTAGATTTAGATTTAGATTTAGATTTAGATTTAGATTTAGATTTAGATTTAGATTTAGATTTAGATTAAGATTTAGATTAAGATTAAGATTAAGATTTAGATTTAGATTTAGATTTAGATTTAGATTTAGATTTAGATTTAGATTTAGATTTAGATTTAGATTTAGATTTATATGTAGATGTAGATGTAGATGAAGTTGAAGATGAAAGTGAAGATGAAGACGAAGATGAAGTGGAAGAAGAGAGAGGTAATAGGAAGAGGAATAAGAGGGAGAAGAGGAGGTTTAAGCAGGCTAACGGGACGAGAATATATGTTACAATATAAACACAAAAAATATTTCATATAATAATATGTTCTTCTATTACAAAGAATCATCAATTTTATTTATCTATTTATAACAAGTCATCAAAACATCAATATAAATTGAATTTATGGATTGCGCTTGTTGCGTTAGTAATAAATGTTTCAAAGTTATTTGCGATTCGTTCAATTTATACGATATCGGAAACAAGCAACGTCAATATCAATATGGAAAACAATTTTCATTTTTCTGTGCACCAACTAAAAAATACTCCTGTTGCAGCTCCCAGCGCCCCCCTTTACCGAACGACCCCTCTACCACCGCTACATAAGACCCAGAAGCCCAGGGCTTTCACTGTAACAATGCGCTAAAAGCTTGTTATTATTCGGTTAACAGGAAATGGAAATGCAACTTTAGTTGTTATTTCTGTGTGTGTGTGTGTTGCATGCAAGGTGATGCCAATTGGCATGTGGCATGTTATACGTCAGCTTGCAATGGCACAATGCTTCCATGTTACTCAGTACAGTGAACATTTTACTGGAGTGCTATTCCGAGGAATTTTCCGGAATGCGCGAAATAACGCCAATAGTTGTGCATCAAATGCAAGTATTATATTTATGCATTAAAATCAATTTTTTTGACGAATTTCGTCTTGGTTCAAATTCGCTATCTGGCTATCTGGCATACTAAAAAATTGGTTTGAGTTGAAATTCGAAAGAAAGAAATTTCAGGCACACCCCAGGTTAAATCCATTTGTGACTATGTTTTGGACTTTTTCTTACAATAACATTTTCTTCGAAAACATCAAAAAAGTTGCAGGTTTGCTGAAGCCGCACCTTGAGCCCAATAGGAATGTACAGAACGATCGCCACATATAATGGATCTTAGAAAATATGCATGTGGAAATGGTAAATTTTATATATCATTAGTCATACAGCGGCAATGGTTTAAGCTTTCGTTTTTACAGCTTGCTGCTATAGAAGTCCGAAATCGTTTTTGGCAATTTTAGTACCAGATTATAGCAGAGAGACACAGCGGTTGGATACTTAGATTGATGTTGAAAACTAAACTTTTGATATTGTCAAGGATAATGAATAACGATTTTAGCATGGAGATCAAGCGGAGAATCACTCTTGCTAATAGATGTTACTTTGATCTCAGTAGGCAAATCAGTAGTAGAAACATCTCTCATCAGACAAAACTATTACTCTATAAGACGCGCATCCCTCCCGTTTTGCTTTATAGCACTGAGACATGGGTGATGACGCAGCCTGGTGTTTGAGCGGAAAGTACTCTGTAAGACCTTTGGCATTTTACGCGTTGGCAAGGACCACCGACGACATTGACATAGTCAAGAATTAAAATCCAGCAACTCCGCTGGCTAGGTCATGTTGTGCGTATGGATGAAGTAGCTCCTACGAGAGACCATGCCTGCGGTGGAAGGACCAGGCACACTGGCTGACTTTGGTATCAGCCATTGGAGAAGGCGCCCAAAGCAGAGAAGGCTGAATGAATGCTTTACATCAGGCCGTAGCCCCATAATGAGTTGTCATGGCCAGGAAAGAAGATGAAACTATAGAAATTCGATTATTATACAATTTGGGTACAATACTGTACAATATATCTCTTAAAAAGAGAGCAACCTATGACGCTTGATTAAAAGACTTACAAAAATGTTATATGGTTTTGGAAGCGGAGTTGCGAGTCAAACCAAACAATAAATTTTGCATTAATTTTGAAAAGATAGAGACAGAGAGAGAGCAAGCCAATTCAACTTTGCTTTAGCTAAACTGTAGAAACTGTGTTGAAAAGCCGAGTTATTTTTTTGCGCTCTCAAAAGTTGTTTAGCTTAAGTAGTTTTCACTGTATACTGTCTAAGTTAAACAAAGTCTGAGAACGTGACCCAACAAAAAGCCACTCCACCCAAGGTTGGCAGACTGAATAGATAAAACTGATGAAAAACTATAGGACTGCGCACCTGTCCGTCTGTCCGTCTGTTTGTCTGTCTGATTGGCCTTTTCCCGTACCATTGACTTAAAAGTTACGCCATTTTTTAGATCGAAATAATGCACACTCTAGTTGCATTTCTTCTACTACCTTATTGCGTTTTTCCCTTATTGCTTTTTGTTTCATTGAGCGCTCTCCTTCCTTTTACGGTTACTTCGATACGACAGCGTCAAGAGGTTGGAAAAATAAGATTATATGCCATGCAACCAGCTCTTTGTACTCAGTACCTATATAAGCTACTATCATTGTTTGTTAACTGTTTACGTCAATGTTTTTGTGGCCAATGTATTTGCGAAGAAATGCATCGACCCTTTTGTCATCTCTAAATAAACACAAACAGAAAACTAAGATAACACAACAAACGACATTTACTAACGGTAATTATGAGTGACTTATCATTTTGCGATATGTGTTCTTGTTTTCAATTAACTGGCAACACGCGAACACATACCCAAGCCATAACTATAATGCAGTCCTTGGAACTAGTTCACAAAGTAATTGTATCACTAGTTCCTCGGGACTGTTGAATTTACAATGTTATTGTCCTAGAAGGTAACTAGTCCCATAGCACTAGTAATGTAATCAGTTCTTGTTTTTTACTGGTTACTTAATTGGTAATGCAAACACTTTCATTATTAATGATTACTTTATTGGTTCTTTTGGGCCAGAAAAGCAACTAGTTACCTTATTCAACACAGAATATTAGATTTTACCAATTATTTTGCTTCTTGACTGGACATAACAACCCGTTACCTGCTTACGGCCTGATGTAAAGCTCTCCTTCAGGCATCTCTGCTTTGAGCGCCTTCCCCCTTCTCCAATGTCAGTGTCGTCGTAAAGCTTATAGCGTTCCTCGTTCTCTCGGATGCGGTAGTCGTTGCCAGCGCGTAAAGAGCCAAAGATCTAGAATAGAAAGAGTAGTTTCCGCTCAAACACTTATAAGACTGCGTCATCACCCATACCTCGGGTCTTATAGAGTGTTAGTTTTGTCAGGCAACAGATGTTTCTACTACTGATTTGCCCACTGAGACCAAAGTAACATATATTGGCAAGAGTGACTCTCCGCTTTACCTCCATGCTGACTTCGTTCTTAAGATTCTCTTTCGATAGGAGCAAAGGCTCCGGTGACCGATCGCTTAGAACGACCGACGATATTGATATCATCTGCGTATGCAAGCAACTGGACGAAAACCTACCAAGGTTGAAATAGTGAAAATTAGTGTTTATAACTCGTAAAGATATTTAGGTGCAAGTGACAACCCTAAAACAATCCAAGAAGCATATATTATATATATGTTAAGTTCATTTTTTATGTTTTCTCTTCCCTAATGCTTGAAGCTATCTTTTTGTTAGCAAACAAAAATGTATCCATAAATATATTAATTAATAATTCTACAACAACAAATACTGAAAAAGAACTAAAAACTACGAACGGTCTGCGGGGGAAGACCCTTATCGTTGCTTTTTTTTTTGATTTGTTTATTTTATTGTTTAAATCTTAGGCTAATTTACAAAAAATGAACAAAATGTTAGATGATATTTTATTTGGACAATATCTCTGATCGAGCACTCTAGGCCTTTAATTTAAGGATACATTCTTTCTTTTTAGGAATTGTTTGTTTGTGTTGACTACATATATTATTTAGTATTATATAAACATAAGGTTGCTGCTGGACATTGGTGAGTTTTTGGATGAAGATGTGGAAAAATTAATTAGTTAAAAGAAAATGCAGAGAAATCCCCAGTTTGAGTACGGGAAAAATAACTTAAACTAGTGTTCGCCCTGTCGTCGACATTCGACTATATAGAAATACTAGCGGAGCACGAGTGCCAAAAAATTCATTGTATATGTTGTATCAGGTACAATTCAGTCATAAATGAACAAATAATAAATTGCTTCTCTCGAAAGAAACCAGTGTCAATATAAGTCGCCTCATAAGACAAGCTTTGACCTGCTGAGGTGGTATTCTCTAACCCGCTCACCACCCTCTGTCTGTCTGCATAAATTTTTTTCAATTATTTTGGTAGGGTATCAGATTTGACATGCTGTTTTTTCTAGCTATCTACGAATCCCAAAACGACGGCTTACCCTGACGGCGAATCTTCTCTTCTTCGATTGCAAATGTTTCTTAGATACGCCTACATAATGTCTAGGTGCATTTGTGGACTTTCAACGAGTTTCTAAGGGGCATCCGTGTACTATGACTCTGTCGTGGATTCATAGCCGAGTTCTTACTAAAAATAAATAATTTACGTTGAAACGAATATTAACACTACCTTTTTTGGCATCATGCTGTTTTTGAAAATTGTCGAATCGTCGGATATGAAAAGGTAACTAGGTCAGTGAAGGAAAACTCAACAATGGATCGGAAATAATAAAAACGTTCATCGTTGCCAGTACCCAAAATAAAAAGAAGTTTAGTAGAATTGAGTAGGCATTTTTTGAAATCAAACCAAACAGTTGAACCAGAGACTACTTTATGCACCATTTCTCTGCTCTTTGTTTAAATAGAAATTTCTCTAAAAATAACTTCAAATATTTTATAATTTTATCATTGTACAATTTTGTGTAACTATGTGCAGCCGATTGCGTCGTCTACTCAATCCTGGCGTGTCCATGAGCCAGGATTTGAAGACTAAAATGGCAGCCTATGAAGTCAAGTGCGGTGAGTGGTCCAATATGGATCGTGAATTAAAAAGTCTGCGTAAGGAGCTACATGAAATTGAGGATTCATTGGCTGAAGCCTTCGCAGAAAATCAGTTACAGTCGACCTTGAAGAAACGCCCAGATCGCATGTACACTGAGAAGCAGATGAAACAAATTCATAGGAATCATGTGAATAGCTTGTTAAACAAGATATCCGTTCAATTTGAACGCAAAATATTATTAGAAGCGGATATGTTTAAGCTGAAGGGGACCATAGAAAGGATGATTGCTGCGGCGAACACGAAGAGATGGGTTTAGCTAGGAAGTACAAGTGGTCTTCAAGCAACACGATACACCTAAAGATGTTACAAAGCGAAACAACTTCAAGGACGAAAGTTGAAAGTTCTTCAAACTTTATTCTTGGCGTTTTAATTAGTGTTACGATTTCATTTACTGGTACTCTGGAATTTAATTCTTTTCTTATGTTCTAAAATTACTTGCAATGTTTCTATATCTCTAATAAACGGAAAATGTGACTTGACTGAAAAATATGTTTTATTTTGGAGATTAAATAAATCGCAAGATTGCATTAATAACATATCATGTATCTTCCCAAGGATAGCTACGAAAAGTCCAACCCCTTATTTAGCCATTTTAGGATGAATTCTTGTTGCTCTTATCTGACCGCACTTGCCGTCACAGCAAAAGTGTAATCAGGGGTCGGCAAAGGGACCAACTACGTCGGCAGAACTTAAACTGCTGCGACTGAACATTTGCATGTCAGCAGGGAAAAGTTGCCAATGTGATGAGCACATGCACCAAACGAGTTTTAAAGAAAGCTCGTAAGGGAAAAAGATATTAATTTTATTTTTTGTTAATTTTTTCGGTGTAACATGAATAGCGGGTGGAGAAATGAGAAAAAACAGTTCAGTATTTTGTTATTATGTTATAAAGTTCGAATGATTATAGTTTAGTAGATGTGCAATGTATGGATTGCAAAAGAGATTGAAAAGAACTGTTCGTTTATGTTTGTGCACTCGTTGTTGTTTGTTGTTGTTTTTTTATTCTGGTGTGTCAGTATATGACGTTGTCTAAAATATTGAAATCTTATCGTTTAGACCACGGTAGATAAAGCTGGAAAGTGCTTTTTAGTAGCAAGGGGATCTGGAATATCCATATATTTGTACATATATACGTATGTTATTAAAACACATTTAATTGTGGTATTCTTTTTAACTAAGCAAATAAATGCAAAAATCGAAATTTTTGATTTTCCTGCCACAGAAACGTACTGCGGTTGGGCAGCAGATTGCTGTGTGTATGGGCGTCTCCAAAACCCTGCTCGCAAACTTCTCTAACGGCATACGAGTCATACTAATATTAATATCGGTGATTATATGAGAAGGTCAGAACTTTACGATATCAGAATATGCGATAAGCTCAAAGACGTATAAACCTAGGCTTTGCTTCAAAGAACAAAATTCAGGTGGCAGAAGAGGGGCCTATCAGTACGCCATGTCAAAGATATTCTTAGGCATTCACGTGTGCTAACTTCCTATTGACGAAACAACAAAATTGCTAGGAAAAGTGAAAAATGTATGCAAACATTATGCAAAACTTTGACAGCAAATACAAATTGTTTCCGTTTGAGTACCGACAATATGTGGCATACTTTCAGGCTGTTGGGGCGGTCAAAAACGTGGGGCAGGCAGCACATAAGCGAACTTAATTTGAATTGTAAAATATGGGGGAAACCACAGAGCACACACACACACACACACAAGACTTAATACGAGAGCGTAGGGTAAAAATAAAAAAAAATTTAAAGGTTCATTTATATTTAAAATTGGCATTTTTATGGCTTGACGCTTAAATATTTAATATGTTGCCAAATTTCAAGATTAAGACAATGGGTATGTATAAATATGTCTACACATTTGTATTTTGTTGTTGCTGCTGTTGTTTTTGACAACTTGTGTGCTTATGACTTTTGCGGCTTTTGTGGCTTTGGCGTCTTTGAACCTTTTCGAATTAGTGCAAGGTCAGTGAGTTAGTACACATTTGATATGGATTTGAGACTGAACTAATGCTCTCATATCTGTACATATCTGTACAAGGTCATCAACCTCAAGGACGAGCATCACACCGCTGTCCACTGTCAAGCAATTGAGCAGAAATTCTGAGGCAATCGAAATGAAATGTATAAGTAAGTTGTCAACATTATATAATCGAGAAGTGTCACATATGTTTTGCTATAAATAACCAATGAGTGGTTTCACTTGAGCATTCAATCATTCAATCATCCAATAATGTCACGTATGCGACACGTATACGACACGTATGCCAATCGAGCATATGATTTGAAGCACATAAACCTGAGCCTTTTCATGAGCCACAACTGCAGGCTGTTGAATGTTGTGCACACACACAATCATCTTATGCAACAAATATGCAATTGGAGTTGTGCATATTTGTCATATCGCCATAACCGTGCATATTTATGTTATGATAGTGACATGAGTCTATGAAAAAGAAGAAGTCTTGTGCTCTTTTTACAAGCTAAAAGATTACACTCGTCTAGAAAAAATTTGCAGCATCGAAGTTGTTTTTTGGGTATTAAACGAATTTGTAGTTAAAAGAATTTTTTTTAATACAAAAGCTAGACTATATCTAATAGCCATACAAACTATCGATTTATTTAAGCCCCTGTCTGTTCAAAATGTGAATCAGTGTCGTTATGCTGCGCATCCTTGACATAATGTAGCGTGATCTAGTACAGCAAGCTCCTTAAAGTGCTTCCATCACGGCATGTATGCGGCATATGCGTTGGTCTTAGTCCCAAGGTGCACCATTATATGTTTTATATCAGTAAAGTATATGCTATCTTTAAGCAGAGACCGCGACGTTTAGACACTCAGATTGCTTTTGCCACATGTACTTATTCTGTTATCAAGGATTTCATCTATAATCCGTCAATACGAAGAACGATGTCAGGACAATCGATATTACTTTGGTATACCACTTCAAGAGATGAAACTAACACTCGAAGAAACCCAGAATCTTCCTTTCATTTTGCTTTAGGGTGGCGACGCAGTCTGCTGCAGATGCCTTGGAGAGCGGAAAGCAACGAATACCGCATTTGAGAAAACGACGAACTTGACGAGCTCTATGACAACATTGACCTCTTCAAGAGAATTTATATACAGTGGCTATGGGAAGAGAGGTTTGGGGAGAAAGGTTTGTAAAGCGGCTTTTGAAGGAAGGTGTTGGTAACTTGGATTTGAGAAGGAATGTGCGAAGCAGAGGCGCCTGGAGCAGTGCCCTAGATTAACAAGTTGCAATGGCCCGTCAAATAGAAGAGAGAAACCTTTGAAGACTGTTCCTACGGCAACTTCAACTAGAAGTCAAGAAGAAGAGCGAAATCGTTGACGACTAATGAATCCAAATGTGATTCTGATTAGAATGTTCTGAAAAAAACCTAATATTTTTGCACATCTAAGCCGAAATGCAACCAATCCAAAAGAAAGAAGGATGGAGGAAAGCATAACTTCGGAAGGAAAATATTAATATTGAGTCGTAGAAAGTTCCCATCGTCTACGCCACTGTGCTATGTAATATTGTGTTGCATGCAGCTTCCTAGCTTGGCAAGTGGCACAACTCAAATTTTCAATGCAATTTGCAGCTTCTAGCATAACAAAAACATAAAACAAAAATAAGCTCGTTGTTGCAACATATGAGGGGCGGGGCAAATAAGGGCGTATTATGTGGCAGTGGCAGTTTTGTGTAGGGCATATGAGGTACTGCAGCAAATTGAATTGGTAAGCGATGAAAATTGTGCCGTGAAGTGCGTGTGTGTGTGCGTGTGTGTGTGTGTGGGAGGGGTTCCGTGCTGCCAAAGGCGAGCCCAGAATTTCGCTTGAAAAATCAACAATCCCACGTGTTCGCTTATCCCGTACACAGACAGCAGTTTAAAAGCCGGAACGGAAAATGGCGAAGTAAAGGTAATCAAAATTAAAATGAAAATGCCTGCTTTCAATTGCCAAACCTTCAACTACTCTTCATTCCGTCACCATGACCTCTGTGGGCAGAGTATTCTCTATCGTCTGTCGCAAAAATGTCTTTCATTTTCTGTCAATAACAAATAAAACAAATTTAATTAAACTTCAACAGATAGTAAACAGTAACAGCAAATCAATATAACGAATACATGTGTGTCTTAAATCTTGATTAAAAAAAAAAAAAAAAAAAAAATACCAGCAGCAGCCAAAATAACTTTAATGGTATTATACAGGGATTCAAGTCATATGATTCATAGTAGTGACCGAAGTAAACTTTTCGTAAAAGCAAAATCATTTTGCTATTGATATTCACGGATAACGGAAGTAACCTTAATCAATAATTTTCATATTTTTGGTATTTTTAGGGTTTTCTGTATTCCATTTTGTGTGGTTTTACGCCCAGTTTTGCTTTTGGCAAATCATTGCCAAAAACTCTTCAACTCTTCTCAGAAACCATAGATCTTTGACAGATAGTTTAATATTCCCTAACATCGCCATGGACAGGCGGCGATTTACCTTTTGATATCACCCACTTTTCTATCTGAAGAGAATATTTTAACCACAATAAAGACAAAACTAGGCTATGAGCTCACTATTGCAAAGACAATTATAGCAATTAAACACACGTTTTGCTGTTATGTATTGTGACGTCATATGAGTTGACTTAATGAGACTTTTTACGATAAGGGCCCAGATATTGATGAAGCTCCGTGTAACAATTAGAACCCTCCTATTATAACAAGTACATTTTTTAAGGGAACGTATAAGTCTGATGTTAAAAAACTTCTTAGAGAAAGAAGAAGAGATAGGAAGCGTTTTATGCGGTCACAGCATCCTCATGGTAGAAGGAAGTGGAATGTTGCTGCTGCTCGTCTTGGTTCGAATGAGGACTGATCATTGTAATCAGCTATTTGTTAATACCAATGTTCGTAATAATACGGACTTTTATCTTAAAAGGTTTAAGCTTTCAACTTAGTTTCAACAGTTTAATTACTGTTATTTCATCTTCTCCGGCAAAACGACCGCTTCATCGGAACTGCAATTATTCTTATGGCTAAGCGTTGGAACATTTAGTTCAATGTTGGCAAATGATAGTTATACCTTGAACCATTGCATACCCAAAAAATTGAGTGGACACCATCATATTGCTGGGTCGGTTGCCGCTGCGTGAGTCAGGATGAATAAGGTAGGTTGGTTCTTTCTAGTAATTCTTAGCTTTATATTGACTTTAGACGTCTAATTTGTCTGCAGATTTTAGAGCCGGGCTGGAAATATACTAAGCCGATTTGAAAAGTGTCTTTCAAAACAAAGTTCTCAAAGTCACATTTCAAATGTGAAATCATGGGGAAGGTATTGGCAATGCCCATATAGTCAGAACTCGTCACGCTGACAGACTGGGAAAGACATGAGGAACCTTAGCAACATTAAACGCCACAAAAGGGCATGGACAAGAGATGATGCATGATATGAAAAGGCGTACCTTAGTTTGGTGTACGTACGGGCCTCGGACAAATGAGGGCACCGCACTCGGTGTTGCAGGACCCCGGGTACACCTCTCTGAATCTAAGTGCATTCATAAAAGTGTCTGATGTGCAGACATTCCAGGAATTACCAATATAAGGAAGTAGCTAAATTATCAGACAGTCAGGACGCAATAAAAGCAGTCGTGGGAAAACCCGAGCCAAACTGCATCTTCTGTTAAGAAGCAACAAACTGACATTTCCGTGGGTACCCGACCATGTCAACATTCCTGTTAAGGAACTTGTGGATGAACTAGCAAGAAATTGTGCTGCAAATGCATTGAAAAATATACATTTAAATAGCTACAAAACTCACTGGATGAGCACATCAGGACTCAGACAGGCGAAACAGCTCCTTATTGGTTCAAGAATATTTTACAACCACGCAAAATTCACTTTAGAGTTCTGAAGTATCCCTTCAGTCTTCCGACTTTTAGTACAATCAACAAGTATCTTTTTTAATACCTTGTACTCTCCAGCGTGTATTAAAGTGTATTGCGCGGCTCGCAGCTACACTACGAAAGACTAACTTTTTTTTCCGAACACTTCATAGGAGGAAAGACTAAAAGCCTAAAAGTTACCTTGACTCCGCCCAAACTACTTAACGTATCGTTGCACAACTTGGCACACATATATACTGTTCTTTTCTTTTTTGACAGAAAATTTTGACAGAGTATCCCACCGTCGGACACTGCGCTCGCTGTGCGTCATGAATATTTTTGAAATGCCATAATAAACATATGTACGTACTATATATAGAGACGCATAGAATTTGGGTTAACGCCCACCTCGCGCAACTGGAATACATAACGCTGACTGACAGACGACGGACTGGCTGACTGATTGAGTGACTTTTAGTATAAAGTTGAAGACTGAATCCGGCACTCAAGTGCCCAATGCTCTTATCTAATTAGAATATTTTGACTGAGATTGCTTGCCACGCCCACCGTTCAGCGCCCAGCCCAGCGCCCACCTCAACTCCTATCGAGCTGCCTTGTCACATGCAGTTGACTTTTTGACACCGACAAAGAAATGAGAAAAAGTTTGGCATGCCAATCACTTGCAGCCGCGTTTGCTTGATAAAGCGATAAAGTGTGTCTGTGTGTGCGTGTGCGTGTGCGCGTGTGTGTGTGAATGCCATGTAGCAGCTGTAGGAGCAGGAGCATTCTGCTAAGCCGCTTAGTGATTTAATTAGGCACACACGTCCGTAAGTTCAACCAACCATTAACGTCATCGGGCAGCTGTAAATGGCAAGATTGTCTGATTACATATGTAGGTATGTATCATTTTACCACATATAATTATGGGCATGGACATGGCAATCGTAGTTCGATTTCCGATTAGTTGCAGCTGCTGCAAGATTAGAAATATTAATAGCCGCCAATGATCCATGTTTTAAGCCTTTCGATGCGCAGTGCTGTTAAAGCTGCCAAGACCAAATCTCGGTTTATTAGCTTCAAAAGAGAGAAAAGCTTATTTAAAGCCAAGGCAACAGCTGCAAGGATTCTGCAGCAAGTGCAAAGTGTTGCTTAATTGTGCAACATTAAAAACAAGTCAATGAAATTGTCATTAAAAGCAGGCCAGCATGCTTCATAGCCGAAGACTTCTGGCTTCTAAGCGGCAGAAATAATAAGCTACACGCTTGCTTTATGCTTTGGGGTATGAGTAATTGAATGGGGCACAGTGGGCGCGATGTCAGCTGGCGGCCTCTAATTAACTCTCAGAGTGAGCTGGCCAAGCGAAAGGTTAGGGTGGGACAGTCATAGCACAGAAGTGGGTTAGACTAGTCGACTTGAACCAAATGCTCATTAATTAAAAATGGTTTTTGTGCGATTTAAGTCTGCAATCCTTTATCCTTTGGCCCACTCAAAGTCTGGCTCACACACACAGACACATACACACATGTATGTGCGCTCCAAATCTATATCGCAATCGAAAATGAAGCTTCCGCCCACAAAACACTTCAGGCATTTGCGTTAGCGCTGCCTTTGTTAGTGTGGCCAGAGCTTTGCTTTTTGCCACATTTGATTACCACTTTGAATTTCTTGAGAGCGTAGCTCATAGATAAGAGTACGGGTTAAGGCAGGCGGCAAATCGTTTGCATTTTCTTGCTAATTAAAAATTGTTGCAAATGAATTTTGCATTTCTCGTTAGTGGGGTCAACCGTCATTTGCGGTCACAAACACAATGGAATTTGATTTCCTGGTATGCATTAGTATGAAAAATACTGAGCAAGAGATGGCGAAAGCTGGTGAAGAGCAGGGTATTTGTAAACATTTTAGACTTATGTTTTTTGTGGCCTTAAAGTACATAACATCAAATGCTTGTATTTTGTTGTTGCCATTTTGTCTTCTTGAACTTGAATTTCTGCCACTTGCTGGCTTCAATAGAAGCCAAGAACAATGAAAAACAATTGAATAACAAACTAAGCACAGATAAATTAAGTATACGCTTCTAAATCGCTAGTTAAAATGTTAAATTTGAATTGTTTATCTTGACTTCTTTAAAAAAAAAAAGTCTATCAATGTGGCCAGTTTACCCAGGCATTTGAGATTTCTTCTGAAGGGGCCGTGCTCTCCCCTTCTTCGTCCCAGCAGCTTCTTTCGAGGTCGTTACATCTATCTCGGCTGCCAAGATTGTCGAGCAGTGCGACCGTTATTCATGTTGAATGGTTTTGCGTTTCAAGAATTCAAGAATTTGTAGGTGACAAAGCTAAAGAATTGCTTTTTCTCTCTCTTTTAGGGAGTAGTAGTACCAAAGACAATAGAATCACTAAGATGAGTGCCATGCAAAAAATTTGGCTGAGAATCGGAGCGTTGAGAGCCGTAATGTATATTTATATGTGTGTGCGCATACAATATGTATACATGTGTCCTGTGTACGGCTTTTGTGGCCGAAAAAGTAATTTCTATAGTTTTCTTGAAGGTCGTTACTCATCTTAGTGTTTGTATTGTCTTTGGTAGTATGTTGTTCAACGTTCCGGTGACCCGGAATCCATTTCGGGCTTAAAACGAATTGTTGAACTATCACCAGTACAGTAGAGATCTTTGTGACAGTCTTCGACAGTTCGTAACCGATATCAAAATTGATTATATTAAATATATAGATGAGACAGCCGCATAACTATCACTGTTGTTAGATTCTTAAATTCATGACAGAGCCTCATATATATCTACGACTTGCAGTAATCTGGGAGACTCAAAGACTTTTTATCGATTTGAACTTTTCGTAAAGAAGTATTTGTCGTTGCTGGTTGCCGGCTGGCCAAGATATCTTTCGCTTTTGCCCGAAATAAAGGTATTGAAGTGTGAAGCTTCTCTGTTTTGAGGCAAATAAAAGAGTGTAGGAAAGCGAACAAATTCGCAGCTAATGTTTGAGTCTATCAGTATTATAGCTGGCAGAAGGACTAAGTCGCTTTCTGAAAGATTATTGAGTATGGCACGAACGGCAACCTCGATACACTTCATTTTACCCAGCTTCCTTAGGGAGATTTGTCTTTTTAGGGTTGGCCATCATGGCAACTATTCCCATAGGAGGATGGGGCTTATTATATTATAGTTTGTGCGTAAGTTGGTTGTTTTCTTTTTACGTTGTCATTTTTCAGTCTAATTTCTCTTCAGTACTCGTACCAACTATATTTGGGGGAATAAGCC
Organism: Chymomyza caudatula; assembly: GCA_035041775.1. Classification (NCBI taxonomy): domain Eukaryota; kingdom Metazoa; phylum Arthropoda; class Insecta; order Diptera; family Drosophilidae; genus Chymomyza; species Chymomyza caudatula. The sequence goes on from JAWNKW010000148.1 coordinate 1,296,750, forward strand.
TTGCGATTTTATTGAGGGAAGAAGCCAAGATATGTTTTGTCTGGACTTGCGATTAATCCGCTTTTTGCTGTCCAATCGCACCTACCTGGCAGCCATCTCTATCTATGTCGCTTAGCAGTTTTGTTTCAGCTATGTTCCATAGTTGTGGGGAGGATTATAGTATCTCTCTTCAAGGAGTACATCCATCAAAATGTCAGCGAAGACCGTATTGTCATAAACCATAGTACTTTCTATATGGCCCACAAGTTAGGTTTAGGATGGTCCACTTTTTTACGTACCGAATAACGATTTTAACATTAAAGATGTAATTTTTTACGGCATCGGGATCTATCATATAACTTTTCTGGTTTCAAATCGTCAAATAAACGCAGGCTAATCGAATTGAAAAGCTTGAATACAGTTGTACCAGAGGCGTCAAAAGACAGTCGTTGCGGAGGGCATGTAACCTGTACTTTATGTTTAACTTTTCCAGGATTTCACGATTTTGATTCAAATAGATCACACTCAACTATATGCCTGTAATTCGCATGAGAATTTCAATATTATTTTAACCAATTTTGGTAATAAATCGCGCATGGACATAAACTAAATATACTCTTTTGAAGGGTATATAGGTGAAAAACAAAATGGCAACCGAATGCGTACTATGTATGCATGCTAAGGGGAAAAGGACGTGCGAAATTAAAACAAAATGGTGTCTAGAAAAAGATTAAAGATAAATTTCCTGTGCTCTTGTAGCCATTGTTTTTGTTTTCGTTGTTCTTGTAGTTATTATTGTTGCTCTTTTTACTGTTATTGTTGCTGTTGCGCTGTTTAAACATTGATAAGCTGCTGTTAGCCAAATTTAAAAGTTGGCAGCATGCAACAGAAACGGCAGTGCTAACGGCAACTATAAGCTCAACAACAACAAATATTATAATATAGACGAAGTTAAACATGATTATGATGAAGATAATGATGATGATGATGATGATGATGATGATGATAATGATGATGATGATGATAATGAAAGCTACTGCAACTTTTATTTCACATTTTATGTGTTAGCATAAATTTTGTGTGCCATAAAGTTGCAAGTTTTTTCGCACGAAACATCGATTAGAAAAAGGACAACGAAATAGCTTGCCGTCAAGGCAGTGGACAAAATGATTGTCATTTCCACAGAAATGGAAATGATAAATTCCAGCTTATGAGCGAGTTTAAACTTATAACCAAACCAATCTTTTGTTAAGTTTCTACCTTTACAAGGACAAATATCTTAAAATAGCAACGAAAGCCATTCTTAGAATCGTGGAAACCCAAAGCGTACAACATCAATTACGGAAAATGTACATTTTGCACTCTTACCAACTTTATTGCTAATATTCGCATACTCTTTCAATTGATAACATTAGCTACACTTCGAGTTTTGCGCGAATTCGTTGTTACAAGAAAAAATACTCTTTTTGCATTTGCTTTGCAATTCGTGTAGCTATCTCTAAACAAGGACACTTTTTGGGTGTTGGTGGAGGGTTTCCCTCCCTTTTTCTTGATTGGCGATGTGTGTCGAATTTGTACTCTTTTCCAGGATATGCTGTAGTGCAAGATTTGTTCAATGGTCATAAGGACTTCACAGTCCTGATAAGCTGTGATCAGTGCTTTCGCGAATTTTTTTAGTGCCAGGTTACGGCCTGTTATAGTGCACTCCACCATGCGCTTCATAACATCTTTCACTGGGAGTTGAGGGAGTTCCCTGGTATAGGCACAACCATTAAAGTCATCCCGGCCTCGCGGGACTACCGCAAAGCATTACTTCGCGGGGACGGTTGGCGCAAGATGAGAGCCGCTCTTCAAATGATTTTCCCGCGGAAGCGCAGCTTTTTAAGTATTGAGGCCGCCATGTTGGCAACTGCCTGCCAGACGTTTTTGCTCTCCAGCATGTGGGACCCAATATTGTCCGCCTTAATCGTCCCCTTAACCGTCAACCGGCAATGTTTCTCTCTCTATCAAATAGCATCACACAAAGAAAGAATGTTGTAATGTAAAGGTACGCCTTGAAGCACCCATGTCCTGTTAGTATTTGGGCTATGTAGAAATTCATAAACCGGCTGCTTATCAGGACTGGCTCCGTTTCGTACTCGGCTGTCAGCAGCGAACCCAACGAACGAGCAACCAGCAAGGAGAGCCAACCTGGGTACTGGGGCAGAGCTTTGAGGAACACCTCCAGTGACCTCTGTCCTGCCTCTGTATAGTACAACAAGGTACCTTGAGATCCGCTATCTGTTTAGTGCCTGCAGGATGTGGAGACCAACTAGCCGAGTTAAACGCATTTTTATATGTGCGTATGTGTGTGTGTGCTCATGTGCATATGCCGACATAAAAGGTAAATGTACATAGGTATCGATACACTGAGCTTCTTCACCGTGCCATATAATCAATTTTTTGCAATTTGTTAGCTTACGGAAATTGGAATATTCAGTGTACGGCATCTGAGTGTTTGAGTGTGTGCATTTGAGTGAAAGTGTTGCTCTGAGTATGTGTGCGGTAAACGTTAAATGGTGAGCCATTTTGAGTTGTTAATGGAAATGCATGTGGCTTTGCGTCACTCTAAGCAAAATGCAGTATTTTTGAACAGCTGCAAAAACTGCAGTTACGTCATTTATGGCTTATGTTGCTTTTTTGGAAGCCACTCTGTCAGTATTTGGAAACTGTCAGTGCAGGAGAAGGCAAGGCGTCACATCATTTAGGCCTTTTTGGTCAGTGCTGCCAACCTGACCTGCTCTTAACAGTGTCTGGCTTTCTCTTGTGAGCACAGGCACAGATGCATTTAATCTTAATTCAAATACGGAAAGCATTTGTGTGGAAATTTCGTTTATGTCAAACGATGTAAATCCAGTTTATAACGGATTTGAGTACTTAAGTACGATGCGTTGGTCCAACACATATTGCTCACACGAGATAACATAAACTTTGAATGCCAAAGTTGAGAATATGTTGCTTTTATTATAATTTCTGACTATTCATGCGTTTGAAAATGAAAACTTATGGACTGTTTTTGTTTAGACCAATAGAGACTTATTGCGAGTAATATAACTTCTGGTTCAGCACGCCTTGTCAAATTACCATTCATATTCTTACACCTGAATAACCTTTACTAGTCATGGGAATAAATTTCTAATTTTCACAGGCTACGTGAAGCTCATGAGCACTTTGATTGAGCAGCTTATAAGCAAAACTATGTATCGTCCCGTGTGGTGAGCGGGTTAGAGAATATCACCTCAGCAGGTTAAAGCTTGTCGTATGAGGCGACTTATAATGACACTGGATTCTTTCGAGATCAGTAGAGCCACCCCAGGCCTTAAAAGGGTTGTGCGTGGGGTTTGTGACCCACCATGTAAAACCCCAACCCCAAAGAAAGAAATACATCAGGCAGTAACCCGGTAATGCTTTGTTATTGCTAGTTAAGAAGAAGATGTATTGCTTCAAACTTTCTTGGACAACATTCATACGCAATTAGCTCACAAACCGACCGAAAACCAAAACAATGCTCATAAGGTTCAAGAGCGCAAACCAATGACTAATTGAGACCCCGAGCAATTGCAAAATGTGTATTGTTAAGAGAAAAGAGGTGGAAGCCACAAGCATTCGCGAGATACGGGTCGAACTTTTCCACTGACCCAAAATTGGATTGTAAGGCAATATTTTAGAATAGATGGATTGGTCCGTCAATGCATAAAAAATGTGAATCTTGTACTCTGCAGGGATGTAAAGTTTCTCGTGGTTATCCTAGACACTAAGCTGACCGGGAAAGTGCACATTGAACGGAAGAACGAACGTGCTCTCTGATCTTTCTGACGCTGTACATTAGTAGCTCTAATCAAGCCTATAGTAACATACGCATCTATGATAAGTAGAAACGGAAAATGGTTCAGTCCAACATCAAGCTTTGGACTAGAGTGTTGAGGCAGGTCCGTTTAGAGATCACCTATACCTCAAGTGATGCTCTTAACGCATCGCTAAAAATAATGGGATTTACTGACATACCAATCGCAATATGTGCTGGAGCAATCCAGAACCCATAAGGAGAAGGAACATCCATGTCTTGTTGACTTCCTCTGCCTAGCTTTTGAAACTGTGTGTACGTGGTTTAAAAATGGGACTTGTGAAAATTTAAGCTACTCAACCCTATCGTTCTATCGGACTTCCAGACAGAAATCTAGTCAATTCAAAAAGCTGAAATATCAGCTGCTTACATAAGGAAAAGTTGCGTAAGACAACTTTAGAGACCCATAGTGATAGTCACGCTACTCTTAGGGCCCTGGAGTATACTCGCATAGCTTCGACCAGGGTCAATGAATGTTAGACTCAGCAGGACAGGGCCGCCAGACAGTTTGCGTCATAATATTGCCAGTCTATACAAAGCAATGTAATAGCAGATGAACTCGCAAACAAAGGCTCAGCATCACAACCAATAGGGCCTAAACCAATGTATTCGTCGTTGAGCAATATATAGTAAAAGAGAGAGGCCCAAGTTACTCTCTACATAAAGCGATGCATACACATATTCATATAAACATTGGCCTTCAGCAATCATGGCTGTCAGCACTGCAGAATTGGTTAGACGGATATCGGGATACACGAAGCGAGATTTTCAAGCGAGAAAGTGAAAGAATCTCACGCGCGTCTGTCAAAATATTACAAATAATCGTACATAGCCTTCAAACTAAGCGAGTAAGAATTTTAACAGATCACTGATAAGCATATTTTACAATACTTCTAATTCCCATTCAAAACACTGGCTTAAAAAAAGTGTTATGAAATACAAATAAATAAGTGCACAATTCTAATGCAAACTCAAAATAAAAAGAGCGCTGGAGCGAAAGAGTCACTAAGGAAGTATTAGGAGCCGGGAATGGCTTAAACGCCGTGGGTAAGGGCGCGACAGCTCGCACTTGATAATGCAGGAGTTTCAATATGAGGACATTCATAAGCTCCTCGACCTTGTTTGCCCTCTCATATAAAAATTATTAAAAAAAATGTTGTTTGTGTTCGTCACACTTGCAGCACTAAACTGAGGTACAACACAGCACTGTATCGCACTTTTCAGCACTTAACTGTGAGGTACACAACATTACTGAATTGCACTTTACAACACTTTGCCCAAAATCTCGATCGATATTAGAATGCATTCTAATATGTAGTAAGTCGCATAGGGTTGCAGGCGAGATAACTTACAGGCGATATTACCTTGCGTGATATCGCTTCGTGTAAACAACGCCTAAGGAAAACTGAAAATTCAAAACACTTTGTGAATGAGCCCCAGCCAAGGGCCAACAGCTATCTGTTTCGTCGGAAGAGGAAAGTAGCGCGGTCTGTCTTGAGGCTTCTTCAACTAGAATAGAATAGTTTTTATGTAACTGTCAAGCCTTTGCAGGAACATGAAAACATACTTTGGTAAGTGATACATTCTACACGAACTCATACGGGAGTCGGAAACACGTCTATAAGTCCACACTATTTCTGTTTTCTTATTCTCTTTTTAGCTGTTCTTTCACACTCTTAGATTCCTCTATCGGACATGGCACAATGGGCAAGGCTGCCAGAGTGCTAGGAATGAGTCAACTTCCTTTGATGAGCCATCTCATCCAACACAAATCTAATCTAATCTAATTATTTTAGAACAAAGTCTAGCACTTCAAAGAAAAAACACTCTTCATTAGGATTTCGATGCTTCCATCCAAAGTTCTATTAAAAAATCATCGATGTCGTTTGGTTCTTCTCGTTTTATTTCGTAGTTTTGCGTTTTTGCACATTCGGCTCAATAGAGCACCAAATCAGATTTACGTGTTGCCAAAATAAACAAGTTAAAGTATGTACAATTCACCTTAAAGGTCTTCCAAACTTTGTTCATCTTTTAGAGGTAGTTTATACATAAGAAAAAAGTTGTTCTCATAACGCAGTGGTCACTGTTATGCAAGTTCACTGAGTTAATAAATAATTGCTTCCATAAAGTGCAAGTCACTTTAAGCAATCATTTTGTGTTGTCTACACTGAGCAAAAACTGTATTTGATATTAGTATAGTATATTTCCGAAGCACTGTGAAAATAAGTCCGACCCAAAATTTCACTCACACAGCAAGAAAAAGTGCATACAAGAAAGTAGAGTGTGTGAGAGACAACTATTCGTAGGCACAGAATCGAACGAATGCTAATGTTCACTCAACGATTCGCAGCACAAGCGTAGTACGTATCTCTGCGCGACTCAGACGCATAAAACTTGCCTAGTATTTCTCTAAGTGCAGCTACTCTTTTTAGGCTATGTATGAAAGTATTTACAACAGACCGATAACGATGACGCTAATAATGTCGAGAATTGTGTGCCGCCTCTCACATGTAATTAAGTCAGTAAGCAGCTTATTTGGCTGCTCTGCTCGAAGGAGAGGCCACTTTGAGTCCGCCACAAGTTGTCTTTGCTCTGCCAGACAATGCTGCCCACTTTTTGAATGATTCTTGCTCTTGTCCCATCTCTATCACTCACTCTCCGTCTCTGTTTAGAACGCTGTCTTAGTGACAGCCTTTCTCATACTTTTTGGTGCGTGCATAAATTGATTGTGAAATTATTCCTTTGTGCATAAAGGCCACATTTGTATGGTTTAGATTTGACCCTCATTAGCCAAAAAGTAAGCGTAGCAGAATTGACATGGATATCAGTGCTTCGAGCGAACAACTAATTTACGCTCTGCTTGAACTTTAAATCAATCTATCTTAGTCATTTCGATTCCCAGGATTGACTGGAGAAAGCTAAATCGTGTTGCCAACCTGTAGCTGCATGGTATCAAAAATCAAAATTTCCTGACTTGGGTGTCAAAAAATTTGACACTTGTCGCTAATTGCTGTTATTGCGGGTATCTATGGGGTCTACGGCACGCTTAAGACGCCGCACGTTACGCTTGATGAGACTGTTGCGGTATCATAGTGAAGTTTTGATTTCATTTGTGAACGGCAAATAATTTCACGGCTTGCTCATCAATCAACGTTAAATTTATAGCTAGGCATGTCAAGCTGGCCTATTGTTGTTGTAATTGTTGATGGCGTTGCCACATCGTTTGATTGATTTATGTCTGTCTTACTGTGTCTGCGGAGGATGTGCGCGTGTGCGTGTGCGTGTGAATGCCTGCCTATGTGTGTTTATCTCGCAGTTAGTGTTTCATCTGCTTTTCCAGGTGAAGACACTTGAATTGTTTCTTTTTTGCGCCTTACGCTGAACTTCTGCGCTACTTGGCTCACTGACTCCCAAGCACGTGTCAACGTTTCTTGGGTTTCCCATTTTCGAATAGCTATTGTCTGATTGCACACACAGGCAGTCAGCCAACCAGCCAGTCAGTCAGTCAGTCCGTCCGTCAGTCAGTCACTCAAGTGCGCACATCAAATAGCAATAACAGCAGGAGCAACAACAATAAAAACCAGTGTATTGTTTGAGTTACAAGTCTTTAAAGTGCCACTGAATGCTGGCTACAGTGAAATTAGTAAAATATGTTGCGCCTCCGATCCCGGGGCACATAAATCGCCAGATTTCTTGCTATGCTTTTTCAATTTCAAGCCAATTTATGACATTTGCCGTGCCGACCCAGTCAGCTAATGGCCACAAATCACAACGCTGCATAATGGCCCAGTTCCTGCAGTGCTACCAGACGCTGCTCACATGTTGCTTGAGTGTGTTGTTTATGGCCAAAAGTGGCGCAAGGTTTGCTGATTTATTTGTACAACATGTCGCATACGTTGTAATTTTACACAAAATATGAACGGAAAATGCAAATGGCGTACGTAGGACTTGGACGGAACATAATTTGATAAACATTAGAATGGCCTAAGGGGCTTATAAGTAATAAAGCCATTGCGGTAGAACGCCACCCACACAATTTCCTGCCTTAAAGTAAAAGTGTGGCTCTAATAAATGCACAAAGGAAATGCGTTCGATATGGGCAAAGCACAGTGGGTCAGGCCGGGCAAACACACGTATAAATCATATACGTTTGTGTGTCAACAGCAACAACAAAATGCTTTTTATTTAGGATTTATTAATTTATAAAAGCCACAATTTTGCTGTGCTGGTCGACATTAGAAAAGCTACAAAAAATAACCATAATAATCTAAAGCACAATTGATAGCATTAAGCGTGCGAGCGAGAGCAAAGATTGTTTAGGTAATACCTTTTGGCTAGTTAGTCAATTAGCAGCCAAGTTAAATTTCAATGAAAATTCTCGCAGACTTAATTTATTTATTTAATGATTGCATTAAGCTGGAACCCGCTTAAAGGTAACGCCATCTTAACAACAATGGCTGCCCAACAATGGCTCACATCTAACGGGGGAAAGGGAAGCCAAAAAAAAAAAAAAAAAAATTAAATATATATGTACAAAAAAGAGAAAAAGGTCGAGCCTTCGAAGCCATAAAATCGTTGGGCTGCCAAGAACAAAAGCGCCCGAGTGCAGCGAATAAGAAAAACATTGAAAAACTCGAGTTAAAAGTTTTTTTTTTTTTTTCGGTGCAAAACATTTTGAAGCTAAGACAAAGGGATTTACGCTATAGTCAATAAACCAAAAGGCGTAGAAAAGTGGCCGAATACTCTAAGCAATTTTATACTTTTAACTTTAAAATCCAAACCGAATCCCAGCTACGCTAAGGCTGCTTTAAGTCTATCTGGAGCAAACAGGCGAAAAGGCAAACTTGGCAGTCCTTTCGCCCGAACTGGACTATCTACTAAGTAAATAGCTTAGAGTAAAGCAAAAAATACAAAGAAACAACAGCTAATTACTTGATAAACAAATACAAAAAAAAGGGCTGGTTTCGTGGTGTTTCCGTGGAAATTGTTGTTGCCGGGCAGCAAATAAAATTTTACAAAATAGTATAGCCCGCTTAGTGGGACGCACAAAGGACACGGTGTTCATATTTTAATAACTTTTAAGTGCCAACTAACGGTACATACCACTACATATAATACCAGATGACTTACTCAGAGCTAGACCATTAGCCTCAGCTGTGCGCTGTCTTGCCAAATTTAATATCCATTTGTGCTTTGGAGCGCTCTCCGGCTGCGAGCATAGAATACGAGAGATACGGTCTCCTGTTGGGTGGCTTCAAAAATCGCTTCACTCGGCCTGATGCACGGAGCATACATTTGTGATAATTATATTGGTATGTGTGTGCCAGGGAGAAGGCACATTTATGGAGGCCGACAAGGAAGACAAGAAAATCCGTAGAACTTGAGTGCATTCAGCTGTTTTTTGAATGTCTGTGTTGGTCTGTGTGTGTCCCAGGTTGTGTTCGCTGATGATGATTAAACTCAGACAACACGGTCTTTCAGCCAGCTTTCGTATGAAACTCGAAAAGCCGCCAACAACACTTGACATATTTGCACTCTTAATGCCGTTGCTGTTGTGTCTCCAACAACTCCATGCTAATTACAGTTACAAATGCATGCTAACTGCATAATTACTTGATACTATAACTTAATAATTAGCGCAATTAATCTTTCAATCAATTGTTACATTTTATGGCAGCCACTATATGTCACTTACCCGCTTGTTCTGTCAGTGCAATAAAAAAGAGCGTACTTTATTTTCCGTTAACCAGTCTTCAAGTTAGATTTTGATTAATGCCTTGGCATAACTTGGCTGTTCGCCCTGTCCGGCCAAATTGAATTAATCAATTTCCGTAAAACAAATACACTGACCTCAGCGCTGCTCCTGCTGCTACACTTCCAGACACACAAAAAGGACAACTTTTTCTAAAATGCAAATTTTTGCTCCGCCGAGAGCATAAGTAAAGCAAACCAAAATTAATTTTGTGGTTTGACTGTATTTGGTTAAAAAGTGTTTCCATTTTTTTTCTTACAATGACTGTCTGACTCCCTTGCTGCCACCCTGTGCCGCTGTTTAGTATTCCATTTGGGTTTGTTTGGTTGCGGGTGCCAAAAATGAGCAGCGCTTGAGAAAAACTTGAGCCATAATCAAAATGGCATAAAATCTCATTTCATTTTTACCGGCTTTAAGCCGCTTGCCGCTGATTTATAGGCCAACAGAGCGGAAAGGTGCCGGAGTCAGAGCAAAACAATGGCGCTATTAAATGTTGCACGTGAAGGTGTAACCACACACACAAGTTGCTGTGGCACGCTAATTAAATTGACAAATGTTGCGGTGGGCAACGCAGTGGCAACACTGCTTGTCATATTTTTATATTTATGTATTTATTTTTTATTGGCTGCGGTGCGTATGCGTTATATTTAGCGTTAGCAACATGTCAGACCTTTCAACATGGCCTTATCACTTTGTTTAGTGTCTTCAACAAAGCAGCGCAACAAGTCCTGCGGCCTTCTCTTTGGCAACATGTTGCTGTGGTGAGTTTGCTGCGCAAGGTCAATGTTGCAACCACAGCGACCGGCTTTCACAAAATTGCGGCAACAACTTGCGGCAGCATTCAGTGCTTGACGAAGTCTACGAGCTTGCGGCACACAGCACGGCAGCATAAGCAACACTGAGGCAGCATAAATTTAAAAAAAAAAATTAACTTTAAAGAAATAACAACAACAAAAACCGTTAAAGTGCGAGTGTTTGTGTAATTTTTTTTTTATTTTATTGCTGGATTTTTTTTTTTTTTTTTTGTTAAGTGTGCCCGTGCAGGAGAACAGCCTCACAATTAGCGCAACAGTGTCCTTTTATCGCCAGCTGTTGTCGTCCCTTGCGCCGCCGGCAGCGGCCGCTACAATAGCTGCGGCCGCGCAGCTCAATGCGAGCTATGCCGCAGAGGAGCTATACGGCGATGGCAGCTTCAACGGCAACGGCAGCGGCAGCGACGCAGCTTATAGCGATCTCTATGAGACGTCCATCAGCAGCAGCATCAGCAGCAGCACCGAACTGCAGCCACCAGATGCAACGCCCACCAGCTTTTGGGACCTCCTGACTGTGACGCCATCGACAACACGCTCGACCAGCTCGACCAGCTCGAGCATGCCGCGCATCAGCGTCGATGTGCCCATTTGGGTAATCCTCTGCTATAGCATCATTTTGCTCTGCGCTGTGGTGGGCAATCTGCTGGTGGTCTTGACCTTGGTGCAGCATCGTCGCATGCGCACCATAACCAATGTTTTCTTGCTGAATCTGGCCATTTCGGACATATTGCTGGGCGTGCTCTGTATGCCAGTGACCTTGGTGGGCACTTTGCTGCGACACTTCATCTTTGGCGAGTTTCTTTGCAAGCTCTTTCAGTTTGCGCAGGGTAAGTCAAGAGTCACTGGGGCCAGGGCAACGGCAACACATTGGATCGTTTTAGTGGGCCGCCGTTGTTTGCTTTGCAGCGCGCAGAAGTAGCATTAAGCGTCACATTGGTGGCCATCAGCGCCAACAACAATGAAGTGTAGTTAATTTTTAGTATAAGTATAAAATGTGACCCTACTGGCTGCTCACGGGTTGCCATAAACCGTGCCAGCACAGTCCGGGGCGGGCTAATGAGCCCAAAGATAACGAAACCACGACAGGCCTGGCACGCACATACCTATTAGTGTGTTGTGGCGTGGTGTCGCATGTGGCATGCGGCATACGGCCAGCGACTGATGAAAATGGGCAATTCGTTGTGCGTCGGTGTTGCACATGTGGTTTAGTTGTCCGTAGACCCTTTTACCAAGTTTTATTATGTGCACATGCAATTTGCTCTATTGCTCTGAATGGCGACAAGACTGAATTAATGCCCATCACCGGGGTCGCTCTTATGGCTCAGTCTTTTACAGTTGCAATATATTTGTGTCTATCCTTATGTGCCTATGTATGTATGTGTGTGTGTGTGTGTGTGTGTGTGTGCGTCAGGTGAATCTCAAGTGTGACCGCACCGTAAATTGATGGCCTATATACTATAAGCGCTGAGAGAATTGAAAGTGGCATAGTTTTATTACGTGAACTTGGCAACAACTTCAACAACGGAACGAACACAGAACAACAACAACAACGGCAACCACTTGAAGCGATAACAACTAGGCCGCCGCACTTAACTTGCTAAATGAGGTCTGAGGTTTCTCGGTCGTGGGATTTTATCAAAGTTCCCCAAAGTGCGGACCTGATAACCTTTGGCGTGTGTTTTTTGTGTTAGCGCAGCACGAGACTCAATCACTAGTCTCATTTCATTGCCTACAAATGTGTAAGTGAGAAAGTGCGTCTGTGTGTGTGTGGGTGTGTCTGAGGTAAGCGAAGGGCTTAGCAATGGGCTTAGTGCCTAAGCTCCTTAACTTGCCTCAAACCGAATTTTATGAAGAGCTAACCTCAAAAAATAAAATAAAAAGTGTGGAACAGCTACAGTGGCAAAATCACGGCCATAAGATGCTCTATTCCGAGTAATTGAATTAAAGTGATATTTTTTTGCGCTACGGAGAAATGTACTGAGATTGATTAGTGAGATACCGACAAACTGAGACGGAGATACTCAGACATAGATATAGATACTCTCATACAGAGAAATAGAAATAATAAGATGCAGAGAATCTGACATGCAGATATACTGTTATACTGAATAACTGAGATAGTAAGATACTGAGATACATAGGCGCTGAGATTCTTAGAAACTGAGATACAGATATACAGTGATACCGAGATACATACATACTGAGATACAGAGACAGAGAAATACTAAGACATAGAAATATTAACACATAGAAATACAGAGATACTAGTATACTACTATACTAGTATACTAAGATACTAAGACACTAAGTTACTAAGATACTAAGATACTAAGATACTAAGATACTAAGATACTAAGATACTAAGATACTAAGATACTAAGATACTAAGATACTAAGACACTAAGATACTAAGATAATAAGATACAAAGATACTAAGATTAGATTAGATTCGATTTGTGTTGGGTGCGATGGCTCATCAGAGAAAGGTGAAACCATACCTAGCACTCAGGCAGCCTTGCGCATTGTGCCATGCAGGACAGAGGAAGTTAGGGGAGGGAAAGACAGTTGAAATAAGAGAAAGGAAGAAGTTGAAGACAGAGGATACTAAGATGCTAAAAAACTGAGATACTAAGATACTATACAGTGACGTAGAGAAACAGAGGCCACACCCATTAGCATCTATACTCTGTACGATGTTTGCCTCGACTCCAGTTTGTTGCATACATTCCCAGTATGGGCGATACGTATTTTCGCCATTTCCGTGTAGTGTATAAATAACCCATTTTCATTTTGAAATTGCTGACTTAGAAAGTTATTATTTATGCACTCTTTCAATTCAACACACAAAAAAAAACCGTAATCTTTTCCTCGTTCAGTTTTCGCGCTTATTTATTCATAATAGTCAAAGCCCGGCCTGAAAATATGGCTATTATCAGTATGAATCATTTGCCCAAACCCAAGAGCTGCTTTTCAATAATGGAACCATATTTAAAGTGTCTCGGCTTTGGCAACAAGCCCAGACTAATGCGCAGCAACAAAGAACGGGTTCACACACACACACACACACACACACACACACACACACACATGCATGTGTAGACAATGTGTGCAGCTTATTGAGCAGCTGCCATTGAAAAAAAAAGAAAGAAATGCTCTTAAGCCAAATAACGAACCCAAATGGAATCCTGATGGGAGCAATCTTATTGAGTGTCTGTCTGTGTACATGTGTCGGTAAAAGGCTTGTTCAGGGCTAATGACCACAAAATGATTGTATTATTTTTTATTTTATTACATTATGAAGATCCACTTCTTTTTTCAACATACTACTCACGACTTCAAGTTCGATACGCTGCATACCAATGAGTTGATTGCCCACTGCAGCCAAGGACCCACATCATGTTGCCGTCAGCTCTTTCTCTTCTTCTGCCTTCCTTTGGTAACTGTTTTTTTCTGTTACAGTTTAAATGAACAAGTGTCGGTTTAGGCGTCGCCATCAATTTGGATGCATGAAAAGATTGGAAGTAGTAGAAAAATCGTCTTAACACCTGTCGCAAAGGTCTATCGAATGTCACAGTTCATTTCGCTTTCGCATATGTTCCTCAGTTGCACAAAGAAGCGCATTCAAATCTGCATCGATAACTTAACATAGATGCGATTATGAATCTATCGTTTTGACTGTACACTTATCGTTAGCTGTGACTGTTGGCGGGTCTTCCTGCGTTATGTCCTGCTAAAATGTATGCAATTTCGCTGCCGTGGTCTTAAAGGTTCTCAGTTTCAGTTATCTTAGCAATATTCTACCCACTGTCTCTTCTCAGCACCTCATAAGATTTAGTATCCATGAGGCAATTTCATTTTCAAAACGGGAAGTGAATTGGTGTCAACTTCTCTCTGCCAATAAGTAGTTTTGGCGTAGTGCTTTTTGCTCTCAAAATGGTTTCACTTGAAAAATGGTCAAAGCGAATGTACAAAAATGTATTTGCACAGTCCCTTTGGAAATTGCATTAAAAAGACACTTCTGCTACAACAACCGAATAGCATAAAAGAAAGTAAATGCAGAGTTACTATGAAAAATGCCAAAAGCAAATTATTTGCATTTGAAATATTTATTTAAAAGGTAACAATCAATTTTAGCTGTATCCTTTTCAAGCTATGTGTATTTTTTATTGGTATAAAATCTAAAATTGTTTTTTTCTAAGATACTTCAAATTTATCCGTAAATTTGTAGAAGAGCTACAAACGTGACATTTTGTGTTTTTTTTGTATCCAGGTGTAATCTCAACCCACAATATATACAAATGTAAATAACACGCGCTTTTCTACTTGTGATTCGCACACGAATATTGATTTTGAATTGAATTTAAATAAATATTGTAAAATAAAATTCATATGCGAATCTTTGGAGCAATGGTCCTGTGCCATTGCTTTTGTGGCATAAAGCTTAACTTAATGACATAACCTAAATTTCTGTTGATTTCTAGGCTTAATTTTTATTTTTCGTTAGTAAAAATTAATAAGACACGCTGATCCGTCAAGGTAGAAAAAGATTTCTCCGAGCCTTTAGATACTGTACGAGGTTTCAGATAAGTTGCCCTTGGAGTATATAAGACTAATAATAGCCCAACACATCGACTGTTTGCGCAGTATGCAGGGTCTCCTTTGGATTAGTTGACACTTGGACTAGGCACTACAACAAATAACATTTTTCTATGGATTGATATTGGCATTAGTACATATTAAGTCTAGTCCGGGGTACTGGATACTGAGGTAACCATTGAAATGAAATGACCGATGAACAGGCAACCAAAGCCACTACTTCACAGTCCGTAGGGTCTGAACCGATCACCCCAGTCAGCGTGGCAGAACTGTTCAATTGTTTTATTCCATTTAAAATTTGCCAGTTAAGAAAATAACTGTGAGCTCTACTTGGGATGAATAAGCTTTTAGCCAATATATACATCATTGTGGACAACTTGATAGAATACTCTCTGTATCATTGTATACGGGTTTGCAAGGACACGAATGCGCATTTTGGGAAGTGATAATTATGGGAATCCGAGCGATTGCGTTAAAGGGGAACCGCCATTTTAGTTATCGATATCAGCTTATTCTTCTTCTCTACTTTAAACTGTCCCCTTACGCCTTGAACTTCTTTCAATGGGTATGGCACAATGCCCAAGGCCTGTGCTGAGTGCTGAGAATGGGTCAACTTTTTTTGATGAGCCATCTCTCAACAATCACCCGTTCAAAGATTGTGTTTTGAGTTTTTCTCTTAGTTTTTATAGCCTTGTTCCAATTTGTCGCATTACCATGGAAAATAACACAAAATCTAAAAGCCAACTATCATTTTTTAAATTACCCAAAATTGCGCATATCTATAAATATATATACAAAAGAGAAACGTCAATTGGGTTGCTCCACTTTATGCCTCTAGGAACGAGGATGGTTGATTTGTGTTTTTCCGCTGTTACAAAGACGATGGAATCTTAGAAGACGTTTTGCTAATGAAAGAAATAGCAGAATGATAGACACCAATGAAAAATATGTTCCACAGGCCGTACCTATAGCCGCAGCTGGTTTTAGTATGATAAGGAAATGGAAGAAGAAGTAAAAGGGGAACCAAGAGGGAAACGGTCAGTGGCATGGGAAGGAAAAGGCGAATGTGAACTGAAAGAGGTACGGGAGCGGAAAGGGGAACAATAAAAGGAGGAAAAGATGAAGAGGAGAAGAAATATGACGGGGGAAGGTGTGCGCAAGGTATATAATTTACAAGGTACGCGCCATCTGCCATTACATTTTTTTAATGTGTCTGACACAAAGAGAGAGAGTGAGGCGCAAATCACTGCGATACATAGCTGAAAAAACAAACTCTCACGCATTTCTGGCTTTTTTGTGTGCGGCACAAAAACAAAAGTGTATATACACACTCATTAATAGTTGTAAACATCAAGCAAATGCATACACATGCATATATTTTTTACGCAGTAGTTGAAAAAACATGCGTCAAAGGAACCTCTCTCATTGACCTTTGCAACAATGCCCTAAAAATGAGCGAGCGTCGGCTTGGGTGAGCGGAGCAATCAGGAGGCGGAGCCCCCTAGTAATATTTTGAAAAATATCCTCATTATAAGAAAATCTGCGGCAAATGGCTAAAAAAGTTAGAAATATGTGTTATTTTTGTGAAGATTTTATATTAAATTAAAAACTCTCTACTTACTTTAAAAAAAAAACAATCTAACTCCACATAAGTCTGTTCGTCCAGAAAAAAAATTTGAAAAAAAAACAGGCAACAAAAGTTCCGAATCACCGTACTATTATGGGATATTTTATGTAGTATATTCGCCATCAAAAAAGTTTAATTATTGATTACCACAGCAAATCATATGCTGATTTTGCGCAAACCATTCACAATGCGCCGCGAAACTTTCTTGCAGTGTATCGGTTGAAATCTAATTAGAAATTATATTGTGCAGCAGCTGCAGCAATGCAAAACACTTGTGTGCCTTTATCCTTTGTGACGCTCTCTACACCTGACGAAGCAGCCACGCCCACATACGCATGCAAACACTCAGTTTTTTCCCAATGTTGATATTTTACAACTAATTATAAAAAATAAGCGTGATTCGTATGCATAATTTGCGTGTGTACTCAGTACCGCCATCCATGGATTCTATGGTAAGGTTCGATGGTACTAGAGCAGCAATGGTTTGACGTTCAAACAAACATCAAAAACTGCTAATAACTCAAAGGTTTTGTGTGAATGTTTGAGTGTTCAAAGGTTAGGTGGCAGACAGGTTCATTTACTTCTAGCGCAAAGGTAGTATAAAGAAGTTGAGGGACTCACTTTTGCTATGAGCTATTCTATATGTTTAACTCACTTTCTATTCAAACAAACGTCAACATAAATTTAAGTTACATTCTAATTATTTGCTTACTAATCATAAGCTCTCCTTGGTTTACAAAACCAACAACAACAGCAGCAAAATGTGGAAATATTGCTATGAAATTCTGTGTGATATATGGTATATTTGTGGCAAATGTTTGGTCTTCCAGAGAAATTACGTATACGCCAACGTGCTAGTATGTGTTAAAGCTTGTTTGACTGCCTGACGGCATTTCGAATTTGGCCAAAAACGATGGGAACTTTTTAAAATCTTTTAGTTTGTTAAAAAGCAGCTTTATAAGCTCTATAAAACGTACGGTAAAGTACACACACACACCCACGCACACACACACGCGCACACTCACATCCTGAGCCTACAATAGGTGTAGCCCTAAAAACTGTGTTTGCATGTGAATATCTAGTATACGCTTTAAAAGGGCTGCACTGCATCATTCTGCGCTAGTGGCTTAAGCACAGTCCCAAAAACAAGGACGACTCTCAGGTCTGAAGCAGGCTTTATATACGCATTAGGCCTTTTACAAATGCGTATATTCAAAGTAGAGCTCGTGCTAGTATCCTTTAGGTGCTTTGTATCTAAGCAATTGAAATGGAAAACATTGAAAAACACTTTCCGCAAAATGTTTTCTATTGCTGCCCGTTAATTTTGGCTTATTTACGGCTACTCTTAGCGTGATTTGGCAAATATTGCTCTTTAAATCAGTTTCCGATGTGTGTGCTCGTGTGTGTGTTTGAGTTTGTTGTTATGGACTTTGCGGCTTATTTCCGCCAAGATGTCGCGCAAGAAATGCCTACCTCTGGTTGTTTTTCATCTTGAATACACTTTTATCTAAAGTGATTTTGAGAAATAAAGGTGATTGCTACATGCTAAGTTATGCATTCTTATTATCTACTTGAACACAGACTCAAAGAGCTAGCCGCTGCTATGGTTCAGGGAATCGAATCAAGAGGCACATTGATCACGGTTACGGTTGTAGCCTTCATTAAGTTTTTATAACTTTTTCATAAGCAGTGTTGCAATAACATTTGCATTTTATTAGTTGACGCATTCGGTTACATGACGAAAGGTACCCTATCGTTGCTTGGGTTGGATTGCTTGTCCCAGTGGTTGACTGTATTTCACTATTCCTGACATCGTCCCGCTTATTGTGCTGAGATGATGGCGAACTCGTTTCCTTCATTATCATTGAGGTATTTTCTTGGTTTGTCTATTTGAGACACAAACATCCCAGCCCTCTCACAAATCCTCTCAGATCCGTCCGGATGCCTAAATGAGCTCGCTTAAGTCATTCAACTTTCAAATTTTCCGTCCTCAATGCCTAGGCTCCTCTACTTTCCTCTGTAGATCGCGTCTCCTATCTAATGCGTCACCCACATGCGCGCTGCATAAAATAGCGACTACACTCGCCAAGTGCAGGGTCCTCCTACGTTGGGTAACATGCGAAAGAAAAAAAGCCTGCATCCTGATGCTCAACCTCTTATGTAGTATGATTCCCAGATACTTAATCGAAGGCGTTACGTTGCCCACTTGCACTTCCTTGAAGTCCACCTTCTTACAACTTATGAAAAATAGGACCTCTTTCTTCTGAGCAGCTACCTTTTTTTTGGGTTCTGCATCCATTTGCTAACTGTTGCTATGGCTGTCTTATCTGTGCTAAGTCATCCGCAAATCCAATCAAAGTATACCCGTTTGCGAGTTTGAGTCCTAGGACGCCGTAGTGCATAATGTTGCAAAGGAAGCCTGCTTTTGTTCTTCTTCTGTATCGTATTCCAGCTGCCTGTCATGGAGGTAGCCGGATACAATAAAACGCAGGAAGTATGGCAGCATGCGACATCTCTATAGGTTTCCTTCTATTTCTTTGACTGACATGTACACCACCGGCTTGATAGCATCCACCATCCATATTGGACATTGGAGAGCCACTTTTATGCCTGCGTTATTATAGATGATTGCCTTTAGTACCAGTTCAGTAATGTCAAGTGGGCACATTGACATCACTTGGATTATCCCTTTTCGGTAGGAGTATAAGGCGCGGCAATTTCCATATCTTGGGAAAAACTCCAACTTGTAGGCAGCTGGTGAAAGTTTCTGCAAATATATCTTTCCTAATAAACATCGCGTGTGTGTATGCGTAGGTTTTGGGCATTTATCATTTGACAGTCGAGCTGAGTTACGTAACGCCTACATGAACAACTTGCTAACCACGTAATAGCAATGCAGCGATGTTGACAGCGGAAGCGTGGGTGATAGCGACAGCGGCAGCGGCGTTGACAGCGACAGAGAAAGTTAAACAATTTCAACATTAAAACGTTCGCCATGTTGCAATTTGTTGGGCAAACACACCTGAGCAAATAGCAATGGCGGCGGGAATCGAGATGGCGATGGAAACTCAAGTGGCCCGACGCCATGTTGGGTATCTGTTGCACAGAATCACTCTTTTCATCCAGACGTAACCTGCCATTGCGGTCAGAGTCTGGCATTGGACACGCCATTTGTCTGCTCGTGAATTTATTAATGTCATTGCTCACTAGCTGGCGTTCCCTGCTTGGTGGATCTTGACTGCCACCGTGTCCCTGCCGTCGCACAGTGGGGTCATCTGACTTCTATTGCGTTGAAAATAATAACTAATGAAGTTAAGCTATGTTTTTAAGGTATCCATGTTTAATATGGTTCACCGTAACATAACACGGGAGTAGGCATTGTCTTTGGGTACCTTACGGTCAAAAGACTGGCAGTATCTGAGACATATTCATTCAAAGCTAATCAACATTTTGAAAATCTTGTTGATTGGTAGGTTGGAAGATGTGTTTGTTAGTTCATTCAAACCTTTAACTGCCGTAATTTCAAGAAAGGAACAGTTAAACTAAATTCCTTGAATCGATTTTCAATATCAGGCAGAGTGGTTCTCATAAGTTGAGAAGATTGATTTGCATACTAACATAGATCGAGGGTTCTTCCAATCCAGTCGTCACTTCGAACAAAAGCTGAACATATTTTCATCCAATATATTCTTGTCATCTGTATATATTTTTAGCTTGTAAGGACGGGGCTTGTCATAGCCCTTAGACAAATTCTCTCTAAGTCGACTCATTGAAAGCAGCTTCATTTCTATAAGATGCAAGGATAAAACGTTAGGAGTACATAATATCGAACTTTACGATCGTTTTTTGAAGCTCCCTGTATCCAATATATCTTACTGCTTCATAAGTTATGAATTTTTCCGAAAATAAGTCTGATGACTCCACTGTTTGGCGTCGCAAAAGAAGGCGAAAAGTATGCAAAATCCTAGACAACATCAAAAGTATAGTTTTGAACTACAATTTGACTGTCTAACTGCTGTGTAGTGTTAAGCTCATTATTATGTTAAAATACCTTTTAGAGCTATAACGAAAAATTTCAAAACTCTTACATTTACCACTACCAGATGCTTCCTACTATGGAAAATCCACTTGGTTTCAATTGAAACTCTTAGCTTATTGCATGGGCGTGTTGCATGCAAATTTAATAGCAGTCTGGGAGTATGCCACATTTCCGTGGCAAAAAAATATAAAACTAGTTGCAGAGAATAAATAAGTTGGTAAGAAATTCTTGACCCGGTTTTGCAGCTTGTACACGGCCTCATTAAGACGCCTTGCAAATCCAAACAAATTAATATTTTATTTGAATTTTCTCGTCTAACAATTTTTCTCGACGCCGTTTTTATTTCCAGGCAATTGTTTCGTATCTTTATTTTTGTATATTATTTTAATAGGTAGAATTGCAGCAGTCATTAATTAAGAAACAAAATGGCAACTAGAAAATGCGACAAAATGAATCTCAACGAGATTGGTATAGAAACAGAGTGAGAATGAGCAAGTAGGACGAACATGTCAGAAGAGAAATACAATACTGCAAAATGCAGCAAACCTCGAACAATATGAACAAGTAATGAGCCAGCTTATGCAAACACTCACACCCACACACACCCACACTCACTCACACACATTCACACCCACACTCACTCACCCACACTCACTCACACACTCACTCACACACTCACTCACACACACACTAATAAGTGCAGCAATGAAAAGCAAATAGCATTAATAAAAACAAATAAATATGAATTGCAATTTCATTGTGCTTAACCTGTGTACAAATACATAAACAAATGTCCATATTTAGCATATATGTTTGCTTTTGTATGCGTGATGGCATGTATGTGTGTGTGTGTGAGTATGTACTATATGCACATTTTCCTTTAATTTAAAGTGAGCTACCTTTTCCTTCACTTTCCTGCTGCACGTGTGGTTCTTTGTCCTAGATTTTCTTTTTCCTTTGTTTTAAGTCAGAGTTAACCAACCGAAAACACGAAGCCAGAAGCCAACAACGCAATTTCTGAAAGCCATCCAGTCAGCCCGGCAGCCATCTGAGCAGCCAACTCAGCGGCATCCACACCCTCAAGCGTAGTCCAGGGCAACGCCTACACTTCTACGTCCTGGGCTCGCGCCGTGCAACCTGAAACATTTGCAAGATTTGTTGGCTGCCTTTAAGAGACTATGCCAAAAATCCAAATGCCTGATTTGGAATATCAAACAAATTTTTGAATCTTAAATGTTTCTAACTCAATTTCAAGTCGAAAATATCAATTTATAGAAAAAAATAGTAAGATAATCATTTTTTCCGAAAACAACATCTACGCCCGATGTATTAATAAGTATTTTTTCTATTGGCAAGTTTCTTATTTTGGCCTAGGGATGAACTTCGGAATATAAGTCGAAAATACTGTAAGCAAGGTAACTGGATTGAGTGGCTCTTTTTGACAAAAAATCAGCATAGTTTTGGAAAAATATGGAATTTTGGAGCTGTATGTAAGCGAATCGGTGTCGGGTGTGAAATAATTAAATTTTTGACCATAATTATTGATCAATTCAAAAAGACTGCCCGAAATTATTCTGGAGTAACAAAAGTGTAGATACAAACACAGTGCGACAGACTTTATCGCTGTTTCTAGCTCTTAAGGTCTCAAAGATCTAGATGCTTACACGAATGGAAGGACACAAAGCTGAGACAGGTTTGATATAAACAACTCATAGTGTTCCACGCCTTCTTTAGCCTATTACACGGTAAGATTAGGTTAAAACCACTGCCAGATAACAAACAGGCATACTTAGTCAAATATTTTTACTCCTACCCGCTTAAGAGGCGCGCATAAAGGGATGCCCGCTCTTCGCTTTAGACTAATTTTCAACAGCTCTGATTAGCTATTCAAAAAGTTTTTACCATGTTTCTAGAATCGACTTTTGCAGAGGGCCGGAAAGAGTAAAAGAATTGCTCAGCCATTACATTTTGCTCCTCGTCTCCGCAGCTTCTACACGCTGCAGTCATCCTTCGGACTCCATTTATAACCCCATCTCCAACTCGAATTTTCAGCATTGAGCCATACGTTCAGAAGGAGATAGCATCGGTAGGTCCTCGGTAACCCAGAACACATTCGTTTCTGACCAACAATTGTACCTTGAAGAGTGAACAAGATCTGTTTGGTGCGGATTTGCACTTAAACCGCTGTCATCAAGT
The DNA here is from genome assembly GCA_035041775.1 of Chymomyza caudatula. Taxonomy (NCBI): domain Eukaryota; kingdom Metazoa; phylum Arthropoda; class Insecta; order Diptera; family Drosophilidae; genus Chymomyza; species Chymomyza caudatula. The sequence continues at coordinate 1,319,634 of JAWNKW010000148.1, forward strand.
CACAGAGAATTAGGGAAAAATTACCAGAGAAATTAATAACAACATTGTCCGCTTAAGAAATTACTCGGCAGCCATTCCATCTATGTCACATAGTAACTTATATAAAGCTATTTTTCATAGCAGGGGAATAGTATTCCTACATCAAGAATGTCTCTACTAACATATCCGGTCACAGCCTTCGATCTTCGATCAGCTTCACCAATTGATCATTGGCTGCCAGCTCTTGTAGTGCCCTGGTTATTACTACGGGCATTACATTGTTAAAGGCGCCTTCGCTATTTCGACAGGGTGCATTTCTTGATATTTAGTGATTTTTCAATCATTTAGACTTCCGAATGAAGGGCAGTTTCTATTGACTTGTATATACGGTATGCGTGTTGCCATTCTGTCATGAGCTAAGATTTCAAAGATATTCTGAGGTGACGGCCGATGAAGTGCCTTCAGCTGAAAGGAGGACAGACTAATCGATCTGAAGTCTTTACGTATTGCCTTGGAGTGATGAAAATGTTTTGACTGTAACCATGCTTCTGGAATCTAGCCCAGTTTGTATATTTTCTTAAAGACAGCGTGTAATGTAATTTGATGGCTATTGAACCAGCCTTTTACACTTATAGGGCTTAGAACCTTTTATCACCCAGCTTATGTTGCTTCCACTCAGGATATGGCTTAGTGACGTTATTCCTTATGAGTTGAGGTTACCTTATATTGGTTTTGATTTGGAAAGTAACTTCCCGACTCAAGTAAAAGTTCCTCCATTTATATATTCCTAAACTGGATTTATAATCCAACTTGTACACCCTCTGCCAGCAAAACGTATCTTTCATATGCCAATTATTCGCCTGCCAAACTTGTACTCCATTCTCTAAGTATTTGGTGATCTGTAATAGCTCCTTTCAAAACGCTAACGAAATAATTACACTAAGCGAAAAAGAAATCGTAGTTTTCTTAATGGCTTTTCAGCGATTTCATGCTTAACGCCAGTTGTTGTGTAAAATAAAAAAAACAAATCAAATTCTAGCATTACCTTTCTAAAAATTCGAATAATTACAATTAAACTTCTGGCTGGATTCCTATATTTGCTATTCCTTTAAACCCTATAAAAGATTTTGATAGTTTAGACTTAAATATACTAGAAAGAAAGTCGCTGATTAAGAGCACTAATACGGCAGCAGACAGAAGCAAGCTGAGTGTTTCTTGCTCTTGACATTCCTGGTAGATACTTGATTCTCAAGGAAAATCTCTTCACATGAATGCAGGCAAGCGTGGCATTAACACAATACATTAAACATACGAAACCTCTCTCTCTAGTTCTCCTACGTACACAGGCGAAGTATATGCGTGCGAAACTCGCGATTTTTGCTGAGAAAATGAAATTGAAACCAGTTGAAAGGCACGCTCCGTTTAGAAAGAGAGCACACCAAAAACGTGAAAGTGTAGTATAGTAAGCAATATTAACTACCTAGTCGGCTTTGGAAGTAGGAAAGCAGCACTTCTTTTCTCATGACTTTGTAAGGAAAACGTACTTACCAAAACTGATGTTTTCCTTTCGCTTCTCATATGGGATGATTTCTGCTCTTGAAAGCTGTTTTGTAAGGAGTTCGAACAACTTCGTAACTCTTCGTTTTTTCTCAGCAGGTACTGCGATGTAAACTGACGAAAGAAGTCCTAAGAAGTACTGCGCTTTTTATAAGTTACCACCTAATAAGTATGTTACAAAGTAGTGTCCATTTGTCCGTCTTGAGTCACGTAGACCAATAACTGTAATTTATATTTCTTATTCTGATTGGTTATTTAATTCGTCCGATTCTTGGGGTTTTTTTCATTACTGTGTTAGCATGAGTTAAAGTTAAGAGCAAAACTTTTCTAGTTAGTCTTAAATCTTACACAATAAATTATACTTAAAACTGGATCTTACGAAATATTAATATAACTTATAAATTAAACAAAAATAAAATAAACGAGCTTAATTAACTTACATAATAAAAAAATTTATAGATAAAATATGAAAAATTAACTTTCAAATGATTCTTTTAACTTTTCATCTTTTTTGGCTTCATAAAAAGCGAGTACATTTTATTAAATCCAATTAATCGCCCGTCGCGCATCTTTATCCAAGACATCCCGAGCGTAGTCCTCTTTTTTGAGATTCTACGATTTTTAAATATCAATATTATACAATAAGTTTATATTTTCCAAGAGAAAATTTTTATAATATGACAACCCTTTTTGAAATTCGTTTGTTTGGAAACTTTCTTGTCGAGCACTCTATGAAAATATTCAAGGATACAGAAACTAAGCCATCTCTCCATCTCGGCACCGAAAGAGGAATACGAGGGAGAGAAAAACATTTTTATAAAAACACAGTGAACAAAACTACACAATCGATCCTTTTTTCTCCCCATACATGAAAACGATTTCGGAATTCGCGCTGCATTTATACTTCCAAAAGATGCATGAAAGGCGGTATGTCTATAAAAGGGAGAGTAGCATGTATAGCTACCTCGCCAGCTCTTACCGAGTGAGGAAAAAAACAGTAGTTGAAGTATGATACTGCTTTTTATCCTACTAACCTAAAAGTATCCTTGTTTTGGGCACGTGCTTTCGGAAAATTGCGATTGTGTAGCTTCAATACGATTGTTTGTCTTTTATAAAAAGTGAGACAAGACTTCGGCTAGCATTTCGGCCATGCATATGTGAGCACACGGCGAAAATTGGATCCGTGCACACTCTTGGAGTACTTGCTAGGTTTAGGACTTTGGTCTGTCCGCTCTGTGACTAACTTGGACTGTTAAAGTGGCGATTTCTCGGCTGCCGCTGCCGACCACTGATCTAAAGCCATGCGAGTGATGTGATGCTTCACTTAAATTTTGAGCGGTTTTTGGCGTGTCTCTAGAATCGCATTTAACTGAATCGTGTGAACACAGTTATGCACAAAAACACAGGGAGATTGAAGCCAACGTTGATGACAACAAAGTGTGACTAATATGTTGGGGAATTTGCAGCAATGGAATATACTTCGAGCAGAACAAAACTAATACAACTCAGGCTTGCGAGCAACCTTTCATTTTCGTGGTCGTGTGAGTGTGTGTGTGTGTGTGTGTGTGTGCAAGAGCCGTAGCAAGCCCCAAAAGGCATACAAATGAGCTGCCATTTTTTAAAAGGTAACAAAAAAGCAAAAAAAAAAAAAATATTTTTCCTTCAACAATTCTAAAATTTTTCGCTGCTTTTTCATTTTGTTTGTTGCTGCTACTTGTTTCTAGTATTTTTAGCTTTTGGTTTTTTTTTTTGTTTTAATTTTTTCAAAAGTTGTTTTTTTCTTTGTTGGTTTAAAGACTGCACAACTGACGTTCCGTTACATATACCGTAAGATTCTTTAACTGTTTAAAGAGGCACTAACAAAACGTTCTTTGCGGCGTTTTAAATTTGGTAATTGCATTCTTGTGCAGGTTTTTGTGGTTGTATATTTAATCGCAGAACCTTAGACATAATATCAAGTCATATTTTCTTGTGTTTTTTGTCATTGTTATTTTTTCTCATTGCTGTTGTCAGTGACGTAGATGGCATTTTTCGGGAGGGATTTTCTTTCCATACATTAAATTGTCAGTTGGTTACAGTTTTCAAAAAAAAAACAAGTTTATTGTTTCTATTTAAAGGTTCCTTGAATCGTCTTTATTCATTTTGAACGAGAGAATGTTCGTGGTTTAGTAGCCTGCAGTTTATAGAGGAACTCTCCGATTAGAAATTTTTTGGAACTCCTGTCCACTTTGCTCACACCAAGATAATGGTTCTTGAAAAGTCGCAGTCATTTCAGAGTGTTTCTTTTATAAACCTTTCTTTGCAGCTTGATAGGATTTATTTATCTATTCAATTTATCTCCTCAACTAATGATATGAAAACGATACTATAAACCGTCTTCGATTCGACCGTTCACAGTGTATGCTTTCTGTATGGGCGTTATAAGTGCATCCCCATCTCTGCTGTCAAGGTGGCTCCTTGAATCCAGACATTGGAGGTCTTGGTTTTGCGCTGTCTCTAAAGTAACATAATTTTTCTATAGCACACTTCACTTTTTTTTTACTTATATACACTAGAAATGAAGAACTTATTCTTTACTTATTGGATTAAATTTCTACAAATTTCGTCTACATAATTATTCTCTACAACCAACCGTCCTTAAGAAAGGGTGGGAAACGCTAAGCTGTAAGAATGTCGTAGGAATGACAGATTGCTTGCGGAACACAACTTTCTATCTTTGAACTTGAATATCTTGAGACGCGAACATGATAATCAGTTTGAAATTGAAATGTATCTTAATGCATTCCATGAATTAAAGCTTATTTGAAAACATTGTTGGGTCTTGCGTTTGAGGTGTTACCACAAAAACAGTGTTAACTTTCATTGTTTTGAGAACAACCATATTTTTTGCATTTCTTCAGTGAACTTACTTGCAAGGCAAATCTTATATTACTCGGGAGCCTTACTGCCGATCAAGATGAACAGCAACTTGAATTAAAGTATATAAGTGCCGTTTCAATGGTCTTTGTAGAGTTTTGGTCTATCTTATCGCGATTGTGGATTATAAGGCGTTGAACTTAAAAAAGCAAAAAAAATTTCCAGTACGTTTTCAGTTTTTTGCTTGGTAACTCGTAATCAACTCAAGATAGATTAAAATTAAACTGATTAAATCAATAGTTAATTACATTCAATTTAAATTATAGTTTATCTCGATAGGTAGTAAGTTTCCCGAGTAATGTGAGATTTCATGACTTCGCAACTCTCGAAATCTCGAATGTTTTGAAATAGTGATAGTTCCAAAACAAAAGATATGTTTAAAGCATAAGCCTTTTTTGTTGCATAGTGTTATCGTAGCTGTAACTTGAGTAATGTACTAGTTACTTGCAGGTACTACTTACTTTCGAAAGCTAGTAACTCTATTCTAATCAATAGCTTGGTCCTTCCATATGCCGTCCCCACCTGTCTACGTCACTGTCGTTGTCTTCGGTATTGTAACTGTGGCGCCTTTCATTTCACGCACACTAATCAAATGTGTTGACCAATATGTCGTCGGTATTTTCAGCTTTTGTTGTTTTACAGTTGTTAGTGTTGTTGTTGTTGTTGTTAATGTGTCGCTTGAATGAGCAACAACAACGAGCACATAAAATGGTTTCTCCTCCATCTTTTGCTAGTTTCAAAAAAAAAAATGGCTGCTGCCGTCTGCCACGCCCTCACACACACACGCACACTTCGCGACAAGGATGTTAGGGATGCCTTCAGTAGTCAATTCGTTTGCAATTTATTGCTAGTAAACGCATAAGGAGCGAAGCTAACAAAAAATAGAGAAACTTTTGCGACTTTTCGCTACTTTGTCGTGTCCAGCAGCTAGTCCCTATCTAATGCACATCCAAACTCTCTTTCCATTCCCGAACCCTTGCCCTTTGTGTGTTCTCTACCCTCGCATACTATAACAACAGTTATTATTTGTTCAAACAGCGTGAACAACCCCCCTTTTTTGAGGTTGTGTTCACCTGTTAGGAGCACAGTTGGGGGCTAACGGTACACGGTGCATATTGTATGCATTCTTTATAACACAAAGTGACGGTGCTTGCAGCGAGCGGCACATTGTTTCAAAGAAAAACACACTTTGCTACTCAGCTGCTACAAAATGGTACGTTACCTTTAGTTAGGAACAAAATGTTGCACGTTGTAGCGCATTTAAGATATAATCAGTAAACAACACAACTTACCTGAACTATTATATATATATATATATTCATATTTTTATAACGAATGGTCGCTGTGTCAGCCAGGACCAACCTATGTTTCAAATTAAATAAGCTTTTAGTGTGTTTCAGGCGGAAGTCTTAGCCATAAACGAGACACTTTCTTGCCGTAGAGACTCAAATAATATATCAGGCATTTGCATAGAATAATTGTCAAGCGGCCCATTAATGGCCCAGACCCTTGAGTTTTACTTTTCCGCAAAAAAGTATTGCGATTGGCCAAAAAGCTAAAACCTTTAATTTTAAGTGTTTTGACGATTTAAGCACTTTCCTATTGAATTTGAGCACTCTAATAATAATAAGTGTAAATAATTTTCAATAAATTGTTTTTTGTTTAAATTTGTCCTAGCTAATTTCGGTTGTTTTGATATACGTGCGGAAAAGCCTGAGTTGGTTACCAACTGATTATTTTTATTTCGTTTTAGTTATCTATATATAAATACACTAAGCGAAATTCAGTGGGGTACCGATTACTTCACAATAACTAATTTTTTTTAGGTGAAACCTATACCATTCGAAAGACAAAATGCTTGCGGGTTGCAGAAAATAAGTTTCACCAGTATACGTTGCGTTTTAGACAGATACAAATCAATTTGAAATAAAAAAAAACAACAACAAAATTCATTGTACACACAAACTTTGTTATTTCGTGTTTTCTTTTCTCTTCTTCGTAATCAGCTGTTATGTGATCATGTATTAAATCGTCAAATGTCGACGACAAGGCAAAGTCATATGGATCTTAAAAAATATTAAACATAAATGGTAGGTTCGGCAAAATGTCAACATTGTTTCGTTTATAAGCTTGAGTCTTCGTACCAAATTTGGTGATTCTAACATAAATTTAAACATTAGCATTGCTGTAAAAAGTGAAATGTGGTTAACGTTTATAGGAGAAGGGGCATAAAATTGCCACAACATTACTTATATATTCTAAAGATTCTATCAGATTTTTATAGTTTTTACACAACATATGCAGAATAATATGCGTGACTGTGCCAAGTTTCAATCGGATAGCTTTCATGGTGTGGGTGTAAGCCACGAAAATTTCTCACGGGGGAAGGGGTTGAGATATCGACATGAATCGATAAACTTGCTCTTTTCCGGGAAAATACGCATCTTGTGGTTACATTTTTTTGTTGCTATAGCTATTATAGTCTCTGAGAAACACTTTACAACAAAGACAGACAGACGGATGGACGGACACGGCTAAATCGACTCGACTATTGCTCCTGATCATTTTTGCTCATGGAACACATGTTCCGCCACGCCTCCTTTTGCCTGTTACATACATTGCACAAATCTATAATACCCTTTTACACTTTGTATGCAGGCAATAAAAATTTCGCACAGAACTATTTAAACAAAACAAAACTTTGAACGTATCTATTGAGCATATTGTGCATGATAAAACTGCGCAAGAAAATTGTGAATTTATTTTTTCTACTTGGAATTGCAGCTACTTGAATATGACCGATTTTCTGTACCCAAGCAGTTGCAATGGCCCGTAATGGGTTAAACCCCCTATCATCGCATTCGATATCGGCAACGAACTGTCGCAGTTCTCGTTTAAAGATGGCTCAACAGTTTATTTTTAACCTGATGTGAGTTTCGGGACACAGAAGAAAACAAAGGGAATAAGAATCCTTGTGGCTACCTGTCAGCTGCAAATAAATAAAATTTTCAAACACAAATCCACACTTAAATGGCGAAATGTGCCACACCGTCGAATTGCACGACGAACTTGGTCAGAAATAAATAATAAAGGAGCTGCTGAGCTCTGCTCTCCTAGCAGGGAGAGATGCTCAGCTAGCTGGTGTAGCTGTGTAGAAGCGGAGACTTCTTTTATTCATGTCCTGTTCTCGGCAAAAGACGATTCAAGCTGTCAAAAATTAGCCCAAAGCGAAAGGCGGACTTTATTTCAACATTTATTTGGTCCTTCCTTTGAGCGTGTCTCTGAAGTGGAAAAAAGCAGAAATAGATTCGAGGGTATTACAATGTCTCGACCTTCGGCCTATGTGTGCCAGACTGAAATCTGGCAGCCGTTTTTACCTAACCTAGCCTATTCTTATTTATACCAGCTGCAAGAGATGTACAGTCAGCACACAAAGTATTCGCTCACTCCCTATTGCATACTTTGTCAGGCGTTCTTTGCAAACAAGTCATTCTTGACAAAACCATAAAAAAAAGTTCAAAATGTCGCACAAAAATTATTCGAACACTTAGTAAATGTTAACATTTCAGCTATGTTTCAATTCTTACCACAAATGTAGTGTGTTGGATCAAATTGACAATTTTCCCATTGGTTTTATCCACACCAACTGAATGATGCTTGGGATAGCTTGGGAGTACTACAAGTTTTTACTTTTTGGGTGCTGAGGACACAATAGTCCTCAAGTCCAACTTTCGGCATTGAAATCTTCAGCAATAAGAAATTGCCGTTCAAGGTGGTCAAAAATCTGGCTAAAACCCTCTGCTGACCAACGAAGTTTCGGAGCTAGGTAAAGAGAAGAGACTACCTACTGTGCGAAGCTTGTGGCAAGTTAAATGGTAGCCATTTGCTGATGGAAATACCATTCTGTAGCCAAGTATTAGTAATGAGCATCATATCCATATTGTGCTCGAAGAGCAATAGCTTGAGAGTTCCCGAGCATTCCACAATCCGAGGTAAAGTGAACGCGGCATCATCTTTTGGCGTTAAAAAGTTGCTAAACTTCCCTCCAACTCGCAAAAGTATGCAACAGTTTTTTGGTCAGCAATAAAATGAGAAATATGTATGATATACAACACAAACAGTTAAGTTTACAGTTATAAGCAATTAAACTGCAATATGTGTCTGATAACGTGATGGCATATATGAATGTGTGTGTGTGTGTGTGTGTGCTGTACCTTTGCTTTATGTCACAAAAGTTCTTTGTCAGTTATTTTCATTTGTTTGTTTTGTTCACAAATATCCTTAAATAACTTAATTATTTTTTGGCCTGCAGGCGCTGCCTGAGCGTAGAGAGAGGCGGAACCGTGAGGTCGACAGACATGGCCGTCGGTCCATAACTTTTCGTATCAATAGAAGCTATAAAGAAATAAATTGTTTCTTTATATAAGTATAAACTTGAAAGTTTGTCCAAAAACAAAACCTAGTCTAAAAAAAAAAAAATAAAAAAATAACGAAACAGCAAACATAAAAGCATAAACGAAATAAATAAAAAAAAAAAAGAAGAAAATTCACCAGAGAGAAATATGTCTATTGAAAGAAATGAGTTTTCGTGTTCATTTTCTTTTTTGTGCATTCGCTTTGTGCTCTTTTTTTTTCATCTTCGAGCGACAAAAATATGACCGAAAGTTTCGTTAGCCATTTTATTGCTATACAAAAATTTTAAATTATTTTTATTGATAACACAAAAAAAAAAACTGAGCTTGTATGACTTTTTTTATTAATTTTTTTTTTTCGCTCTTGGGTCAACTAAGGATTCACTAACAATGCTCAGTTCATAAACGCGTTCTCATGCGCCATTAAAGAAAATAGGAACAGATATAAAAGTTATTTGACAACAGCTGTCGCTGCAAGGATGTTGCTTAGAGGGCCTCTGAAGGCACTTAGGAGGGTCCCGCATTTTTGAGAATGAGTGCCCTGTGACATTTTTCAATTGCATGTAGCGAAACGCAAAGTTACAGTGGAAAAGTCCGGAGCAGGAAACGAGGCAAAGCCCACTTTGATATAATATAATAATAAAAGAAAGAAGGCTGATACGACAATAGTTAGCGCACACTGTCTGGTCACCCTTCTTGAGGACAGAGCAGAGAACACCAAGGTTCCAGTCATCAGGCATGCTCTCATCTAGCCATATTCTGCAAAAAACCTGGTGCATGCACCTTACCAACTCATTGCGGCCAGTCTTGAAGAACTCAGCATGTAACTCATCTACGCCAGCAGCTTTCTTGCTCTTGAGCCGCTTGATTGCGACCCTGACTTCGTCATAGCTAGGTGGCGGTATATCCATCTATAATGGGGGGTGTCGGGAAGTTCACTCCGGAAGCGGCATTATCCTCATCATCGCCAGATAGTAAGCCAGAGAAGTATTCCCTCCAGTTTTGGTAGTATGCTTACTTACACTCCATTGAAATTTGATGGTGCAGAGGGCCAATCGAGTCAAGACAGATCAACATGGAATTAATATTTAAAAGCTTTTAATTTAAACTAAAGTTGTCGAGTAATAAGCGACATACAACTGCCTTCATCAACCCTCGACGAGAAGAACGAGTTTATATGCCCAAGATACAGAATATTTCATCGTTGCACACAATCATTGGAGTATCATAGACGGAAACTTAGTGAGATAGTTCTCGTTCTTCGATCTCTTAAACGCACATAGAATGCCATAGCCAACTGTCATGTGTATGCCCCAAATTTTTTTATACAAATACAGGAAATCTGTCAAAACCGCACTGCAACGTATTTCGTCAGATTACGAAGTGTAAAAAATTAATCTTACAATGGTTATAATCAAAAATTGCCTACAAAGTGTATAAACATACAAAAAAGTTTTGCTCTTCAATCTGCAGTATTAGAATACGGTTGAAGCAAAGCAAACTTCTAAGTGTATTGCACAAATTGGTTACATTTAAAAGAATTTTAAGTTTATTTACCATCTGACTACTATTGCTGCACGTTCAACTACTGTGTAAGTACATATATCCAGTTGCATACGAGAGTTGCCTTTTAAATTTCTGGAACAGTGGAGCCAATTTGATCAAAAATGTTTTCACAGTTTCTTGAAATATTCAGCACGAAAATGGATTTTGTCACTCCGAAAGAGTTACCTCCAAAACATGTGAAACATGCATTCTTGTTCCGAGAAAACAAAAAGGTATTATTGGATGTCAAATTAGGACTTTCCTTTAGGACGACCCATTGATTCGAGCCGATGTTTTAGCCGATATTTTCTATATAATTCTTCGGAAACTTCTGGCAAACAAATGATTGTATACCATTCATAATTAACCGGGTTGCATAGGACAATACGGGAAGGATGAGCGCCTTATACAGTGTTAGTTTCTAGAGTGGTCTCTTCTACATCTCGACTGACAAGAGTGATTCTCCGCTTGATATCCATGCTGACATCGTTTACCATTGTTTGCCAAAGTAGACGAAAGGGAACCACATCAAAAGTATAGTTGTCTACAAGAATCTGGGAGTCCAACCGCTTGGTTTCACTGGTGGAACTAATACCCAGGGATGATGACAATCAGTTCACGATCAACATCGTTTTTTTCTCGATGGCTTACGAAAATGTTCACTGATCAATTCCATTTTTTGTACGACGTAAACTTTTCAGGTGACTTTCAAGAAAAAAAGAAACACTCTTAAGCCAGCAAAACTAGTAATGCCCATACCCGAAATATGAAAGGCTGCCCTCGTGGTTTCCTCTTGACTTCATGCAAAGTTAGATACTAGCTTGATTGGTTGCCGCAGGAACCGTGCGTGCAACAGCAGCAACGCCGATGCACGGTGTATAGTGGTCAAAGCATTTTCAGCTGCAACTCAAATTTCAATCTTGACGAGCTCAGAATTTGAGCCGCAATCGTAATGAAAGCTGAAAGCCTGGTTGCCCAGAATTCGTGTGACTGTCCAGCTTGTAACTCAGACCACATTTTCAGGTATTTGGAAGTTACTCGATGCCCAAGAGCAGATATGCAGCTCAGATAGTTCGGATGACTAGATGGTTGTGTTTGTGTGGAACAGCAAAATTGTTTGGCTTTTGAATTGTATCGTACTCTACTCCTTTGCATGCCAAATTGCGTACACTAACTGCTAGTTGTTTTGGTTTCTTGATTTAATTTTGCTGCTACCTGCAAATTGCCCCTGGCTCATAGTTACCGACAAACAACTCGTTGGCTGAGTGCTTACTTACCTCTGCGGTTCCAGGCATAATTACTCAACTTGCAACTTGACTGGGCAGTTTCCTATGCAGCGTCGAGTATCCAGTATTAGGCGGCTAAGCTCTTTGACTCAAACTAAGTTTATGCCAGGAATATTTATACCCTGTACACAAAGTGTACAAGGGTATTATAGATTTGTATGTAACAGGCAGAAGGAGGCGTGGCAGACCATAAGTTCCTTGGGCAAAAAGTCTTAACATTGACTTGGGCAGCGATTAGAGCATGTCCGTCCGTCTGTCTGTATGAGTGGATAGATCTCCGAGACCATAAGAGCTAGAGACACAAAAGGATGCGCGTAATCCCATGCAAGATGAAGTTTGTCGAATTGAGTTGATATATACCCCAGCAGACTATCGCGGTTTACAGCCATACCGTTTTATCCATCAACTTCACTTGGCATAGGTTTGCGTCATGGTTATATGCATCTACGTTATAAAAATGATCGAAATCGAATAAATACATCAAAAGTCAAATATGGATACATGGGAGCTAGAGTTCCCATTTTACCGTATGCTGGATTAAGTTTTTATGGAGATAAAAAAGGTGCAGGGTATTCCACTGTCGGGCACTATCTGATTCAAATGTTTTCGTATATAATTGTTTGATGGTAGCTAAAAGTTAACTTGGTTTACTTTAAGCAGTTTAAGGCGACTTTAATTGTTAACTGCGATTAATGCCGTAGCATAAGCTTAGCTTATTGATGTGCTCGAGATTTTCCAGCAAAGTCGAAAAACATTAAGTTTATTCACACTTTAATACAAAAACACGCAAGAACAGCAAAAAACTATTTCTTCAAGTATTCTCTTGCAAACTCCCTCTACCAAAGAGTGCCTCCTATAGGTACATATGTGTGGGTGGCAGCCAAGTTGACGACAGCTGACTCTCCAGAACTTAAGATCCAGGTGCTGCAAGTTAAGGCCTTGTTATTCTCAGTTAGGCAAAAGTTAGCAGCCGAGTTTTATGCTTGTTGGCGAGTGCATAGCGCAATTAACACGCTGTACATTCAACAAGAAAAAGGACTTTAAAATAATCAAAATCTGGCATACTCTTTAAATTAGAAGCATTTGGTTTCCAACTGGTAACTACATGTGTAAGTTCATCTTTAGAAATTTTTAACGTGATACATCAAATGGCGCGCCTTTGGCGCAAAACCGACTAGTATGCCGCATACATGCCGTGATGATAGCACATCAATGAGCTTGAGCTGGCGCTTGCATAGACGTATATGATGGATGGCGCCACAATATGCTTAGCCATAAGAGATCACACAATGCGCAAGTACTTTATTCGATATATCTATGAACATTGTATGTCAGCTATATGATATAGTGCACTGATTTGGATCACATTTTACACTAACTTAAATTCCAATCAAAATAAGACACACGTAATTCAAAATGCTGCAGTGATGGAACAACGATATAAGTTTAGATAGAATAAAGTAAGTTATAATGTCTGTCTTTTGTTGAATGCTGAAAAGAGAAACGAGAATAAAACTACTGAAGAGAATTCTTCAATTCTTACGTAAACAGAGAGGGCTTGAGACCCATCACGTAAAACTTGCAATCTAGCAAAAGATAAGGCTACTGGAGAAATGCCGTACATCAAGCTGTTGCCCGGTAAACGTGAACCTAGAACCGTTGAGCTAATTTCGATATCGAATTCAAATTCAGCTTGTCAAAATATATACGAATACAAAGGTCTTTTTTTTTTTAAATGAAATTGGTTTTGATTTAATCGTACTGTAATGTTTATCATTAAAAAATGTTATTTGTTAAATTTTAAAAGCCGTTTTTATAACCCGCACACCTAGTTTTTTGGGGATAGCTTTCTGTTGGTTAGGAGCCATCTGCGGGGGGTAATTCTGTTTTAAAGAGCGCCAGTGATGTTGGAGATATGTTTTCCCAAGGTCAGGCGAATCCAAGTACACACCCGAGTTCTTATAGCAGGTGTGATGCTCCAGCAGTTGGTCCTGCAAGAAGGCACAAGAGACGTAAGTCACATTGGCGCACTTGCTTGCCTTGATGCCTATGTGCCAGCGCTTAGTCCACATTTCAAAGCTTTGCAAGTACTGCTGCAAAACATCCGTTGCATATGGCCACAAGATCTGGGAAACTCAACAGCTTGCGGCATTTCGACATTCGCAAAATGAGATTTTTGCGAATTCCCTTAACAGCAACCATACTTTGAAGGAATTTGAATCGCAGAAGGTATACTTTTTAACGTTTTCTGGCTTAAATACTAAGTTAATAGCATGACATATAAAAAATACTATATAACCTTTGGCAGGCTTTGTATAGGGTATAACAAACGAACAAACAAACAAACAAGCAACTTTTTCAGAAAGTTTGCAAAGAGCAGCTGCAATTATCTCAGCTAAAAATTATAAGACATAAGCCAAGCATTTGAAAATTGTTTTTCTTCGCTAAATGGTACAAGCAAATTTTGTGTAGTACTTCTGTACGGTATGTGTGTGTGTGTGTGGGAGTTTAATCATTCTGCTTTGATGAACTAATTTGAAAACAAACTAAGCTAGTTTAAATAGATGTATCCATATAATTTCCATTCTATATTGGAAGCATTTTTCTGCAGTACAAACAATGCAGATTGAACGTTTCGCTGCAAGATGTCAAAAATGAAATATTAGCATATCAAAGAGTTGAGCTGCAACTGTCAACAATACACACACACACACACACACAATGAACATTGTTTGTTAAACAAGTCATTAAAAGTGGCGCCTAAAAGTATGCCATGAACTTTTTCAATGCCAAAATGGCGCCTGCACACATCGCCACAACGATGTTTCAGATGTCAGCTGTGGCAGATGCACGTTTCAGTCTCTTTTCCCATTGGATTGGGTGTGGGCGTAATGCCAGTTGTGCTGGCCTGCTCTGCTCCAAGACACTCTACTAATGCCCAAGACATATTCAGAATAAAATCACATTCAAAACTCAGAAGAACGCCCATAGTCACGCCTTAGTCTGAGAAGGGGTGACACATTTTAAGCATATTATGTATGTTTGCATCCAAGTACTTTTCCAACAATTATTTGCATTCTCAGTTTGGCCTCCAACGCCTTCAATTTACAATATTCAGCATTTGCATATAATTTACATATCGTTTGCGACCGCTCCGCCCGAGGGTCCAACGCCAACCGCGCACCAATAACCACGACCAGCGCCTGTTCCACTCATTGAGGCATGTCCAAATGCGATAGAGCTAAATTTAATTTTTGTTAATGAGCTTGGGCTGTTTAACAATTTTGCTCATGCAGCTCAAAGCCATCCATCCAGTCAGTCAACCAGCGAGTAGCAATTGGCAAACCCACATCAACCAGCATCGTGCCCCCACGCCCCCGCACCGGGGGACTGACACACCTGGACCACTGACATTGGTTTCTATTTAAATTTTGTCAACGGCAGCCTCAGCGGAGTTAAATAATTGCTACTGTGTGCGCTACACTGAGCGAATGGAAACCATAAAACCAGCTCTCTAATGCCTACAAGCAGATCATAAGTGCAGATTTGTTTTGCGTTTCTCTCAGTGCAGTAATTGGGGCTACCGAGCGAAATTAAAGCTAAGCCACAGCCTGTGATAAGACCGCATACAAACCGAAGGCTCAGTTGAACGTGGCGTATACATGATATGTACCCCCTGTTCATGCCCTAAATAAACATGATCTATTAAAGTGACACGATTAAAGCTTAAGTTATAGGCTTACTTTTACCTATTGCGTGTCATTTATACAAATCTCAGCAAACAGTTTTGCTTTAAAAGATGTCGCAATTACCACTCTAAAATGACCACTCTTACTCACATATATGAATAACAAAACATTAATTTTGGACTATTTTCCGTGAAAGCACGCTTACTTTTACCGTTACTTGAGGCACATTTAGTTGAAAGTTATTTGTTGTCAAAGCGTTGAAACATCAACATCTTCTAACAAAAAAAAAAGCAAAGCGGTTTTTTGGTCAAAAATGCTTTTTGATGCTTCAGTGGTGCAAGACAGAGCTTGAGCGGTGCTGTTAAAAAAGCCTAAAAAATGACACAATTAACTAACGGAGGTCATGCATCACGGTCCATACAATGGGACCCAACACGCCACCGGAAACGGTTTGCTGCTTTCGACCGGAGGAAATGTAGTATAGCAGAACGCGGTTGTGGAAGTAGTTACAAATAATGCTGACGAGATACTCTGGCATTTGCTCCGTGCTTGCAGAATGCTTTAACAGCTGTCCGTTTTAAAGGTATTTCTTACTACTCTTTGTTACTACGATTTCTTGTAACCTGCATTACCCTTCTGGCCATATCGACCACCGTGGTAATAGCGTGGACGGTGGTAGGCCTCTTGCGAAAACCAAATTTTAGAGCAGAGAGTCCCTGATGCTTCTCGAGTTTAGAGCTCTGTAAGCTTATGTAGCCTTAGGTGGCTTGCTGCCCTTTGGAACCCTTTCGATGCACCGGTTGAATGAGGGCCAGGACTTCACGAACTTTGGCCGCGTTAGTGAGTGTTTCTGATGTACTGTGGCCCTGCCTTGAAAGATCATTAGTTATGTTTAGCTATCCGTCAGCTATTACCATATAAAGACACCGTAGGGTAGTAGCTGTTGCACCACTGTATTAAGATCCAAGGCGAACGTGCTCTTTGCTTCCCTCACCTTTTTCTTTTTATACAGTCTTTAATATGGTTTTACTGGGTGACCGGCATTTGATTCGACTTACGAGATTTCCATGGCATTAACTTGAGTGGCTCGATTTTTTTACAAGGTGAATTAAAAAACACCCAATATTTTTCTACCTATTTAGTCAGTACGAAGTGTGCCTTCTGAAGCAGTTACGAAAGTCTGTTTTTGAATTATATTCGGAAGTTCGAGGAGTTTCTTTAAAGTATCCCAGGCCTGCTCAGCTATGGGGTCTTCAATCCTTCTGAAACGACTAAACTTTGTCCAATTCGGTAATCTGTATCTCAACATATGCTTATATTCCCAAAACGCAGAGAAAAATGCGGCAAAAGCAAGCGTAGCAATGGTTTACTTAAGGTGGAGGTCCAAGGTAGCAAATTGAACCAAAGGTGCTCCAATATAAGTTACAAGTGCCATTCGTGTTGCTCGGCAAGGTAAAAATTCGCCGGTCAATCGGTTAGGCAATTTCCAACACTCTAGTTTCCGTCTATCGGAAATAGGTTGACAATGACTCAAAGCAGGAAATCAAGGACATACTGTTTCAATAAGACTGAATCCAGCTGTTTGAAAAAAGAAATGTTGGTGGTCCAGGCGCTTGTGCTCGTTACCGTTAAAAATTCTGTTGCTTTTTAATTCGGATTTAGATATTTTGTACAATTTAAGAACTCATGTGTGCGTTTTCCCTTCTGCTGAAAACACAATCCAAATAAACGGAATAATATGGATTTATCGTATCTATGTCACGAGATTGACAACTCTGGTTTAGATGGAAACTAACACTTACTTTTGGCAACCACCACGTGCTGGGCTTTGATTGATTGATCAGAAGCAATATCAAAGGGCAAAGAGTATTTGCTAACATGACAGTTTGCAGCAAATACGTAAATTTTTTGTATTCTTTTTTTGTGAACTTTTTGTTTTTGTACTAAATGCAAATATCGCAGGACTTTGTAAAACGAACGAATTAACTATATTATACGATGTCTAACTGCATTTGCTGGTATATTTGGGCAAAAGGGTATTAAAGGAGCATGAATGTGTGTGCTATGTGTGAGTGAGTGGGTGAGTGAGTGTGAGTGGGTGAGTGAGTGAGTGAGCTGGTATTTGCCTTTGCTCTATGGTGCATACATAAAACCGCGCTGTACGCCTCATTTTTGCTTTGACTTGCACACGCCGACACACACACACACACACACATACACACACACACACACACACACACACACAGCAGGGACGACAAAATGGCGGAAAGATGGGCGCCTTTGACTGCCGCCTCGTCAAGAGCAGCAGCCATTACAACAATATGAACAGCAACAACAACAAGTAGAGCAGTTGGCGTTCCTTGAAATCAACCTGGCTAAGTTTAGCAAAGGCCGAGGCAAATTTAGCGATTGGGCTGACGGACTAGGCGTACCTTGCGTGGAACTCAGCAATTTCTTCCATAATAGTCGGTATCTGTGTGTCTCGATGCATAAGAGAATTAGGGACGCACCAGGTGGCATTGAATATTCTTCTTAAAACTTTATTTTGGAAGCCTTGTATGCGAATGTTACTGGACTTGGCGGTTGTACCCCACAGTTGAATAGCATGTGTCCATATGGGTTTGCGGCTGACTTTATATCAGAGTAGCCTATTCTTTGCTGTGCTCAATTGAGAGTAATGTTCCATCAGCCAGAACATTGAAATGAGTTTTAAATTGAGTGAGCCGCTTGTCTAGTGTCAGACCAAGACAATTAGCCTGTAGGTAGGCTGTTATTGGCACTGCGTTTAGAATCACTGACGGACATTGCCCTTGCCTGAGGGTTTAAGAGCGAGCAAAGTTTCTTTAGCATAAATTTGCTCTTGCAGCACGGCCGAAGCAACATTTGGGTTTCCGTCAATAGCCAAAATGACAGTTTCATCAGCTAGACAAAAAAGGCTAAAAAGAATGTTGTTAGACACAGGGGAACAAAGAGAGAGAGGTAGTATGTGTACCATAATAAATTATGCAACTTAACCTGAGCTCCTGGCCATTGACCAAAATGAAGCTCATTTGTTATGCACCCAAATTGATGGAAGCCACTCTAACACCCACAAGACTAGGCAACGCGAAACATGGACCAAAAACAACATCGAACTTTACCATTTTAATTATGCTTGCTAGTCAGCCATGTCAAAAGCCAGTTTTCAGGGCAAGTCATTCAAACAAATGTCAAACATAAAATATTTACATCTTGTTATGTGTTACAGCCACTTTTCACTTAGTCACTGACATACCTATTTTATCATACCCCATACTCCGTTCTTTTTCTTTACAGCCGCATCCGTGGCCGTATCCTCATGGACTTTGGTGGCCATCTCATGCGAACGTTACTATGCCATTTGCCATCCGCTACGCTCACGCACCTGGCAGACTATCAACCATGCCAACAAGATCATCGCCCTTATCTGGCTCGGAAGTCTCTTTTGCATGACACCCATTGCTTTATTCAGTCAGCTTATCCCTACTAGTCGCCAAGGTATGTAATAGACGCACTAAAATTTTGTACACTAAAATAAAAAATTGGTGTCCAAAAAAGAAATTCATCAAACACAGAACTTTCTTCACATCTAGGGTTTGAATTGCATAGAAATCGGATTAGAAACAAATTACTAAAGAAAACCAATTAGAGTAATAACGAAGCTAAGCTTATATTAGCAAAACGCCATGCAAGGATGTGTTCTATGCCTTAAGGATGTGTTCTATGCCTTAATAGATGCTGCATGATTCTTAATAGATGCGATTCTGTTATTTGGATCGTAGCCCTCATCTTCTTAGCTGACCATATCAGCCCGTTGCCGGATAAGTGATTCCAAAGCTAGTTAATCCGCTCATTACCTTGTCCTTTCAACGGAGACAAGAACCTCCCCCTTCGCCGCTTTCTTTTAATGGCCACATAGAACACCTTTCTCGCTGGAGCTTCTTCACCCAGACTATGTATGTCAATGCCACCGTATACCTCACAGAATTGCCAACGAGTAAGGGTGCCAAAGATCTTATGGAGTACTCTCCATTCAAACACTCCAAGGGCATCTGGATCAGGCCATAAAGCAATACGGAAAAGATGAGCGGCTTATAGAGTGTTAGTTGCGCCTCGTCTCTACTGCATAGTAGATAGTAACATCTATTGGCAAGAGTGATTCTCCAATTTTCGGTACCTTAACCTTTGTCAATGCATCTGATGGCTTCTATCTTCTTACGCATATCAATGATATCCAGTTTTTTTATACCCTGTACACATAATGTAAAATGGTATTATATATTTGTAACAGGCAGCAGAAGGCGTGGCTGACTATATGTTCCATGGGCAAAAATGAT
Source organism: Chymomyza caudatula (assembly GCA_035041775.1). Taxonomy (NCBI): domain Eukaryota; kingdom Metazoa; phylum Arthropoda; class Insecta; order Diptera; family Drosophilidae; genus Chymomyza; species Chymomyza caudatula. The sequence goes on from JAWNKW010000148.1 coordinate 1,339,373, forward strand.
CAAGAGCAATAGTCGAGTCGATATATCCATTTCCGTCTGTCCGTGTTGGTCTCTGTTTGTGAGAGACTAAAAGAGTTGGCGCCATACAAATGTTGCCAAAAGATGTGCATTTTCGCGGAGCAGAGCAATTTTGTCGATACATCTCGATATGTTACCCCGTTGCACCGTGGCAGAATTTCGAGAATGCACCCAAACTATAAAATAAAAAATGTATAAATTATTTTGAAAAACATTTTTGCACACTTATTTGCTTACTATGGACTTCTTTGTCCTAGGTCTACGCAAGTGCCGAGAACAATGGCCCGGCGGTACATTGGGCTATGAGCGCGCCTACAACATCTTTTTGGATTTCGCACTGCTCGTCTTTCCACTGGTCGGTCTTAGCTTCACGTACTTTCTGATCACCCGTACACTCTATGTCAGCATGCGCAACGAACGCGCCATGATCTTTGGAAGCAGCGGCATTCCGGTCAACACTGGGTCGGAGACGGCACCGAACACTGCAACGGAAGCTGCACAGGATACCGTAACGACCGGTTTGCCCAGCAGCGGCAGCAGTCATAGCTGCAGCAGTGCCAACTGTGGCAGCGCCAGTGGCAGCAGCAGCGCACGCATTGCTAAACTTAACTACACTCCGGGTGGCAGCTACCATGCGCAACAGTCGTTACGCTTCCACATGCGGCAATGTTGCGTCATGCAGGCCATGGAAAATGCTGCGGAGCTGGAGTTGCTCTTTCAGCATCAGCAGCAGGAACAACAACCACAACATTGTTGCTATGGTATGTGAAAGAGTTTTAAATTCGATATCGATTGTACACTTCCCTCACGTATTATAATCGCTCTCTTGGGTATTCTGGAATTTGATTTTCTCTTTTAATTGCGGCCTTGTTTGTCACAATAAAAATCCCAATCGACAATTTCGCCAACTTATAGACATGAGCTGGAATTGGTAGCCGTCACAGACTGTCATTCCACTTTTGTAAAATCAGATGCAGGAACAAGTTGCACTAGTTCAATACAGCCGCAATGCGTATGCGGCACGCATGAACGGCTCTAATTGTTGTACACAATGCCCAATTTAAGTGGCAAACGTGATGGGCGTTCACTAGCATTCAAAAAGCAGCCCAAAAAGTACCCATACATCCATCCAGTAAACCGCCAAGAGCGAATCGACATGGTACGGGTGGCCAGGCACGAAATGAGTGAAACGTCTGTGAATGCCAACACTTGTCATCCGCATAGTAGTTTTTGCCAAACCCAAAAAGACCAAAACCAGCAACAATGGTGCTAGAAAGACCCAAGCGTTACATGTGCCATTAGTGGCCCAACCGAGCGAGTTGGCATTAAGGATGTTTGGTAGTCATAACAATGTCAGGCAGCTCAGTTCCATGCGAGTTTTGTGTGCGATTTATCAGCCATGAACACCAGCAACAAATTATTTAATGTCAAATCGTCAAAGCAGCAGTCAAAGAGCCGAAGAGTGGGGCGTACCATCCAATCCAAGTAGCTCTTCTCGTGTATATGCAATCTGTGGCATGCAAACATACACTGTGTGCATAGATGTGGGAATTGCTACAATCCGCTGGACCGGGCACCAGCCAAATAAGATGCAATCAATGTTAAATGCAAGGTTTCCTTTCAACTACTACAAATACAGCTGTTACTTTGAGTGACAACTGGAATTCAATTCATTGACGAAATCATTGATGAAATCTTTTAGTATATACTATGTGTTTATCCTCTTGTGAATTGTAATTGACACAAAAAGATTTCATCACTAAATTGAATTACAGGTGGCATAAGGGCTTACAAACAACTCTAAGCGTATTTGTTACCTTCAGTTTAACGCATCTTTCCTACGCATCAGGTCCTACTCACAGCTCCCTTCTGGTTGTTGGGAACGAAGAGTATATTGATGAAATTATACACTTGGTTTCAGAATTGAGCGTACAGTGCAAAAAAATTACAAAATTCAACTTTGACTCCTTTGGTAGGTACAGCAGTATTTTTTGTAAAGGGATCAATTTACTTTTTAAAACTGCTTATTATAAACCTCAATTCCATCAAGTTTGCAAACTATTAACTATTTACAGAAACTACCTTGAAATACAGACCCTTAAAATTCTGCGTACAGAAAGTTGTTATTTAATTAAATAACTAATGGAGGTATCCTAGTAACTTGTAGGAAGTCCATCTCGCTGCAGCACCTTCTTAAATTGTAATTTTGCCCCATTCTTCCTTAATCTTCTGCTTGAGCATATTTTTGGACGTAATGTTGTGTTGCCCGATCCTGCGTTCGACTTAGATTTGCTTTGGTGAATATGTACGATAATGTTAAAGAAAACCTTCGAATACATGAACCAAGTCATTGGATTTCATGATATTGTCAGCCGACATCAGCTGAGCTCTACGGACAAATTTGCCCTTATCAGTGGAATATTTGAAAAATGATCTGCATGATCTTGGTTGATTATTTTAATCCATCCGAATGCGTTACCATTGGTGAACAATTTCTTGGTTTTCGTAGAAGATGCAAGTTTCGACAATACATGACTTGTAAGCCAAAGAGATATGGTATAAAATTTTGCCTATTAGTATGTTCTGAAACTTGCTATGGTTCAAAAATTCAACCGTATTCAGAAAATCCAATCGAATTGATTGGATGCCATAGGTCAATCGGTGTTCGCATAGCCGAGAACACCGAGTACTAACACATTTTCAAAGTTATATTTATATATATATGGATATATTATATAATTTTTTAATTTATTCAATCAACGTCGGTAAATCTGTATGGTTAAAAACAAAAAGGGCCATTTCCACTTAAACTCCTATGTCTTTCAAACCAAATCAGAAAACCATCCATGAAATGGTTAATATGGTATACACTTTAATACAACGGTATACGGCTCGACTAAATCGGAAGCTCCTGTAAAAAGTGCAAAACTTCCTGTAATTATATATTTGTGAGCTGCGTCACAGCAACATGCTATCGCTCTGAGTGATATAATCGGCAGAAGTAACTATTTTCCTAACTAAGTCTAATATAAATAGATTGAATAGGAAGAAGATTTTACAGTTCCCAGTTGAAGGCCATTTTCTAGTTTGTGCGTAAAAAAGGAGTTTTCACTTAAGCTCTGCGACCAATTGCTTAAATGGTTTTATTTCTATAATTTTAGCTTAATCTTGTTTCAATTCAATTCGGATTCAATTTTACCTGGATGTATAATATGTATGTGAATCCATGATATAACCATTAGTGCTGAGTATTGTTTTGTGCGTGCGCAGTCAATAAAACGCCGCTAAATGCTAGGAGTCGATTTTAATAGTGATCAGAAAAAATAAACCAGTTCAATGGTTCAAGTGTTAACTGTTAATATTACCCATCAACAGCCGTAAAAGACAACCCTGCACTGGCTGACATGGAAACAAAGATTTGCCAGAAGTGGAAAACCCGTTGATGACATTGTCGGCTTTTATGGCACAACGATTTATAATAAAACACCAGATTTTCATTTTCATGCAATTTGATAGCTGAAAGTTTGTGTAATGTACGGTATAGCGCACCCAGGCGGACACACACCCGTACGCACATGACAGCAAATTACACACAACTACATGTAGATATTACATAAAGAGGATAATAGAACTAACCAGGTTTAGTTCGTAGAACTTGGCATACTCTTTAATGTCAAATCAAAAGCTACATTCTATTCGTTTTCGGTTGCTGCAGCTGCAACATTTTGCTGGGGGGCTATTCATAAATGACGTCACCACTTGGGGGGGAAGTTGGGTGAGGGGATTTATGTTAGCAAAAACTGCAGCGTGTACTCTGTGCTTTACATCTGCAATGACTTAGTGCCCAAAGCTGTTTTTACATACTTTTTGGTTGCACCTTTTGCCCAAATGAGGGGAAGGCGATTTGCCCCAATGTGACTATTTGTGTGTCTATTCGGGTAATCGGGTCCTTTTTCACCTAAGTTCGAGTGAGTGACATCAGCCAAAGGTATAATAGGAGTGTCCGTATATGTGCAACCTCCATCTCGGAGTTGCTCTTCACGGCTCTCTGCATACAAACCTTTTAAGCAACTAATGCTACTAGGCACAAACTGAAGAGTATTATAATGTGTGAGCAAAAGAACACCCAGCGCACTTTTTTGCATCAAATCAATTTACTCTCTTCTTTTTTTTTTTGTCTGATTTCCGTTCTGGCAACTGCGTTGGCATCCCCATTGATGCCTTCCTGTTCGCTCAGCTTCCTTTTTATTTGCTGGGCGCGCTAAATAAATGCGTGAGGGGGGGACGAAAAGTGTATAGAATCAAATTGGAACACCTTTAATGGGAATTTGTGGCGGCAGAAAGAGCTGAAGCTGTAGGCACAGATTACGATTATACACTCAGCGAAATTCAATTAAAGGTGAAGCCATTTTCTAAAAAAAACTTTAAATGGTATTTTTATACCCTGTAGACAAAGTGTAAAAAGGTAAAAGAGATTTGTGCCATGTATTTAACAGGCAGAAGGAGGCGTGGCGGACCATAAGTTCCATGGACAAAAAGTCTTATCATTGACTCGGGTAACGGTTGGACCATGTACGTCTGTCCGTCTGTCTTTTTGAGTTGATAGATCTGCAAGACCATAAGAGCTAGAGACATAAAATTTTACCAAAAGATGTGCGAAATCCCAAAAAAATGAAGCTTTTCGGATTGGGTTGGTATCTGCCCCCGTTTCCTCCTGCAGTATGTCACGGTTTATAACCGCGCCGTTTGCGTAGTCGTAGTCAAAAATGTGCTAATTTTACGCTCCTTCGCGTATAAACTGCTAAAAATGGATATATGTGAGCTGCAGTTACAAAATTTGGTTTGGAGACTCGTATTAGTTTTAACATTAAAACAAAATTCACTTTTACCAATAGAAGCCCCGCTTCCCCCGCAATCGATTTACCTTAAGAGTTATATACACTTGAGTTCAAGAAAAAGGTAATTTTTACGATTTTTTTCTTCGAAAAACAAAACATTTTGTTTTATAAAATAGGACGTCTATTTATTTAAACATGTCATAAGATCTTTCATTAATTTTTTTTTTAAGAAAGTATTTAAAACTGCAGTTCCTACAGCCATTGTGCCAAACACAATTTTCCCGGCACCGTGAGCAAGATAAAGAAGGAACTGATTATCTGACAGACAAAAAACTATCGTTTGTACCTTTGCGTTCTAGCTGAACGAAGGATTTTTAACTCTTTTACAAAAATAGTGATTGTTTTTCTAAAAAGTTGGATTTTTGAACGTCTGAGCTTTCGGTTTTTGCAGCAAGAAAAAAGTTTTGCTTGAAATTAAAAATCCTTCCTGCCAAAATTCAGCATTCTGCATCTGCAGCGGTTTATAGTCACACTCTCAAACTCTTCACATGAAACTAGGTACATTTAATAACACTTAAAAATGTTCAAGATTAGATAGATACTTTTAAAGATATTGGTAATAATGTGCCAATTTTTGACTACTTCACCAACAAACTGCAGCAAAATTTAACTTTTTATAGCAATGTAAAGGTTAATACATATAAAAGACCGTCTTAATTTGGTACGCAAGCTCATGTTAGGATTATAAACTAAACAATATAGAGTTTTTGCCAAATCATCTCCCTTTAGTTACCTTTATCAAGCCCGTAACCCTAAACGTAGTGATACTTAACTTTGCAAAATATAGAGAGAGAGAAATCAGAAATGCTAAATGATTTGGAGCCGATTGCGGGGTGACCTCTACTCACAGAAATAGACCAGAAGATTTTCGTCTTAAGCAACTTTAATTAGCGTGAGTTAAGCGTAGTTCCATACAAAGTATGTAAAATATCATTATCCATTGAAAATCAATCAACTTCTTCAAAGTGCTTGCTTTCCGTTTTCTCCAAGTGTAAGTTTCTGTTATAATTTCACATAAATGCATTTCAAGCTGGAATTGAAATTTCCTATTCCTGCAACTTTCTTGTTCGCTGCAGCTATAGTCTTTTGGATAAGCCACTCCTGCCTGTATATACAACCCTGTAATAAAATTTTGCGTTCGTTTTGCTCCGATCCCCTGAGTATTATGGCACGCAGATGACATTTATGGATTTGATTCATCTCTTCCTCATTGGCAATGCAAGTTTGTAGCTCTTTCTCCGCCAGCTCATCATCCATTAAATCCTCCGCGTCAACCATTTGCGTGCGTGACAACTCTGCCTCTTCAGCTCCTGGCTCATTGGAACATCGCGGTTTAGCAGACGTTTAAATTGGTTCGACATCTCCACAAAAAGCTTGCGCTAATAACAATAATTATTGTTTGACGTTTATCGAAAGAATAATGTTGGGATATGCGCCGGTAACAGTGCACGTAGCAGGCTCGAACAAACTGTCTGCTGTGTTTTCCAACACTGTTCACTTTCATCATTTTCAACCTTCAGTTAGTTTGTGCTGGTAATAAGCAAAACAAATACACTTTGTGAACCACAAAATACTATAATAGCTAGCAATATTCATAACTTTATCAAGCTTGTTTCATCATATTAATTGCTTACTCAGTCTATACATCGAAATCGTATGGATCAAAATTTATAGTCAAAAATGTTCTACAGTGCTTATCAAAACTATAAGACACTCACGAAATTTGGCTTTAAATACTCGCTGGTTATGACACAATTCAGTTATTGCAATTTCCGAAGCACGAAAACGCAATTAATAATCAACTTTTTCGATTGATTTCACTTATTTTGCTGCCCATCAAAGATTAGGGTGAAAATCAAAGCTCTCGGAAAGAGATAGATTTTAAATCTTGAAAAGCCGGAATAATTCAATAAGAACCTGCAGCCCACTATGTACCTCTAACCAATATCCCAAAATCTCAAACGACGGTGTAGAAAGGAAGAAAGACCAACAGTTATTGTGACCCGGCAAGTATTAAAACAGCCTCATCATGAATCCATAAAAGACACTTTTGTGTTGTTTTTATATAACGAAGTGTAATCGAGAGAAGGACGATCCTTGGAATTTTTTTGAACGAATTTAGGTGGCGCTTCATATGGGAATGATACAAGTCTTGATAACACCAGTAACACATATGTGTTTTACTATGTGAGGATATTAGATCATAGCGCCCTTCTCTTCCAAAACGAATATCACGAAATATACAATATATACAAGTTGCTTGAAAATTGGATACTCACGTGAGTGTGAAAACATCTGGCCACACTTGTTAAGCATATTTTTTGTTAATGTCCGAAAATTCGCATGAATGAGAACTGAAAAAATTTAAGCTGCGAAATAAATAAACTCTATGAGTAAAAGATTATTTCAGTTCATTAAAATAGGCATAAAAACTATGCTCATTAAGTCATGGAGCAAATTTTCTTCAAAGTCAACGTTTCGGGCGCAAATAATTAATTCTTCGCAAACAGTGATTTTCAATTATAAGGAAATTATGGTTAATATAATCGTACGGAGATAAAAAAAAATACGGAAATTTTGATTTCTAACAAACAGTTCAAAATTTTATTTTAAAAAATACACCATGTGCATTCGAATCGCTCCGAAAGTGCAAAATTTTTGGCACTGTCGCTTATAAAGTTTTTTTCTTCCTTATGTGTTTTTCTATAGAAGACGTAGATTATATAATATCAAACTTTAATACCGTTTTTCTTAAGCTCTTATTAATCACAGCATATTTATCGCAGTATATCGCAAACGTTTTTTTGTTTCATGCATATTAAATTTTGAAAATATCCTTGCTCCCTCAAAAGCTATGATTTTACAGAAAAATAAGTCAGTTGGCTCCACTGTGCAGGGTATTCGGGATGAGCAATAAAGCAACTCTAAATTTGAAAATACCAATTTTAGTTTACTTTATATATATAACCGTCATAAAGGCATTTTTGGATTGGACAGATTTCATTCGTAAGCAGCAGCTTCTCGATGATTCTAAGCTGTTCCCATGCCGCTACAACTCTGTTTTGATGAGCAGTTGAGTTCCACAAACACGAAGGACAATCCCAAACTGCTAGCATATGGCAAAAAGGTATTACAAATGGGGAAAAAAATTTTCACCCTTCACTATTCGAGCGGCTTCTCTTATTTTTTCGAAAACTAATCAGATCAACAACGTACAGATCTTGGCGTTCAACATCAATTACATAATCTATTTCGATAATTATACCCTGTACATATAGTGTACAAAAACTTGGCACTGGCTTGCGTCATGATTATATGCACCTACGTTTTAAAAATTATTAAAATCGGATAAATACATCAAAAGTTATAGTCAAAAATTCGCTGATTTCACCCCCCTTCGCCAATAAACTGCTCCAAATTTTCACTACATGTATATATGGATATATGTGAGCTAAATCTAAAAAATTTGGTTTGGAGATAAAATATATATATTACTATATATTGATTTGAAAATTGCTACAGACATTTATGAATTTAATGTTTTATCTATGTTTCGAAATTGAACAACACTGGCGCTTGAATACTGAACTTATGGGCATAAAAGTAATTTTCGTCCGCTCAAACACTTGAAACGCATTTTCATCCGACTGCGTCATCACTCATGCTTCAGAGAGTTAGGTTGGAGAATGGTCTCTATTACTAATTTGCCTACTGAGACCAAAGTAACATCTATTGGCAAGAGTGATTCTTCGCTTGATCTCCATGCTAACATCGTTCTTCATTGTGACGGTGGTGTCAAGGTAAACGAAACCCAGAAATCCGTTTGAAAGGCATTGAACTGTTGTTTGTTTGAATTTATTACATTTATTACTTCCAATCGATGTTTAGCTATCTAAAACACAGCGTATCCAGGTGAAACGTATATTCGGCAAACCGCAATCATTTTATCTTTCAAATGGTATAGGTTTTAGCTAACAGAGTTGCGTTATTGAGGAGCAATCGGTACCATACTAAATACCCCAAATTTGCCGAGAAATGTCTGTTACGTCAACATTTCATTTAGTGGTATGCACTAAAACAGATTCCAACGAAACTCTTATAATTGGCACACTGTCAGTTTGCGATTTAAATTCCGCTGCTAGAAAAGTGTATGCCACATTCGCAGTTAATGGGCTATTTCTAGGGTTTTCTTTTGGAGCGCCTTCTTGGACATTCCATAGATTCTTTAAGAAGTGCAGCCCATACGAACTAGAAGGTCTGCTATTTCTTTTCTCTTTCATCCGATTTTGTTTACACCCTTCTATGCAATTTTGAACACTTACTTAAAAGTTTTACGTCACAAATGCTTAGCTTTTGCTTAGCTATCAACTAACTACTTGAAAAGTGCTACAATTTATGTTTTCTTGTAAGTTCTCTTAACCAAAAAACTGATCATGACAATGGGTTAGGCGCCTGTTAGACGAAGCGGATACTTTGTAGGCCCGGTAATATCGTCCGTAAGCTGTTGGGCTTGCGACTTGCTTCATATAAGAAAGCCTTCTTATATCGAGCGAGATTTTGTAAGCGATTTTTTCACTTTCTTCCTTGAAAATCTCTCTTCGTGTAATAAGCGCTTTAAGAAAGTTTTTCAAATTGTCATTTTTTGTGGAAGATTTCTTAGCTGACGCTTCCTGTTGTAAAATTTATGCGCAGTTTTCGATGAATGGCTTCCAATATTCATAATGCTCATTCCTTTGGCAAAAACTTAAATTTATATTTAAGCAATTAAGTGTCGAGTCGACTAAAAATGAATTATGACAGAACACACTAAATTAAGGTCGCGCATTTTTTGCATAAAACTCAACAGCAACTACCAAAAAATAAGGGCCCAAAACATGGCTTGATGTTGTTGTAGTTGTTGTTGGTGGTGACGTTGTTGTCCTTGACTCAAACTCATTTCGAAATATGTACGTTTGTATATGAAAAGGGTCAAAATAATGCTGTAAATTATGAAGATGGCAAGTGTTTAAGCGCTCGTTAAAAATCGTTATCTAGGCTAAGGAGGCTCGCACACACACACTGAGCATAACTCGGGACAACAAATTGGATTGCTTGTTGGCCTGAACGAGAGGGGCAGCTGGAAAAGCTAGAAAGTAGCAAAATGCCATATGACAATAAATTTCATAAATTTTTCAAAACGTACGTGAAGTTTATGGCAAACATTTAACGTTTCTCTGCCATAAATTGCTATGAAAATTCCAGTCATATCAAGAGCTTACAGCGGAGGCGGACAAGTTGGGGGTTTCTGCTTGTAGAGAAGTGGATTGTGTGACGGTGAGCCGGTGGCGAAACAGCAAGAATAAGGATGCTTTAATACCGTTTGCTCGGCTGGCTGGATGTCTCGCTTGTTTGCTTGTGGAACAGCCTTGATGGAGTCCCGAGCTCATGGGTAATTTGCATATTCAAGTGCCATATAATTAGAAGAGGCATAAAACATATTTCACTGTCATCAGCAGTATCTCTTGGAATGCGCGTGTGTTATTTTGAGCCATCTTAAATGATTTCATTCGGTTATCCTCTTATGCGCCCCATACACTGAGCAATCAGTTGGCCAATCGCAGAACATTTCGGTCGCAAAATATTTTTATTAATGGGGAGCATTATGGACTCATTTACAGTCGCATGATTTCTCTCGCCACTGTCTATCGGCAAGATTTGGTGAAAAAAGGCCACATTGGCAGGTATTCCTAAAACCTCTTTCAACCGAATTTCAACGCTATCTTTTTACACCGAATTTCAATCAATAAGAAATACGTCAATGTGCCAGGAATATCTTTGAGAGCATGGGAAATTTAACAAAGTAAACAGCTGACCGACGGATTTTTAAACAAACTGAAACTAAGCGAAAAGTGTCAGTTTTTCCATTTTCTTATCCAGTTTATATAGCTTAATTGTCTTACAAAAATAGTTGTTTTTAAGAAATTCAATTACAGTATATTTCGCTTATATAACGTATCGTTTATATGCAAATAAGTAAGTTTCAGATTTGTTTCTTTTCAATTTTCATACAAAAATCGTCGTTTATTTGAAAATTCAGCTCTTTCGTACAACAATTTTTGGTAAAACTATTATCGGTTATATAAAAAGTTCACTGTTTATAGTTTATAAATTTAAACTGTCATCGTTTAATGAAAATAAAATGGAATAATCTTTATATGTATAAATATTGAAAATGTATTATTCGACAGTGATTTCGGATACGTTATCCCAAACTTCTTGATCACAAGAATCACATCGGGAATATAGTGACGTTTAAGTCCAATGTGCATATCACAGCCATCGCCAATCAAATGTGATAGCAACTTGTTCCTATAAATTAATTTCACTATCCTTATAAGATTTTGATTCATCGGCTGAAAAGCTGCAGTGGCTAAAAGTATGCAACTATGTTACCATTGTAACTTTGGAGCTTCTTAATTGCTCTATGAGCGGAACAATTGTAACCCAATAATTTGCCCCCGAAAAACGGATAATTTAGAAAAGAAAAAAACTATGGAAAAAAACATAAGAGTACCTTTACCTCATCAATAAAACTAGTATGAAACCAAGCATAAAAGAAAGCATGACATCATCCATGAATTTTTTAATTCGCATAGAACAGAGGACTTTTGAATCCTTTAAAGCAAAGTTGATCTTTGAATCTTTACAAGTAGCCTGTGTAAAAACGGAGTGATCATCTCAACGGCGCTGTAAAACAGTGGAATTTTAGGACCACGTATGCTTTGGGGACTTCAAATCGCTGTCTTAAATTTAGCTTGGATGGATGCGTTTAAAAGATTAGTGGCTTTTCTATTATGATTGGCCCTTCAAAGTGGACTTGGTGAAAATCTCATTTAGCTTTTTTTATCTCAGAGTATTCTGGTTCTTTCTAGTGCAAACTAAATTATAGGATAGCCTAGGAGTTGCCAATAAAAAGAAACACCTGCAGTGCATCGCCTTTTTTCACATTTAATAGCTTATGCGTATTGCCAAATATTGATCCATTCTGTAGATCAGAGAAAAAAACGTACCTTTCCGAAACCTATATAGAGTTAGGCTGAAATTTTTAAGCTAAGTTTTTTTAAACAGAAATTTTAATAAAGTTTGTTACGATTAATTACAAAATGAAATAAAAGCAAAATAAGTAGATGCATTACATATTTATTTTTACAAAAAGAGTTAAAAGTTAAAAGAAAAAAAAATCGCCTAATGCTATGAAAAAACTGGTTCTAATTTCTGGAATTTCTAATTTGTGAGCGTTCACTGTATATAGATAATAGCAAAACCTGCAAACTTCGTTTTCGCAAAAATAGATGCATAAATGCATATTCGCTATTGCACATAAGCGATATCTACTGTATTTGCAATAATTGCTTGCATGCAATAGATCAGCTGTTTCAATCGATTGATGATAAAAATGATAAAATAATCGTTTGCTTTACGCCAAAATAAAAACACGTAATTTCGCAATAAAATTCTGAACAAAAAATTACGATTTTCTATGCATACTATTGTAGCTGACAACTGAATAACGCTTGTAGAACATTTTTTGCATATATCCGGTTATCGCTAACATGCATACATTCTTCCTATTGCATGTAAGCGATATATTAATATAGATAAATATCTGTGGACTTTTGGCAAAACCAATTATCTTGAAATAAGACAATTTCCCAGGATTTTTGTTATAAATATAACTTTTATTAAGGGATATTTCTGTCTTACTGGCATGTTTCTGCGATTAAAAGGTCAAAAGTTATAGTATACGTCTAATCAACTTTTCTTCGAGTTTTTTTAAATTGCGTTTGGTTTTCTCGTTCTCCTGTTAAATTTGTGTTTTCGACATAAGTGGTTTTGTCAAAAGTCCACAGATATATATTATTCATATTTTGCATATAACCGATTATCGCTTATATGCATCAACAGCGCTAAACTGCCCTAATGCTAAGCGTCCTATAAGTTTTAGACACCAATTCTCGCTGATTTGATATATTTTGCATTTAACCGATTGTCGTTTACATGCAACAATTGCACTGCATTTTCGCCATTGTATGTAAGCGGTATCTACGGTAGTCCCTTTTTCGAAGCAAGTTTGGTGACGTTATTGATGAGATGCCCCCCAACCACTTTATGTTCTATACTATTAGTTATTCTTTTCTAAATTTATCATTTATTAATGCATATGTGGCGTATACATAATAACACAAAACTGAAACGATACAAGTTATGGAAGCGAATAACTTCACAGAGCTTGAACGCTACATTTAACCCTTTTCATAGAAAGTGCAAGTCCACAAGCATTTGATAACAGAGTAATAACGGAACTCTTTCAATTAACTTTTAAAGAATCAAAAAACAAAATCATTTTGCCTAAATGTTCGTGACGTCAGCAGTTAGAAGAGTATAAAATATAGCAAAATAGGTAAACATATTGTTGGTATTTGTTAAAGTATTTATCATGTAACTTAAGGTGACAAGAATTTTAGCTGAAAATATTTGATTTTATGGCCACCGGAACTGAAGTAGCTTAAACAATAGAAATAAACTTTAAAACTAAACTTACTACACCACTTAATTCAATCAAAGTAACAACAGTAATTGCCTCACTAACTGATTGTATCACAAGTTATTGTTATCCTACTAAATCCTGCCTAAGCCATTTAGATACGTGTGCTCACTTTTCGTTTCATTCCATGCGAAAAGACAGCTTGAAAGTGTTCCGTATTATTGTACATTTTTCTGGTGCTATTAGAAATATGTGTTAAATGTACCTTTAATTTTAATTAGAATGAAACAGAAACTAAAGATCGCACAAGTTTTTCAACATTTAAAAAAATGTACGAATTGTTCTATAATTCATATTATTGGTGAAATCCGTATACCATTTAAAGTACTTGATAAAGAAGTCTATTACTATGAAATAAGCAAGTATATGTGCCCGTATAAGCTTCTATTCATTGTGATGCATAGCTCAAGCTTGAAGAGATCAATGTAGTCGCAGCAAATGTTATATGAGGCTGGTGAAGGATCTATAAGGAACGGCGTAGTGGTTTGTGGTCCCATTAGAGAGGTAGCTACTCCAGTCACTTAAAGCTGAGTATGTTGATGGCAGTCCAAGCAGCGTTGCATGCGGACAAAGTTACCTTTAGCCGATAGTAACAGCAAAGACGATTCTATATACATCTCAACGGATATGTCCTAACTATCTAAGCTAATGTTCGTATTAAACCTATAGTCTTTGGATGGCAAAGCAGCATCACTCGATTCAATGTAATCATTGTTACCATCTGCAACTGATTAACAGTCTTCAGGCTGCCCTCTGGCATTCTATGCTTATATGGGGGCTCGAAAGGTCACTGGATTGAAAGGGTCAAAAATTAAACGCATAAAGCCTAAAATAACGCCAGTTCTGCATTAATTGTTTCCAAAGCTTGACAGCTATTTTGTTCAGTGTTGGTAAGTGGTAATGTGTGTACATGCAGTGTTGGTTAACAGCTTATTAAAACTTGAACAGTGTAATACATATGCATGCATATAATGTTTGGTTTTTGCACTTTTGTACAAAACTCGGCAAATATTCTCATTTAGTCCATACAAGAATTGAGTGATACATAAGCGTCTGAAAAATTAGGTTATAGTGAAGTGAGAGCGTCGCTGTAGCCACAAAATACTTGTGGACATTGCCATCATGCCGTGAGTTGTGAGTATTGGACATACTTTAGTGAACAAGAATTGCAGCAACTACAACGTAACAAGACAAAGAGGCCTCTAGCCAAAGTCCAATTTCCACTCTTGCGGGAAGTCATCCGGCGTCTGTGACGATTATATATGTGTTTTTTTTGGTGGAAACTCGAAGCGCCCATGCCTGGAGTATGATTTCAGCATGTTTGTCACTGTGAGTTCAGTGGCAGCAGCCTTGTTTATGAACCGAATCGGCAACGCAATGAGTCACGAGTCGTCATCATCAACGTCGCTGACAGCGCAGGGGTAGCACCAGCAACGATCAAATTCAGTGCAGCAGAGGAGCTGCCTCGCAAGCTATCGCAGAGCCCCTGCAAAATGATATCTGCACCTATAACAACTTGCAGCCCAAGAAACAGCTAATCAGTCATTACAGGAACATTACAGGGCAAAACTGGTGGTAGTAATGCCGCTTTGCCACCAAGTCACAGCAGCCATGTCTGCGAACCTAATGAGCACCGCAATAGTCGACAAATGGACTCAATGGTCGTTTTCATCACTGTCGCCGACATAAGCTTTGTGGCAGCTAAAGAGCGTGAGCCGCAGCTACGATCAAATTCAGTGCAGCGGAGGAGTTGCCTTTCAGCTGCAGCCGTCGCCATCGCTAGCTATTAGAGAGCACCTAGAAAATCTGTTTCAAGAGTCATGACACAAAGGATAATATACCACTGGTGGTAATAACGGCACACTGCCATCGATTGCCTTGTAACTTCTAGTGACAACTCTAACCAAAGGCAGCCTTACGA
This sequence comes from Chymomyza caudatula, assembly GCA_035041775.1. NCBI lineage: Eukaryota > Metazoa > Arthropoda > Insecta > Diptera > Drosophilidae > Chymomyza > Chymomyza caudatula. Next base: position 1,354,794 of record JAWNKW010000148.1, read on the forward strand.
AGGAGCTGCAGTTGCCTCCGAGCACAATGATGCAAAAGCAGGTATCGTTGTTACCATCCAAAGTCATCACGGATATCACACATGTGAACTCAGCGGTAGGGGAATCTTTGAAGTTGCTATAAAAGTTAGAGTATGTTCGCTCGTGTTTTAATCGCCATTTATCGAATAGGTGCAAGCAACACGAATTAAGCGACTTTATGCATTCACTAGGCTCTCTAGGCGTATAAGTTATTGCACATTAACAACGCATTACAAGTGGCCAAAAGGGCGAAACGGGTGGAAAATCCACAAAAACAAGCAAACGAACAAACACTTTCCGATTTTGCCAAAAGCCGCAAAACCTTATACCTTTTGAGTAGTAATTAAATGCGATTTACTTTTTTTTTAAAAAAAAGTTTATTCGTAAAATAGAATGACATGAGCATAAAGAGAATAGTTCTATTCCGAAATTCAGTTCTTTAGTTTTTATAACGTAAACTGTTAACCATCGTTTAGTTCCAGAAACATTCAAAGGTGTATAAAGGCATATAATCTGCAGACAGCAAGTTGGGCAATGCAGGCTGAGATCGCTGAGATGAGTCTTCCTGCTCATCCATTTTCTGTTCTGTTATGGGATTGCCTGACTGCTCTATTAGCTCATAGTAATAGTTATCAGCGGCCAAAAGTTCGTCTGCGTCGTCTATTTGACCTTTTCGATTTATCGGTCTCATATCGGCACCACGAATCAAATGCAGTGGTGCCGCCAGCTCTGCCTCAGCAGCAGCTGCAGCTGTCTCTATGTCCTCACGTGCTGCCTCAACGCGCTGCTCAAACTCCGACTGTTTGTTGTCATCCTCGGTGCTCTGCATGACTCTGCGATAGATCAGATCAATCAGCTTGCTGCTGTAGCCATTGTCAGCGACACGGTTAGTTTCTCCACTGGGTTCGCCAGGTGTTCGGCTCAACAGTGCGTCCCTCTGTCTAATGGCGTAGGCACGTGCATCCAACTCGCGATCTGTCTCATAGTAATGCGTCGTAGCTTTGGTAGGTGTTGCAGCAAATTCGGCTGCATCCTGCTGCAAGACATCATAAAAACGCTTGGCACAGAGAAGCACTATAGGAAAAAGGCGGCAGAGGCGCTGCAAGACAAGTAGCACTTTTATTTGGCACTAACTTACTCCAAAGTAGAAAAAGTAAAGGTAATAGTCGCAACCATCGATTCCATTTATCCTCTTTGGTGGTTTCATACTTCGATTGCATACGCTCACAAAGACAGGGCTTTGGTTCCTTTTTGGCCATTTTCATGCGGTCAAATATATATATATATATATATGCGGCGAGTGGCGTGGTGACGAGACTGTACAACACAAAGTTCTAAGCCTGCTTAGCTTTGTGGTGACAGAAATCGATAGAGTGGCTTTTTTGCAAACTGGCATATTGTATGGCAAGGCAGGGTGGTCTAATGCCGTCAAAGTTTGGCCAAACTAAAAACTGGATGTTGAACGTTGCTGTGGCAAGTGTGTGTGTGTGTGTGTTTGTGTGTATGGTTGCTAACTTTTAACTCATAGTGCAAAGGCCGTTGGAAATGTTCCCATTGAGTGTGTGCAGCCCTGTGCCATTTACTGCTCTTAACTCACTCTTTGCCAACTTTATATCTTGCAGCAGATGGTTATCCAAATGGCGGCAGTAAGCGCAAGTTGCTCACATCGTGCGATGGACGCCGACATCTCTATTGCATGCGTGGCACGTCAATCAAGTCGCTGCGTCAGCAACAGCAGCAGCATCACCATTATAACGGCGTTGAATGCTGCAGCCGCGCAAGCAACTTGCAACAGCAGCAGCTGCGTCAGCAACAGCACTATAACGGCATTGAATACTGCAGCCGTGCGAGCAACTTGCAACAGCAACAGCAGCAGCAGCGTTATCTGCGTCAACAACAGCAGCAGCCCTATATGACAGATGGCGAGAGGCGCAAGTCCCTGTCCACACCGAGCCTCCGCGTCAAATCGGAGCATGGTCCGCTGCGCAGGTAAGACAATAAGCTTAAGTTAGCAGCAGGAGCTGCTAAAATAACCGTGCTTGGGGCATCTTTTCCTTTTCTCACAGATCTAATGAAAGCAAGAGCTTGGAGAGCAAGAAGCGCGTTGTCAAAATGCTATTTGTGCTGGTTCTGGAATTCTTCATCTGCTGGACGCCGCTATATGTCATCAACACCCTGACCATGTTTATTGGACCTGTCATCTATGAGTACGTTGATTACACAGCCATTAGCTTTTTACAGCTGCTGGCCTACTCCTCGAGCTGCTGCAATCCGATAACCTATTGCTTCATGAATGCTGGCTTTAGGCGCGCCTTTATGGATACCTTCAAGGGCATGAGGCTAAGCTATGGCTTCTTTCGCAAACGCTCCAAGAACGAAACGAGTCTTTCAGTGGCTGGCAATTCCATTGCTTTAGCCAACTCTGTCATGTCCAGCCATACGATATTGGAGAGTCCGCGCCTCTGAGGACGCGGACGCTCGCAACATGAGCGTCGGCTAGAAATGGAAACGGAGTCACTGTAGATGGCTTTTGGCTTGGAGTGGTGTACCTCTTGTGAACATGTGATTGTTGTTGTGCTGCACGGTGCCGTTGTTGTTGTTGCCGTGCGGCACAAGCGAACGAAACTAAAACTGTGGTTGTCAACGATTGTTTTTTGTTTGCTTCAGGCAAAGTCCCTATACTCTAACCTAATATATATATATATATATATGTGTGTGTTTGAGAGTACACTTATAAGTGTTACCTCAACTATGGCAATGTATTACATTTAGTTCTATATACGTATATATGCATAATCACACATTTACTTACATATATATGTAAATTGAACCATCTAATTGTTAAATGTAAAGTTACTTCTAAAGTGTCTGGGTTAGTTTTTGGACCAGGCGCAGCGTAGTGTTTTTTTTTTAGATAACCGTACACAAAAGGTTGCAAATAAGCAAATACCCAAAAATATAAACATAAATCAGGCTTCGTGAAAAATGGCTCATGAGCGCTCCATTTTTCTGGCTCTCTCTCAGAACGTCAGCTCTAGCAGTAATGACCTGTGAGCCATACGCAGCTCACGCTCATTTTGAACAGAGTTCGTGCCGACGAGCCCGAGCCCACCCTTTGCTTTAGATCTCTGCCAGCTTGAATTTTAGACCCAAAAAGGGTGGGCAGAATCGTGCTGTGCGTGGCTCGGGCTCATGAGAATGAGCTTTGTTCTAAATGAGCGTGAACCTCGATGAGCGGCTCACTCAAAGAGCCGTTGACAGCTGTTCATTTAGGGAGTAGCTTATTCGAAGAGCAGCTCATATGAGCCTTTTTATGAATCCTCGTATAAATGTAATTTTTTTTTTACAGTTATACAGTTCAACGAACTCAACTGTTTCAATTACAACTACTATGAATATGTACAATTCCAATTACGAGTACAATTATTTAACATATATTATAGATGTTTTATGTAAATAAAAAGCGAATTCATGAATTCAAAAAATAAGTTAATTTTTTACGCAATAAAGTAAAAGCTGGGAATATCAGGTAAGAATAATAAACTAATCACAAAAAATATTTGTACCCAATTACACTGCTCGATACTAGTTCATATGCGGGAAATCTAATGGATGACTATGATCATCAATTTTAGAGAAGATTCCATACAAACTGCTACGTCTGAATTGAATTACAATTCTTTTATATACCATATTTTGTTCTTTTGACAGTTCTTATTACGCGCTCGTGGAAAATTTCTGATTTTATTGCGTATTATCCTATTATTTACATATATTATATTTTAAGACGAATACGCGTCGTTTTGAAGGAGTTTTTCAAATTCAGCTTATGCTATTCCCAACTACACCATCTATGGAAGCCATTAAAGATAGAGAGATACAAACCGTTAGTTTCTATAAATTTCGGTGTCCCATATCTGTACGCATAATAATGATAATATTATATTCAGAAATATAAAAATTCCAATGCAGTAGATCGCTTGATTTAACGCTATAAGGTAAAATAAGGTACTGATTTGACATGTGACCTTACGTTCTGGCTAAATAAAGAACACTTTTACGCAAATCTTTCTTAATACAACTAAAACATGGACTCTGAACAAACTAACGACTACCCCTTAGAAGCCAAATTTCGCTAGGGTGGACTCGGCCCAACCTTCTTTTCCATGTGTTAGTAGCCAAAGCAACTGCTAACGTATTGATGTGGTCATTATGCCGGTTAGAAGAGCTTTTTAAGTTTTGTGTAGCAAGTATCTGTAGTCATTGCAATATGCTTGCGCCAGGTAATCCGCTTGTCCAAAAGCACATCCAGCTAAAGGACACAAACCAACTGAGCTACGTCTTGCCTGACCGCGAACACGCAGTGTTGTCTCTCAGTGCCATTAACTGCAATATTCCAACTGACAAAGTCATCCAGGAAATCTTGCATTACTGCCATCGCCGTCGGACAAAAATACAGTGTCATCAGCTTACATGGCAACCATCGAGTTTGGTGCAGCCAGCAACGGCAAGTCATCAGTGTACAAATTGTACCAAAGAGGTCCAAGGACACTGCCCTGCGGCACACCAGCTTTAATGCAACGCATTCTTGATCGCAAATCTTGGAGCTCAACCATAAAGCAACGCCCCTAAAGGTACGACCTCAACAGATTGAGGCGCTCACCTAAAAGGAGGAATTTGACCTATAAAAGCATACCTTTTTGTCAACCACTGTCAAACGCTTGCTGGATATCTAAAGAGACGGCAAAGCTATAGAGCTTTTTTTAAACCATCTAAGGACATGTTGCACCACCCGTTGCAGCTGTTCATGCGTACTATGATGGTGCCTAAGCCCGAACTGTTTGTCAGAAATGCCGACAATCTAGCCTGAAATATTCTCTTAACTGCACCTTCCTCATTTGTGCAATGCATACATTCACTTTCAACGTTTAACATAAAGAGCATGACAGTAATAGAGTGGAATTCTGGAATATTAAGAAGTTCAAATGCGGCCATTCCCAAGACAGTGTACGTGTGAAGTTGCTTGTGTTGAGCTCTCTCTTGGACCGACTTATTGGTAGGCAAAACTAAGAAAGAGAAAAAGTAAAACAAATGCACATGTATGCGCTGTCTTGGGAAGTAAGTCGACTCAATGTAACGTCCAAGAATTCCACTCTATTACATTCATGCTCTTTGGTGTACAATAATTAATTATGTGTGTAGCATGCTTTTCATTTAATATGTATTATCTATGAATTTGACTGAAAAGTACATAATATAAAACTAACTAACCCTTATCTTAAGTCAACAAATCAATTTCGTAGCAAATTTCATCCCATGGAAACAGCGTTGATGGGCATTAGTTCTCCATTTTAGTTTAATGAGAAGCACATAAATCTTACTGGCTTGGTCATGTCACAGTCACAACCTGAATCCGTGCATTTGGAACCCTCAATGTACCTTTTGCGTGGTGAATATTTCACATATTGTAACATTTAGCAGCTTTTTGTTAAAGCAAACACAACTTGACCGACTAACCGGGTCATAAAGCTGTCTGACACACAATGTCAACAACTATTCTGGTAGATTCAGCTGCCAAGGGTTGCTGACGGTGTTGGTTTTGGGTGTTCTGCTAGAATTGGCAGCAAAAGCGGACAGTTGAAGGAAGATGCTTGGCAAAACAAAGGCACAACATAAACAATAATAACGACGTACAACAAAATAACAAATGACATGACCTGCTCTTCTGCTCCCGCTTCTGGCACTCACTCCCTCTCCGGGTCTCTCTCGCTCATTGCCCGTCACACACTCCTTCTTTGTGTCCGGCAAATGTGCTGAGCTGTGTGCTATTCAAAAGAAATCAATTACAGCTTGCCCAGAATAAATGAAGTATAACGGATGATAAGTGACGGCACTAGAAGAACGAGCGAATGTGCTTTAAAGAAGAAGAAGCAGCAGCGCTGATTGATGTGCTACGTAACATTTGGATGCATACAAACAATACCCATTATGTTCTAAAGCATTTTGCGCAATTACTTTTAATTGCACTTGGAAATTTTAATTATCAATTGATTATTGCTTTAAATGTCAAAATAAAATAATAACTATTTTAGCTGTTAACTAACTATAACGTGTCTGCCTTCAATTGGAAAGTACCAAAGCAAAAGCCCCCTAGGTGCTAAAATCAACCTCATAGAGAGTGACGATCAAATTAAAGCAGCTAAGAGAGCGAAAATTGAATGATTGTGATTGAGAGCTTCTCCCTCACACAAGAAGAATAGCGTACATCGAGCGAAGAAGAGCCGAAGCGAGAATGATTTAATCAAAGATCATAAGTAAAACTTATGATCAAAATTAAGAGATATTTAGTGTCGTAAAAACCATTTTGCGAGATTGCAAATGATGAAAATAATATAAATGCAGATCAACTGATGACAGCCCGTGAAAATACTATATTTTGGTGCATCAACCAGCGAATAAACAGGCTCATTTGTTGGAAAAAACAGGTGCGTCGAACAAGGTGTACATAAAAAAGAATGATGTCGGCAATTTCAAAAAATATTCGGCTTAAGGAAATCGCAGGAGTTAACAAATGTACGTGCCTTATGCTTCCACTGTTCTTCACATTGATTGAATCTTGCTAAATCTGCTACTGGCTAGTTCCCAGCCATTGGAGATTGCCATATCTCCATTGAAACCACTTATAAATGCTTCCATACACCTAAAAGAGATGAAGTTTTGGAAGCATTGTCAATAATTCTGATGAAAATCTAAGAGCCAAAACTTTGATTATATTGAATCTAGCTCATCGGCAATGGAAAAAGGAAGCTTAAGATGATTTTCTCGAGTTGCTCCCATTTTTTTCGAAACTCAAGAAAGACCTTATTAACGGTTAGGTTCATCAACAATCCTTGCATTTGAGTCGTGAATTTCAAAGGATATATTTCGATTCGACGATTCAAGCAAAAGCAGATGCGTTTTCAAGACGTTAATTATAAAAATTTGATGCAGAAAGTCGGGACTGTGCCCGGCTGTGTAATACCCTGTACCCTTTTTATTTAGAATCACTAATTACGATAAAATTGGAACGGAAGTATCAAATTTTATGTTTTTTTCCATAAGATCGATATGACTGTAAACATTTTCCTATTGGGAAGTTCCAATTGACATGTTTTCCTATTGGGAAGTTGGTTATTATGAGACAAAAATTAATTTTATGCTTATAACTCCAGTATTCTTGGGCCAATGTCGTTGAATTTTGTAACATAGTTCAAAATTACATTTATAATTGTCTGTGGCAATTTTCAAATCAATATATTGCGGGGTGCGGTAGTAATTAAGGTAAATCGATTGCGGGGAAAGCGGGGGTTCTATTAAAAAAAAAAAAGGATACATTGGGGTCACACGAGTCTCAACACCAAATTTTGTAACTCTAGCTCACATGTATCCATATCTACAACTCAATTCGATAAACTTCATCTTACATGGGATTACGCGCATCATTTGGGAAAATTTTATATATATTATAGTTTCGGAGTTCTATCGCCACACACGGACAGACGGATATGGTCCAATCTCTACCCGAGTCAATGATAAGTCTTTTTGCTCATGGAACTTATGGTTTGCCACGCCTCCTTCTGCCTGTTACATACATTACACAAATCTATATTACCCCTGTAAACTTTGTGTACAGGGTATACAAATTTCGAGTGAATCAACCATTATGAAACCACAAAAAAAACGGCTAAAAACACTTGCCGATCGGACTTTGAATAACGGACTTTGGCATAGATATTTAGGTTCTACAAATGGAAAAAAAGATGCATATCATCATGGGAATTGTTTTTTTTTTCCTGCATGCCAGAACATTGAGTTTGCTTGTTCTAAACCAAGACAGTACCTCTTCCGCTCCAAAAAAGGATTAATATCTTAGCTTCGTTGCTATTCTTCTTTAAATTTCTACCAGTTCTGCTTTTGGGCAGATGCGCTATGTCTGTATTGTTCACAGTTCAACTAATAGCAACAAAACAAAAAAACGTTATAAGTAGATTCTTAGAACTGAGTGAGCATTTGAAAACATGCCAGATAGTTTATTTAAAGCTTTCAATTAGCAATATATACTGCTTTTGCTTTACACCAAAATTGCTCCGATAAACTAAAATATATTTTTCACAAATAAATACAAATACTTTTGTGGAACCATGTTTCAGCGCTTTAGCCGTATGCTCACTCCTGGCCTGCCCATGAGCCAGGAACTTAAGAATAAGGTTACCGCCTATGAGGCCAAGCATCGTGAGTGGTCCGAGGTGGATGGTGCCTTGAAAAAGCTGCATAAACAGAAGGAAGCTATGGAGGATGCATTGGCTGAAGCTTTTGCCGAGGAGGAGCTTCAGTTGACCTTGAAGAAACAAAAGGATCGCTTGCCCTCTGTGCAAGAGATGCAGCAAATCCATAAGCGTCAAATGGGTCGCTTGATATTGAAGATAACCAATCAATTTGAGCGCAAAATTGTCTTGGAAGCTGATATGCTCAAGGAAAAGAGTATTATTGAAAAGGAGATTGCTGCAGCAAACGAGATGGCGGCTGGAAAGTAGGAAGCGCATAACCGAAATGCGGCCAGTTTTGTTTATGTTATATTTTGTTTTACGAGCATTTAACGGGACTTCCAATACACTATACATCACACATTAAGCAATTACAAAGTAAAGCAGCGAATAATCCTGGTGGTTCTTTATCTGAAGTATATTTTATAAGTCATAATTGAAGGCGCATTGACCTGAACCCGATTGGAGCATTTTCTATATTTTTCGTACTGGTACAAAATAATAAAAGTGCTAACTCTTCGACTCTGATCAATTGTATCGACATTGTGCCCCATTGATATATATCTTAAATAAAGAAACTTCCACTTACTGTATATGTTCACTACTTTCATTCTTCTCACTGACATGCATTCAGTATTTTAATATTTTTTGTTGGAGTCACACATTGATGATGGAAACCATAATTTTGATGTTGTCAAGGATTTCGTCTACCTTGTCACCACCGTCACAATGAAGAACGATGTCAGAATAGACATCAAGCGTAGGATGATTCCTGCCTCGATGTTACTTTGGTCTCAGCAGGCAAATGAGCTGACGCAGTCTGATGAAAATTCCCTTGGAATGTTTGAGCGGAAAGTAGTCCGTAGGATCTTTGGCCCTCTACGCATTGGCAACGACTACAGCATCCGATGAAATAATGAAAGCTATGAGCTCTACGATGATATCGACACATTCAAGCGAATTGAAATCCAGCTGCTTTGCTGGCTAGGTCATGTTGTGCGGATAGATGATGAAGCTTCTGCGAGAAATGTCTTCAATGCAGATGTGTTAGGTAGGCGACGAAGGGGCAGATCTTGTCTACGTTGGAAGGACCAAGTAGAGAGTATAGTAGCTACCTTTGGTATCACCAATTGGAGAAGGCGCGCTCAATGCAGAGTTGTTTGATGAACTTAACAGTTCCAATTTTTCTAATTACCTATCAAGTTCTCAAACGTTGTTCTACGATAAATAGTGCCGCATGCCGATACAATACTTAATTTCTATGAATGTCAGCTTACGATATCCCGTATTTCGTTCACTGAAGAATTTTAAAAAAATGTCACAGATTGTGTTCCTCCCACTCTGCTACCTTTTCTGCAGCGGATCATCAGCAAACATAAACGTGGAACACTCAAAAAATGGAACAAAAAATGTGCCGCCTGGCTTATGCACTCCTGCATGTCGCCCTCGTTCTTTTCCCACTGTTGGCACATTCAATTTCAAAAAATTCGTTTCCCTTAATCTGATTTCATTCTACTAAAAGATTTCAAGAATTGAGTCATCCTGTATCTCACGACACAGCGGACTTCAATACGAATACATTCGAATGACGAGCACCTACCACGCAATAGGAGTAAAACAGTGCGTTACTATACTTCTATAAATGGCTACCAGCACTGCTTTTGGCCTGATACTCTATACCGCTTTGGTCGCAATTTAACTGATAGCAACAAAACAAAAAAAAAACGTTATAAGTAGATTCTTAGAACTGAGTGAGCATTTGAAAACATGCCTGATAGTTTATTAAAAGCTTTCAACAAGCAATATATACTGCTTTTGCTTTACACCAAAATTGCTCCGATAAACTAAAATATATTTTCACAAATAAATACGAATAAATCTTTTGTTTAAGAATGTTTCAGGGCTTCAGCCGTATGCTCACTCCTGGCCTGCCCATGAGCCAGGAACTTAAGAATAAGGTTACCGCCTATGAGGCCAAGCACCGTGAGTGGTCCGAGGTGGATGGTGCCTTGAAAAAGCTGCATAAACAGAAGGAAGCTATAGAGGATGCATTGGCTGAAGCTTTTGCCGAGGAGGAGCTTCAGTTAACCTTGAAGAAACAAAAGGATCAAGAGATGCAAGAGATGCAGCAAATCCATAAGCGTCAAATGGGTCGCTTGATATTGAAGATTACCAATCAATTTGAGCGCAAAATTGTCTTGGAAGCTGATATGCTCAAGGAAAAGAGTATTATCGATAAGGAGATCGCTGCAGCGAAGGAGATGGCGGCTGGAAAGTAGGAAGCGCATAACCCAAATGCGGTCAGTGTTGTTAATGTTATAGTTTGTTTTACGAGCATTTACCGGGACTTCCAATACTCTATACATCACGTATTAAGCAATAACAAAGTCAAGCAGCGAATGATTCTGGTGGTTCTTTATCTGAAGCATATTTTATGGGGCATAATTGGAGGCGCGTTAAACTAAACCCGATTGGAGTACAAAATTGTTGAAGTACAACTCTTTGGCTCTGATCAATTGTATTGTGCCCCCTTGTCATATATCTTAAATAAATCTACAGCTACTTACGACATATTTTCAATACTTTGTTTCTTATTATTTGCAGGATATGTATACTCGAAGTTTTGCTGCAATTCCACAATTTCATGTTCCAAAATATTATGACGCTATTGGTGTCTTCACATAGCAGTTGATGGCGTGACTATTGAGCGATTCCTGACACTGAATCTAGAAGTTCTAGAGGTAGTTGCCGATACAATGTAAGCAATGTCTTGTATAAATGCAGCTGTCTCCAAACCGGACACACTAAATCATTTCGAATAGAGTGTTGTTGTCTTGACATGATTTGATGATTGTTCGAGAATATTGTGAAAGTAACTCATTTCCATTACCGTTCCGCTTTCAAGTTCTATACATGAAGGCGTTAAGTGCTGCACGCTAGTCCTCAGAAATCTGCTTGAAAAACGTTTGCCTTATTCACAAACAGCAGGAAATCACAGTTATTACTTATGGACGCCACATCACCGCCAGTCATATGTGATTATGACAGCTTGCATCTCAGGTATGCATATTGATAGATTGGATGATGCATTCAGTCTTTTTCTAATGAGAAACGCTGCTTCTTCTCGGCGACAGTCGGTAGCTTGGTTTGCTGCGTAAAGCTCATATCCCGGCATCTTAAGAGTAGCTCTACTACAGAAATGAGTTTCCACAGACCACTAACGATTGTGTTTGTGGCTATAAAGTTGTTTAGCTTCGATTTTTACCCATCATTGTCAGTGGTTGGAGCATTTCCTGCTGCATCTCCATGAAATGAATTTGTTTTTTCCGGCCAAAAATTGATTTAAGATTGTTTTATCGGTTCAAGAAGTTATGGGGCACAATAAAAAGCGCTCTTAAAGCCAAGCCTAAAAGTATGCCACAACAACAAGCGTTTAAGTGCATATAAATATTATTTTGTTATCATGATTATTATACATAAACTCTTAATTTCAATATTTTTCCAGAATTTTCCTATATATATATTTGTTTTTATTCCCGGCTGTACGAAAACAATAAAAACAAAATGAACAATAAAAAAGGCTGCATATCATTTTGCACACAGCGGGCGGGAGGCATGCCTCTCCGTATCTCTATTTGTCACAATTGAAATTTTGGGGTAATTTTGGGGTGTCATAATTCAACGTTGAGGCCAGGCCAGGAATCGTCCTTAGCCGCTTGCTGTTCTTTTTTCATCTTTTTTGTTATTGTTGTTATTACTGGCGCTACGTGACAATTACCACGGCTATTACCACGTAATGATTACCACCAACAATATTAACAATAACAGAACGAACAACAACAACAACTTGCTCTGTCGCTGCCGCTGTTGTTATTGTTGATGTTGATGTTATTATTGTTGCTTTGACACGAACTCCAGCGCTGCGTTCATGAAACCTTCTCGGAATTTAAATCAGATCACGGCCAGCAAGACTACGTGGCTACGCGCACGTATTGCCTTCGACCAGAGCAGACTTTGGAACGCTCCGCCGATCGACGTAGGCTCTAGGCCCTAAGAGTCTTTCTGTGGGTGTGAGTGTGTGTGTCCGTGAGTGTGTGTGTGTGTGAGTGGGTGTCTTTGGCTCTCCGCCTGCATTACAATTGCGCAAATTTATTATTTGCGCAACAGTTTTTGAGTGCGTATTTGTACGTATGTGCGTATGTGTGTGCGAGTGCATAAGTATGGGTGCCGATGGCAGCGCCTACGCCTGCTTTTTGACAAGCAGCGATAACAAAGGCAAAAGTAACGTATACTTTATACACTGAAATAAAAATTCATGCGTACTACGATTCTTCGTATGTTCTTCTTCTTAACTGGCCGTAACAACCCGTGTTATCGGGTTACGGCCTGATGTAAATACATTCTTTCATTGGAATTGTGGCTTTACGTTGTGGGTCCCAAACCCAACCCACAACCCTTTTAAGGCCTGTGGTGGCTCTACTGGTCTCGTAAGAACCCAGTGTCATTGTTACTCGCCTTATACGACAAACTTTGACCCGCTGTTGTGGTATTCTCTAACCCGCTCACCACACGGACTCTTCGTATGTTAAATAGCTTTAATAGCCGATATGAGAAGCGACTTAGAATGCACAAATCCTGAATTTATTAAGTGTGACTCGCCTTATATGTAAACATAATATATCTTAATGTAAACTGAACGGAATATATATATATATATAAATGGATCCGAACGAGCTTAAAACTTGAAAACCACTAGACCAAATTGGTTGCTTCCTACTGTGCGTTTGTTAGTAAAGTTCAGTTAACAGACTAAGCGATCAGCATTTTTCGTTCTGATTTGATAATTTGATCTGTTCTTTATTTATTTTGTCTATTCCAAAAGTAAATTATTGATTAGTGAAAACTTGATGTGCGATTTGTACAAACTGATGATCATTTACAGTTCAATATTTGCAACGATGCCAAGAAGAGGTCATAGTAACATTGGTCGGTGTTCTCAGAGAACGAAGGAGATACGTGGTATTAAAAGGGAATCAGCTCGAATCCGAATAATTCAGTTCAATTTGAGAAAGAAACGTCTGGATTGTATTGCGCGCGCGGCAAGGTGACATTGCCAGAGTTGCTGCCTTAGGGTGAAACTCATAATTCGAGAAATTTCGTGTAACACATCAACATGTACAACGATTGTATTTAAATGACGTCGTTTCGTGTTGCAATTAACGAAGTAACTATCCAACAGTCAAGGTAATACACCAACATCATCGATGAACCACATCCACTAACACTTATCTTGCCAACAATAGACAATAATTACAGTATTTTCTTACAAGTACACAGATTCATGGGCAAATTTTTCATCTTGATGGATCGCTGTTGCCGCATGGTGATTCACTGCGGAAGTAAATCGTCGTTGTGCTTGCTTGGCAGAACATTCATCACTCAAATGAATGTAGCGAATATCGTGGTTGACAACTCATGAATTGTGCCGTATTCGCTAATATTGTCCAAGGCATTTAAAACACATGTCGATGTTAAATATTGCAGTTCGGTGATATCCTGAATGTTTGAAATTGATTCAATCAAAAAATCATTCATCAATATGCTCCGTAATATTACAGATGTCGCAGGAGAGATTAGCGCTTGGTCTGAAATCCTGCACGATATCAAAGGTTGGAAGAGAGAATACGAAGTGCTTATGTAACTTTCATTGCATGCACTTGCTTTTCTCGCTGTGTAGACTGCGTGCGCGTGCTGCTATAACGACCACGTGCTTTGTATGGACACGTGTCAGCTTACTTCAACTGAGGCATAAACAACATGTGTTTCGCTGGAAAATCTATGACAGCAAGGATATGCTGCTCCCCGGGCACGCACTGACCACAATTTTCCGTATGCTCCTTTTTGAAATGTACCAAATGCGTATCCTTTTTGGCTGTCAGCATGCAGAACAATACCAGAAACAGCAACAATGCAAATATGCATTTTTAATGAGAATTCATTGAGAACAATAAGTTCATTCAATGTTGTCAGTTCACATGCACTGGTGGGCGGGGGGAGTGGGGAAAGGGGTGGGACTACAGAAAACATGCATATAGTACAGTTTTAAGCCAGTAGCGCAATGAATCATAAATGCTCTTTTTATTGCAGAAAACTTTGAAATGCAAGCAGAGATAATGCGATAAATCCAGATGAGTAGGACAGGGAGGAGCTTTGAATCACGAGAGGTATCTAAACCAAAAGTCTGTAAAGAATATATTAAAGAATAATTTTGAATCAAACCCAATCAAGAGCTTAACGGTTGCATTGATAAGAAGCAGAAGTTTGAATTACACCATTCGTCTCTGAAAAACGGAGGCCTTGCAAACGATGCTGCTGTCGACTTTGTGATTGACACGGAATTAGGAATCCGACACCTAATATATCTTTTCTTACGACCGCATTGACGTTGTACACAACTTTTGTTGCCGACCCGCGGTAAGCAGTGTAAATTTAGGATAGACGATTTTGATGAAAGGTTTGATTTTCTGAAGTCGGCAACTTCGATTTTTGCAGCCAATAAAAAACAGTTATTCGATCAAGCGGTAAAAGAGTTCTTGAAAAACGATAATCGTGAAAACTTCATTTCGACATATTCGCTCTAATTTCATGAAAATATTCAATATCTCATGACATCAGCATTTATTCCGGGCTGCGACGCCACACAGAAGTGACACATTCAGCTGTGAGTTCTCTCCAACTTGGCATAATGTGGCGCCATCTGGGGTGAGTAACATTAGCAGGCTCTTCTGTTCGTTCTTTCATTGTCACTCTTCTGGGACGCTGCTAGCACAGCATCCGAACGTAATAACACTGCTAACGCAGAAACATAAGCGTAACACCGCCCGAGCGTAAAACCGGATATATTATAATATTTTCATTTAAAAACTACTCTTGGATTCTATATAATATTGTTAAGAAGAGTAATTTAAAACGAAAATCTAAGTGAAGCAGTGGTTGCTTTTCAGGGAGTAGGCGCAGCACTGAACAAATGAATGCAATCCGTAGCAAAAGCTTAACTCTCGGTCCAAAGCTCGACGAATTAGCTTACAGTGGAACAAACTGAAGATATTTTTTTTGTATATTGAACTAGCTAAGCCGTGAATAAAATTATTGTATATATTGAATCAGGTACAATGTAATCACAAATGCACGAATATAGTCTTCTAATCATTCATTTTATCATTCAAAGGAAATAAATTAGCATGATTCTATATTTAGAATATAAAATAAAATTTATTTAGTTATTTTTTTTTTAAAGGGGTCTCTACTTTATTCGGTACCCCCGTGACTCTCTTGAAGTATATCAAATTCTTCTTCCCGTTGAAATTTCGCTTTCCGTGCCCCT
The DNA here is from genome assembly GCA_035041775.1 of Chymomyza caudatula. NCBI lineage: Eukaryota > Metazoa > Arthropoda > Insecta > Diptera > Drosophilidae > Chymomyza > Chymomyza caudatula. Next base: position 1,370,500 of record JAWNKW010000148.1, read on the forward strand.
TCCCGTTCCTCAGCATTATTGAGGGAGCTCTCTTCCTCATACTTAGTCCAGCTGCGGATATTTGTACCAATATCTTTCTAACCTCATCCTCTTCTTTTACCTGTTCCTGTTCCTTTTCCTTTACTTCTTATACCTCTACCTCTAATTCAGACATAAATTGTTATATATATAGATCAGCATATTAAGCGTTGAAAAGGCGCTTAGTAACTATTAAATTAAAATAAGGCGTATTGTGAAATAATGAATGGAATAGTTAAGTTTGGGTCTAATAAGAATTTAGAAGACAAACCTGCGATAACTGCTTTAATGCGTTACAAACTACACCTGAATTGTATAGAGCAACGTATACGCTAGATAGTGTATGACAAGTCATTTAAAAACAAAGTACTTGCTGGATGCCTGGGGACGCAGTCATTTGTTTTGATTCGTATGGCTTGTTATGCAATCCAAACCAAGCCAATCCAATAATACTGTTGGAGCAGGGGGAGCCAGCAGTCCAAAAGGAACTCAAGTAATTTCAACATTCAAAAACAAAAAAAAACCGTTCATTAAATATGAGCTCATTACATTTTATATGTAGCATGTACATATTATACTATCTTTAAAGGGGTCTAAATAATGAAACTTTCAAGTTTTATTTGAAATCATCGAGTCGAATACTAACGGGCGTTACCATAGAGTTAGGCTGTGGGCCATCAAGTATACGCACATTATGATCAGTTACACTGATCACAAACACTCACGATGACCTTGACCAGTATTTTTTTATTTTTTTGGTTACTTACTGTCGTCGAGGCGGATTTAGCGCAATGCGCGCGCCCTTTTGCCCAATTATACAATTGTGGCTCGTTGTTGTCGTTTGTTTAACGGCTTCAGTTGAAACGGGTTTTTGCGACCAATATAAATAAATACATACTGTAAGTATATTAATTACGGTGTTTATTTGGGCACATTGCAAACTCATTTCGAAATGTCTGCGACTTGGCTGTGGGTCCCACACTCAAAACATGGAGAAGTTTCGCGCATTTCATGCAGTTGACCTTCGACGTTCAGCAGGCAATGAGCGCAGCACAAAATGTTGTTGTTTTTGTTTTTTTTTCATATAATTATTATTATTATTTAATGCTTTTTGTTATTAAATTTGTGTGTGCCTTTTTTGTGTTTCATGTTTCGCAATGATTTTGTAATTCGATTTAGCAATTGTCATGTAAAACACTAGTTCTGCTCATTCGTGTATACGTTAATTTGAAGCTAACATTTAAGCGCCCTCTATCGACGATTTGCTGCAACATGTGCTTAGTGAAGAACGGAACCAAACGAATTGTGTTATAATAACTAAGGTTTTTTTGTATATACATCTACACGGATAGAATGTCTTCAATTCAGAATTCCCAAGTATCTCCAGGAGCCTATCCTCAGCTCTTTCATTGGCAGGGTGCTGAGGTATGAGACTTCGGAGGGAACCTAGAATCACAGTCTATCTGGAAGAGTGCCACAAGGTCCTGTCTTGGGACTCCTACTGTGGAACATTATGTATGATACTGTACTGTGCCTTGATCTTCCGTTTGGCAGCTGTCATGGTAATCATTTCCAATAAACTGTGTAGCTATGTAACGAAGGCATTGCCCGTGGGAATCGGGAAGACGGAGACAGTTTTAGTAAGCAGCCGGAGGAAAATTGCGCAAAAGTTTTTGATCTCAACGCTATAGAAGTTATGAACGTTGTGGTGACACCTCCAACTGATGACTACCTATCAATGTATTAAAATAAGCTTTATTTCTTGGAATCGAAAGGTAATCTTACCAAACTTAGCAAGAATATTTGTTTTCACTTTTTATGATACTTATTAAAAGCCATAATGAATCCCATTCCCGTATCTCAAGATATTCAAGGTCAAAGGTCACAAAAATAGGGTTTTTGTGAATACTGTGTTTCTGGTTATTTGAAATCATTTTGCGTCTTCAATAGAGTTATAAAGCATAAAATTCTACACAAATTTGATCCACGGCAATATTTTCTACATACAACCATTCTCAAGATATAATAGATTGGGGTTCCAGGTCAAAAGTCACGAAAATTGTTTTTCATAGATAGTGTTTCCAGTGCTTTTAAATCATTTTGTGTTTTCAGAGAAGTTATAGTGCACAAAACTTCCTATAAATTTTGCCTGCAACAATTTTTTCTCCAATCAACCATTCTCGAGATATAATAGACCTGGAAACCCTTGCTTGATTGCACTAGACTAGCTTATATCTAGTTCTAAAAGATCAAAGGCTTTGCGAAAAATTATTTTGTTTTCGATCTAATTTGTCACAAGGAAGATTAATTGCAATTCGATCAAGTGCGTACATATTAATATTATCGAAATTCAACAAATATGTTCCATAAATCGAAGAATTATTGCATAAAAAAGTTATTAATAAAAAACTTTTCAGAACAGATAAAAACCTACAACTATAAAAGAAATGATTAAAAAAGGGAGCCAAAACTGGCCGAATACTTTAAAATCAAAATCGAGTTTTGAGCTACCATTCATGTATGTTGCAGAGATGAAACAACTCAAAGCTGATTTAAGTTTATCTATATGTAGTGTAATCTTACGTTATATTGTAAGATGATGGTTCTTATTTATGACAATTTCCTCGTCTTCCTCGTAGGTTTAATTTGAGTTATGAGTATGCTTAACATTTCAGGATTATTCTTTAGAATTCTGTTATATATACAATCTATTCGGGACATTTATTCAAGCTGTTCGAAAGCACTTTTCTTTTCATTAAGTATGGACAACTTTTAAAGTCGATCAACATGATTCGAAAAACTTCATTTGAGGTGGGAATATGAGCATCTTTTGATACCATTTTTTTGTCGGTATTATTTGTAATCTCCAATATCTTGGATATATTGAATCGAGGAGATCGAGATGTGCAGCAATAGGAACGACGTAAGGAAGTTCTACCAAAAAATTAAGCATGTGGCCGAAGGATTTAGTACCGGAGCGTCTTCCTGTAGAGATGCAGAGGGAAATCTGGTAGTAGATACACAGGGTGAACTGAGGTTATGGAGGGAATACTTCTCTAGCTTGCTATCTGGCGACGATGAAGATAATGCCGGCCCCGGAGTTAGCTTCCCGACATCCACAATTACAGACGACGGCGTGAATATAGCGCCGCCTAGCCATGACGAAGTCAGGGTCGCAATCAAGCGGCTCAAGAACACCAAAGCAGCTGGCGCAGATTACCTGCCTGCAGATTTGTTCAAGACTGGCTAGCTATTTTGCAGAATATGGCTTGACGAGAGCATGCCCGATGATTGGAACCTTGGTATCCTCTGCCCTGTCCTTAAGAAGGGTGATCCCACATGGTGCGCTAACTACCGTGGTATCAGCCTTCATTCTATTGCATATAAGGTCCTATCGAGCGTACTGTGTGAAAACCTAAAACCGTTTACGAAAGAACTGATTGGACCGTATCTGTGTGATTTTAAGCATGGTAAGTCCACCATTGACCAGATATTCATACTACGCCAAATCCTGGACAAGACCCACGAAAAACAAGTCGACACCCACCATCTCTTTGTCGATTATAAGGCAGCATTTGATAGCCCATTGATGGATCGCGTATATGCCGCACAGTCTGAGTTTGGAATCCCTGCAGTTGATTCGATTATGCAGAATGACGTTGAGCAACACACGCAGCTCCGCCAAGGTAGGAAATAGCTTCTCCGAACCCGTTGATACCAAGCGAGGCTTCAGACATGGCTATGCCCTCTCCTGCGACCTCTTCAACATTTTTCTCTACGACGGCATTGACATAGTCAAGCGAATCAAGATACTGTGGCTCCGCTGGCTAGGTCATGTTGTACGTATGCATGAAGAAGCTCCTGAGAGAAAAGTCTTTAATGCGGTTGTCGAAGGAAAGCGACTAAAGGGCAGCCCATGTCTCTGTTGGAAGGATCAGGTAGAGAGTACACTAGCTACCTTTGGTATCACCAATTGGACCAAGCTCGCGCAAAGCAGAGACGCTTAGAAGAGAGCTTTACGTTAGGCCGCAGCCCGGTAACGGGTTGCTATGGCCAGTTAAGTAAGTAAGTTAGGCAGAAATCTCTGGTCGTAGACAAATTTTTGTACACTCGCTGCTGCTATCAATAACAAAATAAGAAAAAGTTATGTTTTTCGATCGCGAATGTGACAATAAAACTTGACTCGAGTTTATTTTGGTCTTTTTGTCATATATATTTTAAAAGTAAATTTCTGACAATAACGTTCTTTTAATAACTTATAAGTAAGTTTATAAAATAGAAGTACCCACATCTTGAACTTTAGGAATATGCGTAGCTTAAGCTCGCTCTAGCTTATCTAATTCTCTATAGTGTATCCCTCGTTGTCTCTTGATTTACTAGCCTTTAATAAGATCTTGCTGATTTTCATGCTAACAATCGGCTTGTTGACAATTTCACACGATTTAAATGCGTGCTCAAAGTTAGTAGAATCGTGCCCTTCCAAAGGCCTGGTAAGTTCCATTGCTTCGTAGTATGAGTAATTGAAGGTGTTCAAGGTTCGCACTGTACAGCACTTTGTTATTATTGAACTTTCACGGGCCAACGGGTTTATCAGGTGTACGAGGCTTATCTATTAATTAGTAACTAAGTAAATTCATTATAAATAAATCTCCATAGAACTGGAAATACTACAACTATAAATAGGTTAATATACTTTTTGAGTGCTTGAATGTGCTTACTTACGTTTTGTACGTTTGTTTTGAAACTGCATCTGGGAATATTTTAATTGGCAAAACGCGCCTATCGCAATCGCAGAGAAACACACACAACGGCTCATGTAACATAGTCACTGAGTACACTGAAAAAAGAGTAAACATTACGTGCTTGAATCAATAGTAGTTGCAAATGTACTAGTAATGTTGGTAAGGAATTACTGGAACATGATTACTATTTTGGATGGTTTTTGCGTTGTCAGAAGAACGAGATGCACATACTATATTTAAAGGAAAGTGCACGAATTTCGAATAAGAAGAGTTTTTCATTTAAGTGTTGATACATAAGATGCACAATGCGTGCTAATAGTGTTGGAAAAGACTGCGAAGATTTTATAGAAAAGACAGGGACAGAGACCAACACGGACAGACAGATAGACGGACATGGCTATATCGACTCAACTATTGTTTCTTTCATTTTTCATTTTTGGAATATATGGTTTGCCACGCCTCTTTCCGCCTGCTACCCTTTTACACTTTGTGTACAGTGTATAATCATACTTTTAAGCTGAACACTTTTAAAATTTTCCTGCAATTGCATAATCAATGTGTATTTTCAAAGATACTCAAAGTTTCACAAATTCGTACTTGTTCGCATTTAGTTATAGTTCCTTTACAAGTATTGTGCTTTAAGCAGCAAAGTGACCTCTTCCTTTAGAAATGTAGAGGGAAATCTGGTAGTGGATGCACAGAGGTTGTTGAGGGAACACTTTTCTGGCTTTTTATCGGGTAATGATGGGAATATTGCTGCTCCCGGAATTGACTTTCGGGCGTCTCCGACCATACAATAGATGACGGCATGGATATACCATAGACGGAGAGAGGGAAGCGTCTCAAAAACAACAAAGCTGCTGGCGTAGATGACCTGCCTGCAGAGTTGTTCAAGATTGGTGGAAATCAGTAGATAGGTTACATGCACCAGCTCTTTTGCAGAATAAGGCTAGAGAGAGTGTGAGCTTGTCCTCTGCCTTATTCTCAAAAAGCGTGACACCATGGCATGTGCTAACTACTCTGGCATCAGTCTATTTTCTACTGCATATAACGTCATATCGAGCGTATTGTGTGAAAGACTAAAGCCATTCGCGAAAAAACTGATCCGACCTTACCAGTCTGGCTCTAGGCATGGTAAGCCCAAATCGACACCGTACTTATTTTTGACGATTATAAAGGAGTATTTGATAGCCCGTTGTGGGATCGCGTATATGCCGCAATATCTGAGCTCTGAATCACGCACAGAAGGTGCAACCTTGCACAATAATGTTGAGAACTTCTCTGAACATTTTGATACCAAGCGAGGCTTTAGACAGCTTTCTCCTTAAACCTTTTTCACTCTATAATGGAGAAGGTGTTGCAAAAGGCCGAAGTATATCGGAATGCGGCAATATACGCAGATGAACGGGATATTAGCGGTCATATGAAGCGATCAGTTACCAAAGCCCTTGCGGCCATAGAAAGAGAATCTGTCAGGCTGTCTCTAGTTATTAATGAGAGCAAAACAAAGTATATATTTTCGTCATGTAGAGAGACTCAGCGGTTGCACTTTCAGATTGATGTTGAAAACTATAATTTTGATGTTATCAAGGATGTCGTCTAACCACCAACGTCACAATGAAGAACAACGTCATGGAGCCCATAAAGTGGGCAAATGAGTTGTAGACTCTTGTCAGACGAAACTAACACTATAAGACGCCCATCCTTTCCATTTTGCTTGATGGCGCTGAAGCATGGGCTATGCCGCAGTCTGATGCAATTGCCTTTGGAGTGTTTTGGCGGAAAGTACTCCGTAAGGTCTATGGCCCCGAATGCGTTGACAGCGGCTACCTCATTTGGTGGAACGAAGAACTAGGTATATAAGCTATACGACGACATTGACTTAGTCAAGCGACTCCGCTGGCTAGATTATGTTGTGTGTATGAAGAAGCTACTGCGAGAAAGGTGTTTAATGCGGCTTTAGACGGAATGCGACGAAGGGGTAGGCCATGCCTTCGTTGGAAGGATCAGGTAGAGAGCACATTTACTACCTTTGGTATCACCGATTGGAAAAGTTTCGCTCATGGCATTGGCGCCTGGAGTTGTGCTCTACATCAGGCCGTAGCCCGGTAAGGAGTTGTTATGGCCAGTTAAGAGGAAGAGAGTATTTTCAAAATTCAATGCATGTAAGCTTTACTTGAATTAAACTTATTAATTTTCAGAAAATTCTGAAAATTTCAGTAATATGTTATTGTGTTTAAAAGAATTATTGCACTTTGAGCGCTAATATAAGCTGTTTGGACTAACGGACAGACGGAAAACCGTAATCTGCTGATGCATGTTGTATGTTGCACTCTGCAACCAAGAACCGGAATCGACTCAAAGCCATGATGACTTGTTATTGTATTCCAGTGAAATAAACAAAGTGATCACACAATGGAAACATGATTTCCATTTCCGCACTGATTGGAGTGTACTTAAGGTGCTCTGTTCGTTCAAGTGCATGATTCGGTTTCCATTTTGCTGAGCTATGCAACTGAGCAATATGTCAGGAAATGACAGAACTGCTAATTCCTGGAAGGCTGAGTTTGAGCATCGCATGAATGCGTGTTGGCTAATGCTAATTTGTGTGCTTGTAAGACTAAGAATAGGTCAATGGACATGAAAACAAGAGTAACCTTGAATAGCAAGCAAAAACTATACGAAAATATTTCAGAATCAAAACATAAACACTTGAGAGTACGCACGCATAATCGTGACAGAGTCCAAAAGACATGGACTTCTCGGAACGGTGGGGGCTCAGCTGAGGCATGAGGTATGGCTTGGAACTTGCTACCCGTTTGACAGTCCAAATGAACACGCGATTTTGTTAGCTATTTTCGCTATTGTATAGTTTTTTTTTTTTTGTTTTTTTTACAACTTGCTATGAAATTTTAATAAAGTCTGGGACAAGGGTAAGCGGGCGCTTAGATTGGATCGGGCTAAAGCTGGTTGGTTGTGCTTCATTGAAAGAAGATGGCAAAAAACCCAAAGAACTTTCAGTCATGCGCACAAAAGCTGAACGCTTAACGCCAGCTGAACCATTTTTGGCGGGCTTTTTGCATTTCAAGTAGTTCGGCGCGATGGCAGCGCGCGCGTAATCCGGAAATCTATGGCCCAGCCGGATCGCGCTCGGCTAAGCTCGACTCGACACTGTCCGGCGCGGCCTGTCCAGAGCAAACGTTCATTGACAGGTGCGCGGTAACAGCAGCAGCGATCATATCCAAAACTGACTAGGATGGTGGGTTTTGAAACAAGTGTGGCGTGTTTTATTGTTGTTGTTGTTGTTGCTGTGCCCACTCCTCTTCCCTCAATGAGCAGCCCGAAATGTTTTGCTAATGGCTAATCAATGCCGCCATCAAAAAAGCCGCCTCTCTGTTGTGTGACAATTTGTTGTGTATTGTTTAAGTTGGTATGTATCTAGTATATCAATATACATACATGTTGTTTTGGCAAGGAATATCAAATGAAATTTCATTTGTTATTGCTTAAGAATTTGCATGTCGCGTTCAAATTTGTTCAAATTAAGTATGTATGGCAGTTTTATTGTTTCACCGAACCAATTGACGCACACATAGCCCGGGTACCATATAAAACAGTGTCTGATCTCGGAACAACCGCAAGCGATCTCAAGCAATCTCTCTCGATTTCGTTGTCGTCAGGAAGTTTAATGCTAGTTGTGGACATAAGACGAGCGTGTGTATATGTATGTGTGTGTGTGTGTGTGTGTGTGAAGGGAGGGGGTAAGCCAAACGTCCGAGCCACCCCGACATGCTGCTAAGCTAGCAACTGGCTTGGAAAAGGTGCTTGAACTTTGGCTCTGGCTCTGGCTAAACAGCTACAACAATAACAGCAGCAACAACAACACTAACAAGAATGTGGTCGTGTTGCCAACTCTGCTGCCGCTGCCGCTGCCTCTGCCGATGTCAGTGTACGAGCTCAAGGTTGTACACATATCGCAACCTAACGTAAATGCTCAGATAACCAAAGTCGCCGCCAATCCAACCCACTCTTCTTATAGTATATATAGTATAGCATATACATACTTATAAGTATGTGGCGTAAGCGCATCTATTGAACTAAAGCTCAATTAGCCAAAAGCAATTCAACGCCCACAGATTCCCATGTCCATTGAACTTTGTTTCATGCGAATTGTATCTATTAGATACAGCGGCTAGAAGCAGCTCGTAGTAAAAAACATGAGCAAACATTTGTGTGTAGGGTCGGTCGGTGGCAGCAACACAACACAACATAACACAACAAACAATAACAAATCAAAACACAGCGGCTACCCTGGCATGAGTCAGCAAACAACAACAAAAACAACAACAACAACAACTACAACAAGCAGCAACAGGTTGAATGAAGCACGGCGTGGTCCAACCACAATATCTGTCTCAGAGCCAGAGCCAGACCCAGACCCAGCCCCAGACTCAGACCGAGTTCAAGCTCCAGTCGGGCCCTTTGACGCGTGCGTAAAGAACTTTTGATGTTGTTGTTGGAGTTGTTGTTGGCGAAGACAGCGCCAAGCATTGAATGTTGTTTATTATTATTATTGTTTAACGTTGTTGTTATTAATTAATTAAGCGCACGGCAGAAAACGAAATGTCGCAGTTTTGTTTTCAGTTTCAGCCGGGCCCTAACAACAACTTGGCCGACCCGAGCCGACCCGGCCTGCCACATACCGCCCCCCATAGTCGCCGCCTGCCGCTTGCTCGACTCAGACCAACGCCGCCGCTCTCGGCGCGTTGCCAACCTGACAGTTTAATGAACTTTTTAACAATGGCAACTCTACCAACAACAACAAATGAAAGACGCACATTTTGCGCATATTTACGAGCTTAGATTGTTGTTGTTTTGTTGTTCTTTATTGACCATATTATGCTGACCGTGCTGAATACGTCACTTCTTACCTAGACGACAGAGCACACTCCGCTACACACAAAATAAGCCAATTACATAATGCAGTCCATAAAAATATGGTAGTACACTAAGAAAAATACATCTCTTATAACGTTGTGTATATTCGCAGCAAAACTAAAAAGCAATGAGCTATTGCTGATAGCTTCAAAACAAACAAAAAACTGTTTATTCATATAATATTTAAGATTCTGATTTTTTGAGATTTTTTTTTTTTTAATTTTGCTAAGGGGCTCCTAAGTATACCTGCCTGACACAATTAGACAGTTAATCAGCCCATTGTGCTGCTACAAGAAGGGATACCTACAGAGGGTAGACCAACCAAATCCAAAGATGAAATCTTCGATTCGTTTGGGTCTGTCCGGAAGGAGAGCCTTCATTTACACATACTTAGCAACAGTCATTGAGAGCGCCGGGAAGCCCAGCTGCATGGACAACAACTAACCAGTGATGCAAACCATCTCTTCCGATTCATAGTACTGAGAATACCATTTCTAAGTAAGACAGTAATGTATGATACTTCAATATCATCAAATTCGAAACTGACGCAAAGCTCTGCATAAGATGGCTGATAGTGATTCTCCGCAGCTGGATTCATATTCCTGAAGGCAACACATTAGAATACTTGGTTCCACTTTTAAATATATTGTACTATTTATTATTTTTGCTCAGTGTAGGCAATTTTTGTGTCGCTCTTTTGGGTTCAATGTATTTAAAACTTAACTTACTTAATTCCACACGTCTAGCCGTAAAACGTAAATTCTTTGTTAAATGCACTTTCCGGCAAAACAATAAATAATTTCAACACAAGTTCAAAAATTTTCACACGTTTAAAGATATGGGAGTCAATAAAAAAAATGCAGCTGCACAAATTTAGTGCCAAATTGAAAATGTCAGCGATTTCGAAGCCTTTCACGCCATTAATGAATGCACTTTTGGGACAGCAACAACTTATGTAAAAACATAAACACAAAAACAACTTAAATTTCAAAATCACATATATGATAAGGGTACGACTTTAAAGCGTAGATCACCAGGAAGGCATTGAATTTCAACAACAAGAAAAAAACGATTCAACTGAGAACACATATTTGGGTGCTCCAAAATATTTTCGTAACGGGGTTAAGAAACCCTAGAAATGTAATGTTAGTTATTTGGTAATGTACCATGGGCTCGATTTATGCATTTGAGGTGGGTCTGAGTAGTGGTAGTGATTAGTCGGTACTGCGGAAAAGACTATTTTCCGGTACTATTTATTTGAAGTTGATATATAGTGATATATTATTATACATTAATCTTAGCATTCAGCCTCTAGCTATAATGTGGCGCCATCTAGCTTGCACATGTGTAAGCACGAAAGCACATATGCAGTGAACACATATGCAAGCGCCATCTAGCGTGCGCATACGCTGGCTACACCACTCGAAAATGCTTATTCTTCTTTTTGACTGGCCATCACAACCCGGCACTTCTTCATGCGGATCATACCATGAAGATATAAAGATTTGAAGATCAGCAGATATGAAGTTATGAGGATATGAAGATTTGAAAATATAAAGATATGAAGATTTGAAGATATGAAGATATGTAGATATGAAGATATGAAGATATGAAGATATGAAGATATGAAGATATGAAGATATGAAGATATGAAGATATGAAGATATGAAGATATGAAGATATGAAGATATGAAGATATGAAGATATGAATATATGAAGATATGAAGATATGAAGATATGAAGATATGAAGATATGAAGATATGAAGATATGAAGATATGAAGATATGAAGATATGAAGATATGAAGATATGAAGATATGAATATATGAAGATATGAAGATATGAAGATATGAAGATATGAAGATATGAAGATATGAAGATATGAAGATATGAAGATATGAAGATATGAAGATATGAAGATATGAAGATATGAAGATATGAAGATATGAAGATATGAAGATATGAAGATATGAAGATATGAAGATATGAAGATATGAAGATATGAAGATATGAAGATATGAAGATATGAAGATATGAAGATATGAAGATATGAAGATATGAAGATATGAGGATATGAAGATATGAAAAGAAGATCATCACCTTCCAAAATGAGAACGTAGATAAAACTGTATTTTTAATCACTTTACTTTTAAATGAAATCTTATGTTAGCTTTTGAAACTGAAAGAAAGTGACAAAAGAGTATACGATATTTTCAATTCCCGAACTAATCCAAACTGCGCAGCGCATTAGAATGTCGAAGAAGCGTAGGCTCAGTGTAAAAAAAAAACGAAAAGATGAAGCTGTCAGCGAGCATTCTTCAGATTGTTTTGGAATTCTCAAGCTGTCGCTCTATTAGTGTCGCGTCGTTACATCTATTACTATTACGATGAAATCAATGAAATTTTCAAGGCCAAAAGGATGAGCGTGAAAGAGAAAGAGTTGGCTACCAGATAATGGCTAAAAATATGTAGATGATACCAAACTGGCAAACTGTAAAATAGATCGTTAGTGATGTTTGTATGTACGTAAGTATGTATGTATGTAGGTATTTTTGTTTTCGTCGCAAATTTCGTAATATTCCATTTCATTCCTGTTCGGCAAAGTCCGGATTCATGAGAAGCTTTTACTACGTCTTCTCTTTGGCATTTGTTGGTGCTTTGATTCTTTTGCGATACCGTATTCGATTTAGCTTTTTTTTATAGTGTTATTTCTTTGATGTTTATGATAATTTTACCAGGAATTTGCGCTGCTATTTTCAAGTTCAAGAGCAACAGCAACAACAAATCGCAAAACAAACTCTTTTGTTGTTTGGTTGTCTTGTATGATGTTGTTGTTGTTGTTGTGACTATGAAATTTTGATGAGTTTTTGGTGTAAACCGAAGCTAGGATAACAGAACATTCGCGAAACGTAGAACAACGTTGTTGCCAGAGTTTGTATTTTTTTTCACCATGAACTGTTTGATGCATGCAAATCGTCACAAATCCAGACAGAACAATTCGCAAAACCCATTTCGCTGGCCAGGAACGAAAATCGTACGCTTTGTCTATAAAGCGATACAGCAACAAAATAAATAGCAACTACATCAAGTCATATCGCATTTCATTTTGAGATTGTGCGCTATTTGTGATGCCAAATATTATTATTTATTGCAACATTTTGTATTTAATTTTTTTGCGCTTTGTGTTTAAGTATAGAATGCGGCTTTGTTTGGCATCCCCAAGGTCGAGCATGAAAAAATTCTAAATATTGATTGCATCACGATTGAGAGACAAACGTATAAAGCGAATCAGCATTAAGTATATTAAAAAGCGTGAGGGAGGCATGTAGGGGGGCGTGGCAGGGGCGCATTAATTCACTTTCAGAATCAGCTAAAATCACGTTACTTCAAATACGCAAGCATAGATGCACACACACACACACACACACACACAGATAAACACACATAGATACTATCTTTGTAGTACTCAGTGTGCAGATTTTGACGGGCGCGCATGCAAAACACGTTATCAATTAATTTGTTCGCGAGTGTATTTGTGTGTGTGTGTGTGTTTAATGAATTGTTTTATAATTAATGAGCTACAGTTTTTGCTTCTTATTTTCAATTACTTTTTTTACAGCGCCTTGCTGCCTTTAAGTGCAGCCAACTTCGCTGCCTTTAAGTGCAGCCAACTGCGCTGCCTATGCTGCTGCGGCTGCTGCCGCAAACCAGTTGCTGCCACAGTTGACGCATCGCAAAGACAGAGCCCGGGTAGCAGCAGCAGCTGGACAGTCCACTACTAGAGTCTAGTACTGGCTGCTGCCTTGGCATATTTCTGCACTGACTCATGTCCGGCGCTGGCATCCTTGACGCATGCGCTGCTGCCGCTGTCGCTGCCCCTGCCCCTGCTGCCGCCGCTGACTGCGAAGCTGCTGTTGCGACTGTACCGCCGGCAAGCTGCAAAAGAAACTATTACCTAGCAGTCATTAGCCCTTTGGTGCAGTTGTTTACCAGGTTGATGTCTTTTCTTTTTTGTTTTTTTTTTTGGGCGCAACAGTTCCTGGAAATTTCTTACGACGCAGGGCCAACGACCGACGCCAAGGTTAAGTTGAAGACCGTTTTTCCTGCACTCATTTTTCATCGAACACACAGCGTGCCAGATCCTGGCGCGCCAAATGACGCGCCGACCGACCGCTTAAGTGGTCGGTCGTTTGCTACCATAGGCACGTCCTGGTCCTGTGTGTGGCGTTGGCCGTTGACCTCTTGGCGATTGTTTCAAGTGTTTTGTTTTGTTTTTCGGTTTCCTCTAGGGATCATACCAGCAAGTTAGAGAAGCATCCTAGAGTACAGAGTTCAATGCACCATGGCCTGGAAGCGTCTTTTCTACCGTTCAAAATAGTGCACGTTTGACACAGTGAACTCTCAGTGTGCAAAACTTACTATTGTACATGGTTTTTGCTGCACATATGTGCAAATAGCTTTTATTGTGCTTATAAGTACAAAATCTTTTTAATAAAAAAACAAACCGGTAACGCACATCTTACAAATCGTACCAAATTCTAAATTACGAAATTTTCTGTTTTTGATGTGAAGCACCTATTGGAGTAAAACCAACACGTAAGCTGTCCCGAAAATCTGCTATGATGCTCGCGTGGTGTGACGCTTGTTTGGTATGTCGCTTAGGTGATGTGGTGTTACGCGCGTGTGTGCTGTGCAGCTTTGCAGCTTTCACAAGAGAGCGTGTAGATTGCTATGCTTGTTTTCGTGTGCTTTGAAAAGAAGAGCACCCTACGCTTAAATTATGTCAAGTTGCAGTATTTTATCTTTAATTTCTTGAACCATACAATTCATACCTACTTTGTTTGCAGTTTGATGATATTTAAATTCAATTGAGCTTATATAAAAGATTATATTCAAAAAGCTCCTGAACATATACATAAAGGGTCCTTTGCTGATGTCTTAAGTGCTGTTCCTGCTAGTTTGGCTATAATACGAAAAACTGGTTGAACTCTTCAATGACGGAAAGATAAAATTATTGTGGTTTGCAGAATATAAGTTTTAACTGCGTTTTAGTCAGGTAAAAATTGATTTGAAGTAAAAAATGAACTGTGTACGTTAGAAAAAAAACCACAACAAAAATGCATTGCACACACAAACATTATTATTTCGTGTTTTCTTCTCTCGTTTAAGTAATCAGCTGTTATGACAGCATGTATTTAGTCGTTGAATGTCGTCGACAAGGCGAACACTAGTCTATATCTCTATCAGCTCCTTTCCTAACTCATTATAGAATGGTCAAAATTGCCCTCGACTAGAGGTTTGCACAAACGCACAGAACGCTAATGAGCTTAATTTTTAACTTAGCGTAGCGCTCAGGAGTATCTTTGAATGCAAGAATATCTAATACAATGAACAATCAAAAGCAAATGAATGAATATGAATGAGTGTACAAACCGGAATGAGTTAGGAGTTGCAGAAGTATGCATTTGGTGTACTAAGTATCACGTGTACGATGCGAATACTAATTCCTTAGAATGTTTGCATCGTACTTATGTGTTTTTATGGCCTTGAGTAATCTATAGGCTGCTGTTATTTCGACAATTCGATACCACAATCGAGAGTAGAGCTGAAATTAACATTCAAATTAATGGAGAATTGCATTTTTGAATGTAGATCAAATCACATTTTATTTATTCGAAAACAACTTAACAAATGATTGCATGCTCTTTTTTTCGCTCTCACACACAAGCGTAACACCATTCGATCGTAATGGCACATTTTTGTGACGGCATACGTTTCGTTCATACACACAAGGCGCGTCTATAGATGTTTCATAACAAAAACTGTCGATCATAATAGAAGTTCACCAAGTTGAATTTTCACTGTATTCAGTACTTTGGTTGCTTTCATTTGTTGGCGGGAAATCAAAGTATGTATTAGTAGTTTTAGTACAGTTTGAAATCCCGTGTTCCAAGAAAAAAAAAACACATAAAATCCTCATCACATTTTTCCGTTGTTTTTGCTGTTGTTAATTTTTTGTGCGTTGTTTCGATTTATTTAATATTTATATACTTTGTTGTAGTTGTTTTTATTCTTGTTGTTGTTGTGCAGAGTGGCAACCTTGATCTTAACTTTTGGCATTTGACGTGCGCATAAATTGTTTTAATTTTTTCGTCATTTCTGTTGTTGTTATTGTTGGCGTTGCCATATTTTTTGTTCTTTCCCTCGTTTGGCAATTTCTAATTATTTCATTGTATGCGTTTGAAATGCCATCAATATGCAGAGATACAGATCACTACAGTCAATAGCTACTATGTGTTAGATGCATTAATCTTGGGTTGTAGCTGAATTTGCATAAAATGGTTATACCCTGTAACCCGTAGGATTAAGGGTATCGTAGATTTTCGTGCAATGTATGTAAGCGCATGAATGTTTTTCTTCAATCGTCTATCAGCATAAAAACTTCGAATTCGAAAACCACAAGAGTTATGGAAAGCAACATAAACTGCCGCAGGTCTTAACATGAAATGTTTCAATTGTTCGTTATTAGTTCGATATGGGTTCCGGTTCATCGAAGGCAACTGCAACCAGTATATCTATGATTACTCGTAAGCCCAATATTAAAAAACTTTTCTATCATAGAGTTAATCAATAAAAGCAAAACGTGACAAACTGTCGAACAATAAAACAAACTTTTCATTACAGAAACTAAGCTCTGTTCTCTGAATCTGGAAAACTGTTTTGCTGTTGTGTTTCAATGACTTTTGCAGGAGCTGCGGAGTCGAAGCAGTAGCTTGAGACTTGCAGCCACACTAGTGATATTGTTATGTAACTTTCACTGTGCATGTTAGCTATAAAAATTTTCGAAATGTTCCAATTTTTAATGTATTTTCCTGCAACAAAAATTGCGCTCTTTACTTTAATTGTCAAAATTAGCGGCATTTGTGGGAAGTTAAAATGGGAAAAGCACAGGTGAAGCCCATCCGCTTGCGACTGGGGATGAGAAGCAAAAATACTACATTAATCCCAGTCAATCGTTTCCAGCGACCTAAATATCAACACCAAATTTCCCAAATCAATTGGGACCAAACATCCCTATAAGTTTCCCGAACTTAAAGACTCCATTATTGGCAATCGGAAAGTAAACCGAATACGAGCAAATACATGAAAATGCTATTCTTCAGCAAGGCAATGCTCATATTTTAAAAAACCTTGGCCCTTGAGCATTTTTTTATAAAAAGAAGATCAGGTCGCTCATGTCATAAATCATATATATCAAAAAACGTTGAAGAAAACGCTAGCGAATGACACATGTTCCAACCTCCGCAGTATTCTATGGATATTGCTTAATGCTAGCTCCGAAGCAAACAATGCGACTTTTTTGATGACCATGTATAAGCTAGAGCAACTAAATTTGGTATGTAAACTCATGTGAATCTAATGTACAAAACAATGTTAACATTTTTAGGCGAAACATCCTTCCCAAACACTGCAATGCATACATTTGCCTGGACTACGCCGATGCAACTCAATTTGTCAATGTTTAAGGGTATTCCACTGTCTGCTTATGAATCTGTAATGGTTAATTTTAGAAAATATTGCCACAAGTCAAATTTGTACAAAATTTAACGCTCTCGAAAGAGTAACGAAGACATAAAATGATTTCGAAACACCGAAAATACTGGGTGTACAAAAACAAACTCATCGTGACCTTGAATGCCAATCTACTCCATCACAAGAACAATTTAATGTATCTACAACTCTTTGAAGATATAAATTGATTTAAAAACTACCAATCATTTCTTAACCTTTAACCTTGAATAATTTATGACGTGGACATGGGTCTCTCCTTAAAGTTACATTCGAGCCAAGTTTGATCATATTGTATGTCGATTAATGCTTATTTGAGTACATTGCATACATTAGTATATTACTCTCAGTATAAAATTGTTTAGCACTACTTTTTTTAAATGACCTATTTAGGTACCAGAGCAACTCATTCTGACATATTACTATTACTTTTTGATTGAGTACGAATTGTCCTCATTTCAGGTATTTTCAGAACAATTTGTACTCATAAATAGTTGTTCGCATATTGAGTACACGAAAACTCTTTTTGGGATGGTAATTTTTCTCTCTGTGTAGCTAATTTTGAGGCAAACTGAAAAAGGATGAATAATGATGCGGAAGGAACATGTTATTGGGTTTAATGACAATAAAAGGAATGCATACTCTTTCAAATTCGATATTATTATTATACGTAAAAGTGAGTTTTTTTTTATGAAAAATGGACAATTAGGCATGACTTTGGGCACAGCTTCTCCTTTCCGTGACACGAATGGAAGATAATCCGTCTTAACGTTGTCATTTCAACCGAAGTACGCTCCGGTTTCACTATTTTTTAATTTATTGCCGGTAGGATCTTTATCCAAAACAAAAGTGCGATATATAACTTTGTGTACGTTGTCAAATCGGAAAGTAGCTAAGATCCTACGTATAGTGAATAGTCATCATTCGCTTAAAACTAGTAGCAGAAAACTGCATTAGCTTGGTTATCCGATTTCGATATCCTAGGTAAAGGATCAATTGCCCCTTTTGCGCCCTTTTTGCGTTAGTTGGGCGAGAGCCAGTTTTGCGTACGTAAATGACCTGCCTAAAGTTTTGTCTATGTGTAATGTACATAAGAATGCAGATGAAAACTTTGAAAACAAAGTAGCCACCTTGTATGTAGATACGGCTGACAATCAGGATTTTACCAAGCGGTGTAGATATTCTTATAGGCACGTCCTTTGTAACATCAGTTTTCTTTGTTGCACCGAGGTGCTCGGGAACTCTGACGTAACAAGCCGAGGGAAACTTAATATAGATAGGAAGGAACACCATCAACTTTGTTAGTATAAAAGCGAGACTATATTTATCATATTCGACTATGGAAAAGGTTCATCAACTCCATTTGGGAGGCAACTCATAGATCGTTGAAATAGAATAATTTCTGGTACACCATTTAATAAGGCTGTCATATCGAAAACATTCTTATAGTAAGGTTTTTTATACCCTGTTTTTAATTATAAAGTTAGTCACTTTCTCTAGTCTTTTCATTCAGAAACAAAGTAAAACCAAAGTTTCTTAATTTCAAAATTATGAAACAATCTTGTTTATGAAATCCTCTCTTTTGCTAGCTCAAATAGCTGACAATAGATCAAATCACTTAAAACACTTAATTGCAGTCAAACAATTTCGAGTTTCCATCGTTTTCAATATCACGAAAACTATACTAACAGTATTATGCATCTGAAGAGAAAAGTCGCACAGAATATTTTGACGGATATAGTATAATTTTTAGTTTTTCAGCAAAGTCACTATATCTCCATTCTCTTGACCATTTCGTCGTAAAGTTTGCAATCTCATATAGTTGGTGCGACTGTTCCGAAGACGTTCAGCGGCACACGCAGGTCTCTCTTGGAACCTAGCAAGGCTTCAGACAAGGCGATGCCCTCTCCTGCAACCATTTAAACTTTTTTGACGGTTGTGATGATTAAGCGGAGAATCAATCCTGCCAATATACGTTACTTTGGCCTCAGTTGCCAAATGAGTAGAATATCACAGATTGGAAAAGGCTCGCGCAAAGCAGAGACGCTTGGAGGCGTGCTCTACATCAGAGCGTAACCCAGTACAAACTTTGCACGGGTTATGACAAGATGGTGATTGTCGATTTGGTAGTTGTAAGTCATTTCCAGGATTTGGCGTATTGTGAATGGTCAATGGTGGACTTACCGTTCCAAAAGTCCGACAAGTGCTTTTGCAAAAAGATTAAATCTCAATCGCAACATACCACCTCATTGTCATCAGTGTTGAACAGCTCTGCGCCGGCAGCTTTGTTTTTCTTGATTCGCTTAAGAGCACCCCTAACATCGTCATGGATATATGGGACGTCAATACAGCCGCAGAAGTTTCTTTCACAAGCGGCGATGTCAAATAGCATTAGAACGATATTCGAGGTGGACTCGTCAAGACTACGAGACTGTGGGATCAACCTTGTCATTAAAATATTCAAGCAAGATTTTGACGTCATAGAAGGCATCTTTGATCGCAACGGCCTTGTCATCCGTCGGGGCGTGCTGATGGCAAAGAATTGTGCCTTAATAAGGATTGTCTCGTCTTGTTTATCGATGTGAGCCTGGTGACACGCTTGCGTAGTCTCTTGCCAAGGTCAAATCTTCATCCAAATTTGCTTCTGCCTACAAGGCAGCTGTAGTAGATGTCACAGAATGCTATCTCGTTACAGCTTTGTCCTCGCGATCGCCTCTTTTGGGCCGAAGCGTTTGAGACCATCTGCCAGTTGTAGAGAGGCAAGTTGCGGGCGTTGTCAACTTTCGGAGCTAACATATCCAAGGCGTTTCCTATATCAATCAATGGGAGGAGAGTTGGGCTCAAGACACTGCTAGAGTCTATTCATCCTAAACATAATCAAAATCTACAAATTTCTGCGTTATCTTATTTTTAGTGATCCGATTGGCTTATGCGAAAATATGTATATATCGAAAATTCGAGTCTAGCTGTATTGAAAAGCGTTAAAAGTTAAAAAACTACAATACTTTTGCACATTCAAAGTTACAAGCTGAACTAAGGTAATAGTTCTTGAAATAGAGATTGAGTAAGCCAAAGTTTTTTTTAGTGATTTTATAGAAGTCTATTCCTAAGCATAACATTAATTTGGTAAAACTATTTTCTAGGGTTAGATAGCTATTTATTGAAATCAAGGTTATCAGCCAATGATATTTTATAAAATGTTCTTATTTTAAGCAATAAACTACAAAAGAAACTTAAAATATCACAGGGAATCGTTAATTTAAAAAAAAAATTTGCTCTTCATTTAGTTGTCTAACTAATTTAATTTTTAGAGCTCCAAGGTCCCAAGAAGTGATCAACAAAAACAAAACCAGCTTTAAGATTCTTGTAAATTATTGTAAGTCCCATACAATAATAATGGCATTTGTTTTGTTTTGAAAGATTGATTTTTAATTATTATTGTCACATTGTATCCATTGTATTCGATTTTGTGTCTAGACACAAACAAATCGAAATTTCTTGGCCAGTGGAAACGTCAGCAATATATGGCTTTAATTTCTGGTTGTTAGTGATATGTATTTATTTTCCGTATTCATTCATATTAAGCCGAGGGTCGAACCTTGTCCTTAAGTCCAAAAAGCCGGCGCACACACTCACACACAGCACGTTGTTGTTGATACATCTAAAATGATAAATCGAAAGCCA
The DNA here is from genome assembly GCA_035041775.1 of Chymomyza caudatula. Taxonomy (NCBI): domain Eukaryota; kingdom Metazoa; phylum Arthropoda; class Insecta; order Diptera; family Drosophilidae; genus Chymomyza; species Chymomyza caudatula. The sequence goes on from JAWNKW010000148.1 coordinate 1,391,451, forward strand.
CAGAAACTTCTGCAGAATTGATTACAAATGCATGCATTTGAATTTAAAATGGCGTGTATGAGTGTGCGTGTTATTATTTATTGTTAATAACATTTTTGAACTTGACTGTCTCCGTTTGGGCCTGAAACTGACGTCAGAACTTGACCAGACCAACAAACGAACAAACAATGAGTGAATATGAAGGTAGAGCCAGCTCTGCCAAAGCATTTCAATATTTTGATGCAAAATTGTCATTTTTTTATACTCTTTTGCCGCAGAGTAAAGGGTGTTATCGGTATGTGCAGGGAGAAGGATCAAGAAGGACGCAAATTCTGATCAAGTTTGCCAAATCATGTTGGTATCTAACGCCTATACGGTTTTTGCAGCTTGTATACTGTGCATGTGTGAGCCTATCAAACAAAATATGATTGACTTTGTATCCGCTCGGTTTGCATGCGATACGAACTTGGCACAAGTACAGGGTATCCCACTGTCGGGCACCGTACCGTCCGTGTCTGTGTTATAGCTTTTCGATTTGAAATATTGTTGCAGCTCTTAGACTATATGCTATACATCGAGACAGACGAGTTACTTTTCGAAGGCTGTGCCATTGACCTCAAATGCAAATTTTCCAAAAAATTGTTTTCCGATTCAAAATCTTTTTGGTAAGCATATCAAACGCAGTGTAGCAGCGAGCTGCATGTTATATACTAGTATCTTTTATGTATATATGTATGTATATAAATGCATATATGTATGTACATATGTTTATTTTGTTGTGTGTTTTTAATGAATGCAACGGCTTCCGCTTGGCTTGGAGCTTATAAAGGCGTTAAGCAGCAAACGTTGCAAGCATTTTGACTGCCAATTGTAGAAGTTTGGCCAAAACTTCGAAAGCGTAAAACCTGAGCAGAGCGGGTAAGTTGTGATAAGTTTGTGATAAGAGAAAATTGTGAATTCACCTGTCAGTTGGAACGCCAAATATCGCGATAAAGTTCAAGTCGAAGTTTGAAGCTACGCACGCGGAGAGCCAGTGAGCGTAGTGTTAAGCTTTGCTCATTTGCTCATTTCAAATGTAAACAGAGAGCATGCGGCATATGAATCGCACTCAAAACAAAGCAACAGCTTGAGCGCAAACTGTAACTGGCAGTGGCTCAAACTTGTTGCAAACGGTTTGATGTTCGCTTGCAACATGTTTGAGGCCGTACAAATTGAGTGAGTTGGCAACAACTTGGTTGATAGTTCGTTGTTGAGTGGGAGGATTTAAAAGATTAACTCAAAATGCTTGAAATAAACAGCTAGAGCATGCTGCTTGGCTCAGAGCACAACGTCGCCGACGTCGCCGCCGCCGCCGCCGCTCTACAGCCAAAATCAGAGTCAGACTCTGGCGCTGACGCTGACTCTGGCTCTGGCTCTGGCTCGGAGTAACTGAGTCTGAGCAGCAGCAGCAGCGGCCCCAACAGTAAGTAGCATTAGGCAGTAGCAGTAAGAGCAGCAACAGCAGGCGGCCGCAGCAGCAGCAGCAGCAGCAGCTCACCAACAACAGCAACAGCAACGGCGCGCGCCGAGTAGAGCAGCGCTGCGCAGAGCGCAAAGACGTCGCAAACGGCGTCGATCGTCGTCTCGGTCTCGGTCTCGGTATCGAGTGCGCGCGCGCTTCAAGCGACCGAGCCGCGATCGCCGTCGATCACTCGTTCGGCGCTGCTCTGCGAAGCGGCCGAGTTGTTATAAAAGTGGCAAGGACATACGAACGAGCCATTAGTCGAAAACTATAAACGCTCGACGCGAAATCGTCTCCGGGTCTCGAGCACGCAACAATTTTTTTTTTTTTGTTGTACAAAAAAAGGCAAACCAATACTAACCAATAAATTGAAATCAATAATTCGATTATTTGAAAAATTAAAAATCAATATAAAAAATAATTTTTTTTTTTTTAAACCAGACAATTTACAAATCATTTATTTTTTTTGTATTAAATGCCACGAGCAAATAAAAAGAAAAGGCTTAACAATTATTTTGAGCGCTTGGCACATTTCAATTAATGAAAATAAAAATAAAATTAATTCAAAGTAAAGAAAAGCAAAAGTGATAAATGGCCAAGTAGCAGTGCAAGAAATAAAAGACGGCACGCAACACACAACAACAAACACAACAAACAAATTGCCGACTGGCCCAAAAGAAATTCAAATACAAAGCGCCGCCAAAGCAAAAGCAAAAGCCAAGCTGCAGCTGCAACTGCAACAGCAACAACAAACACAACGACGACATCAACATGCTAGGTGACTCCTATTTGATTAAGTTCCTGCTCCGGCAGTTCCAAGTGCAACAACAGGATGCAAAGCATCTGCTGCTGGTATTCCTTACATTTCTGGCGCTGATCAGCCTGCTGCAATGGCTGGTACGCCACTATCGTCAGCTGCGCAAGCTGCCGCCCGGACCCTGGGGTCTGCCCGTAATCGGCTATCTGCTATTCATGGGCAATGAGAAGCACACACGCTTCATGGAGCTGGCCAAGCAATACGGTTCGCTCTTCTCCACGCGGCTGGGCAGTCAACTGACAGTTGTCATGAGTGACTATAAAATGATACGCGAGTGCTTTCGACGTGAGGAGTTTACGGGTCGACCGGATACGCCATTTATGCAGACGCTGAACGGCTATGGTGAGTACAAAGAAGAAGAAATAAACCGCTGATTAGACAGATTTTTGTAATTTTGTTCAAAAGACAATAGCTTAAAAGCAGCTTAAGCTTAATCAACTTCAATCAACTCAATGCAATTCAGCTCAGTTCAGCTCAGTTCAGCTCGGTTCAGCTCGGTTCAGCTCGGTTCAGCTCAGCTCAGCTCGACTAGGCGCAGCTCGAGTCAGACTCACAATCAATTAAGTGAAGAAACATTTTTGTCTTTGTTGCCAGTTTTGCTGTTAATCGGCTTTTATTTAACTGATAACGCATTGCGATTGCGGCACACAAAAGCCACCCAAAATCACGTTTTATTTGTGATGATTGTAAAACACATTTAATTTTAATTTTTATTTTTTCTTTTGTATTTATTTGTATGATTTTTTTGCATTGGATTTCTTTTCTGGTATTTCGTTTTGCTTAAAGCTTAACAATTGCCGAAGTAGGGCAATCCCTGTTGTTTTTTTCTTTTTTTTGTCGGAATTTTTTTCTTCTTTTTTTTTTAATTTTATATAAGTATGCGTATAAGTATAAGTTGTAGTATGTGCGAGCCTACCTCAATTAAATTAAATTAAACGGCATAAAGACAACAAACAACAATTACTTGCAAAAACCAACACTGAGTGGAAAAAAAATGGCATATTATAAAGATTGGCAACTCTCGCTTCTCCGCTTGCAGGCATCATCAATAGCACGGGCAAACTGTGGAAGGATCAGCGCCGCTTTCTGCACGACAAGCTGCGTCAGTTCGGCATGACCTACATGGGCAATGGCAAGCAGCAGATGCAGAAGCGGATTATGGTAAGTGCAGCTCGTTGTTTTTTGGTATTTTTTCGGTTTTTTTGTTGCATTTGGTTTGTTTGTTTGTGCACAAAGTGTAATATTAAGCTGGTATTTTCTCTTGTCTCGTCTCTTGCAGACGGAGGTGCACGAATTTATTGGACACTTGCATGCTAGCGATGGCAAACCGGTGGATTTATCGCCAGTCATATCGGTGGCAGTCAGCAATGTGATCTGCAGTCTTATGATGTCCACACGCTTTTCCATAGACGATCCCAAGTTTCGTCGCTTTAATTTTCTGATTGAGGAGGGCATGCGTCTGTTTGGCGAAATACACACGGTAGACTATATACCGACGGTGCAGTACTTTCCTAGCATATCGACAGCCAAGGATAAGATAGCCAAGAATCGTGCCGAAATGCAAAAGTTCTATCAGGATGTGATTGATGATCATAAGCGCAGCTTTGATCCGCACAACATACGCGATCTGGTTGATTACTATTTGTGCGAAATTGAGAAAGCCAAGGCTGAGGGCACAGATGCAGAGCTCTTTGATGGCAAGAATCATGGTAAGTTTAGCCACGATTCTTTTGCCAACTCATACTATATGTTTTTTTTTTTTTTTTTTGATTTTTTTTTTGCAGAAGAACAATTGGTGCAGGTTATTATTGATTTATTCTCTGCCGGCATGGAGACCATTAAGACCACATTGCTTTGGATAAATGTATTTATGCTGCGCAATCCCAAGGAAATGCGTCGTGTACAAGAGGAACTTGATCAAGTTGTAGGACGTCATCGTTTGCCCACCATTGAAGATTTGCAATATCTGCCCCTAACCGAGTCCACGATACTTGAATCCATGCGTCGCTCCAGCATTGTGCCATTGGCTACAACACATTCGCCTACAAGGTAAGCTTAATCACGATCTATGGGTGCAATGCACCAGCTCCTTATCAGCCTTTTGCCACACCCCTTGTACGCACACACGCACAACTAGAAGCACCAAAGGCCGTAAAGTACGCACGCACTTTACAACTTACGCAAATGCTGCGACTAGATGTCCGTCAAGTCGGGCCATTCGCCGGGCCCGTTCATTCACATTGCAAATGAAATTCTAACGATTGCCATTCATTCGTATGCGCATCGACTGCAAACTGGCTTTCATTCATTGCAACACTCACGCACACACACACAGCCATTTGCATCGCCTCTAGCGCACTCGCTCCCTCTCTCTCTCCGCTCGGCCACCTTGCGATTCCTGCTTTGCGTCGTAGTTTGGCCCAGTTTTGATATGAATTATTCTACGCTATAAATCAGATGCATGTGTGTGTGTGTGTGTGTGTGAGTGAGTGAGTGAGTGTGTATGAGTAGCTGTACGCACTTGATGTTGATTAGAGGCGAGTGTCATGCATATTTGATTTCATTTGCTGTCTGATAACTATGACAATGACTGGCCCCACACCACACCACACTATGTAGTATATATGTATGTGTATAGTATTCCTCAGTAACTAACTTACACCTTGGCATTCCGCTATGCTCTTTGACTTTGCAGAGATGTGGAATTGAATGGCTATACCATACCGGCCGGCTCACACGTCATACCGCTCATCAATAGCGTGCACATGGATCCCAATCTCTGGGATAAGCCTGAGGAGTTCCGTCCCTCACGCTTCATTGACACCGAGGGCAAGGTGCGCAAACCCGAATACTTTATACCCTTTGGCGTGGGCAGACGCATGTGTCTGGGCGATGTACTGGCGCGCATGGAGCTCTTTCTGTTCTTTGCCTCGTTCGTGCACTGCTTTGACATTGCGCTGCCCGAGGGTCAGCCGCTGCCCAGTCTGAAGGGCAATGTGGGTGCCACCATAACACCCGAGGCTTTTAAGGTCTGTCTCAAGCGTCGTCCGCTGGCGCCGACGGCCAGCGAAGCGCATCATGTGCGCAATGTGGGCGCGAACTGAGTCGCATCCACTCTGGCCAGAGCACGGTTTTGTTCCTAAGATACAGAGACGCAAGTCGCTAAAAATTTAAACAAAATATGAATAGCTATATAGTTTAGGCCTTAACTAAATATGTTCTATTGTTTTTTATATTAGACGCAAGCTACAAATTAGTAAATTAAGTTTTAACCATATTTTAAAGTTATTAAGTTAATAATTTTTTAAATGTTTAGCTACAATTTTAGCATAGTTTTAACAACAAAAATAGGCTCGAAAAACAACAACTAAAGTTAGCCATATATATATTAAAGCAGAATATAGCCTAATTTAAAACACATTCAAACAAAACAAAAAAAAAAAACAAAAAAAAAATTATAGTTATATTTTTTTTATGTTCAATTGCAACAAATTCTATTCTTTCAACCCCAAGAAGCTGTGTTCAATTACTTTTTAATTACATTAACATTTAACTAAGTTAAGAATTTAAAAAACACAAAAATTATATATATTTAGTTTAAAGTTTTTTTTTACAGAACATTCTTTTTTTTCACTATGGTATTTAAATGTAATTTAATTTTTGTTTAGCTTAAGGCCAACAACAACAACAAAATAAACTGTGGTTTAGTTTTATGCAAAAAAATACAAAATATAAAATTACAAAGCATTTGATAAATAATATGCGTTGAGGCCAAACATTTTTTAATAAAAACAAACATTTTTTTTAATTTTTTTTTTGTATTATTAATATTATTGTATTCCATGTGCCAATTTTTTAAATATTTTATTGTACATAGCATAAGCTACAATATCAAGCAAGAAAAAAACAAAAAATCCAAAAAATTATTAAGCTAAATACAAAATATGTTTTTATTTTTTTAAGTAAAATGCAGCTAAGACAAAAAACTGTTCAATTTTTAAAAGCTAGGCAAATACACAATTAAAATTGAAAACCATACGAATTAAAAAAAAAAAAAAAAATGTTTTCTTAAAAAATTGCTGATTTTTTTTTTTAGAGACTGCTTAGTAGCTTTGCTCCAGTGGCGTAAAACGCAGCTTATAGAGCACCGGCGTTAGTGTTATGCCACATTCTCCATCCATGTTCAATGGTTGCATCTCCTCCGGCAGCTGCAACTTGAAGCGCCTCAAAATTCGACCCGTAAACAAAGTGAGCATCATGCGTGCCAACTCATCACCCGGGCACATGCGCTTGCCTGTCTGAAAGGGTATGAAATACGTGGGAGCCATAAACTCGCCGGCCTCATCCAGAAAACGTTCGGGACGAAACTGCTCGGGCTCAGGCCAATAACGCTCATCCATGTGTATGGCAAACTGCAAGGGTATAATCATGCTGCCTTTGGCAATGCGATAGCCGGCTACGGTCATGTCGCACATGGCACCATGTGGTATGCCCAGCGGCACCACGGCGCGTATGCGCTGCACTTCGGCCAGGCAGGCGCGCAGATAGGGCAACGGTTCCAACTCGGCCAAAGTGGGTGTGGCGCTCAGCTGCGCTAGTTGCTGAAGTGCATAAAGATTAGTGCCGAACGGGTGGATAGGGAGTGTACTAACCGCGCGTAGTTGCTCTTGGCAGCGCTGCTCGCGTGCCATGTAGAGCAAAAACCAACGTAACGTGGCCAAGGAAGTGTCCACGCCGGCGCCAAAGAGATCGGCCAACAAGTGTCGCAGCTGCGCAGCGCTATAGAAAGCGCTAGCGGTTTGTGGGTCCTGCTGCTCACGTTTGGCGCGCTCCAGCAGAAATAGCTCCAGCATGCTGCGTGGTAGAGTTTGTTGTTCCTGCTGCTTAAGCTCAACCTGCTCGTCTAGCAGCTTCTGTTCACAAGCGGCTATGATGCGATCGTATAGCGCATGTGTCTTTGCTTTGCCCTCAAGCAAAAAGCGTATCGTACGCTTGTTGGAGGGCAAGAATCTATATATGAGCTTGGAAAAATTACTGCAAGAAATGCACATTTGTGTGCCATTCTGGGCAGTGACTCACCTAAGCCAGGGCAAAAAGTTGACCACACCGGATACGCCAATTAGTTTGACGCCCTCTTCTTGTAGCTGTTGCAAGTAACGCCAGATGACGTCATTACGCGCATATGTCAGCCCAAAAACCAGATCGTTAATGATGTTGCCCAGCGTGTGCTGCAGCGCGGGCAGCGGATCAAATGCTAGAGCCTTCGAGGCATCCGCTTGATACCACTGTGCACGATCGAGAGCGAGACCGTGACCATGACCATGGTCATGGTATGGCGTTGACATTTGGTGTGTTTGTGTTGCGTCGAGAACCATTGCGAAATGAAAATTAAAAGTCAAGAAAGCGAAAATTGCAAAGAAAAGAAGCAAAAAAAAAAAAACGCAGAAAAAATTAGCAAATTTTTTTAAATTTATGCGTTGTCTGCGCAGTCGCAGTCGCGGTCGCAGTCGCGTTCGCTGTTGTTATGGCTGGCGCAGTCGTTGTCGTCGCTGGCGGCGTCGTGTGGCGCGACGCGTGCAAAACCAACAACAAGTTAATAACAGTCAGCCAGACAGACAGACAGTCAACGACAGAGGGCCAAACACGCGCCGCCGCCATCGACGCCGCCGCCGCCGCCGCCGCCACCACCGTTGATGATGTCGATGTCGATGTTGACGATGATGATTTTAATTATGATGATAATGATGATGATGATGACTACATGGGCTGCTGCTAAAAAGGAAAGTGAGTGTCCAGACGACGAGAGAATTGATGACGCTCAGTCCACTAAGCATTGCCCATGCTGAGGACCTTCACTTTCATGATTCTTGGAATTTTTGCGAGGAATTTGTCAGACAACCGGCACAGGGGCACAAGCAGCAGCGACGACAACGACAACGCCAACGACGACGGCGACGCTGGCGTGCACTTAGTCATTCGCTCACCTGCACGCACTCGTCAACGCCGCGGCCAATACGCTGCTCCAGCTGAGCACGTGACCAGCCCAATTTGCGCGTCATGCCCAGCGTCTTTAGCCAGTCAATGATGTGTCGTCGTTGATCCTTCCAAAGTGCGCCCTCCGCGCATATAATACCTTATGAGCATTAAATCAAGTTTGTTGTCTAAGTCTTTTGTTACGCATTGTCTTACCATAGCCGCCCATAATGCCGTGCGTCAGATAGAGCGGCGCACGCGCCGTAAACTCCTCATGCCTAAAGAACTCACGCACCATAGCCGCATCCGCCAGCACCACAGTCCGTACGCTGCCCATGCGCAGCTCAAAGATACGGCCATAACGCTGCGCTAATTGTTGCAGGGATTTGTGCGGCGCATGTGCATCTAGCGAAGCCAAATTACCCAGCACTGGCAGACCCCAGGGCCCTGGCGGTGCCGGAGCGTGATTGTTGCGCTTGTACAGCAACTGATAGCAGAGCAGCATTAGTAGCAAAGTTGGCAGCAGCAAGCTGTACAGCTGTGGAGGAAACTCCAACTTAAAGGAAAAGCCTGTACGTTTAAACGGGACACACAACTTACCCAAATCTCCAAGTTATCCATGGAAATGCTTTCACTTTCACACGCACAGAGAATGGTGCAGGACTCCAGCGCATACACACTCACAGACACACTAGTTAATCCAATCAGAAGCACCGAGCGCACACCCTGTGTGAACGTCTTCCTGCTAGCGTTGCTCATCAATTACTGGAAATTCTATAGAATTTGAAACGAGTCTGGAGCCAAATGCAAACGGGACAGGTAACGTTGGCAGCAGCAATTCAACAACATGAACAACAACAGTAATAGCTGTGTGTGTGTGTGTGTGTGTGTGTGTGTGTGTGTGTGTGTGTGTGTGTGTGTGCTTGGCTCTGGGTCTGGGTTTGTGTACGAGCCTCGTACTCGCCTCGGAAAGTAAAATTTGAAATTAAATCATTGTAGCCACTTTAAAATATCATATGTACATACATTTGCGCACACACACACACAGCTGAGTGTGCGCATTTGTAATCCACACCATGTCTACCAATGAGTCGCGAAGTTGATTTGAAGCGCTCCATTTTCTGCATTGCTTTTTCCGTTGATCCGTTTAGTTGCTGAGTCTGGCATAATACGGTCTGGCCAGGCCCGATGTATCCCATCGCGCTGGCGCGATCATTGAATAATCAGAAACGCCGCGTTGCTGGCTTTTTGTTGCATACATTTACGTTAATTTAATTTGATTTTTAATTTCATTAAAAAATGTTCAAGATTTACTTCTTTTTTTTGTATTTTTTTACTTTACGTTTTTTTTTTCTTTTTCTTTGGGGTTTTTCCCTTTCAGTTTTGGTTTGCTGTACGAAGCTGTTAACTTCACATTTGAATAAATTAAATGAATTCGGACTAAAATTTTCGGACTCCACAGACATCAACAAATTCTATATATTCGTAGTTCAACACATAATAGCCAATGCCGGTCCGTCATGCAATGGAACCTCTGTTTCCACTACCTTTAGATGCGGATACCAAGCTATTGTCAAGTATGGACTACTGTCGCAGTTCGTGGTTGCAACATCAGTTGGTAAACTTATGTTTATAAGCGCCAGCAGCTTTATCCGGATAAAAAACATTGGATCCACTATTTCCATTTAGCTTTGGATCTGGATATAGGTCGGGTTTTCATGGAGCAAGCAAATGTCCCTTGAACGCAATTTGCGTTGGAGCTGAAAATCCAAAGAGAGATATTGCATGCCAACCGAGTTCCTATTTTTGGAGTCTGTTTTATCAAAATTTTGAAATATATTAGTAAAACTGCATTGAAATGATGGAAAATTGAAAGCTCAATAATTATAGTACTTGTTATCGCTAACAGTGCTGCAAGCACACAAAATAGAGTACAATGTCATTACGGCTTACTGTTTGAGATACAACATATACTCTTAACCGGCCATAACAATCCGTTATCCGGTTGCGGCCTGATGTAAATACAAATCTCCAGTCGTCAATGCTTTCAGCTCGCTTTCTCCAATCCTTCCAATGAAGACGCGGTCTGGCCCTTTGTGGCCTTCCTTCAACAGCCGCATTGAAGACCTTTCTCGCAGTAGCTTCTCCATCCATACTCACAACATGACCTAACCAGCGGAGCAGCTGGTTGTTAATTCGCTTAACTATGTCAATGTCGTCATAGCGCTCATAGAGTTTGTCGTTCCATCGGTTGCGGTAGTCGTTGGCAACGGGTAAAGGGCCAAAGATCTTACGAAGAACTTTCTAGTCAAACACTCCAAGGCATCTGAAACAGACTGTGGAACGGGATCCTTCCCGCGTTTTATAGAGTACTATTTTCGTTTGGCATCGTTTTTTATTCTGACGGGGGTGCCAAGGAAGATGAAATCCTTGACAACATAAAAAGTATAGTTTTCAAAATCAATCTGAGAGTACAACCGATGTGAATCCCTAGTCAAAGGAAACATAGATGGCTACGCTGCGCTCATTAGCTCACTGCCCTAACACTGGATGGCAATTAGGGCGGCTAACCAGGGGCCATCACCTGGCGGTTGTGCATCAATTTGGTTAAGGCAGAGCTGGTATCACCCAGGTCATTGCCCTGCTCCAACAATACCCAAGACCCAAGTTCTACATTTCTGTTTTCCATTTAATTGCTGTGAAGCTGCCACACTTTCTCGAGAACTTGCAGCACCTCAATCTGGCGAAGATGCAGCACAAACCATCATTAATCAAACAATCAAGCATCTGTATATAGTATGTATTTGATGAATTTGATTTGGATAGCATAAATATATTCGGGTAGGAAAGTGATTTCTGCTGCCATAACAAAGACGGCCTTGAGACCAAAAATCATGAGCTGTACGATGATTTGGAAAACTATTTGGGACATACACAAAGCCGAAAGTTCGATGCGATGCGAAATTCTTCCATATTACAATATTTTTGTAAATATCGCGATCCCTTGCATTACGAAACCAAATACGGAAATAGAATTCTCCAGAACAAGACGCACACAAAGCCCTGCTACAAGCAAACTAGTATAAAGATAAACGATTATATATATGTATATATATATATATTTTTAGTGAGTCATGAAAGCTAGTTAATAAAACGTAAGAAAAAAAGCCCCAATTCGTATCATTGCCACAGGTAAGCAAAGGTCCAGCAAGCGTTTCTTTGGCAAGAATTGCGAGGGCAACACAATGGGGCTCACAACAAGCCGAACAAGTTCAGGGCCAATAACTTGGGGCAGGCATGCGTTAAAATAGAACTACTGAAGCAGCAGCGGCGGCAGCGACTCACGCACCAGAGACGACGTACCTGAACCTGGACAGACATGGACATGGAGCAGACTGTCAATGCGTTCATTGACTTGCAGCCTCAAAGGACTGCCGTTGGGGCTTAGAACTATCCCAGCAAGATGTACGACTGGCATGCCAACGACTTTACATTTTAATGACCCGAAACGCCAATGAACTCGCTGCAAGGTGCAACACGCATTGCAAATCCTTAGCAACGGAGATTTTTGCGGTCGCCGAACCTTTTTATTGTTGCTACCACAGACGGACATAGCTAGAGATAGAGCGAGTGCGAGAGTGTGCGTGAGCGAGAGATGAGGATCATCAGGCTGGCAGCCAGGCAGCCATGCAGCCAGCCATCCTGCAACATACAGTGCTGCTGGAGATCCAAGTCACTGAACTGTACACTGACTGACTGCTTGCCAGTTGCGAAGGGTAAATGTAGATAGTACTACCTACCACATGGGTATAGCAGCTAGTGGCTGGGCTATTGTTGCCGCCTGCTCGACGCTCTGTTGGTGTTGGTGTCGTTGCCGTTGAAGATGTCGGAGCGGATGCCAATGTCGTTGCCGATGCCTCGATGCCATTGAACGTTCTTGAAATGCGTCAAGTTCAGCGGCCTGGCCTGGCAACAGTCGCCAACAGAATCGTATACAGATCATTGGCCGTACGCTGGGCATCATCCTATGGAAAGGACATGAACCCAAGTTATTTGTGTTTGCTGCTCTGCTTAGGTCTCAGGCTGCTTTCGCCGTTCTTCAGTCGACTGACTGGCTGCTGCTACTGCCGCTGCCGACGCCGTCGCCGACGCTGCTTGTCAATGTTGGATTATTTTTAAACTGGCCAACTGGCTATGGGCTGGCTTTTTTTGCGCTGACTTTTGTTGTGCCCAAGTATTTATATTGGCATCAGCTCCAGGCGCGGCTCAAGACACTGGCGCATGCGTCTTCTCTTGTCTCCCGTCTCCAGCCACGTGTCGCTGGTCTCTGGTCTGTCGCTTGTTGTCTGTGGAAAGCTCCGCTTCTGCTGGTCAATAAACTTTGTCTCGGAAACTAATTAAAGCGCGATAACTTCTAATTGTAAAGTGCATGCGTCAAACTCACACGCAGGAACTACACTGAACAAAAAAAAGAGACATTTTTATAAACAGTACGTTTAAATTTGATCTCAACTGCAAGCTCTGGTTATTTTTTCAATCAATCAAGCAATATTTAAAAAGAAATATTCAAATAACAGTTTAAATGGCTTAGTTATCTCTATATATAAATGCGCTAAGAAAACATTTAGTGTGGTACTGATTCCTTCTCAATAACGGAACTTTTTTAGGTGAAACCTATACCATTCGAAAGATAAAATGATTGGGGTTTGCTGAATATACGTTTAACCTAGATGCCTTGCGTTTTAGTTAGGCAAAAAGTGATTTGAAGTAATAAATGTACTGTTTACCTTAGATAGAAAACAACAACAAACTACATTGTAAACACAAACGTTGTTATTTCGTGTTTTTTCTCTCCTCTTCGTAAGGAGATAATAATAACCCTAAGGAAGAGGTCCATCTAAAGCGCGAAATTATTTAAATTTCTTACACTTCCTTCTCCTACATTTGATGCCCTACACACCAACGGATTGCTGTTGGAGGTAAACTCGATTGAAAGAGATTTCTGGCACACCAACGATTTACTGTACTTCTACAGCCGCCTAGAACCCATATTCCGATTCCCTCGATCGTTTGGAAGATGTGTGATAGAGAGGGGTCAATATTTCAAATTTATAATTTGAGCTTTTTTAAGCTAGCGTGTAAATAATCAATATCTTTTTAAAGAAGAAGAAACCTTACCCAGCACTTCGCTACATTTTATTTTGATGCCATAGTAGAAGTACTACATTTGCTTATATACCTTTACGGGGGAGTCTATATACGAGTCCTTTGGAACACATTTAGCACTGAAAGAAGGGTTAAACAAGCAACCGTTTCTAAAAACCACAACTAACCCGTGATTCCGAAATCAACAACAGCGGATGAATTCAATGCATGGCTGAAGTCCATTCTATATGAATATGCGAGTGTTCCTGCAAGAGGATATAACAGCAGAAGTTTTCCCAAAAGAACTGCTGAAGATCGGAAATGGAAAAATTTCGAAAGATACTTCCTGTGGTTTAATATTGATGCCACATACCAATTTATACAATTCACTTCAACGAAAGATGAACTATGCACTTATGTATATCCGAACATTGGTCAACATTTTCGTAACTACGATTGGTTGAGTGCACGGATAAATTTATCAGCGAAAAATAATGCCAATGAATTTAATTAGACGATTCAAATTAAAATTTAAGGAGAATTGCATTCGTACAAGTCATTCGATTGAAAACGAAGACGAAGTCGTCAATTATCCTCTGGAATTGCTAAACTCTTTTAATTTGCCTGGCATAAATCTGAAAATGTGATGCTTTCCATACTGCCAGCTATATGTGTTGTTGGGAAACCATTCTCACTCTTCATTTACGCTCCGAAGCGGCGTTAAATTGAAGAAAATCATTGCTGTATTTTTTTTAGATTTCAATAAAACAAATAGAATTCAATGAAATTAATTGTTGATTGTATTCTATTTTAGCAGAATATTGGAAAGGAAAGCTTTCCGTATAAATAAAGGATATGTTTCATTCAATCTTATTGAAATTATATTATGGTGTTCGCGCGGAATCGTGAATGATCAATATTAATTTAATCAAAAGATCTGTTTTGGGCAAAACGAAGTTTGTGGGCCAGCTAGTATATAATACTTCATTGCCCTTATTAATAAGTAGTATTGTGGAAATTATGGTTCAAAAATATTTTGTAGTTTAGTGGCAAAAATTCAAAAAGTGAAAAACACCTTTTTTTAAATTAAGCGGTAACGCATTAATTTTTCGACCTGAAATTTTTTGTGGTTTTTTTTTCACATACAAATCGATCATTTGTTTTTAAAAATTGCTAGGGGCACTATTGGGTACCTTAACCGGCTAGACCCTTTCCATTAAAAGTAAAACTATTTATATGGTATTTGAGAAAATACTTCTGAGAAGATTGTCATTGGCTTTGGTTCAGAAAAAGACATAGCACAATTGAACAATGTCATCGTATTGTTAGATTTCACGAATGGAACGATTTCTGGGACAAAGCTTTTACACCATGGATTTTGTCGCAGAAATGCGACAATGTCGAAGAAAATGTTTCGATCACCAACCAGAGTATTTTTTTTTAAATCATTCTTATAGAATGCGAAAATTTCATCTTCACAAGAATCCTCGCCAACCACAAAAGCTTGAAGAGAACGGAAAAACTTGACTGAATCTATACCGAATTATATTCAGAGATGAGAGACTTGATGGCACACTTCGTAATACATGTTTTTATTACATATCTTTTGGAGTGCTTAAAACATGGTTTTCAACATTGAAAATGTTGTCAAAGCGCTTGAAAATTCAATCGCGCTTTTCGTTTAAACCATTTCATTTTTTTCATTCGAAATTTTTCATCACGAAATAATGACAGAGATTACGACATGGCTAGACTTTTCCGAAGGAGTCTATGAAAATAAAGATGTTTTTGCCGGGTCAAGGTCCAAAAACAAGAAGCTAAACTTCAAGTTTTTCAGTTTATAAATTTTTATTTCCCGATATTTCTGACTCTACAGAGTCCGTTTCCAGAGGACTCAAAGACAACATTTAGCTGCGGCCTATGACTAAAACATACCTTTTCCGATAAATGTTGGGTCGCAGATTTCAAATACGGAAACCACTTTGGATTTTGTAGCACCATTTTCGAAGTATCGCTATTTCGAAAAATTCGAGATTTCGAAAGTTGCGAAGTCAGCAAATCTCCGATATCTTGGGAACCTTACTTTTGCATAGTTTTGAGTATTTTGCAAAACTTGATTCAAATTTTCGAAATTATGAAAAATTTCAATAATAAATTATTTTTTGCTAACTCTTCAAGAAGCGTCGTCAGTGACTCGTAGTTGGCAGAACAGTTCTCAGGGAACGGATTTTCATCGTTCACCTGTAACAACACGTTCATTTATCATAACAAAAAATTCTCTCTAATGCAGTTAGAAATCTGTTCCGTGTTCAAAAAGTTCGAAGTTTCGTCAACTTGAAATGCACGTAATTTTACGCTTTATCTCATTAGTTCACGAATTTCATTCTGTATGCCGCTTTGGATCCACTTATTGCTGGTTCGTTGTAACCGAAATGTCTGTCGCTTGTACTCTCAAAAATCTCATGAAATTTGTTCTTCGTGGCCACGAAATGGTAATCTGTGTTGTGCTAGAATTTTGATGGCACATTTTTCATGCAGTAGACAAGTGTTTCATAATACTCGGTTTGATGTGCCTGTCAAGTGACTCGGAATTTTGAATGTACAACGAACTCGTACAATTTCTTTCTTGATCCTTCCAGCTGCAAACGCTGAAATTTACACGTGTTGAATTCCACATGGTCTAAACACATACAACAGATCTTCCGGCGCCCCTGCTTAGCAGGAAAATGAGTAGAAGAGATCTATCTCGTCTGACGAAACCAAAAGTCTACAAGCCGCACATCCTTCCCGTTCCCTTTTGTACCAGTATCGAAGCTACCACCCTTGACCTTGGGGTGTCTGTGCGGAAAGTACTCCATACTCTACTCTTTAATCCGGAGAGAGGGTAAACGTTTGCGCTTTGATAGTTGGCACCAGGCTCAAGCTTTCTGTCTCACTCTATCAATCTCTCTGTCTCTGCAACACTTTGATGGCTGCTCTATAAGATAATATAATAAAAGTGCCAAATTGCAATATATCATCCACAAGCCTAGTGTAATCGGCGCATTGTTTAATGGATTCAGTTTTCATAAAGTAATTAAACAAAAAAAAAAGAAGAAAAATCCCAAATAAATAAGTCGCATGAGCAAGCCAGCAGCAATCCAAACCAACGATTCATGCCGCATTTGGGCCCACGTGGCGTATGCGCGTTGCCGCTTATCAGACATGTGAGTAAGTAGGCATACATATAAGTATATATGAAGCATAAGTAATAATTCCGTAAAACGATTTCATTACGTACAATTGCAACAGTAGCAGATGGGTTTATACTCATATTCTTTATAGAGTATATATGTGTGTGTGTGTGCTTAAGAGCTCGTATTTGTTTTGTACATATTTTTCGAAAGCGCACGAGAGTGAAAATGTGTCAAGGTAGTTTGAATGCTTTATTTTTTAACCCAATTTTCCGCAACTGCGTTTCGTATTCGTATTTGTATTTATATATTTGATTGGTTTTTGTCTTGTCGTATCATCACATTGTGCTCAGACTTTTCGGACTCCCTCACTTCGCAGCACCATCACTAGCACCATTCACTGGCTCTACTATCTATGTCTTTATGTCGAGGGCTACGCCTCTACACTGCCCTTCACCGCCCCTGGTATCACTTTGTTTTTGCGGTGCTGGTAATTTAAGCGCTGCTCTTCTGTGAAAATGTGCAGCGTAGTACTGTTTGTGTGAATGTGTGTGTTTTTTTTTAATGGAACATCTCATATTTTGGTGCAAAGTCCAAGGTTGAAGGTTGAAATCAATTCACATTAACAACAAATTTATTTTAGTCGATTCTTTTATTGTTTGTTTGTTGTTGGTTTATGCATTTTCTTACAATGGAATTTGTTGAATTGCGCGAATAAGTATAAAAAAAAACAAAAAGAATTTTATTACATACTCGAGCAATTATCGTAGCTACACGTGATGTAAATGATCTGTTCAAAAGTCCAGCTCAGTCTATGAATAAGTCTAGATATATGTATACGCAAGCCCTCGGCCCACTTAGACCAAAACTGGCCAATTGCATATTTGCAGCCTGAGACTTGGAGGAACTGATACTTGCTTGACTGAGTAGAAATTTCGGAGAGAAAATTATTGGCTATTCTTGTAGCCTGGGACCCAAAAGCAATAGTTTATAAATATGTCGTGTATTTCGCAGCGGAAAGACATGGTCGATGAAACCTCCTGCAGGTGGTGATCTACGACAGATTGCAGGGAATGGTTATATAAGGGGCTGGTTATGACGGTAATGACGTCACCAACGAAAGAGGCGATCGTCAAATTGTGACTTTTTGTGACGATGGAGGAGGGTGGCGTTTTCCAAAAACGTGACGTTACAATCAAAATGTTAATTAAAACTTAAAATCTTTCGAATTCCAACACATCGATCAAAGGTCTTGCATTAAATTCTCCTTTATACCGTGTGCAATTCTGTCTACAATAATTCAGTTCATATTACAGTCCAAGTTTCTAGTAATGCCCAAAGCTGATTTAATTTTTTTGGTTGCACGATTTGTGACATCAATTTAGAGGAAGAAGGGTTGCCTAAATGTAACTATTTGTAACAAGGGGAAGGGGGTTAGCTCACAGTGGAGGTACAACAACGATGCTACCAGGCGGGAGTCCTGTCTCCTCTTCTTTAGTGCTTGATCGTGGCCCAACTTCTGCAAGAGATTCAAAATAGGGGCCCAGACCCAAAAGCTTACGCTAAAGATGTGTGGATTGATTCTTCCAAAACAAAAATGTCCACCTCTTGCTCTGTTCGGGGTCATCCTTCACCCTAAGCTGACCTGAAAAGGGCACATGGAACGGAAGAGCTACAGCGACTCGCCTGCTTAGAGATCACAGGTGCTATGACCACTACTTCATGATGTCCTTAACGCACTGTTAAATCTAACCCTTCTTGAAGTCTTCTATGAACGATAATAACGGAGTCTTGACGAGCCAACTGGGATTTGGTCACACACTAGTAGCCAGCAAGCTAAGCTTCTTCATGCCTGATGTTATGATTCCCCATCATTATAAAATCAGTCTATAAAGCAGGTAAGCTGGCAAACGAAGGCCCGAAGCAATAATTCTATGTCAATAATTCAATTGGTCAAAAACGTAGCGGCGAGGCCTTGTTGGATTAACAACGGGTCTCAATACATTTGGTCAATATGGGCCTCATTGACGACCGAACTTGCGTGGCCTGTTTCAAAGAAGCCAGCTCGGTGGGTCACTTTCTGTGTCACTGTCTTACCTTTGCAAGGATATTACTGTGCATTTTGGGAAGTCATACACTCTACATGAGTGAGGGAAGAATGTGCTAATGCGTGACTCTTATGCCAACCTATTCTAATTTCATATTCTTGCTCTTATTTCTACTGTCCTTTTATTCAGTTAACTTCCTCTTTCGAGCATGGCAAAATGAGCAATTCTGCCGGAGTGCTAGTAATGGATTAACTCCTCAGATGCTCTTCACATCCACCACAAATTCAATGTAATCCAAGTTATAGAATACGGTAAATTGAAATTCATGAATAGAAGCTTCCATTCTTATGATAATACCAAAACGCATTCGTCATAAAAAGTTCAATGTATAGATTATTTTTCAAAAACAAACAAATAAATATCTATAATAGCGCCCAATTTGATCAAAATCGGTCCATCCAACAGTATGTAAACACAGCCTCACTTATTTCTTAACAGAGAAATAACGCGATTTTGGGGCCTCTTATTAGTTGGATCCCATCACATATGCTAGCGGCATCTAGCTTGTGTGTACGCTATCCAGATATCAAGCTGCTTGAAGTGCTACAATCACGGCAACCGAATTGGTTTTACCCCCAAGGCGTGCAATTCGTTGTTTCACATTAAAATTGGTCTACCAACCTGCAAAGAGAAAACAGCCCTAAACTAGTTAGAGCGAAGTAAAGTTTTCATTGAACTGTTGAAATATATCTTCGATTTCCGTTTCCTGTATTTGGTTTTCAAAGTGAGTGGTGGATAGTGAGTAGAGCGAACCAAAACTCATCTAATTAACTGAGTAAATATTTTGTCAATAAGCTTTTTATGAATTCCGCGGGTGCAGCAAATTTTGTATCAAACGGAAGAAGAGAAAGCCATAGTTTCAAGCAATCGACTCACAATAAGGCGGTTTATATGCTTTCCCACACTTATTCAATAGAAGACCTTATTCTGAAGTCCATATTTTGGGTAATATAATGCAGATTTAAAGTCAATCTATCAACTTTGCGGTTTTCAAAAGGTGCAACATAAATTCCAAGTTTCTTGATGATACTAAAAATGTTATTGGTATTGAGAAAACGAGCCCCTAAAAATGCCAACTGTAATAGCTGTTTTTTAATTAACTTTTTTGCACTGTAAGAGAGTGTTGACTTTGCTATGACGTTTGTAACACTTCTCGTGTCTCACTCATTTCGACCCGAAACCTGCACTTAGAACTTGAAGCACGCTATATGCTTGAACTGGCAAATCGAATCTCGCAAGAAATATGTGAGCTTTGCTAACCTTTACCGGAAGATATCGTAAAAGCAAATTAATGTGTTGGAATGAAAACTCTACGGACCCTTCTAGTTTCGGCTATTTCGTTGGTACTGTCAGAGTCTCTAGTGCGGGCCTTGAAAACAAACAAAACAATCGACACTCCCCCTCGCTTTATTGTACTTATTAGGCGTTATGTTGATGTGTCTTGGACCTTAAAGTTCCATCTGGTTACTCTTCAAGTGATGAGCGTTTTAAGTTTTATTCTCGACTGAAACACATGCACCCAGGAAGATTTAGTACATCGATTCTACTATGAGCTAATCAAAATGATTATAGAGTTTACATTTCTTAAAATCCATGCATATTTATGTACAAAGTTGAAACACTCTCAAAAACCATTCAAATAAAAATAATAAAATGTTTGAGTGTTTATAGATAGATTTGTTTGACTATGTCAATATCGTCGTAGAGCTCGTAGAGTTAATCCTTTCATCGAGTGCGGTAATCGTTGCCAACAGAGCCAACGATCCGATGATATACTTTCCGCCACCACTTTCTAACCATGGCGAGAGTGGTCTTTGCTACTCATTTAACCAGTAAGACCAAAAGAGCATCGATAGTCGAGAGTGAATCCTCCATAAAGTCGAAAAAAAGCGGATACAAATGTTTCCAAGGAAAACCGTGCGATGCATCAGGTTCTAAGTATATTCAATCCATTTCCATTCTACACTGTTCATTCGTAATTGATCTGCAGTCATCCGAGTTAGAAATCGCAAGAACTTTGATTCTTTTCTCTAATTGTTTCATTTCTCAAGGAGTACAACGAAAAGACACTTTCTCTGCAAAATTTAAGGAACTTAAGTCAATTAATAATAGCACCCACTTCTCTATACACTACATTGTGAAATTGTCTTCTTCTTTTCTTAATTTAGTTTATTTGAAGGTACTGCTTCTTCTTCTTCTTTGCTTGTACCGCTTCTCCTTTGTTTTGTATGTGATTAGCGTATTAAATTGAATACATACAATACAAATTTTTACAAATACATATGTACCTTGACATCTTTCATAGACCAAGTGAGCGTTCGTTTAACCCATGCAAAAACGACAACAACAACAACAACGATTACGACGACAACCGTAACAACAACAAGAAGAACGTGCCGCCCGTGCAATAAAATAAAGCCAGTAAAGTCAGGTATCCACAAGATACTTTAAATATTTATTTAAGAACAGCAACAGCAACATCGTGTAATCAAAATAACAAATTAAATTCTAAGAATTTACATTTGGTCAAATTTTCATTTCATTCTCGATTTCAACCGCTGAGCGGCTGTGCCGCTGTGCCACTTGAGCCACTGGAGCCACTTGTTTGGCTCAATAAAAATATCAAAAAAACTAACTGATTTTTTGTAAATTAACATAAAATAAGCGTCAGCGCTCGCAAAATTGCTCATAAAACAAATACTAAAACAATATTGTCGCTGAAAAGTTCTGTCTGCCACACTGCCGCGGTCGCCGTTGCGGCTAATGTTGCCGCTGCTGCCGCTGCCGCTGCTGCCGCTGCTGCCGCTGCTGCTGCACCACAATTTGCAGTTTCGCGCAGTTCAATGGCTTTTGCGCCATTTTAAGATCAATGCACCGCAGCAAGACGGCAGCAGCCGCAGCAGAAGTGGCGGCAGCGGCGTCAACAAGTTGCAGCTTTGGGGCAATTAAGCGAGTGGCCAGCTCGGTCAGCGGGTGTGCCCCTGCGTCTCTCTCTCTCTATTGAGAGATCTCTCTCTCTCTCTCTCTCTCGCTCATCTATGATCAAAATCGAACTCCAAGTTTTTGTTGTTGTTGCAGTTGCAGTTGCCGTCACAAAAACCTTGCGCATGAACGAATCCATGGACATGGACACTCATTCACACACTGCTCACTTGATCACATCGATCTCTTGATCAGTTGCAACCAATAATCGCTGCCGGCTCTTATAAAATATAAACAATAACGACAAAACCAACAAAGCCCGAGCTCGAGGAAACTTTTTTCTAATCATTTTTGCCAGCAAATAGTTTAAGAAATACATATATGTTTTTCTTGAGATGTTTTTGTTGTTTTTCATATAAATTGCGGGGAACTTTTTCACGTCTTACACACACACACACACACACACACACACACACACACACACAGATAATGCATTAATGCATTGGGAATGCAAAAGTCGAGCCCGAAGCCGAGTCTCTAGCCGGTTGCCGGCTGACAAATTGCCGTCTCAACTTGTTCTGACGTTTATATTTGAGCGATTTTTGTTGCGGCCATAGTTGTTGTTGTTGTTGTTTTTGTTGTTGTTGCTTGGCAAATGAATGTGGCAACAACATTCTAATTCAAATTGCGCGCCACACATTGTTTCGACACCTGCCAGATACACCAACACACACACACACGCACACATTGCCATTAATGAAGTCATCGCAAAAAATTCAATTGCGTTGCAGTTAGTACACAGCATGTTTATGTACAGTAAGTAAACGAGCTGAATTTTAATAAAATATCTAATCAAAACTTTTTCAAACATATCCAAAAACTTTGACTTAATCTTAACCGAATTCTTACTATGGTAACATGTACCATAAGTAGTAATTCTGTCAAAGCATTTTCGAAAGTAAAACTTATTGTCATTTATGAACCCTATAGACAGAAAAATCTTGGGACCATAATGGGATTGAGAGCGAGAAGTGGCTGAGCTGCTCTATGCTGTGGCAAAGACTAAACTGTAAGCTCGTCAACTTGATCTGCTTGAAGTACTCACAGATGATCCTAATGATATGGGATGGCTCTATCCGGGCCACTTCGGTCAACGACATCCGGCTCCTCGCTAGGGAATTACATTCGGCTTGTATGTGCGGCGAGGAGGATTCCTCCTCAAGTTCATAAAACCTGCTGCTTTTGGCTATCAAGGGCACCCCGGCGCGATATGTGATCAGAATCTTCGTGGACTTCAAGGGTGCCTTTGACAACTTGGAGTAGAACGCCGCGATCCGTTGAATCATCAACTCTGAATGCCAAGGCAGCTTATAGAGAAGCTTCTTCTCCGGTATGAGTTATGGAAAAGAAACTGTTCTGCTAAGAAAATGTTGCCCACAGGGGTCCATCGGTGATCCATTTATATGGAACCCTATTATGGATAACCCTGTGCACTCAGCGCGTATGCAGACGACCTGCTGCTCCTTGTTAAAGGAAATGGGCTTGCGCTTTTCTGGAAGATCTGATATTGGAGTAGTTGTGTCCACCAGCAAGACATCCGTCATGCTGTTGAAGGTTACACTGTCTTCAGCCAGGCGGGCAGACCAAGTCTGCCGGATGTAGTGAAATGCCGTTACAACCGCATATTGCGTCTCTGTGCGACAAGATGACTGGAGTCGCATGCAACTTGGCACTCGTACTGCGAGTTGACTGGGCGCTCAGTCCTCGCGACAAGCGAGGTCCATTTAAGCCACGGTTATAACACGCGTAGGGGCCAAGAGGTATCTGCTGTCATTCCAGCGGCTTATCCTTCAAGGCTGCCTGCCTGTTTGTCGCACAGTATCTACGGTCGTCATGCAGGTACTGGCTAGAACTCCCCATTTGTCTGGCTGCCATGGGCTTGGCAGTCGGATTCAAAGTTAAGCGTGACACGCTGAAGGAATGCAATTGGCTACACGGCCGAGATTTGGAAAATCTTGGTTGGCAACAGAAGATGGCGGTGCTGGATGAAGAATAGTTGTCTGAGTTGCAGCGCAGATGGGATGGTGATGCCGAGAATGGGCGTGCGACACACCGCGTTATTACGAACTCTCGTCTATAGTGAGACTTTGGTTTTAGTCTCCGTGCTAGATTCCTGCTGATAGCCCATGGATCGCTGAACGCTTTCCTGCATGCAAAATGCCTAAACTACTCGGTTGCATGCTTATTCGGTGCTGAGTTTGAAGATTGACTTCACGTGCTATGTGTGTGCCCGTTGTATGCAGATGTGCAAGACCTCGATGCACTAAGAGTACGGAGACAGAACGGAAACGGAGACCCCAGAGAGGATGAGGCTGCTTGCATCATTTGCCGATGTCGTGTTCGCAAGGCGTCGTCTAATGAAAGCACTACTGGAGGCGGATGGATAACCTGTCCTGGAAATTCTGTATAAACTGGCGGGGTTCCCCAAAGGGGAGGGCCAACCGAGCCCTCAATTTCGGTACCACGGGTTGAGCAGTTGGCTCATCAAAAAAGGTTGACTCAATCGTAGCACTCAGGCACCATTGCCCATTATGCGAAATAATGGAGCTTGCTCAAAATTGACAGTACTTTGTTAACAGATGGTAGTTTACTTATACCTCGGGATAAGACACAGTAAAACGAGGATGCAATGCCAAACTATTTAGAATTATCACAAGACTGAAAAGAACATTTTGGCAGCCGATTTCAAAATATTGGTCTGCCTATTATGAATGATTCCTAGTGGCATCCGTTTTAGTTGGTTTCAGTAAGTAGGGATATTCATTCGAAAACCTTATTTTTACAGCGCTGGAAATTAGTTTTTTTGTGTTAGAGAGAAGTTTTTGTTTTTTGCTCTAATTGAAGGAAAAGTGCAACTGAAGCCTATTGAATGCTTGTGCTTACAGTCTCGCTGCTGGAACTAGTTAATCCAGAGGGGATGGACTTTATAATTTTAAGTATGGTGCTTTAAAGATAATTCTCGCTTGATGAATAAAAACCACTAATGGATGAAGATCAGAGTCAAGTATAAGAGTCACTTTCAGAATCATTGGGAATGACAACAAGTCGTAAGATTGAAAGCCATGAATGCTATACAAAAGCCAAAAAGTTGGGTACCTTATTAACTGAAACCAAAAGACGTTGTGCACTTGCGAGCAGCTGACTCGAAGGCAACAAAGAAAGTTCTTGTGTATTTGAGATGAAAATCCTAAAAGAAAAGATGCTACGCTAAAGCCGGTATATCGCTTTCATAGACGTCAAGTCCTTGGATGATGTAAACAGAAGAGTTGTGTACCATAAGGTGCTGAAATCTAGTTTCGGCTATAATTGATTTATTTGAGCAATACATTGCGAGAAAAACTTCCGGAATACAAGCAAAGACATGAAAGAGTTGTTCTTCGGCAAGCAAGCGATTGGCCTCACGTCTCTTAATACTTTTAGAAGTATTGTGAAACACAAAATCGAATTCTTTATTGGTGATTCACACAGCTGGAACACAAGGATGGACAAGTTATAGCGGATCGTACTTAATAAAAAAAAACATTAAGTTTGCATGGGAAGAACTCAACCCGAATGTTTCAAGTTATGCTCTATTAAGGAAAGATCTGTGAATCCTTACTTGGAGAGCATATACATATTTATATATTTATGCTCTACGCTTACGTGATTTTGTTGTCCTGGGATTCGCAGGAGAAACTACTTTGCAGCCCGTTCAATCTTTTTAACACTTCTGTCTTGCCTAGTGAAATAAGCAGCGCTGCTTGAGTGTCAGACACCTCGAACAATAGACAAAGAGTGAATCCGAATTACTAGAACACGAGAGTACCTTGTAAGTCCAGTTGTTCAAATAGAAGCTCAAAACTGGTTTGGATCAGTGCAGCAAACAATTCTTGAACCGATTCGCATCGGATATGCGAAGATTTTGAAAACGGCACATCCTCTTATTGATATATGTCGTAGATTTGTGCAATGCATGTAAAAGGCAGAAGGAGTTGTTGGCAGCAATTCGGCACATAGAAAAGCATACAAACATACTCTATATCCAAGGTGTTGGGGCCAAACACGCGATTCGCTCAAATACAAGATCTCTTCAAATTATAGCGAAATATTCCAACTCAATGATAGTACCCAAAGATAAGGCAAAAGTTAATTATTTGCTTAGAGCTTAGAGCGAAAAACAGTGCATTATGCCTTTGAACGAGAAGGAAAGCGACACTCTGGAAAATGGTTCGTGGGACAGACATACAAATTAAGAAGAATTTGTATTCGGCATGAGTTCTCGTGAGTCTACATAGTGGAATTGGTGACTTTAGCGCTTTTTCGCCAGTTCGTGGCTCGTCCAAGTCTTTCCTCTTCCCTTAGAAGTTGCTTGATGGTGTGTCTGCCAATGCCACAAAAAAGGTTCTGGTCCTATCATTTGGCTCGCGGCACCATCACTCGCCAGCTTACCCGCAAGTTCGTTCACGAGAATATTAGTGTGTCCAGGGACCCATCTGAGTGAGAGTGAGTTACGTTGTCCCAGAAGATCTAGCTCCAGTCGGGTTTACCGAACCAGCTTTGAGTTTATTCTGGTTCCTGCTACAGGCCTTATGGCGGCCTGACTATCCGATCTATATATAAATACGCAAAAACTCATTGTTGTACCGATTACTTCGCAATAAGACAAGGTTTTCAGGTGAAACCTATACAATTTGAAAGATAAAATGCTTGCGGCTTGCAGAATATAAGTTCCACTGATTGATTTGAAGTAAAAAGAAGTAAATATACTGCATACAAAAAAAAACAACGACAAAATACATTATCTCAGGTGTTATGAGAGCGTGTATTAAATCGTCGAATGTTGACGACAAGGCGAACAACACTAGTAGAAGATAGATGCTTTTTAGTACAGCTTTTTTTTCATGCCACTTCAAGAAGAGTCACGTCTGTGCCGAGTTTTCCATAATCGCCTAAAACTGAAACTTACTCTTTAAATTCGAGAGGTGAAGACAACACTTTTTGCCCACTCGCTAGGTGTAGACTAGTGTGCGGTTCGTCTTTCAAGACTAAGCGGCTATCTAGACGCAAATTCGCCGTTAAACCTATTAAAACTGTCTGCTATTTACATTATGTTTAGGTTACTGGAACGTTTCTTTCAGTGTACTGCCACTTCGGCTAGGCAAATAGCCAGCATTTTAGCCATTTAGTTAGCCGGCCAGCCGGACTAATGTGGAGCAACAACGTTTTATGCTAATTCCAAGGCTCTGCATTGGGTCAACGTCACACTAAACGTTACGAATTGAATCGCCAACGAATCGAATTGAATCAACTTCACTCGACTCGACTTAGCCACGGCTTAAAGCGACTCGATAGCAAGCCTCATGATCGTTAGTAACATGTTAACTAATCATCGCATATATCAATAAGAGAAGAAATAAAAACATAGATATATACATACATATATCTACAAGTAGTATTCATAAATTGTATGGAATTGGAGCTGTTAGCTGCGGCGTCGCTGCTTAAATGACAAAGGCGAAAAAAAATCAAAGAAAAAACTATCATGAATTCATTTCGGTTTCGATTCGAACGATTTCCTATTGAATGCGTTCATTGATCTCTCTCTCTCTCTCTCACTATGTGGCTCTATGTCGGAATTCTTGGATGCTACATAGTACACAGTCTAAGAGCGGTAGTCAGCGCAGCAGCAGTATTACAAAGGAAAATTACACAAGGTTATAGCGTCATTGAGTCTGATGTCCGATGCCTGTCACCTACAACATCTATCCAAATGGATCTTGATGGTCCACAGTCGCAAACGAGACATCAATTTATGGCATTTCCTACTAGTAGGGCAGTGGAAAATATTTGAAGGTTATCTAGCCTAACGCCAAGGGCGGCAACGAACTTGCTTGTTCTTTGTTTTGCTGTTGTTGTGCACGTTAACCTTACATGGAGCACTCTCCGCAAACCCAAAGCTGCGTCTTGTACATAGTACATATATATACATATGTAAGCCAACTCCTTGAAGCTAAGAACAAAAGGGTAAGTGTTGTATTTCCGGTGTCCTTCAAGGCCGACAGTCATTTCGTCCGAGAAGTATTTATACCTATCTATATGTAGTTTATCATAAATTATGCCTATTAGGTATGTTTGTTTTGTTTTCTACTGATTAGCTGACCTTGTTCTCAAAACATGATACTACAATAAATAATGTTGCCCAACTCAAAGTCACGTTTGCACTCTGTTTGTTTATTTTATCAATATATTATACCGTTTTCTTTGAATTTACGATTTACGAAAATCTTATATTTACTTTTGCTTAGTATGTGTTATTAAACAATATCAGGATGTCAATAAAGCTATAATTACACCTTTCAGGCATTATTTTGCCGACACTATTACCACATTGTTAAGCTGAATCTGAATCTGTTAACTTCATTAGTTTAATGTTTACAGCTTTTTGTATTGCGTTTGGCTAATTACACACCCAGGCTGTGACATATCCAAAGAGTCGAATTCTGAGCATGCAGGACAATACTGGCCAAATCGTCAGAGTGGCAAACGTAATCGGAGCAACAGTGACTCAATCGAGGCAGTAACATGGATAGTAAGCAGCGCCATAAAAGGTAGGTATGTATGCTGGATTCATGGACCCATTCCTGTAGAGTCACTCAACAAATGACGTATCTCAAGCTACAAAAACACATACAAAAGCAAGACAGCGGCAGTACAGGGTCAATGGAGCTGTACCACAAGGCTCTGTCTTGGGACCAATCCTGTGGAACGCCTTGTACGACGGAGTCTAACTGCTCGCTCAAAAGATTCGACGAGGAACAAGGTCACAGAGAATGCAATTCTGCTGTGGACCATAAATTGAGTGGCTTGCAAGACATGGACTCGCCCAAAAGTACCAACCAGCCATTAACTACTTCGGCAAAATTCTTGACGATTACCTAAGCTAGCACTGGTCGTAGTGAGTATGATCCCCATGACAGTGAGGTGAGCAGCTTGTTCAGGGCCTCCACACTCAGCCAATGACAGGGAAGTTGGCAAAATGCAGCGACTGGTAGATGGACCCTAGGCTCATACCAAACCTATGTCCATCGCTACAACGATAACATGGACAGATGTAGTACCTAGCCCAAATGATTACTGGGCATGGCGTACCTACACAGATTTCAACATGCGGATGATACTTTCTGTGACCACTGTGAAAGCGGGACAGTCGACGACGCTAAAAAAGCAATTTTTGTGTGTTCGCTTTTTACCTGAAAGAAGAGTAGTGGTCAAAGTACTTTTACCCATTCTTCTTCTTGACTGGTCATAACAAACCGTTACCGGTTTACGGTCTAGTGTAGGGCACTTTTCTAGGCGTTTTATCCCATTCTCCGCTGGGAGGGGGGTTTTACGCGGTGGTTCCCGAACCCTACACACAACCCTCTTAAAGTTGTGGGCAGACTTTGCTGTCTAGTGGTGATTAGAGAGCCAACCACCTAACCTTAATTCATGATTCAATTTATGTTTTCTCGATCAAAATGTTTTAAATCAAACATTTGAATACCCTGTACACAAAGTGGAAAGGGGTATTATAGATTTATGCAATGTATGTAACAGGCAGAAGGAGGCGTTGTAGTCCATATGTTCCATGGGCAATAGTCGAGTCGATATAGCCATGTCCGTCCGTCCGTCTGTCTGTCTCTCCATGTTATATCGTGTTTCTCAGAGAAAAAAGCAAGTTTATCGATCCATGTCCATATCTAATTCCCTTCCCCCGGGACAGAGTTTCGCCGCTTCGTTGAATCTATCAAGTCGAAACTTAACAGCGATTTGCGTCGTGTCAATGTGCATATATTTTATAAAAATGATCGAAATATGATAAATACATCAAAAGTTATAGTCAAAAATGGGACGATTTCATCCCACTTCGCCTATAAACTGGTCCAAAATTGCACAACCTGTAGATATGGATACATGTGAGCTAGAGTTACAAAATCCGGTGTGGAGACACACGTGACCCCAATCATTAAAACTGTTTTCACTTTTTTCCAATAAAAGCCCCTTTTCCCCCGCAATCAATTTACCTTAATTACTGCCGCACCCCGTAACATATTGATTTGAACATTGCCACATATATTATTAAAAGTGTTTTTGATATATGTATGTTTCAAAATACAAGAATATTGAATACTGGAGTTATGAGCATAAAACTAGTTTTTGCCCCAATAATAACCAACTTTCCAATAGGAAAACTTGTCAATTAGAACTTCCCAATAGGAAAATGCCTGATATGAAATTGCAGCTTATTACATCAACAGAAACAGCTTTAGAAAATGCCATGCAATCCATAATCCATAGTAAAACTTTAGAATCTCAAGCAGTGTGATGTGCATACTATAAAATAATACTTATGCTTGAAACTGAGCGGCTTTGTATTACTTACATAGACTATGCATCTAATTTATTTAATTTAATAAAAATGTAAGTATGCAAATGAGCCAAGGTGTTGAGCCTTGGACTAGGCATTGGATAATGCCAGGATTTGTATTGGCTGACAAGCTCAATGTAACAAAGTTCTAAAACTCACCATTGGCTACAAATATTACAATAAATACATATATATGTATGTATATATCGTACGTATGGCTGTTGAAGCAGATATCCAACTATCTGAATAATTTCTATTTTACATGAATTGCGACTGAGCCATTCGAAATTACAAACTACATTCTACAATGTCAACCGATTGACAATTCAATTACGAACACTGCGACAGATATTCAATTTTAATGTGACACTTGAATAACAAATAAACATCACCAGCCAGTTCAATTTATGCACTTGTAGCCCTGAGCCAGGGGGAAGCACTGCCTTTCAATACCACTGCGAGTACGACAACGTCAGCGTCGCTGTCGCTATCAACGCAGCGCTGCCAGCGTCAACGCCAACGTTGACAAATGTCTCGGTATATATAAGTTGACAGATATCAAACAATTTGCTGGCAATGGCGAATCTTAATTGCTACACAAGGTACAACACATATACACAAATGCAACAAGTATGTAATAAGTAGAAGACTAGTCTTATTTATGTATGCATGTGTAATTGGAAACCGATCATCTGAGTTTTCAACTAACTTTTTTTTGCAATCATCTGACCAAATGCAACAAATAACACTAGAGTAGTATACTAGTCCTAAAATTGTACGCAGGCACACTTATAAACACATCATCTGAGTTTTTCAACTAACTTTCATTTGCTGGCAATGGCGAATCTTAATTGCTACACAAGGTACAACACATATACACAAATGCAACAAGTATGTAATAAGTAGAAGACTAGTCTTATTTATGTATGCATGTGTAATTGGAAACCGATCATCTGAGTTTTCAACTAACTTTTTTTTGCAATCATCTGACCAAATGCAACAAATAACACTAGAGTAGTATACTAGTCTTAAATTTGTACGCAGACATACTTATAAACACATCATCTGAGTTTTTCAACTAACTTTCATTTAACAATAGCTGAACAAAGGCAACAAGTAACACTAAAGTAGTATATCAGTCTTAAATTTTTATTTAGACCTACTTATAAGCCCATCATCTGAATTTTTCAAGCAAATTTCTTATACACTTAGTTGACAAAATGCAACAAGTAAAACTTAAGTAGAAAACTAGTCTTATATATTTATATGCGTGTACTTATACGCTCATCTGAGTTTTTTAACTAACTTTATAAGTGTTATTTATTATTACAATTAGTTGACAAAATTTAACAACTAATACTTAAGCAGAATGCTAGTAGTAATTTACTTATAAGCCCACTATCAGAGTTTTTCAAATAACTTTCTTATGTAATGAGTTGAAAAAATGCAACAAGTAACACTATAGTAGTATTCTAGTCTTATATTTGCACTTATAATCCGACCATCTAACTTTGTAAGCAAACTTTATTTTACAATTAGCTGACTAAATGTAACAAGTTTTACTAAAGTAGTACGCTACTAGTCTTATATGTATATATATAAATGTAAATATACTTAGAAATCCATCAGCTGAGATTTTCAACTAACGACTATAAAAAATTTGGAAAATTTTAACTTGATAATTTTCAAACTTTGACAATGGTTGTGTTTATTCGATGCTAAACGTAATGAACAGTGTTCGGAAAATGATCGATGAGTGAAGGATTATGTTATTTTTATGTTCAATTCATCATCTGAGTTTTTCAAGTAAATTTTTTTTAAAAATTAGCTGACAAAAGCATATGTAGCATATGTACTAGTCTTATCTATGTATGCATATATACTTAGATATCCATAAACCATTATCTAGATTTCAGAACATAATTTTTCTTATACAGTTAGCTTAACAATTTCCGATATTCAAGAAAAGATATTGTTGGAAAGACAATTTAATAACCTAAATTTAATATGTTAACGATTTTTACGTAAAATTTCTGGTTTTGGCTTTTATATATGCTTTATACCAGCCGATTGTTGTGACGTCATTACGTGCATTACGTTTGGCTGCACTGTCTTTTCTCATAATGACAGCCATATTTTTTTTTATAGAATCAAAGGACTTTTTTTAATGTTTAAGTTTATTTTTTGTGATTGAAACTAGATGTAGCCCGATTTCCGTTAGCATTTCCCAGTAATCTAATTGAAAAAATTAGCAGAATACCCTGTTCCCTTTTTGCCCCATAAGCACTAAATCCAGCATACGGTAAAATGGGAAAGAAAGTATTTTCTTTTCTCTTTTTACAAGTTTAATATGACTGTAAGCATTTTCCTATTGGGAAGTTCCAATTGACAAGTTTTCCTATTGGGAAGTGGGGGCAAAAATTACTTTTATGCCAATAACTCCAGTATTTTTGGCCCAATGTCGTTGAATTTTGTAACATAGATCAAAAATACATTTATAAATGTCTGTGGCTTTTCAAATCATTATATGGGGGGGTGTGGCAGTAATTAAGGGTTTTATTGGAAAAAAGTGGATACACGATAAACGATAAAATAAACGATTACGGTCACACGAGTCTCCACACCAAATTTTATAACTCTAGCTCCCACGTATCCATATCTACATGCAGTGTAATTTTGGCAAAGTTTATTGGCGAGGGGGTGAAATTTGCTTATTTTTCACTATAACTTCTGATGTATTTATCCAATGACTTGTCTAAATTTGGGCGGTGCTGGGAACGATTTGTGAATCGTAGTGGACGTCTTTGATGTTGTGTTCATTGCTATTACAACCATCAGTGTGACTCTGCTACTGCCAACAAGTATCCTCAACGTGGAATTGAAATGTATGATCACTGTTCATGCACCATGGACTTACTCTAATACTCAATTTATTTATTTATAATTCATTCAAAAAAAGTTAACTCCTGTTCCCTCAGCGGATCTATGAATGCATGTACAACACTGTTTCGCTACTTATTCAAATAGTTCAAATGTTAATAAGATGTTAAACCAACACTGCATGTATACAGAGTACCACTTACCAACACTGAACAAAACAGCTGTCAAGCTTTGGAACAAATTTAAGGAGAAGGCATGCGTCTTTCGAAATAGCATAATATATCGACAGAACTTTTGATATAATTATTATTTTTTTTGTCGTTGTACCGCGTGCCGGTGTCGTGTACTCTATAAACTTTGCTTTTATAGTTATTAAAAGAACGATTTTGATAATTTACATAGAAAGAAAGGTTTGAACTTTCGGTCACGCATAACATATTTACATACAGACTTATCGTAGAGGACGCCAAAAAAATCGGTATGTTCTTTGGGTTAACACATATAATAATGTTGCGTGTAGAGTAAAAATTGCATCTATTTTGGCAGCAATGAAAATGGATAACTCGGAATTGATAGCTGAAGTCAAAAAGCGAAAGGAGTTGTGGCATGCACGTCTCGGTTTTCCGGTTCGCCGCCCCATCAGGGAAATGCTATGGCAAGAGGTGGCCGCAAAAATAAATTTGCCAGTTGAATCTTGTAAAAAACGCTTTAATAGTTTGCGAACTTACTATCGCAGGATAGTAAGAAAATTGCAAAGTGGGCTGATACCAAAGCAATGGCGTTATTTTAGCGCAATGGACTTTTTGCTTCCGATTTTTGATCCTCACAAGCGAGTTCCTCTTATATTAGCATTAAATGCAAGGCAGAATAGACAAAATGACATGGATCCGGATGATTCATCTATAGATGAATATCTTTCAGCTGCATTTCAGATGTATTGTGAATTCGAACAGCAGCATAAGAATGAGGACTCATCAACGAATGCTGCTGCAACTCCATCTATATAGCCATAAAGAAATTATTTTATTCATTTGCACATTAGGGTTTAGAATATACTATAGTTTTAAGTCATTTAGTATCCGGTTTGAGATGGACATAAAATCATATTTGCTCTATCTATGGGTTTAAGGTAAGTTTGTCTACATGATTGCTTTTCATGAGTTCACGCATTTCTTTGTACATTTAGCTACAGCGACGCTGCTTGGACTGCCATCAAAATTGTTTTTAGAATTCTACTCGGCTTTGAGTGACTCTAATATTACCACAAACCACTACGCCGTTCTTTATAGAGCGTCCAAAAATTCCAGTGTTCCATGTAGCATTTGATGCGATCTCTTCAAGCTTGCTTTCTTATGCCAAGTAGACCATGAAACGCATCGAAAAACACTTTAGCATATAACCGGATAAATACTTTCTTTTAAAATTACTTCATAAAAATTATCATTAGATTTATGGACACAAGTGGCTGGCGGGAATTCACTAGATTCAACTGTTTGCAATAAGTTTGTCATCTTAAGTGGTCCACTGCTTCTGGAAGATCGATTGCTGCGTGCGATTGGATTTGATTTTGCTTTAATATGATGTACTATCTGGTGCGCTCGAGATAAAAAAACACCGATGATTGCAGAATCGAATCACCAACAAAGGGCTGCATCGATGCCATGGGCACACCACTGATCTCTAGCAGAGATCCAAGCCGTTTGCACCATCATACACGAGAAAAATACAAATTCGGCAGCTATTTATTGTGGACCATAAATGTGCGGATGGTTGTGCTCACCATTGATGATGCACCCACCAGTTTTGAGTCTTTTAAATTAAGTGTTCGTATATATATAATAAATAAATGGCTTACAGTCTTTGAACAATACTTATAGCAAATTTATATCATTTGTCAGATTTCTTTTAAATGCAACGTCAACAGTATTCAGTATTTATTTATTTAGTGTATTTGCACCTGAAATCTTTGAAGGTAGCCTTTGAACCAGCTGCAGGCAACGAATACATTGTACTCTATTGCAGGATTGCTTCTTTTTACGACGCAGAGAGGTGGCAATAGAAGATGTGCCATCCGAGGCATCTGATGGCAAATATCTGATTTTTTTTCCTTCTTCAAAACCAACCCATTCAACAATTTTATTAGTTTTAGTTTAATTCATTGGGATGACAAAAAAAATAAAAAATTAATGTCCGATTTCCGAACAAAAATTTGAGTTCATTGCCATGTAACTTGCATTTGAGAAACATTGATTTGATATTAAATTACCTTCGATTTGAAATTTATCTTGATCAGTAAGGCTCCCGAGTAATATGAGACTTGCTCACATCGCAACTTTTTAAATCTCGAATTTTTTTAAATAGCGATAATTCGAAAACTGTGCTAGAAAATCCCAAATGGTTTTCGGATTCGAAATCAGCGACCCAAAATTTATCGGAAAAGTATGACATAGGCTTTTTCTTGTCGCATAGTATTTTTAATGTTGTAAGCCACCTTGACACTGAGTTGAAAATCTTGTGTATCATCTGTCAATGTTTCCAAATAAATTTTACGCAGAGCTCTTCGCGTTTAATCTGATTAAGGTTTTAATAGCTTCTTGATTTATATATCAATTGTTAAGAGTAAGGATTAGGTGAAATTAAGAGAGATTGCTGCTTAAGCACGGGAACCAAAAGCTAATGTCAAACCATGCCCGTGAACTAGTGTATGCGCTTCTATTCCCAAAACTGCGCCTGATTAATCTTACTTACTTAACTGGCCACAACAACCCGTTACCGGGATACTGCCTTATGTAAAGCCCTCGTCCAGGCGTCTCTGCTTTGCGCGAGCCTTTTCCAATTGGTGATACCAAAGCTAGTGTACTCTCTACTTGATCCTTCCAACGGAGACACGGTCTGCCACTTCATCAGACTGCGACATCACCCATGCTTCAGAGCCATAAAGCAAAAAGGAAAGGAGGAGCGTGTTTTAGAGAGTTAGTTTCGTCTGGCGGGAGTGGTTTCTACTACTCATTTACATACTCAGGCCAAAGTAACACCTATTGGGAAGAGTGATTCTCCACTTGATCTCCATGCTGAAATCGTTCTTCATTCTGATGGTAGTGCCAAGATAAACGAAATCCTTGAGAACGTCAAATATATAGTTCTCAACATCAATCTGAGAGTAAAACCGCTGTGTATCTCTACTCGAAGAAAGCATATACTTCGTCTTGCTCTCATTTACGTCCAGACCCACCTTGGCAGATTCTTTTTCAATAGCCGCAAAGGCTCCGGTAACTGTTCGCTTAGTACTGGACACCCTTCCCGATTAATCAAGAAACTGATTAATGATAATAAAAATACTCAAGGGATGACTGGAGTTAAATGCGCAGCTATTGATCGCGGTCAGTAGGACCACAGCTTGAAATAGCAGCACTATGAGATGCTGTTGCTCGATCCTGGCCTGGGAAATTGGCGCTGGGCAGACTTCCCCTATGAAAGTTCTGCATACACTGTGGGCATGAGCAGCCTACTCTTACGACGGATAAATGGTGACTTGGATAAGCGGGGCAATACCAGCCTGTACTTTCGCAAACATTGGAAATCTTGACTGTAGCTTTCGAAAAGGGTCAGGAACCAGTTTTTATGGTGCTGTGCAAGAAGCTGGTGCATCCACTGCTTGTGTCAAATCCATTCAACGCATCAAAGATACCTAAAAGAGAAGAAAGAAAGCAAACACTACTACACCTGATCATACTGTTTGTTCCGGCAGAATCGGACTTCTCACTTCATTACGAGATCCTCAAACTGCTCTCTCTTAGGAATTAGCTAGCTCTTTGGTCATTTCCCGTTTTTAATTGTAGGTGCGCAATATATTTAGAACATACTTTTGCAAAGAAAGAAAACAAATTCAACGAAAAAGTATAATAAATCCGACATCTCAAACTGTAGGGACATTGCCAACTGGTCTGGTTTTCCCATGGTTTG
Organism: Chymomyza caudatula; assembly: GCA_035041775.1. Lineage (NCBI taxonomy): Eukaryota > Metazoa > Arthropoda > Insecta > Diptera > Drosophilidae > Chymomyza > Chymomyza caudatula. Next base: position 1,428,358 of record JAWNKW010000148.1, read on the forward strand.
ATTATGGTTATGGTTTTATAAAAGGTCGTTCAACAATGATCAATCTTCTTAAGTTTCAGTCGCATATCGACATATAGAAGTTGCTCGAATCAGTTGCAGACAAATGTTATGTATTTAATGATTTCAGCAAAGTATTCGATCTTTTAACCATTGAATCTGTTAAGCTAGAATTCATTTAAGTTTTCTACATATTTACCAATAAAACTAGAAAACTTTCAGGTCAGTCCTCTTACTCTTAAACTGTTAACATTACCTCCGGCGATGGGCTAGCCATCTTTATGCCTTACTTTCTTTGTTTCCTTTCCATTAATGACTTCCCTACGATAGTGACAATGACTGCCTTTCCACATGTTACATGATGACAATGTGACGCTTTTTTTTACCTTAAATGATTATATTTCTAATTGTCTTCTATGAGATGATGTCAATGTCTGGTTGTCTGGAACACAACTTTTCTACCGTTTTTAGCATATAAACATGTGCGTAAAAATTCAGTACCTTAAAATCACATTTGACATAACATAGTAGCGGCAATATTGTTTCTGAATCTCATATCCCTATAAAAGAACTTCAGATAAAAGCGACGCGGTTAAGAACGTATTGAAGTTGTATGATCGGCACTGTACCTGTCAGAGCCCAAGGGCCTCCACGACAGTACCTTTCAAACGACATTTGCCGCTGTGCAGCTCTAATCTATATATCTAGAAAGTAAGTATGTACGAGAACAGTCACTTGGCAATAATCTTTCTTAGTTTAAAAGCGATTAACGCAGTCGCAGGCATGCGGTTTATTTGGAACGTAGTTTCAGAGACTCGAATCAAAGTAGACCATTTAGGCAGACGAAACAAACCTGCCGCCCAGATAGTTTCCTAGTCACACTGTCATTTCCGGAAACAGAGCTGATCAGCACGAAGCACTTTCTTAAAAAAATTTAAACGTAAAGCAATCCAAATATTTACTTTGTTTCTACAGTTTTTATTGATTGAAACAATTTTTTGATTTCTATTAAATTAAACACTTTAAATCGGAACCTTTCCTCAGAATTCATTGTGGTAAATTTTAGCAGCTTGTAATCTAAACTTTTAAATTTGTAAATTTGGGGTTGCGCATTTCGAGTACGCTAACCGCTTTTCAGACTAGCACAGTTTTCAAATTATCGCCGTTTCAAAAAGTTTCAGATTTCGTGACTTTTAATACTGAAGAACCATACTTCCAATCGCTTTAAATTAAAACTTAAAGGGTATAGCCGGTTAAGGTACCAAAAAGTGCCCACAGCGATTTTTAAAAACTAATGATGCAGTTCAATTTGTAGGTGGAAACGCGGTACCGCTTAATTTAAAAACCTGTTTTTCACTTTTTGAACTATTAAACTACTGAATATTTTTGAACCAAAATTTCCACAATAATACTTAACAATAAATTTTTATAAGTCATCATCAAAATAAATAAAAATGATGAATTTTTGATATACAATGATATTTTGTCGAATCGAAATTAACCACTTTAAACATCAAAAAATCGTTAATTTCGATTTAACCTTAAGCAAGTTATTTAAGAAGTTTTACCAGTTTTATCACTTTTCCACCTACAAATCGATATGCATCATTAGTTTTTAAAAATCGCGGGGGTCACTTTTTGGTACCTTACCGGCTATACCTTTTAACGCATTTAAATATGCACTCAATCAGTAGTGTGCTCGAAATCAGACATTCAAACCTGTATGTGAGATATCATTTTAAAGCAATTTTCAGCAGCAAAAAATAAAACTCAAGATATAAGTTTTATTTTCCGAGCAAAAAATAAAATTCAAAAATAAGTTTTATTTTCTGAGAAAAAAAGAACAACAATAAGTTTTATTTTCTGAGTAAAAACTAAAACTTAAGAAATAATTTTTAAAATTTAACATTGCAGTTACGATCCCTGATTTTGAGCCAAAAAGCAATTCGTCAATGTGTCATAAATATAGCTAAGAGCGCGGGATATTGATCAAGAAGTTTCATGATCGACGGATTTTTCAAGAAAATTAAAATGATACCTTACGCAAAACCGTCTAAAGATTTCCAGCACACCCCTGAGCCACCACGATTCTGCTGTGGGTGATATGGCAATAAACTGTGTAAAAATGTTTCTATATTTCATTCTTTTACACTAAAGAAATTTATATGTTTTCAAGGTCAAAGGTCAAGAAAATATAATTTTTTTAGAAAATGAAACAAACCACTTTGTGTGCTCAAAAAAGTTGTTATAAGACAAAGTATTCTATGTACAATCAACAGCTTTCGAGTTAGAATAGGGAGAGTGTATACCACTTAGCAGTAGAAATACCGTTGGAATGACAGGTTGTGTGAGGTAAGAAATTGTCTCGTCTATCGTATATGTCAACATCTTAAAAGAGAAAAAAAGGGTTGCCGTTTTATTTATTTTTACTCATTTACGAACGAACTAGTTCAAATTTACGAACTTGCAAGTTTACACACATACTGCATTCGAATTTTCAGATTCTGATTGTACGTATCAAGGAGCGACATAGTATATCGGAGCCTTTGCGACTACCGAAGATCAAGAGAAAGTATGTTTTCTTCAAGTACAGAGAGTCGCAGTGGTTGGACCTACGATTGATGTAAAAAACAATACCTTACATGACTTTAAATTAAAGCTAGATAGATTAGTTACATCTACGCATTTTTAGTTTTGTTTCCTCATTTTCTCGATCGATTAGGAGAGACTACTGTCATTTGGAGTTACCTCACTCGTTACTATCAGCGGATGAGTGGTCATTCTTACCTCAATTGTCGCACATACTTAAGCTTTCTTAAAACGTGTGTTTATATTGATGACTAATCAGGAAAGCCGGAATATCGGAGTCGACACAGATGACAATAATCCAATTGTTGGTAAGTGGCAATATTTAATGGAATACTGAATATGATATTCATTTAAACCAATGTTGTTTATTTGCATAATATAGTTTCCTTTTCATTCCACTTTCTCGGTCTGGTGCGCCTGAGTTGTGGTAGGACAGGGCTACCAAGTTGATGCACAATCTCCAAGAAGTGCTCTAAACCTGCTCTAATCACCACTAGGTATTAGGACAGATAGCTAAAGTGCTTGGGACCCACCGATTGAAGATGGTATAAGCTACCAGAAGAAGTGTCCTACAATAGGCCGTAACCCGGTAGCGGGTTATTCTGGCTAGTCAAAAAGAAGACTTTCTCTGTCTTTAACGTTGCCTTTGATTAAAAAAGACTAGAAGATATTTGCCATTTAACAGCAATCTTGAGTAAATGCATCAAAAATACAATTTCTTTCGAAGTTGACAATACTTCTTAGTAGCAGTGGAGCAGCCTATCTCACAAAAGTCGAGATATTGTGAGTTCTTTTCCTCAAAACTATAATTTTTGTTCAAAATGGTTTTAGTTTCGAATTCCCAATATTCAAAATATAGATTTTGAGTGGTTATTAATGGGATTGTGCATGAAGAGAGAGTATTTTAATAAATAATTTCAATACTACTAAGCCAAGCGACAAGCCAATAGATGAAACTGCCTAACTCTTGGCAATTTAAAAGGCAACAATGTTGCATGCACATCGAATGCGCCACATCTAGTTGACCTGCAGAATTGTGCTAAAGACAATCGTGACCCGACTGAGATTAACTGAGAAGTTGGTAAGCTGACTGAGAAAGCATGCCGCATATACAACGGCGTCTGTTGCATTTTCACCTTGTGGCAAATTGATGCTTCGAAATGCACAGACACACACACAAACAAACTTTTTGAGGCCAAATTTAATTGCAACAAAAATAACAACAACGCATACTCTTGTGGGACAGCAGAGGGGAAAACGTAATGTGTGGGATATGTATATATGTATACACAGATAGAGAAAGACTGAGAGAGAGGGCGCAAGTAAGCAGCATAAAGAGGATGGGAACCGCAGCCTCCTCAACAGAAAGTCGCCAACTTGCAACAGCAATAATTGCCCAATTCTGTATAAACACAGGTGACTGTGTGTACCTGCATGTGTGTGCGATTTGTTGTTGTATTCGTTGTTTTATTATTTTTTATAATTTCTGCTCGTTTTAGCTACTTTCGCAAAGTAATTGACATCAATTTGGCAAGCTGTTGCATGCTGCCTTGTGTTGGAGGTCGACTCTCTGAGACCCGGAATTTTGGGGTCTTGCGACTGCATTTCCATGTTTAAGCGCTGACAATCAGAAATGCCTAAAAATAAACAAACCTACGGCAACAACAACACCAATCGACTTGATAAATTGGTGAAATGCAATTAGCCAGCTTTGCGGCTTACGAATTCACACTTCCTCTCTCTTTGCTACCTTATAACGGTTGAATCAAAGATGCCACAAAAGTTTAGTTACCGACTTGCTGCATACATATGTACGTAATCACTTGACTCATTAGCCCAGGATTTTAGGGAACTGGCAAGTCCATTGGCTTTCAGGACTTGTCCAAAAATGTTTGTAATTGTTGTTTTTGTCGCTGTGGCTGTTGTTGTTGCGACAAGCGACATGGTCAAATGACAAGTTAGTTCAGTGGGTCGATGTTGAGCATGTTCAACTGGTTGGTCGTCATACGTACGTATGCATATGTGTTTGTATGTAATATGTGTGCTTGTTTTTTCTTCATTTTTTTTTTTTTTTTTGTCAACTACAACTTTGGTCGGTCGTTGACCGCTTGACGTCGGACTGGCTCGCCAGATGGCCAGCTGTCCTCTGGGTCGGACACAGCTACTTGGCCTAAAACCGTAGGCTATGGCACAATGTACCGTAATGAAGTGGTCAGCCCGTTAGCCAGCCAGACTCCCCCTAAGTGTAAGAGAGCGTTAGAGATAATACGTTCATAAGACACTCATCGTGATATTGCTCAAATTGCAATTTTAGCATTTGAAACACAAAAGAAACAGTTTTTACAAAATCCAGCTACTAATCCTACACCGCTTAGGTGAAACATATGATTCGACGCATCGATTATAAAGCAATGCTATCTGCATAAAGTAAATGATTAGAGGTAACTTTAACTCTGTTACTCATCATTGATGGAGCTTTGTTTGTTTGTAGCAGACTTATTCGAAAAGTCGACTGTTTTTTGCCATATCTCCCACGAGGCAAGCTAGATATTTAAATGCATATTAATATGTTGCATCGTAATATGTTATCACGTTTTATTAGACAACTTATAAACAAATTAAGAAATAGCGCCAGGGAGAGTTTGCATTCTAATTGTGACAGCATTGATTTTGAAAAGTCAGTCATTAAGTCAATCTGTTTTCCGGTCACTGTGCCAACGACATTGTGTCATGCAACACACTCACACAAGCGCAGATGTATCTGTATACACTCAATGGCGAGATCAATGCACTGGCGGCCGGCCAAGTGTTGGCAGTGACGCCGCAGCGGCAACATCTCATGTTGCCTAACGCCACTGCCGTTGGCGTCATCATAATCTTCATCATCATCATCATCATCACTATTATCGTTAGAATCATTATCGCCTTGGCTGCTGTTGTCTGTGTCTATTGCAAAAAGGTTAGAGACAACAACAATGCCATAGCAAGCCCAAGCCCGGCTGGAGCTATATAGCTTGGCTCCACAAGTGGCTTACCTACATTCCCAAATGCGACTCTCTGTCTGTCTGTGCGAATTGCAAGCTGCACACCACACACACAGACACCGCCCCCACGGTGGCAAGCAGATCAAGCGGCGCAGTCGCCGTTGCCGTCGCCAGAGTTCATTGACTTTTGCGCAAACGCACAAGCCTCCAATTCCAATGCACAACGAGCGCCCTCGGCGTCTCCCGTCGCTGCCACTGCTGCGGCTGCGGCTGCGGCTCATGTAGGCCGTCAACTTGTCCAACGAGTTGGGTAGACGCCGCAGCGGCAGCATCAACGGCAACGCTAACAGCTAACGTTGTCGTCATCAGCAGCGGCAGCGGCAGAAGCAGCGCAGTTGTCTTTGTAAGCTCACGGCACTACTTCTTATCTGCTGGCTTGCATATCAAGCTCTCTCTATCTCTCGCCCTCTTGTGCTTGCGTGCTATATCTCTCTCTCTCTCTCTCTGTCCCGCTCACACTCTTGCTCACTCGCTCTTTCGTTTTGTTGGGAGCAGACACGCAGCTCGGTTTTTGGCATGCCAAGTTAGATGATGGCAGGATATTGGCAACTGCAGCAGCGCTTGCGTCGCGGTTGCGTCTGCGGCAACGTTTGCAGCGTCAACGGCCATGCCAATGGCAGCGGCGTCAATGCGTCTCAGCCGACGGTCGGTCAATGACCGACCGACTAAAAACCAGCAACGGCAGCACACATACGCGCGCACATGTTGCTGCCACTTCCGAGCAACAATAACAAACAACCAACGCGACAATAACGAGTGCGAATGCAACAGCAATTGGATTTGGCGGCAACTCTGGCCACAAATGCCGCCAAATCCTGGCAGCTCGCGCTCACATGCACTTTACAAAATAACAAACAACAAATATGGCGGCCCTTGTTGTTGTTGTTGTTGTTACCATTGTTGCCGTTGTTGTTTTTGGCGCGGACTGTGCTTCAATGTCAAGGAAGTGTGGCATACACAGCGCGACTTCCTTATGTGCTGCACACGACACAGCGACTGCAGCTTCAATGCATGACGCACAACAACAACTGCATCAATAACAATAGCAACAACAACAACAACAACAATGACAACAGTTAAAGCTCCTCGAAGCAGAAATGCTGCTGCACAGTGCATCACACACAATGGAATTCGCAACGAAATGCATTCCCGCGTAGCTTATCACAGCAGCGATGCAAAGAGAGCGGCGCGAGCCAGTGAGAGAGCAGAGCAAAGCAAAAGCTGACTGGCTTGGCCACTACGGACACACTGTGCGTGTGCGCGCGTTTGTGTTTGTATGTGTTAAGCATTTGAAATGTACGCAACAACAACAACAACACCGACGAATTCTGCAGCGGCAGCAAAGTTGACTTGTAAACAGAAAAGTTCGTAAACCTTTAAAAGTGAAAGTAAAATCGGACGTAGACCTACATATACAAATGCAAAAGTGCGACGACGACGACGACGACGACAGCGACACCGACACCGACGACGACGACGGTAAACGAACGAACGGCGGTGTGTGTGTGTGTGTGTGTGTGAAGTTGACAGCAGCCAGCAACCAAACCAGAAAGCCATAAAGTTGTTGCAGTAGTAGTAGTAGTTGAGCGTGTATGTGGCCGTCTCACTCCCACAGCGTCGACGCAACGAGCTCAAGAACTTTTACGCCTGGAGGTCTTTAGCCAGTTCTAGAACGAGAGTTCCAAGCCCCAACTCAATGACAAATGATTAAATGTTATGGCATTTTCCCTTCTCAAATAAGAAAACTTTTCATTCAACTTCGAACAAAACGAAAGACTTCAATGGTAACGAACTTCTTGAGTAAGAAACGAATTACATGTTATACTTAATCGTTTTACGTTTTACATTCAATAACTCAACTTTTTAGAATATGCTGGCATTTATATGAAAACTGCAGCTAAAGTTCTGCCATATTAGGAGAAAGACCATTTAAAGTTGTTTAAGAAAAACTGCAACAACACTCTTTCTCTGGATTTGATTCATATTTCAAATTTAAGCGTTTTATCGAGTCTAAATTGTTCAACTTAGTAAGGAACACTAGGCACTCAGCTGAAGGCTCAAAAATGAACAATCAGTTATAATATCTTAACACTTAAGACAGGTCCCAAATGGTGACAACACATAAAAATAAGTCATAAGGTATTGTTGCTACATAAAGTTGCCTCTGTCGCTGCAACAAAAACAACAACAAGCGAAATATCAGTGATAACGGGTGTCACTTCCTGTCGATACCGTTACGTATCGGAAGAAAAGTAACTTACGGCATACAACAAAAGCAGCGAAAAACAGCAACTAAAACAACAACAACAACACAACCATTACCCACCCCAACAATAATGCGTTGGGATCAAAAGTCAATAAACTTTATATGTATTCCATTGAATTTGGAAGTTGATGAGTTTAATTTTTTTTTTTTTTTAGCAGTCTTAATATTTATTTCGGGTAACTTTCACGTTTAGCAACGTCAGCGGGCAGCGTCAGTGGCCGTCTGCATGGTCAAGCTATGGCGTTGCGGTCGCCGGCCGGCTGGAAGAGGGTCGAAATCTTTAACAAACTTTCTTCAGTAGGCAACGTCGACGTCAGCGTCGGCAGCAACATCATCCAAATTAAACAGTAAAGTCAATAAACTTAAAAAATACAAAAAAAAAAAACAATATTTTTGTATAAAAAAAAAAACGACGCCGGCGCAACTTATACATCTGTATTACATAATAAGCAAAAACCGCCACAACACAAACAACAACAACAACAACGACAACAACGACAACCAAGTCACGTTAAACAGCTGATCGCGCAAACGACTCCAAAAGTTTGTCAACCCCTGTGTCCGAAGTTACAGCCGAAAAAAAGCAGCAAAAACACACGCACACACATATAGCAACAAGACTTATACAAGCAAAAGCTGGCTGCTCAAAGTGAGGGGCCGTAGCAGCTGGGGGAGCAGCTGGCAGTAGAGGAAGCGCCCAAAAAGGTCGTTGATATGAGCTTGTGAGCTCGGCGCACCGGAAGCGTGCCAAAAATATCTAAGCGCCGGGCTAAAAATAGCTGCCGTAGCAGAGTGTATCAAACAACTGGCCAAGCGGCGGTTCATAAAGCTGCTACCGGAGAGGAGAGGCCTCTCCGGCTGGCGGCGTAGGTGAGACGCACTGTTTATTGTTAATCTTTATTAATATAGCATCGTTATCGTTCGTTGATCTCATCAAGCACGCAGTTTAGTTAGCCAAGGAACGGGTACAACAAGCGGAAGCAGCTTAGAACAGCTGACAAACAGCTGTTGCTTGGTTAGAGCAACAAACTGAAGTGTTAGAAAGGGACAGAGGGAGAGCGAGAGAGAGAGACGGGCACAGGTGAGAGCCAAAAAAAAAAGGTTTTAAATAAAACGTTTAAACGTTTTACACTTCGCTTTGATCACGTTTTCTAAAAGTCAATGCGTTGTACGCGGCCGCTGCCGCCGCTGACGTTGGCGCCGACGCTGGCGTCGCCATAAGCTATAAGCCATATGCTACGCATCGTTCCTGGTTGCATATTTGGCATATTGAAAGCGGCCAAGCAGCTGAGCAGCTCGAGCCGTTGAATAGCTGAGCAGCTGAGCGGAGCAGCCGCCGCAGCAATAAACTTCAAAACTCTGCGGTCAACGAACTCAAAAGATGGCTCAAAGCCAAATTACCGCCGCCAGCGCAGTCGCTGCTCACTTTTGCCAATTGGCAGCGTTGTTGGCGACGTTGGCGACGTTGGCGCTACCAACTATTGTTAAGCGGCATAGAAGTCGGGACTGCGCTGAAACTTCTTATGGCATGGAGTATCATCAGCTGGTCAGCTGGCCAAGTTACAGCCGCAGCATGGCCAACACATCAATTAGAAAGCTATGCGCTTCATCACCTACAAATGCCGTCGTCATCATCATCATTGTTGTCGTCATCTTCATTATTATGGATCGCAACTCTCGCTTCACATTTTAGGTAGATCGTTTTTGGAAACTGAAATTTTGAATATGAAAGCCTTCAGCTTTTCATATAGGCCATTCGCATTTCTACCATTAAGCTTGTTCTACAAACAGATAAATGTAAAGTCGTGTACTTTCGAGTTGTTTGAGCACTTTAATTAGGAAGTTTTAATGCATAAATGCATGCTTTTAGAGTGCTCTAAACTAAGTTTTGGACACGCTATGTAGGCCAAGGTATACTTTATATCAGAGGCCTACTTTCGTTCAACGACAGGCAATTTTACAGGCTGTCTAAGTGTGAAAAACTCTTGGCAGAACACTTTTGGTAAGACTTTTTGACACGACAATTAAAAAAAATGTCTAACTGTGGAGTACCCTGTACCCTTTTTCTTTAGAAACACTAAATACGGCAAATGGGAACGAAAGTATCAACTTTTAGGTTTTCATAAGTTCGATATGCCTGTGAACATTTTTCTATTGGGAAGTTCCAATTGACATGTTTTCCTATTGGGAAGTTAGTTATTATTGGGCACAAATTACTTTTATTCTCATAACTCCAGTACAAACATATATCAAAAACACGTTAAAAAATATATGTGTCAATTTTCAAATCAATATGTTGCGGGGTGTGACAGTAATTGAGGTAAATCGATTGCGGCGAAAGGGGGGTTCCATTGAAAAAAGGTGGATGCAGTTTTAATGATTTGGCTTACACGAGTCTCCACACCTCTTATAGTCTCAGACAAACACATTACAACACAGACAGACAGACGGACGGACGGACAGACGAACAGACGAACACACAAACAGACGGACCTATATGGACTCGACTATTGCTCCTGACCATTTTTGCCCATGGAACATATGGTCTGCCACGCCTCCTTCTGCCTCTTACATACATTGCACAAATCTATAATACCCTTTTACACTTTGTGTACAGGGTATAAATACACTGCTTATTTGCGCTGAGCTGCAAAGTAATCGATCGCACTGTCAATATTTTCGATTGCTTTTTTATTCAAATGATATCGTTTGTTTTATTATTGTGTTTGAATGTATTTTGACTGATTTTGGCAAAACTTTAACGTTGTTTGAATGCAACGTCATAACACTCACTCAGAGCTTTGAAATCTTTCTTTGTATATGTTCTCATTCTATACATTTACTGTGTTTAAAAGTAACTTTATATGGTGATTGTAAAAACTTTAGCGTTTACTGTGGCTTAAAGCAAGGTATATTTAACCAGGTACTCTTGCTTCATACTCTCCTGACTGCAAAAGACTGAACAACTTTACGCCAACTAGCTATTCTTACTGTCTGCAATGCAACATTTACTGTGTTTAAAAGTAACTTCATATGTTTATTGGCAACACATTAGCATTTATTGTGGTTTAAGGCAAGGTATATTTAACCAGGTACTCTTGTCTCTCAGATAGCCTTCAAAAAGACACAAAAGACTAAAGATTGCATTTAAACGTACAGAGAGGAGCAAGTGTGTAACATGAGAGCCACTGCTTAAGTATACCTTGGTTTAAAGGAACTTCATATACTTACTAACATGAACTGTAGTTTGGAGTGACTTAATATGCTCACTATAACATGTGATGTGGCTTTCAGTAACTAACTGAGTGAGTTGCCCGATACAACTCCTTCCTTGGTTCTCTGGAAGTGAAAGGGTACAAAAGAAAACACCCATATCCGAAGAGGGCATCAAAGTCACGGCTTGTTGAAAGCTAAAAGTGCTCTACACAGAGTATAGTTGTCCTGAGCTTCGTAAACTATGTTTGCACTTTTGAATTCTGGGTGTTGATTTTAAGTTAGAAAACGTAAGTTTGACTATTTAAACACACAGTTAGTCAATTAAACATGGATTAACGGTGTGCACAGTTAAAACAACATAATTTATGTAAAATAATTACCATTTTTGCAGTTGTGTTAACTGCAGCAACAGTTAATCACTGCAATAATAGAAACGAGCTGAAAGTATAACGCGAGTGTAACAGACCAGTTACTTTTTGCAGTAACAACGTTTATGTTACTGCTCGCACAGTTAAAAAACAGAAAATTTCTACTGTAAAGTTACTGTTGGCGTTGGCTGATTTATCACACGAAACTTATTACTGTTTATGTAGAAAGATCTGCCTCCTTGATACCAGGATAGTGCCGCTTAGACATAAAGTATAAACCCTAACACTTTCAGGGTTCTACTGTTGAACTAACTGTAATGTTTAGCTTAATAAGGACTTAAATTACTGTAGAGAATAAAGTTTTATGCTGCTTTGACATTGAAGTTGCGCGAGAATTGCAGCGTCAAAGCATTTACATTGACCGGTGGCAACTGTAAACAGCTGTTGTTTCTGATTGTAAAAAACAGCTGCCTCTTAAATCAACAGTCTCTGAATTCCTCATGTGGGCTTTTCCATGGTTATGCACGTGACAGTCACACGTACGACACACATGAAGATGAATTTCTACAAAAAATTTGTTTCTTGCTTTGCTTTTCCATAGGCACATTAATGTAAGTGTATGGTAGATATTAGCAAGCAAAGAGTGATGCGTGACGTGACAGAAAATATTAAGTTTCGCAAGGCAACTTAATTCAATATTTCTTTTAGTTTTTCTTATTCAGGCCATAATATTATACGTGACATGACAATTGCCCATTATATCATGGCAACTGAGTTAAGCTGTAAATTCTCAAAAAGCGTAATCAAATTTTAATAATATCAGGTGAAAACGTTTTGCTTTTAATATTTAGGTTTCCGTTCAGAATGGATTAACTGTATATTCGAGCTTATTAGGGAAAAGAACCGATGTGCAATTTAAAAAATTATTTTTATTTTATTTTGCTTACACTAGTCAGTCAATCAATCAGCCGTCAATTCGCGAATTTCTACTCTATAATCGAAATCTCTAAAATAGTGCGTAAAGTATTTTTGGAAATTCCTTAACTTCGTATTAACATTCAAACTTTTGCGGTATTGCCAGCCAGTACTTAACGCTATCATTCTCAGAGATGGGTGAATAAACCTTGTAGAGAACTCTCTACTAGTCGTAGAGCACTTTGTTGCATAGAATCAAATCAAAACGAATCAGCTGGTCGAAAAAACGAAAGCTAAAGTTCAAAAACCTTTAACCAAATGGCGGCTAATTAGTGTCAGCAACGGCCACAACAACAAAGACAACTTCAACGAAGATTCTTGTACAAAAGCAACAATCACCAATAAAGCATTATGTTCGATGAGAAAGTTTTACTGATGTACGGGTTAACGGCGCTAGCATTGGTTGCTTGCTGCCAGATGGAGGCAATCAAGCATAGAGCTGGACGGCAGTGAATGTGCTTGTGAGTGTGAGTGCAAGTAATGAGTGAGTGAGTGGGAATCCTGTGCAGGAAGTTCAAGTTCCGCAACAACTTGGTTGGCAAACAGGAAGTACTTTCAAAATTAGCATTGCGCAAATTGTTGTGGGCATAGCGGGGGGTGCGGGTGTTGCACTTGGGATGAGTACAACCACATGGTGACTAGGATGGTTGAATGGTTGCAGCGGGTGGCAGGTGCGCGATGGCCAACAGAAAAGTCGTTGACTGCAATGCAAAGCTGACTGCTGTCAGCCAATGGGCAACCGCATTTTCAACCATCACTCATACGCACCGGATTCTGTTGCTTGGATTGGCGCGACTTGACTTGGCTGATCTGTAGCTTGCTTGGCAAGAACTGCATTTTGCTTTACACTTGATGGCGCTGCAACAACGTAAGTTTTATTAAAACCTATACAACACGGCCGCAACGACCCGGCTTGGCTCAGCTCTGCTCTGCTCAGTGCTCCGATCTGCTCTGCTCGGCTCGGTTCAGCTTAGTTTAGCTCTGTTTTTACCTGTTTTAAAAGACACTTTTTTAGTTTATTGAACTTTTGTGCTGCATACTTTGAGCCAAGCCAACCCAAGTCGTCAAGTCAAGTCAATTTGAGCTGAACTGAACTCAACAGAGCTGAGCTGAGCTGAGCTGAGCTGAGCTGCGGCTTCACACACGCTCATGCGTTGGCGTCCAGCTCGGCTCTGCTCGGCTCGGCTTGGCTCGGCTTAGCTTGGCTTGGCTTGGCCTGATCAGGTTGGCTTGACTTGGGCTTGGGCTTGGGTTGGCTTGACTTGACTTGGCTTGACTTGGCTAGCTTGGCCAGCTATTGCGCATGCCTCTAGCCTCGTTCGTTGTTCATTCATTTCATAAAAATGGCCTTCAAAACGATAATTCAAGCGCTTAATTTTTATCCACACTCTTTGCAAAGTTTATTCAACTTGTGTGCGTTGTGGGCCCGTAGACCGTAGACGAAGTCAAGCTAAGCCAAGTCAAGTCGATTCAAGTCGACTCAGTTCGACCAGATTTATGGGGTTGCAAGCCATTGGCATGCACTGTGATAAGATTTTCAATTTAAGACGCCTGCGCTTCCTTTTGTTTAATTTTTAATTTTTTTTTTATTTTTTTTTTGCATTTTGTTCATTTCAGTTTCAGGAAACTTTCTGGCATCATTACAGCCGCCTTTTGCATTTTTAATAAAGTCTGAGCTGAAATCCGATAAGCAATGTGGCTGACGGTTGGGGCTCATCCCTAGCGTGCCTTCATTATCACGCAGCTGGCAGAGATTCTCATAAAAATTGTTATGGGCACATGTAGAAAGTGCCACAAAACCACACAATACTCGCAAGGAAATCATAAATCAAATTAGAGTTTGACCTATTTACAAAAAGGCATAACCGTGCGATCCTCTGTAACCATTTATTAAGGTTTCTTTTATTTTATAGCTTCCCAAATTAGGCAAGCTGCGAATTTGATGGCCTTACTTTTCGGCTTTTTGACTTTGTGGCTTTCTTAAGTACCGAAATTTTGCCATAAATTTGGCAATTCGGCAGATCCTAAATCCAGCTTTATTACGTGCAACTTTTTCTTTATAGTACACCAAAATAAACCTATTCTAAACATATATATTGTTGCCATTTGGGCAAAGCTGCGAGATCGACATTTTATTGCGTCTGGTCTGGAAATTTAATGCCAGATATTTTTTTTTGCACCAAAACTTGCAGCTGCAGCGAAAAGCCATCCATAAGCCAACCACAAAAGGCTGCAAATAAAGCAGCTTAACGAAATTTGTTTTTTCTTCTACTTTAAAATTTGACTCGAAAATGCAAAATCTAGGCTTGAAAAGATCGAATCTTTTGTCTGCTTACGGACCAAAGTTTTTAGTATTAAAGTTAACCAAACTCTGAACTGAGCGAATCTATTTTGATCGAGGCTAATGACTAAAATTAGACGGCGTTAAGGCTCAGTTTTTGTTATGACCAACGATTCACAGAACGTGTATTTTAATATAATTACAAGTATATTAATTTCTTTCTTCAAGTTTTGCGAGTGGAAAAAATTCGAAGATTTATTAAAGATTTGTTTACCAAAAAATACCTACAAAAATGAAGAAGAGGCTTGTTTGATAAGTCAGTGACCTCATGTGACCCTTTTCCTGGCATGCAACAATGCCCCTTTTCACTACCATCTGTTTATATAGTACTGTGAATAAGCGTCACTTTCTTGATGTTTCGCAGCCATTGAAATCGTACAAAGTCTAAATTTTCCACGAAATCGGAACAATTCTTATTTTTCAGTAAAAACGCATCATCGTAACTTACCATAGGAAAGGCTTGATAAATCCTTTGAGGACCAACAATCAATGGTAAAGAAGTTGTTAAGGTCGCTTAAAAGTGTTGCGAGATCGCTCAAAACTTGGAATGAAAGTTCGTGACGTGGCTGAGGCATCTAAAGAAAGATGCTACATCACATTTTAAATAAATAACGTATGACCACTTCATTTGAGTATTTGGCGATGTTCTCAGCGAGTTTTTGCGCTGTTTCGTAACCCTGTATCCATCGCAACATACCAGAGAAGTAGGAACATTCAAGACAGTAAATTTCTCGGGCCGAACGTGCACCAAGGAAGGCCAAGGTGCGTCTGTCATCCAAAAAGATCATGGCGGCAAGTTTTTGGTATGCACACGGTGTCATTCCCATCGGTTACTCCGAAAAGGGTGCAACGTTGCACACGAGCATAGCCATCCAGCATATTCTCCAGATTTAGACCCGTGTGACAGTTATACGTTGAAAATGGATCGGGGATAAGATATTTGCGTCGAATATTGAACTTATCACTAAAATAAACGGTTATTATCTGGAAGGAATAAAATGACTGGAAAAGGGCTGGTCTAATTGTATCGAGCTAAAAGAAGATTAAATTTTTTCTTCGTTCAAATAGTCGCCATTTTTTTCACATCTAGGTTAACGGAACCTGCTTTCTGGTAGGACAGGATGAAGCTCCCTGATCCCTGTCTTGACGCACAACCTCCACGTGCTTACCGCTGGTTAGCTGCTAACCTGGTATTAGGGTAGTAAGAACTTTAAATAGGTTGTGTGTAGGGTTTCAAACCCGCATAAAACTTCACTTCAATATATCAGTGTCGTCAAAGAGCTCATAGAGTTCGAAGATCCAAAGAATGGGGCACTCGCCTCTCAAACGCTCCAAGGGTCATCGGCGCCATACAGCAAAACGGGAAGGATAAGCACCTCATAGAGTGTTAGTTTAGAACAAAGTAACATTTAATGGCAAGAGTTATTCGCCGCCTGGTCTCCAGCTGACATCATTCTTCATTGTGACGGCATTACTAAGATATATGAAATCCTTGACAACATCAAAAGTATAGTTTTCAACATCAATCTTTTCAACTTTCCACTCGAAGAAAACGCAGACACACCATGGCCGATTTTTTTTCAAAGAGCCTCAAAGGCAAAAAATTGTAGTACCGTTTTCGAATTATCGCTATTTCCAAGAATTCGAGATTTCGAGGGCTGCGACGTCAGAAAATCTCATATTACTCGGGAACCTTACTGCCGTTTGAATAGCATAGCGATAATTCGAAAACCGTGCCAGAAAACAAAAAACGGTTTGCGGTTACGAAATCAAATCGAATTCATCGAAAATGGTATGTGTTAGACAATGGTTTGTTTTTTGTTTCATAGTGTAATTAGTGGATTGCAACCAGGGCTTGTCACTGACAAATGTCCTTACAAATGTTTGCAAGGACTTGCTTTCATTGACGTGAATAATGGTCATTCGTGCCGAGTGATCTTTGAGTCCTCTAAGTCCTTGGTTGGGTGTGCACGCAGAGTAAACTAGAATTATTTTCCATTGGCATCAGTTCCTTGATAAAGATTTGGTAGAACGGCGTTTTGCTTTCGATTAAGAAATGCTCAAATCTTAAGTAAATGCAACACTGAAGCAAAAGAAACAGTGGCTTCCGAAATATTATGCGCCAAATTTTGAACTAAGTATTAGGGCGTGCCTGAATTGCCTCTAGAATCTCTATTACCGAATTTTTGTGGAGAATATTTTCTGAGCTTATTAATTTAAAAGTCGCTATAAACACGAAATTTCAAAATATATCAAAATACTGGCTAATGTACGGAAGGCCCATAAAAAAAAATACATATACTTCTTTTAGCTGAACAAATTTCTTATCCTTGGAATATGTTAGCCAGTAGAATTAAATTCAAGGAGATAAGTAAAGAAAATCAGTTAACGAAACTCACGTTTTTTGCTGGACAAAATATAATATAAAAAAAAAATTCTTACAGTCGTTATTTAGCGATCTATAGAGGACCGGTAGAGAAAACTTTAGGGAAGGTCTGGAATACTACCAACTATTTTGAATGTAACACCAGCCGTTTTGCAGAATATAAAAACCCTAGTGTCCTCTGCCTTGTCCTCAAGAAGGGTACCCTTACGGTATGCGTAAGGATAGAAACGAACGTATTGTGTGAGAGACTAAAGATCTTTTCAAGTTCTAAGTCCAAATTCTGGAAAAGAACCACGAATATCAAATCGACACCCACCATCTCTTTGTCGATTGAGCAACACATGCAGCTCTGTCAAGCAAGTTAGGAGAGAGCTTGTCTGAGACTTTTGATACCAAGCGATCGCTTCGAGATGAAGATCGATGTCAGCATGGAGATCAAGCGGCAGGATCACTCTTCCCAATAGATGTTCATTGGTTTTAGTAGGAAAATGAGCAGTATGGACCACTTCCGAAACTAGCACTCTATAAGACGCTTATGCTTTCAGTTTGGCTTTATGGCGGTGTAGCATTGGTGATGATGCAGTCTGATGAAGATGCCTTTAGAGTGCTTGAAAGGAAAGATCTGTGATAACAACTACCACATAACGATGAACTCTATGATGAAAGCGAATTACCATCCAGCGGCTACGCTGGCTGGGTCATGTGGTGCGTAATGATGAAGAAGCTAATACTGGAAAGGTCTTCAATGCGGCTGTTGATTGCAGGTATCGTAGGGACAGGTCATGTCTCCGTTAGAGAGCGCACTAACTACTTTTGCTATCACCGATAGGGGAGAGGCGCCTGTAGGGAGTCCCCGCATCAGGCCGTAACCCGGTAACGGCTTATTTTGGCCAGTTAAGAAGAAAAAGGTAACATAAAATAGTGGCAGCTCCTTTAAACTAAGATAAATCAATTGGCAACACATCAAAAACGCAGCCACAGCGAAACAATACATAAAGATTATTTAATTTAATTTTGATTGGAGAAAGTGCAAAGCTGCTGTTTAGTAAAAAAAAAATCACCAAACTTAAAGTGGGCATAAAAATTAAAACAAAAAAAAATACGCTTAATCATTTCAAATTACAAACGCATTCGATGACAAATTATGAATATTGACACCAAGCAACTCCCAAACTCAAACTGAAACGGGGAACAAGACGACAAACAACAGCAAACACTTGGACAGTGTAATCGATCGATCGATCGATGGATCGATTCAACCAGTTTGAATTGAGTTTGAGTTTCTTGATTTAAAAACGAAAATAAATAAAATTAATGACCGCAATGGCAACGAAATGCAAATAAAATAAAAGATTTCTACTTATGCAAAGTAGAAATATTGCCTAAAGAGCCAAACGACAGAGCGACCCTAAAAGCGTGTCACAATATCTGCCCAAAATGCTCATTAAAAAAAAAATCAGCTGCGCGCAGCAGTCTTCAAGCGCCAGTTACATTAATTTTTTATTTTTTTTGCTTTTTTTTAAATTAATTTGGTAGGCATTTTTATTATGCAAAACATGGAAAATACTGAATTTTTAAACACTTTTAAGCATTCATCAATTTGATTTGGATTTGGATTTGGTTTTGGACTTTGTGTGGTAGTTGTGCGTGCGTTGATCTTGTGCAGACCGTGCCCCTGCTTGTGCCACATTCATCAGTGGGAGCTGCAGTACAAGACTCCCCCAACGCCCCTCCCCCATGGCCATGCCCCTGCCCAACCCTTTGGAAGTCGTGTGCAAACGCTCCAAATGATATTCATCCACATTAATTGACTTTTATTTTTTTATTTCTTTGGCAGCTTATTGTTGTCGTTGTGTGCTGTTTGATTTTTTTCTCGTTTCGGTACAAAAGGGCTAAACATTTTTGGTTGGTTTCATTATTGTTAAATTTGTTTTACGTAAGGCCCTTGAACGTGCAGCAGTCGTAAACTTAAAAAGCGGTGAAATTTTTTTTCTACTTTTGTGCTTTTTTTTTGTATTTTATTTAATTTTTTGGTTTTACTTGTAACGACACCAAAAGTCAGTAAGTCAGTCACATAATCGTTGGAGCCAACAGCAAACAGCTAACAGCTGATTGCCATCGATTGTCGTGGTCGCTGTCGTTGTCTTTGTGGCTGAAGCTCTGCTCTTTGGGGGGGAGTTTGGGTTATCCAATCGGCAGGGCCCTGGCGTAATGAACCAAAGTTTAAAAGGTCTTGCATAAAGAGTTCATCACATATGACGATATATATGTATGTACATAACTAATTATATGATATATATAATGTAAAAGTCATTGTACCCTGTCTTATGTACTTAGCTTTCGCTTATGCAATTCTGCGCTTAATTTGAAGTATTTGTTAATCTTTCGCTTGTTGAATCAATGAGTTTTTGGACTTTTGTAAAATACCTCAGCAAAGTGTCTTCAGTGCGTTTTGGTGCCTACATTACCTGCGAAGATTAACTCAATATTTTGTACTTCATACAAATACAAGTGCCAAAATGACAAAATTATAAATGCTACTTGAAAAGAAAAAATAGCAGGAAAATCATGGGGAATCTTACCCAAAATCATAAGATTGCTGTACCTGATGGTAGTAAGACCGATGATCACCTACGGAGCAAACGCCTGGGGAGCAAGACTGAATGTAATCTCAGTCAGAAAAGACCATATGAAGACAAAAAGGCTAGCCTGCGTGAGTGTGACGGGTGCATTTAGCACCTGTCCCACAGCGGTATTGGAGGTGCTAATGGATCTGACATCACTCCATATAGTTATAGAGCTCCAAATAAAAGCAACTCTACTGAGGATGTCTGTGCAAGGTACTGGCAGGGGACACCTAATCGGGGCCCAGGACGCTGACATACTGTGTAAGACAATTCCAATATTCTCGCAACACAGAGATGAAATGGCTACTGAGAACCACTTCAATTTCGACACCATCATAAGCAACAAACGAGCCTGGACAACATTGTAGGAGATACATCCTATGGAAAGGCACACCATAGTTTGCTATACGGAGGAGTCACTGTGCAAAGTAGGCACAGGACTGGGAGAAGCGGGACTGCGGACTAGTCTGTCAGAATCTATGGGCGTTAATACTAGCGTCTTCCCGGCTTACGGTTGTGCCATTGGCCAATGTGCAGATATAAATATAGACAGGAACTATCAGAATAGGGTAATAGCAATACTATCGGACAGTCAGGCCGCCTTTAGAGCGGTTGCAGGAACTAGAATAAACTCCAAGTTGGTTCTAGAAATCCGAGACAAACTGGAACTTCTAGGAAAACGAAACAAAGTTTCACTCAGATGGGTCCCGGGTCACACCAACATTCTCGGAAATGAACTCGCGGATGAACTGGGAAGCGAACACCATGATAGGGTCAGATGTTTTTGAGGCATTGGAAAACATACCATAAAGCAGCTGCTGATAGAAGAGGAAAGAGCAAGACGGGTCATGAACTGGCAGGATACTCCTTGCCTTAAATAGGCCAAACTTCTCCTCGGCTGCAATAACTTGTATAGGTTCAAGAAAATATCACAATTAGGGAAGAATTCTGTTAGGATTCTGACATAAGACTACTTCCTCGACACTGTAGATTGAAGCGACACTTGAACAATCCGGGTATCACCAGCTCCACTGAGTGTGATGCTTTGGCGAGAGGAAGGATGTTCCTTCTGGGGCGATACAGAACCTACAAGAGCCAATGCGGCATATAAATACTTCCTTAACGGGCTTACAAATCCTACCTTATATATGTCCATTAAGTTTTCGTTGCTTTTATCCAAGTTCTGTCAGGCCTAAGGCTGCACTGATAAGGTCTATTCAATTCCTATGCTAAAACTTCCGAAACAGCAAAATCGCAACAGGACCTTATATGCATTACCCTTAACTCAATTGTTATGCGTAGAATTTAAGCGTGAGCATATGAAAGGTTTTCAGTTAGAAGACCTACCAAGAGTTCCCTTCCTGGAGTTACCAGATGATGTGTGTTGTTTTTTATTGCTAAGCATTTTGAACCTAAATTATGAATACTACTACTTCGTTACCCTTGGCTGTGGATCCACTTACATTTTTTAATGCCTTCCGAATCCCACAAATTTATTTTTTTATACAAAACCTGAAGAAGAAGTTTGGAGCGCGTAGCACTGTAACTGTGCCCAAATTCTGTGGGACACTCGATTTCAGGAACACCAAACTAATCATTAAGATGTTTCAGGCACCGGGACAGTTCACGCCCATTGACTTGGACAAGGTTTGGACTGCTACTGACAGCTTATCCTTGCTGGGCTTAGGCATATAAAGGTCAAAGGTATCAATTCCATAGTTGCGTGAGTTGTTGAGACGCGCATTGGCAAACCTAGCCAAGTTGGCGAGTCCTCGAGGCTTTGGATGCCTAACTGCGCTTTAGTATCCCTTGTGTTTCTTTAATATGTCTCGTAAGGTATTGTGTTGGTTCCCAAGTTGGAGGTACTGTGTATCGACGGCTTCCCCAGCACAGGCGTAGCAATGATTACAATGGATTATGCCATTACAGCTGGCTGTGATGTGGCGTCCATTAGTAAAGATTCACTTAAAGCTAAACCTAAGCTGTTCAAATAGTCGCACATCTTCAGGCGTCTTTTACTTTTATATCCGTGGACTTGCCTGTAGCACTTAACGCCTTCATGTATACACCTTCAAAGCGAAGTGGTAAGCTCATGTGGTTACTCGCTTCAACATACATCAAGCAATGTCGTGACATCAACGAACGTCTTTACGAAGTGAAAGAATTTACCGTGTTCGGTTTGGAAGAGCGTGAGATATTGCTGCGTTTATACTAGACATTACTTACATTGTTTTACATTCATTGCTATTTAAACAAGAATTCGCAACTGTCTTTACCACTTCTAGGGTCAGTGCCAAGAACCCCCAATGGCAGCTCTACCAAGCAATGGTCACGCCATGTGATCATGTGATGACACTAATAGCAATATGTTCATAGTATTTTTTGAATATGCAAATGGATTGGAATTGCAGGAAAACTTCTAGTATTAGTATTGCAATACTGAATACATATTAGTAATAAGAACATATGTCGTAATTAGCGGTTTCTTTATTTAAGATATAAGGCAATGAGGCAGAATATCGATACAGAGTCGAAGAGTTAGTTCTCCAACTATTTTGTACTATTACGAAAAATATAGAAAATGCTCGGGTTCAGGTCAACGCGCCTCCAACTGTGCCACATAGAACCAGGATTATTTGCTGCTTGATGTGTGATATATTGTATATTGATAGTCCCGTTGTATTTTTTTAAAACAAAATATAACATTAACAAAACTGGCATATCGATTATGCGCTTCTTACTTTGCAGCCGCCATCTCGTTTGCTGCAGCAATTTCCTTTTCTATAATACTCTTCTGGTTGAGCATATCAGCTTCCAAGAAGACTTTGCGCTCAAATTGATTGGTTATCTTCAATATCAAGCGACCCATTTGACGCTTATGGATTTGCTGCATCTCTTGCTCACTGGGCAAGCGATCCCTTTGTTTCTTCAAGGTCAACTGTAGCTCTTCCTCGGCAAAAGCTTCAGCCAATGCATCCTCCATAGCTTCCTTCTTTTCATGCAACTTCTTCAAAGCACCATCCACCTCGGACCACTCACGGTGCTTGGCCTCATAGGCTGTAACTTTATTCTTAAGCTCCTGACTCATGGGCAGGCCAGGAGTGAGCATACGGCTGAACCGCTGAAACATGGTTCCACAACAGTATTCGTATTTATTTGTGAAAATATATTTTAGTTTATCGGAGCAATTTTGGTGTAGAGCAAAAGCAATATATATTATATATACTTATCGAAAGCTTTAATTAAACTATCTGGCATGTTTTCAAATGCTTACTGAGTTCTAAGAAATTTCTTTTAGCACTTTATTTTTTGTTGTGTATAAGTTGAAAACGCTTTACACTATGAATCACACAAAGCGATTTACAGCCAAAACCCGACTTTTTTAAGGAGTGTCAAGCAACACAAAGATGCGTTAGGTGTGGGGTTTATGTATTTGGTTTGTAATCTTACTAATCTGTATGGAAATGTATGCAAGGTGAAACATAAAAAGGATCCACAAGCCAGGACCAAGCTGCCCCAGCCCATTTCACCACGCACTGCAAAATATTTCTGCCACATTGACGAATGGTTAATTTGCTGAAAATCGGTTTAAATTGATATCTGGTTGAAAGCGATTTCTTGCACGTCCCAAATTATATTCATTCTAAAACATTCATACGGTTTGATACAACAAATTCATCGTAAAAACCGTGGACTCTGCTTAGTTATTCCAGCCCATTGGCTCCTGGTCAGGTATTTTGCCTATGGCCAGGATCCAAGGGATTGTATATTAAGGTTAAGAACGGCAAACTAAGGCTGCCAAAGCTTTCTCGGTTTTCTCCGGTTTGTTCAGAGACTTCTTATTTGACCCGCTAAAAAGATTTATATTTCAAAAAATAGTTTCAAACAATTCCGCATCTGCATATTCAGTTTACTGGCTTCTAACGATCAACTGCGAGCAGGTACTTTGAAATCAAAAGTTACAACCTTTCAAAATTTTCGGGAAAAAAAAGAAAGAAACAAGCCACTATGTGTATTTGACAAGCCCAAAATGCACGCCAAGGCTTTTAGAGCTACAGTATATGACGAATTTGTGTTAAACCTGGGTTTTGGTGGAACAGCTTCTAATCGCTACTAATCTGGCAATAGCCAGGGATATACCTGTTCCTACGCTTACCAAGTTGACACATAACCTCCACTTCGTCCCAACTGTCACTTTGTATTAGGGAAGTGAGTTGTCGTGCGCAGCAAATCCCTCCCAGGCTTTAACAGGGTTGTGCATAGGATTTGGCACCCAGCGTCCCATTCCCATGATAGATCTCCGTTGGAAGCACAAGGTGTAGAGCGCAGTAACTAACTTTGGTATCGCCGATAGGAGACGGCAACCGCAAGGCACGGGCCATAAAACTGTAACAAGATTTTACCTGATAAGTTGCTGTGGTATGGTGTTCAAAAAAGACGAAAGACGTGGGTATTAAAGGTATTATAGATTTACGCAATATATATACAATAGGAAGAGCATTAATGGAAGCGAAACTCCTTTGTGAAAACGATTCCGGTTGGTTTTAAATATTGTTCTTTAAAGTACCAAAGTGTATTGAATGTTTGCATATGTATGCATGTGTGCACAGCGAAAACGCGTGAAAGTCTGCCGATTTTAATGGTTAAAAAAAAATAAATAAAGAAGAAGTTTAAAATATAAAAAAAGTGCAATAAAAAAGTTGAGCGCATAAAAAGCATGCAGTAAATAAATAAATGTTTACAATTTCACTGTGCAAAAGGCCTAGCCAGACCGCAAAAAATGTTGGAACTCATGTTTGCCGGCAAGCTGGCAACTTTTATCAATTGGACTTTTTACAAGTATATCCAAAAGTCGGTCAAAATGTTTGCGCACAGTGTACGGCAAATATTTAAACTGCGCAGCGTGAGAGCGCGTAATTTGAGTGCTCCGCCGCCAGACAGGTAAACACACAGCCAAAGAGCTCCAGTCAAAGTGCCAGGCAGTCGAATAGTCCGACAATCGGACAGTCGGACAGTCAGACGTCGAGCAGCCAGGCCGCGTGATAAGCAACCAGCAGTGCAATCAACCACTTCATGGAGTAAACCAAAGCGTTCCGAGTTCCAAGTTGTTCAAGTAGCGCGGATGTGTACAAAACGTGCAAGTCCACGTGATTCGTTCGTTTCGTCAGATTGCCATCTGTTACGGTTTGATTTGAGCCATAAATCTTGAAGTTGAGCTGTGAGAAAAAATCGTCGCACTCAATGATATCATAAAAATTGCGCATTTTGCTAATCACTAGCTTGATGCGAATACCAAGGCCCTTGGCATAGAGTCATATGCTTTTATGTGAATCTTTTCTGAAATTTCAGTAATAGAACACTGTCTGTTAGTGAGCATATTTGAGTCTTCCGCATATGCAGTAATGCGAAAAAACACGATTTGGAACATTTTTAAAATACAAATGTAAAAAATCACACATATAGCTCTGTCGAGCTTTTGGTATAACAGCGACATCCTTCTACGGGTAGCACAAAGCAACTTTACAATCTTCATCTACGCATAGACTTTGCGCATCGATTGATGATATTATCACTTCCAAGATTTAGACGTTCATACGGACAGACATCATTATATGAATACTCGAATCAATGATAATCATTTCTGAAATTTGCATTGTGAAGCTTAGTATTTTTTAGCGTAAAAATACTTAATTGACACACATCATCTCTTTGTCGATTATAAAGCAGCATTTGATAGCCCGTTGAGGGATCGCACTATCTTAGTTCGGCATTCATGCAAAGTTGCACATTTAAACATAAACATTTTCCTATTCGGAAGTTCCAATTCATATGTTTTCCTATTGTTGAAGTTGGTTATTATGGGGCAAAAATTACTTTTATGCGTATAACTCCAGTTTGGGCCATTAACGTTGAATTTTGAAACATATATAAAAAACACGTTTAAAAATATATGTTGCAGTTTTAAAATCAATATGTTGCGGGTTATGACGCAGTCTGATGAAAATACCCTTCCTAGCGAAAAGTACTCCGTATGATCTTTGGCTCTTTACGCGTTGGCAACGACTGAAACGACATCCTCTGAAACGACGAACTCTCGAGCGAATTAAAATCGCTGGCTAGGTCATGTTGTGCGTATTGTTCTTAAAAACTGCACATTGGAGAAACGTAAGAAGGTTAATTATGCATGGTATAAGCCCATTTGCTTGCCAGAACATTTCGGACAATTAGGAAAAACCAACGGCCAAAAACGGATCATTCTTCGTCAATGCAATGCGAGCTATCACACATAGGCTTTTTGCACCCAAAACGTCGATTTAATGGGTCAACTGTTACGACGGTCTGTCCTGATTTGGCAGCCAATGATTCCATTCCAAGAAAAAACTGCGATGTTAACGTTTTTCCAATGCAATTCAAATGTCCATTATTTTGTCATGCAAATTATAACCTATTTCGCCAATAACTTAGCTTTTTCAAAGAAAAACTTAAAATTTCATAATTTATACCCTGTTCACAAAGTGTTAAAGGGTATTATAGACTTGTGCAATGTATCTAACAGGCAGAAGGAGGCGTGGCAGACCATATGTTCAATGGGCAAAAATAGTCAGGAGCAATAGTCGAGTCGATATAGACAAGTCCGTGTTGTCGCACCGTTCTCGAAGACTGTAAGAGCTAGAGCAAAAAATTGTTTACCAAAAGATGCGCACATATAATTTTAGATCTTCCTTCGTTAGGGACAGGGTTATCATGCTTATGTCAGCAAACACTTTTTCAATATGTTTGAAAAAACTTTACTATAAAAAAT
Organism: Chymomyza caudatula; assembly: GCA_035041775.1. Lineage (NCBI taxonomy): Eukaryota > Metazoa > Arthropoda > Insecta > Diptera > Drosophilidae > Chymomyza > Chymomyza caudatula. The sequence goes on from JAWNKW010000148.1 coordinate 1,454,969, forward strand.
GTACTATCGAAAGTTTGCTTTTTTTGTAGGCAAAGTTTGCAAATAGTCTAAAAGTGACTCTGACACATTGATTTAGCGCAGGGATAGGCATCGGCAGCAGAGACGTCAGCAAAAGCTGATATGCTTCTATAGCATTTGTCAATGTATTGAGTTCATCCATATGCATATGAGTGATGGCGGCTCGCCGGAGTGTAGCTCACAAATTAACATCAATTTGCTACAAATTGGTTGGAATTGGAAAATCGAAACCAGAATGCGATGTCTGTCCTATAGATACAGCAAACAAGGCGTGACTCGTTCGCAGACTGCACCTGTCACTACTAAGAAGGGTGCCACCCCTTCCGGCTCCCAGTATTGCTGTCACCAGGTTGGGCATTTGCAGAAAGAAGTTGGTTAGTTAACAACAACAACTAGGAATCCTTCCATTCCAACAATCAGAAGAACGCCTAAAAGCAGATACCAAGAGATGGGCGGGAAAATGCTTGTGACTAAGCATAACCTAAGACCAGCCAATTTGTTTCTTGGTGGGCATTATGTAAAATTTCAGATGAAAGCAATTTTAAGCTGTTTTTGATATGAGAGCATTTTATTGAAATTATATAATCTGGGTCTATTTATTGGTTTTGTAAACGTTTATGCTCGATTTTCTAATCTCTTGATTAAAAGTATCGTGCTATTTGTTATACGAAGTGATGATGACCAGCAAAGTTGAACACTCTTAAGTCTTCTTTAAACAATGCTATATCCTTAGCTTCATTTATCTTGAAATGAATATAGCTTCATAAATACATATAGCTTCATAAAGCATAGTGAAATCGGGTAGTGGATGTACAGAATGCGCTGAGGTTGTGAAGGGATAACTTCCTGACGTCCCCAATCATTAATGACGGCATATGTATCCCACCGCCTAGCCAAGACGAAGTCAGGGTCACAACCAAGCGGCACAAAACCGATAAAGCTGCTGACCCAGATGACCTGCCTGCAGAGTGGTACAGGACTAGCGCCAATGAGTTCATAAGATGCATGCACCAGCCCTTTGGCAGAATATAACTATGTCCTTTGCCCTGTCTTCAAAAAGGTTGACTTCATGTAAGGATCTATCGCGCGTTTTATGTGAGAGACTAAAGTGTGTCTTTAGGCCTAGTAATTTCAACAGTACCTAGAGATTCACACTACGCCAAATCTTGGATAAGATTCACAAATACCAAATCGACTCCACGACTCTCTTTGTCGATTATGAAATAGCTTGATAGCTCGTTGAGGGATCACGTATATGCCGCACTTTCTGAGTTTGGTATCCCTGCAAAGCTGATGCAACTCTGCACATTGTCGTTTAGTTTCGTCAATGCAGGAAAGAACTTCTCTGAACCTTTTGATAGAGATTCAGACAAAATGGTGCCCTCTCTTACTTTGGGAAAGGTCAAAGTAGATCGGAACACAACAACACTGAACCAATTGCTCGCATACGCAGATGATATTGATATCATTGGCGAGCAGTTACCGGAGCCTTTTCGGTTATTGCAAGAGATTGTACACTTTTTTTCAGGGTATAACTATGCTTTTGATGTTGTCAAGGATTTCATCTACCACAAGGAAAAACGATAATAACATGAAGATCAAGTTACAAATATTTTTGCCAATAGATGTTACTTTTGTCTCAGTAGGCAAATGAGAAGTAAATACCACTCGCGCCTCACGTAACTAACACTCAACTAGACGCCCATCCTTCTCGTTTTCTGGTGTTGATGCTGTCTGATGAAAATGCCTTTGGAGTGTTTGAGCGGAAGTACTCCGTAGGGTCTATGGCAACGACTACCGCATACGAAGATAGACGGATGAACGACGAAATCCTTAGCCTCTATTACGACATTGACATAGTCAAGCAAATTAACATCCAGCGTCTCCGCTGGCAAGGCCATATTGTGCTTATGAATGTAGGAGCTGCTCCATGAAATGTCATCAATACGGTTGTTAAAGGAATGCGACGAAGGAATGGAATATCTCCGTTTGGAAAACATGGTAAAGAAGACACTAACTACCTTTCGTTTAACCAATTGTTTCACCGCCGCTTTTTATATGGTGGGTTCCAAATCCTACGCACAACCCTTTTAAGGCCTGGTCAACTTAGTCGCCTCATACGACAAGCTTGGACCTGTTGAGGTGGTATTCAACATGCACAAGCTAAGGTGAACAATAACGGGAAGTAAGGTGCAGGGGTGTCAGTTTGTCTTCCGTCTCCTTGCAGCTGGTTGTGCGTTTCAGGAAGTCTTTGCTTTGCCAGTACAGTGGTGGGTCCCTCTGTCCGTCCGATGGTGGTGTACGTGTACTTAGCCACAAGCCCTAATTAATAACCTAAAGTTATTGGCCTTCTAACTGGTGTTTTTTTTTAAGGCATTTTCCATTTATTCCAAAGGATCATATGCCACATTTTTAAAGGAAGCTATTGAATTAAATTTGTATAATTTTAGACAATAAATAAATTTGTATTTTTATCAAAGCTCAAAAAAGGGCACGACCACAAGCAACAACAACACAACTACAAAAAATAATGACGATTGCGGAGAAAGTCTCGCTGCTGTGGCCAGCCAGACAGACAGACAGACAGACAGACTGACAGGCAGTTAGACAGTCAAACTGGCAGACAGAGAGACAGAGAGGCTGCCAGTCCGCCAGCCGTGCGTGCGGTCTATGGACGGGCAGACCAAAGACCAAGCAACCAGCTGAGAGCTGAGCTGAGCTGAGAACTGAGCTGAGTTGTGAAAAGTTCAATAAACTTAGCAGTTTGCCAAAAAAAAAAAAGTACACACACACACACACATATATACGAGCAGAGAGTCACCAACTTTAACCAGCCCCAAAAGCGTCTTTAAAGCGATTTTTATGCGGCTGCGTTGCGTCGCTGCTGCTGCTGCTGCTGCTGCTGCTGCTGCTGCGGCGGCGCTAGTCAACACCAAGCAACGTGCAACGTTTGTGAAAGCCATCGCCATCGCCATCAAATTGTAAGTGCGTTTGCATTGCGACGACGCGCGGCGACGCGGTGACGTCTCTGCAAACGTGGCCAGCTGGCAGACCGCAGCCAGGGAATTTGCGCGGCACGCAACCGCAACAGAGATGCAAAGAGAAAGAGTGTGTGCGTGTGTATGGAAGAGAGCGAGCGAGAGAGAGAGAGAGAGAGATAGAGAAAGAGAGCTTTCTTGGGGGCCGCTGTTGGCGCTGCGCTGCCAACAACATTAACAACAACATTGCTGCTGGCGTCTGCGTCAGCGTCAGCGTCTGCGCGACAGCGTTCGTTGACTTAACGCACTACTAACTCAGTGCCACAGTCACCGACTTTTGAAATGTGTGTTGTAAACATTCACACACACACGCAGACACGCATTCACACACACACGCACACATCAGTCGTTGTATGCTGTAAATGTGTGTGTGCGAGTAAGTGAGTGTGTTTCATTTTTCACCATTATTTATGCTAATGATCATATTCACGTTGTTGCTTTGGCTTTGCCTCTAAGTACACACACACACACACACGCACACACACACACACACACACACAGCATCAGTGTCATTCACACATCAAACATTTTGTACAATATGTTGAATTTTGTCATTTAGAGCACATACATTTATCTATTAATTACACTGAACAACAAGAACAACAAGATTATTATCACTTAATTATTGTTGCCTTTCTTATCAGTGGAAATTGCTATGTCAACCACTTTCATTATTAACTGCATATGTGTGTGTGTGTGCGTGTGTGTGTGTGTGTGTGTGTGTGTGTGCTTATATGCTTCATCTCGGACACGATTCATTATCAAGCAAGTGTCGGCCAAACATGCTAAGCAACAACTGCAACAACCAACACAACAGCAACAACAATTGCTGTCAGCAAACAATTCGAAATTCGAACACACGGATGCGCATGCAAATGCAGTTTGTTGTTACTGCAGTTGTTGTAGTTGTTGTAGTTGTTGATATAACTGTGCATATGTTGTTGCTGTTGTTGTTGTAGTTGTAGGTATTGTCGCCGCCGCTTACGGAAGAAGGCATGCCAACAGCAGCAGCAGCAGCAGCCAAATTGTTGGCATGGAAGTGAAAGCATCTCCGAAAGTTGTTAAATATGAATATGCTCACACACATTTGTGTATCTGTGTGTGTGTGTGTGTGCTTGGCTTTTTTTTTTTGTAACGCTACTTGTGCTAAAAAGTCTGAGGATTTCAATATTTTTAAATGACTCTAGAGCAAATTGCAAAGTTATCTTAGAAGAATATTATTATTCATTGCAATATGTGCACGAAAACTTCCAAAATCTATCGTTTACAGATCCAATGTGTCCTAGCAAAAGTATTTTACGAAACTGACAACTCATACATATGTATGTTACTCTTTCTTGTGAAAATCTATAACAATTCCTAAAGTTCTTTATTAAACACTTACATAAATTCAGGAATATTATTGAAATTTTATATACTACTAGCTAACCGATTTGCTCCCCGTATCCCTTTCGAAGAAGAGCCCAATTCGCTTCCCGTTCCCCTTCCTCTTCCCCCTTCTCATCCTTATTATGCGCTGCTGTTGATTTCGAAATCACGGAAAGTGTTTTTTCAGAAGTCGCCCCCAAAACTGCGCTTAGCGTTTTTAGTGGCTCTTTCTTGATTTCTATTTTAATGCGTTGTCTCTCATTTATTCTTCTCCCCTGAAAGTTTTGAGCTCGTTCTACAGCAGTTTTTGCAGCACGCATCGCGATTTGCAAGATCTTAAATACATTGAAAACGTTTTTGCGGTGTTAAATTTTCCCGAACCACTATCCCGTCGACCGGCTCTAATGCTCTAATTTAACTAATCAAAGTTGTGAATTGCAATGACATTAAACTGGTAGCTTATCATATAAGTATAAATAATATATATATTTATTAAGTCACTTAAGAATATTGCTAATCTTGTCCACCTACCGGACACAAACGAAAACGAATATATGGTCCAAATATGAAGACAAATGGGTCGGTGGTTCTCGAGTTTTAGAAACCCATACCCCGCACGAACGGGATAGATACAAAACGATACTCTAGAGGGGGAATCCTCTCTTACTATCATTGTCAGAGTCTCTACTGTGAATCCTCTTTAGAACTCCTGCCTGGCAGGAAAAGTACCCGATGCTGCTGCATATGACCGCTCGGTCCATTCAATGTGAAGTTTATCAGACATTAATAAAACAAACCACAATATTTTTCGCCATTTTTATTAAAACTTTTTGGGAGTGCTGCATACGAGGAGTTCGAAGTTCCCGTCACATTTCGTTTTCAAGACTTGCACTTGTTTCTCAGTTTGCTAATTTCTTTGTAATTGTTGCCACAATGAAAAGAGAATAAAACTTTTTTATTTTGGTTTTTTTTTTGGTGTTTTTTTAACTGTATGTCCTCCCAACGTACCGAAATTCACTCTCATTGATAGATATCACCTTTAATACTAAAGAAAAACAACCGAATAATTTCATTCCAATATAATGTGAAATGAAAACAACATTTTCCATCATGTGAAGCTTGGCAGATGTGAACCATCGAAATTAATGTTACTTGATAGAAGTTACAGTTAGAAAAACTTTCTCTTTTTTAAAGTAATAAACCAGAATTCCAGTTCTGTTTCTTATTAATCCAACCAGGTTTGATCAAAATCTGTCTACTATATCACATATGTAGCTATCAGGCGAATAATCGCAACATTTGCGATTTCGCCTTTATAACTTTGAATCACTGTATCACTCTCGCTGCGTCTTAAAATAACGAATAACTTTATGACTCGGCAGCCCGTGACGCCAACTAGCAGGAGTCCACACTAGCGCCATTTCAAGCTCATTGAAGTGCTACAATCACGGCATGTACTCGGCAGACGAGTTGAAAACAAAATTGGTGCCAAAAAATAAATTCGATTAAACCAAACATTTCAGTCAGTCCTACACTCAAAACCACATAAAATTGCTTTCAAAAAACCATGAGACACACTGTTTTTTTTAATTTTCTTGTTAAGAACGACTAGAAAATCATAAAAAGCATAATGTGAATTCTGTGTAATTTCATATCTCATGTGTATTAATGTTGCAAGTTTCAAACTTATAGGGAGTACAATTTATAAAATGCTTTTTAAAGAGTAGCTTAAGCTTGCTTTCCAACCGATTTGCACCATGACAGACCGAAAAAAAACATGAGGAGAAATTTTGCGCATAGCTGCTGGTTCCTTGCTCTCTCCATCTCTCTCTCTCTTTGGACCATAGTATGTCCGTTTATATTGGCCAAATAAACAGCAAACCAATTTAAACCGCTAAAAGCAAATAAAAATTTTGGTTCAAAAAGGGAACAGGGCCCGCATAATGCCAATAATTCTGCAAAATGTTTCAAAAACAAAAAATATGTATGCTCCATTTTGTGGCGCATTGCATTCATTGCCAGCTCCTGAGATTCAAACCTTTCCATTTGCATATGCCCGCACATGCATAGCAATATGGCTGCAGTAAGCAACGGTTAACTTGGCCAGCAACTGCAATGAAGTTGGCAGCCAAAAAAGCCAACTACAGGCAACACTCCGTTGGCAATAACTGTCCAACAACTCTGGTAATAGCCCCCAAAAAAACCAAATATAAATAAAGTAAGCTCTTTATAGCGAACGGAATAATCGGCATTGCAACACTGTCGATAACCCTACTTACGTAATCTATAGCAGTCGTTTAACAAAGTGAAGTTGAGTGCAATTTCAAATGTTTATTTCACTATTAATAGATATTTTAATACAAGTGTAACTCGAAAATTGATCAAGTCTGCTTTTTTTTGCAAAATTTCGATGGCTTATCAAGTTATCGATAAATAAATTCTAAATGATAGACGTATTCCACTACCGCGTTCCAAGATATTCAAGGTCAAATATACTGAAAATCGTTCTTTTGTAAATACACTATTGCTAGTGCTCGTCTGTGACTATATTTTCTACAATCAACTCTTCTTGAGATAGAGCTTCTGTACCGCACACAACGATTTATGATTTATGGGACACATCCGGTAAAGCAAATATCAGCAAGTTCATACAAGAAGAAGCATCTTAAACTTTACATGGTAGAGTTCCGCAATGCAGTCCTACTTCAAGATACTTAGACGCCAATGGTACTCGCCAAATACTGCTACAAGCACACACATCGCCTATGCTGTCAGCAGAACCACCTCGTCCTTAAGCTGCTTGACAAGAGTCTCGAACAAAGAAGGCTGAAAGGACTTTACACTCTGGGCCCTTCGTAAATACTTCAACTAGTATTGTAGTTGTGGCTGATAGTAACGAAATAGTGTTGAAAACCAAAATGTTGTTGGTTAAAAGACTGTTTCGTGCAAGTGCTGCATCTGGCTTACCTCACACTGCCAAGAAGCAATACTAAGGACTCACTAGGTCTATGTGCAACTGTCACATGTTGCTTAACCACCATAAACTTACTAAACAGATGCACTAAACTAAGAAAAACTAGAAGCAAAACCGACTTGCTTAAAAATATATGTTGTGTCATGAGACACAACCATAGCTTTCGCATTTGACAAGTTTTGACTTCGATCTCACTTTTAGCTTAGTACACAATTTGACAATACGTATTCTAAGCGGGTCTCCGAAGTTCCATTTAAATGTTGATCTTCAAGTTTATAGCAATTATTGATGGAATTTTCACTAAGTTTGCTTCATTTTTTCAGCAGAAATCAGTAGCAGGCAGCGGGCGCAGTAGCAACCCGGAAGAGCGCCCATCAAGGAAAGGAAGAAGCATGAACTTCTGCATTAGCGTGCCTTAAATGCAAGATCTAACATGCGAATTGTGTATAAATCAAGCTTAAAAGATAGCATAACTCTGAAATGAGTTCCTTATTTGATTAAACAAACTCTTGTTGTTATTGCGAAAACAAACAACTGATGCACATAGTACATCCTGAAAGTAAAAGTGTGCAGCTTTAGAGCATCAAGCAATTAGAGCACTAATCACACACACACACACAAACACGCATACCAAAGTGGCGTTTGTTTAGTATTTTAAGCTTTGGTATTTTTTTTTTTTCATTTTTGCCAATTTGCCAGCGATCCGGTCCAAAACGAAGCTGCAACTCTGAAAGACGCCAACACGCTGTTTGTAGTTGATGTTGTTGTCAAGTTTGCAGCAGCATATTGTTTTTTTTTTCAATGGTATGTATTTTTTTTTTTGTTCGAATTTGAATATAAGTAGGTGAAATGTCATTGAACGCGCAACAAGCCAGTCAACCATAGCCGAGAGCGAGCGACAGCAGCCGCAGCAGGCAGCGGCGGCAGGCAGCAGTAGCAGCTGAACACAGCTGGAATTGTGGTCAGACGTCGTGGCAGCAACCAAATCATCGGCAACAACAACAAAAGTTAAGACAAAGCCTGTGGCAGGATCTTTGAAAAACTAGCACATCCTGCAGTTTAGGTAACTGCTCAGCGACTGCATTCACTGCTGCGGTCGCTGCTATGCTCGCTGCCGACAGCAACGTCAGCTTCAGCTTCAGCTTCAACTTCAGCTACTGCTGCGCTCGCACTGAGTTCAATGCACTTGATTTGGCATACATTTGGCATTTTGTGTTATCAAACATGCACACACACACACACACACACATACACAGCTTAACTGAATATGTGAGCAATTATGTTCGTGCTCAGTCGCAACTCTGGCTGACTCTCTGGCTGCTGGCCGAAGTTGCAGCCGCAGTCGCAGTCGCAGTCGGTATTGCTCTTGCTGCTCCCCAGATGCTAGCATCAATGGCCAAAATATAAATAAATAAATAAATAACTATATAAGCATTACTGGCTTTTTATATATTTATATACAGAGAGAGTAAAAAAGAGAGAGAGGGAGCGAGAGAGTAGCGTAAATTTTGCAAATACTTTGATCGAAATATGCTTTTGACAACAAACGCCACTAATGCTGCGCTGGCGCACACGTCTTATCAAGGTGACGGCGCACTGACGAATGCCAGGGTAATCACAATGCAGTCAAGTGATAAGAAGCTAAGCCGAACTCAAACATTTCACACGGCGCGCGCTTCAAACATGTTCGAGCGGTTTTGACTGAGTGAAAAGCATATCAAAGACGCTCAATGAGCACAAACGCAGGTGCTTCGAGAGCGTAGCGAACGGATGCTCTGCCAGCAAGAGCAGCAATAAGCTTGTAAGAGAGCGTTCAAGTGAATGAGCGTTGCAAGCAAACAGCTGATCAAAAGAGCATAAATATTTTTTTGAGCATTTCACCTTTGTAACGTTGCGTATGCGCAATGTACTAGCTGGCAAGTGGCAAGATTTTGCTTTGTTTTTGTTGTTTTGGTTTTATGACTTGCCACTGAAAGTGGCACAGGAAAATGCCAGAGGAAGCTGCAGCGCTTCAATGTCAAGCCAAAGGCAACAACAACAACAACGTTTCGTTTTATGATTTGGAACAGCGATAGGCCGTAAATGGGGGGGGCGTGGGGTCGGTGGGTAGAGGAAACACAACGCTCTAAGAAAAAAAGAAAATTCCGCCATATGCAAAACTAATGGAGAGTTTCACTGAGGCAACAACAGACGTTGGCGCTGATGCTGCAGCGTCTAACGCGGCAGCCAAAGGCGGATGTGCAACTAACTACATGCAACAACTATTGCTGCTTTTGTTGTTGTTGCAATTTATGCATGCAAAGTTCATTAACATTTCTTGGCTGTTTTGCAGCTTCACTGCTGCTTCTGCTGCCTTGCTTAGCTTTGTTGCCAAGAGTTTTGGCAACCGGCAAAGGGGGCAGTGGCAGGCACAAGTGGCAAGTAGCAGCTGCCGCTCGATGGCGTGGAAATTCAAAATGTTCTGCTTTCGCTCTGCGTCATTTCAGCTCTAATAATATCTGTCTGACTGTGTTAGTGTGAGTCTGTGTGTGTGTGTGTGTGTTTGTACAAGAATCATTTTTAAATTGCTGATATTATATTTTCTGTAGGAGTAGAAAGTTGGTAATCAATCAATTGCAAGATAACTTTCGCTGTGCTTGCAAATTGATTGAACGCAACATGTTGAAGTTTTTCCTTTGCTTTCTGCTGCTTGCTTCTAGCAAGTTCGTTGCTTAAGTCTTTCGTTTGCCATATGCAAAAAGAAAATTGAAACTGCCAATCCAACTCGATTAGCAGCAGTGAAAACAAAATGTTTCACTTAATCTTTTCAAAGTTCTGTATGACAATTATAACAGTTCTTGTTAAAAGATTGTTGAACTAATTGCTTTAACTTTACGAAATATTACCTTTTGAGCAAGAACATAATCAACGAAAGACTTGTTGTTGTATGCAGTCACATTAAGTTCTTCTTCTTCTTAACTGAGCATAACAACCCGTTACCGGATTACGTCCTGATACATTCTTTTATTGGAATTGTGGTTTTACGTGATGGGTCCCAAACCCTACGCACAACCCTTTTAAGGCCTGGGGTAGCTCAACTGGTCTCGAAAGAACCCAATTTCATTAACTAAGTTAGTCGCCTCATACGACAAGCTTTGACATGCTGAGGTGGTATTCTCTAACCCGGTCACCACACAGGGGTTCTGCCAGGCATAATTTATGAAAGACTGAAGCCATTTATAGGCCAATTAATTTGTCTTCACCCACCGCACAAAGCTCCCCTCCCCATAAAAGATGTTATGAGGCGCCTGGCCGTGTGCCCTACATCTAATGTAATGTAAATTATAGCTTGTTTTTTATTTTGGATGATTTTAAAATCTGTGCAATGGAATCGTAACTGTGTACAGAAGAGCAAGACTTCGTTGGGAATATATGACTCTGAAAGTAAACAATGCCAAAGGAGCTGTTCATAAATGATTTCCAAAAACTTGACGTCACAGTCAAAACATTAATAAAATCTGAAAAAATCTTTATATTTTCATGCAAGCTATACTTTTATACTAATATTATTATTATAATTCGAAAGTTACTCTGTCTGTATGTGTGTCTGTTCCTTTTTCACGGCCAAACCGGCGAACCAATTGTTTTGCATTTTGGAGAGTCTTATTTTAGTGGACAAAGCGTAAAACTACAAAAGATTACATAAAATCTCAAATCCTATTTCTTTTTCCCCCAAAAATATGTTCACAGACACAGGGAACGCTTACTAATGTTAACGGGAAGAGTACCTGGAAGGCAAGGGAGCGAAGCGAGAAGGGGGCGGAGTGGAACATAAGTCGTTGCTGCATCTTACAGCTTTTGGAATGGGGATAAGGAAGAGGGAGAGGAAAAGGAAGAGAAGGAGGAGAAGGGGACGGAGCAAGAGGAATATGACCTACCTTGAGAGGGACGAGAGTGTTGTGAGCGAAGCGAGAAGAGAGCAAAATGCACCATAATAATTATAGCTCTTCGAATGAGGATGAGGAAGAGCAAAAGGGAGAGGACGAACAAGAGGGAGAGGAAGAGGAAGAGAAAGAGGAAATGGAACAGGAAGAGGAAAAAGAAAAAAAAAGAAGGGGAAGAGGAGGGGGAACGGAATCGGAAAAAGGAATATGATGTACCTCGAGAGGGCCAATGGGATTGGCGAGCGGAGCGATATCTCTATTTTAGGGAAATTTATTCTTGAATTAGGAAAATAAAACAAAAATTGCATCACAATTTCTTTTGTGGTTTTCAAAATTTTGTGCTAACTTTTTATGTAACAAAGCAATACTTCAGGGCTGTTTGATAAGTCAGTGACTTTTTGAATTTCCCACATAGTAACTTTAAGTGCAACACTGCTTTTGTCAACAGCCATGTCTCAATAGAGTAGTTTCAAATTTGGAGCAAATTGCGTTCAGACAACCTCGTGAAAAGGATGGATGAAATATGGATCAAACACAACAACCGGAAACTAAAGCTTCGGTATGACAGGCCGATAATTGCGTCGATCAGAAACATTTTTCTTGTCTTCTTCATACATTTTTATTCGTTTCGGCAGACATCAGAAAAATTTGGGACGGTCAGACGCGATTTTTGTTTATCGGCACCGACTAACCGTAGCTTAAGGTAAAGCCAAAGTAGTGGTAGTGCACCAAAGTCGGCCAACAAATTCATGACGACTTTTTTTTTTGTGCACACACGTGTCATATATATTGATTACAAAGAAAGGAGCAAATGATAAACAGCTCTTAGCTCACAGATTCTATTTGAATTCAAGCAATACCGACCGCGTTGGACAGAAATAAAAAAGAGATCTTTCGCCATGACCATGTGAACGTATTTTGATCGTTGGCCGAAAGAGTTCAACGACCAAGCTTCTTCGCTTTAATCAATACATAAAAAGCCTTTTCTTCGAAATCGAAAATTATAAAATGTCCTTCTCTAATCATTCGATCATATTTCTACAAAAACAGATTCTTGTTCTTATCGGTTCTTTTTATCTTTTAGCCAAGTTAGACTTTCTGTTCCTTGTAGAGCTACTCGCCACTTTCGTTTGTTACACCTGCTAGTTTGTCCATCTAAATTTGTTTTAACTGATCCCTTCTTCGTCTTTCTGTTAGTAATCTACTATATCTTTTTCTATCTTGGCTTTTTTAAATTGTACTCTACTTGATCGTTCAAACGGAGTAATAGCCTGCCCCTTAGTTGCCTTTCTATAGGAATAACATCTATTGGCAAGGGTACTTTCCCCCTTGATATCCATGCTGACATCGCTCCTCATTGTGAATGTAGTGCCAAGATACACAAAAATCTGAACAACATCAAAATTATATTTTTCAACATCAATGTGAGCGTCGTCTCTTTATACTCAAAGAACACATATACGACCAATCGTATCAAAATTCTCTGCGTGTTCGAGCAACTGGACACTTTTATAGTTCAATATTCGGTCTTTTGCAATACATTCTTCATCACAAAGCTGAAGAGATCGCAGGAAATGGTATGCCCTTGTCTGAAGCCTCGCTCGGTATCAAAAGGTTCGGAGAGGTTCTTTCCTGCCTTGATGAAGTTGCATGTGTTGCTCAAAATACATTGTGCAAAATCACACCAACTTTGCAGGGATACCGAACTCTAAGAGACTTATGCGCGATCCCTCAACGGGCTATCAAATGCTGATGCTGATGGTTGGATGGTAATCGATTTGGTATTCGTGGTTTTTTTCAAGGAATTGGCGCAGTGTGCATATCTGGCTTAGTAGGCCGCCACTCTTAAAAAACTCTGCAGGCAGGTCATCTATGCCAGCAGTTTTATTTTTATTTGCGCCTGACTTCGTCATAGCTAGTCGGCGGTATGTCCACGCCGTCATCTATGATTGGGGACGTCCGGAAGTTAGCTCCATAAGCAGCATTATATCCACCATCGCCCGATAATAAGGCGGAGAAGCGTTTTTTTCACAACTTCAGTGCACCCTGTTCATTAATTACTGCATCTCTACAGATACTATTTTATCGCCACTGCAGCATCATTACTGCTTCTGCACATTTCGATCTCCTTTTACTCACGATTTTTCTCCTCACGTTTTTTTACATCTGAAAATGCGTCTTTCCATCTTCCTTATCTCCCGATAGTGGTCTCGCACAGATAGCGTAGCAGTCGACTGCATGGTCCTTCTCAAGGTGGTGTTCATCCCTGCTGTGGCTTCCCGACAATGCTGATCTTACCATTGTACCTCAGCAGTGGGCGTTGGTAGCCAATTACCGAAGTCTTTTGGCGCTATCAGGTTCTGAGGGATGTTGTGATAAGCGGAGAAGGTTTCGGCAGTCTGTTGTGATTGCACCTTTGTGATGTCCAGCTTTTGCTGTGCGCTACAAGGTAAAGGTCAGAATTGTTGTTGACCCCTCTGAACGTACATAAGTATCCAGTACACTGGTTTCATGCCTTCTATCCATCACAAAATGATCAATCTGGTTGTGTAACTTTGTGGCTGTTACTCTGATAGTACAGAGAACTATGATTCGCGACTCGGCGAATTTAATTAGCGTTAGACCGTTTTTCGAGAAGACCGTGCAATTTCAAGGTCATGGGCTGGGTAGCGGTCATAGACAAACTCAAGTCTAACGTAGAAGACATCTTTGGTCGCATCGTTCTTGTCATGGCGAGCTCGCAAATCAGGCTGGTGTTAAAGATTTTCACCTTTATTTCAAAACTCTATATGAGCTGGTTCTTCGAATGAGAGAGCTTGTGTGTGCATGATAATCATCTTACTGTTGCAACTGGGGCACATATCCATACGACAATGTCTATTAATAGAAAATTAAAGCAAACATTGAGTTATACTATTTTTGTGGCCTTGCCACATATGGTTGCATATACTATGAGTATATTTTATGTACTTTCGCCAAATGAGTAAACATAAATTTCACCAATTAAACTATAATTAATTGACGATAGAAATTTCTTGGAAAAAGTCTATCAACCAACTAGCAGCAACTAGCCAAGTGACTAGTAACCGAAACAAATGTCGCTAAAGCAGCAAAAACAAAAACAAATGGGAAGCAATGCACAAAGTCGGAAAAGCCAGCACACACAGAAAAACAACAAAAACCACCAATAAATATGGGTAAAAATTGCAGCACTCTAAAAGAAAAACCAAAACCAAAACAAAAACTAACCGACAACAAAAAAAAATCACATGAAAATTCATTGCAGTCACTCATTCATGGCGCCGCTGCCGACGTCGCGTCGTCATCATGGTCGCCGTTTGCCACTAGTGACACACTGACTCCATACTGAATGCAGCAACTGTTGCATGCAAGTTGTTAGTAGTGTTGCTGCTGTGGCTGCAACTTCGGTTTGTTGTTGCAAATTCGTGACCATGAACGTGAAAAATCAGCAAAGTGAAAAATAATTGATTCCGGAAGGAAACTGCCACAACAGGTTTTGGGATCTGTTGCATCTCTTCGTTGCACTGCTGCTTCTTCTTCGGTTTTTGTTTGTTTTATATTGTTGCTTTGTAACATTTATAGTGTTAGTTTAATTGGTTTTGTTGCATTTAGCATTTAGTGGCGTAACAAGTAAGTAAGCAAGTGAAATGCCAAATGAACATCCATAATTTGCTTTCCTAACAAGAGAAATTTTCACATTTCACATTTTGTCACATATGTTTGTTAGGTCATTTTTGTTGTAAATGTTGCTGCAAAATGCGCCAAATTGCAAACAAACAGTACTTAAACTATATAACTTTTAACACATAGCTCACGCTCCTTGCGTACTGTCGCGGAGATCGTCCTTGGTTTACAATCAGGAGTGGCTCGAAGTAACTCCAGTGAAGAACGCCGTCTATAGATGGAGAAAGAGAAGTCACCTTTCGAGCCAGAGGAGCTCATAATGTGCAGAAGCAAGCATGAAGTTAGGAGCAGCGGTGAGCGGGTTAGAGAATACCACCTCAGCAGGTCAAAGCTTGTCGTATGAGGACTTCTTCCTGTTACCTCTCTTCCATAGATATAGCTATTTTGACACATCGCTGACGTTGAAACACTTTTTTAAGTGTGGCAGTGATTTTAAAATACTATGAAGAAAAATGCCATCACAGCCTTGGATAAGCATAGCACAAACATAGCCGCCATCAAGGAGATTGGATAGAGAGGGCAGGGCCGCTGCGTTATAGCAGACTACGCCATTTACTAGCGGACATTTTAATAACTTCGGTCTGCTAAAAGAAGGTATAGCGCACCTTAACTGTTGGGAGTTTAAATAGGTAGTAGCTTCGGTTATGCAAACTTTACTAGGAGCCAATCTGTTGGCAGTGGTTATCGGAAAAGCTCACAGAACTTATCTTTCTTTGGCTAGGCCTGTGCTCCCTCAGGGAGTTTCATTGTGGCTGTGTTTTATACTCAAAGGTAGGCAGTGTCTTTACACGGAGAACCGATGCTCCTAAACAAGCGGAAGTGGACACAAATAACAACAGAGGATTTGGTTAGTCATCGTGCCAAACCAAGGTTGCAGTCAGGTTGCCCAAATCAACTTCTTGATTTGTTGGAGCTTTTGTCGTTATTCAAAAAATTATAGGTACACAGAGAAAATAAACAGTTGGTAACCAACTCAGGCTTTTCCGCACGTTTATCAAAACAACCGAAATTAGCTAGGAGAAATATAAACAACAACAAAATTTAAAAAGAAAATTCGTAAATTATTGAAGACATGCCCAACACGATAGAATAGCATTTAATAAATAACACTACATCGACAACGACAAGGCACGGACAAAAAAACATCTCCGAATCGCCGGAAGAGTTGTCAGAGTGCTTAAATCGTCGAAAAACATAAAATTCGGGATTTTAGTTTTTTGGCCAATCCCAATACTTTTTTGCGGATAAGTAAAATAATTTCGAAAATTATTTACTCTCATTATTCCTCTGGCGACCCAACTACAGCTAATAGAGTTCACAAATTCAATAGGAAATCCGTTGAAAACATGGTCAACACGATAGAAAATATTTAGCTTGGTAAAGTGGAAAGTTATTGGAAAAACAAACTTTTTTAAATTATTTACTCTTATTGTTCCTCTGGCGGCCCAACTATAGCGACTAGAGTGATCAAATTCAATAGGAAAGAAATTGAAGACATTCCCAACAAAAAAACATCGCTAAATCGCCGGAGAAATTGTCAGAGTATTTAAACCGTCGAAAAACATAAAATTAGAGATTTTAGTTTTTTGGCCAATCTCAATACTTTTTTGCGGAAAAGTAAAAATTTCATGCAGGCAGTCGGGACGGTGCCCGACTGTGGAATACCCTGTACCCTTTTTCTTTAAAAACACTAAATACGGTAAAATGGAAACGAAAGTATCCACTTTTATGTCTCTTTTCATAAGATCGATATTTCTATAAACTTTCACATGTTTTCCAAATGGGAAAACGGCCTTATTACAGTTGAAATTTGAAATATAGCATATAACTACGACGCAAACCTGACACGGATAATTTTTTTCTTTATTTAAATAACGTCTTTAACCCAAATATGCCCATACGTTACTGTACCTGAAAACCCCAATTTTATTTGCATATTCTTTCTAAATATAAAGAAAATGAGACACTTGCACACTTCAGCAGAAAATTTTGTATCAAGAAGTAGGGTTTTGAAACCGTATTACTAACGGCTGGGAACTTATGCTATGAACCGAACTGAATTAGGTATTTTAGTATGATATGAAATAAAAAAACCATTACTTTTTTGATGGCAAAATGCACACTTGGTTTTCTTTTCCTGCAGCATCATTAGATGGTGAATCGGTCGTCGCCCATATGGCCTTATGAGGTGTTTAGGCGGCCCTCTTCATAAGCCGCTGATTTCCGATTGGTACTGAGCAATGTTGGAGCAGTGTTGCCCCTGAAGCTCAGCTGATCAATCTTTTGGCCTTCTTCATGGTGGAGATGCCATGTATTCTGAAGCGCCATGGCGATGCAGTGCATCAAAAATGGAATGTATTAACAACGATAACTCTTATTGAGATTCTGTAGATCTGAGCGATCGACTCCTCCAATGTTTCTATTATAGAGGTAAAATCATCCTCCAATATTGAGGGTATTGCAGAAATCATAGCTCGTCGAATAAAATTGAACAAATTAATACCAATAGATAGTCATTTTCCCAATTCACCCCACAAAAAAACCAATTAATGATAATACAAAAAACTATTTAAACTAATAGACAGAAACTTAAAAACACATATTTCTTATTAACTTTTGATACACAAAAGTATTATGTTATTAGAAATTATTTATTTTATAAGCTCATATTTGAATGTATACACTGAAATTGTCCATTTCTCAGAATTCACAATTTTCAAATTTCGCGACCAAACATGTCGTCTGCACAAAAGAAAATAAACTTTTTATGAATATTTCTTTATCTCTGGTGAATGCAAAAATGCTTCAGTTTCATCAGTGAGCAAACATTTGCGCAAATGATTGATCATAGAACTGGTATTCTACATATAAATAAAAAATTAAAAAATTGAGCTAAATGGAGCATTTCGACCACTCTGCGTCGTTTGCAATTGAATGCGATGCAGAACTGCATGTAAATATGTTTATATATATATACAAACAAATAAAAAATTATACATTGTGTATAATAGTTTTCGATCGATGTTACTGAAACAGTTGAAATGTTAGCAAGCTGTTAAAGCAACCCTGCATGTACAGAAAAGTACACTTACCAACACTGTACAACACAGATGTCAAGCTTTGCTGGCAATTAGAAGTGGAGGCGTGCGTCGTGCATAATTTTATAATACACCGAAAATCGACATAATTTTTGGATAATTATTATTTTGTGTCATTGCCAAAGTGCCGTGTACTCAGTAACTTTGCGATTATATTATACATTGGAAACAGTACATCGTTTAGTTAGTAAAAGGACGCACTTTGCAAATTCTATAGAAGTTCTCGAACGTTGGCGTCCCGCATACACACACACTTATCGTAGTTCGAGCCAATAGCCCAGGTATGTATTCTCTTCTGGTTAATGTTGCTAATAATTTTAGGTGCAGAGAAAAAAAAAACTTGTGACGAAATAAGTTAAAATTATAATAAGTTAATATATAAATAATGTGAGTAGTTGCATTTCTGCCCAATAGCTATTTTCCTTGCATACATATGTATATATGTACGTAAGTATGCATGCGTATGTAGTGTAGTGTGTGTGTACCGTACTAACTACCCAGCGGACCAAAAACTCGCATATGACATCGCATACGAGTGATGTGCCAAGGCACATCGTTGGCGAGCCTTTGGCGATATCTCTTTGGACTTGTTAGAAATATCACAAACGTTATTTCTTGCAAGCCTTTTAAGAGTTTTATTCCCATATTGTTGCCAACAAAATGCTCTTTGCTTTTTATATAATGTTACTTTGTAATGTAAATCATTATGGCCGCCACTTTGCTCCTGAACGGTACCAGCTGGGAACCTTGTAATAGAATTAGATATGGCTGAAAATACATAAAACAAAAAGTAATGAAATATTTATTATGTATAAGTAGGTCAAATTTTTATTTATGTGGTATAAAGGTTATTAAAATCCTTGGATCATCGTGTAGTCAAGAACACTCCTTAGCTTGATAACAATGGTGGAAACATAGCAGCTTTGGTACCTACCACGGGAGTAGAGTAACTAAATAAACGAGGTTGAAGGCAATGAAAAGTTGTAAGCACATACACTGGGAAAAATTTAAATTCAATAGATTTAAGGAGCAAGGACGACATTGAATAAGAAGAACATTTTTACATCGACAGCAAACATCAGAACACTGATAGGCAGTATAGTGACAGTGTTTTTATTACGATTAATACCATATATTTTACGATTTGCTTTTGTCACAACTTTTTTTACCCCGAATATGTCATCATATTCATACGACATCTATTTCATTTCAGTTTCATCATCTCGATCAAAACAAAATCATGGATGAAATCATTTGCTTATCTGATGGTACAGATGGTGTGGAAACGCCAACCCCGCCAAGGCGGCCAAAGATTCGGACCAGGGTAACGGCTCGAATGTCCACTGGTGGCAGACGAGTCCGAAAAAGATTGGTTTTCGATTCGCCCGGATGTATAACGAAGCGAAGCACATCAAAGGTAAGTAAGCAGTGTTGTTTTTGTTCTTGGATTTTCTTACACTTACATTATGAACTGCAGAAAGTGGACAATTTAAGCGCCATCAACGTTCAGCTGGCCCGACGCACTTGGGAGGAGCAAAAATTGTCTGAATCAGACGGTGCCATTGAGGAGTTCACGGATATGTCTCTTCGTGATCAAAACCAAGACTTAGATGATCGCACTTCATCATTGGTTTTCAAGGTCAAGGAGGAACAGGATTGAATATGTCGATTTATTTTTAACCAAAATACGTTGTACAACTTTTCTTTCAATTAATATACACAAGACTTAATGTAACTATTGATTCTATTTATTTCGCCATACTTTTATGTATTGCAATGTTTGTTGAACAAAACTGAGCTTATATGGACAAGACGTGATGACACATAATGCAACGAACACCATTGCCGTCTGTAATTAGAGTGCTTTTTCTAGTGGGTCTATTTAAATAGCCGGTAACCTTGCACAAACTTTGGTCCAAATTGTTAGTAAATGGATTTAGGTTCCTTAAATGCTCTGCTGTGGTTTCATTACGTATTCCGTATTTAGACTTCGATTACGAGCCTTAGTTGGTCTTTAGGATTACTCTTATCTTTTGGACTGCGACTTCTTTGCCATTTGTTTTTCTTAATTTTCTTTTATATTCAATAAGTTTTCTCAGCTGTAGGGGAAGAAAATATTGTCTGGTTTGGTGTTCGCTTGATTGTGGAGTAAAGAGAAATCCGGCTTCAGGTGTAGCATTTGTGAACATTTCAACTGCAAACAATTAAAACATAGACTAATTGAAAGCTGCATTTTCCACTCAAAATGAACTAAATTATCTGTTTATAATAAACACTAGTCTACAAAATCATAAAGATATGTGCTGCCTGCCATTTCTCACTATGATTGTCCTATGCAGCACGAATATCTGCATAAATATATGTAAAAATTTGAATTTTTCTACATAGAATTGACTCCTAATCGAAATAAACAAGAAAATCCATGTATAAATAGTAAAATAATGAACTTTATGGAGGATTTACGCTTTTTCAACCTTAATAATTAATTAATTAATTAAAACATAAAAAGATATACATTATTAGCCGTGACATTCTAGCTCCATGATCCTCATTTGTTAGTGAAGACGTTTTCCTCACTAACGTTGCCCACATCTTCCAGGTGATATGGGGGTATGTAAATTTTCAATGACATGTAAACTTTAGCAGGACACATAAATACCAAATTGAAATAATTCGTTTTTATTTATGGCAATGAACTAGAAATTCCAGGCTGCAGTTAGAACAGGTGGCAAAATTGCTTGCTTTAAATTTGGTATCTGGATTCGGAAATATGATAATACGATAGGCGACAATAACCGTAAGAGGGTGCTAATTCTAGAACAGATAATTATGAAAACATAATGGAACACAAGTGCCTTAAGATCTACACCAGCGCTATAAGAGCTGGCAGATTGCTTTATCAAGCTAAAATAATATGAACTCACAGGTCCTGCTCATTGCCACATCCTGGACAGAAACAATTGTGTATATGAAGCAACCGATTTTCTACAGCCGAACTTGCAAAGCTTTGAATTGTGGGCTAAGGGCTGGAACATAGGCATAAATGCTCTGCACTGGGGTCTTCTTGCCGGACTCAAGCACTTGAATATCCCAGCAGCTACAAGTACTTTGGTGTACACTTGGACAGGCGTCACAGGCTGCCTTCAAATCCAAATTTGCATGCTCTGATGGTTCCTAACAATCAAAAAGCTATACCTACAAAACAAGGTGACCATCTACAAGTCGTGCATACTATATATATATATATAAGTACAGTAATACTGTTCCCAGCTTGCCCATAGTACAAGTATTTTATTTCCTTGATATTATGTATGAATACAAGATATCGCTCCTAATCGGAACATAGTTTCTGTTTCTTGAGTGGAATTAGTTTTACGGTTGGGTCACTAGCCCAACGCAATCCACTAAGGATTAGTAGAAAAAAGGTAACTAAAAATAATGTGTGCTGTCACTTAATGGTGGCTACCAAAAAGTTATCCAGGGGATACCACGCAAAAGCTGGAAGCTGTCAGCCGCTTCAGCTATTCAACAAAGGAATCGATCCTGGCCATACCCAAGTGTACGGCAATCAGAAAGCTTTCTGTGAATAACCCTATCCCCCAGTACAAGTATAATAAATACCTATTATATCATACAAAAGGTAGATTCCTATTAATGTACATTGTACATATTAGCAGTTATTATACTATGTACTAGTTGGCCGGCGCTTTAAATTTCGCTGCTCTGCTTCAGTGTTTACATTGGATCCTAGATATATACTTACATATAAAATGTATCGAAAATATGTATTTAGAATAGCAACTAAATATTCCATTGTAATCATGTTCACATAGATCTATAAAACATTATTATCTATATATATAGATTTGTATATGTACATACATATACGGAAATCGTAACTAGTCATTAGTTTTCAGTCTTCAGTTGAACACTACATATGATAAATAAGTAACTATCGATTTATTTGGAATTGGATTTCAAGCTTGGAGAATTATTCCGTAAGCAAATTATTCCCTAAGCTATTCTTTATTACACCGGTATCCTTGTTGACGAAACTTATGACCAATCAAATCAGATGAAGCTAGCGATGGATAAATCCAAAGCCAACGACGACTTGGATAAACACGGATTCAGAGCTTTCAACAAAAAGGAGAAGCACCCTAATGACGGGGACCAATCCAAACCTTACAGTATCAACAAAGAAAACGAGTCCCCGAAAATCTTTCAAGACAAATGAACAAGAGGTTTATTTAATTTTAAATAAGTTATATTCAGAGTAATAAACATATTCTGTTGAATGATAAAGTATATAGATGCTATTAGTAACTTCTTTCTGGTATTACAGATACAATTGAGAGGTAAGTATATAAGAGTGCACTTCGTGCCCAAGATGACCTCCTTATTGAACAACAAAAAAGTTTTATTCTTGTCAATGATTAAACTTTAAAACTCTTTATATTCTAGTTATGCTAATTGTTCGCTAATAATACTACTGAATGCAAAAGGTTGAGTAGCTATAGTCCTAGCTATGGTCCTCGCCTCTTAAAAGCTCGAGATGTTTCGAGCCAAATCGCTAAAACCTTTAAAATTGAGATGGATATTTGACAGACACAGGAATGAAACGAATCCTGAAGTTCGAAGTAATGAAGACAACTTCATGTGACATGGATCTTTCATAGAGACTTACTTAAAACAAAATTTTATTAAAAGTATCTCTTGGAGCTGTTCACGCTTGATCCATATTATTTGGACAAATTGGTTTATTAATATAAAAAACTGTAGTTTTATACAAAACTATTTGCTGCAATATATTGAAATCTTATACATCTCCCATTTCTCCTTCTTGAATGGCAAGGCCGATCCGTTATAGGGTTACGGCCTGGTATAGGACACTCTTCCAGGTGCCTCAGCTTCGTGCGTGCCTTCTCAATATATCAAAGGTAGTGAGTGCACTCTCTTTCTAACGGAGACACGGCCTACTCCTTCGTCGCCTTCCTTATAGGTTCCAGTTCCAGCTGCTCCTTCAATGGAGGTTCCAGAGAACTGTACTTTGTGTATTTCCCATCATTTGATTTTTATAAAATCTATTATCTCTCAAAGAGACTTGTTGTTCTCGCATAGTTATATTGAGCGTAAGTTCTCTCGCCTGCAATTCTGTGTGACTTGCTTCGTATTGCTTGGTAATCTCGCATCGTGTAACAAGCGCCTTAAATCACAAATATTCTTGGAGCACGCCGGGGACATCACCACAGCACCAAACTATGATCGTTGCCTGCAGCTACTGAGCAGCAGGCAGGAGCCCTCTGCTGCTTCCTGTTAACCTATTGACTGAATACACTGTCTATTTATGGAGCTCATTCTCGATCCGCCCACTAAGACGATAAATAAGACGTGTTAAGATGCCAAGTTGGTTTCTCACACTTCTGTTGAATGCGTCAAAAGGAGTACGTCGGTCAGACTCTGGATAATGAAGCTGAATAGGAGTCGGAATCGAATATTGATGCAGTTGCGACTGTAGAGCCGCTATTTCTAGTAAGAAGAAATAAGTGGTATTTATTTAATATAAATGTATGCATAAGTAAAAAAAATATATATTTTTGAACACAAACCTATTTATTATGGATCTCTTTGACCTAGTTCTACGCAAGTGCCGAGAGCAACGGCCGGTGGTACACTTTCCTATGACTGCTCGTCTTTCCACCGGTTGGTTTTAGCTTCATGTGTCTTCTGATCACCCGTACTAGCGCCAAGATCTTTGGCAGCACTGCGTCGGACACGGCACCGGAAACTGCACAGGGCACCATAATGATTGGTTAGCACACCAGCGCACACATTGCTAGACTTAACTGCACGCCGGGTGGCAGTGTCCATGCCAATGTTCAATAGTCATTACGCTTCCATATGCGACATTGTTGTGCCATGGAGACTTATGACAATGCTGCGGAGCTGGAGCCGCTCTCCTAGCATCAGCATCAGCAACATCAACAACATTGTTACAACGGTTAGTGAAAGACTTTCAAATTCGAAATCGATTGTACACTTCCTTCACGCTTTATTGCTCCCTTGGGTATCCTGGGATTTTATTGTCTTTTTTAATTGCGGCCTTGTGTGCCAATGATGTGCTATGATATAAAATGTCAAATTGAAAAGTTGACCAACGTATCGACATGAGCTGCAATTGGTAGTCGTCTGACTGTCATTCCACTTATGTATATAAAGTATAATCGGATACAGGAACAAGTTGCACTAGTTCAATACTGCCGCAATGCGTATGCATTGACTGGCTCTAATTGTTGCCCACAAAGCTACATCTCTAGTGTTGTCCAATTTAAGTGGCAAACGTGATGTGTGTTCCCTGCTATCAAACAGCAGCCCAAAAAGTACGAACACATCCACTAAACCACCAGGGCGTTACCATTTACACGGGTTGGCAGGCACGAAATGAGTGAAACGTTCTCATCAATTGTCATCCTCACAGTAGTTTGTGCCAGACCCAAACAGACCAAAACTAGAAAGACTCAAGCGTTGCCCAGCCGAGTGCGTTGATATTAAGGATGTTTGGTAGTTATAACAATGTCAAGCAGCGCAGTTCCATGCGAGTTTTTAAGTGACTTATCAGCCATGAACTCCAGCAACAAGTTTTATAATGTCCATGTACATAAGTGTCAAAGCAGCAGTCAAAGAGACGAAGTGGGTCGTACCGTCAATCCAAGTAGCTCTTCGCGTGTGGCATACAAACATATGTATGTATATACTCTGTGTGCATAGATGTGGAATTGCTACAATCCGCTGGAATCTGCACCTGCCAAATAAGATGCCCTCAATGAGCTAAATGCAAGGTTTCCAAAATAACTAGCATCAGTTTAGCTTGTGACTATGTGTATGTCCTCTTGTCGAAATGTACCTGAAACAAAACAATTCCATCAATGAATTGAATTCCAGGTGTCATAAGGGCTTACCAAAGAACTCCAATCGCATGTGTCACCTTCAGATTAACGTAACTTTACCACGAATAGAAGGGGATTTGTTTTTCACTGCGTGCAACAGCCCTTCGTTTCATTTAACTCTTCCAAATAATTTTCAGATTTTCCGCTTGCAAATTTATGGCCGAAATAAGCAGCAGTTTCAACAAGGGCTGTAGATCCTACTCATAGCTCCCTTCTGGTGGTTCGACATCTGGAAACTAAGATTTTATTAATAAAATTATACATATGTATGTACATATGTTTATCTACACAAAGTTCGTAATAATCCGTACGTCGAAGGCAATACGTTATTTGCGCAGATTGAACACTATTAATATAGTTCCAAAATAGTAATTTAATTATAAATAGCTAAATACAAATGCGTTTAAAATTCAAGCCATTTACTATGCGCCATGAACAGCTGACTGCGATTGCCGGAATGTACACAGTTTTTACCGTTGCTTTTTTCTGAAATATTACCAACACTAGTGCCGTAACAACACTTAACAGACTGTGTTGTATAACAAAATCGATCGCTTTTGTCAGCATCAATTATAGAGCATCTTAATTTGAAATGAAATTTATAAGAAATTGACTCTTTTTGCTATGTTGCATGAATTTATTAATCGATAGTAACTAATTTTACATATGTAGGGTTAAATTGAAGACTGGAAAGGATTGACCAGTTACGGTTTTTGTAAATTTAAAACATATGTATAAACGTTCGCAATGGATACATATATACACACGATTTTATGTATAGATCCATGTGCACATGATTACAAGGAATATTTACCCTGCAGGAAAGTATACTAGTTCGGAACCAGTTTTCAAAGAAAAAAAAAGGATGAATTTATGGCCCATTGCTGGTATTTTTGTTCTAATTCAACACAGAGCTGTCATAAGAACTGATTGCGAGTGGTATGGAACTCGTAAATGGGCAATGGCAACCTAACAGTTGGGGGTGTATTTGCAATATGAAACCATACTAGTACAAAACCATTTTTATTTATCAATCTACAACCTACACTATATTATTTGTCGGGTGTACTTCGTTTTTTTTATTTTGTCGCACAGTGTTATTTGAGTCTTATTCAACGGAATGCTTTGCTAAAAAACACAGTCTTTGAAGGACGTATTGCTAAGAGTCCGAGTAGCCATTAGCCCTTGCACGTATTACTTTGTTTATATGTCAACAGATCGGCAAGGTTCCCAGTTCGCTATCTTTTGTCCGCCCCGAAATTTTTAATAAAAAATATTTTATACATTTAATAAGAAATTTATTATCTATATATACTCCAAAACGCGTAGACCGAATTTTCACACAGGGGGAAGGTTTTTCTGAAGTTTTGAAAAATTCCAATAGATGACGCCAAAGATATCGACAAAAACAATTTTCAATATAAAACATACCAAATGTGTTTCTACTTATATAGTAGGCAAGCATTAACTTTGACTAGGTAAAGAATTCTTTTGAATTGAGGTACAACAGCTTACAACAAGCTCTTAAAGCAAACCTGCATGTACAGAAAAAGTACACTTACCAACACTGTACAACACAGATGTCAAGCTTTGCAGGCAATTAAAAGTGGAGTCGTGCATAATTGTACAGTACATCGCAAATCGACATAATTTTTGGATAATTATTATTTTGTGTCATTGCCAAAGTGCCGTGTACTCAGTAACTTTGCGATTATATTATACATTGGAAACAGTACATCGTTTAGTTAGTAAAAGGACGCACTTTGCAAATTCTATAGAATTTCTCGAACGTTGGCGTCCCGCATACACACACACTTATCGTAGTTCGAGCCAATAGCCCAGGTATGTATTCTCTTCTGGTTAATGTTGCTAATAATTTTAGGTGCAGAGAAAAAAAAACTTGTGACGAAATAAGTTAAAATTATAATAAGTAAATATATAAATAATGTGAGTAGTTGCATTTCTGCCCAATAGCTATTTTCCTTGCATACATATGTATATATGTACGTAAGTATGCATGCGTATGTAGTGTAGTGTGTGTGTACCGTACTAACTACCCAGCGGACCAAAAACTCGCATATGACATCGCATACGAGTGATGTGCCAAGGCACATCGTTGGCGAGCCTTTGGCGATATCTCTTTGGACTTGTTAGAAATATCACAAACGTTGTTTCTTGCAAGCCTTTTAAGAGTTTCATTCCCATATTGTTGCCAACAAAATGTTCTTTGCTTTTTATATAATGTTACTTTGTAATGTAAATCATTATGGCCGCCACTTTGCTCCTGAACGGTACCAGCTGGGAACCTTGTAATAGAATTAGATATGTCTGAAAATACATAAAACAAAAAGTAATGAAATATTTATTATGTATAAGTAGGTCAAATTTTTATTTATGTGGTATAAAGGTTATTAAAATCCTTGGATCATCGTGTAGTCAAGAACACTCCTTAGCTTGATAACAATGGTGGAAACATAGCAGCTTTGGTACCTACCACGGGAGTAGAGTAACTAAATAAACGAGGTTGAAGGCAATGAAAAGTTGTAAGCACATACACTGGGAAAGATTTAAATTCAAGTGATTTAAGTAGTACCAATTTTAAAAGGACGAGATTGAATGAGAAGAACACTTTTACATCGACAGCAAACATCAGAAGACTGATAGAAAGTGTAGAAAACAAGGGCACTAGGTGACTTCCTTGCGGGAATCGTGACGATACATAAGCTGTTAGGGAAATAGCGGACCTAAGGATAACCTTTTGTGTCCTGCCATTAAAGAATGAAGCTACCTCTATAAGAAACTTTGACGGAAAACCCAAAAGTACAAGCTTCATAATAAGATGTTTATGGTCTACAGCATCGAAAGCCTTGCTTGAAGTCAGTATATATGCCAGCAGCTTGGAGTTTAAGGACGGTAACTTCATCATGCCATGCTGATAAGAAAGTTCAGCGCTTTACAGAGATTAATCAGGTTGGAGACTAAAATCTTTTCTAACAATTCAGCAATTTTAATTTGCTATAAATACTGTCTCATGAATAATCAGTGAATTTAGTGAATAAATATTTATTCAACAATTAACTTAACTGTTTCACGATAAAAGATAAATCTTTATCTTACAGTTGCAGTAAATGAAAGCTTAAGGCACAGTTTTAACTTTGATGCAAAAACATGCATATTCTTATTTTCTCACTTTTGTGTCAACTAGAATCCCTCGTACATATGTATGTATATATAAAGGTATATGCATCATATCGAATGACTAATCCAAATTAATGACAACAAAAAGGCAGAGCGTCAACGAACAAGCAAAGTCAACTACTAATCTAAGCATGCTCTTCTTTTCGCTCTCGCTGCTCAACAAAATATTGCACTTTTGGTATTGAATTCTTAGTTTTTATTACGATTTATACCATATATTTTACGATTTGCTTTTGTCACAACTTTTTTTACCCCGAATATGTTTGCAAATTGTTGCTCAACGACATCTATTTCAGTTCAGTTTCATCATCACGATCAAAACAAAATCATGGATAATAGCATTACCGTATCTGATAATATAGATGGTGTGGAAATGCCAGTCCCGCCAAGGCCGCCAAAGGGTTGGACCAGGGTAACGGATCCAATGTCCGAAGCTATCATACGAGTCAAAAGAAGATTGGATTTCGATGCACCCGTACGTATAACGAGCACATCAATTGTAAGTAAGCAATGTTGTTGTTGTTCTTGGATTTTCTTACACTTACATTATGAACTGCAGAAAGTGGACAATTTAAGCGCCATCAACGTTCAGCTGGCCCGACGCACTTGGGAGGAGCAAAAATTGTCTGAATCAGACGGTGCCATTGAGGAGTTCACGGATATGTCTCTTCGTGATCAAAACCAAGACTTAGATGATCGCACTTCATCATTGGTTTTCAAGCTCAAGGAGGAAAAGGATTGAATATGTCGATTTATTTTTAACCAAAATACTTTGTACAACTTTTCTTTCAATTATTATACACAAGATTAAATGAAACTATTAATTCTATTTATGTGGCAATATGGATTGCAGAACACTGTGGACTGCGACTTAGAACACGGAATACGAACGTGTATTTGGAGTAAAAGGAGAATTTTTATAGAGTATAGGCCTTAAAAGTGGTTAAAAATATAAATTAATTGACGAAGTCGGCGAGACAAAACACGTATCTAATAAGTAAGTTGAAAGCAGGGTACACTAATGAACAAAAGAATTCATGAATTGAACTTAAAAAGTAAATGTGTACATGTGTAAAAGTAATACGAATTCATTGGGCTTCATATGAGTAAAATTAAAACGAACCGTACTTATTTTATTCATGTGCGTTGATTTACCTTTACGGCTGCAATAAAAAAGGGGTATACCAGCAAATACTTCGACGAATGTTTTGGAAGTAGAATACTTTTGCACTAGTCAAGTTGCGCGGGTGCTAAAACGACCAACGACGTATTTGAATATGTATGTACTTGAAGTGTATAGTTCGATTTTAGTTTTGAGGTGGCTAATAAACTAATCATGTTGTGCGTATCAAGAAGAAAGGCAGACCTTGTCTACGTTGGAAGGACTAGGTAGAGGCTTCACTAGCTACCTTTGGTGTCACCGAATGGAGAAGGTGCGCGCAAAACAGAGACGCCTGGAGGAGAGCTTTACATCAAGCCGTAACGCGGTAACGGGTTGTCCAGTTAAGTAAGGGGCCGTCTATATATTACGTCATCACGTTTCTGCCCATTTTTGACCGTTTTTAGCTCAACATTAATTTATTAGATTATTAACTAAATAACTTACTGCTGGACCTTGAGCCGGGAAGAATGAACTTAAGAAGACGATCAGGTCGCAAATAAAAATTAATTTTATTAACTAAAGCAATTTAATTTTATGTAGATGAATTTGAGAGGAGCTAGAGAGCAAAAAATAACGTAAGCCAAAAATACATATGTGAATACGGGCGGAATACACTGAATTACTACCGATATGAAATATACTAGGAGCATTCCACACGCATCAGAAGTGGTTTGCAACCATACAAACCGAACTGGGATGCATCCACGACCCAATTACTAGTTATATACCACTCGCAATCAGTTCCTATGACAGCTCCGTATTAAGCATACCACTTGAATTAGAACAAAAATACCAGCAATGGGCTGAAAAGTGGTTCCGAACTAGTATACTTTCCTGCAGGGTAAATATTCCTTTGTAATCATGTACACATGGATCTATACATAAAATCGTGTGTATATATGTATCCATTGCGAACGTTTATACATATGTTTTAAATTTACAAAAACCGTAACTGGTCAATCCTTTCCAGTCTTCAATTTAACCCTACATATGTAAAATTAGTTACTATCGATTAATAAATTCATGCAACATAGCAAAAAGAGTCAATTTCTTATAAATTTCATTTCAAATTAAGATGCTCTATAATTGATGCTGACAAAAGCGATCGATTTTGTTATACAACACAGTCTATTAAGTGTTGTTGCGGCACTAGTGTTGGTAATATTTCAGAAAAAAAGCAACGGTAAAAACTGTGTACATTCCGGCAATCGCAGTCAGCTGTTCATGGCGCATAGTAACATAAATGGCTTGAATTTTAAACGGATTTGTATTTAGCTATTTATAATTAAATTACTATTTTGGAACTATATTAATAGTGTTCAATCTGCGCAAATAACGTATTGCCTTCGACGTACGGATTATTACGAACTTTGTGTAGATAAACATATGTACATACATATGTATAATTTTATTAATAAAATCTTAGTTTCCAGATGTCGAACCACCAGAAGGGAGCTATGAGTAGGACCTACAGCCCTTGTTGAAACTGCTGCTTATTTCGGCCATAAATTTGCAAGCGGAAAATCTGAAAATTATTTGGAAGAGTTAAATGAAACGAAGGGCTGTTGCACGCAATGAAAAACAAATCCCCTTCTATTCGTGGTAAAGTTACGTTAATCTGAAGGTGACACATGCGATTGGAGTTCTTTGGTAAGCCCTTTTGACACCTGGAATTCAATTCATTGATGGAATTGTTTTGTTTCAGGTACATTTCGACAAGAGGACATACACATAGTCACAAGCTAAACTGATGCTAGTTATTTTGGAAACCTTGCATTTAGCTCATTGAGGGCATCTTATTTGGCAGGTGCAGATTCCAGCGGATTGTAGCAATTCCACATCTATGCACACAGAGTATATACATACATATGTTTGTATGCCACACGCGAAGAGCTACTTGGATTGACGGTACGACCCACTTCGTCTCTTTGACTGCTGCTTTGACACTTATGTACATGGACATTATAAAACTTGTTGCTGGAGTTCATGGCTGATAAGTCACTTAAAAACTCGCATGGAACTGCGCTGCTTGACATTGTTATAACTACCAAACATCCTTAATATCAACGCACTCGGCTGGGCAACGCTTGAGTCTTTCTAGTTTTGGTCTGTTTGGGTCTGGCACAAACTACTGTGAGGATGACAATTGATGAGAACGTTTCACTCATTTCGTGCCTGCCAACCCGTGTAAATGGTAACGCCCTGGTGGTTTAGTGGATGTGTTCGTACTTTTTGGGCTGCTGTTTGATAGCAGGGAACACACATCACGTTTGCCACTTAAATTGGACAACACTAGAGATGTAGCTTTGTGGGCAACAATTAGAGCCAGTCAATGCATACGCATTGCGGCAGTATTGAACTAGTGCAACTTGTTCCTGTATCCGATTATACTTTATATACATAAGTGGAATGACAGTCAGACGACTACCAATTGCAGCTCATGTCGATACGTTGGTCAACTTTTCAATTTGACATTTTATATCATAGCACATCATTGGCACACAAGGCCGCAATTAAAAAAGACAATAAAATCCCAGGATACCCAAGGGAGCAATAAAGCGTGAAGGAAGTGTACAATCGATTTCGAATTTGAAAGTCTTTCACTAACCGTTGTAAAAATGTTGTTGATGTTGCTGATGCTGATGCTAGGAGAGCGGCTCCAGCTCCGCAGCATTGTCATAAGTCTCCATGGCACAACAATGTCGCATATGGAAGCGTAATGACTATTGAACATTGGCATGGACACTGCCACCCGGCGTGCAGTTAAGTCTAGCAATGTGTGCGCTGGTGTGCTAACCAATCATTATGGTGCCCTGTGCAGTTTCCGGTGCCGTGTCCGACGCAGTGCTGCCAAAGATCTTGGCGCTAGTACGGGTGATCAGAAGACACATGAAGCTAAAACCAACCGGTGGAAAGACGAGCAGTCAAAGAAAAGTGTACCACCGGCCGTTGCTCTCGGCACTTGCGTAGAACTAGGTCAAAGAGATCCATAATAAATAGGTTTGTGTTCAAAAATATAATATAATATATAATAATATAATATTAATTAAATACCACTTATTTCTTCTTACTAGAAATAGCGGCTCGACAGTCGCAACTGCATCAATATTCGATTCCTATTCAGCTTCATTATTCCCAGAGTCTGACCGACGTACTCCTTTTGACGCATTCAACAGAAGTGTGAGAAACCAACTTGGCATCTTAACACGTCTTATTTATCGTCTTAGTGGGCGGATCGAGAATGAGCTCCATAAATAGACAGTGTATTCAGTCAATAGGTTAACAGGAAGCAGCAGAGGGCTCCTGCCTGCTGCTCAGTAGCTGCAGGCAACGATCATAGTTTGGTGCTGTGGTGATGTCCCCGGCGTGCTCCAAGAATATTTGTGATTTAAGGCGCTTGTTACACGATGCGAGATTACCAAGCAATACGAAGCAAGTCGCACAGAATTGCAGGCGAGAGAACTTACGCTCAATATACCTATGCGTGAACGACAAGTCTCTTTGAGAGATAATATATTTTATAAAAATCAAATTATGGGAAATACACAAAGTATAGTTCTCTGGAACCTCCATTGAAGGAGCAGCTGGAACTGGAACCTATAAGGAAGGCGACGAAGGAGTAGGCCGTGTCTCCGTTAGAAAGAGAGTGCACTAACTACCTTTGATATATTGAGAAGGCACGCACGAAGCTGAGGCACCTGGAAGAGTGTCCTATATCGGCCTTGCCATTCAAGAGGGAGAAATGGGAGATGTATAAGATTTCAATATATTGCAGCAAATAGTTTTGTATAAAACTACAGTTTTTTTATATTAATAAACCAATTTGTCCAAATAATATGGATCAAGCGTGAACAGCTCCAACTTCAGGATTCGTTTCATTCCTGTGTCTGTCAAATATCCATCTCAATTTTAAAGGTTTTAGCGATTTGGCTCGAAACATCTCGAGCTTTTAAGAGGCGAGGACCATAGCTAGGACTATAGCTACTCAACCTTTTGCATTCAGTAGTATTATTAGCGAACAATTAGCATAACTAGAATATAAAGAGTTTTAAAGTTTAATCATTGACAAGAATAAAACTTTTTTGTTGTTCAATAAGGAGGTCATCTTGGGCACGAAGTGCACTCTTATATACTTACCTCTCAATTGTATCTGTAATACCAGAAAGAAGTTACTAATAGCATCTATATACTTTATCATTCAACAGAATATGTTTATTACTCTGAATATAACTTATTTAAAATTAAATAAACCTCTTGTTCATTTGTCTTGAAAGATTTTCGGGGACTCGTTTTCTTTGTTGACACTGTAAGGTTTGGATCGGTCCCCGTCATTAGTGTGCTTCTCCTTTTTGTTGAAAGCTCTGAATCCGTGTTTATCCAAGTCGTCGTTGGCTTCGGATTTATCTATCGCTAGCTTCATCTGATTTCAATTTATTGATTAGCTTCGCCCAATATTGGTCATAAGTTTCGTCAACAAGGTCACCGGTGTAATAAAGAATAGCTTAGGGAATAATTTGCTTACGGAATAATTCTCCAAGCTTGAAATCCAATTCCAAATAAATCGATAGTTACTTATTTATCATATGTAGTGTTCAACTGAAGACTGAAAACTAATGACTAGTTACGATTTCCGTATATGTATGTACATATACAAATCTATATATATAGATAATAATGTTTTATAGATCTATGTGAACATGATTACAATGGAATATTTAGTTGCTATTCTAAATACATATTTTCGATACATTTTATATGTAAGTATATATCTAGGATCCAATGTAAACACTGAAGCAGAGCAGCGAAATTTAAAGCGCCGGCCAACTAGTACATAGTATAATAACTGCTAATATGTACAATGTACATTAATAGGAATCTACCTTTTGTATGCAATAATAGGTATTTATTATACTTGTACTGGGGGATAGGGTTATTCACAGAAAGCTTTCTGATTGCCGTACACTTGGGTATGGCCAGGATCGATTCCTTTGTTGAATAGCTGAAGCGGCTGACAGCTTCCAGCTTTTGCGTGGTATCCCCTGGATAACTTTTTGGTAGCCACCATTAAGTGACAGCACACATTATTTTTAGTTACCTTTTTTCTACTAATCCTTAGTGGATTGCGTTGGGCTAGTGACCCAACCGTAAAACTAATTCCACTCAAGAAACAGAAACTATGCTCCGATTAGGAGCGATATCTTGTATTCATACATAATATCAAGGAAATAAAATACTTGTACTATGGGAAAGCTGGGAACAGTAATTCTATACTTATATGTATATAGTATGCACGACTTGTAGATGGTCACCTTGTTTTGTAGGTATAACTTTTTGATTGTTAGGAACCATCAGAGCATGCAAATTTGGATTTGAAGGCAGCCTGTGACGCTTGAGATGTGTTTGCCGAAGGTCATGCGCCTGTCCAAGTGTACACCAAAGTACTTGTAGCTGCTGGGATATTCAAGTGCTTGAGTCCGGCAAGAAGACCCCAGTGCAGAGCATTTATGCCTATGTTCCAGCCCTTAGCTCACAATTCAAAGCTTTGCAAGTTCGGCTATGGAAAATCGGTTGCTTCATATACACAATTGTTTCTGTCCAGGATGGCCGTGTCGTCAGCATAAGTGGCAATGAGCAGGTGAGTCCTCTAAACCGATTTCGGAGCCAGTGGGCATGTATATTCAGTAAGCCGTGAATGCTAACAAAGCTGAGATCGATGATAACTTTTCATATGCCCATTGGAGAGTGGAACATGCGTTGGAGTATCAAATTATGTGTACAGTGTCCTTTGTCGAGTTTCTAGAGAGTGATTACGCATTTCTTAGGTAACCCTTCTGCATGGGTATTCTGCGGCGCTTTTTGTTGCTTATGTTGGAGTTGTTAATACATATTATCTAGGGGCCGTTTTGAAAAACGACATCAAACGTGTCTTCGTTTCGAATTTAAGTGCATTTCTTTACTGAACAAGGAACGATCTATTAAGTAGCGTTTAACATTTCAAAGAGCGCCTTGTGTAATATGCCTAAAATGCGGACATAATATGAATAATTCACAAGTTCAATTTTGATAACAAATAATATTGTATATAACGCTAGTTTTCCGTTACTTAGTTTATGTAATTTTAGCTTCATGAACCATATATACAAAGTTTTGCTTGGTATTTCGTCTCGCCGACCTCGTCAGTTAATTTATCCTCCTTGTACTTCACAAAACCAATTTTGAGTCCGTATTCTCGGGCGAGAATACTAAAATAGTGTTCTGCACTCTATATTGCCACTTTTGTAGACGCGCTCTGGAATAGAGCTGACTAGGCCAGGTCGTATAGTGCAAGTGTAGATCTTAAGGCACTCGGACACAGTAGGATTCATTGTGTATGTATAATCTGTTCAGAAATGACACTGTATTACGGTTATTTCTTTATTATTAAAAATTCGCCCGGTTCATCTAGTCAACGGATAGCCGATTCATTTACTTACTATATTCGATCTACTCTTCACATTCCTACAATTCTCCTAATGGGTATTCTTTCCGCTTAAATGCTTGATGACGATTTTTTTCAAAATCTTTTCTCTCTTAAATCCTAATACTTACCTCGTCCCGATCTAGTTCCTAGTTGTGTCCTGCAATTTATACTTCCTCCCTTACTATTTTTATTTTACTTTATTAAACATTATTTTATTAATACGCATTCCTGCCATTTGGAATGAATCCTTAGAGTTCCAAGCCTTGATAAGCGTTGTGGGTTCAATGTTGAATTAGACCGTTGTATTGCTAAGCTTTCAACAATTCGAAAACTTTTAGAAAAGATTTTACTTTACTTTTCTTTTATTTTATATTGGGTCTCTCTTCCTACTTATTGAACTGTGTGCAGAAGGTTGTTTTCAAAGGCTAATAAAAAGCATTTACTTTTTGTTCCACACAAGACAGGATCGTCTTGAAATTGATGAAGGAGGTGATGGTGGAAAGCAAGTATAGTGTCGACGGAAAACGCAAGATTTCATATTTGGTGCATTTTTCAATTTTCCATCATCATTTCTATTTCACTGCTTGCAATAGCGAGGAACACAGGCAGAAACTCGGCAGCAGATCCTTGGGTAATTTTCAGCTTACAAAGAATTTTAGCCAATCATGTCATCGATTTGTGCTCGCTGGCTCTGTGTTTAGGGTGTCTGTTGCAGTAGTTTTGGTTGCAATCGCTGACCAATATCAGTAATACACAAATTTACGTTCTTTTTTTACAATCCGCATCCTCGTGCTCCCAATGACCGCTAGAAGGTGTAAGATCTCACCATTTCTGCAACTCTCGGAAGTTTTGTACTGCTCTTCATCATCTTCACTTTCGCTTTGCTCTGAATAGGCGCCTGCTTCAGATTCCTTAAGATTACGGGGTTTTTGAGTCTCACGCTAAAATAACCAAGCCAGCGCATGTATCTCTACTACTCATTTTCCTACTGAGACCAAAGTATCATCTATTGGCAAGAGTGATTATCCGCTTGTTCTCAATGCTGACATCGTTCTTCATTGTGACGGGGTTGCCACGGTTGACAACATCAAAAGTAAAGTTTTCAACAATAATCTCAGAATCCAACCACGGGAACTCTCTGCTCGAAGGCAACATATAACTTTTCGTGCTCTCATTTACAACCAGACCCACCCTCCTCCGTAACTTCTCGCTTAGTATCAATATTGTATCGATCCGATATACTTCGACATTTCTCAACACCTTGAAGGGGTTGCTGGAGAACAGATCGCCTTGTCTGAAGCCTCGCTCGATACCAAATGGCTCGGAGAAGCTCTTTCTAACCGAGCTGCGTGTATTGCTTAACGTCATTCCGCATAGTCGCACCAACTTTGCAAGAATACCGAACTCATATAATGTGGCATATATGCGATCACTCAAAGGGACGATGGGGGCAGCCGGGGAGAACACCTGGCCAATATGGGCCTCGTTGATGACCAAACTTGCGCAGCCTGTCTTGAAGAAGCCGACTCCACGGAGCACTTTCTATGTTACTGTCTGGCCTTTGCAAGGAAGCGATACACTCAACATGAGCGAGGTGACGTAGACTTCACTACTTCCTACGGGAGTCGGGAAGATTGTGTCAGTAGGTAGCCTCTATGCAAGCCTACTCTGTTTTCGTACTCTTTCTCTTATTGCAACTGTCCATTCTCTCCTTTAACTTCCTCTATCGGGCATGGCACAATAGGCAAGGCTGCCTGATTGCCAGGAATGGTTCGACCATCTCTGATGGGCCATCGCACACACCACAATTCTCATCTAATCTACTATAGATCCCATTCATAGCCGTATTCTAGTGGTATGACACCTACAGACTCTCTATAGCGCCCACTTTCATAAATGGATCAACAAAAGGCATACATATTACAATAGACCAAATTGCCGATGCAATTAATCAGTTTGAAAGCAGCTCTTGGCAAACATTACGCTGGTCCCACACAGAAATCGGTTGGCCAACCCACGTTGTAAAATCAAAATAAAGTACACGGAAATGTACTGCGATTGGCCAAATGATAGCTGCGTGTATGGGGGGTATCATGCTGGCAGAAGGTAGAAGGATCCCTTGCCATTCTTCTTCCTGGACAGAGCTGTGCGGTTTGCTCAACGA
Source organism: Chymomyza caudatula (assembly GCA_035041775.1). Taxonomy (NCBI): domain Eukaryota; kingdom Metazoa; phylum Arthropoda; class Insecta; order Diptera; family Drosophilidae; genus Chymomyza; species Chymomyza caudatula. The sequence goes on from JAWNKW010000148.1 coordinate 1,493,024, forward strand.
CATTCCGAAATGTTGTACAAACCACTAATCAGTTGTACTGATTTCGGACCATGCTGCGTATAGACGGTCCCACAACGGGAGCATCTTGTTCCTTTTCCAATCAAAGAAAGGCTAAAATGGTTGGAAATTACGTTTGCATTTGGATTTGTCATTTGGGTCATTGACGCAGAAAGTGACTGCTGCATTGACTGTGGAAAAGTGAAAAATTTGATAGTCTCTAACTATGCCAATGACCACATGCAACGCAGCAGCAGCATTCCGGTGACAGTTTCAATTTTGGGCACAACTGTAAATGTTCTCACTGCAAAATTGCTGCTCGCTCGGAGCAGGAAGTCAATTACCGTTTTAAGAAGCAGTTGCTGATGTTGCACACACTGCACACTTGCCACTTGGCAGTTGGCATTTATGAATAGACAAGCGTTTTTCTTAAATTTGCAATCTCTGCGCGCAAAACTTTCCCAATTGAAAATTGCATTTGGCTGACGACAGAGACAATGCGACGCACGACAGCAGCGGCAGCAGCAGCAGCAGCAGCAGCAGCAGCAGCGGCGATTTCACTCGAATTTTCCGCAATGTTGCTGCTTGAGCTGATGCTGATGTTGCTGCACTGAGGTTGCCACTTGCAGCTTGGTTGCATTGCAAGTCGTTGCCATTTGCCGCTAGCCGTTGACCGAAAAAAATGTGTCAAGTTTTCGACAAAGATCAAGTACATCACAGATAGTACTATACACTCATACTATAAACATAACAACTTGCCGTTGTTGCTGGTGTTGTTACTGTTTTTGTTGCATATTGCATGCGGCGCGGCCGGTTCGCTGGTCATGGCTTGCCATGCGGCATGTGCCAAATGTTCTCAAAATCATTGCAATTGAGCTTAGATTTTGGTGCAATTACATGTTGCATGCAGTGAAAGTGCAGCAAAAATTCAATGCAATCAAAATAATTGGAAGAAAACAACAGACCGCTACTAGCAATAAGTGTGTGTGTGAACTATTTAAGAGAGTGTTGCAAGACATCCTCAGTGGCTGCACAAGGACTAGCAGCTATCTTCGGGCAATAAAATTGTTTCTTAAAATCTGATTTCGAGCAAAAATTTAAGACAACGATGAACGAGAATGCTATTTTCTATATATGTTAGGTATTTTATGTATCTATATGTCTTCTATATATAGTATAAACACGGTAAGCAAAAATTCAGTGTGGTACCAATTACTTCGCAATAACGCAACGTTTTCAGGTGAAACCCATACCATTCGAAAGATAAAATGCTTGCGGCTTGCAGAATATAAGTTTCATCTGGATACGTTGCGTTTAATTTAAGTAAAAATTGATTTGAAGTAAAAAAACAACAACAAAATACATTGCGCACATGAATTTTGTTATTTCTTCTCTTCGCAACCATCTGTTACCATCATCGAATGTCGACGACAAGGCGATTACTAATACTTGTGAAATCGAGAAAGCAACGGATAAAATTCGCATATCAAATGGCGAGATTGTCGACATCAATCGCAAAAGCCAGACAATAATATGACCTAATAAAATAGAATATACAAGTTTTGCAAGGATGTTGGCCCTGAGTTCTGGTAGAACAGGCTAAAGCTTCTGTTTGTTGTTTACTTGGGAATGGCCAGGGCCATGCCTGTCTCTACCTTAACTAACAGCACATGGTGCTGGGCGGTTACCCAGTCTTAGAGTAGTGAGCTAATGTGCGCAGTGTAGTCTCTACTTTAACCGAGTGAAACCCAGCACATATAGCATCAAGGGGCCTAATCGCCATATTGGATGAGAAACTAAAGCCAATCGCGAAAGCACTGATCGGACCCTATAAGCGTGACTTGGCAAGTCAACCGTTAAACGTGATATTCACGCTAAGCCAAATTCTGGAAAAGAAACACACTGATAGAAAAATTCTTCTTCTTCTTAACTAGCCATAACAACTCGTTACCGGGTTACAACCTGATTAAGAGCACACCTCCAGGTGCCTCCGTTTCGCGCAAGCCTTCTCCAATCGGTGATGCCAAAGATAATTAGTGTTCTCTTTACCTGTCCCCTTCGCCGCCTTCCTTCTACAGCCGCATTGAAGACCTTTCTCCCAGTAGTTTCTTGATCCCATGCTTCAGCGCCATAGAGCAAAACGGGCAGGACGAGTGTTATTTTCGTCTGGTAAGAGTGGCCCCTACTACTCATCTTTGGCAGCATCAAAAGTATAGTTTTCAACATTAATTTGCGAATCCAACCGCTGTCTCTCTCTGGTCGAAGAAAACATAAACTTTCTCTTGCTCTCAATTACAACCAAACACACCCTGGCAGCTTCTCTTTCAAAGCCAAAAAAATCTGCCCCAACTGATTGCTGCCAGTTAGGACACTTTTATAGTGCAATATCGTCCCGTTTCGAAAAGGTTGCAGCAGAGGGCATAGTATTGTCTGAAACCTCCCTCGATATCAGAAGGTTCAGAGAGTCTCTTTTCTACCTTGACGGAGCTGCATGTGGGCTTAACGTCATTGCACAAAGTTTCACCAACTTCGCAGGGATTCCAGGTTCTCTCAACTGGCTCTCAAATGCTGCTTTATAATCGACAAAGAGATGGTGCGAGTCGATTTGGTATTCTTGGGTCTTTAAAAATTTTAAGAATCGTGCGCTTTTATTTTATAGAGATGATACCAACGGGTCATTTTGAACAGTGTATAAAAACATTACCAGAGATCTCGATTGTAATACAGTGTGGCATCACTTTGAGCATACATAAAGCAAAAGTATAGTTTCGAGTTTCCCGAATCTAAAAAGTGTTGGTGCTGCTTGTGTAGACGAAATGCCCATACATTGCATCTATTTTATAATTATATGTGCCATGTTTTTTCAATATTTATATGAATTATATTTTTATATTGTTAAATACTAATCTATATATATAAAAACTAGGTAAACCCGCGCGCTCCCAATGGCCGCTGGACGTTCAAGCTGGTCCCAACATAAGCCTGTGGATTAAAAGACGCCACGGCGAAATCACCTCACGCGGATCCTCAGTGGACATGGGTGCTTTCGGAAATACTTAAACAGACTTGGCCACGATTACGAGTCACACTGCCCCAGCTGTGGGTGCCCAGGAGACGCTGAGTATATTTTAGGTACGCTAACGTACCTAGCCATTGGCTCCTTGCTCACAATATAAACCCAGGTGCAGTTATTCGTGGAGCGCGAGAGCTTCTATAAAAGCATGATAACACCCAGCTTTGGGAAGCAATAATTAAAAGCAGTTCCATAGGGCTGGGTTAAAATAAATACTTTTCTGTTATTGTTGGACGATTAAACGAAAAAAAACGACGATTCCACACGCATATATTTTAGCAGCAGTTACTGCTGGCGCCATCTAGAGGGAACTATTGTGGCTTTCCAATTGTTCTTATAATTGAATCAGCCCCAAATTATGGAACATAAAAATCTGTTTTTCGGCGTTTGTTCAGCATTTGTTTGCAGAGTTGTAATGGCTTACCTGTTGTACAATTTAAAGTTCCTGAAAGTTCATAAGCTTTCTGACCCTATTTTATTCGCTTCTTTTGTTATTACAACTATTGTCGAAGGAATTTGGAAAACAAAATTTTTTTCTTGTATTTAGCTGAAAATAAAGTGTATTTCTTATTCATGAAAGTCTGGCAGCATGATTTTAGCTGTATATTCTTTTCATAAGAAACCCCAAACTCTTTAAATTATACGATTTTTATTATTGTAAACAAAACCATTCGTATTGTAGCTTGAAACCGATTTTAATACGAACTCCAGCTAAGATCGCTGGGGAGTATTTCCTTTTGAGACTGAGAAGATTATTATTCGTACCGGAATACCACCAAGAAAGAAACTCCAATTAAGAATTGTTGTTTTTCAACAGATTTAGTTTGGATCAAGATTGAAGAAGCATTTAAGAATAAAACAGCAGAGATGGGCTCGTAGAATGCCTCAGATGTAACAGTAACAATCGATTTTTGTTTGACAGTGATCAGGCTGGGATTTTTGCTCAGTGTATGATCTAACGGCTGCTTTCATATTGCTAAAATCCTCAAGTTGAAAAACTTGCAATTTGCCGCAACCACTGGGGTCACTGCCACTAGGCACTACAGTGGGCGTCAACGCACGGAAACTTTGTAGTGCTGGCCCAGTTTGTCTACACTGACCTACTCACTGTGCTGCGGTCTGGGTCTGGGTCAGAGAAAGGGAGAACTTGTTTGTGGCCGCTTTTACAGCGCTCGCTCAATGTCTTGCACTGATTGCTCACTCAAAAACAAATAAACAATCCAGCAATCATTCGGCTCAATCAAGCGATCAAGCTGGTTCAAAGAACTCTCTAACCACGAACTGACAACTGACGATTGATTTGGTTTTCAAGACAACGCCCGCCGACGTGAGCAGCACTTGTTAAAAGCCAGGAAGACAAAGAGAGTGAGAGATAAAGATATTTGTGGTCTCCGCCAAATGGCCAAAATCGACAAGAGCATAAAATAATGCCTGTCACTGTGCTATATTCATATGCGTGCACCGTTGCCGCTGATAACCCAGAATCCCAGTTAAGTACATACAATATAATCAAAAGTCGTAAAAAACAGAGACTTAAAGTACAAAAATTTAAGTAATGCAACAGTCAAAATGGCGCCCAAAGTGAGAGTACAAAGATATCATAAAACCCAGAGAGTAAAGCTGACTTGGGCGCGCCAAAGCTTACATACCCTTTCACGCTCCCATATACATAATTTGCCTAAGCGTTGGAATAGGCCGGCGCGTTCACCGAACGTGGGATGCTCTATAACCACTTTCAGCATAAAAATACGTTATTCTCTAATCGTCAACCGTTGTTTTTCGGTTCTCGATCTCTCAGCAATCTAGGTGTAATAACTAAGGTCTAAAAAGTTGGCGGCATAAATTTGTACAAAAAACAGTGCGTAATGCATTGAAGAATGGAGCATACCATTTCTAGCACGTTTTTCAATCTTGATTACATAGTCGATGCTTTGAAAGACCATTATCGATCGTTTCTTTGTGATGTTAGTTTGCAAAGAACGTTACGGATGTGATTTTTCCTTATCTGTACCAACTTTCGGCTAGAATTTAATATTCACAACAATTAAATTCGCAAACATGGCGCTTAATTTCAAAAATATAAAATTATATGTATACTGCATAGAGTATCCCAAAATTAACGCAAAATGTGAATTAAATAGAAAACACAGTTTTTATGCTTTTGGGATTATACGCTGTAGAAAGCTTCTGCAAATTCGACTTTAACTAATCGAGTCTTCCTGAACTTTTCAATTAAGTTGACGAAACTTAAACAAAATTCCGACCTATTTTGTGTGAAGTTTGACCGTGTTACGTTCATTAACTCAAGGTAAACTATCAGCTATCATTTCTTCTTCTTAATTAGCCATAAAAGCCCGTTACCGGATTACGGCCTGTTGTAGAGCACTACTCCACGCGCCTCGTCTTTGCGAGCGACTTCTCCAATCGGTGATACCAAAGGTGCGCTCTTTTCATGGTCCTCCCAACGGAGACTTGGACTGCCCCTTCGTCCCCTTCCTTTAATAGCCGCATTAAAGACCGTTCGCAGTAGCTTCTTTATACATATGTACAACAGCGAAGCGACTGGATGTTAATTCGCGTGACTATGCCAATGTCGTTGTAGAGCTCATAGAGTTCGTCGTTCGGTCAAAGATCTTACGGAGTACTTTCCGCTCAAATACTCGAAGGCATTGTCATTACGCATGCTAACCATAAAGCAAAACGGAAATAATGAGCGTCTTATAGTTTCATCTGGCGAGAGTGATCCCTACTGCTCATTGCCCTACTGAGACCAAAGTAGCATCTATTGGCAAGAGTGATTCTTCGCTTGATTTCCATGCTGACATCGTGGTTTCAAGGTAGACGGAATCGAGACTCGAAGAAAACATATACTTTGTCTTGCTCTCATTTAGAACCAAATCCACCCTGGCAGATTCTCTTTCAATAGCCGATCAATATCGATATTATTTGCGTATGAAAGCAACTTTACACTCCTATAGTTCAATATTGTCCAGTACCAATGTACTTTTGCCTATCGCAACACATTCTCCATCACAAAGTTGAAGAGATTGCAGGAGAAGGCATCGAATTGTCTTATCAAAAGGCTCGGAGAAGTTCTTTCATAGCTTAACGGAGCTGCGTGCGTTGCTCAATGTCATTCTGCATATTCGTACCAACTTTGTAGGCATTCCTAACTAACAACAGTCCGGCATTTACGCTATCCGTCAATGGGCTATCAAATTCTGTCTCTTGTCAAAGAGATGGTGGGTGTCGATTTGACTATCAGCTATCATTTCTACTAACGGTAAACTATAAGCTGTCAAATGTGTTTTTTTTCGAGTGTTGTCAACAATTTACTGCACAGTTGGCAGCAAATTCATATCTTTCGTTAATTTTGGAACAGCTATATATAGGTGTAGAAAATACCACTAGGTCGCACATAAATCTTTATACAGGACCTTTGTTTAAAAAATGTTTTCTTATCCTTATAAAAATGGAAAGTCTAAATTCAATTGGAATTAACAACAATTTCAGTTTTTTGAAGTTTTAAGAGGAAGATATCATTCAAAGTCGACTCACAGAAAGTCAAAACAGTTTGGGAAAACACTGAAGAATTAATGAAATACTCTAAGGGTCTGTTCATAAACGGCTGCAAAAAATTTTGAAGACTGACTTTGTCACAAATAGTCACATCTTGGCAACCCCGCTCCCCCTAATGTGACGACACAAATCGTGCAACCAAAAAAATGAAATCAGCTTTGGGCTTTACACGAAACTTGGAATAGAACATTGCAAAGAGTATATATAGACTAGAGTAGAGTATAGAGAAAGGAGGATATTTTGAAGTCAAAAATTATAAATTTAATGCAAGATCTTCGATCGATATATAAAGATTTATTCCAACCCATCCCCCCACTCCTCGGTGGTGGCATCATTTATGAATAGTCCCTTAATCTTAGTTATGACGGATTCACTTCGGGTTATCGTGATTTACATTCGTTTCGGTGACTTGCAAAATCGCTTCTTTTAAACACAATATCTCAGATAGTCGTGACGGTGCCCGACAGTGGAATACCCTATACCCAAGAAGTAATGAAACTAAAAAGGAGGTGCCTTCCCGTGTGCAACTTTTAGTTCTCTCTCTGCTCATATACGTCACAAGACCAACGCGCCTTGTGTTTAGTACGAAAAGAACAAGTACAACGTGTGAGCAAACAATGAAAAGTACCCCAAAAAATTAGATCTTGTGACGTCAAATGCTTTTTCTTCTTCGTTTCCGAATAACGGACCTGCGCAAAATAAGCCTTCTTCTTTTCCTTGCTTCATGCCCTATACCCATTCTTATATGTCGACACGATTATTACTCCTGCCTACTGTAACATAGTGTCTGCTACGTCTCCTTCCTGCCTTAAATATAATTTTTGTGTACAGACTGCCGGTTTTGAATTTAGTGCCCCCAAATAAGCCGGAAAGTTTATATTTTTATGAGCGTCATTAAATTGAGTTTATTTGCTAGATATATAATCAATCTGGGAAAATCTGGACTCTACTCACCCGGAATTTAAATGATTCCGCCCCTCGATTGGCTGTTGCACAGTGTAATTAAACTTAAAGCCTACCAACACATAAGAGTCTTATTTTCTTAAAACTTAAGAAGTCATTTCCAGGTTAAATATTGCTAGATTCTGATTCGGCAAATTTCGATAGTATATTGCTCTTTTGATTTCAAACGCTGTTGTCAGTGTCCGTTGCTCGGAAACAGGGGTCGTCACCAGAGACGTTTATAAGTAGCTGCAAAGGTATTTATGAGTTGCAGAGGAAAGTTCTCAATGTGTAGCATACATGTTGTATATCAAAATTTTCCAATTTCCAGGGATAACTTTTCTGCACACTTTCCCGATACTGAGCATCAATGGATATTTAGATAGAAATGTTAAAAAACTAAAAATGGTAAGGTAGCGAACCACCAAAATTTCACTCAACAAATGACAAGTTATGCCTTAATCTCATTACCGATATACATCTTTTCCTGCCAAAAATTTACATTATTATTACATAAAAATTAAGGTCACCTAAATGACCAATTAAAAAGGATTACAGTTCAATTTCTTAAAAAAATTTCATCAACAAAAAAAAATCTATATATGCAATACAAAAAAGTCTTTTGCCGGATTTTACTTTTAATTTTCGTGCATATATTTGAAACAAGACTTCGAAACTCGGAATATTTTTGTGTAGTTCGGTTCGCGGTTTAAAAACTATGTCTTGTTTGGGTGGAATTTGATGTACCGGTTAGAATTGATCTCTCAAGCAAGGTTTTGCCGCGTGTCACGGCTTGCTCAAACAAAAAAATTCCGACAAATTAAAGACAACAATGTTTAAAAACTTATTTTTCTTAACTTTTACCAAAAATAAAATAAAGTCTGCTTCGAAGTACACCATTTGGAGAAGGTTCGCTTTGTTGTGCGTTAAAAGTCTCAAAGCTAAAATGCTCGGATATTTGGGTTTGACCCATTTCGATGCGCAAATAGCTCTAAGCTTTGTTCTGAAACCAGCTACTCTTAGGAAAAATGTTAGGTCTGGTGAAACTACGTGGAATCATGAGCTCCATTACCAAACTAATGTTCCCTCTGCAAGTGTATTATAACATGCGCAGCGATTAAAGAATCATATACAAGAAATCCGTTAGCAGCAGCTCACGTGGGCGTTGAAATTGAAAATGCGACAACGCAATAACTTTCAATTGTCGCAGTCACTCTCACACTCACACTCACAACCATATATGCAGATTGCGACGCGCCCAAGATTGCCGATATAAAAGCGACAACAAGAGCGGGTCGATGTTTCTTTTGTCAACACAATGCCAAAGCGCACAACAGTCAATTTAAGCCACTGGCTAAGAGTGGCCATGGCCACCCTGGCCCTAATCTGGTCTGCTGAGGCGTCAGCGGTCACAACAACGCCCAGGGCACGCTGGCAGCCGGCGATACCGCCGCCAGCACGCTGGGGCGCCAACATGCATATGCTCAGACGTCACAACAGTATGTGGTAACTAAATACAGCCAATGAAGTGGAACTGTGCACTCTAAAGCTATAATACGTATGTTGAACGTCTTTCACTTATAGGTCCCGCCTTTGATTATTGGACGGAGGACAGCGATAGCAATATTTGGGAGCATTGCGGTCTGTTCGAGGGCGATATTATGCTGCATCGGGAGCTCATACGCAATGGCTTGCTGAATGAACGTCTAACCTGGCCGGAGGCTACTGTGCCGTTCTATATTGATCCGCAAGATTTTAGTAAGTAGCCTGTTAGCATGAGAAAAACTAAATACACAAACAACAGCTACCATGCAGCACCCAACCAGACAATGACTATACTGAAGGCCTTCAAGGAGTACCATAAGCAGACCTGCATACGCTTTCGCCCCTATGAGCAGGGCGACAAGCATTGGCTCATCATCAAGGGAAACTACACCGGCTGCTGGTCCAGTGTGGGTCGTCGCCAAGGTGGACAGATTTTAAATCTTAATACGCCCAAGTGTGTGACCCATGGCGTTGTGGTGCACGAGCTGCTGCATGCGCTTGGCTTCTATCATCAGCAGAGTGCCACCGAGCGCGACGAGTATGTAAAAATCAATTGGGAGAACATACTCGATGGACATGGGCACAATTTCAACAAGTATGCACGCACACACATTACAAACTTCGGTGTGGAGTATGACTACCAGAGCGTAATGCACTACAGCGCCAAGGCGTTCAGCAAGAACGGCAAGCCCACCATTGAGCCTCTGGTAAGAAGGAAAGCAAGCTTTCATGTACTATAAAAGAAATGGTGTTAGGAAACTATGTATATACATACACATGTATTTACTTGCTATTAATTATGTCAACATTTACACATATGTATATATTCCGAATTTACGGGTGTTTATAATATCATCATTTACATTTAGATTATTTAAGAGATTAACATTTACATATATGCATACATATATTTAACTTTGTGTAGGTTATTTATAATATAAACGTTTACACATACTATATTTATTCAAATTCATGTAGGATCCATATGCCTCGCTGGGCCAACGTCGTGGCCTGTCTAGCAAGGATATATCCAAACTGAACGAGATGTATGAACAGGACTGCAATGAGAACGACTATTTCAATATTGATCGCTTTAGCGTATATCTAAACGATCTCATCGACTATTTTCAAAGCAATCTGCAAGGACTTTTTGGCTAATTGTAAGTTATTTATAAGTGAGCTAATCGCAAAACATTCCTTCATTGGCCCTTAACTATTCGAGTGCGCCGGCAGCCTTGCTCGCTATTTAGCGCAGCACATGAGTTCTAAGCGATTTACAATTTTTATTTTTTTTTTGCTAATTGTAATTTGTAAAGTTGCTTTTTCATATCACTTAATAAAACTAAATTAGTGAATACAATGCTGCTACTATAAAAATTGTCCCTATGCTAGGTAAGAAAGAAACTGAACTGACTAAGCTCTTCGAGTGTGCCAGTCGCCGCGCTTCTTAGCGCTGCACATGACTTCTGAGCAGCCAGGTCCTCCAGTGTACGCTTTAGTTCCGCTGACCAAATGCATTGAACGCCGCGTAGACTAAAGCGCGCTAAAAGACGCAATAGCATGCAGGCTCGATATCGCAGTATCTCATTGGGATTTTGCAGCAAAGAAACGAAACGCAGTTTAGGATGAAACATAATCTTTTCCACAAGCTCGGCGTTTTCAGGCAATTCGCGTAGCACACAGCAAAAAAGCGCCAGCACACAGTTGGCCAGACGTACAGCGGCACTGTTCTTAAAATCTGCAAGCACAAAATGGAAAATGTACTATGGTGAAAAACAGCAAGGTTAGTTGGAACTTACCGTGCGTCAAAAAGTTGATAAACAAATCGTTTACCGCTAGTATAGCTACGGCATCGCAAAACTGCGTGAGAAACTGTTGCTGCATATGCACCAGATGGCAGACAAGCTCATACAGACTACAGGCTGTGGTTATCTCCTCGGCGCTTAGTTCAGCAACGGTACGTAGAGCGCGTGGCAACTGGGAAAAGGAATGTGTTGCTGGCAGCGAGGCCGCCGAGTCGCTCAACTGTCGTTGAGAAACTAGCAGCTTGCAGGCGTACATTAGGTTTGGCACCAATTTGACATCGATGTAGACACTTTTAATGACGTCGAGAACTACGTGAGGATCGGCAACGACAAACGGAAGGGATAAGAGTTGTGACACGCTAAGCAGTACCTTTGGTATGGCCTTGGAATTGCGAAGTGGTGCAACAATAATACTGACCTGCAGAGCACCTTTAGAATTAGTTTGATTAGAGGCATTTGAATGCACAACTACACACCAAATTATGCTGCTTGAGCGATTCATATTCGCCATCGAGCAGCTCCTGTATGGAACGTTGCAAGAATGCCAACCATTCATCGTTTTCAATGGGCGGGCTTTGAGATTCATCGCAAGAGTCCCAGCCGGGTAGCAAGCAGGGCGGCGTATTGCTGTTATAAGTATATATGAAAACCTGTTAGCTTCTAGCGTCTTTTTAGCAATGCGGACTTACTCGGTGCTTTGTTTCTCATCAGTGGAGTGCATAGATTGCTTAAGCAACGGTTGCGACTGCAACTGGGATGTGTGTAATTCTTTTGGCTTCCTTTCCAGCTGCTGCTGCGCCAAGATGTTAAGCTGTTCTGTCGTCTTGCGCTGGACTTCTGTATCTATTATTTGACCCAAACGTAGCGAAAAATTGTCCAGATTTTGACTAAGCTTGCGCTTTTCCAAGTCCTTGCTACGAGACTGCCTCAAGTTAAGTGCCAACTTTAATTTGGACATTTTGGTTTTGGTTGCCAAAGTTTGTGCTTGGCAGTATTCAATTGTGGCCGCCGTAGCTGGTGCCAAGTTGTCGTTTAAGTGGTTTAGTATCATGTTGTTGTTCCCGCTGACAAAGCAGGTTTGTGAGTTAATTAGCGGTGCAGCAGGATCCATAAATGCGGCATTTGGTAACTCTTTAAAGGAAACATCTGCAAAAGGTACGGTCACGCGGTTCAAGTTATCCTCAACATCAGTTTCCAGTTGCTCAATATCGCTAGGCGCAATGGCGTTGATGCTGTCTCTCGAAGTTGTCAGGTTTAGCTGCGAAGCGGTAGCATCGCCGAGTTTAAGCGCGGCCAGCACATCATTTAAATCCGTTTCACATGGGCTAAAGAGCAAATAAACATTAATTTGATTGATATGAGAAAAGAGAGGTAGTATGCTTGCCTTTGTTGTTGGGACTTCTTGTAGTTCATATTGTCCTTGATTTGGGGATTTATGAAGGGTGAAGTTTGAGCTGCCGGCACTTCGGCTATGTACAGCTTACCCTCAACAAAAGGATGACATAATAATTGGGTCCAAGAAATACGCATGCTTGGATCCTTTTCCAGCAAACCCTGCAAAAATGAACGACACTCGCTGCTTAGCGTGCTGGGCCATTTGACCTCTTCATGCTTAATCAACTTGACCAAATGCAATATTGAAGTGGCACAGAATGGAGGTGTGGATGCAACACTCTCGTACGCTATGCAGCCAAGTGACCACATGTCGGCTTGGTGATCGTATGGCTGCTCGGCCAGCAATTCTGGTGCCATATACAGCGGGGTGCCCTTAATGGAGGTGAGCACGTGCGTACCCATTGTCATGTTGCGAGCCAGGCCAAAGTCACAAAGCTTGGCATGCATGTTCTTATCAAGTAGCACGTTCTGTGGCTTAAGATCGCGATGCAATATGCGATTCGAGTGCAGATAATAGAGCGCAGAGACCAAGTGGCAGATAACACGACGAGCGTGCTCCTCGGGCATTGCACCATTGAAGGACAAAAAACGATGCAAATCCATTAAAGCAAACTCCGTGACCACAAATAAATCAAACTTTGATTCAAAGGATTCTATCATTTCAATGACGTTTGGATGTTTGAGACGCGCTTGAATGTCACACTCCCTACGCAAGTTTTTGAGCTCCCGAGTGGAACGCCCACGCTATAAAGTATAAAAATCAATAATGCGTCTATGCACTTTCCTGCATATTTGTTACCTTTGATATAACTTTAATTGCCACCACTTTGTCATCTTCTCGTCGCAATGCCTTGTAAACGCAGCCAAATGAGCCTTGGCCCACCAATGAGCTTACCGCGTAACGATTCATTGCAACATAAGAATTCCAAAATTAAATGCTCTTTTATGTGTTAAACCTGTTGAAAATGCAATCCCAAATACCCAAACACAATCAATCAGCCGCAGCAGCAATTCGATAACTTGTCGCCTAGTGTTGCCATATCGTGAGCAGATCTACTTGTATTATCAGTCTGGCAATGCGGGTCAGAAACTGCTCAGCTGTTTTGTGTTTTTTTTGTCTGTGCTTGCAGCAGCAGCAGCGAGCAAGAATTTAATCAAACGCTAGCAAAATTGTGAAATGAATAATGATTAATAAATTAGCAAAATCAAACTGTGCCCCAATTTAAGGAGACGACGTTAATTTAGCAGCCAAACTGCAACAATATGCGTGAGCCCAACTTGTACGTCATATTATCACACGCACTAATTGGTAAGTAGACGAAGGGATAGTTAAGTTTGCCGACAAACCTTTTCTATTGGATTAATGGATGTATAACTTCAGGATCAGGTTTTTTTTTCCTGTACATGCAACATGTGCGCGTTATCTTTGAGTCCCGCACCAATATACAGCACCTTAATCAGCTGGAGCGTGAATCCATGTTGCGCCGCGAGGATGCGCTCTATTACACGTTTTACAAAACATTGGTGGACGGACCAGACTTCTGGTATGGCTATGAGCAGCTAAAGAACGTCACCGACATTGAGTACCCGCACAGCGTAAATGTATTGCAGCGTTTCTATGTCTTGCCCGAGCTGGTAGCAGCGTAAGTGCTTACATATAACAAATACACATATTTAATAATTGGAACATCTGCTCCTATTTATGTGACGATTTTGTTTTGTTTCTATATATTATATATATATATAGCTACTTTTTCCATCTGGTGCGCAACAGCTACAATCCTATCTTACAGCCGATGCACTTTTATTTTGAATTTGTTTGGATTATGGGCGGTCTGACGCTGCTCGTCCTCTACCTGTATGGCACACTACTGAGCGAAAACGTGTTTGGTGGCATTTACGGTGTCATTTCCTACTTAATGTTTCACAGTTTTGCCGCTAAGATCTATGAACGTCCATTGGCACGTGAAAACTTTGCATTTCCATTTATATTTTTACAAATGTTCTATCTATGCATTTGCATTGGTCGAGTCATACATCGCAAGCGTCATACTTCCCGCTGTTTTATGGTGAGTACATATGTTTTGTTATATTTAAGTATACCGTTTCTGAAGCACAGCTTTTTACAGGTTTTTAGCATGTCATTTTTCACAGCATTTGCTCTACTCTCCTGGCAATTCTCGACGGTTATATTTACTACACAAATACTGATCGTTATGACCTCTTGGAACTTCAGCTCGATGCCCGTAAGTCTTGCCAATGCTTTTGCCATGGACTACTCGCTCTCCCATCTTTTGGGCAATACCATTGCCTTTGTACTATCACAAGGCAACACTCAAATGCTCTTCACCTGGCAGCTGAGCGTCTCGCTCAGCCTCTTCCTTATAATATTAGTGCGCCAAGTGCGTAGTCGCCGCTACACCAACAACGATCCTCTACAGGGTGACTATTTCTCATTTAAATTCATATTGCTGGCCCTGCTGTTGGCCAGCAGCATGCAAGGCAAACTGCTCAGCCTGCTCGGTAAATCTGGTATGCTGAGCCTTCAGGATAACACCTATATACACTATTGCGATTTGTGGGCCCACTGGATGTTGCAGGTTAAGGTGAACTTTGTCACTAATCTGTCGGCCTGCAATCCACTTTACGCTCGCATTGCCTGGTCCGAGCTATGGCAATTGGTAAAGACAATGATTGTGAAACCCTATTGTATGTACGGCGTTGTCATGCTGGCCATGTTTTTTCGGAAATGGCGCAAAAGCAATGTGCCAGCGTCCATCACACAGGAGCAGCGCGAACGTGCTAGCAAATATGTATTGGAGGACTTTCTTGAAGAGCATCATGTGCCAATGAGCGCCATGTCCAACAAAGAAACGGAGCAACAGCTGCAAAAGTGCTTTCAAATACTTGAACGTTGTCAGTACGATTACGAGCGTTACAAGCGTGAAAAGGCTAAGATGCAACAGGAACAACCGAAAAAACGTGAGGAATTCATGGAGGATATTAAGCGGCTGAAGGCACAAATCCATCGCAATAGCGATAAGCAACGCAAGGCGCGACAAGCTGAACAAGATGCGACTAAGCCAAATCAAACCAAAGAAACAGCGCAGCTGAAAAGACAAGCGCAGAAGGAAGATGAAAATGAAAAGGAGCAATACGAGGAGCTGGTGGAGCTGCTACAAACACAAGATGAGAATTGTGAAACAGAAACTGATGAAACGTTGCCGTCCAAAGCGCAAAGCGAAACCACCAACCCCGAAGACCCAGCCGGCGTCAATGAAAGTTGCAAACGCCGCCAGTCATCTAAGCCTCGCCGTCAATCCTCGGGAGCAGCAAGCGACGAAGACGAGTCGTCTGCAATGCCCACGGCAAATGCACAGGTTCTGAATCTACACTATATGTATAGCTTTATGCAAATGATTGTCTTCACGCTAATTGGTTTGACTGTGCGCCAGCTATTCTTCTTGAGCTTTACCCAAGGTTGTGTTATTGCGCCCACCGTTTGTTCCAAGGTCTGGTACCATCGCCAGCGCAACATATTCTGGTCAGTTTCACTGGCTGTGTTTCTTCTAAGCATGTTTGATCCGGGCATGGTGGTAAGCACATATATGAAAATACTACAATTCAATAGAAAATTTTTAAACTCATAGCCATGGCCTTGTAGAATATACACGAAGAGTACTTTCCCACGCGGCAAACACAAAATTCTGATGACTTGGACAGCATGTTAGAGTGGATTAAATTAAATACAGAACGTGATGCAGTATTTGCGGGTAAATAGAATCCATACGACGTAGTTACTTAAGTACTTGAAACCCGTTCATTTATTGAATTAGCAAGTAAGCTACAAGTGTAGTTTATAATTGAAAATTATCCATTAATTGTTGCGTTGCAGGCCCCGTTGAAATTATAGGTACTGTGCACTTGACCACCAAAAGGCCGATTGTAAATCATGCACATCTCGAAATGCGTCAAATAGCGTAAGTAGATAGTTAATGGCGCTTATTTTAAATACTTACTGACTCTCTTTTTTTATTCGCCTAGTGAACGCACCGAGCATGTTTATTCGATATACAGCAGACAGCAATCTTCCGATATATATAATCAGTGCTCCCAATTAAAAATTCAATATTTGATCATATCACTGGAGGAATGCACCAATGAAGTGCGGTATGTTAATATTGTTTATTAAAGCTCTCTATAGATTTGTTTGATTAACTGGCTTCTGCTTTCAGTGACGACTGTGATATCTTATCTATTTGGGATGACAAGCAGCCGGCTTATCGCAAGTATCCACAGTTTTGTCACGAACTGCTGCATAAAAATGTGCCAAGCTTCTTAAAAGTTTATGCAAATGACAACTATGGCATTATTAAGATGTTCTCCCAAAGCGTACAGATCAATTTAAAGCACAACATAATGCCAGAAATGTCCATATGAGTACATTATATGTACAGCGTGCAGTCTACCGCTTAAAGTTACGTCGATTATTATTGTTATATGCCTGCGCGCTAGTCCATGTGTCTAAGTTGTAAAAGTCTTCTTGGAAATTGGTCACCAAAAACACAGAGGCATATTAAGTACATGCATAGCATTTAAATCAAATCGTTGGCAGCTATTAGCATTATGATTTATTAACCCTACTCGTTTCTATGTAAACTTTGTGGCTCATTTTGGCAAAACGACAAAAAAAAAAAATAATTTTATATTGTAACTTATGCGCTCATGCATTCCCCTATATATTTTATAGTACATACTAGTTAAACATTAAAAGTTGTATACAAGTGTGGTATGAACTTGTTTTGTAAGTCAAGTAGGATTTTTATATATGTTTTGACTAAATACTTTTTGAGTGTGTTAAGTTTAAGCTAAGCTTTTTATTAGTTGTACAAACTACCAACTAAAATAGACATAAAGTGCAGCAGAGCCAACGGAAGCCTCAGCAGATTGATGTCAATAAATAAAAACATGCACATATATATGTGAATATATGTGTATGTATGTAAGCAATTGTCTGAAAATAAATTTAAAATTACCATATTGAAAAATGATGTATTCTTTGGCAAGCAATCTTTAAATATCAAAAGATCTATAGAACTCTAGAAATAAAACACTTATCAAAATATGCAAACTTAAATTTATTTCATCGTTAGTGTGTAAGGTGTTCTCTTTCACTATGCATAACATATTTATGTTTTTGTTAATATCGATTTACAAAAAGCTTGAAATTGATTTGGTATCTAAAGTCCGAGCGCAGCATTAAGAGTGAGTATATAGAGCATTGGGAGTTGGGGCATTATGTAGGCATATGTCTTAGGCGTTTGGAATCAGTAATTGCGCTTGTTTTTTTTCTTTTGCATTTAAACAAATTTGATAGTTTTTTGTGCAAATAGCTTTGATATAACATTTAAAAAGTCTATTTTGCTTATTATGGTATAACAACACTTGGATTTGCATTTGGTTTGTTTTGACCATAAGGCGCGCAATTATGCTAAATTAACTATACAATTTTATATATTTTTGTTGTATATTAAAATGTTGTTGTTTGTATTTAACATTAGCAAAGTTTTAAAAATAAAATAGCCCATTTATAAAAGCGCAGAAATCAGGCCAAATGTCTTACAAATTAGCTACAGTCTTTCTTAATTTACAATTACTGTGTGTATAAGTATATATACTATATATGTAAAAATGTTTAGTTTACATATTTGTAAGTTTGCAGTTAATTTAAAATTAATTTTGATTTTACTTCAATTATATTTAAGTGCGTTGTGAATTTTTAACAATTTAATTGTTTTTTTATTCTGAATGTATGTGGAAGCAGCATTTTTTTAAACAAGTATTCTAATTTCATTGGCTACATAATATGTTTTTTTTTTAATTTTTTTAATTATATTACCACTAAAAGTATATTATTAGCTTTTGCATCAAATTCAAGCACAAAGCATTGACCTCAATTTCAGTTAAAAATACTTATAAAATTGTAATGTTTGCATTTCAATTATTTAAAATAATATTTATATATTTATGTATATATTTAATTATTGATTATAAATTTGTAATTATATATAATTTATTGGTGCGTGCTACTGTGCAAAATATTTGCTCAATTATAAAATTGTTTCACAGTTGTTGCTAGTACAATATTTGTTTAACATTTTTATCTATTCAAAAAAACAATACACATTTTTTTAACTTCTTAAAAAAACCAAAATAAAAGAGAAGTTTAAATACATTTGCAAATAACACTGGTCAACACTTGTTCGGATTCCAGAGCTCTGTTGGCTGCTCATATGCTGACTATCTTTTCTCAAAAATGCACTCTGCTTTCAGCGGTCACTCTCAGTTCCTGCGCATTTAGAGTATATCGGTATGTCAGAGGAGTGCTTCACTCAAACCACTATATCTTCATTGCCAGTTGAGCTATTAAAGTGATTCGTTTTCTGAATTGGAGGTTATGCGCCAACAAACCCTTATAGCGCCTTATAGCTTCAAGTTTAGGCAATACTCTCCTGCAACCTCTTCAACTTTGTGATGGAGATTGTGCTGCGAAAGGCCGAAGTACATAGTATTGAAAGACAATCAGAGAGTGGTTTTAGTTGTTGAAAGATGAAAGATGAAAGATATTTTACAACGGCAACCGCATTCGATGGAACGACGAGCTCTATCTACATTGACATAGTCAAGCGAATTAAAATTGATCAGCGGCTACGCTGACTGGGTTATGATGCGCGAAAGGTACTGCGAGGAAGGTCTTCAATGGGAAGGCGACGAAGGGGCCGGCCATGTCTCCGTTGCACGGACTAGGTAGAGAGCATACTAACTACCTTTCTAATGTCATCTATATTTCAATATTCTCAGAGTAATTAATGACGTGAGTTTGCTTCTGCAGAAAAAAACCTCAATCGACGTTGAATTAAAAAAATCTAGAAAGTCACTTAGCTGATCCGCAGCTTTTAAGGAGGTTTTACGGATACCTGAAAAAACGAGGTAAAGCAGTGCCCGGAACTCTAGAAGAAGATAATACTGCCGCAGAAGTTGATTTCTAAAGAAACACTTTCTTTCTTATCACGCTGTCTGCAGGCAGAGACATTAGCAGCTGTTCCCAATAAAGGAAGTAGAAGATGCTTGGACTTTTCAAATGCTCCCCGGACCCCGATTTACTCACGATATTCAAAAATATGTTGATATCAGGTCAACGCGCCTACTAATAAGAGCTGTGTGCGAAAACTTATAGTTGCGGTAATGGATATATAGTCATTTATACTATACGATATTCTCGAACTTCTTAAAGACTAACCGCTGCAAGCTGACTGCAGTGTTATATAAAGGGAAGATATCTATGAAATGATCTCCCAACCGAGTTTTTGAATATTGAAAAGGTTGTAAATTTGCAGTCCTGTGCTATATAATGAACTTTAATTTAAAAATTCAAATTCTTGGTATTATCTAACGTTTTTACAAAGGTTTTCATAAAAAGTGATAAGCTTCAGCAAATGTATGTCGGTTGTAAATCTCTCTTTTTTTTAACTACTTTATAGCGTATTTAATAAGAATACTTGTTACATAACTCAAATACATAATGTTGGTTTTGTTATTAAGCTTTTTTATAGTACATAATTCCTTACAACGTTCTTCAATTGAATTTTTTATCACAGCAATAATTGTTTTTTTTTTCAAATAATTTATTAATATAATGCATAAGTTTGCATGTGTTTGTGTCATAATAAGGCGCAGAGCAAACTACCTTAAGGATTATAATCGAGGGGAACGTTTTTATAATTCAGATATATGGCAGCTAAAATAAGGGATTAGAGGAAGTCAGCGGTTTGCACAAAAATCGGTATGTTTGTTGAACCAATAACTAAAGAAATTACATATGCGATGTTGTTTTATTTTCAAAAAATTTCAACAGTGTAATGATAGACCTAGTTATTTATAAGATCATGTCTGGCTTCATGTTGAGTAATCCGAAATAATGAAAAAACTTAAGAGCAGTTCAGTAAAAAAGATTCATAACTATAACTTAAAATTTTCACGTGTATTCTATAACACAATATTTTTTGTAGTTTAAAGTCAGTCGTGGTAAAATTGTAGCAAAGTCACCATGGGGAAATCCTCGCTTTAAGTTGAAAGTCGTGGGATACGAACTCTCAAAAAGTAATGCATCGATCTTATTCAAAATCATCGAACATAGTTTTAAGATATGAAATATCTATTACATGTATGCCGTCACGCTAATACGGTGTGATGGCGATAGCATAGATGCATTTTGACAAATCGATTTTAATGTAACACATATGCAATGGTGCTGATAAAATCGACTTGTGTTTGCCATACAAGACGTGATTGTTGGCGCTAGCATATACGCACACTAAATGACGCCACATTATGCCAAGTCATGATACGACTATAAGAGTTATCGTAATTTCTGTAAACGTGTTAAGAAACGAGTAAGTGGCATGACAGTGATTAACTTTTTATACAGACGGGGTTCAAATACTCCGACACTTTGCATATAGGACTTACACTTATGCCGTCACGCCAAAAAGTTGTGATGGCTATAGCATTGAACTAAACGAACGAGAATCCAAATAAAGTTTAACAGTTTTTGTGTGCTACATCAAAATCGATGTGCCAAACTGCAAAATGCGCACACTAATGTTAAAAAAAAACAGGTACAATGGCTTCATTTTCAGAAAAATCAAAATATTTCGCATTTATATAGTTTTACAAAAAATGTTGTAGAAAATCTGCCTTTGCTTTCGTGAAAATCCTGACTACCCCTTATCCCTTAAACTTTTACTTAATAAACTAATTTGTCATGAGTTACAATATCGCTTCAAAAAGCTTACAAACTTTTTAAATCTTGATTGATTGACACAAAAAGCCGTCGCAGAATTATATTTACTTGAAAGTTTCTTTGAGTAATGCTTAATACTCATTCCTTTTGTCAATTCAGAAAAAAATCTCTTATTAAGGCTCTTAAGATACAGAAAACAAAGCAAAACAAGCAAATAATTTGATAAACTTAGTCTAGAAAAATATCCGCTACAACCGATACACAAGGAAACAAGAAATAATTTTCAATTTCTTTTTAAAAGATTTTGTAGTTAAGTTTTGACATTCTAGTGAAAACCAAAAACATCACTGAAAATGATTTGTGTAGGTTTTATCGTCATCTTTATGTTAAGTTAAACTATTAAATCTAGCAACATTAAAGATTGCACTTTGAAGCGTTCAAGCTGGCCGTAACATTAAACATTAGCTGGCTTGCAATTTGAATTTTGTTTAATTGAAACCGAACTGAATTTACGCCCATATATGTATATAGTAGTTTAGTCTTTATAGTGGCCTGCACGAATCCAATTGATACAGAACTTCTCAACCGAAAGGACTCAAAGATTGAATTCGAACCCCATGTTAAACTCAATGCAACTATCGTCAAAACAGTCCGTAAGCGAATACGATAAGCACGATAGTGCTAGCGATATATCGAGTTTTTTCCTTTGTGTCTCACTATCGATGTTTTTTTCACTGTCGTTGCTTTGCCGTTATATTGAGTCGACTTGCTGAAAAGCGACCGTTCCCAAGACAGTGCATACAGGTGCTTTTTTTCTCCCAATTTTGCCTACGAGTGAGTCGGTTTGAAAGAGATAGCAACACAAGCAGCCCCACACTCACACTGTCTTGTACTTTTGCTTTTCAGCAAAAATTTTGGATTTTTTAAAGAGCTCTTTGCTCTACTGGACAGTTGTTGAGGTGCGAGACACTAATTCCTATTCCCCTTTTTCAAGGTAGCTTTTACACAAGTCCTTAAAGCAAGCTTGTAGTTGGACAGCCAATAGACTGTCCCCACTTCCAAGTATACCAGTATTTTGCAGACTACCCTCGAGTAGCAAGTTTGAAGTTATACTGGAGGATGGCATATGTTCTTTGCTGTACAAATGTTCTTATTATCGGGAAAATGGTAGCTTGATACTTTCTCTAAGTATTCCCTAGACGCAAATGAGATTTAGCCATCTTTAATTATTGCAAATATGGAACTTGACGGTTTCAGCTACAGTAACTGTCGTTGAAGATGCGCATTAAGTGAGAAAGCTTCTTACTGGATAAAACTGGTCTATTCGAGACATCGTCATCTTGTCCGTCAAGGAGTTACACATAAGTGTTCAAAAGCGAATTTAGTTTATTGTTCCGTGTCTATAATTCGTAGAACCGCAAATACTGTGGGCATCGATTTATATTCATACAACTCCATCATGCTCCCGCTATGTTTGGCCACTACTATCTGGCTAGTGAATCGAATCTATGTTTTTCTTATCCTAATATTTGTCACTACCACTCGGACAAGCCGAATCGCTCCACTAACTAACTACATGATTTGCTCGCACCTATGATCAAAAGAGTCAAATGGCTAAGAACTCGTGCAACCCACTATATACATAAATCATACATATACCATACTTAGAGCATACTAGATACTAAATCAATGGGTAGCCGGAAACATAAGCTCTGGTAACAACAACAATATGTAAATAGTATGCATAAAGCGTTCAGTGTTAATTTGTTTAAGCCATCAAATTGCACTTTGTACTTTCAAATACGTTTAATGGTGGGACCTGTAAAAAATACCGAAACTTTACGCTTAAATCTCTCCATAGTCGGTTCGTGCTCCTCCTCGTAGTCCTCATCATCATCATCCTCATCGTCATTAACATCATGATGGTGATTGACATGAACATCATTGCCAATGGGTCTAGCCATCTGATGATGATGGCCGAAAATAATCGTGCGAGAAAATGGCAGCGCACCTTCAGCACCATCGGATTCACTGAAACCGGGATTAAGTATTATATTCGGTATAAGCTCAATGCTGTCCCAACCATGTTGCAGTTCTTTAGCCATGTTTTTGGTCATGGTCAATAGTAAATTTACAACGTAATTAGTTCGAAATGTAGAGCACATCATGGAAATATGTTCAAAAAAGTGGAAGCCATAGAAAGAAACAGAGAGAGAGAGAGAGAGAGAGAAAGAGTGGAAGAGAGAGAAAGAAAGACAAAAGGGAGAACAAGAGAAAAAAGACAACATTAGGCATTTTAAGTTAAGTACTTTACCTTTTCGTTTGAATTTGCACAACATTCTACAATGAGTTAGTGTGTGTGTGTGTGTGTGTGTATGGGTGTGTGTGTGTGTCTCTGTGTGTGTGAGTGTCTCTCTCTGTGTGTGTGTGTCTGTGTGTGTGTGTCTCTCTCTCTGTGTGTGTGTGTGTCTCTCTGTGTGTGTGTGTGTCTCTGTGTGTGTCTCTCTGTGTGTGTGTGTCTCTCTCTCTGTGTGTGTGTGTGTCTCTCTGTGTGTGTGTGTGTCTCTCTCTGTGTCTGTGTGTGTGTGTGTATCTCTGTGTGTGTGTGTGTCTCTGTGTGTGTGTGTGTCTCTCTCTGTGTGTGTGTGTGTCTCTGTGTGTGTCTCTCTGTGTGTGTGTGTCTCTCTCTCTGTGTGTGTGTGTGTCTCTCTGTGTGTGTGTGTGTCTCTCTCTGTGTCTGTGTGTGTGTGTGTCTCTCTGTGTGTGTGTGTGTCTCTGTGTGTGTGTGTGTCTCTCTCTGTGTGTGTGTGTGTGTGTCGTTTATACCAAGTGCGAACAGTTAGTGCATTTCAAGTGCTTTCAATTGCTCTTAGCACATGGTGCACACTGCGTATACTTAATGCAATGGATGTGTGTGTGTGTGTGAGTGTGTGTGTGTGTCTGTGTGTGAGTGTGTGTGTGTGTACGTGTGTTAGTGTGTGCGTAATGCCAATAGTATATGTATTTCATTTTTCTCACATTTATTTGAAGCACAAAACTCAAAAATTAAAAACTTGCCGTTGGAATTTAAAAACATTTTAATATGCGTGCCACAATAAAAAGCACATCAAATGGAAACACAAACATACATACATACAACACTACTACATATATGCTATACGCTATGCATATATATATATATATATATGTAAAACTAAACTATACAATAAATACAACATCAATAAAGCGTTTATAAACATTTTGGGTTAAAAACTTTAAAGCAGCTAAAATTTAATTGCATTTCTATTTAAAAAGTTCGTTTGCTTCATATTTAAAATATTTAATATTACTTTTTGGCATTGTTTTTACTACAGTTTTTGTTATGTCAAAGATTTTCAGCACTATTTTCTTTGCTTTGTAATTTACTTATTAAAATTAACAAAGTTTTTGGTCTTAGCGCCTATTGCACTTCATATGAATATTGTAATTTATGAACTTTAAAAACTACAAGTACCTCTCTAAGCGCATTATTGATACATAAATATTCCATATGATTAAAGAGTTTTGCTATCACAGTTAAGTGCTTTCTAACTTGGTCGCTATTATATAAACAAAGAAATGGCTTTGTAGCTAATAAGTTAATTAACATTATATTTTATATCATACTATTTGCATTTTTGAGGTTAGGCTAGCGCTTTTCGCAGATCTGTTCAGTTGCCGCAAGTTGCATGCATGTTGCGACTATCATTTATCATAGATTGGTGAAATGCACTACTTCCAACACTGGAAGAAGGTGGCATGCCAGACCAATATACCCTTCTTTCACTGAAAAAGAACCCGAAAACAAAAACAATAATGCTAACAATTGATTATCGTTTTTATCGGCTAGCAATTGTCGTACAACTTTCAGTGGGGCCATATCCCTCCGTCCGTGATAACACCTATATCTCGAAGAAGCGGATTGTGTGAAAGACTGAAGACATTTGCGAAAGAACTGATTGGACCTGGTAAGTCCACCATTGACCAGATATTCACACTACGCTAAATCCTGGCAAAGACACTTGATAGCCCCATGTGGGATACGTATATGCGGCTTTGTCTGAGTTTAGAATTCCTGCAAAGTTGGTGCGACTGTGCAGAATGGCGTTGAGCAATACACGCAGCTCCTTCAAGGTAGAAAATAGCTTCTCCGAGCTTTTTGATATCAAGCGAAGCTTCAGACAAGGCGATGCCCTCTCCTACAGCCTCATCAACTTTTTAATGGACAGTGCGTTGCGAAAGGCCGAAGAAAGTTGGAACGGGATTATGTTCTATAAGAGTGTCCAGTTGGTTGCATAAGCAGATAATATCATTATCATTGGTCGTACTGGAGCCTTTGCGGCTATTGAAAGAGAATCTGCCAGGGTGGGTCTGGTTGTAAATGAGAGCAATACAAAGTAAATGTTTTGTTCGGGGACTATACTTTAATGATGTCAAGGATTTCTTTTACCTTGGCACCACCGTCTCAATGAAGAGCGATGTAATCGTGGAGAACAAGCGGAGAATCACTCTTACCAATAGATGTTACTTTGGTCTCAATAGGCAAATGAGCATTAGAGACCACTCTCGCCATTTCGTCTGCACTCTATAAGACGTTCTTATCTTGCTTCATGACACTGGTGATGACACAGTCTGATAGAAATGCCCTTGGAGTGTTTGAGCGTAAAGTACTCCGTAAGATATTTGACACTTTACACCTAGGCTACCGCATTCGGTGGAAAAATAGAATTGTCAAATTGCTATTAAAGAAATTTTGTTAGGATGTCGGCATAACGGTTTGCTCACTGCATGCATATTAACGAAGAGAACCGTCACACGACGATCAGCTCAATTGCTGATATTAGTAACACCGAAATTTCCCAACTAAAGTCTTTAATGGATATTTTGGAAAATTTAAATTTCGATTTCCGAAATCTTAAATTTCGCAAACCTGGTGGCAGATTCTTAATCGTTGACCTCAAATACACTAGCTACAATAGACTTTTCTGGTAAATTTGGGTTCGTTGATTTTATATTCATCAACCGTTTTTATACCCAATACACATAATGTAAAAGGGTATTATAGATTTGTGCAATGTATATAACAGGCAATAAATGTAACTAGGAGTCTTTGAGCGGAAAGTACTCCGCAAGATCTTTGGCCCCCACGCGTTGGCAACGGCTACCGCACCCGATGGAACGGCGAACTCTATGAGCGCTACGACGACATTGACATAGTCAATCGAATTAAGATCCAGCGGCTCCGCTGGCTAGGTCATGCTGTGCGCCAATGCGCGTGTCGAAGGGACGAGACGAAGGGGCAGACCATGTCTCCGTTGGAAGGACCGGGTAGTGAGTACACTAGCTACCTTTGGTATCAGGAATTGGAAAAGGCACGCGCAAAGCAGAGACGCCTGGAAGAGAGCTTTACATCAGGCCGTAACCCGGTAACGGGTTGTTATGGCCAGTTAAGTAAGTATGTAACAGGCAGATGGAGGCGTGGTAGAACATAAGTTCTACGGGCCGAAATTATCAGGAGCAATAGCCGCGTCGATATAGCAAAGTTCGTCTGTCCGAGCTGTCGAATTGTTCTCGGAGACTAAAAGAGATAGAGACACAAGATTAGCACCAAATGATGCGCATTTTTCCTACGCAGGGCAAGTTTGTCGAATTCTGTCGATATCTTACCCCGTTTCCCTATGACAGAATTTCGCCGTATATACCCTGCGCACAATTAGGCACATTCTGTTATTGTGCAAAATTTATGTAAAAATTATCAAGATCAGATGGAAACTTAAAAAGATACAAGTAATAATATGCCAATTCAAGACACCTTGTCCTATATACTGTAACAGAATTTCAGTTTTTATCGAAATGTTATGGTTAATATTTATGTTATAGCCACCAAATTGGGTACGTAGACTCATGTTAGGCTCATAAACTAAACAATGTTAACGTCTTTACTACTACCGCAGTGCAATTTACCCCTCAACGCATCGATACAAAAGTTTGTACAGAAATTAAATTTTCATGGTAAAAATGACTGTCTGCATCAGATTTTTTTTAACTATGTTTTGAAATTTAACATTGGCTCAAGAATACTAAAGTAATGGGCATAAAAGTAATTTGAGGTGAGCTCTAGTGATTTGTACCGATAGCTTGGATTGTCTTTTATTTAAATTTAAACTAACTTCATGTTGCTTAATCTATGAATTTTTGGCGGTAACTGAACAGATTTTTCTAATTTTAGCGATTGTCTCATGCAAATATTTAAGCTTTTTAAAGGCGTGCGCTTAAAACTCTTAATAAATTAAGCTAAATTTTTTAGTTTTGACAAAAACTGTACTTAATATAGATAGCATATTTAAAGTAATGCTTTACAACCGTTTAAATGATTAACAGCTACAACATTCTGTTGAATGCATGTTTATTTATGAATGCATATAAGGTCTGAAATACACACACATGAATGAACCAAAACGCAGACGAGTATTTCAGCATAGATTTCATCCAAAATACAATCAAGTGATGGAATACTTTGATGTCTTTTAATCATGTGCCTTAAAGTAGGCTTCTCGCAAAGAAACTTGGGAGAATCGCCCTAAAGACTTAAGATCCTCTAAAACAAAGTTCTTCAACCTTTTCGAATCTTTATGAAGACGCAATTGGATATTTTCTATAGTTTCAGAAAAAAGATTCGATAATATCGGTAGCCCGACGGTTCGAAAAGATTCGATACGGTTTTTTTTCCTTCCTACCTTTTTAACCTTAACAAACAAAGCAGTGGATTAGTTGGTTTGAACGTCTACCAAAGACTATCATGGCGAGTCATGGCAACAGTTTTTTTGGTTGCACGCGGTGTCATATACATTGAAAAGGGTAAAATGATGATTTTGATAGATTCGCTATTGATTTGAGCCAAAAACTATTGAATTTGGCGAAGAAAAATATATTCTTCTACCATACAATCCAGCACAATGTTCCCAGAGAGTGCGCAAAGAGAAAGTATATACTTCACTCATGTGGAGTGTATCATTTCCCCAAATGCGCATTTGTGCCTTTGCAAAGGGTGAACAGTGACAAAGAAACTCCTTTAAGACAGTCCGCGCAAGTTGTGTCGTCAATGTGGACCATATTCGTCAGATGTTGGCCAAATTTATTAAGATTCGCAAATCTTGACTCTTCAGACGAAGTAGATATCTGGAGGCTTTCTTTTTGGATCGAATCCCATTCAAATGTTGGGCTATGAACTGCTACTTAATGCAGCATATTCTTTAGCTTTGGTACCCTACGATTATAATGAAAAATTTAGGGTCGCTATCAAGGGCGTAGTGGTTAACCATGAAGAAGAAGTCAGCATGGAGGTCAAGGGAAGAGTAACTTTTGACAATAGATGTTACATTAGTTTCTAAGGCGCTCATCCTTCCTCAGTCTGATGAAATTGCCACTTGGAGAGTTTAAGCGGAAAGTGCTCCGCAAGATCTTTGGCCCTTTACGTGTTGGCAATGACTACCGCATTCAATGAACCGACGAACTCTATGAAGCAGCTTTGCTGACTAGGTCATGTTGTGCGTATGGATGAAGAAGCTACTGCGAGAAGGGGCTTCAATACAATGTTGAAGTGAGGTGACGAAGAGGCAGGCCATGTCTCCGTTGGAAGGCCCGGTTGGAGAGCACACTAACTACCTTTGGTATGACCGATTGGAAAAGGCACACCCAAAGCAGACGCGCCTGAAGGAGCCCCATCAGGCCATAACCGTTACAGGATGTTATAGCCAATTAAGAAGAAGCAATACGAAGGTGTTCTTATGTCATCTATTTGCTTCAAGATTCTCGCAGTAATTAATAACGCCTGTTTGCTTCTGTAACAGAAAAAACTCAATCGACTTTCAAGTAAAAAATCCAGAATCTCTTAGTTGACGTGAGATTTTACGGATACCAGAATATTATAGTTCTGATGAACAAGTTGATCTTTAAAGAAACAAATTCTTTGATTTCATAGACTCAAAGAAGAAGGTGGCTGAAGTAATGTTTGAAACGCGGCGGTAAGTGATTTGGGGCGAATGTAATGATCATCACTGAGAAAGTGTAGTATGTGGAAGGGTTAAGCGCAGTACTATCTCTTATCTGTAAAATCTCAATGGACTATCGAACAACACTCGTTAATCGAATACAACCAATTTTGTGTTGTAATTTGCACTATTTTGTGGGTAACAAGGGACCGACCGAAGTTTTCGACAGTTTTCGCATTGACAGTTGTGTTGGTCGTAACTTCAGGATGTCTATTAGCGACGTGCACAAAGAGCCTGGTTTCGTTTTGGTCCATAAAGTGTACAGTACTTACAACAAACAAGCAAGTGATGTTTGGATTTTTTTTTGGTATTTTTTTTTTTTTTTCCTTTGAGTAAAATGAAATGTTGTTTAGATGCAACACACAGTGGAATTCAAAACCAAAATAAAGCAATAACAACAGCAACCAAAAGGAGAACGACAACAACAACAATAACATCAACAACAATGTAGTATAAGTAAAATATCAAATAAAATTCAAAAACAGCTGGCAAACAAAACACGATAAATTGCTACAATTGGAGGCCGAAACGCAGAAAGGAACGAACTAGAACGAACGAAAAAATTAAAATCGTACAATGAAAATGAATATATAATATATATATATACATATATATATGTATGTATGCACTATGGGCAAAAATACCGGGAAATTTGAATTTAAATTTTTTTTGAGATTTCGAAGAATGTTTTTATTTTTAAGTTGGCAATACTCTCACTGACATCTGTGCCAAATTTCAGGTCAAAATATTCATTACTGTTCAAGATACGCGTCCTTTTGTAAACAGCTAAAAGTAAATGTTTAATTTTGAACAATGTCTGGAATCTATTCAACAACGCTATTCCATTAAATTTTGTGTGCGGCATGAAATTTCCACTGCCCAAACGTTGAAAATGTTGCAAAAGGCATTTGGTGAGCAAGCTCTATAGAAAACAAGAGTTTATGAGTGTTACCCAAAGTACAAAGAGGGTCAAGAAAGCGTTGAAGACGCAATCAAAGAATTGTTGCTCGAAAATCGTCGATTGACAGTCCGAGACCTTATTGAGCTTGTTGGAATTTCGGAAGGATCAGTGAAAACCATTTTGAGTGACTGTTTGGGCCTCAGAGAAGTGAAATCTCGATTGGTGCCAAAAATGCTGAATTTCGTGGAAAAACAGCGCCGCGTTGAAGTGTGTGAAACAATGCTTTCCGACTATCAAAACAAGATGAAATGCATGATTACGGGAGATGAGACATGGATCTATGCCTACGTCCCGGAAACAGTCGATCAATCGGGTGAATATCGTGCCAGAGGTGAGGCAAGACCGAAAAAACCACGTCAAAGTCGCTCAAAAATCAAGGTCATGTTGCCAATTTTCTTTGATTATCGTATTGTGGTGCATTATGAATTCCTTCCAACTGGCCAAACTGTCAACAAAGAATACTATTTGGATGTTATTTGTCGTTTGCGGCCGGATTTGTGGAGTGAGAATTCTTGGTTTTTGCATCACGTTAATGCACCATTCCGTATTCGCGGAACTTAGCACCATGTGTAGAGACCGTTCCTTGAATCGATAGATGAGATACAAAACCAAAACAAAGAAGGAATTGAAGGCTATACCGGAAGAGGACTTTGCGGTATGTTTCGAAAATTGGCAAAACGTTGGCAGCAGTGTATTGCATCCGGGGGGGACTACTTTGAGGGGGATGAAATTAATTTTGAAGATTATATAAAGATTTTTCGAATTATAAACGAGTTCCCGGTATTTTTTGACCACAGTAGTATATAAGATATATAAAATGCAACCAATGCAAAATAAAATGAAATTAGAGTGTGCCCCAGTGGCATGTGGCAATTGGCAACTATGTATAACAATGGCAAACATCAATGAAAAATTGCAGCTATAAATTGCATCAGTTGCAGTTGTATTTGGCTTTAGCTAAGTTACTAGCAACAATAACAACAACATCATCATCATCATTATCGTCATCATCATCATCATCATCATTAGAGGTTGCAGTTGAAAACGCAGTTACTTTAAGCCTGCTTTTATTTAAGGTCAATGTCGTTGCTGTTGTTATTGTTGTTGGCGGTGTTGTTGTTGTTGTTGTAGCAGTAGTAGTAGTGATGTTGGTTTTTGCTGTACCCATTTGTGTTGACTGATAGCACTCCTTGGAGAGCACAATACAAAGTCCAATGGCTAATATCACAAGTGTTCCAAGCACTATACTGACGGCGATTATCCAAATGCGTGGATCAAAATTATCTAAGTCGGGTTTTATAAGGCGTATAAGATCTGCATTATGTAGGGCCGCATCGTTGCAGTGACAGCGAGACCGAGAGACACATTGAGTGAGGCGCGCACATTTGATTTTGGTTAGAAAGAGAGAAATGAGTACAACATTACCAAATTACAAAATTCAAATATACGAAAAAAACAAAAACCAAAAGAAAATATATCATATAGTATATATGTCTCTAGCTAAACTAAAAAAAAAAATAAATAAATAAACAACTTGAAACATTTAGTATATATTTATGTACGTTTATAGTAAGTATATTAGCATCCGGTACAGTTGACGACAGTCGACATCAATGAGAAAGTATTAACTACATACAAAGATTTACAGTTTACACAAATTCATATGAGCCAAAAACACACACATACAGGGTTGTATGCGGCAAGTACTTACTAGCTAACCCAACCTAACCTAACCTAACCTAAATAGCTAATAACAACATATAGAAAGACTGTACACCCCCATTAACTAAGCGGCTAATACCCTACAATACAACCCACTGTAATCAAGTCGATAGTAGAGAATTGCATGCGTATGATAACGGTAGTACTTACCCTCCTCTTTGGTCTCTGGCAATGTTGTGACATTGGTGGTGACCACCTCACCGGTGCCAAGCTCATTGTTTGCCCATATTCGAAACTCATATGTAATGTTTGGAGCCAGACGGTACACTTCCATTTGACGCTAGAACCGTTTAAAAGATTAAAGCATATTAAAAAGAAAAGTATTTTTTTTAAGGCAAACACAACTCTGTCACAATCTTTGAGTTTTCCAAGCTGAATCAATCGCCGTCATAGTCAATTATATAGAGTATCTCGGGGTAAGCCTTGACTCCTATCTGGCCTCGAAAGTGCACATTGAGCGGAAGTGCGCACAGACTTGTGGTAACATGAGGCTTGAAGCCGAGTGCTGTACACTGGCTGTCCATGGCTCTCAATCAGGCCCAGGTGGAAAAGCACACTGGTTCAGTCCAGCGTCCCTCTACTACACGGCCTGCAGCGACAAGCCTGCTTAGAATTCAAAGATGTATGACCCGATAAGTGGCTATGAACTGAAATTTGGTCACACACTTATAGCCAGCAAACTGCCTACATAGTTTACGCTTTTCTCTATGCCTAATGTGCAGTTGGGCCGTAAATACAACATGGTGTTCTCCCCATGAAAAATTTGGAGCGATCTAGGACTCATACTGAGGGCAAATCCCCATGTCTTCTACACAGACGATTGCAAAACGAAAAATGGGGATGCTGGTTTGTATCTCAATGAGAATTCAAGCTATTTATGATTGATTCAGATAGTTTGCAATTCTGAATGCCAAGAACGGGATCCATGAGAGGAAGCTGCGTGGCATAACTATTAAAGCAGAGCTATCCGCCCAAAGATCTAGTGGTGGGAACTAGTGGTTGGACTATATCGAATGAGTCTCTTTCAGAGTTGGGCTCAGATACAAACTAATGAAGTCATGTTGAAAGTTCCGTACTAAATGAGACCCATTGCCTTCAAGTCAAAGTGTGAGATTTGATAAAACCGAAATCTTCTAATCAAGAGTGAGTCCAAATTTTTGTTCGAAAAATGCTCAATACCTCATCAATCAAAAAGCTGTTTCCAAAAGTATCGTAGCAACTAAAGTTTTCACACAAAAACTTCCATTTGGCCACTTTGATATGCAAAGTGCCTGAACAAAGTATGTTTCCATACTCCCTCAGCCAATATATTATAGCTTTTAGCCAAAACCATAACCAAAAACCACTTGTAATCTACTTTCGGAGTGAACGTTTGCATTTGTGTATATTGGGTGTGTTAAGCTACGGTCAGACAGCACGATAATTGGCATGCAAACACACAAAAATCGCGCAAATCAGTTTTCAACATGTTTGAATTCAAAAGTAAGTCACGAATGAAAACAATTGTGTGATTAAAGTAATCGATTACGTTATTGATCTTTTGCATTTCCATTTATACCCTTATAACTTCTTAATTTCTTAATTAAAAAATAAGATAAACCTATAAATCCCAGTTTGGGCTCAATTTTAGGCACGAGCAACCTTTGAGGTCTGTGTCGAAAAATTTAAATCGAAAAGTGGTCTATGAAAGGAGTGTAATGGAATTTATTTGCTTTAAATAGAATAAAGAATAAAGTTGATACTTCATTTGACAATAGGGATAAACTGAGACCAAAGTAACATCTTTTGGCACGAGTGATTCACCACTTGATATCCATGCTGACATCGTTTTTCATCGTGACGGTGGTGCCAAGGTAGACGAAATCCTTGACAACATCAAAAGTACAGTTTTCAACATCAATCTGAGAATTCAACCGCTGTGTATCTCTACTCGAAGAAAACATATACTTTGTCTTATCTTCCAATAGCCGCAAAGGCTCTAATAACTGCTCGCTTTGTACAACTAATGACATCGATATCATCTACCCGTTCCTATTTACTACGGTCTTTCGCAAAGTTGAAGAGGTTGCAGGAGAGAGCATCGCCTTGTCTGAAGCCTCACTTGGTATCAAAAGCTGCGTGTGTTGCACCAACTTTGCAGAGATATACGCGATCCCTCAACAGGATATCAAATGCTGCTTTATAATCGACAAAGAGAGGTGGGTGTCGATTTTTTTAGCTCATTTCCCTGTAATCCACAATCGAGATAAGATATACCAAAACTGTCCGAGCAACATTTAAAGTAATCTCGATCGACAATAAGGAAGAGAGAATATTATGAGATTGACTGACATTGCTTCTTTTGAAATCTTTAATATGAATATGAATTTTGATATAGCAATATTTCGAAAGCCGTTGTAGATAATTGAAAAAAGTTTCCCGATTTGAAATTTACTGGAGAAGGTATGTTTTAGCAATAGGCCTTTCATTGAGCTCAAATTTGTTGCATAGTGTTATCGGCCTGTCTGACTGTAGCTTTACAAATCCGAGCGAAAACTGATTAAAGTGCACACAAGGACCAAAAATACCCTGTTTGAAAGCAACACATTTTGTTTTGGTTCACCCTAAATGTACGCGAATGGCTACATTTCCGTTTTAAGTATTATTTAGCTACAGAGTCTTGTAACTGGAATCGTATCGCCTATTTTTCATAGAATGAAATCGCTTCAGAGATCATTGCATTGCAATTGCAATCTACTACTCACCACATTTGGCGCTATGTTAATGGGATCCATGCGTATCCATTTATGCTCGTAGCTGGCATTGAACGGTGGCGTTCGATACGAGATATTACGATATTCGGCGGTGAAACTGCGTACTGGATAGCCACCCGAATGGGTCTTATTAAAGCGCCAAATAAGAAAGCCCAAGATTGTGGAGGCCTTGAAATATAACTGTGTTACGGGGCCAGGCGTGGTGCGCACCATAAGTCTGACGCGCTGTTGTGCCTGATATTCTTGCTCGTCCTCCATTTGCTGCGTTGGCAGTTTTTTTTGCTTCTCTTCCGCAGGCTTGTGTTCCTGCTCCACTTCATGATTGTGTGTGCCAGGCGATGAGGTAGCATGTGTTGTTTTGGTTGTTGTTGCTGTTGCTGTGCTCGCTGTTTGTTCTGTGATTGTTGGGGAGGCCATTGCTGTGCTTGGTATTAAGGCTGTGGGGCGTGGCAGTGCCGCAAAGCACACATAGATGCCGCCATCATTGGTGCTAACATTGCGCAGCAGGAGCACGCGACCTGTCTGCAAAGTGCACCCACAAAGACACATAAGTAGTAGTCGTAGTAGTAATACTGCCCCAGCAGGTGTAATACACTTACCTGCACAATGGTGCTATTACTGTTGCCTGGCTGCTCCTTGACCCACACAATGTTGCCATGGGCTATGCAAGGTATGCTGACATTGCCACCCTTATCCGCGGCATATTCGTTGTATTTGATGGTGGAGCTAAGCACCGTGAGCACTGCAAAAAAGAAGAGTAAACAAATTAATCTCAAATCAATATCAAATTGTAGCCAGCGGCCCTCACTACTATGATTAATTGCCAAGATTGTGATATGCATGTAGGTTTTTAGCAGTGTTGCAAGCGTGTTGCATGCCCCAAACGCAGTAGCTACAGTGATCGTTGACATGTCGCAGCGTTTGGAACTTTGCCTTAATTTGTACTTTCGCCTGCTGGGAATCAATTGCTGTGCACGCAATCGCCTGCTCCAGCTGCTGCTCACCATCTACCAGCTGCTACTGCTGTACTCCTGCACAACACAGATTGTTACCTACTTTGGGATTCACTTGGCGGAGGCGAACAAATTGCAAATGCGCTACAAGTTTTACATCAAATTTGTGTCATCTGTCAATTTCTCCTATATGGTGCTGCATCTGCTGCTCATTCTACAGGCGCTCTTTTGGCGTAGCCAAGAGCAACGCCTGTTAGCCAAGCTGCCAGCGAGTAAGTCCAAAACGCAAGTCTGGCGCCATCTAGCGTTTGAAGGCACACAAATATTTTGCGCGCTAGCTCTGGCTTACGGCTTGGCTGTCCATGGTTTGGGAATTTTTGAGTTTTTGCGTTTCTACTTAACCACTCAAGCCGTGCGCGCTCGATATTTGCAGTATGCACTGCTTGTGCAGCGTTTGGACGCACAGCTGGATTCACTGCAGCACGGCTTGGTGGACTTCAGCAACTGGCGTGAGGTGAGAGATGACTATGCCCAGCTGGCGCAATTGGCACGCAGTTTGGCCGTCTTCTTTGGACCATCTATGCTGCTGATGAACTTGCTCTACATTGTGGATTGTATTATGGTGTGCTATGCCTATATTATGGTCTGGGAACTGAGAGAGCTATCCATAAGCTGGTTGCTTATATGGCAATCGTCATTTGTCTTGCTACCATCGCTGATAAAACTGTGGACACTCTGTGCCATATGCCACAAGTGCAGCGCACGCGTAAGTAGTTTACCAGTTCCATAAAGAAATCCCATAAAATCCATTACTACAATTACAGACTCAGCAACTGCTTTCGATGTTGAATAACCTGCCTGTAATGTCGAGAAATGCGCGTAACTGCGTTGATGATTTTAAGCTACAAATTATGCAAAGCCCCATCAGTTTTGAGGTCCTGAGCATCTATCAGCTTAATCTTAAGACATTTGCAGCGGTAAGCCAGCTAATTATCGATCCTAGGCGAAACCGTTATTGCGAAAATTCTGAACCAAGAAATTTTAATTATAACTAAAGGCAACAGTATTACGAAATTTGGTTAAATGGACTCATCTTGTCCAGATAATGAAGCATAAAAACACTTTGGTCATATTCCACAGCTTCTGTTCAAAATGTAGCCACAATTGGGATCGGTTCAAAAACTACAGCTATTGAAAAAAAAAAAAAACAGTTATTGGGATATATAACTCGGAATTCTCTTGCAATAATTAATCGCCTCTAATTTTAAAGCTCACTAACTTTTGAATTATACTATAATTTTTAGGGAGTAGGAAATGTAGAAAACCTTGGAAATGGAGAAAATCCTTTACTTAACAGCTATAAGCGCTTTTAGTTAGTGACCTAGTCCCGTGCCACGAAATATAGTTGCAATGAAATACATCGATAGGTCAATATCAGATGGCATTCTCTCAAGGAGCAAGCGTTTGAGATAATAACATGATTCAGCTTGCTCTGCGTGGGGAAAGTGCGCATCTTTTTTTGTGTGTATAACTTTTAATACCCTTCTCCCACTGGGAGAATTGTGTGAATTACAATTGTAGATATTGTAAAATATATCGTATTATCAATTTTAAAATATCGATACATCGCCGAAAATTAAAAAAAAAACTAAGTGACTTATTAACTCCAATATTTTGCGTACAGCGATTTTAAGAACGACGGGGTGGTTCAGACGATGCAGAACTGCAAATATAAAGATTTTCATCCCGCTTAGCCATTTAATATAGCTATGGCCCTTTGTCTAAGCAATAACTCTCAAGGTAGGCTCTCATCTTTTTTTTCAAGTCGATTGGGTGGGCGAATTTTATTTGCCAGAGGGCCAGCTTTGTCCCTGCTCACAGCCATTTTATAGTCGGAGACACTTTAGCAGCAGACATCCTGTGCTAAGAGTTCCCTAACTGGCAAGCTGTTTTCCAACGATTTAACAATGAAGGCCAATGAATCAAAAGTACTCCACTGTGGTATAGATATAAGGGAATATTAGGATCCTAGTTGACTTCACGAAGCGCAAAAAGAAGGAATTCCTTTTGGAATGATTCAAAACGTGATTTGCCATTTAATGCAAAACACCTAGTAGCCGATATATGACAACAAAAAGATCGTTATCTGATAGTAGCCCCCACGAAAACATCGCTCCGATATTACCGATATTATTTTATTATATCAACGAAGTTTTAAATGGTGTAGCAGTCGACTGTTAGCATTGTTGTTTTTGTTTTCAAGGCATTTTTGTCTACCAATTGTTGCGCAACTTCCACTGGAGAAAGCCTAAGGCGCTTATGACACGAAGCGAGATTTTCAAGTCAGAAAGTGGAAAAATCTCTCATAAAATCTTGCTCGATATAAGAATGCATTCTAGTATGAAGCAAGTCGCATAAGGTTGCAGGTACAGAGATACACGGCTTCGCTTGAAAATCTCGCTTCGGGTATCAGGCGCCTAAGTTCTCCGAACTCTATTGACTTGCTCTATTGGGCATTTCCGTTTGAAACTTTATAGCCTCAATTTCCATTAGATTCGCTCGAGATACAGCTTATTCGCAAGTATAGTCGTAAATCATCCTTTTTTTTAATACCTTAATAATCCAATTGGCAATAGAGATAGAGATTTGATTGAGGCCTTGCGAGATACTCAAGAGCTGAGCTGACCGCAGAAAACTGACAGCAGTTTTATGTAGCCAGAAATGTAGTCAAAAATTAATTTTAATAATGCTTAAATTGTGCGGACCTGTTTTATGTTCGTTCTTAGATATTCAATAATTAGAAAAAAAAAATTTGAAAAATTCCATGCAGGGTAGCTAAACAAAAGAGGAACATTATACCACTCATAAGTGGTGTAGACCAGTGTTATCAATGTAATAGTGTCGTGAGTGCATTTGAACAATATGTATGTAGAACAGGGAGCGGCAGCGGCAGCTAAACAGTTACCAATATCGATTGAGAAAGTGTTCTTATGACGAGCTGCTGCCAATGTCTCTGCTGACGCTGCCGATCCATGATGTAGAAGTAAATAAGAATAATTTAAAGATATTTCAATTTGGCTTCATCATATATTTTCAGATATTCGTATTCATATTTGAGTCGTTGCTCATTTTGCTGCAATTTGTGGCGTTAACCAAGGAGCAGACCAGCTGAAGTGGAAATCGTTTCAACCGTATAAGCGTCAATGTATTTTTTATAAATAATTTATTATATTTGCTTACAATTTGTGCTCACATGACAGCTTTACATAATATATTCTTATATATATATGTAATGTAATGTAATATTGTGTGTGTTTTTCATGTTTAGTGCAAGGTCGCCAAAACCTTAAATGATATACGTATATATTTTTTCTTCTTATATATTGTATGTATAAATGGCTGCTAGACACGCAAGTTTTGAAGACATAAGACTATGTTTACTCCTTACTAAGCGTACATAGATACACCTGAAGGTAGACATACGTACAGAGCAACGAAGTCAAGCAATATTTCAGCAAATATAGAAAAAAATGTAGCATACATAAACGGCGCATCAACTAAAAAGAACACAAGAAATCAAGATGTTGAAAATTTCCACAACAACGTAATTTCTAGAATTACAGACGGAGCCACCAAAAGAAATAACAAAATTGAACTTAAGAAAAGAATATTTTTCTCAAAACTATGAGTTCCAATGAGCCGAGCATCTCTGTCAGAGCCGTAGAGTTATTTGCATGGATAACCGTCCATACGGACTAAATCTGTAGTGGAAGCTGAAAATCCTCTAAACACTTTGTGAAAGAACCAATTCCAAATCATTTTCATTTTTTTTATTTTTTTTTTTTTGTCATCTTTGGGCTTTTGCAAGGACACGTTTGAGCATTTTGGGAATCGTTGGACATAAGTACTATCTCTTTTGGCCAGTCTTTACGACTTTATACGGGATCGGAAAGATTGTGTGGGAAGGAAACCGCCATTTCAGTTTATTTTTTTACTTCCATTCAACTGTTCTTTTAAGCTCCTAACTTCTTCTAAAGGATATCGCACATTGGACAAGGCTTCCTGAGTGCTGGGATCGACCAACTTCCTGCGATGAGCTAACGCATCAATTAATTTTTATTTGAATAACAAAAATTTAACGCATTCCTGGCCATTGTAACTGCTTGGGTAGAGAAAATTTTTCATATTCGAATAGCCACTG
The DNA here is from genome assembly GCA_035041775.1 of Chymomyza caudatula. Taxonomy (NCBI): domain Eukaryota; kingdom Metazoa; phylum Arthropoda; class Insecta; order Diptera; family Drosophilidae; genus Chymomyza; species Chymomyza caudatula. Next base: position 1,532,822 of record JAWNKW010000148.1, read on the forward strand.
CAGCGTCGCCTATGGAAGTACCCTGCGGTCGGCTGCTAAGTTATCTGTGCAAGACCATTATCGTGAGATGAGGAAGATGGAGAGGTTGCTCGTCAGATAACCTGCGCGCAGAGCTATTCAAGACTGGCGGCAATGAGTTGGTAAATTGCATGCACCACCATTTTTGCAGAAGCAGACGACCCGATGGTCCCGAGCGTACTGTGTGAAAGACCAAAGCCATTCGCTAAACAACTAATTGTGGTTTAGGCCATATCCCGAAGGGAGCTGTAAGCAAAGTAGGGGGTACAATAGCTCTCTAGGTCACGATGCCATAACATTATTATTAATGTCTAGTGCATCTACTTAAGTTGGAAACCATTTTCCACAAAGAATTCATAATCTCAATGCCACTGCCAAATAAGATGAATATGCGAACTTTTTAACACAGCATTATGCGTAGAAAGACAGAGTTTTAAAAATTTTCATACAAAAATATATTGAAAAAAAAAGTATTATATATTTGGCCGTTGTAATCGCTTGGGTAAAGGCTCGAAAGCTCAATTTATGTTTTGTTTCTATGTTTCATATTTTCTAAGTTTCTCTAAGCTCTCTCTCTCTCTATAAGCTGTAAGGATACAAAAAAAAAATAATAAAATAATTGAAGCGAGGTCCCAAAGTGCCTCCTAATGGGCACTCTTTCAACCAAACCCGGTTTCCAGTCTGTGTTTATGCCAGAGAGCAGCTCCTTATGTAACCCTCTATTTCTTATATTCCGGTGCCCCAGTAATGAGTTACTGGTTTGAGTTTTATGAAAATACCTGCGAACGCTTTCAGTACGCATGCCAAATCCCAGATTGGCATCCTATAATTCTAGGCCAGCGCTGGGATTTGTAAATAAACTTAATTCATGAGACTGATATTCAGCTTAGATCTGCTAGAAAGAAGCACTTTTTTATTCTCTCTCGCAGAGTAGCCACCTTTCGAGCAATGTGTTGAGCTAAAGTAAGCCTCTGGTCAATAAGTCAGCCTAGAAATAGAGCCTTGGAGGTACACCACGCAGCGGACAAAAAACAGCCATATCCGCAGCGTAGGTACAAACATTCATCCTGAGGGCTTGGGGCAGCTGTACAAAGAGAAAGTAAAAGTACCCAAAACGTTCAACTGCGGAACACCAGCATCTAGTTAGTTTTCAACCGATTTGGTGGTATTAATGCTCGATCAAAGTAGCTTTAAACAAAAACATAATCTTTGCGCCAAACTGAATACCAATGAGTTTTCTAAATCATGTTCTGGTACGTAATAACTTTGTACTGTATAGATACGAGAGCAGTCAGTGTGCTCAAAGTGATCTATGATCAAAGATCGCCAAAAAAAAAACAAGCAGCCATATTACAATCAAGTCTGCTCAATTCGTTGTCACTTTGTTGGAATGTTGTCCAACCAATACTTGACTTTGTGCACCGTAATCAGGCCTATCATTCATACATTTTGAGCGTGAATGTGCCAAATGACGTTTTGAGTGCATTCATGCACACTTCTAGTGCTATCTCTATACTTGGTTTTTTGCTTCTGGACGTTCTAGGCGTAATTGCTGCTACTGTTTTTGTTGTTGTTGCTAAAGGATTTCCGCCTACATCCAGTCAGTCGAAATGCCGATAAAATCCCAAACCCCCACATAGCAACTTTGTTGCCATAGAACTAACTTTGGCAACAACAGCTAGAACTTGTTTTATGTGCAGCACGGAGAGCACAGTAATCTTGCTCATGAGTACACAGAAAAAAACTTGAAAAACCTTGCGAGCGAGAGAGGGTGAATGAGGCCATAACTTGGTCGAGGGGAGAATAAGGTCGAATGAGTGCACTCTAAAAACACAGAATGTAAAAACATTGCGAAGCTAAAAGCAAACACTTATGTTATGTAATGATGTGCAGCCGGAAAGTATGCAATATAAATGCTATATTGCGCTGTTGACGTCAGTAAATAATTGATTTCAAACCATCGTTCCCCAACACATAGTGGCAACCCTTCCGGCAGTCGCTTAATCAGTCCGTCGCTGTCATTCCGTCGTTAAGCCATTTTCCGTTCGTCAACTGGACAGCACGTCAATTATGGCGTGTGCCATTTAATTAGGTCGCCCCAAGGCGCACATTTTTTGCACGCCAGCCAACAACTGTACTGTAGTAGCTGCTGACGCAAGCGGCTCTTTTTGGCCTATTGGCCCCATGGTGTTGCCTATTTTTAGGCGTATGCATTGATTTTGCGCACATCCAATCAATGCCAAAAATGGCAAGCATGGTATAGCTCCCACACACTACGACAAACACGCTAAGCCACAAAATCAGGGCCGGATTATAGTAAGGCAGGCGGCGCCCTTATATGATGATCAACAAAAATGTTATTTTGAAGATTCTGCGCTCTCTACTAGGGCGCTAAGCACGTGACAGTCGTATACTTCATTATAAATAAAAACTAAAAATATATTTTTTTCCATTCAGCAATCTATTTAGTGGTAAAGGTCTCAGCCGTCGACATTATGGTAGGGGAGCTATTAGCAAGCAAGAGTGATACGTGACGTGACAGAAAATAGAAGTGGTTTCTCAAAAAGCGACCGAGTTTTTCAATGCAACTTATTTTTATACGTGACGTGACCGCAAATAGAGTTGTTTTTATTTGCATCTACAAAAAGCCAAGAGTCTGCGAGCGAGTTTATAAATGCAACCTATTTGAATATGATGTGAAATAATGTTACTTTATTTTTAAAATTTTTTGTTAAAAAATACCTTTTAGTTTTTTCATGCACGCCATAATAAGTTATACGTGACGTGACAAGGATTACGTGAGAAAATGTTTTATTTTTTATGGAAGCAACAATTACAAATTATAATTTGGAACATACATTGGCAAATTAAAAAGAAATTGATTTTCGAAGAATAAATTTTTTAATGATTTTTGTTCGACAGATTTCGCATTATGAGTGCAATCGTATTTATTTCTCTTAAATAAAATAGAATTTTAAGCTACCAAGTCAAAATTAAATGTAATTTTTCTTATTATGGTAACGGAGTTAAGCTGTAGATTCGTTAAAATATTAGAAGAAAAAAAAAGATGAAAATGTTCCGCTAAGCCCATTCTGGATTACACTAGCTACCTTTGGTATCACCTATTGAAGCGCAAAGCAGACACACCTGGAGGATTGCTTTACATCAGGCCGTAACCCAGTAACTGCTTGTTATGGCGAGTTAAGAAGAAGCAGACCCATCTGCTCTATGATATTAAAACATATTAAAAAATTTAAAATTAGACAAAAAAAAATTACACATTACAATGTGACAAACACGAGAGAGTTTAAAAACAACATCTACATTTGAAGACGAAAAATTGTATCTTGATGTTATATTCCAGTATTCCTACTAACTTTTCAATTTATGTAATATGCTCAAAATGAGAAATAATCGAAAAATTCCCTAAGATACACAAAAGACTATTTCTTGACATCCAGCTGTATGCACAATTAAAAGGAATGCCAATGGGATCACCTACATCATCCATAATTGCGGAGTTCAATATGGAGGAGATTCTAAATAGGGTTACAGGGCTTTTGAAGATATACGTGGATGACAGTTTTTTTCAAAAAAGAACTCGAGAAAGAAGAAAACTTACCTTACGTAGGTTTAGTTCACCACAACAGCATCTGGACGATCATTAACTTCTATGCCAAACAGCCAAGAAGCATGAGTACGAACACGGTTATGGTGAACCTTTCAACGTAGACATAATTTTGTTCATCGAAATCGACTTCGTACTAACACTAATGACAGACTTAATCAACTGATGCTTGATTTAGAAAGAGATTTACATCGCGAACTCAATTTCGACTATGTTTTATCGTCTTTCCAGTAATATACTCTAACAAGTTTAATGTGAAATATTTGTTCTACTGTTATGCACTACTTGTAATAATAACTATAAAACTAGTTTTGTGAAGTGATTGTGTATGCCAAGCGAATCGCATTAAGTTTAATTTAACGAAGGCACGCGGCCCTTGGGCCCACACATACATAATGCGGTCCTGCATAAAACTAACAACAAATCTCAGGCATTGGCTAAACAGGCAATCGAGTTATTCAGCTACGGCCATTCTGTCCCTGTTGACCAACTGGTCTTTTGGACAGCCCACATGGCAAACAGTCTAATGGAAATGTTGATGGCTGAATCAGTCCCAACTATAACAACAACAAGAAAGACAACTTAATTAAGCCCTTCAAAATTGTGCAAGCAACGAGGCTTAATTGACATTTTAGGTCGGATATGACTTAAAAAATAGTTTCAAAATAAATTTTTAATAGAATTTTTGAACGTAAAACTTAACCAGTATTGTCAGCAAACTTATTTGCCTTACGACAACTCAGAACAACTTTTAAGGTATTGGGTTTCTCTTTTTCTTTTGGGAAACTTTTTTCTACTTCCTATCGTTACAGGCATTGGACAGTGGTTGGCGGTTGGCTTGTGCCCAGTATGAAACATATGCGGCATGAATCATTGAATAGTCAGCCAGGAGCTACCAACGCCACTTTCTTCTTCACGGATAGTTCAAAGCAGAACAATCGACTTGGAGTGGAAGTCTTTTTAGTATGGCTCTATATAAAGAGGACATTTAGTCTCCCAAAGTAATTCAGCGTGTTCCAGGCGGAACTCTTAGCCAGAGACACTCTCAAGACTCAAGCTATACAATCAAATAGTTAGGCCGAAATTCAATATCGGAAATGAACTAGCGGACAAACTAGCAAGAAACAATGCTGCAAACCATTCTGTGGTTAAGCTACTCCTAAGAGAGGAGAAAAGTTTGACGCACACCACAGACTGTAGAGAAGCAGCTCATTAATGGCTAGAACTCTAAATAGGTCCAACAAAATGCTGCAACTGAGTAAAAACAACCTTGGAATACAGAGTGGACACTGCAGACTGAAGGAACATAAGCTGAGCATCACCAGCTCAAACACCTTTAGGTTTTGTGGTCAAGGGATGTGCTGTGTGTGATGCACTGGCGAAAAAAATAAGAAGAATGAACCTTCTAAGCGTGTATAAGCTCTCGATGCAGAACTATTAGAATCATGCCAGATGATTAGATTTATATCATAGGACTAGTAGGGGAGCCATAAGCTAGATATGGAGAACAATGGACCCTAGGGGTCACTAGTAATAGATGGTGGGTGGAACGCCATTTAGCGTTCGTGGCCCTTTTCCAGCTGCTCTGTAATAATAACTGTATGGTTAGCACTATGTATGTAGGGTATACAAATATGATACAGACAATCCGCTCTAAATGTATTATTGGCAAAAAAAAAAAATGGATCACTATTATCTTCTTCTTCTTAACTGGTCATAACAACTCGTTACCGGGTTGCGGCCTGATGCACTTCACCAGGCACCTCTCCTTTGCGCGCGCCTTCTCCAATCGTTGGGGGCCTGTATTTGATGGAACTGGGCGAAACTGCCGATGACACACAACCTCCTCTTGTTGCCCACCGATTACGTCTGGTGCCAGGGCAGTAAGCTTACATGCGCAGCAAAGCCAACCCGGGCTTCAAAGAGATTGTGCGTAGAACCCACCGAAAATCCCAGAGCCAGTGAATGATGAAGAAAAATTTGTATTATTTAATACATATATGGTGTCTTATATATAGGTATTTATATAGAAAGATGAGCATGACGACTATTGATTTCATTATTGCAAATGGAACTTATGGTCTGCTATCAAAATTCGCTGAACTCTGTTCATCTTAGGTAGATTAATCAGCTCAATACAATAGAGGCAAGGGAATAAAGCGAAATTAAATGGTTGAGTGAAGTGTTACCAATTTTGTATGCCTTTTTGTTTGCCAACCATTTCTGGAATGCCATCATTTATTATATGTTCGAATATTCAAATTATTTTCAACAAGTTTTCAAGGTAGTAGGCTGACGAGAGAGAAATCCTGTATCTTTTCTGGACACAGAATTTGTACGAGGCTCGTTCAACATTAAGCAAATTAACTATGTGCATTTAATAGATTCCTTGGCTTCAAGGTTGCTGCATAACTAGCTTTCCATAGCATTTACAGAGTCTTTTGTAGTGCAGAAATGCTTTAAGAATCCACCACTATAACATCATTGTCGTTGACTGTACTTTGTTCTAACTAATTAAGAGTAAGTAACTCAGATAAAACTCAAAGCTCAGCTCGGTTGGTATTTTGTGGGTTTGCAAACAAAACCTAAGCATATATATCCCTGTAGCACATTTATATTAATTTGACGAAAGCTTCACGGCATGCCACATGATTCCCGGAGGGCATGCGGCTCACTGTCCGTGTACCTTGATTTTGCTTTATAAGTACATATTATTTATGTCTTTTGTGTATTACGTAGTTTCACAAATGTGTATGTGCATTACAAACATACTTTGCAAATCATGAAAACAAAACCATTTGGAAACATTAATGTTGGTTGTTTCGGTGGCAATTTTAGAGTGCACGAGAAAACTGCAAAGAAGCGCAATAGTCAAGAGTTGTTATCCTTTTTGTTCAGCCAAAATTTACCTAATTTAGTTCATTTGTAATTTAAAACAATCAGCAGTGAGTTCTCTTAAACTTTATCTAGAGTGCGCTTAACAACCTAACATAAGCATGCACGCTGTTCTCTTCGCACTCACTGCTAATACAGCACACATTGGCTAATATTATCCTCGCCTATGTGTTTGTTGACAGCTCTTCTGCCTTGTGGCTCCGCTGAACTGGAGCTCCGCCTTCGTCATTCTCCGCCTGTGATAATAATATTATTATGCCCTCCAATATTAATGCCCTCCAAAGGTGGTGTTCGCTTATTTCGCTTTTTCTAAATCCTCTAAAATGCAAGTTTATTTCTTTTTCTCGGAGTGGCCCTCAGGAGTCTGCCTATTTTATTGATGATGTTCCGCTCGAACTCCTCCTTACGGTTTCTGATTTAGATATTCTTTTTGAATCTAAGCTGTGTTTTAATCTCCATATCTCCTCAATTGTGAATAAAGCCAAATACGCCCTTGGCTTTATTAAACGCTGGGCTACGAATTCAAGGACTCCTTTTTACGGCGCTTGTTTGTCCCTTGCTGGAATACTGCTCTGGTGTCGAACCCTCAGTATACACACCAATCACGTATTGGATCTCTCTAAAAGCGATTCTTCTTTTTGCCCTTCGTGGACTCAACTGAGATTCCAGTATTCCCGAACCTCTATACTATGGTATAGAGTAGTGTAGTGTAGTGTCGCACGCCGCACGTCAGGGTCGTAATGAAGCGGCTCAAGAACAACAAAGCTGCTGGCGCAAATGACCTGCCTGCAGAGCTGTTGATTCTTGCGTTGAAGACTTGCGGCAATGAGTTGGTAGTGTGGATGCACCAGTTCTTTTGCAGAATATGGCTAGATGGGAGCATGCCCAGTGATTAAAACCTTGTCGTCCTCTGCAGTGTGAACAATAAGGCTGACTCCACGGTGTGTGCTAACTACCATGGTATCAGTCTATTCTATTGCATGTAAAGTTCTATCGGGCGTATTGCGTGAAAGCCTAAAGTCGTCTGCGAATGAACTTATTAGACCTTATCAGGGTGATTTAAGGCCTGGTAAGTCTAACGGATCTACGAACACCAAATCAACACCCACCACCATGTCTACGTTTTAAGGACCATGTAGAGTATACTAGCTACCTTTGGTATCAAGAATTGGAGAAGGCGCGCTCAAAGCAGAGACGCTTGGAGGAGAGCTTTACATCAGGCCGTAAGCTGGTAACGGGTTGTTATGGCCAGTTAAGAAGAAGAGAATTTCTCTGTTTCTACAGAGCAATAAACTAAAATAAATAAATAAATTTTTTTTCAAGGTAGACCAAAACCGTCTGAGAAACATTGAACCGTTATTTACTTTTTAATATAGCCATAATTTGAAAACGGTGCTTAAAAATACAAAACGGTTTCGAATATTCCGGAAATGGTATGTTTTAGACATCTTTTTATGCTTTCTTTGTTGCATAGTGTTATTTGCTACGAAATTCAAGCGGCTTTGAACCAACGGTGCCTAAATTTACTGTAAAAATGGGCGTGGTGAAAAATAGTCACAGGGCGTACATCTAAAAATCTGCATACTCAAATTTAATGGTCCGTTATTCATATGTGAGTAAGAGCAAAATACTGTTAATATGTTGAAGTATATTTTTTTTTTTAAAAGTCTTTATAGAGAATTTCGAAATTAAATTTTAAATTCGTCGTGACGTCATTTATGTACAGCCCTTAAGAGTTAATACTAGAGTGTATAAAGTTGACGACTTAATTTTCCATTCCTTTTTTCATGTTGTTCTCTGCATACATGATTATTATTCATATGTTCCGTAGTGACGTCACATGGCAGCAACAGCAAGGGGCAAGTGGAGCTGAGGAGCTGTTTAACAATGCAAGTGCCACAATGGTGCAGCATGCCAAATAACTGTAAGCGTGTAACGTGCAACGGCTGCATCATTCACATGCCTGACAATTGTCCGCTACACATTTGAGTTGAACTTTGTTGTTGTTGTTGTTGGAACCAAATGGCAACATGTTAGCCTTGCCCTTGCCCCATTTGGCTTGTTTGGTCCTGCAACAAAGTTGTAAATGTTGAAAGACTGCAACGCAAACATAATGAAAAAAAATGTTGCATACTTTTTTGGGCCAGCCAGTGAATGCAATTTGAATCATAGTGGAAATTAAATTTTAAATATTATGTATTATTCAGTGGCAACTTGGATGTGCCACAACAACTCAGTCGCAACAAAATCTGGCCGCACACACACAAACAGCAAAAACTTGAACCACAAAAGTAACTATAAAAGTTCCTGCTTTTTGGTTCACTTGTTTGGCCAAAAGCAACAATGCAACAACAAAAATAACAGCAACAGGACTCAGCTGCCATTGAGATAAGTGCAGTGCACTCTTTTTATAAGCATGCAACCAGCTAACAAACAAACAAAACAAATAAATTGCAAAAATTAATTAAAATTCATAATTAGTTAGTTTCGTTTGTGAAAAAAATAACAGTAAGCCGATATATGAATACTCTTTTTTTTTAACGCGAAATTTTCCGCAACGAAATCAGTAATAGAGCTGCAAAAATATCGTTACTTCTATCGATATATCGAAATTTTCCCTTTGTTTCTCGCTTTCGATGATTTAAGGAAGGTAAGAAGAAAGAAAAACTGATAGTACTATTGATAGTATCGAAACTTTCCGAATCGATCTTACTATCGTTACTTGAAACTATCGAAAATATCGAGTGGAGCCACTATCGATAGTTTTGCAGCTCTAATCTACAGTATAGAGTCGTTGTGTGGATGTTTATGAAATAAATAAAGAGAAGGCTGACCAGATAACCGAAAAAATGAGAAACACGACATGGTCTCCCCGTTTTACGTCATCTGCGTTTGTTGTCATTAAAAAGAGATGTTCAGTTGTTATTTGTTATGTTCCATACACATTCTCTAGCTTCAATAGCTTTTATAAGCGCTATTTTTTCCACGTATTGAAAAATGTTAAGTCTATATTTTCGCTCCGCGAATTGCAGCTGTTCTTTCAATCCACAAACACTGTCTGTATGGCTCGCTATACTCTTAGTTTAACAGGTGGCAACTGTCAATATAAAAGCTGTGCATCACTTATAATGTGAATAACAATCTTGCCACGGTTTTAATTATGTATTTGGACAGCGTAATACAAAATTTCGCTTAACTGCGTACTAGGTTTAAGCCTATAGTTACAAAGCAGTAAAAATAAGATATGAAAGTAAAATCAAAATCACAAAACTAATTATAAATTTTTTCGAAAAATGCTTACTTTTTGCCTTATTGTAATCAAACTTTTTGTCAAAAAACCAGACTCGTAACTCAAATGTCATATAGAATATGCGGTTTGCAGAAGCTTCAGGTACTGTATCTGGTAATCTCAAGCTTGCTGATGTGTCCCTTCAGCCTAGAACAGACCTGTCAGACTTCTGTTAAAGTTCTTTTCTTATTGTGGTATTTAGGTTGTACAAGCCGAGCAACTTTTTGGCCTGTCTGAGACCTGGAGTGCTTATCCAGTTCGCGGTCCATTTTATTCTTTTCTCTTTTCTTTGAAGTGGCGGTGTGTCATCCAATGCCACAAAAGGGCTCTGGCCATATCAGTGGGCTCGCTGCAGCGTCTCATGTCAATTTGTCGGCAAGTTCGTTTCCAGGGACCCATCGAAGTGAGAGTATGTTTCGTTGTCCCAGCTTAAGTCGGAATTTGTTCTGATTTATGCAACCACGATTGTATAGCTATTTCCTGAAAAACGATAGTATGAATGCCCATAGATTCTAACAGGTGAGTCCGCGGTCCCGCGTCTCCCAGTATTATGCCTTCATTTGTCAAAGACCCGTCCGTGTCCCAAACTATGGTGTGCCTTCCCATAGGATGAATCTCCTCTACAGCTGTTAGGCTCGTATGTTGCCTATAGTAGTCCTAAAATCCGTTTGAAATGGTTTTCAGTGGCCATTTAATCCTAGGGTTGTGGGAGTAACGAAACTGTCTTTCTCAGCTCATCAGCGTCATGGGCACTGATTAGGTGGCCCCTTCCACTGACATCCTTAATATAGTTGCTCTTATTTGGAGCCTAATAAATATATCTTCACCTTAACTGTCCATAACAACCCGTTATCGGGTTACGGCCTGATGTAAATACATTCTTTCATTGCAATTGTGGTTTTACGTGGTGGGTTCCAAAACCTACGCACAACCCTTTTAAGGCCTACTGGTCTCGAAAGAACCCAGAGTCATTGTTAGTCACCTCATACGACAAGCTTTGACCTGCTGAGATGGTATTCTCTAACCCGCTCACCACACGGGGCAAATAAATATATGGAGTGGTGTTAAATCCATTAGAACTTCCAATGCCGCTGTATTTTCATAAGGTTTTTCTTGACTAAGGCTAAATTTGCGCTTGTTCTCCTGGCGATCGCTGCGTAGGTGAGCATTGGTCTTATTACCATCAGGTATAGCCATCTTATGATTTTGGGCGAAGTTCCCAATGATTTTCCTGTTATTCTTCTACATGTGTATACATACGTAAGTCCCGTTTGTGACGTGGGAGCCAAATTTGAGTTTGAGCTTTCAAATCTGAACCCAAAACATTTGACTTCTCTACTTGTGTCAATATGAAATCCCCAAAGGCAAAGTTGTAGTGTAATTAAGCTGAAATGAAAGGCCCTTGTGTAAAACGTACCTTTTCCGGTAAATCTGGGACCGCTAATTTTGAATCCGGCATCCATTTTGAATTTTGGAGAAAGGTTTTCAAATTATTTTTATTTAAAAAATCAATATTTCGCGTATTTCCAAGTCTTCAAATCTCATATTGCTCAGGCACCTTACTTCCCATCGATGTGAACTGTAACTTAAGTTGAATTTTACTAAAATCGCTTCAATATTCTCAAACAGTTTGCAGGGCAACAAACTAACATTTTTTGGAAATTTGAAAACTCTTCTCCCTTTTATTTTATGACGAAACAAAAATTACAAAAAAAATTGTCACATGTTCCATTTGAAATCGATAAACTGATTCTTTGCGAACATTTAAACTCCATTTTGAGCAAAATCGGTAACGAAAAGGCAGAATCATTAGGGAATATACACAAAATTTCGAGGTCGACGATTTATTGAATTTTCCTTACGTAACAAACAAAAGAACTTGGCCACAACCTCAATTTTCCGGAAAATTTCAAACAATCCATATTTCAGCATTTTCGAAGTCAGCAAATAGCATATTTATTGAGATTGTTAATTCCCATCGCGAAGAATAGCAACTCAAGTTATAGGTAATTAAATTTCGGTTCAATGTCCTTAGACAATTTTGGTCTAATTTGACTCTATTGTAGATAACAGGTCGTCAGCTTCTAGGAATTTCAATGACCCAAATTCAATGAACCATGTCTTAATGGAAAAATAACTCAGTGATGAAATGTGCATACTTAGAAGACTTTTTTTTACCGAACACTTAGAGTTTAAAGCAGTTTTCGGCTGTTCTATGCTGATATCCAGCCGAAATACTGGGAGACTATTATTAAAAGAACTGACATTCATTAAAAACCAATTAAAACTTACCTCTGTAAGGGTATAAAAAATGTTGAATTTAATGTCACTACACAAGCTAAAGCTAATCTAGAGCAAGCGGCTGAGACATAATGAGATGAGACTCAGCAGTCGAGTCCACCTAGGGGCGTAAATGTAATTTTCCATTTTTTCACTTGAGAAAACTTTTATGCTGCTATCTCTGCTGCCGCAGGGCATGAAAAAAAACAAGAGATAGCAGCAGCAGCAGGAAGGTGCAATCGGAGGGTTGGGGCCGATGCAGGCCAGTAAGTTGCAAGTTGACAGTAATGACGACGCGAAAGAGTGACATTTTGAAGCGTGTGCGGTGAGTGCGGCGTATACGCAATGTGACCGTTCTTACTGTTACACTGCACTTAGTTAATGGTCACATAAGTGTGCTATTTAGTTTGTAACAAGCAGAAGAATATGCTGCAATATAGTCAGAGTCCGCCGTAATCCGAGGTACACTTAAAATCTGCTCTTATCTCCACAAAGTCTTTCGTGACTTTATCAAAGTTGCAGAGTTCACTGATCGAACTAAAATATTCTTGCCTACTATATAAGTAGAAACACATTTAGTATGTTTTATATGGAAAATTGTTTTTGCAATATCTCCGGAACCCCTAAATCGATTTTGTTCCAACTTAGATAAGAACACTCTCCAACATAATGGGAAGCTATCCTCAAAATTTCATCAAAATCTGTCCTGTAGTTTTTGAGAAGAAGAGTCACAAAGAATTGACAGTCATATTTATATATATAGATAAGCTCCGATATGTATGGACACTTCACATAATATACAATTGTCTGTGGGGTTGCAGCGTTAACAGTGACTTCACACGAAATCGCAGGCTTCGCTTCGAAGGCGCTGAAGACAACTTCGAAACTCGCAAATCGCAAAAATGTGCTCAATGTACTGGTGGAATCATGGAAAGTTATGTTGAGGGTGACCTAAATTCTGAAAATATCGAACCGTAAGCTTTAGTTTTTGGAAGAAAATAAGATTTAACAACTAAGACATCTAACGTACGTCCAAACGTCGAACACCGCTGCTTTTGACTGTTAATTGAAAGTGCAACTCAAAGGACATCAATTCGTTAAGAACGAGACGATTGTGACTAATTAGAAGAGTACACTAAATATCAATTCGTAAAAATAACATCCAGAATGTGAAAGCACATGGGGAAATCCATTTAAGCCGGTTGTTAAGCATACACTAACACTGGCAAAAAGATGAGAAAGTAAGCAAATATTTTTTCGGAGAAAAAGAAGTTGAAACACTGTTGGAATAATGATCTCCATGCTGACATCTTGGTGCAAACACTCACCCTTAGGTGAGCGCCGTTAAACAAAATGGGAAGGATGAGCGTCTTGTAAAATGTTAGCTTCGTCTGTCGAGAATGGTATCTACTACTCATTTGTCTACTGAGGCAAGATTGATTTTCCGTGGTAGACAAAATCTTTGACAACATCAAAAGTATAATTTTCAACATTAATCTGTGAGCTCAACTGCGGCGTCACTCAACTCGAAAGAGACATATATTCCTTTTTTGATTTATTTTATTACTAGACACACCATGAAACATTCTCGTTCGAAAGCCGCAAAGATTTCGATAACTGTTGGCTTAGTAAGACCAATGGTATCGATATCATCTGCATATGAGAGCAACTGGACTCTTTAATAGTTCAATATTCACCCGTTCCGATGTACTTCGACCTTTCGCAACACATTCTCTATCAATAAGTTGAAGAGCTTGCAGGAGAGGGCTCGCCTTGTCTGACCCTCGCTCGGTATCAAAAGGATCCAAGTCATACTGCATAGGCGTACCAACCTTGCATGGATCACCAATCTCATGCAGTGTAGCATTAACGCGTTCCCTCAACTAGCTATGAAATGCTGCTTTATAGTAGACAATTAGCTGATAGGTGGCGATTTACTAGAGATTTGGCTTAGAAATCAAGTTGTTTTTCATTTATAAAGATGCTATTAGAGTATGCCAAGCCAACGGTCTCTAGAGTGGAAATATGTGTGTAGAGTGCTAGCCAACTATCCCTGTTATGAACTGATTTGTACTAATATTTGATTTTCGAAAGGGTACAAGAACTTCGGGGCACCAAACCTAGCCGGCGCCATGTTTTTCTAGCACTCTTGTTCGTGCACTTGTTGCAAGCAGCGTCGCAAATATTTCGTTGCCTACTTTTATGCGCACAATTACAGTCAAGTGTCGCGCATGACGTTTTTTTTTTTAATGCGCGTTTATAAGGTTTTGTTTTAACCTTTGTTCGTTTTTGGGTTGGCGAAACCCTTTTGTACAGCAACAACAACAGCAGTAACAGCAAAGGTAAACTGCTTGACCTTGGGGCCACTCAAAGGCTACAAGCGGAAAATCAATGCAGAATCAAAGTCGCATATGACCGAGTGTATGGTATGTATGAGTGAGGGTGTGCGTATGTGTGTGTATGTGAACAATGCCTAAAGTTTTGACACTTAACCTTTATCGTTGGCATTGAAAATTGCCCCTTTTTGTTTTGTTTTAAGCGAAAATAGCGCAACAGAAGCATGGCGAGCATCTAAATTTAACGCACAGAAGCTTAAACACCCTTTAAATAACAATCAAAATCATTAAAGTCGATGTGTTTTAAATTATATCTACATATATGGATAAGTAACACTTTTTAAGTACATGATTTTAAATTTGCTCTTTAATTAAATAATAAGCTACGGGGCCCCAGCTTGCTCCGCTCAACCATCACCGTGTCCTTCTCGACGTGGACCAAGTTATTCTTCATCTGCCCATTCTCCATGCCCATCACCAGCACCATGAACATGCCATAACAATTCCCATTTTCATACACTTTATTTTTCCCTTCCCGTTAAAAAAGTTACCAGTAAGAAATTGGAACCGGGAATTTCAGTAGAAACTGATGCTAATTTGTTAAGTTTCGGAAGCTACAAAACACCCGAAGTTTCCTTTTTAGTTGAAGTGCAGAGCAACGCGAAATGAAATTAAAGCGCAATAAAATCAAACTAGACCAAAACTGTCATCACGATCGGAAATAAAGCTCCAGACTAATTAGCTACTTTTGCGGAATCTCGAATTGAAGACCATTCCAGAAAAAAGAAACGTTTAGCGGTTTCGAAATCAACTATCCCAAATTTATCGGAAAACGTTTTAGACCAGGGCCTTGTATTTGCGCCAAATTTTCTTTTATGAGTGGAAAAGTGATTTACCAATAATACTTTTGTATATACACCACCTGATATCGAAATAGCAGCCCCTTCTAACCGAAAAGTTTTCGCATACTCTACAAGCTGCTCAGGAAAACTTACTAACTGCAGAGTATCACAAAAAAAAAAACATGTTGAGTACGGTCTAATTGCGTGTTGCCAGCTTGTTTCGGGGTTGCTGCAATAAGTGCAACAACAACTACTCAGTTGACACATTGCACAATTGTTGCATGTGTGTGTGCTCAATGTTAATTGAGCTTTGGGCCCGAATACAAAGCACAATTAAAACTGCAACCGCAATTGCCAAAGCACGTCAGACAGTGACTACCAAAAGTTTGCACCAGTAACATTTGGCCCCTTTTCTGGTCGTAATCATCTGAAAACTGAAATGTTTTTGACAAGGCGCAATTGTCGGTTGTTTTCTTTGCATTTCATGCAGCGTTTCAAATGAGAAAGCGCTAGGTATGGTTCTTTTTCGAACAGTTTATATACCCTATACCTATACGTTTAAGGGTATTATAGACTTGTGCAGTGCATATAACAGGGAGAAGCTGGCGTGGCAAACCATAAACTTCTCAAAAGGGAATATAGCCATGTGCGTGTGGTTTAACATTATGTCTGTTTCAATTATTTAATTCAGTTCCTTTCCATGTTCTGATGTATCGCGTCTTGGCGGCCGACCGACTCTTATCTAAGTATATGCCGTGACGGGAGGTGGAGATGGCGCATCTGTCCCGTGACGGCAAAAGTTTATTTTTTTTTGGTCTTCTTGGAATTATTCGAAACGACTGGCGTACATAAGTATTGGATAAGAGTTTAGCCATGTTTATCGCATTAGCATTATTTATCCCTGAGTCAGAAATACTGTTCACTGGGTATTATAGCCGCAAGAAGAGAGACAATTTTCAGACATGCAGCCGGTCGTTCGATATAATTTTTTGTCAACGCGGTCTAATATCTTGGACCAATGAGCAATCTGGTCTTAACGGCTTTTAGGGGAAAGAATTTTTTTCAGATAGTGATGGAGCTGAAGCACATCACGCAGTATGAAATAGTGGTTGTTGACGTCATCCACGAGATTTGACAAAAGCAATTAAACACAGAGACTGAGCCACTTCAATACGGAAGTCGGGGCGTTAGAACGTGTGTCGCCTTTATGTAAGCGATGGTCAGCAATTCGCATTTGCCATAGTCATATCTAAGAGAATATATAATGTCTACTTTATATTATATATACGAATACGATAATGCCCAATAAGCACATTCAAAAAAATCCACTCCCTAAATATGCCCATCATACTCTTGCATTATTATTGAATGAGTATTTTGAATAACTATGATTGTTTGAGAGAAGAATTTAGGAATGCCAACGAAGCGTTTTTGTTTCACGCTTTGAAACGTTAGAAATATTCACGCCAAAAGCTGAACCAACAAACTCCTCAATTTATTCGCGCGGTAGACAAGCACTCCAAGCGATATTTTAAAATTATTGAAATTGATTATGTAATTGACGATCTTTGATGGAGCTGGAGCGGCGATCTGGAGAGTTATCGAGAATGACATTATAGATTCCAACAGCATACGAGATGCCAATCGAGTCGCACAGAGTGAAAAGTTGTGTTCTCCATTTGCGAGGCTTATGTGGCACTTGAAACTTGAAATCTATCGTTCAAATGCTTAATGAGTGGAGTTATTTTAAACACTCTATAATAGACAATATGACCTCGAATATCTGCTGCATCTTTCAAATTTAGATATTCTTTGATGAAGGTACTAAAAAGTAAGCCAAATCGGCCACCTCATCTTTAAAATCGCGTTCTAGCTTAACTCCAGTATCTTATTCAGCAGTTGCATTTTTCATTCAAAAAAACTAAAGTTTTAGGGGTATTATATATTAAGTGTATTTTTAATCAATTTGTGCTTCTTCTACCCGTACACTCTTGGCAAAAGGTATTACTTTGGTCTCAGTAGGCAAATGATAAGTAGAGACCACTCTCGCCAGACGAAACTAATCCTCCATAAGACGCTCATCCTTCCCGTTTTGCTTTGCTTCCGATGGACGAACAAATTCAATGAGCTCTACGACAACATTGACAGTCAATCGAACTAACATCCAACGGCTCTGATGGCTAGGCCATGTTGTGTGTATGGATGCGGAAACTAGTTTTCAATGCGGCTGTTGAGGGATTGCGACAAAGAGGCTGGCCATGTCTCGTTGGAAGGACCAGGTAGAGAGCACACTAACTACATTTGGTTTCACCGATTAGAATTACACGCGCAAAGCAGATGCGTCTGGAGGAGTGCTCTATATCAGACCGTAACCCGGTTCCGGGTTGTTATGGCCAGTTAAGAAGAAGATTTTGAAAATTCCAAATGTTTGTGTGTATTCTAATTAGGTTTTGTGGCTTCCAAAGTTGCACGTCAAAAACTAAAATTGTTGTGAAAATCAATTTGGTTTATTTATAATGAGCGCTTTTCTGCTCAAACACTTTTAATTAAAAGCAAATGTTTTCGCCATTATATGGCCATGGACAATTTCGAGCAACGGCAAAACTTAACTAAAACACTACCGTATTTTGCTCTAAATATATATATTTAGACAAAGAGAATAACAATTAGAAAATAACGAGTTCCAGAACTTCCTTCCACTTGACCAGACTTGACTAAACGTAATATGCCGGAAACGACATTTGCAGTAACAGCAGTATCAACAAGGCTAGGACTAAGAATAACTAAACCTGTGCGCGTGACACTGCACTTTGCATGCAAATCAAGTAGCAAATCGCACCTTGACATTGACGAAGGAAACTGTCAACATGAAAGGACTTTCAAAGTATTGTTTAAGCAATGTCAAAGTTGACACAGATTTCCAATTTCTGAAGATATGAGGAACTGGGGATGGTTCAACGTTTGTCCATTTCTTTTGCTAAAGCCTCGCTATTATTTATATGTGATATACGTAGTAAGTACTTCTATATATTCAAACTAAGCTGGCTTTAACAGTGGCACATTTTCCCAAATTGGGTCACACAATGCAGACACTCGCACATGTATCTATATAGGCTTAGGGTGAGCTTAAAATTAATTACAATATGTCTCTGGACAATCTCATTTGCATGAAACAGCTTTGCGTACTACGTTGCGTATGCGTAATTAAACGCAGAGCACTTTGTGTTCACCGTCGAAATTTGTATTTAATGTTATAGGATATTTATCTAAAAACCTACTAAGCACTTATTTTATGGTATGTGAAATTGGTTGACGTGACAGATTATTATTATGATTAAATTAACTCAGAAGTATTGGATGAATCGTGAATTCAAGAAGCACCGCGGCTACGACTGATAGTTCACTGACCTTTTGAAATTCACCGTAAATTTAAATGAAATACTGCTCCTGTTCTAGAGCAGACAATCTCGTAAATTTTGATGAAAATTTGATGAGAATTATATTGCGCTTTGAAAAAACATCAACAAAACCAAGAAAAAATGAAGTCAATTTGCATATTAAACCTTCACATCTGCCTGACACGAATATTGCGACTCCACAGCCGCTAACGCCAAAGCCAGAGATGACAAAGCTACTTTTGTTTTAGTTATAGAAGCAAACATTGCTAGCATTGCAAGGACGAACATATCCGACGCTATTGTAGAATTGCGCCAGTACTTTGGTAAAACTCATTCTCCCTACGATAGTGAACCCCTAGAATACTGGAAGATAAGTAAATTAAACAACAGTGCAAGCTAATGGTAAATTAATATAACTTGTTTTTCTGTGCACATCAAAGCATACTCCGTTAAAGTCGTGTGCTACATACATACATTTTTATATGGCCGCCATTTTCACGGAATCAGAAAGGACGTTCAGCAAAGCCGGCTTCTTATTTAGTGATAGTTGATCATCGCTTAAATCGAAGCATGTGGACATGATGCTGTTTATACATAAGATCATTTAATTCTCCCAATGATATCATCTTTAATTTTATGAGATGGTGACTTAACATTTTGTTATGTCGATTTAAGTTACTCTGCCATATTACCATTGGCTATGCGTATGCCAATAAACGGTGTAAGATGTAAAGAAATAATCAAACAAAAAAAACCGATAGTATTATCGGTTGTATCGAATCTTCATGCTTAAACTATCGAAAACATCGAATGGCACGATCGATAGTTTTGCAGCTCAACGAAGATTACGGAACAGTCAAAGCGAAAGAAAGAAAAAAATTTCTCCGGGAGAACGTAATAAGCAATCGGTGTCACACACATCGATTACCTTGAAAAGGGTACAGCGATACCAGCTATTGTAATTCAGAACTGTTGGATAAATATTGATTTGATTGATCATTATCTTCAAAATGTTGGTGGCGTCATATATGAACAGCCCCTAAGCCGATTCGATGGAATATAAGTGACACTTGCCACTAAATCAGAAAATATTTTGGAAATCGAACCATACAACAAACCGTATACTGAGCCGACGCACTTATTAAGCAAAGTAGGTTCAGGATCACGGAATTTCATTTTTTTATGTTCACAAGTCTATATTTTCAAAATTAAAAAAAGATGAACTCAAATGAAATTCCGTTGGTAAATCAATCAACCAATCAGTGTATATTTTGAATAAAAATATATGCAGACGATGTTTAAAAAGCATAGCAATTCCATGTACTTAGAAGTCAGCTAATTGCTAGTTCACTCAATGGAAAATTAACCATCAAACACTGTTAAAGTTATTAATTCAAACCTTGATTCGAAGATCAGCTCAAACCGAGTTGCGAACCCAAACACAAGCACTGAAGAGGGTCTGAGCCCATGTGCTTCTCAAATCCCAACTCCTCAAGCATGCTTTAATTTCAGCGAAACTCTAGTAATTGCTCTTATGCCATACAGCGTCAAATGTAAAACTTGCTACACACACAATCTTCTTAAGACAAATCCACAGTGGAAGATGCACTCCTCAATCATATACTCCAAAGCAATAAGTTCGAAAGTAAGGGTTGAAGGTTCTCGAAAACTTATACGGTCGATTGCTGTTTAGTTTCGGTCTCAAACACATTACCAGCACAATCCAAGATATTCATCGCGGCTGTATTTTTGACCATTCTATCAATTTGGCCCAGCATCTAAACAAGCCATACCTTAGCTTTAGATAACTATCTTGCATTTATTTGTAAGCCTACACAAACAAATTTCACTTTCGCCTGGTTATATAAAGTGCACTTACATTTTGAAAATAACGTAATTGTACAAAAAAGAACTGTCTTTGGATAGCCTTATGTAAACTTTAACACACAAATCTTATGCTTGGCTAGAAATTGTTAAGTTGAAATATGTTAGTATCAAATGATTTAAAAAATCCAATTTGTTTGAATTGGCAAAACGTTAAACCGGCTACAGTGCATATGTGTTATATCAAAAAAGCCAAAGTGTGACAGGTAAATTAAAACAGCTGTCTGATTGGGTAGTAATAAGCGGATTAAATGTTTATACCGATAAAACAGACATTGTTCTGTTTGCAAAAAGATACAAGATACCATTGCTTACTCCCTCTAAGGTAAATGACCACTTCCTCTCATTCAGTAACAGTGCGAAATACCTGGGGATAATACTAGATAGCAAACTTGATTGAAATCTTAATACACTGAAACGCACCAAAAGGGCAGCGATGGCTCTGTACTTCAGCAGAAGAGTCATTGAACTAAAATGGGGTATGTCCCCCATGGTAGTCCGATGGTTTTACATGGCAGTGGTTAGGCCAATCCTCGTCTATGGTATTCTGGTTGGATTGCCTGCATTGCAAAGGAAGTCTATCCTAAGCAACTGAATAAAATAAAGCGTGTTGCAGAGCTATGCATTACAGGTGCCCTTTGCACTACGCTTAGTGATGCTCTTGATAGTAATATTGAATCCCTCCGCTGGAACTTATTGGGGAAGAATATGCCTTATTGGCAGCAGTACGTTTACGTGACTCAGGTTGCTGGACCAAGGCTATCTGTGGGCACTCCAAGATCCGTACGAAACATGTGTTCATTCCAGCAGAAACTTATTACTGTGTACTGAAGGAATTTGCCAGTACACCTTTTAATACCCTAACCTTTTAATTCATTGCCTCCTTCTTTACGAATGGCTCTAAACTGAACGATAGGGTCGTAGGTGGCATTTACTCAGAAAGGTTAAATATCAGGCAGGGCTTCAGGCTTCCGAATCCCTGAAGTGTTTTTCAGGCCGAGGTCCTCGCGATGAACACCATATAAACGCTATTACGGGACGCTGGTTAGTTGGTGTCCATGTGGCTAAGCTTTATGCATCTTTCAACGATTTGGGGACGAGGAAGAGACAGAAACGGTTGAGCACCTCTTGTTTTCATGTCCAGCTCTCAGTAGACGTAAGCTCAAGACTCTGGGCAGTTAGATTCTCAGAACTGTCCGTTTTTAGACTTAAGCGGATTGCAGGTTTTATCTCTGCATCCGATTGTTCTCCCTTCTGATTTTGTCTGCGTTTGAACAGGGTGGGAGTGCTCTCTTAGATCCAACGGTATCACAATGTATGGCAGTATGTCTGACAGCCGTCTTAGCCTAACCTAAACCTAGAGCGTCCACAGTGCGTATGCGTAACATCAAAACAAATCACAGTTTGTCTTTGTTATATAAATTGTTAAAATTTTTCTTTGTCATTCGAATGACTGAGGTCTGTACAGCCAAAGACATAAGATATATTCTAATTTATTCTTAACAAGTATTTATGTATGCGTATTTTGTATTTACCTTGGGTGAAAAATAATAAATTGAACGATGACAGCGTTACCACAGAGCTAGAAGTGGAAGACATGCTTCCATATTACACTTTACATAAGCGCAAGAAAAGCGCCTTTTGCATTCGCTTTTTGGGTCCACGTCGAACACACACACACACACACACACACACACGCACACACTATTTACCACAAACGATGCGCAATGCCGGCTGGAAAATCCAACAAATATGAAAAACTATTGCTTACAACAACAAAACAACAACAATGGCGTGCGGCATCAACAATGATGAAGGCGTTCTTGTTGCTCTTGTTGTTGTTGCTCTTGTTGTTGTTGTTGTTAGTGTTGTTTTGGGTTTGGCGGCGCTCCAAAGTTGAAAATGAGGCAACAATAACAATGTTGATAGCTTCCTTGTTGTTATTGTTGTTTTTCTTCGTTTGTCGTCGTTGTGGTCGTCGCCGTTGTTGTATTTGTTGCTGTTGCTTGACGTAACTTCAACGTCACCGTCCCGATCCGGAGAGTTGGAGCTGCCGTCGGTACACGGGCACTTTACGCGCACATTGCCAAAATATTCGTGCCACAACTTATTGAAATCAATTAAACAAATGCCACAAAAAAAAAACACAGACACAAAAAGATAGCTTGGTGCACACAACACAGACAACCACAAACAACAACAACAACAAGAGTAAGTAGAAGGCACAATAAACTTGCGTTTTCCCAGCACCGGATGTGGAGCGCTTCAATTGTATTTGTTTTGTTTTTCTTTTTTTTGGTGTGGATTTTCCAATCTTGCGTGCTCGTGCTCGTTTTTCACGCTGACGTTGCTCGCTGTGGTTGCCGTTGTTGTTGCAGTCTATTATTCGCCGTTTACGCGACACATGCGTCCGCTGCGCTTGGGATATTCTGCTCGACTGAACTGAAACGCGCCTTGCTGCGGCCGCCACACTGCTAAAAGTGAAACGTCGTCATCGGCGTCGTCGTCAGCGTCGTCGTCAGCGTCGGCAGCGTCGGCTTTAGCGTCGTCGTCGCTGTTGTGCCTTCGGCTTTCGTTTCGCGCAAGCACCTAACGGCAATTGCCGAAGCGAATTTGTCTTTTGCCTTGCACTCCTTTAGCACATCCAACACACTAACACACACACACGCACACACACACACGCACACACACACACACACACACACGCACACACACACGCACACACACACACATGAAGTCAAAAACAGGAGGCGCCTTTTCGTGTGCAACTTTTGACTCTACTATCTGCGTATTTGCGTCACAAGATCGACATTTTTGCCTATAATCTGATAGCAACGAGCAATAGTGACCTCTATTTTTAAGCCCTTAGATAAAATATACTTTTTATACCCTGTACACAAAATGTAAAAGGGTATTATTGGTTTGTGCAATGTATGTAACAGGCAGAAGGAGGCGTGGCACACTCATTGACTCGGGTAGCGATTGGACCATGTCCGTCCGTCTGTCCGTATGAGGAGATAGATCTCCGAGACCATAAGAGCTAGAGACACAAAATTTTACCAAAAGATGCGCGTAATCTAATGTCAGATGAAGTTTATCGAATCAACTCGATATCTTACCTTCCCCCTTCTCCCGTGACAGATTTGCGCATTGAGTCTATCAACTCGAAACTCCTCAAAATATGCTAATTTCACCCCCTCTCGCCCACAAACTGTACCAAAATTCCACTTAGTATTGATATGGATACATGTGAGCTAGAGTTACAAAATGTGGTGTGGAGTGTGACGCTAATCGTTAAAACTGCATCCACCTTTTTTCAATGGAACCCCCCACTTCCCACGCAATCGATTTACCTTAATTACTGCCACACCCCCTTATATATTGATTTAAAAATTGCCACAGACATTTATAAATGTATTTTTGATCTATGTTACAAAATTCAACGACATTGGCCCAAGAATACTGGAGTTATGGGCATAAAAGTCATTTTTGCCCCCCGTTTCCCAATAGCAAAACTTGTCAATTGGAAAATGCTTAAAGTCATATTGAACTTGTAAAAAGAGACATAAAAGAAAATACTTTCGTTCCCATTTTACCGTATGGTGGATTAAGTGCTTATAGGAAAAAAAAGGTACAGGGTATTCAACTGTCGGGCACCGTCCCGACTGTCTGCATCAAATTTTTACAAGTTAATTTGGGGTCGCTGAACTAAAAATTAATACAGCATACGCTAAAATGGGGAACGAATCAAAGCCAATTTTTCTGATAACTTGAAACTTAATGGATATTATTAATTTTAAAAGAATACATTGTAAATAAACTTATTGCAGAGTTTTGATGACCGTTGAAATCGATTCTTTTCTAAAATTCATATTTGTGTAGTTTATGAACATGCATTTTATATTGATAATTCGAAAGAATCTGTTATTTTATTTTTATACAGCATTTTTGGTATTCATGCTTAAAAATTTGCCTTCCGTCGTCCATCGAGATGTTTCATGAATTCCTCAAACTTGTGTTTTATGATAAGTTTTCCTAAAACGTGATAGCACAGAAGCCTTTTTATAAAGGTTACAGACTTAGCCTCGTTTTCATCGCTTTATTGCAGAAACATATTTTATATGGGTTTTATCCATTTTAGGCATCTTTCGTTATCTTTTTGATTGCCATAACAGGGAAGACCAGTCTATGTAGATTAAAGCAGAGATTTCTTCAAAAAATACTTTAACTATCTGTCTCTACTGTGAAGCAATGGATTATTCCTTGATCTAGTGGCGTTAGTTATGAGCTTAACTCATACTTTGTGGTTCTTACAACTTGCTTGACATGGCTTTATAATATACACTGCTTTCGTCAGCATTTAAGAAGAATAATTGTGTAGTATGACTTTCCTCTCCTTTATAAAATCGTCTGTAGTACCTTGCCATATTTTATGTTACGCTACAACCAGTTAGCATCTGGCACATAGTTAATGTTTAACTAAGAAAAGAACTCGATGTCTTTTCCAAGCAGCACATGTCTATCAAATACTTCATTATCTAATCTTTGTTTCTCAAACCGTGTGAACAAGGCCTTCTCCGCCAAGTCATATGCCCCCTTCCGTTGACGTTTGGTTTTCCCGTTTCAACCCAAATTGCAAGTTACGATCCTGCTTCTGGGAACAATTTTTCAATGAAAAAAAAAAAACATTCGCAGAAACACCACGCTCATATATCTTTTCACAAGTGCAAAGCATTATTCAATTTGACTATTATGGTATGCGTATAACATTAGTATTTTTGGGCCGATCTTGTGGAATTTCGAAAGACAGTGGGAAAAGACTTTTATAAATACTAAAAACTAACTTATCTGGACACTTATATCGCACAAACTGTCTGAATTCAACATTCTACAAGAAACGAAATACAATTCATACAGTATTTCATTTTCGTCATTGTATAGATCCCCTTCTGACTTATGTATAAATGGAACACTTTTTTGGTATGTTTTAGCCCATTCGCCTAGTAAAAGCCCAGTCTCTGTACATCGGACATTTACTATTTTGGCAAGTAAAGGGTGGCTGAGATTCTCGCAATAAATCTGGCACTCTAAGAAGTGCTGCAGCTCACAACTATATAATAACGCGAAGTCTTGCACTTTGAGCGTCCGATTCGGTCGAGCCGTATACCGTTGGTTTGAAAGATATAAGGGCTTAAGTGAAAATAACCCTTAGCTATAACGGGGTCCCGGGAAGACATAGGCCTCAATAAATGCAGATTTAAAATCTAGGCGTGACTACAAGTTTTCTCCGTGTGGTAAGCGGGTTAGAGAATACCACCCCAGCAGGTCAAAGCTTGTCGTATGAGGCGACTAACAATGACACTGGTTTTTTTCAAGGCCAGTAGTGCCAACCCAGGCCTAAAAGGGTTGTGCGTAGGGTTTGGAACTCACCACGTAAAACCACAATGCCAATGAAAAAACGTAAAAAAAAAACTCGGAAAAGGATACCCCGAACGTTATTGGCCCAAGAATACTGGAATTATGAGCATAAAAGTGCCCCAAAAATAACCAACTTCCCAATAAGAAAACTTCTCAATTGGAACTTCCCAAGAGGAAGTTGTTTAAAATCATATCAAACTTTTGAAAAGAGACATAAAAGTAGATACTTTCGGATACTGGATTTATGGGGGGAAAAGGGTACAGAGTATATATTTCACTGTGGGGCACCGTCCCGACTGTCTGCATCAAATTTTTGTATCGTAGCGTTCTAAAACGTTTGTTCTGAAGATTTCCCTACTTTTCCCCCTTTTGGACTCTATGAGTAATATAAGGCAATTTTACAATATAATTATATAATTATAATTTCAAATTTTTTGCTTTACCAACTTTATTATATTGCTTAAATTTATACACCAATCTTCATAGAACGACGTTTCTAAAAAGTTACGGGTCAAATAATTAATAGACGAGATATATTACATTAACCACAAAATTTCGATTTTTTAGCGTTTAAATTTAAGCCCCTATTAGTGATTTTTTGTGTGCTATAGTGTGCATTCATTTGTTAACTGACTTTATAACATTGCACATTATTCGAATCTTAATTGATCGACGTTTCTAAAAAAAAACGGGTACAAATATTATTTACAAGAACCTATACAAATGTACTTTAAAATTCTATTATCAATGAGAAATAGTGCAATATACACTGTACTTTTCTCGTCACACAAATATATCATTAATTTTATGATTTCCATACAAGTACCTACCCTTTCGTGACAAGCTTTTTCCTCTAAGATTGATTTTTTCTTTATATCAATATTAACAGTATTTACCAAGCGGCTATTAAATCACTTATGTAGCTCAATATCTTGATAACAAACTGCCGCAGATCTCTATGGAATATGGATGCCTGGTCACCGACGCATTGATGGTAAGACAGACAGGGTACAGCCGCGCCTCTTCTTCAATTTTAAAGAAGGTTAAACTAGTATACCTCTGCTACTTGTTAGCTCCACAAGAGATATTCTGAACACCAAGTCAGTCAAGAATGAAAAAATGTGACAAAGTGTCGAATCGCTAAACAAATTTGGCTTGAAAACAACCATAAAATCACAGTTGAGCTATGTGCCCTAGATCAGGACAGATGCTCTGGTGTCGTGCGCGCCTTTACCGCACCCTGGCTGGTTGATATCCATGCAGGCAGGCTTTATGCCCCATATAACAAGTTTTGCAGGAACTGCTAGAACGAGAAAGAAGAAGAAACGGTTGAGTGCCTCTTCTGCTATTTGCGGACATAGGCTCAAGTATCTAGGCGGATATTTTCTGAATAGTATCTGTAATGTATAATATTTTTGAATAAGAAACGGAAAGTTGAAGTAATTTTATAGTGTTGCAAATTTTAGAAATAAGTCAAAAGGGACTATCGTTTAGGGAGGAGTTATCGAGAAGGAATCGAAGTGAGAAGGAATAAAAATAGCGCCAAGACAAAATTGTGAAATAAGTAGCGGACGTATTCAAAATACAAAATTGAAACGCCTAACATTTGTGACGAATAAAATATATATATTTAAAAAAAAAACGTTGTGCAAATTATTTAACGTCGATTCAATGACAATTAACAGTATCTCAGATCTGTCAGAAATTAGGCAAGGAGTGCGTTTTTGTAGATCCTAAGATTTCACAAACGGCCGCAATATGGCCTATGTCTGTCAGGCAAACTGACTGGCAGCCGTTTGAACCTAACCTTACCTAATGGGTGATTTCGTAAGCGTCACCAAATTGTTTTGAAAACGCTTTGGAGATTTGTAACAAGCAAAAGATCACAATTCAACCAAAAAACACTGAACCCTGAAAATCTTTAAGCTTTTATACAACACGAACCACTTGTTTTTTTCAATGTAATTTTAGCAAATTCTAAATCAACCGCGAAATTCCCTCAAAGGGACAGTTGATGAAAATTAAGTTCAAAGATAAAGTCAAAGTTGTATCTTGCTTTAAACGCTGCGTTAGTTAATACTTAACGAAAAGCTCTTTCATATTCTAAATATTTTAATTGCAAACAACAGAAATTGGCCAACCATCTGAATAAATAGCAAAATTCAATCATGTGACGTCACACGCTTCCTTTTACACACACATTGCTTCACGCGCATGTGGTACTTCTGCCCTGAGGTCGGCACCCAAAATGTCATTCAATGCGAAACTTTTGGAGATGTGAAAAGCAAACTTATGCTCTGAGTTAATGGATAAATAATGATTTAATGTTAAAATAATAATATAATGCAAAATACATGCATATATACGTGGCTATGTTTGTGCAGATAAGTATACGTACTTGCCGCTCACTTAACCAACTTATTGTATCTTTTTTCACCACAGTCGGAAATGAGCAAATATTTCGGGTTTGTGTAGAGCAGAGAGGTCAAAAACATATGTCAGCAACAGCTGTTCGTGCTGGTTTGGACTATTAATCTGGATGCGACCGCATATTAAAAAATTTTATGCAGACAGTCGTGATTGTGGGATACCCTGTAGCCACTTTCCATGAAAATCACATTTCTGTGCACCTTTTTGTAATAACGGTAACTGTACTACGATGATAGGGGGATCATTTTTTGTTTTTGTTTGGATTATAAGCCCAACATGAGTCTACGTAACACATTTGGTTAACACAAATGTTAACTTTAACATGGGATACCCTGTACCCATTTTTCCCTTGAAATCAAATTTCTGTGCAATATTATGTATCGAATATGTTGATGGGTATGGGCGAAATCAAGGTAACTCTGCTGCGGGGCTTAGTGGGTTGATTCGGCAAAAGGTCCACATTGTTGAGTATGTAAGCCTAACATGGCCAACCTTGGTAGTTGTCTAAATACCAAATCTAGAAGCTCTAGCTCATATGTTAACATGTCTATAAAAAGTGTAATTTGATTGCAGTTCATAGGAGGAGGGGTCTAACTGTGGAACTTTGATACTTTATGTATCTTTTTAAGAGTCTCTCCGACGTTAATATTTCACCACACACGCACAGTAAAAGTGTGCATGTTTGTGCCAAGTTTCAATTCAAGAGCCTGAAAGCAATAGATTAGAGTCCTGGACCGTTAAAAAATTCCAAAATTTTTGTTGAAAAGTGACCACTTTCGGCACAGCGTAAGTGAGAGACTGCTTGTGTTGCTGTCTCTATAAGACCGACTCACTCGTAGGCATTTGAGAAAGGGAAAGGCTATTTTCAGTCTGAACTGCTCTCAGAATTTGTTATTTGTGCTTTTAGATTGTTACTATCTCAGAAGAGACTCATAATTTCCTTATCTAATATGATTATTCTTATGTGAGTAGTAAGAAACACTTTTGGAAAGAGACAATATTAGGGGATCCGAAGAAATCAATAGTGCATAGACCTAAATTTTCGTCGTACTTTTGCGTGATATCTACCGCGTATGTTTCTCCCGGAGATCTTTGTTTCTATCTTCTAACGCATCGTCGGACATCATGCCAATTGGAAGTGAAGCTTGGTTAATACTGTCAGCTCCAAATATCAGCATTTTATAAATAAAACTGGGCATATAAAATCATGGATACTTTTCAACAAATTATTTGCTGTATAATATATGTTTTGGCAAAAAGTATACGTATATACGCAAGCCATAGATGATAGGATTACGCCAAATCTTATAATAATCGCTTCACTCACTACTATTATTTGGGATACGGCCAACCGAGCCATTGACTTCGGTACCAATGTTTCCAAGCTTGTTCATTGATATCGGCTCCTTTGTGGCGGAGTATCGTGGTCCTCGTGTTTGTCGTGGAGTTGCCGTTCAACCGGGAGCCGCTGCCCTTAAAGCAAAAGCGACAATAGAAAAACTACGCCCCTACCCAAGCCCGACAGCATGCACTGGAAACGCTACTGAAGAGGCAACGCCTTTGGCTTTGGCACATTAGAGCTCCGTGATTTTAATCCAAGCCATGGAACACGTCACATTAAATAAATTCCGATATGGGTCCGAAAAAAACATTTGGTACGCTTCCTGTTACTATCGGTATTAACTGTTATTTGGGATGTCTTTGTAGCACTGTTATTTGCTTATGCTTGTCTTGGTTGATGGAAAAACCTTTTAGCTCTGTTGCCGTCATTTCTATTCCCGGAACCAGCCTTTGGAATATTGACAATCAAAGACATAGTTTGTCTAAGTTCATTTTGAAGCAATAGTTTCCGCTTCTCCTCTTTATCAGAGCCAGTAGCTATCCACTTTTGGCAATTTTCAAATAAATATATTGCGAGGCTCGGCAGTAATTTAGGTAAATCGACTGCGGGGAAGGGGGCTTCTATTGAAAAATGGTGAACACAGTTTTAACGATTTGGGTCACACGAGTTTACACACTAAATTTTTTAACTTTAGCTTACATATATTAATATCTACATGTAGTGGAAATTTGCAGCAGTTTATAGGCAAAGGGGAGTGAAAACAGCACATTTTTGACTATAACTTTTGATGTATTTATCCGATTTTAATAATTTTCAAAAGGTAGATGCACATTATTGCGACGCAAACCTGTGAAACCTGTGTTTTAAATCGAAAGATTTAACGGTTAGGATGTAAAAAGCGAAAGTGTGCTGGGGAAAACGGGGGCATTTATCAAACCATGCTAACTTCGTTTTGCCAAAAATAGATCGAAGCTTTCACGATTTCACCCGAAATTTCATTTTTATCGGAAGTAATGGGCACTGCCTTTTGCTCGCTTTGCTCGCCAGTCCCCGTGCCCCATTCGAGGTAGATCAAATTTTTCTTCCCGTTTTAGTAAGTATTGCCAGACTCTGTGCACAGTTCTGGGAAACATAAAAGTAGCCTTTGAGATTTTGTGCCATTTTATGTTGTTTTACACTTCTTTGCGGGGGAAGTGGTTATTGCCTCAAAAAAGAGCCTATTTTTTATTCCAAGGCCCTATCTAGCTCTTCACCAAAATGTAATTCCACCTTTGGTTTGGAGTTGGTTTCAAAGTTGTCAAATACATTTTTGGTAAGTAACGGTTGCATAACTATTCATTTATCAGTGACTACCCTTTAGACAAATAATTTTATATGGCACTAGTGTTGCCAACTTTTCACCAGCAAAATAATAAATAAAAACAGCTAAAAATAAAAAAATACCAAAAATAAGCTAACCACTTGGAACTCTTTCAAACCCTAGTAGGGTTTATTAATTTTGATATGATTTTGCTAAAGCATGTTAGAAGCGTTGTAGATACGTTCCTTTTACAAAAAAAACCGATTTTAACTGTGTTTTGAGTTAACTCCCTATAATGATAATAACTTTGTTTTTATTATTATTATTTGTTATCGGTTCGACGTTTATAAGCATTCCCATATTTAATTATCCAAATGCCTCTGTGGCCTCCAGCGAAGATTTATTGGATGATATTATTTTTCTCAAAAATAGATTAATTTGTAACTGTGCCTTATAGCTAGAAATGGGTCATTTTCACTTGATGAGCCATCTCATCCACCTCAAATATGATCTAATTTAATTAGCCATTGAAAATGAATATTATTCCATTATTTCTTTTATACGTCGTTTCTTGATGAAACCTACAGACATTAGTAAAAGTTGTAAGAAATCATGTTTTACTCTAACTTTTATAATTTAACTCTACTTTACCACCATCGCGTGACCATGGAAATTTTCAATCACATAGACCGATTTTGCTGGTGTAGTTGATATCGGTAACCTCATCATCCGTCCTCTGCGGCATTGCACTACAATCTTACCGATGGATGCCAACTTTTTTTCTTGATTTCAGGATTATCCACTTAATTCATTCTTATATGTTTACATAAAATGTAGCCATACTTTATAAAAAGATAGAATTCCTGCTGCTTTCAATTTTGTCCTCATCAGGCTTAAAAAAAAAGCTAGGTCTAGCGGGAAAAAAGCTAAATTGGCAACACTGTATAGCACATACGATAATTTCGTCCACATTAATTCTGTATTAGTTCCGTAACCATGGTGAATATCGATATAATATTTTACCATGTGATGAGCTAACGGCTTTAGAGAAGAACTTTGAATCAAAAAGTCCTACCGCAAAAAATAAAACAAGATAGATTCGCGCAAAGGGGTCGATATTATTACCTATATCTTCTAAAGTTCTTATACGGTCTTCATAAATTTTACACCGCAAATTATAATCCTAAAAACCCGTATTTTAAAGCATGCAACCAATCAACATTTTTGAGTGAAGTCATTGGGACTGGGGTATCTGGCAAACCGAAAAATTTAAATGGTGTATGTATGTGACGCTTTTCTATTGCCCGACTCTGGAATAGGCTATTTTTCTTTAGAAACACTAAATACGGTAAAATGGGAACTGAAGTATCAACATTTATGTCTCTTTTCACAGTATCGATATGACTTTAAGCAATTTCCCATTGGGAAACTCCAATTGAAAAGTTTTCCTATTGGGGCAAAAATTATTGCAGTATTCTTAGGCCAATGTCAACGAATTTTGAAACATAGACCAAAAATACTTTTATAAATATACATATGTGGCAATTTCAAATCAAATCAATATGTTGCAGGGTGCGGTAGTAATTATGCGGGGGAAGGGGGGCTTATATTGGAAAAAGTTGAATACAGTTTTAATGATTTGGCTCACACGAGTCTCCATACCAAATTTTGTAGCACTAGCTCACATGTATCCTTATCTACAGGTATTGGAATTTTGGGACAGTTTATAGGCAAAGGGGGTCGAAATCAATTTTACCAACCTATTTTTTACTATAACTTTGGTTGTTTTTATCATATTTCGATCATTTTGAAAACATAAATGCACATAACCCCGACGCAAGCCTCTGTCGAGTTTCAAGCTGATAGATTCCACGGAGCGCCTGTAAAAAGCGAAATCTGCCACGGGGGAAGGGGGTGAGATATCGACATGAATCGATAAACTTGCACTTTTCCGGGAAAACGGGCATCTTTTGGTAAAAATATTTTGCTCTAACTCTTATAGTCTCTGAGAAACACATTACAACACGGACAGACGGACATGGCTATATCGACTCGACTATTGCTCCTCACCATTTTTGCCCATGTAGCATATCTGTAGGTCTGCCACGCCTCCTTCTGCCTGCTACATACATTGCACAAATCGATAATACCTGTTCAGGTCTGAACATAAGACGCTTCCTTAAGATGCGATAACCAGACAGCTGCAATAGATAAGTTATGGTCACAAAGGTCTAATGCTTATAATATAAATCTCTGCTGGTAATAAAACCTTCTAAACACAGCTGCATCTGATCATATATATGGTCAGATCAGCCTAAATATACACACGATGTTGCCTTACAACACAACGTTAGACATGATAGAAATAAGACACCTATTTAGCAATAAGAAAATTAGAATAGAGTTCGGTCGACAGAGCGAACCAGTATCAAATTAGTACTCAACAAAGTGTATATGCTACAATACCCTTTTACACTTTGTGTACAGGGTATAAAAACGCAAAGCCATTATGACTCAATTCTTACGTCAAGAACGTAGGTCCAAAAATTGTGTTGATCTGTGTTATCTAGTAATAAAGAAATCCACGTTCAGTTTATAAATGCATTTATTTCCTAATATATTAAACTTTACATTAAATAAGTATTTACCAGAATAATATTCTTCATTGTGTTTACTACATTAGCAACTATAAACAAAATACTTTGTTTTTTTCAGCTTGTTTGCATTAGGTGCAGTGTATTAGTAAATTCAATTAAATTAAAAAAAAAAAAAGATCATAATTTATTAACAGAAAATCAAAACCATTTTGAGCATTCAAAGAGTTAAAGAAAACAGAGCGAGAACCAAAAAACCACTAGATCATCGCATGTTTTCATGCAAGGGTTAAATCTAGATGAGACATTGTTCAAATATAGTATTAGCGATATGCACTTGAATATATTTATATATACAGTAAGGTATATAACTGGCATTATATATTTCAACTTATTTATTCCAATTGCTGCATTTTTGCTTGCGTGCATGCTAATTTGTATTTATAGGTGTAGATGTTTCTGTGTGTGTTTTCAAGGCCCCTATGTCCGAACCGCGTGCTTAACCATCTATAGTAGGTCCGGATCTAGCGTGCATGCTTTTATAAAAACATGTATATATATATATGCTTGTACGAATAACATTATTAAATAGTTTGTTCTAAATAACAAAATTGAACAAAATAATTGATAGATGCTAACATATAATAAACTCAATTTGAAAAACTTGCAAAAGCAATGCCTTTTTTGTGTAGAAGAAATAAAAAAAACATTTGGAACGCTTCCTGTTGCTATCTCTGTCTCTACTCTCTGTCTCTATTAGGTGTGGGTGTGGGTGTGCATAAGCGCTACCTAACGCCGTTTATTCACTCGCTCAATGTACTTGGTCTTATTGAGCGCCCGATTTCCCGCATTGGGATCCATCATACGTTTCCAATCGGTCTGACCAACCACAAAGCCAATTTCTCGCATTTTTTGCTGCTCACGTTTCTCCTCAATGTCCGCCCAGCGCACCTGTAAATAAATATTTAAGATTTAATAATTGTCAAAATCATTTAAAGATAAACTAAGAAATTGAAAGCGAAATACTGTTATCTATTTCGCTAAACATCAAACGTTCCGTGTCCACTCCAGAGTGGACGATCCCATAGGCAAAATATAAAAAAATGAAAGTTCGAAGATCAAGGTTTTAAAGGTTTTTTTTTCTCTCTACAAGTGCTTTTCAGGAGTGGCACGAAAATAGAGAGCACATAGCTCGGCAGTGCAAACAACACGGTTATTAAGTGTACATTAAAAACAACACTAAAAATATAGGGAAATGACTCAAAGCAAAATGAATTTTATTGTTGAAGGTATAAACTTTGTTTTAAAACGATCTTAACTTAATTCGAATGCTGTGGGTATTTTACAAAGAGAATGTGCCCCTCTCGTCCCCCAATGAAATTGTACAAAAAACATTAGTTTATGTTTTAAGATTCTTCGTTGTTAATATCAGCTGCAACTTCAATAGACCAACTGCAGTAGAACAATAGTATAATAATGACAAGGTATTAGTCGTCTGCACACTCTCGCTCGGTTTTTTTGTACTAGTAGAGCAGGTTAGAGAATACCACCTCAGCAGGTCAAACCTTGTCCTATGAGGCGACTAACAATGACACTGTGTTCTTTCAAGACCAGTAGAACCAGAACAGGACTTAAAATGGTTGTACGTAGGGTTTGGGACCCACCATGTAAAATCACTATGCCACTAACAGAATGTATTTTCATCAGGCCGTAACCCGATATTGGGTTGTTATGGCCATTTAAGAAGAAGAACAAGTAGAAGAGTAGTCATACCTAATATTATTCTACCATGGCTTACAGTTGCTCTTGAAAAAAAAACATACATTATTGCATTATCCAGAGCAAAAGTTATAGTTTGCTCCAAACAGCATGAACTCCAATCAGCTAGAGAGAGACAGCATTGTCTACGTAACACCAAAACGAGAGAGAGAGAGATGTACCGACTTTTATTCCCTT
Organism: Chymomyza caudatula; assembly: GCA_035041775.1. Classification (NCBI taxonomy): domain Eukaryota; kingdom Metazoa; phylum Arthropoda; class Insecta; order Diptera; family Drosophilidae; genus Chymomyza; species Chymomyza caudatula. The sequence goes on from JAWNKW010000148.1 coordinate 1,568,432, forward strand.
CCTCTGCGTTCACTCTTTTATAATCAGGGGTGTGCCAGAAATCCCTTATTCTTTCGAATAAGTGCGAAGTTGAAAACAGTGAAATTATAAAAACAAAACCAAACTTATTTTGCGTTGTTATTTCACAAGGAATTGATTAATGATTAAGTTTGTTTTGTTTTTTTAATGTCTATACATTAATAATACCTTTTTTAAAATTGCCTAGCAAAAAGAAAAAAGGGTACCAAATGTGGCTGTTGTGAGTTCTAAACATTTTATCGATGCTTTAATTATTAATCTAATCTTTTTTTATAGCAGGGATCGGCAGCGGCAGCAGAGCAGTTGCCAATAGTAACTGAGAAAAATGTGCTCACCACATTGAAAAAGTTTTTTTGCTGATACTCAAATTCTATAGATGCGTTTTAAATTGCGCCAAAGTCTGTGCTGCCTGTGACAATCTCATGTGAATCTCGGCAAATATGCTGTTCATCAAGACTTATTTTTTGCGTGAAAAACCATCACCAAAACCAAGGAAAGGCTTGATAAACAGCATTCATACGAAGTGGTTTACTGTAATCCATTGTGGTCGTACCATCCCGGAAATCGTCTACAAAATCCAGGGATCGATATTAGAGAAACGGAATATCAAAATGATTAAGGCTGCAGGCATCTCAACTGATCACATTTTACATGTCACGATTGCTTACATCGACCATAAGTGCAACCGTGTGACCAGTTCAGAGGACTCTTTGGCGAGCGAGTTGTTGCGCCACTTCTTGTCCGTGAACGAAATATGGATGCATCACAACACGCCGTAGAATTAGCAACATTCAAAGCAGAAGATTCCTCACAGTGTAAGTGCTCCAATAAGGTGATGGAGGCAGTACATTTTTTTATGCACGCAGCGTCATTTGCATTTATTAGCTTAAAAAAGCTAACAAACTATGTTCTAAGTACAGTTACCTTTAACTGGTTATAACTTTTAAACTAAGAGTTGAAATTTTTTCTTCAATATATGTGCATATGATCCCTCGAACACGATCATTCACTCATATTTTCGCAATAGAAGAGAAACTGTTAGGAAATCGAATGTGCAAAAAGAAAGTCTTTCTAAAAGTCATATCTCTCAGTCAGGTACCTTTATTGGTTTTAAAAATTTGACCGTAATAATTTTCAACCATCAAGCGCTTAAGTTGTTTCCTAACTGAAATCTTTGAAATATGTGAAAAAATGTCGAAAAGGCAATAGAAACTTGCATCGATATTAGTAGTAAAAGCCGAAACTCTCAAAAGTTTTTGATTTACAGTATCATTCATGATATTTGTATTTTGCTTATGTTTAAATAAAAAGCGCAAAAGTTTATCTTAGCTTCAAGTTCATCCTAAACTTGAGTTAAACTCTCTCTCTTCTCTTTAGTTCACTTGCTGGATCAAAGTTTTAATGGGTTCGTCGTGCTATCACACAGACACGTCCGAAGTGCTACCCGGCAATGTAGCTTACTACTTGTGCGAGAGCATGGTATTATAATAACAAGGTAAGATGTCCAGTCTTTCTGTTTGCAAATCATTCAGTAAGTTTCATTTTGGCAAGACAGTCGGCAGATCAATCTTACCTTCTTATTATTAAACTAGAGAGAGAATGATTCGTTGTGTGTAACGAACATGATAAAATAAATACAAGGTACGCTAACTCTAATTTTTTCAGCTCCAAGCTTTGTGCACTTATATGCACACACAACCAACACAGCTGTTAGAAGTGGACTGCAAAATTGGTAACACAAGGGGGGCAACTGCAATTAGTGAGCGTTGTTTGACTTTATTATATCATGGTAGCGAAGTACTACCGAAAAATGAAAAAAGCTTGAAGCGCTCGGGAGTTCTTTCTATTTGTTTGTAGAGCTGCAAGATAATCGATGATTATATAATTATATGTCACTATCGGTGCTTTTTGGCACTATTGATAATTTCTGGTGTGAGACCCAAAGAGCATGAAAGTAATAGAGTAATATAATAAAATAATAGAGTAATATAATAGAGTAATGTAGTAAAAATAATATCCTTGGCCGTTACATTAAGTCGGCTTGCTGAAAAGCGGCCATTCCCCCGACAGTGCATACATACATGTGCGTTTTTTTATCTTTCTCAATTTTGGCTACGAGCGAGTCGGTCTAATGGAGACAGCCTCACACGTAGACTTTCTTGGAAATGGTCGCTTTTCAGCAAATATTTTGAATTTCTTAACGGTTCAGGATTCGACTCTATTACTTTTATGCTCTTTGCTTGACACCACAGCCCTAGAGGTGAGGAATATTTCAATGTTTTTTATGTTTTCATTAATATGAATTATTTTTTTTAACAATGGGCATTAACGTAAAAAAATTTACAACCATAGAACTCAATCTAGTCCTGCGTTCTGACATAACTTGACCTCTCTCTGATTCACAGGAGGACGATGGATAGCATGTGTTTCTTTTTTGTTTTCAGGGCAATCAATATGTCTGACTATATATAATTTCTTAGCTTTTAATACGTCAGAGGTTCGCAATTTTCAGGCTTATTTATTTATTCGACATGTTCAGTATTGTGCTAGAAATATCTTCCAAACTTATTTATACCCAACAACTATTTTGTCGATTGATTAATAATGTATTTGGGAGCGTTAAAAACTGTCATGAAAGCGTTTGAACTTCAGGCGATTACAAATGAAAATTACTTCGAAACCATCTAGAGATTTTAGGTTGACTAATTTTTATTTTCATGAAGATAAATTTACTCTGTTGCGCCTGCTTGGGTAGTGTTGGCTGTTGGCGCTGATTTTTTGACATTATGGTGACAAGTTTTTGCTCCAAAAAATTGACTGCTGAATCCGCATTTGAATTTGTCAAGAATCCAACATTTTTGAATCCAATATTTGAGAAAACCGATAAAGTTGCGTCTTCAAAAGGTAACAACGATTCGGTTAATGATTTTAAAATTTCAGTTTCTTCTACTGAAAACGTTGAAGGAACATTATGCAAAATAATTGCGAAAAACATCGATGATGGCCAGAGAAATATCGATGTTAGCAAATAAACATCGATTAAATCGATAGTGTCATCTTTGTTTCTGCATCTCTACGATACAGTCAGGGCTGTTCAGGTTTCAGATTTGGAACAATACGAAATAAAAATCTTATTGTTGTAGACCCCAAGAAGTACCTAAATATTAGAGTTTGGCACGAATGTATTCTCTAGCAAATAAATCCGAGTAACTTATACGACTCTACAGATTAGCAATGAAACAAAAACCTATGTTAATCTGAGCAAAAAGGAGCTACCATTCTTAGCACCGATGTCTTGTTATACAGAATTAGAATCGAAGCCGTATGAAAAAAGTACGAATGAGAGCAAGTCTAAGTAATTTCTACGACTAGACTACGAAGGATAAAGTGATGCAATCAATGCACTTTTTATTCGGAGCGTCCCCCTTGACGTCTTTGTCAAACTGCTTGCAGAGTCTCTAAAAACTGAGTCTACAAACGAACTAGGTTTTGCTCATACCAGCGGGCTAAGCGAAGACTGTACACTGTTTTCAATGCCTGCTGACAGTGTTGTGCGACGTTTGGCTCATCAAATGATGGTGGAGCAATCCAGGACTCATACTAACGGCCAACACCTTTCTATACAGGACGTTGAACGGTACTGGTTGGTATGTTGATGTAAAAATTGAGGCTATTAATGCGCGATAGGTAGTTTACCGACGATTTTCAAGACGGAAAGCTTCACAATATTGAATGCCACGAGCTAAATTTCTACAAGAAGGCTATGTAGGATAAATTTAGGGATCTAAATCTAAATCGATGATGGTCAGCAAGTGAAACACCAGACTTAATATGATTTCATGCGATAATAGAGTAAGCTATTTCTTTGTCGTTGAGGGATCGTGTATATGCCGCTTTGTCGGTATCCCTCCAAAATTGATGCGACTTTGCAGACTGACGTTTAGCAGCACCTTCGAGGCATGAAAGAACCTCTCCGAAACTTCTGATACCGAGCGATCAAGGATTTCGTCTACCTTGGTAGACTTGGCTTCGATGCGGTAGGTTGGATTGAAACCAGTCAACACACAAAATCTTTAAGGAACGCTGGAAATTGTCTATGGGCTTTAAAAAAATGTAGCAGGGCTATTGAAGTGACGAGAAGTGCATCTACATCGATTCTGTGGGATCAACTAAAAAAAAGCCGCAGCAAAATTACAAAGATTTGCCCAAACCAACTACAATAGTATGGTATTTTCAAAGGTTTAGACATAATACGATTATGCATTGAAACCATGATCCAACTAGAAAAGGTCACGCAATGCGCAGGTCCGTTTTTCGTTTCTCGCTGAACATTCAAAAAAATACTTTAATAGTGAGTTAAAACTAGCGCTAAAATAATTTGTTTACTTCAAAGAAATATTTACGAATTGATAGAATATGTCAAAAACCACAGAATTATCCATTCTTTCGCCACCATTCTCTAGACTAAACACGTAATTTTTAGTCGCCAGCGGCAATCACTGAATTGATCTAAAATATCATTTCAATGAATGGGCATCGGATGTTTTGGCAGCTAACCATAGAAAAGCAATTGGATGAGACTCCTAATTCTATTTAAGCACATTGTTTTGCAAAAACCTTGTTTTATACAGCATTGAAAATGTTGTAGTTTTTTAGTTTAATTGGAAGAAAAGTACAGCTGAAGCCCAACGGATTGCGACTGGAGATGAGAAAGGACCTTCTACGACAACCTCAAGAAAAAAAAACTACTCCCGCTCTGTTCTATGGATATTGCTCCTTATGATCATTAGTGGCTCCAAAAGATACAACGCAAATTGGTTCTAAACTTGAATCCTATAAACCAAGCAATTTTTCGATGCAAAACCAAAATTTCCTAAAAGATGAAGCAGACAACGATGCACAATACTATTCTTTAACTATGTATTATGAAAATAGAACATATCATAGAGATAGTCAGATAGTTTGACGCTGGTCGAACCTTGCATACTTATATTCTTGGATGCTGACATAGAAAACTTTCAAGATACGTACTCGTTTTTTGCCATTGGCACTACGTGTAGGCGGCTCCCAATCGTCCAGCTGCAAATAATCCGCCATGCTGGCTGTTTTGCGCTTATCCATTAAACGCTTGGTGCCATCCAGTCGTGCTGCAAGCAAGATAATTAAGACAGTTGTTAAAGATTGGACCAAGTTAATCATGCTTTTGCGCTGTTCACTTACCTAGATTCTCTTCGGTGGTGTCGCTCTCCCACTTGCTTTTCAGAAAGCCGCACTGTTTTCCCACAATAATCATAAATTTTTACATATTTTTCATAAAATTTTCACGCACACACATTGAATAAAGTATGAAAACAATATGGTAAACAGTTGTTAGTAAATTGGTTCAAAAAAAAAAAGAAAATCATAATGGAGACCTGAGGCCACCAGCACTTATGCGACACTTACATCGTTGGCGGCATCGGCGCTATTGCTATTACTGTTGCTGTCGTCTTCCTGCTCGGCAGCGGCGATGGACTTAACATCTGCGCCATCGCCATTGCCGGAAGCCTCCTCGCTATTAGCGTTATCATCCTGCAATGAATAACTCGTACGTTTTAGTACAATAAAAAAGCCACTGAAGAGGCGCACGCAGGCACCTTTAAATCATAAGATTGGATTTTTGTTGCTGTTTGACTTATGCCATAATCTTTACTTAAATATATAAATACATATATTTATGTATGAGCATTTTTGTAACACTTGTAAATTGTTTATTCAAGATATTCAAGCTACTTTGCATTTGCTTTGGTTTGATTACGGGTTTTCAAGGTCAAGAACGCTTATAATCTAAATTTGCCAGACACAAAATGAATCTTGAGTCTTCAGAATTTGCTTATATAGAGAGTACAACAATAAAAAACAGTGCGCCCAGCTCGCAACTTTGTTGTCAGATATCAACTATGAATAAATTAGGCTACGTGTTAGTTTTTTTTTTTTGAATATGTAGAGACCGTTGCCGTTGCCGCTGCCGCTCTTGATAATGCCAACAGTTAAACTGTGGTGTCATTTCAAATTGGCAATACACACGGCATCACGGATTTGGCTCTGCAAGAATTGTTACGGCTGGTTAGACCATAGTTACCGTAGCCATGTTCTCAACATCTTCCATTTCAACGACATTCTCCAGCAATGTGGAGACATCGAGCTTGATATAATGAAATGGCGTTGCGCCCCAGTTATCCAGCACGGCCTTGATGTCCTGTTCGGAACGTTGATGCGAGTTACGGGTCAAGCAGGTCTCAGCATCGCAGTGCAGATCAATGATGTATGGCTGTAATGGTACAATACGAAAGTGATTAGCCATACAAACAAAGGCAGCTAGTTTTATTATAATAGCTTACAACAAAATTGGAATCCTTGGCATGACAATAGAACTCGTTGAGTGTGCGTAGCGAGTTATTGTTACAGTCGACAATAATAAAATCGTAAAGATTGTCTGTTAGCGTTTTCTTAAAAGATTTTATTAGATACTGCATGTAGGTTTCCTCCATCGCGTCATCGTACTCATAGAGTAACTCCTTCTTGGGTATCTTAAAGAGAAAAGAAAAACGCAAAAATTTTATGTTATTTAATCATGGCCTATTCGAAGTACACAAACTTGTGCCAGAAGTTTAATTTGTATGTACACGCCTTAACTTACCTTTTTGCCCGTCTTGGGGCACTTCTCCTCATAGTCATTCTCAATAATGAAGTAATCATCGATGCTTAGTATGCGCGGATTGGCGCCACCCATTTCAATCTCTTTTTCCTTGATTAGCTTGGCCACATGGGATTTGCCACTACCAGGCGGACCACGTAATATAATACAAATGCGTTTTGGACGCGTTAGACGAGCCGGCGGCAATAGCACCTCATCGATTAAAATGGTATTACGATTCTCATTGGTCGGTATGGACATATTTAAATGAGTTGTCTCATGGCTGCTGGGTATTTGCTTATTAGCAACTGCTGTTGAGGGAAACAGCGCAGCAGGTGCTGGATCACTAAGCAAACGACGCTGCGGATTTGCGCCAAAAACTTTTGAGCTTTGCCGATAGTGCGGATCAAGCATAAGATCAGAAGTCATCGATGGTGCCGGCGGTGGTTGCTCAAGTGTAACTTCTGACAAATCGCTGCAAGTATCGAGATATGCAGTTTAGAGGCTATACATTTTTAGTATGCATTGTAATGAATCACAACGAAACTAACATTTTAACTAATATTTGAAATTAACATGGAAATGCGTTATGAACCAAATATTTGTTACTTACTCTTCGCCATCGGATATATCTTCGAGATCGACCGATTTGGTGTCATCTGATTGGGGCTTAGGCGGCACAAGCTAATTAAATTAAGAATATGTTATTATTAATATATTTTGGCAAATGCTTAAAGACCAGTAAATTCAAAATTACTGTGAATGGATGTCCACACGAATGAACATGCTCATTATTTGCTTACCTCGTTGCTTACAGCTTCAGACTGTACTGATTTCTGTTGTGATTGTAGTTGCTGCAGTTGTTGTGGTTGTTGCTGTTGCGATTGTTGTTGTTGATGTTGTTGTTGAGCTTGCAATCTTTGCTGTTTTGTCTTTTTCTTCTTATTTTTCTTTTTAAAAGGATTACGATTCATCATGGGTCCATCCGCTGTTACATTATGAGAAGCATGTCCATAGTCAAACGTCTTGACCGGCTTAAAATCGGGCATGGCATTACCAGCTGCTACTCCTCCAGCTATTCCAGCAACAACTGCACCTCCATCAGCCGATTTGTGGCCATAATCAATCACCTTGGCAGCGACTTTGCTGTTTTGATATTCAAACACTTGCATGGGACGATAGATGCTCTCGTTGGGATTCACATTTGCTACGTTGATATTATCGGCACTGCAACGTTGTGTGACGCATTGGCGAGTTTGATTTTCGTATCAATTGGTTTTTCATTTCATGTATATGTATTTTTTTTTTTTTTTTTTTTATATTGGGTTTTATGTTTTAATTAAAACCAACATTAAAACACTTGAACTTTTACTTTATTTAAGGTCAAGTAAATGTTAACAATAGTAAGGACTAGGAGCAAGACAAGTGCTACTGGGGGGTACTGGGTACTGTTCTAGGTTCTGGGTCATTATGTATGCGCCACATCCAGCACTCTACTTTGGTTAGCAGGCGGCAATTGGTAAAGAGACGAGAGTATTCACTTTTCACAAAATCATAATTCTTGTAAATACAGTGCAGCTTGGCTTGTTGCAGCCAAACTTGACACTACTACGGAGCGAGACGGAGCGTCAGGGGCGTGCCAATTAAGGCGTTATTAATAAAGATAAATACTAGACAAAGAGCATCGCTTGATATATCTGTAACTTGGAAGCTAGTAACCGACCATAGAAATTACTATAAAAGCATTTATTGAGCTTAGATTCTTATGTGAACAGCAGACGGACTACAAAAAGAGACAGACAAATTACAAATTACCCAAATTACGTAGGTGCACGTTTGCTCACTATCGGAAATGTTTGTGTTAGATATTGAAATTTAAAAAATAAATTGTTATGTGGATAAACGAAAGTTTTAGTAAACTTGATTTTATGCTATTATCAAGCTGTACTCGTAGTTTGTGAGTGTCGTCACTGTATTCGATTTAAAGACAGGCTTCATTATTATTTTGCTTACATTTGAAACTTAAATCCATTTTTATTAAATTTTTTTTGGGTTTCTTGCTTTTGAATTTTGTTTTTTTTTTTTGCTTTATTTAAGCCTTATATACGCAATTTCTAAACATATTTGGGTATAGTTTAATTATATCCATATATAATCAAGCTGCTCATTTTTAATGATCATCTCTTCAATTCCAATTAATATGCATCGTAATGCAAGAGATTCAAATTCGCATTAAATTTGACTAAATTACAGAGCACAAAATAAATGTAAACTTTGAAAAACGTAAAGCAAGGAAAAAATTAATAATAATAAAAGATATAAATTATATGCAGCTTCCTTGTAGTGAGATTTTGTGACAAATCGAAGCAAACAAAATGCAGCGAATCGTATTTGAGGAAGTTAAAAAATAGTTTTAAGTGCTCTAAATGGATCCGTGTTTCTGCTGATGCTGCACAACATTTTTATTGTGCTCCCGATTCCTGGCTAAGGCATTAGGACCGCCGCTGCTGACAGAAGGACAGTGACAAGTTCATGTAATGTATTATAATTTAATAAACCATTTTTGTATATATAAATTTTTTTTTTTGTATTTGTTTTTTTTTTCGTTTATTTTTTTATTATGATTGGGAATTAAGGCGCCACAATCAATCAATCAATCAATCGATCAATCAATCAATCAAATAAACAACAATTCGATCAATCAATTGGCAACGTTCAATGCCATTTGGTGTTGCGTATGGTGCATAAAAGTAGAAGAGAAGAAGAGAAAACGGGTATGGAATCGAAATTCCAGTATTAACAAAGTGACACGAATAATGCCAGGACATTAGATCTACTAGAACATATATGTATATAGGCGAACGAGTTGTTTAATTCTGTTTTGATTAAGGACAGAGCAGTTTTTATGGGTCATGTTCAATAGTTGCAAAGTCAAAACTCTCAATAGACTTAAGTGCTTTGCTTAGCAAGCTCTAAGAGAGCACACATCAAAATTATATCAATTATACAGATAGACACATATTGTATTGGCATATATGTACCATATACAAGCATATTAGTTATACTATATATATACTATATAATATAATGTAATTTCTAACATACATATACGATTTTGTGGGGCAACACCCGTTTTTTTTTTTTTTTTTTTTTTTTGTCGACGACGACGCTATTTGCTCCCCAAAAGCACACCTTTGTCGTGTCAAAAAAAAAAGGGAAACAAACCAACAAAAGGCAAAATTAAAATTAAGAAAATTAAATATTTGAATGGTAAATAGCTTCTATATCAAGCTTCCTCTATATGTTGACACTACAGAACTTATGGCACAAAAACGGACATGGTTTTGATTTAGTCAGGAACCTCTTTTGTAATAACACACACAGACGGATTATATATCCATGTTTAAAAACTGGATTCGATTTTTCCCATAAGAACCTCAAATTAAGACCAACACCAATAAGACATTAAGCATTAGGTATATTGATAAAACTTTAAACTACATCTAGGACACATACCGGTTGTTGTTGTTGTTGTTATTGTTGCCTCCAAAGCTGTTCCTCGATTGGCCAAAATTTTTCTGCATGTTACCGCGTGGTCCGTGTTGTCCTCGCGGTTCATCGTCAAAGACTGGGGGGGCTGCATCACCGTTGCGTCTAAATGGATTATCACTGTTCGTGTTGTTGTTGGGTCCAGAAAAGTTTGGATTGTTGGGACCAGCTCCGGGCCCGGCGCCGGGGCCGCCAGGACCAAAATTACGTCCAAATGGTGGTCCATTAGGCCCAATGGGGCCACCAAAAGATCGTGGTTGTGGTCCAGGTCCATTGCCATTAGGCCCAGAAAAGGTGGGTCCAAATGGGCCGGAACCGGGTCCTCGCAAATTTGGGCGAAAGTTGGGTCCGCCGCGATCATTAAAACTGGGTCCATTGGGACCAAAGTTTTGCATATTGCGTCCAAACGGTCCATTAGGTCCAAACGGCCCATTCGGCATATTAGGTACATTTGGCCCATTAGGTCCATTGGGGCCATTCGGCCCATTGGGGCCAAAATTTCCATATGGATTTTCAAAATTTGGTCCAAAATTGGGACGACAATCGGCGGACACTGGGCCGTTATGTCCCAAAAATGGGTTGGGACCATTATTCGGCCCTCCAGGCTGAGGATCACGATTAAAACTTTCGTTTTTTTTCTTTCGCTGCCATTCGGCAAAAGATAAACGATCATTTGAGTTGCTCTCATTGGACTGCTGCTGTTGTATTTTTGGTTGTTGTTGCTGTTGTAGCTGCTGCAACAAACTTGGCAATTGTTCAATAAATTGCTGCGTAGCACTGGGACCTGGCTCGTAAAATTCACGTCCCTGTGCCTGTGCCAGCGCCTGCGTTACCTTATTAAGGAAAGCCGGATCCTTTAGCGCATTTGTTACATTCTCTGGCAATGAGCTAATGTTCGATGCCTGCAATTGCTCCAGCAGCTCACTTGCATTACGTGCTGTCAAAGAGCTGCCTTGCGCTTCGCAATTTTGACGCTGTGACACTATAGTGTCAGGTTGTGGTACCACAACATCAAAGAGGGATGGTATTTTCTTAACATCCGTCTTTTTCGCTGCATGTGGTTTTTCTGTAATACTATCTTTGCCCGTATCAACAGCAGAAGTTCCAACCAAATCTAGACCTGGTATGCCATCGTTCTTTTTAAATATGTTTGTCATTGGTGTGTCCTCGTCTACAGACGCAGCACTTGCAGCGCCTTTAGGCAATGGCTGTATTTGAACATCGTCGTCATCATCGTCGTCAAGTGAAATAACCAAAATGTTGTCTGACTTGGTCTGCTTGGCTTGTGTGGCTTCATTGCCACCTGTGGCTCCATCCTGTTTACGTTTACACAAATTTGGCTGCTGATGTTGTTGCTGTTGTTCACGACGTATGTGGGGCGGGATCCGCTGCTGCAGTGGCTGCATTTTATTCACTACTGGAGACTTTTCGAGGACAGGCTGGTGAGATAACAGTTGTTGTGTTTGCTGTTGTTTTTGTGATGAATTTGGCGGCTCTTGATTAGCCTGTTGATGTGGTATTTTGTCTGGCCCAGCATTTGTATTATTCTGTTGTGGTATTTTCTGTTTGTTAGCTGCTTGTGACAGCTTCTGTTGATCTGGCCTTACCTGATTGATCTGATCAGTTTGTGTTTCTTGTTTGGGTATGTCCACGCCAGATGGACTTTGCTGAGATGGTGGACCAGCTGTAGGCGGAGCGTTCGATGCCATATTTGGCCGTTGATCATTTAAGGACTGTGGATCCTGTTGCTGTTGTTGTTTCTCTTGCATGACTTGCTGCTGTTCTGGATACTGTTCGGGATTTTGCATTTGACGGCGACGACGCATTTGCTCACGACGTTCGGCAATGCGACGACGCTGCTTCTCAAACTCTTCCTCGTAACGGCGATATTCATTACGATCTGGATGATTGGCATTCGTTCGTTTCCAATCTTCAAACTGTTTTTCCCATTGTTGAAACAAGCGATCGAAGCTTTCTTCATCCATATCCGCGCCTCGCTGTTGCTGCTGTTGTTGTTGTTGTCCAAAATTTCGTTGATTTTGCGGCCCACCACTACCAAAGAACCCGCGATTGGGTCCGGGGCCATCATTGTTAGGTCCATAGTTTTGATTATGGTTAGGCCTTTGATTATTGTTGTTTTCCCAGCGGCCATTATTATTACGTCTATTGTTGTTATTGTTACTATTGTTGTTACCAAATGGCGACTGGTGTGCATAAATGTCGGCTCTTGTGTTGCCGAAATTACCGCCGAAGTTATTGTTGCTATTGCCAAGGTTCGAAAACTTATTCGAATCATCACGGCCGAAATCGGGCGGTGGCCCATTGCTGCTCAAATTGTTAAATGGATTATTATTAATGGAGTTGTTACCATCATTTGAATTGCGTCCACGATTCTGTCGATTTCCGAAATTTCCACCGTGCTCATTATCTTGATCTTGATTAGATTGCCAACGATTCGTGCGAGATTTGTTGTTTTGTTGCTGGCCTGCATTGTCAGGAGGCCCAGCTTGTTCCCAAGGACCACGCCGTTCATTCGAAAGCGGCGCATCATTAAAACTATTTTTGTTGCCGACTTTGTTGATCGTTTTATCATGCGGGCCCTGTCCGCTCCACTGATTATCTAATTTATTGCCATGATCCGTTTGCATTGGTGGCTTTTGTCTGCTTGTTGTTGCATCCGAAGTGGCTCCAATGAATGGCGGTGGTTGCTGCAAATTTGGAAACTTTGAATTGACGGGGTCGGCGTTGTTTGTTGCGACTGGCGGCTGTTGGTTATAGCTAACCGGTGTTTGATTGTATCTAGCCGGTGGTGGCGGCTGCTGTTGCTGGTGTTGAGATGCAACTTGCCATGGCATTGGCGCTTGCTGGTACGGCTGCTGCACAGCTTGTGGCATTATATTATGTGGTGGTGGCTGGTTGTACATTTGTGGCTGTGCCATTATTTTCGCAGCCGGTTGAACTGGTGGAGCTGGCTGGGCCGCCATCACCACGGGCGGCGGCGCGTAGAATTGTTGTGGTTGTGGATAAATAGCAGCAGTTGCTGCAACTGGAGTTGCAGCCGGTGGTGGCGCAGCCGTTGCCGCGGCGGCTGCAGCCATTTCACGTTTGTACTATAAAAATATATTAATTACACATTAGCAATCATAGTATTACTTACTTGGTATTACTTACTTGCTCGCCATACTGCGCATGCCATTTAGCATATTCTTGCTGATACGTTTGCCATTGTTGCCAATGCTGCTGTAATGCATATTGTTGCTCGGGTGTCATTGCCGCGTGTTGAGCAGGTGTATATTGATCATAGGGATTACTTGCTGCAGGCGCGGATGCCATTACCGTAGGCTGCTGTTGAGCACTTAAGTATGATGCTATTGTGGCTGCTACTGCAATGGGAGCAGGATCAGAAGGGGGTGGTGGCGGTGGTGCGTCGGGCAATGGTGGCGGCACAGATGGTTGCGGTGGCGGCGCGGCCATTGGCACTGGCGGCATTTGCATTCCATGTGCCACTGAGGCGGAAGACCATTGTGGCCACATCTGCGCGTTCTCTGTCACGTATTTACTTATGTGTATATGTGTGTTTTATTCGCAAAACATTTCCCAAATTGCAAACGGGTGCTCTCGATGTTGAAAAATGGTATAAAAAAAACAGAAACTGAACTTAGTTTGACCGTATGCTTTATTTTGCTTTCCTGCTACGGATTTTTTATATAATTTTTGTTGGTAAAATTTACGGCAAGTTAAAAAAGAACAAAAAGAAATTATCTTCACTTCGCTTGGCTTGAAAACTAGTGATGACAGCCAAACTGATACATAATATATCGATACCCACATTTCTTATAAAATAATTATACTAGATTTGTTGTCACGTAAATAAAATAATTGCGTTTAACCCAAAAAATTTAAATTAATTTATAATAACTAATAAGTATTAAATAGAGCACAAAACTTGCTAGAGCGTTTAATAATAAAATATCGATTATTACACATATTTTTACTAGTTTTTTTTTTTGTCAATTTAGTTACTTTCGATGATAACTATTTATCGTATCATCTCTCGATGTTTTGACAATGACAATTCAGCACAACACGTGCAAGACCAATTTGTATTTTCATAAATTGTCTATTTATTTGATAACAAAATGAGTGACACCCGTGAAAAAATCAAATATCTCGTTGCGGATACAACAGCATTTATAAACGCTGTGCCTCTAAATGTAATTGATTAATCATATAAATATCCAATAGAATGAATAATATGTATATTTACTAATGTAGGATTACGCAGAGAATGTACTTACTGTTCCAGACGTGATTGCTGAGGTTCGCAACAAACGACAAATACGCAGATTATGCGTTCTGCCGTTTGATCTCCAAGTGCGCGAGCCTCGTGCCGAAAGCATTAAGCATTGCGTCGAGTTTGCAAAGAAAACTGGTGATTATGCCAGTCTTTCTGGTATAGATTTGAAAGTGATTGCACTGACATATGAACTAGAGGCGGACACTGTAGGAACTGAGCACCTACGTACGGAGCCCGTTGTGTCACAAGTTATAGCCTCAAAAACCATGCCCGAGGAGCTTCAAGATGTTAACAACAAACGGCTAGTGGGGTGGTACATGCCCGAAGGAAACAGCGACGACGAGGACGAGGACAGCGAAGGCAACGATAATGAAGTTAGTAATGACGATACCAACGATTCTGATACAGTTAAGGCAGCCATAGAAGCCCAAATACAGGCAGGTGACAATGCCCATCCAACTGGTATTGAAACACAGCATTTAGAACCAGACACAACTGAAGACGACGAGGATCCGACTCAAGAAGAACTGGACAAGCTCTTTGAGAAGCTGAAATGTGCACCATCCGCCGAAGAGGAACAAGCAGCCAGCACACTGCTAGTTCAACAATCACAAATATCAACAGAAAGCAGCGACGAAGAAGAGCAAATTGCTGAAGACAACAATCCTGAAGCAGACGACGATGTTGGCGATGATGGCTGGATCACCCACTCAAATATCAAGAAAGCCAAAAAAGCGCTCGAGGGCAAAGTAGAAGACGACATAATTCCACCTGTAGCCTGCATGACCACTGACTATGCACTGCAGAATGTTCTCAAGCAGCTAAATCTACATCTTGCGGCTCTTAATGGGCGTATCATCAAGCATTTGCGTACTTATATACTGCGCTGCTATGCCTGCTTCAAGACAACCAGCATCATGACAAAAGTGTTTTGTCCTAATTGCGGTAACAAGACATTGAAACGTGTGGCCGTTAGTCTTGACGAGAATGGCAAACAAGTTATACATATAAACACGCGACGCGCGCTAACCGCAAAATATAAAAACCAGAGTTTGCCCCGCTTTCAGGGTGGCAAGCACTCGAGAAACCCCATATTATTTGAAGATCAGCCCATGCCAAGGCAAATGCCATCGCGTGTGGCCAAAACAAAAACCAATACTATGGAAGATACCTATATAGCTGGCTTTTCCCCTTTTGTAATGCGTGATGTAGACTCGAAGTCGGCAATGCTGCGTTCAAAGGGCCATTTGAAGGAGTGGGCCCGCAACAACAATTTTGAAGAGGATCGTAGACGAAAGAACTACAATCGTTTATATAAATAAATAATGTTAAGCTAAGCATAGTTTAATCCGATATCATATTAATCTGTTTATTTTTATTTTAAATATACTGCAGAATCACATTTTAACGCACAATTCATTCCCCGGATACGGAGGCAAATTCAAATCGTATTTATGTTGCAGTGCGGGCGGTACAAAACGACCGCCCAAGTAGTGATGCTTGCCCTTAAAGTGCTTGGCGCATAGTTTAGGCGCAGTCAGTGAAATTAAAAGACAGGGCTCAAAATCGCACTCGCTGAGCTTGCCATGCTCAACGTCCCAGCCGCTTGGTATGTCCACGCTGATGAAAACAATAGGATTAACAAATATTTACGCTAAAACGCACGTATATACATATGTATACCTACCTAGCAATGGGGAGTTTGGTTTGTTGTAATAGCTCAATGATAGGCACAAAGTCCGCACGTACAGGCGGCTTAAAACTGAAGCCAAAGAGTGCATCTACAATGAGGTCATATGTGTTGGCCGCTGTATCTACATTGGGGCACTGGGCCACAGTACAAATATCCATTCGTTTGCATTGATGCGCTAGATTCTCATAAAGTGGTTTAGGTGTAGGTTTTGGATAGTAAATTATTGGCTTGTAGCCCATTAAAGACAGATGACGAGCGCATACCAAACCATCACCCCCATTGTTGCCAGGTCCACAACAAACGAGTACGCGGGGACAACGTTCTGCTGGAAAACATTTGGCTATGGCATGGGCGCAGCTAAGACCAGCCAGCTCCATTAACTGATCCACGCTAAATTTATGCTCGTTAAAGAGCTCTTGGTCGACATTAATGGCTTCGTTTTGATTTAAATATTTAACCATATTGTTGCTTTTGCAGCTAAGGTTCTTTTGCTGTATTTGTTGACTTGCGATTGGGAAAATCGTAGCATACGGCCGAATTTCTTGAACCGATTTTGAATGACTGAAAGTGGCGATTGCAGCACGGTCGATATTTGTTGCCGGGTGACAAATGTTAACGCCGCACAGATGTCGCAGTGAAATACGACGCATAATATGATATTTTATGATATTTAACATTAAATCATTTCGAAAATAAAAAAGGCAAAGACGGCAAACACAAATTAAAAAACTATATTCATATCGTTATTACGCATATTATGTATCGATATCGTTCGAAAGCACGGACATTCGATGTGGTCATTAAACGATTTTTTATAAGGCGCATAAAATTTAAATGCATTTTCATGCTTTTAACTAATTTTACAACAAAAAAAAAATATTGTGTGGTGACCTATGTTACTTACTTACTTAACTGGCCGTAACAACCGGGTTACGGCCCGACTTAAAGCTCTCCTCCAATCGTCTCTGCTTTACGTGATACCAAAGGTAGCTAGTGTACTCTCTACCTGGTCCGTCCAACGGAGACATGGTCTGCCCACAACATCAAAAGTATAGTTCTCAACATCAATCTGAGTATCCAACCGCTGTGTATTTCTACTCGGAGAAAGCATATACTTCGTCTTGGTCTCATTTATCACCAGACCCACCCTGGCAGATTCTCTTTCAATAGTCGCAAAGGCTCCGGTAACTGCTCGCTTGGTACGCTCGACGATATCGATATCATCTGCGTATGCAAGTAACTGGACACCCACCCTTATAGAATACAGACCTCGGCCTTTCGCAAGACATTCTTCATCAAAAGATTGAAGAGGTCGCAGGAGAGGGCATCGTTTTGTCTGAAGCCTCGCTTGGTATCAAAGGGTTCCGAGAAGCTCTTTCCTACCTTGACGGAGCTGCGTGTGTTGCTCAACGTCATTCTGCATAATCGTATCAACTTTGCAGGGATTCCAAACTAATTGTTTTTCGTGGGTCTTTTCCAGGATTTGGCGTAGTGTGAATATCTGGTCAATGGTGGACTTACCAGGCCTAAAACCACACAGATACGGTCAAATCAGTTATTTAGCAAACGGCTTTAGTCTTTCACACCGTACGCTCGATAGGACCTGATATGCAATAGAAAGAAGGGTGATCCCACTAACTACTCTTCTTGAGGACAGGGCAGGGGACACCTAGGTTCCAATCATTGGGCATGCTCTCATCTATCCATATTCTGCAAAATAGCTGGTGCTAGACAGTTTTTATTTTTGTTGCTAGGCTTTTCCATTGGATTGAGCCTTCTTATGTATATCTTGTGATGTGTGTAACTGATAAACACATTTTGCCGCTGATCACTAGTCTCACACCCTTTGCTTCTTCATCAATTTATGTAGCGTTTAGATTTATTAGTAATGGCCATTCATACAAAAATTATTAGTATAATTACTACTACACTTATAAATAAAATTATTATTGGACTTGTTACTATACATTAAATATAATAAATATATATTTATAACGCATATAACGGGCTGCAGACCTTACGTTCCTTTTACTTTTTTTTACGCAATCTTAGCGTGCGATCAGCACATGGCACTTCCTTGTGCTTGGCTAGTAGTTCTTCAGTACCAAAGCCCAAGCTGCAATTTGGGCATATAAATGGTTTATCCCCTTTATGTCGCTTTTCATGGTCGATCAAATTCTGTCGTGTAAAACATTTCTTGGTGCAAATCGAGCAAGTATAACGCCACAGATTCCGGTCATGGTAGAGAATATGTTTGTCCAGCTCATCAGAAGTAGAATAACGCTTATCGCATATCTTACAAGAATGGGGCAGTTTGTCTATATGTGAAGAACGCTCATGATTCAACAGTGCAGCGTTTGTTGCAAATCTATTTTGACAATGTGTGCACTGGAAACGACGCTGGCCTTCATGCACTACTCTCACATGCGTGGCTATCCCGGCCTTAAATGCAAATAGCTGCGGACACTGAGGGCACTTGAACTTCTTCGATTCGGGAATCATATTACGGGGTGGTTTGTGATCCTTATGTTGCTTAAAATGTTCCCGCAGCGCTTTCTTTGTTTTAAACTCACTTTTGCAATGCTCGCAAATTTTGTTGCTATCGCCTGCTGAATCAATCGATGGGGCCTGAAGTTCAGGGCAACTGTTGACGCTCGAATTTGATTCACCATCTTCATTGCCAATTGACTCCGCTTCTGTTGGCTCTGCTTCCTCAAGCATTTCAAATTGAGCCTATAAGAACCACAAACCGATTAAAACAAAACAAAACCAAGCGATAATATATATAAACCACAAAGTTATATTACATACCAAGTAATCATCCGCTGTAAGCAAAGTCGTTAAGGCATCAACATTGTGTTTCCCATCAGCAATGGCAAGGCTTGCTAATACAGCTGTGCTTTGCTGAGCCACATCACATAGCTCCTTAAAGTGCGCTATTGTATGGAAGCATAAATTGCAAATGTTTTTGGGAAGTAAAACAGATGGCTGTAAGTCGTCTGTGGCAAAAAAGTGCTCAAGCTCGTAAGCTATTTCAGGTAACGATTCAGTGTTATGCCTGGTTTCTTGCTCATTCCCAAATAGAGCTAGTTGCCGCATGCAAATGCGACAAAAATTGTCTATATTTGCAGCAGTGAACATTATAATACAAAACTTTAACAAACTCGTCTAAATCAGCAACAAGCGCGCCTTTCGCTTCTTCTTATTTTTTAACCAGCGCCGCACTGAAGGCAGCTGAATTACATATGCCTTGGCCGCACTTTACTTTCACATTGGCACACCTCAGTGTGAACGGCAAACCGTTGGTACAGCCTCGAATATTTTCATTGTGAACACAAGTAATCGTTGACACTATGGGACTGTGACGTGTGTGCCAATGGCTGTCACACGTGGAAAGTGTAAATTGGCGACAGTGTACTCTGTGACAGAGAAAATGAATATGTTTTGGTGTAAACATCCTTCACATTATGACTGTATGACGCTGTGGCCAGAAGTTCACAAAAAGGAAACAATGAACAAGTTCGTGAACAAGAACTACGAAAAGAGCCATACGTGAGCGAATATGGTATAATTATTATTATTATTATTTTCGACCCGAACAGATGATATAAAATGTATGTAAGCGCGAAAAAACAAGGTAGAAAAGAACAATTGAGGATGCACTTAAAAATTTATTTTCAAAGCTGTAATTATATTTTTCTATTCAAATTTAATACACAAACAAACATTATTATTGTCACAGTTTAAATAAACAGTTGGTAACCAACCCAGGCTTTTCCGCACGTTTACCAAAACAACCGAAATTAGCTAGGAAGAATTTAAACAAAAAAAATTATTTACTCTTATTATTCCTCTGGCGACCCAACTATAGCGACTAGAGTGCTCAAATTCAATAGGAAACCCTTTGAAGACATGCCCAACTCGATAGAAAATATTTAGCTTGCTTAAGCCAAAATTATTAAAGGTATTTGAATAACACACTAGATTGACAACGACAACTCATGCACCCAAAAACATCTCCAAATCGCCGGAAAAGTTGTTGTCGTTGAAAAACATAAAAATAGAGATTTTGGTTTTTTGACCAATCTCAATACTATTTTGAGGAAAAGTAAAAAGAAGCAACATGTTCAATATGCTGGCACACCGAAAAATGGTTCATTTAAACCATTATTATGACAGCACTGTCACGATTATTTCCCTTTACACTGAAAATGAATTCGTTCGTGTGACATAATAAATATAAAATAATTAATAATAACAGTGCTAACGAGTTGGCTGTTGGCAATGAGGTGTGCCCGTGTGACAGCAAAGTGTGACGCTGGGTGCGCCAATGTAAACCCGGTATTGGAGTAGCTGGAACAGTTTGGATAACAAAACTTGTTGCCGCCGTGTTAACGGCTGTCTTAATGATATGTTAGTTATACCCTGTACACGAAGTGTAAAAAATTTTACCAAAAGATGTGTATTTTCTCAATGCTGAGGGAGTTTCTCGAATGAAGTCGATATCTCACCCCCTTCCCCTGTGACAGATTTGCGCGGCTTACAACCGCTCCGTTGAATCTATCAACTCGAAACTTCTCAGAGACGTGCATCTATGTTTCAAAAATAATCGAAATCGGATAAATACATCAAAAGTTATTTATACGCATAGATATGGATACATGTGAGCTATGGTTGCAAAATTTGGTGTGGAGACTCGTGTGACCCTAATCGTTAAAAATGCATCCATTTTTTTCCCCCCATATATATTGAAATGTATTTTTGATCTAGGTTACAAAATTCAACGACATTGGCCCAAGAATACTGGACTTATGGGCATAAAAGTAATTTTTGCCACCATAATAGCCAACTTCCCAATAGGAAAACTTGTCAATTGGAACTTCCCAATAGGAAAATGTTTACAGGCATATCGAGCTTATAAAAAGAGATATAAAAGTGGAAACTTCCGTTCCCATTTTACCGTATTTAGTGTTTATAAAGAAAAAGTGTACATGGTATTCCACTGTCGAGTACCGTCCCGACTGTCTGCATCAAATTGTTTATTTCTACACTTGACAACAAGTAACGTTTGGTATATACTATATATTGGCTCAGGTATCGATTGAACTATGTCCGACTGTCAGTCTGTATGAGTCGCTAGATCTAGGAGACCATAAAAGCTAGGGACACAGTTTTACCAAAAGATGCGCGTAATTCCTGGAAAACTTTCGAAAGGGAAAATGTAAGATAAAACTTGTGGAAAGAGAATTTGAAGAAAAATGATGCTAAACTAATTAAACTGCACCAATTCAAAAAAACTTTAACAGTTTTTTTAAATTTAATAATGGCATATGGTATATAAACAAAAATATAGTTAGATGTAGCTAGAATTATTTAATATATAGATCGAATGCGGAGCTAGTCCGTTACAATAAACAATTTATCTATTTACTTCTTAATTAATTTAGTAAGTGCTGATAATCTATACTTATTACAACACATTTAATACATATAACTTTACATTGAACTCTGCTTTACGTATCATATACATTACTATGCGCAGCAAACCGTATTTTCCTTTTATTTTTTTTTTTTACGCAAAATTAGCCTGGGGTTAACGCATGGGTTTTCTTTGTGCTCTGCTAATAGTGCTTCAGTACCAAAGCCTGTGGTACAGTTGTCGCATACAAATGGTTTCGTGCCTCTATGTCGCTTTTCATGATTGAATAAACTCTGTCGCGAAACACATTTCGTGAAGCAATACGCACATGTGAAACGCCACTGCATGCGATCATGGGTAGAGACATGTTTATCAAGTTCATTAAAACTAACAAAAAATTTACCGCAGATCTCACAAGAATGGGTCATTTCAGACCTATGTGAATTACGTTCATGATGCAACCGTAAAGAATATGTTGTAAATTGTTCTTGACAATGTTTACAATCAAAAAGAGGACGCCTTCCTTCATGCACGACTCGTACATGCCGGGGTATTGCGGTCTTAAATGTAAATAACTGGGGGCACTGAGGACACTTAAACTTCTCCGATTTGGGAAGCACAGCCCTGGGTGGTTTGTGATCCTTATATTGCTTGAAATGTTCACCCAGCGCTTTCTTTGTTTTGAACTCACTTTTGCAATGCTCGCAAATTATAATTCTATTGGCATGGTTTTCAATAGATTCTGGATGGCACTTTTGGTTATGGGAGCGCAGCAGGTCATAACGCTTAAAAGATATGTCACAGTCACGACAGCAAAAGGGCTCAGGATCACCCTCGTGTACGCTGCGTACATGCGCTTCCAAAAAGTGTGACTTGAAAAATTGTTTTCCACATTGAGGACAAACGAGAGGAATACGCTTGTCGGGGAGATTGCTTGTAAACAATGTGCTAGCTAAATCAATCGATGTGGGCTGGAGTTGAGGGAAACTGTTGTCCCTTGATTTTGATTCAGCATCCTCATTGTCAATTGACTCTGCTACTACTGGTTTTTCTTCCAAAAGCACTTCAACTTGAGCCTATAAGAACCAGAAACCGATTAAAACAAAACAAAACCAAGCGATAATATATATAAACCACAAAGTTATATTACATACCAAGTAATCATCCGCTGTAAGCAAAGTACGTCCGGCATCAGCATTGTGGTTCCCATTAGCAATGGCAAGGCGTGTTAATACATCTGTGCTTTGCTGAGCCACAGCACATAGCTCCTTAAAGTGAGCTATTGTACGGTAGCATAAAATGCAAATGTTTTTGGAAAGTAAAATGTACGGCTTAAAGACGTCTATGGCAAAGAAGTGTTGAAGCTCGTAAGCTATTTCAGGTAACGATTCAGTGTTATGGCTGGTTTCTTGCTCATTCCCAAATAGAGCTAGTTGCCGCATGCAAATGCGGCAAAACTTGTCTATATTTGCAGCAGTGTACATTATAATACACAAAATTATGATAAATGTTAAACTTTAATAAACTCGGCGGGACAAGAAGCGTCGTTTTCGCTTCTTCTTCTTTTTCGTAAACATATCGATTATTGAGAAGAAGACAAGTTCTGTTATCGGCATCACATACAATCGCTCATTTGTGGTTCCATTAGATCTCATTCACTTTCGCATTTAGATTAACAGCTGATTCCTGCACTCATCGTTGCGGCAAGCGATTTGTTTATATTTTTAATTGTTTTGGAATTTCTATTTTGTATTAAATAAATTCAATACTAAAAATCAGAATATTATTGTTTTAAATTTAAATAGCGTGCTTTTTCTTAAAATGCGAATAGTAGTCTCATTCACTTTCGCATTTAGTTTAACAGCTGATTCGTGCACTCATCTCTGCGGTGAGCACTTTGTTTTTACATTTTTGTGTAATTTTAGTTACACATAAAACACATTAAAAACGTAAAAAACGATGTCGTGTCCCAACTTTTGCCGCAACAAAAAGAAATGATACAAAATGAGTCGTTTCAATACACTTTAAATGAAAAAAGAAATACCACAAAAAGTCTTCAAAAAAAAAAAAAAAAAAAGCATTAAACATGATTTTATTAACATATTATTATTAAACAAAACAGAAAGCATTAATTAAAAACAAAAAATTTAACAAGACATTTAAAAATAAAAACAAAACGAAAGCAAAACCTGATGCGCTATGAACGCCAATTTCCAATTTCCCGAAAACCCACCAATGATGGCATTTTTCCACGCTTTTTCTCAAAATGCGCAGAGTTACATTTTGCGGTTCCATTCCGAGGTATGCCTGATATATGTCGACGGTTTTGCCCCATACCGTTCTTAAAATCTCTAGAAAAACTCGTTGGTGTGTATGCCGTGCTAGAGATTTTTTCAAAGAGCATGAAATTTAATAAATTGGAATCCTTGGCCGTTATATTGAGTCGACTTGCTGAAAAGCAACCATTCCTAAGACAGTGCATACATGTGCCTAGTTTTTGCTATTTCTCACTTTTGGCTACGAGCGAGTCGGTCTAACAGACACAGCAACAAAAGTAGCATCACACGTAGTCTTAGAAATGGTCGTTTTTGAGCAAAATTTTAAATTTTTTGCGTTCCAGAATTCCCCTCTATTACTTTCATGTTTTTTGATTTTTGTATAGGAACCGTTATACCCGGTAAGTCGAAACAAATATCGGTGAATCGAATCGAACCCGATATTATTGAAAAAAGAAAACCGAAATAAAACCTTTCATTGGATCTGGAGTACCGGTACTATCGTAATCGTAGCCGTATCCGAAACAAGTTTCGGTTTGAATTCCTGCTTTAAACAATTTGTACAATTTTCACTTGTTGGGCATGTGCGCTTGTGGCCGTCTGAATCGGTCGTGAAAATATTGTGAGATTTGTTTTTTTTTATACCCTGTACACAAAGTGTAAAAGGGTATTATAGATTTGTGCAATGCATGTAACAGGCAGAAGGAGGCGTGGCACACCATAAATGTTTACAGGCATATCGATCTTATGAAAGGAGATATAAAAGTGGATACTTCCGTCCCCATTTTACCGTATTTAGTGTTTATAAAGAAAAAGGGTACAGCGTATTCCACTGTCGGGCACCGTCCCGACTGTCTGCATCAATTTGTTTTAATTTATAGTATGCATACATTATATATTCTAATTTTTTTTATATAATAGACACATAAACATTATACAAATATAAATATGATCGTAGATATTATACAATGAAATTTCCATAGAAATGTTAGCTTATAAAGCCTTCTTGTTTACATTAACGAAAATTAAAAAAATCCTTTTTACAGGGTCAACAAAAAGACAAAAATATATTTGTTGGGATATATCATATTTTTTGTTGTCTCCAAGCTTGCTGGTCATAGTTTAAATACAATTTTGCTTTTATGCAGAGTACTTGAAATCTTTTTTAAAGACTTTAAGGCCAGAGAGTTTGCAGGTCATATATTTTTATGTACAAGTTTTAGAATTGTCATATTATTGTTGAAATTATTATTTTTTAAGCCATTCTAGTTGCGATCAACACATGGCACTTCCTTGTGCTTGGTTAAAAGTACTTCAGTACTAAAGCCCTGGCTGCAGTTGCAGCATATAAATGGTTTTTTGTCTCTATGTCGCTGTTCATGACTGATTAAAGTTTGGCGCGTAATGCAGCGCTTGGAGCAATGCGTACAGGCATAAGGCCACAGCTTCCGATCATGGGCGCGCATATGAGTGTTCAGCCGATCGGAATCCGAAAAACATTTATTGCAGATCTTGCAAGGATGAGGCAGTTCGCCCGTATGCAAACGCTCATGTCTCAACTGTGAGGCATGTGTTGCAAATCGCTTTTGACAATATGTACACTGGAAACGACGCTGACCTTCATGAACTACTCGCACATGCCGGCTAATCGCGCTCTTATATTTAAATAACTGTGGGCATTGATTACACTTAAACTTTTCCCATTCGGGATTATGAATGCGCAAATGGGTTACTAATTCGGCGCGTGTTACCTTGGATACGCCACAGTGTTCACAGACGTGTGGCTTGAACTGAGCATGTCGCTTTAAATGTTCACCCAGCGCATTCTTTGTGCTGTACTTGCGATTGCAATGCTCGCAGATAAGCTGTTGATCCAATGCATTGCTTTCATTAGCGTCGTTACTATTTGCTGCATGTGCGTTTCGCATATGGGAGCGCAGCTGCTCGTATCTTGTAAAGGACTTGTCACAGTCATGACAGAGAAAGGGCTTAGGATTGCCCTCATGCACGCTGCGTATATGCGCCTCCAGGTAGGGTAGCTTGTAGACTTGTTTTCCACATTGATGGCAGGCCAAATGTTTACGCTTATTGGTAGAATTGCTAGCGCCCACTGTGGATACTGTGCTAGGTAAGTCATTGTATGTGGTCTGTAGTTGAGGGAAGCTAATTTCGCTTTTTGATTCATCATCATGCTCCTTGTCGATTGGCTCTGCTTCTGCTGGCTCTTCTTTCACAAGCACTTCATTTTGGGTCTGTAAGAACCACAAACCGATTTTACGCAGCACTTACACATACAAATTGAAGCGATAATAGATATGTATAAACAACGAAGTTGTATTACTAACCAAGTCATCATTGGCTGTTATCAGAGACGACTCTTGGGCGTTGGCGATTTCGCTCCCATTGCCAAGGGCAAGACGTGTTAATACTTCTGTGCTTTGGTGGGCCAGAGTACATAGCTCCTGAAAGTGAGCCATGGCATGGTAGCATAAATTGCAAATGCTTTTGGGAAATAAAACTGATTGCTTTAGTACGTCGATGGCAAAGAAGTGTTGAAGCGTGTAAGCTATATCAGGCAGCGAACCGGCCTTATAGCTGTTTTGTTTCTCGTTGCCCAATTGAATTAATTGCCGCAAGCAAATACGGCAAAACCTGTCTAAATTTGCAGCGGTTAACATTATAATACACAAAACTAATGCTAAATTTTAAGTCTCGATCCATGAACAGAGAATCGTCGTTTGTGCTTCTTCTTCCTACTTTTTTTTTTTTGTTGCAAACCTATCGATATATTATGACCCCCTGCAATAATCGCTCATATAAATATTATATTAAAATACTTACAAATTTAACGTTTAACTTTAAAACTCTGCATTAAACGTATATATATATATATATATATATATAAATTACATTTGGTGTCTTGAGAAATGCATCATATTAATTTGATTCGATATTTCACTAACGTGCGAACGTGATTACTGCTTGAATGTTAAAAAAAATTTGATTTGACGCACATCGCTAATTGTCTCCTATTTCTAGTCTCATTATTTTTTTCACACCGAAAGCGACAACGAGCACTTTCAGATTTTCGCCAAAAGTAATTTTGGTTTTTTTTTCTAAATTCTTAGTTTTTTCAATTGCAATACATAATATAATAAAAGACAGCAGCAGCAATGTCATTAAATCCGCAATACGAGGACATCGGTAAAGGTTTTGTCCAACAATATTACTCTATATTCGATGACCCGGCGAACCGCGCTAACGTGGTTAACTTTTATAGCGTAAGTAACTTTAAACGGTCTAAAAAAAAGTCAATTGCCTTACCATAGAGTTTTGAGTGGTACGCGCACACACATAAATCCCCTGGCAACAACAGGAGCAAAAGTGAAACACATTTAATGCGCAATGCGCCCTTAAATATTTGCTCTAACATTAATTCGCTTTCAAAAAAAAAAGAAAACGAGAAAAAAAAGCGCGCAAATATTTGGCTTGAACCCGCAAAGCCGCGAGAAACTATGAAGACAGCTGTTCCAGGTAGGGCTCCAAAGTACGTGCTCCTTTTTCCAGAAACGTCTTATATACATACACACCTATGTACATATGTATTTATGTATATATTTAAATTAATATCTATGTGTGTATGTATATAGAAACATGTTTGTGTACGTGTGTGTGTGTGTGTGTGTGTTGCGCGTTAGCTATAGTTGCTCATAATCTACATACATATATGCAGCGCGTGAAAGAGACCGCCTCGCCTAATCAAGAACCTTCATTTCAGGCGACAGAATCTTTTATGACTTTCGAAGGACACCAAATACAAGGCGCCCCAAAAATATTGGAAAAAGTACAGGTGTTGTGTTGCCGGCCAGCTATGTTATGCTATGCATTTCTAACTAATTGTCTTTGATAGAGTCTGAGCTTTCAAAAGATTTCACGTATGATCACCACAGTTGACTCACAGCCTACGTTCGATGGCGGGGTTCTGATCAACGTTCTTGGACGATTGCAGGTAAGCAAGATACATCTATATATCTGTGGTCATATGGAAGTGTAGCTTAACTCGACATATGGAAATGTTTAGTTATTGCGTTTTGGAGCTTTATAGCAAGTCAGCATTTCTTTTTTAAAACTTGTACATTTCATCTTTCACAAACTTAAAAAAGGAACGGTGACTTGTAATGACTTCTAAAAAGTTATAGAGCGCAACATTTCCTTATGTCGACCACAGATATATACATATACATAGAGATAGGTTGAACGAGGCGGGACGTAAGACGAGACGCCTTATAGAAAACTTTGTATTACCAACGTTAGTCAATATAGCGGGCTTTATGTTTTTTTTTATTTTTCAACTTGAATTCTATTATATTTTTCAACGCTGCACACTCAGACCGATGAGGATCAGCCGCATGCGTATATACAAACATTCGTACTCAAACCCGTGGGCGGTAGTTTCTTTGTGCAACACGATATCTTTAGGCTTGCGCTGCACGATGTGTAGCAAGAGGAGCCACCGCTACCAGGCCAAGTAAAATCTAATTGCTGCTGCTGCTGCTGACGGCGTGACGGCCATCAAGTGCGTCGCCCAAGTCTGTCTGTTGGCAAATAACTGTTTTGAATGACTCATTTGCACTAGTTCAGTTTAGCACACATACTTGCTTAACCCATAAAAACCACCATTACTCTACTACAATCCTAACTAGCGTTTATTTCTTTCTACTAAGTCTAATACACAAACTAAACATGACTTTGTGCGTTGCTTGGTTCCTGTTGTTTCTGTACTTTTTGCTTTTCCTGCAACTCTGCATCCTTGCGAAATTCAAAACAGATCTGCCAACGACTTTCATCAGCGCAACTCTGCATGGGTAAACCTAAATGTTTTACATTTTTGCCTAAAAGAGAGTTGCATGCCTTTTATTTTACACATTACTAATACGTATGGGTTTACATAAGTTACTTACTAATTGGCATAATCGTATGCGCGTTAATGGGATGCTGTTAAATCTTGAAACAATTTATTGATGCATATCTCTTGTAACTATTTCAGTGCGACGATGATCCGCCACACGCCTTTTCCCAGGTGTTTTTGCTGAAAGCAAATGCCGGCACCTTTTTCGTTGCTCATGATATTTTCCGACTAAACATACACAACTCGGCTTAGGAACTTAAAATTTTTAACTTATTCAGCGGAGAGACCAAAAAGCTGAACCACAAAACAATAACAACAGTCATCCAAAGATGCAGCACATCAAAACCGACAACCAAAACTAAACTCAAACAACGGGCAAACCAGCTGCATATTCTCACGTTAATAAAAATAGATGAAAAGCATACATAAACACAATAAAATTAAAAGTACTCTTACTATGTAAAAGCAACGTGTGCTATATGTATCTAAATTTTTGCTAATTGATGGCGACCGGGCGGTGGTTAGGTTATCATTTACGCGCATGTCATTTTTATTATGACTCAAAAAATACAAACTTACAATGTACAATTTAGGCTGAGCAAAAAAAAAAAAAAAACAAAATTATTTATATAAATGCAAAAGTCGAGCGGGAACCTAGTTTCACTTCAACTCGCTCACTTATCGCGAAATGTAAATATTGCATCGAAGCCAAAAAGCACACCGTTCACAATCGCTAGCGAAGCCTTGATTAAAGCCAAATCACGGGTGCGCGTGCGAAAGGAGAACTCCCAGGCTTCAATAATGAACACGCCGGAGGCCACAAACAAGGCACAGCCCAGCACGCTAAAGAATATATCAATGCGTTTGTGTATGGGTGCTCGCATAAGTACGCCTAAAAATTAATAAAGTAAGATGAGGCGGAGTTATTGGCTTGCTGTTGGCACTTACCTGCAAATACGCCCATGACGACTACAATAAAGCCAGTAAAGGTGCCAGTGGCCAGAAATGACGTCATTATGTCGCGATCATTGAAACTGTAGAAATGTAACACCAGGCAAGCAATGGAAAAGCCCTGTGCACATATAAATGTATGCAAAATCAAGCAAAATAACGTATAAAAAACATTAAATTGGTAATAATAGATACAGAAACATTGACATTTTAATAGCTCCTTTTAATAACTCCAGGCGCCTTAACCTGCTACACGAAGCGAGATTTTCAAGCGAGGTCATATTATAATGCATACTAATATCGAGCGAAATTTTGTGAGATTTTTTCACCTTCTCACCTGAAAATCTCGCCTCGTCTAACAATCACGTAATTACTAGTAAAACTAGAAGGCGGAAATATATGTAATTTTATTTTTCCTAAAGCAAAAAGGATTGCTAAAATTCAACTTTTTAAAGACAGCTTACAAGCATGACTTTATTTACAAATATAAATATATACAGAATACAATAATCAGAGCCTTGCATATAGCCATATAATTATTTAGATATCAATCGCCAAATTATACAACCTATGACAAAATGTACCAAAATCCAAAGCACAATTACTGCTCTAAAATAGCCAAGCGCATCAACAGTTCATTTTTTGAAGAGCTACAAGACATCATTATTTATCATCAATGCATTATTATTAAGTAAATATCAACAAGACGCTCAAATAAACTTCAGGACATCATTAATATTACAAATCACTATTATCTCTAAAGCTGTCACAGGAAAGAGACTCATAGGCACTGCAGTCGCTAAAGGAGTTGCAAGCCGATTCCGTTCGTTATCCCTATAATGGCTATCCAGGTCACGTCACAAATGCCAAGCTTAATGCATACTTTCTTCTAGTATTTCGTTGTACATATTGTATTTTATATATATATTTTATATTAAACCAATTCATAGGGCCATTTTGTACCTTCAACTTTATGTTAACTTGAATTTCGCAATTTCATGATTTATATCATTGATTGATGTTCTCTTTGTTATGCTAAACAATAAAAACTACGCTTTTTGCGACATTGATGTTAATTTTAGTTTGTTTTAAACAAAATTTTAAAAACTAAACACTAGGAAAGTGGCAGTATAAAAAATCTGCATTAAGCTAGCTTTCTTTGCTTCGAAGATACTACGAATAAACGGTAGGGAGGGCTATTTAAATGTTGCTTTTATAATTGTAATTCTTGTTACATAATTACATTAAACTTCTGTTACAGTTTAAGAAACAAAAAAATACAATATGCAGTTGTGCTTAAGAAAGAAAACTAAACTTTTCAAAAGAATGTTATGTTTGTTATCAGGTTTTAAGATTTTGGAACAACACCAATCGACTAACATTTAATCAACCACATAAAATAGTCTTGAGCTTTTGTCTTACGAGCAATTATGTCTAGTCTTCGCCTCGGATTACGCGAAAAGAAACAAACACAATAACAACTTTTGTGTGTACAATGTATTTTGTTGTTGTTTTCTACTTCAAATCAATTTTTACCCGACTAAAAAGCAACGTATCCAAATGAAACTTATATTCTGCAAACCGCAAGCATTTTATCTTGCGAGTGGTATAGGTTTCAGCAGAAAACGTTGCGATATTGCGAAGTAATCGGTACCACACTGAATTTTTGCTTAGCGTATATTATCATATACTCAAAACATTCGGTTTTGCAGGAAACGCGTTTAAAGTTTTGAATTTGCATCCAGCTAGTAGAAAAAAGAGTAACATATTCCCTTCTCACGCGGAGAGAATAATTTTTGACACACATGCTTTAACCAAAATTTCTGCATTGTTAACTCAAAAATCACGTTTTTTGAGTTATGACAGTCTTTTAGTAAATGGGCGATATATAGATTGAAAACGTATCGAGATCTAACTGTGAAAAAAAGCGACATTTTTTTTTTTCGAAAAGTGTCAGTGTTTCAGGAATTTGCGAATTTCAATTTGATCACAATTAAATTTCTCCGTAGTGGAAAAAGACTGCAGGTTAAGAGTGGGGTTTCGTACAATGTATGTATATATGGTTAAAAAATAGGACATTGCCTAGGAAAATTTATGGTTAGTAAAAAGTTTGAATAAAATCTTATAATTTAAGCCAAAACGGTGCAAAGTATTTTGAAAAATACACGATCAGGTTAACAAAATATACCTACTGGCATTAAAAGCTGAATATTATTGGCTCAATTTTGCTAGGTTCATATAAAACAGCACACAAAAAATGTATCTATCCACAGTAACATCTAGTTTACAAACGATCTTTTCTGTAAAACATGTACCCAAACATAAAAAAAAAACAACAAAGATGTAAGAATTAGGCTGATTTTTGGGAGAAAATTCTTGACAAAGAGAATACTAGCAAAACAAAAAATGATATCAGCCCCTCCGAACCATTACAGCAATACCTTGTTTCACGTATTGATTCGTTTCAAATAATGAAGACAAATTAAAGCGAAATACATTGAGTTTATCATATGATTATGGATTCGTTTTGTAAAATATAAGCTCGTAAATAGTATTTTGCAGAATCAAAATGCATCTTGAACTGAGCTGTCTTCCAAGGTTTTTTAACCGATTTCCAAATGCCTTTGCTTCCAATAATGGGCTGTCTCGTCAATATTGAAAAATGTGATTAGTATTTAGTAACTGCCTTTGTCAACTACTTTTACTTTAATTGAAACTCAAAAAATGATTAGCCGCTCCATCTTCCGTATCATTAACTCTCAGATCGTTGATCGTTTTAATGCCCAAAGTAGTTGCTAAAATATTTTATTCGTTGTAACGTTTATCCACATAGTGAGTGCGTTTTCCATTTTTTCCATCACATTATATCTTTTTTTTTATATAGTAATTTTACGATGCAACTGAACGAATATAAACTTCAGTGGAAGATTCCGCCCCTTTGTTTTTTTTTTAAACTACGTAAATCGGATTTGCAATGAACAGATTTCTTGAGGATTTCAATCGATAAAATGTAATTCGGATTTGGAAGGAACAGATTTCTTGATTGCTTTCTTAAATAAAGTTATTGCTGTAGTTACTATATGGCTGCCTTTAAGTTATCAATAGGGTTTCATTATTATATTGTCTATGAAACACATTACTTTATCTTTACTTAAGCAGTATGAATCCAAAACCGATTGTTACTATACGGAATGTTTAAGCTATGTCATGCAACTTGGAATACTTGATTCATGCATTCAAGTCCGATTGAGAATCTATATACGTATGTGTGTATAGTATGTGTTGCCGCCTACCAGTTCAAGAAACTTTATCACATTAAGGCGACCCTTGCGTTCCCCGTGCGACATTTTGGCTATTCCTTCTTTGGGATATTAAAACCAAAACGTTTAGCAGCTAATCCTGTTGAGTTTTGAGATTCGCTACCAGCTTCTAGTGAGATAATCTATCTTATGATAATTGTATATATGTCTATAGTTGTCAATATTAATGTTTAATGTTTGTTCCGGCGCCGGCGTGCACACGACCAAAGCAAAACCCGCACTGAGCTGCTGTAATGGGACCAGCGAATGTTATGCAAATTTTGAATCGAATTATGCTGCTTTATGTTTTACAACAGCAACAACAATAGAGCCACAATAATCGAGCGCAAAATTAATTAATTACACTTTAAGCATCTGTGAGGGCGGCAAAGGCATCCGCAGTAGCATCGGTCCGGAGGAAATAGGCTTTTCATTTTGAAGTGCACCGCATGTGGCGTTTTCTTTGTAGCAATCCTCCGTCCGGTCCCCGACGCGACGTTCCAAGCCAACTTATATACATATGTGTAACTCATGGGCGAGACAGAAATTACAACAGGAACACACTTAATGCTGATAATATCCAAACTAAATTTGAATGGACATTGCCAGTATCCACTTGATTGAGTTGGGCCACATAGTATTTATACTCTTAGCGTTGAGGGTACAATAAGTTGGTCATCACATTTGTAACAGACAAAAGAAGGCTGAAGATGTTGTTACCTAATGTTTAACTAGTATCTAAATCAGAGAGTACCCTTCGGATTTCCTGTAGGAGATGGACACCTGGTGCAACACCTAGGTTACAAGATAGATTTAGCGAAAACATTTTCTAGTTACTATATTGAGCAACTGAGATGTTTTTAACATTTTCAAATGGGTTTTGATCAGGGACCTAAACCGTAATAGGTTATATTTATACCGGTACGCTATCGGTTATTTTGGAAAAACAAAAACGGTTCATGCTTATCGGTTACGGCAGTTACAGTTTCAAAATTCAATTGGTTGTTTTAGATAATGATTACGGTTACTGTTTGATTTTTTCAAAATTTACTTAATGCTTGTCTCAATTTCCCTGAGTTAAGTTTGAAACCAAGAGATACTGCATTGCTTGAACAACTTAATCATACTCCACCTCTTCACCTAAAACACAAACTTTCATTTTATTTCGGAGCGCAATGAATTCCAAAATACTGTTGCCTTTCATTCCTACTGTCACTTATTTTTAAAGAAAAAAGTATTTTAGAGGCAAGACAATGTAACAATATACAATAACAATATAAATGTCCAAACAATTTTTGTTTGTTTAAAAAAAAGTAAGGCTTCAACAGAAACATTTAAGGAATTTGCTCAACTGCAAGGAAATAAACTGAGCCAACATGTTTTGCTATGTGACAGTAAGGGGAATTCATTCCTTCAATTCGGCAGTTTTTAAAGTGTATTTGATTTCATAAAAACTATGACTGTCGCTGTCCAGTGCAGTAAAGTATCTAGAGCACTGTATACTTATAAAGGTACTGTCATCGCTGCGACATCAGCATTCTCTTACGAATTCCAATAAGTTTTTTTTCAGCAACGAGAGTGAGTTGTGCCTTTCTCTTTGGCTATTTTAGACTCCCACAAAATTTTAAGAAGGGCCGCTCAACGATGACGTTACCTTCATAAGTATATATTGATCTAGAGCAGTTATCGGCAAAGTGAGCAGAGAAATTGCCACTGGCAACTGAAAAACTTGTCGTATACATGAATGCAACACATTGACGACTTTTCTCAGCTGACTCACTACACTATAATACTAATACGACCTATAATCTAGAGCATGGAATAATAATTACAAGGAAGGACTATTCTACTGCTCTCACACTGTTCGCTTGCCAAATGTTCATTCTGCTGCGAATGCCAGAGGAAGCTTGTGCTGCGCATGTTATTGCCTTGTCTTATTTGCGTGAGCATTTGTATGTTTTGCGCCTCACTCTCCCTCGCTCCCTTAGGCTCTCAAAAAAATTTGGCAATCGCGTCGGCAGAATAGTGCTACCTTGTAATTATTACTCCATGATCTAGAGCCTTCATTCTAAGCTGAGTGCAAGTACAATGAAACGAACGAACGTGCTCCCACAGCATTCTGGTATTGCCGATGGACTTTAAGAAAAATCTGGGTACTAAAGACGAGCCTATTAGCTGGATGTATGCAGCTCTTAGCGGGCCTTTAATACTGGATTTGTGAAGAAGAGTTGCGATTATGTCACACACTTAAAGCTGAGGGAACAATAAGCTGTTGAAAAATTGTGTATCGCTTATGAAAATAGTCGCTTTTATGAAAAACGCTTAATTGTCATTATTCGATCAAGTATAATCTATTGGTATAAATGTAACAAAACTTTCTTTGTTTCTGTCAGAACCAGAGTTTCTTTTGAAAACGAAAGAATCTTTCAAAATATGTATTTGCATGCAAAATGTTTCATTTATATAGATATCAAAGACACATTTCTCATTGAGATAACAAAGCAAGATTTTATATCGTTTATGAAAGTTTTACATTTGTTGATAAATACACTAAGATTTTTTGGTATTTTTTTTTTGTGTTAGAGAGTATATGTACTTCAGCACCTTTTAGTTAGATTGATCTTTTTTTATACTGCCTCTTACACTATGTGGTATGCCACTCAGACAGATTCAGATTGGGGAGGCACAAAACTCGCAACGCTACCAGAGCTTTACGAATCGAGGGAATTGTGTGTAATGGGTTTTCCTAATTGTGTGCGTGGAATTAGACAAATAACGCATAGCACACGTGGAATTGAAATGTAAATGAAAATGCGCATAATTATATGATGTATTTTAATGGGCTTGGCCCACTATCACAGTTTAACTTGTCTCTAGAGATTTATTTCTGGGTTGCAACACACATGCGTAAGTTCCTCTATGTACATATACATTTAAAGCATTGGGAAATGGGAAATGAGTTATCTACTAGTTTCAGCATTATTTGTTTAAGTGCCTTACAAAATCTGTTCTGTGCTAAGGGTCAGGGCTACCAGATTGGCATTTTATGTTAGCTTGTTCGAACCTCGTAGTATATATGAAAACTCGTTTTTTATTGAGTCTTAAGTCCAAGCACTCTTTCGAAAAAGTAAAATATGTGGAAAAGCATTTCGTTTCAAACTGTAACTAAACGAGTTAAAAGCGTTGCAGTCGAAGAAAATGTGACTAAACGATACCCTGAAACTTCGATGCATTTTAAATTGAATGCACTGAATGAATCACACATCTATGCTCCTGTTGCTCGAAAAACAAGTATATGAAAAATTTAACCTCGGAATAAAATATAGCCAACTATTAATTAGCTTAAGCAAATAAATTATTTATTTTCCATTAGTTTCGTTTGGTGTAAGCAAGTTTCGATAAAACAAAGAATTTGAAATATCAAATTGCGTTTAAGATTCCAAAATTAAGAAAAATACATTGATATTTAGATAGAGCTATCCATACGTTCAGGTCAATTCTATAGTGTTACTATGTCCAATACTTGCGACAGTCACTGTATTGAGCTCGACTCATAATGTTTCGCTAACCTAATATACACCTTATCCGTGTACAAAGCGGAATTACACGGTAACTGCTTCAACTTTTTTTGCACTAAAGCTTTTGAACAACAGTTTTGCAGCCACTGGAATACTTGCATTGCAACAATTTACGTTTTTATAGATTACATGAAATGTCACAGTTATTTAGTCGTTGGTGGAAAGCAAGCTGGTCAAGTTCGCTAGTCAAGATGTTCAATCCAAAGCTAATCTCGCTAGAAAATGAAGTTTTCCGCTCTTATGCATTTTGGTCTTGCATATTGGTGTTAAAGATGTTATTTATGTCCATGTTGACGGGTCTGTTTCGCTTCAAAACAATGGTAAGTTGCATTTGGACACTACCTCTTACATACATATATACATACAGTGGAGTCGCGATAGAATGAACACTCGTTAGAGTGATCAAATTATTTTTAACATTGACTACTCTAAAGAGTCAAAAATCTAAAAAGAATAGACCAAAATCTCAGAATTCTTTAAAAAACTTTAAACGTAATGCATTATATTTTTCATTGATTGAATTTAATGTTATGCTTTTCAATCTTAATGAATTTTATGTACTAAATTAGATAACTTATGCGATGATATGTGATGAAAGAGTTTAAAAACCTAGTTTTTAACCAAAAACAGACCAAAATCACAGAATTCTTTAAAAAACTTTAAACGTAATGCATTATCTTTTTCATTTATTGAATTTTATGTTATGCTTTTTAACAAAAATGAATTTTATGTACAAAATTAGTTAACTTATGCGGTGATATGTGATGAAATATGACCCATGAAGGCTGTTTTCTGTTAAAATTAGAAATTAATTGTTTTTTTTTTAAATAAATAAAAGGATATCCCGACTAGATTTGTGCATAATGTTATTTAAACACATCATAAAAGGTTCGAATCGATAAAGTGAACAAAGGTATTGTGAACACCCTTGGTTTTAATTAGTTCACTTTATCGTGACTGCACTGTATGTATATGATGGAACTTATTAGCGTTCCGTAAGTCACATCGTCATACTGACAATGCAATTTTATGCTCCCACATATGTATGCATGTGTTTGAGTGAGATGCGAGCCGGCAACATTGAGCTTTTTAGCAAAGCTTTGCTCATGCATAGGCGTTGTGAGTGAGCCAGAAAGAGACAACTAGTTGAGCAGAGAGAGTAGCGAGGCGGTGTTTAGTATAAAAACCGTACACATTGCTCGCGCCACAGTTGAAGATTTACGGGCGAGCGTGTTGTGAGGTTTTGAAAGCTTGAGCGGCTGCCGGTATTGGAAAAATAAAACGCTATTTGCAAATCAAAATAAAATAAACTTATAAACAAAAAAATAAAACATGAGCGTTGTGGAACTGCTTAGCTGGGACAATGTGGTCTTCAAGGCTTATGTTTTCTGGAGCTGCGTTCTGGTGCTGAAAATGTTTGCAATGAGCGTTTTGACAGCCTTCCAGCGTGTCACAACAAAGGTAAAAATTGTCGGGTTCAAAGTCTAAATGCAGTGAGAGCGGCCACTAGATTTATTGATAAGCCAAATGTAAACACTGAAAACATTTACATATAAACAATACTATACATATGCATACTAATAATGACTTGCACTTTGCAGACCTTTGCCAATCCCGAGGATTTGATGTCACCCAAGTTGAAGGTCAAATTTGATGATCCCAATGTGGAGCGTGTACGTCGTGCACATCGCAACGATTTGGAGAACATTTTGCCCTTCTTTATTGTTGGACTGCTCTATGTACTGATCAATCCCAGTGCGTTTCTGGCCGTCAATCTTTTCCGCGCCGTTGGCATCTCACGCATTGTGCATACCTTGGTGTATGCGGTTATTGTTGTGCCACAGCCGGCACGCGCTCTCGCCTTCTTTGTGGCAGTGTTAAGCACAGCGTACATGGCACTGCAAGTGATATATGTCGCTCTCTAACTTTGTAATTAGTAGTAACATACACACAGCGAAATGTATGAAATTTGTTTTGCAAATACTTTTTTATTTTATTTAAATATGGCTTATTGGTAATAAATAATAAAAATACAAGTTGCTGTGCACAGCAGTTTGACAAGCGTCGAGGTTTGTGTACAAGCTTTCCACAGTTTGACATTCACTGGCGCCGTTAGCTTTTATGACTCGACCGGCAACCGGTTCCGGCACATGCTTTCACTGTTGCTCTCTCTGTTCAGCACACTCAACGGCAACGGTAGCGAACTTTTAGTTGTTGTCTTTCGATTAGGCAGCATCGTCGTGCGTCAAAATATTTATTTAATTTTTTTTAATTTTATAACTAAAACAGTTAAAGATTTGTATTTAACTGAAAAAATATATATTTCATATTGTAAGTAGTAAGTATATTAATTAAGATAATTTGTACGCAGCGTGTGTGTCGTGTCTGTCTAAGAGGGCCTGACGTAGAAGCCATATGAAAAAACGTGTCTTTTTTGATTTGTTATGCACCCAAACAGTGGCGTAGATAGCTTTTCGCCATGGGGGTTCCTCTCCTTATGGAGACAACGAAGCTTTTTTGTTTTATTGTTATCGTTATCCCACGGGCGGATTGATCATCTGATCCCCTCTTAAAATACATCACAGTACATTTGCGATACAAACAGAAACAGATTTGAAACAGAAACGAGTACTTTTGACTTGTTTCTGTTTGTGTTCAACGTAAACTGTATGGAAAATTAAAAAATTAAGTGAAAAATGTCGATAAAATTAAGAGTTAAGTTGCTTAGAAAATATTCAGTTCTTTGTTGCACAACCTCAGAAAATAGAAACAGACACAGAGTTTCAGTGTAGTTGACAAAGATTCCTTTTATATCCATGGTAGTAAGTAGTCGTAGGCTTCGTATCACATTTAATAAATCAATGCGTCTTATCTACATAGTTGTATGTTCGCAGAAGTACGCAAATATGCGCAGATAATACACGGAACAGATTAAAAACATTGGCATCAAATTAGTTCGAATTTCCATTGGTAGAGTTAGACTTTTGCTGGCCTTTAGTTCAATACATACACATGTCTTGCTTATTATAGTGGCTTGGCATGGGGTGACAACAGCGTCGTCAATAGTATAGACATCCCAAAACTCAACCTTGAAATGGTGCGCACATGCCTCCATAGAGAGATCTTATCTTAGAAACGAATTTTACAAAGAGCTAAGACTTATTTATACTTTATAAATTTGCAATAATAAAAAACATGTGTTGATTGTGCGGGTTCAGCGTTTCCTGACCTGTAGACTACCCCGAAACCACACACGATTGAGCTAGCAAAACAGTCTTATTTTGCTGCTTAACACGTAGGTAACACAACGTGCTTGGCAGGATTAGTTTGTTAATCGAACAAATTTTGCATTTACAGTTAATCGGACAGCTACTTAATCAGTCTAACCATGCCTGCCAATAAGCCTTATGAAAGGCCCGCCGATTTTGTGGATCCTGGCAAAGTATCTAAATGTAAATGGCATTTGGGAACAAAGGAGGCAACGCCACACACCAAGCGTGGTATAGCTCATCGTCAAAAAATAACACCAAACATACTGGAAGTCATTGGCTGTACGCCGCTGGTCAAGCTGAATCATATACCTGCCAAGGAGGGTATCAAGTGTGAAATGTGTAAGTGACGACCTTTAGTTTATAGACGGTTTAGAGCTAAAGTTTATACTTGCAGATGCCAAGTGTGAATTTCTGAATCCAGGTGGTTCTGTCAAGGATCGCATTGGCTACCGCATGGTACAAGATGCCGAGGAACGTGGTCTACTAAAGCCCGGTTACACCATTATTGAGCCCACTTCGGGCAACACAGGCATTGGCCTGGCCATGGCCTGTGCTGTCAAGGGCTATAATTGCATAATTGTCATGCCTGAAAAGATGTCTAACGAAAAGGTATATGCACTACGCGCACTTGGAGCCAAGATCATACGTACGCCCACTGAGGCTGCCTACGATTCGCCAGAGGGTTTGATCTATGTGGCCCAACAACTGCAGCGAGAGACGCCCAATTCAATTGTTTTGGATCAGTACCGCAATTCAGGCAATCCCTTGGCACATTATGACGGCACAGCAGCCGAAATACTTTGGCAGTTGGATAACAATGTGGATATGGTTGTTATAACAGCTGGCACGGCCGGCACAATCAGCGGCATTGGGCGCAAAATCAAAGAGCAACTGCCCAGTTGCAAGATTGTTGGCGTTGATCCCTACGGTTCTGTGCTGGCACACCCAAAATCGCTAAACAAAACTGACGTACAGTTCTACGAGGTTGAGGGCATTGGTTATGATTTCGAGCCTACAGTATTCGATGGATCAGTTGTCGATGATTGGATTAAAATTAATGATGCCAACTGCTTTCCTATGAGTCGTCGTCTAAATTCTGAAGAGGGACTGCTTTGTGGTGGCTCTAGCGGTGGAGCAATGCATGCGGCGCTACAATATGCTAAGACATTGAAGGAAGGCCAGCGCTGCGTGGTCATATTACCCGATGGCATTCGTAACTATATGACCAAGTTTGTCTCGGATAACTGGATGGAAGCACGTGGTTTCAAGGAACTGGTCAATGAGCACAAGCACTGGTGGTGGAATGTGCCCATAAAAGATATTAAGCTGAGTGCCCCGGAAGCTGTTCTCAAGTCTAACGCCTGTTTTGCTGAGGCCATTGCACTGATGAAGCAGCATCGGGTAGATCAACTGCCCGTTGTAGATGAGAATGATGGGTGAGTACGCACGTCCTAAGTTGCGGCTTATATGTATATTCTGCATCCTATGGTGCAAGGGAATATTAAGTTTGATTAAAAATATTCGCTTGGGTACTATAATGAACAGATTAGAACAAAATGAACTACGACAGCATAAATCCATATTTCACTCTATAGTCAAATTACATAAAGTCGGGGTTCCCTTTCAATCGTAGGTGCATTTCTATATGCGCCTCAAATTATAGATCTTATCTTTACAGCTTTGCCAAAATCGACATATTCTGAATGTTCTTTATTCAAAACACACATTGTTCAGGTTCTATGCTCCGAGATTATAGAGATTTTCGGAGCCCGTAATAAGTTTTAAAAAAGTCCTTAATTCCTTTTTTGTAATAGCCCTGTCTAGTGTCCTAGAAGGATCTTAAGTACAATATGCTGGTCTTTATTTCCCTCATTAAATGGTTTGCAGTGGGTATTTGTAATCAATTTGAATTTTTTCCTTTTTTACAGCGAAATTATGGGCGTGGTTGGCCAAGAAACGCTGATCAATCAGATCGTAAGCATGAATCGGAAGCAGCATGAACCGGTATTGAAGGCGCTCAACAAGCGCGTCATACGCGTGCCAGAAATTGAAATACTAGGTAAGTTGGCACGCGTCTTGGAGGTGGATCCTAGTGTTTTGATTATTGCCAAGTCAGCCGACGGTAAGGACGTGATCAAGGCAGTTGCTACCAAGCGAGATGTTACGTCGTTTATTGCTGGCGGGCCTGACTCCAAAGCAAATGGTAATACTAATGGCGAAGAACGCTAAAAATTCTCGAAACAATATATTACCACTGCTCCATTTAGAACTTACTGACTAAGCTTATTAAATTAATATTTGCATCACTTTTATAATAAAATTTTGTACCTTTTGGTTTTTATAAATTTGTCTTTTGATCAAGCTCGATTTATGATCTGCTTTACATCCTATATGTATGTTATGTTAGGGTGGTTTGGTTTATTTTTTGGGATTCACAACACGCAACATGTTGAAAGTTGGCCTATTTATCAATTTAATGATAATTTTATAGCGCAACAAAATCAGATTAAAGCTAGAAAGTTAATAAGCTGTCAATTAATAAGACAACGATTTGCCTTCAAAATTTACTAAGAATCCATTAGCAACTTCACTTCTGCTGCCTATCCCCGTTTTGAATGCTACAAAAATGTGACATCCACATTCCTTTTTCCTGCTACATTCAAGTCATGTTGTGCGTATGGATGATAAAGCTCCTGCGAGAATGGTCTACTATGCGACGGTCGAAGGGAAGCGACGAAATGGAAGACCATGCCTCCGCTGGAAGGACCAGGTAGTTAGCACGCTAACTACTACCACTTTGGTATCACCAACTGGACCAAGCACGTGCAAAACAGAAACGCTTGGAGGAGATATTTGCATCAGGCCTTAACCCGGTAACGGGTTGTTATGGCCAGTTAAGAAGAAATACATACATACACAGGATACATCGAATAAAAGATGTTTATGTAGTTTAAAATACACATCAGATTGTTGCTATATATTTAGATTTTTTTTTCGTTTTTTTTTCTTTTTGTTTGCTTATGTTAGGATTATGCAAGATTTTTGTTCAGCTTAAGTTCAGCTTTTATTAATTTCTAAGAAACTATATAAAAAATAAACTATCAACTGAGCCGAAGAAAATAAGCAGATTGCCAAGCCTAGCGAATTACAGTAATATATAATAATACTCAGAGCCAAATTAGGAGATTCTAAATGCATTTTGAAACTCTGAAAGGTAATATCTAATAACCATTTTATATACACAAAATACTGACCCTTGGGGGGGACAAGTAATGCATAGATTTGAGTTTGACTGAATACAAAACGGCAAGTAAGCGTGTAAAAGAGAGAGAGAGCATGACCACAAGCGAAAGAGCGAGTGTTCGATTTAGACGCCACGATTTGGTAAATCTTTTACTTTATAAATCCGCACTAGCCAATGTTCCGTGGTGTAAGCCTCCTCCAACACATCTAGCTCAAAGTCCTTGTTGCCAATCTCTGCGGCACGCACACGATCATAGCCGGGCGCCTTGCCACCTTCCGTATACATCTGACCAAAACGATAGTAACACATCTTGTACATTAAGCAATTCAGCAGCGTAGGTGAGCCCTCCTTGTCCACACGAAACTCGCCATTGGCTGCATAATAGTCCTTCTCCTTGATGTGAGCTCCCCGATCAGTACTGCCACCAATGCGTACCATCCATAGAAACTTGTTAATATCGTCGGAGGAGTAGCCAGTGAGGCCACCAAAAATAACCAGGACATAGTCCACATCCAGTTCGCGCATTATCTCGTAGGCTTTCTCCTCTGAGGAGGCCATTGCCTGTCCAACCCGTGATATGTGCGTGTTATTCCAGGTATTATTATCCACCAGTATAGTGCGATTCGCCATAGCTGTTATCTGATAACCATAGTCCCACCAAGACATAATGCGCGCATTCTACAATATAAATTTTTTTTAAACTTTTGCTTCTAATTTGATTTTATATCAATTGACATCTTGTCGCAAATTCAGCAAATTTTTTTGGTACTCATTATGTATCATACTCTTCCTATCAAGAATTAAAATTGCATTCATCATTAAGTTTTTGCTATTCAAGATTCAATTGATGTGTTCTATACCATTAACCGTACTAACCTCGGGCGTGTTCATTTGCAACCAATAATAGGCTTCCCGAAAATCATCAAATATGATGCGGCCGCCATCATGAGAGCGCGCACTTAATACGATGCTGGGGGAGGAGTAGGCCTCCGAAGTAACCCAGGTGCAGTGGAACGTATATACAACCAGCATCAATGTTATGACGGTCACAAAACCAATGGCCACCTCG
Source organism: Chymomyza caudatula (assembly GCA_035041775.1). NCBI lineage: Eukaryota > Metazoa > Arthropoda > Insecta > Diptera > Drosophilidae > Chymomyza > Chymomyza caudatula. The sequence goes on from JAWNKW010000148.1 coordinate 1,612,682, forward strand.
CTCGTGACGCCGCCGCTTTGTTGCTCAAGTTTTTTGTGCTGCCGCTTGCTCTCCGTGGGCTTGGATGCGCCCGTATCAACACTCTTAATGTACTTGGCCAGTAGATGTGATATGGCAATGCCCGAAAGAACGCACATTACCGGCGCCAGCACAAGCATCAGACGCACCATTACGCCCTGAATTAAGACAGAAATGACATACAATTAACGTCAGCCATATATGAACACTTCTAATTTGTTATTAACATAAAATTCAAAAGCCTAAAAGGGCAATGCGTCATAAATTAAGGATATTAAGACGCTATGAACAGTAATTGAAATAAAAGGCAACTAAACAAAGTTGGGTCATACCGCAAAGTAAATGCTAGTCACGCCATACAGGATAATAAATATATTGGCATCTGTCAGCTTCGAAAAGCAAAAGTACAGGCCCGCTGGAAAGAGGAAAACCAAGATCTGTAAGAAATAAATAAAAAAGGTAGATTATTGCTTGAGATTAATGCAAACTTGATAAGTCACCAAATATTAGCTCAGCGATCAAAGTGCATGTAATCACTATGTGATGGAATAAAATATCCAGACTTTAAGACGCACTCATTTAATGCGTTTAAGTGTCATCAACACATATAGAAAGCGGTACTATCGAAATATTATATACCTGTAGATCAAAGTAGAATGATGACCAGGACGTGGGCTGATGCTCTGAGACGGATGCAATAATTGGAATGTGATTTTTGGCGTACGATGGATCCAGCAGCGAGTAAAAGCGACCAGTCCACGGCGACACTTTTCCAGTGACAGTCAGCAGTGTGCCGACCAATAGCACCAAGGTAAGCACACTGGAAACCAGCGTCTTGAAGAGCAACTCAAAGTGATCCTTTGGCATCCGAGAGCGCAGATAATCAACAAATGCATGAATCTGACAAAGTCCAAACACCCCCAAAGCCTGAAACATCATATAAAACATATAAATAACTATGACAAGATGGTGAGTATAAAAAAAATAGTTGTTCTACTTGGCGACCATCAGCTTGTTTTGTAAGTACTCATTATGTATCATACTCTTCCTATCAAGAAATGCAATAAGTAATCATCACTTCGGCTCTACCAAGTGTAACACACACATTACAAGCCCTGTTAAAATAAACTTACTAGCATGTGTTCCGAGCTTTGAATAGGCTGAAATCCAACAAAGGATATCTGCATGGAAAGTATCGTGCCAACACAGTATAGCGTACTGTAAGCTATATAGATGCGATGTGAGAAGCGGCCAGTGAGCATGAGTGCTAGCACATGTAGCGGTATTAGATTTATTAGGAACACATATCCGCCCCATGAGGAAACCATGTAAAAGTATGCCAGAGCAGACATAGCGGACCAGAATATTGTTCCTGTTTTAACTGCCTTGATCCACAGAAAATACGTAAACAGCATGCAGAATATAGCAATGCCTTCATTGTCGTAGGAACCGGCCACGGAACGTGATATATAGCCAGGCACAATGGAAATAAGTGCAGCAGCCACCAAACCAGCGCCCGTACTCTGTAATGCAAACAACAAATTCAAGAATATCAGTTTTTTTTGGAAAACACGTGTCTGCCGCCATAACCTCGAAAATTTTCTACTCACGTGTATTTCCTTTGTTAGGGCATAGGTAACCAGTGTAGTAAGCGAAGAAAAAAATGGAGCAAGAAATACGCACACATTTCGTATGTCGACGGTAATGTTCAGCAGCCACATAAGCCTGTATAGGGCGGCCGAGGTTACCATCAATCCTGGATAGATTGTGCCGCCAATAATGCGGCCCAGTGGATACCAGGCGCGATCATCGAACCAATTATGAAATTTATAGAAGCCTTGCTCGGCCAAAAACCGCGTGGTGCGGTAATTGAAGTAGGGATCAAATTCATGGATCACACTCTCGAAACGCAGAACAGAAAATAAACGTGTAGCGAATGCTGCGAAATATAAGTGATAAATGAACAAGCTAGCGATTGACACGGAACTAGTTAACGTGTGAACCAGTGGATGGTGTGGATGTTATTGATCATTAGGGCTGTCTCTGTGTTGAACTATCGGAACTAGTTTAGGCGTGTACCATTGGCTCATAACAACATTAAAAATATATACTTATGAATATATATGTAGATATGTAGCAAGTCGACTTGAGATTCTATTTGGTACGTTATTTTGTTAATCACATTTACATATATGTGTATATGTATAATATTTTATGTCCACGCGTACATACGCTCTAGTGTATGAACGCCCACATATGCAAACCGTAGTAGCTCACCGGCAACGTTTTCGTAATTTAATTACATTCATTACTAAACTTACATAAAACGGCTGCCAAAATGAGAATGGCCAATTTAACAAGATGTTTTTGTTTTTCCCATGTAAGAACGTTTTTTGCTTTCGCAGCAGCACCGCTCATGTTTCCTATATCCATTGCAGTCATGATTTTGCCAAAAAATGCCGGTGCGGCGCTGGCTTTACTTTGTTGCTTATCGAACTCGCCTGTGCAAAAGTACACAAAATTGCATATAAGGTCTTATGTTCAACACTTCTGCAAATTATTATTTACCTGCCCTTAATATTCTAAGCTCAACAAAGTCGCAAATTAAAAGAAAAATCAAAATATTTGCGAAAATTTTATGCGGCGGCTTCGTGGCAATGACCACTAAGGTTTGTGTTTTCAACTTTTACTATCGATAGGCAGCAAGTAGATATCGAAATGCATACATATGTGCTGTCATACAGATACAACTTTCCAGTTACCAATCTGGCAATATTGTTTCGTTTTTTATTCTTCAATTCTAATAATTTACTAACTAGTAATTTCCCAAAAAGAAGATTCAAAATTTAGAACTATTACCTAATTTTTTTTTGTTTAAATTAGTGTGCCACTTCTAGTTTATCAGACACAGATAAAACAAACGCACGGTCTCGACAGCAATAGTTTATGAACATAGTTTTCAGCACAAAAATTTTATCTTTTTTTGATTGGCTCGCGCGCGAAAATTTGTGGGCCAGACAACTGCGACGGGCACAGGCAACAATTAATTGAATTTTTGCACTAAACTAATTGCAATCACACAAAGATTTAGTCTTAAAGCAAAACGCAAGTCGTGCAAAATCGCAAAGATGTCGGAACAGGAAGCCTCTTCTGCAAATTTTGGCAACACACACAATACTGAGGATGTTATTACTGACATGCTTTCAAAACTCTGCACATCTATTTATGGCCAAATGTGCGAAGCCCATTGTAAGTGACGAAACAAACTAAATTAACTCTTTACTCAGCTTCTATTTAAACTGATTTTTTGCCCAGTGGAAATGATAAAACACGCCACGCAGTATATTTTAAAGAGTCCTGATGGTATTGGTAGCACATTACTGCTATCCGAACAGGATTGCGTACAGAAAATCGTGAACGAGCTGAATTTGCGGCAAACCGATAGCGTAGAGGGGCAACCAGGCAACTTGTTCAGCAACTTTTATGAGAGTGTATCTCAAGCGGTGAGTTATTTTGAGTCCGCCTAACTTGTTATTAATCTTTTGATTATATACAGCCCATCGAAGAGAGTCGGCGCCATATGCTACTTCATTTCTTGCTGCCCGTCATGAACAGCGGCAGCTTGAATCTTTGCTATAGTGTCAATAGTGCTATCGGTGGTAACAATGATCAAGAGAGCACCAACGACTTGCAGACGCATTTAGCCAAGCTGGCACTCAAATCAAAATGTGTTACCAACAATGATAGCAATAACAACAGTAAACCAAACAGCGTCCGAGCAAAAGCTCTACTTGACGGTGTAAGTTCTAACGAGGGGCCATACAACTATAATCCGCTTCAAAACGTAGTTAGCCTTGGCAACCGATGGCAGTCCAACTACATGGAGCAGCAGAAGCAACAAAGCTCCATGGACGATATCGTAACAAATGCGATCTATTCATTTATGGGAATAGAGGGCCATTACCTTAAGAAGGATGCCATTACTGGCCGTTTTAAATTGGATCCTTTGAATAAAAAGTCGCTGACTCACATGGAAGCGTCGATGCTGTTTCGCTTATCCGAATTGGGCTACTACTACAATCAAGTTTCCGCATTTGCCAACACATCAACTGGTCTAAACGCCATGGGCTGCATGGGCCAGGCTTTTGTCGCGGTATTAAAAGGGGAAATTACCAGTTTCTTGGGCCAGGTCGTGGTGCTGAAGGATAAGCAGAATGATGGAAATCGCCTGACTTTGATAAAGCTCCTTGCTTGGTACCTTAAACCGCTAGGTCGTCTGCAATGGCTAACAAAAATTGGCAAAGCCTGTCAAATGAAAAAGGGCGGTGAGCTGGCCTCGGTTTTATACGGTTTTTTGTACCGTGAAAGTCCAATTGTCAATAAGATGGTACACGATCTGTTGACGGCTATTTGCAAACCGCTGGTGAGAATGATATCAAAATGGATGCTTGAGGGTGGTATTGAAGATAATCACAGTGAGTTTTTTATCGAATCAATGAGCGAGGTGGGTGCCGATCGACTGTGGCATGATAAGTTTCGGTTGCGCATGAATATGCTGCCGAAGTTTGTAAACCTAGAACTGGCCGATAAGATACTAAAAACTGGTAAAAGCATTAATTTTTTGCGTGAGATATGTGAAATTCAGGAACTGGTCAAGGGTTGTGAGAAGCATAAGCAAGTCATAGAGGATAACCGTAAGTGGTAGTTAAATTGACCAATCACTGGATCTATAATTTTATAATTATATTTCCTGACAGCGTCGGAGATCTTTGCCGTTGCACCGGACACCATTCTGCATGCGGCGATTGAGACATCCTATCAACAGACTTCCAAGTACGTGTTGGACATAATGGTAGGACCACACAAGCTACTAGATCATTTGCATGCCATGCGACGTTATCTGCTGCTTGGCCAAGGTGATTTTGTCAGTATACTGATTGAGAAAATGAAGTAAGATATACAAAGCTATATACGTACTATAGATTATGCACTATTTTTTTGTTGCTTCTGCTGCTCTTTAAAGGGACGAACTAGATAAAATGGCCACTGAGCTATTTGCACAAGATCTGTCAGTGATGCTAGAAGACGCCTTGCGATCTACCAATGCTCAATACGACGATCCCGAAATACTCAACCATTTAGATGTGGCCGTACAGCCTTCATATTCTGGCGATTGTGGCTGGGATGTTATTTCATTGCAATATACAGTGCAGGGTCCATTGGCAACAATGCTAGAGCCCAGCATGTCCATGTATAAGGCGCTCTTTAAGCCACTTTGGCGCATAAAGCACATGGAATTCGTTTTGTCCACTAAAATATGGATGGAACAGATGGCCAACTCCAAGGTTAGTGTATTTTGATACTTTACAATAATTATAATATGTATTCATATTAATTCTACTTAACTCAATGATTTGCTTCAAATTTTCCAATCTAACTGTAAAAACTCAAAGTTTTCAAGAAGTAAATTCTTCACCGACCTCAAACTCATTTACTAAAAGCGCTAAAAGCCACTCAAATGAAACTCAGTTTCACCAGGTTACACTTTCTTCGATAAATACCCTAGGAGAAACAGTTCCTTTATTTATCAAACCCAACAATCCACTGCTAGTCGTAAGCTTATGCTTAGTTTTTGAAAATTTCTTTGCCCTTTTAAAGCTTGGTTATAGGCAATATAATCTTATAGGGAAGTTATCTACAAAAGGGTTTGAAATTCCGTGTCGAAACTTAAGTTTATAAGCCGGATAAGATAATCATAGCCGTAATCTAATCCATTTATTGATTATGTATATGCCGTTGCGCTCCCCTCTGATAAACTAAAGTCTAATCTATTATTTTTAGTTTCAAAGTACATTGTACATACATTGCTTCAGTTCCATGCGAATTTATTGAACCAACTCGATGGTTGACAACACTTTAAATTTAAATATGTGCATGCACAACACAACACACACAAGTAGAGTTTTTGGCATTATTTTCTAATTATTCATATAAACAAATACAATATATATATATAAAAAAAAACACACATTCAGTGTTAGACGACCCGTACAAAATATTGTAATTATGTTGAAACAAAGTGAAGCAGCTTTTTTAACTGCTGGCTTTTATCTATTTTGTGGGAGTGATTGCAACTAATTGGAAAGTTTATATCCATTTACAACTTGGCGTCGGTCTTGAGCAACGGCGCCAGTTTTTGTGTCAGCATTATGTTACCGGCAATTTTCAATTTGCCCTTCATGAAGGCAGCCTGTGGATTCAGTTTGCCCAATGCAATGTCAACCATGTCCTCATCGGAAACGGTCAGAGTGGTGTCCACCTTGACGCCCTGGGCGGGACCTTCATAAGCCTTGGCGTTTTTACAATCCAAAGCTAAATGTAAATACAAAAAATTCAATAAGTGATGTTAAATAAACAGCTGGTGCGAAGTACACGGCATGTGCTGCACTTTGAACTTCGCTCATGAATACAAAACTTTATAGACACGTATATACTTATGTGTTTCGTATAGCATGTTAGCTGGCAATTGATTAATAAAACGTTTATAGTACTTACTCCACTCCTTAGCCACTTTGCCATCCTTGGTAATTTTATAGACAAATACGCCATTCACAGCTTTGGCTTTAGCCGCATTCTCTTTAAGGCCATCGATAATTTTTTGAAACACAGCATCAGATTGCAGCGACATATTGTTAAAGTTGTTAGGCTTGTTAACTAAAAAAAAAAGTTAATTAATTGTTAGCTGATTTTACATAAATAATAAAATCTTCATAGCATACACCACAGTGCTTACACTTGGAATTGAAAAAGCGTAATAATGAGCTAATAACGTGCAATGGTTGTTTTATTTAATTTCGTTTGTACATAAATGCTCTCACGTCGCTCGATGTTCTCTCTCTCGCGCATTGGCCACAGAGAGTTAATGTTATTTTGACAGCTATCGCTGTTATCGATAAGCACTGTTAAGTCAGACAACAGCTGGTTAGCAGAGTTTAGTGTAAAGTACAGAGGTTTTGCGATTTGAAATTTCAAATAATAAAACAGCTGATAAGAGGCATATTAAAAGATTTCGACACAGCATTTGTTAATTAGTAACAATTTAATGTGTATATACATTTGCATGTATATCGTTAAATGCACGTAAGGTGTTCTCTCTCGCGCATTTGCTACAGAGTGTTAATGTTATTTTGACAGCTATCGCTGTTATCGATAAGCACTGTTAAGTTAAGGCAGACAACAGCTAGTTAGCAGAGTTTAGTGCAAAGTACACAGGTTTTGCGATTTGAAATTTGAAATAATAAAACAGCTGATAAGAGGCATATTAAAAGATTTCGACACAGCATTTGTTAATTAGCAACAATTTAATATGTATATATGTATGTATGCACATTTGCATGTACATATATCGTTGAATGCACGTAAGGTTCAAGCTGTCTTGTACTTTTCAGGATTCAGACCAACTTTTTTCATTTCAACAGCAATGGAAAACAAATAATCATAGCATTCCGACCTGCAAGCAAACAAGCACTCTTAGTTCAATAAATTTCAAAGTTTTCCCATTACATTTACTGTATACTCACATAGTTTTGGTCTTCTCCCACGTCTGGCCCCACACATAGACCCCATGACGTCGCACCAGCACCGCAGTGCAACCAGGGTATTCTAGCATGGCTTCTTCCATGCTTGCGGCCAAGTCGCGCTCATGCGGTGTGTTATCAATGATTGGCACTACCAACTCTTCGTCATAACGCAAATAGCGGCTTGTATTATCATCGTAAATGCCCTTTATCATTTCCAAATGAGTACACCGGAACGTCTTGCCAGGCCAAAGCAAGGTTGCCATAACAGCATGCTGCGAGTGCGTGTGTATGACGGCACCAGCTCCACGTATTTTATACGCCAACATAAAAAGCGGGGTGCACTGGCTCTTGGTGAGGCCCTTGATTTCGGGTGGTAATTGCAAGTCCAGGCCTGCCATGTTCTGCACGAACAAGTCTTCCGGCTGTATGCGTTCCTTTTGCACACCTGAAGGTGCTATGTAGATCTCATCACTGTTGGTATACAATAAATCACATTTTAATTGTTAGTCATTAAGTTTACTTATTGTCCCGAAATTACTTGTATTTTATGCTCATGCCACCACCAGTGCCGGTGACCCAGCCAAGTTTATAAAACTGTTTGCATAGTTGCGGAATTAAAATGCGCGGATGATCAGCTTGTAAGTCATTAAAAATAGATAGTGACATTCTAAAAACTTTCAAATTACTATTAAATGTGTATGAAGTGCAAAGTAAACAATAAGAATTGTGGAATTAGAGTTGCTTTGCGCGTTCAGAACAAACAAAAATGTTTAGTTCCAAAATCGAACCAGTCGCATAGCAAATTTGTTTCGTTTTCAGTTATTTTGGTTTGTTTTTTACAAAATGCAATAAGTTTTTGTTTTTATTCAAGTTTAATACTGCGTTTGTTAGCAACGAGACACATTTCGACTGTCATGAGTTAAAAACAAAAAATGTAAACTCTTTCATCAACCTGAACTAAATAAGGAACTAGCTTGGTTCGATAACCAGACACAATCTGCGCCAAATGAAATCTATATTCAAAAGCATTTGACTTACTGTTTGTTTTCTGTTAATTTATAGGCATTGCGCAGCATGAGCTCTGAGATAAGCAAAGTGTCCTACCGCCTGAACCTGTTTACTTCAGAAATGATGCATTTTGTGTATCAAGTACAGTATTATGTGCTCTTCGAAGTCATCGAATGCAATTGGGTCGAGTTGCAAGAACGCATGCGACAGGCCAATGCGCTGGATGAGTTACTCGACGCACATTCAAAGTTTCTTTCGACCATTACTGTGGGATGTTTTGTAACACCGACAAAAATGGGAGAAAGCTTGCAAATCGTTTATGACAACATAATAGGCCTGGAGAACTGGCAATCTAACTTTTACGAGTCATGCTTCAAAGAACTGAATGCGCGGAAAGCGTATGAGAAACGCAAAGCCGATTCCGAGGCCACTGGTAACTTTGGTGTTACTACCGAACAAAGGCTGGAACGCGATCAAGAACGCAACTTATTCGAACAGAAATTGATTACGGACTCTCGAATGCTGGACACCATTACCAAGGCCTATGATAAGGCTTTACGAAGCTTCCTGCTTGCTCTGAATTCCAGCTACGATCCGAACCTGCAACTGTTTGGCACACGTCTGGACTTCAATGAATACTACAAGAAGCGAGACACCAGCCTTAGTGTGCCACTTACTTTCGAGCATATGCGCTTGAGCATCCTTAACAAACCCAAAAATTGTGGCAGTACTAATTCCATCTTGACACAAACTAGCGAAGGTCAAGAGGAATAACAGTTATGCTTGCTGTCGAAACTGTATCCCGGCGAGTTCCACAACAAATGTTTTTATTATTCCAGCCGTACCAAGTATAATTATTTTCACAAATATGCACACCAAATTGAAATGCACCATAACAAGAAATTTCTGAATTCAGCATGCTGTGAAATCTTATAAGCTGTCTATTTACTCTTAGAAATTTCTTAACACAAAAATTTACATACAATTTACATTTTCCCTGAATTACTTTGGCATGGAGCTACATTATATTAACAAATCTTATTTTAATAAATCTAATAAATAATAATAAAATAATAACGTTTCAGAAGAAAATTTACATTAGAGTAAGTTGATGCTGTACTACAGGCGTTTGTTTTAATCCGTCTCACTCGAAAACCGTAACTTTAACATTAAAGCAAAAAAATTGTTCATAGTTTTAAAAAGTGCAAAAGCATTTTGAAAGGCGTATTTCATAATTGATTAATAAATAAAAAATGAATATTTATTTAAATATAAGCTTTAAAAATGTTACATTTTAAAATGCTGTTGTTGGATTAGTAAAAAAAAAGAGGAGGAAATACATTTTAAATGTTTTTAAAAATGCGCTTAAAAAGTATAAAAGCAACTACATTTTCTATAAAAAAAAATAATGTAATTCTGTAATAGATATAATAAAAATTTTTCTCATTTTAATACACGCTCACCAATTAAATATGCAAACCGTAGTGAAAATATGGTTTTATTGTTTTTTCAATCTAATTAATCTTACAATTTGGATTGTCTTCAATATTTCTTAGATATAGTTTCATATCATGTCAGAGACTAACTAACTAACCATACCCTAACACACTGATGGGACCCTTTCAGTGCGGCTTTGGGCCGGGTAAGTCAATCATTGACCGGATATTCATCAATCCAAATCCTGGAAAAGAACTCAAATACCAAATCGATACCCACTATCTCTTTGTCGATTGTAAAGCATTACATTGTCGCATTATTTGAGTTTAGCTCCGTTAAGTTAGGCGAAAACCTCTCTGACGCTCTGTCCTGCGACCTCTTCAACTTCGTGATGGAGACTGTGATGCGAATTTCTATAATGGTCCAGTTGCTTGCCATAACAGATGATATTCACATCATTGGTTATACCAAGCAATATGGAGCCTTTGTGTCTATTGAAAGTGAATGTGCCAGGCTGGGTCTGGTTGTCAATGGGAGCAAGAAAAAGTACATGTTTTCTTCAAGATTCAGATTGATGTTGAAATCCATACTTTTGATGTCGTCAAGAATTTCGTATACCTTGACACCAATGTCACAAGGCAAAACGATGTCAGCGGAGAGTCACTCTTGCCAATAGTTTCTATTTTGATGCAGACGTCCTTGGAGTGTTTGAGCGGAAAGTACTCGGTAACATTTTTAGTTCTTTACGCGTTGGCAACGACTACCGCTTTCGATAGAACGAAGAACTACGACATTGACAGCTCAGCTCGATTGGTCATGCTCTACATGTGGATGAAGAAGCTCCTGGGAGAAAGGTCTTGGTGCGGCTTTTGAAGGAAGATGACGCAGAGATAGTACTACCAGTGAAACTGGGTTCAACAAATATGGTGATAACCTGGTAAAAAGTATTTGTTATTTAAAAAATGAAATGAATGAAGAATGTTATCAAAAAATAAATACAAATGAAAAAAAACTTAAATAATAACTTATTAGAGTGGTCCTTGAGCCGTCTCAAACCATCTTTATATTTTTGGAAAATTACTATCAAATAAAGTTAAAATATAATAAATGAATGAAATATAATTAGCTGCTGGCAAAGAAATTTCATTGAAAATTCATTTCATAGACAGAAATCGTGCTTCGATATCGCTAAACAAATTTATATTTTTCACTTTTAAAGTCAGTTTAACCTCTACTGATTATATGTTTTCCTTATAAAGGGCCATCCGTACGTTACGTCATCACTGATATTGTTTTTAATTAAATGCGAGGAGGGGGGGTTAAAGGTAGTGATGACGTCATCATTAAAAAATTATTTTTGTTCATCTTTTCAAGAAAATATGAAGATATAGGCGAACACAATATTCTCGTCATTTCTAAAATTGGTATTTAATATATGCCAATCAAGGTGCGAAGGAAGCCGACTCCTCTCTTTGCGCATTTAAGGTGATGCCTTTACAAAAAAGCTCAAATTTTATTCTGCCCGATTTTTCGGGGGTGTGCCTTAAATCCAGATTTCAACCCAAAGCAATTTTTCGGTACACCACATATCTTTTTGTACCGAATTTCAATCAAAAAGCAATTCATCAATGTGACAGAACTATCTTTAAAAGCATGGGATCGACGGTTTTTTAAGAAATTTCAAATGAAACTTTGGGCAAAACCGTCTGGACATTTATAATTTAAAGGTATCGGAAATGGGCATAAACGTGATGACGTAATGCATGGACGGCCCCAAACTATCGAACATACTTAGATCAATAGTTCGTTTGAAAAAAAGTGAATTTTTTCTTTTAGTTGATTCGCGTACTTATTTAGATATGCATGTACAGTTCTTTATTTATTTGCTCATTTAGTATTGGAACGTATTTTTTTTCAGTTAAGCTTTATAAATAGATCATTGTGCTGTTACACATGAAACTTAAGTACATAATCAGGCCTGTTCTGGTTTTCGAATCGGAACAAAACGAATGTTCGAAGTCATTCCGTGGGGTGAGCGGGTTAAAGAATACCACCTCAGCAGGTCAAAGCTTGTCGTATGAGGCGACTAACAATGACACTGGGTTCTTTTCGAGACCAGTAGAGCCACCCCAGGCCCAGGGTTGTGCGTAGGGTTTGGGACCCACCACGTAAAACCACGATTCCAATGAAAGAATGTATTTACATCAGGCCGTTACCCGATAACGGGTTGTTATGGCCAGTTATGTTAAGAAGAGATGATAACATTGGCAGCAACAGCTGTGCTTATGTTTGTGCGCGCAGTTGATATTTGAATTTGTTTGTGGAATTTCAAATTTAAATTGCTATCAAAGCAATAGCCAATGTTTTTTGGTTTTTCCTAGGTAAGAATAAGATGCGTTGTTGAGTGTTTTCTTCTTGCCAGTGGGATCCTTGCAAAGAAAAAAAAGTGAATCTTCGACCGGCAGCTTGGCACTTTTGCAAGCCGCATTGCCATGTATTTAGGTGCTTACATACATGAAACGGACATTTGTTCCAATTTGGAGTTCCTTCTCTTGGCCCTTAAACATAAATATTCCATTAAAAATTCGAGCATTCACAATCCGCATTTTTTTTTAATCGAAAATTAGGAATCTTTATCAGATGACACAATAATGTAATTTCAATTATAGATTGAATGAAACATATCCTTTATTTATACGGAAAGCTTTCCCTTCCAATATTCTGCTAAAATAGGATAAAATCAACTATTAGTTTCATTGTATTATATTCGTGTTATTGAAGTTTAAAAAAATAGAACAATGATTGTCTTCAATTTAACGTAAATGAAGAATGAGAATGGTTTCCCAACTCGGGAACACGCCACATATAGCTGGCCGTGTGGAAAGCATGACATTTTCACATTAAGGTAGCACACTTCCAACGACTGCCCTTGTGACTTGTTTATGGTCATCGAAAACGCAAGTTTTGCGATATATCGGGAAAAACACGAGTTTGTCGTATTATGTCGATATCTCAAAATAAAAAAATTTGCAAGAAATTTGATTTTCATGGAAAAAATGGGTACAGGGTATCCCACTGCCGGGACAAATTTTTTTTAACTAAGTAGGGATTTTTTCAATTTAATCAGAAAATTTACCAAGTATTACACATTTTTCTAACTTTGGCAGCTATTTGCAGCAGATTTTGAAATAGGAGTGTTCTGTTAACAAAGCTAACAAAAGCAGCTAAAACTAAAACGATTTTACGTTACGTTACGTTTTACGTTCATTAGTAATTAGTGTTAAAAGAACGGGCCTATTTTGATTGAACTTCGCACAAATGTGTAAAAGAGAACAAAACTGAACTGATCTGACTTTGATTCTTCTTATTAACTGGCCATAACAACCTGGGTTACGGCCTGATTTAAATACATTCTTTCATTGGAATTGTGGTTTTACGTGGTGGGTTCCAAACTTTCCGCATAACCCTTTTAAGGCCTGGGATGGTCTTGAAAGAAGCCAGTGTCATTGTTAGTCGCCCCATACGACAAGCTTTGACCTGCTGAGGTGGTATTCTCTAATCCGCTCACCACACGGGGGATCTGACTTTGATTACGCTAACTAAAACCGTATAATTTTTGATCAACTTATGCAGCTGGCCAACTTCGCAGGTTTGACTGTACACGCACTCTAAAAAACTGACCTGCTCCCTCTGCTTGAGAACATTTTAGCCAGTGGAGGAGCAGTGGTGTTCACAAAGAGAACACACAAAATGTGTGATTGTATTGGTGAGATATACACTGCGCAAAACCAGCATCACCCACAACAATCGCAACATAAGCGAAAGCCAAGCAAATTGAATACATATTTTTTCGGCAGTGCATAGCTTACTCACAACGCGCTTTTTGCTCTCGCACAAGCAGTGAGCGACGCACAGTGGATCCAACTGACTTATTTGTCGATAGATATTTTCAAAATTTAAAAAGCATGTGACAACGAATTCCTTAAGCTTCTGCGATAAATATGCTGGGAAGCGAGAGATGTTCAAAAAACGTTAGTAAAGTTCGATATTATAAACACCAAACGACTTATCCTAAAAAAGCGTACACACTTCCGCCAGATAGACAAGCGTTCGACGAGAATGATTTATTGAAAAATAAGCACAAATTAGGGCACGGAATTTTTCCATGACATGCAGTTTAAGACATTTGCAGTATATAATATAGAAATTTACTACAGTTTTTTGTAGCTCCCTTTATACACAGCTTATTCTGTATTCTAAATTCTCTGTTACATGCATTTTAAATTTTAAAATACCTTCACTACCACAAAAGTTATGATTTTTGCCGAAAAATAAGTTAGTTGGATCCACTGTGCGACGGCCTCAGCCAGCTCTTCGGCCGTGTCTGCGTGAATAAACAACGAGAGCTTTTCCCGTACGGGCTATGGAAGAACATCACTGATATGAATTATATAAATGTTTTCATATATCTCTTTTGCAAATTCAGCAAAAATGCATAAAAATTTAATAAACGAAAAATTTTACCGATAATATCGATATTTGTGTCTATAACACTATGCAACAAATTTGTCCTCAATGAAAGGCCTTTGATTAAAACATACATTTTCCGGTAACATTTAACGCCGATTTCACACCGATTTGAGCAAAATCGGTAGCGAAATGGAGAAGTTATTAGGGAATATCGAAAAAATGACAAGATCGACAATTTTTTTGAAATTCCGTACAAAAGCTCTGGACATAAACATCATTTTTTCCGGTAAATTTGGTGTCGCTGATTTCAAATCCGGAAAGCGTTTCGAGGTATCTAGAACGGTTTTCGAAAATTCGAGTTTCTCACAGTTAAAAAATATTTTGGAAATTTAAATTTTATTTGTTTTTTTTTAGTTCAGTGCCTTCTAATCCACAATAGAGTCAAGATGGACCAAAACTATCAAAGGATCATAGAAGCGACACTCAAGTATCTTTAATTCAAGTTACTGTTCATCTCGATTGATGGTAAGGCTCTCGAGTAATTTGAGATTTGCTGACATTGCCACTTTCGAAATCTGTAATTAGAGTTTGAGTTTTGAAATAGCGATAATTCGAAAACGGTGCTAGGAAATCCAAAATGGTTTCCGGATATTTCCACGATATCACAGCCCACGCCTGTCTCTACCTTGTGTGCTTGTGTTTTGGGTTTTTCTAGTGTAGTTCATATTACCTAGAGCATAACGGGGACTTGTTATGTCTTGCTTATGCGTATGTTGTACTGTGGGTTGAGAGTGGTATGTTTCTGGTTGAAAATTTATTTGTTTGTGTGGCTAACAGTAAAAATAAACTTCAATATTGGGGCTTTAATGAATTTATTGACTTTTACCACGATGGTCATTGGCTTGTCTATTTTCCACCCCTGTTTACAACATTTATGTAAATTTTTTTTTTTTTAATTGTAATGTCATTCCTTTTCGGGTAATGAGTATATTTATGTGAACATTGACACCAAAAAAATTTTTTATTCATATTGTATATGTTGTATACTATAATATATATATATATGTCTTGCCATATATTTTTTGTTGTGTGTGATAACACTTTGTTACAAAATTGTTTGCACGAATCTCCCACTATATTCATGCACTGTGCACATAGTGGCAAGGGTATTGTATATCTGTTCAAAAAATGTAATAGGGCATGGGAAACCATAAGTTATATTAGCCAAAATCATCGGCATCTATGGTCTGTCCCAAATAAAAACTTACACCAGAGTAGAGCAAAACCATCGATTGGACTATCGATAACATCGATGGTAGGCTCGTGGTTAGCCCCCATCGATTGTTTTTACCACTATCGACCGTCTGATCCGGTTAATACGTATACCATGCAAAGGTATTAAAGCGTAAAGGTTTTTATAGAGCATCAATCAAATCACATTATTATGCTCATAAAACAAAATAATAATATAATAACATAATATTATTTTGTTTATGAGCTTAATAATTTGATTTGTTATGATATAAGTATTATGTATAAGAATGTTAGAAAGGTAAGTAATATCTATAGGAATGTTTGAAATTGAATTTATTGTTTTGATTTTCGAGATATTACTCTAAGAATGAAAATAAATGTTTTCGGTTACCAATTTAGTTTATGTGTACCAAATTTCAGAACGCAACGATAGAAAAAATTCACGACAGACAGACAAATAATTTTTGCATTTCAGATTTCGACAAAATTTTTAAAAGGTTATAACTATTGAACAATATGGCCTATTTATTTAACTTTAGTCTTGTTGGATTTGTATCCACGCGTTGATTCCATATTTGATTTTATGCTCTATAAAAACCTTTACGATTTAATACCTTTGCGCTTTAGTCAACAGTCGATAATATCGATAGTATCGATGGTGGACACCCAAAACTATCGAAAATATCGAGTGGTAACTATATCGATGGTATTGCAGCTCTACACCAGAGTCTTTTTACTGTGTATGTGCTGTGTAAAAATCATCAAGATCGGATGAAAGCACAAATATTTATCAAAAGTTTATGTATGGTTTATGTATTTCGGACGAGTACTCAAAAATTATAGTGAGTGTTCTATGTAGTAAAAATAACAATTAAAATGTTTTCATTTTGTAACCTAGTGTTAGACAGCATTTAAATATATATGAGTAATTTAATAATTTATCGATTTCCAACAATTTTGCATTGGAATCGAAAATGCTACGGGCTTTATGTTTATTCAAATACATAAGGTATACATTTTAAGTTTCACATTAATTTAATTTTGGCGTATGCTTTGAGCTGCGCACAATTTATCATCAATCTTGAAATACCTTATAGCGTAAGTTCAATATTTATTTTTATGAATAATCATGCCTGTTCCGATTTCGATTTAACAATTACCATCATAAATATTCGTATATCATTTTTCAACGTCTACTGTTGATATTTTGCGCATATTAGCACTAACCATAGAACATGTTATATATGTAAAGTGATATTAGTAAAAGCTGTGCTACTATTTAGACTGATCAGCATCGGAATTGGGAATTATTGAGGCCTGTTCTGGTTTCGAAATGGAATGGTTTTGCTGTTCTGGTTTCCCATTCCGAAAAGTAAATGGAAAAGTACAACTTATCAAGTATTTTGTTTGCCTGCGAGATATTTTTTAATCTTTAATGTCTGGGAAAATAATGAAGTATTCATTGGTAAAGGGTGTATTTAATTTCTCTGATACAACAATTTTTTTAAAATTTCGCTCTTTAATTGCTTGGACAAGCAAAACGATTGAGTTCAAAAGGAAACCAGGCTGTTCTCGTTAATCGTTATCGAGTGAGTTTCAAAGTACAGAGAAAAACTTATAAAAATGTGTTACTGCTATGAAATAAATAGTTTCTTGTCTTGAGTGCGGAAATAGTGAAAAGCAAAAAAAATCCATATTTAATATGGGCAAGATGGAAGTTCTAAAATCGATAAATACTGCCTGTTGCAGCGATAACACATCTGTTGCCAGCTGATTCAAAATCAAACGTTTGTCTGTAAAGCAAATTACAAATTTAATAAATATTTTATGTTTCAAGGCCAAGAGAAGGTACTCAAAATAGGAGCAAATGTCGGTTTCATGTATGTAAGCACCTAAATAGTCTGCCGGTCGATACTCAGTGGAGAGCGATGTTTGCTTTTCCGCTGGCAGGAAGAAAGCATTCAAGAATGCATCTTTCTCTGCGCCTACAAACATAACTGCCGATGGGCAATTATTATCGAATCGACATGAAAACGAAGCCATTCCGATTTGAAGTGACACGGGAACCAGAACACCGCGACTCCGAATGACCGAATTTTCGTTTCATTCCGAGCCGGAAACCAGAATACGCCTTATTATTATTATTTTTTTGTTTGCTTAATATTTCCTAGTATTTATACGAATTACATTTATGTAAGTTTAATATGCGTGCTGCAAGTTTCGGGTTTTGGTTGGCTGTCCAACCAAATGCAATTTTCGAGACAGTAAATCAAAAATTGTGCGGCATTAAAAAAGTTTTAAAGTACATATTGCAAGAAAAATTTGCTACTTATAATGAAATACATACTAAGTATAATGCTACGAATGCCAAACCACGTAACTTAAATATATCCTTAATCGCAAAACTTATTATAATAATTTTAACAATTAATTTTCACAACAATTTCGTCAGACGAAAACAAAATCCACTTGCACGCACTTAGATGCCACTTTAGTTACAAATCTTTGATACTTTTGTAAATATTAGTGTATATATAAATATGTATATTTAATTTTAGAAATACATATACCTTTTTAGATAAATGTTAACAATAACAACATTTAATTACATATACATACACATCTATTAAGATATATTCCTCTATGCTTTCTTTATCATTTTGAAGTGAACTTCTTGAACTAGATTTTATTTTTATAGATCATCAGTAATATGTATGTATTTCGTAATAGTTGGTAGTTATTGTTGGTTTTGCCTTTACATGTGAACTTTATTCAGAAAGCAATGAAAATTGCTGGAGATTTCCATATTTAAATATTGTTGCTCTGAAATTTTATGCCCGTTATTATAACTGGGTAGTGAACGAGTATTGAATAAATATAATTTGAATGCCTCTTGAGCTTGTTTGTACCTCTTGAGGTAGGTCTTTTTTCTTATGACTCGTACTGTCTTTGTAAGCTCTGAAAATATATTTCTACGAAATTTCACAGCATGATATGCCTCAATTTATTGACAGTTCGGGGTTTCAAAAATTTTCTTCCAAAGTTATAAGAGCAAAAAGATTACTGCTAACATTTCCTTTACAAAAATACCTTTATAAATCCTTGATTTGGTCTGTGACCTTGTTTATGAATGGAACTATAGGCAGTTTTAGAATGAAGGATTTATGTTTTTGCAGTTAGTTGTACATGTATATTTATCTTACTGAATAGGTTCACCAATTGTTCTTCAGCAAAATCTCCCATTCCGTATCGAAGCAATTTTAAGTTGAGTTGTGGGTATTTCGTTTATTACCTTACATTGATGTACATATAAGTATTTACCTATTACTATAACTACTACTATTTTCGATTGAAAAAGTCTCGCAAAAAATATCCTTTTACTTGTATCAACTGCAAATTCACGGTTCTACGCTTCACTCATTAGCTAATCATATTAATAAAAAAAAAAATATTGTGTATCTCATCTTAATAAGCTCTTTATGGAGAAGTGAAACTTCTGGAGATGCATTTAATGTTACTTCGAAAATGCTCACTGTCAAATGCCGTAGAATTGGAGAAAACTCCAGAAGAAACGTTATTTTCTTAAATCAATATAGTCCCTTTCGCTGAGAACAAAATCAGACATGTTTCAAAAATCGCTAAGCGAATGAAAAATCAAGAATTTACAATGTAAAAATTTTATGAAAAAATAGTTCAGGTGTTTTCAAATTAAGACAAATTTGTTAAAAAAAAAGCTTTCACTTTTTGTACCCTGTACACAAAGTGTAAAACGAATGAAGTTTACTGAGTCCTGTTGATACCTCAACCCTTCCTCCGTGAAAGAATTTCACGGTTTACACCCACACCATAAAAGTCATCTAATTAAAACTTGGCACAGTTCAATGATCAAGATCCCATAGAAACCACTTTAAGACACCTCCGCCAATAAACTGCAAAAAACATCCCACTTTTTATAGACATAGCCATATAGTTAAGCAGAACAGTTACCTTGATTACGCTCATACCCTTCAGCGCATCAATTTGATTTTCATTGGAAAGAGGTCCTATGGTCCTGACTGTCTGCATCAAATTTTTAATGATCAAATCAATTAGGAAAGTTTGCAGTAGATAAACTTGTGTTCCTCTTATATGCAATAGGCTAAACATATGAATACACTCGTTAAGAAAATCTACTCTATATTGACAAAGTTGTGCACATTTAATCTATAAAACTAACGAGAATACAGACGAAAGCTCTCTCAACTGTTTTAAGATATAAAATTCCTTACAAATCAGTTACGTAAACGTTAATAACTTTCTCAATAAGGAATATATCTTATGCATTATGACGTAGTTTTTTTGAAATTGTTCAGCCCATTCGTATTTCTTAAATGTTCTAATTTTTCTAATCAACTTACTATGGGCCCTCTTAAGCCTACTCTGAGAACCTACTTTTAGTGATGAAATTTTGAATCCCAGTCCGTTTTATTTGAATTTAGCTCGTTTTCTCAAAACGTATATCTCGATTATGTGATTTTGTGTTTTTTTAAGGCGGCTGTTTTCTGTCGAAGCCACAATAAACTTGACATTATATGCAGCGCCTACAAATTGATATAAAAACATATATCCCATATTTACACTGTGCAACAAGTTTGGCCTTAATTAAAGGCCTATGGCTCATAAAATTTCCGGTAAAATTTGGGTCGCTGAGTTCGAATCCGGAAACCACTTTGAATTTTCTATCACAGTTTTCGAATTATCGCCATTTCGAAATATCGAAAAAATTCAACAATCGAGCTTTTTTTTTATTTTCCATAAAATAAAAATCAAAACAAAACCCTAAGAGTAAACATACCTTTTCGGCCAAATTGGGTTTCCTGATTTCAAATCCGGAAACCCTTTTGAATTATGTAGAACGGTTTTCGATATATAGCTATTTTAAAATTCGAATTACAGATTTCGAATGTGGCGATGTCAGAAGATCTCATATTACTGTCCATCGAGATGAACAGTAACTTAAATTAAAGGTATTATTTAAGGACAGTTTTGGTCTATCTTATCTCGATTGTAGATTACAAGTCACTGAGCCCAGAAGAACAAAAAAAGGTTAGTTCCCAAAATATTTTTTCAGTTTTTTGCCTTGTAACTCGTAATCGTCTCAAGGTAGCCTAAAACTATCTGAAACTGATTAAATAAATAGTTAATTACCTTCAATTTAAATTATAGTTTATCTCGATCGGTAGTAAGGTTCCCGGGTAATATAAGACTTGCTGACTTTCGAATTCTCGAATTTTTTTAAATAGTACGAAAACGGTGATAGAAAATTCAATATGGTTTCCGGATTCGAAATCAGCGACCCAAAGTTGCTTTTTTTTTGTTGCATAGTGTTATTAGCACAATATGGATATGGTTTTTGAAACACAAAATTTGCATTTCTATTTTTTAACTAATATTATTATTATTACTGTTTTTCTTTAATACTTAACGTACTACAAAGATATCTCTGGGACTCATTTAGTTAGTAGTTAACTAGTCGAAACGACATGCAGAGTTAGTTAGTTGTAGTAAGTAGTTCATTGGTTTAAAGAGCATGTACTACACGAGAAATATATGTAAACATTGTTGCTAAGTGTATGAATATCTTGCTTTAATCAGTATAGTAATACCATATACCATTTTTGTTGGTTTTGAAAATATTTCGAAACTTAAACTGAGTGTAAAGGAATATTTCTTAAAGAAAACTGTGGCAAATTTGAATATTGATTGAAAAATGTCCAGTTCACTTTTGTATTGAGTATGTATGCACATATATTGAACATTTATATTTTAAAAACATTTATATTGAAAAACGTCCAGTTTACTTTTGTATTGAGTATGTATGCACATATATTGAACATTTATATTTTAAAAACATTTATATTGAAAAACGTCCAGTTCACTTTTGTATTGAGTATGTACGCACATATATTGAACATTTATATTTTAATTACTTTGTAAGTAGTTAAATTTTATAATATGTTGTCTAAGTTTTTTTGGTTTCACTTTCAATATACTGCAAAAGTTATTGCTTGTCCTTTTGACAAACAACATATTTTTACTATTTGTATTGTGGCAGTTTTTTACTTCGTATCAAATCTCCTAAGTTTTGTATATTTTTCACCATTTTCCCATTGCTTGCAATTAAGTATACAGCTAGTATGTTTTAAGGAATTTTATGACGATCAAGTGTTTAGTGAACTGTTCAATGTATGCTCTTTAATTGCATACACTTTTAGATTACATCTATTTTGTTAGGAATATTTCAATAGTTTGAGCGATAGTTACACGAATCGAGACTTTCAAGTGAGCCTGTCTGATTTGTTTGCAGGAACACTAATATTTCCGTAAGTTGTCTCGCCTGAAACCCTTTGGGACTTGCTTCATGCCTCCCTATCGAGCGATAGGGATAGATAAACCTTGATTTTGTTAACTTTTTTTTAACACTTATTTGTTTTTCATAACACTTTTTTGAGCCAGTGAGTTTTTTTTCACTTACTCGCTTGATAATCTCGCTTCGTGCTATAAGCGCCTTGGTGATCTCTCTCTTCTGTTTCTAACTATCGTATTTTATTCCGGAATAAAATTTAAATATATTGATTCATAATCTTTATATCTTTAAATAGTTCAGTGAATATTTCATGGTATTCACTGGTTTTATACTGTAAGTTCGAGGCAACTTTCAGATACACTGATTTGTAAGGAATTTAAATCTTATAATGTTTAGTAAACTTTTCACCGTATTCTCTTTTGTTTTGTACTGTCGGTCTTAAATCCGAAACAATTTTCAAATACATTGATTTGTGGGGAATTTCATACAAATCTTTAAAATATTTACTGAACTTTCGCTGTATTTTCGTTAGTTTTATACAGGAGATTTTTAAGCCTAAACTACTTTCGAATACATTTCCATGTGTTATTTTATATTTTTAAGATTTAACTGAAGTTTTCACCGTATTCTCCTTAGTTTTTCATACATATAGCGGACGTGCAAGGTATATTATATCTTTAAAAAGTTTACTGAAGTTTTCACTGAATTCTATTCGTGAACATCATGCAAACTTATTAAAAATTTAAGTAAAAATTAATCAAAAAATTATTCGTACTCTTAACTATTGTCTATAGCTGACAGTAGCTGAACATTTAAGACATATTTTTAATTTTTCAAGTTTACGTTATTCTGTTCATTTGGTTATGTGAATACACCTTTAGGCAGTTAGAACAAAAAAGTTAGAACACATAACTAGGAAAGAAACCGTAGGTAGTTTTGCAACCATTCAGTGTTTGGAAAAATTAAACAAATATGAGTTCATAAACTCAATAAATCAGGTTTTTTAAACGAAATAGGAGCGAACTAGAATAATTTAAGAAATAATTAAACAAAATGTACGATAGACGAAAAAGACCTTTAAAGATATAGATCTTAGAGGTCGATATCGGGTTGCTGCTAGATGCTGCTAGAGCGTCCAATACCGGTGCAAACTCCTGAAGTAGTCGTTATATGATGATTCCGCAATGTCATCTTATCGAAATGCATGAGCGGTGTGGCTCTTCTTGAATTCTATGGCGATAAACAGACTGAGATAAAAAAAATATTTAAAAAAAAAATTCAAACTAACCTCCTCTACTCGGTGGAACAGCTTTGCCTTGAACCATGGCCAATTGATGGTACGTATCAAAGTATTACGAAAGTCCTCACTAAACAAGCAATATATATAGAATGTAATCGAATAGTTGATCAATTCCAGCAGATTGGCCAGTGCACGAAAAACCTGAAACGGAAAACTGGGCAGCACCTCCGAAGCAATTGTCATGTGCAATATAGCCATAGGGGACACGCACACCAAAAACAATATGGAGGTGCTGCCTAGCAGCAGAAATAAACGTCGTTCCTCGGCGAACTTTCGCGGATCGTCATCCTTGATATAGTTTTTCCGTGCTATTACCATCTGGCGACGACGCGCGCAAGTTTTACGATAGACCAACATGATACGTAGATTTAGACCAGCGATGAGAATAGTTGGAATTAGTTTGAAGATAAATTCCACCATAATCTTGTAAATCTACAAATGTATAGGATAATAATTTGTGTAGTACTTCATCGAATTCATGTTGTTTAGTACGTTAAATTAAACCAAAATATGATTGTTTGATTTATTAATGTGACCTGTGAGCTTCTTGTGAGCACCCATACGGGAAAGACGACATAACTTAAGTTAGTTCGAAATGGAGCTATTATCATAGTTGAATTTTATACATTCATACAAGTGGACTCTGCGCTCTGGTCGCTCCGTCTGCCAACTTCCGTGCGCCTTGGAACCCATTTTATGTTAACCTTGTTATTTATTTTCTTCTTATGAATATAAATGCATCGTTGTGGGGATCCTCACCAAGTTTCAAGTCTGGATTTGACTTTTGTATTTGGAAATTAAGAGGCTGAATTTGTACATGTGCGTGATCTTCATTTAGTAATGGATTTAAACAAGCAATCTTGATGCGCTTGTATCAAAATTCCTATTTTGATCATCATAGTTTGTCACTGTAAACATTGTCTAAAATTTGTAAAATGCATGTTACAGACAGAAGGATGCGTGGCAGACAATAAATTCCATTGGAAAAATGAGCTTGTGTCAATGTCCGTTTGTCGTTCCGTTCGTTTGTCTGTGTGATATCTGGAATACCATAAACGTTACGGGTACAAAACTTTTTCAAATGATGCGCGTAAATTCCAGGCAAGATAGAGTTAAAGAGAATGCTTACAGTAATATAGGATAGTCTAATCAAAGGATTACTTGCTCGTTGTCATTGCTTACACAAGACTATTTCATAAATTAATAACTTTCCAGACAAAAACATAAAAATATAGAAGAAGCGTGCTTGTGCATAGGATCAAAACAAATGCCATTTTGGTTAGTTAGTGTAATCTTGACTGCTTAAGTAGAAAGTTCAAAGTTTTCGTAACGCATTGAGCCATCCATAACTATGCCACTGCTTTGTATATTTTTAAAAATTGTTAATAAGTTTTGGTCTTATTTAAAACCTTGATTCTACCCACCGAATAGAAGATAGAGCGCTGATAAATTTTGTTGTCCCGTCGAAGATACACATAAACATCGCTGGCAGCTAGCATGCACTTGATAAGCTCTCCTCGAAAAATGCTTGGCAAATAGATTATAAGGGTCAAAAGGCAGGCCAAAAATACGACAACACTAAAAGAGGTTTAATCATTTGAGCAAGTTTGAAATTGAGGCGCATTGTGTACTTACCCAGGTGGGCCCAGATATGGTCGCGAGCAGCCCGGATGGCATACGGACACATAACGCTCAACGGTCAGTACCAGCAGCATCATGACGCCAACGCCTGCAAGTTGGCCACAAAAAGTAACTGTTAAGCTTTTCCTGTTGGCCAAATGCTTAGCCAAGCTCTAAAATAAAACTTGCCCAAACACCCATTGCCAAGGAAAAGCTCCAAGTGAGCCGTATAGAAGGCTGGACCGAACTCCTCCCACTGACCACGATCCTTGTGCACCAGCATGCGTATGCCAAAGGGTATGGCGAAGACAATGGCAAGCAGTGCGGCCGTGGAATACGCTAAAAAATGTATAAAAAGAAATAGCTATAGGATATACATAGAGCACAAAATGTTATTCCCAAATGCAGGCATTCAAGCAGTTTTGTGGCTGCTTTTATGGCTACTTTTATGGCATAATTATGAAGTCGCTTCCGTTGTGTCGAAATATCCTTCCACACACACTCGCATCCATGTATAACGGGTCGATTGTAAGAATAAATAAATAAAGTTTTTAAAGTGTTCTGAATGCTGCTTGTTGTTTGTTTATTATTATTTAATTTTGCACTACTTGACCTTTCACCCAACATGGACGCTAATTTCTACTAGGCAAGCAGCTCTGAGAAATACACTCACTCCCATATGTGTGTATGCTTTTATGGGTTTGAGTTTTTATACTGATTTATGATTTCGTTTATAGCTTCGTAATTACATTATTACAAATACGTAACAAAAGATTTGTGTGTGCAAATAAAAAAAAAAACAATGCTTCCTGTTACGATTCCATACTCCCAACCACTCTTATAACTACCCAGCGGACCAACATACGTTGCCCCGCAAAACACTCGCATACGAGACTTTTCTGATATTCCTAACGAGTCAAAAGAGATATCGCCAAATGAAAGTTAACAATATTTCTTACGACACACGTAGACAATAGCTTTTGCTGCCACAAACTGAACGATATATGAATCTAAAAACGACCGTTTTGTCGGGTTAAGTCTCGCATTTCACTCGTATGCGATATCATATATGCGCGTTTGGTCCGCTGGGATGTTTGGGCAATAATGCTGGCCAATCAATTCAAATGTATTGTTCCAAGCGTTTAAGAAAAAAAAAACTGCCCAATGCTGCTGACAACTTGACAATCTTATTTGTCAGCTGTTAATTCTAGCAGTAATTGCTTGAGATAATCATGGCTATTTTTTGCTTGCTATAATGATGGTTTTATGAGTTCGTATAATTTGTGACAATCAACGCATTAGAGAGGTGAGAAAGACCATCGGGACGTTGACCGATAGTGGCATACTTAGCACCCATTTTTATCAACAAAACAAAAACAAATCTCTTCATAACTGTGACGGGTATCGAACGGATGGCTTTTCTGGTATGGGTGCAAAATTTTCTCACGGCTGAAAAGGACGTGATATCCCTGTAGAAATTGTTGTGTATCCAACTATCGTTTTAGAAATCTTGGTGTTCGTATGGACAGACGGATAGATGGACATAGCTATATCGACCACCTTCTTTTGCATATTTTCTATTTCAGAATTGTTCGTTTTAATGACATAGCCAATGTCAAGAAAGGAACTCCAAGCGGCTTTTGAGACATTCACCTACAAATTGTGTGAATTAATTTGAGGTGTCTGTCAGTTGCACGACTAGATTTTGTCACAATAGTTCCATTTAGCATAAATAAATTAAAGTAATGTACATATATATATATATATATTTGCGTGTGCAAGTTCCACAAGTTGGTAAAAATAAAGACTACTGGCACAAGATATTTGTATTATTTTTATTTTATAAAATGGCTGCTCTGATTTCGGTCATTATTACTCATGCTGCCGACGCACAGTGGGTCCAACTTGCGATAAATATGCTGTGAAGAGAGGGAGCTTCAAAAAACGATAGTAAAGTTCGATATTATATACACTAACAGTCTATAAGACGCTCATCCTTCCCGTTTTGCTTTATGGCGCTGAACCATGAGTGATGTCGCAGTCTGATGAAAATGCCCTAGGAGTGTTTGAGCGGAAAGTAATCCGTAAGATCTTTGGCCCTCTACGCGTTGGCAACGACTACCGCATATGTTACGATGGAATGACGAACTCTATGAGCTCTACAACGACATTGACATAGTCAAGCAAATTAAGATCCAGCGGCTCCGCTCAATAGAGAGTACGCTAGCTAACTTTGGTATTACCAATTGAGAAAGGCTCGCGCAAAGCAGAGACGCCGGGCGGTAACCCGGTAAGGGGTTGTTATGGCCAGTTAAGTAAGTAAGTATTGCTTAATAAATCGTTAAAATTTGGAAAATCTGTTGGCAAGATGTTTGCAGTCAATTTTGATCTTATTGTACACATGTTCGCCAGATAGACAAACTTTCGACGAGGACGAATTAATGAAAAATAAGCACAATTTAGACTTGCAAGGATAAGACATTTGCAGTATATAATATCGCATTTTGCAACCGTTTTTTTAAGCTGCTTCTATACACAGCTTATTTATCGCAGTGTATGGCAGAAAATATCTACTTCCTCAAAAGTTATGATTTTCGCCGAAAAACAAGTCAGTTGGATCCACTGTGCGACGTCGACGTCGCTGCTGCCGCTTTATTTTATTTACTGCCGGCTTTTGTTGCTGTCCTGCTGGTTGTTAGTGCTAGTTGTTGTTGTTGCTGCTGCTCATGTCCATGTCCCTGTTCGTGTTTATGTCCTTGCCGGTTTCCCACTTTGTTGTTGTTCTTTTCGGTTTTTTTATACTTTGCTTTTTCCACTTTTTCCACTTTTACAGCACTGTCCACTTGATGTGTTCGCCATGGGCCCAAGTCGAGGAGTTGGCATGGCGATATTTCAACCCAAAGGGTCGTCAATTCCGTCTTCTTCATTTGGTGACTAGAGGGATTGGCTGGAGGAATACTCAGTGGTAACTAGTAACTGGTTCTGGTGGCTGGCTCACTTTGCATTTTAGCTCGTAGGCAATCAATTATGCTGCCGTCTTGGCATAGCCAAGTCACTTCATACACATACCTACATTACATGCATTTGAAACATTTTACATTTTATATGTGTTGGCTTCCAATATATACTTAGGTATATATCTACGTACATATATAATATTTATATACACTATATATACATTTGTTTTTTATCCATTTCAGTAGCATTGTTTGCTGGGCCAAATAAAATGTTCTTTCTAGCGCATGTTTTTGCTACGCATTCCAAATGCTCTAACTTCGCTTAGGTGCTATGCCTAGTCTCCTTTAATCATTTGATCGATTTGCTATACCTCTAGTTTCGATTTGTTACTAATATAATTATTATTTATTTCTAAGATATACAGTACGAAAACAGTTAAATATCACAATGTAACAAAGTACTGTAAATTTTAGCCAGCAAAGCAGCATTGTATGCCTAGTATAAGACTCTAAAAGGATTCGTAGTTACGAGAGTTAGTTATTCCTTAGTCGAAGGATTTCAAAATATAAGCATCGATGCTTCGCAATGTTAAAATTTATATGTTCGAGAAGAACCGGCATGTCAACGTTACCAGCAATAGATCCCTAACGCAATTCGTCTTTTTTTCAGATCGATTAATATCAGATGATGGTATGTAAACGCGTTACTGTCAATTTAAGCTTTCTAGCGCACAGAGAAGGAAGTTTTTTTGTGTACAACACATGAACCATATTTTAATAAACTCTTTTAGTGACATAAGGATCCAAGAATTCTTACAACCACCTCTTTGTAAATTGATTTCGCTTTACTGATCATCGACGTACTTGTTGAATGCGATCTTGATTTCTTGGTGAACTAAAGAAAGGCGAGTGATAATTCATCGTGAAAAGCTCGTCATGTTGCACTTATCGTCGTGCAAATAAAGATGAGGAGCTGATAATGATAAAACACGATATGTCTACCTGGAGAACATCAGAAGTTACATTGATAATGTTGGAGAATGCGCCATTATCGTCTACTCTGAACAAGCGTTCGCCTTGAATTCGCTGCAAATTTTCTTTGGAATGGAATTCACATTTCAGTACTAGTATGTATGTATATTTAAAAAAAAGTGTTAGTCCTAGCTACAAAAAACCCGAGAGAACAAATGCAACATGAAAGATAAGCCTTAAATAAGAAAACCAAATGATTCATATCATTTCCTAACATTACCAAAGATCTTGAAGAGTAAATTACATTCGGTGTGCAAATAACTAACTTGCTAGTAGTTTTTTTTTTAAATATTTGCCTTCTACATTTCTTCCCATTTTATTGGCAATCTTTGTGGGTAGCCAACATGAATGATAGTCATGATTGGCGTTACGCATTGTTAACAAAAAAAAACCAAAGGAAGGAAAACCCAGTATAGTGGATACTTATATAACAAGGGCATTGCCAGCTGCCAGACGCTTACCCACGTTGACATGTTAAGGCAGCCTTTTGGACCACGTGCTGGCAAAAGTGGGCCGGAACTGGGGCTGTCTGGGTCTGGTCAGAGGGGCAGTTAAGCTTGTCGACTGCACTCATTAATCAATTAAAATGCCATAAAGCAATGTCGTGCCTAATAGAGTCTTATGCGTACATGTTGCTTGTCAGCTTTTTGTTGCCTACTTTTTGGCGCGTTCAGCTATGGTTTTCTTTTGGCTTAGCTCATAGCTTTGCATAAATTTATGTAAATGCGGCCGTTGGCATTGGGTGACGCGCGTAATGAATTAAGTTGGGGTTCCCCTCTCGGACGCACACATGCACACACACGGAGAGACACAACAGAGGGAGACAGCCACTAAGAACACCACCACCGACACACGCCCACGCACAACAATTGCGCCAATTGTATGAAGCATGATTACCACCGGGTGGTATGCGAGGGTAGAGTAGTGTGCAGGGGCGGGGCAGGAGGATATCTAACTTACCTCGCATATAGATGTAGGCAGTGCCACGCATATTGCGCCGTGTCAGTACAATTAGATTGAGCACATTGCCAATGATGCCGAGTGCACAGATGACGGGCAGCATGAGGCCATAGCAGTATTCACGTAACAGTTGGGTTCGCGGATCCTCCACATCCTAAAAATGTTAATAAAGAATTTATATGAAATGGAATGAAATACAATGTGTTCTGTATGGTATTTTCTGAGTAAAAGTTGATAAAAAGCCAAACAAAGAATTCCACAGCTCGTAAATCATGCAACACTTCGCATATACATGTGTGTGTGTGTGTGCGTGTGTGTGTGTGTGTGTGTGTGTGTTTGTGTGTGTGTGTGTGTGTGTGCACCTGTCCGTGTGATAATGTGTGTCTTTTTGTTGTGTATGTGTGACATTGTGCGTGCGTACTGCCTGAGATAAAAATTCAATAGTCAACTTGACACTTCTATTTGTTACTTTTCAAACACGCACACACACACACACACACACACACACACACACACACACACACACACACACACACACACACACAGGAGCACCTGTTATACACATGCAAACACACAAATACATTGTATCTTTCATATACCTGTTTGGCTTTTGTTTTTTCTCGTCACTTACTACTATCCGCCCTATATGTATACTCTATTGAGTTTTTAAAAAGTTTAAGGCTCTGTTTAAGTAATCAACTTTTCTTTTGAAGACATCTAAAGTTTAATGTGTTTGCATCTGACGTTCGTGTGGCCTCAAGCTGATTCTATTTTAAACGAATTTTATTTCGAAGATGGGTGTCCACCATTTTCTCAGTAGTTATTCTGGTTGGGGCACAATATCCTTGGGATTTCCCAATGCCTACGCGGCACAACTCCCCAATAACTATTCTTCTTCTTAACTGGCCATAACAATCCGTGTTATCGGGTTACGGCCTGATGTAAATACATTCTTTCATTGGAATTGTGGTTTTACGTGGTGGCTCCCAAGCCCTACGCACAACCCTTTTAAGACCTGTGGTGGCTCTACTGGTCTCGAAAGAACCCAGTATCATTGTTACAAGCTTTGACCTGCTGTTAGATAGTATTATTACTAACTTTAATATTGAGTGAAGTTTTATCACGTTAACCCAAGAGTTCAGACAATATGAACAAAATTTCAGTTTTATGCATTACTAGTTTTTAACATGCGTTGTGAAGAACCATATATGTAGGTATCTTTAGTCCGTTCCGCCTAGTGAAGCTATGAAGTTACACGTTCTTTTGATTAAACATTGTTCTACAAGCTAATGATTCTATACGAGCCATTTACAATCTTCTTTCGAATTGGGTTGCTCATACTATACATATGCACATGTATGGCTCATGGGGGCTAGTCAGAAGTTTTCACAGGGTGGCCTCAAAGAGTTGTTTAAATCCTTAAGTTGTATTGAGTTGATGACGGGACAGTTGATTGACCTGCGATTGGCTCTATATAGATCCATGATTTTTATACCCTGTACAATGGTATTATAGATTCGTGCAATGTGCATGGGCAAAAAGTCTTACCATTAACTCGGGTAGCGATTGGAACAACGTAAAAGTGGTTTTTGTTTCAATTCAACGTCATTGGCCCAAGAATATTGGAGCTATGGGCATAAAAGTAATTTTTGCGCCATAATAACCAACTTTTCACCAACCAGCTTTCCAATAGGAAAATGTTTACAGTCATCTCGATCCTATGCAAAGAGATATAAAAGTGGATACTTCCGTTCCCATTTTACCGCATGTTGGATTTAGTGTTTATAAAGAAAGAGGGTACAGGGATTTCCGCTGTCGGGCATCGTCCCGCCTGTCTGCATCAATTTTTATTTTTTTTTAAATTATCGATACAATATACGAAGAGTATTTAAGATTCGCTAGGCACATATTTGTGTGGTTTTCATTTTCCGTTTTTTATGTGCTTGTCCGGCCTTGAGCCGAAGTTACGCCCAAGGCAGTCATATTTTTGTATTATTCTTTTTTTGTCCTGCAGCAGCAGTAACGCCCTTTGGTTTACATGCTCCAGTGTCTGCTGTTTGCCGTCTTTTGTCCGCCGTCCGCTACTGTCTGTTGTTGGTAGTCACTTTTTGTGTTGTTTTGTTGTATGTTGGCTTGTCAGCAAACTTTCAGCACGTGCTGTGCCACAAAATGACTTAGTTCGTTTGCCTTGAAAGTCACGCTGTTATGCAGCAGCAGCAGCAGAGGTAAAACATCAGCAGCAAAGAGTAAGCAAAAAAATTTGATGCAGACAGTCGGGACGGTGCTCGACAGTGGAATACCCTGTACCCTCTTTCTGGGAGTGAAATTAGCATATTTTTGATGTATTTATGCGATCTCGATTTTTGGAACATAGATGCACATTAACACGACGCACATCTTTGAGGAGTTCAATGGAGCGGTTGTAAACCGCGCAAATCTGTCACGGGGGAAGTGGGTAAGATATCGACTTGATTCGACAAACTTCATCTTGCATTAGATTACGCGCATCTTTTGGTAAAATTTTGCGTCTCTAGCTCTTATGGTCTCGGAGATCTATCCTTTCATACGGAAAGACGGACATGGTCTAGTCGCTACCCGAGTCAATGATAAGACCTTTTGCCCATGGCACTTATGGTACTCACAAATCTATAATGCCCTTTTACACTTTGTGTACAGGGTATAGAAATGTATAAATAAAAATAAGTGTTCAACAACGCACACACACTTACACATGATGCACATACATATGTGGCATAAACAAAGCGCACCTAAAAGTAGGCAACAGTTGCCATATTGCTGTTGGTGCGCTTGGTGCGGAGCGCAGCAGGATATTGCAGCTAGATTTAACTCTTGTGGTTGATGTTTTGTGTTTTGTACTGCATAAACGGCAAAAAGGGTAATAACTTTAATGGCGACTACATAAAAATCAAACCAGTTTAATGTTACGCTATTGTATTTATTTTTATGCACTTGCTGCTGGCAGAGCACAGAAAAGTTCTAAATGGCCTGTCCATGGTAAAATTATGCAAGGTAAGCCTATGCTGTAAGTAACAAACGGGAGTGGACAGCCCTAGAGGTGATGCATCGTATGGAAAGACACACCATAGTTTGGTATGCTTTAAGTCAATGCGCAGATATAAATAGGAACTACTGGAACAGGACAATAGGGATACTATCGGATAGTCAGTCCGCCATAAGGGCGGTTGCAGAAACCAGAATGAACTCCAAGCTGGTTCGGGAAACCCGACTGAAGCTGGTCAGTGTAACTCACTTTCACTCAAATGGGTTTTCCCTGGGCACAGCAATATCCCGGGAAATGATTGCGGACAAGCTAGCAAGCTAGCCCACTGATAGGACCAGAACCTTTCTGTGACATTGGCAGACACACCATCAAGTAACTCCTAAAGGAAGAGGAAAGAATAAGACGAGCCACGAACTGGATAAACACTCCAGGTCTGAGACAGGCCAAACAGTTGCTTGGGTCTTACAACCAGATTAGGTTAGCTAGGGAAGAACTCTATCAGAATTCTTAGAGACCTGCTTTCTGGACACTGTAGACTTAAAGGTCACCTGAGCAAGCTGGGCATCACCGGCTCTGCCACCTGCAGGTTCTGTGAACTTGAGGAGCAATCCTCCCAGCACGTTCTATCCTGGTAAGACAAAGGCTGACGCTCCTATGCGGATACAGGATCTCGCTGGCCGATATTACCTGGTTGGAACCATCCCATATAATTTAATTTATAACAGTGATAGGACTGACAGGGGAGCTGTAGGCTCGGTAGGGGGCACAGTAGATCTTACAGGTCGCGGTGCGGTAATCCCCAATAACATTATTATTATTAAGCCTATGCTGCCACTCTCGCTATTTGGCCGTAGGTATTTTTCAATGAGGAACGTTGTTTCCGTGCATGTTCTATTTACTGACACCAACTTTTTGCTTTCTCTGCGCATATTCATATATACGCTTCATTAAGCGCATCAAGTTTAACTTGGTGTAGGAACAGAATCAAAAAATGTGATCTTGTAACGTTTTACGCCTTTTCTTTTTCGCTTCCGAATAACGGAAGCTGCGCAGTTCGAGGAACTCCTTGTTATTACTTCGGGACAACAACCCGAATGTATTCCTTGAATTTTACCCCTGTATATGATTATGCGTCCAAGCATTTATGTTTTTGTTCGCCACCACGGAGTTATTTGCAACTTTTTCTGTCAAAAAAAAAAGTCAAAAAGAGAAAGAAATTGCTATGCAATAACTAATTGAAGTGCCTCACGCACCAAAACATTAACATAAAACAAAATGTTCTCAATCTCAACCCCAACCTCAACCTCAACCTCAACCTCAACCTCAACCTCAACCTCAACCTCAACCTCAACCTCAACCTCAACCTCAACCTCAACCTCAACCTCAACCTCAACCTCAACCTCAACCTCAACCTCAACCTCAACCTGAACCTCAACCTCAACCTCAACCTCAACCTCAACCTCAACCTCAACCTCAACCTCAACCTGAACCTCAACCTGGACCTCAGCCTGTCGTATTTCAGCCTAAAACATTCATTTTTATAGATATAGAAGTAAATCGTTGAAATTCGGTTGAACGAGAAATCGTATATCGGAACACCATTACACATTTCCTTCTGGTTTTATATATACGGTATACAAGTGAATGTGTTCAAAGTCTGTTTGAGAAATTACTTACTGTATAGATGTCATCACGCAAATCACTTGCAAAAACGGCGGTTGTATTTGCTGTACCACTGAGTGGGATATCATTGTTGGTCGACATATTAGACCCCCAAAAAAATGAGCAATAGGCGGGATCCTCTTCGGTGTTGTAAAGTTTCTTTATCATAGTTTCCGCCTGTTCGTCTTATTGTTGTAGCTGTAGTTATTGTTGTTGTCGCAGCGCCTATAGGATTAAACTTTAATTTCAATGATGTATGTGAAGTGTCAAAAAAACTGGGCAAAGAAATTGAGTGTAAAAATATCAAGAAACGGCAAGAGAAGTATAAGGTCGCTCCAACAATTCCATGAATGAAGGTGGTAAAGCCAGCATTGACGTCAATGTCAAACCATAAAGACGCTAGAGATGTAAATGGACAAGACACTAAAAACGCCGCTGCTAGCGGAAACGGAAGTGTTCACTTGTAGACTTGGCCATAAAATAAACAATGAACAAAAAAAAACAAAAAATTCGATGCCGACTGTCTGCTGGACGGTGCCCGACAGTGGAATACCCTATACCCATTTTTCCCATGAAAATCAAATATCTGTTCAAATTCTTGTACTGATGCGCTGAGCGATATGTTCGGGGGTTGGGGGGGATGAATCTGCAAAAGGTCAGCATTGTTTGGTTTATAAGCCTAACATGAGTCTAAGTTCCAATTTCAGTGCCTCTAACATAAATATTAACTTTAACATTGCTATAAAAGTAAAACTGTTTTGCAGATTATAGCAGGAGGGGTCTAAAATTGGAACTTTGATACCTATATCTCTTAAAGTATACAATCTTAATCATTTTTACACAACATATGCAAAATAACAGTGTGCATAAATGTGCCAAGTTTCATTTGAATAGCTTTTATAGTGTGGGTGTAAAACGCGAAATTCTGTCACGGGGGAAGGGCGTGATATATCGACATGAATTGATAAACTTGCTCATTTCCGGGAAAATGCGCATTTTGGTATAATTTTTGTGTCTCTAACTCTTATAGTCTCTGATAAACAGGACCCGTCGGACGGACGGACATGGCTATATCGACTCGACTTGATCATTTATTCCAGTGGAACATATGGTGTGGTGAGCGGGTTAGGAAATACCACCTCAGCAGGTCAAAGCTTAGGGTTTGGGACCCAACACGTAAAACCAAAATTCCAATGAAAGAATGTATTTACATCAGGCCGTAACCCGATAACACGGATTGTTATGGCCAGTTAAGAAGAAGAAGAAGACATATGGTCTGCCACGCCTTTTTCTGCCTGTTACACACATAGCACAAATCTATAATACCCTTTCACACTTTGTGTATAGGGTATAAAAAGAGAGCAAGTGCAAAAACAACCAAATGCAGGGGTGAAACAATTGAGGCTTTGATTGCGCCTGGCACAAACAAATCAACAAGAATTGAAAAGCAACTGCCACGGCAGACGCCAGAACAGACGTAGACGTGGAGAAAATGCGGGGAAAAGCATGGGCAGCGGCGGCAGAGGGGGAACTCAACTTGAGGCACTTTCCGTCAGCCAAACAAAACGTAAAAATAAAATGCTGGAAATAATTACGGTGCTGTAAATAAGTTAAAATAATGGAAAACGCGCGCCAAAGCTTCCGACATTCATACAACCGTATAGATAAACATTGCTCAAGCAAACAAAAGGCAGCCTGAACGTGATTTAGAAAAAAAAAATAAAACAAGCAGTCGGGATGATGTCCGACAGTGGGATACCCTGTACTCATTTTGCCTAAGAATGTCACATATATGTAAAAATTTTTAAATCGATGCGTTGAATGCGGCCTAAACTTTGAACTCACCTTGAAATCAAATTCAAGATTTTGAGTTTTTAACTCATTTTGAACGTTTTAATCCAATTTATTCTTGCACATTTGTTAAGCTCAACTTTATTTCGCATGTTTTGAGTACAAATTTTGATAAATATTATGAAATTTTTAGAGAACATTTATCATAATTTCAGTTTTTGAATGAAAATGTATTTTTTTCATTCTTCTAGGTACACAGTTATTGCATATTTTAGCAATATTTTTTTGTTGGTGTGAACCGTCGAAAACGTTTATTTTTTTGCTCAACAGCACAAGGATTGGACAATCGATCAAGGGAAATTCGAGCTCTGGATCGACGAATCAAAATTTGAACTGTTTGGCAACAACCGGCCATGAAAAGTTGGTGAACGCCATAAATCTTAATGCATCGCGCTATCATGCAGGCATGGTGGAGGTTCCGTGATGGTTTGGGACTGCTTTAGCTAAAATGATATCGGCGAACTGGTAATAGAATGTTTCCATCTACTCCTATATAAGAGCTTCATCCCATCTAACATTGGTTTAATTGGTTTTTTGCTTCACATTTTGGCAATACAATGACCCAAAACATACTTCTAAGCTGTGCCATTAATATTTAAAGTCGAAAGAGGAAGAGGGTGTGCTCGAATTCATAGATTAGCCGCCACAATCACCAGTAATCAAACCGATTAAATTTCTCTGGGACAAGCTCGACCGGCCAGTAGAAACGTTCAAAGAGTTCAAGTATCTCGAAATAAGACTGACTTCAAATTTCCATTTCAAGACACTTTTGGAATACAAACTCTGAGGCACCCCAAGGCAGCGATGAATTGTACGTGAAAGAACCTAACAACGAAGTTTGGGCCAATTAACTTGAATCTCTTGTGTACAAACACACTGAATGACGAGTATGGCACAAGCTAGCTTTGTTTGTTAACGAGGTTTTAAACTATATATGAAAAACATAATGGTGGATCTTTTCTAGGTAAAAAGTCTGATCTTGGCAGCAGGAGTACACTTATGAGGAAAGCTCCTGGCCGGCATTAACTTGGGAGTGGCCCAAACGATTCTTTTGCTGCCAATCTCAAGCGACTCATAGACTTCGGCCAAGCCAAGTTGACTGTGAGAAGGGTAACGGCCATGCCAAATTTTACGTAAATTTTAATTATTTAATTAATTTATGCAGAATTATAAACTGACAATAAAGTACTACATTCTTCGAAATAAATAAATACTACTACTATATGTACAGGATATAAATACAGGAATTGGACCGCATTGCTGTTTGACGGTCAGGGTGATCGCTTATTGACAGCTAAACGGATCTACAGTACAATTCGATCTTACGTAAAATATCGTACGATTCCCACAAAATACGTTTTTATTCCCGGTAAAGGGTATTATAGATTTGTGCAAAGTATATAACAGCCGGTGGGAGGCGTGGCAGACCAAGTGAAAATCTGTCACGGGGGAAGAGGGTAAGATATTGACATTCGACATTATTTGACAAACTCCTTCTACCCTGGGAAAATGCGCATCTTTAGGTAAAATTTTTGTGGCTTTGTACGTGTTGTCCTCCGTTATCACAGAGAACAGCCGGACATGGCTATATCGACTCGACTATTCCTCCTGATCATTTTTGCCCATGGAACATAAAGTCTGCCACGCCCTCTTCTGCCTGTTATATACATTCCACAAATATATAATACCGTTTTACACTTTGTGTGCATGTCATATTTTGTAATGTATGAAATTCGATTCACAAGATGCTGATGAATAGCACTTCCCACTCTATGTTCCTTCTATCAGCTGCTGTCAAGTGGGCTTTTTTTTCGTAAAAGAATGTAATCAAATTTAATTTGCAACTTGTCAAATGAAACAAACGAAGTGAATAGGCAGAAGCGCTTTCCTCTATGTGTATATTTATAGAGTCAATTGCTTATTGTGTTTGACAGCGTTAAAGATGAATGGCAAATGGAAAACATTGTGGTCCTTTTTTTGGGGTTGGACCTGCCTTTGCAGTTGGGTTTCAGAAAAGCTAGCAAAGATTTTATTTTATAAAAACCAAGCTTTTTATACACTGTATACATAGTGTAAGAGGGTAACATAGATTTTTGCAAATGTATGTAACAGGCAGAAGGAGGCGTGGTAGACCATAAGCTCTATGAGAAAAATTTTGTAGCATAAAGCATAAAATAAAGGGCGCATTCAGAAAGTAAAACAATTTAGCACTCCAGGTTATCTGGCAAAAATTTGGAAAAAGCTTTTTGACTTACAGATACTTTTGGGTATTTCTAGACGGCGCAAAGTTTAACAAATAAGGCAATCTGTACTAGAGTATCCAAGTCCTAGGGCCAACTCTTTAAAATATATACGTCCATAACATATCACATGAAGTAAACTATATAACCCCAATGTACGTCGATGACACTGCATTTTATAGCTCGAACGATAGTTGTAGCGAAATCCAGACTTGGGTGCACAGGCACCAAACAAGACTTCAAATAGCACAAAACAATATATTATAAATAATACTAAATTTACCATTCTATTTTTCCACTTTTCGGCTCCACACATCTTAAAATTTTAAATTAATTAACGACAGACAAAATTAAAGAAATAAAAGTAAATTTACAATAAACCACTAGCATATCTTACAGAAATATGGAGAAATGGATTTGTACTTTTTAAAAATATTTAAATTTAAAAATACTAAGTACCGATCTCTTAGCAATAGTCTTAGTTAGCAAGTTCCTTGTACGGATTTTCCCACTTTTCCATGCATTCAATCATACTAAAAGTTAGTTATCATGAAAAAATCATCGATTTGATGAGGGGTATGTGCGTATGGTAACTGTACTGCGTTGGGCGGGGGATTGATTCGGCAAAAGGTCAACATAATTTGCTGCTTAAGCCTATCATGAGTTTACATACCAAAGTTGGAGGCTATAACTCACATATAAACATGTGCATTGTTGCAGTTCAAGAAGGAGGGGTCTTACTTTGGCACATTATTACCAATATCTTTTAAAGTTTCTATCCGATGTTGATCATTTTTACACCGAACCAGTATAGTCGAGTTATAATTCGATAGCTTTTATAGTATAGGTGTTAATCGTGAAATTCTGATCGATTCTAATCGATACAATTCGACAAACTTTATCTTTATGTGTAACGAAATTTTTTGCTGTAACTCTTATAGTCTTGGATAACGTTTCGACAACGCGGACAGACAGACGGACACGGTTATACCGAATCAAATATTGCTCTATTGAAAATTTTTGCCTATCGAACTTATTTTCTGGTTAAATACTTTGAAATTAAGTTCCATTGCACCCGATTTGATTGCAAATGCAAAATATAAGACAAATAAAAAAAAATATTGAACAAGTTAGTTGTCGTTGTAGTCGATTGATATACAGTATATGTCGCATATATGAAGTATCGTTTATATGAAACTATTGCTTATATGCAAATAAGTTACTTTTAGTGCAATTGTCATACAAAAAGAATCGCTTATTAGCAATTATTGCACAACATCGATACATTTTCGGTAAAAATGTTATCGGTTAAATGCAAATGTACTAGTAGAACTTTTGAAAAGTAATTTTTATTTATTCGATTGATAGTAATATTAGCAGGCAATTTCCCAATAAACAATAACAAAAATTATCAATTAATTAAAAGACGCTAATGCAGCTGGGAACCGATTGTGCCTTAAATAAAATATTTTGCATTCATCCGATAATCGTTTATATGCAGCAAGTGCGCTACATTATCGATATTCCTATATGTTTTAACCACTGTTATTGATTATCGCTTTTTTTTACACATTTTATATATTTTTGCAGGAGCTGCTGAGAGGAGGGCAACGGTTGAGCATCTCTTCTGCTAATGTTCAGCTCTTTGTAGAGTTTCTAAGCAGTTACTTTGCGAATTGTATATCAAATATGTCTGAAATTAGGCCTAAGCGGATTGCAGATTTCACCCGAATGCAGGAGTGGTCCACCTTCTATTTCTCGGTATGCTTGTGAAGACGGAAGAAATGCATTTTAGATTCCAAGGTCTAGCCTTCGTAAGCTAAGCTAACCTACGTTGATATGACTTTCATCAGTCAATTAAGATGAATTGATTATTTTTTACTAGAAATATCCTACCTAAGCAATGGGTCTTCGATCTTCTCCTATGCCAAAACTACTAGGACTATTGTTTCTCCGAGACTAAAAGAGATTTTTGGGCAAAAGGTGTTCAAAAATGTCGACTTCAACATCTTCACACAGAGAATTTACGGAGACATGAAACATTACCAGTCTTCTTCTTGCCATTTCTAAAGTAGCCTAAAGCCTAGAAAGTCCAACAGTGGCTCTGTAGTTGAAATCCAATTAACTTTATGCTTATGATACAAGTATCTTTTACCTTACAGCAATGTTTTCGGCTCCCAAGCAGCAAGTTTAGCTCTTAAATTTGTGTTGACCTCTCGAAATGGGTTCGCAAGAGCCACAACACGGATTTAAATTCTTCTTAGCAAATTGGTTAGTCACTTTGTTATACCTTCTAGTTAATGTTGTTGTTGTCTAAAGCGAAGACAGTCCAAAACTTTTGCACTTGAAGCGTATACTTAATTCACGTTGAACATATTTCTATCCTCAATTCACCATTTTCAGTTAGTTGGCGCTGTAAAGACAACAAGAGCAACACAGAAACAATGAAGAGCGTTATATAGACAAGCGATATATGAGTTCTACTAGCAAGGATATAGTATATGTGTATCTGTGTGTGATGTGCGGCATCCTTGACAATTTCCTGATGGGTTTTTATTTTTTGGTAATTGCTGTCCCGTGTGTGTCAAATTATTGACGTATGCCCAAGTTGACAAAGCCTCGTAGTCGTTGTCATCATCACGCACGAAAGCCAGTATGGACAGCAACGTCGGCGTCGGCGTCGGCGTTGGCGTCGCGGCAACAGGTGTGTTTTATTTGTGCGCGTCTGGCCTGCTGCTACACAGAGAGAAATAACCAAGTACGTTGTACTCAAAGTATGCACATAAGTGCACGAAAGGCGTACAAGTATATAAAATCTCATTATAAGTTCAAAATTCTCATGTTGGGTACAAATTTAAGAGTTTGCAAATACTCAAATCAAGTTGTTTTTAACGTTTTTGAGAATATTTTGTACTCTTGCGTGGATCAGATGTTAAGCAAGATACAGGAGGTCGATTCCCAGTTTAAATTTTTTTTTTAAATTTTGATTTTGTTTTTGTATGTTGTATTGGTTGTTGTAATTATTTTAAATTTTTATTTTTCTTATGGTTTTTTTTATCTGCATATTTTATTTATTATATTTTTCTATAAATAGGATCGGGAACAATTGAGAAATTAGTGAAAGAAATATTTCCATAGACCTCGAGTGTTTGGGTTTAAACACTTAACCACTTAGCCACGTTAGCCAACTTAGATACAGTAACTAATGCAACACCACAATACACTGCCAAATAGATACACATATTTCAGTTGGGTTAAGAAGAAAAAATATAAAAAAGGGATTGCGAGAGGTCTCGCTCACACAGTCAATTTATTACGCAGTTCTTTTTCAAAATTACTCATTTTGAGTTTTTTGTACTTGATTTAAGTACAATATGTTCTTAGTTTTTATTTGAGTATGAAATTTACTCAATTGAAGTATTTTCTGAAAATTTGTACTCAAAACTGCTTGTTCGCATATTGAGTACGCCGCAACTCATTTTGAGGATGTCGTTTTTCTCTCTGTGTACGCTATGTGTCAAAGGAATTTCGTGCAGAGCAAGTGCGAAATATGAAGAGTGGAAAAGTGTCCAAGCGACTAGAGGCAGGGGCGGGAAAGCGCAGCTCCTGCGATTTTTCTTTAAGCACTAAAATCAATGTTGACAGGCGTATAATTTGGTATATACATTTTGATACCCTGTAGACAAAGTGTAAAAGGGTATTATAGATTTGTGCAATATATGTAACAGGCAGAAGGAGGCGTGGCAGACCATAAGTTCCATGGGCAAACATGATCAGGAGCAATAGTCGAGTCGATATAGCCATGTCCGCCTGCCTGTCTGTCTGTCAAAATTTCACTTTTTATGGTCATGTTAATATATAAACTAGAGCTTTTAAAGTAGGTATGTAGACTCATGTTAGGTTAACATACCAACAAATTCGGACCTTTTGCCGAATCAGTCCAACCGCTCATCATATTGATACAAAGTATTGCATAGAAATTGGATTTTCAAGGGAAAAATGGGCATAGGGTATACCACTGTCGTGCACCGTCCCGACTTTCTGCATCAAACTTTTTTTGATATGCAAATATTAGAGCGGCTTTATTGAATGGAAGAAGGATTTTGAAGAGCCCGGAAAATTCAAACCATAATGAAACTTATAAAAGTGAAGTCGTCGCTAACTCGCTTGCTGATACATGCAAATATTTGGATCTTAAAGATTTTTATACTATTATCGCTTGGATTGAGCAAAAACTGCTGATTGTGAAGCCGAATTTGGATTTTTCTAATATTTGTAAATGACCTTCCCTTAATCCTACATCTATTGTGCATATTTAAGTGGTTGAGTTATACAAGAAGTTTTTGCTTATTTTAGTTGCAAGTTACACACCTAAGCGCCGCTGTCGCCATTTTGCATGAAAGCCGTGCATAACTTAAGGCGTCCGACTAAGTTCAAGCGCAAATCTCGCTGATACAGCGCCTCCCATTCCATTAAACCCTCGCTTTGACTCCTTGAGTGTATGTGTGGGGTGACACGAACATGACACTAACTTAATTTCCCAGAGGCAAACATAAAAGCCAAGACTGACTCACTGACTGACTGCCTGCCGAGTGAGTTGCTTCCAGTTCAAAAGCAAGTGCCAAGTTACCTGAAAAGCAACTACAGCGACGACAAGTACAACAATAACTACGGCAGAATCAGCGTCAACGAGTTTCTCGGACTGCGCTTGAATAGCTGCTATGGGATTGTGTCCTAGGCGCCACACTGACAGACGACAACAATGCCACGAAGTGATCAGGCGACCAGCCGGCAAACCATACAATATAGTAAACCAGCGAGGGGCAGGCAGCGACAAGGGGCTACCACAAGGCGACTCGCCAGCTTGCTTCTCGCCATATTAAACTGTCATATTGCAATGCATGGAAATTCCGCATAATTTATGCCTACGATTATCATAATAATTCGCATACATACTCACAAACGCATAAGCTTGTGGGTGGAAAGGAGAAAGAGCTCTGGATAGGAAAAGCGTCGATGTTTGGCACACACGAGTGCGCACGGACATGGACATGAAAAGCAGCAGCAACAGTAATCTACTATGGTCTAAATGAGCATTCAAGCGCCGTTACATTGAAAATTTTATGGTTCAAATTTGTAGTGTTATGCAGATTTTAGGTGAAAAGATGACCATAAATAAAGTTACCCTTCCCTCAAAAATCGCAAGTGTGCCCCCTTGTCACAAATAGTCACATTGTCACTTCCCCTAATATGATGACATCACAAATCGTGCATTTAAAATTTAATGCAAGAAATTCGATCGATATGTTTGAATTCATTGTGAAAAAAAAACACATGAAAATATAGCATTTTTTTACAATTTTGATTGTGACGACACGTTTTCGGGACACCCCATCATCTTCCCCATCGTCACC
The DNA here is from genome assembly GCA_035041775.1 of Chymomyza caudatula. NCBI lineage: Eukaryota > Metazoa > Arthropoda > Insecta > Diptera > Drosophilidae > Chymomyza > Chymomyza caudatula. The sequence goes on from JAWNKW010000148.1 coordinate 1,656,853, forward strand.
ATTTGATGACTGCCTGCCTCCCCTAGTGACGTCATTTATGAGCATTTAAAGGTGATTGCAAGTGTAAGGTATAGCAGCAATTTGAATAGGTAGCACGCAGCTGACCGTCAGTTGAGTATCAAAACTCAAAACTCAACAGCAAGTATGGCAGCACGAAATTTGAATTTTAAAACTATGATGCAGGGGAGATGATTCGGAAAAAGGTCAACATTGTTTAGTTTATAAGTCTAACATGAGTCTACCCACCACATTTGAAATTCTGTTGCATTTTATAGGAGGAGGGGTAAACAATTTTGTTTTTGTTACACAGTACATACATTGCACAAATCTATAATACCTTTTTACACTTTGTGTAAAGGGTATAAAAATGTTAGGTAATTTGATCTTGATCATTTTGTAAGACAAAGCACTTAGTACAAATATTACAGTTCTTGCATACATATATGAATGATGATTGATGCAAATGCTCTTAGAGTGTTCGAGCGGAAGCATTTTGTTGACAATTAATCTACAGAGGATCTGATGGCTCAGTTATACTGTGCGTATTGATGAAGCAGTAGGTGGTGGATCCGTTGGAAAGATAAAGTAGAGGGTGCACTAGCTATATTCGGTATCATGGAATATAGAAGGCGTAAGTGCAGCAGAGGTGGCTGCGGGAAAGCTATCAGGGCGTAACACGGTAGCGGGTTGTTGGGGCCAGTTTCATGTTTGTCATTGTTAATTGTAAGATCGGTTATTTCGTCCACAGTCCGGCGAACCAAAGACTACCAAGGTGAAGTCGGGTATAGGGTACGCAATATGATGTGTTCGAGTTTCGAAGAAGGCACTCGCTGAGTTTAACTAAGTGCGGCTTGTTAGTATCTAATAGGCAGAAGGAGGCGTGGCAGCCCATAAATTTCATGGGAAAAAATGATCAGGAGCAATACTCGAGTCGATATTTGGCTTGTCCGTCTGTCCAGCGACAGATTATCCCTGTTTACACTACCCTACACTATAAAAGCTATCGAATTGAAACTGGACATAAACATGCACCCTGTTATTAACTATCAAGATCGGAAAAAAACTTTAAAAGATATATATGCCAAGTTTATAAACTGGAAAAGAATTTCACTTTTTATAGAAATGTTAAGGTTAACATTTATGTTAACCAAATGTGCTACTTAGACTCATGTTAAGCTTATAAACCAGACAATGTTGAACTTTTTTACGAATCATCCACTGGCCCCGTAGTTTAGATACAAAAATTTTCACAGAATTTTGATTTTCATCGTTAAAATGAGTAAAGGGTATCCTACTGTCGGCCATTGTCCAGACTTTCTTGATGAAATTTTTTCGTACATATTTTGTTTTATTTTCGGCCAGCTGTTTGCTCTGTTTGCTGAGCACTTACAGTTATTGCGGTTTAGTTTCGGCAGCAGCGACACAATTCATACCGTAAATAAATAAAGCTTTGGCTTTGTGAACGGGAGTGTGTTACGGCCCCCGAAAACTGGCGTCTTAGTCAAGGAATTTTGTTTTTGCATAATTTTGATGGCATTTTGTTTTATTTTGTATTTTTTGGTCCTTTTTGTATATTTATTTTTGGGAATTTCCTTCGGCTGTTAACAAACAGCAGTTTGTCATTTAAACAAACAGTCGCACGCACTTGTAGACACACACACAAACACACTTCTATGTATACATATATGTATATATGTGCACATATAGCTGCCCAGCGGAACTTCCCAGCAGAATTTGGATGCATGAAATTTGTCCTTTTTTTTCAACAGGATTTTGGAGTAGTAGTGCTTTCTTCGCTTCTTTTGCGTGTTGGCGTGGTCACGAAAAGCATCAGTGCTTTTTTAGCTTCACAAGTGGTCATTTTTCACCAGTTGTTGTAGCTTTATCTTCGGGGTTCCGCTTCCCCTTTATAATTGCAAAATCACTGCATCAGAAGTAGCGCTTTCTGAGGGCAAAATGACGTGCCCGAATTGCTCGCTATTAAATTCACGCATTAGGTTAGGTTAGGTTAGGATGCTAGCCAGGCACTTTGCCTGTCACACTTAGGCCACAATAAGAACCATTGTGACACCGTGGGATCAATATTTTCCTTCCCTTTTCCTGAGCAGACAGAATCAAAAGGGAGACCATCCAGATGCAGGGATAAAGTCTGCAATTCGCTTAGGTCTCATTTCAGACAGTTCTGGTATACTGCCTATATATTTGCGCCTGTGTCTGCACAAAGCTGGACATGAGCAGAAGACGTGCTCAACCTCTGCATGGTTACCGACCAACCAGTGCCCGGTAATGGTGAGCACGACATCAGAGCATCGCTCCCGGCCAAAGAAAAATTGTTCTATTGTGCGTTTTTGGTCATTATCCGATTAAGTTTGTTAAATACTAAATACTGTTAGTCGCATTTTTTCACTTTCGGTTGAGCCAAGTGGCCTGGGGTATACTTGTACCTTCTTCATCAAAGAGAAGGGGAGCTATAGTACCCTGTCTGGCAGGCTCATCGGCTATACAGTTAACCTCTATGCCTTGGTGTCACGGAACCCATATCAGGTTAATATAGAGTAGAGATCAGCGGCATGTATTTTACGTGGTATTTCATACCTTCTAGACAAAAGAACAAGGTCACTTTTATCTGGATTTATATTTGGCCCGCTCCTAGCTGGACATTCCGACAGTTTTTTTAATTTGCCCGTCATCAGGTCAAATAAAGTTTGAGTGAATTTACCATTGAAACTGACCACATCATCTGCATAAGCGATTACGTGGTAGCAGCTTGTTAACTGCTATGTTCCATAAAAGAGGGGAGAGTACACCTTCTTGAGGGGTACCCCTAATCACACACGTGCGGAGAGTCGACGAATCCAGAGACGACTTAACAGTCCAATTGATTAATAAGTCTCACCTAATTGTCGTCAACTCACAGGTCCGTGAGCGCTCCCTCAATTGCTTTGGGACAACGTTGTTAAAAGCCCCGCGATGTCAAGGAAGACCGCAAGAGTATATTCCTTAATGGACAAGGATTTTTCTATCACTGATACCATAGAGTGAATTGCCGTTTCTGTGGATCGACCTTTTCGGTAAGCATGTTGAGACTCAGATAGAAGATCTGGGTTCAGAGTAGTTCTAAGGTGTAGACCAATGAGTCGCTCAAAGGTCTTGGCGAGAAAGGACGAAAGGCTAATGGGCCTAGTAAAAAAAATTCAAGCATTATGCAATACCAATATTTACATGCGGCTTTGCATCAATAAATACACACAATTATCTTTGCTTCACAAATTTGTATTCATTCAATTTTAATTGAATTATCTTATTAAGTTGAGTACATTCAACTTCCTAAAAAGGTTGTGGTTAGGGTTTGGGACCCACCACGTAAAACCACAATTCCAATGAATGAATGAATTTACATCAGGCCGTAACCCGATAACGGGTTGTTATGGTCAGTTAAGAAGAAGAAGTAAACGGCAGAAGGAGGCGTGACAGACTATAAGTTTCGTGGGCAAAAAGTCTTACCATTGACTCAGGTAGTACAATATCCGTCTGTCCGTCCTACCGTAAGAACGTTGGGATCTCAGACACCATAAGAGTTAGAGGCACAAAAATTTGACCAAAAGATGCGCATTTGTGTCAAGCAGATGAAGTTTATCGAATCAAGTCGATATATAACCCCTTCCCACGTGAGAGATTTTCGCGGTTTACACCCACACCATAGAAGTTGTCCAATTGGCACAGTTACGCACTGTTACTGTGCATTTGCTTTGTAAAATTGCTTAAAATCGGATAGAAACTTTAAAAGATATAGGTAATAATGTGGCAATTTTAGGCCGCTCTTTCTAAAAACTGCAACAAAATTGCACTTTTACAGCAATGTTGAGGTTAACATGTTGGAGCCACCAAATTTGATAACAAGACTCATGTTGAGCTTATAAACGAAACAATGTTGACCTTTTGCCGAACCAACCCTCCGCTCCAAACAGTACAGTTACCCTGATTACGCATATACCCCCCATCATATCTATGCAAAAATGGGTACAGGGTATCCCAGAGTCGGGGAAATCACTTTAAAATTTGGTAAAGCAGCGTCACTTGAACTTATTTTAACAAACGAAATATAAATGACACGCGATTTTCGTATAATGCGTGCTCTCGTTCCGACTCTTTTTATTCCCTTCTCACTTCACTGTTTGAGCAATATAGAGATCGTGCATGTGTTCGGGTCGCGACTGCAATTAAGAGTACATGCCATTTATTCCGCAATACATTATTGTTATTACCTACTGAGAAATCACCTACATTTATTTCATACTTATTTGATGCATTCTTTCGTACTCAAAAATGCATTAGATGCTTTTAAGCATGAAAATTCAGTACGAAAAATGTCATAATTTGGGAATCAAGTTCCAAAAGGTTCAACTGGGTGCTATGACTTTACTGAGTTGTGTTTATCTTTCATATATGAGACGTGACAGTCACCAATACATTTACATAGCGACAAAGCAGAAAACCAATGTGCCAGCAAAAACCAAACGCTTAATGGACCCTTTAGGCGTTTGTTAACATGTGTGTGTGTGTGTGTGAGTGTGTGTGTGTGAGTGTGTGTGTGTGTGTGTGTGTGAGTGCGTAGGTGTTTGCGGTGGTTTGAGTGCGATTGTGTGTGTGTGTGTGTGTGTGTGCGACTGGCATGATTAATGCTTTTGTTTACATTCGCCATTTGTTTTTCTCAGTGTTTTCCGTCTCCGTCTTCGTATCGCCATTGCTCTGCCTATAAATTGTTGTAGTTTCCGGTGCTGCCACTCTTGGTTGTTGGCGTGTTAACCGGCAAGCCAAATGATATGTTTAACGAAAAAGTTTAACGCAAATTAAGTCAAACTGGCAGCGCTTAACGGCGTGCGACTTAGATAAATATACCTACGTACGTGTAAGTCTATTTGTCTCTCTTTTTTGTCGAGCCGTGTATGTCAGCTGTGAGAATTTGTGGTTGCTTGTGAGCATGTATCTGAAGACCACACACAGGACAAGTTGCTATGTGACAAGAGCGGGGGGTTTGAGATATGTTCACCAGTTTCTGTCACCTTTAAATTTTCTAATCAAATTGAGTCGCCTGCCAGCGATACTAATATACTTATATAATAATCTTCACAGAGGCAATAATAATATAACTCGCACAAACTCACACGAGCATTTGTAAAAGCAAATTAAGTATTGCTCTAGTAACGGGAGCAAAAAATGTTTGCCATGTTGAAACGCATAGCATACATACTGACGCCGCACAGGGACAGCAAAGTGACATCGAAAATATATACAAAAATGTGTTGCAGAAAGTCGGGACGGTGCCCGACTGTGGAATACCCTGTAAACATGTTCTTTCCATGAAAATCGATTTTATGTGCAAATTTTTTAATCAAAGCGTTAAGGGGCATTGGCGTTTTTAAGATAATTGGACTGCGGGTTGATTCGCCAAATTGTCAACATTGTTTCGTTTACAAGCTTAACATGAGTCTTCGTACCAAATTTGGTGGTTTTAACAGAACATTGCTATAAAAGTGAAATTTATATATCTTTTAAAGTTTACATCCGATTTTATAATAATTTTTACACAACATATAACAGTGTGCGTGACTGTGCCAAGTTTCAATCGAATAGCTTTTATGGTGTGGGTGTAAGCCGCGAAAGTTTCTCTCGGGGGAAGGGGCTGAGATATCGACATGAATCGACAAAATGCGCATCCTATGGTTAAAATTTGTGTGATCTAACCCCTATAGTCTCTGAGAAATAGATTACAACACGGACGGAAGGACAGGCGGACATGGCTATATCGACTCGGCTATTGCTCCAGATAATTTTTGTCCATGGGACATATGGCCTGCCACGCTTCCTTCTGTCTGTTACATACATTGCAGAAATCATTAATACCCTTTACACTTTGTGTACAATAATAATAATTTACACACCATTACATTAACTTGTAAATTTGTAATAAGTTCTGTCCATATGTTGTGGTTTGTTACAAAGGACTTAAAGGATTTTATTTATATTTGTGGCAAATATTTTTGAATCCATTTATTAAGGTGTATGGTGAGCGATATGATATATCTGACTCCATACAAATATGCCATTCGAATTTGAAGGCATTCACCATCACCAATCATTAAAATAATATCAAATCTTTAAAAGGCATTGACAAGTAAGAACTACTTTGAAACCCTTCTGCAGTTAAGTTAGAGTCACATATATATGATATGTAGACTGATGAGTACCTTATAAACAAAATAATCTTTCTTGTTCTTAGACCACATAAAATAATAGCAGACATTCAATACCATCGATATGGGATTTCTTCTCGGTCGAAGATTTTGCAAAGTCATTAGAGAAGCGCGTTACCGTAAAACTTTACAACATGGAGAAACTTCGTTGGGGTGTTTTGCCTGTTTCATCCAGCTGGTATTTTAGTCTCCGGTAAGTCGAACATTATTCAGAAGGCAGTAAGGCTCTGCCTGAGCGGAAAGTTGTCCTCCACCAACGGGAGTCTCGGTTGCTTGAACTTGCTCTTTACTAATCAATATTTTTGACACCAGCCTTTATAACTCTCTAGACCGGCATAGAGATTTTTCATGTCATCTGATAGGAAGAATTCTGTCTCTAATACAAGCGGATATACACGGCTCAGTATCGGAAAAACTGGAGTCCCACGTAATGTGTTCACTGTTCCAACACGTTGACTTTCGACGATCTGTGCTTTTATGCCTGGCATGCACAGTAATTTGCTTCCCAACCGCTGTACATTTCCATCGCAAGAAATTCAAAATATTTTGATTTTACATCAATTACCAAAACTTGAAGTTCTCATAACAACAACAATTCTTTCTTTACTAATAATCAATATATCATTCACAACCACAAAGAGTTTTTACAGAAGCATTTAATAGTGATCCACCCACTGGTTCAATCCCAAATGCTGAGGAAATCGAACAAGAGTCTGTAGAAGAACCTTCCTACACATTTAGAGAATCCTATTGGTAATTTCAATTTTTTAGAATGAATTCTTCTTCGTTACCGAATTTTTCGTTTACTATGAAAACTGGCCACAAATTGAAATTCTTATTAGGTAAAGGATCAAATAAAAATTATGTTGCCAAACGTTTAATTGCAAAACCAAATCCGCTAACTTGACAGGAGAATATGATCTAGTCACATATCGTTTGGTCAAAATATTCAATTCAGATATAGGAAAACAAAAGTTTTACATATTACCGGATTCAGAAGTGTCGATGGAATTATCGGTAATAACACCCTGAAATTTTTAAATGCAGTAATCGATGGAGACCTCACCGTGTGGTGAGCGGGTTAGAGAATACCACCTCAGCAGATCAAAGCTTGTCGTATGAGGCGACTAACAATGACAAGGGGTTCTTTCGAGACCAGTAGAGCCACCGCAGGCCTTAAAAGGGTTGTACGTAGGGTTTGGGAGCCACCACGTAAAACCACAATTCCAATGAAAGAATGTATTTACATCAGGCCGTAACCCGATGACGGGTTGTTATGGTCAGTTAAGAAGAAGAATAAATGTTTGTGGAGGCCACAAAAGAAACATTTTTCTTACCTTCAAAAATTTGTCTTTTATGTTTTGTGTATTCTTTTTTTACACTTTTGCTGTTTACTGTTAATTACCCAATCACTTTAATTTTGTTTAATATTTTGCGCAGCTCTAAAATGTCTGCTATGCAAGCTGCCGAAGTTCCGCCAAATCAAATCATTTTTCTCAACGTAAAGTTTGACATTAGTTGTGATTGGTTCTGGTGCTAGTTGATGTTCTTGCTGGTAACGTTGAGTGTGAGACTTTTAAGCCATTCCATAAAACTGTCGAAATGAACGAACTTTCTTGAGAAAGCGGAGAAAACTTTTGTGTGCTCAAGTTTTGGCAATATTTTTATTATTTTTTTTACGACTTGTATGTCAGCCAATGCTAGAAGGTTTTCCGAGGGGATGGTTGGGAAAAATCGTTCTAGTTTAAATTTAATCGAAGGCTTATCAAAGCACTCAGCATTCAGCACTTGAACCTTTGACCAGTTCATGGAACTGCCAACACGTTTTGATGTTCGCACTGACAAGTTGACTGCACTGCCCTATTAATTTTCAATTTAAATTTAACATTTGTATGCCAAGGAGCGGGAAGTGACAATGCCAACAACGGCAACAGTAACAACAACATAAACAACAGCAGGTCATAAATTGGCATAGTTGTAAGTAGATGGGAGAGCGCCTTCTAGCATGCTCCTATCATGCTGGCCCTGTAGGGGGCACCACCCCCTGTCAGCTAGCGTTGTCACTGTGCCGATATCGAAATTGCTTAACAGCGTTGCCCGTTTCGTACGAAAGTTAAATATGTAAAGTGTTTTTTTAGTCCGCATACTGTAAGTTAGTACAGACAGAAAATTACCTACTATAAATACAATAACATACTCCACTAAATTTATGTGTAGGCAAATTTGTTGATGAGAGATAAAAGATGGAATTGGTTGGCTTCACCTTTTTCATAAGCAGAGGTTGTTGGAAGCTGTGGGTGAGATAGCTATAATTTTAATATTATGGCTTTAACATTTGGAATCGATTTGATGACAATTACTTCGCATATAGGTACTTCGAAGAGGGATTGGGCTCGATGTAACAGAAGTAATTCAGCACCTGTTGCAAAAAGTTTCTACGTCTTTTGGTCTTCGAAGAACCAACGCCCCGATCTCTATGTTCTTTATGGGTTATTTTTCGAAGCCAGTTACCAGTTCTCATAGAGCAGATTTTATATACTATATATGTGACCATTCGTTGGTACTTATACCCTGTACACAAAGTGTCAAAGGGTATTATAGATTTGTGCAATGTATCTAACAGGCAGAAGGAGGCGTGGCCATGATCAGGATCAGGATCATCTTCCTGGAAAAGAGCAAGTTTATCGATTCATGTCGATATCTCACCGCCTTGCCCCGTGACAGATTTTCGCGTCTTACACCCAAACTATAAAAGCTATCCGATTGGCATGATCATTGTTAATATGTATATGTTGTGTAAGACTTATAAAAGCCGGATAGAAACTTTGAAAGATAAAAGAATTAATGTGGCAATTTAAAGACCCTCCTTCTATAAAATGCAACAAAATTTCACGTTTAGAGCCACCAAATTTGGAACGAAGACTCACGTTAAGCTTATAAACGAAACAATGTTGTCATTTTGCCGAATCAATCCCCCACCGCTTAAGTCTATACCTTAGTTACGCCCATACCCCTTAACGCTTTTATACAGAAACTTACACATTAATTTATGTTTTCATGAGAAAAATGGGTACAGGGTATCCCACTAAATTTTTTTTCACTTACCGACACACAAGGTTAGATTACTTCGTAGACTTCGGATCACAATAAAATTAGCTTAACTCTATTTACATTTGTAAAGCCACATCTTTTCTCTTTCTAAAACATTCAAAACTACGAAAATCGGTAGGAAAATACCAAAGAAATAAATGGAATTCATAGAAAATCGTTATTTGTCAGTTTAATTAGCTTAATACAATAGACTAGTTTTTAGAACGTGCTAAGTTTTAGAACGAATATTGCCCTAAAATATAAAAAAAAAACAGAGCCAATAAGTGTCCTTAAACTTAATTTATTGTAATCTTGAATATTCTGAATATCGGGATTGCACTGAGTACGAACATCGAGCTCAAATCAATCCCTGCGTTCTAGAAAGAAGCTATTTTTTACTCAAATCGATTCCACTTCTATACTTAAAGCCAGCTCACGCATACTTGAAATGCCGAAGAATGTAGGATTAATTCGAATTGTACATGATTTCAGAAAAAGAAAAATCTCTGACTTTTGCAACCGCATCGGAATGATTCAAGTACAAATGGACTTTATACTATACCATATACTTTGTCTTGCTCTCATTAACAACCAAACCCATCCTTGGCGACTCTCTTTCAATAGCCACAACTGCTCGTTTTCTAAGACCAATGATATCGATAACATATAATCTGCGTATGCAAGCAACCAATGTATACTTAACAAGGTAACGTCGTCGATGCGACGTGGGCAGCGCAGTTTCTTAGTTTCTCATTCTCTTGAAAATTTCAATGAGGGAGGTTGTGTGTGTATATGTGTATGCATTGCTTTATATGTGTGTATATGTATGCTTAAAAATAAAAAAACAAAAGCAAAAACTAATGGGCAACAAGAAATTAATAAAAATTATTTTATAAACATAAAAATCGCATCTATTGTTTTTTATTTAATTTTAACAAATAAATTGATACAACCGTATGTACATAGGCAGTAAAAAAACAAACATATTTCTAAATGTGAACTAACTTGACAGTGTGTATGTACATATAGTATGTATGTACTATCTTTCGCTATTTCAGACTCTCACAAATTTTAAGAATCTTCGCTCAACGACGACTTTACCTTGTTAAGTATACATTGCAAGCAACTGGACACTCTTATAAAACCTAGTACCGTTCCGATATAGATATGGTGGGTGTCTATTCGGTATTCGTGGGTCTTTTCCATGATTTGGCGTAGTGAGATTATCTGGTCTTTTGTGGACTTACAGGCCTAAAACCACACTGATTACGTCCGATCAGTTCTTTCGCAAACGGCTTTAGCCTTTCACACAGTACGCTTGATAGGGCCTTATAATAGAAACAAGGCTGAGCGCACACCATGGGGTCACACTTCTTGAGAACAGGGCAGAGGATTCCAAAGTCCCAATCGTCGGGCATGCTCTCATCTAGCCATATTCTGCAAATGAGCTGGTGCATGTACCTTGCCAACTCATTGCCTCCAGTTTCGCTGTGCGCTAAATCGCAAGTTCTTCTCTATGCTTAGCCGCATGCAAACCATGCTTTAAATCGCACCAGTAGAGATTAAAAAATTTGATGCACACTGTCTGGACGGTGCTTGACAGTGGAATACCCTGTACACTTTTTCTTCATAAACACTAAATACGGTAAAAAGGGAACGAAAATTTCCACTTTTATATCTCTTTGCATAAGATTGAAATGCCTGTAATCATTTTCCAATTGGGAAGTCCCAATTGACGAGTTTTCCTATTGTGAAGTTGGCTATTATGGTGGCAAAAATTTATACTCGTAACTGCAGTATTCTTGGGCCAATGTCGTTAAATTTTGTAAAACAGATCAAAAATACATTCATAGATGTCTCTGACAATTTTCAAATCAATATATGAGGGGCGTGTCAGTAATCAAGGTAATCGTTTGCTGGGGAAGGGGGGTTCTATTGAAAAAAAGTGTATGCAGAACGATTAGGGTCACAGGAGTCTTCACACCAAATTTTGTAACTCTGGCTCACATGTATCCATATCTACTTGTAGTGGAATTTCGGTACAGTTTATAGGCAAGGGGTGAAATTAGCATATTTTTGACTATAACTTTTGATGTATTTATCCGATTTCGATAATTTTTAAAATATAGATGCACATAAACACGCACACCTCTGTTGAGTTTTGAGATGATAGATTGAACGTAGTGGCTGAAAGCCGAAAAAATATGTCACAAACTTAATCTTATATCTTGCCCTTTCCCCTGTGACATATTTTTGCGGTTTACAGCCACTACGTTTAATCTATCAAACTCGAAAGAGGTGTGCGTCGTGTTTATGTGCATCTATGTTTTAAAAATGATCAAATTTGGATAATTATATCAAAAGTTATAGTCAAAAATATGCTATTTTCACCCCCCTTGCCAACTGTAAACTGTACCAAAATTCCACTACGTGTAGATATGGATACATGCAAGCTAGAGTTACAAAATTTGGTGTGGAGACTTGTGTGACCCTAATCGTTAAAACGGTATCCACCTTTTTTAAATAGAACCCTGCTACCCCCGCGATCGGTTTTAATTAATAACTGTCACACCCCCCATATATTGATTTGAAAAATGTCGGAAACATTTATAAATCTATTTTTGATCTATTTTACAAAATTCAACTACATTGACCCAAGAAAACTGGAGTTATGGGCATAAAAGTAAATTTTGCCCCCACTTCCCAATAAGAAAACTTGTTAATTGGAAATTGCCAATAGGAAAATGCTTACAGTCATAACGAACTTGTAAAAAGCGATACAAAAGAAAATACTTTCGTTCCCATTTTACCGTATGCAGGATTTAGTGCTTATTGGGAAAAAAGGGTACAGGGTATCCCACTGTCGGGCACCGTCCCGACTGTCTGCATAAAATTTTTTTTTTTTTCTTCTTTGACCAATTTGTGTTATGATTTGCGATTCAATCAACACGGAATTTTGTCTATTGGTCAAACCATTGGTTTTAGTAATTTCCACGGATGAAAAAATCTTTCAACATTCAGTAACATGTAAACTTATTAAATAACACTAATGACTTACTTTTTCGAAGGAATATAAATAAATGCGTAAAGCGGCTGTAAATCGAGTAATGTTCAAAATATGCAGAAAAATCTTAAAATATTTGCCTTCGTTGGCTTAAAAGTAGAGAAGGATGTTTCAACACAAAGGAGTTTGTGTGTATTTAATTAAAAAAAAAAAAATTTCAAATGGATGCAGAGTATCCCACTGTCGGGCATCAGCATATAATGTTTTATCGCCGTATATGTGTGTATATATTAAGCGCAACAGTTTGCAGCCATAAGTCAAGATCTTGGGTAAATAATGCCTGAGTCACACTTTCGCAGGCTCCCTTAGTGAATCACCCACACACATTCATCTAAGGTTGAATCATAAGATACTATGTATTGCAACTGCTGCAAGTAGTGTATGAGCAGGACTTTATGGCACTGTTAATGCGAGACCACGGCCGTAACTTGTAATAAGCGGTGACCCTGCCCCAACATGCTCGTGCATATACGAACACACAGATACACTGCACTCAAAATCAACATCAAGCAGCGTACACATTATTATGCTTTTTGTGTGAGTGTGTGTGTATTTTTTTTTGTATAACTGTAGCGGAAAATGCACTCAAAATGAAAATGAAATGTCAACTTACCACATGGTGCTGTTGTTGCAGTTGCAAGGACCAAATTCGAAAGTGAGCGCAACTTCTGTGGCGTAGACGTCGACTGCGACGTGGACAGCGGTTTTCACTCGTTGGCGGCTAGCAGCGATTTATGGTTTTTCCGCTTTTCTCTTTGTTGTTGTTGTGGTTGTACATTCAAAGATACCTTTATAGCTCTAGGTTTTTCAGTTTATATATTTTCTATATTTATTTTAGTTTTTTTTTTTTTTTTTTGGCGAAAATGCTTTTTGGCAGTTGTGGCTGTTACTTGCAAAAGTTCAATTGGCAGTTGATTTTTGATGGCAGTATCGGTGGGCGTAGCACTTTGTATAATACGATGATATTTTCGTTCTTAATATTTGAGTTGCGCCTGGCAGTTGGCAGTTAAGAGCTGTTTTTCCTAATTGCAGCGATCGATAGTTTTTGAAATTGCAGTTGTTAAAAAACCGTAGCAGTTGCGGCAGTCGTGGCTGTAGTTGTAGTTCTTAGTCTCATTGCTGCAGTACCAGTTGAGATTAAATCCAGCATTTTGGAGCTTCGGGCTCCGATCTATCTTTAAAAGTTGCCATAAAGTGCAGAAAAACGCAAGTACACACTATCAAAAATGAAAAAATCATTAAGCAGAGACACACGGACACATACATGCTTAATGTGTTGTGGAAATATAAAAACTACTACAGACAAAAAAAAACAAAAAAAAAAACAAAGAAATGTAGCTGACTTTTTTCGACTTGTTCCAGAAATCTAGTGCCTCACACCCAGAAACATATAAACAAAACACTCAAAATCAAGCACAAACTCTGCACTGCACTGCAAATAAGAAGCCACATTTTAACTGTACTCTTATAGCTCAGTTTTTTTTGTTTTTTTTTTTTTAATTTCCACACTTTTTATATAGTATATGAACGTGTTTTTCCACTTAAAAAAAATTTAATTAAAAAAAAACACTAGATGAAAAAAAAAACAATATTTGAAAAAACTTGAAACTTCGCTTGGTTTGCTTTGTATTTCGGTCTTGTTGATATTCGCGTTCTCGTCGTTATCGGGATGCTGTTGGTGCTGCCGCTGCTGCCGCAGCACGTCCATGCGGTTGAAGTGTTCGCTTGCAACTGCTTTCCTTACGGCTTCTTATCAATTTTCTTTCACGTTGAATTTGTGTTGAACGTGCTTAGCTTTCAACTACAGTGCGGGAAATTTATATGAATACGAATTTCCCTCTGTTAGGAACCACAGTTGTTTGGGCTAGGCGCCTGCGCTGCGTCGAACAGCTGACTGCTGTTTATGTTTGCTGGTTGAATAACACCTTAGTCAACTTTTCCGCCTGGAGCTGAGCTCAATGCTGCTGTGACTTGACGCTTCGAGTGCTGTTGGCCAATTACTCAAGTTGTGCCATCTGCATGGCCTTTTATGCAGTTTGCACTCGGCGTCAGTTCGAAGCAAGAACGGAGTTTATGCAGATTTCCGAACATATTTGCCACTCGAACCATTCAGATGCATCCAAAACTCTAGGGAGCATGAGTGACTGCATTGGGATGTGTATGTTTCAATGTGACCGTAAGTGTTATGTGCAGCCTGTTGGCATATTCTAAGCCGTCATTGGCCAAACATATTTACTAGCGAGTACCTCACAAAGTCGAAACAAATACCACATACTCAAAAAAATATGCACACATAAGGCCCATGTGCGTGGTAGTAGTTCAGCCGACAAGTACATAGCTGCAAACTTTGCAGGAAATGGCTAATAGACCTGGACAAAAAGTTGCGAATAATTGCACGGACAAATAAATAAAATTAGTATCGCACATTTATATTGAAAGGTGTTGTGACTTTTTGAAATATTTGCTGAACGCGGCATCAAAACTCCGAAAAAAATTAAAAAAAAAAAAATTCAAATGCTCTACTTGCACGATGCAATATTTGCGAGTAACAAATAAAAATTTCGTAATTATTAACTTGAACGTCTTACTGACATTAACAAAGTCACAGTGGTGTTAAAACGAGGATGCCCCTCACGGGAGAGTCTCCTCTTTTCTTGTGCGTGGACCAGCTTCTGCGAAGATTCAATTCAAAAAATTATTATGCTAATGATGTGTGCGTGTTGGTTTCGGTAGATCCCTCCATACAGTTTGCACCAGTTTGCTAGATGTACTGCATGGGATTGACTCCTGATACAATAGACAAACACTCAACGTAAATCCGAGTAACACTACCGTTGTTCTTTTTACTCGGAAATGTAGTATGGATGGATTGATTCTTCCAATGCTCAAATTTGCGACTCCGGCACTGTCCAGTGATGTAAATTATCTTGGGTTAACCCTTGACTCTACATGGTACAAAACTACAGTGTTCTTAAAAGTTGCAGTTCAATTGCGCTAAACTTTATATATTCGTATAGCGAGAGAGAGAGATTACTTTGTTCATAACCTTGTGCTAACAGGAACAAAATTTATATCACTAGTTTCATCAATTATAAGAAAATAAGTAGAACAAACACGTCGAACCATGTAATTTATTTACTTTATTTACTCAATAGCTATTATGATTAATGAATTAAAAAATTTATGCATTGTAATTTGCAGTAGGGATCCAACTGCGTGGTTACCACTAGAAATAATAATAATCATTTTTGCCTCTATCTATTAAATTTTTCTTCATCTCATCATATAAACATATTTTGCTTGGTTTTTGGTTCAACCGTTCTAAAAAAGCACTTACATAAGTAGCAATAAAATAATAGTTAGTGTTCAAATATTTTGTTTTCATAGAATCACTTATTTTATAATCTAAGATCCAATTTTCATAGAATCACTTATTTTAAAATCCAGCGGCTCCACTGGTAGGTACATGTCGGGCGTATGGATGAAGTAGCTACTGCGTGAAAGGTCTTCAATACGCTTGTTGAAGCGAGGCGAAGTAGTCGCAAACTAGTGAGCACACTAGTTACCTTTGGTATCACCAATTGGAGAAGGCACGCGAGAAGCAGAGACGCGGATGATTGCTTTACATCAGGCCATAACTCGGTAACGTGTTGTTATGGCCAGTTAAGAAGAAGATGTTTGCTGCTTATTCTCTTATATTTATTCAATATTTATTATGTATCTTCTAATAATAACACTATGCAATAAATTTGATAATGAATTCATTTGGAATAAAAAAAAAATAATTAGAATTTTCAATTTTCGAAAAAATATTTTGAGTTTGGGTCCTGTAACATGCAATAGAATCAAGTTAGACCAAAACCGTCTGGACGACATTGGTTTGATATTGAATTATCTTCAATTCGAGTCACAATCATCTCGATCGGTAATAAGGTTTCCAAGATATATGGGATTTACATTTTTTGCATATTTATTTGGATGCATGTCTTCTAGCTCAAGTTAACAGGCTAGCCAGGCCTTATAAAAGTTGCCAAGAATATATTGCGGAATCCTAAATATCTGGCAGCGCCGTGGATAGCTTGGGCTCATGAGTCTGAGCTCTGTACCATGAGCATGAGCCGAAGAGGAAGAGCTAAAAGACATTAAGAGGAACCCTGCTTTTTGTAGACATGTTAATATAGTTAATAAAGTTGGAGCCTAAAAATTTGCTACGTAGATTTATGTTGAATTTATATACAAAAAAAGGTGACGTGAATTTCTGTCACGGGGGAACCAACATGAATCGACATGCTCTAAATATTATAGTCTCTGAAACAGTGTACACGGAAAATCGAAGGGCGGACAAATAGACGTTAATCCATATCTGACTTAAAGTTGATGAAGGCTCTAACTTTTTTGTCATACACTCGACTAAGACCGAAGTTTTTCGCTCACAGCCGGCTTTTTCCAGTATCTGACATAAAGAGACCAGTTTCATAAAAAGTTGCCCTATTATTATTTAATAGCTTATCAAATTTAGTAAGCACGTTAGTACAAACATAATCTCGAATGTGAACATTGGTCGGAAAAACGTTAATAAAAGACTATTCAAGAGCCTAGTCTTATTCAGGGGTGTGCCTGAAATCTCTAGACGGTTTGACTACATTTTCATTTAAATTCACTTTCTTGTTAAATATGCCATGCACTCCAAGATATTTCTGGCATATTAACGAATGGCTTCTTAGCTGAAAATAGGCATAAATTGGTATCTGGCATACTGGGCTCAAATTTGATTGAAAGAGATTACAGTCACATTCCTGATTACCTGAAAAATTGTTATGTAAGTATTCCATTATTGGCTTAAATGTGTCAGATTTCGCTATTGTCTATGCATTCAGCACTATTCAAAAAAATTATGGTAGGCATTTTTATGGGCCACATCGACATTGAAAGCCGCTTGCGCCTTACAACTGTGTCTGGCCTAGTGAACGACAGCCACAGCCAGAAGGATGAATGGGTGGCAGCGAATGTACCCTTTTAGCCACGTTGGCAACTTCCTGGCATTGGTTGTGCATTCGTTAGCGCAGCTTGTGAGCTCTGAGCTGAGCCCATTGACGAATAACTACAGCAACTTGGGCCTAAGCTAAGACTTACTTGGATAGCCATGATAACGGCAGTGAAACGGCAACGACAACGTCAGCGACAATAACAATGGGAACGACAGCGCCACGATGATGACGTTGACAATGACGAGGTTGTTGGTAAGGCTTCTGTAGTTGGGGATGCTCTTTGAGTTTGGATTTGGATTTGGCTGAGGGCTGACGCCAGCGTCGAATTCACTTGAGAACTATTTCAATAAGCGTTATGCACGAGCATTGTCCTTCACCCTGTTTTATTATCGTTCTCGTTGCATTCGATGCGCTTTCCCTTTCTTTTTCCATTGTTGTCGTTCTTTTCTGTATGTTATTGTATGTGGGGAAGTAACCTAACGGCAGTTTGTGTGCACTTTTCAATCTTAAATTTGTGCATTTTTTGTAATTTTTAAATTCGACCGCCTGTGTGTTCCTGGGTGTGCGTGAAAGAGAGTGCTGATTCTCACAGGGGTCCACTTTCGACCGCTTTAATTGATGTGCTTCCGCCGTACCTGTCCATACTATGGAAAACGCGTGATTATCGCCACCTTGACATATCTACATGTTATGATACCTTCTTGTCAGCGTCTGCACCTCTGTCTTTCCCTATTATTGTCTATTCACATATCAAACAAGATGGCAACCATTTCATGTTACCATATAAAATTATTCTTTATTTATGCTTTTTAAGAGGTTTTACTAGTATTGCCAAGAAGCTTAACCCTCTAGCAGGCACGACCGCCTATAGGCGGGGCTATGCAAAATCGGTATAAAACTTTTACTACTTAAAATTTTTTATCAATTATTCGATCCTCCTTTTCGTGAAATGTTTGGTTTATATATAGATTTTGCAGTTGTAAGTTGCAGCAGTGAACAGTTATAATAGTTTTCATTACTCGAATTACACATTCGAATTACTCAAAAATTGTATTCCAGTGTTTCGATTTGAAAGAGAAAATTTTAGGTAATTAGATATATTTTTGTTGAATAGCATCTGTACAACAAAAAAAAACTACACTGATAGAAAAACGGCTTGCGTATGGTAATTTTATTCTAGAATTTCTACCATTTTGTACATAAAAAATTAAGCACCATTCGTCCATTAAGTATGAATCAATCTTGATTCTAAAATCAAATCTAGGTAAAACTTGAAATAAGTCATATATGTACTTAATTTAAAATCAAGTACATCATTTCGTATAGTAAGTATGAACGATCTTAATGTTTAGTTCCAAATACTTGAAATAAGTAAAATGTAGTTGCAGTTGAGAAAACTATTGAGAGAGTGAGAGAGCTTAACCGCTAATCTACCAAATCAAATCCGAATCATGGTCAGTAAGGTTTCAATCAAACACAAAATCTGAATTTTTGTTAAAAAAAAAAAAAAAACCAGGAACCAGTATTCTGTGCTTGATTTCAGTAAAATCGTACTAACGTCACCACATGTGCAAATGGTTTAAGTCACGGATTGCTTTATTTTTTTTCTTAGTGTAGTGCCGAGCCAATTCATTCTTCTATCAGCCGATTACTCCCCTTTACCAGAACTCGACGAAAAATTGGAATTGGCTTTGTCTTACGCCGGTGGGCTCATTGGGACCGTAATAGAGATAATTCAAAAATCACACGAATTCAAAAAAAATTGGTGGCGAAAGAAGTATTGGAACTATACCGCAATGAAATTATTTTCCAAGGGGCAAGACCTATTTCAAAATTTCATGTACTTTCTTTTGCGGAGGATTTGTTTGATTAAATAGCCAACGAGACGAGCATACAAGATATGACCTTCCACGAGATATCGCAAGCTTTTTTAAAGTAACGCCCACCGAGATAAAGGAATATATTGGCATGTTCCTGTATGTGCCCGTCATTTGATAACAAAATACCTAAAACTATTGGTCGAAATATGCAGTTGAAGAAGTTAAAACCACGATGACATAGAACCATTTTTTGAAATTCGAAAAACCTTTTCAACTATATTTCTTTGATGAATTTAAAAGTCACTACTGTATTTTGATAACTTTTATATGTCACTGCCACTTATAATTTATTTGAGAATTTGAGGTGTTAATTCTTTTTGGCACAATTCGTGTACATCTAATTGCGAATTATAAGTTGTCTAACGACAAAGAGGCTAACAAAAATGATAAAGGTTATTTGGAAGAGTTTGTAGGATCTGCTTCGGGCATTGAAATATTAACCGTATTGTGGAAAGATACTACTTACGAAAGTGCAAAGCCATTAAGATCCGCTATAATTGACTTTTCACCAAACAAAACAACCAAGTATGACAGAAAAAACGAACAATATAGTGAAATTTATTGCACAAATGTTATAAAAGAATACAACTACCACATGGCAGGAGTTGATCTAATGGACGGTTTATTATGGGAGCACCAGGAAACCAAGAAATGGACGTTGCCTTTTTTATCTCATACCTGTTTCATCGGTGAATTCATCCAAAGGATCATCATAACGTTACTCATTTCAAGCTACCTGATTTTCGTGCTGAAGTCGCTGATGTGCTTTGTAACACCAGAGTTAAATGCAAAAGCCTACTTGGACGACCCATTACTGCATTCCCAAGTACGCAAAGGAGCGTCCATCTGTTGATATTCGTTACGATAATATCGGTCAGGTATATAACCTGATTTTGTGGATCAGCATGCAAGAAGAGGATGCATAACAAAATGCTTCCAGCTTTTCCACACACATCAATAAGAATAGGTATAAATAGCCACCAAAGTGTTGTAAAGGAATTATACAATTCAAAAGATACAAAATCATTCTCATATACCTTTTTTAATAATCGTTTCACATCGAATTTAGTTAGTATTTTTTCATCGCAATCAAAAATTGGCCGCTTAGAGAGTTAAAACGCAAGGAATACAAAATACTCAAAAGCAAATGGCTAGCATTCTCTCGATAAAAGAAATGGTTATGTTAAGCTAGTGAGCTTTGTCGGTGGCTATTTGAAAAATGGAAGTTAAAGCAAAAAATGGGTTTATTAATGTTCTAATATCGTTCAAATTTATATATAAAGCATTTTTTGTATTTAACTGTGCCATTGCACGCAAGAAGCCATTTTCATCGTTCCAAGTGAAAACTGACTAGAATTTTCACTTGGCTAGGCCATTGCCATGTAAAATATGTGAGTTCGCAGCATTGACTGTGTATGAAAATTCGCATAATTTGTGGCGCAAAAGGGACTGATTTAGCGCGTGTCCCGGAATAGTTCGTGGTACTGGAGGACTTTTACAATTAAACCGCAACACAAATTGTGGCGTTTAACACAAACATTACACAGCTTTTGTATTTTGTTTTATGAAAAGTGTTCAGACATTCTACCAAAATGGTTCCATAACTAACCTCAGACATTGTAGTTTGAAGTATATATTTTCGCAATGCTGTGCTTTTGTCTTAAACTCTTGGTAAAACACTCTTTCCCAAACAAAGCCTTCCAAGCCTAAGGGTATGCAATATTCTGTGCCCCAAAGTTAACCTCAACTTTTCATGTTTTTGCTTTTGTTGTTGTTGTTTGCAGTAGTCCCCCAAACCCCCCGTCACAACCATACGTAACAGCCTCATTTTTTGGTAAGTAGGTCAGTAGTAATATTTGTAGCACGTTTTGTTGCTGCCGTTGCCTTTTGGTTCTTATTGTCACCGACGTTGTTGCCATTATTGCTGTTGTTGTTTCTGGTGGTGCCTTTGCCGCTTGAGTTACGCCGGAACGTTGAGCGCCCACTTTAGTTGCCGTAAAATGCCTTGACGCAGCTTGTTTTACGTTCTAAGAGGGTGCAGATTAGCCTGCCTGCCCGCCTGAGATTGTCTGTCTCTGAACGTAGCCAAGCCTTTAAGCATCTCAGTATACTCCCATCCCATAGCTCCATAGAACTGCGTTACCGTTTTTGAATCGAAATCAATAGTGGGCCTGCCAGCTGGCTTAGTATACAGTTTGCAGCAGTCACGGAAGCAGCTAGTAACGTCATCAGAATCATCTGAATCGTTTTATTTATGTTGAACAACATTGTCCGGGCGTTCACAGCTTGGTCGGAATTTTAAATGTCGCCACTCATTGTCATCATTATTGGTGGGGCTATCGCCCCCTTGACGTAGTTCTTTGTTGTACCTCATGATCCCCAACATTTTCTTGTTGTTGTTGCATTTTGCATTTTACATAATTTAAATGCTATTTTCTCTGCATTTAAGAAATTTCTGAGCATATTATTGGTATTTGCGTCTTTTGCAGCAACTTTGACACTATTCCACAGATTAAATTTCACTTTAATACGCCCACACAATCTGGTTGCCATTCACACACACACGCACACACCCGGGTTTTTTCTGCTGCAGATTAACTAATTAATCTATTTTCTTCTTATTAAAATCAATGCATCGTTGTGAATTTACTTACAAAGTTGCAAATCTGGATTCGATGTTCTATAACGAATCATATGAAAAATATCGTCAGAAATGTTGTCGTTGAAGCAAACAAGCCAAAAGTTGTTCTTCCCAGAAATATTTTGAATTGGCTGTGCCTTAAATAATTTTATGTATACCCTGTACACATAGTTTAGAGAAAGAGTTGTGGAGAACCATACGTTGCTTGTGAAGAATTATCAGGACGTACCGTCAATACAGCCATGTCCATTTAAATATCTTAGCTACATTGCTACCTTTCGGTATTAAACTTACGATCTGTCTGAAGAATGTTTTCAGGCTTACAACACTGAATGAGAAGCTAGCAACAATTCGTATCCAGGCTAAATATAAAAGAGCGTCCAGTCGGACAACTCAGCCTGCGCGAAACCTCCACGAACAACGGTCTAAGGCTGCTACGCGATTTGTGCGAGATTACTATCAAGAGATGAGGAAGACGAAGAGGCGTCTTTTTTGTGAGCGAGAAGAGCGCAATCGAGAGGCAATCAAGTTATGCAGCAGCAGGAATAAGGATAAGAGGTTATTTCAAAAAGGCAAGCGTCTAAATCAAGGATTTAATACCGAGGTGTCTGCTCGTAGAGATGCAAAGGAAAATCTCGTTGTGAATGCACAGAGTGTACTTAATGTGTCGGGCAATGCTGTTAGCTTTTCGACATACCAACTACAGATGATTCGAATGATGATGATGACCATCCCGTAGAGTTGTTAAATATTGGTATGCGCCAACTACAGTGGTATCAATCTTCTTTCGTTGAGGGATTAACTATATGTCGACTTGTCCGGTTTCGGTATCGCAGCAAAGTTGGTGCGACTTTACTTTCCAAAAAAAAGGCACTAAAAAATGCAAAATATTCATGCGCAAGATAAGCGCCATTAAATTCATAAGAAAATAAGTTGCATTTTTTGTTGTAGAACTTCGAGATGACTAGCACCTAAAAAGGAAATAAAGCACTCATCGAGGAATACATAAAATAAAGCAAAAAAGAAAAACTTTAACATTTTAATTTTGTTAAATTTAAAACATTCAAAGGTATCGAGGAATAAAAAAAATAAAAATTATAAAAACTTTAACATTTGAATTTTGTTTAACTTAAAACATTCAAAGGTATTATTGAGAACAGAATAAAGTTATATTTGATCGCAAGCACAAGTCAATAAACAAAATCAACAAAAAGTACATATCTCTTCCAATAAGGAGTAAAAACTGTTTGCAGCCTGGACACACGACACACTGCAATAACTGCAAAACATTATTATTATTGAACTTCTTCTTCTTCACTGGCCATAACAACCCGTTACAGGGTTATGGCCTGATGTATTTCTTTCATTGGGATTGGGGTTTTACATGGTGGGTTCCAAACCCTACGCAAAACCCTTTTAAGGCCTGGCCTCAGCTTTGACCTGCTGAGTTGGTATTCTCTAACCCGCTCACCACACGGGGTATTATTAAACTGCATTACAATATTTATGAAGCCAGTCGCCTCCCATCAAAAACGTTGACCAGACAAAAAAACAAATCACAAACAGCAACGCCCTAAGAATCGAGTAGTTACCGCTCAAAAGCCAAACCAGCACAAAACACACTTTTGAGAGCACCCATTAAAGTGCACCAACCCAAAGCACGCAATGGAGTAGTTTTTAACGACATAATTTATATCGATATGAATACTTCTCCATGTAAAGTTACTCACTTACACTCACAGCCACTAGACTTTCTTAAATTAAGAACTAACAGATTTGGCGGAGTAGCTCCTTATACAGAATTCGAAACGCTGGCAATAGAAAAACAATCAAACTATACAAAAAAATAATCCCATCGTACATTTCTCCAAACCAATCGTTCACAACTTCAAACCTCTATAACATGTTAACAAAAGACAATAGCTCAAGTATCGTCACAGGTTCACCACAGAAAAAAAAAAATTCATCGAACAATTCCGCATAGTAATCTTAAACAATAAGTTCACAATATATTGTTACACTGGCACCCTTCGGAAAATTGGAAAATTTTCTACGACCTGTATGGTAGTGTTCATTTCCCAATTTTAATTTGGCTTTGCAAAAAAAAAAATTATAATAACAATACCAGAAGACCTTTTTATACCCTGTACAGAAAGTGTAAAAGGGTATTATAGGTTTGTGCAATGTATGTAAAAGGCAGAAGGAGGCGTGGCAGACCAAATGCTTCATGGGCCAAAATGATGAGGCGCAATAGTCGAGTCCGCCTGTCCGTTTGACTGTCCTTCCGTATGAACGTCGAGATCTTGGACACCATAAGAGCTACAAGCATACAAATTATACCAACAAATGCGCATGGTGTCAAGCAGATGAAGTTTGTTGAATCATTTCCATATCTTACCTACTCCCCTCGTGAGAGACTTTCGCGGTTTACATCCACACCATAAAAGTTATCCAATTGAAACTTAGCACAGTTATGTACAGTGTTACTGTGCATGTGCTGTGTCGAAAAAATTTGATGCAGACTGCCTGGACGGTGCCCAACAGTGGGAAACCCTGTTCCTTTTTTTTCCATGAAAATCAAATTTCTGTGCAAATTTTTGTATCGTTGCCTTGAAGGGAACTGTCACGGGGGAAGGGTGAGATATCGACATAACTCGACAAACTTGATCTACTTATAAATTCAATTATTGTAGATTTCAGGCAACGAGTTTGCAGACCAGAGAGCTAAATGAGCATAACGGCCCCTAATTCACATAACTACAACAAATACATAAATAACAACATTAACATCGTACTTCGCAACACCTGGTATCAAAATATTAACACAAACAATGCTCATACATCTTCATATATCCACACAACACAAATGACGAAAATTTTTAATTTCCTGAATTTAAAGCTATAGACAAATTATAAGCTAAATAAAATTACACTCATGTATATAAATACCGGACTATTACATTAATTGCACACATTGACAAGCCTAAGCCACTAACTATTCCCATACTATTTGTAAATACGAACACCTTATAATCATATACCCAATACCAACTTTACCAAAAACTTAGCCGAAGGCTAATACCCTCAGGAGCCAGCGGGTATTTGGTGGAATCTTGATTTTTTTTTTAAAAGGGCAAGTAACTTCGTGAGAAGCAGCTTGCAGAAATGATATGAGCTGCTGTATTCAAATGGAAACAAATTCAAAAATTTGTATTGTATAAGTAATGCTTTGCTCTAGGAGTTAAGTTACTACCTATAACCTGTAAATATCTGCACAAAGTATATCGCTAGAGAGGACATATCAATGTTAAGATGAATACTCAAAACCAAAGCCACAAGCAAAGATGAAAGCAAGGTCCTTCTAGTAACTAACTGGCACGCAATTACAATTATATCACTTATACGACGTGTGTCCGCGTGCCAATGCTGCCACTATGTGTCGTTGCTGACCACCACTGACCATGCCACTCATTGCCATTTCGCGCAATTTTTTCTTTACTGACTCTTTTTGCATGACTTTAGTTTTGATTTAGTTTTATTTTTAACCCCATCAGGACCTTGTAAGTCAGTGCAACGCAAGAGGCCAGCGCTGGGCTGGTTCTTCTCCGATTACTGATTATTCAATCTAGTTGCTAAATGCTTTAATTACGTTTGTTTTGCCAATTAAAAACAACACGTAACGCAACGGAAGTCCGGCCAAGCGGGTGGGGGTTGTAAGAGGGTTTCTAAAGGAAATGGACGTGTAAGCTCTGCGGGCGGCAAGCCATTGCTGTGGCAATTGTCCGTACATTGACCTCGTGTTGTTCCTTTTGCTCGTTACTGTGTAGGTGTTAGCGCCCCCAAAAAGTATGCTACATAAAACTGAGCGAACAGTGCGGAAGACGTTTTACAATGACGCACACGCAGAGAGTGGGCCAGCCGCACTCAGGTGCTCCAAGCCAAATCTTTGGAGGTCATCGTCATCGTCGTGTAACCAACATGTGTTGACGTTTGCCACTCAACAAGACTCAATTCTACAGCCTACTACCCCTACAGAAGTTCACAAAAACACCCGTACATCCATACGTACACCCATATGTACACACGCACACCATCAAGCAGCAGATTCTATTCACAGTCGTGCACAATCTTTGCATTCCACGGAACACAGTTGTAAATCGCGCAGCCTTTAAGAAATTACTGCGGCCATTGTTTGTAGCACCTCCCCTCCCACAAATGTGCGTTCTTCCCCCTCTCTCATACTCACACTCACTCCCTTATGCATTCAGCTTCATTACTGTTCTGACTACCCCCGCACTACCTTCAATAGGCTGCCTAGTTGGGCGTGCCTGCGTATGCCGAGATTTATTCAATTTCACCTTAAATCGCCGTCAATGGGCTGCCTCCTCGATAGCTTTGGGTTGGTTGCCACTTGGCAGCGGCATGTGATTAAAAATTGTTTACAAAGTTCATTGACACAGGAGCATCGACTGGGAAGCCATCTACTCGTTCGCATTGGCTGACAATCAAATGCTGCCTAGCAATTTGCTGCCTATTTTTTGGCATCTTCCTAGTGAACAGCTGTAATTGATTTTTCCTTGAGGAATGCTTTGTCATCATCGTGGGACATGGAGGTTCATTCACGCGCACTTTTACAACTTTCCAAAAGTTTATCTTAGTAATTTTGCGTAGTTCTTTGTTATACCCTTCGTCCAAAGTTTAAAAGGATACTATATATTTGTACCATTTATGTAACAGGCAGAATTTTGCATGTTCAGCTCGCAAATATAATCAGGAGGACAAGTCGAGACGATATAGCCAGGTCCCTCTGTCATCAAAACTTTCGTGCGAGGTACGTGTTTCTAAAACTCGAGAACCACTGAACCAAATGACTTCATATTTGGACCATATATTCGTTTGGTGTGCAGAAAGGTTTCTCTTTAGTTTGTGTCCGGTAGGTGAACAGGATCAGCAATATTTCTAAGTGACGTATTAAAATTGACATTTATACCCTGTACACAAAGTGTAAAAGGGTGTTATAGATTTGTGCAACGAATGTAACAAGCAGAAGGAGGCGTGACAGGCCATATGTTCCATGGGTAAAAATGTCTTTCCGTGTGTCTTTCCGTTTCTCCGAGACTATAAAAGTTAGAGCAAAAATTGTTTTATCAAAAGATGCGCACCCCCCATACATAGATATGGATACATGTGAGCTAGAATTACAAAATTTGGTGTGGAGGCTCGTGTGACTCTAATCGTTAAAACTGCATCCACTTTTTTTTTCAATGGAATCCCCCATTCCACCGCAATCGATTTACTTTAATTACTGCCACACAAATGGCACTATATATTTTACAAAATTCAACGACATTGGCCCAAGAATACTGGACTTATGGGCATAAAAGTAATTTTTGCCCCCATAATAGCCAACTTCCCAATAGGAAAACTTGTCAATTGGAACTTCCCAATAGGAAAATGTTTACAGGCATCTTGATCTTATTAAAATAGATATAAAAGTCGATACTTCCGTTCCCATTTTACCGTATTTAGTGTTTATAAAGAAAAAGGGTACAGGGTATTCCACTGTCGTGCACCGTCCCGACTGTCAGCATAAAATTTTTGTATCCAACGGCTGAAGTTAATTTGCATTTGACTTGACTATGCCCATACCGCTTAGCACATCGATACACACATTTGAAAAGAACTTTGATATTTTGGGAAAAATGGATAGAGGGTATTCGACGTTCGGTCACCATCCCGACTGTCTGCATCAAATTTTTGAATATTTAGTTATAGAAATAGGTGACCATCTGGCAAATAAATAACATTTTGCTTAGCCAATTAGCTCTAGAAAATTTCCCCAAAATCTATAAGCTGATTTCATTGACTTTAATAGAGCATGCCAACTGCTATCCGATAGTAATAAAATATTACTGCTTCTTTTAGTGGCATCATCAATTTACACAATTTGGCCTTCTAATATTGTTGTATTGTCAATCAAATGCTTTTAAGCTTTAAGCCGCTCAGCCGTTATCGCTTCTTAATGAAACTTGTGAGGGACACTGAGTCAAATATGTTGTTGCCTTAGTTGCCGCTGAGGCCAGGCATATCGCTCATATGAAACAGCTGGCAGCTGCTGCAGAGCCCAAACTTTCACCAAGATGTCCGACATCAAATGGCATTAATAAAATTTTGTGTTATTTCGCTGGGAGCTTTGCATAAGCTAACTTGTTTGCCTTGCTTAGTGGATGTGTGTTTTAGAGAAGACTTCTTTTTCTTGGGTTCTTTAATAGTGTCATTCTGTGCAGGTACTTTATTGCTAATGGTTCGTTATAAAACTAACATATCCGCTCCCTGCTCGCTTCGCTCGCCAACCCCCGTGCTCCTCTAGAGGTAGAGCATATGCTTGTTCCCGTTCCCTTTTCCCTCCTCATTTTCTACTTTGTTCTGCTTCTTCCTCTTATTTTTCTTCCCCTTCCTCTTTCTCCTCTTCTTCTTCGTCCTCTTCCACTTGTCCTCCTTCTCTTCCTTTTCTTCTTTTTCTTGTTCCTCTTTCTCTTCTTTTTCTTCCCCTTCCTCTTGCTCTTCTTCTTCTTCTTCTTCCTCTTCCTGTTCCTTTTCTACTTTCTTTTCCTCTTCTTCTATTTCGTCTTCTTCCTCTTCATGTTCCTGTTCCACTTTTTCTTCCTCTTCCTGCTCCTTCTCCACTTTCTCATTGTCTTTGTGTTTACCTTTATCTTATTCCTCTCCCTCTTCCTCTTCATCTTCATTCTCTTCCCGATCCTCTTTCGGTTCCTCACTTTTTCATCATTTTACAAAAGTATTTTTGTAGTTTTATGGTTTTTTGTCGATCAAAACGAAACTCAAATCCGTTTGTCCAAATATCGGCAACATATACAGTTTTGGATTGATTTTTATATATGTATGTTGTTTTTATACCCTTTGCAAAAAGTGTAAAAGGGTGTTATAGATTTGGGTAATAACAATGTAGAAATAAAAGCTCCTATTGGTTATTTTTTGTATTTAATGTATGTGTGACCAAGTTTTGAACTTTTGACTGGAGTGTCTGATCCGGTGGAGCCGTACGCCGTTGTAGATGCATTAAAGGGAAGATTAACCTTTAGTGGCTCAAATGAATATGTTCTTTATCTGTAGCGGTATCCTGTTGGCGAATGATTTGTGGAAACGTTTTCCAAACGTTTAGTTGTGCGCCTATTTCCAAAAGGGAGTTTCAAGTGAGTACTTGTGATTTGTTTCTTCACTTGTAAGCAAATCATAATATATTATTATCATAATGAATGAAAAATAGCTCAATATACAGTGCTTTTTGATAAATACTGTGGCGACTTTAACTGTTATAAAGCAAACATCTTCACTTTAGAATCTAAGTTCAAAACACTAATTACTTTCATACTTCCAACTATACAAATATATACATAATGTATACCCTAAACTTAAGTTTTATTTTTAAGAGAAATCGCAAAATATGTTAATTTTGTAGTTTTATTATTATTTTCACTAAAAAGAGTAATTTCTTGTTTTAGGAAAAAAATGTATTCAATTAAAGAAAGAATATTTCGTGTTTCATGAAAGTGCTTGCTTCAACCAAAAATCCAAAGCCTATCTTTCTTAGTCACGTTCTAAGGGGGATTTTCTTAAATCAAAAGCGACATTTTTTTGAGTGTACAGGGTATAAATTCTAGTAATGCACGCTGGAGCCGCTTCCATAATATTATGTATTGAAATTGCAACAAAAAACTAGGCAATTCGGACTAACATTATGCCCGAATTGGCAGAATCAAATCACTCGATTTTTTTTAAAAAGAATATTGCGTTTGTTGTTATACGATTATAATAGTAACCATGGAAAACTCTATGCTTAATCGCGAAACGGAGGCCTTGACAACTGTTTCAATACTGTCAAATGACTGTTTTTCGACATGTAACGTTCCAATTTTCCCGATACTTTTGTTATTCAACTCTTTACGTTGCCCGAGGAAAGGGTCGTTTAGGTTGCTTGGCTTGTGCTGTGCTCCTTAGTAAACTTGCCTAACTCGGTGTTTGTATCATTTCACTGGCTAGTGGCCAATATTTGCGTATCGTCGTCGGCAGAGATGCCCGCCATCTTGTCCGGCAATAAATAACATACATAATTGTCGCGACTTTGCTGCCGGCCAAGTGCCAAGTGTGGGATAAAATAGACAAATTGGAAAAGTGGCCGAGAAAACGACGTGCAGCTGCGGTAACCAGAAGCTTTTCATTTTTATATTTTTTATGTTTGGTCGTTTTCGGTTCCTTCATCCAGACACATGCCGCTGGCAGCTTTCAAATGTTTTTGATTTAGTTAACGGCGTGCTCCGGCTACAGTTCCGGCTACCCACGCCCACGCCGCTTCGTTGCCCTAGACCCAGACCCATAGACCCAGAGCATCAGCTTCGCCACGTTGCCTGCATTCTGCTCGCAATTGACCCAATTTCACAATGGCGCGTAAACATAAAATATGCCACAGACGACTGTCTGTGTCTGTGCGTGTCTCCATTTGTGTGGGAGAGGGAGTGCGTCTGCGTGGGTGAGTGCATGTGTTGGTATGCGGTTAACTGCTTAAGGAATACTTCATTATGTATGTATTTGCGCTATTGTCACTTAATTCGAGTGCTCCCAAGGAGCCTCGAGGCTAGCTAACTGCCGCTGCCGCTGCCACTGCCGCTGCGTCTGCCCATTTCCATTACCATGTCTCCAGTGCCCCAAAGCCCCCCCCCCACCCCCTTTAACTGCGCTGCGGCATTCGACATGACATTGTATGTACCTTTTTCCGCCTATGCGGACAATTTGCTAGCCACCATTCACCATTCAGCCCACTAATTATCAACGCTGCTAATCGATCAAGCGTCTAAGCGTGCCTCGTGCAGCCCACCTCGTGTTTCTCGCCGTGTCACGAACCATGCCATCAGCACTATGGTCAGCTGGACGGACAAGACTTGTTGCCCTTCGTGTTTTGGAGCATAATTGATTATTTGCGTTACTTTTACTGGTTTCAGTTTTAGTTCTTTCTATTTCATTGTTTTGCTTTTGTACCTAATGCACGACTCTGACGTAGACAGCAATATGTTTGTGTTTTTTTCGCTTCTGTCGTCTTATTTTACCCTTGTGTAAGGTAAAGTGGAACAGGGGGCGACGACATTTACAATTACATTTAAGGCAATTGCCTGGTTTGACTGGTCTTGGTATGTAGCTGGCTGACTAAATGGCTGTTAAGTTCAAGACACCAGGGCTTCAGTGAGAGAGTTGAGCTCGGAGTTGGTTGCGTGACGTCATAAAAAGGTTAACTACGCTCACGTAGCTGGGCTTTCGTTATAGAGGTGGCATAGATAGGAAGGACTATAGTAGATTAGTGAAATTATCATCAAATTAAGAAATACCTTTTGCATATTTTTAATATCAACTAAAATAGCTTAAAGAAAAACTTATTTACTGCTTATGAAACTAAAAATGTTTGTTCTTTAATAAGCAAGTCCTGAACGGTACTATTTCTATAACCCTGTACACAAAGTGTAAAATGGTATTATAGGTTTGTGCAATGTATGTAACAGGCAGAAGAAGGCGTGGCTCTGTCTGGCCGTGTTGGTCTCTGTTTCTCAGAGACTCTAAGAGTAAGAGCAAAAAAATGTTACCATAAGATGCGCATTTTCCCGGAAAAGAGCAAGTTTATCGATTCATATAGATATCTTACAGCCTTCACCCCCATTTCCGAATCATCCATCCCACCGCCATAGCATAGTTACATTTATCACGCCCATACCCTTTCAAAGCATCGATACGAAAAATTGCACAGAAATTTGATTTTCATGGAAGAAATGTGCACAGGGTATTCCACTGTCGTGCACCGTTCCGACTGTCAGCATCAAATTTTTTTATGAAGTTTTATCGGCTAGTTTTTGAAGAATACTTAATTTTTAAATTATTTTGTATATCTACGGTAACACGAGCAGGGAATCGTTTCAATGACTAAAGAATAACCTAACTATATTATCTGAAACAGAGTGTGGTAAAGCCATGAGAATGTGGTCAAATTAAAAAACAAATTGGCGTTCGAGTTAAATACTAAGATTTTTTCTATTTTGATACACTGTAAACATATTGTAAAAGGTTATTATAGATTTGTGCATTGTATGTAACAGGCAGAAGGAAGCGTGGCATGGGCAAAAATGATCAGAATGATCGAGTCGATATAGCTATGGCTGTCTGTCCATCTATTCAACTAAAACTTGGCACAATTAGGTTGGGGTCACACCGGCCTGTATCATGATGCAACTTGGTGTCAGATTAGCAGCAAGAAAAAACAAAACACCTGTTTTTTGTTTACATTAAAAAGACGTATAAAGAGTTTTCCACAATTTATAAAATAAGGTAATTAAGCTTTAATTTGGTTCGTTTATTGGTCAATTAAATTGTAAAATTCAAATGAAAAAAACTTTATAATATGATAGTGATGGAACGCTGTTTTGGCAACACATCGATAATACATCGGCAAGGCATTTAACAACGCTTAAGACATCCAAATCGAAAAAGCACACACACATACTCCATGTATTTTATTACGACTGTAATGTACAATAAGAAAAACTCTATTAAGTCTCTTGCTGGCATATTGTAGCTGTGCGTGTGTGGTTTGAAAATTGTTTTCATAGGATGATAACTCCCCAAACTGCACAAACTGCAACAATATTTTATTCTTTACACACGTGCACTCTTATATATTGCATTCAGCCGATTATTTAGTCTTATACGAACTTGGTAATTTGATCTATGATTTGGCAAAATATATGAATAAGAGTTATATATCGCATAGCTTATGAAAATTCCCTGCACAATGATATAAGTTTCACCTATATTTGTTGCCATAAAGTTGGTGAAAAAGGGTGAACAAATTTTCGCTTTGCCTATTTATATAATAGTTTCTGCTGTGAGTTCTCTGCAATGTTTCGCCATCTAGCATGCTCATATGCTAGAGCTGTTGAGTCCATCGAATCAACGCAAGGAAAAGTGTATTTGAACTGCTACATCATGCGTGCAAAGTTATTACCAAATATTGAATGAAGAGTTCAATTTTATTTAAGGGTGCTTGTTTTCACGTGCTCTCTTGCCTTTTGCTCATCAGTATCACGTGCCCATCTCTAATTGCCTGGGTGGTTCATTCTTTTTGAAGCTGGAGCTCACCTTATTTTACTTGGGCTAACCTTCATGATTCATTCACAGCCTGGTCTCGTCTATTCAGCTTGTGCCTGGTCGATTTAGTTGTATTTCTTCCCTGTTCTGTTCTGTGTCCTGTTGTAGCCTTCACTTTGCTATCCTGTCGCATCCAATTAACTTTGTTTGCCTAATCAGAATGCAACGTACGCCGTCTGGCCTGGCCAGGGCTGAATCTGAATCATAGACTCGAAGTATAGGTGTGTATTTGGGTCTGTAGGTGTGTGTATATGTGTCTAGCTGTCTGTTTTGTCGGTCAGCCATGTCTATGAGTCCTTACCCAACGGCCTGCTAGGTTTCTTCTTCAACTTTTTTGCTCCGTTGTTTTTGTTCTTGTTGTTTAACTTATTGTTGTTAGAATCGTGCGTGCCAGGACTGTTAGCCGTGGGCCGTTCGAAAGTTCAAGTCTGCCCTTGTCCAATTTTATCGACTTTTATTAAAAGCACACAAAAAGTCGAAAAGAGCGCCAAAAAAAAAAGACGAAATAGAAGACTGTACTTTGTTGTTATAAAAGCGTTAATACTCTATATCAGCAATTGTGCACTAGATTCTTGCAAACTTAGCCAAATCTTCACATGCTGAAAGCCAAAGCATTTTATTTTGTTACCTTTACTCATACTTATGTCTTTCTATAATAACAACCCAAAGATGTCAAGAAGTTCGGGACTTGCCGTAATTGCAGGTCTTATGATATTGCATGTATAGTAATAGATTTCCAATGGACACAGCTTGTGCCACAGTAAACTTGCGCTAGTCGTTTGTAATTGAACCCTTTTTCAGGGGTTACAAACTGCTTGAGAAACTTATAGTGCTGTTAACTTGATAAAGTGTATAAAAAATAACCATCAACTTCCTTGCAAGACAGACAGCAGACTCTTTGACTGTCTTCTGTCGTAACATATTCAACATACGCCACGTTGACCTAATTTCTATACTTTTTCGGTGCGTGGTGTGTGTGTGTGTGTCTGTGTGTGTGTGTGTGTGTGTGTGTCTGTGTGTGTGTGTGTGCGCGTCTTACGTCGTGGACTAAAACGCATTCACGTGCAGGCTGCTCTCTTAAGCTGCTCTCTTACGACTTCCCGCCTCACTCTTAGTCAAGACAATCTTTTGCTTTTTGCTGGTTTTACTTAATAATTTATTGGCTTTTACTTTGCTTGTTGCTGAATTTCTACTCCTGCGTACCAACTGTTTTTTTGCCACCCACTCCCTTCACATTCACCCCTTCTTTCATGTGTGTGACTCTCTCCGGGCACTCGGCAAATTTTAACTTTTGCCGCAACTTCTTTTGTTGTTGCCGTTCTGGGGTTTAACGTAGCTCAGCTAGCATATTGCCTGTTCTGGCATATTACTGCCAAATTCGATATAACTCGCCAATGAAGTTCGGCCAACAATGTCGAACAGCTTAGGCATATGCCACATGAAGCTGACAAACAGCAGATTGCCTTGCCATAGAAATTAGATACATTGTAGGGCCTAGCTGAGGCTATACGAGTTACCAATGAGCCGTCATTTAACTGTAATTGAGTCAAAGGCTATATTTTTGGCTTATTAGAATTTGGAATTCAAATAAGCATTTTCAGTTTCATCAGTTCTATTATATCATAATTACTACTGACAAAGGAACTATAGGTACTCTTATGAAGCTTGCAGTAACGAAAGTGCAGTTCAAATTTCATTTAAGGGGAGCTTAATTTGGTTTAAATTGGTTGCCAAATGTGTTCATATATGTATATGTACAGTCAAGCCTGCTTAAGTTGGCCACTCACAGCTCAAGAATTTTTGGCCAACTTATGAGGGGGTAGCAGTTTTATATTAATTTTAGGTTGTTTCTTTAGTTTTTTCAACTTTTTATAATGCTTTATGATTGTTTTAGCTTAAAAATGCATTAAGTCGTTTATGTTTATGAACTATGTCCATAAACTCCACATAATAACAAAATAAACATATAAAATAGTCAAAGTTTGTTTCCAGAATGCTGTAAATTCTTTTAAATTCGAATGTAACTTAAGAGAATCGTTTAAATTTGCTTATTTATAAGCTTTTGACTTTCTTTCTTTTGATTTTCAACAAATGAATTGTGCCATCTGGAATGATTTCATTCAAATTTCTATAAACAACGAGATTACTGCAACCAATTACATTCAGTTGTAAATTTTGTCATGGATTAGGATTATTTTTATGATTTGACAATGCAGCCTTCGTATTTTCATACATAACATTGCTGTGATTTAGGCTGCATACCCTTTACACAATACAAACTTTTAAGATGTCCAACTTTTACAGGTTCAGTTGCATTGACATAATTCAAAAATCTAATTTTTGTACTAATATATTTTGGTTCCCCTGAAAAGTGTCCAACTTAAGAGGTGGCCAACTTATGAGGGTGGCCAACTTTGCTGGTTTGACTGCTGTTCTCTCCCAATCATATACCACATAGGTTACGTTTCAATGTCATAGTTGCGGATGCCAACTGATATGGAGTAGGCCGTCGAACCCATCTGTGCGATTGATTTCACTTTCAGATTGGATAACTTGTGCCTTCGCCTTCACTTGCTGAAGAAGTCTTCAATTGAATCCTGTCCATCTTGTTTTATAGGACTATAAAGCCCAATATGGTCAAATGGAGGGCAGAGATACAAAGTTACAAAAGGGATCACCCGGACATGGATCGTCACAGCTTACACTAAAGAACACTCTCTGTGGAACAACTTTTTTAACTGTGGCAAAGAATGAAATAAAAATGATCCAAAATGATCACTACATTTTCAATAAACATTTCTTGTTATAAATTGCTTCACCTAAGCTAACGAAAATTGGTGGTCTGTAGGTTCTCTTTTGGTGGCAATAACCATCACCTACCTACTGACAAGAAAATATTAATCAGAATATTGTACTCATAGGGTGCACATCTTTTTCTTCTTAACTGGCCATAACAACCCGTTATCGGGTTACGGCCAGATGTAAATACATTCTTTCATTTGAATTGAGGTTTTACGTAGTGGGTCCCAAGCCCTATGCACAACCCTTTTAAGGCCATAGGGAGCACATCCGTGCATGAAAACAGTGAAAATATTCTCATTTTGAGTACAGTTTATGAGTTTGCAAAGTCTTGCGTGGATCTGAGGTTAAGCAGCTTGCCCAAGAAAACATGAGGTCCTTGATTCGATTCCCAGTAGTGAGAATACGGCAACTCATTTTGAGGATGTCATTTTTCTCTCTGTTTAGTTCTAACACAGTGGTTTTATAATATTAAATAAAAACGTATATTTGTGACAATAATAATAGTTATTCATAACTTATTTTGAAGCATCCTCCATTCATTGTATCCTGTTTTTGTTTCCGTGTTACATGTATATCTTTTTTTGAAATTTTTTTTATCATTTATGGGCAAAGCCTGCTTAAAATTAATACTATAATCCAAAAGGCGCGTAAAAATTGAGTCGCTTCACACTAATTTTTTAGAAGTGGTGCGTATACTAAGCTATTTTTTTTCTCGTAAAAGAGTGTTTAACAAAACTTACAAAAGTTATTTTGTATTTTGTTGTTAGATTTATAATCTAAGGGATACGATGTACCATTGTGGTTAGATCAACTGTCGACGTCAGAGATCACATGAACGGATGCTTTTGTCTTCAAGTGGGTTAGGGTGTGATTTTAAGCGGTCCTCATCACGTCTCACGAATGGGATGCAGAGCTTCTTGTGAAAGTTGCTGTTTCGGACATACCATATGAATTTTTTCACGTTGGCTTTGGTTGCGGTTACCCTATTTGCGTGTCATTATAAAAGATTGGCATTATTATGCTCTTTTAAAGATTACTTTTATTTCCTAAATAGAGGAAAGGACTTGGATCTTTCCTTAAAGATAATAGGACGCTGGACGATATGTCTCCTTTGAGCTGGATGTTCTAATGCTTTGCCCACTATTATATTTTATCCAATTCCAGATGTAAGCTCACAGCGACTTCATGGACACTGTTACCTGAGGAAACTAATGCCATGTCGGCGGCATAAGTGACCGTGATTGGGCCGGATTGTTTATGGAGTGCGGTTTGTCCATAGTGTAAAGTATAATAGGGAGAATAGCGATAGTTCTTAGGATTAGGTCGGACACCTCACCGCTTACGGGAAATCTGAAGCATGGGTTTTTTGGGTATGATAAAAACAAAGTTTATGTTTTCCTCTAATAGAGAGTCGCCGCGGTTAGACTCTTAGATTGTTTTTGAAAACAGGTTATAACCAAAAACAATACAAAAACTAAGATGAGTAACTCTCATACAAATGTACACAGTTTGTAGCGTGGCTTTTCAGGTGGCTTTTCACTCTTCATACGCCACGCAACCCGAGTGCCTTTTGCCTCTCGAGGGCTACTAAAAACAACACGAACGACTCTGCTGAAACAAGCAGCGAAGGCAGCAAAGGCAGTCGCTGGCCTAACTTCAGCAAGAGTGGTCGACGTCGGTTTGGGACGCGTCATGAGATGCGTCGATTGGTTGTCAAAGTACAGTGAGAGAAAATGCTTTGTACTTACGGTAAAAAGGATATTTTTTTTCACAACTACATATCTCATGAAACTTTGAGTATGATTTCGAAATAACATGTGAGCATGCACATAAAAAGCTATACATGTAAGTGTATGGCTTTTGCTACTTATCGGGATTTTTTATTTTCTTTTACCGAAGATGATTTTTATAATTATTTTCACATAAAGGTTTTATGACTAAAATAAAAATAACATAAATAAAAATAAAAAATTATAAATTTGCTTAATTTAAAATAATTAAAAAATTGAAATATTTTTATCAAATTAAGACATTCAGATCATTTACCGACCCAATCTCACTTATCAAAATACATACTTATGTAAGGTCACAAGAAAATGAACAAAGTTACATTTTTAGCCGGAAAAGCCCGTCGGCGTAAGGACACATGCACACATTTTGTATGCTCACACACATGCAAATATACCTTACGGCTCACAACGCGCCGAGCCAAGAGTGCATTCTGTTTTAAGAACTCATTACTTTCGCAAGGGCGTATTTGTGACAGTACCAATTTCGTGTTTGCTCTCGATTTTGCAAAAATTGCCCTTCATAGTAAAATTACTCATTTTAGTGCATCTATTGTCTTTGGTATAACTATGGAATTTTGTCTATCTTGGCACCGCAGTGACGATGAAGAACCATGTCAGCATGGAGATAAAGCAGAGAAAATTAGTAGTAGGTACCATTCTCGCTAGACGAAACTGAAACTCTGTAGGACGCTCATCCTTCCCGCTAAAGCATGGGTAACGACGCAGTTTGATGAAAATTCCCTTGGAATGTTTGAGTGGAAAGTACTCCTTTACGCATTGGCAGCGACTTGGCAACGCATTCGATGGAAAGACGAACTCTATGAGCTGTACGCAGACATTGATATAGTCAAGCGAATTAACATCCAGGTGTTCCGTTCGGATAAAGTAGCTACTGCGAGAAAAATCGCCAATGCGGATGTCGACTGGAGGTACTTTTCAATGAAGGACCAGGATTTCTTCAACCTTATTCAATCACTTATGAATTGGTCAATTTGAAAAGTATTTAGAAGAAAATTAGGTTACCGTCGTTTATCCAATTCAGACAGTATACACTAAAAAAAAAGAAAACAAATTTCAAAAATGTTTTAGCTAAAATGCATAAGAAAATCAGAGTGAGATATGGAGGTAAACAAATTGGATTAATTTTGCTATCGAATGTAAAGCTAGGTGCTGGGTGCTTCCACTCCAGACAAAAGGATTTCAATATTTAAAGTTATTTAAGCTTACGTTATCAAACGATTAAACAAAAAACAGTGATAAATTTTTTAGATTTCGCAAAGTCGCAAAAGCCGCTCCGTTGAATTTATCAAGTCATGTGCATCTATGTCATAAAAACGATTGAAATCGGATAACTAAATCAAAATTTAGAGTCAGAAATATGCTGATTTAACCCCCCTTTGCCTATAAACTGCTTCAAAATTGCACTACAAGTAGGCATGGATATATGTAAGCTAGAGTTAGAAAATTTTTTGGTTCGATTTCAGGCAAGTGCCCATCCGAATCGGTTTAAGATATATAGAACACTGATTTATTGAACTAAACATAATTTATATTTAGGTGTTTGTGGTGACATAAGCTTAACAGAGTGCGGCTTACAGCTAGAACTGGAGCTTTTTACATATGTGATGCTGCTCTATTTTTACAAGGTGGTTCGGCATATTATTTTGACCAAACAACTGTATAAACTTTTTTTGATGGAAGCCCCCCTACCCCCACAATAAATTTACCTTAATTACTGCCGCAGCACAAGTGTTTTTGATCTGTGTATCAAAGTTGGCCCAAGAACACTGGCGTTATGGACATAAAAGTAAATTTCTGCCCCCATAAAAACCAACTTCCCAATAGGAAAATTTGTCAATTGAAAGTTCCCGATAGGAAAATGCTTACAGTCAAATCGAACTTGTTAAAACGGCCTTAAAAGATGACACTTTCGTTCTCATTTTACGGTATGCTGGATTTAGTGTTCAGGGGGGGAAAAGGTTACACCCACTGTCGGGCACCGTCCCGACTGGCTGTATCAAAAATAGGTTATTTTTTTGCATTTATGAGATTTTTAAAATGTTCGCAACTATGGACGCAGTTTTAAAAAAATGTAAAATATTTTTTTCTTTCGTTCGTTAATTTGCTCTTTTGTAGTTAAATATTCGAACTTTAAGTGGATACAAATAGTCACCGAATTTGTAATTGGATTACTATTGTTGACAGTGGGTCTATTGCAGTCAGTGTCAGTGGCCATGGTTTGGGCTAGGATAATTGGCACTTTAGTAGGCAATGCTTGTTTTAGAGAGCCTTGCACCATGGTGCAAAACCAGTACAATGGGCACTTAAATATTTCATTTGAATTACCGTTGACTTTGCTGCATGTGCATTTGCCAGGGTTGTGTTACTTAATGTAACAAGTACAAAGATCTACAACTATTAACCCCATACTGTCAAATTCTGGCTTATACCATGCACATGCATGGGCAGTGAACCACCTTGCACTCTTTTGGGATGGGGTGGTGGGGTTGCTTTGTTTGGAACTGGGGTAACATGGATATAGCCGAGTGCCAGCACTACTATATAAGTTTAACTTAATGAAAAAATAATAAGCGGCCAAGGCAGAGCATGCAACAGCACTTATGTGCATAATTTGGTCGACGTTGACGTCAGCATCGAGAGTGACGCTGACAACGATGTTGGCCACGCTCCAGCTGCAATTCGCACGTAACTGTGCATTAAGGCCGTTGCGCGCCGTTGTCACAGTACAAATATTTCAGGCAACGTCATTTGCTTGCCCTTCGACCACATTGGAACGGAACTCCTTTGCCACTGCCCAGCTCTCTCAATTTGTCCATCATTCACACGTACGAGTGCCAGCCAAACCCGGGCCAACTTTTGCCCCTTTGTCTAACCGCACCTGCCCATCCCCGCACCCACGTTACACCCCCGTCCTGACCCCCTCATCCACGATTCTCGTCAAGCTGCTGCTATTGTTGTTTCTGTTCTTGGCCCATTTTTATTCATTTCAATTGCACACATTCACGAAGTAAGCAAAATTAGAGTACGTGCCCCTTTTGCTATGCAGTGCAATTTTTATTGAGTGAGCGCGCTCCGCATGAAAATACAACAAAGATGAGATCAAACAACAACAAGACCAAGATTGGGCACCAGCCAGCAAAGCAACAATGCTGCCATGGCAGATTGAAATGAACCAAACGCAATGATTGCAGCTGCGACACTTGGAACCAGTTCCAGCTGAACGCTCATTTTTGTTTTGTAATTGTAATTGAATTAGACATATCTATGAGATACATTTAGACTTATTGTCGAACAAATTCAATTCCAAATGCTATCAGTGATGTTTGATGTACCCAGGCATTTGTGTTTCCAATCGCGAAATCTCCCCGTATTATCGTCTAGATCTCGGATATGCGCCAGGTCCATATGCAGAAATCTAAACTTACCTAATATGCACATGGATTAGGGGCACCTGTTGCCGGGAGATCAACCGGAGGATCACTCTTAGCAATCGGCGCTACTTTAGTCTCTACATGCAAATGAGTAGTAGATACTATAAGCCGCTCAACCGAAAAAACTTCCTGCGACTCCGCTGGGCGAAAGGTTTTTAAAGTGCCTGCTGAAGGAAGCTGATGAAGCGTAACCGTAAACCGATAACGGACTATTATTGCCAGTTATAATATTTCGTTGGTCTTATGGTCCGACGTACACATCTATATCGACTTGTCGCCTACACTTTTAAAATCTATTTTTGACTCTATTGGTACAGAGTATACATATTTTAGACTCAAATTAACAATTTGGTATAAAGTTTGGTTTAAATTTACCTACTTTATCGTGTACTGAGTGTGCCCGAATATATTATCGAATATAGAATATACAAACATACTAAAATCCTTTGGCAGGTCCACAATACCCACCTAGCACTACCACTCTGCAGTGGAAGCATTTCGCCCTCAGATTCCCTGGTTTACAATGTGATAAGAAATGCCAAAATTTTGGCAACAACACAACAGCCCAAAAAAAAGAGAGCATAAGTTTCAAAATCACTTTCATTCTTATAGATTATATATTGGACAGAATTTGCTTATAACAGATTGTCAACTTTCGGTAAACAGCAGGCTCCACCCCCTGCTCGCTCTGCTCGTTAACTATCGTCCCCGTCTTGAGTTAGAGCATATTCCTCTATCCGCTTCCCTTCCATCTTTTCTTCTTCTTCATCTTCTTCCTCTTTCTTATGATCGTCCTTCACCTCTTCCTGTTAATCTACCTTATCCTCATTTCAAGAGCTATAAGATGGAACAACCCGGTTTACGTTTCACCCCTTTCTTGCTTTGCTCCAAATGCCCTTGCCTCGCTCTCTAGATAGATCATATTCAGCTTCATGATCCTCTTCCCGTTCCTATTAGTAGGTGTTGCCAGACTCTGTGCAAAGTTTTGGGCAAAAATAATAGTAGGCTTTGAAATTTTGTGTATTTTATGTAGTTTTACCCTTTTTTGTCCACCAAAAACAGATTTACTTTCGAAATTTATGATATTAGTATAGATATAGCACTCTGACGAATTCCTGTTGGGTTGAAATTTTATGAAAATGGAAATATGGTAATGTTTTGAATTGAAGCGAGTATATCTTTATTAGCTTTCTAACTCTGTAATTGATTTTAGACGAAATAGAATTTTAGTCAAAAAGCTTTGGTTTCAACATTAGCTGAAGTCGCTGCATTGATTGTCGATTGTGATTAGTCTTGTAATATGGTTTCTTCTAGTATTCCTGTTATATGATTGTGATTCTATGGGTGTCTGTGTCTCAATTCATATCTGAGCCAACCAGACGCAAGTTAAGCACTGCCCCTTCCACACAAACAAATAAAGGTATACATATGTATGTACATATTTTTATAAAATATTCATTAACTTGATGTTCGTTAAAATAACGCTGACTCGTTACGGCTAGAGACGTTACGTCGCAGTCACTTCCGTCGCCGCCGCCTCCGTCGCCGCCGCCATTGTAGCCATTTTCTAAACGCAGAAACAAGCTGTTCGCTTGGTAAATTTCCAATGTACTCCAATGTATAGCTCAGGGGTGAGCCACTAATCCACTTTAAACAAGCATACATCACACTTACACTTAAGCAAACACGCACACATAGACAGGACACATAGAAATATACTAAATAAATATGGATATCAGCAAGTCCATGTGTGGGTTTAGGTGTGATATAAGAAGTAGGAGACAAGTCCCTGCACGGAATCAAAACACAACGCACGAATTGATCCATTACCTGGCTGAATAGGCACACGCACAGCTCAATGCTAACAGTACCGCCAACCCACACTTTTCTACACACACGCTATCTCCATAAGGAATACTAGCGTGTGCGTGTGCGTGTGCGTGTGTCTGTGTGTGTCAAGACCAAAAAGGGAACAAAACTTTCAAGCGTGGCCTCGTGTTGACTTTTGTGAAAGGTGTGACAATATTTACAATGCGTTGTTAATTGAATTTAATGCCTATGACTGTGCTTGTGTCTGTGTGTTAAAATTTCTATACATCAGCACCTCTATACATACATATAGTCTGCTGTTTAGCCGACGGCATTCGACACAACTACCTTCAAATACACATTATTAATGGACGATTTGCAAACACTTTGCGCTCCAATGTCACACGAAATTAACTAAAGCCCCACTCAAAACCAGCAATCGATTAGGCAACAATAACAGGTGTAAGCAACAGTGTAAGCCAAAGCCGCAGTTAAAGCCGCCACCAGCTGGCACTCGTGTTGGTTGCGCGGCTTACGTGCCTCACTGGGTCTACGTACGGAAGCGCTTACGCCAAAGCTAGACCAGGAGCAGGAGCAGCAACAGGACGGAAAATGTGTAAATGTGGGGCAGAGCTCAGCTTAGCTGCAGGCAATGGCGCGCTAAGATTGGCTTAATTTGTCCAGCTGGCAAGGAATGTCGTTCAAATGTGTCTTTAGTAGTAAGTAAGCACCTAGCACTCGGGAGCCTTAAAAAACCGTGCAGTAATACAAAAAAAAAGATACGAAATGAGTACAAAAATAATAAGAGGGCATGTACAAAATTCATATTTTGAAATATGACAAAAAAAGCGCCAAACCAGATTGAACGACAACCAAGCGTAGTTGAAAGAAAAGTCCTTTGGCATGGCAATTGTTCTAGTATGGCAGCAGCTATAAAAAAAACATAGAAAAAGTAGGTATTTTGTTGCACTGCTTTTCAAGCAGTTGCTATGTATCCACTTTACCTTTCTACTTGAAAAGCGCCATCTAGCCAGAATAATGGTTTTATAGCAAAAAAGCAGTTATTTCGATACACATGCATACACTTTGAAATTGCCGCTAGATGGTGCAAACTACTGGAAAGCTTTGGGCATACATAGCAGGAGCTAAGCTATACCACTTTAATTACACATATATACATAGAATTGCACACCAATAGATTTGAGTTCCAATAACTAAATCTTACCTACCTTATCTTTAACTGAGCTGTCGGA
Source organism: Chymomyza caudatula (assembly GCA_035041775.1). Taxonomy (NCBI): domain Eukaryota; kingdom Metazoa; phylum Arthropoda; class Insecta; order Diptera; family Drosophilidae; genus Chymomyza; species Chymomyza caudatula. Next base: position 1,701,081 of record JAWNKW010000148.1, read on the forward strand.
AATAAAACAAAAGCCAAATACATACGACACTGCAAGTACCATTTTGTGCACTGCCTAAAAGCATGCAACACTACATACACAATGTGCAGCCAAAGACAGCTGGTTTGTGTATTGACTAAAGGGATTTTTTTAAAGGGAAATTAGCCCTGTAACGTATATAACGAAAAATAACTTCTTCGAGGTTGTAGTCACTTTTATGGAAATCATAAAACAACTGATATAATTTGTCTGACGAGATAATTTAATTGAAAAACACATTTTTATAGGTTCTTGTATATTACAGGTCTCTTCTGGTTTCCGACTCATTCGTAAATGTCAAATAAGTAATTATAAATCAAGCCTGTTTTGGTTTCCGAATCGGAACAAAACGAATGTTCGAAGTAATTCCGTGGTGTTCTTGTTTCCGGGGCACTCCGAAACATAACGGCTTCGTTTGACTGTTGACCACATTGCCATGTATTTAGGTGCTTACGTACATGAAACAGACATTTGCTCCTACTTGGGGTTCGTTCTCTTGGCCCAAAAAAACGACAACATTTAACTTTTCGAAGGTAAGGTAATGCATACTTACCCTGCAGTATACGGAACTAGTTCAGGGGTAGCGAATTCGGTATGTACATATACTTACCATTCTATCCACTTTACATTTAAAACTGACGAATTTAAAATGGCGATGTCATTGCCGGCTAAGTACTCGTTTACATGGTAAGTACAAAAGTAGATACCCCTTTTGTGAGTACTGAATACAAAAAATAACACCTAATGTAAATAGTGAAAATAGTTAAAACATCATACATCATTTTGATAAAGTTACAACTACCGTACTGCTACTGCTTTTCTAGGTTTGTACTTTACTTTGTTTACTGCAATTGTCTTAATCGATCGTACACACGCAAACAAACAAACAAGATGTATGACGCAGCATTACCAATTTACTACATACAGACCTACTTACCGGGTATATAGGTTGGTGTATACCGATTTTATGCGATGGACCAAAAAACTTCTTGCCGATCTACTTTCCGAGTAAGTAGTTTAGTCCATAGAGAATTAGTGCTACAGCCACCTTTCATTCTGCAGAATATGCATACTTACTAATCTTATATCCTTTGCCAGTGATTCTATCTATATAATACATGAAATATTTGTATACAAAATATTTTGCTGATAAACAAACTTATTTTTAAGGTGTAATTTGCCAATTACTTTTCACTCCGACGGCTAAAAAGCTTTACTTTTCATAACGAATGGTTCGGAAACCAGAACACCAAAATCATTTCATTCCGACGTTCGGAATCGTAAACCAGAACAGGCCTTAAAAAATTCGGATTTCAACACTTAACCACTGAGCCACGCTAGTCAACTTGAATACAGTTACAAAAGCAACACCACAATGAACTTCCAAATAGATACATATTTCAGTTGGCTTAAGAAGAAGCATTTTTTGCACTTGATTTAAGTATATTGTGTTCTTGGTTTTTATTTGAGTCCGAAATGTACACGATTCAAGTATTTTCACCCAATTTGTACTCAAAATTGCTGGTTCGCAGAAGATGATCAAGTTGAAAAATCCAAAAATATAAATACAAATAAGAGAACACAAAGTATATTTTGTACTTTTAATATAAATACTAGAGAGCTGCACAAGCATATAAAAAATGTTCTGATGGTCACTCTTCACTACTGTACAGTACTGACCAGTGTTGCCAATTTCGCTTTTTTCCCGCTAAATTTAGGTTTTTTTAATACCCGATTGCGGGAAAACTTTGAAAACAGCGCGCAGCGAAAATTAAATTTTTCTTTTTTAAACATATAAACATTTTGTTTAGCTTTATTCTAGGTAGTAAAATTTGCATCGGTAAGAATATAGTAGAATATATGACGAAGGTTTTAATATCAAATTTTCCTGCCAAAGCCAGAAAATTATTTACAATACACCTTCCAAAGCTTTCAACATTAAATTACACTGTACAACAGCCAAAACGGAAGCGGGATAATTCAGTTTCATGATGAGCGAGCAAAGTAAAATCTGCAAGGGATTGTGGTAAAACTCTTGCGATACTTATAACCAATATATCGCTGGATAGGTAATTGACTAGAATAGTGATATATTTTTCATTAACAAAATATTGCTAGGAAACTTAAATTCAATCTTTGGGCTCACATCTTAGCTTATGACTCTTTGCTTTTTTAGATTATTGCCTAGATAAAAATTGCCACCTTTTTTGAAGATAATGTACATAGTTCTCAGCCGCTGTTGAAACATAACATAGGTGGGGAAGGTATAAAAGGAGTATTGCAATATTCTACACCTTCAATGGCTTATTAAATTAGATCAGAGTTGTGTTGGATGAGAAGCTTCAAGTAGCTCTAAGGCCCAAAAATAACTTTTCTTTTAGAAAAGCCAAGCAAACTCAACTCTTCTAGAAAGTTAATTTATTTTGTTATGTGGATATTTACCACCATTTGGACTTGTTTTATTCAAAAAGTTATTGTGAGCATATCTGCAACGCTTATAATAGCGAAAGAAATATCATATCAAAATAATTAGACACAAGTAGGGTATAAAAGAGTTTTAAATTGTTAACTTTTCGGATTTTTAATTTTGTTCATCTAGCCTTTTTCCTTGTGAAAAGTTGGCAACACTGGTACTGACCAAGTAATGTACTTCAGTGTCACGTTATATATTTTGATTGCAGCAAAAAATTAAGACGAAAGCGACATTGAAGTATCGTAACGGTAAATCGTAGCAAGAACAGAGAGTGCAGCAGAACAATGGTATAATATTTACAAGGTAAGCATCGTCTACTCTTACATTGTTTGTGTCTATGTATTTCATTCTGAATATTTATCTTACCTTGTACAAATTATACCTTGCAAGCGTCCTGATTGCGCGCTCAGATAGCTGTTTTTCTTTGTTTTTACTTTATTTTGCTGCTACTTCAGCTGGCTTCTGCTTTAATACTTTAATAGTATTCGCCTTGTCGTCGACATTCGACGACTTAAGACACGCTCTCATAACACTTCATTAAGATGCCCTCTATGCCCTTGGAGTGTTTGAGCTGAAAATACTCCGTAAGATATTCGACCGCATTTGGTGGAACGACGAGCTCTATGGGCTCTACGACGACATTGACGTAGTCAAGTTTAAACTAAGTTCCAGCAGCTGCGCTGGCTAGGTCATGTTGTGCGTATGGATGAGGAAGCTCCTACGAGAAAGGTGTTCAATGCGGTTGTGGAATGGAGGCGACGTAGAGGCAAACCATGATATCTCCGATAGAAGGACCAGGTAGAGAGTACACTAGCTACCTTTCGTATCACCGATAGGAGACACTTGGAGGGGAGCTTTACATCAGGCCGTAGCCCGGTAACAGGTTGTTTTGGTCAGTTAAGAGGAAGAAGATATTTTTGTTATATTTTAAGTTTTCTGTAAATTTCCCATCTAAGGCATCGGGTCTAAATCATTCTTTCCTTTCACTATTTTACTCCAACTTGTACTCACTTAAACAATTTATTTTTCTCAACCTCATGTTGTTCAGTCGTTTGCATAAAAAAAAATAACGTTAAAAAAATGTTTTATTAATATTTGTTGTTCCCAAAGCTCGGTCTTCAAAATGCGTCTTGCAAGCATTGAGTTGAAAGTTATACTTTGACATCAGCATGGAGATGGCTCGGAGAATCACTCTTGGGAATCGGTACTATTTCCGACAGAGTAGGCAAATTTAGTTCTGGTCGAAAAAAAAGTCACCTTCTGCCGTGGAACAGCAACCGCCATGCACACAAAATTTTTAAGACTAGTGCAAAATACAATCACACACTCACAAAATGCTTGTGCGCAGATTCAAAAGTTGCTGTGCTATAGCTTTTCACCCAAAAAAAAAGGACAAGTTTCACAAAGTTCCAAAAATTTACTTTTTTTATTAGTGATCGCAACCTTTTGTAGAAGAAATCTCTTAAATCATGATGTGCTCATTTGCCTTGCAATTACTTACTTGTTTTAAGGCATGCATCACATGACGTATGCGTAATATTCTCCCCACTCACTTGTCGAACACTTGAGCATACCCAACTATCGAATTGTCTGTAGCAATGCTAAAAATGAGCGAAATCGCTCAACGGGCAATGAACGGAACGTATCAGAAATCAAAATTATGAGCGATAACCCGATTGACAGATGAGTGTAGCTGATAAGAAAGTGCGGACGTGCATTCTTAACTGGCTTTATACGGCATTTTCCGCTATAAGCGGAACGGATATTGTGTTTTATTTAGGCTTCCTCTTCACGGTTATCTATGCCGGGACTGAGAGCTATACAGACATACTAAAAAGGTGGTTACTTATTTATATATATTCACTTCCGTCATTGCGGGGTTCTTGGTTTAGCTGCTGAGAAGTTTTACGTGCTAAATTGAGGAACGGATAGCCTCTTTGCCACCTTTTCATTCAATACATAATTTAGATTTGCAATTTTGTAGTCTGAGCTCTGCAGGCATGTCGACAAACCAAAAAGTGAAACTTCTAAGTTACTTAACCTAAAAACTGAATGCTTCTTCTTCTTAACTGGCCATAACAACCGGTTACCGGGTTACGGTCTGATGTATTACTTTCATTGGAATTGCGGATTTACGTGGTGGGTCCCAAACCCTACGCACAACCCTTTTAAGGCCTGGGGTGGCTCTACTGGTCTCGAAAAAACTGAATGCTATAGAGTAGAAAAGAAAGGTGCTGACATAGAAGTACTGATATTCTTGACTGATTTTCAAAAATACCTATAGCCAATTTTTTGAAAATCATCGGCAAATAGCTCTTAAAGCTAGACAAATGTGATTTTTATTTTGGAAAATATTAAAAATGTATTTAAGATTGAATTCAAGAAATCTCTATTAGATAAAAATGTATATAATATTTTAAGATCTACTAGACAAGTAAAACCAACCTAGAATACGTCAATTCAAAAGCTCCGACACAATTTCCTTCAGAGCCGTAGTATTCATTATCCAAGCAATTTATAAACTTACAAAGAGATGTCGCCGTGTGGTGAGCGGTTTAGAGAATACCACCTCACCAGGTCAAAGCTTGTCGTTTGAGGCGACTAACAATGACACTGGGTTTTTTAGAGACCAGTAGGCCTTAAAAGGGTTGTGCGTAGGGATTGGGACCCACCACGTAAAACCACAGTTCCAATGACAGAATGTATTTACATCAGGCCGTAATCCGATAACAGGTTGTTATGGCCAGTTAAGAAGAAGAAGAAGACAAAGATATGTTAACCCCTACAATAAGATGCAATGACATATGCTCGTAAGCAAAAGCGGTTCAAATTTTCAAAGTTTGCGATTGATCATGAAAAATATATTGAACCCATAGTTCTGCTTCCTGTTTTACACCTACAAATTAAGGCTTAATTTTATAAAATAAATAAAAATACGGATACTCATTTTGTAAATTTCAGCTATATAAGAAATTTAAACTTAAAGGAGCACGATGTAAAGAAAACTACTACTAAAATCAAAAAACTTATTATAGGTACACAATGAGACAGTACCCTTTCAACCAGGATAGCGAGAAGAAGTGTATTTCTGTACGTGCACCTTTTGCCTGCAAGACAAATCTCACAATACACTACAAAACTCCCTCACAATGAGAGACCCAGACCTAAACTACTGTTAAAAAAGCACAAACAACTCATCTATAGGCCCAAAATTCCTAATCATTAAATGAACCAACTTCAACCAAGATTTAACCAACGTAAATCCATTTATAATGAAAAAATAGATAGACAAATTGTGTAACGATGAAATTGAAGAGTGTAAGAAACTTCGCAACAGGAATGTTCTATTAAAAACCAAGTCCCTCTCACAAAGTGGTTCCCAAATAGTTCAAATTCTACCAGATAGAGCACCAAAACATGCCTCGACTTCTTAAGACCACCACACATTGACTTGGAAATGGGGAAAAGTGTTACAACCTAAAATGGTGCATTTATTGTAAAGAAAGCAATCTTAAGTCTTACCATCACAGCATTTTTGATCGCAACTACCAAACATTTATCAAGTACAAGAAACTTCAAACTATACGACAAATTATAGAAATTTGAATGAAATCCTTCCACATGCAACAATTGATGTGTTGCAAGTTTAAAAGATTACATTAGAATTTAGGTGCAATTTGGAATTTAAAAGAATGTGCAGTATTCTTGATACAAACTTTGACTGCTTTGCAACTATGAATTTAAACTTTAAATTATTTATATGTTTATTTTAAATAAATTAACATGTTAAAAACAATCATAATGCATAACATAAAGTTAAGAAAAAATAAACAACATAAACCATTATAAAACTGCTACACCCTCATAACTTGAGCACCTGCATTTTATGAACCGTGAGAGGCCAACTTAAGCAGGTTTGACTGTATATTTGACTAGCTGGCCCACATAGATTTTTCGATTAAATTTAAATAGAGCATTCACGATTCCAGTAGTTTCCCAACTCGGGAACACGCCATTTCGAGATTTATGTCACACACTTCCAGCGACTGCCCTTGTGACTTGCTTATGAGCTGGAGTGAGAGTTCCACCTGGAACGGCAAAGCGGTTGAAGTCTAAGGAACTCGTGGAATTAGGCATTCTTCTCCTTTGAACGGCCTTTTAGAAACCTTGCCACAACCATTAGAGTTACATTGCTTAGTTTTGGGGCATGAGGATTTCGTAGCATAATGAGTTCCAATTGACAAGTTTCCCTATCTAAGTATGCTGTGAAATCAGCATACTTTTGACTATAACTTTTAATGTATTTACCCTATTTTGGTCATTTTTAAAACATAGACGCACACCCCTGTCGAGTTTTGAGATGATAGATTTAACGGAGCGGCTGTAAACAAAGAAAATCTGTCCAGGGGGAAGGGGGTAAGAAATCGACTTGATCCGACAAACTTCATCAGCCTTATAATGTCGGAGAAAGCTGGCCCAACACGGACAGACGGACATGTCTACATCGACTCGACTATTGCTCCTGATCATTTATGCCCATGGAACATATGGTCTGCCACGCCTCCTTCGCCTGTTACATACATTGCACAAATCTATGTACACTTTGTGTACAGGGTATAAAAAGTCACTTAACTACTATTTTTTTGGACTTTTCGAAAGCTTTTCACCGTATAGGGGAATACGCGCGATAATAAACCAGCTTTACAAATAGAAAATAGGCGCAAAAATCATCAATTATATACGCAACTTAAAGTCAAAAAGAAAAATACTTGCCCGAGTAGAGTCGCAAACGTCTAGCATATACCAAATATCCAACGGTATTCCACAGGGATCACCTCTCTCAGGGATTCTTTTTCTTATAGCCTACAACAATTTAGCAAACATAATTTCACTCCACTAAAGCATTTAATTTTGCGCTTTCGCAGATGATTTTCAGTTATTTATTAAATTTAAGCAAGATGGCTCTCAAATCAATGGCTCGACAGGTTATGCTATAACTACGGAAAACACAACACTAAAAAGGGATCTTCTACCCTCATTCCCAACTGTATTTTCCGCTGAATTAATCGCGATTTTACACTATAAAGCCAAACGAGGTAATTTTATTATATGCTCAGACTTACTTTCATCCTTGAAGGCCATAAAAAATGTTATCAATTGCTCCTACTGTGTCTCTGAGGTACGAAATCTTCCAATACGATTGTTTCGAAATTTGTTCAGCTTTGGATTCCAAGTCACATTTAATTAACCGGCAACGAACCCGCAGATAAAACAGCTAAAGATAGTAGGCACTCCCCATATACATATACCTCAAATAACAATAGAGTTGACATAAAAAAACATATCAAAAAATTATTTAATAGCCATCAACAAAGTACATTTATAGATACATCAAACTCAAGGAATAAATGCACATACAAAAATTATAAAAAACTGTCTTGGTTCTAGCGATAATCTTCCGATCTCTCGCACAGACGAAATCAAATTCGTGAGTCTCCGCTTGGGGCACATAAAAATAAAACACTTCCACTATATGGATAAGACTCTTCCCCTTACAGCTCCTTGTGCGATTCCAATAGTAGAACAAACCTTAATCTTCTACTTTTTACGTTTTGTAAACTTGAGCCAACTCTATATTCTATTTAGATCCATTTTTTACGAATATAGAAAGCTGGTAACAGTACTCCTGCGCCACCCTATCACTAAGCAAAGCAAGTAATTACATATCGCTCAGAATACAGAATCAAAAAACGTGACCTTTGAGTTAATGATGCAGAATTATTGGTTATAACCTGCTTTATGTTGTGTCAAAATTTCATATAAATATCTTTTACACTCTCCGCGTGAGAATGGTATTTGTCACTCAATCTTCTACTAGGTTTTCTGAGTACTCAAAGTACTAGGCTTATTATTTAACTGCAAATACAATGGACGCCCTTACATCGAATATTCAAAATAATCACTTTCAAAATGACTGGACATTATAAAATGCTTAGCAAGCCCTAAATTCAAATCCAGCACTTATAATCTGACATAGTGAAATCAATATTTGTTTCAAAAATAGACTTCGAACTTTTTATTTACGGACATACACCCAAATCAACCGTTAACAAATTAAAAACTCCACTTCAGCGATACGTATTTCCCTAGGGGCCTTTCGCATCACACCCATCGACAATATGCTATTCGAAATAAACATTCCAGAAATAGAAAACAAAAGAGTATTCTCTTCCACACAGCCTAACTATTCCAAAACTGTATTAACTCCCAAAACAGAGTCTTCACATTGACATTTTCAAAGACATAATAAATTTGTCCCGTCAGTCATATAAAAAATAATAGACCTTTGCAAAGCACATTTCCCACTCTCCTTTCAAAACCCTCGACATATATATTCACCTTGGACCCTCCAAAACATAGCTGACCTTAGAAAATATACAAAACAAAAGAGAGATTTACTTATTTACAACCAACACTTTAAATCCAGTTATATATTTATATACAATTCTGAAAGTTTTACCAATGAGGTTCAACGGAAACTAGGGGCTGACATTAATGGGTTCATCTATCGTTGGTATAACTTTTTATGCTCTGTACACAAAGTCTGAAAGGGTATTATAGATTTGTGAAATGTATTGAACAGGCAGAAGTAGGCGTGGCAGACAGGAGCAATAGTCGAGTCGATATAGACATGTCCGTCTGTCTGTCCTTGTTGTGGCACCGTTCTCTGAGACTATAAGAGTTAGACCAACATTTTTTTTTTTTTACGCATTTTCTCTAAGTAGATGAAGTTTGTCTTATAAGCCAAACAATGTTGACCTTTTTCCACACCATCCCCCCATCCCCGTAGAACAGTTACCGTTATTACGCCCGACACCTTCAACGCATCGATATAAAAATTTGCACAGAAATTTGATTTTCATGGGAAAAATAGATGCAAGGTATCCCACTGTCGGGCACTGTCCCGACTGTCTGCATACAATTTTTTTTCAGTTGTTTCATTAACTACAGTGTCCAAGTTGGCGATGTGTCTCAGTGGCCAACAATCAAGTCCAGCTCCTGGCATGGTTGTTTAATGTTACTAAAAATGTGTCTTTTGCCTTCTGAATGTCCTTCCCATTTTCTGTGGATTCCAGGGTATTTTCAGCGCACAGGGTATTTTCCAATGAATTTTTGCGCAAATTATTATATTAATGCGTTGAAGGGTGTGGGCGTAATCAAGGTTACTGTGCTGCGTGTATCGACATGATTCCAGGTACTTGGAAACCTTGCCTTTTATATACATTGCATAAATCTACGTATAATATACGTATAATCTATACTAATATTTAAAATTCGAAAAGCAACTATGTCTGTGTGTGTGTCATTTTCACGCCAATTGTTTTGCATTTTGGTGTAGATATACTAAGATAGGACCTTGGAACAAAAAATAGGCTCTTTTTTGTGGCAATACCTTAACCGCTTCCACCGTGACAGAATTTCGCGGCTTACAACCGCACCATAAAAGCTATCGATTTTTAGACCCCCTATGCCCCCGTCAGTGGTGACGTCATTTATGAACAGCCCCATAAAAGCGTAAAACTACTTAAAATGACACAAAATCGCAAAGCCTACTATTATTTTTACCAAAACTGTGCACAGAGTCTGGCAAAACGTACTAATAGAAGCTTTAGGGTATCGGAAAAAGAAGGGGAAGAGGCAGACGAAGAGGAATGTGATATAGGCAGAGAATGGCAAGGATTGAGTAAGAGAAGGAGGAAGGAGAATGTGATCTACCTAGAAATGGGCGTAAATCGGATCGTTAGAGGTAGACGAATGGAAAAAGGGAAGAAGGTGAACGGGAAGAGAAATGTGCTCCACTTCGAGAACTACCACACGATATAAGATTTCTCTACTTAAAAGGACTAACAAACCTTTTATGAGGCTCAAATGCCAATAGACGACTCAAGTAAAAAAGTAGTTTTATCTTTTACACGCAGTTTTCATAATAATTTTATTTCGAAAATATTTGTATATGCTTACAAATAGATAAATATATGACTATCCTACAGTTTTCCGTATAATAGTAAGAAGGAAAACTCGAAGCTAAGTTCCATTTGGAGTTATATTTAATTCCGACATCAAAAATCAATGCTTCGTTTAGTATGTGTGAGGTGAAATGTGACTTATGACTATCGATATATAAATCGGAACGGAAACAATGATCCATTTGAAGTCAGTTATCCCATTGATAATTTAAACTAATAAGTGATTCGAGAGACGTGTTTTATAAATCCCTTTTGAATTATGGATCTCAAATTCCTTCACAATTTTGATGACACAAAAATGTTACGTTCTGCGTTTTCTTTATACATAAATGTATTTTTATCAGGATGCTTTTACTTTAAATATAACTATAATACATTTTTAAATTAGTTTGTTATAATTTGTTGGTTTTTTTGTCCAGATACATAGATAATAAATATTTATAAATACTTTGTTACTAATAACTAGTCAAAAAAATTTACTTAAAATAAATCACAGTGTATTTAAGCAATTTTTTTGTTATGTTTTAAACCTTTCTGTCATGTTTTTTGGTCACTTACTTAAATAATAATACAATAAATAAGTAAATAAATAAATAAATTATGTAATGTGTCACAAATACAATTTAAAATAAATAAGCTATGGATCTCGCTGGGAATGTGAATCATGAAGAAATACTGATTGGCCAATTCTCCTCTGTCATCTGTGCGTAATACTATAACTAATACACAATGTTTTTTCTTATAAATAGCGCGATAAATAAATAGCAATGAAATGCTGTATGGCATTTAAACAAATTCTTTAGATGTTTCCAATTGGTATTTTTGGCTTTGAGGCGGAAGTTGTGCCACGCCCTTAATGCAACGAACAGCAGGAGGCATAGCTAGGAACTTAACTGAGTCGTTGCATCCTGACGCAGCATATAATGACTAATACTACCACGGAACCTAGGTCTACATACATATTTTAAGAGTTAGATCCACGGCCGCGTCCTGAACGAAAGCTGCTGCTTCCAGAGCTGTCAGTGCTCTCTACGGAGCCGCTTGAACCAGCTGATGCACGAGTTCCATGATGACGCTTGGCTTCTCCGCTTTTACTGCGTTCGCCGCTTTTGTTTGGCTTGCGCAGACCGCGGGTTAGAGTCTTCCACATGTTGTCGAGATACTGAAAGTAGAGCTCCTTGCTGAACTTCAGGTCACTCACATCTGCTTCCAGGCTGCCGTTGGCGGGTGTCTTGAACTTGAGTCTGTTCATCATATCATCACGACTAATGATTATATTCTGAAAGTTGCTCATAGGAGAGGATGAGTTGATGGCAGTCTCAATCTCGCAGAGAACTCTGCGTGCGCTGGAAAGCAGATCCTGCAGCTCCCTCGTTTTGTCATCCATACTCTTCTGGTAGTTCACGCGGTACTTGTAATGGGCGCGTCCCAGGTAGGCAAAGCTGCCCACAAACACTTGCATGTTACGGTGCAATCTCCTCAGTTTTATCTATAAAGAGTAACCAGAAAAAGTCATGATCAGCTATCTAAGGGAAACTCTTAAAGCTATACGCAAATGGGAACTGGTTGGCTGAGCAACTCTAAGCTGCTGGCTCTAATGACAGCACTCAGCGAAAAACATCGACTGCTGCCGCCCGGAGCGATGATTGGCAAGTTAACACAAACAAAGCCGGTCCTAGCATACGATCGATCGAGCTGCGTTACTTATAAGTAGCTTGAGTTTTGCAGGGAAACTTACATGAAGTGCGGGTTTAGTCATGTTTGCCAGAAAGTCATACTGGCCCTTCCAGGGCTCATAGTTTCCATAGTCAATCTTTGCAATATCCTTTATATATTGGTACTCTTCCATGGTATTGTTGCGCAGGGCAAACAGGACCTATAAAAGGTGGAAAAACGCAAATTGTTATCAAGTTAAAAGATTCCAAAGTTTATGCTTTAGCTGCTTACCTTGCGCTTGATAGTGCGATCTTGACTGGCTGACGAATCAGAATACTGCGCTTTAGTGGGCCTGTAGACACCACCGCAGGGATTTTCCCACTCGGGCGCAGACTTCTTGACAGTAAAGTCGCTAATACTTTGACTATCTTGACGGCGATGACGCAGGGCGAAACTATTGTCCAACCTGCCAGCTTGTTCGAAGGATTGGCCCAAATCTTCGTCCAGGCTGCTGCTATCGTAGTGGCCGATGCTACCGCTGTCGCTGTCAGTACCGCTGCTGCTGCTGCTGCTGCTGCTGTCGTAGCTGTTCTCGTCAGAGCTACGCTCTAGGCCATGATTTGGATTTGCATTCCAGGCAGGCAACGAGAGCGACGAAGAATCTACCTTATTGCTGCTGTGCACATGTCTAGCCTCGGGCGATTGCATCAGTGTGGCCAGCACCATTAAGCAAAGCAGCTGGCGCAGCAGCTGGCCATGCATAGGACCATTCCACTGTTGGCTACTATAGCTGGATCTTGTGGGGCTGCAGATGCAACTACTGCGTATGCTGCTGAGGATTCTGTGTGGGCTCTGTGGGATCCGAGCTGAGATGCAATTTAGGATAATGTTGAAATACTTTGCTGTAATTAAGAACAAACGGTAATGTTGCAAAACAGTTAGTGTTTTAATCAATTTGTTATTGCATCTAAAAGTGTAAAAAACTAATATCTTTTAAATTTCATTATTATTTTATTAAATCATCAATATAAATAACAAATTATGCGACAAATATTGAAACGAAAACAATGATTACTCGTAAAAATTGAATTGTAAGAAGAAAAAAAAGTTGCAAAACTGAAAACTTTATATATGATTTTATTTTATTTCGTTTTTAAACTTCGTTACATTTGATGCATTTAATTTAGGAATACATTTTTTTTATGTATTATAAAACGTAGGAACTTTTTGAAGCGATTTCACTTAAGTATTTAAAAATTGCGCATACCTTCTGACATTAATTTAGTTGGCCTTAAAGGCATAAACTAATTAGAAGAAAAAAAATTATTGCACTGAATCACAACACAATTTGAACAAAAAATTGATCAGCTTAAACGCTTTTAACTTTGGCACTTTGAATCAGTTAGTCAATAACTTGTTAATTACAAGCGTTTGGCTCGTGTTAACGCTGCCGCGTCTTGAATGGAACTAACTGCTTCAGCGGCGTTGCTGTAAATCTTTAAACTGTGCCAGAGTCAAGAGCCGATCGAGCGGCATGCGTCCGCCAGCCAGCCAGCCAGTCGGCCACTTAGTACTTAGTCAGTGAGCCTAGCCAGTGAGTCTCGGGTCTTGAGTAGAGACAGAGACCTACTCACACGCATTGCTGAGCCGAACGGCTCAATTGAGTGGAAATAAGTATGAAATTGTCAGGCCAGATAAGCAAACGCAGCGGGAGAAATGTATGTGCTTGTGTTAGTGATGCAATTACTCATCGAGTGCTGAGAGTAACTGCAAGAGTAACCGACCATTGGGTTTTGCTCAAGTAGGAGGAGGCTGGTCAAACAGCAGCAACTCTCAGATGCTCAGTTGCAAGAGCTGAATTATAAACGCAATGCTGTGTCATCAGCACTGAACATCGAAGGGAAACCGGAGAGCGGCAAGCAGAGAGAAGCGACAGCCTCACACACTTGTCAAAGAATTCGAAAACGCCAAAAGCGAAGCGAAAATTCCAATGAATTTCACAAGAAATTCATATTACTCATAAGTATTTGGGTTTTTTATAGCTCCGTTAGCCCCAGACAGACTCAAACAAGCCAACAAACAGCTACCTAGCGGAACTAACCAGCCGCAACTCAGTCAATTGGAGAGTCAGAGTCAGAGTCAGAGTCAGGCCCGGTCCGTCTCAGAGAGAGAGAGCGGCCGATAAGCATATAAGTTAGGCGGCGGCAGCGATAGGGCGCGGGAGCGGGAGCGGATTTGCTTTAAATTGTTGCTGGCTAAGCTGTTATTCGCGTAGACGGCAAGCAGACAATTGCCAGCGCCCGCCAACCGGCGCAGCGCTCCTGCTCGCGCTCCGTCACTACAGCGGGCTGCCGTGCGCCAAGTTGAAAAAAAGAGCGCGCGCGCTCGTTCCTTTTTATTGATGACGTTTCAATTTTTGAAACTTAAAACCCAACAACAAGCACTTGCAACAAACGGCAGCAGCGTCGGCTCTGACGTCGACTGCGACTGCGGCTGCGGCTGCGACGTGTGGGCGACATGAGCCAGCGGCAACACGTCGTATGAATAATTCATTGACATTTCATTTCATTTCATTTCATTTCATTTCATTTAGTCGTTGCGGCAAATTTGTTTGCAAACAAATCGCTGCTACTAGCATGAGAAAACACTTGTTGTCCTAGGTCAACGACTTGTTGACAGAAACAAAAAAAAAAAAAGGTTCGCTCCGCTGCCGACAACGCGAACTCGCTGCCGTGTCTCTGATAAGGCACGTGCTTCAGGCGATAACTAGTCGGTTTGATTGGACTGGCTTTTTGAGGGCCGATCTTGTCGGGTTCGAACAAGTCACTAATGACGAAGTAATTGGCTAAGTAGCTAGAAGTTTCTAGGTGAACTCTTTGGTCTACGTGCGGTTTGGTCTGTCTCTATGATAATTCGCCGATTGTAGAGCGTTTGTATAAGGGCTTTGGTGGCAGCTGGCCGCTTGTTGCACATAAACAAGACCGTTTCATTTTGAATAAGAATTTTTCATTTGTTCTAAGCTAGTAAAACGATGATAATTTTCATATTACTTAAATGGACAATTAAAGTTATTTGAAATGAACAAAAAAAATATCGAGTTTTTTAATTTAATTAAAAATTTCTGTTTTTTGAAAAACGAATGAAGCAACCACTTTCATTGATTTCTAGTATTTGCAATTGAAGTATCTTTGCTGTACTTAGTTATCAAATACTTGTTTCATTCATCATTATTTTAAATTCTAGAGCATTGATTCATGCAGTTTAGTTTTAGCACTTCAAGACTTGAAAGAAACCCTTAAAAATTAAAAAAAAAAGCTTCAAATTATAAGTAGCCAATTTGTGATAGCAGAACTATTAATTACAAATTTAAGTGGGGATAATTATCTGTACGGCTTACCAGCACATTTATATACTTTTAACACTTTGAAATACAAGAAAAACAAAATAAATAAATAACAGCATACTGAGTATTTATAGAAATTAGACCAATGAAGATTGGTTTTTTACTAATATTTTTTTTTATTATTGTGTTTTATCAAATTCTAAACAATAATGGAACTTTGAGCATTGAAGCACACTCGACCAAATTATTGATGATTTAATAGCCTTGACGAAACATGGGACAAATTAAGCGACAGTTTTTGCAACTAATAAATCTTTTTTTTTTTTAGCGTTCAGTCACATTTAAAACGATCTCGGCAATAAGGCTGATATTAAATAATTTATTTAGTTTCCAAATTTATGACTACATTTTATGGCCGCTTTTAGTATTTGTTTTTTTTACTTACTTGTTTGAGACATTTTTGTAACTGTTATTCAATTTGTTGTTTTAGAGGTTCAACACTTAATTTGTATTAAACAAAATATTAAATGATGTATGACAATACCGATAGAACTTTTTGGGTTCTTAGTTCGTTTTTGCACTTTGGAATTTCGAGTTACTCTATATTAGTTATATTATTCCCAGTTACTTTTAGGCGTGCTGCCGATACTTTCGGAATGCCAATGTTTAGCTGATAGATATTGGCGTATGTCTAAGCGACTGATTCATGGTTCCAGCTCGGGGCATAATTTTATATTTATACGAAAAGTGCCAGCAAAAAGCTGCGACGCTACGACGCTGCTGCGTTCGACGCCGGCAGCGAAAGGTGATTTCCAATCAATGCCAATAGTTTGATTCCGATACATAACTAGCCCCAGGTAGGGCGCTCCTCTGCCGCAGCGCTGCCAGGCGTTTGCCAATGCTCGCTTGCTATCTCAAAACGACGCCAGCTGCTCTGCTCTGCTCCTATCGTCAACGACGTCAGTGGCGCTGTCTCTGTCGCTGCCACCTAAGTAAAAGAATCTGCACACAATTGCTCGCGCAGTCGCGACACTTATAATTATTATTTGACTCGATTTTACGCCAGCTGACTCTGCATTTGTGTTTATTTATATGCATCATATGTATGTTTGTTCTATATACATATGGACATACATATGTACATATGTACTTACCTATATACTTTTTTATCAATTACGTACTTTACCCCAGCGCAACGCGCTCCAGTGCCCATTGCCCTGGAAACCCAGGGCGTAATGCTAAATATATTGGCCAAGGCCGCTCCTGCTGCTTTCCTCCACACACGTTTGTCATGATAGACCGACCGCCTTCCAACCTTTAAGAAAAAAACACTGCCCACACGAACCCACTGTAACCCCATTCATAACTGAATAGTTTCAAAGGGGATTTTTATTTCAAAGGTATTTTTTGTTTTTTAATTTAAAATTAACATTGCATATTGAAATATGGGTTTCAATTGAATATTATTATCACCATCTACACCCGCAGTTTTCGTTTTCGTTCTTGGGGGAGTGCGGCGGGGAATCTGGCGTATCATCAGCTGACCGAGCAACCGATTGACGGACTGACAAGCTACTTCGCTGCGTTCGTTATTATGAAGTTAAGTAACGCCGCCGATTCGGGGATTTTTAACTTTTTATTATATATAGCATTTAGTATTCGTGGTTTCGCGACTTGGGATTTCAAGGCGTGACAAGTTGGATCACCTGTTGCATCACCTGTGCGGCTGCTGACTTGTAAGCACGCTCTGTAAGTGTGCCGTCAATTGAAAGGTACTGACGCTGGTCAATTAGTCATTACGGAGGCAGTTTGGTTCAACCATTAATTTTACAATTCAACACGTTATTAGTTTTATTGCATGCCAAGTGATTGGATTTAGTAAGCGCTCTAACCTAAGGACCTAACATTCCTACATAAGACTATGGCATTCCAATAATTTAAATTCAATAATGGATTTTTAATAAAACTAGTGTTTTTCCTTTCGTCGACATTAGACGATTTAATAAAATGTAATGAATTTGTAATGTAATGTTCCGTGCATTCAAATCAATTTTTACCTATCTTAAAAGCAACTTATCCAGATGAAACTTTTATTTTGCAAACCGCAAGCATTTGATCTTTCGAATGATATAGGTTCCCCACGAAAACCTTATCATACGGAAACGTTATCGCCAAGTAATCGGTACCACACTGACTTTTTTCAAACTGTATTTATGTATAGATGATTATTAATTAAAACACATTAAAATACGGGTAAACAGTTTGTGTATCGATGCGATAAGGGGTATGGGCGAACTCAAGGTAACTGTATTGCAAGAGGTTGGTTGGCCTAAAAAGGGTTCTGCGTAGAGTTAAGGACACACCGCGTAAAACCACAATTCCAATGAAAGAATGTATTTACATCAGGCCGTAACACGGTGTTTTAGTTTAACATGTCTACAAAAAGTGTCGGCTTAAAAGTGATACATCATTACCTATATCTTTTAAAGTTTCTATACGATATTTATAATTTGTACAACACACATGTAAACTTGAGTCTATATAGGCATAGATAGATACAACAGTTTTACCAACTAAATTGATATATTTCATTCTCTTGATCATTTTTGCAAATGGTTCTTTTCATCCATGATACCTCCTTCTCGCTAGAATATCTTTTAAAACTATATGTTCAGTGTACAAAAATATATATTTAAAAAACTACGACAAACGGTGACTGTCGAGGTACTGTTACTTAATATACAACACTGTACTCTCTATAACAAACAGAATTTAATTGAATTTTTAAGAATTTTGTGGGCTAAGAAGGCAATCTTTCAAAATTTTTGAAGTTAAATAACACAGTTCTAATACAATTTGCTTTTAAATATAAATCGCACCTATTAGTATTACTTAGTCTTTAAAATTTGGTTTATTTTTTTACCATTTTCCTAAAAGTTCTAGACTAGCTTGATTATATCCAATATTTACAGAAAGACAATTTATTATGCAAAATCTTGTTGTTTGCATTTATTATTTTAGGTGTTATAATTTTTAAATGAAGTAATTGTAAAGTTTGTGAGCAAAACAATAAGTCATAATTTTAAGGTATAATAAATTAATTATTGAAAACTTCACTTACAATGATATTTCGGTGTTATCGACAAATACAGACTTTCTTAAAAATATTAAGAAAATTAAAAAAAAAACAGTGCCATATCAAAAAAGTTTGCTGCCACTTATGATTCCCGGATTTACAGTTGTGATTTAGCGGTTATCGGTTATCGTTTAGAAGCTCATAAGCTGCATTGCATTTAGATATAATGCACCAATATTGAGTGTGGTGAGCGGGTTAGAGAATACCACCTCAGCAGGTCAAAGCTTGTCGTATGAGGCGCCTTATAATGATACTGGATTCTTTCGAGATCAGTAGAGGCACCCCAGGTCTTAAAAGGGTTGTGCGTAGGGTTTGGGACTCACCATGTAAAACCCCAATTCCAATGAAAGAAATACATTAGGACGTAACCCGGTAACGGATTGTTATGGCCAGTTAAAAAGAAGAATATTGAAATAACTTTGCTTAAAACGAAACGGGTTTAATTAAAAAATAAGCAAATTAAAGAAAGAATTTGTATACCCTGTATTCATAGAGCACACCCTAAAAGCCATCCGAGTTATGCAGTTAGGCACACTGCTAACGTGTTTGTGTGGTGAAAAAATCAATTTTGGATAGAAACTTTAAAAGATATAGGCTTATATAGCTATATAATAGTGTGCCAATTGTATACCCCTCCTCTATAAACTGCAACAAAATTTCATTTTATAGTCGTTAATGTATACGCAAGAGCCCAACATTCATTTTTGCGCAAATACGTTTTTAGATACAAGATGTTCCATTTTAAAATGTCATAATATGACATAATATGAAAAACGTTTAAAGATTATAAAAAAATTTTGGATTATTTTATTACATTCTATCCCAATCCTAGGAAATCTAATCTACCAATTCGTAAATTTTTTAGTTTATTTTTAATTAACAATAAATGTATTTTATATGAAATTCTAATGTTGGCTTCTAAGATTTTAAAAGCATAATGTTGACTTATATATAACGAACACTTTTTAACATTTGTCGAATTAAATGCAAGACACGATTTCTTATAAAATTCACGTAATGTTTGAGAAATTTTGGTTGAACCCCGAAAACCTGCCATTATTTGCGCTAAATTTCTCGAACGACAGTAGAGTATGGGCGAAGTAATGGTAACTGTACTACGGGGGTAGGGGGATGATTCGGATAAAGGGCAATATTGTTTGGTTTATAAGCCTAGCATGAACCTACATTCCCAATTTCGTGGCTCTAGCTTTAATATTAACACTTCTATAAAAAGTGAAATTTTGTTGCAGTTTGTTGAAGGAGGGGTCTAAAATTGGATTTTTATTACCTGTATCTTTTAAGGTTTCTATCCGATCTTGATAATCTTCACACAACTTATGCACAATAATAGTGTGCCAAGTTCCAATGGAATGGCTTTTTTGGTATGGGTGTTAACCACGAAATATTCTATCACAGTGGAACGGGGTAAGATATCGACATAATTCGGTAATCTTGCACTGCGCATCTTTTGAATCTCTTCGAGAACGCTGCGACAATACGGACAGACAGATGGACCCACAGACATGGCTATATCGACTCGACCATTGCTCCGGATCATTTTTGCCCACGGAACATATGGTCTGCCACGCCTGTTACATATATTGCATAAATCTATAAAACATAAAATGATTTTAGTTAAGCATTTGACACTGTTAACCTTAAACTACTCCTTTTGAAACCATCTCTTGTGGGTTCTTATTCTAAACAAATTAATGTTACACTTTGGGTACTCCTGGGTTGTCACCTAGGGTTTTTACTTTTTGTTCTATTTATAAAGAAACTTTCTCAGATTATTTTGTCTGTGCTTTTCTGATTATATTGAATATTTACGTTTACAGTCCGATTTGGATAGGATGCAAGATTTGTGGAGCAGAAATTTCAAAGTTTTTCATCGCAAGGAGCGTCTCACTACCTGTTATTCTCTTTGCTCGTCTACACTTGAGCGTATTTCAATTATTTATGATTTTGGGGTACTTTTCTCTGTCTCTTTCATTGACCGCTGGTCTAAAGAGTTTAATGACCTCAATTTGTTCTTACATTTGGAGCCCGCAGTAGCAACTTCATCAAGACATAATTACTACGTAGTGCATCGGCACCCGATTTTCCGCTTACCGTCATATTTTAGTGGACTTCGTCTTAAAAACCATCCTTCTTTCAATAATCCTACAGTCTTCCATAGTGTTTCTTACATAAAATTCTTCTCGGTTTAATTGATTTTAATGAACTGTGAAACAATGACGCTGTATTGGGTATTGTCATTTTTAAAATTTTATTTTCTCGCACAAAAATTGTCAATCTTGTATATTTGATCACTCCCTGAACTGAGTCGGTGAATATTCTGATTAGTTATAGCTTTCTTTCAGCTATCTATACCCAGTACACAAAGTGTAAAAGGGTATTATAGATTTGTGCAATGTATGCAAAATGTAGAAAAGAGCAAGTTTATCGATTCATGTCGATACATCTCACCCCTTCCCTGGTGAGAAATTTCCTCGGTTTCCATCCACACCATAAAACTATCCGACTGAAACTTAGCAGAGTCATGCGCACTGTTATTGTGCAAAAAGCCTCAAAATCGAATAGAAACTTTAAAAGATATAAGTAATAATGTGGCAATTTTAGGCCCATCCTCCTAACTGCAACAAAATATCACAATTATGTTAATGTTAAAGTTAATTTATGTTAGAGCCACCAAATTTGGTACGAAGACTCCTGCTAAGCTTATAAAGGAAACAATGTTGACATGTGATGTGCTCGCTAAAATCAAAAACGCGTGGACCGATCCCAACCAAATTTTAACACATTATAGACAGTATTAGGGAGAAGGTTTTTATGAAGTTTGGACGAATTCCAATAGATGACGCCAAAGATATCGAAAAAAATGTCTTTTGAATTGAGGTAGATGTAGAGGTAGGATATAAAGATATTGAGAGAGAAAAAGAGAAGGAAGAGGAACGGGAAGGGGAATTGGAACGAAAAGAATTAATTTATATAATAATTTTATTGACGGCGAACCAGGATAAGATTCAGATAGCAAGATTTACCAAGTAAATACGATTAAAATGCATCTTATCTTTGGAACATAAGAAAAAATGTGTGCATGCTGCATAAGTTTAGCTTTTGTGATGTATTTATATCCCTCACTCATTCCCTTCGCAAACTAGTCAACAATTTTTTAATAATTTGTTGTGACAATATTTATCAAGTTTTTTAGAATGCGCTCATCGAGCTGTCTAAAAACAATTACGAATTTTCACACCGTCGTTCAGATTGGCTCCAAAGTACAAAAATCAAAGCACAACTTTGCCTACGTGTATTATATTTGGGGCATGTCGTGTCAGTCAATGCTTCAATAGTATTAGTATCACCTAATTAACGTATGACGCGATCCATGGAAAACTTTTGGGGGAGCACACCCATAGAGACATAGGTAAGAGACTTGGGCTATTATTGTTTTTCATGTGAAATTATTGCGTGGGTTTTATCGTTGGCACGCTTTGCTATTGTAAAGAAATTGAACTTTGATTAGTCTAATAATTACTTGGCGTTGAATGAATCAATTGATCAATGGCTGCTTGGGGGCTTACAACCGGCACCACGCTGTGTTGAGTAATTTCAGTTAAGGCATGAATAAGCGTGCTAAACGGCAGTCAGCTCCGTCTTTATGTCTTTGCCATAGGTCCGGGGTCTGTGGTCTGGCACTGGAGCATTCGCCAAAGTGTTGACTTTGACGTGGTTATACGTATGTATGATTGTTTCCGCTCGTCTTCGACGTGATTTGACCAAATACCTAATACATTACTCATAGACTTGCGTTAGTCTGGATAAATTGCTGAGTATGTCATTAATAAGTTGAGTAAATAAATATAAGCATAAATATTAAATAAAAAAAATAAAATACCATTGGGTCTGGGCTCAGTTTTATTTTTATCATAGAGACGACTCACAACGAGCCATATAATTAGGCAGTTCATAAGGGAGCCGGCCAGTCAACATGACGTATGCGCAACGTCCTGTGACGTAGACAGCGGCAAGCAATTGCGAATTCGCTGTAATTGCCGTTATTGCTTGCTGTTTGCCTTTTGCTATTTATTTTGTATGCTACATTTCAAAAATGAACCAGGTATTATAAGTTTGTGCAAAGATTTGGAACTCTATAAACTTCCAATATAATTCATAAGGTATTATATATAGGTAGGTTGACAAAAGTCAATTTCGTTAATTTTGTAGATTCGGCAAAAGGTCAAAATTATTTATGAGTCTGCATACCAAGTTTGGTGGCTGTGGCTTTTATACTACGCTCCCCATGAAAGATGAAGGAGTGCCCTACATTAGGCCGTAGGCCGGTCTCGAACATGTCTACGTCTAAACTAACAGTGTTCGTTACTGCGCCAAAATCCAATGAGATAGCTTTCAGAGTGTGAGATATTCTCTCAAGGTAGAAGGTTGTTCGAAAAACTTAACCTTTATGTGTCTTTATAGTCTTCGAGATATATTACTCCTGTTCATTTTTGCCCATGGAACTTATGGTCTGCGATGTTTCCCATTCCCTGTTATATACATGGCACAAATCTATCTATATACCTATCTATATATCTATCTATCTATCTATCTATCTATCTATCAGTGTAACAACACTTTTACACCATGTTTACAGGGTATGAATGGATCTCGTTCAATTAGTCGAAATGAGAGTACCTGCAGGTCGGCATGACTTTTGCTGTTTTGCTGTTTGCCTTCTTCTTGTTTAGTTGCTGTTGATATTGATGTTGACATTTAATACCAACAAATCGCATAATATTTGACGATTTGTCTGATTGACATTATCAATAATAATGCCATCTAAAGCTCATTTATAGTCCCACGCCCCACTTCGCCGCATAATCAAAAGCTTATAATTGAATATGCTTATCAGACAGCAGCAGCAGCAGCAGCAGCGGCAGCAGCGGCAGCGGCAGCGGCAATTAGTAGGCCATTTGGCATATGCAAATTGCCCAGTTACAGTGGCTGATGCTGATCATAAACCAGCCCTGTCGCTGACGCCTACGTCACTATCGGCGTCCGCGTCGCAGTCGGCGTCATCAGCGCTGTTATGACTAATTGATAGCCGTGCGCTACGTAGTATGCCTATTTGACATTATCGCGTGCCCAAGTTTCTAGCGAACGCTCTCGCTTATCAGCGACTGCGACTGCGACGCCGACGGCGACGCCAGCGTGTAGCTTGCCTTTTATGGTGAAACAATTGTCGCGTGCTGTCGGCCTTACCATGTGGTTGTTGTTGTTGTTGTTGCTGCCGCTGCCGCTGCTTGCGCCGCTTCCGCTGCTATTGCGGTTGTTGTGATTATTGACACTGTGTTAAGCTGCTTGTCAGCCACTTGTAGAACTGCAGTCTTAATTGGCACTTGTGGCTAAGGAAAAGATTCGAATTGACTGGTAGAAGGGGCTGCACGGTGGGCCGGGTTTAGGTGAATTGGCCTACATAGCTGCGTGGGAATGCAAGTTGCAGTCTATTGTTAGCCTTGACGCACTGGCACCTAAAGTTGAATCAGCATTTAAAATCATGATAAGCTGCAAAGTTGGAGTCAATTGTCGTGTTGCATACATACGGTTAATCAATAACACACACCACAGTCCAGAAAAATAGGGATCTTAGCTTGGAATACAAGATAGTAAGCTCAAAACATGCATATCTCGATTTTGCGTCTTAGATATTCAAGCTCTAAGATCACAGATGCCTTAAAATGCACACATGAGATTCATGCACTTTTGACACAACAAGCACGTTGTCACCTTACTATCTTTCATTTCGAGGAAGACTTTTTTACACTATCGTTTAATTGCTAAGTTGGTTAAAACTACTAATACCAACCTAACTACTTTTTGTGCGACTTTCGATCCAATAAATCAATTATTATTGTCTTTCATATAGTTGAGTGGCTGAGTTTCCTTTATGGTAGAATAAGGTAAAGGGTTTGATTTCACTTATCAGGAGCACCCCCTTCCCACCTTGTCATAAATCGTTAACATTTTATAAAACTTAATTATTATATTAAATTAATTAATATATTTTTAGATACTTCAAATGCTTATATTTACCGTTATACAGCGAAATAGAATGTATGCATGAAACTATCTTATTGGAACGATTTCTAAATATGAGGAAAGTTATAGGGCCTTGTAATTCATTATATCAAACACTCAATACGTATGGAAAATCATTGAAATCTGATTCATAGGACAGGAAGTAAAGAATCACTGCTTTTGCCGCTACAATCAGCGTCTCTGCCTAGCCGCAGCTTTGGCTCTGCCCATAAAATGCTCGTTAAGGGTGCAAATGTCTAAAGCTCGAGACCGATCAATTTTCCAATTTTCTTCAAATTTGGAAAGTATTTTAGCTTAGTCCTTGGGGAGATTTCTGTTAGGTTTATTCCCGATAGCCGGTGCATTTGTCTTAATTCTGAAATTCTGAAAATCATTTTTTGGACCCGCTATGTGGCGTATATATATATAACTCCATTTACTGAATCATATTTATGTTTCTATAGTGCTACGATGTTTATAAAGTGTCCTGATCTTTAGATAACAATCTTTAGAGGCAAAGATTTGACGATATAGTCAATGATATTTATGTGTTCATAAAAACATATCTATATCGACTCGGTTTATTATACTCGAAATCGGCAGAAAGGCTAGAATCTGTCTGTTAGTAGAACGGGGCTTGGCGAGAGGATCAAGCAGGGGGCGGAGCTCCATGGAATATACAAAGGTACGAAATGTTTCTAAGATTCCCCTTGCAGAGTGTATTTTGTTGTTTAAAAATGCAAAAAAATTCGGTTTTTATATTTTCTAATTAATACAAAAATTTGCAAAATTTTTTTCTCCTCAAGGAATTGTCAATGATCAAAGACAAGGAATAACGAAGAATGATATGGTTTTGAGATAAAATTCTATTTCTGCGTTCTTACAAAAACAATAGTTTATAATTTGTCTTCAACATAAAAACAAATCTATTACTTATTTGCTTACTTATGTTGATATTTCTTTATGCTTCAGCTGCACGCACAAGCCAGTAGTGATTTTTACTTATTTCCGGCAATGAGTGGATATATCCATAAAAAACGCACAGAAAATGATACACACCCTTCAGTTCTAGCAAGCAGGGCCGTATTTTTAAGCCTGAATCACGCCTTCATATGACGGCACAAATGAAAAAGGCACCAAATGTGAGCGTCACTCATATTATCATATCATTTTTTTTTTATTTTGCGTCTCTTTACAAAAACAAAATACATTGAAATGTCAATACATATTTGCAATATTTTCACTACAAACTGACGCTACTTTTTTCAGGCATATCGACCCCCTTATTTTTTACGAAATTGACTTTTTGATGCAAAATGGTTCTAATTCCACTAACTCCTTACCTGGTAAAAAGCGATGTTCACTATAGTTACGGAGTTACGGAATTAATTTCATTGTATTTGGCAGAGGATTTTTTCTTTGGTCGAAATTATCGTATGTGCCATTCAAAATTATTATTATGCAGTTAAGAATGTGAAGGTAGTGAGCACACTAGCTTCCTTTGGTATCACCAATTGGACGAGGCACGCGCAAAGCAGAGACGCCTGGAGGACCATCAGGCCGTAACCCGGTAACGGTTTGTTATGGCCACTTAAGAAGAAGAAGAATATAGAGTTTATTGCCTTGCATTTCGAAGTCGAATCAAGGTAGACCAAAACCGTCTGAAACACATTAAACTGATATTTGAATAGCTTCAATTTAAATCAGAGTACATCTCGGTAGTAAGGTTCCCGAGTAACATGAGAACTCTAATTGTTTTGCAATAGCGATCAAATATTGAGTACAAATGCGGCGCTCTGATACACATGCACATACAAAAAAAAATTATATTGGTTGAAATAACAAATGACGTAACACAACCTTCTTATTTGAAATTCGCAACAGAATGAAAAATAAGGAAAGCAGAAAAGCAACGTCGATCTATCTTGCAATGTACCCTTTTCTTTTATTGAAAATCAAACTTCTGTGCAAGCGCTCGCACGAAGCAGAGACGCCTGGAGGACCGCCCTACATCAGGCCCTAACTCGGTAACGGGTTGTTATGGTCAGCCAAGAAGAAGACGATATAAGTGGAAAAAGTTAAATCGGAGAACATAAATTGCTGTTGCCAAATTTGTTTTAATGACTCCTGTGAGCCTTGCTATCAAAACTATGGTGACCCACCCAAGCTCCGCACTCCACAACATACAGATTTATAGCTTGGAACAGAAATTCATAAAAACCTTTTCGGTTTATGTTTCGAGCAACAACAAAACAGGTTAAAAAGTTGCGGATGTTCTAAAATATAAAAGATATTTTTGCTATCAAAATAATAATAAGCTCGACAATTGGAAACAGCATACCATCTGATCGAGGCGAGAAAGGAATGTATATGTATTTATTGTAAAAGTTTACGAACTAAAGTAATTACTTGTTTGTTTTGGCGGTATATTATTCTTAAGTTCGTATGCTAATGTATACAGATATGCGGAATTGCGGTCTTACGCATCAGACAAACATTTCCGTTTTGATTTTCATACCCTGAACACAAAGTGTAAAAGGGTATTATAGATTTGTGCAATGTATGTAACAGGCAGAAGAAGGCGTGGCAGGCCTTAAGCGCCTTGGGCAAAAATAATCAGTAGCAATAGTCGAGTCAATATAGCCATGATCGTCTGTCTGTCTGTCTGTCCGTGTCCGTGTTGTCGCACCGTTCTCGGATTTCTCACCCCCAGTTTTCACCCACACCATAAAAGCTTTCCAATTGAAACTTGGCACAGATAAGAACTTTAGAAGATATAGCTAACAATGTGCCAATTTTAGGCCACCTCTCCTATGAACTGCAACAGAATTTTAGAAATGTAAAAGTTAAAATTTATGTTAACCAAATGCGGTACGTTAGGCATATAAACCAAACAATGTTGCTCTTTTTCCGCATCATCCCCCCTACCCCCGTAGTACAGTTACCTCTCCTACGCCCTTACCCCTCAAAGCATCGATACTAAAAATTTGCACAGAAATTTGATTTTCATGGGAGAAATGGGTACAGGGTATCCCACTGTCGGGCACCGTCCCGACAGTCTGCATCAAATTTTTTTATATCGGATAAATGAAAGCACCGAATTGCCGCCAAAAACGCGCTAATAAAAACGTCGAGGTATTGCGTAAATAAAAGCAAAAAAATTAAAAAATATAAAAACAAATGCAGAGTGTGAACAATGGCAATCGATGGAATTGTTATTGGACGCTTCTCGTCAGTGCAAAAATAAGCATACCAGCAAAACAAAACACAACAGAACTTTGCGTAGATTTCGAGACTCCCGTAGGCCTTCTCTTAGACCCTCGTAGGATATCACGCGATATTTACGCGCCACTTTGGCTTAAGAGAATCGATCGAATTTCGACGAACCAACAACAGTAATTTATTTGTTTGGATTAAATTTTCCTTGAAACTGAAATCGACGACAATCAGAAATTAGCTGGCAAATAATTGCAATTAACACTACATAAATAAGTCAATTCTCATTTGATTTAGCTGGTAAAAATCAAAAAGTCGAATGCATAAACAATGGAAACGTTATTAAATCAAAATAATCTAAATTTCTGCTGAAGGAAGCGTCTCCGTCTTATTCTATGCCGGAAGCTGCTGTTGGCAGCAACACTTTAACTTCTTCTGGAGCATAGGGCAACAAACAGGTCCTTCTATGTCCCTCTTTTTAAGCTTTGTCCCTGATTCATTGTTGAAAATTACTTGTGGCTACCGGATCTTTAGGATGTAACGCAGACAACGATTAACAAAAGTTTGTAACCTCATCGATATGTTCGCGAAGCATTTCCATGTGTCACACATAGGTACCGTTTTTGTTCGCTAGTGTCCATAATTCTGGCGTTTTTGTATTATAGCAAGGGATCTCCAAATGCAATCATGAATAGCGCGATCGAAGACCTTTTCGAAGTCGCCGAACATGAGGAAGAGCATTAATTGGTACTCCGGTAATTGGTATTGATGATCGACCATTGCGAACTTATCTTGCCCTTTGCCGATTAAAACCTGGACCTTATACGCACAAAACGGTGATACCATGCCACTTACTGCAGATGAAAAAAATACAGGCCTTGGCGTCTGGATCCGCTTTCCGTAACTCGCAGCTGGCTTGTTTATTTTTATTAGTTGGGGTTCCTATTTCCGCACTTGTTTTTGGGTTGTTGTAAACTCTCCTAGAAAACCTAGTCTTCTAGGTCTAAAAACCCTCTTTACTTTTTAATACCACTCCTCAATGGAAATATTACCGTTTACGTTCAAAATTAACGCTTCGTCGGGTAGGGCTGAACGTCGCCGGGCAGCAGCTGTTCTTAGCCGGAGCATTGCTAGTAGCAGGTGATGATCACTTCGGGGAGATCGAGGTTACTTTATGCCAGGTCTTTTGTGGAAAAACGGTTCCCTCTTTAACAAGCTGACGAGCAAAAGTCCATCTGTCTGTATAACTCGGTAGGTTTGGGAGACCATTAGAGAGCCAGTCGGGTTGATAACTGCCTTCGTTTTCCCACAGCGGAATTTCGCGATTTACATTCACACGGTTGTATCTATAACCCAAAAATTGCCAGAAGTTTAGGTCATGTTTATGTGCATCTGTGCTATAAAATTGCAACTGATCAAAATCTGCTTATTACATTTATATTTTGAGTCAAAACGATACCTATTTCACTTCGCATCGCTGTTAAACTGCGCCGAAATTCCCCTATATGTAAATATGGTTGTATATATGATATTAAAGCTAAATCTACAAAATTTGGCGTGGAGACTCGTGTGATCAAAACTGTGTTCAGTTCCGAATACTGTCGCACTCTGCAATATATTGATTTAAAAACTGCTCCAACATAAGAGTAACTTTTGCCCACATAATTATCAACTTCCCTTTTTGCCAAACTCGCTCAGCGTAAGTCTCCTTCATAGACTCTGCGATAATAGACCAAACGGATTTTGGTCATTATTGACAATGACACTTAAGGTCTGCCACGACCTATTACTGCACAATTCTATAATACTATAAATAAAAGGTATGGAAACCTGTATGTCAACCGAATCTGAATTTCTATCCTTATAGATGATGTATCATATTGTTGCGTAACCTGCAGAATATGCCTGTTTTGCAAATTGGTTTTGATGCTTCTTGGCCTGAAGAGGGCTGAAGTACGCACAAATAACTAGTTTCTAAGTTTTTCAAGTGCATCGTTCCGATAAAGCGTAGATTTTTGTAAATATGAAAATGTTTGCAAATTCTTTAAAGTTTCGTTGTTTGCCTTACTTGTTACTTTTTTTTTGACTTTATTGCAGTATTTTTGCAATTGACTTATGGGTTTTAACTTCAAGTGCAACGAGGTTCGGTTTGCAGTCTTGGCAATTGACTTGACAGTGTTTTATGTCTCGTTAAGTCTCTGAACTTGGCATCGACTCATGTCATTGAAATTGCAATTCTAGATTCTTCACGTACACGTATATATGGTAAATATATATATATATATAGCATATGGTCAATGGAAATGGGTATTGGCAATAGTACTAACTTTATTAAGTTATGGCCTGCAGCAGAGTAAGCCATTTAAGCACAAGTTGGGAAGAAAAAGAAAATGGCGCAAGTTCAGTTTGGGACACCGAAGTTTGTGGTTCAATTGTCTGCAAACAAACTTTAAATTATCTCAGCAAAAGGTTCTCTTTTTCCACTTCGACAAAGCCCACGATAAATTTAAAGTAAATATCTTACAAAATGTATACACATTCTTAAAAATAAGTTAATTTTAATCTTTGAACATAAGAAGTACTTTCGCTTATACAAACTTGTGATCAGATCGAGTTCGTACTTAGCTTAAAACAAAGACTCTCTTCAGTTCATGGTAATTGTTTTGGCATAAAAAACTTATGGTCAGCCGTCTCTGCCTGTTGCAAACTTGATGACAAACTTTAAATACTAAGCACCTGGTAAAGAGCATTTAAAATCTACAATAATATAAAAAGGTCTAAAAACAACCTGACCATATCGTGGTTCTTGTCGGGCTGTTGTTGCCCTTGCCAATGCTTGCTGCAGGGGCTTCAAATGTCAGTTCGGCACTCAAATTGGTACTTGAAGTTGGGCAATTATATGACCCAGAAATCGAAGCGCGGGTGAGACTTCGAGGCGGCAACAAAAAGAGAAGAAGAAGAAAACAGAAACAATAAAAACGCATATGCAGTTATATATATATGTGTGTGTGTGTGTGTGTGTGTGTGTGTGTGTGTGCAACAGTCAAATGATGCATTTTCTCTAGGGAAACTGTTTGGCTCAGCAATTGCCTGATGCATGGATGGATGGACCAAGTGGCAACGTCTTGGTCTGGATCCGGGTCTTTCGGTTGCACAGACTCAGCTTGGTCTTAGTCTTTGGCTCGGCTCCCACAGTATTTTTATTTTTCATTTACTTTCTGTCGCTGTAATCACCGGTGCCGCTGTCCATGGCCATTGCAGTTTTTTCTTTCATTTCTTTAATTTTTTATGAGCCACAACCCGAGAGCATTGGTCATTGTACATTGGCGTTTGCAGCTGCACTTGCAGTGACTTGTAATTTGATGTGTTGCTGGCAACAACTTGTCCAGTTGGCACTCTAATAATAAGGCTAATAAGTTTCCTAAACGGGTAAATAGAGCAGCTTGACTCAGAGAGGTAGACAAACCGACATGCGTTATATGTAGCTTGGCTATGGTTCATTTTTTATAGATGTAATTGAACATTGGATCGGTTGCAGTGATATTATATATGAAATTTGTTTATTTGTTGGTAAAGTTCAAATATTACTGCATAAATGAAACCATATAAACAACGTCTTAAATTAAAGCAGTTTGTTCTACTAGGAGGTTTAGATGAAGTTGGGTTGTTTTGCTTAGGTTGTTTTTCACGTCATGTGTAATGTCTATTTTTCATAATCAACAATACAAACGGAGTTGGTAGCTTTTATGGAGTAGTCGCTTTACCTTGCATTGCTAGGTTTATAGGAATCGACAATACTCATGTCTATGTTGCATGATTTTTTATCTAATTGATATTTTGTGGAGTAATTCATATATTTTTCGTCATTTCAGACCACATTCATATACAGTGAACTATTTTTCGACCGTAACTTAGTGCCATTAAACACTGGCCTAAGAAAATGTTATGAATTACAAATGAGCATTAAACAAAAACAAGTAAGGAGCACCAATGAAGTTGTTGCGCTTTACAGCACTAAAGTGTGAGGTACAACAAAACACTGTATCGCTCTATCTATATATAAATACGCTAAGCAAAATTGCAGTGTGGTACCGATTACTTCGCAATAATACAATCCTTTTAGGTGAAACCTATACCATTCGAAAGACAAAATGCTTGCGGCTAGCAGAATATATATTTCACCTGGATACGTTGCGTTTTAGGCAGGTAAAAATTGGTTTCAACTAATAAATGTAACGTATACCGTAGAAAAAAAACGAACTATAAACACACAAACGTTGCTATTTCGTGTTTTCTTCTCTTCTCTTCTCTTCTTAATGAGCTGTTATGAGAGCGAGTATTAAATCTTCTACATTCGTGCATAGTAAAGTAGCTCGTAATAGAGTGTACTCTTACGGAGTTGATTTTCGTATATAGTGGATGATTATGGATTGCAGAGAACCCCCTCGACGTCCAGAATTATTCTGAATTTTGACTTCAAATGGAAATCCATGAATTTTTGAATACAAAATCATTTAACATTTCTGAGCTCTCTCTATGATTTATATGAGCCACTGAGCTGTAAGTCACAAATACATATAAAACAGTCGTGTTCTTCTATTGCACGCGCGGACCGCACACTTGTCGGCTATTAACTATATACTAACTTTTCACTGTCAACTGAGAAAACGTTCGCAAACAGTAACCAATACATGTAATTTTACCTATGATTTGGAAAAATATATGAAAAAAAAACGTATATATCGCACAACTTGTGAAAATTCCCTACACAATGATATAAGTTTCACCCATATTTGTTGGCATATAGTTGATTAAAAAGGGTGAACAAATGTTTCCTTAGTTTATTTATATAATAGACATATGATTTCTTTATATTGGTTATTTTCACTTAGTTAAAAGAACGGCTTCAGTAAAAAAGATCGACTGGAAACAGATGTTTGTAAAAAAAAACAAAAGTTTACTCAAAATAAGTATACCGAATTCATTCTCATTTAGTGCACTTTGTAATGCATACCAAAAGTGAGTACAACTCTCCAAAGATCACGTCAGGCACATTTATGTATTGATGCCAGCGGCAAACAAACAAGTGATATTGTCAGGCATTGTGTTAGTGTAACGGATCGAGAATACCGAGGCCGTTACAGTAGTTAGCAAGAGAAGGAGACCCAGAACCGAGACTATTATAAGTAGGCAATGCAGATGTATCAATTTACAAAGCTAAAAACAACTTGCACAGCAAATACAGCACCAGAACTGGAGCAACAGCAACAACGATTAACAACAAATACAACAACTTTATCAAGAACAAGTATACTCTATCGAGGCACAGTGCAAGCGCAGCAAAACTACTTACATTGTATCAGAGGGAGAGGTAGATAGATATAGAGTGAGAGAGAGGAAGCGAATCAAAAGCCGTCCAGACTTGGAGCTGTTGACAAACCCGAAGCCAGACAATTAAACAAATTTGATACAGACAAATCGCAGTCGCCGTCGAAGTTCCACTTAGCAGAACTAACTTCAAGTCCAAGTCGTCCACTTGGATGAGGTATTAGTTGCATTTTTTTTGCGCCTGCGCAACTGTTCCCGAGGTTCTTGAACCGCATTCCTTACACGAAGTTGATTTCAGGCGCAAGTTCAAAACGACACGAGTTGTGTCTACGCATAATTGGTTGGCTTAGATGACTTGGATGGCTTGGATGCCTTAGCTGGCCATGGCAGCTGACAATGGTTAAGACCAAAGATATGCCGCCATACCATCAATACTAAATAATAAACACCAGGCAGTAGCTTTGGATCTACGGAGAAGTCGGTCCAAGGATTAGGACCCCCCACATTACAGAAAATAATGATGGCATTGATATTTACGCGCGCTGCTGCAGCTGCTCATTATGACGATGTTCGAAGTGTGACAATAATGCAACGCCCACATTACATCGCATGGAAAGAGCAGCGCCATGACGCGCATATGGACACTGCGTAGCAAATAGAAATGTCAACTTATCAATCAATTAGTCAACCTGCAAAATGACAAAATGCTTCGATGAGCTTTTCCTTATCGGTGGCAATGAATCAGCTCCCGTTAGACGCGTTACAGTTAGAGCTCCACGTACTTATCGTGTAAGTGGATTCTTCGTGGGCGGCGGCAGTTGGAGGGGTAAATCAAAAAAAGAAACACTGAAGGTAGCACAACCCTAACAACAACAACAACAACAACTACATCAGCTACAACAACATAAATAATAATTACAAGTAAGGCGTTAATCACCTGCCAGTTATTTGCCGCTTGGCTAATTAAAACGGCAACAGGTCGAGCGATCTGCCTATAAATAACATGAATGTCATGTTGACGCTGACGCTGACGCCGACGCCGACGCTGACACCAACACCTACGCAGACGCCGCTGTCGCAGCTGGCGTTGACGTCGCTTCCGTTGATCCGTAACAATCCTAATAAACTAATTAGCTAACTCTTTGCCTTTTTATAAAGAGTGACTTTGTCGCAGTTTACTCTACATGCGCGAATGCGTCATAACTGCCTCGACTTTTCGACTAATGACGACACAAGTTCAAACTCAGGTATAGATGCCTCCATGACGTCACTTGCCAATGACCTACTAAAAATAAAAAGCAAAAGCAGCGCTTTAAAAATTATGCCCCAATTTGGCAAGGCGACGATGACAACGACTCAAAAGATATCAATGAATGCCCCGCACAGCAACAGCACAAACCTTGCCATGTTTCCCACACACACACACACACACACACACACACACACACACACACACACACACACACACACTCACACCGGTATAACCAGAAACAACAACAAAAATTGATTAGCCGCCGGTTGGGATGCCTTCGATTTGAAACCTCTGCAAACCGGCAAATCGCAGACTCTTTCATTACTTTTTTAAATTTTTTTTTTGGTTTTGTGGCTGCTGCGACTCATCATAAAAAAATTTCGGACACAAAATTAACAAAAAAAAAAAACAAAAGGCGAAATACTTGGTTCAACTTTGAAGATGCTGATTATGCTGATGATGATGATCTTACGCTAACTCTCTGGCAATGACTTAACGCCATAAATTATTTGAAAATAAAGAAAATGGAAAAGATTAGTTTTCCTGAACAAAGTATCAAAAGGTATAGAAAAATGTTAATTGAAGGTGCTACATCCTGCAGAAGACGTAATTGGTATGTAAAGAGTCGCTTGGGGAAGTTATGGTTGAATGTATGTCTCAAATTCAGTTTTCCGCTTGATCAATGTCGTCATAGAGGTCATAGAGTTCACCGTTCCATCCAATGTATAAACGGCCAAAGATTTTATGGAGTTTCCGCTCAAACACTTTAAGCGCATTTCCATCAGACTGCGTCATTCCCAATGAAAGAACGTACGTCTTATAGGGCTTTAGTTTCGTCTGGTGAGAGTTGTCCCAACAACTCATTTGCCTACTGAGACCAAAGTAACATCCAATTGAATTCCACGCTGACATCGATCTTCATTGTGACGGTGGTGCCAAGATAGCCGAAATGCTTGAAAACAGTATAATTAGTTTAAAGAAAACATATGAACGCCATTCTTCATAGTCGCACTTTGGAAGGATTCCAAACTCAGACAGTGCTGTATACCTATACTCGAATCCTCAACGGGGTATCGAATGGGTGTTGATTTTCAGTTCGCTGGTCTTTTCCAGGATTTGGTACGATAAAAAAATTTAATAAGACGAGACCTCTATGATTGATTCGACAGACATGAAAGATTTCTGGGTCTAGTTGCTCCCCCGTGTGGTGAGCGGGTTAGAGAATACTACCTCAGCAGGTCTAAGCTTGTCGTATGAAGCGACTAACAATGACACAGGGTTCTTTCGAGTGCAGTAAAGCCGCCCAAGGCCTTAAAAGGATTGTGCGTAGGGTTTGAGTCCCACCACGTAAAACTCCAATTCCAATGAAAGAATGTGTTTACATCAGGCCGTAACCCGATAACGGGTTGCTATGGCCAGGTAAGAGGAAGTTGCTCCAGACTGCCTTAAGAAAACAGAGTTAAGAGCGTAAATAAAGCACTACTATAACATTAGGCTGACTATATCTAATTTTTCAGATTGATAAAAACAATTGAATTTCAGAAAAATTTATGATTAATCATGCCTTTCTTATGATCGACTTCAAATCCTATAGTAGTGTTTTAAGCTTGGCCTTATTTCAAATAATTAAAAAAATTCTACTTATTTATCGTATATGTATTTATATTGTACTAAGTATAAAAAACTTGGAAAGCCTAATTAACACTGTCAATTAAAAGTTATCTATGAATACATCTCCATCAAATATATGTAAAGTTATTTAAGTGTCTATTAATATGCTTTCCAACAAACTCGCACACACGTATTTCACCATTTGATGTCTGGTGTAGGAAAAGTTTTCAAGTGAACAGTGTGGGCGTCTATGGGAAAACTTGGCAAAAAGTACCCGTCGCAACATCTAGAGAAATGCCAATGACGTACAGTCAATAGCTCGAGTAAAGTTATTCTACTTAATATCATATAAACTAGCCAAGTTATTGAAATACCAAATCAATTGAACCTCTCACGACTCTAGCTAATTTTAACTTAGGTCGCGCGACCTGCTTTTCAAGTGACGGGAACTGAAAACTATAAACATGAACTTCCAAAGGGGAACTCAAAGCGTAGCTGACATCAGCCCTCTCTATAAGTATGAGTTTGGGTTTTCGAGTTCAGAGTTTCAAGTTCCATATTTCGAGTTGCGAGTTACCAAGTGTAGCCATACACGCGCATGCAAATGACATTGAACGTCGTGACGTGCGACGACCTCTTATCTCTATCGTTTTATAGTCATAAAATTGATAAGCTGATAACTACGGGGCTGTCCCGACGGACGGATCATGAAACACGCCCAGTTCAAACAAGAGGGCTCGTCGGACTAGATCATAACTACAAGTAACTAAAAGGCCAAGTTAATTAAGCAATCGAACATTAAATTTATGAGCAAGCATTGTTTTTTAATATGTCGGAATGCATTTAGTATTGCTGGTAACTAATTGAGCAATCAGCACCCAACGTGGGTAGTAGTGATAGTAGTCATCGGAAATGGGGCCTAGGGTATGGTAGTGCTTACTGGCCAATTGTTAAGTGGCATTAGGCAATTGGCGTAATCAATTTGCGAATTCATATCAAAATGCAATTTATTGGCCATTTAATTGTTGTCTGTGCGTCATTTAAACTTGTCGCCGCCGACAGTTAGCCAAATGTCAGATCTGTCAGTGGGGGTAACAACCTGACAACTAAATAAGAGGCGTTGGCCAAAGGAGCAAACCGACCGAAATGGCCAATAAATTGCTCAAGTTGCTTAGTTCAGTTTCGTGCCATGATGAAATATGGAAGCTCTATTGCAACAACCATAATAATACAAATAACAATGACAATAGCTTGAAATGCCATAAATAACGCTTTGAGCGGATTTTCGCATATAGCTAATAATAAAAAATCGAATACAAAATATTTTGTTGCTTAATTTATGCATAAATAATAATTATTGGCTGCGCTGGCTTCTTAGAAATAAGCGGCAAAATTTTTTATCTAAGGGTCTTTCATTGGTTTTTGGGTTACTGCTGTTCATAGGATCAGAGCGCCTGGTTTGGAACTGGTTCATGACCTGGCCTTCGTCGTTTTGTGGTTGATTCCATTCTTCAGTTCCAGTTCTGGGAATGCAACAGCTCATCATCGTCAGTTACGAAATGCGAATGATTTGAACTGATCTGCTGAATTATGTGCATCGGAAGGCTTTTATAAAAATGGCGAACCAGCAAGGAATAGAACGGCCATCTTCTCATTTGGTAGCCATTTCGCGAATCAAATTTTATTTTGATTATTTCACCACCAAACACCAATTTGATGCAGACAGTGGAATACCCTCAAATTTCTGTATTTTTTGTATCGATGAGCTTAGGAGTATGGGCATAATCAAGGTAACAGTACTGCGGGAGTTGGAGGGTTGATTGAAACTTGGTGGCTCTAGCTTTAAGAGGAGGGGTCTAAAATTGCAACTTTACTGCGAATATATTTTAAAGTTTCTATCCTCAGTAATAGTGTGAATAAGTTTCAATTAGATAATATGGTGTGGGTGAAACCGTCCAATTCGACGTCGCTTGACGAAACGTGGACTTTTTTCATTTAAAAATTTTTTTTATCAATGAAAAATAATGTAATATACCCTGTTTTTTGTCGTCTCACAAATTCTACCATACTACATTTTATACATACCAGTACCAACGCTTTCGCCACAAATTTTTTACCTCCAAGTTTTTTTTATACAAGATATTAACATAAACTTTACACAACATTAAGCAGGATATAACCAATAATTCTGCATTATCACTGTGCAGAGTGTAATGGATGTCGGGTTACGTTCGTCTACGTGTGTTTTCCTTAACTGCTGCCTTTGATCCTTGATCTTTATAGTTAACAGTATGGTTTTCAGAACAGTTGGCATATTTGGTTGTTATATTATATTAGAACCGAAAATAGTAAGTAAGTTGCTACGAGCAATTCACGCCCTTGAATATTTTGCTGTAATATGACTAATTGTGACTAAGTTCTTGACATCTGACACATTGTACCATGTCGCTAACTTTATTAGGTGGTTCAATTGTAGCCATAGCATTATTAATATATTTCAGTTTAAAGATCTAGGTCTAAGAAGAACATGTTGATGCTTTCTGACATAACAGCGAAATACAATTTATTTTGTTTAATATGAAGGGTTGCTCTATTACACAGAGGTTCGCAAGTCCTGAAGCGTTTATTTGAGTTACACGGTAAATTGTGGACAAGGTAAAGCTTACTTAGCCGACATTTTTAGCCATGTGAACGAGATAAATCAGTTTCTTCAAGCCACCATCGTAAAGGAACCTGAACTGCTAAACATTTTAATATATAAAGCAAGATAGAGGATGGGAGCCTGCGGGGCCCTTTTCCTTTATATTCGTGCATATGTCTAGAATGGTGTTCGATTCGAAAAAGAATGGCCCTTGTATAACATGAGCTCTCTCTCGCATTTGACAAAATCTTAACTTTCTTAAGTAATGCGGCTAGTACAATCGGAAAGACTAGGCCTTTCAAGAGTTTGGTTGGTGAACATCAAATCAACATCAACTTTGCCGATGGTTATATGATTTCCTTAAATCGGAAAAGCAGCCAGTAACAGGCAAGTTCCCACCGCAAACAAGTAAATAAATAGACTCTGAAACGAAGACATGACATTCATCGCAACTAATCCAATTTGTTGAATGCTTCATACACGAAACCGGAGTGACACTTCTTCGTTTTCTAAGACAAGCCGAAACGCAAGGAGGCGCGATGCGTGGGGTACTTTTCCGAGTCCGGAAAGGCCTTGACTGTAACAATACCAATGAAGCGCGCAATAAAATAATCCGAAGGGATAATAGTAGGGACCATATAATTTTCATCGTGGACCTGATTTTTCACTCCATGGATTAGTTCACAGCATATAGATACATATATGCCAGCAAAGTATGAGCATACAGATCCTTGCAGTAATATATCAAATTAAATTTCGTAACTGGAACGATCGAGCATTGGTGTAAACTTGCAAGGGTTGGTAGAATGCCAAGCTTGTATAATGTAGATTTCAAAATTTAAGGATTTATACATTTATGTGTTAGGAATATGTTACTACAGCTGTATTTATGAAACAAAACTTAATATTCTTAAGAAGAATAAGCTCATAAGAAGCTGCCATCAACGGGTGGCACAAGTGCCTTCTGCACGCCATGATACCAAAGGAAGCTGGAGCGGCCTCTACCGGTGCCTTCCAATGGATGCAGCCGTGCATAAGAGCCGATGTCCTGGAGCTTCGTCGTTTTTACACACGAAACGCCCGCTCCGAAAATGAAAATGAAGCTGAAAGAACTTAAAACGCAAAAATCTGCAAAACTGATGAAAATCCATTAATTACTGGTACTCATTATCTAAAGCTTTAAAAAAAATGCATAATTTGAATTTTTAATAAAAACAAACATTTATAATTATTCGATCATGGGAATAAGATCTTAAGAGGTTTTCAAATTTGTTGGCAATTCATTAAACTCTCAATTAGTATTGCTAGAATTGTGCATTGGACTGCATTTATTTTCCATTGAGATTATCATATATTATTGAAATTCTGATAGTTAATGTAAACAACACGGAACTCTGTATATGTATCAGTAAATTAGCTGATTAATAAGCCAAACCTTTGACTTGTACGTTTTACTTGATTACAAATGCTTAATTTAAGTTAATTTTTTAATTTATTAGTACAATATGAGTAGCCCATTATTATTATAAATCTTACAACAATCAATCAGCACAAATCAACAGCTTCTTAACTTTAATTGCATACTATTTTTAATTTATTAATTATTAGCAAATTAAGACCGAGATTATCACATCAAGAGAAACTAATGATTTTTATGGTAGGCATATGATACTTAAGCATAATTATATTGCATACATAAAGATAGTTCTGTATGAAAAACGTAGTTTGAGGAGCTTATAAAACTTATTTAAACAATTTACTGCAGTTCAATGTTATACATATAAGCACTAAGGGGCTCCGCCCCCCTCTCGTTCCGCACGCCAACCCACGCACCTGTGGTAGAACATACGTCGCGAACGGCGTCCAAGAGCTATAAAGTGAAGTAACCCGATTTGCATTTCACTTAACCATATGTTCCATGGGCGAAAATGATCAGAAGCAATAGTCGAGTCGATAAAGACATGTCCGCCTGTCTGTGTGTCCGTGTTTTTTTATCACCGTTATCAAGATATCAATATCGGAAAGGAACTTTAGAAGATATAGGTAATAAAATGTCAATTTTAGAAACCTTCTTCTATAAACTGCAACCGAATTTCACTTTTTATGCTAACCAAATGTGGTACGTAGACTCCTCCTAGAATGGAATTTTTGGTATGTGACAAGCAGGCAATTTAGCACAATATTCTATTATCAATGAAATATAGTATACTTTTCTCGTCACACAAATTATGTCATAAATTTTATGATTTGTTTTATGAAGTTTTTTACCTTTAAGAGGTTTTTTCTACCATAAATCATCTGCAAGAAGTTTCCACTAGTAACTGCCAAAATTTTCGTATACATGCACATGATATGCACACCGCTGTCAGAATAAAGCTTTCTAAAGCTTCTCTCTGCTGGGTAGCTTTTTGAAAATCACTTTGTCAACCCGATTGCCGAGTACACTTTGTACACAAGGGCTGTTCAAAAATAACCCCTCTCTTCACAAAAAGTCGCAATTTGATGACCCCCTTCCTTTCCCCTCGGTGGTGACGTCATTTATGAAAAATCCTCAATATTTTTTGACTTTCATTTCATGAAGGCAACATTGATATCGATGAACTAATGTCAAGTCTTGAAGTATAATGCATTTTTTGGTCAGTATATGAATTGAACAAATTTTTTTGTTGTTTTTCCATTATTTCATTGTTTGTTTTAAATTTTTCACATAAAATTAATTAATTAATTTAGTTTTTGTCTTATGTTATTACGTTTTTATTATACTCTTGCAAGAAGAGTATTCTATTTTTTGATTACTGACATCTTGATCTCGGCTGGTCATGAGCGAGCTTAAAGCTGCAATGTCTGCTGACGTCGCCGACCCTTGGTTTAATGTCAAATATTTCAAATATTGATTTTTAATCAATTGACAATATAATAGTACATGTAACTTTTTAGAAATAGCGTTCAATTAAGATTCAAATAATGTGTAATTTTTAGCAATATATTAAAGTTGGTCAATCAAAAAAAGGCGATTAAATGTACCTCAGTTTTTAGAGGCTCACACTACTAAAGACAAAATAACACCGAGTTCAATTTAAACGCAGAAAAACTGGAATTTTGTGTTTAATGTATTATCCATCGTCAACTAATGATCTACATTATTTGACCCCGTATTTTTTTGGAAACGTCGTTCTATGAAAATTTGAATGGTGTATGAGTTAATTAATTAAGCCAAATAATAAAGTTAGTAAAACAAAATAATATAAAATTATAATTATACAATTATTTTATAAAATTGCATTATTTTACTTATAGCGTC
The DNA here is from genome assembly GCA_035041775.1 of Chymomyza caudatula. Classification (NCBI taxonomy): domain Eukaryota; kingdom Metazoa; phylum Arthropoda; class Insecta; order Diptera; family Drosophilidae; genus Chymomyza; species Chymomyza caudatula. Next base: position 1,743,164 of record JAWNKW010000148.1, read on the forward strand.
CAATTGGGGGGAAAATGGGAAAATCTCCAAAACAAACGTTTTTCAGTTATCAATGCACTATATGTGTTCCTAATATTAGAACGCTTCGATAAAAAAAGTCACAACAAACAGACAAACATTTTTAAGGCATTTCAGATTTCACCAAAATTTTAAAAAGGCTATAACTTCTGAAAAGTATGTCTGATTTACTTCATTTTAGTTTTGTTGGGTTTGTATTCATGCTTCGATTATATATCTTTTATTATATTGCAAACCATAAAAGATATACGGCTTGAACGGATCGGATGATCCAGTCAAAACCTTCGTAAAATGCATAACAATGTTTTGGCTTCACTCAGTTTTTTAGATGGCCACAAAGGCCATTTTTCACAAATCCAAGTTGACTTTTACTGCTGGATTGGGCACCATTTGTTCTTAGTCGCTTGAATGTCATAGCAAACAAGTATTTGTGCATTGTGGTTAATTTTTTGTCGAACATGCAAAATTTCGAGATTTGGTATATTCTTCTTAAAACCCAAACCATGGCGGAAAATGTCTTATGTCCACATCCCCAATATGAGTTTCCCGGGTCGAATATTTAGACAGGCATTATTGAACAAGCTACGCCCGTTTCCACTCGGTGTTCCTGACCACAACTGAATATTTTAGCATGAAAACGCTCCAAACCGTGATACACACCAAATCATACTTTAAGTCCTTTCGTGTCGTGTCTAACTCGGATTCCGTCACTTAATCCTATTGAGGATGTCTGATAGATACCTTTGTACAATTACAAACACGTGCCATTGGAACGAAGTGGGACAGAATGGACTTGTCCGTCCTGAAAAACCTGGTCAACTTAGTGAACCACTTATTTAAACTAGTTGATGGACTTATCGGCATGACAATATCCTATTAAAGTTAACTTTATTTTGTAGAATTAAGTGTTATTCAGTGTCTTTATAATGAAAAAATAAATATTCACTGCCTGTACGAAATTCATTTGCGATTTCCATTAAAGCTCTCATTAAACACTAGAATTAATAAGTATGTCATTAAACAGTGCAAAATTTTGTGTGTTTAAATAAAGCAATTACTTTTCTTTTGTATCTTTGCGCTACTTTTTTGCCGTTCTGATAACGTTAATACACTAAATAAAGGTATACATATCTTCTTCTTCTTAACCCGTTATCGGGTTACGGCCTGATGTAAATACATTTTTTCACTGGAATTGTGGTTCTACGTGGTGGGTCCCAAACCCTACGCACAACCCCTTTAAGGCTTGTGTTGGTTCTACTGGTCTCGAAAGAACCCAGTGTCATTGTCAGTCGCTACATACGACAAGCTTTGACCTGCTGTGGTGGTATTCTCTAACCCGCTCAGCACACGGGGTAACGTATAGTTTGACTTAAATTGGCCGCATATTGAATCTAATCATCTAAATTAAATGATATGAAATTATGTTATAAACATTTAATGGCGCTTGGCAATAACAATACCAACTTTGATCCAATCAAGAGACAACAACATAACAGCAAAACAACAAAGACAACAGCGGAATTAACGGCAAGATTTGTAGCGTTTTAACGCTGTTTCGGTTGCTTTTGTGACTTTAGCTGTTAATCATTTTGGTTGCTGTCGTTGTTGTTGTGGTGGATGCTGCGGCAGTATCATCGAGTTAATCTTGTTAAAACAAACCGTTTCAATAAATACAGCGATAATGCAATTTTAATGCCATTAAGATGAGCACCAATTATGGCCAGCATTGCGTCCAATGCGAAGCCTCACTTGACTGGTCATTCTGGTCAGTCTGTCTCATACTGCCGCCGCGGCGCGACGTCCCGCTCTTTATCCTGATTTGTTCGCTGGCGTTGCCGCAATTCATTTCATCTTTGACCGCAACAACATTTGTGTGTGTGATCCTTACTGCCGTCGTACCTCGACTCGGACCGGACCCTTCGAAACGACAAACTTACTTGCCATCCATATGATTATCAGCATGTTGTTTGGCATTGTTGCGGTTTGATTCTCTCTGCTTCAGTCTGTGCTTAATCCGCGCGACGTTTCCTATACATTTGACAGCTCCAAAGACGCAACGCTCTGATGCTCCGATGATGCGCAGAAGGTGATGCTGCTCCTGCTGTTAGGGGAATGGGGACTGCGGGCTGGTTCGGTTTCGGGGTTGGCTTCGTTGATGGGTTTGGGGCGGCATTTTATTGTTTATTTAACATTTCTGCGCTTTTATTTTGTTTTTGGCTACGTTTTGGTATCGAAACGTTTGTGTTTCTCGCGTTTTCATTGTTCTTTATGATGCTCATTTAAAATCCAAGCTTTGTTTCATTAAGAAACACGTTCAACCGCGCCAATTTCGACATTAACGCAACGCTGTCCCTTGAAAGATTCAATAATGACGCTGCCGATTATCGTGATGATCATGATATTGATGGCGACAACGACATCCACAACGATAATAAGATCGGCAGCGGCGCTACTCAGCTTGTTAAAGTTTTATGCTATCCCAAACGGTTACCCAACACTCACACGTGCACACATAGAGCTCCTTACGATGTGGCAAAAGTCAACTGCTTTGGTTTGAGGTTCATAAATCGCACAGAAAAACAACACACAAATTTACAGCTCAATTTGGCACAGTAATCCCTGACTCTTCCGCTCTAATCCTTATGAGTGTCAAAGCGTGCTTCAGCCCTTGTCAGGATCCCAGTGCTCCGTGCGACTTATAGTTCGCTCAAAAGATTCGTATGAAATTTCTTTAAGTGCATAAGTGATAACGGTAATATTGAGTTTGAAAATTAATAATTTGTTGCCGTCACATTTTTGATGGCCCAACCAGGGAGTATTTATTTATGCTTAACCTACACTTTTGGGAGTAACAATTTTAGAGATGAGTTCACATCATAATCTTTACCGAAAAATTTGGCGACGGCTTAACGTTTTTTGTACACATTTGGCTTTTGACAGTCGCAATTGAAATTTGCTCAAAACAAAGAAAAAGGAAAAATTCCTAATTTGCCTTAGCACTTTGACTCGTAACTAAAGTATTGTGCAAATCTTTCAATGGATGGTGATGAGAGCACGACTGAAGCCACATTGAACGTTGGATGTGGGCGCTACCAACTTACTTTTCTCTTTTTGCGTCCTATTTTTTGTGACAGTCTGAAAGAGCGAGAGTGGGAAAGTCAAGTCCTCATGCCCATGACGTGTATGGTATAAACGTAAGTATAAATATGACTTTATTTTACTTAAAATTAATTTGTTAGAATATAAGGAAGTGTTGAAGTTTCTATTTGAAACTTCCACAGTTTGGAATAGAATTTTAACGACACATGCGGATAGTAAAAGAAACAAATGGCGTGCTAAGTTTGAAGATGATAAAATCGGTGCGTAAGACACCAAAATTTATAGTGGGGACTGAAAAAACAATTAAAAAAACTAAATGAAAGGAATTACCAGAGAATAATAGATACTTTCTATAAAAATTCCATGTTATTGGGAACAGGTGCCCCGGACCGACCGATTAAATTATTTTTATTTTTGATTTGTTTTATTGATTGGGTATGTACTTTATGAAGTCTTCCTTATTTACTTTTATTTTAGATCAATCTTAATATGTTCTTTATCACTTGGGTACAAAGTTTAAAAAGATAAATAAAAAACTTTGATGCAGACAGTTGGCACGGTGCCCGACAGTGGAATACCCTGTACCCATTCTCCCATGAAAATCAAATTTCTGTGCTAATTTTCGTATCGATGCTTTGAGGGGCATGGGCGTAAGAGAGGTAACTGTACTACGGTGGTAGAGGAGATTCGGAAAACGGTAAACATTGTTTTGTGGCTTTGGCTTAAGTATTAACATTTCTATAAAAAGTGAAATTTTGTTGCAGTCTTACCTAAAGGTAAGAAATACACATTAATAGTGTGCTTGACTGTGCCAAGTTTCAATCGGATGCGGGTGAAATGTCGACATGGATCGATAAACCTGCTCTTTTCCGTGAACATTCACATCTTATGGTAAATTTTGTTTTGCACTAACTCTTTTAGTCACTGAAAAACAGAGACCAACACGGAAAGACAGACAGATAGACAGACGGATATGGCTATATCGACTTGACTATTGCTCCTGATTATTTTTGCCCATGGAACATATGGTCTGCCACGTCTCCTTCTGCCTGCTACATACATTGCACAAATCTATAATACCCTTTTACACTTTGTGTACAGGGTATAATAAAAGTCATTGACTCAATTTGGAAATGTCTCAGACACTACGAAAACGACGATGACGATTACGACGTCGACGATTATTACGCCGCTGACGAAGATGACGATAGGCGCTGCAGACGATCTGAAACCACACAGCGATTTGGATGACGCAGTTTGGTGGTTCAGCTTGCCCAAATCACCAGGCAGGCGCTTGTGATTATCCTTTCGCACGTTCTTGCGGTCTCTTGCTTAACAAATCATAAATATTTCGAGCCTCTGACACTCGCCCCTTCTCCTCCTGTCCAACTCTCACACGCTCGCTCTCATGCGCTGCCGCCCTTTGGTGTGTGTGATCTCCGGCTGTGGCTCTGTTGTGGCCAGTTATTGATGGTGGTCGTCGCTTGTTGCAAAAGTTTCCACCTTTTTTTATGACCAGCTAAAATACAAAAGGCCTCAATCATTTAATAAGCGTAGCCGGGGCCACAACAACAACAACAAGAACAACAACGCCATCAACATCACAAAGCGCAGCAAGGGCCGCACGTTGTCCCGACGGCGCGGTGGCAGAAACAACATCAAGAGCAACAACGACAACAACAAAAGGGGCCTCCTTCCGCCATATTATTAACTTATTTATAACAATAACAAGATATGCACTCGCCCAGTTGTGCTTAAGCTTTAATTCCTGGTGACGGATGCTTCCACAGCACCGCTCGGCCAAAGTGCTTTGGAGCAATATAGCCGCCTTTGGAGCAGTGGCCACGCCCAGTTTGCAAATCAAGAAATGGTTTTAGACATATCAGTCGCGAAAAAGGAGCAGGGATGTACATAGTATTTTAGCGGCGGGCAGCGCCACAGTTGCGACAAAGGTGAGGTGGAGTCGTTGTTGGTGTGGGAGCTGGAGTTTCAGGATAAGTCAGAGCTGGCACCGGATGGGTCTGCAAGGCAACAGCACGAGGGCTCACCAGCATGCTCGGTTTATGCATGAACTAGCTCCTGTGCAGTCCAAGCGTCGGAAACTCTTACTACAAGTGGTTGCATTCTCTTCCAGGTTGCCACGCAGCAGCAGCTACCAAATGGCACGTGTCATCTTGCGAATCATCTGCAGAAACTGACTACAAGCTTCCAAAGTAGATTAGATACGCTAGGCATTCTCACTGTCAAAGACCAAGCAGGCATCTCAGAGGAACCCATCCCACAATTATATTACTGACTAACTACACGGATAGCCATAATCTTGGCGCATGAAAACTCACCCACACAGGCTTGCGACCTTAAGATCCTCGGACCTCTGATGCCTCAATTTCTTGTAACGCAAATAGCTTTTGCGTAGATCTGTTCTGCTAGCTGGTTTTCCGAAATTTTGTCCATTATATGTAAATTTATAAGTTATATAGTATGTACATATGCATAAAAACTAAATTTTTCTGTACATTTTTTTCTCACTCTCTCCTTATATTATTTAGGCAATTGCACCAAGGATAATGATATAGATTCCTTCATTTTTTTAATCTAAAATCAGTTTGTTGGTCCTTGTTAACAAAAATGTTCCTTATAGACAGAAAAAAAAACGATTCCCCAAAATTTAAGGAATCCATTTTTCTGAGCGTATACAAACTACATCATTTATTTGTTTGTGTTTAGTGGATATAAGCTAGTAATGTCGGACTAATAAGTAAAATTGGACGATATTGAAAAAGAGGATGAAGCATCTCTCATACAAACCAAATTTTCTCTGCGAACGACCTGTATGTCAAGCTAATACACAAAAATGTTAAGATATCAAAGAAAGGTTGAGTACTTAAACTAAATTTATTCAGTGTTTCTTGGCAAATGAATGAGCGATAGCTCTGAGATTTCGTAGAGGGAGACCTACCATATTTTATCATGCCAAATTGCTACATTACTGTTGGAGGCATCATCCAACGGGGCTAGTGTTAAAAACAATATGAACGTTCCGGCGGGCACATATATATTGACCAGGATGATGATTACAATAGGCAACAAAAAGAGTTTTCTAGCACGGTTTTCGATATATTGCTATTGAAGAAATCCGAGATTTCGAGAGTTACCGTACTGCCGATTGTGATGAATATAAATTTATAATTGTATGTTTATAATTGGAAACGTTCGGCGAACCAAAATTTACCTGCAAAGTCTTTTAGCCATAGGCTTTACATTGAGCTCAAATTTGTTGCCTAGTGTTGGGTGTATGAACAATACATGGTTTGGCGTTGCACAAATCTCTGCCACCCTTTGGGAACAGGATATAATCCTTAAGCTTGCAAGGGAATCTAAAGGTTGTCAATGACCAGCTTGGTAAGCTTGTCTTGCTATCCTTTTCAATTGGTTACCCATGCAAAGCTGTTTGGCTTATTAATGCGTTGTTATATCCATAACGATGGATCACATAAATCAAAAATCATATTTTGTTTTTGTGCAACATTCGAGGCAGAGGTAGAAAAGGCAGCTGCCAATGCAAAAAATGAAAAAAAAAAAAAAAAAGACAAATATTTTTCGCCTCACATAAATTTTAAATCTTTTGCTAATCTCTTTTAAATACATTTAAATGTGTAAGTATTCATATGGGGAAAGATCGGCGACAAGGTCAAGCGGATCGCCGGTTTTATGCTCAGATTTTGGCGCGCTTATGCAATGGCCAAATTTGGCCAAAAAAAGTCATTGACATTGAGAAATGTGAGAGAGCAACGTTGTATCCAAAGGCACTGAATGCCGACAGGAAATGCTGCCTCACAACAACAACTGCAACATCGATACAAACAACAATTTGCTGACTTTGAAATACACATCCTTTAATCAATTATAAAAAGTAACGCGTCGGCGATGACAGCGCACTGAGTTTTCCCGACGGCAGCGATAACGGCAACTTGTTGTTGCATCAACGACAGAGTCGGCGGCAAGGTAAAATAAAGTGTAGATATATGCGATATAATGAAGCCATGTGTAAAAAGAAACGTCGTCGAGAGCGATAGAAAGCGGAGCGATAATTCCGTGGAACTCCATAAAAATATCTAAGTGTACAGTCTAGGCCGCCCAGCGATTGCCCCGTCTCCAGACTAGCCTTAGGCCTGACTCTTCCCATTTCATTTTCACTGCTTCAATTGACTGCTGCATTCTTTTGGCCTTTTTTCTTACCGTTCCAAAAGAAAATTCGCTTTCATCTTTTTGAATAGCTAGCCGATATCTGACATCTGGGTGACCAAGTCGATCCACCTGAGGCGAACACCCAAACGGCAACAGTCTCCGATCCCTTAATGTCTAAATTCCTTAACATTTGCTGTGTCATACCGTCACAGGACAATCATGAGACGAGGGGAACACCGAGCAGCGAGCGAGCTATCATGTGACCGCCTTATGGCTTAGGTCCATTTGCGCTGTTGGGTGTTTGATCCTGTGCCTATTCTCTCGGGACCGTTTCAGTGCTTCTAACTGTTCTTGCATGCCATTGTGTGCGCCGGTGAGCGAGTGTGTTTCAATGAGTGAGTGTGTGTAAATATTTTCCCAGAGGTGCTGCAAACGTTTTGACACTTTTTATTGGATCAAAGCCTACAAGTGGCGTGTGATTAATTGCGGCTGCTCAGCGGCTGCTAAGAAAGAGAGGGAGAGAGAGAGAGAGAGAGAGCGAGCGAGCAATAGAAAATTCTTTGAAAAAAAATCTGAGCATTTGACCTGTTTGGCAGCATTAATGCGTGTGCTTGGGTTCCGGTTCACTAATCGATCTAAACCATCATCCTTTGGCTAGAAAAGTACTGTGTGATAATTATCCAATTTCATCGATCCATTTGCATAATTTTCTTATTACTTTTGATTTAAATTTTTGAAATGAAGGCTCATTCAGGTTCATTGTCCAGTTAAACAATTGAGGCCAACGCATTGCTGTGCTGTTTGCCATTCTGAGTTGCAGATTCTATCTGAAACTTTGCAGGCAGAATTTCGAAACTCCGTAAAAACACACATTTCAAAATATTTATTAGACCGGTTAAGAAGTACTTGTGGGTTAGACATAGACATAGGGTTAGACATTTATTTGAAAAGAATACTGCTGCTTTAGTCACAAACCACACTTATCAAAATATTCAAGATTTTCTAAACTAAAATTTGTTCCAATGTCACATTTCAGTTGCAGTTCACTGCTTCAGAAAAGTTTTTAGCATTTTTTGATCTTATTTCAACAAAGTCACTCGTACTTGTTTCTGATTGTTGGTTTTTCCCAAACACTACAGTTCTCATTTGCTATCAGATAACATCCAAAAAGCTTGAGAAATAACCCTGATTCATTTGCTGGCCACCACAAACTGGCTGGAAACAAATAGGGCGCAAAACTGCAGTTTTCAACATAATCATCGGAGTAAAAAGCGTACATTTAAGTTAGGAAGCTGCGAGTAAAGAATATTACAATTAGTGGCCCCATCCTACAAGAAAGAGCAAAAGAAGTAGCTTACGCCATTGATGAAGTTCCATGGACGAAAATGAGGAGGAGCAGTAGTCGAGTCTATATAGCCATGCCCAACTGTCTTCCTCTCCTTGCTGTCACAAAGATTTCGAAGAGAGAGACAGAGGCACAAAAGATGCGCATTTTCGGTACGCAGATCAAGTTTTTTTTCGAAGTACATATTTCGATATCATAACACCCTCCCCTGTGAGAGAATTTCGCGGCTTACACCCATACCATAACGGCTATCCGATTGAAACGTGGCAGTCATGCACACTGTACAGATTTACGTTATAATGTTAGGACGCTTCTCGTATAAACTTAATCAAAATGTAACTTTTTATAGAAGTGTGAATATTTAAGCTAGAGCCATTTGCCGAATCAACCCCCCTCTCCAAGCAGTGTTCAGGAACACTTAGACGCATATTTATTGTTACATAGTCCTAGACATGTTATCTTATCTAATGTATTTGTGTGGTGTGCGGGTTAGAGAATACCACCTCAGCAGGTCAATGCTTGTCGTATGAGGCGACTAACAATGAAACTGGGTTCTTTCGAGTGCAGTAGAGCTACCCCAGGCCTTAAAGGGGTTGTGCGTAAGGTTTGAGACCCACCATGTAAAACCACAATTCCACTGAAAGAATGTATTTACATCAGACCGTAACCCGATAACGGGTTGTTATGGCCAGTTAAGAAGAGAGAGTGAATTGGCGTGCGCAACACTTATGTAGGTGGCAAATTTCATTTGTTATCTTTCGAACTTCTATAGTTTTGTCGCTGATAATTAACTGTTTAAGCATGTGTATCATATTTACAATATGCAAATTTTTATGGTTGCAAGAACTTAAACGAAAACTCCAGCTAGTAGTGGCACAAGCACCATGGTAGGCTGTGGCTGATCAGCGGGTGGCAGGCGGCTGCTACAACATCAGCAACACCATTGTATCCAACAACAATGAGCAGCAGGAGGAGCAGTAGAAGAGCAACTGCAACTGCAACAGGCTAAAGAGGAAGTTAATCCGTTGCCATAATCACTGCATAGCGCCACAGCATGGTGCAACACTGCACCAAACAAAAACAAAATGTAGACAGTCGGGAAGGTGCCCGACAATGGGATACCCTGTACCCTACTTCAACTTACACGGGAGTTGGCGCATCTATTGGATTGTGTCTCTAGCTTTTATGATGTCCCAGATCTAGCGTGTCGTACATAGGGACGGACGGACGGAAAGGCAGACACTGTCCATTCGCTATACGAGTCAATGCTAATCATTTTTGAGCATGGAACTTATGGTCTGCCACGCTTCCTTCTGCCTCTTACAAACAATGCACAAATCTACGAAACTCTTTTGAACTACGTTTAAAGGGTATAGAAAGAGCGGCCAGCGCGTGAGCCCCCATTGAAGTGTCAAAGACACAGCGTGCCAATCTATATACAAGCACATACTTACCCAGTTACATGTATTAGTAGCTCTGTATTTGTGTATGTCTCGCAGATAATCTTTGTTGGTCTGCCCATAGCTGTGGCATCTGCGCAGGTTCTATAAGCACTGAAGGTAAGCAAATGGTGAGTCATTGCATTTTAAATACCCTATAACCACAATATTCATATTGCTCATTAACCAAAAGACTGTCATAACTCAAAAAACGGGAACTTTGGTTTAATTTCCTGCTTCAAGTTAATATCTTGTATACTCTCCGCGTGAGAAGGGTATATAGCATACTTTCTTCTACTAGATGAAAGCAAATCAATAGCATTAAACGCGTTTTCTGCAACCTTTTTTGAGTTAAGACTGTTTTCTAGCTAATAAGCAATATGTGCGATAGAGCCAATAAAGCTAGAAGAAAAGTCAAGATCGGCTTTCTAAGTTCAGTGATTCTTGTCGTGTCTCAGCTGCTGATCTAAAAAAAGAGGAGTAGCTATTAACTACAACCAACAACGTTAGAGATTTATGTTCCACTTTTAAGCAAGTTGCTTAGAAAACGAATACACTAACAATGTTACCAGCTCCCTTAACATTGGTCAAAATATTTGCTGACCCATTTTATGCCAGGAATCTAAAATGTGCAGCAGTTACTGTTTTTGGGTAATTTGGACCCATTTAAACCAAAAAACCGTTGTCAACTGTACGACTAGTCGTACTACGGCGGCTCCACACATGTTTAAGGGGGGGAAACACGAACTGGGAAAGTTTGATTGAAGCTGGCGGCGACTTCTTGGTCAAGACGACGCCAAACGTCGACATTATCGACTGTTTATGAATCTTAATTGCTAAATACTAGGACCAAACATTCTTTATAGAAGACTTAAAATGATCAACTTCAACTGGCATCACCACTTCCTTCATCAAATAAGTCGATAATTTTAATCACAAGATCAAACTAAACTAATGGTTGGTCATAGATATTCGTGCCGGATCTTAAGCATTTCACTGTCCAACTCTTAACAGCGTATTAAGGTCGTAGACTCTCTAGTTGTTGTTGTCAACTAGATATTTCTCAATGTAAACGCCCAACTAGTACCGGCTAGCGTCCTTTCGAGTAGAGGTGTGTCCAGTCTGGTAACAAGGAGCTCCGTATTTGGTGCATTCCAACCAATTTGGAACAAATTGGTATAAAAAATTAGGTCTTAGTATTGTAAGCTTTCTTCCTAGATGATTTTTCGATTACAAGTCGTGAATAAAAAAATATATTAAAAAAGATGTTTAGCAACCTTTACTTTAAGTTAAAGTTAAAGCTCTACATCTAAGCGTTGTGTGGAAATTCCGCTAAACACGAAGTGAGTCAGAAATATTTGAAATATAAAGATTTAGGATATGAAAAATCTAATGTTTTAACAAACAAAACATGTTTATAAGAAGATGACCAAGTCGCTAATTTTATATAATATATAAAAATATATTTTTTTTTAAATTTGTAAGTATAGAAAAGTTAAAGCTCTACATCTAAGTGCTGTGTGAAAATTCCGCTGAATACGAAGTGAGTCAGAAATATTTGAAATATAACGATTTAGGATATGAAAAACTTTAATGTTTTAACAAACAAAAGAACAAAACATGTTTATAAGAAGATGACCAAGTCGCTAATTTTATATAATATATAAAAATATATATTTTTTTTTAAGTTGTATGTATAGAATGTCGACTAGTAGTAACATTAGTTGGAGCTTTGTTCTTGGAAGAGTATGCTGGATTGGTTGGTAGGGTTAACTAGATTTTAGATCTCGTAACTATTAAAAAGTAAAAGCAGTATTACTTTTGACATTGTATATTTGTTTAACCCGTGTGGTTAGAGAATACCAGCTCAGCAGGTCAAAGCTTGTCGTATGAAGCGACTAACAATGACACTGGGTTCTTTCGAGTGCAGTAAATTCGCCCAAGGCCTTAAAAGGGTTGTGCGTAGGGATTGGGACCCACCACGTAAAACCACAATTCCAATGAAAGAATGTATTTACATCAGGCCGTAACCCGATAACATGGGTTGTTATGGCCAGCTAAGAAGAAGAAGAATAATATAAAAAATAAAATATAATATATAAAAATAAAAAAAGTTAAATTGTATATATTAAAGTAGAGTAATTGCCAATTTGTTATATCAATAAAGTCATAGAAACTATTAAGATCCATAAACCGGTTTTAGAGAGCATTTGCCTGTCGCATAACAATTGTCGACTTTTAAATCCTTTGGAAGATGCGCTCGTTGGGACAATGACAATATAAATATGCAATGCATATAACTTTAACATTCAACAATAACAACAACATTCACACGCGATAACAACAACAACAGCAACAGCAACACCAACAACAATGACAGTTGGCCATAATAAACAAACAATTAAGGTTTCATTTTGCAACAAAAGTTGTTGTTGCAGTTGTTGTTGTTGCAGTTTGTCGCACTTGCAACTAAACACACACGACAAACAACAAAAAAAACCCATGGCGAACCACCCATTGGCGTTGGCGTTGCAACAATGTGACTTTTGTTGCAAGTGTGTCTGGGTGTGTGTGTGTGTGATAGTGTGTGCACACTGCGGGGTGTCGATTTGCTCCACGGCAACAAAAGTCAAAAGCAAAGTGGCTGCTGCGATAAGCCCAACAATGGCCTTCCACTTCGTATGTTTACCGGACAAACCAAAAACAAAAAACAAACGCAACTGCAACAAATGTGCCATAATCAAATATGCGAATCGCTTCATATAAAAAATTATGAATGGATAAAAAATTAAATAAATATAATAAGAATAAACAGTTTAACGAAACAACTGAAATTAGCTAGAACAAATTTAAAAAAAAAAAAATGAAAACAAAAATTTCGAAAATTATTTACTCTTATTATTCCTCTGGCGACCCAAGTCCAAGGAAACCCTTTGAAGACATGCCTAGCTTGCTAAAGTCGAAATTAATAAAGTTATTTGACTAACACACTACATCGACAACGACTACGACAACGACAACGCACGGACAGAAAAACTTCTCCAAATCGCCGGAAAAGTTGTCAGAGTGCTTAAATCGTCGAAAAACATAAAATTAGAGATATTAGTTTTTGGCCAATCGCAATACTTTTTTGCGGAAAAGTAAAAAGTACAAAATTAATCAAATATCGCCAAATGCCTTTGGCGCAGCTTTCAATGAATCTGAGTGGCTGCCGAGAGTTCGAATCATTTGAAAATACTGCCAATTAAATAAAAATACAAAAAAATATCTCTTCGCAGTAAAAAACTTGTGGCGAAAACGCAGTAACTTGTATTCAAATCGGCTACTTTTATGGTCTAACTACACAGAGAGAAAAACCACATTCTCGAAATGAGTTGCCGTGTACGAACAAGCATTTTTGAGTACAAATTTGCTGTACACTTTGTACTCAGTAAAAAACCAAGAACACAGTATACTTAAATCAAGTGCAAAAAACTCTAAATGAGTTGTATTTGCAAATTTCAAAAAAGAACTACGTAATAAAATGACAGTGTGAGCGAAACCTCTTGCATTCGCTCTCTTATATCTTCTTCTTCTAAACCCAAGTGAAACATATGTATCTATTTGGAAGTGCATTGTGGTGTTACATTAGTTACTGTATCTAAGTTCGTTAGCGTCAAGTGTATTTGTAGAAAAATTGAATAAATAAAATCTTCTATTTCTTAAGTGGCCATAACAACCCGTTATCGGCCTGATGTAAATACATTCTTTCATTGGAATTGTGGTTTTACGTGGTGGGTCCCAAACCCTACGCACAACCCCTTTAAGGCATGGGGTAGCTCTACTGGTCTCGAAAGAACCCAGTTTCATTGTTAGTCGCCTCATAAGACAAGCTTTGATCTGCTGAGCTGGTGTTCTCTAACCCGCTCAACACACGGGGTAAAATATATAGATAATATAAATGCATTAAGAACAAAAAACAACCGACATAAAAGCAAATTTGAATTTAAAAAAAAAATTTCAACCGTCGCGTCTGGGAATCGGTCTAAGGTCCTCCTGATTCTTGGACAAGCTGCTTAACCTCTAGTCCACACAAGAGTACAAAAACTTCTCAAAAACGTAAAAAGAACAACTTGATTTGAGTTCCCACAAACACATTAAATTGAACTCGAAATACGAATTTTCCACTTATATTGAGACTTTATGTACTTGCACTATTTTCATGCAGGGATGTACAATTTTCTTGATTAAATGTCTCTGTGTAGACGTCGCTAGAAAACTTCAGAACGGATTTAAGCTTTGCTAATTCTCTAGAAGTTTTGCTCAAGTTATATCGTTCATACTTTTATTCAATTTCTTAAACACTGCTAACAGAATCAGTTGTTTTGAAATTGGTTGTCAACGCTACAAACAAAATGTTATTCAGGTATTTGGGACGGTGCCCGACAGTGGGGTATCCTGTAAACCCCTTTTTCCCATGAAAATCCAAATTTAGTGCAAATTTTTCTGTCGGTGCGTTGAAGGTATGGGCCTAATCAATATAACTGCATCGCGGGGGGTGGGGGATTGAAACGTCAACATTGTTTAGTTAATAAGCCTAACATGAATCTATAGTAAGCAAATATTCAGTGTGGTACCGATTGCTTCGCAATAACGTAACGTTTTCAGTTGAAACCTTTCCTATTCGAAATTTAGAATGCGTGTGGTTTGCAGAATATAAGTTTCCCCTGGATACATTGCGTTTTAGTCAGGTAAAAAATGATTTGAAGTAAAAAATGTACAGTATACGTTAGAAAAAAACAATAGCAAACAAAAAAAAAACTACCTTGTTGAAGCTTAATTTAGTCAGTTTTGTAGTTTTTCAAAGTTTTAAGTGTTTGGCTTTTCAGATCGAACTAATTGCGTTTACCGAGTTACTCATACGCCACCATGTACGACATGACAACAACAATAAGAGAAGAATAAGAAATACTACACGGAGCAAGACATGCAATAACATGGCAAGAACACAAACAAACAACGAACCGTTCAAATATTTGTTAAACTTGACACCAAACAAAAGAATTTTTACCAAAATTTAAATGAAACAAAATGCGAACCGAAATCGAAGAGAAAAAAATAAACATAATACCCAAAGAAAACAATGCTCAATGCAGCACAGCCAAAGGAATTATTTTTCGGCGACAGTGCGCAAAGATCTTTCGATGGGAGAGGAAGAGAAATAGTGCGGCTTTGATTCGGACTTGGACTGACACTGCAAATGGCTGAATCGCAGATCAAACACAACAAATCGACAAGTAAACAAAACCAAAATCAAATTGTAAAACCAAGCGGTGCCAGTAACTAACTACTCCCCGACACCGACACCAGCGCAATCCGGAGGTATCACCATTGTCATTGTTGTTGTTGGTATGTTTGCTGCCCTTATCCAAGTGATGACGCGCGCATAGCGGACAGCAGACAGCAGACGGCAATCCTCTGGACCTCTGCTTAACGCAGTTATCAAAAGCGTTAAATTCTGACCCGGGCCTTACTTCTAAAACTGAGATCGGCAGTACGACCGAAAGCGCGTCCCCGCTCCAGCTTCAACCTCAAACGTCCATGTCATCGTGTTTGTTGTCGTCACTGGCTGCACACTAAATGAGCAACACGTTTCCTGCCACACTGGTAATCATTTGACTGCTCCTGCCCCCGCTGTCGCTGTTATTGACGCTACCTCTGCCACAGCTTCTGGTGGCTCGATCTGTGGCGCTATCGCATTTGATCTCGTTTGTACTTTGATTGTCTGTGGCTGCGGCTTAGCCTTAGACCCGCAGGCCTCGGGGCATGCAGCATCCAGTGTCAGAAGGCGCGTGTGTGCCTGTGTGTGTGGCAACAATGCGAATGTATGATATCATTCATCTTATGTGCTCTTTTGCGCGTTGCACGATTTCATTCATCGAGTTTCTTGGCCAAGTATAGCGCTGTCTTTGTCTGTGGCTCAGCTGCAGCATTGGTTATAACTTCTCTGTTCTATTAGCTGTTGCTTGGATGTTCATTCTAATTTCATAATAAGAAACAACTTAAGAAATACAATAAACGAAAGCAGCATTGAAGTGAGGCGCACTTTTCTTAGATACACTCTAAAAAGACTATTTGTATTTTGTCTCAAAGTTTGCAATTACTTAAAGAAGAGTCTTCTAAATACCATAAAAGTCTATTATCAATTCCTAATTGTATACCCTTTAACGAACGAGTCAAGGGTATAATAGATTTGTGCAATGAGGGTAAAAGGAGAAGTCGGAAGGAGAGTGGGAAACGCTTGGCAGTGATTAAGTAGTAGCAAATTGATGGTTGATTGGTGAAAATATTGTCGTATACCAAATTTGCACGTAATTTTACGCTCTACAACTTTTATGAAGAAACAAAATACGTACGTACGGACAGTATGGTTTTTGAAAAGTCTCATAAAATTTCAAAACATACATTCTAGCCAAGTTTCGTCATGTTTTCTTTCCATTTCAAGGATTAAAGACTATTTGGCACCACAAAAATAAACCATAACTTCCTTAGCTACAGAAGTTACAAAAAGACGTTTGACGAAATATGAAATGGCTCAAAAATGATTCGTCGAAAGCCACCTAATTTTTATAATTTGTAAATGGTTTTGTACGAGAGCAAAAGCGATATCAATACCATAAAGCCTAAAAAAACAAAACAATTCCCTTTTCGATCTTTTATTTGCAAAAATGGAAAACGGCGTATTTGACTATATTACTTGAAGTTTTTCTTTCGTTTTTACTTTTAAGTTAAAGTTAACTAGACCAATTAGTTAGGTTGTGTTCACATTAAAAATTAATAAAAAAAAAGTTGGAAAAAAAAAACATTTTATGCAGACAGTCGGGTGCCCGACAGTGGAATATACCCTGT
This sequence comes from Chymomyza caudatula, assembly GCA_035041775.1. Taxonomy (NCBI): domain Eukaryota; kingdom Metazoa; phylum Arthropoda; class Insecta; order Diptera; family Drosophilidae; genus Chymomyza; species Chymomyza caudatula. The sequence goes on from JAWNKW010000148.1 coordinate 1,760,141, forward strand.
ACCCTTTTCCCCCCATAAACACTAAATCCAGCAAACTGTAAAATGGCAACGAAAGTATTTTCTTTTATGTCTCTTTTCACAAGTTCGATATGGCTATAAGCATTTTTCTATTGGGAAGTACCAATTGACAAGTTTTCCTACTGGGAAGTTGGTTATTATGGGGAAAAAATTACTTTTATGCCCATAACTCTGGTATTCTTGGGCCAATGACGTTGAATTTTGAAACATAATTGAGGTAAAAAACAGGTGAATACAGTTTTAATGATATCCTTATCCTACGTGTAGTGGAATTTTGCGCAGTTTATTGGCGAAGGGGGTTAAAATCAGCATATTTTTTACTATAACTTTTGATTTATTTATTCCATTTCGATCATTTTTAAAACATAGATGCACATAAACACGACACACACCTCACTCGTATTTCGAGTCGATTTATTGAACGGACCTGGCTGTAAGCCGCGAAAATCTGTCACGGGGAAAGGGGGCAAGATATCGACATGATTCGACAAACTTAACTTTTCGACTTAACTGCACATCTTTTGGTAAATTTTTGTGCCTCTACCTTTAATGGTGTCTGATATCTCGACGTTCATAGGGAAGGACAGACAGACGGACATTGCTATATCGACTCGACTATTGATCATGATCATTTTTGCCCATGAAACACATGGTCTGCCACGCCTCATTCTGCCAGTTACATACATTGCGCAAAACCTATAATACCCTTTACACACAAACTTCGCAACAGACCGTACTAATATACGCAGCACGTCTTAGTATGAAGATAAGAATGAGAAGGAATTTAAGCTACCTCAAGAGGAGCACTAGCCTCCCTAGGTTTTATAAAAGGAAAAAAAATATGAACAAAAAACTGTTTTCAATAATTCAAAAATCAAATACATACATACATAAAAACTTGCACATTTAGCTCAACCAATTCAAGTATTGCAGCCACAAGCAAGGATATTTAAATATAAACAACAAACGTTTGCGAAACGTTTGCAGAGCGAAACAGTCCTTAAGATCTCTTGATTCGCTCACTTAATCGTGTACATTTCGTAACGAATATTCATATTCGAACCGTTTTCAGAGCGAAAGCAAGTTTCACCAAATCGGTTTGTGTAACAGCTACGGTTACCTAAGTGATATACACCTACCCCATAAAAGCTATTGAATTGAAACTAAAGTAAAACATGCAAACTGCTACTATGCATGTGTGCTGTGAAATTGATTAAGATCGGATAGAAACTTTAGAAGTTATAGGTAATAATATGCCAGCCCCTAATACCGTCGTACTGTTACCTTTACCCTTTAACGCATCGATATTTGAATTTCATGGGGAAAATGGGTACAGGGTATCCCGCTGTCGCGCATCGTTCCGACTGTCTGCATGAAATTCTTTTTTATTGTATTTTTTCCTTGTGTTTGTTGTTTCTGTTGTTATGTAGGGAATTTCATTGGTATTCCAGGCATTTCCGGTTGGAATTGTGCTAGGCAACCAAAGGGAATATAAAGGACCGCTTGACTTTTTTGATGATAGTTATGATAATAATGAACTACATATCACGGCTAAGTATTATATTATGGAGCAGCACTTGCAGTTGACAGAGTTCTTGCTGACTAAGTGCGCTGACAATGTGGAGCTCAAGATATGCTCACAGATAGACAGAAAGGATTGCTTTGTTCAAGTGTATAAATTCCTAATTACTGTCTGGCAGGCAACAGACAGACATAAAGACCAAAGAGAGCGATCAAGCACTCATTCAGTTATTCATTCATCATACGCCGCATAGGCTGAAAGGAAAATCAAGACCACTTGAATTGATTCCCTTGCCAGATCCGATTCCAATGTCGGGCGCAGGCGCAGGCACAGGCGCATGTCATGAGAAGCAACGTATGCGTTGTCTAAATATTTCGCCTGCTTGCTAAATATTTATTCTTTCTGGCCCATGGCATATACAAATTTGTGCCATCCAATGGGGCAAGAGGCCGTTCACACGTCGCCAGTGCCGCAGCCGCAGCCACAGCCGCAGCCGCAGCCGCAGCCACAGCCGCAGTCGCAGCCACAGCCACAGACACTGCCATCGCAACCGCCACCGTGGCCGCAGTTTTTATGGCAGGGCCTTGACGACGGTTTGATGGCCAGCAAGAAGAATAAAATAAAATAAGCCGCAATGAAGCGACATGGCCACGGACACGGATAGCCACGGATAGCGGATGGTCGCTGCTTCATCAGCCTCGTGTTGCTCAATGTGTTGAAACATGAATGAATCTTGTTCACAATTTGGCAACAACACGTTTAGCGCGAAACCCAAGCAACAGGCAACTCAGAGACAGCGGCAGCGACATCGGCCGACCGACCGACCGACCGACCGACCGATCGAAAAGCGACATAAGGACGACAATGGCTGATGATTCGGCTACCTTGGCCATTGTATCGCGGCGTCAGCGCGTACACAAATTATTAGCAGCCTTGTTCATTGCGACCATAACGCTCCTCCCCCCCTGGCACCTCGTAACCCCCACCAGATGCCAGTTGCGGTTAGTAAAACATCATGTTACTTCAAAAGGTACAGGGTACAGCCTCTGTGGTCCAATTTAGAGTCGCGCTTTTGCTCTGTTTTTTGCACCGACTCATCGACTGCTTAACTGGTTGTTGTTGTGTTGCTGCTGCGGCTGCGGCTGCTGTTGACCGGCGTTCGGTCCTAGGAAAATTATCTGCTTATCTTGTCTTGTGCTCGTTTCGATCGGCTGCTTATTCATGTTCCGCTTCTGCCTCGATCGTGGCTCCTTTTGTTGTTGCTGTTACTGTTGTTCTGGTTTTTGTCTTTAATTTATGTGCCCGGCGTGACACTTGCCGGCGATCACCCTCTGTCCCATGCAAAACTTGAAAATGAAGAGCATACTAAAAATTCATCATTCGCTTTTTGGCTGGCTGCGTGGTCGCCTAATATGCGACAGCCGCCGCCTGTTAACACATCGGTGAACCTCAAAACATGAAAACCGAAACCGAAACGACCAAAAAAAACGGACCCCACACCGCTGCGGCTGCCTAACGAGGTGTCCAGGCGGACGCGGACGACATTTGAGCCATAACCAGAGCCAGAGCCAGAGCCAGAGCCAGGCCCATGACCATGACCATATCCAAAAACCCAAAAGACAGAGTGAGATGAGCTGCGATTGAATTTCACACGTGGCTTAGTGTCCGCCCGCATTAACTACGCTTGATTGCTCAACTGATGTGTCCTCAAGTTGAGCATGCGTGCAAGCGAGAGCGCTGCAACAGAGCCAGAGCTGAAGATGAGCTTGGTAACGGGCGGAGGAGGTCAGCGGGTATGCAGTTAACTGGTGGGCAGGCGCAGCATTTGCATAAGCTTTGAATCCGCCATCTTAGCGACGGTTGCTGCAACGTAGATCGCCATTTTGGTTTTGAGCTAACTGACTGACTGTATGACGCTGAGGCTGGCAATCGAATTGTGAACGGATCAGGAAGAAGCGGGATATGGAACTGACAAGGCACACTGCGCGCTACTTTGGCGTTGGGCCTCACTTGCCCATTGTTCTTGCTCTGGCTCTGCCTTGTGATGACATTCCACAGATTAGGCACACACACGTACATATATATGAGTACACTGAGGAAAATTAATGTCGATCTAAACATAAGTACGAATGGGTTTTAAAACTTTTCCAAATTTTTGGAATTAGAAATTCTTTAACTAAGCGTAAAACTCCTTTATTTAGTTCAAAGTTTAAGTTTAAAATATTTGTGCTGAATGCTGCAAATTGCTGTAAACTCTTTATATGGCATTAACAAAGATTGATCATGAGCAACACTGTTTAATTATGATTGGCAATACAAATAGTTTAAATGTTTCAAAAATGTGAAAAGTAGAGTTGCGTTTTTTTGAGTGCAGCATATACACTATACACAGAGTGTGGCTTGTTGACTCGCATTGGGCCAGTGCCATATCCTGTGCAGCGTGCCCATTGCGTCCGCATCCAGATTTGCGTCCTCATTCTCATCCTCGTGTGCCTCCGTTGCTGCGTATGAATGAGTTATTTCGGACTTAATCGCAAGCCTTGCATCTCCAACTTGAACGACGACGACAAAAATGCCTGCCACTTTGTTTTTTTTTTGATTCGAGTCTTTTTTTTTTTTTTAAGCTAAAGCATTTTGGTGTCCTCCATTTGATTGAACTGCTCAATGAAATATGCAAATTTGTTGGCCGGCCGCCGCTTAATCAACTGCAAGGTTGGCCAGTTGGTCGCCCGCCCGGTTACCAAACCGAGAAACAGAGAAACTGCCTTCAACTGGGCTCATCTTTTGCCTCATCATCATTACCATCCTCGTCGTCGTCGTCATCGTCATCGTCACCGTCACCAGGCTCTTTTGACCGTTTGGGGCTCTTGGTCGCCATCGTTGGAGCTGCATTTTTTTTTTGTTTTGCATCTACAGCTCATCTGCCGCGCACTAGCTCTGTCTGTAACTTGGTTCATGTGTGTGCCGCTCCAGCACATTTGTGGTCTTTTGGGGCAATCTTGAATATCCTGCTGGTGGGTAAATTTTTCTCTTATGCGCTTTGCGCTTTTTGCGACTTTTATCGGATCGGCCGGTAAGTCACGATTTCTGCAGTAAGCAGCAAGTTGAGGTTGTTGCAGTGGTTGCAGTTGTTGCTGGGTGAAGGCATTTCCATTTCGCGAATTCACACACTCGTCGCATATTTCTAGCTTTGTAGTTATTACTGTGTCCGTGCCTGAGTGAGTGAGTATCTTTGGATATACATATGTAGCCATGTGTGTGTGTTGCCTTGCATCATAACCAAAATGTCAGTTTCGGTTTTGCAGTTCGAACTCCGGATCATACCAGATTCCAATTCCATTCCGTCCATTCTCTAATTGAACTGTTCAACTTTGAACACCTCACAGCGACAGCCAAAGCAACACTAACATCAAGAGCGGCAACTGCAATTGATGCTAATTACATTTAATTGCATTTGTTAACATTGTTAACAAGCCGTGGCCACTTATCCATTGTCAAAAATATAACAACAAAAACCGAAAGGAAACAAGTTAATATTGAGCATCGACGCTTACACTCCCTTACAAATAGAGGTTTTTATACCAGTTACAAAAAACACAAGGATCAGCAGTTTATAAGGTAACATGTTCAAATTTAAATCTATCTATCTATCTATTACTTAATCGAGAACATATGCAGAAATTTACAACATATTTTACTCATATGTTCATTCGTTCTTTTGAGACCAGTAAGCCTTAAAAGGGTTGTCAAAGGGTTTGGGACCTACCACGTAAAACCACAATTCCAATGAAAGAATGTATTTACATCAGGCCGTAACCCGATAACGGGTTGTTAAGGCCAGTTAAGTAGAAGAAGATAAGTATACTAATTAGGTGATATTGTAAAGCAATTAGGCTTCTACTGTAAACTTATCTAAGTTAAGTTCCAAAACTCTGCAAACTTTTGTTATAGCAACAGAAATCAAATGGCATCAAATATTTTGCATGCTCTTTATTGTGTTTAAAATAGAAAAAAAAATGCAACTCCATCAAAAATAAAAAAAAAAACATCTAAATTAAAACATACTTTGTCTTTGTTGTCTATCAAATTGATTTTGGTAAGTAGCACGCAAATCAACTTCTATTATAGAGCAATCAACATATCCAAAGTTTGACTCCTTCTGTTCGTACATTACAAGTGGCCGGTCAATGAGTTCTGTGTGAAGACTTAATTTTGAAGTTCAGAAAACAGCAACTTAAGAAGCCATATGCAATGTCTTCATAAGACATACAAATTCAGCAAATAAGTAATACTACTGCTAATATGTGTGATAATACGATCAACATTGTAAAACGCCAAGTCGGACGGATCCAAACCTAAATTTTGCATTAAACCACTTCAAACCAAAATTAATCTTACACCTTGAATAATAAAAAACCAAGCTACAGCCATAAAAATCTTTAATATAATATTTAAAGTGGGCTGAATTTTTTTTTAACATAAAATTTCAAATCTGCTTTTATGACAGAACTGTAGCAGATGTTAATTTAAGCTATCATAAAACTGGGCCATTCATAGCCCCTGAGTGTTACAAATCAAACCGGAATTGCAAGAAGCTAAGTTCGAATTGAACCGATTGGAACTAAATTAAACGTGTTCTTAAACCAACTGATACAACTGTTAATACATGTCAAGTTATTATCGCCAACATGATTCAAAAACTTAAATTTCATTTTGAATGCTACTTAAAGTTTAAATTTGTCGAATGATTTTACTTTTTCTAGGAAGAAAAGTATTTTTCAACCGACCGTTTTTCTCTGCGCTAAAAATAAAATATATATGCATATATATAATAAAATATAATAAAACAATGAGAAAATAATTATTTTGCTAAACAAAAAAAGGTTTGCACGCCTTAGTTTAAGCACCGGTCCGAACGGGTCTCTCAAATATATCCGGATGCAAGTTTTCAAGCGCGTTAGGTTTACAGCTGGCTGCGCTGCTTATTGATTGTCGTATTTAAAGATAAAAGGACATGCTTCTTCTTAACTAGTCCCGATACCGGATTATGGCCTGACGTAGAGCACTCCTTCAGGCACCTCTGTTTTGCGTACGCCTACTCCAATCGATGATAGCAAAGGTAGTTAGTGTGCTCTTTACCCGGTCCTTCCAATGGAGACATGATCTGAACCTTCATCGCCTCTCTTCAACAGCAACATTAAAGGCCTTTCTCGCAGTAGTTTTTTCATCCATACGCACAAAATGACGAGGAAAGGAGCAATTGTTGAATTCAAATAGAGGAGCGAATTGAATACGAATCCAAATCCAATGAAGATGATGGAACTAACTTTAGTAAAACAGATGACAAATCATTTGGTCAAACTTTGAGTGTTGCGTGAGTTATTAGAAAATCTCAACCAAGCAAACATTTATTAAAAGTTTTTTAAAAATGAGTTTTGCAATTAGAATATTCTAATTAACCAACTAACGCTTCCTCTTTAAAATAAATCCCTTGAGCCAGGACAACAGTTAAAATATTTAATGAAATTCAAAGGGTCTTAATTTCTTTTAAATCATAATTTTCGTAACTTACCCAAATAGTTTATTTTCAGCTACATCTTACCCACTTACGTAATGTGCCAATTTGAGAGCCCTCCTCCAACGCACTGCAAGAAAGGTCCACTCTTTATAGACATGGTAATGGACTCATGTTAAGCTTTTAGATTTTAGATTTGTTTTTATATACATATATAAAGTCTTCTTTAACTAATAAGCCTAATAAAAAAAAGTTTAAAGTTACATTATTTATATGATTGTCGCTTCCTGGGCTTCCCAGCATATACAATATACAATCCCTAACCACTATTTATTCGTATATCATGAAATTTCTACATAATGTAACTTTCAGTAGCTCTTACTTTTGATATAACTAAAACTAAGTAGCTAAATGCTCCAGCATATTTATACTTTTTTGAAAGGTTGTTTAATTACCTCTTATTTCATTTGTAATATGTACCCAAAATTAGAACACAATATTGCCTGAATTCAAACTATATAGGACCAGTTCATTGCTGCATCAAATTATCTCGACCACTTTTAATTCGTACAGCAGATTCAAATAATCAAACAAATTTATACAGACAGTCGGGTCGGTGCCCGACAGTGGAATACCCTGTACCCGTTTCTCCCATGAAAATCAAATTTCAGTGCAAATTTTCGTATCGATGCTTTTAGAGGTATAGGCGAAATAAAGGTGCGTGTTTGTTTGTTTTTGTTGCAACTTGTAGAAAGGGTGGTCTAAAATTGGAACGTTATTACCTGAATCTCTTAAAGCTTCTATCCGATCTTATAATTTTTACACAAAATATGCACAATAACAGTTTGCTTAAATGTGACAAGTTTTAATTGGATGGCGACATGAATCAATAAACTTGCGCTTTTCAGGGAAAATGCGCATTTTTTTTGCTGTAACTCTTATATTCGTAGGATAGACAGACAGACGGACGGACATGGCTATATCGACTCGACAATTGTTCCTGTTGTTTCGCCTGTTGCCTACATTGCACAAATCTATATTAAGGCTATACACTTTGTGTATAGGGTATGAACAAAGAATGGGTCAGGGAATAGGATGATGTAGTTAGGTTGGTAGTCTATATGAGATATGGATTTGCTAAACCTTATTTCGCTACGATGTATTGGACTTCTTTTTATTTTTATTGTCTTCTATATCTATGGTTCATTATGGGAACTCCCTCACTGCTTTGTATAATCTTATTGGTATCTTGAAATAAACCGACTTCTGGTGGTACACTTCCACTTTTCAAAGATTATAGTATGTATTCCTGATAAGTATAATATGGCACTGAGTGAGCTATCAAAATATGAATAGGGTATGAACAAAGAATGGGTCAGCGAATAGGGTGATGGAGTTAGGTTGGTAGTCTATATGAGATATGGATTTGCTAAGCATCATTTCGCTACGATGTATTGGACGGCCGTTTATTCTTATTGTCTTCTATATCTATGGTTCATTATGGGAACTCCCTAACTGCTTTGTATAATCTTATTGGTATCTAGAAATAAACCGACTACTGGTGGTACACTTCCACTGCTTGGTATAATATGGCATTGAGTGAGCTATCAAAATAGAGAAACTCATCAAACTTTAGTCCTAGACACTTGTCTTTCGGTCAGATGTCAGTTCTCGATGTAGTTACAAAATGTATCAAATCTGTGTTTATGTTGTAAATCAGATTGCCAGTATTGACCAAACCTCCCTACACCCGCAATACGGTTGCCTTGACCCTCAACGCATCGATACAAAATCATATTTTAACTATGCTGAGTTATGCGTTGGTCTACTTAGGCGGATACAAAGCGCCCTCTAGAGGCGTATCCAGGCAACTAGTAGCTGTTGCATAGCGCCACTAGTAATTCAAATAATATTGATGCAAGAGATATGAGACACACGGCATGAGATTGCGACTATCGATAACTTGACGTGTTGTTGTTATTGCTGTTTTGGATGTTGTTGTGACTTAATATTTGCGTTTGTGGCGTTAATTGTGGGTTTCGCAGTTTCTTTGATTGTTTATTTGTTTGTTTCGTCTTGTCGTCTTGGTCCCAGGCGCCGTTGTTGCAGTTGTTGCAGTTGTTGCCGTAGTTGTTTTGTAGGTCCGTCTCGGGTATCGGAACGTGTTGATCGTGGTCGTCGGAGTGCTGGCAAACTGAAAATAGAGACGAGAAGTCGTTGGACAATTGTTGTTGGTCGTGTAATTCCGGTTCGTGCAATGATAATTACATTAATTTGCCATCGAATGAGCTGCAAGTGATATCGACATAGTCGTCGCACTTCTCTCTGCCTTTTTGCCACCCGGCTGCAAGATTCCTCTTTCTCTTTCCCTCCCAATCCCTCTCGCTCTCACTCTGGCACTCTCTCTCTTTCTCTCACTTCAGGCCCGTTCTGGTCTTCGTCCACAATCACATCCTCCGTCAGATGCTGTTTCTCCCGTCGAGCGTGCGGCTTGGTTATCAATTTGTACAATACACTGTTACTGTATGTGTTTGTGGCCGCCGCCTCTGGCATGTTGCCACTAGTTATCGACATGTGGCAGCCACTTGCAGTTGTTGTTGTTACTTGTCATTACAAAACAATTGAGGAAAATCAAATCAACTACAATCGGAGCGTAGTCGTAGATACTGCCTGAATCTAAAATATAACTGCAATTGGCCCAAACAGCTGACATAGCCATAATTATGCGCCAGCAGCAGCGGCCGATCGAACGACAAACTGACGGCAGGCAACAATTGTTGCATAGTATTCATTTGGCTACCTCGTGGAATGCATCTCTTGCAAATGCCTAACAAACTTTAAAATTGTTGCATAAGCAAAAAAACACATAGGTAACAGTAGCAACTTTATTTGTAGGAATCAAAGGCCAAACTTTAACGTGTCGATAAATGCATACTCTTTCCTTTACAGAATACCATTTTGAGCAAGATCTGATAAACTGAAAAAATGTAATCATCTGCATCATCTCATTTTCGATACTAAGATTTCTTCTTTACAGCCAGAAAAAAGGAAGAATTATTATATTAACAAGGTCGCGATTTAAGATGAATAATCTTAATTTTAAAAGAGCACAACAAATGAATTGTCTCTGTAAAATCAACTTAATGCAAATCCAACAAAATTTGATACCGATAGTCGGGACGTTGATCGACAACGGAATACCCTATACCCATTCAATAAAACTGGGCAAATAATTGTACTTGATCATTTTTGCCCATGGAACTTATGCTCTTTCAAAAGCCTGTTTTATACAAGGCACAAATCTATAATACTCTTTTACACGATCTGTACAGGGTATCAATATAAACTATACACTATAAGTAGAAAAAAATGAAAAAATTAATGAAGAGTTTTCATCTGTCATAAACCAGTAGTTCGTACAAGTACAAGAACAACAACAGAAATACGAGATTTACTGTGTGCAGCACTACGAAATGTGTCTGTTCCATATAGAGTTAAACATTATGTGTAGGTACCTGTCTCTCTGCCAACTGGCTCAGCACTCTGCCGGCGGCGCTGTGCGTGTAAGACAAATGAGCACTCAATTATCGTATTTCTTTTTTCTGCAGGTCTTTTATGGGATTTCAGAGTAGTGGCAGCTATCCGACTCCAAGGAATTATGAGGATATGCAAAAGGATATTGTTATCATCTGAATGAGTCTGTGGTAGTAAATACTACAATTCGGCATAGAAACAAGTGGTAGGGTTACACAACGCAATCGATACTATGTCATATGTTACTTTTAGTATGGAAAAGCCAATAGCTTGCCCCTAAATAAATGTCAAGTAACCGAGCGTGGGAAGCTTCAGCAAGATGTCATCTGATACAAAATTCAAGTCATGCAAAATAAAAAACTGTGGAAATCGACTACTCTCAAGTTCGAATAATATACCGGGACTATTTACATCTAGCCGAAAAATAAACTAATAACAGAATAAACTAATAAAAGTAATAGAAATTCAATTATAGAATTTACACTTGGCTAAATGCCTTAAAAATAAAAATGCACGATCGGACATAGTTTTAAAGTATATATATGGGCATTTCCACGGAAAGGTTCACCATGACAGAAAAATTGAAAATATGAAGTTATGTTATTCCAGATAATATTAATATAAGTTGCATCCAAAAACTCGGTCACTTTTGAGTCGCAGACTTCTGAATTTTTATAGATTCAGACGTGGACCGCTTATACTTATGTCATATCACGTACCACCATAATGTAGACGGCGCTGAGCTATTACACTAAATATAATGCTAATAAAATTCAAAAAAATACAAATTTTAGTTTACTTTTGTTTTTTCTTTTACACATTTAAGATCGAACGTCACATTTGTCAAATAAATTAACTTGGTAAAAAAATACCGAAAAATCACAGACAGAGCAATTACCGATTTCAACACAACTCAATTTATTTGACAAATACTTTACTGGAAAAAATTACCTAGACATTGAGAAAACTGCATAGTAATGGACCCAGCAGCAACCTTCCGGTCGATTTCTCAACTCTCATATTATTTTCGCTATATATTTTAAGGAATAGCGAAAATGCAGCACAGTTTTTGCATTTAAGCGATAATCGGATGTGTGCAAAATATTTCAAAAAAGCGACTTTTAATTCAATGGTTTTTTTTTTTTAATTTAAAAAAGAAAACGATGCATTATTGCTATATTAATGGTTATAGTTTGCTGATTACACTATTATTAATCGATTAAACTAAAAAAAAACTGAAATGTTTCGATGAAACAGCTGATCGATTGCCTTTATACAATAATTGTTCCTAAGCGATCTTCATATACAAAAGGTATATGCATTTAAGCAAGAACCGGATATATGCAAAATATTTTAAATAAGTTTTGCTGAAATGCGCTAATTTCCAAGACAGTGTATGTGTGAGGCTACTTGTGTTGCGCTTACTCCCTCTTAGATCGACTCATTTCCGAGGCAAAACTGAGACATGTATGCACTGCCTTGGGAATGAACGCTTTTCAGTCTTATTGCTAGCACATCCCTATTATATCATTGCTATGCTCATTCCCATTTCCCGTTTCCATTCCCATTACCTTTCTCATGTGCAAATGGTGGTCCAATCTGTCATTTCAGTTGCCTTGCAATAAGTTTGAAACTTCGGATCGGGTGGTCGTTGCAGCGCATGTCGCCGATGTTTATCTCATGTGGCAAAGTTTTTTTTTTCAATATTTTTCTTTCCAGTTGTTGTATGTATGCTCTGCCGCTGTCATTCAACCTTTGTTGGTTTGGTGACTGAGACTGAGACGGCGACCGAGACGGCGACCGAGACGGCGACCGAGACTGCGACAGCGACGACGACGACGAGTGAGCTGCTGCTCATCAACTGCTCAGCTCAAATTCAACTCATTTTGCCTCCTTAAAAAATAAAATGCAGAATTATGAATCGGCATGTTTTACATGTGCGGGAGGTCTTGTAAAAAATTCATACAAAAAGACAAAAGAGCACAAAAAATGAGATGAAATTGAAATGCCACCACCAGACTTGGACACGCACTCGGACTTGAGCTTGTCAAGGCATTAAAAAAAGGAGAAAAAAAAAAAAAAATGAATTGAATGCTGTACCTGTCGCTCATTTGTCTCGCACAACTCGAACCTGTTGCGGACAGTGGGACGGATTGAGCGACCGATGGACTGATAGACCGACTACCTTGTCAAATCTTGAATTAAATGTTGTGAAATTGTACACTTAAAAACAAAAAAACACACATACACATACACGTACATATACAGATAGACAGTTGCAGTCGGCGTGTAAATCGTAAGCGCAAACAATTCCCGGCTCGATTCTTGGGTCATTCATTCGCACTCACACCCCGATCCAGCCCGATCTTGTACAAACAACATTCAGAACAAAAACATCCAAGTAAAAACAAAAAGAGAATAAACGACCAAAAAAGAAACTATCATTCTATATAATTATCACCCAATGTCTGAGCCTGAGTCTGAGCCTTTGGTTTTCACTTAACTTCAGTGCATTGGATGGCATTGTGTGCGCCTGTTATAGGGTTTCCCTTCATTTGTGTTTGTTGTCCCGGTTGTTGCTGTTGTTGCAATTAGTTCTGTGTGGTCCTGAAAACATCATGTTTAACGCTTATTTCTTGTCAATGTCAATGCCAAAGTTGGCGCCTCTTACAGCATTCAAACACCATCAGCATTGAACAAGGATGACGATGATGTAATTCCTTACAGCTGGAGGTGAGCAGAAATGTGCACGGAACGAGCAGAATATGGACACCTCAAGTATCCGAAAACAAAGCGATTACCGGTAACTACTTTATGTGGTTAATATTTCTATAAATCAGGAAAAGTTCCAGCAATTATATTGCGTTTTTAACGTAAACAAATATGCCAGCTAATGAAAGGTGTTCCCAACATACCTGTTGAAATTTATCGTTTATAATAAGCATATAAATAAAATATTGCATTTAAGTTCAGTTGCCTTTTTATAAGTTAATGGCTCTTAGTAAAGAGTTATCGAAGATTCATTCATTACCATGTCAATCGAAATATATTCTATCTTTGCCATTCTCTAAGAAAATTAGATCTGGAAAGTATAGAGTGTAAAAGGGTAGAATAGATTTGTGCAATGTATGAAACAGGCAGAAGTAGGTATGTCAGATCAAAAGTTCCATTGGCAAAAATTCTTATCATTGCCTCGGGTAGCGGTTGTTCGTCTGTCCGTCCGCCTGTCTGTATGAGTTGCTAGATCTGTGAGACCATAAAAGCTAGTGACACAAAATTTGTCAAAAAAGGGTTGATATCTGCCCCCGATTCCCCCCACTTGAATCATGGCAGAGATTTGCGTCGTGCATATATGTACCTATGTATGTTATAAAAATGATCGAAATCTGATAAATACATCAAAAGGTTTAGTGGAAATGTGCTGATTTCACTTCCCTTCCCTAAATTCTACTATATATAGATATATGTGAGCTAGAGCTAGAAAATGTTGTGTCGAGACTCATATGGGCTTCATCATTAAAGCCTTTTTATCAATTGATGCCCCAAAATAACCATCACAATTGGAACTTCTCAATATGAAAATGCTTACAGTCATATTGATCTTCTGAGACATAAAAGTGAATACTTTCTTTTTTCCTATTTTACCAGATGTTGAATTCACTGTTTAAAAATAAAAAAGGAACAGGGTATTCCACTGTCGGGCACCGTCGGGACGACTGCCTGCATGCAATTTTTTTTTTTAGTTTTGTATGTAAAAGTAACGCGATCAATTTCGGAGATGAATTATGTATTTATGCGATAAACTATGCAAGATACTAAGATACCAAAATCAGAGTATTTGAAGACCAAGGATTAATGGCCGCACATTAACCAAGCAAGTGGCGCTTAAGGCGGCCATAGAAACTCATGCTACATGCTACATATGCATTCATATCTGTGCATGTTTGTGCGTGTATCTGTGTGAGCCAAGCGGCGATCAACACCTTCAGCGACTGGCTGATCATTTTTAATGTCACTTTGACTGCCTGCTGCTTGCTTCCTGTGGCACAACCAGCTTGTCTCCTCTACAATCGTCGCCACTCTCGCCACATCGATGACACCGCCCCTGCAAGTGGCCTGATCCCTGCTCCCTGCCCTTGATTGCAACTTGTCATTTGACACTTTTCGTGGTTGGCTTTTGGCTGTTAATAAAAACTTCAACGATGGCCAGCAAAACGTCGCCATTAACGCCAGCGCCGTTAACAAGACATAAAGCGCCACCAAGAGCACCACACCACACCACACCACACAACAACAACAACAACATTCAAACAAGCGCAATCAACACCAATACGGAATGAAGTGCTGCCGTTGACGCCAACATCGAGGGCTGCCGCCAACCGCTGTCCGCTGCCCGCTGCCCGCTCCTCTGCCAGCGCACATTACTTCCACACAAATAGTTCAGCCTATGAAAATAATAACTGTGGGAAACTTTTTTGTGCTGGCCGCCAAGAACCAGAAGAGAGCAGCTCCAGTTCTACTACGTAAACCCAGCTTAAGATTGGCGGCGTCTGGCTGAAGTCCTTTGGTCAGCACCGTCGTTGTTGTTGCCCTTGTTCATACGCTTACTCGCTAGTGTGCCGTTCATTGGCGTTTTATTGGTTGAAAATAAGTTAATAACATGGAGGACGCCGCATATCCTTTGCATCGTGCTCCATAAGTCAAAAGTCTGTTTGGTGTTTGAGAAACAATGCAACAATATTGCCGGCTGGCTGGCTTAGCCGCTGTAGCTCGATCCCTTTGAGCAATTGTCCATTTGTCCAGCGGAAGCCGCATAAATTCGTTGAGCAATGGGAGCCAGCCAGAAAAAAAAACCCAAACTGAGTCTCAGCCAAGTAACATTCAAAGTATATCATCATAACCACCTACTTTTTGACCTGAGTGCAGAGCAAGCTTTGGCTCTGTTTCTGACTCGATTTGGCTCTGGAGAGCAGCGCCAACGCCAACGCCAAGCCATTTCACTGCCCTTAGGCGCAGCGGTATCATCTACGTCTGCGTCTTGGCTGTCGCCGATAATGATGAAGGTGTTGGCGATGATGATGCTGATGACGCGGATGTGAATTCGCATAAGAAGGCACCACCGGTAGATCTCATGTGAGCACGAACATCATTTCTTTTGTTAGGCCTAAGCACTCTCCATATACTCTATAGTCTGAGACTCCAGTGAGTTCCTGTTTCGAATGTAGCTACAGCGCATTTTGTTTGGCATAAAGGCGGCGCCTTCGCTTGCCAGCCGCTAAATGGGATCAGTTTTGGTAACGAGTTAACGAGTTGATTTCACTTCAGCGATTGCCGTCGAACCGGATTAGCAGTTTGCATTTGTCTGCGCGGTGGCCATGGCCAATGTCTACACCACAACACGGTGACGGTGCAGTCCATAGTCCCCAGTCAACAACCAGCAGTCGGCAATGGACAATGGGCAATGGGCACTGGACATTGGGCAATGGGCAACCGGCAGTCAACAAGCAGCCTCCTGGCTGCTGCCTGTTGATAATGATGGCCCAGTGTTTGCACCTCCCATGCCAGGCCGTCAAACAGTCAGACCGACAGCGGCTGGAGAGGACAGTCAGCTCCTGCGCTCCTGTGGCGGCTTTGATTTTTTTATTATACTCTTTAAGTAGTCAATAGTAATATAAGTTGCCCAAGTATTTTATAACACATTAAAGAAGACACCGTAGATTCCCTTTATGGTAGAAGGTGTGCCACCTCTCTATCATACATAACTAATGAATAACTCAGTTTTCATTATCTACACTTTTTATTATGTCAATTTTCGATTAAAAAGTATAAAATGTTTGAAACTAGGTTATATTTGACCTAAACAATGGAGCTATTATAAAAATTTAGGGAGTTAACGCTCTTTTTCTCTGATTCAGATGACTTCTCTTGACTAGTAAACACATCGCGGCAATTCAGATATTAATATCAATATAATAACTATTGTAAATGCTCTAATTTGTACTTTCTGATTTCATTGAAAACTTCAAGTGATTCAACGGCATTATGCGCATACATATTTTTCAAGAGTCTTTTTTAAGCTCAGACCAGTAAAGGACGATAAACTATTATGTTGGAAAACCTGACGGTTTCATCCTACTAATCAGTTTCCTGTAACACATATCCTTGTAGTTTGTTAAATATATTCAGGTCTGACGAGTGTGAAATGGAATGGTTTTGCCGTTCTGGTTTCCGATTCCGAACGCACTCCTTCGTTATATAAAGTAATGCCTTTTAGCAGACGGAATTACAAATTACACCTTAATAAGCATTTAGTTTGCCATTCGGATTCGAAGTACCACGAAATCTAAAACTCGATAGCGAAAATGCCTGTTTACATCTTCAAATAGTAAGAGAAAATATATTTTGGATACAACAAAATCATTTACGTCTACATGTGAGTGGCAGAGAGTTTGGAAAAATTCGGTGAGAGGAAAGTCCGTCTTTCCGGGATGGCAAGTTGGTCACTGTACTCTTCAGTTCATAGGTTAGCTCTGCTCAAAAAGTTGACTCGAGCCGTTGTTCCATTGCCGTTTGGTTGAAAGGTCCTTTGAAGAAGCTGTTGTATGAGCAAGCTTTTCAATCATTCTTTCCGAACTATAAACAGTTTATGTTTCGATTCGATTCTCTTTCTATGGAACTTTATTTAGACATAAACATATGTTTGGCATTTTTGTTTTGTTTTTTTGAATTGGTCTTGGAAGAGTGTTAAACTATCGTTGGTACTGAATTTAGCGTTTTACTCCTTTTTTTTTATTGTATTTTGTTTTGTTCTCTGGGCCCCAACGCTGCCATTTACCATTATCTGGCGATTGGCGCTTCGCTTCGGCATGGAATTGTAGCTCAGTTTGAGGCCTGAACCTGGGCCTATTGATAGTGTTGGCTTTTCGGGGCGTTACCCAGTGATCATCACGCGTTTGCGCTCCTTTTTTTGCTTAATGGGTGTTATTTTGTTTTGCCGTAAATATTTTTGCAATGAGCGCTAATTAAGTTTACTTGTGTGCGATTTTGTGTGTGTGTTTGCATCCTTTGCACTTTGTTATGTGTGAAATTTTTGAATTTTTGTTGTCGGCAAACTTAAAAACGAGCTGCCCAAATTGCCGGACATTAAATCCAGCCCCCGGCCGCAATCACGGTCCCAGTCGAAGTCCCGACCAGCAGCGGCACAGTCAGCGTCCATGTCTGCGTCAGCGTTAGCAGGAAACGCGGCGTATGTGCATGGGCAGCGCAGCAGCTGCGACGCTTTGCATAAATAAATATTTAAACTTATTAATTTGGCCAAGTTGGTGCAGCAGCCGTCAACAAGTTCGCGCCTTGTTATTGTTGTTGTTACTCTTGGCCACTCCGATTGCTTATACGCCCCATGGGCTACTAACCGGGCTGTGGCCCTTTGCAAGGTCGCGCGCTATGAATGAATTGACAAAATGAATGCTCAACTGAATGAATGAATGCATGCATGAATGAATAAGCGTTTCGCTTAGCAAAATGAATGAATAACTAATAAAAATGTTCATCGGGCGCCCTTAGTAACCCGAAACTGACACATTCCTTAGTTGTATTCGTACACTGATAGAAAAAAGCGGTCTTAAACTACCGAAATCATGCCCATTTGTGCATAATATCCGAACGTCATTTCTCTATTAGTATTAGTAACTATTACACTTCCATTAGCTGCCAAAATATAATATTAGCAGTGAAATACATTTTATGACTCATATCTGTTTGATGATTGATCAGTATGTTTTCCAAGCTGTTCGTTTATGTTTTAAATCGATTTGCTTACAAATTAGCATTATGCGGTTACATTTCTATCGCCAAGCCAAAAATACGTGACACTACAAAATATTTTAGCTTAAAGTCATACACTCATTATCGCTGTTCTTAAAACCAATTAGTGTCATAAATTAAACCGATAAACTTTATTTGATTTAAAGTCGCACTAAGATAAGCTGTCTGAAAACAAGGTTAAATTGTATCCGGATAATGTATATTATAGCAATAAACTTGAACATACAATTGACAAGCGAATTTGAATTATATAGAATGGTACAATAATTCAGAGCTCGAATGCCTATCAATCCAGTTTGGTGCTAGAAAATCCGAAATGGTTTCCTGATCCGAAATCAGCGACCCAAAATTAATCAGAAAAGTTATGTTTTAGCCATAGAACTTTAATTGGATCAAATTTGTTGCATAGTTTAATAAATGCCTCAGCAAAAATGTTAAGCTTAAAAAATAATTCCTAAAGCTTGATTTTTAAAATATATCGTTATACAAGTAACACTATTAACTCGTACAAAATGAATTTTCTACAGCATGTAACTTTTAGTAGCTGTTATTTTTGGGATACACTTCTCTGAAAAATTGTTTGATTATCTTTTATTTCATATATAATATGTAAGAAAACCGATAGCAAAATACTGCCAGAATTCATTCAAATAGGTATAGGACCATTTAATTGCTGTACCTTGATGGTTTGTATTTACAAGTTCAACTCTTCTAAACTTATGAATATGTCTGACCCAAATAGATCTTTATTTAATAAATAATTTAGCTTTCAAATAGCAAAAAACAAGTTTGTGTTTCGGCTCACTTAAATAGCCCCCAAATTGGCTGTAACTGATAACTACAAATGTGAGAATAAATACAGCTTTTGAACATAAATTTAATCACCTATTTAAGGGAAGACAAATTTACAATGTATCTCTATAAGCTTAGGAATGAAAGCCATGTACAATTGGGGGTGCAACCCGATTTTGCAAAAATACTATAATAGTATTACTTGCTTTTACATTCCGTATAATTTTCATCACTGATAGATGTGCATCAAAAAAAGTATGGTTGTGCTCCCCTTTGCAGATAATAGCAATAATATAAATAGAATAAAGATTAACAAAAAACATCAGTTCTATATTCCAATTGACCTCTTATTTCAGATACATTGTTTCCATTCTGTATATGTTTATACTAGATAGAGTGGTACATATTATAATCAGTCATGTGCAGCCGTAATAATTAGCGAAAACTATATAAATACTAGAGCAATAAATTGCAAAACTTCCCGTTACCAACTCAGCACGGCCCAAAGCCATTGAACTCACCCATAACACGTATATTACTCATACGCCCCGTAGTTATGCATAGACGAAGGCAACTCATACATCAACAAAAGACGCCCATTTAACTATAAAACCATGTATAACACCCAGAAACGAACCCAAACAACTAAACGGCGCTCGCGCATGCCAAATATGTAGGTATATATCAAGTCAAGTGATTTTTATGATGGCCACAGTCACATGGAAATATATACAAAATAACCCTAAATCGAAAGAAATCAGTGCAAATTGCGACCCGCAAAAGAGTCAAGCCAAACGAAAAACCCAAATGCCAAAAATACAAACCGTGCTCGACACAATAGTTTAAAAATAGCCAGGTCCAATCATACAACGCACACCCGCTCAATTGTGCCGGGTCATAGTAGTCTCTTCCGGCACCCCTCGTGGCCTACTAACTCCAACGATGACGCGGAAGGCAATGACAGTCTTTGGCAACGTCTCCACCGACAATTTCTTTAGTGCGTGAGTAAGTGCTCAATATACTTTGGATTGATCATGGTAAATTTACTCTTTTGGTTTGCCGCTCGATGTCAAAATGTAGCCAAAACGGTCGCTATTTCGCTATGTGAAACGAAGTGAAACAATTTATGAATGAAACTGACGTGTTGGAACGTTTTGTAGCTACGAATACTACTACGTCTGTCTGACAAGTGTGTGTCTCTCTGAATCGCGTCGTTGTCCGTGTCTTTTGTGAGCGTGAGAGCGGGCTTGGCGTAGCAGACACCGGAGCGTATGAGTAATACTTGTGAAATTGAAAAGAGAATGAAACGGAAATAACTGAAATATACACGAACAAGTCGCGCACTCGTGCACCGCGACCTCCGGTCACACGGACTTTGCGCGTGTTTGTGCGCTACTCATCTCATATTACAACAATTGCCAAAACATTAATTTGACATTAGCGGATTTTCCGCCGATCGATGAATAATGCACAGCGTCAAATAATGGTCGGAAATAGCGCTGTCTTGCTAGCTTTTCTATAGCGTGGAAATGGCTCGGCTATAATACAAAATCTACAAACTGACCTCTGCTGTTATGTCAGTGTAAGTGGTAACGACCTGCATACAGCACATCATTCTTTCTGGATTACCTTGGCATAGTAACATAGGTCCAAGCTCCGATTTGTCTTATGACCCGGTGCCCGTTTTTGTATTATCGTGGGCGCGCGAGCAAAACGATTAGATTGTTAGCAGCTAAAAACACACAAAAAGCGTCAAAATATGTCCAAAAATTGCCGATATTGTTTTGTTTACCTACCGAATGCGCATGCTTCGAAATTCTCAGCAGCACAAACACAAAGTCACATTCGCAATCTAACAAACCCACACGCTGAGCGTGACGTTGGCTTTTATCTTTCGTGAGTGTGTGTGTGTGTGTGTGCGTGAGTGAATTATCAGATATCGCTGAGAACAACAGCTGATTGATGCTCAGCTGTTTGATTGTGTTTGTTATCTATGTACAATGCGAAATCAATGCCGTGGTCAACAAGCGCTCGCAACTCAAACTCACACTTACTCACGGGTGTGCTCAAAACTTTGAACACACGGACACATTGGTTGTTAGACAAAAACTCAGCACCAATTTACTTATAACAAGTTAAGCGAGAAGTTCTGCAAGCCTCAACGAAGCGTCTATCACCTTTTGTACATATTTGGGATAAACAAATGTGTTAATAGATTTCGCTCCGATTTTGCACCATACCAATTCTTTATTTATATGTGAACCAGTACCAATGAATGAACCTTAGAAAAAAAAAAACAACTAACAGAGTTTGCAAATGAGGTTCCATTCTCAAAAGATTCTAAAAATTAGTATTGCGAATTCTCTGTCTTGCGCACACTCTGTTCTACGGCTTTTGGTTCTGAAACTCTTGCAATTTTAACCAGTGATTCGAAATGATCCAAACCAACCAAATGACAGCTAAAGTATCGCAGTATTTCTCTAAAAACGATCTTAGTGCCGAACCTCTTTGTATTATTCGTATATTTGAAAATTGTGTCTCATTGTAGGGTGCACACAGCTGCTTCTCTCGGCTGCTCAGCTGATTGCACGCTCAATGAGTGAGTGGCGAATAAACGGACCTATAAGTACACGTACATGTAAATGGTAAGTTATGTTTATTTGCATTGGTGTGTGAATGTGAATGTGAGTGTGAGTGTTTTGCGAAAACCGCAAGTCATATGAAAAACCGAACTGGAGGTTAGTTTTCCATGGTGCTGGCAGAGACGTTAGCGGTGGGGGCTTTCTATCTCAAAATGTTGGACTCAAAGTGCTGGTACACTCATAGCCTGGCGGTAACCGCTGCGACTAACGCTAACTCATACATTGGCCGGTAGGTGGTGTGTGTATGTGTGTGTGTGTGTGTGTGTGGTACACTCACCGCTTGGCACACCAACACTTGGAGGCACACTCACACAGGCGCAGATTAAGACAGCATACACTGATGACTTACCGAAGAGCCAGCCGAAGGCCCATCATTTCGCGCATAGTTATCGAAGAGTTCAGATCGTATAGAAACGCGTCTGCGAAAAACGAAGTTTAAAATACGTTGAATGCAAAATTAACAAGCAGCAATCAAATCAAATATAAATCAAATCGTACTAATAAATACATAAAATATAAATCCTAAAATTTGTTTCGATCGATGTTTTTTTTGTTTTTTTTTTTTTTAATTCAACTGTGTGAATGAAGTTTTATAAACACTTTGAGACTGCTCTTACCCATTAACACAGCGAGGGCTTATAATTGAAGCATATCCCGAACGATTTTTCACAGTACATCATAGCAAATTTATGCGTAAATGGTATGTATGATATATATTTTTATGGGGTTAAACATATTGCAGTTAAATGTAATGAGCTCAGAGCTGCTGTCGCTAGTATTATCAAGTTGTTTTTCCAAGGAATTGTATTCTTCTGGGATTGGGATCAGGCCGTTGTTGGCTATCGCTTCCTAAAAATAATTAAAAAGGTTAATGTGCTGAATTGACAATAATATAATCTGGACTGCGCCCTTAAGTTATTTATATAACTTCAAGCTTCCAATTACTCCACGATAGTTTCGAACTGTTTGGAAATGGGGCTACTTATTGGAATGTAGTAGAGTTCTGCGATATAACTATACAAGTTTACGGTTGTAGAGATTTGACAACAACGTAACTGAACAATGATAGTTACTACAATACGCATATAACTAAAATATAGGCTAAAACTAAATCAGTTTACTTACAAACGCGATAAACGAAAGAACTATATAGACATGCCGGTATTGTTACATCAAAAGTGTGTTATCTTTGAGTTTTCTAAGCTGTATGCGAATGTGAAAACCAAAACAAAAAGAAAATATTATATTATATTTATAATATATATATTAAAATAATTAAATTTATATACCAAGGTATTAATAACATCAATTACACAAGAAAGAATTAATATTACTAAATTATTCGTTAGCACTTGAATTAATCGCCTTAGATTGCTAGACATTTTATTTCGGACTAGTCTGAAATAAGGGTTGGGATCTCAAGGGAGTTAACCAGTTTGCATTGCTGTATCAACTTTTACAATTTAGCGGACATTGTCGATCGTTTTCGTAACTTCTTCTTTCTTAACTGGCCATAACAACCCTTTATGGGGTTACGACCTGATGTAAATACATTCTTTCATTGGTTTTGCGGTTTTACGTGGTGGGTCCCAAACCCTACGCACAACCCTTTTAAGGCCTGGGATACCTCTACTGGTCTCGAAAGAACCCAGTGTCATTGTAAGTCGCCTCATACGACAAGCTTTGACCTGCTGAGGTGGTATTCTCTAACCCGCTCACCACACGTAACAACAATCTATATTCTTCCAGGCCTCCTTCTGACTTTTTCATGCAATGCACAAATCGAGAAACGCTTTGACGCTCGGGGTTACGGGTATAATGATTTTATTGTATATTTCAAATTCTTGTCTTGAAAATAAATACAATACAGATTTAATAAGAGACAAATTGTATTTAATAGTGTATTTAGTCAAGAAACCCTCATGTTGAATGCTGGACATTATTTAAGCTTTCTGAATTTTTTCGAATCATTAGATTTAATTTCATAGAGCAAAAAAAAAAAGAAGAAATGCCTTGAACCAAACAGAGCAGATGATCTGTCGTTGAGGTTTCTCAGTGCCTGAAAGCTATTACAATTCATTTAAGCCCATAACAGCTCAGTTTTCTAATGCAACAAATTAAAACTATATTTCGTTGCTTTTGTAGAAATAAAAACTTCTGCAAACTTGATTAGCTAGTCTAATGGAAACCCATAAAGAACTTTGAACCCATTCAGTGCAAAAGTTCAGCAAATGAAAACCTTTTGAAATGCTACAAAAAAGAATCATGTGAAATTAATTTACACGTTTAGGGCAGTAAGTCGCTTGGCGGCAATTCAGCGTCGATGCGTCATCGAGCTACCAAAGTCTCAAAGCCCAAAACACCTCGTTGAATTTGGCTCACAAGCTCTTTAAGCAGAACAAGTTGAAGAAGAAGACATACGCAATACTGAACCACAACTCAAATAAAAACACCCAAAATAAACGACTCAAACGAATTTCATAAAAGTGCGCAAGAAGTAGAAGCACCTTAGTTTTGCGTAGGGTTCATAATGGTCGAAAATAGTTGACAATTGGAGAGGTTCGTTGATTTGTTTCTGGTGTGCAACGTGAAACGGTTGCTTATCAGTCCAAAAACAAAACAAATCAATACCGTTTGTCCGTCTATACTCTGTATGTATGTAGAAATAGTACGATGATTCAGTTTAGTGTAAGTGAATGTTTATACACTATGAGGCCATGGGCGCAGTACGTCATATAATACTTCAATTTTTGTATATGTCATATACATCCGTTTTACTGTTTTTCTCGTATCTTTATATAAATACGGTAAGCGAAAATTCAGTGTGGTACCAATTAGTTTGCAATAACGCAAAGTTTTCGGGTGAAACCTATACCATTCGAAAGATAAAATGCTTGCGGTGTGCCGAATATAATTTTCACCTGGATGTGTTGCGTTTTAGTCAGCAAAAAATTGATTTGAACTAAAATAGGCACTTTATACGTAAGAAAATAAAACAACAACAAAGTACATTATAAACACAAATATTGTTATTTCGTGCTCTTTTCTTAATCAGCTTTTATGAGAGCGTGTATAATGTCGTCGAATAAAGACGACAAGGCAAACACTAGTTAATATTACATTGATATTTTAAGTAAACGTTAAGTAACTTAGTAAATTGAATCGATGGCTTGCTAAGTTCCCTCGATGCTCTTCCTGCGCACCCATCACAGGTGGGGATGGGGATAAAGAGTACATTTTACCCCAAACGAAATCAAAAAATTAAATTTTTGCTTCATTTATTACATATAGACGAAAGTTGGTTGCTCGCATCACACAACAAACGCCATCCACGACAGCAAGACGGCTATCACAAGGAGCAAGCGCCAGCAGCTGTCCAGCAGCGGAGCAGGTCGATACCATACAAACAGACTTGGGTCAGACCTGCTTCTTGCTATGCTACTGTTACAGTTGCAACACTTTAGTGGCGCCGCACCGACAGCTCAGCACGATGGAGATGTTAGCGACGTCACAGCTGCTACAAGCGCCACAGATGCCACAGAGCCACCGCCGACAATTGAAGTGCAGAAAAACTCCTTCACAGGCTATAAGGAACACTTTAGCAACGAACTGAACAAAACCACTTTGGAATGGCAAAATCCGTGTGGTGGAAACTGGACGGGATGGAAGATAAAACCACCACCCACAAGCGCTGCCAAACGCTGCAAACAACGCAAGAAGGTGAGTCTAGCCATCTTCCATTTGGGTACACAAATCATTTAAAAGCTATATACCTCAGGTGCTGCTCAAAGTACAAAGAGAAACTCGCCAAGAGCTGCGTAACCTGCGATTAGATGATAAGCAGGCGCGATCCGTCAGCAAGCTGGCCATTGATACCTCACTTATAAACGAGTGGTCGTTCTACAATGACAAGGATACCGATAAGGCCTTTCCGCATCCCAGCGAGAATGTCACTCAAGTAAGTGAAATATGCTATTGTATAGGATAAGTCAGCTCTAGGCCAGATGACAAAATTTCACAACCCGATCTTGGTAAGAGCCATAGAAAGCCATTTCACTGCCGTCATAGCGTAGGTGCAAAAACCCGTCACAAATAACACTCAAATTACACTACAAATATACGTTCCTACATCCAAACATATGCAGACAGTAGCGTTCATATGAGCCGGCGGCAGCCTGTTGACACGGCTTTGTCGGCACGGCCTTTAGGCTCATCGGCCGTCTCTGTTGACTTACTTGTGCTTGGCAAGCATTATTGCCATTCGCTTGGCGCGGCAACAGGAACCCAACAATTGTTTAAACCTTGAATTCCCGATAAATAACAGAATGGAGTAATCAGAATCAGAATCAGAATCAGATATGTAAAAAGCAGCAAACACAAAAAATTCATATCAAATTTAATTAATATTATTTTGGCTTGCGACTCACGTTTCATTAGAGCCGCTTCAAAGCGTCTAATTTAATGCATAAACAAAAAAAAAACCAGCAATATTGTTTACTTTCAAAAACACAATAAATATAGTAAACCAAATTTCTTAAAAATCCAAAGGCAGTATAGTAAACATATGTCTACAATTCATATTAAAGGGAAAATGTATTTGTTTATCAAATGGTATAAATAATATTGAATTTCTTACTATACCGATCAAATATTTTTGAATCACTAAACAACCCATTGAAAAGCAATGTGTCGATTAAAGCAACTTTGATAAATACGGTTTTCCAAAATAAATGCTTTGCTTTTTCACAGTAAGTTTTCATAAATGCGCCAAGTTATCGGAGGGCCTTTATGTTGTGGCTGCAAATTGAGATATCGACATGAATCGACAATCTCCCCAATTCTTATTCTTATAGTCTAAGGAATACCCTTGACCCCAAAGTTGTCTTTAGATTTCCTTATCAACAGCTCTCGTCCCCTCCCAACCCTCTGGCAAACAAATTGAGATCGGCGCACGCCATTAGTGAGCTAATAAAAACAGCAATAAGCTTGTTTCGAATCCAACAGATATACTATATATATATATATATTCACAAAAGATTTTCCTTTTCTTTTTGTGTTTGCTCAAAAACTGGTTTCTGTTCGTGTTGATCTTTTTGCTATTTCATTTTTTTCTCTCTTAACTTGGTTTTTTGTTTGATTTTGATATGGTTTTGGTTTTTAGACCCGTCTTTTGGCACTTGATCACATAAAACCAAATGACGTGCCATTGCCAGTCACGCGAGTTAAAAACTCACTTGACACGACTTTTGATACGATATCATATCCATATGCTGAAACAGTAGCAATGTTTGTTGGATGTTTGCGGAAGAAGAAGAAGAGAGACTGTTTCATACTGAAGTTAAAGTTGTATTACTTAATATACTTACTAACTTAAGCTTAAGCTTGCTTGAACTTCTTTTGTAGGCAAAGTTGCCTTGCGGAACTCTATTGTTAATTTGTTTAATGAAATTAGATATTAAATTAATACTATTTGGATGCATGTTTTTATTGAAAATATGTGTAAACAAGTTAAATGATTTTTATTTAATTAAATAATGATAATTAAATAAAATCAAATTTGAAAAAGAATTCTACCAATACACCAAAAACAATCTATAAATATGAATAATAAGTATAGCTAATCGAGTATATTGATTTATTCAGTTCTAAAATTTTCATCTAACCTTAATAGATATATTATATTTTTCTCATTATTATTGTTACCAGGGAACATAACATAATGAGCTTATAATAATTAATATGCAGTTTCTAAAATGCTCTACAATTCAAGTTCATAGCAAAAATACTATATCTCTTATGATATAAAAATTATGATTTAGAAAGGAATGCAAAATAACTTCCACATGTGTGGCCTTTGTTTGTGTTCAATATATTTTACTTTATATGCGAATCTCTGCTATCCCTTCTTAAGATTATATCTTGAAAACAGAACAGATGTCTTCAAATTGTTAAGGTACTTCAATATTCATTTAAAGTAGTTGAAATGCTTAGTTTGGTATGCTAGTCATATTTTGTGAAGGATTTCATTTTTTTTAATTTTTCCTTTTACCAACTAATCTATCCCTATCTGTATTGGATCACTAAAGGCGTCAAAAATCTGTGCCCTTTTGTTATCTATTAGTGTAGCTCGTAGCTATTATTAGTCAAATGTCAATGATGATTCCATGAGCTTTCGCTGAATTTCTCATTGGCGTCACAAACGCTTAGCTAGAAAAAATCCCAATGAATGGTTTTTTAAAAAAAGTTGCTACGGTGTCAAATATTTAGCAACAAGTCAAGCCGAAACCTCAACAACACTAATATTATTGTCCAAACTAAATACATCAATGACACTACAATTACCCAGCAAAACCGCAACGCGTCAAACAATTGGCATACAAGTAGGGTTCCAGAGTTGGGCGACGTGATAGGGTGAGGTCTATGTAAAGTCCATATAGGCCGATTAGAACCTTGCGGTAACCCAACAATGCGCACACTTTTCCAACGAAATCAACGTCATGCAAAACGATTTCGCACATACGTAACGTAAAAACAAGCACACTAAAACATACGCACCCACTCATAATCAACGGAACGGCACCTATAATGTTAGAAGCTGGTATTCATAATTGATAAACGTTTAAAAATGCCAGTGGGAGCACAGTGAGCTCATAAACAGCACACAAACACTAATTCACAAACACACTCACACACACTCACTCACACGCGACAGACGAGCGCATTGCGTTGTAATTTTTGAATGAATCATTTTTTGAGCGTGCGATGGATTCCCCGAAACGCGAGCCTCAATGAATGAAAAACAAGCAATGCAAAGCGAGGGAGCGCACGAGCGTGAGAGTGAGTGAGTGAGTGAGTGAGTGAGTGAGTGAGTGAGTGAGCGTACGACGATAAAGACGACGTCATAGTTTGCGGGCAGACATACCGCGAAACCGAAAGCCAAGCGTGTTTGTGACCGCGTCTACGACAGCGACGGCGGCGGCGCCGCGACGATGACGACGACGACGACGACGACGGCGGCGGCTGATGAATGTGCTGTAATTTAACGTTTCACTTTCAGTCAACAGGGCGTATGATTGTTTTGAATTGACATGTCCGTGCGAGGGGCTGATCAACTTCGTTCAATTTTTGTTTGGTTAAGGCCACAGATATAGGAATATTTAAATGGGTTCTGTGGAATTTTCCTGGAATAGTTATACCCTGTACACAAAGTGTAAAAGGGTATTATAGATTTGTGCAATATATGCAATAGCCAGAAGGAGGAGTGGCAGACCATATGTTCCATAGGCAAAAATGATCAGTATGTGCGTCCTACCGGATGAACTTTGGGATCTCGGAAACCATAAGAGTTAGAGGCACAAAAATGTTACCAAAAGATGCGCAATTTCCGCAAGCAGATGAAGTTTGTCGAAGCATTTCCATATGTCACCCACACCAAAAAAGCTATTCGATTAACATTTGGAACAGTTATGCACAATGTTAATGTGCATATGCTATGTAAAAATTGTTGAAATCGAATAGCAGCAATGTTGGGGTTAACATTTATGTTAGAGCCACCAAATTCGGTACGAAGTCTCACGTTAAGCTAATAAAACAAAGAATGTTGGCAGTCCAGATAACGCTAAAAATTTGCACAGAAATTCGATTTTCTTGGAAAAACAAAAGGGGAACGGTTATTCCACGGTCGAGCACCGTCCCGATTGTCTGCATCAAATTTTTGTATTAATCTTTATTTCGCGACGACAAAAACCATATCGATTTGCCCTAGTTCTTAACTTGCGATTTTAAAGTAGAAGGTTGAAGCGTTTTATATGCGATTCAACGATAATTACTTGTATTTTAGCGTTAAAATCAAACTATCACTTTGGATACTCTACCCAAAAATATAAGCTCTGACACCGCTTTCTCGTTTTTTTTTACTTGCAGGTTACCTTGCGCCAAATGCATCGCCATCTTCAGTTCTATGTGGCCGCCTTCGACTTAACCCGAATGAATCAATTGAAAAAGGATGTCAATAGGCAAACTGAAAGTTCCGTGGCAGCCGAGCTGCTGGGACTCGTTAAAAACGCACGCAGAGCTCTCTGCAACGTGGAAACTGCAAACAATGAGACGATTTTCCTCTATTCACGGAATGCCACCACCCATTTGAGCATCAGCGCAAATGACATGAATAATGAATTGAAAAACTTTAAAAATATAACAAATATAAACAATGATCGATTGAAAAATATCGTTCTCAAATACCATTATATAAAGTATCTGAAGCAGATAACTCAGGTGCTGGCAAAGCAGCGCAAAAATATGTGTTTAGATACTAAACTTAGTCGAAAGAAGAAGCAAAAGTCTCAGCACGCCAATGATCCTGGCAAGAGAAAAAAGTTGGCCACCAAAAAAAAAACACAAACTATAACAAAAAAAACACACCAAATTCGAATTGAGTAAAATTTTGAAGAGCAAACAAACATATAGAGAAGCCTCGAGTGATGTTCATCAGATTTGGCATTATTATTTATTACACAATAACACATATATTCATAACTCGTTGGCAACACAAAACGTCTATCGGAATTTAGTTTAAAGAAACAACATTCTCAAACTTTAAGTTTAACCTAAATTATTTACATTCCCAGCATCAATACCAATTACATACATGTATCATTAATCTTAAATATTTATAAATATTTATTTATTTTTTGTTTTAGATATTGCTCAATGTACTTAATATTTGGCATTACTGCATTTAATTCCCATTCGCACATCAAATTTACTTTTAAGATATGCAAAATTTAAAGATCTTTGATTTTTGGAACGATGCACGACTTTGTCAGTTTTACATTGCTGTGATAGTAGTATTAGTTAGAAGTAGTAATAGTTACAACCAAGCCAACACAAGTATGCCAATTCGTGGTTAAATTTAAGGAATATAGCACGATCTACAATATCAATAACTATATTTAATTGAACTGTTTTTTTTTTTATATAAAATAAACAACAAACTTGGTTCATTCCTTTCAAAAAAATTACACATCTATTATCTATTATTGCGACACACATTATTTTGGAGCATTATCAAACAAATAAATAGAAGACTTTTTTACTGGTCATAACTGTTTGAAACTGGATTACTGCCCATTTGTCGCCTTCCCTAAACAGCCGCTAGAAGACATTTCTTCCGGTCGATCCGGTAATTGTCGATTTGACACAGTTTTTTGCGCTCAAACGCTCGAAGGGATTTTGAATCAGACTGCCGGAAGGATGAGCGTTTTATAGCGTGTTGGTTTCATTTGGCGAGAGTGGTCGGCTTATGTCCATCTAGCCGTGCCTACCAGCAAGATATCTGGACATCTGGAACAACTCTGCAATATGCAGTGAAATACCATATCAAATCTCTACCCAATTGCTAGAGTCGTCAACGGCTGGTGGATTGGTCCTCGCGACAATGCCTTGTGCGCTGTTCGGAGACACAATCCAGCGCCAGGGGGCGTCTTTTGTCCTGCAGAGCAGTTTTTTTCAAGGCTGCTCATTGAGGTCAGCCCTCAATTGTGGGAGTAACGTGTTGGCTGTGGCTGACACCTCAAACGCGGGTATAACCTTTTGTTCGGCATGGAGTTGCGTTTCAACCGGGTGCTGCTTAGCATGAAACAGAAGAGGTGGAAGATACACTTCACCCCTACCCAAGGGGGAGTACATGCCCCACAGCATACACTTAACTTGGCACAGAAAGACCAATGCTTCGGCTGATGTATGATCATATTCCTCTACATCTTCCTCATCCACGCTCTTCGCTCACGAAATGACCAAACTCAGCACAGCTGAGATAGATTTGCGGGGTTTACAAACGCTCCATTCAGTTTATTAATTCGAAACTACTCAGGGATGTGCGTGGTGTTAATGTGCATCTATGTTCCAAAAATGATTGGGATCGGATAAATACATCAAAAGTTAAAGTCCAAAATATGCTAATTTCACCCCCCGTCGCACATAAACTGCTTCAGAATTCCATTACATAAGAATACATGTGAGCTAGAGTTACAGTTATTTGGTTTGGTCACTCGTGTGACCTTAATCGTTAAAACTGCATCCACCTTTTTTCAATAGATCCTCCCCAACTATATTGATTTGAAAATTGCTACAGACATTTATAAATGTATTTTTGAACTATGTTACAAAATTCAACGACATTGGCCCAAGAATACTGGAGTTATGGGTATAAAAGTATTTTTTGCCCACATACTATCCAACTTCCCAATAGGAAAACTTGTCAATTGGAACTTCCCAATAGGGAAATGTTTACAGGCATATCGATCTTATGAAAGGAGCTATAAAAGTGGATACTTCCTTCTCCATTTTACCGTACTTGGTGTTTATAAAGAAAAAGGGTACAGGGTATTCCACTGTCGGACGCCGTCCCGATTGTCTGCATCAAAATTTTTTCATATAACAGAGAGATTCAACAATGAAAATTATTTGCATTGCGTATACGTTAGGTAGTGCATTAAAACTGTACAAAGAAATGATGCTATTCTTTTAAGAAGTTAAAATGCCATTGAAAATGATTTCATTTAAACCATCAAGCATTCTAATTGAATAAAGAGCCAAGTATATTATCCAGCACTTATAGAATTGTACAAATATTTTATGAGCCATAATAATTTCAAAGCATTTTTTTGTTGAACTTTGTTGTTGTGGGTTCCCAAACAATTTTTATGAGTCGCAACAATTTTTGTTGCCTTGTGCGAGTTGTTGGCTTCTTTCTTAAGCTGATGGCTTCAGGGCTTGGAGTTGTTGTGGTTGTGGTTGTTGTTTTTGTTGTACCTGGCTTGGAGTTGTTCTTATCGCAATCATGGAATCAACGCAACTCTCGATGAAGTGCAGCGCACACCTTGACTTGGCTTTAGTTTTCCTTTGTTGTAAGAACACACACACTGGAGTTATGATATTTTGTGTATCTGTGTGTGTGTGTATCTGTGTGTGTGTGTTACTAATATCTTTGCTTTTGTTGTGAGTTTTGTCGCGGTTTCCACCAATTGCCCTGCGCCTGCGCCTGCGCCTCGGCCTTTTATCGCACACAATCAGCAATTGTCATTAATTTTGGACGCTGTGTACGTGCTCCGATTTGTCTCCGGCCCGGCTTTATCCAATACGACTTCTTTTTCTTGTGATTCAACAATTTTGTACGTAGCAGCCACAAAGACTTGGCCACAGCAGCCGCCTTCTAGCTACTCATCTCTCGCGCTCTCACTAGGACAGCACTAAAAGAGATTCTTATCGGTCGGCATTGCTACATTGCCCGGCCGATTTTATTGTGTCCTGCCCCTTGCTGTCACTTGTATCCAGTATCTTGACTCTGGGTGCATGCAACTATGCGACTTCCAATTCCCATTCACTAAATTGACAATGCGGCTCCAATGCTCAGTCACTCAGTCGGTCAGCTGCTCCGTCGAGCAATCTCTTTTGCATGCAGCGAGCGTACTAAGAGAGTTAGCTTGTTGTAGCAGACATTTCAACTGTTTGCTCTTAATTTAATGGACTTTCTTTCTTTTCAGTGTATAAGTGGAGCTACACTCACAAAAAAAAAAACAACGCTTTTATTGACTTGTAAGCAGTTGGTTACACAACATACCAAGTTTCAATTGAAAAGCTTTTATGGTGTGAGTGTAAGCAGCGAAACACTGTAGCGGGGAACCGAGGTAACATATCGACATTAATCGATAAACTTGCTCTTTTCCCTCAAATTGCGCATCTTCTGGTAAAATTTTGATCTGCCACGCCTCCTTTTGCCAGTTAAATTCTTCTTAACTGGCCCGTGTTATCGGGTTACGGCCTGATGTAAATACATTCTTTCATTGGAATTGTGGTTTTAAGTGGTGGGTCCCAAACCCTACGCACAACCCTTTTAAGGCCTACTGATCTCGAAAGAACCCAGTGTCATTTTTAGTCGCCTCATACGACAATTTTTGACCTGCTGTGGTGGTATTCTCCAACCCGCTCACCACACGGGGTGCCTGTTACATACATTGCACAAATCTATAAGTCTATACCCTTTTACACTTTGTGTACAGGGTATAAAAATAATACTAGAGGTCTACCAAATTTATATGGCAGATCTGTTTTATCATTGAACCCATGGATTCAGTGTATAACCGACATATGGCCAACACGTTTGACATATATTGAAATAAGAAATATCTGATGTAAGTAGATAAATTTCAATACTTACGATAATCTCTGCAGAATGTTCATTCGATATTTATCTCAGCGGGGCGACCATTACTGTCCAATATATCCACATAAGGATGCGCTCAGGATATCCCCGCAAGTCTGCAAGTACCAAAGACAGCTTAATGTGCGTGGACTTCCTTGGAGGCTTGCCCAATAAATGCATATCTACTATATCCCAACCCACATAAGCTACGGCCATAACGAAAAGCTACGGCGGAAAATCGGTTAAACCTAAATATACTTCTTACAATATAAACAGTATAAGGTTCAAATGAAACAGGAGCCGACTTAAAATTACAAATTAACTTTATCAACTTGTCCCATTTTGCTGGAAGGATTTTAATTGTCGGTAAGTTTTTAACGCCCAAAATTGAAATTAAAACAATTAAATTGAGATTCATTTCTTTCTTTCAGTGTAGCTGCAAGTGCAGGTATCCATGCCTTTGTGAATTTAACAACTTTTTAGTTTGTTATTTTTTTACGAGCATATTTATGCCTACCCCATTATTAAAGATATCTCAAGGTAGGCACTACAACTACTCATAAGAATGACTCTATACACTTACATATAAAATATGTATCAACTCCTAAACTATTAAGAACCGAGATAGTCGCACGGTTTTTCTGGGTTCTTTGTATGCTCACGTGTGCGTCCGTCCCTCTTGAATGAACTTTTGCCTGCGATTTAATCTAAATGATTATTTTGTTTTTGTTTTTCGGTTTTTAGTTTATAGTTTATTCTTTTTATCTTACCCTTTGCCACCGTTGTCATCATTGTCACCATCGTCATCGTTGTGGTTTTGGTTGTGGTTCTTGTTGTTGTTGCTGCTGCTGCCGACTCGTCACGTGCAGACTCCGGACAGAGTCCGTTGATTTGCTGCTCTTCATAACATTTTTGTGCGCCTGGACAATTAATTTAAAATATCTTGTTTCATTTCATTTGTTCCATTTGTAGTTTTGTTATTTTACTTCTTTTTTTTTTTTATTTTTATATTTAACTTGTTTCTTTCTTTTTATTTTTGAGTTATGTTTTCCGTTAAAGATTCATAGATAATACATTACATTTATGAGCACTAAATGCGTTAGGTTTGCAGCAACCGAAAACCCCATGAGATTTCAACACTCCCACTAAATGAAGACAGTAGGAGTAAGAAAGTGATTATGCAGACATTCGGAACTGTGCCCGACTATAGAATACCATGTACCCACTTTTGCCACATACATTTCAGTAAGAATTTTTATGTCGATGTGCTAAGGACTGCGGGAGTATTCTTCTTCTTAAGTGGCGTCAGGAGTCTCTGCTGGGTGGGCCTGGATTCTGGTGCAAAAGGGTGAAGCTGGAAAATGGCCAGGGTGATACCTGTCTGTACCTTGACGCACAACCTCCACGTGGTGCCCCCTGGATAACTGCTCTAATCGCCACCCGGTGTTAGGGTAATGAACTAATGTCCGCATTAAAGCCTTCCTGAGCTCCAAATGGTTTGTTATGGACCCACTGCATAAAAACCCCCACCCTAGCCCTCCACCACCAATAAATGATAAAAGGGCTGTGGAAGTAATCAAAGTAAATATATGGTGGAGGGTGATAGGATTATTTGACTAAAATGCCAACAATTTGGTTTGTTAGAGTCATATGAGCCTACATACCTAGTTTGGTTGCTCTAGCTTCCATAAATATATACATCTAGGTAAAGTGGAAATTTGTTTCAATTTACAGGAAAAGATAGATCTCCTCCGTGATCTAACTCTATCAACTTGGTAAAATTTTCAAATGCAACTAATATTCTTCCATGTCTCATTATTTCTAATGTTTTTTTGTCCATTTCTCTCTATTCGATTACTTTCTAGTCAAAGTAGTGGCTCCCACTTGGTTTCCCCCTTGATTCAATGATTGCAAAATATGTTTAATTTATGTTTATTATTCTTGCTCTCACAGTTTCGTGA
Organism: Chymomyza caudatula; assembly: GCA_035041775.1. Lineage (NCBI taxonomy): Eukaryota > Metazoa > Arthropoda > Insecta > Diptera > Drosophilidae > Chymomyza > Chymomyza caudatula. The sequence continues at coordinate 1,796,151 of JAWNKW010000148.1, forward strand.
TAGCTCCGAGCTTGAAATTTGAATAGCTGCCTCAGCAGTTTCGTAGTCTGGGAATAGGTGTTGAAATCTTTCAGTTTCTACTCAGCAGCTTCTATTCACGGAATTATCAAGAACATTGGCAATAACAAAAGAATGAAATGAGGAGACATGTCAACTTTTAGTGCTGCAGCTGTGTGGCATTCAAAAGTGGAGAGTGGGTGTGGCAGTTCTGGTGGCAAGTGATGTAAATAAATAGAAGCGAATCATAAAGACGCAATTAAGGCAAAAGTATTGCTGACACACTGCAAATGTGCCGGGTCCAATGTCAGCCCCACACTTTTAGAGAGGAATTAAGCTGTGGGTGAAGGTGTTCCAATAGTGCTTCTTTAAAGTTTTTATTGAAAATCAAAATCAAATCTGAGTTGAAAGTACGAAATAGATATTTGTCCTTTTTGCCTTTGACATATAATATTGCCTCATTTATGTTAAGAGCCCCCACCTGGCTTGAGATGTTAAGAAAAGACCTAAATTTCAACTCGTCTTCGAGTCAAATCCTTTGCGAAGTTTGCTTGGCACTTGGATCATAAATGCTTCCTTTTTGATAACAAAATCAAAGGGATGTCGGTTTTGGTCGAAATCTATTTTCAATTCCTAATCGCTCGAATTAATAATAATGATTAATCATTGTTAGTAACCGTATCACGGCGGAAGGGAATATGCAACCACTACTACTTCCTACACTTAAAGCTCAGAATACTCGACTTTTGAATATTTTGCCGTTAAGATGGATATAATTTCTCCCAGCTCCCAGTTTCTGTTATCTAAAGCTGTGGGATAATACCTTTTTTACATTATGCCCATCATCTTTTTTGGTTCTTCTCGTATAGGCCGATTTTAGCCGTTTACTTAGCTTGTTGCTATGGAAGAACGCCACTAAATTCCATGGTTGCGGAGAAACATTTTGCGACTTAGTGTAACAATAGCAACCTATTTGTCAAAAACTGATGTACCAAATAGTTTCATAGTACATGCTATTCGACTGCTAATAGCTATTCGACTAATTTTAAGCATGTACTTAGCCATTAGACAACTTTGAATCTAGGGGCTAAAGTTACTTACTCAACCTTTTACTACAGCAAAAGCGGACTTCCGATTCTAAAATTATGCAAAAACTAGTTTTATTCAGAAAGTAATTTACTTTATATACAGTACTTTAACGATACATTTCTGTTTTTGGAAGAAAAAAAGCCAAAAGCAAACATTTACCAATAAAACCTGACAGCAACATCTTATTTCAGAATTTTTTCTGGTATGTTCCATAGATGGGTCCAAGGTAAACTTCACAAGGTAATTTTGCAAACACGTTTGCTCTCTCTCTCTCTCTTAATTTGACAATTTTCCATTTTAATTTCTCCTTCTCTTTTCCACGCATGTTATTTCCGAGTCACCATAAAGCGTATGCACGTGTATGCATCGCTGTCAATCTAGAGAGATCGTGTGAGGTTACCTTATTATGTCTATCTTGGAAGAGGCATAGTACATCTCCTTGAGGAGTGCGCCTAATATCATTCCTGCACCTGTTAGGACTCCAGAAATGCCTTTAAAAACGATGTTATTAAAAGCGTCTTGAGTGACTGAGAAGGCAGCCAGCGTATACTCTTCATTAAAAAAGAAATAAAAAGGCTAAACTTAAATCATGTTTACTTCAATAAATATGGTTGAAACCTTAAGTTAATACACTAGAGAGCTTGGCCTTAATTTTCTTAACTGGCCATTACAACCCGTTACCAGATTCAGGCCTGATGTAGCGTACTCCTCCAGCCGCCTCTGCTTTGCACGTGCCTCTCCAATCGGTGATAGCAAAGGTAGCTAGTGTGCTCTCTACCTGGTCCTTCCAATGGAGGCATGGTCTGCCCCTTCAACGACCGCATTGAAAACCTTTCTCGCAGTAGCTTCTTGAAACATGACTTCGCCAGCGGAGCCGCTGAATGCCAATTCGCTTGACTATTCCATCGAATGCGGTAGCCGTTAGCAACGCCAAAGATCTAACGGAGTAGGCATTTTCATCAGACTGTGTCATGCTTTAGAGTCATAAAGAAAAACGGGAATGGATGAGCGTCTTATAGAGTGTTAGTTTCGTCTGGCGAGAGTTATACTACCCATTTGCCTACTGGGACCTATTGAATTCTGGTGGAGCAGGTCGAAAGCTGCTGCTCGCTATTAACCTGGCTATAGCCAGGGTGATGCTTGCTCTGCCTTAATCAAGTTGACGCACTAATTGCCATACGTTGTTAAAACCTGCCCCGGGCTTCCCAAGTGTTGTGCGTAAGGTTTGTGACCCACCACGGGAAACCCCGATGCTAATGAAAAGATTTTAAAAAGCCTCGGAAAAGGATATAGCTTAAATTTACTACCCAACATTTTCATAAAATTGCTCTCTTACTTTGGCAATTAAACGTGTCCGTCTTATATATCCTTGTGGCACCTTTCACTCGCTTACAGATTCCATACGCCAACTTTCACGTCAACTTTCACGACATATGCAATATAGACTCACTTGAATTTTTTTGAAATTTTTCATTGAATGAATGGACAAGGGGAACTATCGCTGCCGAGCAAAACTGGAACTCGGTCAGCCGGTCAGTCGAGCAGCCGACAATCCGGCGCCGTGCTCAATATAAATTATACTTAGTTAACAATACAATTTTTCCGCTTAATAAGGGCAAAGGTGTTTCAATTGCAAAATAACATTACGAATACACAATGGAACCCATGCAACAACTGAACTGTGTAACCAAAAGTACAAAAGACCAAACAAAAATTGACAAAAATTATGAAAGAAATTCGGTCTGGACAACTACAAAAACGAGATCAAAGTGGACGCGCCCACTTCAGAAACTCTACGACAATCACATTTGATTCAGTCAAGAGGTAGTGTGTGTAGTATTGTAATAGGACAAAAAGGACAAAAGGCTCGCAGCTGAAAAATTTAAAAGTGACAACTGGAAATCTGTGGCAGAACAACAACTGGCATCTGAGCACAATAAAGTGATCAATACCAAAATGTTTAATTGTCAATGAACACATAGTTGGTGTGACCCGAAATTCGGCCAAAAAGGTAACAGCTTCTGCAGGCTCAGGAGAGTCCTATTTGTTGGCCTCTATTGTTGTTGTTGTTGTTGTTGTTATTGCTGTTGCAATTGCCGTGTGCATTTTTGCGCAGCAAAAATAACAACAAGGTGAACAAATATAACAGCGCCGGAACAGCGCCACCGCCCAAGTTACGGGCTCGTCCGGGGCTCAGACAGACCTCAGGCTCATTTCGGCCTATAAATTGTCGACTTGTACGTGTTGCACGTACGGGTGTGTGTGTGTGTGAGTGTGTGTGAGTGTGTGTGACAATGCATGGGATTGTTATAATTAATGGCCAACTTGGCGCCAGCCAGGGTCAGCAAATGAGCCAGAAAAAAAGCAGGCAACAAGAAAAGCAGCCGCAGCAATGGCGGCAGAGACGCCAGCAGCGGCAGCGATTGCATGTGACCAAAATCTGAACTTTGCATCTGATTTTGTAGCTACCTTATTATATATATATATATATATATGTGTGTGTGTGTGTGTGTGTGTGTGTGTGTGTGTGTGTGTGTGATGCAACAAATCATATTTAAAATGCTCACAGGAAACTGAAAATTGATGAACGTGCGCAGCAGCGCCTTAACATCCTTTGAGCTAGAGGCTAGAGATTGGGGTCCAAGATCCGCTTATCGGCCATAGAATCGCTATACAAGCATGTAGGAACAACAATCCAATACTTTGGCCCGCACAAAGTCAATCAGTCAAATAACGAGGTAATCAGTCAAATGTACACAAACACACAAACACCAGGCTATACGGAGGATCGGGAAACTTTATTTGTTGAGCGCGGGCGAGCAACAAGTGTATGGGCAAAACAATATTGGCTTAACCCTTTGGCGGACTTCTCTCAATGAATTCCTTTGCTTTCTTTTACTTACTTTTGTTATATTTTGTATTTATTTAGTTGTATTTTTTGTTGCATGTAACTCACAAATGCTCGCGAGGCACAAATATTTGCCTTTCCATGGGCAATTTGAAGAGCTCGGGCGCAACGACAAACAGCAAACAAACAACAACAAAAACTGGCCAAACAGAGATGCCGACGCAGTCCCAGAGCGGCGCATGAGCACTGTGAGAGCCGGAGTGATGCTCGATCTCTTGTGCATCTAATTATTATATTGTTTTAATCCTTTCAGACCCAAAAAAGTACACAATTAACATTAAAAAAGAAAAACTTCCTTGCTGCAGTTCAATAAACTTGAGCAGTCACCGCCGTTGCCAGAGTTGTCGTCGCTGTCAACCGCGCGGAGTATGGCATAGCTGGGCATGCAGCTAGTCCAGTTGATGTGCCTTTAAATGGCAACAAATGTGAACAATGTTCGTATACTAGAGACGTTCCCAAGGATGGTCCCAATGAATCGCACTTATCGACTTGCCATTGAGCTACGATCCAGACTGCTATATAATAATAATATAGCGCAAGATATTGAGCAAGATGATTAGGTGTTCTATTAGTCGTGTCAAGTTCTGATAGTTCTCTTCATGAGTTTACCATAATCTATGTTAATACTGAAGCAATATATAAGATGCGATTCAAAAAAGAGCAGATGTTTAAATTACTTATAAAGGTAGCATTTATTGGGATAGTTCTATCTATTATTGTATATGTAGTAGTAGAAGCATAGTAAACGTAATCTTTTCAATTTATCAGAGTTTGGGCAATAATCATTGGCGAATAGCTTATAAATATATTGTAATTCGTTAGTCTAACTAGTTAATCTAGTTAACTACGTATAAAAGTCAGTTATCGGTTAACTTTATAGGCTCACCATTAAGTGATTGACAAGCCACCCAGCCGGTCCGAAGTGCCTTAACGTTTAGTGCTTGATTTGGTTGACAAATGTAAAACCAACAAATGCATGTAATTGGCCATATGACAGCAGTCATCAGGCCAGAAAGCCAGGCCACAAAACACGACTAAAACGACTAAGAGAGCTGCGGCTGTCTGTCTGTCGAGGCAGTCAGCTTAAAGATACAGATACAGATATAGATACAGATGCAATGCAATAGATAGATAGTACAAGCTGCTGCACAAATAGACTAATTGCACGACTAATAAGACATCGTTCTCATTCAATTAAAATATCCATTTCTAGTACAATTAGACGACGACAAATGTCCACATTGCGAGGACTCATTAAACTTGCACGAATTATTGCACGCACTTTGTCATACATTTTAATTTCACTTGCTACAACCGAGACAAAAAAAAAAAATAAATAAAGCCAAAGCAAGTTGAAAACCAAACCGACAACCGGCAACCACAGTCTTAGCCATGGCCCGGTCTCATCGGCCAAGATCGAGGCTACTTACCACAACTAAATCGCATACAGCCAGCCAGATACACTGAGATACATCTCAGATACCCAACAGATATTGCAACGTGCGCTCCACACACATTAGCAATTACGCTCATTACATTTAATTACAGAAAACTAGGAGTGCATGAAGATTTCCAACTGCTGCCAGACCAAACCCAACCAAAGCCAAACCAAGCCGATCCAAACCGAACCGAACGGAGCTGAGCTAAAAACACGAATCTTGGCTAAGACTCTTGAGCCAAGGAGTGTCTTGCAGTTGTTTGTATTGTTGCTCTATAAACTCATATGTGTGTGTGTGTCCACGTGTGTGTGTTCGGAGCTTTGGTTGTGTCTTTATATGCACTGCCCCCGAGGATCACGAGCATGAAGAGCAAGTGAATTATTGCAGTCTCATTATGTGCGATGAGTTATGTATGGCGTATTGCTTTCGTCGTCAGCTCGTCAACAACGTCATCTTGGCCAGAGCCCCTGCTCTTGGGCTTCTTACTTTCTTTTTCTTTCCCTACCTTTGAAATTGAGTAAGGTACTATACATATCTACAATGTAACATCCAAACATTTAGTCAGTCAGTTTGTTAGTCATTTGCTCAGGTACGAGCAGCAATCCGTTAGTTGCACCATTGTTGCAAGTAGCGCTCGCCAGCCCCTCGCTCTCCTTCTCCCTCTATATAGATATATATATATATACATATAGATATATATATATACATATATTATGCGTATATGTGCGTCGTGCCTCTGTCAAAGAATGTAGTGTGATGGTCGCCTAAATCAAGCGTACTTAGCGAATGATTTACATTCCAAAAGACAGCGAACACACTGCTCTGCGGTATGTGATGTTATGCGAGCAGCAGTTGCAGCAGCAGAAAACCAACACAAGCGTTACGGCTGTGTGTGCCCCACAACGCTCACAGCAACAACAATTACAATAACAATAACAACAAATACCACAACAGCAGCAATCACAAAATGTTGTAAACTCTGTCAATGGTACGAATTCGGGGGTCCCCTACATTTGATTCAAAATTTCGAATTTTCGAATACTCGGCATAGTTAAGGACTAAAAGCTTGCCAGAACTTTTCAAAAATCTATAATCTCTCATTCCAAGTTTTTCATCTATATTCTATGTGCAGCAGATTCCGGTTGTTGTAATGCTCCAAATTATAGTTTGTATAACACGGATGACTTTTGATAAAAGTTAAGGTAATTCTATTTTCAATAAGTAAACATTTTTGGCTTTTTATTTTAGCCTGTTTACAAGTAATTGTGTTTGACACATAGTTATCTTCTTAACTGGCCATAACAAACCGTTATCGGGTTACGGGCTGATGTAAATACATTCTTTCATTGGAATTGTGGTTTTACGTGGTGGGTCCCAAACCCTGCGCACAACCCTTTTAAGGCCTACTGGTGCCGAAACAACCCAGTGTCATTGTTAGTCGCCCCATACGACAAGCTTTGACCTGCTGAGGTGGTATTCCCTAACCCGCTCACCACACGGGACAACATAGTTATACCGACTGCAAATGCCACGCCTTCTCTGCATGTTACGTACTATTTAGACATTGGGTGTTTGCGAAAACTAAACGAAATCAAGGGAAACGGACTGAAATACCAGCAAAACATAAAAATTGACAGCGTCCCTACTCCAATACCAGAACGATTGTATTGAAAAGTCACAAAGCATTAACACAGCAGCAACTTTAGAATATGCGAGCATTTTTGGGAATTTTTTTTTTTTTGAAAAAATCATCTTTTGTGAATATATTCTTAAATTTCGAGATTATTGTTAAATTTTCACTTTGGCTTTTTCGTAGAAATAATTACAAATTATGCATACAAAAATATTTTGTAAATTCATAAAATTTGCTACCAATTATGAATATAAAAATAACTTTGATATTAATGCATGTAAAAATAATTTTGAAATCACTGTTTTTTGTAATAAAAAAAAAACATTTTATAACAGTTGATTTTGTTGTTATTAAGTTATTTCTAAATTATTCCATATTAATATACAAATATATCACCCGTTTCCCTTTCCACCCACTTGCCCTTCGGTTAGGGTCTCAAAAGTTGCAAGCCAATCAATATGCCATAACAAACGCATTGTGAGGCAAGCGATAATAAGCAGCCCAGAAACAACAACAACATACACTGCAAAAGATACAATGCTGATGCTGATGGTGATGCTGATGCTGATGTCGGAAACGTATGGGCCATGTAGGGTTCGGGGTGTGACGGCATGTAGCGGCGACTGGGTACTGTTGCTTTTGCCAAAGACGCTTCCTCGCATAAATATCACCAGCAATTACTCAGTCATAAGTTTGCCGCATGCTCGTTTGCTGTCATGACATGAGTAACTTTGCTGCGGTCTCTTGTCTCTCGTCGCTCGTCGCTCACTGTATAAGTCAGGCAGCTCCACAAGCCGAGCACACTACCTAACTGAAACTGGGACTGGAAGTCAAACTGGGACGGAGGTGGAGACTAAGACTGAGACTGCGCCTGCGCCTGCGCCTGTTGCAGCTCCTTTAATGCAGCCGCTTGAGTCAGTGTTGAGTTGCCGCTAGGCACAAAGACAGATACAGGTACGGACTGGACACAAAATGAACCACAACCTGGGCCATACATAGCTTCGATGTCTTGAGTCCCTCTGTCGGTTTTGGTGTTGGGTTGGTAAACTTTTACAACTTTTATAAACAGCTCGTTGCCGGCAACTGGGCGGTAATTTGTTAAAGCTTCCTTACTTTTCAACACTCCAGGTTAAAGTCAACTCGAGGTCTTCGCAAGCTTGGTCCAAAACGCTGGCCACAACTCATGTCACTCCCTCTCAGTGCCCGCCGCCGGTTGGTAACTGCTCTTTTTGGCTTGTTTGCAGCATATGCCGGTGCGCACATTTTAATTGTGCCCCTTGACTGGGTCGTCAGGCTGGTTCTGATGCTGGTTCTGCGACTTTCTTCTGGCTTCAGATCCTTGCGAATGCGCCAGGCGTTCTTCCGTGCATGATAAATTTGTTGAGCCATCTATCTAAGCAATATAGGCTGAGCTCGAAGCACTGTGCCTGACTCTGACACGGAATTGCATTAGTAGTCGCGTTATGATCTTCATCATCATCAGCAACAGCGCCTGCTTAAGTAGGTCTGTCTTAACGTGTGCCGTCATTCATAACACACACACAGACCTAAGTTGGACCGCTTGCTTCCTCAGCAGGCTGACGCTCCAGTTGCTCCAGTTGAGACCGCCGGGCCTATCATCTATCTCCCCTTACACATATACTCTCTCTCTCTCTGTCGTTTACTACTGTGCTCTGATATCATACCCAGGCTCTGCACTGACTCAATAAATATGTTAAGAACTTTCAAAGAAATTAATTTTTATTCATTTTATTTATGTCACTTTAAGCAGTCGACGTCCTCAGCTTTTCAGTGAGAGCTACCTCCCAGTTCTTGTATTTCTACCAAAACAACTGCCCCACCAACGTCACCGATAAGCCTTCCATATCAAACTATAACCACAATTAGCACATAATGACGCAGAAAATTGCTGCCACACGCCAATCGAATGTTGCCGCAATATTCGATAAGGCTACCCTCCATATTTTATGTAAACCCATAACTATGACGTCGTCAGTTGCAAGTCGTCATCATTGGAGTCGTTCTCATATGCTCATATCTCTGAGTCAATAGTCGAGCTGTTGTTGCCTTTATGTTTACGTTGTTGCTAGTCGTCGTCATCGTTCACTCTTAACTAAAAAAAAAAAAATTTTACATATGGCTACAAAGACGAGAAATTCAATGAATTTATCATAAAACTGCGAGAAACTCTGGCGTTTTTCCCAGAAAAATTAAGTGCGCGCGTCAGCCACAAAGATTGAGGATGTCGTCGCCAGCAGCCCCCAAAGAAATTGGCTGTTGTGCCCCGGAGCAGTCAAGGTGGGGAGCGAGGAATCGCTCTTTACAAGACGGTTATTTTGGCGCAGGTACTTAAAAGTGTAGCCCAGCGTTAAACGTTTCTGGAAGTTATAGACATTTTGAACGTGTTTTGATGCCGTGTAAACAGAACATATGGAATCATAATCTTATGGTTCATACTGTTTGTTATGAATTAAATTGAAATAACAGATTATGGGAAGTTATCTGCTTGATCAACTAGTTATATTGAATGAACAGTTACTATATATTTTCGGGCTTTCATTCTTACAGTTTGTACTATGATATAGAGTTCGCTTCCCTTAAGGGACATTTGCTGGTCTTTTTAAATCAAATTTTGTAGCCATTTCTTCTCATTGTAGTACTGATATACAAATTCCTGTAGGAAATTTAGGAAAGATTAAGAAAACCTGGATTTTGTGAACGGTCCTGGTACCAAACGTTTTGTTTGATTTAGTGCTGAAAATATTTGGTCAAGAGTTCTTCAATACTGTAGAATCGATTCTAATTGATCGATTTGGTCCAAAAGAAAAGTATATATAACTATAAAATATTTTTGATTTTTTGTGCAATAAAAGACACCACAATTTTTGTGCTTGGTTCAGTCTGAGAGAAATGTACTGCTGCTTTGTGTACACGCTCGCGTGCACACATACATTTTGCGGTGCATGAAAAGAGGCCTCTACTCTGACAAATCATACCTTAGATTATTCTACCATGTATGGTACTTTCTTCTCTAAGTACTTCTACGAAAACACCATAAGTGTATCGTAAGAAGATGAAGAACTTAAATTAAAAACTAATATACCTATTAGGTAACTGCCGTAACGGACGAAGTTCTGAAAAACAATGCTGCATGGTACTGAATGGATCAAATCTATGTATTCAACTGTAACGGGCGGCGCCAAATTGGAATGGCAAACTTTTTCAAAATTCCCGAAAATTACGATATTAAACTCAACAAGCGCAGGAGTAGGACCAGGAGAACACGTTCTCTCAATAAGCCAACGGAGCAGCACATGTTTTATGATTTACAACAAAACTATGTCAAAAACAAGGAAACAAGAAAAAAAAATATTATTTCAAGATTCCTCAACCACGCGGTGGACTAGGACTCCGGGGCACAAATGTAAGTGCGTTTAATTAAAGCTGCACTTCAATTTTAAGTTCAAATGACAATTCAATTATTTTTAAAAATTTCCAAGAGGGTCCAGACTGTGAAACATTGCCAATGGAAGAACGAGCAAACTTAACGCAACGTTTGGAATGTGTGCTCTCGAGCGGATTGCAAAGTTTTTCTAAAGCAGATGAGAAAATTTGATTCGTTCCTTCAAATGACATTTATTTGGATCCAAAGTAATGACAAGCACTTGTACACAACGTGTCATACGATCCACTACAGAATAAGGAACAAAAATTTTTGGGAAATTAATTTTATTTGGATAATAAACGAATCCAAGAACGAGAATAGCATCCTTGGAAATCTTTCTGGCCGACAAAAATTAACTCATTAGACTATTTAATATGATGATATATAATGATGATGATATTTCTATGATATATATAAACTTTATGATGTGTCTCTGAGAAACAGAGACCAAAACGGACATGGCTATATCTACTCGACTAATGCTTCTGATAATTTTTGCCCATGGAACATATATTCTGACACGCCTCCTTCTGCCTGTTACATACATTGCACAAATCTGTAATACCGTTTTACACTTTGTGTACAGGCTATAAAAATGCCTGGGAGAACACACGTGTAGATTTGATGCACCAACGGACGATAGATGAAGTTGATACATTTTTCGAGTCATAAATGACTAACATCGATCATATGATACGAAAATATCCGTTAATTTGTTGGGAAGTAGATGATAGCTACATCTTAAACTCACACAAACAAGTCCATAAACAGGTTACAATACGATAAATTCGAACAACAAACAAATAAATATTTTCACTTTTTTCAGTTGAAGAATTGCAAAAGAAAGTGAGTGTAATGAGTTTTTCTTCATACCGTATTATGATTCGTAGCAATCCAACAAACCACATTCTACAATATCGCCATTTTTATCTTTGGGCATATAATAGACATTAGCGCCACAATGGAAAGCGAACCTTCTCTCATCCGAAGATTATATACACTCACGAGACACGATTAATATAAATGTAGATGGCGATTCGAATCCTAATGAATCAGGAATTTTTTGCATTTTACTCTTTTCTTAACCAGAAGTCCACATCATATGCAGGAATATACGTGTATCTGGCTGGCACGATTTATTCATAATGTTTAACTGTAACCCACAGTGGGATGCAACAAAAAAATGAAACCATTTTTCCCATGATAACCAAATTTCTGTGCAAATTGTTGTATTGATGCGTTAAGGTGAATAGGTCAACAATGTTTGGTATAACAAATATATACATTCTAACCTATTTCTTTTCAATTTCTACCCAATCTTGATTACTTTCACACCCTCCATGAACAATAACAGTATGCATAACTGTACCTCTTTTCAACCGCGAAATTCTGTCACGGGGGAACGGGGTGAGATATAAGCATTATTCTACAAACTTGATCTGCTCCCGGAAAGTCAGATAGACGGATAGACGGACATGGCTATATCGCCTCGACTATTGCTCCTGATTATTTTTGCCCATTGAACTTATGCTCTGCCACGCCTTTCTTTGAAATCCATCAAATCATCCACGTAATGACAATGTTTGCAATAAGAGATCCTACCGTAGTTCATGTAGCTATTCATTTGGAAAGTGGCCCACGAGTCTAAATCTCAGAGGGGATATCAGCTGAAAGAGTAAGACATCCCCACATTTGAACAACAGAGATTTTTTACTCCATTCAGATACTCCAATATTTTTTATATGGAATGTATTCAGAAAAAAAAAAATGGATGCAATAGTTGAGGCATAAGGCAAACGTAAAGAGAATGCCGTCATTTACGATTACGTCTCAACAATGTACTAGGCCCAAAATAATATAATACTGTCTGAGAATCATTTAACCGATATTTAATTGTCTTTAGTTTGACTTACAATTTACAATGTATAAGGTTAACGAGTAACTTGAGATTGCAACTCTCGAAATCTCGAATTTTTTCAAATAGCCATAATTCGAAAACTGTGCTAGAAAATCCAAAAAGGTTTCCCGACCCGAAATCAGCGACACCAAATTTGACGGAAAACGTATATTTTAGCCATAGGCCTTTCATTGACGTCAATTATGTTGCATAATGTTATTATTATATTTTTGTATTATATGCCAATTTTCTTAATGGAAATATGAATTTAAATCTATAAAAAGAAACATTCCAACTTTCAGACGATTTGATTTTCAAAAATTTTCAAAATGTATCCGAAAATTACAATAAATATAATTGGATAAGTGAAATAGCAATATTGATACATTTAGTTAGCTATCCGACAGAGTTTTTAAATTAATCGGATCTATCTGTACTACCGACCACAATTGCATTAAAAATTGGTTCGTCATTACTCTATTAAGAAATTTAAATGTTCCAGGCTTGTGCAATGGTACAAGATTGGTTATACAAAATTATGCGAAGGGTTATCAAGGCAAGTACTCCCACATTCTTCTTGAAGAGGACGTCTAAACGTTATTCTGAATAGTCGAACCAACTTTAAAGGTAAAAAAATGTAATGGCTCTGAGGAGATGATATCATTCGGTTAACATGCAATTGGCGGCAATGCTGGAATTCGTCTGTTTTTGTGGGGAGTGGTGGTTGGAGCCCCTCGTAAAAATATAAGATAGGATATCTTAAAATTATCCTGCATAGTACTTAAAAATATATATATTTTGAACAATTTAGATCTGAATCGCTAGTTCATACATTTGTTAAAGCAAAATCCAAAAGTTGTTTAGAAATTAATATATTTTCTTTCTCCCAATCTTTACCCAGGCCTTTAGGATAGGATTTTCGTAAATAAACAAAATCAGCTATAAATATAAACAATCGGTGTTCTTGGGTTCTGATTCCCTGTCTATACCTTTACCAAGTGGACACACAACGTCCACATGTGCCCCCTGGTTAGCTGCTCTAATTACCACTAGGAGGAAACTTTAATAGGTTTGTGCGTAGGGTTAGGGCCCTACGTAACACCACCCTCCCAATGGAAGATGGTATGAGCTGCCTGGGGAAGTGCTCTACCGGGTTGTTACGCCAGTCAAGAAGAAGATATAAACAATAACCAAACTTTCCAAGCTTCGTGCTTGTTCATAGAAAAAAAAACACTCAAAACTCTTTGGCATTTCCGTTGTGGAATTGCGTCACAGACTTGTTAAACACGGAGAACTCATAAAAATTTCAAGTTTTTTACAGTAGCTGAAACAACGACTTTAAGAAAAAAATCAAATAAAATAAACTGTCCAAAAATAGTTGGTGGCATAGCGCAAAATTAATTAATTAATTCAATTCTTGATAGTGATTATTATATATGATAGATGGATAGTTTTTATCGGCCATACATATATGTATATGTACTTACCAAACCGCAAAATGTAAACAAAACCGCAAGCACTTAAGCCCGAGCACTTAAAACCCGGCTCTGTGTACTTTACAAATGCCACACGAATAAAATACAGAAACACAAAAGGGGAAAATGTATAAAAAAAAAGTATCTTTCCAGATCTGGGCATAGAAAATACACTGCGGTCTTATAGAAAAGTTTTTGAAAACTTTAACCCATTGATCGAATGATTGAATTTATAAGGTGGAGATACCAAAATCCCCGTGTTGGGGCATTTCCTCAGCTGAAAACTTTGTGAAAACTTTAGCCCATTGATCGAATGATTGGATTTATAAGGTGGAGATACCAAAATCCCCGTGTTGGGGCATTTCCTCAGCTGGTTCTGGTTCTGGTTCGGCGGGCCCTATGCACTATACTATAAGTGTAAAAAAAAAGCAGTTAGTTGATCGTAAAGTGCTTGGTCTTCTCTCAGGCCCATCACTACTGTCGTATGTTGAATGTGTTCACACACACAAACATACATAATTCTCTCCCGGGAAAGGGAAAGAGAAGAAGAAGAAGAGCAGACTGGACATATAGACGAAGCCAATTGCTTGCACAAGCAAACCATTTGAACCGTTTTTAATTTCGTTTGCTTTGTCTAAAGTCATTTTGGTTGCTTTTTTGTTGTTGTTGTTGTTGTTTTTAGACTTTTTGACTCTTTATGGTCAGCCCCCAACCCCCAGACATACCTCTCCAACAGACAGGGCCAATGAGCCAAGTCACAGCGTTTCTAGCGCCTCGTCTTGACTTGGCCAACACAGCCGCTACAACAACAAGAGGTACAACAAACGCAGAGTTTTATGATGGGAAACATTTGTGTCTTGTACTTAGAGCCAAGTTGTGGCCATTGTTTTTGTTGTTGCTGCTTAAATCATGTGAATGCCAGTTTGTACCGAGTTTTCGACAATTTTCTGTGTTAACTTTGTTGGTGGGCAAACAAGCCATCATGATCATCCATTCCAGCCAAAGCGTTGAGGCCAAGTTAGCTGGGTTATATCTTTTTTTCGTATGTTTTTTTTTTGTTTTGCCTAATGACAAAGACTAATATTTTCTTCCTGTGACATATCTCTTTCATATATATGTATATATATTGAAATTGACTCTTTGCCGGCAGCGACTGCGGCAACGTCTGGGTCAGCGTCGGCGTCGGCGTCAGCGTCAGCGTCAACCGCTCTATTTATACATGACCGAGACTTTGGCGTTGGCGCTGGACTTAGCTGCAACATTTTATGGAAATTATTTGTTGCATTGCGCTGCTAATGTGTTAAAACAATATGCTGACCCAGCGTGTGAGTGAGCAGCGGCTAACCGGAGAGACAGACAGCCGTAGAGACAGCGGGACAGTAATCCCAGCCAATTGTCCAAGCGTGTAACCGTCTGGACATTTGTTTTGCTTTCTTGCACACAGCCAATATTTACAAAAGCGGCGGTCATTGCGGGAGGTGCAGTGCAGCGCAGCGAAGAGCAGGACCAGCTGTACGCTGCATGCCGCATGCCGCATGCAGCCCAGGCGTCTACCTTGAGTTTAACTTACCTCGGATGGTAAAAAAATGTCAGCCTTTGAGAATCGCCTGCTGCTGCTGCTGCTGCTGCTGATGTAGTTAAAGCAATTTGCAAGGCAACAATAAAATGGCTAAAGCGTCTTGGTGTCTCAGTGGTTCTTTGAATCTCAGAGTCTCAGAGCCTCAGTGTCTACTGAGACCACCCAGCGCCGTTTTGCAGGTGCTCGACCGGGTAAAAATTACTAGTCAGACAAGTGGCGATGCAATGTGTCAATTAGAAGACGCACTGCATTCATATGCCTGCACTGTCTAAACCCTCACAGTAGGTCGTTTTCATTAACTTTCCTTTTATTAATACATATATATTGTTGGTCTTGGTTTTTCCAATGCTCTTTATCTAGAGCGAAAACAGGACGTATACGTAATGAAGTAGACTAAAAAATATGATACAGACAGTCGGACAGATAGGACGTGCCCGACTTCGGGATGCCCTATTTACCAACTTTTCCAAAACCAAATGTAAATATCTGTGTCAAATTAAGTGGTAGCGGCTTAACCAATTCAATGCATAAAGATGGTTTCTCTTCTTTTATCTTTTTTAACACCGCAAATGCACGACATGGTGAGTTGTCGACAGACCTTTTTTATTATTTTATAGTCTAACCTTAGTATTATAATAATATGACTTAAATTGCTTTTGGTACTAGCCACTGAGGCCTAGGACTCTATGGTTAAGAAATATGTAAGGCATAATCCATAGTCATAATGTTGCAGCAGGAGGAACGCCGAGGTAGATTTATAAAGAGTAGTGTTAGGGTACGCAGCTCTGTCAAGGTAGCAAAGAGCTTTTCCGAGCCCTTTGATACCAAGCGCTGCTTTAGACAAGGCGATGACCTCTTCTGTGATCTCTTCAACCTTTTGATGGAGAATTTGTTGCGAAAGGTCGAAGTACATTGGAACGGGACTATGTTCTATAAGGGTGTCCAGTTGCTTGCATACGCAGATGACATCGATATCGCCGGGCGTACTAAGCGAGCAGTTACCTTAGCCTTTGCGGCTATTGAAAGAGAATCTGCCACGGTGGGTCTGGTGAGAGCAATACTCTATGAGTATATGCTTTCTTCGAGTAGAGATACACAGCGGTTGGACTCGCAGATTGATGTTGAGAACTATACTTTTGATGTTGTCGAGGATTTCGTCTACCTTGGCACCACCGTCACAATGAAGAATCACTCTTGCCAATAGGTGGTACTTTGGTCTCATTAGGCAAATGAGTAGCAGAGACCACTCCCACCAGACGAAACTAACACTCTATAAGACGCTCAGCCTTCCCGTTTTGCTTTATGGCGCTGAAGCATGGGTGATGTCGCAGTCACATGAAAATGCCCTAGGAGTGTTTGAGCGGAAAGTACTCCGTAAGATCTTTAGCCCTCTACGCGTTGGCAACGAATACCGCTCCCGATGGAACGACGAACTCTATGATCTCTACGACGACATGTAACAGGCAGAAGGAGGAGATCGACCATATATTCCATGGACAAAAATGACTCATAAACCGAAGCAATGTTGACCTTTTTTCGAATCATCCCACCTACCACCGTAGTAGAATAGCCTCAACGCATGGAAAAATAAAATTTGCACGGAAATTTGATTTTCATGGGAAAAATGGGTACAGGGTATCCCACTGTTGGGCACCGTTTTATCGCTTGCACTAATAAGAATGGCAATTGAAAAAAATAAAATAATATGCGAAATTTCAAAAATGAAAGTTCTTGATTAATATTTCAGTTCGTATATAAACACTTTACAAGCTTCATGACGAAATGGGCCTTGCAATAGGCAAGGGGTTAGATAAAAAAGATACAATTGACAAGTCTTGAAAAAGATGGGAAAAATCTAAAAATCAAATCAAACAATGACAAAGAATTAAATGCCACTTTGTAACATGCGACACCATCAGGGCTTGGGGTGCAGCATACACACACACACACACACACACACACACACACACACACACACACACACACACACACACACACACACAGAGACATTAATCACAAATCAAACAAATAGAGCAGCAAACCAACAGGCGCAACACTTGACAATGACACAAAGCGTCAACTTTGGCGGCGGCAGCAGCAGAGCGTCTGACAGATGATGTGGACCGATGGTCCGGTACGGACAAAACGTACCCAAACCACAACTGCAATGCACTTGCTGCCGGGCCGGTCCAGGGCCGGTCTGGTTCGGGCCTGGCCAAGGCAAGTCTGAGTTTGTAGCAGAGGCAGAGCCAGAGCCAGAGCCAGAGTCTGGGTCGCAAGTGTTAGCAGATCAAAGCAAGAGTGCCTCAATAATGATAATCATCATCTTAACAGCTCACACAAATCTCTAAATGCGCGTGGATTCTGAAACTGCTTGACATGCGAGCCCTGGAACTTGTTGCTCCTAACAACAAAAACAACCACAGAGACAACTATGAAATAACAATTTCTATATGAGTGACTGATTCTGACTTTGGTTTCGCTCTTTTCTTATTTTATTATGTGGGACATTTAATAAAATTTTCTGATTATTTGTACCCTTTTAAGGACCCTCAATCAATGCACAGTTGCAGATGTGTGTGTACTATCTGTTTATGTGCGGCTGTGTGCGTCATTCACAATGTATACCTCAAGGTGGCAGAGTTCTTACAGGGCGGCCTATTGAATCGCCGGCGGCCCTTAGTGAAAATATTTTATACGCCTCGTTGATCTTGACATATGAAGTTGACGGCCCACAGTTGGAACTCTGTTTACGCGTGTGAGTGAGTGTGAGTGAGTGTGTAAAATCGGCTTAGGATTAGCTCTGAAGACAAACTAGTGGCAGACATTACGCATACGCCGCATGGGCCGCAATGACTTTCTAATTCGAGCGGAGAATCATGCTAAATACAAAAACAGGAATGCGTACACCTACACATCTATTACGCCTGCTGCATCTTCGTGTCACTGTCACAACAACTGCGCATGGAAATATTTGAAATAGCTTTGGGCCAAACGCAGAGTTGCACGCGTTCAAAAGGTTTGTGTATTTGCTTTTCTTTGTCGTTGGCGACAGTATGGGGCAATGCCAGGCTGCTACGTTGACACTAACGTTGACGCCGACCGAACTTCAAAATAGCAACAACACTAGGGTTCAGTAAAGGTAGAGCAAAGCGGGACTGATCAAAGTCATCCAAACATGAATGAAGTTCATTAAAAACTGATCAAATCTGATGAGAGAGAACAATGCAAGCGAGACAAGAGTAGAAAAGACACTGATACAACAAAACGAGCGAACAAAACCGAACAAAGCGAACCAATAGCAAAGGCTGGAAATGACGTCGACTGAGATCGAGACTGATTTTGAGACGGAGACTGACACGCTGCTGATACACTGAAAGGCAGCAGCTGTATGTATTGATCCGTACAACTCCCGAGAATTTCATGCGGCGAGTGTCATAGCAGGCAGCTCCTCACCTAGACTTACTCTTACACATCCGCACCGTCATTGACGCTCTTGAAACGTCAACCGCTCTCACGCCATGTGTGTCCTGTGCCGTGAGTCTCCTTTTTTTTTTTGTTTCTCAATTTCTATGCCATGTCCTTTACAGAGGAGGGCCTTTATTTAGTTCGCTTACTTTGTTGGGCACACGAAAATAATGACATTTCCTGATATTTGTTTGTCTGTGTATCTGAATGTGTTTGTATTTATGTATATGTACCCCAGTTTTAGACTCTATTGACAATTGAAAACAATCACACCTGAGCTGCCATGCAATGCTCTATCTTTTTACAAAGATGCTTGTGTGTGTAACGGAAGTGTTAACGGTATTTGACGTAGCTGTAATTACGGCTTATAGCTCCAAAACAATTTTCAGTCTTTCCACTGAGAGAAAAACTATCGGTTTCTATCAACAAGTTATTTATAAAAGGCTCCTAAGAATCAATGGAAGCAAATTTTTTTTGTCCAACGTTAACCACCTCGGAACTCCCATTTAATGTACCTAAGCAGTTTTGTGGAAGCATCCTCAAGAGGAATACTTTTATAATTCATAGATTCAAACGCATCAACTGTAGGTGATTACGACAGCTTATTTTGGCAAACTCGTTCCAACAATACACAACATAAATTTGGAACAATGATGATTTGTCGTAAGTTTCTACAAAAAATACAAATCAGATTCTAATAACACTAAAAATTCCCTTAATATCCTACTTAAAGTTAAATTAGAAAAAAATTCATAGTCACGCAGGATCTAACAGAGTATTTTTTAAATAATTAGACATTCGCCTTTCCTGAGCTCCAAATCGGTTATGCTTATGAACGACCCAAAACATTTAAAGTATATCGATATGCGGGTATACACCAGAAATGTCCGGATCCCTAATTGGGATGCCGGTACCATCCAGGAAATGGGATGGAGGGGACAGGGCTGCTGCGAGGTAGCAAATGTGCCATCTACTCTAGCTTCCGTGTGGAGAGACACGAATTTGTTGTTGGCCGGAGTTTACGCAACCATGTCTCCTGGTTTACACCAGTTAAAGAAAGAAAGGCAACCAACAAAACAAATCAAGTGGAATTTTTATATCATCTTGATTTGCTCGTACACCCCGATCGAGGACCTGGATAATGCGACGAAAGATGCGTTCTACGATAGAATTTAATAGCAAGGTTAGAAAAGACCGTATCTTTTGTCCTACTGTCGGACAAAAAACTACCTCGAAAAACTGTCTAAGGCTCATTGACTTCGCCGCGGCGCGAAACATGGTAGTTTGAAATACCAGATTTCAGCATCCCAATTTACACAAGGCTACATGGCTGTCTCTTGATCAATCTACACGCAACCAGATTGATCACATTATGGTCGATATAAGGCATGCATCTAGTGAGTTGGATGTTGGTATACTCGGAGGGAACAACGTCAACTCAAACCATTAACTTGTTGAAGCCAAGGACGAAGAACGTTTGATTCAACGAAAGCTAGACAAAACTGCAATCACAACCGACTGCCGAAGCCTTATCTGCTCAACTCTCTTAGTAGTTCTCTCAACCTCCCCCAAAGCTGATAGCACTGAGGGACTCGAAAGCATATATCCCACTCCTTGCGTACTACTGCAGAGAGCACAATTGATCAGCAGCGCCCACTGCCGAGGAAACAATGGTACGACCAGGAGGTTCCCAGTGAATCCCATCACTTCCGACCACTGTCGGAAGATGAGGAAAAGAGATAAACGCCTTTTGAGACGTAAAAAACGCAAGCAGGAAAACTGTGAGCGAAGGGAAATCAGAAAGTCCACGAGTCGGAATGAGGTTAAGGACAGGCTGAAGAATTTAAGCCCGGTGAAGGGAAATGTGGTAGTGGATACACCGGCTGCACTGAGGTTGTGAAGGGAACACTACTCCGGCTTATTATAGGACGATGATAGGATTCACTAAAAATTCAACAAATATCGTACCGGAACCACTGTATTCGCCTGATTTGGCTCCGTGCTACTTCTGGTTGCTCAGCAAACTTAAGAGACCGCTCCGGGGACATAGTTTTGACTCGATTGAAAAAGGTGGACTTTGCCAAGTATTATGTTTAGTTATGTCAGTTTATTTTTGATGAATTTTCTGCCCCCTCCGAATGTCGCCGGTGGTAATTGCCGCGCTTGCGGCACACTTAATTAATCTAATATCAAGGACGAATCGTGCCTAATTTTTTAAGCATGAAATTGTAGGAATTCCAGATTACAATATTTACTTTACGCATGGCGTCTATCAGTGTAGCATATCATAATAAATATATTAAAGATATACAGCTAATTTATTGACAGAAAATCATATCTTCGAATTAATTCTGGAACTACTTGAGAGTACGTTCAGCTGCTCGACCTAAGATCTGCGCTGATCTCCGAGCTGATAAATCAGCAAAGAAAAAAACGGGTCTATTAGTTTAAAATATCACACAAATACAAACTCATAAAAACACACACGCATAGCCTTTATGCTTGTGTGAGTTGCGGCAAGTGAAGACTCAAGTTCAAGTCACGTTCGCAATTAATATACACGCAGTTATCCTGCGTGCTTCGTGGCCCACATAAATCAAGCGACAGTTGTGTGAGTGTGCCACTGTATGTCTGTGTGTGTCCGTGTGTGTGTGTGTGTGTGTGTGTGTGTGCGTGAGAGGCTTTTGAGTGTGTCACTGGCGCAGTCGGTACGCATAAGATGCTGCGCGGTGATTATGACGCGCTTGAAGTGACAAACAATAAAACGCGTCTGAGCAGGATGCATCAGCCAGAGCGAGATGGAGTGTTTAGAAGAGCGAAGTTATGGTCACACGTGAACTGAAGAACTTCCAGGAATGCTTGTGGAGAGCGCATCGTTGCTTTGCTTACAAAATGTACCGCCTAGAGTTGTCCAAAGTGAGAGCGAGAGAGGGATACTACTAATACTAGAACCGGGCAGCTTTATTCAGTGCTGTGTGAAAACAAAAAGTCCTGGTCAAGGTACAACACAATATCATCATAAAATCATGCCGTCCAAGGCATATCCAGAGAAATGGTTCAGGTCAAGTCGTCCATGTCCAAGCGTGGACATCAGCCACTCATGACCGCTATAAATCGATGAAGTCATTGTGTGCGGGTCTGTCCTGCCGCTACGTGTGTTTCTCTCAGTGTGTGTGTGTGTGTGTGTGCGTGTGTGTGCCGTGATGCCTTTGCCTTTTTATTTTCGTACTTCGTTCGATTTTATTGCCGTCTCATAAAAGTAGCATAAACATGTTAGTAGCCTTTTGCTACCGCTACTTAAGTTTGTTGTTGCGTTTGCCGTTTAACCGTAAGTTGCCGGCCGGCATACGGAATGCACGTGTATTGGTGCGTTGTACTGCACAGATTTACGAATTTGTTGCACTTTTTATTATATGATTTCTTTTATTTTTATTTTTAGTTTTTAATTTTTTCTCATTTTTTTTTTTTATTTTTTTGGGCTTCTTGTGAAGTTTGTTGTTACTGCGCTCAGTGTCAAAGTGTAATAAAATATTACTCATGGTAATTAAAATTTGGTGCTGTGCCATGTTTGCTTTTATTTTATTATTATTCTTCTGTTTCTGTTTTTCTTTTCTTTCATTTAATTTTATATTTTTTTTCCTCTACTCGTTTGTCGTAAATGAAACTCAAAAACAGCTCAAGTTCAATGTGCAGAGCAAACCAGCGGTATCTAAGAGCAGGTCGCACACATGCATAACGGCGCACAGTGGATCCAACTGACTTCTTTTGCGGCGAAAATTAGAACTTTTGAGGAAATGCATAGAACAGAGAATACCTTAAGCTTCGGCGATACGTTGCGATAAATATGCTCTGAAGAGAGGGAGCTTCAAAAAACGGTAGTAAAGTTCGATATTATATACACCAAATGTCTTATCCTTGCACCTATAAAATCTGCTTATTGCAGTCTATTTTGATTTTAGTGTACACACGTTCGAAAAATAAGCACAATTTAGAACATGCATTTTTCCATGACATGCAAGGATAAGACATTTGCAGTATATATTATCGAACTTTACTATCGTTTTTCGTTGCTCCCTCTATACACAGCTTATTTAACGCAGTATATCGCAGAAGCTTAAGACTTTCTCTGTTCTATGCATTTTAAATTTTGAAAATATCTTTACTTTCCCAAAAGTTATGATTTGTTTTGTTTGAAAACAAGTCAGTTGGAGCCACTGTGCGGCGGCAGCAAACACCACTACAACAAGCCAAAGCACAGCAAAATTCAAGCAATTAAAAAAGCGTTTAAGGTGCTTAAAAGACTTTAGACACGCTGTATGTAAGTGTACATAAATACATACACATATGAATAGAAGATTCAGTTTAAAAGTTCCAACATTTCAATATCCTAACAAAGATTGGCATTTCCATGGCTACACACGTAAGCCTAAGAAGGAAAACTAAACATTTGCTGCATAGAAATTTAGTTCCTTCTACTTCCTCTCACGTGAGGTGAGCGGGTTAGAGAATACCATCTCAGTAGGTCAAAGCTTGCCGTATGAGGCGACTAACAATGCCACTGGGTTCTTTCGAGACCAGTAGGCCTGAAAATGGTTGTGCGTAGGGCTTGGGACCCACCACGTCGAACCACAATTCCAATGGAAGAATGTATTTACATCAGGCCGTAACCCGATATGGCCAGTTAAGAAGAAGACTTCCTTTTGCTATTTTTTAGAAAGCAAGCAGAAGTGAATTGATAAAAAGAAAAAAAAGGTACTTTCTAACTTCACTTATAAACATCCGGAATAAAACTATGTATTTCATACACAAAATCATTTTGAAAAATTACATTTATTATCCTTTATCGTAAGCTTAACTTGAGTCTACATAAATGTTAGCCTTTTAGCAGGAAGGGTCTTAAATTGGCTTATTATTACCTTCATATATTTTTAAAAGTTTCTATCCGATCTTAACGATTTTCACACAAAATACATATGCACAGTAACAGTGTGCATAACTGAGCCAACTATTCAAAGGGGAAAGGGGCTAAGATATCAACATTATTAGGAGAAATGTTCATCTTTAAGTGACATTTTGGTCATTTGGTGGCTCTAACTCTTATAGTCTCTGAGAAACTAAGACCAACACGGACAGATGGACGGACGGACAGGCGGATATGTCTATAACGACTCGACTATTGCTTCTGATCATTTTTGCCCATGGAACATATGGCTTGCCAGGCCATGAACAAATCTATAATACCCTTTTACTTTATAAATAGTAAAATTTGTTCGATAATATCAGATAAAAACTTTATTCTATTAACATTTAGTTTTCCGGTCTTAGTGGACGTTTCTGTGGAAATGCGCAAATATAAGGGTCAAAATAAGTGAAGAACCGGTATATTTTTCGATCTCTTGGATTTTATATTCGATAGAAATTATTATTTATTATTATTATATTGCATCAGGCTGCATCATCACCCATGAAGCAAAACGTCTTATTGAGTGTTAGTCAATTGCCTACTGAGACCAAAGTAACATCTATTGTCTAAAGTATAGTTTTCACCATAAATCTAAAAGTCCAACAGCTGCGTCTCTCTACTCGATGATAATATATACCTTGTATTGCTCTCGATTACAACATGTAAATGAGTTTGAATATGTTGATTTGATCGGATCAATAACATACAATAAGTCTATACTCTTATTTATGCCAATTGAAATATGCCCATTCTAATATTATAGGGTATCCAAGCTACTAATAGCAGTTGCAGACGGAAACAGTTCAACGACATGTTTATTAAGTCATGACACAATACTACACATGTACCTCCGCTTGAACATACGTACACACATAGCCATGTACATATGTATACACTAACTTGGTAAATAGTTCGTAAAACTAAAATCACCTTAACGAAATTATCAGATGACCAATCGCAAAGGTTCTTTGCCCAAATCTGTTAACAATTCTTTTATACTTACTCACTTAATTACTTACCCACTTATACAAATGATGCATGAGGTTGCCCAACGACCCGTTAAAAGTGACACCGACTTTGCCGGGTTTTAACTTTATGACTGCGACTCGCTATGAAATTACATAAGTGACAATTAAAAGGCGTGTTCATGAAAACAAGATATGTGCGAGTACCTCTCATGCAGACAAGTCTAATGTCTACACAAATTATATAATTAAAGTAACTCTGTGCGTGGAAAACAAATCCCAACTAAAACTAACATTATATGTTAGTTATAAGGCGCTTGACATTTTGCCGCTTAAATTCAAAGATAACAAATTATTGAAGCTCATTTTCAAAAATCCAATAAACTAGTTTAATTGCTGAACTAAATGATTAAATAAACAAACTTATAAAAACACAATATGCTCTGCAAATAGAGTAGAACCACCAATTAATATGCAGTAAAACATTACTAAAAACTACTTCATTGAAGCATAACTTAGCCATAAAAAATGCATTAATTATTTGAATTTAAACACATTTTCAAAGTGATGAAACTTCTAATACCTCAATGTAAACAATAGGTTTTTTTTTTTTTTTTTAAACAACAAATGATCAAGCAATCACAATAAAAATAATGTATGCACATATATTGTGTTTACATTAAAAGCGAGTGCCGGCCGGCTTTTTTTTCAATATCGCTCGAAAGAGTGAGCATTCGGTAGTGTGAACAGAATACTCGAACTCGTAATGGCTCTTATATGAATTCAAACTACTTATTAACAAATAATTGTTTTAGCATTCATAAATACAACCCCGTGTGGTGAGCGGGTTGGAGAATACCTCTTTCGAGATCAGTAGAGCCTGGTTGTGCGTAGGGCTTGCGATCCACCACGTAAAACCCCAATACCAGTAAAAGAATGCATTTACATCAGGCCGTAACCCGATAACGGGTTCCTATTCTCCTCCAGTTAGAAGGAGAAGAAATACAAAATACATACCGTAATATTATATAAAGTGAACCCACGCTCGCCAGACGAAACTGGCACTCTATAATACCACCTCATATGTGTAATGAATGATACAGTCTGATGAAAATGTTCTTGGAGTGTTTGAGGGGAAAGTACTCCGTAAGTACTTGGCAACGACTACAGCAACCGATGGAACGACGAACTCGATGAACTCTACGACGACATTGACATAGTCAAGCGAACTAAAATCCAGCGGCACCGCTGGATAGGTCATATTGTGCGGCTCTTGGTATCTCATTGGTATCACCGATTGGAGGCGCCCGGAGGAGTGCTGTATGTCAGGCCGTTACCAGTCAAGAAGAAGAAGAACACCCTCGGCTTTAACTAGTTCATTGTATCGACTGCGCACTGTACTTTTAACTGAGTTTGTGTGAATCTGGAAGCGTGTTTCTTCAATACGACGTCATATGCAAATCGTATGCCCAATTTAATTCAAATTTATGACTACTGTCGCAGTTATTGGAATTATATTTAAAGTGCAAGTGCCAATAAATATACTTATAATAAAAATGTAAATTTGAGCTGAAAATGGATATTGAACAATATCAGTTGTATTTATTAGAAATTACACTATAGCATCACGCGTTACAAAGCATATAGTTTACTTTGAAATTTTGTGTATTACATGGTAGATTTTAAATTATATTTTAACTTAGTAGAAAAGCGGCGATTGAATGGGGAATCCCGGAAGTATAGTTATCTACTGTAAACGACAAAAGTTTTAAAAATAATAAGAAATTTCCTCGTAAATAAACTGTTAGCACAAAAGTATTTTCTCACATTACAAAAACGGAGGTCTCTGCGAAAATGTACACATACAGCCAGCACAATAATTATTGTTCATAATAATATAACACAATACCTATATTCTTTAGTAACATTTTCTTAAATAGATATTGTAGCCCATTTTCTCGTTTTTAAAGATTGCTTATAATCTTTTTCCCAAATGTGAAAAATGAGATCTAAGCTCGGTGACTGGAGTGGACAATACAGCTGTTTACTCTTAAATTTTCACTCAAAATTTCTTTTTTACATATTTGTGTTCATATTCTCGTCAATAAAGACCATTTGTCCCGCTGAAGCTGACGCAGTACACCCAAAATCACTACATTTCATGCTTAATAGAGGCCATCAGATTCTTTGCCTTAATGGCGTCTTTGGTAGACCATTGAGTCCAAAAAAACTGACTTTTGAATCGTCACTAAACAAAACGTTCTCCAAAGATCCCGGTTTATTTATACGGAGTTTGGCGGCAGAAATGTAACGCTTGTGACATACAATTCTAGCTTGTTTTTTTTGGATTGTTTCCCTCTCGATAAATCAATATTTTAGAGCTTATAGCCAGTCTTTTTTTTAATAACATAGTGTACAAGTGAACGTGATTTTCAAATTAATTTTTCAATATCGCGAAAGCTACTGACCATAACTTACCATTTCTAAATTGTTGACTCTAATAACAGGTATCTTGGGTTAATTGGGATAATTTGACAAACCTTAGCTTACTTACTACTACATGTATCTTTTAGTAAAATTTTGTGTCCCTTGCTCTTATGGTCTCCCAGACGGACATGAGACAATCGCTACCCGAGTGCTAAGCATTTTTGCCCATGGAAATTACCGCGTGCTATGCCTTTTTCTAATACCTATTTCCACGTTGAATACAGAGTATAAAAATGTTGATGCAGACAATCGAGCCGTTTTTCACCAGAAAATCGAATATATGTGCAAAATTTTGTATCTTTGCTTTGAGGAGTAACAAAGTAACTGAATTGCGGCCATAATTCCTTTATGGCCTGTTGTGTAGAAGAACTTCGTGGGTGGAGGGGCTGATTATATATTAGTATGTCTATAAAAGAAGCTTAAAGTTTCCATCTGATTGATCGTTAGATTTTTCAAATCACACTTGCGTAGTTGCAAACGAATAGCTTATATGATGTAGCTGTAAAACCCGATAAAACCCGTTGTAAAAAACGATAACCCTCCAGTGCGTAGGGATAATGCACATCTTTCGATGCAATTTTTGTCTCTGTAACTTTTATAGTCTGCGAGATCTAGGGACTCGGATCGACTATTGCTCCTGATCATTTTTGCCTCCTTCTGCGTGTTGCACACGTCAAACAATAGGAAAAGGTGGCAGGGAATGCGGCAAAACAAAGGCAACACAGGACAAAATGCACTTATCTGCATTATATCAAGAAAATTGCAACCAGACGAACAACAATGGGTCCGGTAAAGGCGCATTGGAACACCCCTACGAAAATGCCTAAAATTTATGGGTTATTAAATGTTGTTAATCTTTCAATTTTATTGTGCGGATGGTTCTCGGTCCGTTCTTACACATTCTTGACCATATTCAAATTTCTGGCAAAATGAGAAAAAAAAAGATAGGAAGAAGAAAGACTTTGAGAAACATAACAGCAAAGTGAGGTAAAGCAGGTAAGGGCAGCGCAGCCGCAAATGCAACCACCGTTATGGCCGGACTGACAATGAAAGGCAGCGGCCAAGGCAGCGGTAGCGGTGCAGCAGAGCTGCTTCTAAGGGTCTACGGTCTTCGGTCGGTGCCAGCCTCTGCCATTTGGCTTTATTGTGCACGCTGTTTAAATATTTACGAAGTTTTACAATATTTATGACAGCTAAAAACACAACAACACCTACACTCACTCACACACACACACACACATTCACACTCACACTCACACTCACTCACACACACTCACTCGCAATCGAAAAGAAATGGCTTACTGCGACACTTGACACTGGCGCAGGTCAAAAGGTTCTGCTGCTGCTGCTGCATTTTGGTCCTTCAAGTCCTGGCTTAGTCCTTTTAGTTGACAACTAGCGCTAACTTCCAGTGCAAGCAGGAGAGCAACAATGCAGCAGGGTTGCAACTCGATTGCAATCAATAAACGGCTTAGTAGCTGCTACAACAACAACCACAACAAGAGAAAAAACAATAACGGCCAAGTAATATTCAAATATTTGCTGCCCTTTGGCATAAGTCCCTTTTTTGCATGTCTGCATATTTACAGCTAATCCATTTGCATGTCAACACTTTGGCCCTGGTACCGTTTCGAAAGATCTCTAAACTCTCATTCTCTGTTCAGTTGGCTTCCGTTTTTGGTCTCGTGCTAATCCTAGGCAACATAGCCGGATTGAGGGTCGTCGTCTGAGCTCCGCTCTAAAGTGCCGTTAAGTCCGCTAAATGCTCATATTGAGCTTCTTGGCGCAATAATCCAATGCATTAAAAAGTAAATTTGTTTAAATCCGCTTTATTCAAGGTGGCTAAGTCGTTCTCACACTGTCCATCTCTGTCCCTGCCTCTGTCTTCATCTCAGTCTTCATGTGTTTGGATTAGAGCTTGGCTTAACACTTGGCTTATCATGTGCCTGCGACAAGTGTACTACTTAGTCACTTAAATTTGATCACACTGAGTCTGCTCCTTGCACTCGGAAAAGTTCATTGAGTTAGTTAGCTGAGCCGCTGACTAAGCCAAGCCAAATGCCTAGCAGCTCATTGAGGCCCAGCGTGGCTTCTCAAGGACTCGACTGATCGCTGGCCCAACTCTTGCTAACTTCATTAAGCTCGAGCCACACAATGGCAATGCCCATGACCATGGCCAGGTAGTCTGGTTCGCCCAATCAGTTAATATGAGCATTGTTAGGGCACTGCTGCAGTGGGGTATGACTCCATGACATTGCCAAGAGCCATAAATTCGGGCAGCATCTCGAGCCGGAACTTCTGAAGAACCCTATATAGATTTAGTCTAATCGATTTTTTATTAGTAGTTAAATTCGAATTAGTTGTAGCTACTTTTGTTTTCTTCAAAAGATTTATTTTGCATTATTTTTTAAGTGTTTCCAAGTCAACTCAAATTCTTGACCGATTATTTTCGCAAGTAAACTTCCGTTTTACTCAGAATGGTACAATTTACTTTTTAAGCAAAATATAAAAATGTAACCCGAATATTATTTGAAAATTGAGGCAATAGGCAGCCAAAGTTAGACAAATGTGATTTTGAGGTATTGCTAGTTGACTAATTTCTACATTTATGGGTGTACTTGATTACAAAACAACGACTCTTGAACGTTAATTTGTATTTTTGAGTATCTTCTAAAAGTTTATACTATTTTCTTAATATATACACTAGACTATATCCAAGCTCTTTCACCAAGTCGACAACTACCATCTGTTTGTCGATTATAATGCAGCAATTGATAGGCCGTTGAGAGATCGCGTATATACACTGTCTGAGCTTGGAATCCCTGCAAAATTGGTGGTACTGTGCAGACTGACGTTGAGCAACACACACAGCTCCGTCAAGGTAGGAAAGAGCTTCTCCGATCCTTTTGATATCAAGCGAGGTTTCAGACAAGGCGATGCCCTCTACTGCAACCTCTTCATTTTTTTGATGGGGAATGTGTTGCGAAAGGCCAAAGTAAATAGGAACGGGACTATATTCTATAAGAGTGTTCAGTTGCTTGCATACGCAGATGATATCGATATCATTGGTCATATAAAGCGACCAGTCACTGGGTGGGTTTGGATGTTAATGAGAGCAAGAAAAATTATAGAGATACAGCGGTTGGGTTCTCAGGTAGATGTTGAAAACTATATTTTTGATATTTTCAAGGTTTTCGTCTACCTTCCACCACCGTCGCCATGAAAAACGATGTCAGCATGGAGATCAAGCGGAGAATCACTCTTGCCAATAGATGTTATTTTGGTCTAAATAGGCAAATTGGTAGTATAGACCGCTCCCGCCAGACGAAACTAACTCTCTACAAGACGCTCATCCTTCCCGTTTTGCATTATGGCGCTGAAGCATGGGTGATGACGCGGTCTGATGAAAATGCCCTTGGAATGTTTGAGATCGTTTGGCATTTTACGCGTTGGCAACCACTAGAACAGTGTTTGCCAGG
Organism: Chymomyza caudatula; assembly: GCA_035041775.1. NCBI lineage: Eukaryota > Metazoa > Arthropoda > Insecta > Diptera > Drosophilidae > Chymomyza > Chymomyza caudatula. Next base: position 1,826,975 of record JAWNKW010000148.1, read on the forward strand.
GATGACATAAAATTCAAGTGTTTTTATGGGGCATATACTTTTCATGTGGCTGTAAAATGAAATTGATGTAAAATCAGAGTTTTATTTTTATTTGAGTTTATTGTGCGCTTTATTTTTTTCAGCTGAATAAATGGTTTTATGTATAAATATGGTATTAATATTATATACAATAAGTAATACAAAACTCCTACAAAATTGAGCAAAAATTGCAGTTAAGACTCACACCTATATCACAGTTCAAAATTCCTTACAAATATTAAAAAAAAATTATTAGCTTATATAATATATATAGAATTAAGTAGCATATACATAATTTAATCTTAAAACTAAAAATTATTATAGATGCAATACCAAAAAAAAAAAAAAAAAAAATTACTAAAAATAATTCAAATATAATACTTTCGAAATGGTTTGGATGTCAGGGCTAAACTAGCTAGTGTTGTGTAAATGCAAAGGAGGGAATGTATAAATTAAGCATTCGACACGTTGGTCGCAAAATATTATGGCCAATATGATGAAGTTGCTCTCTTTTGATGACTAGAACGGCAACGGCTGCATATGTATTTGTGTGTTTAGGTGTTTGTACGATGGCTGCTTAAAAACTAGTGTGATAATGGGCAAAAAACGAAAAGTTTGGCTTAAAATTTGCTGCCTAGCTGCAATTTAGTAAGATTTAAGAAAAAAGTTAAACCTGAAAAATGCCATGATTTCTATAAAAAAAAATAGCTATATTATATATATATATATATAATGAATATATGCAGATATATAAAGCGAGTACATACACATTAAATAATACCCAAGATTTTCATTGTCACATTAATACTAAGACTTGCTTCTCGCATTGTTAGCTCAAGAAACGTCGAAATGGAATCAAATAATTTACTTAAACTACACTCAAGCCACGCCAACAACACCAGGAATAGCTACAACAACATCAGGCAGCTCGACAAACAGTTCACGTGCGCAGCACGCGACGCCTTTCATTCCGCTTCTGTCGCTTGCCGCGCCTACCGTCGTTCCCCGGCTTGACCACCTCGTTGTACACCCTCCGATTATTGACGGCGGCCATTGGAAAACGCGATTTCCGCTCCGTTAGCTTCTGTGACTGGTCCTGCTGATGCGCCTCTTTCGGCTTGGGCTGTTGCGGCTGCTGTTTGCCATAACGTTTGCCATTCTGTCGCAGAAGCTGCGCCATGGTATGCAGAAACTTGATGTAGTAATGTTTCACAAACCGCAAATCCAATGAGTCGGGCTGATGAAACATGCCGCCGCCGCCGCTGCCGCCGCTGGCACCTTTGCTTGCTGCTGTTGCAGGGGGCGCCGCCTGTGTACGCTTCGAATAGAGCTTGAGGCGCTTGTTCATGTCGTTGCGCGAGATTTGCGGCAGCTGGCGGCGCTGGCTGGCAGTTGGCGCCGGATATGTATGATTGACGGCCGTCTCTAGCTCGCAGAGCATTCTACGCGAGCTCAACAGCAACCGTAATAGATCGCGTGCGGCACGACTTATTTTCTGCTTATCCCAGTTGTGCTGCATTCGGCGCAAGTAGGCGAAAGAGGCTACATAGGTCTGCATGTTACGGTACCAGCGCTTCAACGCAATCTGCAGGAGCATAAGAGCGCCAGAAAAAGCAAAATAGAAGATATTTCAATTAAATTGTACGTCAAAAATATTTTGAGAGGGTGGCGGACTTTGTGTTATTTGTAGACTTACCGTGGAATTGGGCTTTAGCTTTGGCAAAAACTTATATTTGTAGTTATGCAACGACCATTCATTCATATCTTTTATATTAATGCCATCATCCCTGCTGTTGTTGTGCATGTGATATTCGGTGTTGGCGGCTCGTTTCAATATATTGAAGATCTTTAAAGGAAACGGGATAAACTTAATTAATTATATTATATTACTTGCAGAAATATTTAAAATCTTCCATTCAATTTTCTTGTAAAACCGTGTAAAGAAAATTTGTACAGCTTTATAAAAATGAAATAAAAAACTCCTTCTTTAGCACTATATTTTGCAAATTTCTTTCAATAACAACAAATTTTACAACTGCAACAAAAAGTGATCCAAATCTTATTATTTTCAGAATTGTATAAACAAAATTTTAAATATCCACGTAATAGGAGTAGTTTTTTGAAATTGCTACTGTCTAAGTTGTAACATTTGGCAGAAATTATCTTGGACCAACTCTTTAGATTGTTAGCTAATTCAAAAAGTAATTTTTATAAATTTTAAGAAACATTTACGAAACGCACCTGCTTTGATGATTGGCGTTGTGGCGGACGCTCATTAGACCTTGGCACATAGTTGCCGCCACAAGGATTAACCCATTCCAATTCGTTGTTATTCTCATCCCAATTGCTATTGCGCTTGCGATGCCGCTTGCGCTGCGTCGCAGGCGTCCAAGTTGACGCCGTTGCCACAAAAGGAGCCTTGGAAGAAATAGAAGCCATCAGCGACTGCTTCTCGGGCATCGTGAAGGTTGTAGTCGAGGCATCAATCAACGTAAGTCCGCCGCTAGCTGTTGCCATGGTAGCTACGCCGCCGTTGCCGAGCAAGCAAAGCAGCAGCAAGGATCCCAGGAGAGGAGAACTGTGGGGCTGGCTTGGCATGGCTCTGCGAATGTGGATGTGGATGCCGTTGCCACGTGGCGCATTGTCCTGCCTTGTGATAGTTGTTGCTGCTGAGCCTGCGCCTGCGCTGTGGGTGCCGTCGCTGCCGCCAGCGCCTTGCTGCTGTGCTCCTGACGCTTGCGCCGTTTTGTTGCCTTTAACTTTGGTTGCAGCGAAAATGCAACCAGCTGTATTCAGATATGTAGGTATGTAGAAACGATGGTATATTGAAATTAGGTTTTTTATACACGGTTTTTGTAGGATTTTTGTATTGTGTAGCCAAAAGATCCAAATAAAAGTAAACAAACAAAAAAAGGAGCACAATAAATATTAAATGTGTGTACTTGACTATTGTACAATGGTGCAGGACTTGTAATTAATAAATAGCTTATGCTTGGCCAGGATCTGCACTGATTTGAGTTCTATTGATTATAAATCTTGCTTCACCGGAGCATCAATAACATTAAGATTCGTCAACAGAATCTTGCTTCAATGATTTGTTTTACAATTATTTACGAAAAATTATTATTTTTTTTTGTTAATAATTTAAAAGCATACTTTAATACTCGAAACATAAACTATCAGTTAATACTTAACAATTTAGACTAAGCCAACGCTGAGCATTTAAAGAACTATGTTTGAGTTTATATATGTTTTTGATGTATAAATGCACTGCCTTATTGGTTTTAACTTATCGTAAAAAATAAACAAGCTCAAAAATAATACACACACCGCATTATAGTTGAATATGTATATATGCTTCAGAACTTTGCAATTTATCCAATCTGCGTTTTGCAAATATCGATTGTTGTGAAGTTGGATTTACTGCCGATTGCACTATATGTTATATTGGTTGTTGATTTTACACACTATTATTCACACTTTTCGATACAAAAATAAAAAACACTTGAACTCAAATACACTTCATCAGCGGATTGAGTTTTGGGCTTATAGTTTTTCTTTAGTTAATAGTTTTTTGGACGTAGAGCTCTCTATTTGCGACCACTACTGTTCACGTTCAAGTTTGAAACCGAACTGAGCCCACAGTTGCGCTAAATTTGACCAGCTTTCTTTGTTGAGCGTCGGAATCGTGGCGAGTCAGCCGAGCCACCAACAGCAGACGTTGACTGAGTCAGCGCGACAGAGACCGGGACTGAGCCCAATAACGAAACCGATACGAGACCGAGCAGAGACCATGTGAGAAACGAACGGTACGGTGTACGTAAAAGAAGACCAAAGACTGAAAAGATTGAAAACCGCGCGGTGTGTGTTGTATGGTTATGTATGCTGCAGCGCTGACGTCGACTGCGACCGCGGCAGAGACCAGATTGCCTGCCTGCCTGCCTGACTGGCTGCTAGCCTGTTGCCTGCCGCCTGTCAAGCGGCCTGACCGGCGGCCCTGGTCAGGGTGTGTGTGTGTGTGCGTGTGTGTGTGCGTGTGTGTGTAAACGTGTTCGTCTTTCGACCAACGAACGCTGCCGAAAGGCAGGCCAACCAGCTAACGAGCCCATTTCAAGCCGGTTAAAGACAGCAACTGCACGAGTATGTGTGTCACGTTCGAATGTCTATGAATGCGCAACGCCATTGCTGTGCGGGACCTAAGGCTCATTTTGTTGTTGTTGTTGACCATCCAATGAAAATCATTTCACTCAAATCTTTTTCCCGCTCATAGGCAAGCTCACTCATTTATAGCACTTGCATCCAACTTGGCCTTCTGCTCTTAGCCATATTTCTTGAATGCCCTCAGTCACTTTATCTTACTCACACGCTTGGCATACCTCTAGATCTTTCTCTTCTTACATGTACATATATAATGGCTTCGTATGTATAGAAGTGCTATTCAATTGGGGCAGACAGCAATCCCGATTTTGTAAGCGCTCTTCAGCCGTGACTCAACTGGCACGTGTCTGCCCGTTGCAGCTGTCTTTACCTGCATAGCTATAAATCTATTAGCTTACCTGATCTGAAGCTTACTACTTACCCCTAAATATTTCAATAATGCGCCGCTAAGTATGCTGCAAGAAGCAAAGGTTGAGAGTTTAATTTACCTCCTAAATAGGACATATCTAGTCACTGTGCACACAGTCTTTACCACTTTTAAATTGGCTTCATCATGCTTTTATTGTGAAAATAGAAAAAGATGCGATAGAGACTCTCACGACAATGTGGTACTCTGTACTAATTTTGGACAGCAAAATAAGAAGTAATTTCTGTGTAAATTTTTATTTACTGCCATGAGTTGTATACTTTTAATCAAGGTGTTGCGTGGGGTGGGGATTGTCACGAATAGGTCGACAATGTTTTACTTATTAGGCTCCTCGGAATTGCCGACTGGAACGGTTAGTTGATTAGTAGTAGTATGCTTTGGCTCTTCAAAAGCCTGGCGTATTTTTGGTCCGAGATAAAGAATGGACTATGGCGTCAAGCGATCCGTGCCGAGAGTCAACCTGGCTGCGGCCCATTTTATAGCCTTCGAATCAACTAGCACTACCTGCTTTGTGCAGATCTTCGCGCAGACGGACCAGACCTTATCCGTCACTTGTGAGAATTAAATAAAATTAATTTTTATATGTATGTCGGAAAGTCAGCATTGGCAACGGCGCAAAGGCTCGGTCAAAGCGCATCGAAAAATGCGAAGATGGCAATGGTGTCCATCAGCTTCTTCCACCCCGCACTCGGTGTAGCCGGCACATTTCTGGCAGCTCCCATAGGCCCGGACACAAAGCAATCTCGTGCCCAAGCTTTCCAATGGGACGGGCACGTCAGAGGAACTGCCGTCGCCCAAAGGAAGAGAAATGCTAGTCATATGCTGATGAACGAAAACGCCACTCAAATAGCCGAATGGCTAAAAAAGGTGAAGTGGAAAAAAATATACTGCCCAATTACGCCCAAGTCGCTGTAGACGAGCGAGTGCCCAGTAGACCTCGAGCTAGGACTTGGTTCCCATCTGCCTTTTTCGAACCGGAGGAAATTCTATCAATGCTAAAGCTATGTAATCCTTACCTACCAACACGCAATTGGAGGGTGGTGAACTGGACGCTGCTGATAATACCGTTAAGGGGGGTCGACACCTTGGTGGAGAGTTGAACTCTAGATGTCCATACGAATCCTACAGATAATCCTCCTCCATCGTAAGGCAGCCTCGGCTACCTTATTACTCCGCTTCGCTGGGGGCAAAGCTGACAATGTCCTAATCAAAGAACCTTGTACGGTTGGTTGTAAGTTTTTCTGATAAGGGCAAAGCGAATAACATCTTCTGCACGCAAACAATGAGAGTAAGATTCGAACTTGCAAACTTGATAAAATGGCAATAACACGACAGTCTAGAGCTATAGACATCTCCAGTTACACTGCTCTCAGCATGCATGGCCCACCACCATCAGGGTCAACCACCAGTATACGTAATAAAGAACTTGGTCCCTTTTAGCGAAAGGCAACCAATAACAACAACTTCTAATAGACTTTGATGGCAACGCCCACCACACCTAATGGGGTAGTGCAGGCACTAACGACAGGGGTGAGTCAATCTGTTACTTTATCGTTAGCTGAAATAGTTATATATATAAATATATATAATAACACCCAACATGTATCACCAAAAATCGAGCGGGAAAGATTGGAAGATAGCGCATCTTTGTTCCTACTGTCGGACAACTCAACCTTCACGAGACCACCACGAGCAACAGTCTAATTAACTTCGCCGCGGCGCGAAACATGGTAGTCTGTAGTACCACATTTCAACATACGATCAGGAATGCCACGAAGCCACTGCAGAAAAGAACGCTGCCCATAGAAGAACCCTGTAGTCGGCTGCTACGCGATCTATGCGAGACCACTATAGGGAGGTGAGGAAGATCAGGAAAGCGCGAGCAAGCGGAGGTAGAGATGAGCAGGAGCAGGAGCATGGATGACGTTAGGAAGTTCTTCGAAAAAGTCAACCGTCTGGCCCATGGATTTACCAGACCGTCTTCCTGTACAGATTCAAAAGGAAACCTGGTAGTGGATGAACAGGGTCCACTGAGGTTGTGGAGGGAACACTTCTCTGGTTGACTAACTGGCGATGATGGGTAACATGGATGTTAGCGTGGACATACCGCCACTTAGCTATGACGAAGTCAAGGTTGCAATCAAACGGCTCAAGAACAACAAAGCTGCTGGCGTAGATGACCTGTCTGTAGAGTTATACAAAACTGGCGGTAATAAGTTGGTAAGGAGCATACACCAGCTGTTTTGCAGAATATGGCCAGCATCCTCGATGATTGGAACCTTGGTGTCGTAGATATTCATACTACGCCAAATTCTGTGAAAAGCCCACGAAAACCAAATCGACACCGCATTGGATAGCCCGTTGAGGGATCGCGTATATGCTGCACTATCTGAGTTTGGTATCCCTGCAAAGTTGGTACGACTATGCAGAATGACATTGAGCAACGCACGTAGAGAAGGGCTTTTGCTACCAAGCGAGGCTTCAGACAAGGCGATGACGTCTCCTGCGACCTCTCCAAACTTGTGATTATGCACGTTAGCGTGTCTCTCTTTATAGGAATATGTGGACTAATAATTAGTTTACTATTGCCATGCTTAAAGTTATGGAGGGAAAGATAAATTATGTGCCAATGACCTCCGTCATTTTGAGTTTAGAGATGGGTGCGTAGTCGAGGAGTATTGTATAGCTATAGAATGTCATAGCAACACAATTTGATAAACTTCATCTACACGGATATGGATAAGGCGAATCTTTTGGTAAAATTTTATGGTCCTAGCTCTTATGGTCCACGAGATCTAGGTGTTAGTATGGACGGACGGTCTAATCGATTCCCATCATTTTGACAGAAACACCTTATGGTCTGGCACTGGGGAGCAGGAATTTCACACCAAACTGTTTCTGTTCTGGAATAGGACTCACCGCTCTTAAGTGAAAATATTTTGATTTCTCGACGTTCTTAACCAACAACAATTTATTAACTAAATTTATCTGGTTTTTGACTTGTAAAACAAGGAATTGAATTAGTGCACATATAGTCATTAGACAGAGATAAGGGCTTAAATATATATATATATTTTTTTTAAATGTATAAGATTTTCTAAAGTTGAAATTAATTTATTAGCTGAGAAACTCGTCGCTGACGTTATATAGACAAGTACTGCTGCATTTGGAACGCCTGCAAGATGCTTTTATATGAAAATTAGCAGCATCAGCGAAAATTGTAAAACAGCTGCACAAAGTAGGTATCCATTTGTATCTATTTGAATAAAAGATACAGGTCAACAGCAGTAGTTGCAACATTTTTATGGCAGCTTTAAAGTATCCCATGGATGTGCACGAGAAGTGCAAATTTATGATAAGTATTATTTTTACCTACGTTGAGCAAGGTACTGAACTACCTAAATGTCATGGGCGGGCGGTCCGTGTTGCCATCAGCGCTTAATCAAAACTCAACTATATATATAGATATATGTATATATATATGTGTGTCTGTATTTATGAGAGTTTTTGCCTGCCTGAAACGACAATTGACGAGCTAATTAAATGTAGTTGCTGTGTTTGTTTCGTTTTGTGTGACTTTTTCAAAATTATGGCCTCATTGTTTTGGAACAGCTGTAAGAGGCGTCCATTCGATTGACTGGGCGGTCGATGGTTTTTTCAGGCTTTCAGGCTCGTCCTGGCCATTGCTTTTGCTCTTTGCGTCTAACCATAAGTGCAATTGTTGGCCAAGCCGCGCAGCAGCAGCAGAAGGCAGCACAGAACCCTGCCAAACAGCGGGGTTTTTGCCTTGATTTTAGCCGCGCGCCACACACACGCACACACAGAAACAGAACCCAGTCCTGGAAGCGGGGTCCAGAGTTATTGCTGGCCGTACATATATCACAGATCCTTTGTTATGTCCTTTGGGAATGTTTTGGGTAGGCGGCAAACAGTTTCTTGTTTTATTTCCATTTTAGTTGTTTCCTTTAGTTACCTTTTCTTCTTAACCTTTGGCTAAACGTTACTCACATTCCCATTCTGCCAGTTGCCGGCATTCCAATTCGCACCCAGCAACAACTTCATCATTACAAGAATACTACAACTATCGATGCCGATAGGTATCTATTGCCGGTGCTATCTCTATAAACTGCACACAAACAACACGATTATTGCATTGATGAGCTCCTGCTGCTGCTGTCGGTATACAGTAAATATACAAGAAAGTGCGCAAGCGCGGCAGGATGCCACATCGGGTTGCCACCGACGCCTGACCTTCGTTCTTGGTCGCTTGTTTTGCCTTCAACTTGGACATGATGTTTTACTTGTGATTCGTTCTGGGCAACAAAATATTTTGCTACAAAATTGAGTTGTTGTGCGGTCCGTTGTCGGGTGTCTCTTGGTACTGATACTGGTTTTGGTACTGGTACTGGTACTGGTACTGGTACTGGTTCTGCTTTGTCATGGTGTAATTTTTTACCGGCGTATCTAATCCAGAGGATACGCTTTAATTGACATACCAATACACGGTAAACGACGCCTCGCCTTGAAACAGACAAGACGTCTTAGTTGTAGCCCAGAAGTGGAAGGTTAACCGAACACACTCTCTGCTTCTGTCTCGTTCTCTCTTACCTATACTGGCCGTGCAAAACAATGACAAAAATCCCGTGCGCACCTCGTATCATTACATGCTGCTTCGCGCTCTGCTGCAGCTCCTGTACCAGTTCGGGAACTACCCTCAAAACTCACGTCTTATTATTGTTTCTGTTGCCATTCTTGCTCTTCTCGTTGTTCCTTTTGTGGGTGTGCTAGGCACTGAGGTGTGAGTTTTAGAGCTAGTGCTATTTTGATTAAGCGTAAAATTGTATGTTTTATCATGATTTTTACTGCAATATTCCTCTTTATGACCTGGCCATCTAGCTAGAACTCAAGGGATACTAACTCAATCGCTGCGATCTGTTTTGGCAGCTACCGTTAAACGGTTAGTTAGTCCAATTATCTTTTTGTTATCTGCAGGTTTGTTTATTTGTTTGTTTGTTTTACTTATGAAGTTGCATTGCTGCTGTTTGTTTCTTTGCTTATGTGCCGTGACATTACCGTGATATTTTCATTTTAAACTGAACCACTTACTGTACTATTGAGCAGGTGTTGGCATGTCGAAAGAGATATAGATACCTTGATTAGCAGTTAAGTTCGTGGGAACATTTATTTATACTATACTCTTTACCGGCCAAAATACCTTGACCAAGTTTTTATATCGATACTATAAGGGGGCTTTAATTAAGGTGAAATTTTTGCAGGGCCGGAGAGAGTTGATTCGGTAAAAGAGTCAACATTGTTTTATTTATTAGGCTAACATTTGAAATAAGTGTACCAAGTTGTAATCGTTTGGCTTTCATATTAGGGGTCTAAGCCGCGAATGAAACGGAAAAGTCACAGCTCGTAGCACAGGCACCTAAACATATACCCTACATTGGCCCATTAAGAAGAATCCCTCATTTGATTCGCGCATGCCATGACTCTACTTGGAATCTAAAAACTTTAGAGGTGAAATTCTAGAAAAACAGACTAATTGTTTATACCCTGTACCCCTGTAGAGTCAAGGTAGTATTGATTTATGCAACAATAAGTTAAGGTCAGCATCGACTCGGCTATCGTTGAGACCTTGCTCACGCTATAAAAGCTATTTGAACGACACTTGAAACAGTTATGCACCCTTAGGGGCCGTCGAAGTATTACGTCATCACTGATAGGGGGGAGCGGGTTACCTAATTGACTATGTTTGATTACATGGGGGAGGGGGGTTAAAGGTAATAATGACGTCAGCATTTTAAAATTTATTTTTTTCATACTTTCAAGAAAATGATGAATGTGATTTAAAATTTTACCATTAAGTTTACTATATAACCAAGTTTTTCTTTAGTTTTTTCAAAATTTGATGAATCATGGATTGATACTCTGAGAACCCCCTAAATAGTTCACTGCGTGCAGATATGGCAATACTATTCCTTAAGAGAGTGCAAAAGAACAAAGCTAACTTAAAATAGCAAAACTGTGGAAACGGTGGAACGCCTTCCTGTAGGAGAAGGCTCAAACATCTTGGTAGTAGCTTTGAGGACAGCATCATGTGGATAGACCTCGTCCTGACAATGTTTTCTTTGAACGAAAAAGTTTTTTATCCTAATGTATCACAAACTAGTCGACTTTCTCAACTGCTTTCTGTCTAAAACTAACATTGAAAATAGATTAAAAGAGAAGAACAATGAACTCATATCATAGAATATGTCAAAATACGTGCAAAAGTACTTTGAAATGTTTTGGGACTCCATTTAATGATTTTATTAAAAGCGAAGACGATATTCCATTGACTTCTCATATTAAGGATTGGCTGGAAACTCCTTTAAAAAAAGCCAAAGAATTATATTAAAGTCAGTCAAGAAAAATTAATTTTAAGTATTATTTTAAATTAAATCGAGTCTTGAAATATGTATCAAAACTGTAGTATACTTCTATGTTATCATGTCCACAAAGAGATATTGCTTCTAATTAAAAACATTTAGAAAATTTGTCATATTCATTCATATTTTTATGATTACGTAATCAGGAGGAGTGGGTAGGGGGGGAGGGGTGGTGGTAGTCGACCTTTTGATTATTCTTGATTATGTGATGACGTTGTACATGACGGAGCGAATCATGCAGAACTGAAAATTATAATGCTTTTAACATTCTCTACGATGTTTTGGCCAAAAAAATAGATATAAATTCGATTACTATACTTATATTTTATATTGCAAAAGCTATTACACTATTTGGGATTTATCCGATGAACGTTTGATTGTAGAAAAAATTGAGCTTGTTGTAAAAAAAAAAATTATGCAGACAGTGGGATACTCTGTACCCATTTTTCCCATGAAAATCTGTCACAGTGGAAGGATGTGACATATTGACATGATTCGACAAACTCGCTCTGCCTTTGTGTACACGGTATAAAAATAATCGTAAAATATACAAATGCTTATATTTATCCTTAATTGCCATCATAATTTGATGAAATTAAATTTAAAAAGATTACAATTTTCCCAATTATTTTTTAATGTGTTTCTCGCATAATATGACTATTTTCTAGATATCCTCAGAAAGACAAAGTAAAATGAAAACTCTTGTGCCTGAAAAATTTGCGTAAATATGATTGTTTAGAGGTTATAGCTCTTCAAATTAAAAAATTTTAAAATGTTTAGTCAACAAATTATTCTTTTACATTTATGCAATTTACCTGACGTGGCTTTTAAACGACACCCGATAAACGATACAAAGCAAAAATAAACGTAATCCATAAAAGTAACTATCATTTTCTGACCAACAATTTATACATTCTAAGATATATACCGTTGTAGCGACCTGATCTACTACTTTGATGGCTGTTTTCCGGCTCAAGGTCCAACAATGATGTTTAAACTTCAGAGCTTCTTGTTTTTGAATATTTATTAGCCAAAATTTCTAACAAGGTCTGACTCCGTCTTCAAGCGAATTTTAGTTCAAAACAACTTGCATTACTTGCGGACTCAGTTTTATTGTTTTTCCTGAGCTTAATTATGCAAGATTAAGCTCTTGAAAAATTTGTAAAGAAAAACACAAAAGAATTAGCAAAAAAGCGTGCCATGAGAGAAAAACATATTTACTTTAATCACTCTCGGGTTTACAAAAATTTTGTGTTCTAATTTGTTTGGGGATTACAAATTATGGACATATTTAACACATACTCGGGTTACAAAATATTTTCAATGGCCTTCCTAATCAAAGAATTAATCGATCTAAAATTGTGCCAGATATGGGCATAAAAGTCCATTAACTTCATTCATATCAAACACAATTTTCGTGCTGGTGCTAGATAACTAGCAGGCCAACAAACTTCGTTTTGCCCGCAATAGATTTCTTGATTAAAGGAATATCGAGCATTCACGATTCCACACGAATTTTCCTTTAATCGATTATTAGCTGTCTCTACCAGATGACACTATAATATAATTTCAATTATTCAATATAACTTTTCCTGAAGCACAACAGATGCCTGCCGTTTTGTTTTTGAATTTTAGAGCATTGCAATGAACGCATTTTTTGTACATGCAAGTTTTCTCGGACCACTGTCTCGTCGAGTGGTTCGACGTGTCCTAATCAAATTTCAGAGTGAATTGTTAACACATTACTATATAAGCATAAATAATATGTATTTATTACGTCACTTAAGAATATTGCTGATCCTGATTAACTACAGGACACAAACTGAAGAGAAACTTTGCTGCAGACCAAACGAATATATGATCCAAACATGAAGTCATTTGGATCAGTTGTTCTCGAGTTTTACCAACGCGTACCCTGCACGAACGATTTTATGTATTATGAAAAACATACTTTAAATGAATGAATATTATAATGTTATTAATAAATAAAATATATTTTACGCTCATAGCCAATATGTGAATACAAATAGATTAAAGTTTACGCGAAACATGTGCCAAAATAAGCGAATTGATAAAAATTTCAAATTATAAAGTTTGTCAATGTCGCAGCAACATGTTTTTGGGCGTCACAGACAAGCCGCATGTTGTCTCTGACTGCGAGTGTGTGTGAGTGCATGAGCAGCGTTGATTGGCGCAGAGACAATTTGAGTTGCACTCAATTATGCGACGCAAGGCCAATGCGAGAGCAGCATGTCCACTCACACAATTGAGCAGGCCTGAGTTACAGTTAAGTTTGAGTCAAAACGTTTTTTATATTGCGGTTTGAGTGAGTTGCGCGTGTCGCTGAGAGTCGTAACAGGTTGCTGCGGCATGAGCTGTGAGCGAGCGCAAAGACAGCTCGTAACAGGTGAGGGAGTACAGGTCGTAATTTTGTCTGCTTCTTTCTTTCGGCCGATTGCCATTTTATTCATTCATAAAAATCAGATGGTTGCGCTCTCTCTTATCGGAGTGGATTCGACTTTGATGGTTTTCACAGCTGACGGGCCCAGCACAGAGACGCTGACTCAGGGTGCTCACACGCTCGACGCTCGCCGCTCGTCGCTCGTATGAACAGTTATGAGGTAGGTAATTATGTAAATGTGATTTTTTGTGAGTTTTTGTAGCGATTGAATTTCGTAAAGTGGCGCAATGGAACGCTGTAAAAAGCTCAAAATAAGGCGAAAGAGAATAATGGTGCTGGGCCGTTGTGCCACGCGCAGTGGGCAACCGCAATCCAGTGATGAGCTCTTGATCTTGGCTGCTAAAGTATCCGTTTACCGATTTCCAAACAGGGAAGCCCCATAAGTTTGCGTGTGTGTGTACTCATTCTTAACGGTAAATTGCTGCTGTATTCATTTCAGACGTGCGCGAGCTCCGATCTACAAAATGGCGCCAGCAACTCAATATGCCGGCGTCTCTCTTCGGCTCTGAATGTGTGTTGTGTTAAATATAAGTCACGTTTCGCTTGCTCTTCGCTGTACTCGTTTTTATCGAAATGCCCAAAATAATCATAATATAAAGATAAACGACAGGTTTACTCTACATTCTATTTTACTTACTGTGAGTCAGATACATAGGGGTTTTTACTCACAACTCGATTGCGCCAAGCGCTGCATTACCATAGAGTGTGTGTGTGTGAATGTGTAATTATGCCGTTTTGGAACGTGCCTTACATATTTAAATTGAATTTTTTTGTAGTCCTAAAAAATCTCCAAAAATTATTAATCATCGAATTTTCCGAATTCCAGTATTATTGCAAAGATTTGCTTCTCATTATTATTATACTGAAAACAAAAGAAAAAGAAAACTTGGCACGGACAACATGAACCTTCTTTTCTTTAGCTTAATGACTTAATAACTAAATCAGTTTAAGTTAAAGCTCCGCATGAAACCCTTGAAGACGGACTCCGTAGAGTGTCAGAAGTGAAGGAAAAAAAATAACACCTTGATAAGAAGAACCTTTATAACTTATAACTGTAATGAGTTTAAATTGTGACCGTTGAACCGTATTATTTCATGCGATTGCTTAAGAAAGTAACTAGAAGTGATTGTATAATTACAATATTAAATAAAAAGGTAGAAGAAGAAAAAAATAACGAAAAATTAAAGAGTAAATAAATAAAGACTAATTTATCTCAACTATTTTGAAGATAATTTAAGATTTTAAGTAAACTATTATTGACACACGAAAATCTTTTTTAATTCCATTTCATTTTATTTTATTAATTGCTGCTTTCTTCATCAAATAATACTTATTCTTAAATTATATTAATTTTTGAAATAAGTATAATACACACATATAGCTACAAACAAATGATTAATTGCAAATATATTGAGAACAGATTACACTGAATATAACATAAATACAATATAGTTAAAGTACATAGAATATATGTAAGTAGTATTGGAGTAGTAGTTATGAGAAATGATGGCATTGATTTTTAATAAATATTTCATGTAGTGCAATTAAAATCCTATTCGAATACATGGCGTTTGGATAGTTAACATATCATAAGTGTGAATATACATATTCAGATAAGAAAATAATGGATATTTCTATGTTATTTTCTTGCTTTTTTAAAATTTTTGGTATTTTTTTTGAACATTTCTACAGTCAAATTCCATTGTCGACTGCGGAATATAATTTCAACAGCTTCTATTACCAGAACTAAGACTCTGGATGTTTTGCTAGCAAATGATCATATTTTTGAACCAGCTTGCGCATTGCCCTCATGGTACTTTGCAGCACAAAAAACTCTAAAACGTGTGGCGTCTGAGGCAAGTGGTCAGTATTGCATCTATACATGACCTTTAGGTCTTTCATCTTGCAGCACTGAAAATCTGCAGCCACATTCTCGTTGTGATCGATCTTCTCGTGGAATAGCATCATTGTATCATTTGGATCTTTCTTTTTGATGGTTCTCCTCAACAAATCTTTCAGTATTAGAAGAGTTTCCAAAATATTGGGTAGCTCGTCCTTCAGCTATATGGATTAAATCATAGGCGTTAGTAGTGCCTGGCTACTCTTGGCGCTGGTAATGACTTACCTCTTCCGTGTGGTCCTTAAAGAAATCATCTTGAAGTGGATGCGTCAAATTGATTGAATGAAAGGAAAATCTTGTAGACACCTTCTCCTCCGTATCTTGGAAATTGTTGTTCAACTGCACAGAGCGTGTTCAATGTTTTATGTTAGTTTTCAGTAACATATCGTTTGATCTAGCACTTACCCAATTGGCGAACAATTTCTCCATCTGCCCACACGTACTCTTGGACACATTTGCTGCATCTCTTAAATTTGCCGGATCGCTCCTTTGACTGTTTGGACGGCAGGTAATGGTAACAAGTTCTCCGTCCTTCGCCTTTGACATGTTGCCTTCCTCGGCGGAGCGATGATGCACGTGATGACGATGTGGCAATATTAAAGTCCGGCCGTGCAGCGTCCTCGCTGAAGCCGTGTGCTTTGTGCTTGCCACTAATGTCAGCAGCAGTGTGGTAAGTAAACAGCAGCTGAATGAAGCTGAAGAAAATAGAGAAAAATCTTAGCATACATTTATTTATATACAATAAGTTGTACATTATATATATATATATATATTGTATGTAGGTGTAATACCGTACATATGTATATCTATTGGTTCAGTGGGGCACAGCTAATGCGTAACTGTAGCAGTGTCCTTGTCAGCAGCTGCTTAATTGGCTGTTCGTGTGGGCGTGTATCCCCACTAATTGGCTGCCATTTTGTTCTTGTTTACCACCTCTAAGCATAATTAGTGTGCTATATTTAGCTACAGTTTATGAAACGTTGCGAATCTTTGGCAGCTTTTCTCTCTTTTAAAGTGCTCCAAACAAGCAACTCCAATTCATGAAATTTTTTGCTGTTTTTTGACACCGGAAATGCCAGCAGTAAGTGCCAACAATTGAAAAGTTGACAAAGATGACAAGCAATATAAAAACATAAAAACTATTTTGAAATAAATCGAAATATAAGGTGTTATAAAAAAAACTCAGATAGAACCGATGGCTAAACCACAGTTACAATGCAAAAGTATGCTTCATGTCTTTATCGCATAAGTAATTTATAACGTATACGCCATATATCACGCCGCTAATATGTGTCTCTATCACTAAATACGCTCCGTTTGAATATTAATTGCGCTTAAAAAGCCTAAATTTTTGGAACTTATAAAGTTAACGGAGTGAAAACACATATGTTGAAAGAAATTGCACTGTTTTTTGAGGCACTTACATAAACGCATCGTTTTGTTTTTAAAGGGTAATTTTGGTTTATTTGTTGCTTTTAGTTTAGTTTTAGCTTTAGTTATTGTCGATTTGGGCTGTTTTTGGTGAGCTGTGTTCGATGTAACTTGATTCATGTGAGGTGCCCTTTGTTTTTCGCTGGATAAAGGCTGCAATTTAGCTACTTTTTGGGGTTTACACCACATTGCGAATGCACCAGAGCTGGCGAGCACTTTTAATATACTGTTTAGGCGTTTGTCACTTTTGTTTCTTGATCTTGAAATTTATCTTCAATAACTTGTTTCGAATTGTTCTTTCTGACACGCGCTCAAATCAGACGCTCTTGTAGTAACTTTTTTTGACTTTTGGCTCGAGGCGCTACACAACCTTGCGCTTCAAGTTCTGTCTATATAGTGCCTACATTAGAAGCGCCGCGTGCCTTATATCGTAGTGTGATCAATGCGCTGCATATTTGCTAATCCGGTCGCAAGTGTATCAGCAAACGCCGGCCAAGCGCCAAGCGCCAAGCGCCAAGCCTCACGAGCCGCAACCGATAGCAACAATAACAGCAGAGAGAGAGACTCATGATGACGATAACAACAATAAATAGCTTTTCGCAGATTTTTTTTTTTTTTTTTTTTTTTTTTTGTAATATCAGCCAATAGCGTGTAAGCGCGACAGGCACACGCAAACACATGCTGGCAAGCGGAGAGGCATTTATACGCGTGGCGAGAACGAGAGATGGCAGCGTGAGTCTTCAGTTTCAAAGTGCGAACAGATTGCAGTTTCAATTCGTAAGCTAAGTTCGGAAATAAAAAGGTGGCCTAATTTATGAATCGGAACGCTACATACAGACAGACAGAGTTTGCACAATTACTATGCTTTGAATGTGTACGAGAGCTATCGAGCTTTAGATTCCGATTTCGAGTTAACAGTGTAAGTTAATTAGTTTTCTAAGTAAGTTATATGGTTTTATATTACATGCCAACTCTATATACAAAAGACATCATTATCAAAAAAAAAAAGCACAAGTTGGTACTAAATTTGATACAAAAGTGCAAAAAAGATGTAAAGGAAACATTTTTATTTGTAGAATTTTTTAGACTTTAATGACAGAAGTTTGTCTTATTATAAACTATGAACGCTATAGATACCCTTAAATCATTTATTTTTGTTTTTTTGTAAGTTAATGTTTTGCTATTTCAAGAACTCACTTATCGGTAAATTACAAGTTATAATGACTGTAACCACTTTTCGTTTTGTCGAAATAATTCAAGAGAAGTGTGAAAAAAAGAACAGAAAATTGACATGGTCACCCCTTTTCGTCAGCTTTTATACGCAAAGTGTGTTTGCGTTCATTAAATAGAGCGTGTAAATAAAAGGCTACATTTCGCATTACATTTTCGCTTCATCATCAATTCGAGCGAATTTTCAGCTGTTCCTTCAATTCACAAACATTGCCCGTATGAATACTCCTAGTTTAACAGCATGACCGGCTGCATACTATATTTGTTGTGAATTAAAACTAGGCTTAATCCGAAACACAATTTCAGAACGACCTCTTCTGCTGTGTATATGATTATGATATAATTTCTCATAATGAGTCGCGATATACTCGTGAGCATCTCTAGAGCACGTCACATGCGCACATACACACGCCAACATATCAATACATCGATACTCAATGGCTGCGACTTTCGATGCCTCACGCAAGCTGCCAATAACGGTAAGACAGATTGAGTACATTAAAACGCTTGGATTTCTATGCTTCGTTTCTTGTTCAAGTATTACTCAGCTCTCTGTATGCACTATTTGCAAGGCGGTGATATGGAACATATTTCGCAGTCTTGACCAAGTTAACATGCTACTCAGGCTGACTCATGCAAACCGCCCAAAGTATCTATGCCTCTATGGCTTTTCTCTTAGCCCTTGGCCTACAATTGTTCTTGTTGTATTTGTTGTGGCTTCTCATGGTTCCATTGCCGTTTACGTTTTTCTTCCTGCTGTTAACTTTAATTTATGCACCTGTTGCCAAAACGGATGTCACATTGCATTTCAACAATTGCACTTCTTTACACTCTCCCACACGATTTCCCGCTTTGCTTCAAGCGGCTGCAAGGCGATTTGTGCACAATTTGAACATTTGTCTTTTCAATTTCATCAAGTGTTTGAGACCAAAACGCAACTTTCTTTGCATTTTGTTTTTTAAAGACTAACACAGGACTTATTTTATACTTCTTTAAGACAAACTATTTTCCATTTTATGACGAATTACAAAAGGGAAGCAAACGCAAAGTTAGCACAACGTTTTGAAAGAAAACGACAATTTCAAAAAGTTCCGCGAAAATTGTTGTTCAAAACAATCAAACTGTTTCTTTTCACTTTGATCGTATACCTTTTATGGTGTAGTTAGTCATCCTTAGTAATAAAAATAAAATACAAACAATTTCCTTGGCACTGTTTGTTTGTAAACGATGTTTTAACGACTTTTCGAAAATATAGTCCGACATTATTTCTCAATTTTTTTAGACACAATTAAAGAACAGCTCAACAAATTCGTTAAATACAATTTAAATTACAAAATGCTCTAATACATAATCCATCGGTTTTGCGTTAAGACACTTTTTAAAAAATTGCAATTTCCAAAGTGTTAGTGACTTTTTTTTTTGCTGGTACAACACACTGCGTTGAAGCATGGCATTTCCGATCGTCGAAACATGCGCGTGAGTGGCAAATTAAATGAAAACTGAAAGCCAAACAGACTGCGAATATGCCGCACAGTTTCGAGCCCGGTAGCACGCATTGATGGACTCTTGGCATTGTGAAGAGGTTGAAATTATGTATGTATAATGTATTATAAGAGAAAGACAAAGAGACACAGAAGACAATGAGCTATTTATAAGAGATATCATAACTTAACAACAGAAGTGAGTTTTGATATAGCAAATAGAGCGATATCTTAACAGTAAGACGTATTGGCATAATAATAGGCCAGCCAGAGCCTATTATTAATCACTCATACGCCGCATGGCACACCGCAAGTTGTGTGAAACTGAACCCACTTCTTAGATTTGCAGAAGAATACGAATCTGAAACTCGATTCTAGTGCAATGTGTTGCATAAGCAAGAGCGTCACCTAGGCACAGTTAACTCTTCACAGCGACGTCATCAATTCCAACAAAAACCTTCTGCTGTCATCACTGTTGCTCAGCTAATTATAAAAATACTCTGCAATGATATGGCAACATTGTGGGAGTGCTTGACAACGTCATCGACCAAAACGATGACGCTATCGTTTCTTAGCCAAGACCCTCTGCAGCGTTACCCTTACCCTGAAGATGATGCTATGGAAACCGGGCCGGCCTAAGCTGTTGTTAATTTTCGCACCTTAAGTGTGATATTATCGCAATAGGTAAGTACTACGGTAACACCAACAACAACACCAACAACTACAGTACCTTTGTTGTTGTTTCAGTAAGTACGCTGGACAGCCAGCAAGTGTGCCTATTTTAGAAATGACCAACACACTTCCGATTATCCAGACCTATGACGTCTTTTGGCTCAAGTGCTCAAGCGATAGTAAGCGACTACGCACACTTTAATTGCATATAAATCATATAATATGCACAGTTATTACAACTTATGAATGATTTACGTATGAGTGAATGGCCGTAGATTATTATTTCAAATATTAATAGCTTAAGATACATATTTGTTATGAATAAGCCTTATAATAACTAAAGAAAAGTATTTCTTATGAAAAAGCTGTAGGTACACTTTCTGCAGGTACACTTTCTTGGAATATTAATGAAATATTGCATTGTTGCTTGTTTGTATCTTATGAATGAATTTGTAACGATTTACGTAAAACTAAACGTAGTTAGCTATTATCTTAACTCTTAAAAGCTTTTAACAATTATATGCCATATCGATATTATAACATTACGACCCCAGGGAGTCCGCGAAAAGCGTCATGTTTAATCAAAATGAATCATTGCCGAAACAACACTGAGACTCAAACAAAAGAGTGCAGAGTGCTCCGAACCGGAAAACTTTCATGTTATCTGAATATAGCATTGCACAAGTGGACCGATACGTAATTGGTTATATACCACAGGTCTAATTTTAAAACAACAAATCACGCCATTAAAAGTAATGATCTAAATACGTAGCGATGTTATAAGTATGTAATAGTTAAACTAAGAGCCACGATTAATTAGGCAACATTGAGCCTTAAATTCTGAGCTATCTAAATTTATTTAAGTGTTTTCTGTCAGCTCTGCGCAGGATTCTTTCATTTAGATACAAAAATAGAAGCTAAGCATGAAATACTGAAAACTATCTTCTCTAATAGCATCTTACTCCACAAAGTAAGGAGCATATTAAAATTGTGAAAAAAATAGTGTGTAACATCTAAACGGAAACGATTAAACCGGTTTAGTCACCTACGTCTGTTTGTCCCTCTATCTGTCCAAGAAGCCAGTTTTTGGAGATTACATAGATGTCCAAATCCAAGCTGTAGCATTAGTTGTTTTGGGTATGCCGCCCCCAATCCCAAAAACTAGTCCGTCTGTCCGTTACAGTGCCCAAAAAGCGTTCTTAATAAAATCCTGCACAGTGTCTTAAACCTTTGATAGGTAAATAGACGATTCAATTGGATTCGGCCTTCATAAATCTGGCTATAAAATTAGTTTTACAGAGAAATATTTCTTGAAAAGACGATTAATTTTACAAATTAAAAAGAAAAATGGTAAAAAACTTAAAACAATTTAATAATAAGAATCGCAAACAATGTGCAAAAATTTGATGGGATAATCATTGGCTGAAACCCTTTTTGAATATATAGTATAAAACTCATGGAATCGATTCGAAAGCTAAGAATCTTTGAAGTTTTAAAATATGATTACGGGTATCATCCGCACTGGATAAGTTAATGAAATGCGTGGCATTGCATTTGATAATAAACCATCGCATTTTGATAACAAACATTTTGGAATTACTAGAAAAATCCAAAAGCTGATGGGTATACATGTGAGGTATCTAAATAACAACAACAAAACGCAGGTAAGACGCTTCATAAATCATAGACATCAAAATAAAAGTCGGATTTCACAGCCAACCGAAGCTACTAATAACACGTAATGTCTGATGGATAATGCTGAAATGGCATCTAATGAGGCGGGTGGAGTGTGTGCCCACTATTGGAAATACCCCGTGAACAAGACGCGTGAACAGGTCCAAAAAAGCGAGTTACCAACCAGTCTAACTGACCACAGACAAGGTGGCTACTTGGCCAGCTGCTCGACTGACTAGCTGGCTCACTGGGTGAGTTGGCCAGATATACTCGACTATCTACGTGGGTAAATCACCGCTCAGTAGCGGCAGTGCCAATATTTGTGTTTCTGCTTAGAAGCTTGTACCTCGTTAACGGATGCAGGGACCAGCTGGTTCAGCCATAGACCGCCCGAAGTTACCCAAAGTCAAGCCTATTCGGGCAACATCATTGACTTGGCACACTCATTTGTTTGTACATGAAATTATGAATGGGTTTACAGCTCAATCGTTTTGGGATGTACGTTTTGGCGGCTTTGACGTTGCCAAAGTTAGTCGGCCAGTCAAACAAACTAGCTGGTGATGAAGACAGCTTTTATTTTTGGAACATTTGCTTCAGTTTTCAGTGAGCTTACCAAGTGATCGGCCCGTGTGCACCTCATTATAAGTGTTTACCAACCAGCTCGGGTTATTTTACAATTGCGGTATTTTTTTTGGTTTTTTTTTATTGTTTATTGTGTTTTACTGTGTTTAATGTATTTGGGTTTTTACTTCTGTATTACTGCACACTCGCTGCTTACAAATGAAATTCAATCAAAAATGATAAGTATACGACAAGGACAATGAAACCTTAAACTACACAAATTGCCATCACATTTCTCACCAAGAACCAAAAGCCTTGATTCTGTGCATACCATTTGATAGGTCGAGAAATATTCGAATCGATTGGAAAAGAAGCCTACTAATTCTAAGTATAATTGTTGGGGTACATTTGAGAAATTCTTACCTATATAAGATTACAATTTTTTGTTTATTTTACAAATTATTCCTGACGTCAAAGTGGATAAATACGATGAAGATAAGGCGTTTGGAAAATGGGCTTTCCTGATTCTCTCCAGTTTGGGCACGCATCCACATAGAAGGCTTGTTATGGGTGGCGTTACTATGTCCAATACGAAGGCGGTATTTTGTTCGATGGCAGTTGGTAGGAAACCGAAAGGTTTCTAGATTTGGGTTAGAGTCTTTATACAGGTGTCGGAACGATGACCAGCTCTCTCTGTTATCTGATAGCGAAGGTGGCAATATATACTTCCCAGAATGTCCTATGTGCCGGAAGAAAACACACACAAGTTGGCAACTGACTGGAAGTGTCAAATATTTTTGAGCGAGTTTTGAAATATTAGGATTTTGATTGCTCTTAGACAATTACTAAGCTGGCTGTCCCTTTTTCTAAGCAATAGCACGCCAGGTAAGCTCTCATATCTTTCTTTATGTCGATTGCAGGTTTCACCATAATTCTGTTTTGCATCATGTCATTATGCACATCTTACAATCTCCCGTTTGTTCCATGTATCCACATAAAGTACACCTTTAAATTTTGACAGCTGATATTATATTTGACAACAAGAAATATCGATATATGCTATTATTGTCCACGAAAAAATAACTCCGCTATGGGGCATACCGATAAATATATATAATATCAAGAAGCAGTAGGATTGTAGAACTTTCTCGTAGCTGGTGCTACTTATACATCGCAAACGAATAGAAATAACTAAATTTTTTTTCTGTTTTAATTGAAGTAGAAAAGTTATGAGGTCTTCTCCCGTAGCACCTTCCATTATTTCTTCAAAACTTAAGCCTACCCTCAGAGTAATTGCACCCCGCAAAGTAGTTTTTGTGTTTCGACTGCCGGCTGACACTACTTGTGAAGAGCGTTGAGAAGTTCAAGGTCTCGCAAATTCGCAAAATATCTTTTTTCCAAATTTCAGAACCTGCATGTGAACTCGTGGGAATATCCGATAAGTTTAAGTCTCTTCCAAAAACCCGTCAATCGCATTTAGCTTTGCCGGTACATGTTGCCACTCCACCAATTTAGTTTGTCGCATTATGTCGATTTTCCGAATTATTCCCTCTACCCCTATAGTACTGTTTCCATTATTGCGCCCTTACTCCTCAACCCACCGATACAAAAATTTGCACAGAAATCAATCAAATGTCTGAAAAATTGAGAAAATATTCCTAAGTCTGGGCCGGCAAGTGCTTAAAATTACCAAACTAAATTTAAATGATCTTGCTTCCTCTTTTCGGGGAAACAATTTCATGTCACGCATTTCATTGAATTTGAAATTATATTATTTTCAATTTTCCTCTGATGGTTCCAGAGATATAATCGTTTTTTTTTTCGATGTAAAGATGATGAATAACTGAAATTCTTTATATACAATTAAAATTCGGCACGTGTGACTCAATTTTACTTAGATAAATGCAAAAAATGTTAAAAGCACGTAGACCTTTACTAACATATGTTTTCCATTTTGTCTCGATAATATCGGTTAGAAGATATGAAACGAAAAAGTTCAAAAAAAAGTGTCTATAGTTTCTATCGATTGTTGAATTCTACTTATTTCTATGATGTGTTTCTTCACAGTTTTCACAAGTAATTTAGTAACCATAACTCATGTCATGGACCTGGTCTATGGTGGAATTGATAGAATAGATAATAGTTAACGAAACACCTCCACGTAGAGGGTTAGTTTCGTCTCTACAATTCATTTGCCTTCCGAGACCAAAGTAGCATCGATTCGTAAGATCTCCAAGCTTAAATCTATTTTTTTCCCTGTGATGCTGGTGCCAAGATAGACGAAATCCTTGACTGCGTCCAATTTTTTTTAAGCTGATTTAAAAGTATGGCTCTTAGAGTCCAACCGACACGTCTCTATATTCAAACAAAACAGATACTTTGTCTTATTCTAATTAAGCACCAGACCCAACCAGGTAGTTTCTATTTCAATAGCCGTAGAGCTCAGGTAACATCTCGCTTGGTACCACCAATGATGCACTCCGGCCCTTCGCAACACACTCTCCATCGCAAAGTTGAAGAGCTCGCTGGAGAGGGCGTCGCATTTTTATAACATCGGCATAGTGCATCGGCTGTAGGCCGCGAAATTCTACTTAGGGAAAGGGGGTCATATATATACATTATGTAATTTTTCTTCTTGACTGGCCTGGTGTGGAGCACTCCTCGAGACGCAATTATATATACCTACATTATCTAGGTCGGTAATATGTGCATATTTTGTTAAAAATGTGTGTCCCTAGCTCCATTGGTCTTCGAATCCTTTCGTCCTTAAGGACTGAAAAACCGACGGACAGACGGGTTTGGCCTTAATGTTGACAGAGTACAATCAAGATAGAGTAATAATCCACCCAAAGGAGTCCAATACTTTCAAATAATCAATAGTGCTATCAAAAGCTTTCAAGCTCTACCCACATTATACATTTTTTAAATTTTACAGGAACTTTCACAATGTAAACCGTGAAAAAATATATGAAAATTTTATGTTTTAAATCAATTTATGTTTCAAATAGCAACGAAATCTTATTAAATCCTTTCGATTCCTTCAGGACTAAAAAATCGTTATCGAAATAAGCAGAGGGACAAAGGAAAATCATATACATACCTTATTCCGTATGCAAATTTTCGGTTGCAAAAAAGACACCAAGCTGTAAGGAGAAAGAATAGAAATTATAATTATGATACTAGATAAGAAACTCATTGAAGGCCAAAACTTTTGCGACCGTTAACACATTACGATTGAAATAACACGTTTTGTATTTACACAATCAAAAATAAAATTTTTTGTTAGTTTTCAGTCTTTTACATATTTTAGATTTCTGTTTTCTTTTGGTGTTAATAAAAAGATACAGCATAGTAGGGATTAGTTTATATCCAAAGCTTTTCAGGATAAATACATTTAAGGGTTTGGTTGTTTTAGCTCTTTTCTTATTGGAGTGCTGGATCTCACAAATATAGAAATCGTGACATAAGCGCACTACTTATTTGGCAGTTAAGGGGTTTCATGAGTTGGAACACCAGCCATCATATTGGCAGATCGGAGTGACATGATTTGCGATGTTTTACCCGGAGTGACATCTACATTGTGTTTGGCCCCCCAGTGAGGTGAGCGGGTTACAGAATACCACCTCAGCAGGTCAAAACTTGTCGTATGAGGCGACTAACAATGACACTGGGTTCTTTCGAGACCAGTAGGCCTTAAAAGAGTTGTGCGTGGGGTTTGGGACCCACCACGTAAAACCACAATTCCAAAAAAAGAATGTATTTACATCAGGCCGTAACCCGATAATAGGTTGTTATGGCCAGTTAAGAAGAAGAAGACATCTACATATAGTGAAATCAAACCGAATCTCCATACTATGGCTAACAATATTGTTTGGTCAATTCGTTAATTAGGTATTTAGGGTTAATACTGTAGATTCAAATTTATAAATCAATGATGTTGAATCTATGCTAGGCCATGAAGGCGCATTAGAATAAGCTCCACTCTTAATTTAACCCTCTTTTTTGCCAAGTCGTGCTGCTCCATATTTTTTTTATAAAATCGCGTTCTAATTGTTGGAAATCAATTTAAGTTTGAACATTGAATAATTTGTTTTACTTTATACCCGCAGTTGCTCCTACAAATATTATGATCGAATAAGGTTCTCGGTTTATCACTGTTTTGTGACAAATCAGTATAAAAATAAGTCTTAATTTCCTTCAAAGCTTTGATGTAGTTTTCGTTAATATTTAGGACTTTTTAAGTGAGTCATGGCTCATCATGTGATTTATCATCGTCTCATATTTATACAAAACATATCATGCCATGAAAACAGACTCTTTGTGCCTAAGAAAAGCGTTCTGTTGAAACTGTCGTCGAAATGTATGGTTTCAATTTAAGGTAACAAAAAGTCCGCTATGGTTAGTGAGCAAAGAGCATGATTTTTAATAGAGTGGAATCCTTGGCCGTTTCATTGAGTTGGCATGCTGAAAAGCGACCATTTTCGGAACAGTGCATCCATGTGCATTTTTTTTGCTCTTTCTCTATTTTGTCTACGAGAGATTCGGTCTGACAGAGACAGCAACACAAGCAGCCTCACACGTACGCGTACTGAAAGTGGTCGCTTTTCAACAAAATTTTTGAATTTTTTAACGGTCCAGGATTTTACTCTATTACTTTCAGGCTTTTTGGGTTAGTGATGCCATACAGAGCATGACTGTATTCAGGGGACGATATGATGGACCGCTAGTTTCGATCAATGGATTGGTGAATTGGCTGAATAGATCGTGCGATATTACACCTCTAGACTGTTTCTTTGGCGCTCCATGTAAACTCGAACGTTGTTGGGGTCACTCACTACATACCGATCGATGTGCGAACGCATCAACTAAAATTGAAAGACATGGATGGATCATCTTAGGCGCAGTACGGCCAAAATTTAATAAAGATAATGAGGCCTGTTCTAGTTTCCGGCTCAGAATAAATCGAAAATTCGAAGTCATTCCGAGTCGTGGTCTTCTGGTTTTCGTGTGATTTCGAATCATAACGGCTTCGTTTGCATGTATTTATGTATGCGCATTGTCATTTGAATTCGTTTGTGGAATTTCAAATTTAAATGGTTATCCAAGCCACTTCCAATGTTTTTTGGTTGTGCCTCGGCAAGAAGAAGATGCGTTGTTGAATGTTTTCCTCCTGCCAGCGGAATCCTTGCAAGGAGGACCAAAAGCAAAAAGTGTGTGCGCTGCCCATTTTGCTTGGACAGGCTGACCCGACCGACAAGATCGTTTCAGAGATATGGGATGTAACAAATAAAATATACATCGACTCCATTTCAACAAAAAGTTTAAATTACAATTTTAATAAATAATTTATGACTTACGGCCAAAAGAAGGAACTCCAAATAGGAGCAAATGTCCGTTTAAATTGCCAAGCGGCCGGTCGAAGCAAAGAGGGCAGCGCGCAAAGATTCGCTTTTTGTTTTTGGTCCTCCTTGCAAGGAAGAAGAAAACATTCAACAACGAATCTTCTTCTTGCCTAGGCACAACCAAAAAATATTGGATAGCCATTTAAATTTGAAATTCCACAAACAAATTCAAATAAAAACTGCGCGGGAAAACTAAGTGACACGGAAAACAGAACACCAGTGCGTGGAATGACTTCGAATGTTCGGAATTTTCCGATTCGGAAACAAGAATAGGCCTGAATATGCCAACTTTTTGTTAATAGGACAACAGAATTTCACTTTTTATAGAAGTGTTAAGGCTAACATTTATTTATTTTGTTTATTATAAACCTAACAATTTTGACCTTTGTCCGAATCATCGCTACAAAAATTTGCACAAAATTTTGATTGTCATGGCAAAAATGGGTATAGGGTATCCCAGTCGGGCGCCGTTTCCGCTGTCTGCATCAAATTTTTTGTTGCTTTTTAGCGCTTTCTATAGTTAAAAAGAGATTCGACAAATTATGAATGAAAACGCATCTGATGTGGAAAATACTCGACATTAGCAATATTTCGATTCTAAAGATGATCTGGCCGATTTTAGTTTACTTATTATTACCTTCGTCAAGGCATACACTAGGCTTTCGGTGACCTATTTGCTAAGGGACATCGCCCTCTCTGTTTTTATCACATATCCATCCAATTTGTACTTTTAGCTAAAGCAAACAACCTTGTGCACCGATATCATAGATGCGGCAGTACAAGCAATTTGCCAACATTTGGAGTCACTCCTCGCATACGGTGAATTTATTGAATGTATCGCAGTTGGGTCATTTTAGCAATACCAGTTGCATCCCATATAAAGAAACTGTTTCTTTTTATATCGTACTTATATACACATATATGTAAGTATGTACATAAATACAACCATGTACATGGCTGCAACTGACAAGGTTCTCCTACACATTTGCAAAATAATTAATAATAAAAAAGACGAGGACAAAGAACAACAACAACATAATGAGGTCAACTTCCATGTGCCTTGTATACATTTAGAAGATTCAGGCATAAATCCGTATTATATTTATACTCTGTACCCGTAGAGTCAAGGGTACTATCGGTTTGTGCATTTTGTGTATTAGTCAGAGATCAGCATCGATTCTGGTATCGATACAGCCATGTCCGCCTGTCCACCCATTCGCCCGTCCATATAAACAACTAGATTTCGCAAAGAGCAAAAAAATTGTTTTTTGTTACTTCTGTCGTAATTTTGGCCCAATCTTCCACAATATCCTTCTTTAGCATTTGGACGTTATGGTGCGTTGCTGGATCCTGCATTCGAGTAGGTCCCACAAATGCTGTATCGGATTGAGATCCGGAGATTGGGGTGGTGAATTTAGCTTTTTTCAACGTTGGGTCATTGTTTTTTTGGAACCAGAAATCGTCCTCTAGGCACATCTTATGTACATTTTGGGTGAAATTATCTTCTTAAATTTCGATGTAGTCCATGTGGTTCTTTGTTGACTCAATAAATGCAAATTTTTCGACACCGTAAGCTGCCATACAGTCCAAACCTTAACGCATACTTCACTATGCTTTATAGTTGGTATTAAATGATCTTAATTCACCGCTATACGCTCGTTCCGCGACATTAATTTCTTGCCTTTTATTTCGAAAGTCCAAAGTTTATTCTAATTAGAGAAAATAACACTGCCCCTAAGCTCTGGCGGCTTGGAAATGTACATAATTGCGAAATCCTAACGCTAATTAGCCAGAGATATTAGAGGCTAGTTAAGGGTACATGGCTATATTAGTTAGCTTCCTTAAAAATTATTCTTATGCTATCATCGGATATTGTTTTTAGCAAAGAGTTCCGTAACCTACAACATCAGTAGATCGGCGGCAAAAGAAAAAATATTGCTGTACATCTATACTATACGGTCTGTCTGCGTGTCTGTGGGTCTGTTTGTCTTTTTGTCTGTTTGTTCCCTTTTCACGCCTAAGACGCTGAACCAATTGTCTTGCATTTTGGTGAAGTGGTAGATAGGACCTTGGAATAAAAAAAAGGATCTCGACCCAAATGCACTGTCCACTTCTTTCGATAAAAAAAATTTAGGATGAAATCGAGAATGCAAATTTTGGGCAAAATAAACTTTACAGGGTTTGCTATAATCTATATACACAAAAATAAATCCAAACTTCTGCATGTGGCCGATGTTTAGTTTCGTTTTAATCGACAAAAATGCGTAAAAATACAAAAAATGACATAAAATCTCAGCCTACTTTTGTAAAATGTTCACAGAGTGGGGAAACACCTATTAATAGGAACGGGATAGGTAACCGGAAGGGGATCGGGAAGAGGATGATGATGAAGAGGCAAAGGAAGAGGGAGAGGAATATGATGAAGATAAAGGAAAAGCCAAAGAGAAAGAGGAAGAGGAAAAAGAAGATGAAGAGGGTAAAGAAGGCAAACGGGAACGGGAAAGAGAATATGCTCTACCAAGAGAGGAGCTTAGAGGCTGAGGGGGCGGAGCTCCCTAGTACCCTATAAATTGAAATAATTGGTGTTAATGTTGAATTTTTTAATTTCTTTTGCACAGTACGCACAATTCTAATTTAAAATTTGGTGTGGAGACTTTTCAATATCTATGTTGCAAAATTTAACAACATTGCCAAGAATACTAAAGTTATAGGCATACAAGTAATTTAAACAAAAAACTTTGTTCAGGCTTCTCTATGGTTTAATCGAGGTAGCTATAATGTAAAATGTAACCATTTTGATTTTATTCCCCAAATATATTGACCAAAAACATTTTCTTTGTAATTCTATTTGTTTAAAAGCGTGGCCTTAAATTCTGTTCTTACATTTAAGGTATAACAACTCGTATCCCCACTAAAATATTTTCACTGTGTTTACACCCAAAGTTTACAGCGAAGGTAAAAGTTGACGCTCATAAAAAATCAGAATACATCTTAGTAGTTATAGTCGAGATGCAGCCTATTTACATACATATATGTATTGTAAATGGTCTAACCGCTATTTAAATGTGCGTTTCTCTATACGATTGACAATTAAAATCGAGGGATATAAAACGCCAATATCTATACAAAGCTATCATCTCTCTAAATCTCGAATATGTTTTGTAGTCATTAAAATATATGTGAGTACTATTAATCGAATTAGAACAAAATGGCGCCGAAGGCGTACCCTCGCTATGCCGAGATCGCCTTATCACTCGCTTTGCTCTTTGTTCTTTACTGTTTTAAATTTCTGTTTTTCGAAGTTCTCAAAGACCAAATGAGCTATGAACATGAAATATATATAAAAGTGCGTTTCCACTGGCGCCGAAGCCAAAATCCCATGTGGCTAGCGGCCAAAACGCCATAACCTATACAATATAGAATTTGAGGCAGACAGTCGGGACGGTGCCCGACTGTGGGATACCCTATACCCGTTTTATCAATGAAAATCAAATTTCTGTGCAAGCTTTTGTATTTTTGTAATGTCGGTAACTATGCTACGGGGGAAGGGGTGATGATTCGGAAAAAGGTCAAAGTTGTTTGGTATATAAACCTAACGTAACACATTTGGTGAACATAAATCTTAACATTTATATAAAAAGTGTTATTCTGTTGTAGTTTATAGGAGGAGCGGTTTAAAATTGGCATATTTTTAGCTATATCTTTTAAAGTTACTATCTTGATGATTTTCACACATTTTCACACCAAACTGTACCAAGTTCAATTGGATAACTTTTATGGTGCGGGTGTTAACCGCTAAAATCTGTCATAGGGTGAGGTATCGACATAATTCGACAAACTTGATCTGCTTGACACGAATGCGCATCTTTTAGTGAAATTTTTGTGCGTCTAACAATTATGGTGTCTGAGATCTCGACGTTCATACCGATTTACAGACAGACGGACGGACCGACATGGTCTAATCGCTATCCAAGTCAATGATAAGAGCTTATGGTCTGCCACGCCTTCTTCTGACTGTTACATACATTGCACAAATCTATACTACCAGTTTACACTTTGTGTACAACTTATAAATACAAATATCTTTTATTACGCAAAAGTACCTAAATATTTAAGTCTTAATATGAAAGCATCGCCATTTTATAA
Organism: Chymomyza caudatula; assembly: GCA_035041775.1. Taxonomy (NCBI): domain Eukaryota; kingdom Metazoa; phylum Arthropoda; class Insecta; order Diptera; family Drosophilidae; genus Chymomyza; species Chymomyza caudatula. The sequence continues at coordinate 1,858,970 of JAWNKW010000148.1, forward strand.
TGTTTCCTTTAAATAAATTCCCTCATATTCACGAGTTACATATATTTAAAAGCTTTTTAAAAAAAAGCGAGGTGCATACTTTTAGGCAGCGCCAAGAAAAGCACACGAAAGCTCATATTGTAGAAAACCTAAATACTGAGCATATACTTTTGTTAAGAACTGTTTCGCATCTAGCAGCGAGCTAAGCTTTTAAGCTCAACAAAATGGCTGCAATATATGTACAGTAATATAATATAATACGACAAAAATTTGTAAAAAAATATTTGCTATCAACGTCGAATCTAGAATGGAATATAGAAACTTCCATTAATAGCTTGCCGTGCAAACCAGAAGTCTATTTTCAACAAAATAACCAATAGCTGCGGGAGCACGTACGACCGACCAAGTAAATGCATGAGTAACTGAGACCGCAAACAGTTTGAATCAAGTTTTCAACGATCTTGTAAGTTCACAGTTGGCATAATGGAAAGTCAAAAAGTCTACTGGGTTCTTTTGATGCCCTGCACGTATTAAACGAAACATCTAATTGTCTTGTCTAAAGCGCTAACATTTATTGTGGATGTTGGTGATTTGGGTAATTGGTTCAAGGTTGTAGCTCAAGCCCGATCAACATAAAACTTTTATTACACTTTTGATAAAAAAAAGAAGAGAATCTATAATATTTCTGCTTGACAGAAAAAATTTTGTTTTCTTACCCAAAAATAAACGAATATAATATTTATACGTAAGAAGAATAAGCGGTATAGTATATTTTCTATAATATGCCCATCGGTCATATGCATGAGGAACTGAAACTACAGAGGAGGCACCTTTCCGTGTATAATTTTTGGCTCTCTCTGCGCATATACTACGTCACAAGGTCAACGCACCATGTGTTTAGTTTAGAACAGAATTTGTGCAATATGTAAACAAACAATGCAAAGAAAACTATACAATTTGATATTGTGACGTCGTATGCGTTTTCTTCTTCACTTGCGGAATACGTCTGTTCCTGTGCAATACGTCTCTTCCTTTTTATTGCTTCATGGGTTATGTGCTGGCATACTAAATATTGCTCCTTTACTATAAGATGCGAAAAAATTAAAAAATTACAGAATTACAGATAAATGTCAATTTATGTCATATATTTGCATAAAGATTAAAGTGTCTGAAAATAAAGGAATCTTAATATCCCAGAATTTTCTAAAATTGATGAAGCGTTCTGTTTAAAAAGGTTTTATTCGTTCAAGGAATCGTTTACTGAGCTACCGATCTACTAAAAGTGAAATTTTATACCCTGTACATAAAGTGTAAAAGGGTATTATAGATTTGTGCAATGTCTGTAACAGGCAGAAGGAGGCGTGGCAGACCATAAGTTCCATGGGCAAAAATTATCAGGAGCAATAGTCGATTCGATATAGACATGTCCGTCTATCCGTGGTGGGCCAGCTTTCTCCGACACTATTTTAAAAATTTTACCAAAAGATGCGCATTTTCTCAAGGCTCTAAAGTCGAATGAAGTCGATTTACCTTGATTACTGCCACACCCCCCCCATGTATTGATTTGGAAATTGTCACAGACATCTATAAATGTATTTTTGATCTATGTTACAAAATTCAACGACATTGGCCTAAGAATACTGGAGTTACGAGTATAAAAGTTTTTGCCCCCATAATAGCGAACTTCCCAATAGGAAAACTTGTCAATTGGAGTTTTCCAATAGGAAAATGTTTACAGGCATATCGATCTTATGAAAAGAGATATAAGAGTGGAAACTTCCGTTCCCATTTTACTGTATTTAGTGTTTATAAAGAAAAAGTGTACAGGGTATTCCACTGTCGGACACCGTCCCGACTGTCTGCATCACATTTTTACTTATTTGCACATTGGATTTTTCGAATATGAGCTTACTGATAAAAACTGGCTGATATGACTAAGGATATGTGCTAATAATGTATGATTCATCAAAAATAATGTAACGTATAAGCTATATATTAGATTGTATTCAGAACTCGCTGAAGGCAGTACATTTTTTAAACAAAATTCTTGCATTTAATATCGAATAAAATTGTGAACTGATCGGATCTAAAGTATTCCACATTCATGAAGGGCATTTCATAGTCGACCATGCTATCTCTTTCACTATATACTCTACCTCTTATTCGGTGCCTCTAACAACAGAATATTTGTTTAAGAGCTTTCGCTCTTACCGCGTTCCCCTCTGAGATTTAACAGTTAAAAAGATTTATTAAGCGAACAATTCCAAAAGTGTGATACCACTTAACACTTCTAAACTTACCTTGCTGCGGGCGCCCTGACTTCTAGTAGCTCGCTCTTCCGTTTATCGCTCGCTAGTTGTTCGTCGCGCTGACTCAAAACGGCAGTCGTAACGCCCTCCAAACACAATACGATGAGCACTCACTAGAACCAACTAACACTCACACACACGAATACAAAAGAGTATAAGGTAAGCCTCTGGGCGCTATTTTTATTGAAATATGCCGTGGATTATCTTAACACTTTGATATCTTCAAGAAATATATCAGCAACGGCAATTCAATGCGGAAGCTGTATTAGGTACAACTAAAAAAAAAACACTCAAAATTTTAAAATATGTGCGTATTTTGTTTTCCACGTCACGCGCGTCCCACAACCGGCAAAGTCGAACGTCAGATGTTAACTAAACTTACAAACCCAAATGGTATAAAAAAACACGCACAATTCAATAAAAATTTCAAAAATATAATTCTAAGTAAAACTTGAGATTGCCTTAAACTGCATTAACTTCAAGAAGAAGAAATTCGCAGAATATTAAATAATCAGTATGCCGGCAACCTTCCAAAGTTCTTAGAAATCATTCTTATTTTTTGTTTGTAAATAACGTTTTTGCCTTTTAATGCATTCAGATAAAAAGCTTAACCTCAAAATGAGGCACACAAGATTGTGGTTTGAGTCTGTACTAAAAGCTTTTGTGTCAAATGAGCTTTGGCTATGTCTCGCTCACTCTTGTTCTTCAAATTAAAAAGCTACAATGGCCAAACCTTGCGGTACAAAAAATTGGATAAAATATACTTCTCGTAGAACCGGTATTCTTTTGAAACAAAGTGGTTGCTAATGCGCAGCGGAATCATATGTTGGAATTTACTATTGGACTAAAAGTTGTTTGATGGTCAATGAAGTCATATTCATCTGTCCGGACTTTCGGCTGACTGTGAAAGTTTGTGTCTAATGTAGACACATCGTATTGTTTCAGAGAAAAGTAGCCATTAAAATATTTTATGTTGTAGGTGTGGTTAGAGACTGATTGATCTTCAACAAATTTCCTTATGTTTCGGTTTGGCAGCTCTAAATTTCTTCGTTTCTATCTCTTATTTAAAAATGTTTGTTTCACTGTCAAACTTCATATTAAAAAACCGTGGCGAAATTTTACTTCAAAACGTGTATTTCAGCGGTGCGGAGCAAGAAACAAAATACACAAAAAGTTGCCACCTTTCATGTTGAGACTTGCCATACGGACAGTGTTTGTGGATTGAATGATCAGCTGAAAATTCGCGCAAATACATAATACATCATCCAAATCATTGATGATGAAACGCAAATATGAAAAAAGACTAAACACTTTTGAACGGGAGGGAAAATAGAGCATATAAAATCTCTTGAGATTAGAGAAAAAATATAGAACATAACAAATAAACAGCAATTGGATGCTGTGGCTGTAAAAAGTACTTGGGAATTGAGAATATTGGCGCACAACTTAATAGAGGAGGTGATTAAAGGTTTAAATATAGAACACCAAGGGCACTGACATTGAAATGCTGGTCCCGAGGTTGTCGCTGCGCGATAACCGTGAAAAGCGAGCCGAAAGTGGCAGTGCCGCAGGAGGCAAAATGGGCGAACTTAAAGTTATCGTCTTTTTTGCTCACAATGTCGGCGGAGAGACGGTAAGTTTCAAATAAATATCCTGCATGCACTATACAAAGAATCTTTGTAGATCGGCGTCCATGACATTTTTGCAACCAGCTGCAAGTTAGACAAATGGGATGCAGACAGTGGGACGTTGCCCGACATTGGAATACCCTGTACCCTTTTTCCCATGAAAGTCTATTTTTGTAGGGTATAGGCGCTATTAAAGTAAGGGGGGGCTTTATAAGCCTAAAATGAATCTACGTACCAAATTTGGTGCCACCTGTACACATTCTGCCATGAAAATCAAATTTCTGTGCAAATTTTTGTATCGATGTGTAAGGATATGGACGTAATAACGGTAACTGTACTACGGTGGTGGGGGTATGATGGAGGAGGGGCATTAAATTGACATTATTAGCTATATCTTCTAAAGTTCCTATCCGATACTAATAATTTTTACACTACACACGCACAGTAATGATATGCATATTTATGCTAAGTGTTAGTTGCATACCTTTTGTGGTGTGGCTTAAAACCGCAAAAATCGATATAATTCGACAAAGTTGAACTACCAGAGAAAATGTGTGTTTCCGAGAACGGTACGAAAACACTATATCGACTCGACATAGGTCTGCCACGCCTCCTTCTACCCGTGTAACCTATAATACCCTTTTACACTTTGTGTAAATGGTATAAAGACTGCATAAAATAAAACAAAGAATTATAAAAAATGTAATTATGTAATCTACTTTGATTTTTCAGAACTGTATACGCATCTATCGCCATAAATGCTCCTTGTTTGCATTTCTTCAATTATATTCACTTTAACTCTTTATTTACGCGCTCTTTTAATGACAAGAAAAACAATTGAAATAAAACAGCCAAAGAGTCTGAAAGTTAATTAAATTTCATGCTCTTTGTAAAACAGTCATCATTTATCTGGTCAACTTTCTCTTTATTCATTTCATTACCATCCATACAACAACACTATATTGCAGATTTCGTCATGAAAAGAGTCAAGTAACTCCGTACTAGGTTGAAATGGCAACTTTGCTATATATATTTTTTTAAATAAAACCGAGACTGACTGACGGAGGAAGTACAGAAATACTCAACTTTACGGAATAAATAAATTTATATAAATGTTAAAATTTGAATTTTTCCGCTTCTGTGCGAATCTTTTAATTTTATCCCTGCCAGTGATTTTAAGTTGACAAAAACTTTTGAAGTATAAAAAGAAAATGTAAAACTAGTTGCTATTGTCTGCTAGAACTTTAAAGGTACTGCAAGACTACATAAGTCGGCTTTCCATATTCCTACGCAATATTTATCAACGACGATGATAAGAACTTTGAGCTCAATAATACTAAAAAGTTCGATCACCCTCGTGACACTTTGGATGGTGTTGTATACTGTATGAGCAGGGCAGTACTTTTACTACCATGCTTCTAAGTATTTTGAACAGAGAATTACAACGAATACTCAATTTTCGTGCACACTCGAACACTGACTCGAAAGTTGCTTGACGCAGACACTTTGGTTGATCAAAAAGTCAAATTTAGCTCGAATCACTTGCTCCTGAGTCATACAAGCTCGTTTACGACCGTGCAACAAAGAATGTTCAACCATTCTGTGCAATCATACTTCTCGTGTGCGAACTTATGGAAGAAACTATACAATATGTTTCAGAGAAAACTGCGAATGGAAACTTCACTTTGTCTTGTCAACGCAAAGGTTGAAGCTATGTGTGGAAAAATAATGTGGTGTATGTTTTTACTCATCCCTGCAGTAAGGGTGGCCGGCGTTTCGTCGATGTCTTATGGACTACCGGATAGCCAGGCACCGACGGCATTCAATCCACCGACAGTGCGTTTGACCGATTACTTTTGTACACACATACCACAGGAGTGTGGTAGGTAGTGCGCCACCCTCAGCACTATCTAACTATCGACGTTTTGGTACACTGCAAAATAACATCTGCATTACGCTCCACACTACCTAGTAGACGAGTAGTGGTCGACGCTTTGGTAAACAGCATAAATAAATAAGCATTAAACGTTGAATCGGTATATTTGTTTATTTATTATACCCTGTACACAAAGAGACGAAGTTTTTTCGAATCACGTCGATATCATTCCCCCTTCCCCGTTCAATCTATCATCTCAAAACAATTCAACGACATTGGCCCAAGAATACTGGAGTTATGGGCATAAAAGTAATTTTTGTCCCCACTTCCCAATAGGAAAACTTGTCAATTGGAACTTCCCAATAGGAAAATGCTTACAGTCATATTAAACTTGTAATAAGAGACATAAAAGAAAACACTTTCGTTCCCATTTTACCGTATGGTGGATTTAGTGCTTATGGGGGAAAAAAAGGGTACAGGGTATTCCACTGTCGGGCACCGTCCCGACTGTCTGCATCAAATTTTTTTTATTTCCGCTACGTCGTCATAAATGCACCAATATCGTATTCTAAACATTCAATTTATCATGAATGTTCATGATTCTATAATTTACTGCTTATTTTCGTGTTCATTTAATAACACTATGCAACAAAAAAAAGCCTATGTCTAATGCTTACCTTCGGTCAATTTTGGGTCGCTGATTTCGAATCCGGAAACCGTTTTGGATTTTGTAGCACCGTTTTCGAATTATCGCTATTTCAAAAAATTCGAGATTTCGAAAGTTGCAGTCAAAATTTTAAAATAAATTGTAACTCGAATTGAAGGTAATTTAATATTAAATCATTGTCTTTCGGACAGTTTTGGCTTATATTTATTAAATTGCATACTAGTACGAAATCACTTTTTAGCCAGAAAAAGAGGTTGTAAATATGGTTCAATACTAGCATTTTTGTTTGAAGCTAAGTGGTATGTTTAACACAGGGCTGTCATAGGAACGGGTTGGAAGTGGTATTTAAATAATAATTGGGTCATGGATGCATACCAGCTCGGTGTGTATTGTTACAAGCCAATTATGCTGCGCGTGGAATGCTCCTAGTATCTTTCATATCGGTAGAAATTCAGGTTAATCCGCCCGTGAATAAAACAAGTACAGTGTTCTTTTAAAAGTATATTTTATCCATTTATTTTGACTTTATTTATAATCATTTTATGCTTTAGTTATTCAAAATTTTATTATAAAATTTATATTTTTTTTCCTATCACTTACGGTTTGCTTAAGGTGCCGAGCAAGCACTGAAAATAAAAAACAAGCAAATTTGGAAAATTATTTTTTACATACAAATGTGTTTACAAAAGCATACATTTTAGACATATTTGTACACCAATGTACTTGGTATATACAAATGTATTTTTGACTTACCTTATTCTCTAAAAACACTTCAAATTCATCTGCATAAAATTAAATTTCTTTCGTAAATAATATAATATCCCAGTGAACCAGCGAGCGGACATGAAACGACCAATCGGACGAAATGCTTAAAAACTTAATCGAAAACGATAACTTTGCGGATCTCAAGTACGTTAAACTTGCGATATTCAGCAGAATGTCCGTTTTTGCGATAGCAGGAGCCGATGTGAACAGCGAAACGAAATGGAATTGGGTTTACGGCTCTTGCGACGGCTTCGTGATCTTTTTGACACTAAAGTGAATGTATTGGAAGTGAATTTGTTAAAAAACAAACTAAAAGTGCAATAAATTATAAAATAAAATTATAAGTACAACAACAATATTAACAACTAATGGATAACATTGAGTTGTAATTGTTTCGGTTAACCGCAGATCATTTTTTTTTCCAACTTATAAAAAATACACTGCTGACAGCCGCAACAAAAACAACAACACACAATTTATTTCTGTGGTCAAGAGTAGCTTAAGTCGACATAAGGAAATGTTGAGTAATTGCGCTCTAGAACTTTATAGAAATCATTACAAGTCACCGTTCCTTTTTTAAGTTTGCAATAAAAGAAATATGCAAGTTTTACAACATCTATATATAAGGGTACAATCAAAGTGCACGCGGTGACGAAGACGAATCAGAAGACGAGTGTGCATAGTGGAAGGCGAATTTGATGCGTATTCTGTTCAGTTTTTTTGGATTGTATATTCTACATTTGCCTATAAGCTATCAAAAATTGATCAATTTTTTCTAAAACAATGGACATACAGTGCAGTCGCGATACAGAGAACTAATTAAAACCAAGGGTGTTCACAATGCCAAATTTGTTTGTTCACTTTATCGATTCGAACATTTTATGATGTGTTTAAATAACATTATGCACAAATCTAGTCGGGATATCCTTTTATTTATTTAAAAAACAAACAAAAAAAAAACAATTAATTTAATTAATTATTCTTACGTTAGAATCGATACTCTTTGGCTTCATATGTTTACTTCTGCAAGGTTTTTCGTCTTCAGCTTCGTCACCGTGTGCACTATGATTGTACCCTAAAGCTCCAGAGCGCAATAGCTCAACATTTCCTTATATCGACTTAAGCTACTCTTCCATAACACAACAAATTTATAATGAATTGACTGTTTCTTTTTATTTATAAGTATGTATAGATAAATAAATAGGTCAAAGACCATATTTCAATGTTTTACAATAGTGGGAACAAAATGGGAATGGGACACAAAAGTCTATCGCAATACATTCGGATCCGTTTTGTTGGCAATATTGCAGAAGTATCGCAATAGATCCGAGAGTTTCGTCCGGTTGCGCGCCTATTAATAACTTCGGTTAACGGTTTAAATAAAACAGGTTTGGCAAATTACGCCATAACTCTACTTTATTTAACAAAAAAAAAAACTATTTTCACGTCTTTACTCTGCAGCTATACAGATCGGTCTCCTCCTCTATTCATCTTTTTCGACCCTTGCGCTCTCTGTTATCGATTGTTTTTATTATCGATGCTGGCCAGCTTAGCTTTTTATTCAACACTTATAACTAAAACATTGTGTTTCTTATTTAAATCTTACAAACGACATTCAATATTTCATACTACATAATACTTATTCCTACATTTATTTATTTTTTACAACAAAGATTGTAGTTTGCAGGGTGCTGTGCTGGCTGTTGTATACCCGTAATATAGGTATGGTTGAATTTCGGAGAGTGCACCTCTAGCTCTGACCCAATCGCCGAACATTCGGTGCTCTTCCTACTCACCCCCCTCTAATACATATGCATACTGCGTATACACACACTCGCATAATGTTTTTCTTAGGACTCCGCCTTGACCCTCCCTACCTATGCTCATATGTACAATCGGCTTTTTTTTGTTGTCTATTTTTTTGTTTGATTCTTTTTATAGGAAATAATACCTTTTTTTAACCTAAAAAAGTTTTTATTTTATATAGATTTAAATAGGTATAATTAGAATAATATTTTGATTTTAAAGTTAGCCTAGACCCAAACCAACACCAGCAACTGGGAACACGAATGTTAAGCTTGAGAGCAAACTCTGTTAAAGTTTAACAGCTGTTAATGCGCTAATTGGAGGTTACGGCCTTGTAAGTATCCGTTCTATAGTATCTCTAGTATCTCTTCTATTTGAACCGTCCAACTAAGAAGTCCGATTTAAAAAAGTGCATAAGGGCATTCTAATCTACTTTCATATTTTGATAAGCAGTGATCAGTGGCTTCAACTCTTAAATTTTGGAGAAAACCATGAAGGTCTTCAACGGATTGTATCATATGTATGTACTTATACTATATAGATTATATGTACTATTATTTATGTTAATATTTGCTAGAATCGCGAGCGATATGTTTGGTTTTTGTTGTTTTTTAACAAATCCCGATATACATCGTTCGTTTTTTTCGACTCTCCCGCGTCGGCGCTCGAAGTTGTAATTGTATTCTATTTTTATAAAGTAAATGTCATAATGTCGCACTCCATCGCATTTACAGTTCTTTCTTTTGCTCACTTATGGGAGTCCGCCTGTTGCTAAAATAAATTCCGCCTTGGAATTTTTTTCTAATCACACAGCTGATCTCCGCAAATACACAAAACGAATTTTGCACACAAACTTATGCGACCTATTAATACCCTACCTTTATATATTATGAAATGAATTTAAATGAGCTTTAGATATAGTAAATTACTTTAATTAAATATTACATATTGTGAGTTTATAAGATCTATTTAAATAATCAACTTTTAATTATTAGGCTTTCGTCGAGATTATGCGTAATTCTTTTTTAAAATTTGATTTTGTTTGTAAATCCTCCTATCAGATTGAACTGATTAGAGAAAAGAAAGAGTATGAAGTTTAGGTTTTGTCCTACTCAGCCAATGGTTTTGCTAGCCGTAATGCAGATCCCGACTGGATGCACTCACTACGAGCAACCCATATCTGTTAGCAGGGGACAGCGTGATGATGACTGTGTGTTATCGGAACTTTTTGCTTTACATTTCCCTCACATATCCTACTCAGGGCGAAAAGAATACAAGATTTAGCAATTCATATTTATCTAAATATGATATATTAACTATTTTTTTTTTTCAAATTTTTTCATATAAGTGTGTGGATATCGCTGTAGACGAAATCTTAATAGTACTGTTCAGTCAGAAAAAAAAAGTTAAGAACTTCAAGAAAATTCGGCAAAAAAACAATTGGCCATTTGGGCCCTACTTTCCCACTTACTCACACAGGCGTAAATCCTTGAGCTCAACGATTGTGGCGGCGCACAATATACTTTATTGAACTTTGAAACCTATGTTGTGTTCATGCCCAAGGGAACCAATTTAGCGCAAATCGTTATTCGTCTCTTAAGGCTTGTTGTGACAAAGAACACGAACTACAATTACTTTTGACTTGTTTCGGTTTTTGTTCAACGTTTAATTAATAAGTTTTAATTCACTGCATTCAGAAATTGCATTCCCGTGGTTTTTGACGAAAAAAAAGGTAAAAAGGTAAATAAAAGTATGGACAGTTTAAGAATAAAGTGAAAAATAACGAAATAGTTAAAGTTCAGACTTGAAGAAGAGGATAATAATAGATTTCGTAAAATGTAATGAAATTCTACACAACGTCAAGCACAAGAAGCTCCGCGATGATGAAGCAATAAATAGTTTGTGGTTGGAATTATCCAAATAATTGAACATGGAAGCATTATGTGCTTTAATTTGATAATAACTTTGCATTTTTGGAACGACACAAAGACCTTACGCAGTATACGACACGAATGTTCATGTCTAAACTACATTCAGTTTCTATTCTTTGTTGCACACTCTCAAAAGTAGAAACAGATAGAAATTGAAACAAAAACTGAAATTGAGTGTCTGTTTCAGTTCATGTTCTTTGTCACAACAAGCATTTTCTGATCACTTCAATTTCTAAGAGAATTTCTCCTAAATGTGTTTTATGCATGTTTTATGAGAAAAAAAGTGTTATATTTGTCTACTTGCTGTTTCTTTCTGCTTATTAGGGAAAATGCAGTGAATTTGCTGTTGCTGTGGCCGCGACGATCGCTGTTCCGATTCCGCTGATTCCAAGGTATTTTTGAACAAAATACGAAGATTTAATAGTTATTTTCAAATGATTTCGCTTATACGGTTGGCCTGATGATACTTGTGCGGCGACTTCCGGCAAACATTACCCGTGATTCCGAAATAACAGCGGCGGATGAATTCAACGCACATCTGCAGTCAGAAGTTTTTGGCGATACGTAAAAACAATACCATTGAAGGAGAAGTTTTCCCCAAAGAACTGCTGAAGATGGTGCAGTGGTTAAATATTGATTCCACATACCATTTTACATTTCACTTCGACGAAAGATGAAATCAACATTAATGTATAGCCGAGCATTGGTCAACATTTTCGTAACTACGATTGGTTGAGCGCACGCATAATTTTATCAGCGAAAAATAATGCCAATGAATTTAATTAGACTATTCAAAATCAAATTCCAGGATAATTTCCTTCGTACAAATCGTTCAATTGGAAACGAAGACGAAAGTCTGTCACGGTGGCAGGGGGGACAAACTTGCACTTTCCGGGAAAATGCGCATCTTTTGGTAACATTTCTTGCATTAACTCTAAAAGTCAAACGGACGGACGGACAGACGGACATGGCTCTATCGATTTGACTATTGCTCGTGATCATTTTTGCCCATGGAACATATAGTCTGCCAAGTCTCCTTCTGCCTGTTACATACATTGCACAAATCTATAATACCTTTTGTGTACAGGGTATAAAAACTGCGTAGGAATTTTTCATTGCGAAATTCCATTCTTCGGTACGCTGCACTTTAATTTGCGCTGGCAACTTTTACAATGAGTGCTGCCAACTAAACAGTGTTTGTGGAACGTTTGTGGAACTAACAAACCTCTGGTTTCGTGACGAAAGAGCGCCAAGCTTCGTATTTCGTCGATATATATTATTATATTAAGGTATATTTTTTTAGCTATCTGGCCACCCTTTTTCATTTACAATCCACCACAACAGGAATATATTGCGTATTTCGTTTAAAAATATTTCAGCCTGCTGCGTACTAGGCTTAAACAGGTAAGAGCGCCCTCAGGCGGCCTTCATGTTTTTTTTTTCTTAAAGCTTAAAGAAACTATTTTTTTTTGTTTTTTTTTTACAAAAAATTGTTGACTTAATATAAATTCATGTACCTATTAGGCAAAAATTATTTTAACTTCAAAGATTTTGAGGTATGTTAAAAATTTCTTTGTTCTGCATTCGTCTGAAGATAAAAACAAACGGACACGATAAACCATCTTTTGTTTGGGATCCCTGGAAAGCACCAACTGTGCAGAATGATCTGACACACGCAGCTCCGTTAAGGTAGGAGAGGGCTTTACTGGTACCAAGCGATGCTTTAGACAAGGCGATGCCCTCTCCTGCAACCTCTTTAGCTTTATGTTGGATAGTGTAGTATCATCGATTGAAGAAGGTGCGCGCAATGCAGAGATGCTTGTAGGATTTTTATGGCCAGTTACAGAAGAGGAGAAATAGATTGGTTGATTTAATATCTAACTTTTTTGCTAGTTAGAGAGAAAATATTGGCCGCCTTCTCTGGGAAAGTCCATTTTCAGGGCTGCAAAAGAAAATCAAAACTTGCGAATTAAAACACACACAAGGGCTACACATAACTTCATTTATTGAGTATGTATTGTATTTATATATATACATAGGTACATATATGTAAATAGAGTATATTGGTTATTGCAGCTATATGTTAATGCACCATTATATATACAGATATAAGTGTATTCGTGTGTGTGTGTGTGTTCGATTTGGCCGCCCAAAATATTGCAGCTGTTGTTTGTCTGTCTCGTATATTGATGCATTTCTAAGGTTTCTGCGTTATTTTTGATGTTTAGATAGGTATAACACGATACGGGGTATAGTACAGTTATATATATTTGGATTCAGTTCACATGTATACGACATAAGTATATGTATATATATATATATATATATAAGTATATAATATGTATATATAGTTAGATATTGTTATTGGTTTTATTCATTATATGTCATGTTATGATTGTTACATTCAGTTTCAATTTGTTTTTCCTTTCTACCATTTTCCAATGCACTTTTCACATATAATAATTAGCTGTTTCCACTCTACGCATATGTACAAATTTGTTGTTGCTTTAATGTATAAACTTACTTAAATTTTGTGTCTCGTACGACTTTTTGCCATTCAAATTTTCAATACTCTTCCATATTTACATAGATGCATGTAATGCCATGCAATTTAAAGAGTATATATAAAAACTATTTTCCGCCTTTTGTGCAACTTTTGTTTAGTTACTAAAAACTATGCGTATTTTTGCCCACTTTTCCCCCTGATAAACCAATTTTCATTTATCATTTCGCTTCTCTGCAAGACTTTCCAACAATTCGATTAGTTTTATTTTAACGTTTTATTCAAACAAAGAAACAACAGATTACGTTTCGTTTGCGTCTTTTTAAGTGTTGAGTAACGTTCATTTATCAGTATTTTTATTTGTCTGTCTGTAAGTGTGTGTGTGTGTGCGTGTGTGTGTGTGTGTAAACACCATTTAAAGTAATTGTCATTAAATGGCCTTTAAGTGTTTATTTGTTCTTTGAAGCTTTTAATTAAATTTTTCTTTCAACATTTTATTACACATATAATATTTATTGATTAGGTTAGGTCTTTGGGTTATTACATATATTGACCAGTTAACACTACTAAAGTATTTTAGTCGGTGGTAACCGCTTGCATATTCTTAGTCTTAGTCTTAGTTACAACAGCAACACGCACAACATTGAAACAAATAACACACGCAACAAATATCAAGTATCTGACAAAGTTGACAGAACACAGAACAAGACAGAAAGGTAGGATAGTGTGTCGAGGGAAGAGTATACATATTGGCATAGTTGATTGCATACTCTGCAAATACTTTATGGCACACATAGAATAAGTCGCTTTCAACTTAATAGTTTATTAAATGCTTAAACTTAAACGATAATTATCAGATGTTCGTTTCATCAGGAAGCCATTCAAAATCAAAATATATGTATATAAAGTGTTCAAAGTTTGACACTTTAAGACATTTTTTAGACTTGCGTCCTAATTTTACGATGGGTGTATAAGTACTCCGAAGGTAAGAAGACTTGATTTTAGTTCTAGAGTATGCATACCTTGAAAACCGTAGTTTTGGTTTTTTTTTTTTTTTTTTTTTTTGTAAATTGTATATATATATTTTATATTACTTAATTGTTTTTTGTATCCACCATAAATTTTTTTTTTTTCTGCTGATATTATGCATACCGTCTAGAACTTAAGATATGGATCAAAGCTACAACATTTCATATAAGCTAACTGTTTTGTTAAGAAACAACTGTTGAGAAACATTAGATTTTTATTATTATCATCATTTTAGGTACTAATTTCATATGCAACTATTTGCACACTACAAATATGTACGTTTTGTTAGGCTTTCGTTGCACAAAATTACATAATTTTAACCATACAATGTTGAGATATACAGTCGAAATCACTTAACTATTGCCCTTGCAAAGAACAAATCATATCGGATAGAAAAACAATATCTATTGATTTTATATATGTTCTGTATTGGCTAAAAGAGACAAAAGAATGGAAATTTGACCAAAGATATTCGTGGTAGCTTGGCAATTTTTACCTTAGTAAAGTCCCTTTGTATGCATGTAGTATTAGAATTTCGAAATTACTTCAACTTTGCATAAAAAGCGAGTTAAATGATGCGTTTCGGTTTTCAAAATGTAAATTTCAGTCGTTTCCGATTATGTTCGTACATATTTCACAAAATACATAAGCTACTTAATTAGAAAAATCTCATTTCTATGTCTAAATTTTTGTCAGTATCGCATCCTAGATACAACAATCGGTTAGAACAACCGTATTCCGTCGGTCCCTGGAGAGTTATAGTAAGCGATTTCGACTGCAGTTTGACTAACACGAGCAAAATTCACTTACAAGTTAGTCAATAAACTTAATAAGTATGTAAATAGCAGCACAACAACGGTTTATATATGTATATTTCTATGGTATTGACAAGGTTCTGTAAACATACATACATATATATGCAAATATAGAATAAGAGTTGTAAATGTTAAGATAGTTTTGCACATGTTTTGTTTTACACATTGAAAGTGAAAAGTTAACTTTAAGTTACGACTTGATTTGCTTCTCAATCAAACACACATAAAAATAGAATTATATAAATATATATAATTAGATATGCATATATGCATTTCTTTGTATAGATATATAGAAATAGTTGTTATGTATGTACTACTCTATATATAACAATTTGTATATATTTGTGTGTGTGTGTGTGTGTGTGAGTGTATTTGTGTGTGTGTATGTAGACATAAGTTCATGCTTTTGCGTACATTCGCAAGTTAACAAACATTTCAACACTTCAAAAAAAATATCTACACATTTTATTTTTACAAGTATTCATTGATTTTTAGTGAAATCCACAAAAATTGACTAAGCAAATGCCATATAGAAACACAATTGATTCATTGAAATATTGACTGATTGTTGTTGTAGTTGCTTTTTCTCGTATTTTGATCTTAATCGAAATTTTTGTAAAGTTTATTCAAGCTAATTTCTATGCGCTTGATTGTTAATAGTATTTTTATGATGATTTTTTAGATATAATTAAATCAGCATGCTAATGATATTTTGTGTATGGAGCACTCATTGAATTTAAGGTCGTCCATGCCCGATGCAAATGTCACGTTCGCGAAACAATAACACTGTGCGACAAAAAACGAGATACACCCGACAAGTTACATAGCGTAGGTTGCACATCTAGTCGAGTAGAACTCAAAACCATTTTATTTTTCTTGGGAACCCTCCATTTTTTTATTGTCAAATAACGGTTTTTTAACTTTATTTACTAATACATTGATATCTGGGTCATTTTAGAGCAATTTTCAAAATTTAACACGTTCTGAAAAGAGAATTTATTGAATTTGAAAATGGTATAAACAAATCGATTTCCCATATGAGTTTTAAACGAGTAAAAATGGGAGAAGTGATTTTTTCCTCATTTTTCTCACTTTGACGGCTGTTAAAATGCAAAAAATAACAAGAAAAGTATCAAATAAGTATTAATTTTCTAAAAGTGCAATTAATTAAAAAGATATTGATTGCTCGATCGATAAAATCGGACAAAAATTGACATAGTTAAGCCCTTTTTTCTGAAGTAAGAATTATGGCCGCCGATGTAACTGTATCGAGTTACTGGACCTTTTACGCAGTATGATTATTGAATTCCATAGATATCGTTACTATTCATAATAAATTTAGCTAAAATTTAAGGGAAATAAAACTTATGTCATCAATATTGAGTTTTTTTTATTCAAAAGTGTTTGCCAAACCTTCGTCGTTTTAAGCAAGAAAAAAAAATTTCGCAAACGTAATTGATTTTAATCGTTTGACAATTGCATGATCTTTAAAATCTTTAAAACAGAACAAACATACTTACTTACATATTCCCGCAACCGATATACATCGGCGGCCATAATCCGATTTTTTCGATCGAGCAATCAATATCTTTGAAATTGATTGCACTTTTAGAAAATTAATACTTATTTGATACTTTTCATATAAATTTTTGCATTTAACAGCCGTCAAACTTGGAAAAATAAGGTAAAAAAAACACTTTTGCCATTTTTAACCGTTTAAAACTCATAATATGGGAAATCGGATAATCGACATGTTTATACCATTTTGAAGGTCAATAAATTCTCTTTTCAGAACGTGTTAAATTGCTCTAAAAATGACCCAGATATCAATGTATTAGTAAATAAAGTCAAAAAACCGTTATTTGTAAAAAAAAAAGGAAGGTTCCCCAGAAAAAAAAAATGGTTTTGAGTTCTACTCGACTAGATGTACAACCTACACTATGTAACTTGTCGGGTGTATTTTTCCCTGTCGCACAGTGTAATTTGTGAACTCTGTTCAAGCATGGCCCTTAGCTTTTAATTTTGTTTTACGCAACGAATCAAACCGAAACATTTATTGATATAGATAATTTGGCATAATGAGAATTTTCAAGAGAACATTCTATAAAAATCCAATTCAGTTCCGATTTTGCATTATTTCAGAATCTCCTTGCATCAAAATTTATAACTTATTTCTTTGCATAAATTCTAAATAAAGTTTTGGCATTTCTGTTCGATATGTTCTCGATTTTTTCTTCTAATCGAGAAATCGACAAAGTGGTTTGGTTCGGTTTAGTTCCCTGGTATGGTGCAGTCCTACAACATTCTCATCTGGGTTTTTTGCTTTATATGTATGTGTGACTTCATGGTTTAGCGTCTATATTTGACATGTTTAACACGGATATACATTTATTTATTAATTATATTTAGCATTTAGTAGCAACAACTGTTATAATTAATTGATATTTGCTATGTTTTTGCTAATTTTAGTTTAATTAAGCTCTGTTTGTATTACATGCATAAATGACTTGAATCAATAAATGCTTTTAATTCTTGAAAATACCATTCGATTTCGAACAACTTGCATAGTTAGCAATTATTTGCAGAATATTTCATCTTTATCTTTTAAACATGTGTGCGCTGCGGCCATTTTGTATGGTACACTTTAATATACTATATAGACCGACATAAAGCTACGAAAAGCTATGAAAATAGATAGAATTAAATCTGTATGATTTGGTGTATACATATATATGGAAAACACACACATATTTGGCCTAACGCAAACATAAACTACAATTATATTCGTATGTATACAAATTTGCAAGTTTTTACTATTCAATTTATTATTATATTGCAAATTGAAATTGATATGTGCATGGAGCACATAAGAGTTATGTACTTAAAATACAACATGTTAAGCACATTGAAGCTTCACTCTTGTTTGAGTGTGTATGTTTGTGTGTTTAGAACAACAACCACATAAATGACCATCAATTTAACTAACGTCAGTAAAAAATTAAAAACAAAATGCACGTTTGGCTTTTATTCTATACCTTTGAAGAGCTTTATATACCCTGTACCCATAAAAAGCAATAGATAGGGTATTCTTGGTCTATGCAAATTTACATAGAACCTAGAAAATAAGTAGCTCGAAATAAGTTAATGGGACAACTCGTTTCCTAATATAACAATCCAGCTACGCATGATTACTAAATGTTCTTTTGTAAATTAACTATAATCAGGAATTTAAACCGTAATCGTAACCGTAACCGTTATCCAAAACAACCGATTGAACTTTGAAACCGTAATCGAAATACATTTTTTTAGACAAACCGATAAACGTGAACCATTATAATTTTTCCAAAATAAGCGAATTAAAGCCGATATACTTACACCGGTACATATCATGTACACTTGGTCTTGGAAATGAACGCTTTTCAATAAAAATTTTACATTTTTGTACGGTTTTTATATAGGAACTAGTAAAACGAAATCAATATTATTGTGAAAAGATATCCGAGGTAAAATCGTTTACCGCATCAGGAGTACCGGTACTACCGTTTTGAATCCCTGATTATAATAATGTTTTAATTCAAATTCCGAAGAGATTCATGAATATTATTAATTCAAGTTCTTAAAAAAATATTAATAAATAAATCAATGGGACAACTTAACAAAATTATTAAAAAAAAAAATTCATTTTTCGTGTAACAATAATTCATTTTATGTCTACTAATCCACAACAGTTGCATCTTTTAATTGATTAAGTGTTTTAATGTGCTTCTCCTTCTTTAAAGAAAGAATACCCCAAATGTTCTGAATGGAATTCAGGACCCGAATTTCAGTTGGCCAGTTTAAAAGTGCTATGTTTCAAGCTTTAAAAGAGGGCTTTGAGTGGCTCAATACATGAATAAGTGCATTATCCTATTAAAAAGTTCACGAATCCCCAAAATATTTTTCTTCGTTATCCACCATTTTACAGTATTTGTCCGATGCTTACAAAGCGTGTGAGATGACCCGAAACCCAACGATATGGGAACTCCGTTTAAACCCTGTTACACTTTTTTTGGGGTTCTAACTTCGTGATTATAGTATCGGTAGCCGTGTGGGCCAAAAACAATTTTGCATTTTTTATTGTTTTAAATAATATCGTTCTTATGGAAATCTCCATTTCATGATACGCGTTGGATTGAGCAAGCTCTTTCCTGCAACGTGGATGTATAATATTTTATGTATCGATATATCGATAACATCTTACACTTCATGATGTTTGCAAATGGTTTACAAATAAAAATAACTTAATGCACATTCACTAAGTACCTCAGAAGAAGCCTATCATTAAAGAAAATAATCTGTCCCATTGCATTATTTCGCTCTGAAATGGAAAGCCCAGTTGGATTTAATGTCAAATATCGGAACCTACTATCCGTTATGTTTATGTGTTCTTGTCAAATCAGAGGCATTTGCTAACTACGATAAAATGTGCTTGACCTATTCACTTATTTCGCGCACCTTAGCACGGCTAAGCTTCTGAATCTTATGAAACTTCGCTCAAGTAAACAACAAGAAAAAAGTGCTGCAAAATTCTACATTCATACAAAGAACCCAATATCATGCCAATTGAAGTCGCTACGATTTCAGTTACCCATGAAAAAGCTGCCTTAAATTCCAAATGGATTCATCTTTTTGTAAACACTCCCACACAGCTCCACATTGTTAGTTATAGTTGGAAATTCCTAAACTTAGTCTCTAACATAGACTAACAACACGCTGTGCACACATATACACATATTACCCAAAATTCCAACACATTTTCTAGTATTCCGTTTAAGAGCTGGGTACAGGGACTCTTCATATTCCATTCATTTCCATTTTTAATTAGTCTCTTTATACAAATTTTTAAGTTTATGAAAAAAAAAAAAACTAACAACAAACTAATGACACACATATATATTTTTATCAACTACTTTGGAATTATTATTTCTTATATGTATATTTCTATTTATTCATGGCATCTGCACATACAAAAATAGTTACTCTACTTCAATCTCCCAATCTATTCCGACATTCTTCAACACTGCCATAAATACATAAAAAATATATTCATGTTCAATAAAAGTATCTACGCATTGAAGCCTAAAACCGTGCTCCAATATAATATGCCAGCTCGTTTCCATATAGCTGTTTTAAGTAGATAAGTAAATATACATACAAGTACAAGTATGTGTATCTTTGTATCTGAAGTTACGCATTCCGTTTCTTTGTTCCTTGACTTTGTATGTGAGTAATTGCTATTTAGTTCTATGAATCAACTTGACCTCGTTCCATGTGGAAATCACAAAGCTTACCTGCTGCGTTGCCTTAATTTGTTACTGTTATGTTACCTTAACCATTACATTGGCCAATACAAAAACCGTTACGTTTACTGTTTCTGTTACCGTTACGTTTACGTTTACGTTTACTGTTTCTGTTACCGTTACCTCTACCGTTACCTCTACCGTTACCGTTACCGTTACCTCTACCGTTACCGTTACTATCTGTGTAAGTGTTGTATTATTGTTGTTGCTATTTACTGTTGCTATTTACTGTTGCTTTAACTGCTTTCAAAGTTGCTGTTGTATTATTGTTGTTGCAGCTTCTTCTTCGTTCTATTGTTTATGATATTAGAGATGCAAGTAACATGCGTTCGGCCAGCTGGATAAAAATGTATATAAGAAAAAATATCAGAACTTTTACGATATTTGGGTCAAAATAAGTGAATTTCTATTTCATCGATTTTCTCTTGGTATTTGATTTTGTATTTGCGAGCTATCTCCTAATCTTGAAAATTCAAATAAATTGAACAAAAAAGTGGAGCCACTTTCACTTATTTTGGCCCGTAGGCATCAAAACTGCAAATATTTGAAGTTCATTAATGGGTTGCATTTGAGTAGTATCTTTCTTTGACCATTCAAATGTTATTGGAGCTCAGTTTTAATTATTTTAAAAGGACACTTCATCACAAATTATGACCATTATTAATGAATATCCAATAAGAAATTAACATCTAATATTAATTTTGAGCCAAGTTGCTGGCTGAATGAAAATAAGATACATTTAAAACCGCCAACTTTTTCGATTGAAGTCAACCTTGCAGCCTTGATGTCTACATAGCTATGAACACGCACCTGCTTACAATCAGTTGGTATAATCTCCACTCTACTTGCGCCTCTTATCTCCCACCTATTTGACAAAAAGATCCTTGAGCGTGGCGCACAGCGAAGCATCGCAAGTATCCTTCGAATCATCCTCTTCGCCCTTGCTAAACCAATTTAACGTAGAACGCATGGCTCTGCTCGCCTGCGATGTGGCTGAAGTGGCAGCACCTTGCCTGCCACGTCTACTCGTGCTGCTGCTGCTACTGCCACTTGGGCCCGAGTCCTTGGGTATGGCACCCTTGTTGCCGCCACTAGTGCTGCCCGATCTGCCGCCCGAAGAGCTACGGACGCCACTTGTGCTGGCCGCTCCGGAGCTACCACCACCCATGCTTGCATTTGAGCTCTTGCGCAGAAAACCCTCAATGGCCGTGCCCAAAATGGTGGCATCCACAATGTTTGCCTTGGTGGTATCCGCCCAGCTCTTCTTCTGCTTGCTGCGCGGTTTTAGCTTCGGCTTACCAGAGTCAACCAACGGATCTTTTTTTTGCAAACGTTCCAGCATATCTTTGGACAGGGCCACGGCGGTGCTCTTGCTGCGAACACTCTTTTTGCGGGCCATAGGCTGATGACGCTTGGCAAACCAACCGGAGAGCGCCGCTGAGCTATTGTCCTGCGCCTCTGTTACCAGCTGCTTGGCATTATTCAATATCGATACATCAAAGCTGTTGGAACGCGTAGATCGTCCAGCATTCGGATCAAGCAACGTATTGCTGGCATTGGTAGCGCTGGGTGTGGGCGTGGCACTGGTAGTGCGTCCACGTGCTGCCGCCTGGAATGTGTTGCTCAAAAAGGGGCTGCTGGCACTGCCTGTGGCAGCCGAGGAAGAGCTTGAAGCCGTGCCAGCACCATCATCCGGCTTGTGTATTTCCATGGCTGATGAGGTGAGCGAAGTAAAGATGGAAGCAATGTCTGTGCGACTGCCCAACAAACCACCACCACTGCCCGACTTTTTGCGCCTGGTCGAAGCGCGATTAGTAGCCACCGGTGGCGGCTGTGGCTGTGGGCAAATGCCAACCGGATATTCAGAGGCGCGTCGATAGGTGGTGACGCCTATGCCTGGCTGCACGCACTCGGAGAAGCGACGGTTGGTATAACGACGTGGCGCGCTGTTGCCTGCTTCATCTACGGTTTGCACTTCGCAGACCTTCTCGTTGCTGGAGGTCCAGAGCTTCAAGCGCGCCTTGCGGGATTGCAGATAAATGTCATCCATGATGTCCAACTGTAAGTTGTGTATGCTGCCAATGGGATCCGTTGATGGTGGACCCGTATTGCTATCGCGTCGAGAATTCAGTACGCGACTACTTCTGCAAGTAGGAAGCATGAAAGAACTCGATGAAAACAGCGCTAACCACTCAAATTGTTCATTAAGATTCGAATAATGCCTCTGCTTTTATAGTTTAATTGTAATTTTCTGTAAATAATTGCACAAAACTTACCCATTGCCTGAGGAATAGGCAGCGACGGATTCGCGTCGGGAGCGTCCAAACAATGTTGTTGGCACCTTAGATATGGTAACCACCGAATGACGACGGCCAGATGGAGCCGGCGCCTGTGAGAGCGTGGCCAAAAATTCGGCTTCTTTTGGAGAGGGTCCAGAACCCTCGCCGCCGCGCTCCGACAGTCGCCTCACCTGGCTGGCTGTAATGCCCTCGGTTACCTGTTGTGAGGGAAGTGAATGTTTACGTGCCTCTCGCGGATCACGCCATGGTGATAACAGATATGGATTTACGGGCGAGTCGATGTCCAGGCTAGCTCGATTGGATACTGTTTCAGAGCTATCGGGTTCGAGTTCTTCGGGTAAATTGGATTCCTCAACAACAATAAGCGGCTCTTGCTTAGTATGTGGAGCATGAGTTATGGCAGCGCCCGCGTTTCCAGGTGCTGCGTTGCCCCCACCCACGCCAAAGCGAGCAAATGGTGAACCACGCAAGCGTAGCGCATCTGGGGAAAGCGATCAGTTAAGAGTGGATTAGGTTGCTGTGATGATGCCACATGTTCATTAGGGTCAGCATTGATGTCCACTGTGGCCTGTCCGTGCTCGTTTTACTTACCCATTTTGACAATTGCTCAGTTGCTAGCCAGCAGGGAATTCCCTTACGTTTTCACTCAGCTGCTCTGAAAAACAATAATAACAAGTTGCATAAGAAGAAGAGTACAAAAACAAGCAGTATGTGAGGCATCAAATAAACAGTTGGCTCGTGTGCGCTTGTGTAGGTGGAAATGGGAAAATGCTCAGGTTAAATAAAGCATCGCTCACACACACACGCACACACACACACACACACACACACACACACGCATGTCCCGTTCATTATCTTTGTTACAAATTGCAAATGGCAGAAAATCATGCATCAAAGTAATTAAAGCTTTTGCGACGCCATTGGCGCTGTCCAGGGATTTCATATTTTTTCCTCTCGCTGCTGTTTTTACCCAACAAAGTCACTTAACGCTTTCTCCGAGCTCATTGGCTCAGCGCGTATACACACACACACACACACACACACAGACACACACACACACACAAATATACTCTTTGACAAACGCACACACTCACACATAGAGCAGCCATAATGAGTATAAAATTATGCAAAAGTTGAAATGAAATTTCGCCATAACTCAAATACCACAAGAGTTTTATTTACGACGCAAAACTCCTGTCGCCGCGCCGTTGATGGCGACGAAGTTGCCGTTGCTATTTCAAACTTTGTCGTTTGACGGATATGCGCTACACAGAAGTCAAAGGGCATATTGGTTTCCATGATATGAAATTCCTCATACTATCTACTTTTGATAGCTGTTACTCGAATGAAGCTTTGATTTTAATTGAATCAGACGTATATAATGTTAAACATAAAACGATATTACAAAAAGATACTCCAATATATAAAAAATATTCGACGATTTAGTAACGGTACTTCAATGTCAATTTAATGTAATAGATGTTTTTCCAAAACATAACAATTTTCTTTTTTACTCATTATTATTAAAGTATTTTGTCATTCATTCTTCATCAGAGATTGAAAATCCAATCGAAGTGGCTGGCGGCTAATTGCATAGTAACCTTTTGACAATCTATACATTCCTGGCCAACAGTAGAATATAAACATTTATGTCTAAAAATAGTTATTGAGATTATTTAGTCGGAGCGAGCAGTGGGCGAAGTTCCCTAGTAATACATAAATAAATATATCTATGTAAATTTGCACTTTTACAGAACACTCTATTATGGTGTTATGCGCTATGGCCACAGAAATCAAAGTAAATTTGTGCAATATAGGTACATATGCAAAGGGCAGCAGGAAGCTTGGCAGACTATAAGTACTTTTCTTTTTCAAGTTGATTAGTTTCGTTCCCCACACGCAGCTCAGTCAAGGTAAGAAAGAGCTTCTCCAACCCTTTTGATACCAAGCGAGGCTTGGTGTTGAAAACTATAATTTTGTCAAGGTTTTCATCTACTTTGGCACAACCGACACAATGAAAAATTACGTCAACATGGAGATCTAGCGGAGAATCACTCTTGCAAAGTATGAAAATGAGCGGAAGAGACCACTCTCATCAAATGAAACTATCACCCTATAAGACGCTTATACTTTCCATTTTGGTTTATGGCGCTGAAACATGGGTGATTACGCTGTCTGTTGAAGTGGTTGAGCAGGGAGTACTCGGTAAGATCTTTTTCCTATTACGCGTTGTCAACGACAAACTCTAAGAGCTCTACAAGAATATAGGCAGAGTCATGTTGTGCGTATGGATGAAGAAGCAAAAAGAAAGGTCTTCAGTGCGGCTTTTAAAGAAACGCGACGAAGGGGCAGACCATGTCTCCGTTGGAAGGACCAGATAGAGAACACACTAACTACCTTTGGTATCATCGATTGGAGAAGGCACGCGCAAAGCAGATAGAGATGTGCTCTACATAAGGCTGTAACCCGGTAACAGTTTATTATGGCCAGTTGTCTAACAATATATTGCGGAACGACTAAAAACTTAGTTTCTTTTTGATGTTAGTTGAAACCCTAACCTTTAATTCCTTACGAATTGTTTGGCAAAATCGTAGCGCATCCTGATAATAATGCTGCTGCCCCTGTTATTGCTTGTTATTACTTGTTATTGCTCTCGGTGTCACCCTGTGTGTTTAGTTGTGGTTGTTTTTGCAGATCCTACAGCGTTTAACAATCGCAAATTACATAAGCATTGGAGCAGTGTGTCGGTCAGTCAGCCATTTAGCCATTTAGTCAGTAGTGAACCGTCCACACCCCAAAGACCGCAGTCGGTAGAGTGGAATTTTCAGTGGTGTCTTCTGATTTCATTAGGTAAAAGGCAATACCAAAGGCAAAAGGCCTGCATTCGTAGTCGTTGTGGTCGCAGGTCTCTAAGCGGCTATATCATGTATCCATCCATGTGTCTCTGTGGCCATGTGGTACGACTGCAACGACATTGCTGTGGCATAAGAGGAAAACGAAGGCACAAGTTCATTAAGCTTGTAAATTGGCAATCAACACCAAAGTTGCGGCTTTGTGTTAAAGTTAATTAGCCTGTGTCTATGCCACTGACAGAAACTCGGCAGAGCTTGTAGGGTGCTTAGGGGTAATACTATGGTGTGGCCGTGGGAGTATGTGGTGGGATATGTCTGACCAATGAGGCCCCAGCAAAAGTCGAGTGTCAACCGTTGGTCATTGTATGCATGAATTCACTTCTTCTTTTTTCTGTTGTCCGGCATTGTTGACTGTAGGGTCCAGAGTATTCGAGCCGCTTATGGTCAAAAGGGACGCAAAGGCGAAACAGCAAAATCATGACAATTTTTACACGACGTTGATTTTTATACCCTGTACACAAAGTGGAAAAGAATATTGTAGATTTATTGAGATATGTTCCATGGGCAAAAAAAATGAGAAGCAATAGTCGACTTGATAAAGCTATATCCGTCTATCCGTTACGAGTTGGAGTAAAAAAATGTTTCACCAAAAGATGCGCATTTTCATGATTTAAAAATTATTAAGGATATTTAGTTTAAAAGATGTAGATAATAATGTGCATGGTAGGCTTATAAAACTAGAAATATGATTTTCTTCGAAAACACCTAATCACTTATAGCTCAAATGCTTGTTTTTATCTTATACTCTATATTTCGTTTTCAACAATTTTTTTGAAAGACATTCTCTATTTAAGTATCAATTTCAATACTGGTTCACATTTTTCCGGCGGCGTTTCCCATTTTACGTTGATTTGCATAGAAGCTATATTATAAAGTGAAACGATTTTGATTTTGAAGTAAAAAAGGAATCCCTTGTATAAGAGGAGTTACATATATGATGAAATTATCCGGTATTAACCGAAACTGGTTCGCGATAAACTTGATTATGTTAATTAAAAACACAAACCAAATTTTTCATCATTAATTTTTAATATAATATTTACATTAATAGAATAAATGTTTTTTACTCTAGATCGTATCGGCATTATTTTACAACGAATTGATTATTAAATTTGCTATTTGAACTCAAAATAAAGAAAAACTCACGGACTAAACTAACATATTGTGCAAGTTTGTGGCCAATCTATGCAGCGATTCCCGAGTTTTAGACAGTATATAACAGATATAATTTTACACGATTTTAACTCAAAGTCGGTCAACTATATAAATAAAACTATCATAAAATGTGAACTCCGCCTTCATGATGTGTGAATCATTGTTAATGCACTCTGTTTAATTATAGAAGTAGAGAAATACGAATAGCGGAACTCCGCACTTTGTGATCTTTTGTAGTTTGATCATGGAATCAAGCAATTGACAAATGGCTCGCGGTTTTGAGACGTGGCAGGTGAGCTGTGAACCGTGTGCGGCTCTTGCTCCCAAATCGCAAGGAATTTTTTAGTGCGATTTTGAAGATTTTCAGTTTGCTCATTTACAAGACCAACAAGGTGCTTGATCTTTCAATTGAATTTGCCCTACTAGTCTTTTAGTAAACGTATAGAAACACAATATGATCTCCAATAGCACACAATTTAATACATATCACAAAAATTTAGTACTTCTGTTTTGCACTATTTTTATATAACGAATTCATCCAACTTTTCTTTTCAGTCAAATTATCAAATTTAGTAAAATCTCAATGAGCTTCCAAAATACATCCAGCGATATGTTCAAGTATAGCAGTATGGATTGCCAAACTAGATCTCCAAAATTGGATACATCAAAATTGCCAATATTGTGTATCAGTAGATAAAGCATTGCAACGATCGTTATCGGGTATACCAGTGATAATAGGAAACGTATGACCCATAGGAAAACAATCCCGGTAACCAATACAACCAACATATAGGCAATGAGAGTTCCCATATCCGAAGGCATAACGACGTTTTTTGCTGCATAATCGTAGAGATGCCCCAAATTTGGAGATTCACGCCAATCCTTGTGTTCGGGCTCTGAATTCATCATATATCCATGTGAAATTTGGTTGAGATTCTTATTTTTTTTTTTTTATATTTTATAATAAAAAAAAGCAGACACTAAAATCAAGTACACTTAATAGAAATTTGTTGTGCGTGGTTTTAAACAACAAATTCATTTGATTTGCTATCGAAATTGTTGTCCAAGTTCTTGTGAATTTAAAAGTAAAAGTGTGTAAAGTGTGTTTGGTCTTCGTTGCCCAATGATGAATTTCGCTTTTTTTACTTCTGTTTGAATTGATGTGGATTGCCTGAGCTCTGCCCATTTCATGTTGTGCACGCTGCCAGGCAGCCATCGGCCATCCGTGGGCTGATGGGACCCAAACTTAAGGCACACACAGGCATTCCCTACCCCTTAGTTTCAATCGCTCTCTCGGCTCTCAGCTGCCTTTGGCATGACTTTATTAAAAATTGCGAACTCAGTTTGTAGCGCCCTGATTGACCCTTTTGTTGTTATTGTGCAGTAAGTCGGAAAAAAAGCAAAGCTTTTCAATTGGTACAAAACGCCGTAAAGTCTGCAATGACCAACGAGCTGTAAGCAGGTGAAATGCGTCATGATGCTGTTGTCATTTCACATATGTGGTTGCTCCTGCCTATGTATGTATTTACGTACGTATCTGCAACTTACGGCAGTTTGTGCTTGTGTGTGGCGCCGTAGTTTGGTCCTTTTAATGCTCGCAGTTGATTAATACAACGTCGACCGTGCTTCCAGCCAAACGACAGACCAGCGTCTATCGCCTCTACGGAGATGGCCACAGGGGCGCTCTATACGTAGAGGGAGCAAGAATGGGCGCTGATTGCACGCTCAATTTTTTCTGAGTTGACTTTGTTGTTTTAGTAGCAGTCGTTGATGTCGTATGTGTATTTGTCCCGTTGACTCTGTGATTGATTGACTTGGTGACCAAACGTCAGACAAAATGAATGAAAGATTGACAGATTGTCGCTGCTCTGACGTTGGCTTTGCTGCTATCTTTGCAGTCTCGCTCAATTTCAGTTTAGCTTTATTTAATGGACTTTCACAAAGAGTTTACAAAACACTTTGACTATCACTTTGAGTATAATGGGGATGGTAAAATTCTGATAGACGAATCAGTTTGAACGAAATGCGCTGGTTTGACACAACTTGATTTGGGATTAGATGGTGTGAAGGGTTTTATGTGAAACGCATTGAATGAATTGCGATGTATCGATTTGGTGACAAATAGTGCATATATGAAATCCATGTTCACAATGTTCTTATTGAAAATACACTATTTGTACTAATTAACTAATTAATCTTATAATAAGAATATATAGAAAAATTTATATAAATAAGCAAGTCGAATATATATTTTGTAGGTATTTCAACTAAACAGGATTGTTCTGTGTGGTATGTTGCGAGTTCCCATATTTGAAGCCAAATTGTAGGATGCTGCAAGTTCAAGAGTGGTGTTTCAAGAAGATGGGAGTGTGCATATATTTCGTTGCTGTTGTTATTTCCACAAATTATTAGTGTTAAATGCATACAAATATCTTTACGATCCTCATAGATCGTAGGAAAGGAGGTTTACTATACCGTTCGTACAGACGTCCCAAAGCACTCAAGATATACACAGCATTGTTCCCATTGACCGCTCTCGCTACTACGCTATTCCCGACAAAGAAAAATAATATGATCTGGCTAATAAAATACTCAACATTGCGGAGGAAAACAGATGCTAAGTCTTCCTCTTTTTTAAAAAGAACATGGATGTTAACGGTTTCTCATTCTATACCCTCCCATCCTGTGCAATTCTGGAATCCGAAAAGTCAGAATTGACCCAAAAACAATGTCAAGGTGTTTTCATTCTAGTCGTGATACCGCTATGCTTTACTGTGGACAACAAAATAATTATTTAATGCATAATCTATGCTAATAGTATGAGATAAATAAATTAACAGTTGGTAACCAAAACGAATAACGATATAAAAAAAAATTTAAAAACAAAATTTGGGAAAGTATTTACTTCGATTACTCTGGCTCTTGTCAGATGTGCCTAAATCGTCGAAAAACATAAAAATAGAGATTTTAATTTTTTGGCCAATCGCAATACTTTTTTGCGGAAAAGTAACATGTGACGAAATCGTAGTTACTTGTATGCAAATCATAATATATATGATATAATTTATGGGACCAGATAAAAAACACTGTTTTTTGCAATATTTTTCATTGATAATGGAATTTTAAAGCACACCTTTCTTGAAAATGATGATTTATTTGTTTATTGATGGTTTAAAAGTTTGATACATAAATAGTAAGCATTTCGGCAAGCTGTGAAAATTTTGTAGGACCCCGAGTCATTAAAGGTAACTGTATTGCTGATGAGCTTGAAGAAGACAATAAGTATGCCAAGGTAGGATTTCTGCCCCTTTCCACGATTTTTGGAAGAGCTGAGGGAACGAGGAAGAAACTTTTGAGCAACTCTTCTGTTCATATCCAGCTCTCTGTAGACGTAGGCTCAAGCCTCTGAGCAGTTACTTTCTGAGTAGTATCTCAGATCTGTCCGTAATTAGACCCAGATTTTATCTCTCCATCCGGATGGTCCCCTTTCTGATTTGCCTACGTTGGAACAGGAAGGAAGTGCTTTCTTAGATCCTACGGAATCACAATGGACCTTAAAACGGCTGTGTGTCAGACAGAATGTTTGTCTTAACCTAACCTAACCTTTATTTGTTAGGATAACGTAAATCTACATAGAACCAATTTTGATGAATCTAGTTTATATTGTTTATTTACATATATGTAGTAGGTTCCACAAAAGGATTTTCGTTGAAGTTTATATGGGACGTGGTCTTTTGGTAAATGATTCCATATTGCATGCCCAATACCTCGTGAAGTTTTCATACGGTATCAACAACCAACAAGAAAAAACGGTACGGTAACAGGGTCCCTAATTGTGTCAAGTTTCATCGTCGGATGGCTTTTATAGTGTAGCCGTAAGCCATGAAATTCTTTAAAACACTTTGTTTACAAATTATAAATATTTCGCTTCTTAAATAAACAATTTTTTAATCTTTTGACTAATTTTTAAGCAAGAGTGGCTCACAATAATATATTATAGTAGAGACTCCTCTTAAATATCTATATTCAAGAATTTCTGGAGAGCCAAGGGTGACGGAAGTTGTAAATTGAGGGACTTTAAGATCACCCAACAGAGAACTTCAATATTAGCTATTCGTTTAATTAAAGAGGTCTTTTATGGAGAAATCCAAAACTTTATTGAGTACTATACAATTACAGTACATGGTTTAGAATACGATTCAAAAACTTCGGAACCATGAAAACATATTATATTACGAGAATCGATAGAAAATTAGGGGAGTTATAAATAGATTCATGTGTAAAGCCAACAAAAAAATTGGACGGTTCCCCAGAAAACAAGTAAATTGTTTTGAGTTCTACTCGACCATATTATTTGTCAGGTGTATTTTCACTGTCGCACAGTGTAACCGGTTAATCACTTCTGACGTCATTTATAAGCAACCCAATTTTTCAAAGGTAAGAAAAATGTTGCTTTTGTGGCCTCCACCAAAATTTACTGGATCTTATTATTTTTCTCAAAAGGAGATCCATTTTTAGTCAATGTGCCTTATAGCTAGAAATTGGCCATTTTTATTCGATGAGCCATCTCATCCACCACAAATATAATCTAATTTAATTGGCCTTTTAAGATGACTATTATTCCAATATTTCTTTTATAGGAATACGTGTTTACTCTAATCTTTTGCTAACATTTAGTTCTTTCACAAAAATTTGGAGTTTAGGCTCAAAGTTTCAATTAATCTTTAAACCTTTATGTAAAACAGTTTTTACTGAAGCCAAATCGGTCGACTCATGAGAAAGACATTTTTAATCACTTCGAGTGCTTTAGCTGGTAAAATAAAACTGAAAAAAGCTAATTTGGCAACACTGAGGACATAAGGCGGAAAATAAATGCTACTGATGATTGATCGGCAGTCACTATGAACAATAAACCTAATTAAACAAAAGTGCAGAAAGGACGGTGCCCGACTGTGGGATACCCTGTGCCCATTTTTTCCATAAAATCAAAGGGTATAGCCGGTTAAGGTAAAAGCGTCTCGAACGATTTTTAAAAACTAATGATACGGATCGATTTGTAGGTGGGAAAAAAATTTATTTGATGCAGACAGTCGGGACGGTGCCCGACAGTGGAATACACTGAACCCCTTTTTCTCCCATAAACACTAAATATAGTAAAATGGGAACTTTTATGTCACTTTTCATAAGATCGATATGCCTGTAAACATTTCCCTATTGGGAAGTTCCAATTGACAAGTTTTTCTATTGGTAATTTGGTTATTATAGGGGCGAAAATTACTTTTATGCTCATAACTACAGTATTCTTATGCCAATGTCGTTGAATTTTAAAACATAGATCAAAATCACTTTTATAAATATATGTCAATTTTCAATATGCAATTTTCAAATCTATATATTACGGGGTACTGAAGTAATTAAGGTAAATCGATTGCGGCGGAAGGGCGGGTTCCATTGAAAAAAGGTGGATGCAGTTTTAATGATTAGGCTTACACGATTCTCCCCTCTACTTCTACTCTAGCTCATATGTATCCATTTCTACATGTAGTGGAATTTAGGAGCGGCTTATAGGTGAAGGGGGGTGAAATCAGCATATTTTTGACTATAACTTCTGATGTATTTATCTTTAACACGACGCAAACCTCCTTGGAGTTGATAGACTTAACATAGCGGTGAACCGCTAACATGAATTTTGGCCAGCATCGACGTTGCTTTGAGAAACTCCTCTACTATTCTTAATCGTAAAAACAGTTTTTTTTTATTACAAAATAAAAAGTATAAGACAATCTTCTGATAACCTGATAGTTAAAAGTAGAGAAGCTCACATCAATGGTAAACAGGTAAAGATGAACCCTATGTTTGAAAAAGTAGCAAAACTAAAAAATGGAAGCACACACTGGAGTCAAATGCACCTTGTCTCATATATTGTCTGCATATTCCGTTGCTTCGAAATTCCAACAAATGCGATTTCATTTCAGAAGACATCGATGAGAGTCTAACAAGCATTAATAAAAGACTTATAAACTAAAATGTACGGAACTTTTTGTTGAAATTAAATTAATTAAATCTCATCAGACTCTTAACGCCGCATTCAAATGTCTGTTAGTTACGGCTAAAAGTAACACGTCTTGAAAACAAGACCCTCTTGCTGATTTTGAGCCTCATTAAGCACACACTCGACAGTTGACAAATGCGAATGCTTTCGCCACTTGAAAGTATCTTCTGCTTGTTTTAGTCCCTGCTTGAAATTTTGAAAATTTCGAGCTCTTCCTCTGCATTGTGACATTCACTTTACAATTAAAATCAGTTAAAATAAAACTTTCAACTTTTGTAAGAGTTCTTTTGCTTGTTAGCGTGACACGCACGCAATATCTAAGATTTAGCCACGCTTTTTCGTCCACACACACGCACACACACACACACATGTTCACATACCCTGCTTGAAAGTATACTTGTTCGGAACCACTTTTCAACCAGAATGAGATTATGGTCCATTACTAGTATTTTTGTTTGACGTCAAGTGGCATGTTTAACACAGGGCTCTCATTGGAACTGGTTGCGAGTGGTATGGAACTAGTCAATGGGCCATGGTTGCTTACCAGTTGGGGGAGTATTTGCGATACTAGTACGGAAACACTTTTGAACCAGAAAAGAGAATCCAATACTAGTATTTTCGTTTGACGTCAAGTGGTATTTGGGCCATGGTTGGATACCAGTTCGGTGTGTATTGTTACTTCTGATGTCTGTGGAATGCTCCTATTATCTTTCATTATGTATAAATTGGTTCAGTTGTATGTGAAATTGTTCGTTTTGATACCGGTAGAAATTCAGTGTATCCCGACCGTGAATAAAACAAGTACAAAGTGTTCTATTAAAACTATATGTTTTCGAACTATTGTATTCATTTAATATGTACCAGTCTTCACTTAAGACACGCTCTCATAACAGCTGACTACGCAGAAGAGAAAAGAAAACATGAAATAACAAAGTTTGTGTGTACAATGTATTTTGTTGTTGTTTTTTACTTCAAATCAATTTGTACCTGACTACGCAGCGTATTCAGGTAAAACTTATATTCTGCAAGCCGCAAACCTTTTAAGTTTCGAATGGTATGGGTGTCACATGAAAACATTGCGTTATTGAGAAGTAATCGGTACCACACTGAGTTTTCGCTTAGCGGTTTTATATATAGATTTAATTTTACAAAAAAAAATATTATATTAATTAATTAGTTTAATCTTCTATCTAATCACAACTTCGCACTTTGCACTGACGCCTAATGACTCATATTTTGAGCAGCACCATTCTATTTGTTATCATCAAATTACACAAACAACAAAAGGCAATGAGCCGAAAAACACAAAGTGCTAAGACTCTTTCAGAAAAATTGAGCGAACACAAATTAACAGTGAAAGCGTCGTATAAAGCGCTCTCCGTAACCGTTTTTTTACTATCCCGCCACAATTCTTTTTTGAACCAGTCTGCTACTACTTGACTACAACTACAATTACAACTAGTTGATGCTGTTACTAGTATACAAATTTCCTGCAGGGTAAAAGCATACTCGACTACTGACGCACACAAATCACACTCTCACACAATCCAAACACAAACACACTTCTGCTTGTGCTCATGGCATAGCCACTTGTCGTCAAGGATTTGCTTTGGCACTCTGTGCTCTGCTATACTCTTTTCACTTCTTTGCACTACTTTCACCATTTCACTCATTTTTATTAAGATTTCAGCTTATCTACACTGTGCAGAAAGTATGTGTATGTAACAGGCAGAAGGAGGCGTGGCAGACCATACGTTCCATGGGCATAAATGATCAGGAGCAATAGGTGAGTCGATATAGACATTACCGTTGGTCCGTCTGTCTGTACGTGTTGTCGCACCGTTCTCGGACTATAGAAGCTAAAGCAACATTTTTTTAACAAAAGATGCGCATTTTCCCGGAAAAGTACGAGTTTTTCGCCCTTCGCCCATACCATAAAAGCTTTCCAAATGAAACATGGCACAGTTAGGCACACTTTAACTGTGCATGTGTGTTGGGGAAATCATTAAGATGGGATTTTCACAGAAATTAGATTTTATGGAAAAATGGCTACAGGGTATCCGACTTTCGGACACCGTCCCGTCTCTCTGCATGATATTTTTTTTACACTTTTGTTGTGTGTGTTAGAATTTCAACTCGCTCGATTGCCGTTCATCCTGCATAGTAATTAAAGTGCAAAGCAAATCCACTTAACTGCGAATGGTCAGTTGCCTAGACTACAGCAATGGGCAGGAGCGGCAGAAGATGAAATAGAAAGCAGGATTAGAGCTGGGACTGGGACTGGTGCTTGCGCTTCAGTTGCCACAGAAGATTTACTTTCTAATTTTTTGTGTTTTTCTCTGTTTTGCTATTTGGTTTTTTAAATGACTCTTAAGTTGTTGGAAACAATTTTCGACACACATACCCTGAAATAAAGTATCCGCCCGCTCACTTGGTTTCTTTCCAGTGCCTTACCCAAAATGTATATGAGCTGTGTCAACTTAACAACGAATTTTTGGGAATGTTTATGGCAACAGCAGTGGTAAGTACGATATGTGTGAGTCGCTAAAATCCAGTTGAAACGGGAGAGTTGAAACCAAAGTAAAATCTATTGACTGATCTCCATGCTGACATCGTTTCTTATTGTAATGGTAGTGTCAAGGTAGACGAAATCCTTAACAACATCAAAAGTATAGTTTTCAACATCAATCTGAAAATCCAACTGCTATGTCTCTCTAATTGAAGAAAACATATGATTTATCTTGCTCTCATTTACCACCAGACCCACCCTGGCGGATTCTTTTTCAATAGCCAAAAGGGCTCCGGTAACTGCTCGCTTAGTACAACCAATGTTATCAATATGTACGGTTCCGATGTACTTCGGCCTTTCGCAACACATTCTCCATCACAAAGTTGAAGAGGTTGCAGGAGAGGGAATCGCTTCGTCTGAAGCATCGCTTGGTATCAAAAGGCTTGGAATAGCTCTTTCCTACTTTGGCGGAGCTGCGTGTGTTACCCAACATCATTCTGCATAGCAACTTTGCAGGGAGCCCGAACTCAAACAGTGTCAATTCGGTATTAGTGGGTCTCTTCCAGGAGATTCTGCAGGTAATTCAACAAATTGTTCTTGTTAAAAACATCGTTGCCTACTTTTGGGAGTGGTTCAAAGAGTAATCTTAAAAATTTTTGTGACGTCTGACCCATCAGTGTATCAGAAATACGCCAAGGCGCGATCCCAAAAAGCAAGCTACACAGAATGTCAAATTTATTATGGCACCCGTAGCAGCTCTGCAAAACGTGTTCTTAGACCCGGAATTCAGTGGCGGAACATCTAACGGAGCGTAGCTCCTTTCAAGGAGATGAAAATGCTAAACGGCAGGCTTGGTGACAGGTGTCTTGTGTGTGTTTGTCTCTGTGGGGAAGTGTCCTGCTTATTGTGTGCACCTGACTGTATGTGAGTCGCTGTGTTCCACTGTGCACAGTTGTCTATGCAATGTTTGCGTTGGTTAGTCATTTGCTTGCAAGTGCAATGCATACACCCGCAAACTGATTTTTCTATTAAAAGTTTTGACTTTGCGTAAAGTTCTTATGTTAAAAAAAGAGCTTGTTTACAAAAACAGGTACGGGAAAGAAAAGGAGCGACATTTACATACTTTTTACAAAACTTTGCTATCGTTACACAAATTATTGAGACATCATCAACATTCAAGTTTGTTCTTTTACAACGTGGCCTACAGTTAAATTTAAACAACAGTTTTTGTTCCAATCTATACTTTAATATTATAAATTCGAAAGTAACTCTGTCTGTCTGTGAGCTATCGAATTCAAACTTGGCACAGCTTTGCGCAAAAAAAAGTCTTATTTTGGTGGACAAAAAAGCGTAAAACTACATAAAATGACACAAAATTTAAAACGCTACTATTATATTTCCAAAAACGGTGCACAGAGTCTGGCGGTGGTCAACACTCTTCATCTATACCTAAGCGTAAGGGTACAAAATGATGAATAAATAAAAATGCCAAATGTATGAAACAGTGAACTAACATATTTTTCTCTTGACTGGCCATAACAACACGTTACCGGGTTACGGGCTGATGTTAAGCTCTTCTCGGGTGCGGTAGTCGTTGCCAACGCGTAGAGTGTCAAAGATATTACGGAGTACTTTCCGCTCAAACACTTCAAGGACATTTTCATCAGACTGCGTCACCACCTATGCTTCAGCGCAAAACTGAAAGGATGAGTCTTATGGGGTGTTAGTTTCGTCTGGCGAGACCAAAGTAACATCTATTGCCAATACTGATTGTCCGCTTGATCTCCATGCCGATATCGTTCATCAGAACTAACATATTCACTGTTTAAATTTTAAATTTTTTAGTTTGGTTGCTGCAACTAAGTAGTATAGTGCGTGCCTATATATCAAATTTTGGCCAAAACAGAGCATATATTGTGTGTGTGTGTGTGGGTGGTGAGATTTCATTTGTATGTCCTTCATCCATCTTGGATGCACTCATTGCTTTGGTTATTCACATAAGCCAAACTTGCAAGTTAATGGAATTAAGTTCCCAATGCCAACTGGAATTGATTAATAAACTATGACAATACAGAATAGATCACAAAGCATTTTTCGTCTTCATCAATGGACATCCAATTATACATATGTGTCTGCAAAGCTGCAATAGTGCATTGCGTTGGTTCTGTTCAAAGCTGTAATTCCGTCCCTTATCAAGTGTCAGCCAGAACTGATTCATATTCCCTTCAAAGAACCGGCTTACATTATACTTTGCAGGCACACGCAGCTACGAACTCAAAAAAATTACCAGCTCGAGCAAACAAATTGGAGTAAGAGAAGGAGCAGAATTTCCATTTGCCAATGAGAACAATAGCAAGTGCAACACATCCGTTTTTATATGCTGTGCCTGGTTCGCATTTCCACAACTATGTTATCTAAGAACCGCTCCCCAGACGGTGTAGAACTCACACAGATACTCGCACTCGCACTCACACTCACACTCACACTCACTCACACAAAGTGTGAAAGAGAGTCAGCTTTTTATGACATGTGTGCTTGTGTTTCACATATTTGCCAGTTGTGCATTGTTTTTCCAAGGCAGAGAGCTGATACAAATACAAACAATGCCAATTTATAACTAAAAAGTTGCTTTAAAAATAGTGACTGCAACATATCTAAATGTGTCTATATGTATATGCGCGTGTGTGTGGCTTACATAATACATTACCGCGCCCGGAGAAAGCGGAAATGTCGCACATTTGCTGTTGTTGCCGCCATTGTTGCGCGTCGCCGCCATCTTTGCCGACGTTGCCGGTGGCACAGTTGCCAACATTGAACACTCATTCATTCATTTCTAGCATGGCCAGCAACTTTGTATGTGCCGGCTAGAGGGGAATGGTAGCAGAATGGCTGTTAATGTGGCTGCTGCTACTGCTGCGTTTGCAGCTGAAGCAACCCGCAGGCGCGCATGCAGGAAGCGAAGCGAAAATAGCAATCAAAACTTAACTGAATTGTAGCACATGACTATGGACACCAACAAGCCCACCCAACACACACATTTACGCTGCCAAACACACACACACACACCTACACAGACACACACCTACACACACCTACAAGGTTGGTTTGCCGTTGAGCGAATTAAAACATAAATGCATTTGACACAGCGACAGAACTTGGTTCTGCTCGAGCAACAGCAGCAGAAGCAACAACAAAACACACTAAGCACATAAAACAGTTAAAATAAAGAAAATTTTAAGAAAATAAAATCAACGGTTTCGCCGAAATATTAATACTCTTTGACTTTCTTTCTTAGATCATGGATATTCAACGATATTTAAGCATGTCCATTTGGGCTTGGTTCGAAGACTCTTTTCACTGAAGCATTTGTCACAAAACATGTAACGAATATCAAAAATGAATAGTCTTGGTGACAATCAACGAAATGCAATGAGATGGTGTCAAAAGTCGCAATGAGTCTTCCATTTTATATATATATATTCATATATATCTTCTTAACAACCCGTTATCGGGCTACGGCCTGATGTAAATACATTATTTTATTGGAATTCTGGTTTTACGTGGTGGGTCTCAAACGCACAACCCTTTTAAGGTCTACTGGGCTCGAAAGAACCCAGTGTCATTGTTAGTCGCCTCATACGACAAGCTTTGACCTGCTGAGGTGGTATTCTCTAACCCGCTCACCACACGGGGTGATCTTTATATATATACTTTCCCAAAGAACTTATTAGAGGAGTTTTGGAGCCTTACTTTAAAAGTAGGATGGGAATGATATGAAACCCGCTGCAATGGTAGAGGAATGTTATGTTCAAGGATAGGTTCTTAAATTTAAAAAAATTTATTGCACAGTAGTTTATGCTTTATTTGGCAAAATTGGATGACTGCATTGCTATATTGCAAATAATTATAGTATAAAAAAAAAAAAACAACCAAGCCAGAAAAGTTATCTTCGATGCACTCACGGCTCTCAATGTTAATTTACACTGTGCAACATTCGATTTGGGGCAGGA
This sequence comes from Chymomyza caudatula, assembly GCA_035041775.1. Classification (NCBI taxonomy): domain Eukaryota; kingdom Metazoa; phylum Arthropoda; class Insecta; order Diptera; family Drosophilidae; genus Chymomyza; species Chymomyza caudatula. The sequence continues at coordinate 1,898,555 of JAWNKW010000148.1, forward strand.
TGGTAGCAAAGGCCTACCCAAAACTAAACTAAAAGACTAATCATTCTTAGGGTTCGGCTTGGAGTTTAATAAAACTCCAAAAGGTTTAGAAATAAAGCCACGTTTTTGTTTCGTGTTCGTTTATATTTTCCAATTTAGGGAGATAGTTGGTCTTGTATATTTCGTACCAACCAGGTATTGATGATCGACACAGCGATAAAAAGGAACTATCTTTGTCTATAATTTTTAGAATCTGTATTGTAGAAAAGCAATTTCTTTCTTTGGGTACGTCGGGTCGGTTTTATGGCAATTTTTATATTTATATCCTATTTCCATTTTACCCTTATTCCTGTATATTTTGGAATTTTAGTTTGTTGGCAAGTTAAGACAAAGTTTCCACATTTTCAGAGTTAATGTCCATAGTTCATAGCTGTTTTTGAAATAGATGCGGCGAAGATATGCCCAAAATATAGAGAGTATTTATTTTTGGTCAACCGATTAGGCTGTAAAATTTCATATATAAGTAGCTTTTAAGCCAAAGGGTCTAAAGATTATAAGTGAAAACTGTGATTATAAACCGCGATGGTATTCAAAAAAACTGAATAGCTAAAGACTAGGACACAAAACGCATAAGTTTCACGGAGAAACTATCTATAAAAGATGTGTTGCAATATTCGTCATCTTCAATGGCTAATTAAATTGGATCAGATTTGTGTTGGATGAGAAGCTAAGTAAAGGTAGATCAAGATGTCCATGTTGCGGAAGATATTAAAGTCGGTAAACATTTCTTGAGATAAAGCCGATAAATCGTAACAAAGAGATGTGAATTTCTTATTATATGCTCTTAGTTGGTACTAAGTAACGCAATTTGTATTACATTTAGTTTGTTACAAACTTCTGGACAAATTCTTACTTCTACAAGCTAGAGTATATTTCAGCTGAAAAAGGACCTTCAGCAGCTGCTGGGAGCCTTCTAACTGGTGCCTGCCTCGCCCCGCGTCGGTCTTTTATGGCATGACACAAATTTGTGCCCCATTCACTTGCTACAATGTTACCCATACTTTCGTCTCGGGGCTACCATCATGTCAATGGTTAGTACTTTGGTCGGTTCGGTGGTTCAACGGTTCAGTGCTGGGTAGGGAGCATGGTTCATTCGTTCGTTTGTTAGCCGCTCATCCTTTGGCTCCTTTGCTTTGCTTTCAATTGAATCAAATTGAATTCAATTGAATTCGCATGTTGTTCATTGAATTTTGCAGATTATGGATAAAATAAATTTTAATTTCACTGCCAATGTCAATGTCAATGGCAAATGTTAGGACCAGACAAACAGTACAAGTGCAAGGCTTGCTTCACTGCAACCCCCGCAGCTCTTCAGTTAGTTAATTTTGTGCAAATCGGTGTTTCGAGTTGGGAAACATTATTATTTATATTTTGACAATTATTACATTGTTTATATACAAAATTGGTTTTATGCAGATATTAACTTAACTCAAGCTTTACAATTGAGAGAACTTGTGATTTTTGATGATTATTAATTTTAATATTGATAAATATAAGGAAATAATTGAAAAAACCTTAAGATGGGAATATATAAGTTAAAAAAAAAGATTTCAAACAAAAAATTTGGATAGCAAATGTTTTCATAACTTTTTTTTTTATTTCAACATAATTTGTTTCAATTTTAGGGGAAGGTGTCTTGAGATATTGGCCTCTATATATATATTATTTTTGATCTCTCTCAAATATATTTGATTCGACTGTCGTTCATTTTCATTCACTCTCGATTGATAGATTTGTCTCTCCCTGGTAAGCAGAGCAGTTCGCACGTGAAGTTTATGACTTAGATCGCCTCGTTCTCTCTTTGGCATTTCGAGGAACACTCAAATATGACATTGATCTGTTTGATGATAGACTGAGCTGATAACTAAAACAAACTTGAAAACGACACGGATCTTCTCGATGTAAACTAATCTGGCAACTAACACTTAAATAAACTGATTAAACAAACAAAAAAGTATAAAAACGGATGCAAAGTCGGATATTGCTATATCAACAAGGCAGTTGATGCAGATATTTGAGAAAAATACATGGTCAGCCAGGACTCGTTCTTCCTTGGTATTTAAAGTAAAATCAATTGTCAACCATTTGTATAACCTGTACACATAGTGTAAAAGGGTATTATAGGTTTTTGCAATGCCTCGGATACTTTAAGAGGCAGCGATACAAAATTACCAAAAGAGAAATATTTTCCAGAAGCAAATGAAGTTTTTCACCCCTTTGTTGACGTGAGAATTTCACTGCTTACACCCACACTACCTGGGAATGAAATTTAGTACAGTTGTCTTCATTGTTACTGTGCATGTGTGGTGAGAAAATTGTCAAGGTCAAACGTAAATGTCAATAGATAAACAGTCGGGACGGTGCCCGACGGTGGGATACCCTGTACCCTTTTTCCCAATAAACACTAAATCCAGTATACAGTGAAATGGGTACGGAAGCATCTACTTTTATGTCTCTTTTCACAAGTTCGATATGACTGAAATCATTTTTCGATTGGAAAGGTCCAATTGAGCTGTTTTCCTATTGGGAAGTTGATTATTATGGATTCTTGCGAGGATCCTCTTGACTGAGGTTAATTCCACCCTTTTTCCCCAGGTGGTTGTTTCATAGATAGGAATCGGTCTTATTACCATCAAGTAAGGCTATCGGATGATTTTCGGAGATGTTGCCCATAATTTTACAGCTTTTCTTCTGCACGTAAGCAATGCTCTGATGCATTTGTTGGATGAGGACAATGTCATCAGCATAGCCTTGGTTTTGTATCCCCTAATTTTCGAGTCTCTTTAGAAGTTCATCCTCTAGGAGACTCCATAACTGTGGCGAAAGGTCTCCTCCTTGTGGGCAGCCACGAGTAGTGGAGACAGTAACAGTTCTTTTTCCTGCTTCTGCTACGGCTAGTCTTGTTTTTAGTAGGAAGCGAATCCACTCCGATATCATTGTGTTCACGCCCCGTTTTGAAAGTGCCTGATTCACAGCCTCATGCGATTTGGTGTCAAGGGCGCCTTCGATGTCTAGGAAAGCGCACACAGCAACCTCCTTGTTTTCTATCGCTGGACTCAAGATGTTTCGTAGCTGATATAGGACAGTATTGGTTGATCGACCTGCTCTATACGCATGTTGAGTAAAGTGCAGCGGTTTACTTTTGAGTAATGTGTGTCTCGGGTTATTGTCTACCACTTTCTCTATCGTTTTCAACAAAAACAATGTTAAGGTGATAAGTCTAAATCCTTCTTCATCCTTTGTCCCTGCTTTGGGAATGAAGACACCTTTGCTTTGTTCCTTGCCATTCTGCAGAAGTGATGGAGAGATTCCATCTGGGTCTGATTTATATGGTTGGAATGACCCTAATGCCCAATCTTGTTTTTCTATTGTAACTATGGACTTCGCGATCTGCCAGTCCTCCCTATTTAATTCTCTACGGCTGGATGCCGGATGGTGCATCACTTCAGTGGGTCTGTTTTACGGGATAATAGCTTTAGCTTCTCTTCTGCGCTGTTTGTAAAAGTGTTGTCATGGCTTTGTGGAGTCTTGCAGAAGCGGTTGTTGCCGCATTTGACTCACAGAAGTTTCTGTTGTTCCGTCGTTTCGCATCTCGGAGGACCATCCGAGTATAGTTTTTCCAGGTGAGTGCTCCAATATGGAGCATATTTTTCTTTGGACACTTTATTTAAAGGGCAGCAGTCCTTGATCGCACCGATAATGCTGTCATCAACTTCGCGTACTGTCTGTTTCAGTTCTAGTGGATGTTTTGGTACCCTTATATCTAGGATATATACAATTTTTCCCAATATCGTTTTGTATAGGTCCCAGTTAGTTTTTCGGGCATTACGCATTGGTTTTCTAGTGTCCGTATTTATTGTGATGCTGAATTTAATTATTAATATTAAATCCACTCAAGCACGACAAAAACCTCTTTTAAGTTTCGAGTTAATAGATTTAACGGCGCGGCTGTAAAAAATTGTGCTGGGGGGAATCGGGGGCAGATATCAACCCAATTCGACAAACTCCATCTTACATGAGATTACGTGAATTTTTTGGTACAATTTTTTGTCGGTAGCTCTTATGGTGTCGCAGAACTGGCAACTCATATAGACGGATGGACAGACGGACAGAAGAACATAGTCCAATCGCTACGCGAGTCATTGATAGGACTTTTTGCCCATGAAACTTATGGCCCGCCACGACTCCTTCTACCAGTTACATGCATTGTACAATTCTATAATACCCTTTTTCAGTTTGTGTAGAGGGTATAAACACTTTGCTATATGACACTTCCCGCTCATTTATATATTATACGAAACACATACAACATTTCAGATGAAAATGCTTTTTTTGTGCCAAAGTTAGACCCCCACCCCAACAAACCGCAACAAAATGTCACTTTTTATAGATATTTCAATATTTAGCTAGAACCACCAAATTTGGTACGTAGACTCATGTTAAGCTTATAAACCAAGCAATGTTGACCTTTTGCCGAATCATCCCCCTTACCCCGCAGTACAGTTACATTAATAACGCCCATAACCTTCAAAAATTTGCACAGAAATTGGATTTTCATGAGAAAAATGGGTACAGGGTATCCCACTGACCGGTACCCGGCAGCCTGCTAGTAACTATATGTACTATTATTACTTATTATACCATTCAAAATAATTATATTTGAAAATAATATACAAGATGAGCTTCAAATTATACCGAACTTTTGGAACAGGTCATTTGCTGGTGACGTCACCAATGACACAGACATACTGCAACTTCAGACCAAATGTCATGAAATGTTGACTGAAAGTCGGTAAAGGATGTAGCTTTGAAACTCGCCAAGTTCTATATGTAGCATAGCGCGCAGTAGCTTTGTATTTTCCACTTTTAATAAGCAAGTCAATAAGCTTCAGGACAGCCTATTTTCTGAAATGATGCTCAAGCCGGTGTCCTTGCTATCGAAATCACTGACGGAGGAAACTTGCAGCCATTGTTTGCAGGTTTATAATTGAGTTCGCCGTCTTTGCAATTTGCTAGAGATTTGGCTTGTAATTAAAAATGCAGCTGCTGTCGATGCTGACCTGTCTATTAAGCTGCTTAGCTCCTATGCAGCGGGCTGGTAGCCAGGTACCAGCTCAAAACAGCGTGTTAAAGTCAATGGAGGAGCATAAGCTTGCTGGCAGGTGGAGTGGGACAGTGTGGCAATGGGGATTGTGGATCAAAGTGCGCGGATTTATGTATGGCAAACAATGGACCCCGTACTCGGAACTCTGCGATTGCCCCTGCTCTTTCCCGGAAAGTGTGTAGGTGAGCGAGCAAGTGAAACAATAGGGCAATGAGGCAAGCCAAATTAATAAGGATGGACAAGCAAATTCCGATTGCATTGAACCGATGCATGGCAACGTCTCTGCACGCGTACAATTACGCAAAGGCATAGTCCTGGACCACAACAAATGCATCCGGCAGGTGGCGGGGGGTCAGGTCAACTGCTGGCTATGTTTGTGCCTGTTTGGCATTTGAAATGTTCGTGGGGTGTCGTGTCTGACATCTGGTGAATGGCGCTTGATAGCCTGCGGTTGCCTTTCCTTTGGCTTTGCTCATTAGGAGCGGCCACTACACGCACATTAACGAGCAAAAGTCATGCTCCGACCCGCATCCATGCTCCATGCTCACCCACTCGCTCTAGTTAGCTAACGCTGGAAACCACAGCATCATCACACACCACGCTCGATACCTCATGGTGTACTCGCTGCGCTCTAATGCGGATTTCGCGGTACTCTTGCTATTTATGTGGTTTTAATTATATTAAATTTCACTTTTAATTAAGTTCGGTTAGCTACTGATTTTGCTTTTCGCTTGTGGTATCCTACTGCCTGCAATTTGATATACATACTTCTATATGCTTATATATTTTGCTGTTATTATTCAAATTATGTTTTTTATGGTCAATTGTGTGCACGAGCACATAATAAACACATATGCACCGATAACTGCGCGCACATTTTATAACCGCAGCAGCATTAAGTATTTTCAAGCACGGAGTTTGTTATGGCCAACTATGTGCTGACGTGGCCGGTACGGGCCGGATCTGGATGATTCGCTCGGTACGCCGGCAAACCAAAGCAGACGCTAAGAGAGCTAAAAGGCCAAGGCTACGGAAAACCAAATGAACGGAATTCAATACTACTATGGTGTGCACATAATTAGTCAAAATAAAGTGCACTTTATTGCAGAAATTAGTAACTTTCAGAGAATCACAAAACTAAATGAAATGTTTGCCCAAAGTTAATGCATAACCTTTAAAGCCAAATCGGTGAAATATTAACAGTATTAAGTGCGAAGCTTTTACCTTCCCGCAAAAAAGTATTGCGATTTCCCAAAAACTCAAATCTCTAGTTTTATGTATTTCGACGATTTAGGCACTCTGACAACTTTTCCGGCGATTTGGCGATGTTTTTGTGTGCGTGCGTTGGCATCGTAGTTGTTTCGTTGTTCGTGTAGTGTGTTATTCAAATAACTTTAGTAATTTCGGCTTTAGCAAGCTAAATGTTTTTCTATCTTGTTCGGCATATCTTCAAAAAGTTTCCTGTTGAAATTGAGCACTCTACTCGCTATAGTCCAGTCGCCAGAGGAATAATAAGAGTAAATAATTTTCAAATTTTTTTCATAGTTGTTTTGTTTAAATTTGTCCTAGCTAATTTCGGTTGTTTTGATAAACGGAGAAGCCTGAATTGGTTACCAACTGTTTATTTATCTATATAAAAAATATATAAAATTAAGCCTCAAAAGGTGATGTGCTCGCTAAACTCGAAAACGCGTGGACCGATTTCAACCAAATTTTCATACATTTTAGACAGTTTTAGGGAGAAGGTTTTTGTGAAGTTTGGACGAATTCCAGTAGATGACGTCAAAGATATCAACAAAAACTATTTTCCATATAAAACATGCCAAATGTGTTTCTACTTATATAGTAGGTAAGCATTAACTTTGTCTAGGTAAAGAATTCTTTTGAATTGAGGTAGAGGTAAGGGTAGAGGTAGAGATAGAGGATATAAAGATATTGTTACCAATATCCGCAGCTTGACATCGCCATGACATTAAGAGGATATTTAAAACCTGGTGCACTTTTTGTCTTTCGAATTAGCTGCGATATCTCCAATAATTTAGATGATAACATCTAGTAGACTCAATCAGAATAATACAAAAACGATTGTACTGTTGCTTAGCTATTCGACTTTTTCAATAGCTTTATGTATGTTTTAAGTTATTCTATGTGTATAGATATTACACCATTCAAAGCAGGCAGACCCTGATTATCCTGTTACATTGATACTGGGTAATACTAGCAGCTTGGCGGCATTTGAATCTTAAGGCATGCAGATTAGAATACATGTTCTTCTTCTTGACTACTTATAGTAACCCGTTATCTGGTTACGGCTAGTTCCATCGATATTAGTTACATATTCACGAGAACCGGTGGTCATGAACGGACTTGAAATCGAGGGAGATAGCGAAACGGCACTCTTTGATTCCTTAGCTCTTTGGTGTGTGGGCCTCGTTGCTGACTCCCTGAACTCCCGATTAAATAAACTTATTATTATAGCGCTCGTACAGCATTAGTATCGTAAGATACGGCCGCACCTCAAATAATGGCTGCCTAAGCAAGTTTTACAACAGAGACGGAGATTTTGATAATTACTAGTTTCATTTGGGGCAAGGTGTTAGCTAAGTGTCATGGTTGCCCTATACTTTTACACTCTCGTCAAAATGTTTAGAACTGCACGATTATATTGTTTTAAATCTTCAAGCATAATTTATCTTAAACATTACTTAAACGCATCAATAACTTTTTGTATTACATATTTTGTGGCTTAAAATTCTCAGAATTCTTAGCTATTAAGAACAATGTTGTGGTGATGGTGTGAAGTGAAAAGAGGGAGATTTTTGCAGTTTCAATAGCAAAAATAGGCAATTTTCATTACTTCATTTTTTTTACGAAATTCCTAGTATTTATTTAGTTGTCGATAGAAAAATTTGAATTTTTATGAATATTGTCTTTATCTAGTAACCGAATTCAGGAAAAATTTATTTTAATTATTTTCAAAAGAAATAAAGGCAGTAAAAGTATTTCAGAAATTCGTTTTTCATGTGGACAGGGTCCCCCTCACTCCCGACTGTCAGCTGGCAATTGTTTTTGTGTTAAACTGTGCAACAGCACAAATGGGGGCGAGATGATTCCACTTCAGGGTGATGGTGCTAGGGGAGTATAGTAAATCCTGTAAAGGATTTTGCATTCTCAGGCCAAACTTATTTTGTGTTCTTTTTTATATTTTTCTTAGGTAGTCAGGATAACGTTGGATAAGAAATCGACTAACCTAAAACATGTCCTCCAATCGTTTTAATGTAAAACTTATATTAACAAATCTTTTCAAATTTATCTGGTTTACTAAAAAATCCTGAATTATCCTTTTGGTACGGAACCGTTTTTTAGCTATATCTCTAGTTACACCTAACCGATATTGATGATTGGTCCAGCGGTATATTTTTAAGAAAAATATAAAAAAAGGACATAAAAAAAGTTTGACCTGAGTATGCAAAATCCTTTAAAAGATGTACTATACTCCCATAGCACTATCACGCTAAAGTGGAATCATCCCGACCCCAGGAAATAGTTCCAAAATTGTTGCACAGTGCTATCGGCGGCATAACATGCATAATTGTTACAAACAACGCGGATTGTCCGTCCGTTGTAACATAAAAAAATTGGATAAGGTCTATCGAACAATAAAATTCCAAAAAGAAAACATTCGATCGACTTGCAGACGGTGCTCTATCGATGCCTGACAAAAGCTGGCATGACGGCTTACAAACTTTTCTCGCATGCGACAAAATGGCTGCTGAACGGACTCGTCCGGCTGCATAATCAAGCAAGTGTAAGAGAGATACACAGATACAAGAAATATGAACATGGCTATATCTACTCGGCTATTGGTCCTGATCATATTTGTTCATGGAGCATACGGTCTGAATTTTCATAATGTTGGGTAGTTTTGGCTTTCCGCTCCTAGGAGGAGTGTGCGAAAAACTCAACTCATATAAACAGCCCAGGATGTCATTTCGCCAAGCAATTGACTTCGGTACTCCTCTCCGACAGGAGTAGATGGCAACAGCGGCCTCCTGGCCAAATATATAAATACATACAAAAAACGTAGAGGCATTCAAGCATAAAAAATTGCATATGAATGTATGCGTATTCATACCTTGTATGACCTCAATTCCTCTAATGCTTCATTTATTTTGAAACCAAACAGTTTACTTTTAACGCTTCTTGGCATTTTACAAATATTTTTCACTCGTTGTTCGTGCAAATTCACAAGTTGTTTTTTACAAACAAATGAAGAGCTCATTTCATCAGCTTATGCTTTAGTATTTTTCATTATTCACAATAGTCGCAAATAATACACACATGTAGGTTCTATCAGGAACATCATCAACATTATCTACATATTGTATTTATTACTAGCTGTCCAACAAGCTTCATTTTGGCTATCTCGTCGACGGGCTCAAGTATTTTTGTCAATGTTTCCTCTTCTGGGCAGTTTGCTAATCAAGTTTCTGAGTGAAATGTTTACCTAATCAAAGTTGTGAATTGTAATCATATTAAAGTGCCAGCCTACTTTATAAGTATAAATAATATGAATTTATTATGTCCCTTAAGAATATTGCTGATCCTGTCCACTTAGCGGACACAAACTGGAAAGAAACCTCTCTGCAGACCAAACGAACATATGGTTCAAATATTAAATCATTTGGTTCAGTGGTTCTCGAGTTTTATTAACGCTTACCCTGCACGAACGATTTTATATATTAAGATTAAACGAAACATACTCAGGACATCGTGTGTTTGGATGTTAACACTTGACCACTGGGCCACTCTATAGTGGAATAAATATAAGGTACGAAAACTCTGAGTAGTTCTTCTTCTTAACTGGCCATAACAGCCCGTTATCGGGTTACGGCCTGATGTAAATACATTCTTACATTGGAATTGTGGTTTTACTTGGTGGATCCCAAACCCTACGCACACAACCCTTTTAAGGCCTGGGGTGGCTCTACTGGTCTCGAAAGAACCCAGTGTCATTGTTAGTCGCCTCATACGTCAAGCTTTGACCTGCTGAGGTGGTATTCTCTAACCCGCTCACCACACGAGGGCAGTTGAGTAGTTACCTCTTTTTAGTAGCCGCACGCTCAGTTAGTTGGCTTTTGTGAGTGCAAATGGCATGGAATTTTATTTATTTATGTCTTATTTTTATACATATTTGCACATATATGCGCGTTTTTTTAGCATTACTTATTTTTAGTAAATAAACATCATTTCGGTTTGATTTAATTTAACTGCAGCGAAGCCATAATGTATACATGCGAGTACATAAATAAAGTACACCTCTTACACGCTCTCTTGAGAGGCTACCAAAGCGGCAACCGTAAGAAGAAGAGTTATCACACCTTATGCTTATTCCACTATGGGACACGCTAGACAACTTAAATATAGTTCGATTAAGAAGAAGAAGAGATAAAAGAGAAAATGAGGGTGGACTCTATATTTGTTACACAATTCTTTTTTAAAATTTCCTATTTAGCCACAAATGTTACTCATTTTGAGTTCTTTGTACTTTATGTAAGTACATTATGTTCTTATTTTTTGTTTGAGTACAAAATGTACTCAATTCAAGTATTTTCAGACAATTTCTACTCTAAAATGTTTTTCTGCATCAAAGAGCCTGAAAGTAATTGAGTGGAATCCTGGAACGTTAAAAAATGCAAAATTATTGTTGAAAAGCGAACATTTTCAGCACAGTGTACGTGTGAGTCTGCTTCTTAAAAAGACTTATACAAGCCAAATACTATAGACCATTTTGAAGAGCTGTATGGTTACGAAATAGGTAAAAATATTTGGACTTTCCTCAGCCCATCTGCAAGCCCTCCTTCTATCCTGCACACAATCGCTAAGTGTCCTTCTTGTATTCTCTGCTTGCCAATGTCAAAGTTTTGCTTGTGGCTGCCCATTGCTGGCATTTCAAAATTGACTTAGAATTACATTTACTTTCCATGGCGTGCTCAATGAACATGGAAGATGAAACAGGGAACTTGGTAGAAACTTGCTCGGAACTCGTGTATCCAGTGTGCCAGCGAGGCTTAGTGGTCTCTGGAGAGGAAAGGCCGTGTTTTCAATCTGGGACTCCAGAAGTCTGCTTCTGAATTTCAATTAAATTATTTTTTTTTTGCTCATATATGTAATTTAAATTTGCTTGTGAATATTTACAGTAAGCATGTACAATTAATTTGCATTGCAAACTACATACGTGTCTAATTTGTTATGCAAAACTCTATTAGTTTTCATACGATTATGTTATTATTAAAATTTGATGCAGACGGCCGTGACGGTGACCGACAGTGGGACACCCTGTACCAATTTTTCCCTTCAAAATCAAATTTCTGTGCAATTTTTTGTATCGATATGTTGAGGGGTGTGGGTTGATTCGGCAAAAGGTCAACACTGTTTGGTATTTAAGCCTATCTTGAGTCTACATACCAAATTTGAAAACATTGGCTTATATATTTTAAAGATGTATAGGGAGGGTTCAAAAATTGGCACATTTAAAGTTTCAATCCGCTAGTAAACAAAACTGTCCTATTTGTTAGAAATCCGGAAATACATAAGAAGAACATATATATATAGGCGCAAACGATTTGAGGAAGAATTATAAGAGAAGAAAAAATAAAAATATATTTTTTCGAAGTTGACTTTTTGATACAAAATTGTTCTAAAACCCATAAATCGTCAGCTGGGTGAATACTGCCGAGAAACTATTTTTGAGCGTACGTTATTTTTGTGAATATGTAAAAACAGGATACTACATTTTCATACCCTATAAACATATTTACAATTTACCAATAACAAAAATTACTTTTGGAAATATGGATATGATGCCTTGCATTATTCTCATCACTAAAATGTAGTCACTAATTTAATGAAAGCTTTACAATATAATATTATCATGTGAAACTATGTCTAGGAGGAAACAACAAAGTCTGAAATGTGTTCTTAAATTGTGGCTAGAAAATTCAAAAACTAAAAACTATGATTTGAGAGTATGCTCATGAAATATCTGGACCATTTACTAGGGTGGTCTCGAGCTAAGTAAAGCTGATATTACTTAGAGCGATAGCTTTATAGCTAAGACGCCAAGCGGCTCACAACTATAACACTACGCCAAGTTTTGCGTCCGATCCGGTTGAGCCGTATTTCGTTGTAAAGGTATTAAATTATTATTATTGGAAAGTATACAGCCCTAGGTATATAATCTAGGCGTGAATACCAGTCCAACAAGACTTAAATGAAATAAATCTGATATACTATTCATATATAGCTTATATGTTATAGCTTTTTAAAAATTTCGAAATCTGAAATGCCAAAAATGTTTGTTTTGTCGTGAACTTTTTATATCGTAGCGTTCCGAAATTTTGTACACATATAGTACATTGGTAACTGAAAAACGTTTGTTCTGCAATTTTCCCCACAATTCCCCCTTTTGGACGCTATGAGTAAAATGATTCAATTTTATAAATTTACTGTGTAGTTATAATTTCATATTTTTTGTTTTACCCTTCAAATCTTCATAGAACGGCGTTTCCAAAAAGATTCGGGTCAAATAATGTGGTTCATTAATTGACGAGCTATATTACATTAAACACAAAATGATTACGTATCGGTATCATTATGCCCAAAGTGTAAAAGGATATTGTAGATTTGCGCAATACATGCAAAAGGAGGCGTGGCAGCCCAAAGTAAAAATTTTTCGAATTATGTCGATATCTTCTACCACCTTCCCCTGTGTCAGATATTCCCTTTCCAAATCATTCCCTCTACCCCCGTAGTACAGTTACCGTTAGTACGCTTATACCCATCAAAGCATAGATACAAAATAGTCCCGACTGTTTAATAGTGTGCGAGCGCTCCAAAAACTGAGGTGCATTCATTTGAACATATTTTTGTTTAATCAACTTTATACTATTGCTTTAAATCACAATTCGATTGTTTACGATTGATTGATTGCGGATATATTTGACATAACACTTAGAACTTCATTCAAAAGTGAAATTTCTATTCCGTTAAATTTTTCATTAAAAAAAAAAGCTGCTTTTCGGCTGGGAGGAGGAGGGGTCTAAAATTGGCATATTATTACCTATATCTTCAAAGGATTTTATCCGATCTTAATGATTTTCATACGACAGAACGATTTATTGAAAAATAAGCACAATTTGGAACATGGGATTTCTCCATGACATGCGAATAACGAACTTTATTACCGTTTTTTGAAGCTCCCTCCATTCAAAACATATTGATCGCAGTGTATCGCTGACGCTTAAGGAATTTTCTGTTACATGCATTTTAAATTTTGAAAATATCTTTACTCCCTCCAAAGCTAAAATTTTTTCCAAAATATAAATCAGTTGGCTCTGTTCGTTGGCCATTTTGGAAGCACACTAGCGTTTTAAAAGCGTTTTTCAATCCAAGGCATCTAAATGATATTCTACCTAGCCTGACGAGCCTTGTAAAAACTGGAACTCCTCGGAGTGGCGCGCATAAAAGAAGGGCTAAGCATTGTAAATGGTCAATGGACTGGGTTCTGGTAGGACAGGTTGAAGCTCCCTGATCCCTGTCTTTACCTTAACCAAGTTGAAGCACTACCTCCACATGGGGCACCCTCGTTAGCTGCTTGAATCACTACCCGGTGTTAGGGCAATGGTCTAAAGTGCGCAGCGAATTCTCCCCATGTTTTGCGTAAAACCACCCTCCCAATGAGAGATGACATAAGCGCCTAACGGGGATACTAACTCATGCTGAAGAGTACACCAACTTCGGTGTCCAAAAAATTTATACAATTTAGTTACATTTGCAAAAACAACAACGGAAACCAATACATTTGATGGCATGCTGGCAAAGCCTAAGCCCACCACATTTTCCTTTCGCTAAATTAAAAATTTATTATTTCCCCAAAAAAGAGCAAGATGAGACGAGAGGAACGAAATGGATTGGAACGGAGAACTTGGCCAAAGAGTTGCTTTAGCCTGATTGACATTTCGACATATAGAGTGAAAGCTACAAAAAATCAACGTTATTTTGTTTTTCAAAGTGCAAAGTAGAAGGAAAGAGGCCGAAGAACACAAATAAATAATAATAGAAAATTTGCTTGGCAGGACGACAGGCAGTAGTAAGTCCAAAAGGGGCACAACTGTACATAAACACATAGCAAGCTCGCATACATGGACAACCAATAGAACCCTATGTGTGTGTGTTTTCTTGGATACGCCCTTGAGGATGAAGACCTTCGAAAGATACTGGTGGCCCTTACTAACAGCGTGCACGATTCATGCGGTAATCTTACGACAATGCCCACTTACTAACAAAACCCCTAACACTGCACACCACCCCGTCCCATGGGAGCACCGCTAAGTATTACTTCGCAGGGAAGGCTTGCCTATTTTAGCTTCATTTCGCTTCATCTTTGACCCTTCTGGATGCCTTTTTCCTTCTCCGTCATCACTGCAATCGTTTTTTTGCAGGATCTGTCGGCTACACGCCGTGTCCTCCTGCATTTTCGCAAATCCTTTTGTAGGTGGATAATCAACTGGCTTACATTAAACAGTTATTCTCACCTTGCAGCATGCAGCGCAGACACTATTTCATAAAACACGCTCACCATCTTGTGCCGTCGATTGATCGTCTGGCAATATCAACCAGAGGTTTAAAGGCCTCTACAGTTCCTTCATCAGGCTTCTTATTGCTAACGGTGCTTACCATCTCATCTTATGCTGCACCAAGCTTGTGCATTTGTACTCTGTAAAATTCGGTTGTTTAAGAGCAGTTGTTCTCAGAACATTCGATGTACCCTTTCTCGAAGTGCTCGACTCTGTGTTCTTTACAGCGACGGTAAATACTATCTCTGTATCTCTCGGAGGGGCCGAAGCAAGGGTCGTCGACGGAGTTCTGCCACTTTTAGTGTATACGGGACGGTGCTTAGTGTCAGATCGGTTTTAACCAGTATAGACTCAACTAAAATTATTGGCAGCAGTTAACAAGTGTTCCCTAATGCTTGCCATGGTTGTAGTGGAGCGGATGCAGCTTCAGAATTAGCCCCATAGTTCATCCGCTCAATTTCACTCGGCTTACTAATATGCTTGAATTCTGAAGCTTTTAAGCTCGTGTCTTCTTCGTCTTAACTGGCGATAACAACCCGTGTTATCGGGTTACGGCCTGATGTAAATACATGATGTATTTCTTTCATTAGAATTGGAGTTTTACATGGTGGGTCCCAAACCCTACGCACAACCCTTTTAAGGCCTGGGTAGCTCTACTGGTCTCGAAAGAACCCAGTGTCATTGTTATTCGCCTCATACGACTGCTTTGACCTGCTGAGGTGGTATTCTCTAACCCGCTCACCACACGAGCTCGTGACATCATAGCATATTAGTTGCCCAGTATGCCGTAATAGCTTACTGGGTACTCAGTATTACGAGAAGCGTAGTGTTGTTGTGAGTGTTTTCGGTTCTATATATAAGTAAATTGTAGTATATGTTCAAGCCCGTTGCCAAGAGCCAAGCTGCACACAAGTCCCTTAAGATGGTTGTGCCATCCGCGCCGACTCTCCACTAACGGCCAACATGCTGTTCTTGGCCCTGACTGGCTGTGCTTTTAAAGATTTATACCAAAAATGTTCCCTGCACAAAGCTGAGCACCAAACAAACAAAGCGAAATATAACAAATTAGGCAACCAACCAGCTTAAACCAACGAGAAGCAAAATGAAGCTATGGCTACATTCTGTGGCTTTTTGGCCAAGTTAAAGGCGCGACCGCAAGAGCTGCTTCCTTTATTTTATGTTTTGCTCGGGCTGCGCCAATAATTTTTATTAATTTTTGAAAGAATTTCTGGGAGGAACCAAGGTGTGGCAGTGAAGAGGCGCTGCTCCAAACGAACCGATGCGAAATATTAAATATAGATGTTTCTTCTTTGCTATTTTCTGGCTTTGGTTTCACTCTCGGCCTTGTCCATGGTCATTGCTCAACAAAAGTTTTTGTGAGTTGCTCAAAAATTTTCAAATTAATTTTGCGCAAATGAAAAGCGATTAGCACCAAGATGAATGATGTATGGTATAAATTTGGTCAATGGATCAGCGACAAAAATTCTTTGACATTTAAAGCAATAGCATTAGCACTTGGTCACTCTTGGACGTCATTTTGCGGTTGTAAATAGTTGAAATGAATTGGCAGCCTCCTATTAATGGTGATTTAGATGTATGATCTAAAGTATTAACTATTAATCGAATATGAGCTTGGGACGTCACGACGCGTCGGAACTTCATCCGCCCCCTGCTCGCTCCGCGCGACAACCTCCATGCCCCTCTACCTTTTTCTCTTTTTCATACTAATTCCAGCAGCGGACATTGGTACGAATATCTTTATATAATCTTCCTCCTCGTCCTGCTAATCTTCCTCCTATTCCTCCTCTTACTCTTCCTCTTCGTTCTACTAAAAGGCGTTGACGTCCTAGTATGCACAGTTAAAAAAAAAAATTATAGTAGGATTTGAGGTTATGTGTAATTTTTTGTAGTTTGACATTTTCCTCCTCAAAATGAAACTTTTTTTTGGTAAAAACCATCCTTATTTCAATAACTATAAAATCAGCCCGATTTAAACCGTTTATCGTAAAATCGCTACATACACAACTCTTGATTCATTATGCCCTCAACACATAGTGCACAATTTTAAAATGCATCTATGTTAAAAAAATTATCGAAATCGGATAAATAAATCAAAAGTTTTAGTCAAAAATATACTGATTTTACCTCCTTTCGCCTGAGAAATGCTACGAAATTCTACTACATGTAGATATGGATATATGTGAGCTCGAGTAACAAAAATTTGGTGTGAAACTTGGCACGGCTATGCCCTCTATTACTGTGCATGTGCTGTGTAAAAATTATTTTCATTGGATAGAAACTTTAAAAGATGAAGGTAATTAAGTGGCAATTTTGGGCCCCCCTAAATGTTAAGGTTAACATTTGTTTTAGAGCCACCAAATTTTGCACGAAAGCTTATAAACTAAACATAGTTGACATTTTGCAGAATCGAGCACCGTCCTGCATATCATTTTTCTTATATATATAGATGAGTTGGTAGTTTTCCATAACTTATGTTGAAAGCATTGCAAAATAAGACCTTATTGTTAGTATTGGATTATACTAGACGTGATGGTGTTTTTGGCAACCTAAATTTTTGCCCAAACTTTTAAACGGCCCATACATTTCAAATTAGTGTAATAAATTTTGTGCTTGTATAAACCAGGGATCGTAACTGTTTTAAGTTATATTTTAAAAATTGAATTTTAAAAATTATTTCTTAAGTTTTCTTTTTTGCTCGGAAAATAATAATTATTTTTGAATTTTATTTTTTGCTCTGAAAATAAAACTTATTTTTAAGTTTTATTTCTTGCTCAGAAAATAAAACTTATTTTTAAGTTTTATATTTTGCTCGGAAAAATATTATTTACGGTCCCTGGTATAAACCGATGCCGATGTAAGATATCGAAATTATTTTGATGTGATCGTTTGATTTCAAATACATGATCACACATCAGTAGATTCGCACGTACAGTGATGTATTCAATCATGATTCTTAGTGAATGGGCCGCTTTCGGATGTCTACGCAGAGTGTGAATACTGTTTAGCTCAACATTGATCCTGCAGATTGTTTAGCTCTTGAATCTTGTATATTGTAAGTGTTCTGACGGAAATCGAGTCTTTTTTGCCAAGAATTTGGAAAAGTGTTTAGCAATCCTATTCAGTTTGACATTTGTTTAACGTATGACTTATTCCAAGAAAAGGTGTAGTTCCAATTTAGAACGATCTACTACGCTGGAACTTGCTTTCTGACAGCCCACTTATTCAAATGTATTACCCAATAAAAACTGAGCTTAAGTTTAGTGTATCGATGTGAAACGAAGCAAACGTAAACATTAGCATTTCCCTGTTTAAAACATACGAGCACAAAAACATCGCCAATTGTACTTGTAATTTCAATTCAATTTGAAAGTCAACGAGTCAATTTGACACCTCACAACACTTTCTTATTTTTATAGTGGGTTGAAAGAAATCTTAGACTAGGGAACGGCATTATTATGGGTCGTTCAGCAGGCCGTTGCATTGACAGCGAACATACATTCGCATATATATATATATAGTTCGAGATGAAAAGATGAGAAAGTTGACTTTGTCAGGTAGGCGTTAGGAGATGGTTAGATAAGCAGATTACCGCTGTTGCTGTTGGAACGTTGGTTGCGGAATAACCTCTTTAAGGCACCTGCTTCTGTCAGTCGGTCTTTGGAAGTCTTGAAGAATAGATGGAGCTTTGGGAGGTCGGTAGAGAGTTGGATTTAAATGTTGAGAGAAATCATAAAATTAATGAAAAATTTTGCAGAAGATGGCTAAATGAAAGAATGACCGATGAATGGAACCTTAGTTTACTCTGCCCAGTCTTCAACAAGGGTGACCCTACGGTATGTGCTAACTATCATCGTATCAGTCTTCTTTCCCCATCGAGCGTATTGCGGAAAAGAATGAAACCATTTGCGAAAGATCTGATCGAACCTTGTCAGTATAGTTTCAGGCCTGGTGGGTCCACCATTGTGCAGATATTTATACTACGCCAAATCCTGAAAAAGCCCCTGAATACCAAATCGACACACACCATCTCTTTGATGTGTAAAACTACACTTTTGATGATGTTAAGTATTTTTTCTTTCTTGGCACTCGTGGAAAGGACTAGATAGATAACATGCTAGATAACTTTGGCATCAACTGAGTGCTCTACATCAGTCCGTCACCAGCGAACTGGTTGTTACGGCTGTCTTATGACAAAACCGTGTAGAACCCGTTAATAATTTAGTAGTTTTCTGGCATCACAACTAGATGGTCGAACTGATGAATCAATAAACAGCTCAATGTGCGCATCACAATGTTTCTCATTGAAATTGGATCACGTTACCACGAACTGAAATGCAATGTTCGGAGAAATCACATTGAAATAATGCGGATAATTCGACTGCGCTTTATTAATAAGCGCACTGCTTAATTACATACAAGAAAACAATTATTGGGATTCAACAATTGTGTGTGTGGGTATAAGACCCACTTGATTTTCTTAGAATGTGATTCGAAAATATACACATATGATTTTTACTAGGAAAAAAGCATAAAGTCAGTAGGTGCGTGATTTCTCAGTAGACTGTAAGGCTAAAAATAAGTAACTAATAAGAACATGCCTTCTGTAATCAGCAGTTTTTCAATGATTCCAATCAAAACGCACACGAGTGCAATTTCTTACATACACACATGCAAATCAAAAGCTAATTTTCCCAGAAGAGCACGGAAGGACCAAAGTAACGTTGTTATTGTGAGTATTGTAACTTTAAACGTAGTTAAAATTTAAGCCAAATTTGTACAATTTTTAGGCGAAAGTCAACAAAATTCAAGACATAATTAAAATATAGCAAGTCGTTAGATAAATTAGACGGATCTATCAAAAAAGCAACTGATGCCAGAAAGCATCGCAAAAAAACTTATGGTTCATTTTAGAGTCTGTTGTACGAATTAAAAGTAATCAATATAAAGATAAAAGGTATAGTTTGGAAAAGGTGTTGGAATATTTATTGAAATATATTTGTCAAAAATATTAGCTACTGAGAGTTATAGTTTACAAAACGAATGCCTTTAAATGAATTAGAAAAACTAGAAGTGTACTAAAATTTATGAAGGAAAGATGTTTAGTGTGTGTAATTATTTTTGTAAAAGGAAAAGAAATTAGTGTGAATTTAGTAATAATTGGGGCATGAAATATTGCGTTCTCAAATCACTACTTCGGAAATAGTGAATTTGTGTGTATGAAAGCGAAGCCAACCCCGAACGATACTGTTTTTTTGCAGCCAAGATCTACTGGAGAGCGGGTGAATTTTCTTAAGCATCTGTCAATATTTTGAGTGCCTGATGCATTTATTAATTTATTTTCTGTATATATTTATAAAAGATTTCGATAAATACCCGTAAAATTATAAATTTTTGAGTCATACCTATAAGCTTGTAACACTAAACACTGAGGAGAATAGAAATTTGTGTCGATAGATAATTTGAGTCTCCAAACCCACATCAAATAGTGAAGACTCAAGAGAAGACAAGATACCAAAAGGAAGAAAAGGAAGCGATTTACTAAAAGACAGAAGATGATATAATTCAATATAGTTAGTACATAGAACGCGAAAGGGATCATGCGAAGCAAAATTAAACCTAGATATTTGCAAGTGTAACATACGGACATGAAGAGTAGCAAGGAAAAGAAGAGAAGATGAGCGGAAGCTATTAGACCAAGAATCCGTTTTTGTAGCAAAAAAAAAAAAAAACAAAGGACGTGGCAGTGCAAAAAGAAGGAACTGCTTTTGAACTGACTCTATCATGTTCTGATAAAGGGATATTGTAAAATCAAAGCGCAGGAGAAATATTCAAGACGGGCGGACATCTATTAGATGACGGAAAATTTTTAAGCAAGCCCGTGTGATTTTTTCACTTTGTCACTTGAAAATCTCGCTTCGTCCTTCAAGAGCCTTGATAAATGCAAGAATGCTTATCACATTTAATCGAGCAACTCACCAAAACCATGAATAGATGAAATACGTTCAAGGATAGAGGCACCTAACATTTGGCATTGTTGCGAAATAGCTGATTAACATAACACAACATTGCATCGGAGCCGGACAATATTGAACAATAAGAGTGTAGGGATGCTCGCATACGTAGATGATATCGATATCATATCGATATGTCCTCCAGACATAAACACTGGAGGACAAGCACATAAAACAGTTAACTTTACAACTGATTCATAACTTTCTCTCTCGCAGCTCAACACAAATACTTCAGTGACGAAAGAGCTTGGTAACAACACAAATACTGCACAAGCAAGTGACAGCTACCTGAGCGCGCAAATGAGGATGCTTGCATGGTAATGGTAATAATTACAAGGTAAGATTAAACAGCAGAATAAAATATATACACATAAACAGTTCAAGAGTAGACGACTCTTACCTTGTAACTATTATACTGCACTCGCTGTTCTTGCTACGCTTTACCGTTCCTTTACTTCAGTGTCGCTTTTGACAAGCGTTGTCTACGCTGAGCATAAACTTTTCATGTGAATCATGCAGTGTGAAGTACTGAAGCACAGTACTTGGTCAGTACTGTACAGTAATGAAGAGTGACTGGCAGAACATTTGTGTTCTCTACTACTCTTTTGCCTAGTAACACCAATACCAATACTCGAAAAGGCTCCGTTAACTGCTCGTTTAGTAGGACCAATAATATCGATATCATCTACGTATGCGAGCAACTCTACACTCTCATTGTTCAATATTGTCTGGCTCCGATGTATTTCTTTCTTTTGCAACACATTCTTCATCAAAAGGTTGAAGAGCTGGCTGGAGAGGGCATCGCCTTGTCTGAAGCCTAACTCGGTATCAAAAGCTTAGTAGAAGCTCTTTCCTGCCTTGACTGTGCCTGTGTTGTTCAACGTCATTTTGCATAGTCGTAGCAACTTTGCAGGAAAACCAAACTCAGACAATGCATATTATGATACAAAAACAATACAATCGAAAATGATTATGTGACAACTACATAATAATAAAAACTCAAACGGACACACACATACAAGCGAAAGTATCGAAAAGTAAACTTCGATACTAGTATATTAATTTATTTATTACGTTACGCAATAAAATCAAATAAAAATGTCGTCAGCAACACACACACAAACACACATACACACACATACTGTCTACATCTAATACTACAATAAATTCAGTGCTTGACTTCGGTTCACATTGCCATGGCCATAAGCCCAATCAAAATCAAATGGATAGCATGGAAAAATTGAAAACTAAAATCGATTTCCGCTTGACAAATAACTTAAGTGGCAGTTTATATACGGCCACTCGCACATACGCACACGCCCACAGAGGGCGCAGAGCACAGCAGCTTACTCACACTCACTCATCGCACACACAAATACTCACTCAGAGTTACGCAAAATTTCATAACTATGGGCAAATTTTCAAGTGCTGGTCATTGAAGGTGGTAGTTGTAGTATGAATGAGTTGAATGAGTGTATTGGGGCGGACGGAAGGCGGCAGAGAGCGGGTTTGGTTGCCAAGAGTTTAGAGTGTATGGCAAAAGAATATTCCACACGATAAATTTTTGCGATCCATTAAAAAGATTTACTCAAATTGACAGAAGCATTGCCAACGAGCGTCAACTTCATCGTCATTTGTTCTAGTTCTAGTTCTAGTTCGCACTGACTAGTTCAGTCGATTTCTAACTTCCTCTCTCTCTCCCTCACTGTCGCTCTCTCTCGTTCTCACGCTGTTGCTTTTTTGAGTATTTGCAGTGTCCTCGTTCATGTCCTTGTTCATGGCTCTAGGGCGTTTGCATGAAAAATGTCGTTACTGTGGGTCCCTCGGCCCATCAAAGAGGCATGAAGAGAGCCCTGCCAAGGGATTTGGTCTGGCATGGACAGTCGTCGGCACCACTGTATGTATGTCTGTATTTAGCTGTGTATGAGTGCGGTTTTGGCTGCACGCACAAAAGTGTCTCAATTTGCATGCGCTAAGCTGTCCGTGGCACCAAAAAGGGACACAGGAGAGCAATCGGGTTGACAGTGGGAGAGTGACAGCTAGAGGCAGATAGACCGGGACAGCGGGTTGGGGCACAACTGTTACATTTAATGTATGTAATCATAAATTTACACTCATTATTAGATTATCGCGTAATGTGTACAACACAACCAACAACAAGACCAACAACAAATATGCTGCAATTCGCCAAACAAAATGAACAAAAGCAAAAAATGGCAAAACGAAAATTCAATTTTCTGAAATAGATTTTATAAATTTTTTGCTTCATATTTTTTCTTTAACGGCAATTGCCATTATATACAGTAAAGCCTAACTAGAGAGTTACATTGAAAATTTCTTGCAATAATTTCATTTGATTTATTGTTTATTCGATAATATGTTTAAAGTGCACGTTGGGTCTTAACTTAATCTATAGAACGCGAGGTTCCCTAACTAACTTGGTACTTTGAGCCGATTTCTAGTTTTGCTAGTTTACTATATTAATGTAAGACCAGACTTAACATGATATCACGTCATAACAGAGTCATTCTATACTGGGTTCCTGGACACCGAGGTATCCAGGGCAATGAAATGGCGGATGAGCTGGCAAACAAATCGTCGTCACAGCCAATCATTCCTGTCAGCGCAGCTGAGTTGGTCGGCCTATGCAGACAGCGTCTGTAAGAAATGCAGGAAATCCACCACTGGATGCCGCGTAACGAAATACTTCCTGAAAGAACCCAATCCAAAAGCCTCGAGATATCTTGATTGGATTTATCACGGGTCACAATACATTTGGCCAACACCTGGCCAATATGGGCCTCGTTAACGACCCAACCTGCGCAGCCCGTCTTGAGGAAGCCGACTCCACGGAGCACTTTCTGTGTCACTGTCCGGGCTTTGCAAGAAAACGGTTGCGCAGTGTGAAGTGATACCCTCCACATGAGCGAGGTGTTTACTCTCCCCTTAAATAGTCTTCACGGCTTCCTACGGGAGAAGATTGTGACAATAGGCAGCCTTTACAGCAAGCCTACTCTAATTTCACACCGTTTCTCTTATTTCAACTGTTTTTCTCTCTCTAACTGGTCATAACAACCCTTTATCGTATTACGGCCTGATGTAAATACATTCTTTCATTGGAATTGTGGTTTTACGTGGTAGGTACCAAACCCTAAGGCCTGAGGTAGCTCTAATGGTCTCGAAAGAAACTTGATTTATTGTAAGTCGCCTCATACGACAAGCTTTGACCTACTGAGGTTGTAACGTGCTTACCACACGGGGGAAATGGACTTTCGAAACGAAGTGTTCTTGTAAAAAGTAAGTACAGTAAGTAATATACTGACAAAGACAATGCTTGTTCAGCGTTAACAAAATAAATGCAAATAGTATGTTTTAAAACTTTCATAAAACAATATTTTTTAAAAAATAAATCACGCATTGTTTATAGAAGCAATTTCCTGTACAGTGTTGGTAAAAACAAAAAAAAAAAACGTTACTGACTAGTTCGACTGTACACTATTTCTTTTGTATATATTTTTTGCCATGCGCGCTCTTCATGCTTTTTGAATGTAGCAGACACACACACACACACACACACACACACACACACACACACATACACACATAAGCAGATTGACGACTTACCCTTTCACGTTTGCCACTTCAGTTGCGCCACATTTGTATAAAATGTAAATTGAGTTAATGGTAATAAAGTGTCTATTATGTAAGCAAAGCGAGCACACACACACACACACACACACACACACACACACACACACACACACACACACACACACACACACACTAACACACACCATAACACACATAAGGATAAAAAGCTTAGTTCGTCTGTGCGAATACGTAACCAATTTTATTAAGTGATTTTGAATTAGAGCAAACTCACTTGGCACAACAAATAGCTCTCGCTACCCAAGTCGACTTATCTCAGTCATTCTCGTACATAACTGTAAAGCTATAGATATGTAGCGAGAGACTCACAGATTCACTGCTATTTGTACTCTTACGCATAGAACATTGCATTTTTCGTCACTGTTTTTGGCACAGTTTTTGAAAAATCCCAAATGCCCCACTAAGTATGCAACAAAAGCTGCTCTATCACCGATAATGTCGATTAAATGAGACTTAGAAAATCACTGCTTTTTTGATGCTTGATGCACGAGATTTAAGCCGACTTTCAAGCAAACAAAGTGATTGCAATTTTAAAGTTAGGTTAGGATAGGTTTGAACGACTGTCAGAGTACTAACTGGCACACTTTGGCAAAAATTCGGTCCAATGTGTAACCATAGGATCTTATTCCTCCTTTGGGGTTAATTTTGGATAACTCTGACAGACTCCTTATGAAGTACCCTGCCAGAAGTGATCCGCCGTTTCTTCCTTCTCTTCGTACCCACAGCTTCTGCAGAGATCGTTTTAGGGAGCAAGAAGACTAGGTTTGTCGAGTAGTACGACAGTTTAGCACATTTTGCCTTTTTTGATTGGCTCCATGTCTAAAAACTTAATTTATTTTTATTTACTTCAATGATCAAAAACAATAAAAAAGTGCATTATGAATCCGCATTGTGGTTAACTTATAGACATATTAACATTATTTTAGATTAAAATTGCATAAGGTGGTAGATTCTCTGAAAGCCATTTCATATATAAGTACACCCAACACAGGTAGAATACGATTCTGTTGAGCAAGCCGCAGAGAGGAGAATGTCCAGCTAGATTCCAATGTCTCATAAACCTAAAGGCATAGACCTAGCCATGGCAGTATTTGGGGCCGCGAAACAGATCGAATGGCTAAAAACGTGGAATACTAACGCATAAATACACAAATTCAATACATTTTTAGAGTTCTTAGCTTTTTATTTTGTTTGGAAAAATAAATGATGGTGTTCCACTTTAACTTGGGATTATTTGTTTAAGCATCACCCTGTCAGGCCAAAAATAAAGGCAGATATATGAGTGAAGCTTAGTGCAGATTGGTCAAATCATGTCGATATGTCAGCTCGTTCCGCCGTGACAAAATTCCGCGGCTTACACCATCATTTTTACACTACAAATACACAAAGCAGTGGGCATAACCAAGGAACTCCTCTTTCTGCCTGTTACATAGATTGCACAAATCTGTAATACCCTTTTACACTTATGCACAGGGTATAAAAAGAACATTTTCGATGTAAAAAACATGTGATAATATATATAAACCTCAATTTGGGGACACTGTACATTGCACTTGTTTTCATTGATAATGGAATTTTTAGTGTTCAAGGCGACTAAGAGGTACAGGGTATCCCACTGTCGGGCACCCTCCCGACTATCTGTATTATTTTGTTTCGGCTTTTATACGGTTATGCTTGTCTTCTATATCGTTATCACAAAGTGTCAAGAATATATTAGATTTGTGCGATGTATGTAACGTGCATAGTTTGCATCTACGAGTTGTCCTTAGAACTCGCAGTCCATTAAAACTTGGGACACAGAATGAAGTTTATTAAATCGCTTTGATATCTGCTCTTTTTTGCAACAGGCAGTCATTCACAGTTTAAAGTCAAACCACAATGTCACCGCATAAAAAAAAACAACAACATCAATTGCCATATTTATTCACGCAGACTCACGCAGAATATACTGGACAGCAGAGTGAAACATAAAGTTAAAAAATAAAAAATGCTCCTATTTGCGTGGATTTTCATCGGTAAATTGGAAATTTTTTGCGCAAAACACCAGTAAAATAACTATTTGTGCAAAACAAACGCTCTTGCTACATATGAATAACGGAACATTAAATTTGAGTTTGCAGAAAACGTCAAAACCGATGCAAAAAAGGCTAAAGGATTTTGGAAAAGTGCATAAGATATCATTTTAACCCTTTCAGGACAGCTGTTGACTATACGCAACATTGCCTTCCTATGCTGAAAAAACTGATACGATTCTTATGTATTTACTCTGTTTTCACTTTTGGAAGATTTCGAGTGTGGGCGATGTTTTTTTTTTGGAGACCTAGGACTTTGAAATTCGTGTCAGTTAATTTTTATGGGCATTGTACAAAAATTTACAGCCTCAAATATTCTTTAGCTCCACACACTTTAATTCGGTCCTGAAAGAGTTATTTGAACCATGATCCATTTTTTATAGGTGGAAATGCGATTTTGGTCCAAAATGCTTCGTGATACCCCAATGCCCAAGACAGAGCTGGAAGGGGCTAAGAGATGCATGAAGCCGGGATGGGAATAGACCAAATACTTGTTATTATATGTAGGCACCGCTATACCATTGAAAAAAAAAGTCTAACAAATTAATCGATCGACTATCGGATGAGTCCGATACCTGTCATCGATGTGCGAACTAAGTGGCACACTTGGCAGTTTGATACTCATAACATGATGATGTCCAACAAATTTATGTCGGAATCAAGCCTCAATATTACTAGACAGCGTGTGGGACAAAATTAGAAAGGCGGGATGCAACTTCACATCGATCCAAGGATACATGTAATGAAAAATTATGAAACTTGGGTTGGGTTGGTTTTCAAAAACAAGACGATGGCGGAAAATCTCTTATGGTGTGAGCTGTGTTTAGTGCTCGTCTAATTACCCAATATAAGTTTCCCGGGTCGAATTTTTTCACTGGCATGGTATAAGTTATTTAAAAGCGAGCTAGTCCCATTTCGAGACGTTTTCCCTGGCCAAAACTGGATAGTTCAGCAACACAACGCTCCAAACCATGATAGCCAGCTAAAAATATCGTTCTCTTAGTCCCTTCGCGGCCGAGTATGATTCCGAGCCCTAATCTAGTTAAGGTTGTCTGGGAGCTACTTTCTGTAAAAATTTTTGCAATTATAATCAGTATGAAACTTAAAAGTAGCATTAAGGAGCAGAAATCCATGCCATCGCTCCGGAATTCAACAAAATGAACTTGTCCGTCCTTAAAAGCAGGATGGGCTCATTGCACCTTTTAAGCATAGACGTAGGCGTGGGTACTTTAAGTGCCATTATGACTGTGTGCAGGACTTACTCAGGGATGTGCCAGAAATCTCTAGACATTTTTGATCTATATTTTATTTGAAGCCTTTCACTATAGATTTCCACCGAATTGGTTTTGCGCTGAAATTCGTTTGAAAAGATATATGGCACTTCGAGGTTGAAATTCGTTTGAAAGATATTTCTGTTTTTGTGGAAAATAAGTTGCAGGGAATCTCACTGTTGAGCGCAGCCTTGACGCTTCGTGTCGCCAAATTGCTTATCGTCTGCTAGGAGAGTTTATTGTTTATTTTTTTTAATAATATTTTAAGAATCAGCACATTTAATTGATGAGTAAATGGAAATGCGTTAAAACTTCACCAACGTGAAATAACGTTTTGCATATGCTTCTGCCGCAAAATCTTGAAAAGTGTTTTAATTTTAATTATGCACATATTAAATTAGTAAGCAATAATTAACGATCCATTGAACATTTTGTATTTTTGAATACTCCAGCGTTTTATTTGCGTGTATTGATGCATGTCAAAAGGGATTATCATTCAAAATGGCAGCCGGTTACACACACACACACACACATGTGCACACACATCATGCAGACGAGTATGTGCCCGATGGTATATACCGAAAACGCCAACTAATGTTCATGAGTGTGCGGAAGCGAGTGTCTATGTAAGCGAGGATAAAGGCAAGGAAATAAAGAAGCTAATGCAAGGATATCGTAAAATCAAGAAAGCGAGAAATAGGGATTAAGTGAAGCAGTTCTAGAGTTATGGCGAAGAGAGCGTTGCAAGGAATACCAAAATTGAGCAATAGAAAAGGCATTGAGACAATCGCCGGGCATAAATAACTGTTTATGTTGTATAATAATAAGATAAAAAAAGGAAAATTGGAAACTCTTGGACACTCTTTTATGTTTGGTTTACTGCAAGCCCAAAATTTCTGTCTTCTTTTACTCTTAGTCATTTTTTAACTTATGCGAGGAAACACTTTTTTTTGCATAGATAAACGTATGTTTCTAAGTTTTAAGATTTGTTGTTGCAAGTTTCAAATTTAATACATTTTTGGATTTAATTGAGTAAAAAGCTCATGGCAAGCCCATCGATCCACAAGAATGAATCTTAAATCAATGCTTGCAGTTTTGTACTCGGTTCGATTCTATTTTTAAACACTGAATTAAAGCAGGAATTCAATCAAATGAAAGAGTCAATCCTTTGGTACTTGACTTAAAAACACCGAATTTGGATGTTCTATTTTTTGTAGCCAACAGATAAGACAATAAATCATGCCTACCAGGAATAAAAATGATGCATTGAATTGAAACGGAAATTGCAAAGTATACATTGTGACTTTTTCAAATAAAGTTGCCAAGCTAAAAAGAAAGTTATTTTGCAGTCTTTAGTAACATGAAATTCAATGCTTTTTTTTATGTATAGTGTATACAAGCGCATAAATCTTTTAAAACGAAGAGACATAATCCCGCTTGCTTGTAAGCCACTGGCTTAGTTTTTCAATTCCCACGAACAGTGACAGCCACACACACACACACACAAACCCACACAAAACTATGTACTATGTATACAAAAACAGCGATAGACAGCGTGATGGCAAGTGAGAAAGAGAACAATAGAGCCAAAGCACAAGAGTCGCTTAGCTTTAAATAAAGTCAAAATGCCAAGCTACGCATTTTGGACAATCTAAAATCTTGACAAGGCCGTATGCCAATCCCAGGCCAAATGAACGCGACCAACCGAGAACTGGAAGCTGTAAAGCAGAGTGCTGAGAAATGAGAAGTGCAAAACTGACGACCAGACAGACATCAGGCCACATAACTTTTACAACCCGCTGAGCTCGGCTCTGGGAACATGGTCATTACTTGTGGAAGCCCTGAGCCTGGCTGCCATAGAGCTATCAATAAATAAGCGCCAGTACAGTGGTTAGTCTTGCCGGTCAGGGTGCAGCGTGGAATAACGGGATGGCAGCGGCCATTAAAAAGTGCTCAAAAGTAACTACCAAAATTCGCACAATTAACCGGCATTGAGCCAGGCACATAATATGCCGGCCCGGGCCATTAAATAGGCATTAACAGCAACGCGTAAATTTTACGTACCCCCACATATACACACACAAACAACAAGGACAGGAACACCGGCTCATCATTTGGCTGTCAACTGTCTACGCGACGGTCGTTGCCTGGCAAAGTTGAGCACATAATTTTGATGGCCAGATTTACAAGGCAGTTCGCAGTTCCCTAAACAGTGCCCAGTTCTGTCATTTCTCCGCTCTCCAATGTCACACGTTTCACCCAAGCAAGTCCGCAGCAGCTGAGGCCGAAAGCCTGTCAGGCTAAAATTATCATTAGGTTATCAGGTGGGCAGGCAACAGTCCGAGCGCTGATAAGCCGACTTTCTAGGCAAATTCATTGGGAGTGCCGAGTTTGGAGAGTGGGAAATGTGTTTATGCGTTGCAAATTATTACAATTGTGTAGCTCGCGATTTCCTGAAACTAGAAATAACTTTAACAAGTTGGTACTTTAAAGTTTGCTTAAAAGCGGTAGAGCTCAAAGTTCATTCGTTCCAATACACATCATTAGCTACAAGTATGAGCTAATATGAGCAGTCAGCTTTAAACAAGCTTCATCGGATGAAAGATTCGATTTAATCCGATTTAATGTTGTCAGCGTAGATAGCATAATAAGGATTCCAGACAGTTGCGCGTACAATTGATGTGAAAGCCTCTCGCTGACATAAGAATCCATTGGCCCTTATGACCAGCTTGTTCTAAGTTTAACACTCACAATACGCCAAAGATTTCTCCAAGATGTGTTTTCTTTTGGATTGAAAATGAATGGAAAGTGCAATTTGACGGAACTATCGGATTTGGTGTAGAATGAAAGGCAAGCCTATTTAGTTAAAAGCAAGTCACAACCGTTTAGAGGGCTAGAATCTGTTTTATTTTGCGTTTAAATACAGCCATATACAGAAATTGACTCGAACCAATCCGGCTGATTGACAATTAGCACTGAACTTCACAAGATTGATACAATTACAAGATGTTCGCATAAACTAGCCCAAAATTCAGTTGGGCTGAATTTCAAAAAGGATGTTCTACAAATTGCCAGAGCCCAAGAATTTATCCAACAAAACAAAAGAGGTGTAATTTAACTTGTTAATCCATTCGAGGCATAGATGCCGCTTGGGCATAAGTTATGTATGCCGCACGGAAGTATGCTACACTTATAGTATGTTTGCATTTTGTTTCTTTGTAGAAAGAACAAGAAAGTTCTCTAACAAAATTTCAATGCAGATATGCCAGCACACGTACGATACGAGATTTAAATCAATAACCTTGAACTTCATGTCAATTAAATGCTAGCAGCAATGGCATTGAAAAGGCAAGCAAACTTTGAGATGTTGCAGCATTGAAAAACATGCTGCAATCATCCTTGACCCAAATGGGGCAGACACACACACTCTCATACACACACACACACACACTCTCATACACACACACACACTCTCATACACACACACACACTCTCATACATACGCAAATACACATAACCTCACTCACAGCAAGCAACATGTAATGTGCTTCTATTTCCTTCCTTTCTTTTTTGTCTGTCATTTCGCCTCTGCTTTCATTACAAGTAATTGCAAAAATCTGTTTGCTATATCAATATGGCTTCCAATGTGTTGCTTTTGTTTAGAGCAACGGCAACAAATACCATAACGAATTTGACAGCAACAAATTTTGTATACACTTGCGGTGCTAATTATGGATCCTACAGATATGTATATATATATAATATATATTTCATATCCATTTCATATTGACTAAAGAATACCAAATTTTTAAGAACATAATGTATTAAAAGCTATAGAAATACGCACATATGATAAATATACTTCTGACATCATTTCCGAAAAAGCTAACTACATTGGTTTATTTAAGCACAGACTTTTCAATGACTTTCGATCGAACGTTCAAATTCCCCATCTTTTTTTATGAGATTTGACTGCCTAATACCACTGCCTGCCCGGATTCTGTAGATATGATATGCATATATCCTTGTATACGCGTCTAATCTGAATGAGAAAGAAAGGTCAAAGTGCCAAAACTGTGTACACATTAAGAGATTATGTTCGGCGCATTCGCTAGTTAATGACTTCACATACCACACTTTGTAATCGGCTCTGACTCCTACTCTCCAAATGACTGAAGCGTTCCATTACTTGCTGAAAAGTTATTAATTTCTAGCTCGTTTGCATTTTGTAAGGCAGTGCTGTGTCATTTTTATCTTCATAAATTAAGTAGGGTATTAAACAGTGCTTAAATAGTAAAAGCCGTAAAATGTTGACTACGGCTGTTGCTGCTGATAGTACAGTAGTAGTCAATAGTCAAAAAGCTTCGGAAGGTTTTACCTCTGGCTTGACTGCGACTGTTGGCAAAATTTCAGTAAAAGTTTTCACGGCGTTTGACAGTCGTGACACAGTGACAGTCCGCTTTTCTCTACTGTTGAAGTGCAATTTTAGACGTGGCAGCCAAATACTCGCTATTATTATTATTATTACTGCTTAATCTACTATAACTAGGCAGCCAGTATTCAGTTTTGTTTTTACTATAAATAAATTACTTAAGTAAACTATTGATGGCCAATATGGTCCTCGCTGCCGACACTTTCTGTGTCACTGTCCGGCCTTTGCAAAAACTCGGATGCGAATTTCGGGAAGTGATACACTCAATATGAGCGAGGTGTTTACTCTCCCCTTACATAATCGTCACGACTTCTTACGGAAGTCGGGGGAGCCTGCCTAGCAAGCCTACTCTGTTTTCACACCCTTTCTCTTATTTCAACTGTTTTTCTCTCTCCTAACTTCCTCTGTCGGGTATGGCACAGTGGGTAAGGCTGCCTGAGTGCTAGGGATGGTTTCAACTCTCTCTGATGAGCCATCGCACCCACCACTAATCTAATCTCATCTAAACTATTGCTATTGCTAGTGAAGCTAAATCCTCCCTTTCTGGATAGAGCCCTAGACTCTTTGTTATTCTACAAACGTTTGTTTAGTGGATAAGAATTTCTCAAATGGACCCCTTAAACTCTTAGTGTCGAAATACTCGAATACTTAAAGTTTAATGAGATATGTTGTTTTGAAACAAAAATTTTTCCTTACACTTTATTTCCCGAATTCCGATTATTTACCGAATTATTGATAAATTAATATTTAGTTAGTCTTTTTTTTTAATTTATAACTCGTAAACAAATAGAGATAAATAACTTGGCAATTTTGTGTTAACTGAAGGGAAAAACTTAAATCTTTAAATATACATTTTTTATATTTTAAACAAAAATCAAATAGGTAATCTGTTGCTTAAACTTATCGACAGGATGAGCAGGAGGGATGAATAGTTCCGTTGGGATAGTGTTTTTTTGAGTCTGCTGAGAGTGCCAAGAACAAAGTGCTATTTTAATGATCTATTGTAGTGATTTCAAGAATTTTTCGGATTGTGAAGTCGCTGTGCTCCTGGTTTCGTATTGCCGATAGAGTGGCAGCTTGTCAAAGCAGATCACAAATGCACATTTGTGGCTGGCAGCGAACTGATAGGCTTTCAACATGGCATGTGCCTCGGCGGTGTAGATTCAGTTATATGAGGCGAGCGATCCTCCAGCCATAGTAGTATAACCGTAATAATGTGCAAATTTTAGACCCCTCTTCCCACAAACTTATATTTCACATAATATTTCAATGTTAAGATAAATATTTATGTTAGAGCAACTAAATTTGGTACGTAGACTCATGGTAGGCTTATAAACCAAACAATGTTGACCTTTTTCCGAATCATTATAAGCGGGCAGTTACCGAAGCCTTTGCGGCTATTGAAAGAGAATCTGCCAGAGTGGGTCTGGTGGTAAATGAGAACAAGATAAAGTATTTGGTTTCTTCTAGTAGAGAGACACAGCGGTTGGACTCTCAGATAGATGTTGAAAACTATACTTTTGATGTTGTCAAAGTTTTCGTCTACCTCGGCACCACCGTCACAATAAAAAACGATGTCAGCAATAGATATTACTTTGCTCTCAGTAGACAAATGAGTAGTAGAGACCACTCTCACCAGACGAAACTAAAACCCTATAAGACGA
Organism: Chymomyza caudatula; assembly: GCA_035041775.1. NCBI lineage: Eukaryota > Metazoa > Arthropoda > Insecta > Diptera > Drosophilidae > Chymomyza > Chymomyza caudatula. Next base: position 1,932,476 of record JAWNKW010000148.1, read on the forward strand.
TCATCCTCTCAGTTTTGGGACGTGGGTGATGCACAGTCTGATGAAACAGGCACAGGCTCTTTACGCCCGAAGCGTTGCTTTATATCAGGCCATATCCCGGTAACGGTTTGTTATGGCCAGTTAAGAAGAAGAAGCATTACCAAAAAAGTGCTTAGCTTATAATTTAGACAGAATCAAATTTACATAGTGATAAAAATGCAATATTGTACGAAATTAATTGGGTATCTTGTAAAATGTACGATTTGGACAGGTTGTCCAGTGTCCAGCTCAGACAGTTTTCACTGTACGTTCCACAGACAATCATGGACAAGAAGCGCTTAACCTACTGAAGAGATTGAACTGCGTAGTAAATTTATTTATATTGAGCTCTAATCACGAAAATAAAGGAAAATCTTCGACACAATTGTCTTATTGATGTAAAATGTGATACAGTTACTTAGAATGCAAATTGCAAAATGGCTATGCAAAAGGAAAATACAGCTCAAAGTAAAAAAATCAGTTTCCTAAAAGATTTGCTGCTTGTATTTGATTGACTGACTTTTACATTTTTAAAAATAATCCTAAAATGGCGAAATCTTCTTGCTGAGAAAGGCTAAATCTATACAGAAAATGTAGTCCATAGTTTTGTGCTTATCTTAGACTGACAGCTGCTGCACACACATACATATATTTACCAATTGCAATGACATGAAGTATGCAATGTGCCTTGAGTGCAAATCCTTCGACGGAGGAATGTACTCTCTTAAAGTACAAAGAGAACTACAAGCATTTGGTAAGCAACGTCGGAAGTTGCTCTGTTACTTGGCTCATAAATAGTAACACACACTTTCTTATATACACACATACACACAAGTGTGTAAACAAACTTAACTGTAGTACCCTAGTGTTTGGCACATAATTACACAAATACATTGAAAGAATGTCATGCCAAGCGGTATGACGGAGAAGCGGAAGAGTATGCCATTCAGACTGTCAGCCAGCTAAAAGGGCAACAAGCAGCTTGCTAAGCATTCAAACGCTGACACCAAAATGAAGCAGCAAACGAAGGCCGAACCGGGACCGAGACCGATTCAAAGCCAAAGCCAGAGAAACAGGTTTCCCATGAGCCACGTGCGTCAACATTGATAAATATCGGACACGGGCCGCCACAAGCCACTGAAGGTGTGCTGCAGGATGGCAGTGGTACGTTGGCGATGTTTTCGCCTTTTATGTTTATGCAACTGGCTGAGTGGAAATGGCAATAGTAAATGCCATTTACTCCGTAGAGCAATTTGTGAGAGGAGACGAGGAAATGGCGGAAAGTTGATTGTACTCATTCATGAGCAGCCAATTGCGGCTCCCTTATGGCTCAAGGTGACTCGAAAGTAAAGCTTTTAATGGTTTTTTATTTTATGCGCAGGTCAATAGCAAATTGAGTTTATGGAGGAGCACAGCAATACTAGCAGCAGGAGGCTTAAACTACTTTACTATCGAGAAATACTTAACAGTTGGCATAAGTGAATTGCAAGCCAATTATTTTAGCCATTGTTTATTTCCAATTTAGTTGAGTGAGTCTCATTCTGCAATGAAGAGTACAAAAATTAGCGTATACAAACTGATTTGTTGCTTTGAGTATAAATTTATTTACGGCTAATTGGAAAGCGAGTCGAATCTTTAAATCAACATTTTCTTGCACAATTCATTTTCAAATGGTTACAGTTAATTCTTCCCGTTTTGCTTCATTTCGCTCAAACATGGTCAACGTAGTCTGATGAAAATGCCCTTGAAGTCTTTAAGCGGAAATCTCTCCGTAAGATCTTTGGCGCTTTACGCGAGCGACAAACTCTTTGAGCTCTACGACAACATTGACATAGTTCAAATAATTAACATTCAGCGGCTCCACTGGCTAGGTCCCGTTGTCCGTATGGATGAAGAAGCTTCTGCGAGAAAAGTCTTCAATACGGCTATTAAAGTGAGGCCATGTCTCCGTTGTATAGACCCCGTAGAGAGCACACTTAGCTTGCGAAACTAAATTTTACCAAGAGATGCGCGTAGTCCCATGTAAGAAGGAGCTTGTTGAATTGGATTGATATCTGCCCCGTTCTCCCCCAGAAGAATTTTTTACAGCCGTGCCGTTGAGTCTATAAACTCGAAACTTGACAGCGGTTTGCGTCGTGCTTATGTTGTAAAAACGATCGAAATCGGATATATACATCAAAAGTTATAATCAAAAATATGCTGCTTTCACCCCCTTCCGCTATAAACTGCTCCAAAATTTCACTATATGGAGATATGGATACATGTGAGCTAGAATTACAAACATTGGTGTGAATACTTGTGTGAGCCAAATCATCAAAACTGTATTCACTTTTTTTTCGATAGAAGCCCCCCTTTGCCCGCAATCGACTTACCATAATGACTGCCGCACCCCGCAACATATTGATTTGGAAATTTTACTATTTCTGAATTTATTGAACAATGAAGTTGCATTAAATTTTGTTTGCGGCATAAAAGATGCTGCAAAAAGCCTTAGGGGATCAATCTCTGTCTTGAAAGAATGTTTACAAGTGGTAAAAAGTGCTAAAATATGGAAAAGTAGTTGGTGTCAAATCGGGCAAAAACATCGACTGCTGTATATCACTTATAAAAACCGAATCGCTAAAGGTTTTGATGGCCATTCCGAAGGAGGACTTTGCCAAGTGTTATGATGAGTGGAAATGCGTTGGCATAAGTGTATCGCAGCCAAGGGGATTACTTAGAAGGGGGTGAAATAGATTTGGAAAATTAAATGAAAGTTTTTAAAATATATCAAAGTTAACCTTTCAATTTGATTACAGTATTATAAGTAACTGCATAAGTAAGACTAATTGTTTAGGCGCCTCTTACACTTAGCAAGATTTTCAAGCGAAACCGTGTGATTTGTACCTCGCACCGTTTGTAGGCACGGTAATATTGCCCGTAAGTTGTCTCCCCTGCATTGCGACAGAGATTTTGTAAGAGGTTTTCACTCTTTCACTTGAGAAAAAAAACCTTAAAAACAATAATGTATGTCATCAGACATTGGTCGTGGTTACAACAAACGAAAATATGATGTGCCATCTTATTCAATTTCGTATTACATAGACATTAATACCAAATGTTTTGCATATAAACTGAAAATCTACAAAAACACACACACTTTTTATGAGAACCTTCTTATGTTAATCAACTTACCTTTCGATATCGATTAGTATTATATCTGCAAGTACTCTTTTGGGATCGTCACGTTTCTCTTTATCGTTTTCATATGTAAATTTGCAAAAAGGTATTTTATGTACAATTCCTTTGGTTTAATACTGATGATGCTGTACAACTGTAAAGAAAAGAATATATAATAATAACAACAAAAATAGGTAGATACATTAAGCTATATATATATATATATAGAAAGTACCACTGAAGCAAGTTGTGGCAAATAAATCAATTGAGAATACATTTTTTAATTAAATATTTAGGCAAAGCAAACATCGAAGTTATTGTTTTTTATCCTTATATCTTTCCAAATATTTCTGACCCGCGGAGTCATAGTATACATTGCCTATCAAAACTATTAGACACTTGCATTTTTTGGAAATAACAGTTTATAGTTTACCCCGTGTGGTGAGCGGGTTAGAGAATACCATCTCAGCAGGTCAAAGCTTGTCGTATGAGGCGACTAACAGTGACACTGGTTTCTTTCGAAACCAATAGAGCCACCTGAAAAGGGTTGTGCGTAGGGTTTGGGACCAACAATTCCAATGAATTATTATCGTAAACCGATAACGGGTAGTTATGGCCAAACGGGTTGTTCCGTGGAATATAATAGAGTGCTCAAATCGTCGAAAAACATAAAATAACAGATTTTAGTTTTTAGACTTTTTTGCGGAAAAGTAACTTGTTCTGGACGCCAAAAAAAAATAAAGCTTTACTTATTTTACGTGGGCAGGTTCACTGACAAAACCAAAAAAAATCGGTTGATCTCAAAGCTATTGAAGTTATGAATGTTTTTGTGGAGACACCTCCATCTGATGACTACCTAGTAATTATTAAAATAAGCTTCAATCGTTGGAATCGAACGAAAATCTAATCAAACTTTGCAAGAATGTTTGTTTTGACATTTTATGATGCTTTTCAAAAGCCATAATGAATCCCATGTCCGTATCTCAAGATATTCAATTTCGAATGTCACGAATATTGGTTTTTTGTCAATGCAGTGTTTACAGTTCAAATCATTTTGTGTGTTCAGAGGAGTTATAGTTATAATTCTATATTAATTTCGTCTGCAACAATATCTTCTGCAATTAACCGTTTTCGAGATAGAATAGATTGGCACTCCAGGCATTTATGCTATTTGATTACTACATATGTCGAGACGGTTTCCGAAAAAGGGAACCAAATTTTGATTTTAGAAAAGGAAGTTTTTATATGGTCTTCATGATTTTACAACGTGGAACTTATGGTCTCTTTCTTCTCCGTCTTGCATACGTTGCAGAAATCAGCAATACCTTTGAATCTTTATTTAGTACGTGCCCATTTAACTAAGCTCCTGTTAAATTGTATGTCACAGATATATGTAAATGTCTTGTGTTTTTACGAGTCTAGGGCAATATTTTCCAGTGTATTTCATTTGAGCACAACGCACAGTTATGGCCTGCCGAAAAGCACAGTTGTAAGATCAAGTTCCTCACAAAACAAAATAAAAGCGTAGGAAAACTCAAAGTGAAGTCGGCGGCACATGAAAAACATAAATTTGAGCTGATCGATTTTCACAAGTCACCGTGCTGTTCCGGGCGGGCTCCTAGGCGGGTCACGGCTGCTGGCTTTGACAGTGGCGGCGTTGCATGAAATGAAAGCGATTTTCGCGCGTGTAAATACGAGAGCAAAATCAACGCCATCCACAACTCCCCTTCTCAAGGTCGCCCATGGCGGTGGCATTTACACGCACTGTTAGCCAACCGGGCAACAAGTCGGCTACGCAATGTGGCCGCCTGTCTTAAGTCTAGTCTATGGCTTTCAGCGACGGTCATGAATGTCCACAAAGTTTTGCATACCCTGCACTCTAACGCTGCCTTCAATCCCTCTCTGTAACTGATGGCGAACGGGATTTGTTGTTTTAGCCTTTTTTCTCCTTTACAGCCAAGTTTTGCATTATTTGATACCCTTGCTGAAGGACTTATTCAATTTCGCCTGACAAATGTATAGCTGCTATATGAGATCTGATGTAGTACTTTATACTATTGCAGCAATGGGGAAGTGAACTAATGTTTGTAACGTAGACTTCTTGGACCTAGACTCGAAAAAAAGTTGTGCATAGGGCTCGGGACCCACTCTCCCTTAAGAAATGGGGCAAACACTTGGAAATACGGCATGCGGCTTAAACACCTTTTTCCCTTTTTTCTAAGGTGTACCCTAAACTGTTAATTAATGAGTCAAAGAACATACTGGCAACTAAACTTTAAAAAATTGCACCAAAACGAGTTGAGAAAGACATAAAAGAATTTTGAGTTACGTTTAAGTTTCGTAATTTCATCTACTTTGAAAGAAACTTGTGACACATTAAAGGATATATAAATATTAATAATAAAATAATGACAACTTTGACATCTTCATGTGTTTTGGAATACTTTGCGTAAGAAGTTAAACAGAACTTATTTGCGGTTGTGACGAAATTAAGTCAAATTGTTGTCATACTTTACAACGCACTGACAAAGTTTCGGGTTAAGCGAAAATCAAGAAACGGGAATTGATTAAGTATCGCATTTTGCCAAATAACCAGCTTAGTTTACCTATTTAACAAGTATGTTTAAGGGATTTATTTTTACAAGCGTATTTAAACATCGGCTTTCTAAGATTATTTTCTATTTTCTATTTATTTTTTTGTTAAGGCAACTTTTTGCTTTTGTGCACGTTAATTTTTCACTTCAAGGCATCGAAAATTTTATTTTTTATTATTATGGCAACCGGGGCCAAGGCAGCAACAGCGACGCCAGCAGAGGCAGAGCAGAGGGCACAGCAGCTGAGAAAAATAAAAGTTCATTTTCGGCTGTATTGTCGCTCTGAGCCAATTAGTTCGGTTGCCCGGCGGCGTCAAGACACACACACACACACACATAGGGACTACCCAGTTGAACTTTTTGGAAATTGTTTCCAAAAATATGACTTTTTTCGTACTGAATTTTCGTGCTAAAAATCATCTAAGGTGGAAAAGAAGGCATAAAATATGTATTGTAAGGGACAGAATCAGTAGGTGCTGCAAACATGCCTTCTGTATCAGCAGTTTGTCATGCACTCCGAATTGCGGTCACGACCCGAACATGCGTGACTCTGCCTTGCTCAAGTGAGAATAAGAATAGTTAAAATAAGAATGAGATATAATATCATTTGGCTGTAAATCATTTGATCTTCTATATTTGGTTGGTTAACTTACAACCATTTAGGTATTCATAACTTAAATTAATGTTTCCTTGCTAGTTTTTAATAACACAATGCAACAAAACAAAAACCTATGTCTAAAAGATTCTAATCCGATTATCGAAAAAATGCAACGAAATGATATTCCCTAGTAAATTCGCCACCAATTTTGCATAAATTGATGCTAAAGTAATTGATTGTTTCACTTTAGAATTAAAAATAAAAATAAATTTCTATTTTAATTTTTTTAAATTTTGAGTTCATAGCATAATTAATCATCGAATCAAGGTAAGCTAAAAATGTCTGACAGACATTGAACCGATATATAATTACTTTTACTTCGAATTACAGTACATCTCGGTCGGTTGTAAGGTTACCTCTCGAAATCTTGAATTTTTATGAATCAGCCAAAATTCGAAAACGGTGTTACAAAATCCAAAACGGTTTCTGCAGCCATTGATTGAGTTCAAATTTGTTGCATAGTGTAATAAATTGGATGCTTAGCAATTAGTTTCGTCACAGAAGCAACGCAGGGATGTGTGTGGGCCCAATTCGTAGGCGAAGAAACAACTCTCACATTTGTATTGTAGTGTTTGCCGGATAACGGATACATTTTTTATACCGAATCTTGAATTGATTCCATTCTACGGTGGACTTCTTATTGTTAGTATGCAATGTGATTTTTTTGTTGTATAAAGTGGAGAATATTAGAGGTGCATTTGTGGCGAAACTAACTGCCTCTATACAATATGGCTATTATATAAGTAGCTACCTTTTGCAATTGTAAATATATATCAGAATGATATTTTAATGTGTAGAAATTTACATTTTAGTACCAGCACAACGGAACCTGGGTACAAAGTCCAAAGCAAAGACGGTACAAAAGGCAATACGGAACTTTATTGTTGTGAATATTGTGTAGTTTAACGTTGTTAAAGGCGACTTGTTACAATTTCCCGCAAAATCAAAATTCTAGCCGTAGATTTAGAGGTAGAGGAAGGGGAAAAGGAAAAGAAACAAGCAAAAGAGAAGGGGGAACGGAAAGAGGAATAGGCATGATGGTCATGCGGAGTTAGCAGGGGCGGAATCCGGTTTTCTGAAATCGGGTTGCCACACTTTATAGCTCTTGGAAAAAAGATAGTTTTTACAAAAAAAATTAGAAAAATGTTTTATTTTGGTGGACAAAGAATCGTTAAACTACAAAACTTACACAAAATCTCAAAGCCTACTGTTATTTTCTTGGGGAAGGGGTACGGTAAGAGCGATAGAAGTATGGTCTATCTTGGTAGAGCTGTGTGCTCCACCGCGAGGGTTTGGCGAGAGGAGTCAGCAGCGTGAAGAAGATGAAGAACAAAGAAAAATAGGAAAGGAAAGGGGAAGAGAAATATGCCGAACCTCGGGAGGGGCACGAGGGTTGGCGAGCCGAGCGAGCAGGTGGTGGAGCCATTTAGTATGTTTTTTCTTTCTTTATCTACAGAATCTCAGAAAAGGAATGTGATGGGGATGATTACAAGAAATATGTGCGTTTTTCTATCCATCGATTTAAAAACAGATTAATGAAACAAATTAAGTAAGAAGTTTGTTAATAAAAAATCGTATGGAAAAATAGAAGCGGGCAACCCGAACGATTCCCAAAGATGAAGCTACAACAAACGTTGCTTGGAGGAATTCACCACGTTTAGGTGACAAAACCATGTGCAAAGAAATACAAATTTCATACGGCCAAGTGCTACTGGGTATGCTGCCCAACATCCAGAATAATAAAATACACTCACACAGACACAAACGCACAAGCTCAACTAATTGAGTAAGCCAAGTATGAAAACTTTACTTTTCTTTGGCATTTTTCGGATGATTTTTAGCTGCCCTTTGGCGGGAAACTCTTACTTGCACTAATTCATTCAGACACACTTTGACGCATATGTGGCTTGGGTTTTTTAAAGTTATTTTTGAAACTTGTTTTATTGATTCCCAAAAATAATTGCAACCGGCAGATCTAAAGCTCACAAGAGGTTTGAGTGAAAGGTGGCAAAAGCGGTTAAGCACGGACGGAATACGAGAGCACGCGCAATCTTGTAAAGAAATCTGTTGAAAATTGTATCATACATTTTTAGTGGCGCCAAACGATGAAAATGCTCAACTCCAATGCCTCCTTATGATTCTGTTGATTACGATGTTGATAAGGTTAATAATAATGTTGTTGCCTTTGTTCATTATGATTTCAACTGAAGCTTGAATAATAACGAAGGCAACCGCAAGGCAAAAGTAAGCAAAGCAATACCACCCAGCTCTCAGTTTGAGTTGATTTAGTTTGCTTGCGGGCGTTGAGGCAACCAAACCGACCCAATCGACCCCGCCAACCCAATCCCCAGGCCCCGCACAGCCCGTAGATAATCCAACCGAAAGACCTAACCAACCAAGAGCAACCGAAGCGACTTTGAAAAATATTTGCCTTTGCTTTGCTTAACTTTACTTATAAATTTTGATGATTGTAAGCGCGCGCGGTGCACGGCCATAAAGAGGAATCACGGGCAAGGAAAGGCAAAATATACTAAACGACTAGAAAACAGGGTATAGTAGAGAAGTGGCAGCTTCACCAGAACCAAAAAATATGTATATAAACTTGTTCTTCCAAAGTTGACCTCGCAAAGCCAGCTAATAGCTGTAATGCTAAAGAACTCGAGTTAAAAGCGCAGCTGGGTTATTCGTCGGGTTGTCTGTAGGTATGTCTGCTATATAGACGTTGTCTGCGACATTGTCCAGTGATAATAGTTGCCAATAATAAGCCAGAGTTGCCGTAGATCCTTAACTAAAGCAGCATCATGCTTGTTCTATTACTGCTTATTATTTTTTTTAAATAGAAAAAAGTATACACAAAATGTAAAAAGGGTATTATAGTTATTTGTGCCCTGTATGTAACAGGCCGACAGGAGGCGTTTCTGACCATGAGCAACATAGAGTAGATATAGCCATGTCTCTCTGTCTGTCCGTCAGTCCTTCCGTATAAACGTCGAGTTCTCAGACACCATGAGTGTTGGAGACGAACTAAGATGCGCATTTTCAATAAATAATAAATTTGACTTATTTTGTACATGTTAATAATAGTATATAAGACAAAGCCACCAAAAATTGGTATTTACTTCATTTTCCAACACATCAATACAAAAATTTTGCACGGAAATTTTATTTTCGTGGAAAAAATGCAGGGTATCGGCCCGTTGCCCGAAGTTCTGCATTAAATTGTGTATGTAATAGTATGCACATTTCCGAAAATGGCGTTGTCAATAAGCGATAGGTTGAATATTTCTTTTCCGTTAAGTCTATGAACCCAAAAATAAAATAAAACTTGAGAAAAACCCATAAATTTTTAAAACTTTGAAATTTCTGTGTGTTCAATTTGGCGTTGCTGATATATGGAGCTCTAAGCAAAAAAAAACTTTTTTCCTGTGTCATTTGTATTGAAAACTAGGGGGCTCCGCTCGCCAAGCCCCACTAGCGGTAGATCATTTTCTTTTTCCCAAACCCTCTTCCGTTCCCCTTGCTGTTCTCCTTTCCGCTCTTCTTGCTTTTCTCATACTAAGTCCAGCTGCGGAATTTGGAACCAATACCTTGCTGTACTCTTTCTCCTCATCCTGCTCCACCTCTTCCTCATACTGAACTCAGCTGCCGATATTGGTACCAATTGTAACAGGCGTCTCATCTATTTCCAGACTCTCTACTGTCTCAATGGGCTTTGGGATTTTGTTGTAGTTTAACGATTTGTGCACCACAATGAATCTTTAAAAAAAAAAAACTGTCCTCATTTAAACAGCTAAAATGTGGAGCAACCCGATTTACGTTTCACAAAGCCGTTTGTCCCAACATCGGTCACATACACAATTTACATATAATTTATATTGTTTTTAAGCTTTCTGCTAGCTTATACTTATTAATGATCCCCCGTGAGTTTTGTGTTCAGCAAAAATTCTTATGTATGCAGCAGCACAGTGCAGCTGGTGGAGTAACCTTCAGTATGACCTTGAAACCTACGTTAAATGGTGTGCTGTAGCAGCTCAATTTTCTCATATCCCTTCTAGTAGTGTGTATTTTTTTTTGAACCAGAGCAATTTAAGGTATGCAAAATATCTTTATAAAATTTTAAACCAACGAGATTCAACACCAAATGACTACTTAGGTAAGTCCACAAGATTGAATCGGTTTAAAAACAATTTTCAACTGTTGTGTCATGCCTCATTCATGCTGCCACCTCTAAGTGTCGCATCAAAGTCGATTCCACTGGAAAATCAGCTGCAACTAAACAACTATTCTTAAAGCTGCTGTTTTGTGTAGTATGAATAGCCGGTACAGCGAAGCTAGAATGAGTGGGTTTAAAGGAAAACTGTTCTAAAAAGAACAGTTTGTTTACTTTTGTTCGCTCGCTACAAAACATCTCTGGTTCGATATTGATGTACGGGTGACCGTTAAAAAGACCTACAGAGGGCGCCATTGTGTCGTCTGCATGTTCGTTTTCATATGCGGTATTTGGTAGTGCCCTACTGCAACTTTACGCGTACTGTGGACTAAGCTTTGTCATAGAAGCCATCCTTTACAAAGCAATACAGTTTATTCATAATATTTGCGTCTATTTTGTTACTAAGTTGCGTAAAATCAACTTTATTGTTAAGTCAGAATCTACTATTTATATATGTTTTGTTATGTGCGGCTTAGATTTATTTGATAGGCTTATAGGCACTGAACAGAGCAATCGATGTGTGAGATGCGATATGTAACGGCCGTTTAAATCAATATCCTGGTTCATAAGGTCGTACAGCGTGCAAGGGACACTCCAAGGCGGACGCAACTGGCAGGGACACAGATTCAACATAAATTAGAACCCCTATTAGAAGCTGAACAGGATAGTGTCAAATCGAGCGCAGTTAGTCTTATTTTAAAAGTGCATTCAACAGACGTTCATTAACAGCAGTCTAATATGCACACGTTAAAGCTATGAAGAAACAGAAAAACTAAAAGTCATAGAAATCTAGTCTGAGAAATTCTCTGGGGGCTTTACTAAGTCAACAAATGCAGTGAAATGCGTTCACCTCTATAGACACCTATTTGTCAAACACAGATCAGTTTAATTTCAAGCTCTGTAACAAGTTGTTGTATCAGATTGGGTATGTTTGAATTTATATGTTAGTTTTGTTGGTTATATGTAGACATGTATTTCCTATGTTGTATGACTAACCCCTGAAAAAGGACTTCGTTGAGAGTCGAAAGTATCAGGATACAAAACATATATAAAATTAAAAAAAAATAAAGTAATTGCTAAGACCAATTATATGTACATACTTATATGTATAATTGAGCATAAAAAAGTTTGGCCCAAGAACTTTCAGGGTTTTACTTCGCTCGCCTAGCTGAGTTCATAGTGCCCCCAGACTGACTTTTGTAAAGTGTTATTCACCTACATTGATTTTAATCTTGATAGAAAAACGATTGTAAAATAAAACACGACACGGCATGTGCCCCCAAGTGCAATTGGGTTTAACTTACTTGTTTTAAGCACAAAACACTTTTTCATCTGGATGCCATACGCTTGGCTAGTATTACATTACATCTTCCCATACGAGGGTTGCCTTTTATATTTCGGTAATAGAGACAAAACAATATATTTCATCGAAAAAAGTTTTATTTTTTTCAAGATAGTTTCGATGAAAATCGTTAAACCAACTTCCGAAACATTTTTTCTAAGCCGCATCGTACCTTCGAAACATCTATTTTGAGCGTAACATTTCTTTAGGTGTCGAAAATCGTTGATGTGCAGAACAAAAGGAAATCGTTGGGTGCAAATTGGGGACTATAAGCCGGTCGACCCATTAACTCAACGTTTTGGGACTCAAACTGTGTTTTGTGTGAACCGATCCTCAAACAAAAGCTTACTTTGACATATTTTGAAAACATAGAGTTGTATATTACTCTGAACTCGCCATGCTACGTTTCTCTAATGGTATGCCAGTTTCATGTCCTGTATTTGAGAAGAAACAGGAGAGTATTTGCTTTGAAGTGATGCGTCTGCAAATATCTTTTGTTGGTTTTGACTCGTCTTCGAAAACCCATACAACCGATTGCTGTCTGTCCTTGAGTTCATAAGCATAGACCCAAGATTCGATGCCTTTAACAATCTTATAAATGTTGCTGCTTTTTTTGTTGACAATTCTTTGCACCAATCGACACGATCCTTCTTTTGTGCTATTGTTAAATTATGCAGTAGCCAACGCGAATATTGAGTGAACACTGGCTGAATTAATGCTCCTCAATCGATAACCGCGCAATCGGTTCACAAACAGCATCTATTATTTCTGGCAGAACAACTGTTTTTGGGCAGAACCGTCACGAAATTGATAAAATGAGCGAAATTCTAAGAATCACTTAAGATAAACGACGTCAAAAGCTGAAAACAAAAAATAATGTTCACGGTTCACTTCCATCTTTTAACAGAGCTAAAACAAGGAGCTCCTGTGTACTAACTACTCCTGTGAAGTAATGGCAACCTTGCAGCTGTGAATTTCAGATTTGATATATATAATAATTGATATACCAAAATATGAATAACAGCCCTCGTAAACTTGCGTTTCTTACAATTTCTTGAAAAGAAGAAACTCGCTCTGCACTTGAATCTTATCTAGTGTGTGTGTGAGTGTGTGTGTGTCTGTGTGAGTGTGTGTGTCTGGGTGTGTGTTGAGTCTGTGTATCTGTTACGCCAAGTGTTAGTGTTTATTTTTACGTGTGTGCGAGTGTGTTTATGTGCATAAGTATTGTCGGCATTCTGGTTGCTTCAACTGCTGATGTTGATTTTTTTCTTGTTGCCAAAAGTTCGCTACGAAGTTATTTCATAAATTGTTGCCACAGCAGCAAACACACACTCAAATACACACTTTCACACACAGACTTATAAGAGTGTATGTACCAATATATAGCACTCCTCTTGGACAGACAGTTGAAATGCGGCCTACTTGCAAAGGCATTTTGCGCTTGTATTGGTAAAATGTCTCGCATAAGGAGCAGTTGGCGAGAGTATCTGACAAGGCAGCCAACTTGTTAAAAAGATGAACGAGACAATTTTAGTATTCGTATTTGCACTTTGTGTATGGTTGGGTGTGTGCTTACCTTGGTATTGGTGTGCAGCCTAGTTACACCGCACTCAAAAGTAAAGCGAAAGGGAGAAATTACAAAACGAAATGAAAGAAGCAGCTTTAAGGCAAAAGCCTCAACAAAAGCCATCGAAAGACAGCCACGAAAAGTGATGCGAAGCGCGCGCAAATGGCGCAACAGGCAACAGAAGATAGTCGAACACATCGGCAGCGATAACAACAACAAGTGCCACGGCCACAATGTCAATAACCACAACCACAGGGCAGCACCCCTGCTGAGCAAACGGGATACTTTCAGGGCTGCCGCGCAGAGCAGCAACAAAAGCCAGCCAGCCAGCAAGGAATAAAGAAGGCGAAAATATTCGCCGTTTTTTTTTTTTGTCCTTTGCTTTGTGCTGCTTTCTGTTATTTGTTGCTTTTCGCTTTTGCTGCCATTCGCACCCAATGAGTCGCGACACGCCGTGTGGCACCAACGACATTCTTTCAGCAGTGCCTCGTCCCCACCGTCTCTCTCTCACCTGCCATCGTCATCCGCGGCAGAGCAACTTGAATGTCATCGTCAAGACAGCTTGTTGCGCTGCCAACTGTTGTGAGCGTTTAAATTTTTTGAATACCCTGCATCCAAATGGTAAACGGTATTTTAAGTTTGTGCAGAACTTTTTTTGTACGAGATATAGAAGGAATCGAACCAATGCAACACGACAAAATAAGACGATTTAGCAATATATGTACGTCTGACCTTCCGACTCTCCGTTTCCTCTTTGTGGTAGCTCAATACAGCTTTCACTTTCTTTCAGTATTTCATAGTACCCTTTTTCTACCCTAACAAAAGTTCGTAACAAACGCCTCCGTTTTGAAGTTCTTGTATTTACCATCTGTTGTGTAATTTTCATCATCAACATAACATCCTGTACACAAAGTGTTTAAAGTTTTTATAGATAAGATTGTTTGAAACAGGCAGAAGTTCCAGGATCAAAAATTATCGGAGACTCAAAAGATATAGGTGCCACAGTTAGAACTTCTCCACATTAACATAATCGATAATAAAACAACTTCGATCGAATTTAGTGCATTCTCGTGGCTATAGTGTATATTTTAGTTCGGAATTCAACCCACTAGCCAGGACACACTCTCAAGCTGGTGTGAGTACTAGAGGCAGTGTCTGTAACGTTATCTGCCATAATAAAGGACTAAACTGGAAACAATTGAAATGTAAGTTGTCAAAGAGATGGAAGACGGCCACAGACGCTTGAAGCATTTTTTTTTTTGGCTCGGAAACTATTGTATTTAGTTCATGTGTATGTACAGTGGCAAGCTAAATTCTCTTTTAGACGTCTTGCCTTCAATCTTAGAGAAATCGAATATATTTATATTCGCCGCCATATTTGTCAGGCCGCAATAAAAGCGGTCGCAGGAACTAAAATAAACTGCAAACTGGTTGGGAAAACCCGAGCCAAATTTGATCTTCTGGGAAGCTAGTAACAAACGGACAATTTAATGGGTACCTGGCCACACCAACATTCCCGGAAATGGACACGGACGAATTAGCAAGGAATGGTGCCGTAAATCCCCTATTAGAGTCAGAACCATTCTGTGGCAAGCGACTACTAAGAGAGGAGGAAAGACTGAGACGAACATTAGATCGGACAGGTGCATCATAACTCAGACAGTCTAAACAGCTCCTTATTTCCTATAACTCTAATAGGTTCAAGAAAATTGTGCAACAAACAAGAACAACCTTAGAATTCTGACTTACCTACCTACTGAACACTGCAGACTGAATCGAAACATAAGTAAGATGGGCATCACCAGCTCTAACACCTGCAGGTTTTGTGATCAAGAGGAGGAGTCATCGCAGCATATGACTATTGGGGGAGCTATTATACTCAACATAGATCCTTAGGGTCGCAGTGCACTACTCCCCCTTAATATTATAATTAAACCCTGAAAAACACACTGCTTTGAAATCAGCACAGTATTGAAAACATCTCTTGTTAAGCTATCTATTTTGTACACAAAAAAATACATACACATATAGAATGTCCCGTATTCGACAACCATTTTGAAATGCACGAAAAGCCTAAAACGATTTTCTTTGCATACTTTTAGGAATGAATGACAGTTCAGAGTTGGAAAATCCGTTAGGAGTCTAGCGTTACTTGTGCGTATCAATTGTGAACGCTTCCTCTTGAGGGACTTCAGCTTTGATTAAGTCCCTTTCGGAGAGCTATCCCTATATAGAGACGTTGAAAGAGCGGTTTTTAAGGAATGCCTTGAGTACCCTGTATTGAGGAGAAAGGTCAGCTTTAAGTTAAGATCGTGCCAAGCACGATCGAGAGCCTACGTAACACCTAAATATATTTCAATTCAGTACTGTCGGAAATTCATATTGGTGACGCGCGACGAAGGTTGCCATTTGCATTTTCCATTATTCTTTTTTCAATTAGAATTATCAATTTAACTATTATTAATAAAAATATTATCATAGCCCATACTACTTAACACGTAGTGTGTAGCGATATGGTTTTTGTTGCCTATTGGATTATAGCTTTAGTTTTTTGCAGGCTGAATTCCAAAAAAAAGCCACAATTAAAAAAAAAATAAAAAATTCCAATAAAATATACCTTTTGTTTTGACGTGTGAAATCCATGCTATGTTTAAAAAAAACTACCTTTGAAGTATAGCAAACTTTCAAATATTACTCCTCTGTGTAAATATGTGTAGGGTGTTTTGTGTCATTACGTTAGGGGATATGGCCGTAATCAATGCAAAAGCTCTGCAATGGTAGATGGGAGTTTTTTCGGCAAAATGTCAACGTTGTTTTGTTGATTATGGTTACAATAAGGGGTGTCTGTGATGGTTATATTAGAAATGGTAAAAACGGAAACTGTTCTACGGGGTGGGGCTAATGATTCTGGAATAGGTCAACATTGCTTGGTTTATAAGCCTAACATAAGCTACGTACCACTTTTGGTGGCTTTAACATAAATGTTCACCCGTGTGGTGAGCGGTTTAGAGAATACCACATCAGCAGGTCAGAGCTTGTCGTGTCACTGGGTTCTTTCAAGACCATTGGAGCCACCACATTAAAAAGGGTTTTGCGTAGAGCCAGTAGTACCCATAAGGTAAAACCCCAATTCCAATAAAAAAATTAAAAAAAGGCTCTGATAAGGATACCACGAACGTTGATCATTCAAGGACGATGGCGTGGATATATCGCCGCCAAGATGCGACGAAGACAAGGTCGCAATCAAAGACATTAGAGAAGTTAAGATTTCAATTAAAAGTGAAATTCTGTTGCAGTTTATAGGAAGAGCGGTCTAAAAATGGCCTATTATTACTTATTATAACTTTTACAGTTTCTATTTGATCTTAATAATTTTCGCACTCTAACTCTTAGTCTCTGAGAAACTTAGACCAACGCGGACGGACACACGGACGGACATGGCTATATCGACTCGACTAATGCTCCTGATCATCTGTATTACCCTTTTATGCCTTTGGGGCCGTCCCTATATTACGTCATCACGTTTTTGCTCATTTTTGACCCATGAAATTTTAGCCGTATCTCCCATGGCAAAAAGCTATCTAATGCCCTAATCAGCCTCCTTAAACAGATGTCTGTAAGGACCGTCAGCAACCCAATATAAGAGTAATAACTGTCATCTTATAAAGAAATTGCGACATTTGGTGAATATGTCGGATTTGAACATTATTATAAATTATGTATAAATATTTATATACTAATCTGACTCATTAATTAAGTCTTTAAGGCACGATTTTTGTAACACGATACGGGGATCCGGAAGACTTAAAGTTAAGCTGTTCTGAAGACGCACCACCCCGAACGCGCAAAGATAGAAGTCGGCTTCCTTTGAATGACTGGAATATTGTATTCGCCTACACATATGAAATATGAAAAATCATCATTGCCTTTAACCCGCCTCCCCCCATTTGTAATCAAACATAATCAATTAGGTAACCTCCTCCCCGCCCCAATCCGCGATGACGTAATATATTGTACAGCTACGCGCTTCAGCATAAATCAAGCCTTTCTAGTCATTAAGCTATTCTTATCAGATTGCAATGAAAACGTTGCCAGTTCGATTCGAACTCACTCGGAATAGCCTTGAATCTACTTTTCAATGCAAGTAATTATATTTCTTTGGAATCGAACCTTGCAATACTGGAAATAAAATCTTTTCTGTGTACAGTATAAATACACAAAATATGTCGTTTGTAGTCAAGTTACTATTTCCGACAAAATTCTAGCTAAAGTTTCAATCAGTTTAGGTCGTTGCTTGAATATATTGGTTTGTAAGGCTTCGCTTTTATACCCTGTACACAAAGTGAATCCAAAACGGATAGAAGCTTTAGAAGATACAGGTAATAATGTAGCAATTTGAAGCCTCTGCATCTATAAACTGCAACGAAATTTCACTTTTGAAATTTTAGAAATGGTAGTATTTACGCAAGAGCCAACAAATTGGGCACAACGATAAAGCAAACAACGTGGACATTTTCTGTCCGCATCAAATTGTTTCCGATTTAGCAGTACTTCTTTTTCTGGGAATAATTTTTCATTGAAGATGGGATCTGGTGGGTGTTGGGTTCTTCGCATAAAGTCTACGTTGACGGCTTTGCTCTCATTTATGGTTATGTTCCATTTTTGGCCCAATTTCCTACCATTTTGAGGCAAAGAAGTTGTTTGACCAGGGCTATGCAGCAATTGGATGATGAGAGGATGGCTGTATCATCAGCACAAGTAGCGAACAGGAAGGTCCTTGGGTTGATGTTCATTTCGACGTTTGATAAGAGCATGTCGTACGAAAAGGGTATGCATTGAATCGGCCCAAGAATGAATAAAAGCTTCTCGTTTCATACTTTGTCAAACGATTGTTTGGCATCAAGAAACACTGCTGAGCAATATTACTTTCTTTCAAATGCGAATTGCGTCCTTAACGCTCTTTTCTGCCATTCTTTCGAAGACAAGGAGATTCCCTTACGATTTGGTTATCAATTAGGGCGTACCCTGCCTTTTCTTAACTGGCCATAAAAACCCGTTACCGGGTTACGGCCCCATTTAAAGCTCTCCTCCAGGCGTCTCTGTTATGCGCGCGCCTTCTCCCATCGGTTATACCGAAAGTAGCTAGTGTGCTCACTACCTGTTTCTTCCAGAGGAGTCATGGTCTGCCCGTTCATCGCCTCCCTTCGACAACCACATTAAAAACCTTTCTCGCAGGAGCTTCTTCATCGATATGCACAACATGACCTAGCCAGCGGAGCCCCTGGATCTTAGTTCCCTTGAATATGTCAATGTCGTCGTAGAGCGCATAGAGTTCGTCGTTCCATCGAATGCGATAGTCGTTAAGAACCAAAAATCTTACGGAGTACTTTCCGCTCAAACACTCCAAGGGCATTTTCATCAGACCGCGTCATTACCTATGCCTCAGCAAAACAGGAAGGATGAGCGTCTAGTTGAGTGCTAGTTTCGTCTGGTGAGAGTGGTCTCAGCTACTCATTTGCCTAATGAGACCAAAGTAACATCTAACTTCTTTTTGGCGGAAAAGTCGATAGATGATGAGTGTAAGTGGTCAGATTTATCAAGTTTCGTTTGTGTATCAAGCAGTCAATGGGAAAAGACTTTGTAAATAGCAAATTCGAGAGCACTGGGCGATCTGCTGAAGTCAAATTCACCACGTAAAACCACAATTCCAATGAAAGAATGTATTTAAATCAGGCCTTAACCCGATAACAAGGGTTGTTATGGCCAGTTAAGAAGAAGAAGTGTCGAAAAGAAAAAACAGAAATATGAGTTTGTCCATAAGGTAGCAGATGGACAATAGATCGAGAAGATAGTTATTTCTCCTAAGGGACTGCTTAAAGATATGCTCGCGGATTGAATTTCATTATCGATAATGGGGTTGTTTTGTAAGTGTTTGAGGTAACTGCGGATAGAAATTACTGGCCTCCCCTGTAACCATCGGTGGGATGAATTGATTCAATTTAACTAAAAGATTGGTTGCTCCCCTAATCAGCCCCCTTAGCTACGCCACTGCAGCATTATAAAGTCGTTCTTCTATCATCTGGTAGCTATGGCAGAGAACGTTTTTCAATTAATGTGGATATAATTTTACTGTAAATGATTGAGTTGGAACGGTAGTCTTATTTGTCTTCCTGCACAAGTTTTCATTCTATAATTGTGGAGGCTTGCCGTCTCATCCAACAATAACCAAAACTGTGTGATGTCGTTAACACCAGATATAGGCAGTGGTTTAGAGGAAGGAGCTTCATTACCCTTCGTGGGAGGGTTGAAGATATGGAATCTTCGCTAACATCGCTAAGTGAATCGTCAATTACTATAGAGGCTCCTGTTTCCTGCCAGGGGACATGACAATCGACTGATGGCTGTTAACTATGACCGTTTTTAGTCTTCTGCAAGTTTCCACATTAATTTGGTTTGGGCATCAGGTGTTGAAAATAAATATGATAAACTTGGGTAGCGGTATTGTTTATCTTATCAGTAAGCACAGGCACTGGTATTAGTCTGGCGAGTAACGCCCGTTTAAGTGACACGTGTACGGCGCGCTTAGTTCTCATCGCAAAAGTAAGGCAATAGATATGATGTTTGTTGGTGTACTTGTTCCTTTGTACAGGCTTTCACAGCGACGTTGAAACACAAAAACAACAAACAGAATATTTTAAACTATGCTATCTTCTTTTTCTTTAGTGGCCATAACAACCCGTATTAACGGGCAACGGCCTGATTTAAACACATTCTTTCATTGGAATTGTGGTTTTACGTGGTGGGTCCCAAATCCTACGCTCAACCCTTTTAAGGCCTGGGCTGGCTCTACTGGTCTCGAAAGAACCCAGTGTCATTGTTATTCGGCTCATACGACAAGCTTTGACCTGCTGAGGTGGTATACTCTAACCCGCTCACCACACGGGGAAATTATGAACTTTTTAAAGCATTAAAGATATGTTGAAATATCCTCAAAATTATTTTGGATGCAAGTGCTGCCAGCACGAGCAATGAAAACAGACTCTTAATCCAACAGTCACCACTGACAGCTTGGCAGCTTTGTGGCTAAACACAACGCTGTTACAACTAACTATGCAGTGATAGGAGCCACAGTACCAGAGTCTGTCCAATAGCTGTCAAATTTGATATCAAACTAAACGGCAATAGCAGAAGCAACCGAGTACCGAGTGAGCAAAATGGGATTAGAATAAGTGGAACTGAGGGTACATGAGAGTATATGAGATGCTTTTAAGACAGCCACAACAACTGAGGCTAGTTGCAACGATTTTTATTTTTGCCAACAGCTGCAACAAGCGCTACGTGCCAACGCACACAGAATTTGAGAAAAAATGGAAGAGTTAGCAGTAGTACACGTGTCGTATGAGTAACGCCAGTTTCAATTTAATCACATTATGCGGCATACCGCACCGATATAAGCCGCACGCACACGCACTTAAGTGCACAAATACATTCTCAGAGGCGACAAAAACCCAATCCATCTACAAATTGTTTTACCAACCGCTTCCTGCCAAATTGCTTTTAAAATTGTGCAGCAGCCCCAAATAGTATGCAAAACTATTTTTACAAAAAAAAAAAAAAAAAAAAACAATTTATTTTGCCAAAAGTGTGGACGGTGTTTACAGTTTCCAAACACAGCCTGTGTTGACATTTTGCAACAGGAAACTTAACTAAATCAGCGCAGTTAAAAGAGCTGCCTGACACTTTAATGTGCCACAAATGCGGTTAATTTGAACGCAACTTTGATTTGAATTCCATCGAAACACACACGCATCCGTAGGTTACATAAACACGTACACATACTCAGCACAAATGCTGAATCAAATGCAACGGGAGTGTTGCCAGAAAGTCATTAAAAACCAATGCGCAGCAATCCAAGTTATTTGAATTTTTCTAAAGCCGCCTACATATAATGTACAAAGATGGATTTTTACGATGAATACCGTATCCAGATACAAATTTTTCTGACTCATGTTCTTAGAAACTATAAAACTGTCATTATTAACCCTCCACCCGACACACGGGCCCAGCAAGACCTTTTTCATTTTCAATAGCAAATAAAATATATTTGTATTTTAGCTATCGACTTGGGGTTCCAGCTATCGAATGATGAACAAAAATTTTTAAGAAATGTCCTTGAATAGGATGCTTAGTAGGATGTTTTGAAATCTATACCTCGGACCGACACAGTGGGTGTCCTATACATTTTGTATGAAAATGTATGAGATTTGAAGCATTTTGTTCATTTAAACTGATTTTTTTTTCTTTTTCATTCTAAATATTCATTCAAATTATCACTGAACTGGATGCATTTATTAGCATACTTTTGGCTTGTGGTCTTTCACACAATAATATGCAAGAATATGCGATAAAGCATTTTTGAGTACAAATTTTCAGAAAATACTTCAATTGCGTAAATTGAGTAATGTCCTTAAATCAAGTACAAAAAACTCAAAATGAGTTGCATTTTGAAATTTAAAAAAAGAGCTGCGTAATAAATTGACAGTGTGAGCAAGACCTCTCGCATTGACTTTTTTTATCTCTTTTTCTAATTAACTTGGGTTGAAATATGTGTATCTATTTGGCAGAGTATTGTGGTGTTACATTAGTTACTGTATCTAAGTCTCGAGGTCTTGAGTTGTTTGTTGCTGGTATAGAAATGTTTCTTTTACTAATTTTCTCAATTGTCCCCGATCCTATTTATAGAAAAATATAATAAATAAAATATACAGATAACAAAATTACCATATTTAAAAAAAAATGTAAAATAATTACAACAAGCGATACAAACAAAATTAAAATTTTTTAAAACAATTTCAACTGTTACGAATGGGAATCGAACCTAGGACCTCCTGCGTGTTGGGCAAGCTGCTTAACCTCTGACCTTAACCTCAAAACCGTAAAAAAAAACAACTTAATTTTAGTAATTGCAAACTCTTAAATTTGTACTTAAAATTCGAATTTTTACTTAAAATGAGATTTTATGTACTTGCACGGCTTTCGTGCACGGATATGCTCACTTTGATTATAATGTACTTGATTATTTTTCTCTATGCAGACGCTAAACCTATTTATCGACGATTCCTTGCATTGATAAGATCAATCCCTCTCGATGATGGACGTACGTGAATTTCGACAAAGCACTGATAAAGCGGCACCAATTAGAGATATATGGAATTTTTTGAATGAGAATCTTGCAAAAAACTACGAACCCCAGAAAAATGACTGTTGATGAGCAACTCTTTCCATATCGTGGAAGAAGAAAATGTACCCAATTTATACCATCAAAGCCAGCTTAATACGGCAGAAAAGTTTGGTGGGCTTGCGATTCAAAAACAAAATACATTGGAAGAAGCTAAGAGACTTGAATTCGTCGGCACTATTTGATCCAATAAAAAATGCCTTCCTGCTGAAATGAACAAAAATTCTACTCGTTCTGTGCTTTCAACCCTTTTTGGTTTTCATGAAAATTTGGTGTCGCTTTGTAGCTACGTCCATTATACAAAAAATTGTGAAGTTTGTTTTATAATGCAATTAAAGCTGGTGTGGATTGCATGAACCAAATGGTCACATATTTCACAACGAAATGGCCAACTAGATGGTGGACTCTTGCATTTTTTTTCCTCCATGGTACCTCCAGAAAAGACGCGCGACGCAATTTTTTGACTACGCTATCCACCACCTTGGGTCTTGCAAACTTCGAAAGTCGAATGAACAATGTTTATATCATTTCGCAGATAACCACTGATTCATTTCGCAGAACAATCCATCTTCCAATAAAAACATTGGCAACCCACAGAGCTAGAGTGGATACACTCACTAATAAGAAAGCCTGCAGACTTTGTTTAGAAGGAGAAGAAACACCGCGCTGAAAAACTCGCTTCTTTTGTTCGATCTTCCACTCAAAGATCGAATATATATACATATTTTACCTGCATGCCTAACAATCCATAAGAGAGCTCAAATGATATTTCATAGTAACATTCACTGAAATTCCATTTTGTTTGTTCAAATAATATACGAAACAAAAGAAAACTAAAAACGTGAGTTTTTTAAAAAACCGAAATACGTTTTTGATTTTTTTTTCCACACACTGGTAGTTCAACATATGCAAAAACATTTCAGAAAGGTAAGAAGTAAAAATTTGATGCAGACAGTCGCGACGGTGCCCGACAGTGGAACACACTATACCCTTTCTTTCCCCATAAGCACTAAATTCAGCATACGGTAAAATGGGAACGAAAGTATTCTTTTTTATGTCTCTTTTTACAAGTTTAATATGACTGTAATCATATTCCTATTGGGAAGTTCCAATTGACGAATTTTCCTATTGGGAAGTGGTGACAAAAATTACTTTTATGCCCATAACTCCAGTATTCCTGGGTCAATGTCGTTGAAATTTGTAACATAGATCAAAAATACATATATATAAATGTCTGTGACAATTTTCAAATCAATATATGGGGGGGTGTGTCAGTAATTAAGGTAAATCGATTGCGTGGGAAGGGGGGATTCCATTGAAATTTTGTAACTCTAGCTCACATGTATCCATATCTAAATGCAGTGCAATTTGGCATATTTTAGACTATAACTTTTGACGTATTTATCCGATTTGGATTATTTTTGAAACAAAGATGCACATAAACACGACGCACAGTTCTGGCGAGTTTTGAGATGATAGATTGAACGGAGTAAACTTATGACTGTAAACCGCAAAAATATGTCACAAGAGAAGAGGGCCAGATATCGAATGGAACATATAATCTGCCACGGTTCCCACTGCCTGTTACATACATTGCACAAAGCTATAATACCCTTTTACACTTTGTTTACATGGTATAAAAATACTGATACGGTAGTTGTCCATATCTTCAGTGTGGATGTGTGTATAAAAACTATATATTAAATCCAAAAGTCCAATTCCACATTCATTTATTTGAATTTTACCGTTCTGCCATATTTATTTTAAAAACAATATTAATGTTTTCCACCTACTACCATTTATTCTATCGACATCGTAATAAAGTAAGTTCGTCAACAGATACTTAAATATCTGTCCTTTGACAACGCTCTGCAAATATGAGCTCATATTAAATATGCCTCCCATATAAGGTACAAA
Organism: Chymomyza caudatula; assembly: GCA_035041775.1. Lineage (NCBI taxonomy): Eukaryota > Metazoa > Arthropoda > Insecta > Diptera > Drosophilidae > Chymomyza > Chymomyza caudatula. Next base: position 1,957,179 of record JAWNKW010000148.1, read on the forward strand.
AAAAACCAATGCGCAACAAGTCAGCTTGACGACCAGTTGGACGGGTCCTGTGGATACACGGTGTGTGTGTGTGCAGGGCAAAGGGAGTCGCTTAGTGAGCGCCTTTAATATGACATTTACAAAGCAACATTCAACTCCCACACATGCACATGGCTGGTGTGTAGGTGTTTGTGCGATTTCATGCCACCTGCCACCTGCCACCTGAATGTATTTTCCGTTTGTATGCCAATCCTTAGTTTGTATTTTTCTCTCTTTTCCGCGTTATATCTCTCAAACTGCGTATGTGCAATAAAATTTTATCAATTTTCCAACATTGAAGCTCTGACTTGCTATTCAAATTTCAATGCACGACGCAATTGAATTGCACAAATGCGATAATTGCAACAAATATGTACATAAAGCTCATATACAAATTCATACATTTGTGACCTAATATTAATAATTTCTGCATGTGCGGGCCAGGCAGGCCCTAACACTGTAAATGAACAGTGCCCAGGCTGTGGAAGCTCCAAATGCCAGCACTTCTTCCAAAGCCTGGCAACCCTGCATATGCTTCCTGGACAACACTGACAAAATCTTTGAGATCCTAATCTGCAACCGTCTAGAGAACGAGCTAGCCGAGCCGCAAGCGCTAGTAGAGCCACAATTTGTCTTCCCAAAGAAAAAAAAGTACAGTAACGGAGCGCTGAAGAAAGTACGAGATGGAGTGGAGGAGCAAAACAGTACTCAAGTTGGCTCTCCCACCTGGTTGCTAGATGACATCAGGCAACTGATTTGTGCAATGCTGCAGTTGCGCAAATAATGGAGTCGCTAACAGAAAACGGACATGCCCTAGCGGAGCACAAAACGGAGGCAGTCCTCATAAGCAGCCGGAGTACCAACTGGCCTTCAAACAACGGAGACCACCTTAAATATGCCAGCCACAAAGCTGCAAAAGCGACGAATTAGCAGGCTAATGGTCAACTGTGGCAACCCTCAAGAATGGAGCAGACGCCTAAATGTGAGTCTGGTGACATCTATTATTTTATACGAATCGGTAATATGTTCCCAATCAATGGCGGGTCCCCTATACAGCCGAGCCCGTAAGGCATCCTATAGACGATTTGCTCCAAGAGTTGCAAGCTGCTTCAAAACTGTATCGGAAAACGCCGCCTTGGTCGTGGCAAGTATGATCCCAATCTGCTTGCTGCGTAAAAACCAAATAGCACTGCAGTCACTAGACTGCTAAGGACCACTATCCTTAGTAAATGGCAGGGAAGATGGCAAACTTCAGAGAAAGGAAGATGCCCAAATGGTCATAGCACATGTGTTTTAAGGCTTACCTTTACAGGTTAAAGCACGAAGAGGAACCCTTCTGAGACCAGTATGGAAGCGTAGTCGTCGGAAATGGGGGACATCCTTTTTTTGTGTGCTCGCCCTTTGCCGGTTGCCCCTTTACTGTGGACAATATTGTGTGCCGCATGCTAGAGAGCAAAAGCGTCTGGCAGGCAGTTACTAATATGGCGGCTTCAATACTTGAGGAGCTGCGCCGCCTAGAGAAGAAATGGCGTGCGCCAACCGTCCACAATTGTTTATGCCATTTTTCCCCTCTATTTGTAAATACATGCCATTATAATGATTCTTCTAATTTTCTAATAAACAATTAAAATTAACCAACTCAGGCTTTTCCGCACGTTTATCAAAACAACCGAAATTAGCTAGGAGAAATTTAAACAACAAAAAAATAAATATAAAATTATGAAAATTAGTTACTCTCATTATTCCTCTGGCGACCAAACTATAGCAATAGGAAACCCTTTGAAGACAAGCCCAACACAAAAACATCGCTAAATCGCCGGAAAAGTTGTCAGCGTGCTAAAATCGTCGACAAACATAAAATTCGAGATTTTAATTTTTTATCCAATCGCAATATTTTTTTGCGGAAAAGTAAAAATACCCTTTAGTGATACCGATTCTGATTCTAAAGCTGCGATAGTTTCTATTCATTTAAATTATAAATATATGATAATTTTTGTTAAAAACTATTTTTAATATTAACTTTAATTTTATTGCGTCATTTTGAGAAAGCTAATTTCGTGAAGATAGAGAGAACCTATATAACATAGATGTATAGCGCACGTAGTAACTCCGGAGAATGCAGAATGTGTTCAAAACGAAGAGCCAGCAGCGTAGGAAAGAAAAACTTTGGTAACCTTGCAATGTAGTATTGTCTCTCCGTAAGGGTAAATAAAATGAGCTAGAAGAAAGCTGAATGGTTTTTGTGGGCTACAATCCCACGCTATAGCCAGGCCATCGGCAGTGTATTTTCCAAATTTGTATCTCCGAGAGCGTCTAAACAAAAACAAAAAAACGCAAGAAAAAAGCACAGACACGGACATACTCTCACCCGCTGAGACCATAAGGCTGTTGCTGCCTTTGGTTTTCATGCGCTCGCCTAATTTAATAGCCAAACAAAATACATAAAACGAAAAACAAAATCAACACCAACAACAGCACCAATATAAAGGAAAATTCGCTCACGAAATTTTTAGTAAATTTCGCAGACAAAGCCATTCAAACGTCCTACTGGCCCAACTCCCCGCCCTTTTCTGAATGCAACCCTGCGTCTACGTCGGTTTTTGTTGTGCTGCTTTGTGCTTTACTTGCTTAAGTTTAATATAAGCTTATTAGCTTTTGGGCTTGAATAGAGGCAGAGAAAGAGAGGAAAATAAGAAGAGACAACCGAAAATACAGAGAACAAAAAACACATAAAAATAAAAGAGAAACGGCATAAATAACAGAAAAAAAACTTAGCTTCAAAATGAAAGATTTGAGCAATTTGTGACGGCTAGCTCTCTGCATGTAACAGCACTTTTAACGTAAGTAAGCTACGTAACGTAACGTAATGGAATTTTATGCACATTTTTGTTGGGTTGCTCGAAAATGCCAAACATGTAATCAAATTGCAATTGGAAGACTTTTTAAGTTGCTTAAATTTAATCACTGCCTTGGGTAACAAAGCAACTATTGGCTTATGTTACGATACGTTAAAGTGGCATTGCATTTTAGTATCTTCAAGAAACTTGATGCAGACAGTAGAGACGTGGGATACTCTTTGTCAATGTATCCCATGATCCCATCAAATTTCGGCACTTATTTTTGTATCGCTGCCTTGAAGGGTATGTGCATAATCAAGTTAACTGTACTGCGGAAGTTGGGGGTTGAGTCAACGAAAGGTCAACATTGCTTGGTAAATAAGCATAACATGAGTCTACATACCAAATTTGGAAGCTATGGCTTTTATATAGTAGGGAGGCATCTAAAATTGTCAAGTTATTAGCTATAAATTTTAAAGTTGCTATGCCATCTAACAGGTTGCATAACTGTGCCAAGTTTCCATTGGTTACCTTTGATGGTGTGGGTGTAAGCTGTGAAAATCTATCTCAGAAAAAGGGGTTTAGACAACATGAAACTTAATCTGCTAAATGCTAAACATTTTGTGTTTCTTTCACTTTTAGTCTCCGAGATCTGTGCGAAAACACGAACAAACGGCACTTTGTGTACGGGGTATTAAAATAAACCGTTTGATTAACATTTTTCACAGTACATATGAGGTGGCCATTTCAGACCAAGTTTAAAGGAAATGCAACGCAGCAATACATTTATTTTCGCAATATGATTCCACTTTGTGATTTTCCACGTCATTTGATATTTCATCAGCTCCATCAATCACATACATGAAATAATTTCTGTCATTTGATATTTTGTCAGCTACGCCAATTACAGAGCATAAGTGCAGAGATGAGTTGAAATTATTTTAATCAACACTAAAATGAAAGTGAGGGGGGTGTTGCGCTTGGCGCTTGCCGGTAAAAATGAAAACAAAAACAAAATATTTGTGAAAGCAATTTATAAAATTAATACATGCATTTGGAAGATATGTGTCCAAAGATTCGGAAAACAATAAACTTTTTCAATTTGGATAATTCGCTTGGGTGCTAGAGCCGGTCAAAGTTTTGTATTTTTTTTTGCCTGCAGCAAATTTTTCATTTTTGGAAATAAAGTTTATAGTTGGAATTGGTTTTTGGGTAAACTAAGTTTTTTACATGACATTTCAAGAGAAATAGAGTTAAAGTATAAACACAATAGGATAAGGTGTATTTCTAATATTATTACACCAATTACGATCTTAAAATACCTGCTAGGAGCAACGAGTGCAGCTTTAATTTACGGTCAAACTTTTTTTCCATATAATCAAAGTATTGTCGTAATTGGTAATAAAAGTTTAACAATTTCTTTGAAAAATTCCAAGTTGATTCAAAAGCTCACCAAAAAAAAAACACTATATATTCAGCCAAAACAAAAAGAAGGTAGCATGCAGATGCCACAGAAGCTATTAATACAAACAATCTTTCAAAAGCTTTATCCTTAAGGCACAAAACAGAAAGAAAAGGCACATTACGAAAACAGTCATATTGGAAGCCAATGACTCCAAATGATTTAGGAGAGTATTTGCGTTACTTTTGTGGAGGCTTCAGTTTTATTCATTGATACGGGGCTGTCCAAAGAAAAGTATTGCAATTTTAACAACGTCAATATAACTTCCTAGCTACAAAAAGTCAAATTAGTCAAAAAAGATGAAGTGTCTCTCTCTAAAGACATAACTGAGGACGGGGCGAGAGTCAAACTTCAAGATAGCCGAATCGAATTTTAGAAAGTTTGACTAAAGGTCAGGTTGAACACAAGTAAATACCATTGACTATGCTATTGATATTGGAAACATGCAAAGAGCGAAAAATCCGAACAATAGAAGAATCCTCGGCTTTCGTCGGTCCATTATTGTCGTCCGATAATCTTCTTCTTCTTAACTGGCCATAACAGAGCTCTACGATAATGTTCAAGTATAAAAAGGAATCTTCGGAACTAAACAAAGCTACTGTACTCTCCAAATAAAGTCAAAGAAACTAAACTAACTACTCTTCAAATCATGAAACGAAAATCCATTACTATTAATCATGAGTTTTTACTCACTATGATTAATGGAATCAGCTGACAATATTTCGCATTCCACATTTTGTTACGTTGTTTTCTTTGTTGAGAAAGTCTTGACGTTAAGTTTGTGGCTAATTGTTATACTGCAAGTACTATATACGGTTGATTGTGTTGTATCTATGCGTTACGTAGTATATATTGGTACACTGCCTTAAATGACTTACGTAAGTTCCTTCAAAAGCAGTAATTAACAAGAACTTTAAAAGCCTAAGCACTTTAAATACTGTATTCAGTAAGCTCAAGTATTTTAATTACGCCCAAGGTCTAAGCATTACGTACAACAGAACTCAAACCCCTCACTACAGCAGTTTGCCAAAAAGGGTTCTGGTATTGCCTAAGCGTTAACGTTAATATTAATTACAATTAACCCGAATACGCTACGTCATCGCATGCAAACACTGCTGCTCAATAACGTTAAGGCCTAATTACATTACAGGTTGGACGCGGCCCCTCTCACGCCCACCCAAGGCCAAGATTACTGTACCCAACCTTACGCTTTTCATTTTTGCTGTTATGTTTTTCCTCTTTTCTTGTGTGTCTGTGTGTGTGTGTGTGTGTGTGTGTGTGTGTGTGTGTGTGTGTGTGTGTGTGTGTGTGTGTGTGTGTGTGGGTGTGTGTGTGTATGCTCATGGCAGCAAGTTAAGCCACATCAGCCACCCACCCGCTAAGTGACCCGCCCCCCGCTGCTCATAGCCGCAACAGACAATAGCAAAGACAAATGGCAGGAGGATGCAGGAAGCGACAGGTGGTTGCCGATTATCTGCAAGGTGGGTGGGTGGTCGTGAGGTGTTTGGGGGGCTTTGGAGCAACCAGAGAAGGAATATAAATTTCTATCTTGTGGAAAATCTTGTCTTAAAATCAAGCTGAAGAAGAAAATGCAGCCAACGGTCTATTTGCTGTTTGAACATTTCATCTTGTTGTTGTTGCTTAAGCTTTGTTTTTTGTTGTTGTACTTGTCAGTGGCATTGTTCTTGAATTTGTTCGTAATGCTGTTTCCGTTTATTGTATGATACAGCGGTATATGAGCTGTCATTCTACTGTTCCTTTGCTGTTGTCAACATACTTTCCAAATGACATGAGAAAAGCAGTCAAGAACTCAGTAAAGTATATGCACTTTATTCGTATCTCTTGAATTTTCAAGAATTTTACAACTTTAATAGATGAGATAGCCAATTTGCAGCAGGTACATTTATTTTTTTTGTAATTTTTCCGACTCCTTCTCCGCCATCTAAGCTATTCTGAGCCCATCCAATAGCTCATTCTATCCATCAACAGTACGGCAGCTTCTGCTATAACACTTTTCCAAAGTCGTTATCGGCAATGTGGAAGTTCCTGGGCAATGTAAAATTGTCGGAAACGAAACTGCCGACGCGTCGCGATATTGCGGCAAAAAATGCAACAAGACTGCCGCTTGTTTTAAAACCCAATTATAACAGCAGAGAAGTTAGAGAATCCATAACAAATCACTACAAAAACTGCACTAAAATTTGAGAACACAGAAATAGCCACTACATAACAACAACCCGTAATAAGATAACTATCGCGGGGGTCACTACAACCATACACATAAACAGCCCTCACCACCTAATTGCCACTTTTTGAATTCCGACCCCATCGGAATTGAAAACATACTTAGTACGTGCCCCAATCTTGCCAACTTCCGTAACAAACATTTCAAAACTTATTTTTAATATGCCCTTTCTAACACTGATCGAAGCTCCGCTCTGGGCGTCTTTTTATAGTCACAAAGGAAGAAAAAAAAGGTTATGGACTTGGTCAAGTTAAACCCAAGGATGACCGCCTGTCAACTGATTTTGGAGGTTACGGAACGCTTTGCTAAGCCTACCCGATGATGGCATGAGGAAAATTTTAAGGAAAGCTGTCTATAATAGCCATGGGGTAGCTCTACTGGTCTCGAAAGAATCCAGTGTCATTGTTAGTAGCCTCATACGACAAGCTTTGACCTAAGCTAGACAAAGTATATGTTTTCCTCGAGTAGGGAGACGTTTTGGTTATACTCTCATATTGATGTTAAAATATATACTTTTGAATTTCATCTATCTTGGCTCTACCGTCACAATGAAGAAAGATGTCTGCATGGAGATCAAGCGGATAGTAACTCTTGCCAATAGATGTTACTTTGGTCTCAGTAGGCAAATGAGTAGTAGAGACCAGTCTCGCCAGACGAAACTAACACTTTATAGGACGGTCATCTTTCCGGTAAGCGCAATCTGATGAAAATACCCTTGGTGTGTTTGAGCGAAAAATACTCTGTAAGATCTTTGGCCCTTTACGACTGATGCACCCGACGGAACGGCGCACTTCATAAGCTGTACAATAACATAGTAGAGCGAATTAACAACCATCGGATCCGCTGAAGAAGCTACTGCGAGAAAGTTCTTCAATGTAGCTATTGAAGGAAAGCTTCGAAGGCGCAGGCCATGTTTCCGTTGGAAGGACCAGGGTGAGAGCACATTAACTAACGCCTCTACATCAGGCCGTACCCCGGTAAGGCGTTGTTATGCTCACTTAAGAAGGAGAATAGACTTATGAAGAACATATTAAATGGTCTGTATCAATATCCGCAGCTGGTGTTAGTATGGTAATGAGGAAGAGTAAGCGGAACGGGAACGGGAATGGAAACGGGAAGAAAAATACGAAGTGGCGGAACTCCTTAGTACCCCATAACTTGAAGTAAATCGAATCCAAGTTGAATTTTCTAACTTTTTTGCATTGTACGAACAAAAATGCGGGCAAGTGTATATGTATCTATATCTAACGTATCTAAGGTAATGCACTAAGCTCAAGTCTTTACGACTGTAGCACAAAGATGTTATTCGAATTCGTAGTAGAAGTAGTTTTTACAATACATAAGAATACTACGTTATATTAAGAGAGTTAGCATAAATCGAGTATATAATATTGTGCTCGAGCTAAATGAAAACTTTATCTATACGTCTATTGTTCTAACTGCTACTGTTGCCTGTAGCCGGTTGCTGCTGTCCACAGGCATTAACTTTACCGTTACATTAATTGTTTTACGCTTAAATTTTTTGCCACCAAAACACGCCCGCACGCCCATTACAGCTCACTGCATTCGCCCTAGTTGAGTTTCTAGTTGAAGTTGTAGATGTATTTGTATCTGTGTGGTTCTTGGACCGACTCTATTAGTTTTAATTAAACAACCTGAACGTACAGGTGGCTAATTATAGTAAATGCCAGAGTTACGTTAATATGACGCAGCCTTTGTGTGTGTGTGTCTGTCTGTGTGTGTCAATGCGTGTTTAGAAGTTTGCCATATGTCTAACTTATGAAGTGTGTTAGTGTTTTTACTTAGCACGCATAGAAACGGGCGTGGCAGACCATGTGTTTCTAGAAAAATGATCAGTAATAACAGCCAAGGGAATGAAATGCCATTCGTTATATTATGTCGCTTATCAGGAAATGTGTCTTGAAATCTGTCAAATGTGCGAAAAGTTTATGTGCTAACATACTATGTATTAAACTTAATTGATAGTTAGCTAATATCAGGTTCGAATCAGGATATATGGATTTATTCCATCTTATTTTTATATCTTTGTCTTTTTTAGACAAAGAGATGGAAACGCAGTTTAGTTTCAGTTTTACTGTAAGAAGGACTTACAGTTTTTGGAGAAATGTTGTTCAAGGTATACCACTACCGAGCTGTACCACATTTTTTTATTTCGGCCACTTTATCACAAAAAACAATTTCTATGAAAACATAAAATTTAACATAAATATTCATACTAGATAAATCAAGTCAATAAATTCATTATATAAATTTGTTCTTGACGTTTCCATTACCCTTTCCGTTCCACTTTCCGTTCCTCTTCCTCACTTCCACATACTATAACATTTCTTGATCTTCAACGAAGATGTTAAAAAAAATTTCACACCAATCGGGCGAGTCATTTCCGAGTAAAATGGATTCAGACATACATACATAAATTCATTTTTATTATATATATAGATTTCTGAGGAAAACATTATTAAACTTATTTTTAGGAACAAAATTATGTTAAAAAAAATAAATAAATATGCATGTAAATAGCACAGATTCGCAGAATTTTAATAAGATGGCTGTACATATGAGATAGATTTTTATAGCAATCAAACCAGTTTTTGAACCTGAACCCAAGAAAGCTCGAACCTAACTTCACCAAATATCTTGAGCCCAAGTAATCTATTATTATAGCAATAAATATGTGCTTATTAATAGCAATTAAAAAAAATTGTTTGCTGCTTAGTTGACAAACTCAAAGATACACACAAACATAATACACACTCACTAAGACCTTTAATCAATACAATTAAAGCTTCGACTATCTTAATGAATAACGTTATAACACAACACACATAACCCAACCAACAAAAATAGCAAGAAAATGTTGAAAATGAACATAGAACCAAACAAGGAACAGACGCGAAAACTGCCACCGAGGAAGACAGGAAGACAGAAATCAGGAACAAGTCACGTTGCCAGTGCTTTCGAAACAAAGCTAACAAAGACAACAATGCACAGTGGTCAAAAATGGGCAATATTGTGAAAGGTCCTGCTGTGTCTTTTCAAATGTCCCCCGTTTTGTTTGGCATTGTTGAGAGCCATTTCTTATAAATAAGCCATTTTCATAAATACATTCTTTTATTGGAAGTGTGGTTTTACGTGGTGTATCCCAAACCCTACGAACAACCCTTTTAAGGCCTGGGGTAGCACCTACTGGTCTCGAAAGAACCCAGTGTCATTGTTAGTCACCTAATACGACAAGCTTTGACCTGCTGAGGTAGTATTCTCTAGCCCGCTCACCACACGGGGGTTGAGAGCCATTTAACATTTTTTAAGTTGCACACTGGACCAAAAGACAGGCAAAAACAATCAACATACATGAATTATCCCAATAGCGTTTTTAATGTTGATGTTCTTAATATGAAATGCTTGAAGAACCTATTACTTGAGAGTAAACAACATTATTTCAACATTAAGCTGTATTGTTCATGATCGACTTCGAATAATTTACTATCATTGTAAAGTATTGTAAAAGAGAACTCTCAGTATACGCAGACGATGCACATATCTTTAGTAAATTTGGGCTCACAACAAGTCTAGAAGAAGTCAGACTTCTAAAAACATATTTAAAGATGGAAATCTGTACCATGTTGCACATATGTATGTATGTATCCTTCCCATCCAACATCAAAACGATTTTCCACCGTAGCGTGATACGCTACCAAAGAAGCATATTCGCTTACCCAACGACACATATAAAATGTACATTAGCTGAAGCTGGACTGCCAGTTATACCATTAAGAATTATCCAAACTACATATGTCATCCTAAGAAACTAATACCAAACTACATATAAACATCGCAGGGGGTATAAAGCTACGTCCACAATTCGAAGATGCATCCAATTTACCAAACAGTATGATATTGACGTTTCCCACTGTTGGATCAAAATCAGCCTGTCACCCACATGGACACTACGGAACACTACAATAAATACAGAACTGCACAGCTTCATAAAATCCAATTTCGGTTTTCCGGCAAATGTTCACAAAAGGAGCAAGAAAATACCCAAACTGGAGAAAGCCATACCCCATTTAGTGTACACCATTTTAGCAGTTGTTGATCAGCTTGTCATGGTTGTATCTTCGGGATCGCTTCCCCAACACTACTCTGTGTTCGCAGTGGAAGCAGAAGCCGTCGTAATCGCTTTATTAGGCACGCTCTGGAATACAAGTGAAAGTACATCATATGTAGGGATAGTCTATCCGCAACAATCTTTTATGTGAGATCCGATACTACTGCCTACAACTACAAAGCAAAATAAAGCTACTCTGGATTCCAGGGCACATGGGTATAGAAGGCAGTGAAACTAGCAGGAGAGGAACTACGTGTAAAAATTATTTTTGGGGTTCAAATGGACATTGGGTAATAAAGTAGCACTCTGGTGAAGTTACTGAATGGCACTCCTTTGGTCTCCAAAGGAGGAGGCTACAATCCGCTATGGGATAGAAAGGGTCTACTAACGAGGCTTAGAACTGGACACAGCGATTGAAAGAGGAAGCCAAGCCCAACTATTCCGAATGAGGAGGTAATCTTTTAATTCAACATTGAGTAGAGAAGTGCACAACCACCAAAACACCAGAATCAACATGTTTAGCAGTTCTAAATGGCATGTTTCCACTGTACCTGTTTCAAAATATTTATTTTTTTTATCAGCGAAATCTTTAAAAATGTGAGGCAGCAGCTTTTTAATATCGTTGAAACTATACTACGTTTATTCTCAAGTACCAATCGTTGTGTGTGGTATTTGGGGAAACTCAGTTTTTGTGACAACATCATGAAGGCACTTTTCAGTCTTTTTATCACTAAAAAGTAACATAAGTATCTTTTTTACAACATTTTGTAGTAAAACGTGTCGAATACTTTTGATAAGTAAATGAAAAATCATCGTTTTTTATTTAGAAAGTTACTCGTCACTTCTATAAAAATCAATATTTTAAAGTAATTAGATGATTTATTTTTTCATTTTCGAACACATACTATTCCTAATATTTTATCTGTGCCTAATAATTTCCATAGTACTTCGTCAATACGAAATGCGAATTTGAAAATTCGCATCATTTTAAAGCTTAAATTCTTACACTTGAATCAAAATATGAAAACTAAAATACCATTGCACTCTTCTAACTTACTATATTTCTTACATCGCCAAATGGGGTAATTTTGTTACAAGAATCAGGTTTTGAATTTTTTTTCATTCATTCATTTCATTTTTTTCATTTGGGGGAATGAAAGTCGAACTATTTAATGCAAAAAAATTCAATGTTTAGTGTGGTTCGTGGATTGTTCGAATCACCAAAAGAAAGTTAAGCTCATTATATCTTTTTTGAATTTTAATTCATTTTATTTAAAACTTATTTGTATAGTATTTTAACGACTGAAAATAAATATTACAATAAAGTGCAATATTTCGCTTATTAGCCACCACAAGCACCGCATTCATTAATTTAAAGAGGAAGTGCATTCTTTAGGCCTATTTTAATGAAAAGGCTTCGTGCTAGTTACAAACGGGCATCTTTATTACTAGGTATACCCTGCAAACATAGTGTTAAAGGGATCAGCATTGATTCGCGGTGCGATTAGACTATGTCCATGCTTATAATGTATAAAATAGAGCTACGAATTTTTGTGACATGTTAGTCTTATCAACAAAACTATGTTGAACTTTTGCCAAAAAACCCCGCAATCCCACCTTTGACACAACAATTTGAAGAAAAATTTCCACAGGAATTTCCAATCGGACAACAAAACGAAAGGGCGCAGGTTCGGCTAGCTTTAAGGTTTTTGGAGGACGGAGGACAATGACGATGTTATCAAAGATGCGTTCTACGCTAGACTGGAGTCTGTCAACGTTATTTGGATTCTATCCAGGAATTCATCGATAATGTTTGTCTAGTTTTGTTCATTTTAGAAACGCTTGAATGGTTTGATTGCTCCTGCAATTAATTGGAATGGAATCAATTCCAATGGCGAATTCACAAATTTTTTTTTCTCTGCCATATCAAAGTACCCCATATGGGTATTTTTGTTTCAATTGAATATATATTATGGATTAATTATTATAATGGACAATAGTGGAGTATGCTACGTATACTTTTTCAAGGCGAGTGACCAACGGAGCTGATAAAGCGAACAATTCAATCAAAGGTAAAGATGATACTATGTAAAGGGCGTGGGAAAATTTTTAAATTCGTTTTTAATATTCTAACATAGCATTGTTTTCGCACGATATCATTGTTATTCGATAAAAATTCTATATAATGCCAGTTGCGAAGTCAGCACTATTTGAATGGATATTATTAGAGACATACTCGAAAAAAAAAACATGATCGAAATGTCATTTAAAGTTTAAAGCTCATGGTACAAAGTTAAGAAATGAGATTTAAATGACAGAAGCGCGTATAATTATTTCCCCGCTTCAAGAACAGAAATTTTTAGAATGCATCTTTTGGATTTAAAGCATGTCTCATGTACCATTTTGTCCGCATGAACACTAAATTCAGCATTGGGAATGCAACAGCATCTACTTTTATGCCTCTTTTCATAAGATATGAGTGTCGAAAAGCTCTAATTAAGTTAAAGTTTTCCTAGTGGATTATCATGGAAACAAAAATAACTTCTATGCCTTCAGTATTCTTAAATCAATGTGGTCAAACTTTTAAACAGATCGAAACCAATTTTTCAAATCAATATGTTGCAGAGTGTGACAAAAATTAAGGGATGCTGAAATTGGTACATTTTTGACTATAACTTTTGATATACTCATTTGATTTTGATGATTCTTTAATCAAGGTATCCAAAGCGGCTGTGGTAGGAAGGCGACGAAGGGGCAGACCATGTCTCCGTTGGATGGACCAGGTAGAGAGTACACTAGCTAATTTTGGTATCACCAATTGGAGATGGCACGTACAACCACAAAACATCTCTCCCTGTTCATAGAACAGAGCTCCACTTATAACGAACTTTTGGGCTTGTTACAGCTTGTTACAGATATCGAATTTGACGACATTGAACTAATTGATTTGATGGCTGCTTGGCTATCACTCTAGATAGAAGAAGTTAGAGGCGTCGATAGGCCGCGGAGGACCAATGACCATTTTTCCCTACTTGGGATGAGAGTGTTGAAAGGTGGACGGGAAAATTCTACCGGTACACAGTAGTCAGTTTTAATTGGGACGGAAGTGTGTCTCGTTAGTATGGAGGAGTGACCAAAGCTGCAATTGTTTCAGCTGTTTGAGTCTCTCAAGTGTATTGCTGACAATAAAGCAGACTCCTCTCCTGCCAGATTTAAAGGTTGAATGCTTAAAATAGCTTCAAGGGCAGCGTTTGGCGTGGTACGAGCCGCCCCTGTAATGCACAGCTTCGCCACCCATTGTATTTTGTTGACTTGCCTTAGAGTGGTTTGTTATTGCAAAGCTGGCCACCACACTAGAAATCATTATTATCGCTAAACAGAGCCATAGAACTATTTTGGGAGATATGCCCACTTTAGCCCTATGGTTTTCTTGCAAGAATATAGTGCTATCGCTCCCTTTTTGGTGCGCTGAAGAGCGTTGAGGTTCCAGTCCAATTGTACAGGTTGTAAACAGACCTTTTATAATGACAAAGTTTGATTATAGATTTGAAAAAAGATATGATAAAAGGAAACAAACTGTGTAGTGGGTTAATTAAAGTTGACCAAGTCGTAGACATTAAAGAGCATAAATTTTAAAATTGTAATTATCACAGAATTCGCTTAGTTGAAATTTGCTTTCATACTTATTTTCACCACTGTGCAACAAGAAAGACGTCTATAGAAATGGTGTTGGCGCGGGAAATGGTGACGACCATATAAAAATAAACATAAAATAAGAGAATAGCAAGAACAACTAAAGTTACATGAGGCAGCCAGTAGAAGTCGAGCGGAAAAAGATACAAAAGCTGGATTAAAACTTTTTCTAGGAACCCAATTTAAGCCACAAATATACTTACTCACATAGACAAATTCGCGCGCGCACACACACACTTTTAGAGAGTGCAGCAATTTCTGCCATCATCTTTGGCAGCCAAATCCCAAAAGCGCGCTTGTGTCGTTTTTTTATATGGCTGTTCTGTATATAGGGGTACCCTTGAGGGGTCTTGAGCGGTAGGTTGCTAACGGGGAAACCGAAAGTTTTTACGCAAATAAACGCACGTATTTCGGAAATTCACTCTTTTTGTGCCGGTTTGCTACCTTAACTTTACTTTATGCTTGTTTTCAAAATGTCTCTAATTTTTCTGACAGCGCGCCTTTTTGTATGCTACGCCGTTTGCACGCTGGTTATACCCTGTACACAAAGTGTAAAAGGGTATTATAGGTTTGTGCAATGTATGTAAAATGCAGAAGGAGGCGTGGCAGACCATATGTTCCATGGGCAAAAATGGCCAGGAGCAATAGTCGAGTCGATGTAGACATGTCCGTCTGTACGTCCTTCCGTATGAACGTCGGGATATCAGCCACTTTAAAAGGTAGAGGCACAAAATTCTAACAATAGATGCGCATTTACGCTCCGTACAATCTATCATCTCAAAACTCGACAAAGGTGCGTCGTGTTTATGTGCATCTATGTTTCAAAAATTATCGAAATCGGATAAATACGTCAAAAGTTATGGTCAAAAATATGCAAATTTCATCCCCCCTCGCCTATGAATTCCACTACGTGTAGATATGGATACATGTGAGCTAGAATTACAAAAATGGGTGTGGAGACTCTTTAAAACTCTATCCACCTTTTTTTAATAGAACCCCCCACCCTTTCCACGCATTTGATTTGCCTTAATTACTCCAACACCCCGCCATATATTGATTTGAAAATTGTCACACACATTTATAAATGTATTTTTGATCTATGTTACAAAATTCAACGGCATTGGCCCAAGAATACTGGAGTTATGGGCATAAAAGTAATTTTTGCACCACTTCCCAATAGAAAAACTTGTTAATTGGAACTTCTAACTATTAAACTTGTAAAAAGAGACAAAAGAAAATACTTTAGTTTCCATTTTACTGTATGCTGGAGTTAGTGCTTATGGGAAAAAAGGGTATAGGGTATTCCACGGTCGGGTTTGTTTTTTTATGCGCACAATATTCGCTACTAATGGAAAATAGTAATTACAATTATTGTGTGGATGCAGTTGTTGTTGTAGCTGCTTTTTGACATTTCCTTTAAGCACTGGGTACTTTTTGGGTCTACCTTTTTGGCATTATTTATTTATTTGTATATTTATTGTACGGGTTTGCCAATAGCGGCAAATCGAAAGGACGGAACTGAAACTGAACTGAACTGGCCGGAAACTAACGGAACTGACTTGGCCTGGCCCAAAGAGCAATGCGATAAGTGGGCCCAAAACAAACATAAAGCTATTATGGTTTTAACGCACACACACACACACACAGACACTCAAATAGGCACACAGACAGCGTATATTTCAATGTGGCTCTATTTGTGTGGTCATATGTGTGTGTGTGTGTGTCTAACTGTTTATTTGTGTGCGTGCGTGTGGAAATTAATAATAAATCAAAATTAAATGTTTGCTTACTTGACACTTCGGCTCCCTTTCCTTTGTCTATCAGCTGCTTTGCACATTTGTATGTATTAGTGAGTAACGGTAACTCTCTCTCTCTTTCTCTTTCTCTTTCTCTTCCTCTCTCTCTCTCTTTGTCTCTATCTTTGTGCTGTTGTTTGTGTGTCTCTATTACTGTCTGTCGCTGAGACGTGCTTTTTATTTTATTACTTTTTTTATTATTTATTTTTTATGATTACGTTTTGCTGCTTGTTCGTTTGTTGCTTTGTTGTTGTTGCTGATTTTCCGCTCTTTATTCTTTTTTTCTTTTTTTTTTTTGCTTTCCTGTTGCGCCTTCTCACTCACTTCAAATGTGCAAAAATTGTATATAATGCATAAAAATATAATAATAAAAACCTTTGTAGCCAAAGTTTTGGTATATATTGTTCCTTTTGTACCCCACAAAATACAAAATATAAAAAGTGCTCTTTTACAACAACCAACAACCAACTCGGAATTGGTAATATGAAAAAGCTAAAAACTTTTTACAGGCAATTAATTTTTGACAATTATTAAAAGCAAAAAAATAAAATGAAACCAACAAACAATATTTTACAAAAATAGCGCAATTTTTATGTGCTACCGTACAAAAAAAAATAATAATGATGGCAAGTAGTAAAATGAAAACAAATTACAAATTAAATGTTGCCAAATTGACCACTAAAAAGCAGATATTTGACGCCATTTTATTTCATTTATATTGGCTGTCGCTAGGTACGTATTTTTACACTCTGTCCACTTAGTGTACAGTTAGATTTGTGCAATGCATGTAAAAGCAGGGCCGGACTTAGAAATTTAACGCCCCAAGGCGGTTTTAGAACTGACAATTAGAGCAAATCCATTCTTTATCATAGACATATATCAATTTTTAGATTTGCCAGTTTCTTTTTCATAGAAAGAATGCTTGAAGAGCTTTGTATGCTCTTGATTTTTTCTTTGTAATTCACTTGAATTCTGTATTAATTTCGAAGTTCTCTCAACAAGCAAATTCCACTTCTCCATCTTTAATACTCTGTTCACGGAAATTTCAAGCATATCTTGCATGCACTATTGTTAGTGGTCGGAAAATGCACAGATCGAGTGTTTCAATATTAATACTACAGGCAAGTAACAGAGTTTTCGACTAAATTGGCACTCCAATTCGTGCCGCCCTAGGCACTTGCCTACATTGCCTGTATGGTAAAGTCGGGCTTGTGTAAAAGGAAGGAGGCGCAGCAGACTATAGGCTCTTTGTATCATAACGATCAGCATTGACTCGGGTAGCGATTAGGAATTTCGAGGTTTACAGCAGCGCCCTTTAAACTATTTATCAAAAATCGTTGTCGCTATCGTTATTTATCAAAATCGGATAGAGACATCAAAGTTATAGACAAACATGTACCTATTAGAGGTAGATACATTGAATTTACTGTTTATAAGGACAAAAGGTTTAAAAACCATAAACCAATTAATTACCTTTAATTGATTTGGCGTTTCTTTTGTCGCGGAAAGTACTAATAATAAAGATAAATCCACCAAACCTAGCAAAAGTCACTTGCTGAGTTTCAGTTTTGTCTATTATTATAAGTTCGAGACAAATAACTTGTTATATAATATGAACAAAAATGCTCAAAGCTACTCTCGATGAGGCTTAATGAAATGGGGAAATTTAACATTTTCCAAATGACATACAATTGAAGCTACACATTTACTTTCCGCTTCTATAAGACTGCAAATTAACTTAATAAAGAACTTCTAAATAATTTCACAAATAAAGTTTTCTGCTAATAGTATTAGCTAAACAAAAATGAGATGGTGACTAACGTTTGCCCCTGAAAATCAAAATCAAATTTTTGTATCGTTGAAGGATATGGGTTTAATCAAGGTAACTCTATAGTGGGGGTGGAGGGTTGATTCGGCTAAATGTCAACAGTGCTTGGTTTATAAGTCTAACATGAGTCTACATACTAAATTTGGTTACT
This sequence comes from Chymomyza caudatula, assembly GCA_035041775.1. Classification (NCBI taxonomy): domain Eukaryota; kingdom Metazoa; phylum Arthropoda; class Insecta; order Diptera; family Drosophilidae; genus Chymomyza; species Chymomyza caudatula. The sequence goes on from JAWNKW010000148.1 coordinate 1,975,338, forward strand.
CTGTGTTCTATATTAACATGTCAAACGAAATGGAATTGCAGTTGATGGCAGAAGGGGCCCAAAATCGGCACATTATTAACTATCTTACTATTTTTGCAACCCATATGAACAGTGTGCATAACCGTACCAAGTTTCAATCATATAGCTTGTATGGTGCGGACTTCAACCTGCGAAGTCTGTCAAGGTAGCAGGGAATGAGATCTCGACATGATTCGACAAACTGCATCTAAGTACGGAAAATGAGCAGCTGTTGGTAATTTTTGTTGTTTTAATCTCCGAAATCTAGATCTTCATCTAGATATCGACTCGACTATGACTCTTGATTATGCTACGACTCCGTTTGCTTCTTATATACATTGCAAGAATCTAAAATACTCCTTACCAATTTGTGTACAGCGTATAATGAAGTTGGGAAGCTAGTAGTCCCATCCCAATGTTAGCTCTAAAATTTGAAAAAGTATTGCGATTGCCCATAAAACTAAAATCTCTAATTTTATGTTTTTCGACTCTGACAACTTTTCCGGCGATTTGGCGATGTTTCTGTGTGTTGACGCTGTCGATGAAGTGTGTTATTCAAATAACTTTAGTTATTTCGGCTTTAGAAAGCTTAATGTTTTTCTATCGTGTTGGTCATGTCTTCAAAGGGTTTCCTATTGAATTGGAGCACTCTAGACACTATAGTTGGGTCGCCAGAGGAATCATAAGAGTAAATAATTTTCGATAAACGTGCGGAAAAGCCTGAGTTGGTTACCAACTGTTTATTTCTTTTCATACTGCATTTTATCTTTACAAAGAGCAAAGACGTACATACAATTTTTTTAAGCTTAAACTAAATGTTATTTATTAATTAAGATGAACAAAAGTATAGTTGTTTAAAGCTAATTACCTTGTATAAATACCGACTTAAATTTAATTTTCAATATTAAAGAAAATTAAATGAAATTGACGAAGCTGCCACCAACCAATTGTGGGAATTATAGGCCCTACCCACAGACATTTCTATTTGGTGGAAATTAAGTCGAAAAAACCAACATCGAAAGTATCAAATTCCGACTGAGTGGTCGGAGATTTCGATTTGTTCTAAGATGGATTCAAATTGGAACATATTAATCGTAAAGGTTCATTTAAGGCGTAGTTAGATGTGTATCTATTTAGAGCTAAAGGTAAAAAATTTCTTGGTCGGAGATTGGGAACATTTAACGTGAGTTGACGAAGCAAAAAGGGTGAAGGAGGCAAGATTGATCAAGCGTAGAAATATCCTTAAATGGCTCTTTTCAATTCATTTTGCTTGAATTCAATAGATTTAAAATCTTTTTGCAATCACGCCCAAAAGTTGTCTAAAAGAAAATTACCCAACCATACTTTTATGATTGGAATGACAGTCAGCAACACTCGGTCTTGAGTTTTAAGGCTCAGAAATTTCATAAATTCTTATTTTACATTACAGCTTTTATGAACTACCACATTTTATCCACCAAGTTTTTTTATGGGAAAGTTATAGTACTCCATTTTTATTTCTGTTATATAACAAATTGATTTCACTCAATACTCTTAGTTAGTGAACTTTTCCTTCTTGTCTATTGGGACGACCTTCTTACATTGTTTACTGTTGCTTATACGTTATATTGAATTGCTCTTATACACACATGCACCGGAGCGAGTCGAAAAAAAAGTTTGCAAAAACCAACCCATATTTGCAAGCTATTGGCGAAAGTATCTCAAGACAAAAACTCAATCCACCATTGAGTTTTTTTTTCAAAACTTTGCTACTTTGCGCTTTATCAATGGCAAATGCATGCATCAAGCCCTGTATAAGAGTATATCAACATATATAAATATATATAAAAAGCCTTAAAAAGTGATGTGCTCGCTAAACTCGAAAACGCGTGTACCCATTTCAACCAAGTTTTCACACATTGTAGACAGTATATGGGAGAAGGTTTTTGTAATGTTTGGATATCGACAAACAGAATTTTCAATATAAAACATACTAAATGTGTTTTTACTTATATAGTAGGCAAGCATTAACTTTAGAGGTAGAGGTAGAATATTGGTACCAAAATCCGCATCTGGACTTAGTACGAAGAAGATAGAGAGAAAGAAAAGGATAAGGATGTTAAATGGAAAGAGGAATGGGAACGGAAAGAATTAAGTTATATAATGAATTCATAGACGGCTATATCAATGCGCAGCGGAGCGCGTGGGTTCAGTTGGTAAAAAATAAAATATTATTGCGATATATATATCTGCAGAGTTATCGTTAAGATCGCTGGAAATCTAACACGACGTTCAATCTAAACTAATCTTTTAATCTCTGTGACAATTCTTAGCGTGACATTTTTCTTCTGTCATCACTATCATTTAAAATAAAATAAAATAAAATTTTTAAATGAATTGCGTACAGTTGTTTACAAAGGTCAACTGTAACACTCTCGCTTTGAACTTTTAATAAATACAGTGAAAACTGTCTACATTGGACACACTTGGTTCGAAGACTTTTGTCCAAAGTAGATTGGGTGTCCAATGTAGAGAAATTGAAAGATTTTCAGTGCTATGTGTTTAATAGCATTCATAATGTTTTTTGTGTACATTGTCATTTGGTAACGCTAAAAAAATGACTAAAGGGACCCATTAGTTGCTGAATTTGGTTTAAATTTGAAGCTCCTCTGCACTTTGTAAGTCTTTTGCCACCTTTTTTTTGTAAAAACAGTGCTGTGAAATTCAGTGCCTAATATACACCGACTTTTTACAAGTGGAGTGAATGGACCACATAAAAAAAACCAAAAGCAGACAGGTACCAATTTACTCAGTGACAAAAATGCAATTTGTATGAAATTTATTTGGTTTCACGTGAAATTTACAATGCAGACAGTGTCCAGAATAGACAGTTTTCACTGTAAATGTATTGTTTCATACACACACACAGAACAAACTTCAAAAAATGTTGAAAGCCAATTCTATACTAAGACTTAGCTTTTAATAGAGAAGTTACGCAGAATTTAACGTTCGTAACCCTCTTTTGTTTGCGCGCTTAGTCCTTCATTTCGAAGAAACTAATATATCGCAATCAACCATTTAATTTCAAATTTATTAAGAAAAACATTCAAAGTCAGCAACGTTTCTAAATAAAACCAAATTTTTGAACAAGTTTTCTATTATACTTTTTAAGCTCGTAAGCCATTTAGAAAATTGGGAAAAACTACTCAAAAATTCTTTATATTTAATAATATACGATATGTTTGCAACATAACTGAGCTATAATACAAATTAATCATTATTTAAACTCAAAAGCGCATCTTACAACAAAGTAGTTTCCAGAAATCAATTTCAAACGTTCTGCTTTTATCTGAACTGACCAAAACTCGCATTTGGTTTTCAGAATAGTATTTAGAAGTACATTTTCGTTACTGCTTTAAAGTAAGTAAAACATTAAACAGTTTGAAAGCAAAAATCAATACAATGTAAGCATAATAATCTTCAAATCCACTGCACTATTACATGCTAGCAAACAATTACCCAAAATAACAGCAACACATGTCTTAATTTAAAAAATAAAATATATATATATATAAAAAATATTTGAAACTGGCAACTTTTAGTCAAATTTGGCTAGAAAGCTGCCATACCATAAAAACAGCAAATCAAATTGTGCTTCTTCCTTTTTCATATTTGAAATTATTATTTTAACGTGCGATATTTCATTTTATTTATGCGCTCATTTATTTTTATTACTGTTGAGACTTTAAGCAATTCATTTGAATTATTTACAACTGCAAAAAATTTACAAAAAAAATATGTTTTTAAATGCTTGCAATATTAAGCATTTAATATAGTAGATTTTTCACCAAATAATCGGGGCACTTAAAAAAATTGTTTTCAAAAAATATTGCAATTAGCTCACCTTTAAAAAAATATCTTTACTTTCAAATGTTTTTTAAACGGAAAACAATTCGAAAGCAAATTAACATTTATAATTTGAACAACACTTAATTTTGAAATATTTTTGAAATTTCGCACTTTTTCAAATCTGTTTTTAAGTATTTTAATGTTGTTTTTCGATTTTGTTTTTATTGTTAATTTTGTTTAGTTATCGCTGGTTGCTTGGACTGCTGTACACTGTTGTGTTTTGCTCCGAAAAACTTCAACTGGTTGTCGCGAAGTTGCCCACAGCATTGAAGTTAAAAGCGAGGCGCAGCGTCATTTTGTGGCCAGCGACGACAACGATGAGCACGAGAGTGACTGGGACGATTGCAGCGACGACGACAATGCCGATGAGGATAACGACGAGGCCACCGACAGCAAGGACGAGCGTAGCCGAAAACGTTGGCAACGAGTACGACGATGGGAATTTGGATTCTAGTGCAGGACATTCGAGTGTTCCAGAGTCTCGAACTCAAATCGCTTCAATTCATATTTTATATGAGGCTGTTTTGCAAATATACGAGTGTGTGTCTGCATACACAAAAAAAAAAAAAAAAAAACCAAAATCACTTGAAGAGCTGTTGCTGCTGGTGGTGTTGGTGTTAAGGCCAAGGTTGTGTGTGTGTGTGTGTGTGTGTGGGTGTGTGTGCTTGTGCGCAACAGTGCCCGATGGAGCAAGCCCTCCATCCAAAATAATGCAATTTCAATGCGGCCCCCAAACAACCACATCTGCCAACAAGTGGAAACTTCATGTGTTCGCTCGCGTCTCCTTCGTGCACACACACACACATACACACCTAGGTACGACCCTATTTTGTGTATCGCTTTCTTGCTCGTTTTCGGTTTCAGTTTCGCTTTCGTTTGGATTACAATTTTATCGGTCTGCTTGTCTGTCTGTCTGTGTGTTTGCGTCTGTATTGGCTTTTGGTTGAAACAGAAATCGGCAAGCCATGAAAAAAGCACAAAATTGCAGCGCACACATGTCGAAATAAAGCTTGGCGCAAGAGGGCGCCAGTGTACACAAAATATCAAAAGAGACAAAAGAAAAAAAAGAAAACAAAATTAACATCGAGAAAAACTTTCAAGCACTTTAATAAAGTTTGCCGCACAACAACAAAGCACAGCAGCCCTTTACGCACACACACACACACACACACACACACACACACACACACACACACACACACAGACACACTAAGCACATTTTTGCCTTTGCATTTTTTCGCTTTGGCAAAAGTTTTAATACAGAAAAACTCTCAAGTATATATTATTTAAATTTAATTACGGCATTTAAGTTGAGAACTTTTTGCTTTCGCTCACCATCATGCGCTACCGCTCGCTCTCTTGGTCTTGTGCTCAAACTTTGAGGAGCTTTTTGTTTTGCGTCTTGCTGATCGTTCGTTAGTTTATTTTTGAAACTGGCGCGCATGAGACGTACATAAATAGCGCGCTAAGTGTTTTTCTTTCATTTCAATTTTCCTGCAATTTTCCGCTGTTTTAATGGATTTGCTTTTTCTTAGCAAGCGCATTTATCTGGGCGATGGCAGCCATCAGGGTTTGCTCCATGGCGGCATTATAGTTGACACCGAGGGCATCATAAGGCGCGGTAGTTGAAATTCCTGCAATCTTTGCGCAGATAAACATTACTTAACTCTACCAACAGTGCTGCGCAGTCCCCAGGAGGTAAACAGCTATCTATATAATACAGAGTCCGAGGCCGTGTACGATTTTGGTGAACTAGTTCTGATGCCGGGTCTTATCGATGCCAATGTCCATATTAATGAGCCCGGTCGCAAGGATTGGGAGGGCTTCGTATCAGCCACAAAAACAGCAGCAGCCGGTGGCTATACAACCATTATAGATCGGCCCACGTGAGTAGCAGCAGCAGTAACTAAGCCTCAAACGATCTCTCTACACAGAAAGCCAACCCGCAGCAATGCCACACCGCCAACAACCTCCGTGCAGGCGCTTAAGACCAAAACTACAACGGCTCGTGGCAAGATCTACATAGATGTTGGCTTCTGGGGTGGTCTGGTACCTGATAACATCGATCAGCTAAATGCCATGCTAGCCGCCGGAGCTATGGGTCTTCAATGTACCCTTTGCGGATCTCATCAGCCCGTGAACAACGAATTTGCTGCGATTACTTCAGAGCAGCTAGAATATGCGCTAAGTCAGCTGGATGAAGAGGCACTCGTGGCGGTAAGCTCGAAATCAAAGTACGAAAATATTTCGCCTTGTCACAAAACGTGCCAAACTGAACTCCAAAACTGCCAACCGAAGATAGGGTTATATATGCAACCCTTGCAAGGGTTATTTATATGTGACAGCGTTCGTCCGACATTGGAAACAAATAAAATGCATGAATTCTGTGATACGACAACAACAACAACTATTACATTTCAACTGAATTCAAACACACAAAAAAAAGCCCGCCGAAGTGCTTTCAATATCTTTTAAATCGTGTTTAGGCATTGGATTTTCCGAGAGATTTTAAAATATAAGCTTAAGGCAAACCCGTCAAGAGATTTCTGGCATGCGCACCATCATGTATAAACAACAACTTCTTTTACGAGTGAGACTAAGACTTTTTTGCAGCAGGAAGACACGCTTTCCTTGAAATAATAACCAGCTACGGGTGTTTTAGCCTAATCGCATTTTTGTCCTACGAGTTGCGGTTGATATTCAAACAATCCTATTTTTTATTTAATTTAAAATAACAAATACGTATACTTAATCAACATGCAAATTGATACACGTATGTAAATGCATACTTCGGTAGTATATTTTTTGCTATTTAATTAGCCCCTCTGGTGCAGCGCACTTTCAGGATAAAACATAAGGAAGACAAAGGATACAATCAATTAGATAGATAGCTTGTATCAATTTTCAATTTGTTAAAGAAATTCTTCTCAAATTGAAAAATAATAAAACATACTCCCTCAGGATGGTTGCATATCAAACAAAACGCGTAAAGGTGGAAATGTGAGTAGTATCAAACGTTTCCTAATATGCATTGACCAAAAAGACCCCCGTTGCGAATTATAAATTAGTATGTATATTTCCCCCGTGTGGTGAGCGGGTTAGAGAATACCACCTCAGCAGGTCAAAGCTTGTCGTATGAGGCGACTAACGATGACACTGGGTTCTTTCGAAACCAGTAGGCCTTAAAAGGGTTGTGCGTAGGGTTTGGGACCCACCAGGCCGTAATCCGATAACGGGTTGTTATGGCCAGTTAAGAAGATGTATTATTCTTACTAAAACATTGGCACGAAATCATACGCTTCTAATATTAGCTCGACAGATGTGAAGAAATGCATTTAATTGGCTTTCTTTTCTTCTTCGACTTCGATCGAGTTGTTAAGAACAACGCATTTAAAAACGCTTAAAACGTAACAGCCATTTTGAAGAACAAAAAATTTGTTGTTGCGTTGCTTATTTGTAAAGCAAAAACGCTTGTCCTTTTGTAGAACGCCTCAAAACTACCCATGAAACTGTGCAAACTTACTTTTAACGAAGTCAAATACCTTTGCCTGACTGCTAAATGTGGGCCGCAAATCTAATTTAAACAAATACCTTTTGAAATTAACTTCTTAAGCGTGGCATTTATCTGAAAATCTTGAGCAATATATAGTAAAACGAGCTGGAATACCAGGAGTCGCTACCCAAAGCAATGCTGACCATTTTTATACCCTGTACACAAAGTGTAAAAGGGTATTATAGATTTGTGCAATGTATGCAACAGGCAGAAGGAGGCGTGGCAGACCATAAGTTTCTTGAGCAAAAATGATCAGTAGCAATAGTCGAGTCGATATAGCGATGTCCGTACATCCGTGTTGTCGCACCGTTCTCGGACACTATAAGAGGTACAGCGAAATGAATTTACTAAAAGATGCGCATTTTTTCGAGGTAGATCAAACTTGTCGAATTTTGTCGATATCTCACCCCCTTCCTCCCTGACAGATTTTCCCAGTTTTAACCCACACCATAAAAGCTACCCCATTGAAACTTGGCACAGTTGTACACACTGTTCTTGTGCATGTGTTGTGTAAAAATGATCATGATCAGATACAAACTTTAGAAGGTATAGCTAATAATTTTCGAAAATAAATTTTTTAGTTCATTGCCCTGTAACTTGCAATCAAATCAAGTTGGGCCAAAACCGTTTGGAAAACTTTAATTTGATATTAAGTTATCTTCAATTTGAGTTACAGTTCATCTCGATCGGTAGTTAAGTTCCCAAGAAATATGAGATTCGAAATGTCGAATTTTTTGAAGAAGCGATTATTAAAAAACGGTGCTAGAAAATCCAAAATCGTTTCCGGCTACGAATGTTGATTTTTTCCACATCACCCCTTCTTACCCCCATAGTAACTGTACCGTTCGATATAGATACAAAAATTTGCATGCAATTTGATTTTCGTGGAAAAAATGGGTACAGGGTATCCCACTGTCGGGTACCGTCCCGACTGTCTGCATCAAATTTTTTCCCATGGAACTTGTACGTTCTGCCACGTTTTCTTCCGTTGCCTGTTGCAAAGGCATTGCACAAATGTTTTACACTATGTGTACAGGGAATAAATAGCCAAATCAGCATCTTTGATGTTACTTTAAGATGTGCACCATTTCACATCAACAAGGAATCAAAGACAAAATAGGAAACTAGATAGAAGGCACAGAGCTACTACAAAAAAGTGGCATAAATTAATATATGTAGTTTAAGCAAAGAAATGCTTGTAAATGAAGAAAACTAGTTGATTTAGCAGTATCAGTAAATCTATTTGAATAAGTATTACAGTAAATCTTTGAATTCGAACAGGATTTTATGTAACAAGACCTGGGAAAAGACTTTTAAATAATGATAGTAATCTTATGCTTAGGTTCAAATGCAAACTTGTAGAGAACATTTCATGCCTCCTGAATAAATGCATTTGTTAATAGACAAACATTTAAAGTTATGTATTGCCAACTAAACCGATTTAGTTTAGTCCAGACAACAGCCATTCAGTGCAGCCAATTATGCTAATAGTTCATCTGTTGCGCAACAGTTGCGCATGAACTGAAATAGCTGATTAAGTGGACCACATCGATGTAATTGTCACGTGTCAAATTGTTTCGCTTTGCGTCTGCTAGTTGTGTTTGATTTCTGGCCACATTCTTTTCCTGCCAGCTGCCACCATGATCAGGGTTATTGGAAAAGAAAATTATTATAAATTACGTCACCATGACTTTTAAAATTGAGACTCTCCAGCATCTGTGATTGGGGTTGTCGGCAAGCAAACTACCCTCATCCCCCGATAATAAGCCATAAAAGTTTTCCCTCCGCAACCTCAGTGCTTATGGATGCACACATAATTAGATTGAAGTCAGTCGCTTGACTTTTTGAAAGAACCTTCACATATCGATCTCCTCTTGTTTTTCCTGTTCACGTTTTTACGTCTGAGAAGGCGTCCTCCACCTTTCTCATCTTCCAATAATAAACTGGCATAAAGGCAACATCTTCACTGGTGTAAGGAACCATTGGTTCCTCGGAATTAAGCAATTACGTTCTCTGCAGTAATACACAAGGAGTGAGTGATATGCATCCAAAGTCTCTCGTTACTATTGGGTAATCAGCTCAGCTGCTCAGAGTTGACCGGAGAAAGCTACGTCCAGTTTTAGCTATGCGAACCTTGGCTGGAAAAAGGTAGTGTTCATAGTTGATGGAATGGATCCATTTAATCGATCACAACGTGCTCAATCTAATTGCGTGTGGATGGTCAGAGGACAGCCATGTAACTTTTTCAATACCGGGTTCTAAGATCTGATACTACAGACAAGGGTAGAATCATATAAGGTATGATTACTCAGAGTAGTTACCACATGTGTACACAAAGCAACAAACTCATAAAATCATAAAACAACTCATAAAAATTGTGGTGCCTAAAAGAAGAAGATACCTTATATTATTCCACCATGATACATATTGTCTGCTAATTGATTTCAATTTTTAAAGCTCTTTCACATACTCTTGCTCTTATCCTCAGTTCCATGCCGAGCTGCCACCAGCTCAACCCTTAAGTGGCGATGAATCCTTGGCCAAGTGCTATGAAAACTTTCTAGCCACACGGCCAGCCTCAATGGAACTCAAGGCTGTGCAGTTGATCTGTCAATTAGCTGAGGCGCAACCGCGGCGACATTTTCACATAATGAATCTCAGTTCAGCCGAGACGTTGCCGCTATTGGCGGAGAGTCAGTCAAAGGGCGCCCAGTTAACGGCCGAGACTTGTCCACATTACTTAAGTTTATGTGCGGAGCAGGTGGAGGACTTTCACACTGAGTTCAAGACTTGGCCACCCATACGTGAACGCGCCAATCAAAGGGAACTATGGAAGGCCTTGCAGGCCGGTGGTGCACTGAAGCTAATCAGTAGCGATCACTCGAATGCCACGCCTGGTGCACGTTGTTTGACGTACGGACGCGGGCGTGGTAACTTTCTAAATGCCTGGCCGGGCGTGGCCTCGCTCCAGCACTGCCTAGCTGCAGTTTGGACTCTAGCCCAAACCAATGGACTGCAGCTGGAGGATATACATCGTCTAATGTGCTGGCAACCGGCGCAGCTGTGTGATCTATCACGTTTCAAGGGACGCATTGCCGAGGGCTACGATGCCGATTTTTGCATATGGGATCCGGAAGAGGAATTCACAGTTTCGGCTGACTCGCTATATGCCGCCAATAAAGCCACGCCCTATGCGGGTACGCGTTTGCGTGGCGTGGTGCATGCCACGGTTGTTCGAGGTTTGCATGTCTATCAAGAATTCGAGGGTTTTGGACAGCCCCTGGGCAAGGTTTTGCTTAGAAAGAGCAGCAAAAAGGTAGTCAAGTTTGTGCGCATGTGATCGAACTGAAAGTGAATTGCTGTCTTGGCCAGGAATTTCACTAAAACAGAAACCGAATATAAAAGTGGAAAACTTTATTAATTAAAACCATTGAAAGCCCTGCAATGTTGCTGTACTGCTTTTTATTAAACACACACCCAACCATACAAACGTCTAATAGAAAAAAAAAAACAAATATTCCGTCTTTGGACTTTGGTGGGAGATGGTATTGAGCCCACGTCAAGTTTTTTTGGAGTGCGCTTTATGAAACATGCAACAAGTTGTCGCGTGGCAACACGCCAAGTAAACACTCACAAACAGCCAAGAACCTAACCCCCAAACCTTCCGGATAACCCCATTTGGCAGCCTGCTCCGGCATGTGCATGACAGCTTAAGTTTGTTTACCAGGCGTCAACTCAATTTTTGCACTGTGCTATGAGCCATGTTTACTTAAGCGTGTCGCTGAGTTTGTCTCTCTGTCGGCGAGAGTGTGTGTGAATGAGTGTGTATTTGGAAGGGTGTTCGTACAAATACCGGCTGTTGTTTTTGTTGACGTTTATGCAGGTTACTCAGCCATTTTCAAGTATTTAAGACATAATTGCTATTTTGAAATTATCAAGATGTATTACTTTTTAGTACCTTACGACAGTACATGAATGAGTCAGTGACATCGTAAGTTTTGTGCACATGTTACAAAGATGCCTGGACCAAAATCTGAAAGTAGACACACAATATTTACAGTGTCATCTTCAAACTGCCGAACTTCATACCCCGAATACAAACTATTACCTTATGAAGGGCGTTCAGGCTAACAGAGACGCATACATGGTCCTCTAGGATAAAAGCGCGCAGTTTTAAACAATTAAAGCTAACTAGTGAACTGCGTATCATTTGTGACCCTGAATTTTGGAATGATGGGAGACAACCTGCCAAACCAATCTTATGATTACAGATTTAAGCAAATTCGATTCGATTTTGTAAACTATGATTTATAATTGCTAAAATTTTATATTATTGGTTATCGTAATGTGCTAGTGCTCTGGTTGGAATCATACTTAAAAGAATATGCCAACAGGTTTCATTTAACGGAACCTTAAACTTAACTCTCAACTGGCCATAACAGCCCGTTATAGGGTAACAGCCTGATATAAGACATTATAACATTGGAATTGTGGTTTTACGTGGTGGGTCTCAAACCCTACTTTATCCCTGCATATCAGACGAGAACGTTTAGCGTAATCTTCTGTATGCCCTAGTTAGCTCTTTTCAATGGTGTGCGGCTAATCATCTTAATCTGAACTGCAACACATGTAAATTGATGAGTTTTCGCTTAGGGGTATTTCGCAATATTAGTACAAACTAGGTGTTTCCCCTCTCAGTGGGGTTGATTGCTTTAAGAACCTGAAAATCATGCTTGATATACAACAAACAACTCTGTCTTGTAAGTTGTTATTTGATATTCGTTAACTTGGCAGCCTTTAATGGGTTTATTTCAGTTCCAATAAAGGCTGAATATCTTTACGAAATCCTGAAAGGAATATACAATTTTGCACAGTATAAACGGTCCTTTAAGCAGCATACGCTCAACTCTTATCATTTCCTAAATAATTATAACCCCCGTATTACCCAGTGTGGTGAGCGGGTTAGAGAATACCACCTCAGCAGGTCAAAGCTTGTCATATGAGGCGACTAACAATGACAATGGGTTCTCTCGAGACCAGTAGAGCTACCCCAGGCCTCCACGTAAATTCACAATTCCAATGAAAGAATGTATTTACATCAGGCCATAACCCGATAACGGGTTGTTATGGCCAGTTAAGAAGAAGAAGAAATAATTATAACTAGACCCCATCTTCACGCAAATTATCCCATCTACACCGATATCTCTTTTGATTGCAATCTATTAACCGTATAAACATTACCCAACTTATGTATATCTTCAGGGTGAGAACGCCGACGTTAGTACACATATTTGCTTAAGACACGTAGATGACGTCGCATTTTGGCTTGTATGCCGTTTCCCGCTTGCGTCATCAGTGCCCACGCTTGTGTTTTTGACAACAGATCGATTTGAGTTTGCTTGAATAGCTTGGCTACGCATGGTTTACCTTGACTGGGATTTGGACGGATCTTTGGACTGGTACTTGGACCGGCTTTAGCTATAAACGCATAACGCTTATAGCTATTGCTCAGTTCCTTTGAAAGAGTAGCGGTAGCAGCAGGAGCAGCAGGCGATTTGCTTGCGTCTAAATCATGGCAAATTTTGGCAGTTGTTCTGCCTTCGAGCGCTGTTGTGTCAGTTGCAGACCAAACGCAGCGGTTGTGAATAAATTTTTTGGCTTTTTTCATCGTTTTGCGTTATACTTCTTGTCGCACCACTTGGCGTATGCGTAATATATGCATAGTTATTAAGTATACGTCATGTGAGCGCATGAAATTTACGACTTTGTCAGCTAAAAAGAAAAAACCAGAAATAAAAAAAAATTTAATTCGATAAATGCGCGTTTCTGTATTACGGGGACAGGTTACTGTTGCGGTGCCATATTAATGGCGTTTCATATTTATTCATTATGTATGCACTGCGAAAAAAATGCGACATACAAAAAGGCATGGAAAAATGTTGTACCGCCAACCCCCTGAGGCAGCGCTTTGTTGCAAATTGCGTTAATGACGGCTTTGTGGGCTTTTTGAGTGTTTTTGAATAATGCTGTTGCCTTCGGTATCTCTATAAATGTTTCGTTTGTTCGTTTGTCCATATGCTTGCTTGTCAGTCCAAATGTCTATTACCTTAATGGCCATAACACTTCATATCTAATTGATTGCAGCTATTAACGGACGCGGCTCATTTTACTCACATTTATTAACTGTTAACTTCGAAGCACCTCCTTGGCACTGGAAACAGCTTACAAATATTTCAGGCTGAAAATTTTATACAAAATGTACGTTTAAATGAATGTTAATTAACTCTATTTAGTTGTGCAAAAAATTTAAATCGTTATTCGACGTTATTTTGACCTTATTAAAATAGAAGAAATTATTGCCAGCGAAAATTTTCATGCAAAATGCCTTTAGAAGAAGGTGGCGTACATTTAATATATAAATTTTATATATAAATATAAAAAAAATTTCATGACAGTCGGGACGGTGCCCGACAGTGGAATACCCTGTACCTTTTTTCTTTATAAACACTAAATACGGTAAAATGAGAACGGAAGTATCCACTTTTATATTCAGTAATGGCAGTAATTAACGTAAATCGATTGCGGTGGAAGGAGGGGCTCTATTGAAAAAAATTGGATGCAGTTTTAACGATTAGGGTCACACCAGGCTCCACACCAAATTTTGTAACTCTAGCGCACATGTATCCATATCTACATACATGTAGCGGAATTTTTAAGCAGTTTATGGGCGAGGAGGGTGTGAAATTAGCATATTTTTGACAATAACTTTTGATGTATTTATCCGATTTCAATCATTTTGAAAACATAGATGCACACAAGTACGACGCACATCACTGAAGAGTTTCGAGTTGATAGATTTAACGGAGCGGCTGTAAACGGCGAAAGTCTGTCACGGGGGAAGGTTTTGAGATATCGACATGAATCGATAAACTTGCACTTTTCCTGGAAAATGCGCATCTTTTGGTAACAGTTTTTTGCCTTAACTCTTATAGTCTCTGAGAAACACGTTACAACACGAACAGACAGACAGAGGGACAGACGGACATGGCTACATCGACTCGACTATTGCTTCTGATCATATTTGCCCATGGAACATATGGTCTGCCTGTTACATACTTTGCACAAATCTATAAGGGGCTGTTTATAACGTCACCACCGAGTGGGGCGGATGGGTTCATCAAATTGTGACTTTTTGTGACGATAGGCGAGGGGAGTGTTCCGAAAACATGACGCCACAATCAAAATGTCAATGAAATCTTAAAAAAAACTTTATATTTTCATGCAAGGTTTACTTTTTTTTCGAAATCAAACATATCCATCAAAGTTCTTGCATCAAATTTTCAATTATTGACTCTTCAAATATCTTTAGCTTTTATAACAGCAGCGTATACTCTGTGCCTGCTGTCTGCAATGATTCAGTTGATATTCTATTCCAAGTTTCTAGGAATGCTCACAGTTGTTTTTTGGCTTCATGATTTGTGACGTCACATTAGGGGAAGGGTGGCTGCCTTAATGTGACTATATGTGACAAGAGCGGAGGGGGTGTTCAAAATCTGCAACATTAAGGTGACGTCATTTATGAACAGCCCCTAATACACTTTTACACTTTGTGTGCAGGGCATAAAAAACGAAGTTCGCCAGCAATTTGCAAAAAGTATTCATCAATTTTTAGTAATTTTCTGACATTCCGCTGCATTCATTCATTATTGATAAGCCGTGTAGTGCGTTCCATTCGTAATTAACTTGAAGCCAATTCAATGCCAGCCCAAAAGTATGCTACACTAGTTAACAAAAGCAAAGCGCAACTGAGGCGGCATAATGTTACGCCATAACCGTGCGCTAAACACGCGCAAACTGCGACGGCGACGCCAACAGAAACGGCGGCAGAAACGGCAACAGAAACGGCAACAGAAACAGCAACAAAAACAAAAACAACGAGCGTGCGCTAAGCGATAACGGCAATGGCAACAATGCTATTGTCGTTGTTGTCGGCGCCTACGTCGTTGTCGCTTTGTCGTCACACACATATATGTGTGTGTGTATGTGTGTGTGTGCGTATATTGAATTTTACTTTTTTGATATTTAAAAATATTTTCAGTTTTCTTAAGTGTGTGCGTGTGTGTGTACAGGCAGCGCGCAAAGTGAGTAAGTAGCGTTATCGACGTCGCTGCCAGCGTCGACGTGACTTTGACGTGGGTAGCAATAAGGTTTGCTGCCGCGGCTACTACTGCTGTTGCTTCTTCTTCTTCTGCTTGCTTTTATTGTCGTACATTTTATTTAACTGTTTTTTTTTCGAAGCAGAACACAAAAAGAATTACGAAACATAAGTACAAAACAAAAGCCAAAGAACGGCACTCTCGTAGAAACTCACACATACACACACGCACACACACACACACACACACACACACACACACATAGATACAGCTCATACATTCATATGTATGGCTGCCACTGCTGCTGGTGACGTGTGCGGCATTGCGTCTGCTGGTCTGGCCCCCATGAAGAGCGGCGCGCCAACGTTTCAACGTCGTCGTCAGCGTCGTCAGCGTCGTTGTTGTAGTTGTTGTAGTTGTTGTGCTTGTCGTGCGGCCATGGCTGCTTAGTCAGTCAGTTTTGCGACGTCGTCGTCGTCGGCAGCAGCAGCAGCAGCAGCGGCAGCGGCAGCGGCAGCTACAGAGCCTATAGCTTACACGGCAGCCGGCAGTCGGCAGCGGGCATTAATACTAAAACATTCTCAGTCGGTGAGTGAGTCGGCCGGGCAGTCATTCATTCAGTCAGTTTGATTAGCGCGTCGCGTCATCGTGCCGGCGCTCGACACGGCCTGACGTTTTATATACATACTATATTCGTGTAAAGCGTGCTACAACAACAGTAAACAGCAAAGATTGCTGCAACAACAACAACAAGAAAAGGTGACGAACGCGCCCATTGAAAACAAAAACAAAAGCAATATAACAACTACAAACAAATACATATACATATATATATATACATCAAAATACATAGAAACAAATTTGAGCGCCAAAAAATTATAACAGTACTTGCTACATATGTTTGCCACAGCAACAGCGACAAAGCTGCTACAAATGGACAGCATTTGGCTAGCATATACAGTAGAAACTCGAAAGATACAAAGCGCAGAAAACAACAACGAAACAAGAGTTATATCAGATAAACAGTCAAATAGACTTTCCCCATTGAAAGTTGCACGACAATTGCCAGCCAAAACTGCCTTGAAAACAGAAACAACAATCGATTTTTATAATGCCAGACAAAAGTCGTTATTATTGGTAATTGCTAGTCGTGCAACTTCCAGTGGGAGAAGTGTATGAATTTCAAAACACGTCAATAAAGTTAACACACATTGCATTTTGACGATAGACAACATTGCAAATAAAAGTATTTCTTAAAATTCACAAAAAGCATGGCAATTTGTCATGGACAAATTGTAAGAATTTAATACAATATAATTCAGTGCAATCAGAATTGCTTTTTAGAGCATAACTTTTTGGAAATTTTTGAAAAAGCAGCACCAACACTATAGCTACACATTTGTAACATATGCACACATTGCATTTTGATGATAGACAACATTGCAAATAAAAGTATTTCTCTAAATTCGCAAAAAGCATGACAATTTGTCATGGAAAAATTGTAAGAATTCAATACAATATAATTCAGTGCAATCAGAATTGCTTTTTGGAGCATAACTTTTTGGAAATTTTTGAAAAAGCAGCATCAACACTATAGCCACACATTTGTAACATATGCACAAGTGTCTACTGTAACATGATATTTATGCATGGAAGTTTATAGTGCCATACTTCACTGCTCTTGTTTCTTTTGCCATAAACTTTAAGCAATAAAAACGTTTCTAAATGTATATGAAACTAAGTGGTTCAGCTCGTTGAGCTTCTACTGTAGCCGCAACTATATACATGCACATCCATTGGTGTGTGTGTGTGTGTGTGTGTGTGTGTGTGTGTGTGTGTGTGTGTTTGTACTGATTGGTATGCGTTGATTTTAGTTGGTTGTTATGTCGCGCTTTTAGTTGCATTTATGCAAATAATTAACCAAATAATTGCAATAATATTGTGATTGCCTAACGGTGCTTATGTATCTATGGGATTACAACAACAACGACAACAGCCACATAGCACTTTCATATACGTTTGTATATATATACCTATACTTATATACATACATATGTATATTGTAATCAAATACAAATCGGCAAAACAAAAATCTTGACGTAATCGCAGCCAAATCAAATGAAACGTTACAAAGCAAACGGAACGACAGCCTAAAGCGCGTTTAAAAACAAAAACAAAAACCAAAAACCAAAAACCAAAAAAAAAACAACAACATTGTATTTCTTTCGCTTTTATGTACGATATATCTTTTTTGTTTTTTGTGATCGTGTGTGTTTTTGTATTAGTTAAAACAAGTGATCAGCTGCGTCGAAATTTAATTTATTTTAATTTTAAAGCCGTTACGCAAAATTATTAAACCAAAAAGCAACAAGTTTTTTTTGTGTTTATTTATTTTAGTTGATAAGAAAACTTTCATTAAGCACTGTCATTTTTGGTAGTACGCGTAAATTTCATTGTTATTAGTCAGCAACGTTTCGGGGCATTCATTTTGGTAAGATATCAAACGTATATACATACACAACTTTGAAGGCAAACATAGATTTACGAGCACAAAAAACCTTACAGGTGCATTAAATAAATTTTAGACATTTAAGCGGAATTATGGTTTGAATGCGATATTTCTAAAAAGCGTCCAAATTTATAGAACTACTAGCTGATTGATAAAGCATTCAATATATAATTCCTTCAATCAACTGCGGAGATGTACCAATATCTTTATATCCTCATCTACCTCTACGTCTACCTCAAGTCGAAATTCTTTACCTAGTCAAAAATGTGAGTGTAAAATCTTGCCAACTAAATAAGTAGAAACACATTTAGTATGTTTTATATGGAAAATTGTTTTTGCAATATCTCCGGAACCCCTAAGTCGATTTTGTTCAAATTTAGATAAGAACACTCCAACATAATGTGAAGCTATCCTCAAAATTTTATAAAAACTGTCTAGTTTTTGAAAGAATTGACAGTCATTTTTATCTATAAAGACTAGCTGAACCCGCGCGCTCCGCTGCGCATTGATAAAGCCGTCAGCAAATTTATTATATCAATTAATTCTTCCCGTTCCCATTCCCCTTTCCGTTCCTCTTCCTTCTCTTTCTCTCTCGGATATTGTTACCAATATCTTTATATATCCTCTACCTCAATTCAAAAGAATTCTTTACCAAGTCAAATTTAATGATTGCCTGCTATATAACTAGAAACACATTTAGTATGTTTTATATGGAAAATCGTTATTGTCGATATCTTTGGCATCATCAATTGGAATTCGTCCAAACTTCACAAAAACCTTCTCCCTAATACCGTCTACAGTGTGTAAAAATTTGGTTGAAATCTGTCTACGCGTTTTTGAGTTTAGCGAGCACATTACATTTTGAGGCTTTATTTTTATATATATAGAAGATGGTGATAACTAATGTTATCAAATTAAGGTTCTGCATACCCAAAAGTGGTACATTACAGCAGTACAGTCAAATAAGGCGAATGAAAGAGTGGGTCAACCTCGAAATGAAAGATTGTAAGCTGAAATTTTGCATAGGTCTTCGTTTAGGCATTCTATGAGTTGTGTTCTAAAGTCCCCATGAGAACTAGGGCAAAGGTAAAAAATATATGAAATTCTCGTTTCATGAATTTCAACAGATTTTTAGAGGTATATAAATTTCTCTATAGCACGAGTAGGGACGGCTTTTCGAAAATTCGGCAATATCTGATGCTAACTTTAAAATATTTGCAAATGTCTCGATTCCTGGGCTTCAAATGACGTTTGAAGCGAAACTTTTATATTTATATAATTAGCTGTTATTGAGATGGAGCACGAAAAGAATGAGAGAACGGATTTTCGAAAATTCCCAAACCGTATATGCCAACTTTGAAACATTTATGTATCATGAAGTTTGGGGATCGAAAATGGTACAACATTACATGATGGGTGAATAAATTATTTTTTTGGACGCTTGCAGACAACACCATTGAAAAACTTGCTTAACGTTTATTAGACATTCAGTCTAATTGAGATTCACTGAAGAATTTTGGAAAATTAAAACCGAAGAATTGTAAAGGTCAAGATTGTGTAAAATGTTTTTTATTATTGACACAAGGGAAGCAAACGTATATTTAGAATATGGGTGAGTCAATAGGTGCACAAATATAGGAACTCTTAATTAATTGAATACAGCGACACCTATCGGCTCGTAGCATCGCCCCGCTCGCTACAACGATAATGCAAAGACAACATTTCTTTGCAGTTCGGTTAGCGGATTAACAGCCGAGCGTAGTGGTGTAAAATATACATCGATGGTTGGTCTGTAATTTTCCGATGTTTTCGGACATACGATGCATCGGCAAAACATCGATGTTTTTCAAACTATCTAAAATTTCACCATTTCTTACGCCTACCTTGCCGACCTTTTATCTAAAGTCAAATTATTTCGTGATTATGCCAAAGTAAATCTTATTTTCAGTTTTACGAATAATGTTAAAGGTTATTCTCAAAAACCGGCAAACTTCTGCCGGAACATTTTTCAAAACTATTATGTTTTCGCAATTTAGGCGTAGATCTATTTGATCTGTAGTATACAGTATTGTATATAGAAGTTTTCTTTTGTTCAAATAGCTCTACTATAGTTTCACATATTTTGTATTAAAATACTATGCATCGAACAATATCGATGTCAATCGTCAATGGACTCTGCGACGGTAAACATCGATGTTTTAGTCTGGACTTACATCACTACCTGAGGGATGCTTCGGGTCAGGTCAACGGAGTGGTTCAAGCTGATTTCCGAACCAAGGGTAACTAAAAATCTTTTGCAACAAAATAAAAAAGTTACAAGTAATTTTTTACAATAAAAGAACCACTTTGAGGTAAAAAGCTTGTGACGAAAACGCAGGTACTTATGTGACGAGAAAAGTAATATGTAAGTTGCACTATTTTTCATTGATAATAGAATTTTAAAGCACAATTTTAGAAGCCGCATTTTGGCGAGCTGTGTGATCAAAATTTTCTTTTACAACACCATACAAAAGCTACAAGTAATTATACCCTGTACACAAAGCATAGTGATTTAGCCATGTCCGTCTGTCCGGACGACGCTGTAGTCGAAAAAAACCCATACTTTGTCTTGCGCTCATTTACAGCCAGACACACCTGGCAACCCTAATTCTACTTTTGCTCACTTAGCAACACAAGATTCTCATCTTTGTATTTGACAAACAGGGACAGACAAATTAAGACAGTTACGTCTTAAGCTATTAACTGTTAGTTACTATTACTATAGCTTTACTTCGTGACAGATTTGTTTTACATTGTTTAACACCATATGCCGTCTAATTAATGACGGTCACCAAAAGAATTTCCATGCTAAACATTGGGGAATTTACTTGTTGAACAAGTTTTATTTGAACAAAAGTCTATGGCATTGACAGCTCCAACGAGGACGAACTGAAGTGAGTAATGCAGCTACAAGGTCATATTGAAATAGACTTTTCTCGATAAACCTGAAATCCTTTGAGCATTCATATAAATACAATTATGCCCCAACGAACCAGAATTAGTTTTAGTTTTGCCATTTGCAACATTCGCTGATTTTTTTTATTTTTATCTATGACATAATTCAGAAATTCACTGACTTGAATGACGTCAACTCGTTGCATAAACTAGGCTTAGATACTTAGTTATTTGAATTTTAGCTAACATTTGAGTTGCTGCAATAAGTTGGGATAATTACGATTCGAAACTCGTCGTGATTTACATTTTCAAGACGATTTGATGCCATAACGTCTACCGTCACATGCATAGTTTCTTTTAGTGTTTTGTTGGTTGGAATTGATTTATGTCGCAATTTTTAAGCTGTGCATTTTCACTAAAACAAAATTTTCAACGAAAAACTATCAATGATTCTTGTTGCATTTTATAAATGACTAGCTGGCCCACAAACTTTGTTTTGCCTAAAATAGATTTTTTGATTAAATTAATATCGAGCATTCATGATTCCACATGAATTTTCTTTTTAATCGAAAATTAGCAATCTTAAGCAGATAATTAAATAATAATAATAATTTCAATTATAGATATATTTATACGGAAAGCTTACCCTTCCAATATTCTGCGTACATAGAATAAAATCAACTCAATCACTGAATGCTATTCATTTTATTGAAATATGAAAAAATAGAACAATGATTGTCTTCAATTTAATGTTGCTGCAGAGCGTAAGTGGAGAGTGAGGATGATTTTCCAACTCAGAAACACGCCATATATAGATAGTCGTGTGGAAAGCATCACATTTCCAGATTTATGTCGCACATTTTCAGCGACTGCCATTGTGAGTTCTTTATGGTCATCGCAAATGCAAGTTTCACTGCCAACTGAATGCGTTTGAACTGGAACGGCAAATCGGTTGAAATATAGGGAATTCGAGGAATTAGGCATTCTTCTCCTTTGAACGGCCCTTTTAAAATCTTTGCCACTACTTGGATTTGAAGGAAGCAAGCTTTTCCTGAAGCAAAACAGATCCCTGCCGTTTCATTCTTGAATTTTAGAGCATGTCAGCAATATCAATATTCATATACGCACTTTAATTTAGTATATCGGGTTAGTAGGCGAAAGCCATACGCTGAAATGAAGACAATGTTAATGCAAATAATGCATTATTTCTTGATTTGCTACTCTATTCCCATCTGTAAAGCGTTTTCTCTCATTCATAGCCCCTGCAAGTTTTGAGCCCGTTCTGCAGGGAGATCTTAAATACTTTGAAAACGTATTTTCTCGAGTATTTTTGTCAATGTTTCTTCTTCTAGACCGTCTTCTAATCAAATTTTAGAGTGAAATGTTTAACCTAATCAAAGTTGTGAATGGTAAACACATTAAAATGCTAGCCGAAGAGAAACCTTCGAGCAGACCAAACGAATATATGGTCCAAATATGAAGGCATTTGGTTCAGTTGTTCTCGAGTTTTATTAACTCTTATTCCGCACGAGCGATTTTATATGTTAAAAAGATAAAAAAAAGGTTTAAAATTTATTTCAATACTTACATAGCCTTAAATCACGGCTAATTTGGGGTTTTCTGATACAATTGGAACAATTATGTTTTCTAGCCGTCTCAGAAAATATAGGCTTGTCTGCAAGGGTATAAATATAGTAGTACATAAGCTTGGCGCCAAGTTTATTCTTGTTGTTAATAAATTTTTATTTTTCCCAGCTGATAACAAACCCAGTGATAACACACAAACTTTTTTCCAAAGCAGCTTATACATAGAAGTATACATACATACTTTTTTATGTTTGTCCATTAATTGTATACACATACTTTAGTTTTATATCATATATGTATATGTGCATTTGTGTATTTTCATAGCACAGTGCAACATTATCTAGGGTGGTTTGATTCTAATTCAGGGTTATAAGAAATTAACTTTTGCAACGGATCTTTCCGAAGAAAGAAAGATGCCTTTCGTATCATGGAGTCGCGAAGGCAGGCGCGTAACAGAGGCACCGGGAGAAGCACTCTACATGATGCCCTAACCCGTTAACTGGTTCTTTTGACAAGTCAAGATTTTCAAAAACGGCACATTTAGATAATTATATTTTTTTAAATTTTGTTCAATCGTCAAAGCTGCACTGCTACCTGCAGTGGGCTCCACTGTGTCGTCTGAATATCCGTTTTTCTAAGCAATGCACATTAATCGAAATGGACATAGATGCTCTCATTTTTATAACCATGCAAAGCAATTCAATTTATGGTAAAATTCAATATGGACATGTTTGTATTTGAATATAAGCATGGTGGCTTCGGAAGATGTTGAGCTTTGGAAAAGTCGGATCGCAAAGGATAAACGAACGCAACCTGTTGGCATTTCTAGATGATGCATAATTCAATATGCGATTGTTTTAAAATAAAATTAAACCAAACAATCCCAATATGTGCTTATTCTTCAGTCTCTACACTGCAAGAAATTTGGTAAAATCGATCTAATTTGGCATTGCAAACAAACCTTTGTGTGTTTTTCTATGCATACCTAGTACATTCACCCTGAATTGATATCCGCCCAAAGAGAATTCCCCCAATCAAAGGAACCATAGAAATTTTGTTTGCAAAAATTGTTTATGCTTAAAATGCAATACATACTTATACAATTGTCCTTTTTAACGCTGGCTGGTTCATCAATACCGAATAAGTGTAATCAGAGATGTATTGTAATGAATGATGTAAATACATTCTTTCATTGGAATTGTGGTCTTACGTGGATCAGAGATAAGTACTATAGTTAAATATGTAAGCCCTCGGGACTGTGCCCGACAGTGGAATACCATGTACAAATGTCTCCCATGAGAATCAAATTTCTGTGCAAATTTTCGTATTGGTGCTTTGAAGGGTATGGGCAAAATGAAGGTAACTGTACTATAGGAGTAGGGGGATGAAAAAGGTCAACATTGTTTGGTTTATAAGCCTTCCATGAGTCTACATAACTAATTTTGTGACTGTAGCTTTAATATTAACATTTCTTTAAAAAGTAAATTTTTGTTGAGGAGGAGAGGTGTAAAATTTGAACTTCATTACCTATATCTCTTAAAGTATCTATCCGATCTTGATCATTTTTCCACAACTTGTGCACATTAACAGTGTGCATAGCCGTGCCAAGATACAGATTGATAGCTTCTATGGTATGGGTGTGACCGCGACCGACAAGAATCGATGAGCTTTTGGTATAATTTTTTTTGCTATCACTTAATAGTAGTTGAGAAATAGAGACCAACACGGACAGACGGACATGGCTATATTGATTCGACTATTGCTTCTGATAATTTTTGCCCATGGAACATACGGTCTGTTTGACCTGAGAACGCAAGTATTTTGTTATACTGACTTAGCACTATCATTCGTGCTCAGATTGCCTGTTGCACAGTGTAATTGGCATTGACAACATGTGAAGCTACTATATGGTTTTAGCTTGGCATAAACTGTGACGACATATGACGCAACCGACACAGTTGCAACTATGGCAAAAACGATAACAAAATGAAACAAACTTTGACTGCCACACCTGCCGCGCTGCCATTTGTATGAAATTACTGTTACTGTATACCGTTATTCTATTGTTTTTGTGACCGTTAGATATATATTAATCACAAGTTTAATTAATAGGAACACTCTCATCCGAATTCAGTTATATACATACATATATATATATATACATATATGTATATATGCTCGCAAGTAAATGAAAACCAAATTCATATGTACATGAATACATATGTAACGAAATTAATAAAATAAATAATGCTGACGTCAATTTTGCGTAAAATGCAAAGCAAAGCAAAACGAGAAACCAAAACGAAATGCGACAACTGATTGGAATTGATTAAAGTGCAGTGGTAGCAGCGATGCACAGTGGATCCAAATTACTTATTTTTCGGCGAAAATCCTAACATTTGAAGAAGTAAAGATATTTTATATGTTTATGTATAGAGGGAGCTTCAAAAAACGGTAGTAAAGTTTGATATTATGTACACCACAAGTCGTATCCTTGCACATATAAAATGTGCTTATTGCTTGATAAATCGTTAAAATTTTGAAAATCTGTTGGCAAGATGTTTGCAGTCTATGTTGATCTTATTGTACACACGTTCGCCAGAGAGACAAACTTTCGACCAGGACGATTTGTTGAAAAATAAGCACCAGGACTTCATCGGCAGTGGAGTTTCGGACACCACGAAACACTCGAAACTAATATTTCACGGTGTAATCTGAAGGAGCACTAGCCCCATAATATTTATACAACTTTTCTTTTGTTTCCCTCGCCGTTTTGTCTCTCAAAAAATAATGTTTTATGAGAGAACGAAAATCGTATTTTTCCATACTCAACATGATGCCAAGCACGCCAACTAAAATGGGCTGTCACGCTAAAATTTGACATGTGTGCCTAAATATGAATGGATTAAAAGGCACCATAATAATTTTTGCGAGCGTAGCTCATTTTGCGGTTACTTTTCACCCCACCTAGTATATAATGTCGAACTTTACTATCGTTTTTTGAAGCTCCCTCTCTTTACAGCATATTTATTTAGAAGCTTAAGGACTTCTCTGTTTTATGCATTTTAAATTTTGAAAATACAGTGGAGTCGCGATCGAATGAACACTTGGTTATGTGAACACTCGTTAGAGTGAACAAATTATTTGTTACATTGACTACTCTAAAGAGTCTAAAAACCTAGTTGTTAACCAAAATCAAACCAAAATCTTAGCATTCTTTAAAAAACTGTAAGCGTAATGCATTATCTTTTTCATTTATTGAATTTTATGTTATGATTTTCAATCAAAATTAATATTATATACTAAATTAGTTAGCTTATGCGATGATGTGTGGCTGTTTTATGTTAAAATTAGAAATTAATTGTTCTTTTTTTTGTTTTTTTTAAATAAATAAAAGGATATCGACTAGATTTGTACATAATGTTATTTAAACACATCATAAAATGTTCGAATCGATAGAGTGAACAAATTTGGTATTGTGAACACCCTTGGTTTTAATTAGTTCACTATATCGCGACTGCACTGTATCTTTACTTTCTCAAAAGTTATGATTTTCGCCGACAAAGAAGTCAGTTGGTTCCACTGTGCGACGTTGGCAGCGACAGCGACGGCTGCTAGCATGGCAAAAGCGGCTGGCCCCTGCCAGTCAGTCAATCACTGCCGCGGCCAAGCGGTTTGGTCAGCAGCAAGAAAGGCAAATTACGGCGATTGTGGCGAGTACGGCGAGTACGTTGTTGATGACGACGAATCGACGACGTCGACAGCATGCATACTAAGTACATACAACATTTTATGCTGCGCGTGTTTAACGTGTAATAATGATGGTGTCGATGACGCTGGTGACGATGAGGTCGCCGGATTAATGTTTAGTACACGCAGAAAAAAAAACCGTAAATTGTCTAAAATTTTAGGATTAAGGAACTTTTGAACTAAGGAAACAGGGACTTCATTTCAGGACCCCTACAGCAACACCAAGAAAATTTTAGTCAATATTCGTCCTACAAATTAGTCCATTGAGCAATTGATAATAATGAGCACCAGAATCATAGCTGCAAAACTTTTAACCCAAATGACACGGACAGGCGGAAGACGGTAGAGTCGGACTGCGAATCGATCAGGCTGTGATTTTGATTTTTTTTTACTTTTCCGCAAAAAAGTATTGGGATTGGCCAAAAAACTAAAATCTCTAATTTTATGTTTTTCGACGATTTAAGCACTCTGGCAACTTTTCCGGCGATTTGGAGATATTTTGTGTTGGACATGTCTTCAAAGGGTTTAATTTATTGAATTTGAACGCTCTAGTCGCTATAGTTGGGTCGCCAGAAGAATAATAAGAGTAAATAATTCAAAAAAGTTTGTTTTTCCAATTACTTTATTAATTTCCACTTTACCAAGCTAAATATTTTGATACTGAGTTGGTTACCAACTGTTTATTTAAATAAATAAGGCCGTTTTTAACTAAGATATGGAAACGGACAGCGAATCGAGGTGGGCTTGAAGGGGTGTACCTAATTTATTTAATGGCACGGTAATATCGCCCGTAAATTGTCTCACCTGGAACCCTATGCGACTTTCTTCATATTAGAATGCATTCTAATATCGATCGAGACTTTGTTCAAAGTGTTGTCTCTTTTAAAATTAGAATTTTGTTATTTTAAAGTATATTTAATACTTAGTGTTTTAAATGGGTTATTAGTGAGCTGTCAAAAATCTCGCTTCGTTTCTTGCCAATTGTAAGATTACCTGTAATAATTTGACAGTTTTCAAGTGAGAAACTAAAAACATCTCACAAAATCTCGCTCGATATTAATGAAGCAAATCGCAGGGGTTGCAGGCGAGACGACTTACGGGCGATATTACCGTGCCTACAAACGGTGCGAGATAGAAATCACACTGCGTCGCTCGAAAATCTCGCGTCGTGTAAATTTTCATTATAGGTAATAAAATCGCAACTCTTAAAATCTAAGGGATCCATTTTTTCTGTGTAGCTTTTACTTTGATTTTAAACAAACACATACACATTGCCGTGCGGGTGGAAAAGCAACAGAGACCGTCACTGACGACGTAACGGCTGGCCTGCTATTATGTTTTATAAATCTGAACAGTGGCGTATTTAATAGGGGGGATCAGAAGTTCAATCCACGCATGGGCTAGCGAAAACTATGAAAAATTCAAAAATGCCTCGTTATAGGCATGACATTTTAGTCCCCCAAGCAAAAAGCTATCTGAGCCACTGAATCTGAGTGTACTATATGTGTGCGTATTTATATTGCGGTTCGGTGTCAATTACCTTTTTTAAGATTTTAAAGTTATGTCGAAGTGATAAGCGCAGCAGCAAAGTGAGAGTATGCAGGATGCGAGTGAATTAAGTATGACCAAGGTATACTTTACCAAGACATACTTAACCAGGAACTCTCTTCTCACTCTCTAAAGTAGACTACTTACTAGAAACGAAAACCGAAAAAGTTTCGTTGTAAACTTCAATGAGGCAGGTAGTGTCCACGCATGTGACTTCCTTGGCTAAGCATATATGGCTTTGTTCGCCGCCAAAGAAAAATTTGCCTTTTTAGACTCTCAAAAAATTTTAAAAAGGGTCGTCGTTAGGAATACTCTTTACGAGAGTGATTTGATTACCTCTTCCTCGCCCACTCAGAGTGTCAAAAATATTTGTGAGACTACCTGGTTAAGTATACTTTCCGCACGTCTAGAGATACGTTCAGCCAAGGTATATTGAACAAAGTAACCTTGCTCTCACGATTTCCTTCTGTTGATTTGATTATTTTCAGTTTCGTTGTGAACTTCAATAAGAAAGGTTGTATCGACGCATGTATTTTCCCTGTCACGATCCTTACGCAAATATAAGCGTGTGTAGCGTAAAAATGATTCATATCGAATAAGAACTTTAGCAGATATAGCTAATAATGTGCCAATTTTAGGCCCCCTCTCCTATGAACTGCAACAGAATTTCACTTTTTAAAGAAATGTTAAAGGTAACATTTATGTTAACCAAATGTGATACGTTAAGCAACAATGTTGATCTTTTTCCTAATTATCCTCTCTCCCCCCGCAGAACAGCGTCCCCTCAACCCCTCAACGCATCGATACAAAAATTGCACAGAAATTTGATTTTCATGGAAAAAAAATGGGTACAGGGTATCACATGTCGGGCACCGTACCGACTGTCCGGATAAAATTTTTAATTATACCTTGGCCACAACTCAAACATAGCAATGAAAATCATCGTATGGCGCTGATTCATACATCGCTTAGTCCGTCATTAAATTTGCGAATTTTAATGCTCTTGTGATTGTGTTACTGTGTTTGTTGGTTGCAAGAGTTTTATTTTATGCTGTCTGTATCATGTGCAATGTTCGGCGGCAACAATGTCAACGCTATTAAGATAGATATCTTGATCTTTTTTGGTATCAATGAACTTTGTTGCACACTTATTTCAATATTGTAGATAAGGTACTAGGGTTACCATATGGCTCTACCGACACTTTTAAAGCATGTCTGTTTAATACTTCTTGGCATCGCGGATAGTTTTTAACAATCTTAAATTCTCGGTTTTCATCAGGGAATTCCGTGACAAGAATGCTTCGAACTATTCCATCAAGAAGACTATTGGAGTGACGAGCGACTCCACTGTATAATGTTTGTTTAAATATTAAAAGAAAAACAGCAAAATTTACAATATTTTTTATACTGTACACACGGGTATTAAGGATTTGTGCAAAGTATGTAACAGGCGAAAGGTGGCGTGTCGGACAATAGGTTGTTTGTACGAAAAATGATCATATTTGAGTCGGCTTACGATTAGACCATATTTCTGTTCCTCCGTCCATCTGTGGACATCGAGATCTCGGAGACCATAAGAGCTAGGGGCACAAAAGCTTGTCAAATCGCGGCTATATATGCTACTGTTTCTACCCAGCACAATTTCGCGGCTTTAAGCGTCGCCGTTCCATTGGCCATACACTTACGAGGGTATGCGCCGTGTTTATGTACATCTGTGTTGTGGAAATGAGCAAAATTTGATAAAATTATAGTCTAAAATGTACTAACTAAGCGGCCGCCACCAACTTTACAGGGATACCGATCTCAGACAGTGCGCTACATACGCGACCCCTCAACGGGCTATCAAATGTTTCTCTACAATCAACAAGGTGATGGTGGGTGTCCATTTTGTATTCTTAGGTTTTTTCCAGGATTTGGCGTAGTTGGAATATCTGGTAAGGTCCAATCAGTTCTTTCGCGAATGGCTTCAGTCTTTCACAAAAAAGTTCGATAGGACCTTATAGAAAAAGACTGATACCACGTTAGTTAGCCGCTTGATTGCAACCCTAACATCGTCATAGCTACGCGGTATATCCACGCCGTCATCTATGATTGGGAACGTTCGGAAGTTATGCCAGTAGCTTCATTATTTCCTTCATCGCCCTATAGTAAGCCTGAGAACTGTTCCCTGCACAAACTCAGTACATCCTGCGCATCCACTGCCAGATGCCACTAAAATCCATGCCCGTAGTGTAATTTGCACAACTCTACAGTAATCTTTTACACATTGTGTACATGTTACAATTTCGGAATGAATTTCAACCAAAATCCAGGATCCCTGGGTAAATTGCACAAATCTATAGTAATCTTTTACACATTGTGTACAGGTTATATTAAAATGCTGCTCTTTTGGGATGAATTTCTAAGTTTAAGGTCAAATATCTCTGCTATCAATTAACGTACCTATTTAAGACTTTTTAAAAACGTCGTTTTATGAAAAGTATACTATACAAGACATGAGATTAGTCGAAAGTTGCAAACCGCCGTGAGTAATATATGTTTATACCCTATACACAAAGTGTAAAAAGGTATTATAGATTTGTGCAATGTATGTAACAGGCAGAAGGAAGCGTGGCGGACCATAAGTTTCATGGGCGAAAATTCTTAGCATTGACTCGTGTAGCGATTGGACCATGTCCGTCTCTCGGCCCAAGCATACACAAGTTTTGGATATAAAAGTAATTTTTGCCCCCCACAATAACACTTCCCAATTGGAAAATTTATCTTTTTTGAAATCCAACTCGTGAAAAGACATAAAAGTAGATATTTCCATTCACATTTCACCGAACGCTGGATTTACTTTTTTTTGGGACTAAAGTGTACAGGGTATCCACTGTCAGACACCGTTTCGACAGTCTGCATCAAATTTTTAAAAAAAAATTCAATATTCAAATATTCATTAAATTTTGACACAATATAGAATCGTATATGGAAATTTTGATTAAGAATAACACTCGATTTTAAAATACATAGACATGACGTATGTAACTCGAGTTTTGTGTTTTTCTCCTGTGACCACAGTTAAAAGGTAAGGTACTTTTCAAGTTTATTTCACTGTCAGAACTCAAGTTTGCAAGCAAAAAGAGTCTCAGGCTCGAAAGTATTTTAGCTTCGTTAGTTAAAAATGCAAGCTTTTCATTGCACCATTTTAATTGTTAGGAAAATTTGTGGCTTTCCTTTGCCGAAATTTGAATCCCTTAACTTTCCTGTAATGTCTGGGAGTAAATAATCAGAGCTCGGTAACTGTTTTGTAATTTATCTCTACACAACGAACTTTTTAATAACTAACAAAAACAGTAGCAACTAAAATCTTTAATCATCTGCATAAAAACGGCGTTTTCTTGATTCACAACGAAATTCATACTTTGTATTTACATACATATGTACTTCAGACTGTTTTAATCTTTGACATTGAAGGAGAACAAAAACGATAGTAAATGCGACAAGTTGCATTGTTTCAGTGATATAGAACCTCTTTTTAAAATTACAAGCCCATATTTTCGAAAATATAAAAAAAAAACACTGAAATAAATTCTGTTTAATAGAGAACGCAACAAAAAATAACCTATGTCTACGTACCTTTTCCGATTAATTTGGGTTCGGTGATTTCGGAACCGTTTTCGATTTCCTAGCACAGTTATCTAAATACGGCTATTTCAAAAAATTCAAAATTGTGAGAGCTGCGGTGTCAGAATATCCCATGTTATATAAACATACATATAAATTCCAATCGTTTTTTCGTGTTCACTTAACACTAATTTTTAAAATTCTTTTTAACCAAAACTATTTTTTAATCAATTTATGTTGTCCACTTCATATAGTATGTATGCACATACCGATATATTTATAAGAATATTACCTTATAAATCGAAGTACAATACTTTTCAATAAAGTCAACTAAGGTAATTCTTGGCTGGCTCCTATAGCAGATGAATTTAAAAGGATGCGTACTAAATACTATGCAACAAATGTGACCTCAATGTAATGATACCCCGATCCCACAAGGCTACATGGCTGTCAGCGTACTTGATGTTCGTACGTTCAGAGGGGTCAACACTGGCGGCAATGATTTGGTAAGGTGCATGCAAGCTAGAAAGCATGCCCGATGATTGGAACCTTGGTGTCCTCTTCCGTATCCTTAAGAAGGATGACCCCACGGTGTGCGCTAACTACCGTGGTATCAGCATTCTTTCTGCTGCATATAAGAGTGTCTAAGAAACATTGAACCGATATTGTTTTTCATTTTTCATACAATTGATCTCGATCGGTAGTTAATGAGTAACATGAGATTTGCTTACTTCGCAACTTTCGAAATCTCGAATTTTTTCAAATAGCCATAATTCGAAAACGGTGCTTGAAAATTCGAAACGGTTTCCGGATTCGAAATCAACGACAGCAACTTTACCGGAAATGGTATGTTTCAGAAAAAGGCTTTTTTTTTTTGTTGCATAGTGTTATCAAAGATTACGAAATTTGCGACGTCAAAGGCAAAAATAACAACAACTGCGACTTGAATACTATTCTATCTGGTCAATTAATAAACAATTGGCGGCATTTCGATAAGCATAGCATAACAAAGGCAACACGAGTACACATAAGCAAACAAAATGTTCTCGTTTCCGTGTCACTTCGAAACATAACGGCTTCGTTTTACTGTTAATATGATAACTGTTCATATGATAGCAACAGATGTGTTTATGTTTGAATTTGTTCGTGGAATTTCAAATTTAAATGGCTTTGATAGCCATAGCTAATGTTTTTTGTTGTTCTTACCAGTGGAATCTTCTTGCCAGTGGAATCCTTGCAAAAGGGACCAAAAATAAAAGCGAAGCTGTCAGCAGATATTTTTTTATTGCTAGACACAAAATTTTACAAAAAGATGTGCGTAAGATGAAGTTTGTCGAATTGGGTTGATATCTGCCCCCGTTTTCCCCCAGCAGACTTTCGAGTTTTACAGCCACGCCGTTAAATCTATGAACTCGAAATTTGACGAAGAATTGCATCGTGCTTACGTGCATCTACGTATAAATACATCTAAAGTTATAGTCAAAAATGTGCTGATTCGCGAGCTATGTCGATATCTTACGTCCACCCACACCATAAAAGGTATCCAATTGAAGCTTGGTACAGTCATGTACACTGTTACTGTGCGTGATGTGAAAATCATCAAGATTGAATGGTAACTTTAAAAGGTATAGCTAATAAAATTCCAATTCTAGACCCATCCTCCTACAAACTACAACAGAATTTCACTTTTATTAGAAATGTTAAGATTAACATTTATGTTAACCAAATGTGGTAAGTAGATTCATGAAAGGCTTACAAACCTAGCAATGTTGACCATTTACCGAATCATCCCCCCCTACCCCTGTTGCACAGCTACCGTTAGTCTCCAAGAACGGTTCGACAAGACGGACAAGCAGACGGACATGTATATATCGACTCGACTATTGGTCTTGACCATTTTTGTCCATGGACCATATGTTCTGCCACGCCTCCTTCTGCAAATTAGTATTAAATATGAAGCGACGTCGCGACGTCAGGAGAGACATGGGTCTCAGTTAACAACGTCATTTGACTGTTCCCATCAACTGGAGATTGCCCTAAATCAAATCGTGCACAAAATCGTTTGCTCACAAGTCAATCAAATGACCAAACCAAAAATACGACCCATACTTGTTCGTTCTCATACTATTAGCTTGTGCTCCTTGATGTATTCGTATCGAACTTTTAGCACGGTTGATCGAGTGGGCTCGATTATGATATGATCTGAACATGTATATGCTAAATCAGCAATATAGGCGAGTGTGGTGAATTTTCTTATTGGCTTTTTGAAAAATTTGAAAATATAATTATTAGCATAGTTTTGAACAACTTTTACAAAAAGTCAAACAGTGCGATTAACTGCTCGCTGAACTGTTCAAATCATAATCATCCAAATATGTACGAACATACGGCGTGTAGAAGTGTAAACAGCTGGTTGGTGGCCAAGTGTTGCCAGCTGTGTTAAATTACATCGCGCGCTTTTAATTACTATTTTTATAAGCTGTCAGTTATTGTTATTATATTATTAGCTTGTTGTAATTGCTTAATGTAATAGAATTTATAATAATTTTTTATGAAAGTTCATTGTTGCTTTGATACAATGCCTAATTGTTCGCATATTGTAGGCGCATTTCGGTAATGTTGCGTGTTCGCAACCATCTGGCAACGCTCGGTTGTAAAACGAGTCGTCGCTGTGTCGTCGCAAGCGTATTTGCGTGTGTAATAAGCAGCGCGAGCGAGCGAGCAATATAAAATCATTTTTTGCGCAAAAAAGCAAAAAATGTATCAATAATTGCAGTTAACATTTTATACAATTTAACAAGCGTGTGTGTTCAAAAGTGTTGCCCAACTTGTGGCAATCCAGGCATTTCCATATACAATGCCCATGGCTGACAAACAAAAAACGCTGTGAAAAAAGAACGTAAGCAACGATAACAGAGCAGAAGCAGTGCAAGGCAAAGGAATAGAAAAAAATTTGTATGTGCGCGTGCTGCCAACTGTGTTCAAAAAAGACCTACAACTCCGACGCACGCGTCTGTACGTCTTGGTACGCAAAATCAAAATCAAATATAAATAATTTACGACTGGATGCAGGCAAGGCGCGTTATGTGTCAAGTGGACATAGCAGCAATAGAAGTAGCAGCGGTGTCAGACAGCATCATAAATTGAAGGCACAATCACGGCGTTGTTGTGGTTGCTGTTGTGGCCTGCGTGAAGTACAATTTTTCAACAAGTTGCCAGCACAGTCGCACAACAACAACTACGCAAGCAACGTTTTTAGTGATGTCATCAGAAAGTAAGTTTTGTGTGCGTGTGTGTGTGCGTGTGTGCGTGTGTGTGCCTACAACACAACGTCGTCATGACGTCATTTCGTAAAAATATACACAACAGTCGCGGCATTGTTGTTGTTGTTGTAGCGTAGTCGTCATTTTTGTAGCTGTGTGTGTTCTTGCCAAAGCAGCAAACAAACAAAACAAACCAAACATCAGTTGTAGGCAGCAGCAGAGCAGTGACAGTTGTGTGTTTTACCTTTTTTTTAATGTTTTTTTTACAAATGTTGATTGTTGTCGTCGTTGTTAATAACACTTAAAAAAAAAAAAAAGTATATCAATAGCAATATTGTAACCAAAAATTTGCATTGCACATTTGTCTTAAGTTTCGCTCTCTTTCTATTCTACTCTACTACATCGCTCTGCTTTACTCTTACGCCTCATTACTTTCTGCTTCTTCGTCTATTGGCCAACCTCCTCAACCAACCATACACACAGTCGTCCTACTGCGATATCCAAATTCAAACTGGCCAAATTGAAACGGAAAAACCAGCAAACTGAAGCACTTGTCAGAAAGCGTAACGGTGCTGCTGAAAATCGCTAAAATGGACAGCATCGTCGAGGAGAACGGCAACTCGGCGTCCAGCAGCAATGTCAACGACGTAGATGTGACTGCAGCCGTGGCCGCCGCTGCAGTGCTTGGCTCAGCAGCAAGCGGGCAACAGCAACAGACACAAAACCAGCAGAGTACAACAAGTGGCGGCGTTACGGCGTCGTCCAATCTTAACAGTGCCAGCGGCGGCGGTGCCTCCACAGTTCTAAATACGAGCAACAATTGCAACATACAATATCCCATGCAGACGCTGACGCAGCACGGCATACAGGTAGCATGCCCATACTTTACTATAATACGCATCAACTAACCGTTATACCGTGTCCTTATTCCAGGTACAGTCCGTCATACAGGCGGCCAATCAGTCGTCTGTCATACAAACCGTCGCCACCAATAATCCCCAAGCTCTAGCCGCCGCCACGGCCATGCACAAGGGTAGCAGCGGTGCAGGGAGCGGCGGCGTCGTCTATGTGACAAAGCCGGCCTCTAATACAACGGTCATACACACGACCGCTGGCAATCCTGTGCAAGTGCTTAACAAAGTGCGTAAATCAGCTCCGAGTGAAGGAGCAAATAAAAGACTATACTGTTATATGCTTTTTGCAGATCCATCCAAATTTTCCATGTAAGATCAAACCCGAACCGCATACACAACATCCGGAGGATAGTGATGAGAGTTTATCAGATGATGATTCACAGCACCATCGAAGTGATCTCACAAGAAGGTCATCGTATAATAAGATTTTTACGGAAATCAGTGGAACCGATATAACTGGTAATAATGGCCAACTGGCATAACATCTGCTTCTCTTGCTATATTCCTATATCAACCTATCTCTTTGTGCTCCACACAACGAACCTAACCCACTTAAGCCATAGTTTTGTCGCAATATTTCTTAAGATGCTTCTTATTTCTTGTTATCGAAATCTGGATGAGCGCAAAGGCGCCGCTCACAGTTAACACTCTAACAGGCACACTCTCACACACACTCACACACACATACTTGCAAATACACACACACACACACATGCAGTTACACCTATGGATTCATTATACATAAGAGCGCCTAGGTCACCGCTAATTTAACCATAAACTGAAAATGCAATTGAACTAATTTCATTGTTCACAAGTAGTTGATAGCGATAAGGTATAATAGTTAATGGTTTTTGGAGACCTTGAACAAACTCTTGAAGTCTGCCAATTTGTAATGGTTCCCTGGGAAGCCTTAGATAGAGATCTGACACTTATGTAGCAATATTGTTCACTTAAACTTTTTCAAATACATTGAAGGCAATTTAAATTTCCTTGGGTTATTGGGTTAAAATTTGGTAACCGATGGGATTGATTTTAGAAATGTTTTAGAGGCCTTAATTCAGCACAATTTTATATTGAAAGTAGTGTTTTGGTTGTGTTAACTCAAGGTTCAAATCGTGGCCAACAAAAAACTGCATAAATCGTATTATCCAAATCAAATTAAAACTGGCTAGACATCACCCAAATCGGTATCCCTTTTAAGACCGTATGTAGCTGCTGATTGCAAGGAAGAAAAGGCTTAAAACCGAATTCTTATAGATTGTTTTTTAAATATGTAAAAGGCATAACCAAATGTAATTTTTAATATTGTTGCTTTTGGGTGGTCTTTATTTTTAATGTTTTCCTTATAAAATCTTCAATTTCTGCAATTAACGCACTGAAACACCTTAATTATATGTATGTCTGTCCATATAGAAATTTTAAAATCATTGCAACATAATTCATTACTAGAAAAATGTATTGGTATGTACTAGTATCATGTAACCATGTCTAACCTTATGACCCTAACTAAACCCTACTGTTGTTGTTCGTTGAAATTATCGATCTGCAAATTTTGAAAAGAATCCGCTTAAAACCTTCATGATCATTGTACTATTGTCCACACACGCACACCCTCATAGGCGTTACTTTACTTCAAGAATGGCTCAATTGAAGTTTTACATGTCATGCCATGTAATATTTGCTGTTCTTCTATCTCTTTCTATTTCACACACACACATTTCATACCATTTAGTTGTTGTTGTTGTTGTTGCTTAATGATACGAGACAAAAAAAAAAAGGAAAACTTGAATTTTCTAAGAAAAGCTACAAAGAGAAAAGCGCACACCTTTGGCATGTTGCTGAACATAAAGGCTCTTGTAAATAATATTTGAATATGGTAATAATTATGTATATTTCTTTCAATACAGTTTGCTTATTTCACACACACATAAGTACAGTCACACTGCAAAGCGACAAAGGCACATTAGCGCACCGGCAAAAGCAATGAAAATGAAAAATGTTTCTTGTTAGAACCAACCGAAATTATAAGCAAATTGTTCAGATAGCGCTCTGTCATGTTGCAATGGTATCAATTCTAGTTAATCTTCTTCTTAACTGGCCATAACAAACCGTTATCGGGTTACGACCTACGCACAACCCTTTTAAGGCCTGGGGTAGCTCTACTGGTCTCGAAAGAACCCAGTGTCATTGTTAGTCGCATCATACGACAAGCTTTGACCTGCTGAGGTGGTATTCTCTAACTCGCTTACCACATGGGGGTGATGTTGTAGTTAATCTACTTACTATTAAGTAGGTGCCATTCGAAGCACTTTTCATTTGTTGGATATATAAATTGAATCCTACGTGGAACTTTATGCGATATGTATGTCTGAACTTTGTTTATGTATGTATATAGAATGTAGTTAATTTCATGTTAACATTCAACATAATGTGTATATAGGCGGATTTACTTGGTTGTAGAATTGTGCGTACAGTGCAAAGAAATTAGAAAATTCAACTTTGACTTGATTTATTTCAGTTTAAAGGGTATGTACACGAATATTTTTTTCTTTTTTCAAGGAATCAATTTCCTTTTTATAAAACTCAATTCCAGCAAGTTTGCATATTATTAACTTTTTACTAAAACTAGCTTAAAAAATACACCCGCAAAACTCTGCGTACAGAAAGTTTTATGTTAATTAACTAATAGAGGTATTTTAGTAACTTGTAGGAATTCCATCTTGTTGTAGCACTTTCTTAAGTCGCTTTAGCATCGAGTCGACTAGATTTTTCGCTTCTTCTGATCGTGTGTTTCCGGATCCTACGTCCACAAATGCTCTATCGGATTCAGATCCAGTAATAGGAGTGGTGAATTTTGCTTTTTCCAACGTTTTACAGTAGCCAGAGCCTCGAAATATGCGCCGTATGTTTCGGGTCGCGTTGTCTTTTTGGAACCAGAAATCGTTCTCTAGGCACAACTAATGTGCACTTTGGGTGAAATTATCTTCTAATATTTAGAAGTGGTTGGTTATTGACTCAATAAATGCCTATTTTCCACCGTAAGCTGTCAAACAGCCCCTAAACTTAACGCTACCTGTTATTTGCTTTACAATTAGTATTATGTGATCTTTATTCAGAGCTGTACCCTTGTTCCGCGACATTAATTTCCTTCCTTCTATTTAAAAACTAAAGTTAAAGTTTACTGTCATTAGAAAAAAAACCTTTATTCCAAAACTCTGAATGCTTGGAAATGTACATAATTGTGAAATCCTTACGATTCTAAATAGCCGGGGATATTATTCTTATGCTGTCATCGGATATCGTTTTAGCAAATCGTTCCGTAACTTTCAACATCAATAGATGTTGGGCCGTCGGACTTCATATCCGCAATATTCATAACTCTTGAAGGAGTTAAGATATTTTCAAAATTTAAAATGAATATAACAGAGAATTTTTTAAACTTGCTGTGTGAATGGGCCGCGTAATAATAACGCTGCTGGTGCTTCTGCTGCTGCCTTAAAAAGTGAAACACTAGACAAGATTGTAGCTCCCTCTTGGCACTGATTTTGTCAAAGAGCATGAAAGTAATAGAGTGGAAGAGAGGTTTTAGTATAGGAACCGGTGTAACCGGTAAACAGAAACAAATATTGGTGAAACGAATCGAAACCGATATTATTGAAAAATAAAATCGAAATAAAACCTTTTACCGGATCAATAGTAACATTATTACCGTAATCGTAATTGTATTCGAAATAATTTTCTACTTTTAAGGTACTCTCAGTACATATGCAAACTTGACGGAATTGAGGTTAAAAATAAGCATTTAAAAAAAAAATTGAATCCTTTATAAAAAAAATAAAAAATAGTGCTTTACAGACCCTATAAATTGAAATAAATAAAGTCAAAGTTGAATTTTCAAATTTTTTTGCACTGAACATAGAATTATGTTATTGGGTGTTTCACTTTATGCGATATGCTGCAAAAGGCATAGCTCATATTCCACTACACAGCTATAGTGTCTTAAAGCGACAGTTGAAAGTTACACATTTAAGGCATTACAGTGTACAGTAAAAGTTTGACCGTT
The DNA here is from genome assembly GCA_035041775.1 of Chymomyza caudatula. NCBI lineage: Eukaryota > Metazoa > Arthropoda > Insecta > Diptera > Drosophilidae > Chymomyza > Chymomyza caudatula. Next base: position 2,015,127 of record JAWNKW010000148.1, read on the forward strand.
TAGGACCCCACTTTATTACTTTTTCTTCTTAACTGGCCATAACAACCCGTGTTATCAGGTTACGGCCTGATGTAAATACATTCTTTCATTGGAATTGTGGTTTTACGTGGTGGGTACCAAACTCTACGCACAACCCTTTTAAGACCTGGGGTGGCTCTACCGGTCTCAAAAGAACCCATTGTTAGTCGTCTCATACGACAAGCTTTGACCTGCTAAGGTGATATTCTCTAACCTCTAAATATAAAAGAATTAGCGTTCAGCAGGGATATCAAAGATTCGGTTATCCGAAGTCCGTTCCAATTGTTGCCAGTCTGTAGTTCTGTCGTTGTTGTCGCTGTTGTTGTTTTTGCCTTTACACCAGCATCTCTCGAAACATTGCAAGCTGAAATATCATTTTCATATATTATATAAATATATTACTACTATACGCTGCCGCTGTGTCTCTTAACTAATCAAACTTCATTGCTCTCTCGCTTGCATACACACACACACACATAAATTACACACAAATTCCATAACAGCAACTTACAATTTACGCGCACTAATACTAGAAAAAAGATTTTTTTTTTCCAAAAAGAACCAAATTAAATCCAAAATCGAAGAAAAAAAGAGTTAAATATGTTTTCTTATAATTTTTTTGTTTGTTTTTTTCGTTTTCTTTTTGACTGCCCTCTTTCAATTTTGTCAATGTGTGTGTGCGCGCAAAATGCAATTGAAAAATTTTGAAAAATGAAAACCAAAATCGAAATAAAATACGAAAAAATTATTCAAAAAAACAAAATGCCAACAACAACAACAACAACTACTACTACTACAACAACAACAACCAAAAACAACCCCCAACCAAACCAACAACAACAACAACTACAACAACCAAAATGACCGACCAACAACAAATCTCCCCAACCAACCAACTATCAAATCGGCTCACAGCGGGTGCAACCCTCCAAATGTCCGACAGCGGCGTCCTAACGGCACAGCTGCCCAACGTCGGGGTCTCAGGTGCGGGCGGCAATCTATCTAGTCCACTGGTACACATGCAGCCGGATGCGGCATACTTTATATCCAATCGGATAGCATATAATACCAGTAAATGTCGCCCATTGTTTAACTACTAAATATTTATTTATTTGGCCTATCGAAATTATCGTAGCACTTTAGAGTTTGATCTTGACTAATTGTGTGTCTATTATTGATGGGTTTTTCCAGATAACAGCGGGATAGCCGAGGATCAAACGCGTAAGCGTGAGATTCGCCTGCAAAAGAATCGAGAGGCGGCGAGAGAATGTCGGCGCAAAAAGAAGGAGTACATCAAGTGCCTGGAGAATCGTGTAGCGGTGCTAGAGAACCAAAACAAAGCGCTCATCGAAGAGCTTAAATCGCTGAAGGAGCTCTACTGTCAGACCAAGAACGATTGAACGTGGCGTTGGGTGATGGCCGAAATCGGAGTCTACAATCCGAGTATGCCACCACGCGCATTGTGTGTGTATGTGTACCGGAGGCGTTGGGCGTTACGCACCCCTAGCGATAAGGCTGGCCCTATATCATGTATCAATCATAATATGTATGGTATCATATGCAAATATGCGTAGCTGATAGTGGCAGACACGCACACACACACACACACACACACACACACATAGACACACACACACAGACACAGACAGCGACACAAACACAATGTAATTATGTTTATAATTTAAATGTGTAATATTATTTTTATTCTTATGTTTATGACTATTACTATAATTATTAATATGCTTATTGTAATTATATTTTATAGTTTATTTGCTTAATTTAAATTGTACAATGATTATTATATTATTATTATTATGCTTTTTTTTTTGTAATTATTTTTGCAATTGTGCAGTCAGCAAAAAAAAGAATTTAGCAAATCGAAACAAGAGTTTTAGCAAAAAAAAAAATTATATATATATATATTTCAATATTTTATATACAAAAAGATTAATAATAAGTTTTTCTCTGTCGGTTTGGAACCAACAAGCAAAACCTCTTAACGCGCCTAGCTTAATTTTCTGTGACACACAAAACAAAACTTTTATTGGCTAAATTAAATTTAAATTTCAAATACATTATTAATTATATTCACTAATATTTCATAAGGCATGATGAGTATGTTGTGAATTCACAAGTTTTTCTATTGTCAATGGTGTGTAAATTTATATATATATATATACATATATGCCATATATATGAAGAAAAAAAAAAATTTTAATTAAAAAATAAAATAATTGATATAGCAATTATTTCAAGTTTTTGTTACATATTTGTAAACTACAATTGAAGAGCCCTAAATCGGGCAACATAATTTATAACTTCACACACACACACACACACACACACATGCATACATAGACACAGAAATTTATATATACGTAGTTAGCAAATATTTGTATACTGTTTAAAATGCAAGCAAAGGCAACTCTTTTTTTGTTGTTGTTGTGTTTAGTCTATAATAGGAGGCGCAGCGAAACAAATTTAAAAAAAAAAAATATTACATTTCCTTGTATTTCTTATTTGACTCAAAAGTTTTTTAAAAAAAAAATAAATCCAAATGTTAAAAAAAAATGGAACTGCAAACCAAGGCAAAATCAACGAAAAGCGTCATTTTTTTTTTTTTTTAAACACTTAATATAATTGTAAAAAAATTTAAAGAAATGATAACAATACATAAAAAGCAAAACTCTCGTTATCTCTTGTGATCAACTCAGTTGTTGTTATAAGTGGAAAGGAATCAGTATAAAAAATACAAGCGCAGGCAACTAAAATGTTGTAAATAACATTTTTTATATACAAACAAACAAACAAACAAAAAAAAAAAAGAGCGAAAAGAAAACAATGTCAAACACAGAGAAATCAATGCATACAATGTGCATACACTTTATAAAGTAAATAATAAAAAATACAAAAACAAAGATATATATATGTACATATAAATATATCTATCTATTTTTGATGTCAAATCAAAGGGGCGAAACTTGCAGCAGAGTTTGAAACAAATTAAAATTTAAAAAGCTACCTTAAACTAAAAACAAACACTAAGCAACTTATTTGGTTAGTCGAAAGCTAAAAACAAGAAAATTGCAAACAAAATTTTAAGAAACCGATATGAAAAAAAGAAAAAAAAACAACAAGAAAATACAAAATAAAACAAAAATATTTTTATTGTCATTGCGTAATTTTTAAGCTAGTAATTTTAATATTTAAAACATAAGCGAGAAAAACAAAAAAGTGGCAACCGTAAAACAAAATGCAAAAAAATTAAAACAAGAAACAAAAACAAAACGGTAGAAATTACAATATTGTTATAAATATTTGTCTCAATGAGAAAAAAATACAAAACAGCAAAACAAAAAAGAAAGTATACATAAAAAAATCAATAAAAATAATAAAAAATAAAAGCAAACGAGATTTTATTTGATCGAAAAGATTAATTTTAACTCGAAACTTTTATTGATGCTGCAATATCTTAAAGAGCTTCTGCTTCTTAACTGGCCATGACGCAAATATCTTCTCCAGACGTGGAGGATGATGACCTTTTGTGACAACAAAGGTAGCTAGTGTGCTCACTATCCGGTCTTTCCAGCGGAGGCATGGTCTGCCCTTTCGTCGCCTCCCTTCGACCGTCGCATTGTGGACCATTCTCGCAGGAATGTTCATCGTTCGTTATGCGGAAGTCGTCAAGGCGTATAGGGCCAAAAGTCTTACGGAGTACTTTCCGCTCAAACGCTGCAAGTGCATTTTCATCAGACCGCGTTATCACGCCATACAGTAAAACGGGAACGGGGTCTGGCGGAAGAGGTCTCTACTACTCATTTGCCTACTGAGACCAAAGTAACACCTATTGGCAAGAGTGATTCTACGTTTGATCTCCATGCTGACATCGTTCTTCATTATGACGGTGGTAGCGAAGTCATTGACAATATGAAAAGTATAGTTCTCAACATCAATCTGGGAGTCCAATACATAGTATTGCCCTCATTTAGCACGAGACCCACCCTGGCAGATTCTTTTTCATTAGCCGCAAAGGCTCCAGTAACTGCTCGTTTTGTACGACCAATGATATCGATATCATCTGCGTATGCAAGCAACTGGACACTCTTATAGAACATAGTCCCGTTCCTATTTACTTCGGCCTTACGAAACACACAAAGTTGAAGAGGTTGCAGGAGAGGGCATCGCCTTGTCTGAAGCCTCGCTGATCTTAAAAAGCAACCAACAATAATTTACAGGCGTATTAACATTGACTAGTATTCGCCTTGTCGTCGACATTCGACAATATAATACATCTCATTACCAAGAGGAGAGAAGAAAGCATAAAATATCAACGTTTGTGTGTACAATGTAGTTTGTTGTTGTTTTTTTTTTAATTCAAATGAATTTTTACCTGTCTAAAACGCAATGTATCCAGATGAAACATACATATGTTATGTATATTCTGCCAACCGCAAGCATTTCATCTTTCGAATGGTATAGGTTTCACATAAACACGTTGCGTCATTGCGAAGAAATCGGTACCACACTGATTTTTTGCTTATCGTTTTTATAGATGGAGTGAAGCTTTGCACGGGTTCTGGACAAATATTTTTACGGGAGTATTTCGGCCTCAGGGTAAATTGCTGGCAAACTTTTCAAACTCGAATGCCAGTTGTTTCTCATTACCAGTACAGAATTGGTAGTCCCCTTTCAGTAGGTTAAATTTCTTTAAGAACCTTGAAATTATAGTTGATGTAAAACTCTTATTTAATGTGCATATAATCTATTGTTTGTGCTAAGGAGCGTAACTGTCCGCAACGGTTTAGTATGAGAGTTGTCGGACGCTGATTGAACTACCGACACTTAAGGAAAGTCGAATATTTTTGGGGACTTCATTTTTTTCAAAACTGTGATGTGGTAATATTGACTCGCCGTCTCTGTTGGACCTCCTCATACTTCGAATCACTTCATATATAGTGCTGTGACGGCAAATATGAAGCGTTCAAAACATTCGGGGATCGTTGATTAGATGTTAGTTTTAAAATTCTTTTATTACACTGTTTATTAAACTCTGTACACAAAGTGTAAAAGAGTATTCTATATTTAGGTAATTTTGAAATGAAAATTTATGATATTTTGTTGCAGTTTGTAGAAGAAGGGGCCTAAAATTGACATATTATTACATATATCTTCTAAAGTTTCTGTTATAGTTGTTATTTGAATTTGTTTCTGGAATTTCAAATTTAAATTGCTATCAAAGCCATAGCCAATGTTTATACCCTGTATACATAGTGTACAAGGGTATTATAGAATTGTGCAATGTATGTAACAGGCAGAAAGAGGCATGGCTGACCATAAGTTCCATGGGCAAAAAGTCTTATCATTGACTCGGGTAGCGATTAGAACATGTCTGTATGAGTAGATAGATCTCCGAGAGCATAAGAGCTAGAAACACAAAGTTTTATCAAAAGATGCGCGTAATCTCATGTAAGATTAAGTTTGTCGAATTGGGTTACTGTCACCCATGGTTACTGTGCATGGGTGGTGTAAAAATGATCAAGATCGGATATAAGCCTTGCAAGACATAGGTAATAATGACCCCTACTACAGACTGCAACAATATTTCACTTTTCATATTCAAACAAGAGTTTATCTGAAATTTAAACTTTACACAACCACCGTCTATAAATTTCCAGCACATCCCAGAATACAAATCAGTCTTTGATCTTTGGGAATTTTTAAGTTTTGCGGTGAAATGTAAGGCTACAATATGACATAGCAACCAGTTAGGTTCGGTGTTCTTTGTATTACAAAGGGTAAAAAGGCTTGGAAGGTATGTGACCCAGAGTAAAGTGTTTTTGTTCTTCTTGTTCAGTTTGTATTTGGATTTTACCATTATTGGTAATAGTAATATCTCTTTCTTTTTTCAATTATATTATCAATGAAAAATAGTGCAATATACACTGTACTTTTTTCGTCACACAAATTATATAATTTATTTTATGAGTTCCATACAAGTATACATATATATATACCTAGAGGTTTTCTTTTCTTTATATAAGTCCTACATGAACACGACCAAGGCATATCTATTACAAGGTATGAGCTCTCAAGGCACTACATTTTTTGAGTGTCTGACACAGAAAGAAAATGAGGCTCATTCGCGTTTGCAACAGAATGAAAAATAGTGCCTTAAAAATGAGCGAGCGTCGCCAGATAGCTCACACCTTGGAATAGATGTGCCTTGGGCACGACCACAAATGCAATACAATTAAGAAATTTCACAATTTAGATCAGTACAGTTGTTAGTTATTTTGTTTTTCTTTTAATTTTAAAGCATACTTATGTTATATGGACACTTGAACACACATAGTATGGATGTATAAATAGCCATGTTTATCCATAAAGTATGTTTGTATTTAATAGGTAATACAATTACAATCACAAGAAAAGTCGCGACGCGTTAAAAACAGTCTCAAATACCAAGTGCACAGCTTAGTTTTCTACTGCATTTAGGATATAAATAAGTACAGAATAAATGTGCCTAAACCTATGTAATGGCTGACATAGCCAGCGCTAGACCAATGCCATAAAAAGGGCAAGTCGCTATGGCTAGGATCCGTTCCAATCGTTTCGTTGAGCAGCACCACGCCCAGGTAGGCCAGATGGCACATGGACAGCAGTGTAAAAGCCAAGTTTGTGAGTGCCACCAGCAAAGAGCTATAGCAAAACCAGCCACGTTTGCGCGGACAATGTGTGTAGTGGCAGCTAGCAGCGCCTCGGCAGGGATTGGGTGAGACGCAGGCATCGCTTAGACAGGCCAAATGGCGACGTAGCATGACCTCGCCATTGGCAAAAATGGCCAGCGAAAGTAGCACCAAATAAATGCGCATATCCATGCCGTGGAGCAGCGAGGAGATGAGATATGTGCAAAATACAGCCACAATTGAATTATCCCGCATGCAACGCTTGGAAGGCGCATAGACATAGAGTCTAAGCCATTCATGCATGGGCACGTTCCAGCTGCGTGCCAAAGCGCTCAGCGAATGCGGCCATTCAATGTGCCAGGGACGTGTTACCAATTCGCCCAGCAGCGGGGAACTGCTGCCCACAGCATCCAATTGCTGTCCCGTGGCCGTTAGCAACGCTTGACTAAGAAAACTAACAAAGTAGTGGCTGGAGCGAACGCTTAAAGCGCCCATGTACATGAGCAGCCACCGGTGCAGAATCGTAGCTCTCAGAGATTCGCTGCTGTTGAATTCGCCTATGGCGGGTGCAATACAGTTCGATGTGGTCAGGGCGAGCAAGCAGATCAGCACATTGAGCAGCATTTGGCATAAGCTGCGCACCAAGGATGGCTTATGCGTTTGATTCCCGCTAAGACACTCCAAGTAACGCGTGTAGGAAATCCAAGGACCCAACACGCAGCTTGCCGGGCTGTAGATATAGCCAAAGTATGCCAACATATTAGGCATGTTTTGTGCTGCAGCTTGGCCTTTGATGGCCAGATCGAAAGCTAGCGAGATTACCTTCATGTTGGCTATCATTTGCACGCCGCGTAATTGTGGCCAGTCCTTAGGATTACGCCAAATGGCCAGTTCATAGACAAACTGGCTGCCAATGGTAATCATAGCAATAATAGTAGCAGTACGTTGTCCTCGTCCAAGACGCACTAGCTGTAGAAGCACATAACTCATTGCGCTGAGCAACAAAAGCACCAACATTGGCTGACCCAGAGTCAGATAGAGCATGAGGAGTCCACATAGCATTGAGACAGTGTGCAGCGGCGCCAAGCTTCGCCGCCTATGCAAATAAAGCGCACTAAAAATTCGCTGTATCAAGCAGCAGAGCAGCAGTGGCGATATATAGCTGAGTATTTGCAGTAGTGAAGGCACCATGCAATTCTCATAGCTGTCCCAGAGCCGTTCCGCCAGCGTGAAATCTTCTGTTGTCTGTTCCTGATCATAGAAATCAGTTGGATGAGAATGCATATGCATATAAAAGCCAGCGCTGCTGGGATCATCGTCCTCCTCCTCTTCTGCTATATCCATATAATCCGGCTCATCGTAATATTGGTAATCCATGATGGTTTCGCATTTGCTGCTGCTACTGCGATGGCCAGCAAACGTTTTAGGAGTTAACAACGTTAACACGTTGTGTTGTCATTTTTATGTTAGCGTTAGGGAAATTTCGCGATGAGTTTTGGCAAAATCAAATTGGCTTTGGCTTACCAAATGCGTACGAAAATACAATGAGCAGCTTTACGAAGGTTGGCAACGCTGACAAATGCTTTAAGTGTTGGTAAATGCGGTGCAAAGACAATGTTGCCAACCACTTTTTACTTTTTAAAAATTATTGCCGCCATTTATTGGGTTTTGTTGCTAAGATATTTATATGTACACATAGTTTTTTTATGGAACTATAAGCTTAACGTCTGCTCTTAGTGCTGCCAAAAAAGTCGCCGCACACTATAAGACGGAACGGAGACGTACTCGAAACATAGTTGCTTTGAGAACCGTCTTATATAGTGCCATAGCCCGGTAACGGCCAGTCAAGAAGATTTTTCATAAATATCGGATAGCGTATCATGCGCCTTACATTGTATTTATTTATTTTTACAAGAAATTACACAAATGGTCTTGGCTTTTTATTTAATATATTTATTTATCAGTTAATATAATATTTCATACTTTTGTATATTTTAATTTCGTACTTGTAACGTGCGGAATGATGACCAGGGCCGAATGGTTAAACGTTTTGCCAACCTAAGCCGGGCAGATTTTAAATACATTCATTTTTAATGGGTTTTTTTTTTTTCAAATCTAAGCCGCCTGTACCGTCTGCTTCTGCGAAGAGCTGATCTTATCGCCTAAGCTCAAAGCCATGCCCTGTGGAAAGAGTTAGAACAATGAGACTGCCGTAACAGTATAAGATAAACAAGATTCACCTGACTCTTGGCGCGTATGCGTATGTGACCGGTAACCTTTGAATTTGGATCATCCACTGGCTTCTCAATGCTCAAATTAGCCAAAGCATTCTCTCCAAATATAGATCTGTAATAAAAAAAAGTTATATAGGTATAGATATATTATCGCGTAATTTTGAATTGATTTACATTAAAGATTGGGTTGGTTTTAATAAATGAATAATATAATACTTACTTGGCATACATATTGGCTGCCATAAAGCCACATTGGCCGGACAGCGCCTTCTCTGGCGTTAGGCACTTCATATTGGTGCTTTTCAGCAAATGTTTAAGATACTCATGCAAATCCGTGAAGCTTGTGTTAACGGTAACCTTATTCTCCCACTCAAAGTCCTGCCACATCTGACGGAACTCGGTATCCGTACAGCTGGCTGGTATAATATAATCCATTATGTCAATATGTATGGTATTCAAGACCACAACGTTGGTATTGAGCGAAGTATCATAAACTAGTTAAGAAAAGTGAAATTGAGCTACTTTACTTATTAGATTAAAAGAGTCCCTTTACCAATGTTGCCAAAGATGATGCCATTTTCTGTCGATGAGACCTTAACATTGGCCTTGATATTGCAGAAATCGTGTGGAGCTAGTACCACAGGATGTGGACGCTCAACCAGCTTTAAATCGCCTAAAGTAGCCAGCTCCAGTGTGCAGTTTTGTAGTGTATCATCTGAAATAGGAGAAAAAAAATATAATACCAATTTTAATATAACAAACGTTTTTATAAAGCTGTTTAAACAGTTTTGGTATGTTTAGTATGGTTTTTACTTACTCGTCTGATTAACAATGAGCACATCTAGCACAATGTCATACTGATTAACGTTGACATAGGCCTCTGCATATACCGGATCCGAAAAGCCAGTCAACTGTGTCACCTTATTCAACTTGTTATTAGGAGAGGCCACGTCGCTCATCTGTGCATTCTTAGTTCCAGCCAATGCCTGATTTAAACTCGACTCGAAGACATTTTCGCCCAGCTGATTGTCACGTCCGTTGGATAACTGTGCAAACAGCACTGGATCATCTGGCTGTACCTTAGCCGCAGCTCGTTGTTTCTCCTTTAGCACACGCTGATCCTCATCGTGCTGAGCATCCAACATTTTACCCAAAGCCTCGCGACAAAAGGTCATAAATACAGCCACTGCCTCGGGAGTGCGTTCACTCAAGGTGCGCAGGCAAACGAAAATACGATCAGTGTCATCGTTGGTAATGGACTTGCTGGGAAAGCCGGATTTGCCCAGATGCAGTATAGAACTCATAATAAGCATGACCTGTGTCGTTAATCGGTTCTGTTTGGGAGAATCTGGCTGAATTTCGATGTACCGCAGGGCCAATTTGGTCAATGTAGCCGATAAAGCAGCGCCAATAAAGAAATCTCCATCCATTAGATATTGGCGCAAGGGCGGTCGCTTCTCCTTTTTAGCAACGCTGCGTAGAGAGGAAAAGAGAATAAGTTAAATCCAATCAAAACACCAAATTGGATTCTTAAACGGAATATTTAGTTTTTAAAAAACCCTTAAAGCTTTTAGCCTTAGGCATTAAAACTGCTTCCGAGTTCTATAGTTTTTAAATCTACTTACGGTGCCAAGCTGTAGGCGCTCTGCGTGGCATAGGTGCCATCGGATGTCACCTTGTTACTGGCATTTGTCGAGCCTTCGCCGCCAGCGGTGGAGTTGCCCGTAGAATTTTCTTGCTTCTTCTCATCCTCTGTTTGCTCGCCAGCTAGGCGCCGCTGCTCTGCATCTACCATGGGTATTTCACCTAATGTTTGCTGTATGACAGCCACTACCTCAAGTATTTGCGGACCCTCTACATATTCGCCCAAAATCCAAACAGCAGCACGATGGATTTTCGAAGATTTGATTTGTGGAAAGGCCTCAATTAAATGTTCAATGATGAGCACACGCAAAGCCGGAAACTTTTGTATCGCCTCACGTATAAATATAAGCACATCGGCAGCAGCCAGCTCATTAGTATCGGACAGAAACTCGACCAGCACGGGTATGACATTAGCAGCCACATCAGGAAATTTAATGGAGCAAGAGTGCAAAGTGCGTACCAGTAGTTGGCGGTATTTGCCTGTATCCTCATGCTCTACGTTGTGCGTCTTAGAGACTTCCTTCTTAAGCACAAGAACCATTTCGCCAATATTGCGCGAATAGACCAGATCCATTGCCAAAGCAAGTGTTTTGCGGCGTACCTCAATATCAGGCGCAGCCAAAACGCGCAGTACATCCATGACCAGCTCTTGCATAACCTTCTCCATGTTCTCATTTTCCTTCATGGCAATAAGGCGATCTAGGACAATGAGCTTTACATTATTATCGCTTTCTTTGACAATCAGCTCAATGTAGCAGCTAGCAGCAGCTTTAATAGCTGTAGGCGCAAGTGAGAGCGTGATCAAGGTGCCAGCGGCCTCATAGCGCACTGCATTCGAGGAGGAATTCAAAAGATTATAGATGCAGCGTATAAACCGAGAGCGCTCTGCGGGATTGGCATGGCAGACCTTGTAAATCAACTCTACAATGACTAGTTGCAGTATATCGCCAAAACTGTGCACCTGATCGATGCAGGAAGCTAAGTAATTAAGAGCGCGTTCCTGGTCAGCATGTAGCAACATTAAAAAGGCATTGCGCTTGCAGGGCATATCATGCTGGGTGTCCAAAAAGCTAGCTATGAGCTCAGGGCCGTCGGGCACTAGCCAATCAAAGTTTTTATAGATAGTGAAGATGGCCAGGACTGCGTTGCGACGCACATAGGAGTGCCGATGATCTAGGCAAGCGCGAATAGCTGGCATTAGCGGCTCCAGCAGCTCGGGCTCCTTCAGCTTGCACAGAAAACGCAAAGTCGAGCCACGTAGAAACTCATTGGGATGTTGTAGGTCCTGCAACAAGCCAATAATAATCATATATTATTGTTTTAAAGTTGACTTACTTACCTTGCGGTAGGCATCGCACACAAGTATCATTTCCTGTAGCAGCTTGCCGTCGGCTGAGGTCTTGGGCACAATTTCCCAAAAGATAAGCAATAGTTTTTTGATGGTATGATTCTGTACTGGCAGCACAAAACGAATAATGGTCATAATAAGTCCCGGATAACGTTCACCATTTAGCAGCAGTTTAATCACTTTCTTTAGAGTTTCGATTTTCAGGTTCGTATCGCCCTTTTCCAGATCCTGCTTGAGTTGCATCTCATTAGGCACCTCCAGATCGGGTGAATTGATAATTGTGTAGCACGGCACTTGCGTCATGTTTGCAACTTATTCAAGTGCTAACTAAGCACGATGTAAAAATTCAATTTTAAATAGCAGTAAATTTGTATAAAATAAGCAAGTACTCGTTTTTCCACTTGTAGTTGTAGTCAAAAAATAATGTTTGCAAGTTTGGGTCGACGTGTCAGTAATCTCTGACACATTATTACTGCCGTCAGCTGTTCGTGGTGAATTTGCGCAAGATTAGCTGTTGATTTAACAATTTTGTGTGTTTGAAACAAAACAAAATAAAAGTTGCAATGCTGTCCTATGTTTTAGCCGGTTTATTTTTATTATTAATTTTGAATGTCAAGGGGATATAGCTTGTTAATTATTAAAGAGTATGTTCCTTCTCGCTTGCACTCGTTAAAACAGTTGTATGTAATACCCACCTCTTGACTGTGGTGAAAAATATTTCCAGTTACAGTTAATTGTCGCTAGATGGCGCCACAAACACATATGATAAAATGTATCGATAGGTAGCAAATTGATTTGTTTGATTTTGTGTATTTTCAATTGAACGGTAATAAATCCTACACTTTTCATCCTTTTCGGTCGAGAAATTGCGTATTTTATTCTTAACCAAGTGTTTGATTAGTTTCACAAGGAAAACTGGGCCCAGAAAACTTTAAAACTAAAAGAAATTGATATAAAATGTGTGTTCTTAATATCCTTTTCGGTTGGTTTAATTTAAAAAAAATAATAATGTAAAACACTTTCAAAATGTAGCATCCTTGTTAGAGAATAAACAAATCTAGACTACATTGGAAGTATGTAATTTTAGCACTGTTCGAGATCTATGTATATGCAAAACAACTCTTTTTAAACATAAGTTTATTTTAACCCTTAAATACCACTAATACCAGGTTTCGACACTTTATTTATTTAATACAAAATACAAATTTTTTTCTAATTATTTTCCAAAAAATTCATATTGCATAATTGACAACACACATAACATTGTATCTCCGGCTACAACAAAACTGATCATAATACCGATATCGTTAGAAAATTATTTTTTATTTATTTACTATTATTATTTCTAAAATGTTTTTCTTCAAATTTAATAGCTGAGGTGTCAGAGTTTTCAAGCTAAGAAAATTTTTAGTACAAAATTTAGTTTTTCTCTGATTAAAACATTATTTAAAATTCGAAGAAATTAAAAATGATTTTTTACCCTTTTTACTATAGTGCGTCATTTTTGAAGAAAATCGCTTCAATTTTGACAAAATTGCTAACATTTTAATATACGTTTATTGGAAAAGTAAAGTGGTCTTAACAATTCTGTCGCTTTTCACGGCGCTTTAAAAAAAAAAATAAAATACGTATATAAGTTCCAACGAGGTGCTTCATGTGGCTGAAGTACTTGTGCCTTGTGTGGCTTGGTTTCATGTTTCCACTAAGCCTGAGTGAGAAGCCTGGCTGCTGATTTGAAGTCGTTGAATCTTTTTGTATAAAGAAGCTTACCAGTTTTTAGGTCCTCTAGAAGTTCGTTTTGTTAAGTTCAAAATCGGATCAGATAAAAGCTTCAAGAGATTTAGGCAATAAAGTACTAATTTTAGCCCACTCATAAAAACTGTAATAAAATGCCTTTTTTTAGATACGAAATAACGTTGATTTATTGCCGTAACCTTTGGGATCATAAATGCTTCCATAACAACAATTTCAGTGCGTTTTGTATGAGGTCAATGTCGACGATTTGGTATTCAATATTTTACCAGGTGATGAGTAATGCAACAGCTCATGTTCCATCGGAACGGGACTGTATTCTATAAGGGTGTCCAGTTGCTTGCATACGCAGATGATATCGATATCGTCTGCCAGGGTGGGTCTGGTGGTAAATGAGAGCAAGACGAAGTATATGCTTTCTTCGAGTAGAGATACACAGCGGTTGGACTCTCAGATTGATGTTGAGAACTATACTTTTGATGTTGTCAAGGATTTCGTCTACTTTGGCACCACCGTCACAATGAAGAACGATGTCAGCATGGAGATCAAACGGAGAATCACTCTTGACAATAGGTATTACTTTGGTCGCAGTAGGAAAATGAGTTGTGCGTATGCATGAAGAAGCTCCTGTGAGAAGTCTTAAATGCGGTTGTCGAAGGGAAGCGACGAAAGGGCAGACCATGTCTCCGTTGGAAGGACCAGGTAGAGAGTACACTAGCTACCTTTGGTATCACCAACTGGACAAACATCTCGCAAAGCAGAGACGTCTGGAGGGGAGCTTTACGTCAGGCCGTAACCCGGTAACGGATTGTTATGGCCAGTTAAAGAAAGAAGGAAGATATGACCATATTGCCCAACATTGGGCAATATGGATTTATTATTTAAAAACAACGATATCAAAATGAGTCCAGTGACAAAGTAATGTAAAAAATTGTAATATCATTATCATATATATATACATATCATTATCATATATGTATAGATCAACGATCATCAAGAGAACAGTTCTTGGAATTTATTTTTGAAAGATTATCTCTTTTCAATGTTGGTCGCAACTGCAACTGGTCTCGGGAGGTCCAATTTCCGATGACGCCTTCGAGTATTTCGATCAGTAACTGATAAGGCATTGACTGCCAATGCCTAAATTTTAGCTGATTTATCCACATAGACTTTCGACTTAATGTAACCCCACAGAAAAAATTCAAGAGGTCTAGATCGCTAGGCGGCCAATTCGACGGTACAATTCGCCGCTTGAAATAAATAGTTCACCGAATCGTTTCCTCCATATAGCTAATGTTTCGCTAGTTATGTAACATGTAGAAACAATTGTCGTCGAGATCTGGTTTTAATAGTCGGTTAACATGCGCGATTCACCGTTAGTTTCCTTCCATCCTCATTTTTAAAGTTCATCACTGTGTACTCTTCACTAGTTGCTGGATGCGACCAAAAAGGTCGAGAATCATCCAATAATGTATAATAAAAAAAACCTCTAGAATAATCACCCTATACTTGACCGTGAAAAAGTTATTCATTGTTGTGTGGCTCTCTATTAGTAAACAGCTGTTTAGTGATAACAAACAAATTAATTAAAGAGAGCAGCTATGCGCTACAATAGAAACACCGGTCCTATTCGCATCTTTAGTACTTTTGAAATGAGTAAAAATATTAAAATAATAAAACGAAACCAAAAAAATCCAGTCCAAAGTACAAAATTAGCCATATAATGTAGTTAGTGAGTTGCTGGACTCATATGTAGTCGCGCACTTATAAAGAGCGCCTTGTATCCCTAGAACCACTCTCTAACCAAACCCTAAATATACTTTAAAAGTAAGCCCTTCAAGTACAAACTCAATCAAATACTAATCACAAAACATTCAATTACCTTGCAAGTAATGTGTTTCTATGTTATAAGTGGTGGCATTAGATGGTCTTTTTAATGAGTTAGTAATAATTTCAAGTTATATGACCTATAATAGAAACATTCAAACTTTGTTATACTGAATTACAGTTTACCCCTAAAATTATCAGCGATTTCGCAAGCTAGTTTAGGCAAAAACGGAGTGTTACTCTCAATAGTTTTAATTACATATGTAAATAATTATATTGTTGAAAACGCAATAATAATTATTTTAAACACTTGCGAATTGAATTTCATTCATATCCCTTAATCTGGCCGAAAATGAGTGTCAGACTTGCCGAGGAATATGTATTTCAACAAAATCCACCTGAAAGTAAGTGCGGAAACAGGAGCGCTAGTAGTATTAGTGTTAGGTTACCGAGTCGGAATTTTTAGAAGCATGTTCCTAAGGCGCTTGGTACACTAAGCGAGATTTTCAAGCGAGGACATGTAGTTTGTATTTCGCAACGTTTGTAGGCAAAATCGCCCGTAAGTTGTCTCGCCAACAACCCTGTGCGAATGCATTCTAATATCGAGCGAGATTTTGTGAAAAGAATGCTTCTTTCATACTTATTCTAGCAGGACAAGAAGCAGAATCTTACTTTTTCATTGTGATACAATGAGAAAAATCATTGTGAAAAAAGCACTTACTTCAGTTAGTTATTCTCAGGTTGATATATTCCCCAGTTTTTATATATGTACATACATACCAGGCTGTATCCTCAAGCATTTGGATATTCCAAAAAAGGACTGACGAACTATAAAAATTTACACTTGGCACTCAATGGTACATATAAACATTTGCACGTGTTGTATTATGAGTCATCTTAAAAAAAAGATGACTTTGACCAAGGATAATAGTTTTTTAAAGCTTCTTATGAACAAAAATAATGTTACAGTCAAAGTAATAAAAATTAAATTTCTATATTTTATCTTTTAATATATACTTCTAAATGTCTTCTTTGGTCAGTACGATTCGCAGTACTTAGAAATACATTTATAAATCACATTATGTACTTACAAATACCTTCTTTCGTAAGGAGAAAAATAGAAAACCCGAAGAATGACGCATACCTTTGAAAAGTAGTTTATATAAGAAACGAAAATAAATGTAATATTTTGTAAGTACTTGCACCTTACTAAGTCATGAGGAGAGAAGTAACTTTTTTCTACGTCCAAGTTCGACATTGACTATCCAACCGTTTCGAAGATATCGATTATTACTTTGTATTGATTTCCGGGCGGAAAAGGTTTCCTTTTGGGCGATCCGATAATGCTACAGTCTGCCCAAAGCTCATTGAAATATGAAAACACATTTTATATTGGGGCATATGGGCTTTTTAATTAAAGTCTTATGTTTAAGCAGTTACAACAAACTGAAGATTATATTAGATCGGACTTGTGTGAGGGTTATTTTCGAACATAAGCTTTAATGCACTGTAAACTAAATTGATTTTGTTCTTCGTCTTTCGTAAGAATCTTATTGTAATCGCTCATAAATTAATAGTCGTTAATAACGAACGGATCACGACAAACATTGAGAGCATCTTGACAAACATCGTTCGTTTCCCAAATGGACGTATCATGCTGCATGGATACGGGGGTCGATCCCAAGTCATCGAAGAAATTTTTGAATTTGGGGGATACGAAATCGAATAAATTATTCTATTCTTTTGGGCTAGAGAAATTTCGAATATCGTTCAATTTTATAATTGGTAAGATTACACAACTTCAACGGTGCTTGGAAATTGAAAACGGTTTCCGAATTCGAAATCAACGAGGTCCATTGAGGTCCAATATGTTTTAGTTATAAGTTATCCGAAGGCTTCGCCTTGTTCGCCTAAATTTTCTAAACTTGACTCAACTCTATCATATAAATAAATACGTTAGCGCATATTACTTTCAAGTATTTATAGAACGATAAATGATCCTAAAATTAGCTTTACTTCTTTACTGAACTCTCGCACATATTCGTCTGATTTTAGGTGCTGTGTTTTTCCCAAATTATGCAAGACTTTCTCCATCTCTCCTCTACTATCCCTGTTTTATATTTCTTATTTGACATTAAGATTGCAAAATGTGTTGTCTTTATCAACGTAAAGTTCAATCAGCATTTGCTTGCCTCCTAAAGTATATATGCAAAAATATATATATACACAACTAGATGCACTCTCAGACCTCAAGCACAACAACATCGGTACAGTAAAATCCCCCTACAACACAAAAACAACCAGTCTATTGGCGCACACACCCCCATGCATAATAATGCCTTGATATTGTTCGCAACGCTTTTCCAAAGAATTTTAATATTAACGCACACTCTTATACCCTTTCCCATCTCTTGTCATACACAGCTTAGCTGATAACACTATGCAACAAAAAAGAGGCCTAAAAGTCTAGAACATACAGTTTTCTGTTAAATTTGAAAAATTTTAACATTTCGAGAGTTGCGTAGTCAGCTAATCTCATGGTATTCAATGCTTCTCGGACAGTTTTGGCCTATCTTATCTCGATTGTGGATTACAGCGCAATAAACTCCAAAAAAAAGGAAAACTTTAATTTCCAAAATATTTTCTAAGTCGCTTTTGAACTAGGTAGACCAAGAACATATTGAGCCAAAATTTTATTAACTTTCATTCGCTATACAGTTCATCTCGATGGGTACTAAGACTTTCCGAATAATACGAGATTTGTTGATTTAGCAACTCTCGAAATCTGAAATTTTTTGTAATAGCATTAATTCGAAAATCCAACAGGATTCGAAATCACCGACCCCATATTTACCGAAAAAGGCATGTTGCATAGTGTAATGTGCGAGTCAACTTGCATTTTAAATAGATTTATTTAATTCTCTAGAAAGCCGGCCGGCCTAACGAACCCCACTTAAGTTCATAAGGGAGCGTATTCTATATGTGCTGTCAAGTAAAACCGGTTCTCAGTCCCCTGTAATAAATTATATGTTAGCTACAATACATATAAAAAGTGACGAAGCCAGAGAAGGAATTTGAATGTAGGAACGGGCCTGGTGCTGGGGGTTTTGGGTATCAACTGAAGCACATTGAGTTGGTGTGTACTGAGTAAAAATTTATTCTAGAAGCTTATGCGATGAGGTAAACTATATTTTACGACAGTAGGTGAAGTGCAGACTGAAATAAGATGAACTTCTAGATGCGTTATTTGTATGTTCAAAAAGTGTTGCGTAAAAGTGCAAGGTAGTAGTAACTAACGAACTCTTTTGAACTTGTTTAAACTTGAACTCTTGCTTCTACAAGAAGAGGCTCTAAAGACACTTATCGCACAGATTTATTAAAACTACGCTAACTAAATAGCTGTTTCTATTAGAGCTCAAATTTCTAATATTCCCACAAAATAAAGCTAGCTGAATCTTAATTATCCTATTCTACTGCGTGAAATGCACTTTTTTATGCAAAACTGTCCATTACTTAGCGCCTGAGAAAATATTGTTACCGACATTGCGCATATATTATTGGAAAAATCAGACTCGCAATCTCGCACAATAGATTCTGACAATTCGATAATTGATTTTTACTTTCGATTAGGTTAAAAAAGTTATTCGACACTCAGTTATACCAGATTTCTGGCGCACCACCGGAACCACTAAAGCGTGGTATTTTTCTAAAAAGTGTTGCAGACAGAAATACCCTGTACCCATTTTTCTCATGAAAATCGTTATTAAGGTAACTGGACTGCGGGGGGTTGTGGGTTAATTCTGCAAAATTTCAACATTGTTTTGTTTATAAGCTTAAAATGAGTTTTCATACCAAATTTGGTGGCTTTAACATAAATGTAAATGTTAGCCTTAACATTTGCTATATTATTGTTGCAGTTCATAGGAGGAGGGGCCTAATGTTGCTACATTATTACTTATATGTTCTAAAGTTTCTATCCGATTTTAATCAATTTTAAAGGACATGGCTATATCGGCTATTGCTCCTGATCATTTTTGCCCATGGAACATATGGTCTGCCACGCCTTCTTCTGCCGGTTACATACATTGCACAAATCCATAATACCCTTTAACACTCTGTGTACATATAATATATAATATAATATATAATATCAAAGTGGAACTCAAAATAAAATCGAGCACTGGGACAAATGCATATTATTTTGCCTCCAACGCCTTTGATTGATAAGATGTTCCATTTTTGGGTAGCGAATGTCCATCTAGAAATGCACTATAGAGGACACTCAAGAAGTAAATCCGGCATCGTGGACATCAGTTTGATGTTCACTTTTCTTTGAGTAGCGGATGTCCAACTAGAACTCTCTATAGTGGACACTCAAGAAGTAAATCCGGCATTCGGACTGTCATCTAGTCATCTATGTCTACGTGTTTTTGGCATATGTTTTGAGCTGTTTTTTTTTTTGTTAATGGCTCAATGCAGACCTGTGCCGGCTGAATTAGCAATCATAAACACGTTGCGGTGAAGAACAAGAAATTCAAGTGTGACATGCAAAAATAATCAAGACAAACGTACACAAAAAATGTGATATAGTCAAGACGATACTCGACTTTGGGGTACCCTGTACCTTTCCAAGTTGAATTTTTTAGGCCAAAATGGTTAACTTTCGTAGTATTTCAACTATATTTTTGTTTTTTTCAATATAGCGGTAGAAAAGACTGCGAATTTCTGCTTCATCTGCCTAAAGATTACGGGCCTCTTGTCAAGCAACTTGATGTGATTTGTTTAGCTATAAAAAACCGTGGTCCGCGACTCTTTCTGTTACGTACATTGCACAAACCTGTAATACCCTTGAACCTATGGGTACAGGGTATAACAAGAAAGAAAGAAAACGTTGCATACAAAAAGTCCCCAAGCGGCGCTTATCGGTGGGCAATGCCCCTATGCCCGTCGTGCACCTACACCAAGAAGAGACTTGGCTATAAAAGCAAACCCAGCGTAATCAAGCTAAACAGTTGATCAGAGAGCTTGAGCATGACAACATTGAGCTGGAGCACCTTGCTAGCGTTACTGCTGCTGCAATATGCCGCAGCCGAAGAGCCTATATGTAAGTTTTATTTCTATTAATCTATATCTAGCCTCTATAAATCTAGTTTACTGTAACCCGCAGATCGTTTGTGTGTGCCGCAAATCTATCTAGAGGATTGCCATAAGCTGTTGGCGGATCCATCGGAGGCAGGCATACGCATGGAATGTGTGGCGGGACGGGATCGTGTCGAATGCTTGGAGCTAATTGAGCAGCGGAAGGCCGATGTGCTAGCCAGTGAACCGGAAGATATGTATATGGCATATCACAAGAAAAATGAGGATTTTCGGGTTATCTCGGAAATCCGTACTCAGGAGGACAAAGATGGTAAGTACCAGTGCTAAAATGGTGATTTATGTGAAAAAAATCTCCGTCTGCCCGCATGAGCATCTGTATAGATCTCAGAGACTATAAGAATTAGGGAGAAAACTTGATGTTCATTTTCGCTGAGCTTTTTTGGCAAAAACTCATCAAAAAGTTATGCATTATTGTGTTTTGCATAAGACCAACTAAGGTACGGAAGTCACTCTGGTAGCTGAAAAATATTTGAGCAGACAGTCGGGACCTGTACCCATTTTGTCCATGAAAATCAAATTTTTGTGCAAATTTTTGTTTCGATGCGTTAATAACGGTAACTGTCCTACGAGGGTAGGGTGGATGATGCGGGAAAAGGTCAACATTGTTTGGTTTATAAACCTAACATGATATTTCTAAAAAAAAGTTAAGTTCTGTTGCAGTTTTTTGGAGGAGGGATCTAAAATCGGCATATTATTACCTATAGCTATCCGATCTCGATGATTTTCACACCACACATGCACAACATTATTTTGCATAGCCAAGTTTCAATTGAATGGTTTTTATGGTGTGCACACTGGTTTTTGTTGCCACATTTCTTGGCATAAATTCGAAATACTAAGGTATTCGAAACAAACTTGTTGCATCACTAGGCTATGTTACCTATTAAATTTATTGCACTTCCGAATATTCTTCTCCTAAAATAATATCATCTGGTCCAAGTTCATCCTGTCCGACATGATGATTGCAACTGCTGCTGGTTTGCTTTTATTTTGTTGTTATTTTTCCGTTCCTTGAGACAGAGACTGGACAATTTATCTATTTACAATATCTATTTGCTAGTCGACTACATTTTCTTGCATGGGCCCTTCTATCGCTCTTATACAATTTATTTCGGGACCCGGATGCATGTTCCGAAAGGCAGCTAACAGGAACTATACAAGTATCTATTATTTGGTGGCCATGTACCAAAACCTTAAGCACAGTAGGAGACATAGAATACCAAGGATACTCATTTTGATATGCCATACATACATTAGCACTGAAAGTTTTAAATTTTTCGGAATTTATTTCTTGTTATTAAATTGATATAAAAACTTAGAATCTCGTATTCCATATTTAATATCGAGGATAATAGTCGTCCATTAGGAAAAGATCTTCTGGCCGTATTTCCGTCATTGGTGTTTCCACTGTACTTGTAGTTTTTGCGATATCAACATAGTATGATATTCATTTAAGTTATTTAGGTTCATTTTCTGGCAATATGTACTGCGAATTGCATCTTCTGAACCTTTGTTGCTCCTCCAAATGTCAAAAAGCGCTGCATGGCCAAACACGAATTTTCCTGTGAAGCGCGTTTTTTTTTAAACGGTGCAAGTTGGTGAAAGGAGTGTTGAAAACTTATTTATCTACACACTTTGGTTAGTAACTTCCCATTTAAAACTTTTTGCAACGCTTTGCCATGCAAAAGTTCTATTCGACGAAACATAGCATTACTTGTTAGGATCAATCTGAAATTACACAAACCAAAAGTGTTTACAAACTATAATTTTTACATACCTGGACTAACGTTTTCCATTGTAACACTTTGTATTTTTCTTTTAACTTTTTAAACACACGCGCATAAAGGGTGGAGAAATTTCCCCCCAATTTCGAACAAATTGTATGGCACATAATCAGCTGACTTTAACTTAGCGCCAACAAACCAGCATTGCCACTAAGTATAAAATTAGTTAATTTTTTGTCTAATCTGCGAATGTAAATATTATAAAACATTAATATTTGAAATCTGAAATAAAAAATAATTGAATTTATGCCAAAACTTGTGAACAAAAAAACCATTGTGGTGTGGGTGAAAGCTAGTGGTGTAAAAAATACATCGATGGTTGGCCTGTCATTTTCCGATGTTCTCCGATGTTCTCGAACATACGATGCATCGGCAAAACATCGATGTTTTTAAAACCATCGAACATTTTACCATCTCTTACGCCAACCTACTATAATTCAAGATAATGCCAAAGTAAGTAACTTATTCTCAGTTTTACAAATAGTGTTTGCAGAATTGAGTGTGTCATCTCAAAGTTTATTCAAAAGCCAAACTCTCAGCGAAATAGACTACTAAGGGGACGGTAATTAACATTTTACATCTACTTGCGAACAAACAAAGCTAAGTAAACCCAAAAATTTTATCGTGTGACATGCCACGCCTTTTCTTCTTCGCTTGCGAAATCGCCTCCTCCTACATAACTTCATTATATATAGAGACAAGTGTATTTTATATTTGGGCAATGTTTACCCCTTGAGGTGAGCGGGTTAGAGAATACCACTTCAGCAAGTCAAAGCTTGTCGTATGAGGCGACTAACAATGACACTGGGTTCTTTCGAGACCAGTAGGCCTTAAAAGGGTTGTGAGTATGGTTTGGGACCCACCACGTAAAACCACAATTCCAATGAAAGAATGTATGAACATCAGGCCGTAACCCGATAACGGGTTGTTATGGCCAGTTAAGAAGAAGAAGAATGTCTAGTATGTGACAGGGAGAAAGAGGCTTGGCAGTCCATAAGTTATTTTTGCAAAAATTAACTGCATAAATGGTCGAGTCGAAATCTGTCCATCTTTATCTAGCACCGAGATCTCGAAGACCATAATATTAAGGGAGACCACATTTTACAAAAAGATGTGCAGGTTGTAGAATACCGCATAAAAAATTGATTGTTCAATTCTAAACTTGGTACTCTACCTCTGGTGTCAGACATACCAGATTAAAGCGCCGACACGTCTATGAACACCTTTTACGGTAAATCCACTTAAAAGTAGATTGGATATCAACATATTAATGGGTAGAGAAAATTATTTAAATTACAAACCTTTTACCAATCGAACATTATTTTACATGTTTTTAAAAGTACGAGCAGTGTGGCTTTCAAATCTGACAATGTTTATTCAATTAAAAATTATGGAAAACCTTCTTTTTTACCAAAAATACCATGGAGGTGTGTTGTTCCAACACAGTTTCGTGTTCCACTAGAACATTTGTGCGGCGTAAATCTTTATTCTTTTTAAATTTTTTCATTCATTTATCTTATTAATTTATATTTTTACTGCTTTCATCTTAGCTGAGTTCCGTTATGAGGGTATTATACTGGTCAAGAAGGACTCCAAGTTCCATAGTGTGAAAGATCTACGTGGGGCTAAGTCCTGCCACACTGGCTTCGGGCGCAATGTTGGCTATAGGATTCCCATAACAAAGCTAAAAAACACTCAAGTGCTGAAAGTGTCCGCTGATCCAGAGATTAGCGCTACCGAGCGTGAGCTTAAGGCGCTCTCCGAGTTTTTCCCCCAGTCATGTCTGGTGGGAACTTACTCAACGCATCCTGATACAGATCGATTGTTGAAAAAGAAATATGCCAATTTGTGTGCGCTATGCGAAAAGCCCGAGCAGTGCAACTATCCCGATAAGTACTCCGGCTACGATGGTGCAATACGCTGTCTTGATAAGGGCCAGGGTGAGGTGGCTTTCACTAAGGTGCAATTTATCAAGAAGTACTTTGGCCTGAACGGAGGTATCGCCGAGGGCAACGCTGCTGACTTTGAATACCTTTGTGAAGATGGTACACGTCGTCCGATTATGGGACCAGCTTGCTCCTGGGCTCAGCGTCCCTGGAGCGGCTACATTTCGAATGAGCAAACTGTGCACGGTGACAAGAAGCTAAAGGAGCTTCAAGCCCGGCTGGCGCACTTCTTTACCAATGGACTGCATGCCCAGAATAAGGAGGCGGCTGCCCATTTGCTTATCAATCCCAATGCATACTATCACAGCAAAGTTCAGGCCATAGATCCTAAGGTGTATCTAGAGCGTGCTGGCTACAAAGACGTCATTGAACGCGATGGAAGCGCCATACGCAAGCTGCGTTTCTGTGTGAAGAACGATGTGGAATACTCCAAGTGTATGGGTCTGAAGCGAGCCGCATATGCTCGAGATATACGCCCCGAACTGGAGTGCACACAGTCCAATGACTGTATTGAAGCTGTCAAGATGAGCAAGGCTGATTTTGTTGTACTGCCAGGGGTGGACTATGATGATGCCCGAGAGCATAAGCTGAAGCCGCTGCTTTACGAATGTATGGCCGATGATGATGTTTATGTGGCTGTGGCACCGGTTACCCTGACCCGCGATGCCTTGCAGAAGGCACCCATGTAAGTAGCTGCTATGATCCATACTTAACTGTCCACCATACAATCTAGCTTCCAACTTATAGAAACTATGATGTCAATGATAACCGTGCTCGCAAGGCTGCCGCTTTCCTCAATAAGCGACGTGGCCTGAGTTTTTGCCCTGGCACGCCCAGCAGCGAGCAGCAACTGATCATTGTAAATGCTCGTCAGCTGGAGCAGTACAAGGACTGGCAGCTGGTCTGTGGCACTTTGGATTTCCAATTCGTAGCTGAGTATCAAGGCTGTAATTTGGAGGTGGAACTGCCCAAAGCTGTCTTTGTTCGTGATACCAGCTCTTCCGTTGAGCAGGAAACCTTCAAACATTTGTTCTCATTGTTGTCTAGCAAGTTCGGCGCTAAGGGCAAACTGGTCGATGTGTTTGCGATGTTCAGTCCCTATCAAACAGATCACCACAATGTGATCTTCAGTGTAAGTAAAACACTATACAAGTTATAAAATAAGACTTAAATTTGGAATTTCTGCAGGATAATGCTGTAGAGCTGCAAACTGAGTTGAAGCACGTCTACCAGACTGAGCAGATCAATAAGGAGCTGAAGTGTGATGGCAACAAGAAACCTTGAAAAACGCCTTAGAGTTACTGTCTCCACTATATTAAACGTCATATTTTTTTATATAATTATCTTCAGTTCACGAAGCCTATTAAGTCGAGTATGCTAGCGATTTGGTTTTCATACTTGCCATTTCGAATAATGTAAAGATTTGATTAATAAAGAAGATATGTGCTTAGAAAATACTGTGTGGTACTGTGTGGTACTCTGTGTTTTGTGTAATAAGTAGTTTTATGTAGTTTTGCCGATTTGATTGTATGCAGTAATTTGGTGAAAATTTGGTTGGATAGGTGTAACTAAAGCAAGTGCCACTCTATAGGGATGTTGGTTTTGTCAGAAAATGATCAATATGATCTTGTTTTTTAGGCTCGTATGTCTTTACATGCAAAATTTGGGTACTCTGGTTTCTGTATTTCTTGGAAAATCTACAGAAACTGAAATTTAACTGCAGTTTGTTTTTTGCAAAGTAAACAAAATATGCCTCTATCCTTTTTTTTGGTTGATTTAGTCATTCTCAATTTTTATACTCTGCAGCGGCTAAACTAACAATGGCAACACTAATATACCCTACACTCTAGACAGCCCGAGTTCAAATTTAATTGAATTTTCAATTCAATGAGCTATCGCACATTTTTGGTTACAAATTGGTCTGAAAATACTTAAAATGAGTTAAAATCCTACTCAGTCAAGAAATGTACCATAATCAAGTATAAAAAGTCATAATGAGTTACGTTTCTACTTAAAATGGTTGTCGCAAAAGAGGGAACAATTGAAAAACAGGGCAAGCACTTTCAAATTTGCTATTTCTATTTCTTAGTTCCACTGCAAAAACTTTAAATATTTGGAATTGAATTTTCTTGATTCACTGTTTATGAAGTATTAACGCTCGGATACGAATGTCTCATACTGGTAGAAATATATCTTTCTTTTATCTTGTGTGAATGCCATTCCAATTTTCTTAATTCTTAAAGTTTTCACCAAAACATAACTTGAAATGGGAATTTTAATTCAAAATAATCAGGCCTGTTCTGGTTTCCGAATCGAAACAAAACGAATGTTCGCAGTCATTCCGTGTCATGGTGTTCTGGTTTCCGTGTCACTACGAAACAGAACGGCCTTGTTGATGATGCATTTTTAAATGTTTCCTTCTTGACAGTGGAATCCTTGCAAAGAGGACCAAAAATAGAAAGCGAATCTGTGCGTTGCTCTTGACACTTTTGCAAGCCGCATTGCCACTCATTTAGGTGCTTACGTACATGAGAAGGACATTTGCTCCTATTTGGAGTTCCTTCTCTTGGCCCTAAAGCATAAATTATTTATTAAAATTGCAATTTAAGTTACAATCAATTGTTTGACTTAGTATCAAGTGGCAGCAGATATGTTATCGCTGCAACAGGCTATATTTATCGATATTTGTGCTGCCATTTTACCCATATTCAATAAGAAAACAATTGTTTTTTACTATTTTCACACATTCATAGAGCATATATTTCATAGCAGTAATATATTTTTATAAAGTATTTCACTTATATATATGGCCCTTAGGCAAAAAACATTTTTCGTAATTAAATTTTCGAAGATACACTATATACTTACAAACAGCAAATTCGTTTTATTCCGAAACGCAATTTTTATAAAAATTATTTTATGAATGAAAATAAATACATTCTTTGCCAATGAATACTGCATTGTCTTTGTAATACATTAAAGATTTATATAGAAAATATTTTGCTGATAATCTTCTTATTAAGGTGTAAAGTGCCATTTACTTTTCATTCCGACTGCTAAAAGGCTTTTCTTTTCATAACGAATGGTTCGGAAAACAAAACACCAAAACCATTCCCTTCCATTCCATTCCGACGTTCGGAATCGGAAACCAGAACAGGCTTGTTTTTGTACTTGCATTGTTTTCAGACACAGATGTGGTCAATTTGAGTACAATGCATTTGGTTTCTCTCTCAGTGTGCTGTCTGTCGCTCTACAACGATTTATTACGTCGGTTTTATTATTAGTACCCTCGCCAGATTATATCCATTAAAGTTTACCATCAATTTAGCATTTATTAAAAAAAAAATTACATCTATACTCTTATATAGGGCATATGGAACCAGCTAAAATATATATATATTTTTGTAGATAATTGTATGTATATACTATATATATATATGAATTTAGTTATATAAGTGTATTTTGTATAGGTAAAATCGCAACAAAAATCGACTGTATCGTACTAGCTGCTATGGGTTATATGTATATCGATCTTTGTGTTTATCTTCACAGATCGTAGGTATATAGAGTAGATTGTTATTTGGTACATTCCATGGAAGAGTTTGTGACCGACCACCAGAATGTGCGACAAAAAACAAAAAAAAAATTCGTTGATTTTTTTTGCAGATTGCTTAAATCGGAACTTAGTCCGAGGCATCGCGATTCTGTTGCGTTGTTGTGGGCTCTGTGCCGCTGGCGGTTTCCTCCTCCTCTGAGTAGTCCTCATCGTGGGTGTGTGTGACCACGGTGGGTGTTGATGGCCGTGTGTGCACAATGGAGCTCTGCAAAAGATAAGTTTGGGGTTAAATATAGACAATGATAGCTTTCGATGGCTAAAAATTAAGTTGCAATGGATCGCTGAGGATACAATTCTTTCGAGTTTCATGAGGTTTATTGATAAGAAATGAGACTGCTTTCAATTTTTGAGAAAACTTAAATATACTACTGAAGGATCACTTAAAATTTATTAGCATTGCTTAAATTAGCATGCGATTTCGCTTAAGATTGCCAACGAAGTCATGCCTTCCGAAAAAGCGCCTATGAATGCTGCGATCGCTTCACGATAAGAGATACTTACCGCACGATGCAAATCCTTGCCCTCTTTTCCGTCCTTAGATGGCGATGTTACTGCGCCATCCTCTGCACCACCTGAATGACGTGATAGCAGCTTGGCCGATGCAGCTGCCTCCTCATGATGCGCCTGATCGTGCGCTACTGTCGACTCATGCGGCAATAGCATCGCCGGAGCACGGAACATATAGGAGAATGGATAATAAATAAGGTTTAGCAGCGTAGCTGCATAAACGTCAGCATATCGCACCACTTGGCTGGAGAAGAAGGTTTGACGCGATCCGGAACGGAACAGGGAACCCATCATGCCATAGGACATGTCCATCTTGTGCGTCACATCTCGTATACAGTTGCGCAGCTGCGATATATCCGGTTTGACCTTGGCGCTGGAGTCTAGATCGCGATAAAGATCGCCCAGTTTAATATCCAGATTCTGTAGTTCAGCAAACAGCTGACACTCATCGGTCCACACATGCAGCTCACGTACCAGCTCGGGCACAATAAGAAAAGTGCGCCAACCGCGTATTTTTTTAGACTTGAGTATGTCGCCAAAAATGTGATCACCCACATAGAGCACATCCTTGCCCTTGGCATTGATGAACTTGGTGAAAAGCTCACAGGAACCGCCCGAGTAAACCTGACCCGGCTGCAGCGGTCCAATATGTGTGCCAATCTTTAGGCTGCCCGTCTTGGTATCCACCTGGCGCAGCACGGTGCCCTCGTCGAAGAAGAGCGGCTTACGTGCATCTACTACAATAACATCGAAATATGACTTCCAATCGCGATGTGGATCATCGGCATTGGCGCCATGTGGAAAGTCAAATAGGTATGTCATTATATTATTGGTATAGGTGTAATCGCTGTTGGTTAACATGAAGAGCTTGGCTCCTGATTCACGTATACGCGATAGAACTGTGGGTAACCGTTTGTCCTTCTTTACGTAGTAGGCCATGTTCTGCAAAGGGGTAATAAGAAACAATTTATAAAGTTGTGGTTTGGTAAGGGCTAAACTTGGTGAGTTATACCATATATATAAACCGAGCTTTAAAACTTTTCAAAACTTACCTGTGTAGTGCGACGTTTTAGGTCACCATCGGAATGCACCCAGTCGACGGCACGACGCACGTCCTGGAAAATCGACTTATAGGTAAACAGAAAATCACCAGCTTTGATGCCGCGCTCGACGCTGTAGCGAGAGAGAGAGACAGAATCAAGCATATTGTTTCAGTTGACAATAAAAGTTGTTTATAATAAAGAGATATATAGCTTTTGAAAATTTTAATGGGTCTACCTTGACCACATTTGTGGTTCTTATTTGTAAACGAGAACTTTGAACTCTTTTCTTATAACTAAACTATGGTCGCCCGTTAGAACAAGTTACGATTGGGTTTTGAAAGAAATGAGTTTTTAACGAATTTCGAGTCGTTAACTTGTGCCAAGCAGTGTTAAAGGCGTTACACAACTACTTTTCGTATTAATTCTCTAGGATAAACCACAATGCAAGACAAATTTTCTGGAAAAATGCATAAGATCATATTTTAGTTTATTATAACGTAGTTACGAACGTAACTACTCTCTACTTCAAAAAGTTTACATTGCTTAGCTGACACCTTACCTAAGATACATGGAAATGGAATTAAATATCTGCGACTCATTAATTTATCGAAATTGACTGGGCATTAGGGTAGCATTATTGGAATGCAAGTTCTGCTTCAAGGTAGACAGGATTTTTTTTAATTCGTTCGCTAAACACAGATTTTTTTTTTTGAACAAAAATTGAATTTTTAACCATCGAGCTCTCCGCTCTGTCACCTGATATGGCACAGCGTGAATATTTTCTAATCGGTAAACTGTATTTGCCTATGTTCATGAGCCATCTAAAAGGCGTCGACCGATATACTAAAGGACATAATGCAAATCTTTGTATTAAATCAGAAGCTTTATTTATATTTTAAATAAAATAAACATAATTTTCCTTAAAGCAGACCTTGTATGAACTACTCAAACATCGGTTATCGTTTGCACCGACTAGATAAATAGTCTGGGTTTTGTCTCTGCCTTAACCAAGTTGACGCATCACCTCTACTTGGTGTCCCCTGGTTAGCCGGTGTTAGGGCAATGAGCTAATGTGCGCAGCGAAGCTACCCTAAGATGACAAGAAAGCCACGGATAAGAATACCCAAAAAGTTGACAAACCCTGACCGCCGCAAACGTGTAAAGAACAATGATTTGACATGGCGGACGTACGTCTGGAATGTCAAGACCCATGATTGGGATGGTACTTTTGCCCATTGTTTTTGCGTAATACCGCGGTGAACGTCCTCAATTTCCAAACGCCCACGAGGAACTAGTTGTATGAAACCACTGCAGTTAAGTACGACGCCCATAGAAGGAGCCTGCAGTCGGCTGCAACGCGATCTATATGAGACTATCGGGAGATAAAGAGGTGCATCTTCAGACTTAAAAAACGAGAGCAAGAAAAGGGCGAGCTCAAAATGATGACCCGCCTGCAGAGTGGTTCAAGACTGTAGTCAATGAGTTCCAGGTAGAGAGCACACTAACTATCGATTGGAGAAGGCGCGCGTCAACCATCAGGCCGTAACCCGATAACGGGCTGTTACGGAAAAAGAAGGAGGCTCAAATTTATAAAAAAAAATTGGTTAGCTGTGCGGCCAAATTTAATTTTAATGAATCTCGGTATTCTTATTACTTCTTTTAAACGGTACTTAGACTGTGTTACAATAATTACCCTATGGAAATTAAAACCCTTTAAAGGTTTATTACTGCCAGAATTTAGTCACGCGCTTGTGTCTCGAGTGTTTAATTTAATTTGCGTTTTCAAATTTAAAATTACAATTTGCCGCACACACAAACACACACACAACAGACATCCAAAAGTAACCACATTCAGGGAACAAAGGACCAATTTATACTGCTGGTATTAAGAGTTCAAAGTTTCGTCAACTGTTTGCTGTCCACTTAGGCGTATGGGTAATAAATTCATTAAGTTAGGATATACTCTAAAGAGCTAACTTACCGCACAAATTCGCTGCTATTGGTAAAGAAATCAACCAGACATGCTAGCAGATAGGTTTCCGGTAAATTGAATAGCGTATTCAACACATAAACACGTGACTCATCCAATTTGAGAAATTTATTCGGATACAATTCATAAACCTGATGGCTGCAAAAGACATACATTGAGAAGTCGTAAATTATATAACTGCCAGAAACTGGTTGTCAATCAATCAATCAATCAATCAATCAGTTGACTACTTACTGTTTAATAAACTCAAAGCCATGCACGCACACAAGTATATTGCCATAGGCATCAACCTTTAGTAAGTTTCCATAGAGCGTGTCAAACCATAACCCACGTACTGGAAATGTTGGATCATATTCAAATTGTAAAATCTCCTTTGGATAACCCATTGAGACCAAACGCTCTTTAACCAAATTGAAGCCAAGTTGCTCATACTGCGGCGATTTGTACTCTATGGATTGAAGAGCGGTAAAAATCATATAAAACATACATATAATATGAAAGTTAGTCCACTTACCCGCGAGTGTATAGTCCATATCAAAGCCATAATATTTTATGTTCTCCAAATGCAGCGATCTATTTACAAAAACCCTGCAAAATGCAAATTTAGAAATAGCAAAAATTAATAACTGTAGCATACTTATGGGAGTTAGAGTAAAATATCCATGTATGTTAACCCAACGGGGGTGACCAATATAATTTGTGGTACAAATTGTGACTGCGCATCGTATTTTTACAAGTTTAACATATTTTATTTTAAAAATGGTGTGTTCCTATAAAAATTTGATGCAGACAGTCGGGAAGGTGCCCGACAGTGGAATACCCTGTACCCTTTTTTTCCTCATAAGTATTAAATCCGGCATACGGTAAAATGGGAACGAAATTTGCATATTTTTGCATATAACTTCTGATGTATTTATCCGATTTGGATAATTTTTGAAACATAGATGCACATAAACCTGACGCACACCTCTGTCGAGTTTTGAGATGATAGATTTAACGGAGCGGAAGATATCGACGTGATTCGACAAACTTCATTTTTTAGGTGTAAGTGCGCGTCTTGTTGTAAATTTTTGTGTCCCTACCTCTTATGGTGTCTGATATCTAGACGTTCATACGGAAGGACGGACAGACGGTTATGTCTATATCCACTCGACTATTGCTCCTGACCATTTTTGCTCATTGAACATATGGCCTGCCACGCCTCCTTCTGTCCGTTACATACATTACGCAATCCTATAATACCCCTTTACACCTTGTGTACAGGGTATAAAAATGTTCCTGTTCTGTGTAGGAGGAAAACAATGCGGTGTTCATATTGCTATGTGAGTCTGTCTAAAGGATGAAGCATGTTGTGGCTGTGTTATTGTTGCTTGCTGTTGTTGTTTTTTTTGTATGCGGTGTGCCGGTATGTGACATTGCAAAATAATGAAATCGAACGGCATATGCAACTTGAGCGTATTTCTCTTTTCGCCGGAAGCAAGACAGTTAGAAGCATGGCCCTATTACAATATTTATCAATAGATTGCACATCGTGAAAACACTGAATAACGCAAGTTTTCAGTTATTGGCTAAGTTATTTAATAAGTATTAGTACTAAGAAGCTAAATGACGAATATATAGTATACTTTCAAGGGTCTGACATATTTTCCTTTCTGAGCCAATAACTTGAAAAACACTCTAACAGACAAGGATTTTATATAAATTGAAGAGAGCTCATATTTTCCGAATCTCTGAAAAATGTCAAAATTCATTGTGATCCCCAAAAAGGACAAAAATGTGTCACAATCCTAAGGCCAATTAGCTTACTACCAAACATTAGCAATAGTCCATGCAATTAACGTATTGTGTCGGAAATTTATTGAAGCTGGAGCAAATAGCATGTTACAGAAGCTTGTTTTATAGATCTCGAGGTTCAGGAACTTATAGTCAAACTAATGAATCTAAAGTTTTTGCTACGTCCTACCATACTTATGGCCAACATGCTAGCCAATGAACAGTTTCATACAAACGAATCTTCGAGAATTCTCGACAGTAGAGTCAAGGTTATATGGTCTAAGGTAAAGGTCTAACTTATTCATGCCATTCATGGTACCCCAATTCGCCATCATCCATGTAGCGGCTCAGGAATCTGGAGCGTTGAATACTCAGAATATGTACAGCTATGTATACCACTTCTCCAACCAAGAAGTATACACAAAAGTTCAAATTTGCAGAATCATACTACTATGTGGAAAAATTAATTTAAAATTCCCGGGATTTTCGAATCAATAAATTTTTTCTGTAAGTTAGTGTTTGTGATACGCTTCGATTCGTGAGGTACTAAAAGGGAACTCTGCGAATTCAAATTAATTTTTTTCACCTTACCATTTATTCACAATAGTACAAATGACTTTATTAGGAAATATACAAATTGCATCTCTGATATAAATACGGAGAAGAACCTAGTTTTTACTCCATTATTTAGAAGTAGGGCTTATTTTTACAGCGCACTGGTTTCACACAGCCTGACAAAAAGGTCAGAAACGTAAACACAAGGTCAGTTGTTACGAAATGCACTATTTCGAAAGAAGAGAGGCAACTTTCTGCTTCCAGTTAAAAAATTTGTTGATGGCTATTACCAGAATTGTAATAAAAACACCATACCACCGCATCTTCTTCCAACCGAAATCAAATGTGAAGTAGCTTAAAGGGCTTGCTAATTACGGTCTTTGTCTAGAATACATTTTAAATCAAATCTTTAAAATACGACTGCAACGCATATGTACTATATAGTAAACCGTTAAAATGTATTTATAAACTGGTTAAAAACAAAATTGCAATCGCAATGCCATTGACTTTTCAATGTGCTTACGTCACAGTGACGCCATTTATTAATCTTACATATATATTTGTGTGAATGATTCTAGTATGTGCATTTACATGGGCTGATTTTATTACTGTGCCATGTCAAGAGTTTATCATTTCGCTGAGGAAAATTGCGACTCATTTCGTAAATAACACCGAATAAGCGTCTATTAAAAGTTAGCT
Source organism: Chymomyza caudatula (assembly GCA_035041775.1). Taxonomy (NCBI): domain Eukaryota; kingdom Metazoa; phylum Arthropoda; class Insecta; order Diptera; family Drosophilidae; genus Chymomyza; species Chymomyza caudatula. The sequence goes on from JAWNKW010000148.1 coordinate 2,049,709, forward strand.
AATCATTGAAATAAACCTTATAATATATTAATAAAATGCAATTTTTAATTGATTATGAAATTTATGTAACACTTTATTGCATTTTACGGTTTACGCCCACCTTTCTTCATCGTTTATCCATCTACGATGTACATTTAATTTAAGTCTGTTGAACACTGCGGTAGTAATAACCAAAAATATTTCAGTTTTAAGGTTTTTCACCCATCTTCACATACAAGCTGCATTAGTTTACATGTCGATTTCTAGCAGAGTTCCCAAATAATCGTCAACCTTTTCAGCGTGTCTGCAAAAAACGTTTATTGCCGGACACAATGAAAAGAGTGTTGGTAAAAAACCAGCAGCCCGGTTTGCTCAGAGCGAAACCGAGTTGTATCATGTTTTTTCGGTTTTTTAGCGAGCATACTGCATTAAAAATAAGTGTTGACTGTTATTCGGGGACTTTGATTTCTAGGCTTCAGATAAATTATATTTGAAAGTCCTTTTAGTATTGACAGGTATGTGGTATCTAAAATATATCGTGGAAACCCTTGATACTAAGCTGACATGGATAGTACAAACTGCTTTTTGAGCTTTCTGGCAGGGCAGATGGACTTTTAGTGGTTTGAAGCCAACCTCTCTAGTATTATACGCCTTAGTGGTTGGGTGAAAGAGAACAATGGTTCAGTCTAGCGTAACTCTTTTAGGGCACCAACTTAAGTGATGCCTTTTACACACTATTAAATCTACCCACTCTTGACGTGTTTGTACAACAAGAGGCTATAAAATCGGCTTACAGACTCATTAATAACGGAGTGTGGACGAACACGGTTCAAAAACGAAGGATGGGACTGTTGCTTGTTGGTATCTTGGTGAAAATTCAAGCTACTCATATAGGTAGTTTGTCGCGAGCTGGATTCATGACGGAACGCCGAGTTGTATAACGGTAGGGATCTGTAGTGACAGTCTGGCTGCGCTTAGGTCCCTGGAGAATCCTCGCACAACGTCGATCATGGTCAGTGAATGTAAGAACAGACATACCATAACAAAGTCAGTCTATACTGGGTGACTGGACACCGAGGTATCCTAGTCAATGAAATGGCCTGAGCCAATCATTCCTGTCAGCGCAGGATAACGGTCCACACAGACCAAATCTGTAAGGAACGCTGGAAATCCACCAGTGCATGCCGCATAACAAACCACTTTGTAAAATAATCCAATCCAAAGACCTTCAGATATCGTAGGAAGAAGAAAGATCTGCAAGCCCTAATTGGATACAATACATTTGACCAACACTTGGTCAATATGGGTCTCATTTACGACCTAACTTGCGCGGCCTGCCTTGAAGAAGCCGAAATTTAAACTAATCTTACTTAATTTTGGGAACTTTCTATTCAACTGATTAGTTAGGATCATTACCAGCCTTTTTTATACAATTTTAAGCTGATTCGAATTCAAATTAGACTAGCTGCAATTGCTTTATTGGGTTATTCAACAAAACTACCATTTAAAATGTGGCAATATTCACTTCAACATATGCGTAACTTTGGGCCTGGCTTCTGGGTGAACAAGGCGAAGCTCCCTGAGCCCTGTCTCTACCTTAACCAATTTGTCACACTACTGACAAAACCATTGGCCAAACTGTAAGCATATCTTACGAGTCTATCATTATGCCTCCTACTAATGTCACACCGCCTTCACGTGGTGCCACCAGGTTAGCTGTTTTAATTACTACCCGTTGTTAGCGAAGTGAGCTAATTTGCGCAACGATGCGATTGCGGACGACAAACTGGGACAGACGATTCCACCGTGGAATGACTACTAAGTACCATTTCCAGCGGAAATCCAGCATTACTAGAGCAACAAATGAGCATGGACAACCCAAGAGGATATGACACACAGGGGTGAGTCATTAGCAAAGGACGGCAACGGATTCTAAATCTTTGAGCATATTCAACAGAGTTCGCCATAGGCCGATTTGCAGATATACTAAACCAGAATAGGGAAATATCAATACTCACAGGCAGATTGGTAGGTAGAATTAGCTCTATGTTGGACTCCTATGAATACCTGGTCACACCAACATTACAGGAATTAAACTTGCCTTGGCCTTAGCTACTACCTAAAGCAACTTCCAAGAGAAATGGAAACCACAGACTGGCTCCTGGCTATAACTTTAAGAGGCTCAAGGAAACATCGCAAAAGGGCAAAAGCTTCGTTTGTAGGTAACATGGTCTGCTTTCTGGAGACTATGGGCTAAAAGGATACTTGAGTAAACTGGACATCACCAGCTCCACTGCCTGTGAACTTGAGGTGTAATCCTCGCAGCACTTATTATGTATTTTAACCTTTGTTGTTTTTCTTGTAGATTTGGCTTTTTTTCGTTGTAACTTGAGATTTTATTTTTAATATCTGCTCTTTTGTTGCGTTAGCAGTAAGTTTGTTCTTCCAAATGGTTAAAAACTTTTGCGGCAGCAATTAGTGTTAAAAATTTGTAGTTTTTGTCTCGTGCTTGTTGTGTGGGCGTGGCCGGGAAACGCCTAGCAGCTGTCAGCTGCCAGTGGGCGTGTTTGTGCCCAGCCCGTACACAATTTATCTGAACAAGGAAATTAACTAAGAGAAACCACGCTGCTGCTGCACTGCATCCGCGTTGTCTCTTGTGGTCAAACTCATTAGGGCGCCCTGGTCGATATTTTTTTTTTTTTTTTTTTTGAAGTTTTAGTTTTTTTTTTTATTTGTACTCGTATTGACATAGATTTCTGTGTGCGTTGACAGTTTTGGGTTCACTTGAAAATTTGCCAAATAAGCAAAAAGTTTGCGTCATGCAGCGCGGCAGAATCATTTTTTCTCCCTTCGTGTTTAACCCAAATTCGGACAAAGGGTATAAATCTGCCACACACATGCGCACATATGCGGAAATAGTTCCACTCTTGTTTCTTGCCATTGCAGTTAAAATATGTATTTATATTTGAAAATTTTCCGAATTCTCAACTGCAATAATTAATTCTGCGCCGAGTAGTGTTTTTGTGGCCCAGCCAATGCACCAGGACTCATGTTTATTCATGCAAAACGATTTTAATATTTTCATTTTATTTCATCTTTTTTCAAATCAAGCCATACGCTGCTCTTCGCCAAATAAAAAGGCACCAAGCGATTTTGCTGACTGTTCTAGTAATAAAAAACAAAATGGTTTGAGCAAAACTCTACCCAAAATGTAACTAAGGTGCTTAACATAGTTAAACGACAAATTTATTTTTCAATATTTTTGTATTTACAGAATTTATAAGCTCAATCCGATCAATGTAAAAGATATGGAAATTTAAGAGCCGTTCGCAACGGCATTCAATTAATCAAAATGAAGTTTGTTATAAAATTGCGCAACCTGCCTTGCCCACAAAATCAAATACTCTCTTCTTATTGACTTCATAAAGTTTTCTAACCGATTTTCTCCGTTTTATTCTGTTTGCAAGCTCTTGATCTGCCACACAATGGAACTTGTAGTTTTCGGCATAATTACGCCCAATAAGTATGCCCATAATCTTTTCCATAGGACCAACCGGTCATGTTTCTGTGTATATAAGCGCAATATCCTGGAATCAAACGAGGTACTGCTAACCTATTATTGATCCATATTATACACCCCATTTCACTGGAATAACACATTGTTTTGTTTTGATTCTACAAGCCCATAATTTCTGATTGAAATAAGTTATGTTTGATAAAGAATAAAGGGTATTTTTGCATGCTCGATTTCCCTTAAATTTTGGTGCTTGTTAATGTCTTGAATCTTACTAAATAATTAATTAAGTGAGCCGTTATTTGAGATTTTGGCATGCCACAATAATGTACCTCCCCTTGTGGTGAGCGTGTTAGAGAATACCACCACAGCAGGTCAAAGCTTGGCGTATGAGGCGACTAACAATGACACTGGGTTCTTTCGGGACCAGTAGGCCTTAAAAGGGTTGAGAGTATGGTTTGGGACCCACCACGTAAAACCACAATTCCAATGAAAGAATGTATTTACATCAGGCCGTAACCCGACAACACATGTTGTTATGGCCAGTTAAGAAGAACAATAATGTACCGTTGATATGCGGATTCAGCCAAAAAGTCAACATTTCCATAAAGACTAACGGTATTTTTACGGGTTTATTCAAAAACAGCATGTATTCGCAGCATATCACATATTACTGTATACACTTCTGTTTTTGACTTACAATAGTTGATGAATAGTTTACAAATTGCAAAAGTTGAGTCAATTTTATGAGTGTCGTGTAATTTTGCTAAGCACCTTACTTATACTCCATGGACACACATGTTGGCGACAGCCAGAACAGCATTTGTTCCAAAAACTCTTGGCAAAAGCACAAAAGCAGCAGATTTTCAACTATATCACATTTTTTTAAGAGTGACATATTTTATGAATAGGTGTACTTTGCAAAGAAAAGCGAAAGTTTTTGTCCAATATGTTTATATCGTTGGGAAATGCAAAGAGAGCAAAAATGTCTACTAAACACGAACTGTTTAAAACGCGAAACTCTTGACTTTAAGCATTTGCCAATAAACAACGAATTTTTGACCTGGAAAGTTTTATGCGAGGCGGTTTCCGATCTAAATAGAGAACGTAATTCTGTATTTGTTTCTGTAGCTCTAGCTGTAACTGCAACTGCAACTGTAGCTGTAGCTGTAGCTGTAGCTGTAGCTGTAGCTGTAGCTGTAGCTGTAGCTGTAGCTGTAGCTGTAGCTGTAGCTGTAGCTGTAGCTGTAGCTGTAGCTGTAGCTGTAGCTGTAGCTGTAGCTGTAGCTGTAGCTGTAGCTGTAGCTGTAGCTGTAGCTGTAGCTGTAGCTGTAGCTGTAGCTGTAGCTGTAGCTGTAGCTGTAGCTGTAGCTGTAGCTGTAGCTGTAGCTGTAGCTGTAGCTGTAGCTGTAGCTGTAGCTGTAGCTGTAGCTGTAGCTGTAGCTGTAGCTGTAGCTGTAGCTGTAGCTGTAGCTGTAGCTGTAGCTGTAGCTGTAGCTGTAGCTGTAGCTGTAGCTGTAGCTGTAGCTGTAGCTGTAGCTGTAGCTGTAGCTGTAGCTGTAGCTGTAGCTGTAGCTGTAGCTGTAGCTGTAGCTGTAGCTGTAGCTGTAGCTGTAGCTGTAGCTGTAGCTGTAGCTGTAGCTGTAGCTGTAGCTGTAGCTGTAGCTGTAGCTGTAGCTGTAGCTGTATTTGTTTCTGTTTCTGTATTTGTAGCTGTGGCTGTAACTGTAGCTGTAACTGTATTTGTTTCTGTTTCTGTATTTGTAACTGTATTTGTTTCTGTATCTGTAACTGTATCTGTAACTGTATTTGTTTCTGTTTCTGTATTTGTAACTGTATTTATTTCTGTATCTGTAACTGTATTTGTTTCTGTTTCTGTATTTGTAACTGTATTTGTTTCTGTATCTGTAACTGTATCTGTAACTGTATCTGTAACTGTATTTGTTTCTGTATCTGTATCTGTAACTGTATTTGTTTCTGGATCTGGATCTGTATCTGTATCTGTATCTGTATTTGTTTCTGTATCTGTATCTGTATTTGTAACTGTATTTGTTTCTGTATCTGCAGTTGCTGCGCACTTAATCTAAACGGAATTCCCTTGCAGTTTTGCCAAAGTGTGACATGGAAATTGCGATTTATAATTAGCACCAAGCCAAATGTGAAGAGTGAAATTATCTATAATCTGTTCATTTCTTGCTATTAAGCAGTATGCGCATCAATTAATAAATATTTAGGCTAAATAAAAATGATCTGCATAAATAACGGCTTCTATTTATAGGGCGCTACGACTTTATAAGTGAAATTTTATGTGAAATTTCGCCTACACCTATTTTAGTTTCATGGCTAAATTAATAGCAACTACGTACACTTAACGTCTACAAAGTGTGGCAATGTTTAATGTTTTTTTTTTTTAGATTAAGATTGTTTTATTTCCGCATTAAAATTGCACGTCTGGTGCATTTTTCATATTTGTAATTAACACACAAAAACGAATCGAACCATCTGGGTCGGAGCATAAATATATAAATACATATAAAAACCCGTACCGGGTAACGAGAAATTGCCCGCCTTTCCGACAACGTTGCAATACCAATTTCGAACTTGAAGCCAAATATAAGTGGCAAGTTCATTCAAGTCTGAAGCTAGAACTAGAACTACTCTATACTCCAAATTATAAGTTTATTTGAACTCGTTACATGTGTGTTTTATGGTACTATTGGTAATTCATCCATCTCAGATTCAGGACATATAGTGTACAGGGGTATTACAGATTTGCGCAATATATGTAACAGGCAGAAGGAGGCGTTGCAGACAATAAGTTCCATGGACAAAAGTTCTTAGCATTGACTCGGGTAAAGATTTGACTATGTCCGTCTGCCCATCCGTCCGTCCATCTGCCTAGATCTACGAGGTCATTAGAGCTAACGACACAAAATGTTACCAAAAGATGTTAGCACATTTTGTCTGCACACAGACTGTAACCCCTGTAACCAGCAGTTAGAGAGATACATCTGCTGAGATCGATTAATTTCTTATTTAGCTTTATAATTGATCAGTTCGATGACGCCGTAAATTTGACAGATGCCGCAAAAGGATATGTTATAGGGTTAAGAGGAAATGCGAACAAAATTGTTTTGTACATTTCCCAAAATGTTAGCAACATCTGCAAAGAACACAATATCAAAGACAGAAAAATCCGAGTAGAATTCGCGTGAAGCTAATTGTGTAATGTCAAGCTTGATGCAATTGCAGATTATTAACGATTTGTATCACTCAGACTTTCAACGTTTGACGTTTCTTTTAAAGTATGGAATTAAAGGAAAATATATGGATTGAATATATAAAAGCTTATCTGATTCCCAGTTCTATTTCAAAAACGACCTTTATAATACAATGCAAGTTCACACAAATTTTTCGAATAAATGCTTCTTGTTCTCTTTAACATAAATTGCGCAAAAATTGTATACATTTGATGAAAGGGCACAACAATAAAATGTACCTAAAAATGTGACATACAATACACTGCCCTAGAGTATATAGGCAAATTCCTAACAATTTGCATATTATTTTAAAATTGTTCTGTTGTGTTATGGTTCATGATTTTTATTTATTTTTTTGTGCATTGGACGTTGCCATTTTTAATTGGGCTGTTGACATTTTCAATGGTGCTTGGAATATTTTTCGCTTGCTTTGAGAATTCTGTTGTTTTTATAAATATTTAATACAGAAATGTTTTAAATGAATGCAGTGCTTCTTATATGTTATGTGTATAGCTAAAGATGAACTTTGTGCTAAATGTATCCCTCGTGGGGCATACTTTATATTAAGAAGCAGCTTATTGGAAGCCTGCAAAATGATTTCATTTCTAGAAAAGATGTATGTATGTACAAGTAGTTTAAGCAAAGTTTTCACAACTCTACTCTTTGTGTCATGAAAGCAACATGTAAATTTATGTGCATACTTAATTTAAGCTTCAAATTTTCTAAGAGCGAACTAAAATGCCAACCAAAACAGAGTCAATATTAAAGTGCGGGTAAGAAAAATGAAATCCAAACAAAAGATTTAATCGGTCAGCCTGTACACTTGGTGTTAAAGGATATTTTGGAGATGCGACAGACCATAAGTGTCAGGATCATGGTCAATTTCATAACTGGGCTCCAGTTATGCTGCAAAGATCAAGATCTGTTGTGCTGGTATCACTTCTATAAACTGCAAGCAAATTTTAGTTCTCATAGGTTAAAACAGATAAGCTAGAGCCACCAAATTTGGTATGTAGACTTATGTCAGGCCTATAAGTCAAATAAAGTTGAACTTGTGCGGAATCATTTAATGTTTCCAATGATTTGAGTTTATACGAATTCGAATTCGGTCGATTTGGTGTCAACCGTCACGAATAACTGCTGTAAATTGGAAGCCAATCAGAGAAGGTTGGTTTTTTCAAAACTTAAGATGGCCATATCTCCTAAACTAAGCGTCCTAGAGCAAAAATAAGCGTATTTTCGGATCACTTGGTCGAACACAAATAACTGCTGTAAATAAATATACACATGCATAGAGTATACACTTACGCATTATGTGGCACATCAGCTGGCAAGGTAGTAGTAGAAGTGGCCAATATATGCTTATTGGCCAGGTTTTTTGTTGTTGATTTGCCTTTTATCATATTGCTCAAAGTAAAATTGTTTGTTTGCAAGTCTTTTGTGCAATAACTGTCACATGCAGTGACAGCCGCCGTGCAGCTAACAGGAACACTGGCGCCGACGCCTACGCCTACGCCGACGCCTACGCCTACGCCGACGCCTACGCCGACGCCGACGTTGACGTCGTCAACTTCACTGCCATTCACAACGCTACTTTGCATATGTGCTTTGAGTTGTTTTAGTTCAGATTTCAGTGAATTTCTCCTGCAATTCATATTGTGACAGTTGTAGCAGGAATTGTTGTTCTCTTCGTTGTTGGGCTTATTATTGTTGAATTCTTTAATATTAATTTTTAGAAGTTTTTAAATTTGCTTTATAAGTTGTCTATGCAATTTCAAATGGTACGCAGTTTAACTTAGAACTTGTTTACCGTTGATTTGCCATATTCGCGCAGTCAAGTGAATGTCACCGAAAATAGAAATTTATTACCAACACTTGTCGGAGAAACTTCGCCCCCTCTCAGTCATTTGGTCATTTATTCATTATCCTTGTCTTAATGCTAAACCCAATGTTGCAAACTGCAATTGGAATGCAAACCACGCTGAAGGGCATTCAGATAAAGCTGTCACACACATACATACATATACGCACACACACACACACACAAATGCCACGCTGCTGCCACAGTGTCTGGACATCAAGGATGTCAAAGTGTTGGGGCAAGACTTCTTGGAGACTGTACAAAAGCGCCAATATCCCACAGGCAGTATTGCCGACTAGTAGTTATCCTATGAATACAATTTGTCTTCCTTAATTAAGCAACTCTGCTTGAACCTCATGTTTATCGAGATACATTGGAAACTTCGAGAATATGCCTTCTTCTTGTTAACAACAATTGTTAACGAAAATTATTTATTTATTATAATGTTTTATGCAAATTTTAAATTAATGACTGGTTTAGTTTGGTTCGTAACAGCTGTTATTTTCCCGATTTAGAGCCCATACAAAATAGTTCGCGTAATAGAACAACGTTTACGAGAACACATCGGATAGAAGAACCAGTATTGGATTTTTGTATGTATTGTAAGATATGTGGCCAAAGAAATGAAGACTATTGCTAAATTTGAGTGACATCTCGGTTAAGAAACGAGCCTTGTGTGAAACTTGTGTGCTTAAATGACATTAAACTGCTGTAACTCAATATTGTTTATTTAGAGGGTATCACAGCATCAAGTGTTAGAAACGCTCAGTAGCTCTTGTTGTTTTTGTTTTTATTGATGTCATGGCAGTAATTTCATTCAACTGTAAATACAACTGTAAATGCAACTGTAATCTTTTTGCAGCAAATTCATGGGGATTAGCTCTGGCCCGCACATCCCTTTCCCCAAGGAACAATATGGCAACACCGACGCCAAACCAGTTTATCTACGGTCTGCAGACTAGAATCATGATGATGATGTACGCATTTCTTGCCAATTACATGACAATGAAATGTCATGGACCAGCATTGTCCTTCTACGCTATCTTTCTTATATTGGGAACGGAGGAAATGGGTACCCCTCGCGCTTTTCTCAATAGCACTTCAAGGTTAATTGTGAATATATAGTTAATGTGATCTTTCATGTTTCCCCCTTTTATTTAAAGGTGCACTTCAACTATTATATCCACAACCACAATTTCACAATTGTTCGCAGAAAATGCAGGAATGTCATTACTTCAGCCATTGCTATAAAGCCTCTAACCCAAAGAAAGGAAAGAGTGCGGTAGCTGCAGTATAATAAGAAGGATTAGAACTAGGCGCAGCGATTTAACCTAAAACACATCCTCAAATGGCTACCTCTAAACAGGTATTCTCTTCTATTGAAGTCCTTTTTAAGATTAAGCCAGACACGCGGACGCCACCATCAACATAAACTTCAGCGTCAGCGGCAGAAACTAAAGACAGTTTAAAAGCCATCGTTGCGTATACGTCATATTTTTATGCAATTGAGTCGAGAGGTGGTTCAAATGCTGCTGACGCAATCGTACAGACAGATTGTGTTGGTAGTTTCTCATGTTCTTGTTCATACAATGGCGTTATGTTAGTCTATTTAGGTTTTTGCGTTTGGTTCGTATTGTGCTGACACGTGTATGGCTCTGGTTACACTAGGCAACAAATTTGGCCTCACAGTATTGGATTTTCTAGCCTGCATTTCGAATTATCGCTATTTGCGGAAATCCCATATTACTCGAGAACCTAATGGGTTGAAATATTTAATCCTCAATCGTATCGAAGTAGACCAATACCATTTGAGAAACGTTGAATTAATGTTTAATAACCTTTAATTTGAGTTACGGTTTATTTCGATCGGAATATGAGTTTCGCTGACTTCAAAGCAACAATATATTGAATTTCTTAAATGGCAATTATTCGAAATTATACAAAATCAGCGACCCAAAATTTACCGAAAAAGCTTTGCTTAACTAGGTACTCTTTTTTTTGTTGCCTAGTGTTTTTTGCACGCTTCTATTGGTCTTGTCGTGTGTACACCTAACTATTCCGCTTCTTGCATCTATCCGTCTGTTTTCATGCGTGAACTGTCACGAATCAACAAGGGGTATCCATTGCGCTAAGCTGACGCCATGACGTAGTTGTTTCTGTAGGTGGATTAACTGAAGCGACCAAAAAGAGCAAGCTTTATGAAATTTTGGGGCACGTTTCTAAGTTAATCGTAGAATACCAACGAAAGCTGTAGTATCAAAATGAAGAATACCGAAAATTGTGTTGAAATGAAATAAACTCATGATGATATGAAAAATGGCAAGAACATTCATGTGTAAAAGAAACTCTAAGCTTAATAAGTAATTGCTACATTCGTGTATGTACAAAAAATGCGAATATTATAATTTTAATGATTTCTGGCTCTTCCTCTTCCAAGTATCTTTAGCAGCCTGGTATTTTCGATTTGTGCAATGTATGTAACAGCTAGAACGAGGCGTGTCAGATCATAAGTTTGGGCAAAAATAATGAAAATTGAACTGTTCTTTGCCTTTTCTGTACATTTCTCATCATTGTGTTACATTATTTGAAAGATATTTGGGAAGTTTTCATATTTAAATGCCGGTATAGCAGAAAATTGCTACGTTCGCTAATCGTTTTTGAAAAGCTTCTTTTATAGCGAATTAATTGTTTGCGTTGTTAAATGAATTTCCATTTTCCGTCAAAACTTGCATTTAGAAATGCTTGATTCCTTTCAATTCAGTTGCTATGCCATAGATTTTCTTTACAAAACAAATTCAATTCATAAATAGTCTGTAAGGGTGACCTCTGCCACAGATAAGCCTAAGATTGACTAGATTTGTTATCTGTCTATTACTCTTTGCATACATATTACTTGTCATTCAAAGATTTGCTGCTCAATTCTAGGTATTCTTATAGCCGCTCAAGTTAAGCTCTGTGTGAGCAGCCCCACAAATAAAATTGAGTGGTCATCATGTCCAGGTTGTTGCTACTGTTGCATCGCCTGGTCTTGTGGTCTAATTAAAATCAAAATGCCATAGCAACTGGCAACGAGGATGAACTACGGGTGAAGCTTATGGCAATCGCAGTGAGCTGAGTGACCACAGCCTGGTCATAGCAAAAATATAAGCTGAGGTCGTTTGGAGCCGTAGGGCTGTCATGAGCCAAAAGCAAATAGTTAGCAAGGTGTTACACGCACACATAAACCGGCTAACCGACATACTACGTATAACTCTGGGTGGAAAACCCTAACACCGCCCTCCACCCTGTAGCTGTGGAAAGCAGCACGACTCAGACGCAATGCTGTCGTTCCCTAGCTTTAATTTACACCTAATTTAAACTTTTTACTGACACTTCAAGCGGGTTTAAGGTATTTAAACGGTTTTTTGGTAGGGGCTCACAGAAAAATGCTCCTCAACGAGGTCAAGTGAAGACATATTTTTTTTTTATGAAAATAATGATCTTTGGCACTTTGCGCTTAAGCAACGACCACTGCATTCGATAGAACGATGACCTCTATGAGCTCTACGACGACATTCATGATTAGGTCATGTTATGCTTATGGATGAATGAGCTACTGCGAGAAAGGTCATGTGCAGGCCATGTCTCTGTTGGAAGGGTCAGGTAGAGAGGACAAAAGCTAACTTTGGTATCATCGATTGGAGGAGGCAAGCGCAAAACAGAGGCGCCTGGAGGAGTGTTCTACACTAGGCCGTAGCCCGGTAACGGATTGTAACGGCCAGTTAAGAAGAAGAATAAATAACAAACACTCTGAAATTTTTTAAGAATCCTACATTCTTAACATAAATTTACGACTAACGTGAATTTATAAGGTTTCAGTGCTTTGTTAGCAAACATTTTTATAAACTTTTAAATTTCGGGACCAAATTTTACCATTATGAAAATAGAGCGATGTGAATATGCCTTACTTTATTAAAAATTTGCTGTTTGGGAAACGCACTAAGACTAAGCTTTGTAATAAAGTAAGTTTAGTTAATTACTAAAATAACGACCAGAAACATCAAAATTATCGCCAAAAAAAAAATGACAAACGACTGTAATGTAATAAAATACGGAAATCTATAATCTAAGTATCATATATGTAACATATATATACATATCATTCTGCTTTAAAAAAGGAACAAAAGACCAAGAACAAGAGACAATAGATTTACAACTAATTGTATACGAAAATATGTATCTGCTGATGAACCATTTTATAGTTTAGTTGAGAAAAATGTACAGTCTACCAATTTTATATTTTTTGCTGTTTTAAAACTCAAATGCCGACTTCAAAATCTCAAAGACATGTTTACAAAATTTAGTATAAAGTGCAATTGAACACTCAAAACCGGCGGCAAGCCCTCTGTCACATCTGTCACATATACATATACACATATACACACACACACACACACACACACATACACTCTTTTATGCACTTTCAAAAACGCCTTTCAACTTTATACTTGTTTTTCACGCACTAAACAATTTCTATCGTCCAAACTGCACTTCAACTGAAAACAAACTGCGGAGCGTACAAAACATTCCATTCAACACGCTAAGCATGCTCGCAGAACCTGTTTGTTGGATACCCTCTCGGTAGGCCCGTTCGCGCCGACCCCTGAATGAACCATTACCATCATCATTACCATATGCTGCGTGGGCGGGTCAGCAGTGTCAAAGCTATGCGTGCGACAATTTTGGGCGCGCAAAAAATGTACGACAACAGTTACAAGTGCGAACGAAATGCACAAAAGAGATAGAGAAAAAACAGAAACTTTCAATTTTCGAGCGCATTCAGCTTTGGCATCGCGTGTGACCCTGGACCTAGAGCTGGGTAGGCTTGATGAATGTGTTTCAATTGATTGAAAGCGGCTTAGCATGTTGTGCGCTGAATGGCGGGCTTAATTAGGCTGCTCAAAGCAAGGGCTTACAGCTCTCTGTGTACATTGTAATTAAAGAGACCACAAGTGAGAGCGGAGAGTTAGGAGGAGGCAATGAACGCGCACCGAAACAAACCGAACCGAACAGAACCAAAGTGAACCATGCCCCACAGCACTATATTAAGTACCTCAGCTCATTTATTTAGCAAGTTCCGCAGGTTAACAGGCGGCAGAGTAGTAGTAGCAGTAACCCTCCTCTATCAAACTGATGTGCCACAGTCAAGGGCATATACCAAATACACACTACTACGCTACAGAGTACATTGACTATCTGCGGCTGCTTGGCTTTTTTTTTTGTACTTGTGACTGTTGTTGTTGTTGCTGCTTGGACAAAGGCCAACAACAAGTGCCGGCAAGCTAACATGATTTTCATTGATGAAACTATATATATATATACATACATACATACATACTTAATGTCTATAGCATATACGGGACGGTACCCGACAGTGCGATACCCTTTACCCATTTTTCCATGATAATCACATTTGTGGGTCTAGGGTGAATTCGGCGGAAAGGTCAACATTGTTTGGTACATAAGCCTAACATCAATGTACGTACCAAATTTAAAAGCTCTAGCTTATATTTTAAACATAAGGAAGGTAACAGAAGGTGGGGTCTAAAATTGTCACATTATCATTAAGTTTCTGTCGAATAGCTTTTATGGTGAGGTTTTGTCACCGGGCAACCGGGTGAGGTATCTACATAATTCAACAAACTTTATCTGCCCATTTTTGGATGCAAATTTTATGCCTCTATATCTCTATTTCGACATCTATGCGAGAACACGTATTGTTCCGGATTTTGTAGTCTGCCACATACATTGTAGAAATCTATAATACCCTTTTACACTTTGTGTATACAGGGTATAAAAATAAATAAATAAGTAAATTAAATTGTATCTGATTGTTGTATACCTAATAAAAAATGTTCTTGTTCTTATTGTTGTAGTTGCTGCTATTGTTTGGGTTAATCTAATTGGCACTTTAATTGGCTTTAGTTAAAAAAACATCAAACAAGCAGTGAATATGTATATTATTCATATTAAACGCTAAAAAAAAAGTTGAAACACTCTTTTGCTTTTTGGAAGACCCAAGTAGTTGCCCATTTCGTACACCTCTGCCACATACCAATCTTACCAGGTCAAAACCCAATTGGGACCAGCACCAACTGCAATATGGGGTACAATGTGCTAATCGAAGCATGTCGGAAAAAGTTGCGATATACTAGTATAGCCAGAAATCTCTTAAAGCCATAATTTCTTACAAGATACCATCAATGCTGATAAAAGAATACATGTCCCCGATTTTCATAATCAGCAACGCTGACCACTGGAGCAGGGTTCCTTTTGACATTCATTAGGAGTCAAAAACGCAAGCATTATCCAATAATTACTCCGCAGCACTGGACTACCAAAGTCCAAAAGACCCTCCCATTTTCCAGTCCCGATATTCCTAACCTTACGGGTGTACCTAGCAACATTGTTAATTTTGCAACTAAATAAATCGCGTTTTAATATCACCGAATTCTTTTAATGTTTTAATGTCAAATTCCATCTAACTTGAAGCAGTCTTAGCACCTGTAGAAGCTGTATGTTAAAACCAGAAATTCAAACCGTAACCATTATTCAAAACAACCGATTAAATTTCGAAACCGTAACTGTAGCGACATTGAAAACTATATATTTATACCGCTACGATTTTGGTTGTTTTTAATCTACGTCACACAGTGGGGCCATTTGACTTCTTATCAGCAACAGTAAACATATTTTCAAAATTAAAAGTGCATGAAACCTAGAACTCCTCACGCTTCTGCGTATCTGTTTCTTGCTCCCATTTCTTTTTTTGTAGTACTCTTTTGGCACTGTTTTTGTTAAAAAGCATGAAAGTAACTAATAGAGTAGAATCCTTGGCCGACAGTGGATACATGTGCCTAGTTTTTGCTCTTTCTTAATTTTGGCTACGAGTGAGTCGGTCTGACAGAGACAGCAACACAAGCAGCCTCACACGTACGCTGTGCTGAAAATGGTCGCTTTTCAGCAAACGTATTGAATTTTGTAACGGTCCAGGATTACACTCTATTACTTTGAAGCCTTTGCCTTTGATCGATGAAGCAGAAACTGTGCGCCAGATAAACGGAAGACTTCTTTGAATGCAACCTGGGATGTCTTATTTTGAGTCGCACACATTTTTTTATTGACTTGGAATGAGTGTCAGGATATTTGGATAAAGCGATAAATTTTGTGAGATAAGCATCCAATTGTTTAATATTGAATTCTCGCTGCAGTGCATTGCAAATTTTATCAAAAAGCGAAAATGCTCCCCATGGAGGGGGCACAAGAACCTGAAACTACGTACAGCTTGACATCTTTGATGTTTTGATTTATTATATCATAAAACTAGATTTTTGAGCATTGGACATGCACATAATAATATTAATAATGGAGACTTCATATAATACAGTTTGTTGCTTTTTTTTGGCGTAGTTAATTTTGCTAGTAGCAGAGCGGAAATACTTAATCGCGTCGAAGCTGCTGGAAACCTTTGACGTCTATTTGGTGTTCGCGTTTTATGCGCCCGGCTTATTTAAGGTTATTAAAAAATGACTTCATTAAGATAGTATACTGTGATTTTAGTAAACGATTAAACTTTAAAATAGCTTTATAATGGACATACCAAAGAAATAATTTCTTTAGTTTAAGATGTTGCAAAATTGGTGGTGGGACAACGGATGTACTTATACCTAGGCAACCCGATTTGATAAACACAAAAAATATATATGGTACTGACAGTGGGCTACCCTGCAGCCAGCCATATGTGTCCCTAACTCTTATGGTTAAGAGCTCACCCGTGTGGTGAGCGTGTTAGAGAATACCACCTCAGCAGGTCGAAGCTTGTCATATGAGGCGACTAACAATGACACATGGTTCTTTCGAGACCAGTAGACTTTAAATGGGTTGTGCGTAGGGTTTGGGACTCACCACGTAAAACCACAATTCCAATTAACGAATGTATTTACATCAGGCCGTAACCCGATAACGGGTTGTTATGGCCAGTTAAGAAGTATAATCGAACTTTGACTGCGCTAACTAAAGCCTTAACAGATCGTTTCTATGACAATAATATGGGTGATATTCTTATTGGGAACTCTAGGTGATATTTATGTTTCCATATTTCCTGTTGTTGTTATTGTTTCGGTGATACATTAAACGATATTTATGTTTCCATATTTCCTGTTATTATTATTGTTTCGGTTCATGGTAAAAGTTATATGGTGCATGTTCATTATCCTAAGATAAGTGCATATTCCACATTTAAGGTGCTGTCAAAATGTGGATGTTTCTTTGTATGTATGTACGTATGTATATGCTAGCGTAAACAGGAAATTTGCTCATGAGAGCTGTATGATATAACCTATTTTAAAGTGCACTAATCTAACTTTGATCTCCCGTGTGGTGAGCGTGTTAGAGAATACCACCTCAGCAGGTCGAAGCTTGTCATATGAGGCGACTAACAATGACACATGGTTCTTTCGAGACCAGTAAACTTTAAATGGGTTGTGCGTAGGGTTTGGGACTCACCACGTAAAACCACAATTCCAATAAACGAATGTATTTACATCAGGCCGTAACCCGATAACAGGTTGTTATGGCCAGTTAAGAAGAAAAACTCTTATGGTCTCTTGGCTCTTTTTTCCCTATACACTTCATTAGAATGTACTCGGATCCCATTGCAGTCATAACACGTCGAGTTGTGTGCATAAAAACGCGGCTAATGATATATTTATTATTAGATATTATTGCATTCGATTCAGTATATAAATGACTCAATTAATAAGTGTCAAGTTGAGCGTGTGGGATTAATGGAAATCGTAATTAATGTGCATTTGGGCATATTGTAAATACAGTAGAGCTTCGTATAACGCGGTTAATTTGTCCGTATCAAGATCAATCAAAAAATAAAAATAAACAGGTAAAGATATAGGCAGGAATCAGGGAGCTTCACCTTGTTCTACAAGAACCCAGGCCCACAATAGAGTACTTATTAGTGATAGATATTGATGTATTTAATCCGAGCACTCTCTACTTATTATTTTTTGTTTGTATGGTATCTCAGCTTATTTCACTTCATATCCACTTCAGGTTGCCTGCAGCAAGGTATTGCTAGAGTTTTCGAAAAGTGTAATTCCAAAGTTGTACGTTTCGTTCCATAATATTTTACAGCTTCGGCTATAGCTCTTTTATTTGGTAAGCTGTTTTCCTATGATACACCTTGTCGCTCAACTAATTTCATTGGGGAGTTACATATATTTACTAAAAAATTGCTTAGAATTGTAAGCAACTCTTAAAAAAATTTGGAATATGGCCTAATACGAGATCCGACTGTAAATGCATTCAAAAGGTTAATAGACACATATCCTTGAAATTTACATTTGAAATAAATTTAGTGAGTTAGCTGACTGTAAATGTAATCATAATACAATCATTATCGGTTCGAAAATATGCGATACTATTGATAATACTATCGGGTTTTTCTTCCTTCCAACCTTATACTCTTCTCGCACAGGAAGTTGCATGACAAAAACGACTTTTGTATGGCAAATTAATCGATTGTTAACATTGTTATTTTTGTTTCCAAAGTATTTTCGGTTAGCTATTGTCGTGTAACTTCCAGTGGGCGAAAATCGACAGTGAGAAATAAGGAAAAAAAAAAAAGGAAAAACTTCGATACCTCGATTATAGTACTAAGACCCAACAGCAATAGTGCTTAAAAAATGATCGTTTCAAACGAGTTTTCACTGTAATTGCATTCTAGTAAATAATAATTTCAACACGGCCTCGACATTGAAATTGTGAAATTATTTCACAGTACATTACAGTAGGCCCCAAAAAAAATTAATTGTTTAAAAAAACATAGTTTTTTTTCGGTAAAGGAGTCCCTAATTTCGAATCGTTCCGGATTTTCTAGCATGGTTTTCGACTTATCGCCATTTGACAAATTCGAGTTTTTGAGAGTTGCGAAGTCAGCAAACCTCATATTACCTTACTTGAAAATAATTAAATATCGGTTTATGTCTCTTAGACAGTCTACAAAGCTTGAAAATTTAAATATAAATAATTCATTCAGATTTCAGACTGTCTGAGTGACATTCAAGTTCTGAAACAATGAATTGTCATTGATATTTACTTCGGTTTACGGTCGAATCCAGTGAACTCGAAAGCGGTTCGACCGATTGGCGTACAATTTTTTTTAATATCTTCGTTGAAGTTCAAAGCCTCAAGGAAGGTTTATGGATGTTGACTCAGCCGTTCCCCCTTACAGAATTTGGCGGTTTACACCCACAACAAAAGCTATCCATTTGAAACTTGCACACTTATACTTATACTAATGCATACATAGGTCATCCTACATGTAAAAGGTTGCGACATGCCAAACACTACCTTCTTCTTCCAAAACGGCACTATTGACCTGCTTTGGAACGTTTCATCGAACAGAGCCATAACTTTTATAAATGTATGACAAAGTTGGAATTTTTATCAACACTGCCATGTAATGTCATCAATGACGTCCATTCTGAGTCAAGAAAACTTAAAAACGAATCTATTTCAAAATACTTGCTTCATTTAAGCAAAATATAAATCTTTTTTCTCACAACTACCTTGACTCTCTACCATCCAAAGAGAGGCGTACCAGATCAAGCCTACAGCGCTTTTATCTTTAATTGTACAATTATTATCTTAAAATTGACTATACCTACTGGGCATGGCTTCCAAGTCCCTAACGCTTGCCGCCATCACTTATTATTATAGAAGAGCCGTCATTTATTGAGCACCATGCCGGAACTTACTGTTAATGCAGTCATGTGAATTATAACCACACAAAACCTTGACATTGACGCAGTAGCGTCATTGATTATAAGCTTCGTTCGAAGTGGCCAATGGAAGAGTTCAAGTTTGGGAAAACCTTTAGCTTCTCTCAATGGCCTTCTCATTGTGCTAAATGTAATTTTCATTTAATTTAAATATAATTAAAATGCAAATAGCTTTCAAAGCTGCGGTACACACGCGCCGGTCAACCTACATATACGCCTTCAGTGGATGCAAGGGGCTACGCCAATCCCACTCACGCCCAATGCCCGGAAAATTCTCGGAATGCTCAACTGAATAGCAAACTCTGAAAAAGGCACGTTTACAGATTGGATGTTCTATTTTTTGCATTGCTGCGCTGCATGTTTAAGCAAACGGAGACCAAGATAAAACAGCTGGGGCCAATTCCAGACCAAAAAAGACACTGCCAAAAAACAGAAGTGGGCCAAAAACGTAAGGAATTCTAACGTGTCGCTGGTATTTTTTGGAGCACCTGCAGCAATGTGTCCTGTCAACTCCTGAAAGCTTGTAAATTTATCTAGCCGTGTGTGCCGAAGTGCAGGGGCGTGGCAAGCTGGGGCGGAGTGCGTTGCAATCCTGGGGACAAGTTGCAATCGTCTAACAATTAAACATTTGCATGCATCGTTTGGTGCTTTTGTGCAACATGAGCCGGCATAATTTAAATTCTATGTATCTAATGGGTTAGTGTCTTTCTCTCTGAAACTTTCAATGGCCCAAAGTTGCCTTGAGCTATCCAAGTGTCGGTGTACCGCATGAGGTCTTTCAAAGACACATTTAAATGTACATAGTATCCTGCAGGGAGCTGTCGCAACTTTTCATTGGACTTAAAATCACATTCAAGAAAATGTTTAAGAGACACCGAAAATAATGTTTTTATGAGAAGCAAGTAAAATTTTCCACTAACTGTGGGACGGATAACAGACTATATTTGACTTTGCAAGGCAATAGCTTTTCTCAATCAAAATATATTTCTATATCTTATTGACTTCCATAAGCTAGAGGAGTTAAAAATTACACTTAGCCTTAATTAAGCAAATTTCTTTTGTAAATGTTTGAGCTGTATATTCGTACTAATTGATTCGTCATGTGTTGCTATATTGAATTAGTATTAATATATATTTAAAGCAGTCAATATTATGCATAGACATACAACTATAGTTTGATAAGTAAGTTACTTTAACGAAAGTACATTTTTTCATAGTCTTCTTTTAGCTCGACACATTATTCCAGCGATTTTCCGACTCTGTCCTCTCCTAATAATAGTCTTCTCGAGGTCGTCAAAAAAGTTGTTTGTTTCAGTGATGACTTCTTAACGCGACCAAAATCTCTTGTCGCCTACCTTATCTTCAGTTTCGAAGAAAAAGCAGGATGGGCTAAGTTTTGCTTCAAATCAATGTCGAATCTCTCCAACAGCTTCGACTAATATTCGCTCTTTTCAGCGTAATCGATTTGAGCGAAACTGAGAGCATCCCAAAAAACTGTCGCCATGATTTTGATGGCCGACAGACCAGCCTTGTGCTTTTTTGGTGCGTGTCCACCCTTTTTCAATGTTCTTTAATTTCCGGTGTGTGGCGATGGATTCATGTTACTTTTGGATTGTGGTTTTACGGCGCTTATAGCCGCACGGATAGCGTTCATGTCTACAGCTTCGGTCATCCATCATTTCATGGATTTTATTGACGTTTTCTGGCGAGGCAAAACAGCACCGGAACGACTACAGAGTTCAGAGTCCCTCAAGAATTTATCAAGCTTATCTTTCCCGGGTATCGGTGATGGTAGTCGATATTATTAGTAGAAGGTATTTCCACTAACTCATCAAACAGAACTTCATATTTATTTGCATATGGATGAATATGATTTAGTCCTTTTTAAAGGTTCGTCGTAGAGTTATCTTCGTATTACAAATACTAGTGCGCGGAGCTGCTATTTTTTTTAAACTGACATTTTTTGCTTTTTAGAAATTGTCTGAGGAATTGTGTTTTTTTTTTTGGTCAGCTTGCTGTTTTAATTATGACAGCTGGCGCGTCCCCATAAATAAAAGTCCGCACGTGCCAGCACAGTGGAACAAGAAAACTACAAATTTATATTTTGACAAAAAAAAAAAAAACAGAAAAACAATTGAAAATTACTGGCATGTATGGCAAGAGTTCTCATAAAAATGGCCATTAAAATTAATTTGCATGTAAATTTTCAATTCATTGCAATTTATATTAAAGTTATGCACTTTTGTGTTTTTGTTCCGTCTGCTCAACTTTTTGCAGCATCCGTTTCCGCATTGACGGTATGAAACCACAAAAGTTGTGCCCCTATTTGGTACACACAAAAAAGTATGTAGGTTCAGTCTTGGCACACAAAACCAGTTGAAAAACAGCCTTAAAGCTGACAGGAAAATGGAAAATGCATTTGCATGAGGCTTCAGGCATTGCCCAGACAGGTGGAGAAAATAACTGCACAAACTGCTGTTTGGTCACGTCTTCAGGTGAATTAAATGGCACACCGGTTGAGCAGAGCATACAAAATGGCACGCCCGACGCGGCTGGGCTATTAAGTTGGAATTGCGCCGGGTTATTCCATAATGTCACACTCTTTCTTTTTTTCAAGGACATGCAAAGCAGAAGGCATGAAAAGCAAAAGTCCTGCTCGAGGCGGAACATATGGTTTTGCTATGATTTGCCGGAACTACAGGTGTTATGTGAAATCACTTAAAACCAGGTACTGCCTCTATCACTATCACTAAAAGTAGAGTGGTTTCTAAAATCATGCTACATGTAGCATTTACCAATCAGTTTTTTATCTTACATTAACATCTTTCAAGTAGAGAGGAGTAGTCGGCAGACAGCAAAATGGTTCGAACCCTGAAGTTTAACGTATAGAAGATTACATTCGTGTGATGGTGGTCAACCCATTTCTGGTTCATAAAACCACCAAAATATACATAAAGGATTTACTTCGATGACAAAACAGCCGATAAATTCATGAAAACTTTCGAATCTTATGAGCATTTTTTTCTGAAGACCACTTGCTAGAAAATTAAGAAAACCCATTTGATTCGCACAGATGAAATCAAGCCTGAAAATTGAATGCAAACTACATTCTCGGATTAAGACAGTTCAAAGAAACTCGATAGATGAACTGAGCTTATGACGTGGGTTCTATCAAAGAATTCAACAATACTGTTTTGCTTGTTTGAGAAACGCTTCAATGGATAAAAGAATTGCCAAAAATTCTCCTGGTAAAAAGCTATCTACGCCACTGCATAGAACCTGTTCAATTGAGTGAATTCGAATCCGCTAATTAGCTCAGATTGCAGGCGGAGATGTGCTGGCGATTCAGAGCCACCCTCTCAAAAGTCACATAGATGTTAAATGTTGCCATTTTGGCTGTTGAAATTTACATTAATTGATGAGACCTAATTAGATTGCGCATACGCTCTGTGGTACAGATGTTCGTACACTCAAATATGCCATTTAGACACAGCAGTTGGCAGTTTGATCGATGTCTACGTCTAATTAAAAAAAGTATTCATATATATGTATATTTATACATTCGTGCAGCAACAATCGACAGCGAATATTTCTATTTGACCTTAAAATGTTTTCAATGGCTTGCTGTTTCTCTTTGCTTTTCCCGTGTATTAAATGGATTGCAATTGCAAAGAAGCGTGAACATAATCCATGGAACACCGTGCAGCATCAGTTCACGGAATATATAATCTGTACAGAAACACATAAAGCACAGCTCGACAACATCGTAAATTGACACTGACAAAGAAAAACCTGCTGAGAGTTTGTGCTGTGCGACATCAATTGATAATCAGCTAAAAGTACACAAGTTTGTTTCACGAAAACTTTTAAGACGCAGATGCAAGATGAATAGATTATATGTAATTTGGCCTCTTCACTTAGTTTGTTAACGCAATTTGGAGCAGAGTTCATCATATATTCTGTGGAAAAGTCATAATCGTGCAGATTTAATGCAAACTTGTGAAATTCAATAAAAAATTGAAAAAAATAAACTCGGATCGAGTTCTTCTTTTTAAGTTTAAAGCACAGAGGCTCAAAACTGGTTTGCATACATGATGTAAACTCAACCCAAACTTTAGATCACCTCAATTATTATCATAGAAATAAAAAAGTATAAGATTTCCAGATTACTCCCAGATCTAGAGACTCATGTATGTCCGTCAAGCTGGCAAAGCAAAGTCAGCAGAACAGTACTTGATTATGCCAATAATTAAGTGCCTATTAAAAGCCGATTCGATTTCTTTTTTAGTTTAAAGCACAGAGGTTCAAAACTGGTTTGCATACATGATGTAAACTCAACCCAAACTTTAGATCACCTCAATTATTATCATAGAAATAAAAAAGTATAAGATTTCCAGATTACTCCCAGATCTAGAGACTCATGCATGTCCGTCAAGCTGGCAAAGCAAAGTCAGCAGAACAGTACTTGATTATGCCAATAATTAAGTGCCTATTAAAAGCCAATTTTTACCCATAACTTAACGTTTTGTGCTCCTTTAGTTTTTGACTATTTTCAATTCTCTCATTCTGTGCTAGCATTAGTAATAATAATAGTATACTTATTTCAAAGGTTGGCTAGACATTTGATTAGATTAAGGTAACAGATACCATGACGTCAAACTAGCAGAACATGTCTTTGTTTTAATAGAGGAGCACAAAATGTTTAACTATATATTGGCATAGTCAAGTTTAGTTCTGCTAACTTTTCTCTGCCAGCTTGACGGACATTACTCGTATAGACGGATGGCCGGACACGGTCCAATTGCTTCTTGAGCACTAATTTAATTGCATATCACAAAAGCGCTTTCATTAAAACTTTTTTCATTTTAAACATGAAACTCCTCTTTTTGAGTGGAATTTTTTGTTTTGTTTAATGAAAAGAAGAAGCACATTGAATGAATAAAATATGCTGGATTAATTAGAAAAATTCTTTTTAAAAGTACGATACGGGGAAATATTTAAGCAAGTTTCAAACTAACTGTATATCGGCAGAACTACATTCACATATATCTGGGGAACGTTTAGGAATCATTATTATGGAATCATTTAAAACACTCTAACTAAAATATTTAAAGCATACTAACTCTTAAATCGAAAATTTCAATTTCAATTTGACCACAAACACTAAACTTGTGGTACAATTTGAGACAACAGAAGGGTTAATTCAATGTGTGTTTATGAACGACGATGAGCTAAAATAAATAATATATATTGGTAAAATGTGTTCAATTCGGTGCATTGCTATTTATAGAAATTGGGAATTCCGATTTTGAAAAACAATTTTTATATACATTCAAAATAAATGCACAAATTCATAAATATTGTAGTCGATTAGTTAAGTTAGTTCCAAAAGAATTTTAAGCAGAATTCCAATGGCAAAGTAAAAAATAAGATATATATTTGGATCAAAAGGTTCAACATGAGATACAATGATAGTTGTATACCGTGCTTTCGAATTATATAGTATCACTAAGGGAGCATACGCTTTAAAATGAAAAATAATATTTAATTTTATACAACACATATAGTTAAGCTTCGGTCGGAGTTTTCACCGATATGGCTAATAGATAATGCTGATTAAGAATTGTTCAAGGTACAACAATAATAATAAATAGTCCATGTATATAATCATATGTACGAGATGTGTTCAAAAAACAAAGGGAACATTTTTCTTATTTCGCGGGCTACGTCGTGCTTATCAAAACTTTAACACTCGAAATTTTGCATTAAACAATCGCTATATAAAAACGATTGTTACTATGATTTTGTTCTAAGTTAGGAAAGGAAATATAACGAGTAATAGAGGCCATATCAAATATTTGGGTATAACCGTTAAAGCATCTTTAGTTTTACCAGAAATGTTGGTATTCGTTCTGCATGTGGTACAATTCCTTAATAGAAGGCTGCGAAGTTTGTTTCGAATTTGATCAATTTTTTACCAAAAGAACGGTCAATGTTGAATGACGTTCCACACTCGTTCAAACGGGTCAGAGGTCAGAAGCGCTAAGCACACCGAAACTAGTCTAACAATGCAAATTGGCCGATCAGACACTGACACTTTTTTCGAAATTTACGTTTTGGTGCGACATTTTTCCAGAACCCACAGTTTGTCATCTGGGTAAGTACTATAGCGGTACTCATTATAGTTATAGAGATATACGAATTGAAATTTCAGCGAACTCACATCTAATTATGTGCGCGAATAATTTGAAATCAAATGTACGTAGTTTTCCTTTGTTTTTGAACACACCTCGTATATTGCCATACGATTAGATGGTTGTTGTGGGCACAGCTCTTCACCAGTCGTTGTTATCGCTTGTATTAGCTGCAGCTCATAAATTAACGTAAACATAAAATGTTGGCCAATTTAAATATAGTCAACAAACACACACATTCTAATACACTCAAAAAAAAAATTTGTTCGCACTTTTGCTGAGTCAACTGATAATGTCAAAGTGAACGGTGCGAAAGAGCGAGAAACACGGCTACTCACCTATGTCCCAGTTCGCGTTTGTGACCCAGATAAGCAACATTTCCACCCTCGACCACCATGCTCAATCCATTCAAAACCGACTGATCCATATCTGTCTCCCCAATTGTCTGGGTCCGCTCACGGTTGCTGCTCGAGGCGCCCCCATTGCTGCTGCTCTGCTTGGAATGACGACCGTTAAGTGCACTGACTTGAGGCATTTCGGATAGCTGCTTCGACCAAGTCCGACGCGACAGAGGTGTTAAGAAGCAATGCCAATGCCAATGCCAATGTCTGCCTGTGACTGCTATTAAGGCAGAGATTTTGATATTGACTGCGTTGGGTTCTCTGAGAGTAAGCGGGAGCGCACGCGTGCAAAAAGAAAACAACAGTTTCTCGGAAAGCTGGAGAACCTTATCAATAGAAGGCTTCTGATTACGCCGCGACGTAAACGTCACGAAAATTCGAGTCGCTGCTGGCGTACCACTGTCGAATGATCTCGTGCGTGGCGCCCTCTGGCGGCGCTCTGTCCGCAGTCTGGAAAATTTAGAGCGCTGCGTGGCAACGGTATTGGCGGCGGCAGCAACAACAAACAAACAACAAAAATGTTTGTGCGCAGTTTTTGTTTTTGTTCTTGTTCTTCTTCTTGTTGTTGTTTACTTTGTTTATTCCGTTTTTCAAGTATTTTGCGTTTCTCTTTCGCTTGGTTGAATATTTTTATTTTCCTATTAGACTGTAGATAAGAGCAGCTACTTTGTATATAAGTAAGTATGTACTTAGTATACAGTTGATTTTTATATGACTAATTCAACTGCAATTGTTTAATTTATAGGGAGCTTTTAAAAACAATTTTGGAGTACACAGAACAGCAAAAAAAATATATATATATATACATATATGTGTATTATGTGTATATAATTAATTATTTACAACAAAAATTAAAAGCGAACAATTTCGGTCAACGTACGAATTTCAACTGAACATGGCGCTCTACGTGCTTGGCCTACGACAACGACGTGGACGGCGACGGCAAGGCACAGTGGATCGTATGCGCAAATTAGATCGTAAATATGTGTTGGTATTCGTATGGTATAATTATTAGAGGGTAACATTATCTGACGACGTGAGCACTTAAATTTCTTAAGAGCGTGTTTGTACACACTCACATACAGCTGTAAACATATTTTCATGTAATGCTTGACAAGTTCAGGCTATGGCTATAACTTTGGCATAGATCATAGCAGAGACACTTGGTTTTGAAAACAATTTAGCGATGCTTAGAAATGACTCAAGACATTCATTACTTGCGAAAAGTTTAATTTGTATTTCCTTGCTAGTGCTTTCCAGTGCTACGAAATTCAGTGACCTTTTACTAGTATGAACAAAATAATTTCGAAATAGTGTTCAATTTATATATTAGTTATCGAATGAAATTTATTTCGTTACTTGTAAAATGCTCAATGCAGTAACCGCATTTTAAGCTAAATGAGTGATTATAAAAAAAAAGTAGGAAATAGTCGCGACGCAGTGATTCTACTCACTACAAATATACATTGATCTAGCCTTCAAACATGGTCTACAAAAACAAATCCCATTATTTCCACAAATATGAGTAATAATCACTATATTTTGCGTGGCATAGCAAAAGAATTGTGAAATTATTGCGTTAAGCACATGCTTGAACGGAATTCTTCAATATTTACCGTACAATTTTACCGACGCCTTTTTTTTTTTTTTGCTACACATAAACTCAAAACGTGCCACTGTGCAACTGCCAACGGCAACGTCTTTAGCTACTGCGTCGACTGCGACGCAAATGCAATGTGAAAAAAAGTGTAAGGAAGCAGCACTTGAATACAATACGAACAACGTCGTACTTTTATATCGACGTCGTCTTCGCTGGCTGCGCATAACAGACGACGACTGCAACAAAGAGCAAAGCGCAGCGCGCAGTTGAAGCAGCGCGTGAGTGTTGCGCTCAGCACTAGCTATGGTTGCCCTCTTTTTGGGTCTCTATTTTTCAGTTTAGTACGAAAGTCGACGGGGAAGGTTGTAGACACGTATGTTTTGTGTCTGGTATTAAGAGAAAGATAAGTCATTCATTGGTCATGGCAAATTTACTACGCTTTTGTATCTCTGGCTGTTTCAGTCTCTCATTAGATTAGGGACCCGACGCGACTGCATGCGCATACCTCGTTAATTATGCCCTGTCTTGGCTCAGCAAATATTTCAGAGATATGCGCAGTACGCAAGCTTAGCGTCAAAGCGCTCTCTCTGTCACTAGCGCTTGCTCTCTCTCTCTTTTTATCACTTTACTAGTATCTCCAAAGTACGCGCCCAGCTGTGTCATTTTCTTATTGTTGTCGATCCGCATTGTTGTATTTTTCTGCCATTTGTGCGATAATACGAATTTCTGTGGAGAGCGCATCGTTTAGCGCTTTTTACTTCTTTCATCTGACTGAGTACCTTGGTCTACGTCACTCGAAATGGCGAATAAGTGACACCCACCGTGAATGGAGCACTCGTTAACGGAAATTTCAATTGTCATTTAAAACTTTGGCGGTGAATTTATTTTCTACTTTTTATTATTTGCTGAGTTTTCTACTTCAAATATTTGGAAAACACATATTTGGGCACACTCTTACACACGCTCTCACGTATTAACGGTGTATTATGTGGGTTTTCAAGTTTTAAGTTTTGGTTTTTCGCCTACGACACGTTTAAGGCCGTGAGCCTAAGTTTGCTCTTTTTTATGGCGTTATTTTTAACCATACATTTTTTTTCTCATAAATTTCAAAATAACCAATTTTGCATAAACCAATAACCAATGCGCACATTGGCTTTGTTAATAATATGCAAATGAATTAGTACCAAATTTATAATTTGATTTGTTGCCACCTCCAACTGCCATACACAGTGGTTTGTTAATAATGTTTCAGTAAATACAATATATGGGCACGAATTTCATATTTGAATATTAGCATAGAAAAAACAATATAAATATGCAAAATTATTTCCATAAACCACCTAAAATTCTTAATACATACAATAAATATAATACAATAAATGTGTTTGAAATTGATAACGACATATGAAACTTACTGTGGAAATTGTGTTCAGACCTTAGCTGTTCGACTGTATTGGATGCTTAGCTGCCCTAAGAAGCCTATTAGCTAAGGCAACAAAAACTGCCGTGCAAGAAAACTTGAAAATATTCCATTTAAAGATAACCTCTAGCTCCAAAATGCATGTAAAGCTATGAAAGTGATAAGTAATGGATTGAGGTATCACCAAATACGAAAGTGAAATATAATATGAATGCACTTGAAATAAAGCATATCTTTAAAATTAACCTACAGAAGAACTACGCACATGCTCTTAGCCTTTGAAAAGGTAAACTTTAAGACAACAAAAGGAGCTCCTAAGAGTGTGTTGCGCGTTCAAACGCGAACTTCTTCGAAAAACAGCTCAACTTACTCAACTCAAAACAACTTCAAAGTTATTCTTATGGACATATAACTATGCCTGGATTATATGTTCAAAAACTGAAAAGTATAACCGATATAAATCATTGATATCAGTTGATAAGTAAGTGTAAGTGTATCTTATATATAGATACTTCTTGGAAACAACTCTCAAGGGCAACAATTAATTATTTTGAAAAACATTTATGTAGTCAATTCGTGTGTTCTAAATTAAGACTGCCTTATCCATAATTTGTCGAAGAGTGGATACTTTGGTTTCCATTCAAACTTATGCTGTTTTTGGTGAAAAAGCCTACAGAGTATCCCACTGTCGGGCACTGTCCCGCATGTCTGCATCAAACTTTCAAGTTATATCAAATTCAACAAGTAATATTAAATGGTGACAAAAGTAGAGAGAGGCAACGAATTTTTTAAGTACGTCAAATCGAATTACCAAAAATCTCACAAAATTAGAAAAGTGAAATATGCACAACCGGCATAAAAACACATCAAAAGAGTCGGTGCGAGTTGTTGGTTTGTGTTTATATGTCAATGTCAGATCCATTTGTATATACACTTGTCTTACTTCAGTGGCGTAGAAAGCTTTTTGCCATGGGGGTAAAATGGCTCAAATTTCAATCATATAAAGAAGCTTTTTTCATTGTTTTCGTAAGCTCATGGGGGGTGGGTTACCCCGTGTGGTGACTGTGTTTGAGAATACCATCTCAGCAGGTCAAAGCTTGTCGTATTAGGCGACTAACAATGACACTAGGTGCCCCAGGCCTTAAAAGGGTTGTGCGTAGGGTTTGGGATCCACCACGTAAAACCCCGATTCCAATGAAAGAATGTATTGACATCAGGCCGTAACCCGATAACTGGTTGTTATGGCCAGCTAAAAAGATGGGAGTAGGTTGAACCCCCCAAATAACCCCCCAAATAACCCCCTAAATACGCCAATGCATTACTTTGTTAGTGTATAGCCGGTTGCAGTCTTGTTTGTGTGGACGGCATATATGGCCTAAAGTGGCAACGCAGCAGAACTGCAGACAGTTAGTTATATCTTATACATACAGATACACACACAACACATAGCTCTGTCCTAAGCTCAACTGCAGTTATTTTATCTGTATCTGTTTCTGTCCAGATAAGTTTTGTGATACGGTTATCTGACAGCTGACACTTGTCAATGAGACTACTTTAAGGTGCGCCAAATAAGCCTACAAGAAACTAGTAGAAATAACCAGACCGAAAGTGAAATCAAACCAAGCCACTAAGTAAATGTTGCCAACGTCCCAGTGTGGGCTGGATCGGAGTCTGTTCAAAACAAAAATGTGGAGGCAAAGACAGAAACCTGAGTCTTAGCTGAGTTAAGCTGTCAATATTTATGAATTTTAGTGATAATTTAAGCAATTTTTATTGCAAACAATTTAAGTGGGCGATGTGTCTGGGATCACTATTTGTTTAAAATAGCTGCAAATTAAGATGTATTCAGACGAATTCAAGATCTCCAATGATTTTCGGTTGTCGAGCAGTTTATTAAGTTCCATTCTATACCATAAAAAATAGTATGCGCAAGAATAGCAGGCCTTCAAATATTTCTAACGCAGTTCAAAAACTTCGAGCTTTAGTTTTTCTGCGTATTTAATTCTCGTTTAAGTGAGTTATTTTCAAAAAATTAGCCGTTATGTTGCAACAATTAGTTCGGTGTTTACATATTTTCTGCATATTTGTATTCTGCAAACACAGTGAACAATGTTCAGGAGCAATAATCGAGTCGATATAGCTATGCTTCACCTCTATCAATCTTATTATCAGTGTTGTAACCTAGATCTCAGAGACTATAAAAGTTAGACACAAGGATGGGCATTTTCAAACCGCACATTAAGTTTGTCTTGTATATCTTGTATTGGTGTGTTTTGAATTGTGAAGGTCGGACTATAATTTCAAGAGAGATATACAGTAATATACAAGCTTAGACCCCTCTTCCTAGAAACACATACGGCTGTAAACGGACCTGCAGACAGCTGATACACGATGCCTGCCAGAACACTATCGTGAGATGGGGAAGGAAGAGACCTAACTTTCAGACGTAAATACGTTAACGAGACATGAAACACGAGATTTGCTGACTTCGCAACTTGCGGTTAATTTTAGGCATAAGCTTTTTTTTGTGGCATAGTGGTACCGGAAGAGGATCAGATGCTAAAGGAGGGCGATAAAAATGCCTGTCGTGACCCCAAAAAAGTGTATTTCGCCTCTTTAGATTCGAATCCACTCCAATATAGCTCAATATGCCAATGATAGCTTATAGGAAAATAATGAACGAGAGGTTTGATAACTTAAAGGATGACATTACAGAAGCTCTTTCGGGGAAAATCATATATCATAACTAACGTAAATCAACCACAAAAAACTCGGGGATTTTAAAATCTTTCATCGAGATTTCTGCTTGCTTTTACATATGTGGCTCATCGGCGAATGTAATTACGATTGTTTACTCCAAAACTATTATAAGCATTTTTATACCCTGTACACAAAGTGTAAAAGGGTATTATAGATTTGTGCAATGTATGTAACAGGCAGAAGGAGGCGTGGCAGACTATATGTTCCATGGGCAAAAATGTCGAGTCGATATAAACATGTCCGTCTGTCCGTGTTGTCGCACCGTACTCGGAGACTATAAGAGCTAAGCATAATTTTTTTTACCAAAAGATGAGCATGTACCGGAAAATACGAGTTTTTCGTTTTTTAACGATATCTTACCCCCTTCCCCCGTGATAGATTTGCGCGGCTTACAACCGCTTCGTTCAATCTATCATATCGAAACTCGACGGAGGTGTTGCGTCGTGTTTATGTACATCTATGTTGCAAAAATGATCGAAATCGGAAAAATACATCAAATGTTATAGTCAAAAATATGCTAATTTCACCCGCCCCCCCTCGCCTATAAACTGTTATACAGCTGCATATCGATCTTATGAAAATGTACATCTATGTTGCAAAAATGATCGAAATCGGAAAAATACATCAAATGTTATAGTCAAAAATATGCTAATTTCACCCGCCCCCCCTCGCCTATAAACTGTTATACAGCTGCATATCGATCTTATGAAAATATATATAAAAGTGGATACTTGCGTTCCCATTTTACCGTATTTAGTGTTTATAAAGGAAAAGGGTACGCGTTTTCTATTTTGATTAGCTCGATGTCAGCTAAAAGTTGTTGGTTCAATTGGTGTGCCAACCAGCAGAGTTCCTTGTTTTAAAAAATTTCCCAATTGCCGGGCAATCAATTCCTAAACTCAACCAACTCTTGTTACTTTATGTAGAATCAGTTGGGACTTGGCTGATCTCGTGCACAAGTTTTGGGTCTAAGTAAAATACTTTGTTTTGAACTTCAGGGAGGAACTACACTGATGACAAGGAAATGGAAAGATATATACACTCAAAACAAGCTTACTCGGACTTAGAATGGGACAAAATCGTGATTCCAGGGATCGAAAAAAATGGATTGATTCATTCAAATTTTAATTTGATTAAAGAAAAGTTGTACTTGGACTATGACACCACATGGGATTGATTTAATAAGAATTAAGAATACTTTCTATTCAGTAGCTTACACAGTAGTCTGAGCCTATGCTACAAAAGCTAACTCATTGGTTAATTTTCACAAATCTCGGTTTTTCTATGTCCTGCATCTCTGGCACCTGTTGGTTGAAATCCAGTACAGTCACCTAGACAACTGTCAAGTCTAGTCTCTGTCAGCTCTCATTAGTGAGCGGTGACCAAGTGCCTTAGCCTTGCCCTTTATATGCAGCCAGTCGACCGAGTGACCCCCAACAAGGCCAGGTTAAACAAGAGCCAAGAACAAAGTGAGCAAAAATAACAAGGTGGGTAAGCGGGCGATGATATGTTGTTGCAAAGGGTTGACATTGATGACATTGTTTTGATACGTACGTACGTATTCCTTTTGGCCAGTTTAATGAGTAGTCACTTTCTCTTTACGTGTACACATAATAAGGTATGGTAGGGTATATAAATAACTTTAGGCTTACCTGTGAGCAGCAAGACGATAATATTTCTTAGGCGTAGGACCAACTCCAGGTGTAGTAGGTGCTGAGTCGCTCATGTCGCTCTGCAAATGAAAGCAAGCAAGGGGAAATGAGTCCAACACACACACACACACACACCCACAGATATACTCATATTCAGCGGCACAAGTCCACAAAAGACGCGCACCAATTTAGTAGTTCATTCTTATGTATATACATATGTATGTAGGTATGTAAGCAGTATGATAAAAGCAAAAGCAATTAAGTGCACAAAAGCTAGAGATGAGAAACAAGAAATATTTCAAACACACTTACACTCGAACACTCACTCCTACACATACACCGAGTTGGGCTGTTCGCCATTTTGTGTGCAGTGCGCCATTTTGTTTGCAGTGCGTGTGAGTGTTATGGTGCTGCCAACTGCGCTGCTGACTGACACAATTGGCTCACAAAGTTAATGAGTTTCGCTAGCCTTTTGGCTGAGCTGCAGTTGATAGACATCTGCGACTGTATGTACATATGTAGGAGCATTCACACATTCATGCCTATGTACTACACATGTATGTACACAAGTTTAACTAATCTATGTACTATCATTGTGTTTGGATTTATGATTGAGCTACTTACATTGTAGTACGTTGCATCGTAGTCATCCTTGCCGAATTGCATTGAGGCATCTTCACAAGTTTTGGCCATATTTACATGAGAATCAGACACGCTCTGAAACTTTTCAACGTTGCGTTGACTTTGGGGCAGCCAAAAGCCCCGACTGATATAACGGTGACTATAGTTTAAGTTGGGTAAGAGGCTTGGGCGTTGACCAAGTTGTGCGTAGAACTGATCAATTTGGAATGTGTTAAAGGTTAATTTGGAGACTTTGCTGTTGGTAATAGTTGCGATACTTGATGCAGTTGACGTTCTTGTTGTCGGAAACTGAAAAGTGTGGTTTACAAGGCGTAAGTTCTTCTGCATTATTAATAAAGCCATTAAGTTTATTCTGTGTTAATAAGCGTGTTGCAGCTAAGCAAGTGCATGTGCATTAAATAGTGCGATTGTGTGTGTGTGTGTGGATGTGTGTGGATGTAGGTATGAGTTGTTACAATTTACAATTACTAAATACATTCTAATAGTACTTATATATAATGACGCTGTTGCTCGAAATGAGCTTATGTTACAAAAAGTACATTTTACAGATAATAAATAAAATCGTTCATGCGGAGTACGGGTTTCTAAAACTCGAGAACCACTAAACCAAATGACTTCATACTTCGATCATATATTCGTTTGGTGTGCAGGAAGGTTTCTTTTCAGTTTGTGTCCGGTATGTGGACCGGATCAGCAATATTCTTAAGTGACGTTCAGAACGAGCTCAAAACTTGGTCACATGGGATAAGAATAAGTGAGGCACAACGATTTACTAATGCGAATAGATAAGCAAATCAAGAAATAATGCTAAAGACTCTTGCATTAAAATTGTCTTCATTTCAGCGTATGACTTTCGCCTACGAACCGCATATAAATTAAAGTGCGCATATGAAAATTGCTATTGGTGACATGTACGAAGAATGCATTCATTGCCATGTTTTAAAAATCATGAATGAAACGCAGGGTTGTGTTGTACTTCGGAAAAATGTATATTGCCTCCTTAAAACCCACCACCAAAGCAACTAAAAACGAAAACGAAATCCAAAGTATTTTTAAACAAAATAAAAAGATTTAATAGTTATTAAATTATTATTATAATAGTTATCAAATGACCTCATTTGCCGTCAACAACATTACTTGTACGGATGGCGTGATGATACTGTTGGAGGGTAAGTTCCGAAACAAACACTTCCCGTGATTCCGAATTCAGAAATATGCTCTACTTCGAGAGGGGCACGGGGGTTGGCGAACGGAGCGCGCATTGGGAGGAGCAAATCGCTAGCTAGTTAATAGACATATATAGCAAAGTAAAACGTAAATGGAATCTTGGACACCGCTTGCGATTTACTGATAATGAAGCAAATTTAGAATAATAGTGAAACAACGTTTTCAACCGGCCGTACCGGTTCGCTGAAGAGACCATTGTTTAATTTGGTGCAGAAAGTTTTTGATAAAAAAACCAAATTAATTCCAACTTCTTTGTACAATTCTCTTCGTAATTTATTGGTTAAATTTTAAGATAGTTTGCGCTAACGCCCCGACAGAGAACAAGGACGTTGAGACCAAAGATGCGTTCTACGATAGACTTGAGTCTGTATATGACCGCTGCTATGAAAGCTGAATTGACCGAAAGTAGCCCCACGCTCTATTAACACCTTGCAATACAAATCGCTTTAGGCCTTCATGAGACCACCTCCAACAACGATCTAATTCTAATTGACTTCGGTGCGAAACATGGTACTCTGTAGTACCAGATTTTACTATCCTGATATCCACTAGGTTGCATGGCTGTCTACTAATTAATCTACACGCATGGAAGGCATGCATCCAATGTGCTTGATGTTCATACGCTTATTGGGATCAACATAAGCTCTGACTGTTACCTTGTTGCGTCCAAGGTTCACATGCGACTAAGCAAAGCCAAGAAGATGTGATCTAGTGCACAACGATAGCTGGACATCACAAACCTACAATCACAACAGACTGCCGAGGCCTTCTCCGCTCAAATCGCTAAGCAGTCCAACCTCCCTCCGAACCTGTTAGCGCCAAGGGACATTGGAAGCATATATACAGCTCCTTGAATACTAATGTGGAGACCGTAATTGGTTTCCAACGCCCAACGCCTAGGAAGCAATGGTACCATCAGAAGTGTTGCGAATCCACTGCAGTGAAAAACGACACCTATAAAAGTGCCGATGAGGAAGATGGACAGGCGCCTTTTCAGACGTAAACAAAAACATGCAGGACGAACGAGAGCGAGACTCACTGAAGGATTAAGTACCAGTGCGTCTTCCTGTAAAGGTGCACTAAGGTTCTGGAAAGAGCACTACTCGGTTTTATTATCGGGCGATTATGAGAATAACGTCGCTTCCAAGATTAACTTCCCGACGTCCCCAATCATTGATGACGGCGTGGATATACTGCCGCCTAGCCATGAAGAAGTTAGGGTCGTAATCAAGCAGCTCAAGGACAACAAAGCTGCTGGCGTAGAATACCTGCCTGCAGAGTTGTTCAAGATAACGATAGACTTCTGATGACCCTGCCATATTGTCCTAAGTATCCTCAGAACAAGAGGCTTATCGTTGCAAAATCCAGTTAAACGGTGCAAAAGTTAAAGAGGAATATTGTAACTAATATTGTCTCACCTTTACCTTGACATCCACCTTGATGCAAAACTGACCTTGGATCAGAATCCAAAGCGACGACGAGATGCAAGCTGCCAAAAATGCACTGGCTGCTATGCAGACGAAGCTAATTTTCAAAAGCAAACACAATTCTATTATTGGTAAGAATTTCTCAAGTGGGCCCTTGAAATTCGTCATGGCGAAATCATACTCAAAATTATATGAGATGTGTGTTAATTTACAAAAAAAAAAATGGTTCTGGATGTCGAAAAAAAAAAAAAACTATACTTATTTTACGAGGGCAGGTCCAGGTTCAGAAAAAGAAATAATCGTTTGAAGTTATGAATGTTTTTATGGTGAGACCTCTAACTGACTACCTATCAATGTATTCAAATAAGCTTCAATCCTTGGAATCGAAAGATAGTCTTATCAAATTTGGCAAGAATGTTTGTTTTCGTATTTTATGATACTTTTCAAAAGCTATAAATAATTCCATTTCCGAATCCCAAGATATTCAAGGCCAAAGGTTACAAATCGGGTTTTTGTGAATACTGTGTTTCCAGCTATTTGAAATAATTTTGCGTCTTAAATAGATTTATAGAGCTTCTACATAAATTTGATCCACGTTAATATTTTCTACAATCAACCATTCTCGAGATATAATAGATTGGGGTTTCAGATCAAAAGTGAAAAAAAATCGTTTTTCAAAGATAGAGTGTTGCCAGTGCTTTTAAATCATTTCAATAAGTTACGCCGTTAACGGGTTGCTATAGCCAGTTAAGAAGAGTATATTTTTATAAATTATTACACTTATATGTATGGCCTTTAACCACAAAATTTTTTCACAATTGAATTTGTGTAGTCCGTATGTAGACACATAAATAACAGATTCGTTTCATTCCAAACGCAATAATTTTGCTTGTCCAAGCAATTAAAGAAAGCAATTTTTACAGAAATATTTTTATGAATAAATTAAATACTTCCTTTGTTTGCATTATCCTTGTAATACATTAAAAATTTATATACAAAAAATGTTGCTGGCAAATAAAATTTTTATTAAGGTGTAATTTGCCATTTACTTTTGATTTCGACTGTTAAAAGACATTACTTTTCAGAACGAATGAGTCGGAAACCAGAATACGCCTCAATGTCAAATATCACACAAAAAGCAATGTAAAATAACTGTTAATTCTCAAATAATATTGGTAACCAATCTATCTATATATATAAAAATTAAGCCTTACAAAGGGATGTGCTCGCTAAACTTAAAAAAGCGTGGACCGATTTCAACCAAATTGTCACACATTGTAGACAGTATTAGGGAAAAGGTTTTTGTGAAGTTTGGAAGAATTCCAATAGATGACGCCAAAGATATATACAAAAACGATTTTCTATATAAAACATTAACTTTGACTAGGTAAAGAATTCTTTTGAATTGAGGTAGAGCTAAGGTTAGAGGTAGAGGATTTAATTATATTGAAGACAAGGAAGAGTAACGGGAAGGGGTACGGGAAGAATTAATTTATATAATGAATTTATTGAAGGCTTTCTCAATACGTAGCGGAGCGCTCTGTAGCTAGTAAATAATAAAAAATTAAGCAAAACTTGGAAATCCTTTCTTGTGATTCACAGTAATAATTAAATTTTAACCTCAATTGTGTGACGATCTCAATCTACAATATTTACCAAGTGATGAGTTATGGATTGTAGATAGATTCTGTATATATAAGTATAGCATACGATCATTTCAGCCCAGCCCAAAAGTATGTTGCGAAAATTTGCATGGCGTTTAACTCTTGCTCCAAACCAAAACAACAACTTAGTGCATATGTTGTACTAGACGTATTACTGGCTCCATATATCGATCTATCAACTAACTGTAAATATAATGCCAGGCCGGCAGCCAGATATTAGCAAAGTAATGTATGCACATGTGTATGTCTAAAAATAAGTTTTAAGAGCGACACAGACGGCGACGACGACGACGACGACGACGCCAACAACAATGGGTATAAGAACAACCACGACTAGAATCCAAAAAATTGCTATTTTCATGAGTCATCGCCATACTAATTTTTACACCTACTAATTAAGCAATTTTGTTTTATGAAACAGTGCTTAAATTATGTATGTACATATAATTACCTTGTTTGCGTTTGAAGACTCTTTTGATTGGAAATTTGAGTATAACACGGAGTTTGGCAAGTGCACTTTTTTTCAGGGCGAATATTGCGAAAAGAGCGTAACACTAGGCCAAATATTAGACAGTTCTTGTCCACGTCCAATGTGACTTCGTTTTTGGATAGCACACAATTTGGAATTTTCACTTTAACTGTTATGTTTGTTTTGAATTCCGCTTGGCCAGCAATTACTGCAAAAAGCACTGCACACAAAATACGTATTGTCGTAGTTCCAAATGTTTCTCTGTGACACAATTTTCTACCAAAATGGGGCACTACAAGAACTTGATGTGGAATTTTCCTTCGCGGCGGTTGACCAAATGAAATGTGACGTCTAATACAAATTTTTCCCTGTTATACTTTGTTTGTCTATTTTTGCCTAGCGGCTTTTGCGCTCATTTACTTTTTTCTCCACAATTTTGCTTTAACCAGAATTTTCGTTTACATTTTGTATTGCAATTTTGACGTTTGAGGCGCAGGCGCTCTGGGTTTTTGATAAAAGCAGCACAAAACGCTTTTTTAGAGCGATTTGGCGGCAGAGCTGCCGCTCTGGAAGAGCGTAATGCCGGCTAAAGCTCCGATTTTTGTTTATAAACAAAACACCAAAGCATTGGACGGAAGAGCTTTGCTATTTTATTTGCAGCTGGCAATGCTGTGCACAATTCGCGCCAATTGTAGCCATTTGATTAATGTATTTGAAATTTATTGAGTAGCTTTCATGTGATCAATCTGATGAGACC
This sequence comes from Chymomyza caudatula, assembly GCA_035041775.1. Lineage (NCBI taxonomy): Eukaryota > Metazoa > Arthropoda > Insecta > Diptera > Drosophilidae > Chymomyza > Chymomyza caudatula. Next base: position 2,089,371 of record JAWNKW010000148.1, read on the forward strand.
GTGGTATAATCATATGTCTAGGTTTATATGTCTAAATTGAGTTAACTACTGAACGAAACAATACACAAATTGATACTATTTGCATGTGTGTGAGTGTGCAACGCAGGCCTGGATCATGCATGAAAGAGGCCTGGAATTCATGAGCAGATCTTCCAACTAACTTCCAACGATGTTCATTTAGGTGAGGTATTTAACAAGATCATAGACTATGTGTTTGTGTGCTGTTTTATTGATTCGTTTCTGATTTCTTAAAAAAATCATAGGTGATTCAGGTCCGATTTCCGATCAATAAAAACACGGCTTTTTTTAATTTAATTTCATTTAATAGTACTTTTCTCTTATATTTTTAAATAAATTAAACTACTGTTTAGCGTTTATTTAATTTAAAAACGACCGCGTCTGGCATGAGGGTTTGCTCTTCAAGGTCAAGTCACTCCTTCTAGCGGCGCAGTTCAATCTTTTGAGGTCGTACCCTAAGAGGCGTTGTCTTATGGTTGAGGTACAGGATGTGCGATCGAGAATGCGTTGTATTAAAGCTGGTGTGCCGGAGGGCAGTGCTCTTGGACCCCTGCTGTAGAATTTGTACACTGCTGACCTTCCGGTGCCGGCTGCATCAAATTCGATGGTAGCCACATTTGCTGATGACACTGTCTTTGTGTCCAGCTGCATGAATTTGGCAGGTGGTCCTGTAGGTGGAACATTGCAGTCAATAGCACTAAGAGTCAGTACTGCGTGTTTACGCTCAGGCAAGGCGTTTGTCCTTCTCTGAGCTTGATAAATTCGTATCACAGGTCTCTTCTGTCCGACACCCGGATATGCACTTGGGCAAGTGTCTTACCTGGCGTAAGCATATGGAAATGACCACAGCTGCTTGCTACTTTAAGTTTAAAAAGCTCAACTGGCTCTTGCGTCCTAGGAGCCAGTTGAGTCTTAACAATAAGGTCAATAGTTGTGCCTACGTGGTGTTATGGCTTGCCAATTAGGGGAGTTGCGGCCGCTTCCAACATCGCTAGGATCCAAGTGATGCAAAACCGTCTGTTAGGTGCATTAATGGGGAGCCGTGGTATGTGCGTAACTTCGCGATTCATCGTGATTTGATGAGCTAAATAGGCATTCGCCGGTCGTTAGGCTGAATGTCCACCTGAACCCGTTGGCAGGAGCATTGGCCACAAATACATGCAGAAGGAGGTTGAAGCGAATCCATCCTAGTGACATTTGGCTTTGAAGGAGGCGTCGTTAGTTTTTTCAGTGTCCATGTTTTTTTGTTGAATTTAGGAAAAATTTGCGTTAAAATGTTTAATATTTTATCCTGAACGTAATCCCTACTGTAATATTCTCCTCATTTGTCATAAAAATGTTTTATAATCTTTAAGTTGATTAATTAATATTTTAAATTTAATAAAAAAAACTTTAAAAAAATATCAGTTTTTATACCCTGTTCACAAAGTGTAAAATGGTATTATATATTTAACAGACAGAATAGACAGACAATTAAAATTTAACACAGTTATGCACACTGTTACATGTGTGGCGTGAGAATCATTAAGAACGGATAAAAAATTTAAAAGATATAGGTAATAATATGCCAATTTTAGACCCCTCCTATCATAAGCTGCAAGAGAATTTCATTTTTTATAAATTTGGTACGTATAACCATGTTAGGCTTATAAACCAAGCAATGTTGACATTATTTCGAAACTCCCTACCCACTTAGCACAGTTAATTAAGCTAATAACCCTTAACGCTTTAATAAAAAAATTTGCACAGAAAGTTGATTTTCATGGAAAACATGGATACAGGGCATCCCACTGTAGGGCACCGTCCCGACTGTCTGCATCAAATTATTTTTCGTATGTACAACGACGTCGGCAGAGTTTTAGTGGTTGAAATAGTGTTTGTGTGTACATTTATAGGGGGTAGGATAACTCGGACGCGACTGTTACTTATTTTTTTCAACTCATTCAAGTAGCTGAAAATGCGTCTATTGTGTTTGCGTCACATCAGTAACAATAGAACCATAAGTTCTATGGTTAGTGGTAGCACGCACAAAGGACCACTCATTGCAGTTCTCTGTCACACATCAACAACTCAACTTTCTTTCTATATTGTCGAATGAAAATAACGTATAAATACATGAGTTATAATAGTAGCTAGTTGCCTGGTTTTTATGAGTCTGAAAGAGAGATATATACAGTGCAGTCGCGATACTGTGAACTAATTAAAACCAAGGTTGTTCACAATACCAAATTGGTTCACTCTATCGATTCGAACATTTTATGATATGTTTAAATAACATTATGCACAAATCTGGTCGGGATATCCTTTTATTTATTTAAAAAACAAAAAAAAAAAAAACAATTAATTTCTAATTTTAACATAAAATTACCTTCATGGGTGATATTTCATATGACACATATGGATATATATCATCGTATAAGTTAACTAATCTAGTACATAAAATTCATTTTGATTGAAAAGCATAAGATAAAATTCAATAAATGAAAAAGATAATGCATTACGTTTAAAGGTTTTTAATGAATGCTGAGATTTTGGTCTGTTTTTGGTTAAAAACTAGGTTTTTCGATTTTTTAGAGATGTCAATGTAATAAATAATTTGTTCACTTTACGAGTGTTCACATAGCCGAGTGTTCATTCTATCGCGACTCCACTGTATAGAGAGAGAGGCGCAAATCACTCTCTTTACTTTTGTATTTTGAGGCAAAATTAAAAATTGAGGCAAGTGTCGTTCATTATTCTTTGTTTTCCTGCCTTCACTTGAAGCTATGATTTAGCCATGAAAATTATTGCAAAAAGAAGGGAATTTAGTTTGGTTTTCATCATTTCCGTGGCGTTGGCTTCATTTGAAGCCGTGGTTCAGGGTAAGCATACCTTGGATGAGGCAATGCAGTGCGTCCGTCTACTGCGGCTTACATATTTTGGCCTTGAAACGAACAGTAATAAGTGAGTTTTGTAGCTGGAATTCATTAAGCTTAAAAGGTTCTTCGAAATATGTTTTAAGTTAGTGAATTATCTTTATTGCAGGGACGCGCTACATTTATTGTGTCCCAATTTCCAGGCATTGCAGCTCATCCAGGCAGCTTACTTGGCGCATGCAGATATTTCCAAGAAAATGTGCACTAAACTCAAGTTTACTTCGCTGAATCTTATCTTATCTTAGCTTCGGAGCAATGAAAATTCCCGCAATTTGAAAATTATTTCTCAAGGTGAATTTGAAATTCATAAAAACATGCTTTAGCGGAAAACTAAACAAAATAACCGACAAGCAAACGCTAATTGGTTGGTGGAGCAGCCTATATATCTTTTGGCAGAAGCTTGTGGCCATTAGTAATTTTAGCCAAGGAAAGTGGTATTATTTAATTATTTTAATAATTGGTGCACGTTTAACATTTTGGAATCATGGTAAAAGCCTACAACAAGCATATGTTGCTTAAATATTTTATACCAGACAACGGTTTCAACATTTTTCACATGATGTTTGCGATTTTATAGACTTAATTAACTGACAAAGAGCATAAATGCAGTTAACTTATGCACTTATAGAATTTAAACATATTATTTTTCGCTTATACTGAGTATATGTATAAAAAAAGACTCCTCAAGCATCAGTAAATGTGGCTTCAGAAGTTGAAGTTGGTTTGTGCGATGCGCATATGCTACCTGTCGTCAGGGTTGGCCAATCCATTTAAAGAAAGAGTACGCAGCTTCTATTTAGTAAATTTAACCAGCTGTTGGCCAACCTTTACGACCATGGTCAACCTTTTTTTTCATTAACTTAATTTTTACCTAAACGAAAGCTTTCGAAGTTCTAAAAAACTTCCTTTTACTTAAATATAGGACAGATTTGTTTGTTTTGCTGCATCGCTCAATAAGCTTATGTTGCTAATTTGAGTTTGAAGTCAATTGTCTTAAATCTCAAACGCGACAAGTAAATTGAAGTTAAAGCAAGATTCTTCACGGTCCTTCATCAATCAGAGCGGTAGCTCCGTAGCTGTGACGAAAAGCGCGCGACTGAGCATTGCTGCAGCTCACAACTATATAATTACGCCAAGTTTTACACTTTAAACTGGAGGGTCCGATCCGGTCGAGCCGTATACCAATGTAAAGGTACTAAAGACCTTTTCATAGACATTTTTTTGATTTGGCTAAGGACTTGGAAGATATAGGTGTTTAAGTGAAATCGGCCCTTAGCTCTAGCAAGGTCCAGGGAAGACATACAGCCCCAATAAATGCAAATATATAATCTAGGTATGAATATAAGTCCATCAAGACTAAAATAAAGAAAACCGAAGTAGTTATAGCCTCTTAAAAATTTTGGCGAAATCTGAAAGGCCAAAATATGTTTGTATGTTTGTCGTAACTTTTTTTTAACATAGCCTTCTGAAATTTTGTACACATATAGTACATGGCATTTCTTGCAGATCTTCATAGAATGGCGTTTCTAAAAAGTTGCGGGGTCAATTAAATTGGTTGATTAATTGAAGAGATATATTATATTAAACACAAACTTTGTATTTTAAATTTAAATTTATTTAATTAAATTTAAGTGTTATCGGTGTTATTATACCCTGTACACAAAGTGTAAAAAAGGCAGAAGTGGTACGTTTTTGACCTTTTGACCAATTTTGACCTTTTTCCGCACCATCCCTCCTACCCACAAGGTACAGTTACTGTTATTATACCCTTCAAAGCATCGATATAAAAATTTGCATGAAATTTGATTTTCATGGAAAAAATGGGTAACAGGGCATCCCACCATCCCGACTGTCTGCATCAAATTCTCAAAAACCAAAAACTGAGGTACATTCATTTGATCACGATGTTTGTTTTACCAACTTTATTATATTGCTTTAAATTACATACTATTCGAATCTTCATTTAACGCTGTTTCTAAAAAGTTACGGGTAAAATATAATAAGTGAATTGATTGAAGAGATATTGCTTTCCACTAATACGATATAGTTACTTGGGTGCTTGTTGTTGGGTTGTTGTAAAAATTAGTCCTGATTGTGTGTTTTAGTTCAGATTTTTGTTGTCCTTATTTTGTATTGGGTATTTTATATAACGTATCTATGTATGTGTGTATGTGCAAACATATAACATATGTATAATAACAAAAATACGAGATAAAAAAATACTTTATTCTGAATATCAAGACAAGTTAGTTTAACAAGTGAATTCAATTAACTTAGAGATACTTCATAATATCAAGTCTAAAAGCAAACTGATTCAATACTAAATCATTATTGAAACCTAGGGTTCCCAGCCTGGCTGACGATTCTGATGGACAGCTGCAATGGCTCCATGTAAGGAATAAACAAAGTTCATTATTTTGCAATTCGGACTTTGGCCAGACGAAATATGATCTTCATTGAATTGCTTTGTGAAGTCTGATTTCATTACGCCGTCCAAAGTTTGCTCAAGTAGGATTTTGTGGTGTAGGCAATTATTGGGAACTCTAGGTGATATTTATGTTTCCATATTTCCTGTTGTTGTTATTGTTTCGGTGATACATTTAACGATATTTATGTTTCCATATTTCCTGTTATTATTATTGTTTCGGTTCATGGTAAAAGTTATTATGGTGCATTTGCTCATGAGAGCTGTATGATATAACCTATTTTAAAGTGCACTAATCTAACTTTGATCTCCCGTGTGGTGAGCGGGTTAGAGAATACCACCTCAGCAGGTCAAAGCTTGTCGTATGAATCGACTAACTATGACACTGGGTTCTTTCGAGACCAGTTAGCCTTAAAAGGGTTGTGCGTAAGGTTTGGGACCCACCACGTAAAACCACAATTCCAATGAAAGAATGTATTTACATCAGGCCGTAACCCGATAACGGGTTGTTATGGCCAGTTAAGAAGTAGAATCTAACTTTGACTGCGCTAACTAAAACCGTCCCTTAAGAGATCGTTTCTATGACAATAATATGGGTGATATTCTTGAGTTTTCAATAAATGGTTCAATAATTATATTTAATTAACTATTATTATTTGATTATATCTATTAACATACAAATTGTTGATATCCCCTCATATGTATAAAGACAAAATTAACATACACATGTATTCATACAAGAAAAATGTGCCGCAATGCAAACTCCTTCAAAAGTACTGATATAAAGAAAAAAACCTTTTCGAGGTAAAAAACTTGTGACGAAAGCGTAGGTTCTTGCACATAAATCATAAAATTAATGATATAATTTGAGTGACGATATAATTACAGTGTGTATTGCACTATTTTTCATTGAATTTTAAAGCACATTTGTATAGGTTCTTGTTAATTATTATTCTTATTTTTTATTTTTGATATAAAGAATTGCTGCTTCTCGGCAAGCTATGAAAAGTTTGTAGGAGGTTTGTGGGAAAAAACAGAAGAAGGGGTTTGTTATAAAAGTCTTGACATCGACTTAATCAAACTAACGCTATATAATTAAAGTTAATCAAAGTTTTATGCCCGAAATTTCCAGAGTATGAAAAAAAAGGAATTTTATCTAATCCAAAAGTAAGGAGGGCTGAAATTATAGGAACTGAGTCATACACTCTACAGATCCTAAAACGCCTTTACTGAATAAGACGAGTGTATATGCAGACGTCAGCTTTTAAAACAAGCAATGTTAACCTTTTGACGTATCTTCTTCTACCTTTTAACTAGCCATAACATCCCGTTACCGGCCTACGGCCTGATGAAGAGCACTGGTCCAGGCGCTTCTCCGTTTCATCGAAACTTATTTCGGATACGGTTACGATTACGGTAGTACCAGTACTATTGATGCGGTAAACAGTTTTATTTCGATTTTCTTTTTCAATAATATCGGTTACGATTCGATGCACCGATATTTGTTTCGGAGTGGAATCCTAGACCGTATAAAAATTCGACATTTTTGCTGGACAGTGGCCATTTTCGAGACAGTGGACAGCTATCTCTCTTAGACCGACTCACTCGTAGCAAAAAATGAGAAAGAAAAAGAGCAAAAAAAAAATATGAACTGTTTTGGGGATGGTCGCTTTTCAGCAAATCGACTCAATGTAACGGTCAAGGATTCCAATCTATTACTTTCATGCTCTTTAACAAAAACAGTGCCAAAAAACTAGAATGCATATATAGAACTAAAAAAAAAAAGTGGTAGCGAGAAACAGATTGTGTTGTCTGGTGTTTCATACACCCACCAATCGCAGTGCATCGGAGAAGCTTAAGGAACTCTCTGTTACATGCATTTAAAATTTTGAAAATATCTCTTCTTTTTCAAAAGTTATGAATGTTGCCGATAAGAAGTCTAATGGCCCCAATATGCGACGTAAATGAAAATGCTTCCAAACCATACTCTCTACTTAAAAGAAAATAAAGTACATCCGATGCCAGTGATGGGGCAGTGCAACAGAATCGGCAACTGTCGGAAAAATTCAATAAGATTTTCACAATGGCTAACGGTTAGTTAGCTTGGTCCAACTTTTTAAGTGTCGATGGCGCCGTTCCAAAAGCACAGAAGTTACGGCTCTCAATTTTCAATGCTAATGGCATATGATATTTTCAATTACATATGCAATTATCTGAGCGTCACACGGGAAATAGACTCCCGGCGATTGCGTCCAACGAGCGTAGGCGGCACAGCCGGAACGGTAACCACAAAATGGTGACGTGCGCCACTATTTGGATTGACTTTTTACGAGGGAGTGGGCAGAAATTCAACTTTCTTGGCCAACTGTCTGACCTCCTACCTCAAAGATGTCCTCAGTGGTTTGTAGCGCTTCCGGCACAGGGAATCTGGCTCAGACTGCACTTACCTCAAAAAAATTAAAAAGTGCATTGAGGGCATCACTTGCGGTAGTGCTCATAGCACCTATGATCTCTCTGTTTTTATAAATTACTTAGATTTTAGATTACTTTGCCCCAACCGCTTGTGCTCAAGTGTGTAAGGAGCGAGCAAAAGTACGTAAAGATCAAAAACTAATTGCACATATTAACACATTGTCCCGGCTTTTTAAAGCAACAACTAAAAGTTTCAGTGCAGAGACACATCTTTTTGATAATCATTTTTTTACTGGAAAGACGAAGACATGTCCGTAATTTGCGGGTCCTCTATGTCCTTTAAATAAAAACAAAATACTAACGCACTTGCAACCAAAAATATTGGGTGTACAGATAGATGGAGATGCAGGGCTTTAAAGTGGTTTTCACTCTATTGCTTCTTTGGTCCGACCTACTTTGTGCTATACAATCTACCTGCTCAACTTTTTCAATTGGTAAGTTTTGAAGTGGCATTCTCTTCTGTCCTCACATCCAAAAGCCACTGACCGATACCATATACTCGCAACAGTTTCCGTATTAACCCATGGAAGGCATTGCTGTTCACTTCCTTGCCCATAAAAGACACAATAGGAAGTGGAAGTGGAATTGACCAGTGGCACACACTGAGACTGGCTGCTGGTTGCTCCAAATACAATAAACAATGCAGATGCAGTAGCTCCACAATACACCATACCATAATAAAATGTTATAAATATAAAAAAACTCACGCCTTGGCCAATGACCATTTGACGGTCGCACTTGCCGGCTTACGCAACATTTTACGGATAAGAGAGTGTCCGAAAAGAGTCAGCGGGGAGGCAACGGGTTTTCAATAAACCAACCATAAAAAAATGAGAGCAGTTCAATGCGGCAAAATGGCCAATGAGCATATGCCGGATAGTAGTAGCTCCCGGTGGGTGGAGGTGGTTGCGGGATTCTGTTGGTTGGCATGACGAAATTTGTTGTTGTTTTCGCACTTAATGCGGAGACAAACGGTAAATAAAGTGAAGCGAAGTGGAAGCGACAAAAACAGGCGCAAACCTGGAATCAACAACAACAACTAACAACGTTAGAGCCAACAGCAACTGAAGTGGTCAATAAAGCATTTGGCCAGCTTTTGTGTCTGGCCGACGCTGTTGGCCAAGCTGGCTAGTTAGGCAACTACTAAACCAGTTGTCGGCAGTCATGTGCAAAGTGCAACAATTTCAGTATAGCCTTTTCTTGTTGTCATACTCTTTGCGTAGTAACTAATGTCAGCACTCTTAGTGCACTAGGAAATTTGTAACACGCAGCACAGACCTATTCTTAACTCTTCTTAACTGGCCATAACAACCCGAGATCGGGTTACGGCCTGATGTTCATACATTCTTTCATTGGAATTGTGGTTTTACGTGGTGGGTCCCAAACCCTACGCACAACCCTTTTAAGGCCTACTGGTCTCGAAAGAACCCAGTGTCATTGTTAGTCGTCTCATACGACAAGCTTTGACGTGCTGTGGTGGTGTTCTCTAACCAGCTCACCGCACGGGGGAGCACAGACCTATTAGGAACTAATTATTTCAATGGAAATCATAACGGCATGGGTATTCTGCCGTCTAGCCATGACGAAGTTAGGGGATGACCTGCCTGAAGAGTTGAATAGTAAGGCGCATGTACCAATTCTTGTTCACAATATGGAAAGATGAAAGCCTGCCCGATCAATAGAACATTGGTGTTCTCTGCTCCATCCTCAAGACGGGTAGCCCAAGGTATGCGGTAAATGTGGTGGTATTCGCCTTCTTTCTATTGCCTAAAGGGACTGTGTGTGAAAGGCTAAAGCCATTCTTGAAAGAACTAATGAGATCTTATCAGTGTGTGGACACCCTTCACTCTTTGTCGATTATAAAGCAGAATTTGAGAGCCCACTGCTGCAACCTCTTCAGCTTTGTGATAGAGAATATGTAGCGAAAGACGGTAGTGTAAAAGAGAATCTTCCAGGGTGGATCTGGTTATAAACAACAGCAATACAAAATGTAGGCATTTGGACTCTCAGATTGATGTTGAAAACTATACTTTTGATGTTGTCAAGGATTTCGACTACCTTGGCCCCATCCACACAATAAAAAATGTTGTGAGCATGGAGATTAGACGGAGAATAACTTTTGCCAACAAATCTTACTTTGGTCTCAGTAGGCAAATGAGTAGGAGCGACTCCTCTCGCCAGACGAAACTAACACTCTTAAAGTGCAATGGAAATGCCCTTGGAATGTTCGAGCGGTAAGTACTCTGTAAGTAATAGTCAATAGTCCCAAATACACCCTGAAAAGCAGCGAGTCTTAATATAATCTAAGCACATAAAAATTGGTAATGTGATAATGAATTTAAGGATATGCACAGAGGGCATGATAATCTTCTTACAGGTCCTGAAAGCTGTCTGACTTGGTTAACGATGGAAAAGTTACAGTTATAGCTGAGCGAACACAATTCTAATGCGCTAGGAGCATTTCTTACAGGATCTGAAAGATGACCAGAATTCTGCAGTATCCATTACCGTTAAAGACCAACTTGGTCCAAGTGTAACTACTTTGACGTAGTTAATTGGCTCTACTTAGCAAGAGCATATAAGGTGTGTACACAATCAGGTTAGCCTTTTCCTTTTTCTTGTTTTTGCTGTTGTTGTTGTTTAGGCCTTAGGTGCTGCCAGCCACAATTGACGCATATTTGGCTCAGATCACACAATGATTTTGGTCAAAATGACAATGCCGCGCTCTTTAATTGCATTTTTTGTGGATTGGTCAGCTTTTAATTGACTTCTGTAGTTGTCGTTTGGGTTATCTTAGGCACTTCAATGACGCACATTGTTATGGTCAAACGATCCGTGGCTCCATTATGCTGCTGGACCATACTGCTGGTATACAGTGTTTATGCGTAATTAAAGCGTTCGAACCGGTAACACAGCGCGCAGCAGGCGTGATAAAAGTCATAATAAAAATAATATCATAATAATAATAATAATAATAACAACCAATGAAGCAACAAGCGGCACAAGAGCTACAAACTCAAACGAGCAGCTGGCCCAACATGCAACAATAACAACAAGTCGAGCAACTAAGACAACAACTTTGTCGCAGGAAATGCCCGGACCCGCCGCGCATATCGATGAAGGGCTCCTTGAGCGTGGGCGAGCGAACGAGGATGGGAGCTCTCTCTGGAAAAGGATGCAGCGTCGGTTACACATTGAAGTGTTTAGGTAAACTCATTGAATACATAAGAAGGCTATCATTTAGTACTGAGTACGGCGGCAAGGGAATGGAGGCAATGCGTGCCCGTCGCCTGGGTCTGGAACTTCTTCTTCTGCTATTTACTTGGCTTAAAGTTATTGAAGCGGAAATCTATAGCAAAATCGATTCATAAATTACTATACGAACGTATCGCCGTGGCATGGTAATGTCTTCCATATATGTATATGCACAAGGACTCATAGTTTGCCATAAAATATGATGTGTTGCGGTCTTGGCGCCTCTACACTCAAAAGAAAAAAAACTTCGTCCTCGATTTAAGAAAATCGCCTTTAAATCGCATGCCCGAAAGTGGGACACTATTAACTAGGCTTTTAACCTTTCGATTTGTCCAAAGACTTGCAAAAAAATTAAAGCACTGAATAAACTCACATACTAGTGATTCTGTCTTCCAAGTGAATATACAAAATAGATGCTGTTGTCAGCGATGACTTAGAAAACTGACCGTACACTCCGAAAAAATTTCTTGATTTAAGTAAATTTTTTTTTCTTAAAACAAGAAGTACTTTATTGAACAATAATAATAATGAAACTTAATAATATAACGTAATAGATGCATATTAAATCATTTAGTGTTATTAACTTAGATTCTAAATTGAAATTATTGTCTTTATAACAATTATAGTTTCTTGATTTATTTTAACACTTACAGAATATATGTTACTTGATTTTGAACATATTTTGATCAAGGTTTGATTTACCTACTTTTGGAAAAAAAATTTGTTGAACAAAACTTTTTTTAGTTTACAAGTCAAAGGTAGTCAACGTCCAGGGTACTATTCAAGTGATAAAAAAAAATCGCTTAGTATTAGAAGATAGAAAGCCAAATTCTATTTTTTGTTGTGTTATAAACAAACCACTTATTAAAAACAATTTATTTCAATACGTTACCTTTATTAGGTTAGAAAATATTTTAAAAAAACTTATAGTTGTGCTATTCAAGTGACGCGAAGTGTTGCTTGTTGGCAATGTATACTTATAAAGGTAACATCGTCGTTGAGCGACCCTTCTTAAAATTTTTTGAGAGTCTGAAACATGGTGGAATAAGTATAAGGTGCGATAACTCTTAGTAGTTGGCGCTTTTCAGTTAGTTTGCTTTTGAAATTTATGGTGAGTGCAGATGATATCTTATTTTATTTAAATTTAATTTTTTGCATACATATTAAAAATGTATTTTAGCATTACTTAATATTGTTGTTGTTGTGTTCACTGTAATGATTTTACTTTTCCGCAAAAATGTATTGGGATTGGCCAAAAAACTAAAATCTCTAATTTTATGTTTTTCGACGATTTAAGCACTCTGACAACTTTCCTGGCGGTTTGGCGATGTTTTTGTGTTGGGCATGTCTTCAAAGGGTTTCCTATTGAATTGGAGCACTCTAGTCGCTATAGTTGGGTCGCGAGAGGAATAAAAGGAGTAACTAATGTTCAAAATTTTTATTTTTTTGTTGTTTAAATTTCTCCTAGCTAATTTCGGTTGTTTTGATATACGTGCGGAAAAGCCTGAGCTGGTTACCAACTGTTTTTTTTTTTGTTCGTGCGTGTCATTTTAATTATGCCGTTCTACTTGCTTCTAATGTGTGCGTATATATTCGTCTTTAGTACCATCGTTTAGTCAGTAAATTCGTTAAATAAATTGTATACATATGTAAATATATTTAACCTTCCGTTGCTAACATGAAAATTCTAACAAGGTTGCTAACATCGGTCTGTGAGACGGATCTTCTTCACATAGAAGCAATTGGGATGGAATTTTGTTATACCCTGAACACTAAGTTCCCCCGTGTGGTGAACGGGTTAGAGAATACCACCTCAACAGGTCAAAACTTGTCGTATGAGGCGACTAACAATGACACTGGGTCCTTTCGAGACCAGTAGAGCCACCCCAGGACTTAAAAGGGTTGTGCGTAGGTTTTGGGACCCACCATGTAAAACCGCAATTCCAATGAAAGAAGTACATCAGGCCGTAACCCGGCACCGGGGTTGTTATGGCCAGTTAAGTTAAGAACAACACGAAGTGTAAGAGGAGGATTTGTGCAATGCATGTAACAGGCAGACCATATGTTCCATAGGCAAAAATGATCAGTAGTAATAGCCGAGTCGATGTAGCAATGTCCGTCTGTCCGTCCGCCCGTCTATCCGTCTGTATGTCTGTCCATTTTGTAACGTGTTTCTCAGAGACTGTAAGAGTTAGAGCAAAAAAATGCATGTCGATATATCATCCCCATCCATTAGACATTTTCGCGGCTTACACCTACATCATGCTCACTGTTATTTTGCATATATTGTGTAAAATTATTAAAATAGGAAAAAGAAAATTTAAAACATATAAGTAATAATGTGGCCATTTTAGGCCCCTCCTTCTATAAAATGCAACAAACTTTTACTTTTATAGCAATGTTAAGGTTAATATTTATGTTAGAGTCACCAAATTTCGTACGAAGACTCATGTTAAGCTTATAAACGAAACAATGTTTTGAAACAATGTGAGTGTTTCCCACTCACCTTTTATTCAAAAATTTGCACATAAATTCACATAAAAAATGGGTACAAGGTATCACACTGTCGGGCACCTCCCGACTGTCTGCACTATTGACTATCTGATAGTTTAGATTTGTAAGCACAAAAAGTTGTGCGTCCTTAATCAAGTGACCGGCAGTGTACCTCTTGACGCTGAAGTAATTTTGGAAATTTGAAAAAAAAAAATGTTTGTCAAATTTGATTCCTTGGCAAAAAGGACGCCAGCTGCTCCCAGGTTATTTTTTTTTAGAGCTTCTTCAGCAATTTTGCATTCTGTAAGTCACACTATGCAACAAATTTGACCTCAACGACTAAAACATACCGTTTCCATTAATTTTTAGGTCACTGAGACAAAATCTGGAAACCTTTTAGGATTTTCTAGCACAGTTTCCGAAATATTGCTGTTTCAAAAAATTCGAGATTCGAAAGCAAATCTTATATATCTTGGGAACCTTTCTTTCTATTGAGATGAATTATGAATCAAATTAAAGGTTATTTAATATCAAATCAACGTCTTTCAGACTTAATTTGATTGCAAATTACAGTTACAACTACATTTTTTTTTTCGAAAATTGAAACATCTTTTTTTGTTTTACTCCAAATGAATTAAATCAAGAACTAAAATAAACTTTTTAATGGGTTATTCTTGGATTCGATAAATTGATTTTTACGAACATTTAAACACCGATTTGAGCTACATCGGTATCGAAATGGCGAATTAATTAGGGAATATCGAAAAAATGCCACATTTTTAATTACCAAAATAATTTTTGAATTTCCGAAAAAATATCAAATTAAAAACCTAGTGTTAAAACATACCTTTTCCGGTATATTTGGGGTTGCTGTCGAGTCCGGAAACTGTTTTCAATTATCTAAAACGGTTTTCGAAATATCGCTATTTCAAAATTCAAATTCAAATTACATATTTTGAAAGTGGCGATGTCAGCAAATCTTATATTGCTCGGAAGGCTTACTACCGATCGAGATAGAAAATAACTTGAATTAAAGGTATTTAAGTGTCGCTTGGTCGTCGGACAGTTTTGGTCTATCTTATTTCGATAGTGGATTCCAAGTTACTGACTCAAAAAAAATTTTAGTTTCGAAAATATTTTTGGAATATTTTACCTTGTAACTTAAAATCGAATCCAGGTACACTAAAACTATCTGATTAAATCAATAGCTATTTAGTTTTAATTCAATTTTTAGCTCATCGCAATCGGTAGTAAGGTTCCCAAGCACAAGCTTAAGGATTTCGCAATTATGTATGTATTATGTAATTATTTCTAAGCCACCAGAGCTGTTAGGCAAAGATATTTTCGTAAGGGTCAAAAACCGATATGTCGGGCGATGTTTAAACCCCCAAAAAAAATACTTGCGTTCGCGCCTGGTTTGAACATTTAATATTTAATTAATTAATAAGAAAACTCACCGTCAAATGAATGCCTGAAGGCAAAGCCATCAAGCTCCTTGAGAAGGTTTTCCATGTTACTTGCACTCTCTTGCATATTAAAATTTAATCGCGTCAAATGTCTTTTACTTCAGAACTGCAGGGTAAACTTTGTAAGGTATGAGCAATCTAGCCCCGTAGCTCTAAAAAAATAAAGCCATGACTATTGAAGTTTATTTATGAGGGCCTCTGATCAATGCTCGGCTGTGGGCCGGGGCACAGCTTGCCATCCGGCAAATGAAAATTCCCCTTTCTGGTCAGAGGTTAGGGTACTCTTAGGACAGGATGTCTACTTGTAAACTTTCTCCGATTATAGAAGTGCTATGAGTTTTTTGTAAAGTATATTTGCTGTTATCCTTAAGTTTCCTTTTTCCCCTATTTTCCATTTCACCACTCTTTTTTTCTTTAAAAAAACATGCGAAGTCACAACCTTCTCTATTGACGTTCTCACTAAAGGGAAATATAGAGAACTCTATATGAATTTTTCGGAAGAGTTATCATAGTTTACTAAGGGTACCCTGATCGCGACACAGGTCATTGTCACTCTCTCCCAAAGCACTAGCTATACACTGACAAAAAAATGTATTTTATTTTATTTGTTTTACATATTAATGTGTCGGACTTTGCTTTGATTTTCGCTTATGTTTTAACTGCGGTAGGTGATGCTGGTTTGGCGCAGTGTAGGGCCTACCAAACATTCACACATTTTGTGTGTTCGTTTTTTGAATACAACAAATGCAGCTACCTAAAAAACCATAAACCGTGCACGGTAGATTTTTTTCCTTTCAAAAACATTATATTACAAGAATCGATAGATAAATGGAAGAGTAATAAATAGTTTCATGTGAAAACAGATAAACACAAAAATATTGGAGGGTTCCCCAGAAAAAAAAGTAATTTGTTTTGAGTTCTACTCGACCAGATCTACAACCTACACTTTTTTATTTGTTGGGCGTATTTGGTTTTCTTTTTTTTGCACAGTGTAATCAAGAGTTGCAAGCTGATTATATACGACACATGCGGACACGTGCATCTAAGTATTCATACAAACAACGACGTGGATAGCATTTTGGCCTGGGCCTACGGCTTAGATAACAAAATCTACTTTTCGAGAATTTGTTTATGATTTCGTCAAGTGTAGTTATAATGTCCTGATCAATTGATAGACTGTCAAATCGTTCAAGGGGTTCAAAAAAACATAATTAGACAAACATTATAATTGAGTTCTTTGATAGAATCCAATTTTCTTTAAATTGCCAAATTCGTTTCAAAAGAAAGCAAGTGGCCCGCTAAATACAAATTTTCGATTTTTTTTTCGCTTTGTCATTTGCAAATGAATTGTAAAATTTAAGGAGAAATTTAAAATCATTCAAGTATATTTTTGTGAATCGTAAATCGCTTTCCAAGATTCATGATTCTCGTGTAACGGTGAAATCATCAGTTATTTTGCATTCGTTGAACTTTAGGTTCCGCTTAATTTTTTTGTGGCTTTGGCCTTAATGTCAACAGTTTAAGCTATTTTTTAATGCTCCGTAAATTAAGGAAAAAGCATTTTCTTTAGCTTTCTTCGTTTTCAATTCTTCGCATAAGTCTTTGGCAATATCCATAGATTGATCGATAGATCTTTCTCGCAGGAGCGTAGCCACTGGATGCTAATTCACTTGACCACATCAATGTCGTCGTAGGGCTCATAGAGTTCGTCATTCCCTTGAATGCGGTAGTCGTCGCCAACGCGAGTGTTTTCCGCTCAAACACTACAAGGGCATCTGCATCGGACTGCGTCATAACCCTTGCTTCAGAACCATAAAGCGAAACGGGTGAGAGTGGTCTCGACTACTTTTTTGCTTACTACGACGAAAGAAGCATCGATTGGCAAGAGTGATTCTCCACTTTATCATCATCTTTCTTCGTTGTGGCAAAGGTGGAAATTGTGAGGAGTGAATTTGACACCTCACAACGCTTCATGGGGGATCCGATGGCAAAGGCTGGAGACCAAGACCGATGCACCACTAAGACCTGGCCAGCAACCATTTGGAGAGTTTTTTTGCGAGTGTGTGTGTTGGAATACAATATCAGGATCCAGGCTATCAGTGAAAACATTTATCCACGGCACAAGTGCGGGAGGTTGGCGACTATGGCCGGAGGCATTGCAAATAATGTTATTTGTAAACATTAGAGAGCATTTTCTAACTTGGTGTAAGTGTGGTGCAAAAGTCCTATAGAGGAATAAATATATATACTTAAAACTGAACAATTGGTGTATTTATTAATAAGCAGATCCAGCAAATATAGATTTGTTGTAAACGGACATTGGACAACCGTCTGAGTTACTCCAGCAACACCCGCTACCCGGGAGGTTCGTTACAATACGACATTAGCGACCTAATCTTCTTCTTATATAGATGTTTACTCTGCATTAAACATTTTATTATTACATTTCTTTTGTTATTCTATCGCAACGGAAAAATAAGAGTCTGCTTTTAACAAAGTGCTTCCAAATATTCTGACTGGGATCCCATTCACAAGCACACACAAGTATATAGTTAACTCTCCCAGCAGATACACACAACCTTTATCCACATCCACACCTTTAACCGATCATGACATGGCTACCATCTTTTTAGCAAACCGACAAAGGACGCCTGTGATGGATGCATTTGATTGCTCTCAAGATCCCGAAAGCTAGCTCAAGCAATGAATACCACTCGGCTCGTCCCGACAAGCTAAAGTTTCTTCTCGGTAATGAGCCGAATAAACAAGAACTACTTGCTGAAAAATTTTTCTCTATACCTTTTATTCGAGTTTCACTAAAAGGTTCCCGAGTAATATGAGTTTTTATGACAGCGCAACTCTCAAAATAGAATTTTTTAATATAGTGATAATTCGAAAACCGTGTCGGACTCGTCTATGTCTTAGGCCTTGTATTGAGGTAAAACTTGTTGCCCCGTGTGATTAAGAACTGGATCTAACACAAATAACAAATAGTATTCCCCAGAGTGGGACGCATTACTACTTCAGGCTCAGAACACATTTTGCACTGCATGTCGTTGGCTTCATTAGCGTCCAAATAGTCGTTCCGCTGGCAATTTTCAACGAAGTTGTACCAAATATTGTGCGCACATTACGGGCGAGGAAAGCGGCGGAAAACTAATAAAGCAACTCAATTAAGCAGCTGCTGCTGCGTCTACTGGGCCACATGTCGGATACTTGTTTTCCTTTGGTTCACCAAAAAGAATAAAGATTACATGCGGTCGTTTAATTTTTATATGGCTGCTGGGGTTTCAGCAAGATATGCGGTACATATAGGAAAACGTGCCAAAAAAAAAAAAACTCAAAAAAAGAAAGAAAAATTGGCAACAACTGAAACTAATTGAATTAAAAGTCGACTTGGCCAAGATTGGCTTTTTGGGTTCTTACAATCGCTCCATGATAAATATAACAATAATAAGCGGCAATAGACCTTACGCCTAACGTCAGTAATCAGCTCGTTGCTGTTTCTATTAAAACACACACTTCCAAACTCACACACCAACGCATATACGTTTAGACTACCTTGCGGATACTAACACACACACTTAGGTTCACGGAGTGGCACTTTTTATGCCACTTTCAAAAAGTTGCGTGGCCCGTCACCAAAAGTTTTTATACCCTGTACACAAAAGTATAAAAGGGTATTATAGATTTGTGCAATGTATGTAATAGGCAGAAGGAGGCGTGGCAGACCGTATGTTTCATGGGCACAAATGGTCAGGAGCAATAGTCGCGTCGATGTAGACATGTCCGTCTGTCCATGTTGTCGCACCGTTCTCGGAGACTATAAGAGGTAGAGCAAAAATTTGTTCACCAAAAGATGCGCATTATACCTATTCAGTGCAAGTTTGTCGAACAGACAGATTTTCGCGGTTTTAACCCACACCATAAAAGCTATCCAATTGAAACTACTACTGTGCATGTGTACTGTAATAATGACATATACCAGATAAAAACTTTAGAAGATATAGCTAATAATGTGCCAATGTTAGGCCGCCTCCCCTATGAACTGCAACAGAATTCCACTTTTTACAGAAATGTTAAAGTTAACATTTATGTTAACCAAATGTGGTACGTTAGGCTTATAAACCAAACAATGTTGACCTTTTTCCGCACCAACCCCCGCAGTACCATTAACGTTATGACGCCCATACCCTTCAACGCATCGATACAAAAATTTGCATGAAATTTGATTTTCATCGAAAAAATGGGTACAGGGTATTCCACTGTCGGGCACCGTCCCGACTGTCTGCATCAAATTTTTATATAGTTCGATGTGGATAAATCGCATAAGTACTAAGTAGGTGCGTGTGTATGTGTTGGTCTGTCTGGCGTTCCGGCTCCGTCCACGTTTTTGCGTCGTGTGGGCCTAGCAGAACCTGCAAGCGTTTCAGCTGGGCGTGTAAGCTTGAGCGACCAGTTTTGGGGCGCGGCATATGCAATTATTTATGCGTCGTTCGATTTTTTTTTGAATATGCGTCACATTTTACATAAACCTCTGACAGCTGCGTTGAAATGCAACTGCGGTTTTAGAGTGCGTTAAAATAGAAGGAGATGAAATGTTCCGCAAGGTACTGTGGTCCCAATTAAGCTAAATGGTGGTCTCAGGCTGTAATTAATATTTCGGCTGCCAATCGGTTGAAATTTTATGGGGCAATCATCGTTAGGCGTCTGGGGTTCAAATCATGGGGAAAATTAGAAAATATCTTCTTATTAATAAGCGCCGTGCTGAAAAAGTTACTTATTAATACTAGTCTTCACCTTGTCGTCGACATTCAATGACTTAATACACGCTCTCATAACAGCTGATTATTCAGAGGAGAAAACACGAAATAACCACATTTGTGTGTACTGTCACGTTTTTCAGTTTTTACCTGACTAAAACGCAACGTATTCAGGTGGAACTTATATTCTGCAAACCGCAAGCATTTTATCTTTCGAATTGTATAAGTTTCGCATGAAAACATTGCGTTATTGCGAAGTTAGCGGTAACATACTGAATTTTTGCTTACAGTATTTATATGAAGATTCTTAAAACAACAGCAAAAGCGGCGCCGTAATTTAAGATTAACTTTAGATACACAAGGCAAAAGATTTTATTCTTACCTATCTGAAAAGTCATTTTTGCAGCGAAAAATCCATCTGTTATATCAGTCAAGCGTACTCCGTCAAAACTGTCCATTACGTTTGAAAGAGAAAAGTATTTTGGGAAGGCCATGTGCTGACTGCGTAATATAAAAGAAAAGGGTATGACCGCAACGTGTAATGAACTATTCCTGCCTGCTAAACAAATTTGTTTATTCATGAAAACCCATATAAATTTTATGTATTTCGAACTAAACTGGTTTGTTTAGTCCAGACAACAACCATTCAGTGCAGCCAATTATTCTAATAGGGCATCTCTTGCTCCACACCAGCATATGAGCTGCAACAGCTGATTGAGTGGACCACATCGATGTAATTGGCAAGTGTCGAATTTCGATCTCCCTTTTTCTCTTTGGGTCTGCTAGTTCGGCTTGACTTCTGGCAACTTTCTTTTCCTGCCAACAGCCACCATAATCAGACGCCTTGTTCAATTGTATCTGGATTTATTTAGACCAACCATAAGGATTATTGGAAAAAAAAGCCGCCAACTGTATTGTAGATGGCACTATACGTGCCAACCAATATTGGTTCCCTTTTTGGAGCAGAATTTTTTTGTGAAAAAAATATAGCACGTGAAAGTGTGTCTCATCCAGTCAGACTCATTGCAAAACTGCTTTGGCCTATGCATACAGCACTTATCCCACTTCTTAATTATAAAGGTATGCAATTCCTTTAATTTACTTCAGTTTGGTAAATTAGTTTACTCCCTTAGTTGGATTATATTGAAACCGTCGGGAATTTGCCGATCCAGCTAAATAAATATTAAATTAAATATCCAAAAGCTCCTGCAGCAAAAACACTGGCAGTTAAGCACCCTGAGGTTGCTGCGGCCTGCATACTTATTTTGTGAGACAACTACATTTTGGCATAGGAGCCTCAGCATCTATTTGGATGAACGGCAGGGAACGAGATACAATCAATTGGTATAAATATGCGAACAAACCTTGCGCAATTCCATGTGTGACTATCCTGATTCATTATTTATTATGTTTTTGATAGTTTTGAGTTCTGAATTATTCATTATGTGCTAACATAGGGTGGTCTGTGTGCTTTCTTATCTTTTTATTTTTCTATCGTCAGTGAAAAGACGAGGTACTTCTTTTTATCATGTAGCGCGGACATTGTTGGAACGAATGAGTCAAAAACCCTCCCACAGGCTGTTTTGCTAGTTGACTGCCAGAACCTCTATGCGAATTTCACCTCCCTTCGCCTATAAACTGCTCCGAAATGCCACTGCATGTAGATATGGCTACATGTGAGCTAGAGTTACAAAATGGTGTGGAGACTTGTGTGATCCAAATCATTAAAACTGTATTCACCTTTTTTTTAATAGAAACCCCCCTTCCACCGCAATTGGCTTACCTTAATTGCTGCCGCACCCATATTGATGTGAAAATTGCCACATATATTTATAAAAGTGTTTTTGATCAATGTTTCAAAATTCAATGACATTGGCCTAAGAATACTGGTGTTATGAGTATAAAAGTAATTTTTGCCTTATAATAACCAACTTCCAATTAGGAAAATCTTTAGAGGCATATTGATTATAAAGACACTGGATTCTTTCGAGACCAGTAGAGCCACCCCAGGCCTAAAAAAGGTTGTGCGCAGGGTTTGGGACCCACCATGAAAACCCCAATGCTAATGAAAGAAATACATCAGGCCGTAACCCGGTAACGGGTTGTTAAGGCCAGTTAATAAGAAGAAGACACATAGTGTACAAGCCTTTCATAGATGATTTGGGTAATGTATGTAACAAGGAGAAGGAGGCTGGGCTTATATTGTGCGCCAACTACTTAGTGCGAAATCCATAATGCTTCTAGCATCTAATTCTTCTAAACCTTCTCGTAAAACACCCAGACTAGCTTAGAATACCCGTATTAACAAAAAAAAAAAAACTAACTATTTGAGTAAAATCAACTTAACTATCATGAATTAAGAAACACAATTATTAAAATTTTTCATAATACCAATTTAAATATAAGTTAAATGTTTATTTATGCAGAGTATTCGTCAGTCAACATGTATTTTTGTATTTGCATTTTCTGTGCCACTTGTGCAGGCTTCGATGATGCGAAACTACACTTCCAACGAGTCGCACAGTCCCAACTTATGGTCCCGGGTCCTCTAGCAGTCTGTGGTCATCCAGTCATTCATCGAAACCCTCGAATGTCTGGAAACAGGGTAACCCCAAAGACACTTCCATTTACACTTAGTAGAATAAAATATTTTCGGCTTACATTTACTTGTTTTTTTCACTTAACATTGCAATTTTTTTTTCATTTAAAATTTGCTTTTTAATTTTTAGAACTGCTTCAACCAAAAACCAAATGTAGAATGAGCTTTTTCGAAATTCAATTTCAAACTACAAATTTTTGCTAAGGCTACTGTGTGAAACCTATTTCTTGGAAGGGTTGTGCTTTACTGAGGTTGGTGACTCATCTGTCACACGACGAACACCAAACAACGCCCAACATGTTCGATAGACACCAGATGTACAATGGATGGTGTGTACGAGTTGCGACTCTGAAGTGACCGGGAAACGTGCCTCGTTTGGTTCAAAAAGTTTGGTGTGTTGCGTCTAATGCCAGAGATCACGAAGAGATTGAAACTATCCAAAGGTATGTATTTTTTTTACTGGAACAAAATATTCTAACATATGATGGAATTTTCTACTTTAACTGACAATTTGCTTTATGTTTGAAATGCGTGGATCTTTATAAAAGCGTTAGTTAACAACAATTGTATAGACGTTCCCCACTTATTAAAAAGCTAGTGTAGCGTCTATATACCATTCACTAGCCATACTAGACTATTGGATATCATCCTCCCTAAGCACCAAAAATTACACATCTGTAATACCCCTTGACTTCTCCCAAGCTGTTGACAAAATTAAACTTTACTGAATAGTAAACGAAAATGAAAAATTGGCCCAAAAATAATACGAAACATTTCCATAATCATAGATCCACACATTGGTGGCATATAAACCAAGTGCGACTATAGACATCCACGCTTTCGTACATACTGGTATACTTTGTGGGCATACCAAATCTTTCACAAAAGAAAATCACTCATTATCTCAGTAATCTATTTATAAAGTGACAAAATATAAACTTCAACAACTTATTTCAAATACAAATCAACTAGTCAGTTTAAGTAGAAAATTCAACAAAGAACATTTTATTTCAGTAAAAAAATTCATACCTTTTGATAGTTTCAATCTCTTCGTGATCTCTGGCATTCGACGCAACACACCAAACTTTTTGAAGCAAACGAGGCACGTTCTTTCCACGAAAAAATGATTTTTCGAAGGAAACCAAAAACTGTACGCTATTTATGTGAAAACACCGACATCGAAGACGAAGATCGCGAAAGGACAACAACGTGGCGCAGAATCATTAACTTTGCCACGTGGAACATACCGCCACAGTGCCAGCATAAAGTCTACAAGTATTTGCTGGTGCTGCTGCAGGTGCTCATCCTTGTAGTTGGTTTGGCTATACGCAAGGCACTAAAGTCATGCCTGAAGCTACGAAGGATGCGCCGTTATTGGTGGCGCTTCAAATACTTCTTGCGTGCCTCAATGCGTAAACGGATTATTCGCCTAATTCGCTAAAGCGCAACCCTTCCAAGAAATAGGTTTCACACAGTAGCCTTGGCAAAAATTTATAATTTGAAATTGAATTTCGACAAAGCTCATTCTACATTTGGTTTTTGGTTGAAGCAGTTCTAAAAAATAAAAATTTTAAATGAAAAAAAATTGCAATGTTAAGTGAAAAAAAACAAATAAATGTAAGCCGAAAATATTTTATTTTATTAAGTGTTAATGGAAGTATCTTTGGGGTTACTCAATTTCCAGACATTCGAGGGTTTCGATGAATGACGACTGCCTGACCTTCTAGAGGACCCGGGACCATAAGTTGGGACTGTGCGACTCGTTGGAAGTGTAGTTTCGCATCATCGAAGCCTGCACAAGTGGCACAGAAAATGCAAATACAAAAATACATGTTGACTGACGAATACTCTGCATAAATAAACATCCGACTTTAATGTTAAATATAATTGGTTGTGAAATTTTCATATTTTCTAACTTAAAGTGGTATTTGTAGCACATTTTGCATGCACCACTCGTGAATTGGGGAAACGCTTCCCGTAATGCTGCAGATAGTCTTGTTTTAAGTTACGATTTCGTAGTTCCAACATTAATTTTGTTGAATACGTTGCATTTGCCTCATTCATTAATTTGAAAATCTAGTTTTTTTGTTGTTAAAATCAATTCTACATATCGTGTTGGTAAAATGTGCAACCATACGGTCTGTTGGTGTATTTTTTCCGTATTAAAAGTAAAACAAATATATACTCATAAGAGAGTACATAATTTTGGATACATAAAATAAGTCTATATCTTAGATATCGTATATAAAAATAGTTCCAAAATTGTGTATGCGGTTGATGTTCCGGCAAACGGTTTAGTAAATCGTGTTCATCTTCTTTATAGCTCGTGATA
Organism: Chymomyza caudatula; assembly: GCA_035041775.1. NCBI lineage: Eukaryota > Metazoa > Arthropoda > Insecta > Diptera > Drosophilidae > Chymomyza > Chymomyza caudatula. The sequence goes on from JAWNKW010000148.1 coordinate 2,114,109, forward strand.
TAATGGGTTTTTACCAAACGAAATTTTGAAAAACGTTTCATTTTGGTTTCCAACAAAAAACTAAAAAAAAGTGACACAAAATCTGAAAGCCTACTATTTTTATTTTTTCGCCAAAACTGAGTTTGGCTCACAGATTAGACACTTGTCATAATTGATACCAATATCCTCAGGTGGACTTAGTATGAAGGAGGGGATGAGGAGGAAGAGGAACAGGAAAAAGAAGATGTTGGTACCAATATCCCCAGCTGGACTTAGTTTGAAGAAGAGAAAGAAAAAGAAAAAAGGAAGGGTATGGGAGTGGGAACGGGGCGAGCGGGGCGAGGTGCAATAGCTGGCTAAGTTGCCTGTCTGTCACGCACGAAAAATCCCAAGATGAACGGGTTCGGGCCGCGCTGGGAGGGTGTTCGAAAATTATTTTTATACCCTTTACACAAAGTGTTAAAGGGTATTATGACTTGTGCAATGTATGTAAAAGGCAGAAGGAGGCGTGGCAGACCATATATTCCATGGGAAAAAGTGATCAGGAGTAATAGTTGAGTCGATATAAACATGTCCGTGTTGTCGCACCGTTGTCGGAGACTATAAGAGCAAGAACACCAATTTTTGGTATCGATCTCTCACGTGACAGATTTTCGCGGCTAATAAAGAAAATTAGCTATGAGAAAAAACATTGTCTAATTCGCTGCAAGTATCATCCAAAACAAAATTAGAAATAAACAGTTGGTAACCAACTCAGTCTTTTCCGCACGTTTATCAAAACAACCGAAATTAGCTAGGAGAAATTTAAACAAAAAAAAAATAGAAAACGAAATATTTTGAAAATTATTTACTCTTATTATTCCTCTGGCGACCCAACTATAGCGTCTAGAGTGCTTAAATTCAATAGGAAACCCTTTGAAACATTGCCAAATCGCTGGAAAAGTTGTCAGAGTGCTTAAATCGTCGAAAAACATGAAATTAGAGATTTTAGTTGTTTGGCCAATCGCAATACTTTTTTGCGGAAAAGTAAAAAAATGACCTGGTTGATTTAAGATGAAAACGCTTAGAAGAATTAGAAGCTAGTCAAGCAAATTCGCAATATGTAGCGGACGCACATTATAAGACGTCATTCATTTTTTTTATTGCAACAATCAAAACATTATGTCAAATCTTACCCCTTTTGACGTGTTTTTTTGACAAGAGGCTATGAAAGCGGTTGGCAGACTCATCAATAACCGAGTCTGGACGAACGAACTGGTATTTGGTCACACACTAATTGCCAACAAGCTAAGGGAAGAGTGCCCGCTTTTTGATAGTGTTGTACCAATTGTGAAGTTTGGCCGTGGATATAATGTGGTGTTTCCGCCAATAGAGTTCTGGACCCATGTCTTCTATACAGATGGTTCCAAAAGATGCGACTGGTTCTGCTTGGTATCTTGATGAAAATTTAAGCTATACTTGCGCGACAGTTAGTTTTCGGTGGGTTTCTCAAAACTGAATGGCGCCAATTGAGTCCATAAAAGAAAGCTATGTTTGGTACAGTTTTTTTTGGTACCAGCTTAAATCACAATAGAATTCTCGCACAATGTTGATCATGGTTAGTGAATGTAAGACCAGATTCGGCGTCATAACCAATGCGGTCTGAGCCAATCATTCCTGTCAGCGCAGCGGAATTGGCTGGATGCATAGTGGTTCACACAGACAAAATCTGGATTCGCCTAACAGAACACTTTATAAATCAACACCTTCCAATGGCCTCCGGATATCTTTTTCGTCAAAAGAGGAAAGATCTGCGAGCTCTGGTTAGATTCACACATCACGGGCCACAATACATTGGGGCAATATGGGCCTCATTGACGCCCAACTTGGGCGGCCTTTCTTCTTCCGACTCTACGGAAGCGCATTTCGGGAATTGATACACTCAACATGAGCGAGGCGTATACTCTTTCCTTACGCAGTCTTCACGACTTCCTACAGTTGTTGTGGGTTTCGATGTCTTCTTAAAGACAAGCACAATAACAACGCAAAATTCTTGTTTTTTATTATTATAACTGCTTTTTTGGGCGATGATTCTCCCTTGTTGTTTTTTTTTCTTGCTCGTATAAATGTGTCTTAAAAGTAAACAAAAAACAAACAACAAATTAACAAAAAAGATTAAAATATGTCGCACTTTTGAATGAGTGGCTCACAAAGTTCAAGTCTTCGAAAAAGTTTGAATGAAAAGTTGAAGCTACTTCTATATATAAACTGTTGTTGTCAGAAAGTTGTTTATGTTACTATTGTGAAAATTGTAATGTAAAGGTCGCCCACATTTTAAAGAATGATTTGGCTTTAAGTAATAAAATTCTTTACCGGCCAACCAGATAAAACTTAGAGTAGTTGCTTACAATTTAATATTGTAATTGGTTTGCAACGATATCTTTAGCATTTACGAAATCTTGCGAGCTTTTATCCCAGTTCTAAACGCGATTCGGTATGAGGCAAAGTTAAGTTTAGAGGAAGATCCACCCAGTCCACCGGTACATAAAATGTATTTGGCATTCCCTGCAGCAGAACTGCAAAGATGACATTCACACTGTAAAAGCTATCAAGGTGAAATTGAAAAATCAGACTGACCTGATTAACCTACTAATATAAGACAATTTAACTTACAGTCTAGTACGAAGATGGCTAAAATAATTGTATAATACATGAAATTCGCCATGTTTTCCTTTTGTGTATGGACTGTAAATGAAAAGGGTGACCAGATAGTCGAAAAAAGATAACATGAACACCTTTTGTTGCTTTAAAAAAGCGCGAAAATTATAAACAAACATTAAAAAGCAAAGGAACAAATGGATCCCAATTTGAAATATAAATTGGCTATAACAGCGTATATTGATGTGAAAAAAGAAGATGTGGCTGCTTGGAATGAGACGGTGCTGGGAGCTTTCAAGGAAGTTTCAACATATTTATATAACAAATAATGTTACGAGTGGGCACAGGCGTTTATTGACGAATATAACTTTCCTAGCTGGAAAGTTATTATTGTTTTAGAAGTCTCTGACGTATCATATCAATTCAAGTATTCGATGTTGGTGGCGCAGATGCCATGCCTCCTGAGTTAAGACTGGCGGCAATGAGTTGTTAGGGTGCACGTACTAGTTCTTTTGCAGAATAAAGTTAGATGGGGGCATGCCCAATGTTTGGAAACTTGGTGTGACCCATGCTACCCTTTGTATTCTATAAGAAACCCTATCGAGCGTATTGAATGAAAGACTAAAGCCATTCGAGAAAGAAATAATTGTGCACCATTGACCAAATATTCACACTACGACAAATCGTGGAAAAGACTCACGAATACAAAAAGCGACATAGATAGATCTGTTTGTAGTTTAAAAACCAGCATTTGATTGCCCATTAAGGGATTGGCTGAGCTCGGTTCCATGCAAAGTTTGTGCGAATCTGCAGAATGACGTTGACCAATTCACGAAGCTCTGTCAAGATAGGAAAGAAGCTCTCCGAACTTTTTTATACCGAGCGAGGCTCACATCGGAAAGTAACCCGTTAAGGGGATAGTAAGACAAGTTAAGAAGATGAAAATGTCACAAACATAAATAAATACCTTAAATGCAATGCTTTTACATTATCTGATCACTCTAAAAACATTTATTGTTCAAGTTGCTTAAAATTATTAGTAACGCTAAACACGATTATTTTATATACAGTGAAAACTGTGCGAATACTTTTGTCCAATTTATAGAAATTGAAAGATTGAAATTGAACGCGACAAAAAATTGTTTTTCGTACTGCTGGAAAGATGGTATTTGCTTTATAGTAATTTGGCCTCGCTGAATTCAAATCTGGCCACAATCTTGCTCCCTTAGCTCTAGTTTTTGAGATATTCCAAAAAACCGTTGTTTGAAACATGCAGCAACTCAACAATTTTTAAAACATTTTGTATTGATGCGATTGGCACTAAAATTGTTGGACTCTACTTGGTGCCCCCTGGATAGCTGCTCTAATCGCGATTCGGTAAGCTAATATGCGCAGCGAAGCCTTCCCTGGGCACCGCTCCTTCACTGACGGGTCAAGGTAAAAGGATCGTGAAGGTGGTGTCAACTCAGAACAGCTCAATTAGAATCTATACATTTTGTTCCAGCCAGAAGTCCTTGCACTTATGTGGTACTAACGTAGGTAAAGAAACATCTATTGCGAAACTCGAGCTGCTATCGAATCGATCAGCTCAATATCGTCTTATTTGATATTTGTAACAAACTGCCACAGATTTGTACATGAGATGGCTCAATAGTTCCAGGATGCCGGGGTATTGAGAGTAACTGATATAGCTGATGAGCTTGCAAGACAAGTTACTACCGCAGATCAACGAAAATGGAAGAACGTGTCAAATTGCATCTGCATCTGGATGGTCCCTGATCTTGCATCAATTTGGGAACGGGGAAGGAGGGAGCTCAACATCCTACAGCCCTTTCGCTCAACAGGCTGTAATACGGCCTAAGTGTGTCCTATCAGCTTTTCTAACCTAAATTGTTCGTGGAATGTCCATATGTAGTATGTTGTGTACCGCTGAGTTTTATCCGAAATGCTAGCCTTAGCATCTTTTTTTAATATACGAAAATGACTAAAAGAAAAAATACCCACCTTCTGAGAAAAATCGAGCACAATGAAAATTGTTTCGAAAATTTTAATAATTCAATGATAATAAATGCTAAGATTCCACTACGAATTAGTGTGAATGCCTATTATTAAGTAAGCAGCAGCTCAGTCTTGGCTCTTTGCGCAAATTAAAAAATACAAAGTGTAAAAAGGTGTAGTTTGAGGCACCGCAGGCAAAATACTCTTCTACGAGTAAATATACTCAGTAAGGAATTGGGCTATGAAACCAAAAAACCCAAAATTTTTTTCTAATTAGTTTCTTTTTTTTTTCACTAAGAGCTTATCGGAAGCGCGGATAATTTACTAAAAAAAGTTCTCAAATTTGATTTAAGAAAATCGCCTTCAAAAAGGTACCAAGAAAACAATGTGAGTTTTAGGCTTATTTTTTTGAAAAAAAAAAGAGTTCTTAATTTGAGTAAAATAATTTTTTAGTAAAGAAGAAATGCTGTAATGCAAAATTTATATCTTTTTTCAACATTTTCTCTAATATGTGATCAAATTGCAATTGCATTACAAACAATAATATGTATATGAATTATATATATTTATCTTCGCTTTGCCAAATGTTAATAACTTGTTTCAATCCCTCTTTGTTGTTATGGGGAACTATATTTTCGAAAACCGGAGGTTTTAAGCGTTAAGTTCATCCAGATAAATACGAAAAAATTTTGTATTCAATGATCCTTTGATTCGCTTTGTAGGTATGCAATTTTTATTGCTGAAAAGAAACGGCGAGCCAACGTAATTGGCTTTGAGAGGAATGATATTCCTCAAGTGGTTCGTATTTACTGGAGTGGCTCATATTTAGGCAATTTAGGCTTCTTACCGCAATGACACGGAACTGTTTTTGAACTGCGAATCAGTTTTATCAGCTTACACAGCATATTGAGGGTTCCATATACATGATCCGTATTCTAGGATCGAGCCTTTTAGTGATAAAAGCTTCAACATCTCTTTTGACAACCTCTTTATGAATCCAAAAAGAGATTTCAATTTATTGGCCATTACGCAGAATTCTCAGGTTTTTCAAGAAATCCATCCAACTAAGTGGGAATTCACCAAGATTATAATGTTAATGAGATATAATCTTTTTTGAAAAACTCATCAATCGATGTAGAATCGATATGTTATTCGCAAGTTACTTAAAAGTATCATAAGCAATAGTTGAGTCGATTTAGCAATGTCTGTCTGTCTGTCCGTATTGGTATCTGCATCTAAGACACTATATGAGTTAGAGCAAAAAAAGTGTTACCAAAGGATGTACATTTTCCATGATACATGTCGATATCTCACCTCCTTACCTCCTGACAGACTTTGGCGGTTTACACCCACACCATAGAAGCTATCCGATTGAAACTTGGTAGAGCATACTGTCACTGTGCATATGTGGTGTAAAGATTACCAAAATCAGATAGAAACTTCAAAAGATATAGCTAATAAAACTCAAATTTTCGACCCCTGCCCCTACAAACTGTTATAAAATGGCACTTTTTATAGAAATGTTAATATATAAGGCTTAAATATCAAACAATACTGACCTTTTGCCAAATCAAACCCGCACCCTCCGCAGTACAGTTACTTGATTACGCTCATACTGTATCTATACAAAAAATTGCACAGGGATGTAATTATTAGGGTAAAAATGGGTACAGGGTATCCCACAGTCTGCATAAATTTTTTTTCGCATTCTTAGTTGTTGCGGTTCTTGCTGTGCCTTAGTTGCTGTTGGTGTGTGTAAGAGTGTACTTATTGATTTTGAATTGAAAGTTAAGTTCTAAAGTGCCGTCGCTACTGCGTTAATAGCCCATCACCGCAGGACGCCGCTTAGTCTAAGGATGCGCTCCACAAGCCACAAATTCCTACTAAACATGCACACCTTCTCCGAGTCCTTGCTAATGTGGTCGTGATTCCTTCTACCTCCACCTTTGGGCAGTCATATTTAATGCAGTAAAGTGCTTAGCTGGACTTAAAGCCAAAAATGTTGCGCGCTCTATAAGGGCCGTAAAACTGTTTCTATTTTAATGACTTGCTAGAGCTACATCTTTTACTTAAAGTTTAAGCCGTTTTGGTATAGGATTTCAGCAGCCAAGGGCGTTATAATCTTATAGATTTTCTGCATGTGTTGGTGCTAGAAGTTAAGTTCTTAAGTTGCATGCTTTTAGCCGCAACTGGTTTTTGCCCTTTAATTTTCATATTATATCGTTGTGGATTGAACTTGTATTGTTATTCAATATCTATGTTGCTCTGAATCAGTGTGTGTTTTATGCAGAATTCATGAAACTCTAGGCTGTGTTTATATTAATCAAAACAGGTTTTTGGCAGAATCAGAAATGAATTGAATTCAAGGAAAACTTGTTATACGCATGAAATTAAATTTAAATTTTCTGTTGGTATGCTTGTTGCATTTGAATTTTGTAGTCGCACTAAAAATTTCATTTTATATAAAAAGATACTCGCCACATTAGAATTTAGCTTATCTAATGCCTCATCTATTTCTATGTCTATATAAATCTGTTTAGCGCATCTTCCGAATAGCATCACTTGTCTTGCAGCATGACTTCTTCTTCTTAACGGGCCATAACAACCCGTTATCGGGCTACGGCCTGATGTAAATACATTCTTTCATTGGAATTGTGGTTTTACGTGTTGGGTCCCAAACCCTACGCATAACCCTTTTAAGGCGTACTGGTCTCGAAAGTACCCAGTGGCATTGTTAGTCGCCTCATATGACAAGCTTTGATCTGCTGAGGTGGTATCTTAACCCGCTCACCACACGGGGGTGAGCATGACTGTATATATATGTATATAAAATATAATAAATAATGCAGCATAATTTATTTACCTGCCTTGGTTGCGAAACTCATTGTATAAATTACTTGTGTTTAAACAAATGTATTTGCCCCCCTTTAGCTCATTGCGATCTCATATATCATTTCAACATCATAAAACACTGAAGTATCCACTGTAGCAAAAAGACTAGGGAGTTAAGTATTTGAATCATTCAATCTGTGCAAAGCCCTAATGAGTAATATTTAAGCATTGCATGTTTCCAGGCGTTGAACCTAGTGTGTTTGTGTGGGCAAACAATGCATTGTCCGGCTACGTGTATATATGGTTTTGACAGTCGATAGTGGATACTCCGGGCCAAACGAAATGGCCACGGCAGTCATTAATCTTCAATAGGGGATATTCTATACGCATAGCTAACACAAATCAACAAGAAAATGCAACAAAAGTAAAATTTGGGAAAAGGTTTTTCGCTGCTGGCGGATGATAATGGCTGTCCGTGTGACTATTTAGGCAAATGTTGCTACAGCAACAAGAGCAGCAACAACAACAATGACATCAATAGCCTCAATTGAAAAAGTTGTCGCCGTGACTTTGCTGCGTCGGCGTCGCACAGTGGATCCAACTGACTTCTTTTCGGCGAAAATAATAATTTTTGAGGAAGTAAAAATATTTTCAAAATTTAAAATGCATAGAACAGAGAAGTACTTAAGCATCTGCGATAAACTGCGATAAATAAGCTGTGTTTAGTATAAGCTTCGAAAAACGGTAGTAAAATTCGATATACAGTGCAGTCGCGATACACTGAACTAATTAAAACCAAGGGTGTTCACATTACCAAATTTGTTCACTCTATCGATTCGAATATTTTATGATGTGTTTAAATAACATTATGCACAAATCTAGTCGGGATATCCTTTTATTTATCTAAAAAACAAAAAAAAAACAATTAATTTCTAATTTGAACCTAAAACAGCCTTCATTTCATCACATATCATCTCATAAGTTAACTAATTTAGTACATAAAATTGATTTTGATTGAAAAGCATAACATAAAATTCAATAAATGAAAAAGATAGTGCATTACGTTTAAAGAATGCTGAGATTTTGGTCTGTTTTTGGTTAAAAACTAGGTTTTTAGACTCTTTAGAGTAGTCAATGTAACAAATAATTTGTTCACTCTTACGAGTGTTCACATAACCGAGTTTTCATTCTATCGCGACTCCACTGTATATACTGCAAATGTCTCATCCTTGCATGTCATGGAAAAATTCCATGTTATAAATTGTGCTTATTTTTCAACAAATTGTCCTCGTCGGAAGTTTGTCAATCTGGCGAACGTATGTACACAAAGATCAACAGATTTAACAAATTTTAACGATTTATTAAGCAATAAGCACATTTTGTAGGTGCAAGGACAATACTTTTGGTGTATATAATATCGAAGTTTACAACCGTTTTTTGAAGCTTTCTCTCTTTACAGCATATTTATCGCAGTGTATTTTGAAAATATCTTTACTTAGTCAAATGTTATGATTTTCGCCGAAAAAGAAGTCAGTTGGACCCACTGTGCGTCGCTGCCTTGCTGATGTATCGAACCAAGTGACGGTTTGGCCTAATGGCTGACAGGCTGTCTGACCAGCGCACTGTTTGTTTTTATCGCCATTGCTCCTGTTCATACACGCTTTGTATGTTTGTCCGGGCAACGCAATGCCGGGCAGCAGCGGTCAGTGTAAGGCATTGTCCTTTTGTATGAGCCCTTTTGACCTATATCGGCATGGCCAGAACTGCAACTGGGCACGGAGGCAGACGTGGCGACGGCCTGGAAGAGACACAGCAAAACTGACAGACTGACAGGCTGACATACAGATATGACCACTGTCCGTGCTTGGCTGCATAGAATGTGCCGTATTGTTGTTGCTGTCATTATGCGGCCTGCCATTGTTGCTGCGGCGTTCGCAATTATACAAATCAATTTGAGAGCAAACAGTTAAGTTGGTTTTCAAAGTCAAAAAACATTTGTAACGGTAGCTCTCCGCCTGGCAGAAGCTTTACATTGAAATATCACGCCATTGCACAATTACAGTTACAAGAAATAATTACACAGTTATAATAAATAGTTGCACTACAACAAAAATCCAAAGAATCCAAATACAATACCACTCAGAGGTCCTCAATGAATGCAACGAGGATGACGGCATACGTATTGGAGCAAAAAAGCATCATTATGCGCTTCACTTGCAGCATCATCAATGCAGGTCAAGGGTATTGTGATCGTGAGAAAGTGGGGGGGGGGGGGGGGGGGAGGCCGGCAGTGGCCGCTCAAGCATCTTAGCCATTTGCCTTGGCCTCGTCAGGAAGCGAAAGTGGCCAAGACATCTGCTGAAGGTCAACTAGTAATACTGTTAAAGGGGAGCTCTCTCTTATTCAAACCAACGCACACACTCGCTTAACACATGCACAGATTTCAGATGGATGTGTCGCTATTTGCGCAGAGCATCAGCGTCAAAGTGTTAAAATATTTTGTGACAACGGAACCGACTTTTAAGTTTGTTAGCACTAAATGTCGTTCTCGGCCAAGTTACTTACAGTGTTGCATTGAAAATTGAATGAATTGTGGAGTTACTGAATGAATGTACCCATCCGTTAGATGCCCCTAATTTGAAACTATTTCCACGGTATTTGCAAAAACTCAAGAACCACCCCTTAAATTTGACCTTTTACATGCCATTGTGATTGACCTAATTGACCTATGATTTTGACCTAACTAATGCAACCACAAAATGACTGGGGAGGTAACTTGCCCCATCCTTCCGAATAGAAAATTTCAGGACGTGCCTCCAAATACACCCTCAAAGTCTCAACCATTAAGTATTTTTGTAAAGTAACTGCATTTTTGTGTCTTTATTTACTGTACTAGCAACACATTGACAACTTTTCTCTGAAAATGAAAAATCCCAAAAGTGCTTGACGCTTTACCTCGCCTACCCACTTATTCTAGGAAGAACAAAATTAAATAATTCACTCAAACTTATTAATGCAAATTTATTTAACTAAGAAAATATTAAAAAATTTCGAGATTTCGGGGGTTGCAAAGCCATCAAATCTCATTTTCGGGAAGCTTACTACAGATCGAGATAAATTGTAACTTGAATTGAAGGTAATTTAATATCAAATCTTCAAATCTTCTGACGGATTCGGTCTAACTTTATTCGATTAAGTTACAGAGCAATGAACTCAATTTTTTTCCTCGAAAATCGAAAATACTTTTTTTTTGTTTTTTCCAATTTTAAATGAATTAAATGAAAAACTATAAAAATTTATTAATGTGTTATTTTTGGATTCGAAAAATTGGTGTTTTGCAACCATATCAATGTGTTGCAAACGGGACTTGCTTTTAGTACCAGGAAGCTATAGAAACGATCGAACAAACAATAGCTTTTAGTAAGATAATATTATTTTATCTCAAAGACTCAACAAAATGCTATATTTTATATTTATTATATTTTGTAGAATAGTATTTTTGTTTTGTTTTTATTGCTGGATTACTTACATTGGGAGTGGAAGGTACATCGGGTTGTTTCATCTTACAGTTTTTGGAATGAGGCTGAGGAATAAGGAAAAGAAAAGGAAGGGAAGAAGGAGGAGAAGGAGCAAGAGAAGTTTGACCTACCTCTAGAGGGGCACGGGGGTTGGCGAGCCGAGCGAGCAGGGGGCGGAGCCCACTAGTTATAATATAAATTTTAAAAAAATTGTCAAAAAGGAAGAAAAACCAAAAAATTAATTTGGCCTACCTTTATATAGTCTTTATTCACAATTGTAACAATATATATCTTCAAAAAAAAATTGTTTCAATAGAAAAGCACCGCTGCATTAAATCTTGATTTAATATATAATATAATATGCTTTCTTTGTTTAAAATTCTATTGTTGCATTTCAAGTCTGTATTTCGTTGAAAAAATGCATGAAAATTTATTTAACATATAATTACTAATAAAAACTTAGGGATTTAAGCTGTTAGCAATTGCACATTTAAATATCACTAAAACCCGCTTTCATCGCGCTAAATAAGTCAAACAAGTTTGATGACAAAAAAAAAAACTCATCTCCGCGTAAGTCAGTCCCGCGCCCTCAATATGCACTCCCATAGCCCGCAATATGTTTGAATTTTCAACGATGATAAGCTCATCTCATCTAAGCTCAGTACCACTCTCTGTGTACGTGGGGCCTAATACCCTTTTACACTTTGTGTACCGGGTATAAAAACACGAAACAAAATTGTTATTTTGTTTTTCTTACTTAGGATGACTAACGATTGCACTTTGTTATCGTGACGTCATCCTGCGGTTTTAATATAAGCCATAAGTAACATGTTGTTTGATATTGTTATGAAAGCTCCCTATATTTACAATCATATAATCGATGAGCGTTTGTTTGATAGGTGGTGGAAAGTTAAGAAAAATAGAAAATTAATCGTAAACTGGGCTTCAATAAGTTCTAAAGTTACATACAATGAAAACTTAACATTCGTTTTGGAGGAATTCTCTTTGGGCCGGAATAATTCCATTACAGTGTTAGTCATATACAATTGAATCTTACGCTTTTGAAGTCATTGAGAGTTTGTATGGAAAGTGCTTCGTCAGATCTTTGGCCGTTTTCTTTTTGGCAAATACTTCGGTGGAACGAGGAACTCTACGAGGCTATAGCATCAATATGATCATTTCGACATTTCCAACTCTCAAAGCAAACATTCAATTCCGCAATAATGTAGTTATACGAAGCTGCATAATCGCCATTGTTATACTAGATAACGCAATAGTTCGGAGTCATATCACATCAGTTGCATGCCAAAGTTAATGTATCCCCTCCATAAGTGTATAGACACAAGAATCGCTAACAAAAGTTAGCAGCAAGTTATGATTGTGCCTTTTGCTGCGACTGGCCCAGTTTTCAGCTTTTGGCCATGTTGCCCGCTTTATTCAGGTGGCACGTCAAGTGCTTTATTAATGGCTTCGAGTGCACTAACCGGAGTTTTCATGCATGTGCTTCATACGCCAACCCGGCGACTGGCTCCCCTTAAGCTTTACAAGCTATAATATACGCACTCAGCCCTGGGTTTAAATCTCACACTCTCAAAGGCGGTATTTATACTGGATGCTGGCCAAGTGGCCAAAAATGTTGGCCCGAGAGCGTTTTTTTTTTGTGTTTGGCTCTTAAAGTGCTCCACTTTCAAATACCTTGGGGTAGAAGCTGCAAACTTTGAAAAGTGGAAAATGTTTTTGCACTTAATTGCAGAGTTCGTAAAATGACTCGCATGAGCTACTCACGAAGCGAACGCCTCACAAAATGAGCAGCCGTCAGTGACTCTTTGAGTGAGCAGCTCTTCAAGTGAGCTGGGAGCAGATCTCAATCGATCCGTTTGTCACAGCAGCGAATAGTTCTATAACCTTCGGTAAATGGTTGAAAATTGTATTATGAATTGTGGGTACCTTGATATCAAAAAATAATAATAAATGACCTTTTAGTTGTAAAGCTTAATAAATTGTTATAAGAAGGTCCTAAAAAAACAGCAAGAAAATTTTATGCAGACAGTCGGGTCTGTGCCCAAAAGTGGGATGCCCTGTACCCATTTTTCCACAAGAATATCGAGTTTCTGTACTTTTTGTAACATTGTTTATTTTATAAGCCTATCGTGTGTCTACATAATAAATTTGGAAGCTCCAGCTTAAATATTAACATTTCTATTAAGACTGATATTGCTGTTTATAAAAGGAGGGGTCTAAATTTGGAACTTTATTAATCATATTTTTTGAAGTTTCTATCCGATCTTGATAATTTTTACACCACACATGCACAGAAGTGCGCATGACTGTTTCAAGTTTCAGTCGGATAGCTTTTATTGTGTGGGTGCAAGCCGCGAAATTCTGTCACGAGGGAAGGAGGTGAGATATCGACATGTATCGATAAACTTGCTCTTTACCTAGAAAATACGCATCTTACTGTACAAATTTTTTTGTTCTTACTCTCGAATAAGTGTGCCCAATTTCAATTGGATAGCTTTCATGATGTGGCTGTAAACAACTGTCACGGGGGAAGAAGGTAAGATGTCGATGTAAATCCACAAAATGCGCATTTTTGGTAACATTTTTGTGGCTAACTCTTATAGCCTCTAAGAAACAGAGACCAGCACGGACAGACAGACAGACATGGCTATGTCGACTCGACAATTGCTCCTGACCATTTTTGCCCATGGAACATATAGTCTGCCATGCCTTCTTCTGCCTGTTACATACCTTGCACAAATCTATAATACCCTTTAACACTTTGTGTACAGGGTATAAAAAGAAATGAACTTTGATGACCAGGGATTCAAACCGAAACTTATTTCGTATACGGTTGTCGTTCCGGCACACGGATTTATTTCGGTTTTCTTTTTTCAATAATATTGGTTTCGATTCGGTTCACCGATATTTGTTTCGGTTTACCGGCTATACAAAAACCAAAGAGCATGAGAAAGACGCACGTGAATGCACTTCCTTGGGAATGGTCGCTTTTCAGCAATTCGTCTGAATGTAACATTTTATGTGCAACATTTTTTTGTATTCAATATCGTAAAGCTAAAGAAAGATTGTCATGTAAATTTAAGTCATCCGTAGAATATCAGCGTTTCATTGAAATGGGCAAAGAACTACGTTATATATTTTTATTATAGGGAAATGGGCCGAAAAGCAGAGCTAACTGTAGAAATACGAGTTACAAGAAGAGGTTTATTCAACGCCGAAAATTGCTTCAGAAACCAATGTTTCTCAAAGTGCAGTCATGCAAGCATTGCAAAGAGAGCGGGAAACAGCATGTAATCCGAGTCGTCGTCGTTCTGGCAGGCCTAAATCAACTTCAAAACAAGAGGACAATTTCATCTGTATTAACATCAAAAGAAATCGTACTCGTACAGCTCCTGAAATTCGAGAGCAACTCAATTCTACACGGAAAACACAAGTATCAGTTTCAATGGTGATAACAACGACATCTACGGGATTAAGGCTAAAAGGATGCATTGCCGCCAAAAACAAAACAAAGTTAAAATATTGAATTGGGCAAAGAATTGTGGGAAGTGGAACAGGATAACGATTCTAAGCTCAGTTCCAAATTCTGCCGGAATTATATAGCAGCCCAAGCAGAAATAACTAAAGTATATGGAATGGCCTCCACAGTCACCTGATTTTAACCCTATGAAATTGCTTTTTCAAAAAAGTTTTTGGCGTTCCTGCAAACTGGTTGGGATCGACTTTCAACGGAATCATAAACTCATCGAAAGGATGCCCTGAGAGAGACAGGTGGGTATTTTGAAGAATCCAAAATATGAAGATATAATGTTATTATTTGTGACCTATACACACAGCAATAGCAGTGTAATGCAGAAGCTTAGGCGCTTGTGACACAAAGCAAAATTTTCAAGTGAGAAAGTGAATCTCGCTCGATATTAAAATGCATTCTAATATGAAAGATGTCGCGCAGGGTTGCAGGCGAAACAATATACGAGCGATGTTAACGTGCCTAAAAAAATATCTTTACTCCTTGAAAAGTTTTGAATGTTGGCGATAAGAAATCAGATTAAATAATACGTATGCTTGCAAAGAAAAAACCAACACCGTACCGGTATAAATATATTGATTTCAATTCGGTTATTTCAGGAAAAATTATAACGGTTATTGGTTTTTATAAAAAACATTTTTGGGTTACGGTACAGTTACGGTTTAAAAATTCAATCGATTGTTTTGGATAACGGCTACGATTACGATTTTGGTTTTCAGTTCGTACAATTTATACGCTGTCCACACCAAACCAAGTTGCATACCGGACGGTGCCCGACCGTGGGATATACTGTACCCTTTTTTCCCATAAGCACAAAATCCAGCATACGGTGAATTGGGCACGGAAGTATCTACTTTTATGTCTCTTTTTACTAATTCGATATGACTGTAAGTATTTTCCTATTGGAAAGTTCCAATTGATAAGTTTTCCTTTTGGAGAATTACTCTTATGTCCATAACTTCAGTTTTCTAAGGCCAATGTTGTTAAATTTTGAAGCATAGATCTAAAACATATTTATAAATATCCGTGCCAATTTACAAATTAATATATTAAGGGGTGTGGCAGTAATTAAGTTAAATCGATTGCGGGGAAGGAGGACTTTGGGGACGATTAGGGTCACACGAGTCTCCACACCAAACAGTTTTATAACTGTAGGTCCCATAAATCTGAAAAACCTCTGCCAAGTTTCAAGTTGAACCACGAAAGTCCGCTGGGGGGAAACCGGACAATTCGACAAACTTCATCTTACATGGAATTACGTGCATCTTTTAGAAAAATTGTGTGTCGCTAGCTTTTATGGTCTCGCAGAACTAGCGACTCATACAAACGGACGTGGTCCAATCGCTACCCGAATCATTGATTAGACTTTTTGCCCATGGCACATATGGTCTGCCACGCCTTCTTCTGCCTGTTACATGCATTGCACCAATCTATAATACCCTTTTAAAATTTGTGTACAGGGTATAAAAAGTGCGTGTAAGTGTGCTTGTGTGTATCAGCAATTTGCAAATGATAAGTGGCTTGTTTTTCCGTCTGTCCAAAAGTCTGTTTTCCGCTGCAGGTGTAGTTAGATAGTTGCATCGGTTGACAAATAACATTGCTGAGCACAACCTG
Source organism: Chymomyza caudatula (assembly GCA_035041775.1). Taxonomy (NCBI): domain Eukaryota; kingdom Metazoa; phylum Arthropoda; class Insecta; order Diptera; family Drosophilidae; genus Chymomyza; species Chymomyza caudatula. The sequence continues at coordinate 2,130,237 of JAWNKW010000148.1, forward strand.
ATTTTATTTTGTCTCAAAAAAGTGAAAACAGTTTTATACAATGATTGGATTGCAAAATGATATGTGTTTTTGAATGATGAATGATTGAAATTGCTTCATGAGTTACATTTTATTAAATATAGCGATAAGAAGGTGTCTGGTCTTAGCGTACATGTCATCATATAAGAAAAAAATTAAAGTTTCCGGTCTAAGAATTGCGCGTGAAAATGAATTCTATCAAGGTTCGAGCACACATTTTAGACATTGAAGTTTTTATAGAATCGTATTACCATATCAAACTAATCAACTCAACACTAGTTCACTCAAACAGTCATAACTTTCTTTTGTAAAATTAAGTTTTAGCTAAATTCCTTTTTATTTTTAAAGCTAATGAATGCCAACACAATCCTTTCCTAGAACACTTTTCGATTTGACCTAAGAGCCTTTAGCGACGGTTCTCATTGTGGATGCGTGACTCAAATTTAGGCAAAAAAGGGCAAAATTTATGTCTTTACCATAATATTTCTTAATAAGACTGAATAATGATATTATTTATTTAAAAAAAAATAAAAGTAAATAATAATTTTTTTTAAATATTTTTCCACCAAAGCGACTAAGTTCATATATATACCCTATACTCAAAGTGAAAAAGGGTACTATAGATTTGTATGGCTATATCGTATCGACTATTGCTCCTGATCATTTATGCCCCTAGAACATATGGTCGGCCACGCCTCCTTCTACCTGTTACATACAGTACATACAGGGTATACAAGTGCAATATACACTGTAGTTGTCTAGTCACATACTCCGTGTCCTATAACTTCCATAAAATAGTTTTCGACAAAGGTTTATAACTATTTCACAAGCTGGGGTGATTCTTGCCGGTGTACCCTAGCGATCTGCCATAGATATTTGTGTATTCTGGTCCCACTGACGCAGAGTTGAAGCTCATAAATAATAGATAATGGTTTCGCGATTACTTTATATTTATTTAGATGGTAATTTTAACACAAAGAACTAGAGCGAGACTAAGCACGCACGTCTGCACACGATGTGTGCCACCCTTAAACTCCCACCACACCGCTACCAAGATAATGTTAAATTAGATGTGGAAGCAGATAGGCGGAGCACCCTATGACACTTATGCAAGAGCAAGAGACCAACGAGCTACTATTAAGTGAAAGGCCTCGGCCACGCACTGAGTGATGGACGACTAAGCGACGCTCTTTCTGGCGAGCGTTATGAGCGATCGCTTTGAGTGAAATTGCCACGCATCAAGCACATCGCAGGGACCAGTAGAGCCACCACAGGCCTTAAAAGGGTTGTGCGTGAGGTTTGGGACACACCACGTACAACCACAATTCCAATGAAAGAATGTATTTACATCAGGCCGTAACCCGATAACGGGTTATTATGTCCAGTTACGAGGAAGAAGAAGAGAATGCCAATAGCAACTGAGAAAACGCTCGTGAACAAATGCGTGTGTCAACACATTGGCAACTTTTCTCTGTCGACATACAAATGTTCGTAAACAGCACGCAATACATGCAGACAGTCGGGACGGTGCCCGACAGTGGAATACCCTCTACCCTATTTCTTTATAAGCACTACGGTAAATCGGGAACGGAAGTATCCACTTTTATGTGTCTTTTCATAAGATAGATATGCCTGTAAACGTTTTCCTATTGTGATATTCCAATTGACAAGTGTTCCTGTTGGGATGTTGGTTATTATGGGGCAAAAATTACTTTTATGCTCATAACACCAGTATTCTTGGCCCAATGCCGTTGAATTTTTAAACACAGATCAAAAACACTTTTATAAATATTGGTAGCAATTTTCAAATCACTATATTGCGGGGTACGACAGAAATTGAGGTGAATCGATTGCGGCGAAGGGGGGCTTCTATTGAAAAAATATGAGCTCAGTTTTAATGATTTGCCTCACACTAGTCTCCACACCAATATTTGTAACTCTAGCTCACATGTATACATGTAGTAGAATTTTGGTGCAGTTTATTGATGCAGCATATTTTTGACTATAACTTTTTTTTAACAGATGGACTATGTCGACTCGACTATTGCTCCTGATCATTTTTGCCCATAGAACATATATTCTGCCACGCCTCCTTCTGCCTGTTTTACATACATTGCACAAACCTTTAATACCCTTTTTGTTTACAGGGTATAATGATTTGGCAAAAAATGTAAATTAAACTTATTTAAATTATTATATTATTATTTAATAAACACAATTCCTTACAAAATGATATAAGTTTCACCCGTATTTGTTGCCATATAGTTGGTGAAAAAGCGTGAACCAATTTTTCTTAGCCTATTTATATAATAGATAATACTGTTTATAAAGTAAGGTAATGGTAGAAAAAGGGATCTTTATAAGTGAAACGGCGTGAGTTTAAAAAGTATATTTATTAAGAAATGTAATTTAAAGATATGTAGACCCTTTATGGGTGTCTTTTCATAAAACTGTTTGCCTTCGAACAGACAAAATTAAGTTTTCCGTACTTATTTTTTTCATTATATGCACTTTGTCGCTCGGAGATGCACTAAAAATTAAAGCCGATTCTATCACTATGCTATATATATAAAGCAGCTTGGCCGCCACAATGTAATTGCGTAAGGTTTCATTTTTAACGTCGCCATATCTTTTGATGTTGTCAAGGATTTCGTCTACCTTGGACCACTGTCACAATGAAGAACGATGTCAGCATGGAGATCAAGCGGAGAATCACTCTTGCCAATAGATGTTACTTTGGTCTCAGTAGCCAAATGAGTAGTAGTAACCGCTCTCGCCAGACAAAACTAGCACTCTTTATGGCGCTGGCCCTTGGAGTGTTTGACCAGAAAGTACTCCGTAAGATTTTTGGGCATTTACGCGGAGGCAGCGACTACCATATTCGATGGAACGACGAACTCTTTGGTTGAAATAAGCAAGTGAATTGAGATCCGCTGGCTAGGTCATTTTGTGCGTATGGATGAATAAGCTTCTGCGAGCAAGGTCTTTAAAGCGTGGGTCGAAGGAAAGCGACGAAATGGCAGACCATGTCTCCGCTGGTAGGACCTGGTAGTGAGCACACCAGCTCGATAACCTTTGGTATCACCGATTAGAGAAGGCACGCGCAAAACAGAGAGGCTTGGAGGAGTGCTTTACATCAGGCCTTAACCCTGTAAAGGGTTGTTATGGCCAGTAAAGAGGAAGTAAATCTTGCCCAGCTCTTTGTTTTCTACGATCGAAGAAAGCAGCCTTTCAATATTAGAATGTCCTTTTCGCAGGAAGGAATTACAGTAACGGTGGTAGACTTAGACACTGATTTTGCAACAGCAACACGCAATTCGTTTAATATGATTCTTTTGTGTTTAGGTACCCAGAAAAGGTGAAGCTTGGGTTTTTTGATGAGATCTTTCCATATTTTGACAATTGTGTGGGTTATATTCCTTGTGTGTAGTTAATTGGGTTTAGGACGGCCATTGCTTCGGGCAAATATTCAATCGAAAAATAATGTAGGTGTACGAAGCTGCATAGTTACTTTTCGGAGATATCCCAAAATTTGTTCGATTTATTCAATCAGTTGCATGTCAAAGCCAATGTATACCCTATATAAGTGTATAGACACAAGAACCGCTAACAACAGCTTACAGGCAGCAAATAACGACAGCGCCTTTTTCTGCGACTGGCCCAGTTTTCAGCTTTTGGCCATGTTGCCCGCTTTATTCAGGTGACACGTCAAGTGCTTTATTAATGGCTTCGAGTGCACTAACCGGAGTTTTCATGCATGTGCTTGATACGCCAACCCGACGACTCGCTCGAATTCAGCTTTACAAGCTGAAATATACGCACTCAGCCCAGGGTTTAAATCTCACACTCTCAAAGGCGGTATTTATACTGGATGCTGGCCAAGTAGCCCAAAATGTTGGCCCGGGAGCGTTTTTTTTTGCTTCTTATTTTTGGCTCTTGAAGTGCTCCACTTTCAAATGAGTTCGGAAGGGAGATGGAAAATTGGAAATCCGACAAATGCTTTTTCACTTAATCGCAGTGTTCGTAAAATAGCTCGCATGAGCTACTCACCAAGATGGCGCCTTACAAAATGAACAGCCGTCAGCGGCTCATCAGGCAAGCTGAGAGCTGATACGTTTGTGACAGCAGCGAATCATTCTGAAACCTTTTGCGTGGGAGTTTTGTTAGCTTAAGTTAAGGCAGACGGACTTCTATTTCCACTGAAAGCAGGCGAAAAGTACTCCGTACGATCTTTGGCCTTTTACCGCATTCGATGGATCGACGAACTCTATGAACCCTACGACGACATTGATGTAGTTAAGCGAATTACCATCCAGCGGCACCGCTAGCTGGTCCATGTTATGCGTATGGATGAAGATGTGGAAGGACGGCAACGAATAGGCCGGCCATGTTTCCGTTGGAAGGCCCAGGTAGGGAGCACAACTGCTTTTGGTATCAACGATTAATGCATATTTTTAGATTCCTCCCTCCAGATAAGCCGGCCGATTCGTCCAATCCTCACTGTGGAGGTAGAGTCACAAATTATATAAACTTTGACTTAAAAAATCACTTGCCTTTGATAAAATCTACAGAAATACCATAAGAAATCTTTCCTAAAAAGGAATCAGACTCTTAATATACATTTACAACGCTACGCTAAGGCCAAGCCAATGAAAAGCTCTGAGAAAATTATGTCGTACCGTCCTATTAGTGTACTGGTGACATTCTCTAAAGTATTTGAGAAAATACTTTCAAGATAATGCTGCCTGTACTGAATGATTTTAACATCATACCCAAACACCAGGTTGGGTTAAGAAGAGAATACGATACACTTGAGCAATGTCATTGAATCGTCATCATTATTGTGAATGCACTTGAGAGTAAACAGTACTGTTCAGCTGTCTTTTTAGATGTTAGGAAAATGAAAAATGATTGAATAAGTGGAAAGTGGTGATCAATACGCAGAAATCTGTTCAAGCACGTTTGCATACCACAAAGCGATAGTATCAAATATACACATCAAATCAATGCAGATGGCATTCGCAGGCAGCCTTGAGAACAAGATTGGGTTTTATAAGGCAATTCTGAAAGCGCTATGGACACACGCTATCCAACATTGGGGAACTGCAAGTGGCTCAAATATTGAGATTTTTGAAAGATACCCGTCGGTTCTTCTTCTGGCCATTAAACTTGTGGGAACCTGTGCCTAATGAGTTACAACGCAAGAAAAAGCATCGATGCCAGCGAGAGGCATCGATTTTAGGTTTATGAAATGTAAATGGTTAAAGATGCGGTTATTGCAGAACTTATGGGTGATAGAGGTCCTTGTGCATTTTACATGCATTGCACAAATCTATAACCTTTTACAATTTGTGTACATGCGTTTTTGTTTGATTCCTGCGAACGGAACATGTTCAACACATTGCGTATAAAGTTTCCTCAATCCGCAACAAAAAGTCATGACAATTTTCCATTAGGTATTCGATTTAGTTTCAATTAACTTGAATTTGTTTTGTTTTTCTTTTATGAGGCGTTCCATTTACAAAAGGCAATCAGCGCAAAGCCATAAAACAAGTTTTGGGGCGAGTGTAACCAATGGTTCAGACGATCGAAGAGTACATCTATTGCAGCAGCCACAAAAGCCAGCTCAACAGCCACTGGAACAGATTAACCTGATCATGGGCCGCGCCTGCGCAAATTCACAAGTCGCAGTTCACAATAGACATGGAGACAGTGGGACAGCCAAAAGCGACGCATTGCTGTCTGGTCGCTGTCATACTGCCTGCTTCGCCAAAATGAGACGCAAAGGTGCCGCTGGAAAACTCGTTTTCATGGTTGCTAGTCCAATTTTTTGTTAATGTAGTCGCTGTTGTTGTTGTTGTTGTTGTTTTTGGCGGTGTGGCTTTTCAATTTTCAATGCGTGTATGTTTTTTGGTATAAATAAACGCAAAGAACGCGCATTTGCAACAGTTTTTGAGTTACAGTTCAACTGCGAACGTTTTTTTTTCAAACGAACTTAGTGCAAACATTGTATAAAGGATAAAAATGGCATTCAAGGTGCGTAAAGTGGCACAGTAAAGGCCAATGAAATAAGTCCAAAAGGATAAAGGACGAAGCAGAGAACCCAAGTGTATTAATTTAAAGTGTGTAGCATTCGGTGTACACAAACACTCATTCATATGCAGCATATATAAAAACATAGTGTACACCAGAGGACAAGCAAATAAGGCATAAAATTGGTCCGGCATCAAACGATGGCTATGACACTCCAGGAGAGATTGCAATAGAAAGCTGGCAACAGTGTGACAGAGAGAAAAAGGACTATCAGAAGTATAAGAACGATAAACGACAATTGCACAGAATTAAAACAATCCTGGAGCAAGAACTTTTTAAAAATTGAATTTTTTTTTTTTACTTTTTTGTGTTGGTTTAAATACTATTTTGTTTCGAGAGAGTGTTTCATAGTGTATTTATCCTGCCCTAATATATGTATTGCATATGTGGAATACCTATTGCAGTATTTGTGATCAAGGATTCGATTTAGATATTGAGTTATTTTCGAGTAGTCTTGTAACCATCAGTCAAAGGCTATTGTGTAGGTAAACTAATCTAACTGATTGTTTCTAAATTAAGAGAATTTCTACCAAAAATTACTATTCTTGAGCAATTAATTCGCCCATGTTGAATATTCTACATGAATGCAATTAAGAACTTACGATTTGACATAGATTGTTTTCGTAAGCAAAACTATGTGAATTAATATCACACTGGTTCAGAAATAGAACCAGTTCTTGGTATTTTGTTCAGAAATAAGAATTCCTAAACTTTGATAAATTAACCTTTATTGTTTCAATACACCTTGAGATTTGAGTGAACGACTTGTGATTTCATAATTCAGCTGGGAAACTTTACGAATTAATACTTTGCTTTAAATAAATCATAAACAGTTTTTTAAGGGATATATTATCGTTTTATATAAATTTACACCAATTATTTAAATGGAGCAAAGAATATGCCTAAATGTATACATAAATATTTCATTATGGCCATATTGCAGTTAGCTATGTTTAGTTCCGGAAACTCGACAGCTCGCAGAAAAAAACCTAAAATTACAAAAGGCATTTTTTAAATATTGAGTTTTGCGTACAGCTAAAATACGTCACATTGTCAAAAAAGGAAATTATTTGTATAATTGGAAATGGTCATATTGCGAAACCTCGAGTAAAAGACTCAGATACAAGAGATTTTGCGTTACATTTTACGAACAAAACAAACTTTTTGATACTTGCAAGGATAATATCTTTTTTTTTTTTTTGGACTTGTTTTTCGTTTAGTTTTAGCTTTCCTTTGTATATTTTGCTCACTTCAGCATTTGATAATTGTAGTCTCAAAGCATATTTTAGCTCCCACGCATGCTCGGTAACTGCACTGAAAATAGCCAGCTACAACAAGGATAATAGCACGGATAAAAAACAACTTGTTTATCCATTTGAATGGGCCACAAAAGGTAACCATGGAATACACATTGGACCAGATGGCAAAGCGGCTCTTATGTTTCCACATTTTTATACCATGTATACACAGTGTAACAGGGTATTAAAGATTTTTTACGATTTTAGCATGTCCGTCCGTCTGTCCGTCTGTACGAGTCGCTAAATCTCGGAAACCATAAGGGCTAGAGATACAAAATGAACCAACAAATCTGTGTGTAGTACAACTTTTGTCAATAGAAGCACCGCTTCCCTTTACAATCATAATTAATAACTTATCAATTGGACATCTTCCCAATTAAATCGGAATACTTTCGTTCCCATTTTAACGCTGCTGAATTTACTTTTTCTGAGGACAAAAGGACACAGAGTATTCAATTATTGTGCAACGTCGCGACTGTAGGCATTAAAGTTTTTTTTACACTTTTTCTGCAAGAAGTTGTTGACTTCTGCGGATTTTCATTCAATTTGTATGCAAACTTTCTTTCAATAAGTCCACAAGAAGTCTTGCTGTCCGCCTAGTTTGGGTACATAAAGTGCCTTACACACTTGTCAGACGCAGCTCTTCCAGTTTAATTTTATTTGTCGTCACTCTAAGAAAATTACTATAACAAAAACAAATATTTGCCACGAAGTGTTTAATTTGTATACCCTATGAAAATGGCTTTTATGAAAATCACAATCATAAATAATGCTCTGTCAAATTACTCTCAAACATTTCCATCAAACACATCTATCCATAGATGTATAAATTGGTAAATTAATATGAGCTTTGTTGGTGAATTGTAAAAATTGAACAGAAAATTGCCTGAGCGATTCAAAATTATGGATAATCAATGGGTTGAAAAAAATATCTCTTCTGATCTTCAGCGAAGTAAGGAATACTAGAACTTCGGCTTGAGTTACATCTACTTACTTAGCTTTATCGTTGAGTTACTTCCTTCTAACTGAATTTTAAATTGTCGCTGAAGCCATCAGTTGGCAGATGTAGCAAATGAGGAATTGATGAAAAGAAGAGAAAATTTTAGTAAGATTTCCAAAAAAACTCAGGTGCGAGGAGTACGATATCGGAGTGACATAAACCTAGCGATAAACTCATCGTTGTAATATAAAGACAGATGATGCAAATAAAGATTATACACCAATTAATATCTTCGAATTTATGCGCCACTCATCCTTTTTTGGACAAATATTCCAAGTTTTCCATAATGTTCCCCAAATAGTATATCGTGTATAGAATCGCGTTACCAGTCACGCATATTTTTTAAGAGAATAGTTTACTTAAAGTATTGTATTTATACTGCAAATACGAAAATATTTATGTGGAAATGCATTTCACTTATTTTTTACATACATATGTATATGTTTTCTATATTTAATCTAAAACTTAAAAAAAAGGTCACGGCCAGAACACACCTTGACGGTTTTGAAACTATCGAGATTTCGAGAATTGCCAATTGAGAATCTTAAATATATTACTCAGGAAGCTTACTCATGCTTATGAACTGTGTGTATAAAGGTGATTAAATGTCGGTTCAATGTTCCTCGGACAGTTTTGGACTAGCTTTTTTCGATTGTAGTTTTTAGGCCAATGAACTTTCATTGAGGTCAAATTTGTTGCCCAGTGTAAGTGACCGCCTAATGACGAAAGCAATGAACATGGTTCTTAATGAAAGTATAATTCATTGGAGATATCAACACACATTTATAATATCTTATGTTAGGGTATGATAGATCATTTACAGAGCACTTCAACGTCCACAATCCTACTGCAGCATTTTCCTGCTTAATGTGCATTAATTAAAAAAAGGCAGAAGCAATATTTTGCACTCAACGTTCCACTTGACTTTCAAAGGCCAATTTGACTTTAAAATATAAAATGAATAGTGTATGTTTGTTTGAAATTCTAGGAAATTTGCATGGAAATGCATTCTAATTAACTGCGGCCTTTAAATTATGAGCACATGCACAAAATAGTTCGCAGAATACAAAACACCAACAAAATGGAGAAGAAAAGTGACCATTTTCAGGAAATTGAAAGTTCTGGAAAAAGCATTTTAAGTGCGACCAGCAATTAAAGAGTGCGTAAAAAGGTGTAGGATAGTGACAGTGGAAACGCCACAGAGTGAAGGAGAGACAGACAGAGTTACTTTTGGGAACAAAGACGGCTATGGGACACTTGCCGAATGAGTGTATTAAAAACACGGCCAATTCCTAAGCCGGCTTAAATTTGGCAAAATTTCTTTCATTTTAAATTGGACTTTTTACCAAACGAACAAGCATTACAAGGCGTTTACGTAACAAAATGTAAGGTCACAATTGACACTTAAATCCCTAAACTTCTCATGCTAATAGCTGCGACTAAATGGCTCAGCAGCTTAGAAAGTTTTACAATGTACTACATTGGTTTCCATTTGGTCCCCTCTGGTTCCCTTTGCCCCGCCCTTTAGGGTTGCCATCGAGCCAACGGCAGTCAGTTACGCTTAATTAAAATCAGATAAATACCATAAGACAAATAAAAAGCCAGCGCACAAGTCAGGAAGGACCAAAGTCCTGTCAAGTCAAGCAACGGGCATTAAAACAGCGCCAAAGTTACAAAAACAAGTACAACATAAACAAAACAAAACACAAAGTTTAGACGGGGTAGAGTATAACCTCCGGATACCTTTTTCTTTTCTCCTAACCAAAGGAGTGCGATTTAAATTAAACTGGGACAACTCGTTACGATTTCATTAAACTCAAAACTCACAAACCAATATTCTGTGCAACAGTTTACGAGCGAAACAACAAAGTAATTGTCATGCAACCCTGGGAATGGTCTCGTAGAATATGTAATGTTATATGTTGTTATGATTCGTAAGTTTTAATGAAGCAATTTGTTAGGACTGTATACATGATTGACAAGTTCTTGAGAGAACTAGAGAGCAAAATCGAGTTTTGGGTACGTTTTTTTTTTTTGGAATTTTTGAATCGTCTTTTTACGTTTTAACCTACATGATATTTATGGGTATCAGCATATATTGTCGATGTCGCCTGAATCATATTCGGCATATTTGGAAAATTTTCTTCTTAGATTTACAGTTTTTATCGATCTATCAGCTACTTACCAGTAAGCAGCTACTAAGCGAAGATGAAAGAGCTAGACGGACACTCCAGGCCTCAGACATGCCAAACTTCTTGTCGGCTCCTGTAACTTACATAGTTTCAAGAAAATAATACAAATACGGTAGAATTCTGTTACGATTCTGACAAATCTGCTAAGTGAACAGTGTAGAATGAAGAGACACTTGCACAAGCTGGGGGGCATCACCAGCTCCAGTAACAAAGAGGAATCCTCGTCGCACCTACTGGCTAAATGTGGTGCCCTGGCGAGGAGAAGACTGTCCCTTCTAGGGGGATATAGAATCTCTAAGCTGAGTAGGGGGCACAATGGATCATTATTATTATTATCCGCCACTTTGCCAATTACAAGTGAATCAATATTAAACTGCTTATATAATATGGTTTTAACTATCACATAAAAGTCATCTCATAAAGATTTTGATATTTCTGCTTGCCAACTATATTTGTAAGCATATCTTAAAAGTTGCAGCGAAATCTAATTATTATTTTTCAGCGAACCTCGTAAGCGTTCATTAAAAAATTATAGCCTTTCGGAATATGCCAGTATTAGTAGCGAAGTATTAGTAGAACTGGTAGAATCTTACAAGGTTTTTGCTCATTGAACGAAAAGCTTAACTTTATCAGAAAGGTTTCTCAATCTAACGTTTTTTTTTGGATTGTGATTTATCGTTGCTTTTTTGAGAATAAATTAAGGAAAATAAATTATTTAACTTTTTTCCGGGAAATGCGTATCTTTTGGTCAAAATTTGTTTGCTCTAACTCTTATGGTCTTTGGGCAACAACTACTAGCACGGACAGACGGACGGTCCCTGATCGTTTTTGCTCATGGAAAATATGGTCTGCCTCCTTCTGCCTGCTACAAACATTGCACAAATCAATAATACCCTTTTAACACTTTAAAGGAATTGTTCTAACCTCTTCATAGTAAAACGCAAAAACTGTAACTTATTAAATTTTTCATGACATAAGATGACATAAGGCTACTGACCTGACCTACTTTTCAGTCTATTGTGAATTAATTTTGAGTTATATAAGAGCATATATGTGGAAAACATTGTTGTCAAAAAGCAGCTTTTGTACTAATTAAATTGACGAGCACATTGTGTGAAAGCTTCTTTCAAAATAGGTTGTTAGTAGAAAGAAATTCCAAAAGATTAAACTGTACAATTGAATTTTTGTTAAAAACAAAAATGAAAGGAATTTCGTTCTATATTTTATTGTTTATTCCCATTGAATAACACCGAAACTCACCGTCTATCATTGACCAGCCTTTTTCTGTTTTACTCAAAAGACAAATTACAAAATTATTTGAATTTAACTAAGTTTTTATTCTTTGTGCTGGTCAACAATTTTAAATATAATTCTTTAAACTCAATTCTCCATATCGAATTCTAATAAAGACCACTCAACTTATTAAAGAAAACAAAGTCATGACTTAATTGAATGATTGATTTTGTGGCCACCACAACGAGATTGCGCTTTTAAAAATTTTCAAAAAAAATTGCTCTACTTCTATGGCTATGAGACAAGAGTTACTACTGTGGATGGGAATCCGACCCTGACTTAAAGATATAACCTGTGTAATTTGTTTAAGGATCACTAAAACTAAGGATCTTGTTACACGATGCAAGATTACAAGCGACTAAGTGAAAAAAAGAAATTCACGATAGTAGAACGTGTCCTAGGATACGAAGAAAGTTAATTTATTTTGGAAATATAATTCCTTTTCTATGATGAATGCAGCCTTCTAACCTAGTTAGTGGTCTATTTTGACAAAAAAAAAAGAAATTTCAATTAAAAAGAAGAGCTCATTGTGAGGTCCAATAGGTCAGTGATATCAGGCCGTCTCACAAAAACGGATATAGATGACAGGGACAAACTGACAAACTTGACAATAATAAATTAATTTACAAAAAACAAGCGCCAGAGAAGTATCTAACGGATAAAATAAGGTATATGTTGGACAACAAGCCCAATACTTACGATAAGACTGTCTGGACACAAATCAGACATAAAAATAATACCCTTTTACACTTTGTGTACAGGGTATAAACAGAAGTGCAATAAATACACAAAAAATACCGCTATCAGCCCACTGTGCGGAGTCAGTCTCCCAGGAAAGAAAAATGGTTTAAACAAAAAAACTTCGGAGTTTTAAGTTCTTGGTTGGACCTTGAGCTCAGCTTTGTTTCTTTGTGCTATAATAAAGCTTTTTTAAGCATAAAAACTCTAACTTATTTGATTTTTTGCGGTTCTTGTACCAATATTTTAGTTACAGATAATAATAATATTAGTAACCCTTTTAATGAGCGAAATATAATAAAATGGAATTAAAATTCATGAGAATCTTTTGTATATCCCTGTCGTATAAAAATAACCCAACTATTCACATTTATAATGTGCATTATTTTGTAGCCAACTAGATGACTTGAACTGTGCCAAATAGTCATTGAACTGCTTTCTTGCAGTGTACTGGACTACCGCTGAAACAGAGGATCCCTTTTATTTCGGAGTTGAGCGTCAAAATTTGGCACTCACAACTCAACTTTAATGTCCAATTTTCAGCAGTAATACCAGTTCACTTGCAATTCCCAGATATTCTAAGTTATAATTGTTTTAGTTTATGCGTTTGTCTGTTGTATTTGTTGAATGTGTGACATGCATGCAAATTGTAATTACCTAGAATGGCTTATAGCAGTATTGAAAAAATATATATTTAACTTACATACAAAGCAAAAGGAAAAGAAAGAGATAGAAGAAAGTAGTAAAGAGCAGACGTCAAAGCAAATAGACAAGTAATCAAATAAACAGAAACAAAAAAAAAAGAACCAGAGGGAGCCTGTGAACTGAACTTAGATAAATAACACGCATACGCCGTGTGGCACGCAGCATCCAAGCTGCTTTCAAGGCTAACGTATGGCAGAGGGCAGAGAGAGATTCATATGTGTGTTTTTATGTACATGTATATGATTTCCTTTTTGAGCAGAATATGTGCATTTATGCTTGTATGAGTGCGCAACTACTTTCCGAACTTAATTAAAACTTTACGCGCCTGCAATTTCCGGCGAATCCGCATATGTATACGTGTGTGTTTGCCGTAAATGTTGCTATGCGCCTGCTGATATGCAAACAAAATATAAAAATGGCGAGTGAGACAACTTTCGCCTGATTTATATGCAGACGTCAGCAACAGAATGCCATACATGGTTGCATAGTATCCGGTTTGTACACAAAGTGACATACAGTTTACCTTCATTTTGCAGCTGCTCTTCTGTCTGGCCGCCATTGTTGCCTGTGTGCATGCTAAACCCGGAGGCCCAGCTGCCTATTCCATAAGTGCACCCAGTGTGGATCATGCCTCGGTGGGTAACACACAGGAGCACACTGTTAAGGGTCACTATGGCCAATCATCGCAATCGGACTATTCCAGCCAGGTGCAGACAGCTCACTCGCAATCCCATGTGCAGCGTTCCAGTAGCAGCAATGATGCAGGTGTAGCACCTGCCTATGGTGGTGAGTACTCCACAATTGACGCTTATCCTATACACTGGTGCACATTACCTAATGTACTACATGCCGCACACTAATACAAACAGAGCTGGATCCATTTCGTTTACATCTCGAATAAACCCTATTGAAAGATAGCTGAAAACTGCTGAGAGACACTTATATCCGGAGACCATCAGAGCCAGCACTACATAGGCCTGAAGTCAATAACGAAATTTGTTGTTATCGTTTTGTGATATCTTCAAATACACACATACAATTCTCAACGGTCTGAATAATACGAAAACCACATTTAAGAACTTTTTGAATTTGAATTGACTAGCCGATTTTTGTGGTCGAGCGCTCCCGCAATGTCTGCAATACGGTTCAGTAGTTGAACTGTTCGAAAGATCCAGCTCTAACTAACACTAGCGCACTCATTCTTGTACACAACCATCAACACCAAGAACAACAAAAAGCACTCCATCAGAACACGTGCACGTACTCGTAGTGGAATATCTAACCCAAGTTCTAACAGCCGCTGTAGCCGCGCCCGCAGTAGCCGCACATGCCTCCTATGCGCCCACTGCCAGCTATGCGCACACCGCTCTAGCGCCAGCCAGTTATTCCGTGGCTCACACTGCACCCGCCAGTCACGGCCTTTCCTATGCCACACCTGCAGCCATTGCCTATGGACACGGCTATGGACATGGCTATGGCTATGCTGCAGCAGCTGCTCCCCATGGGTATAGCTATGGTGGCTATGCAGCCAGCGCTCCGGCTTTGCAACTGTCGAGCGGTCATCTGGGCTATGCTGGTGCTGCCCTGTCTCATGGTTATCTGGCTGCTGCACCAGCTGCCACATTGAAGTATGCCACTGCTGCTGCTCCGGCCTATGGTAGGTAGTCGCTCGATTCTGCGTTTACTTACACTGAAAAAAAGTAAGGCGATCTTAAGTAGTTCACTAAACTCAACTGCCGCTTGTCACTCAGGCCAGGATTTTCGTAAATTTTGTCCAAAAACTGTAGTTTGCAGCTTCACCTTAAAAGCTATCTATATTTTATTTTATTAAAAAAAAAACTGTCACAAAATTCTTAAAAGTTAGCTTAAACAATATAAAAAAGAAGGAAAGAGTGTTGAAATTAAAGATAGGAGAAAAATTAAGTTTAAGGATAACAGCAACTGGTACGGATGGATGGCCAGCTATGCCCCTGCTCAGCCAATTTATAGACGGAGACAGTTTAGAAGCAGACATCCTTTTGAGACCCGGGACACTTATGAACACTGTTACTGTTCGTGTAGGCAAATCATACAAATATATAATGAGCCAATTTTAGATCGCTCCGCATCAAAAAGATTCGAATCAAACCAAAATTATCGAAGCAAAAACGGCCTGAGTGATTTGAGTGTAAATGTTGGCGAAATGGGTTTAGAAATAAGACTTTTAGACTCTGTTACTTTTGACATGCTCATTTTTTTTTCTAGTGTAGCTAACACTGCTCTAATTTTTACTGCACTTAAGCTTCTTTGTTTTTGGGTTTGTTCTTGTAGAGCTGGTTGTAGTTATGTATACTAATTTTCTTAACTTTTACAACTCAATCAATCAATATGTATTTGTAAGCTATGCTCAAGATGCCAGTAAGTTTTATGAAAGTTGCTGCTGTGTTGATTCTTAATGTCGCAATGTGTATGCATGTGTTTGGCTTTGTTGCATTTGTAGTGGTTCTACATACAAGTATTACACAAAGTTCCACTTTTTGCTACAAATTTTTTGTATTTTATGCTACTTTTGCCTTTTATGCTTTGGCAAGGGCACTTTGTTGTTTGGCATTTCTAGGAAGAATGCAATTTATTCTGCTGTTGCCAGAAGTGAAAAAAGAACATTACTTTGCTAGTCCATATCTATTATATATATATTTGTTCACCCTTTTTCACCAACTATATGGCAACAAATATGGGTGAAACTTATATCATTGTGTAGAGAATTTTTATAAGTTGTGCGATATATAAGTTTTTATTCATCAAATCATAGGTAAAATGTGTTATATATGGAGATGTTTTTACATGTATTGGTCAATGTTCACAAACGTTTTCTCTGTTAGCTGTTGCCAATCTGCAATAATATTTTTGTGAAAAGTTGTCAATGTGTTGACACATTCATGTGTTCATGAGCTTGCTCTTTGACCGTGTCTGTGTAAATATCTGACAAGTGTTCCGAGAAACATGACTGTTTTATATGTCTTTGTGACTCACAGCTCAGTGGCTCATATAAATTATAGAGAGAGAGAAATCAGAAATGCTAAATGATTTTGAATTTAAAAAAATGTATGGATTTTTGCATTGAAATACTTTTAATAAAACAAAAACAACAAAAATTGTCTTTAGACTTTTGCGAAGTTAGTTTTCATTTGGTAACTCTTCTTGCTGATAGCTGATAACTTTATATAACGTTCTCAGGTGTACCACTGTGCTCCTGTAAATCACTCCCCTCTCTCTGCTCTTGCACATGGCCACACCTGGCACCTGTATCAAGCAATGCTTAACATAAAGTTTAATGAATGAAGCCCAACATCATCATCATTACGAATCGAAGCCATTGAAATCCTGAAAAATAAATAATGCACTTGGGAGAGGGCGTTTCTGATCCAAAGTGTAAACAAACCTAGTTACATATGTGTTTAGTTGCACGTGTTATGTTTGTCAAATCGTTGCTAATATCGATTTGTCTCCAATAAGTTCGGGCACACACACAGATATATATATATATATGTATATATGTATAGGAACACACAGTTGCTATGGGCAGACAGACAATACAAAGTAAGCAGAGCGTCGGTCAACGCGGCCATATAATCAATCATTCATTCAATATTACCAACAACTTTAAAGTATTGACAGGGGTTGGCACTGATGAGCCGAGTCTATTTAGTGATGAGTGTCACCGAGAGGCGGCCAAGAAGACAAGAACACGTGGCTCCGCACGGTCATCGCACATGATACTGCTCAAATGCGCCTTGTTGCCATAATTCATGGCTTGACAGCTTTAAGGACTGTTTTCGGGTGCTTCACATTGAAACTTAGCTGGTTGCATTTTATCAAGGAACAAATCAACTCAATGGCAGTTCCATTTGTTAAAAAATGAATTGTAACTTAAAATAATATTTAAATTTAGCGGTTTTTTTTTTTCTTTAATTCTTGCCTTTCTTATTGAACAAGTTTTTGATTGGAATTTGTTCCATTGCAAAGCTAACAAAATTAAGTTCCTGCGCACATTGCTAGGCTACGCTGCCAGGCCTCTTCATGAAGATTGGACTACAGGCGCGGTTGCCACATTTCACTTGCAGCTGACACAGAAGTCGACTTAAGTCGCTTATATATTTTTGTACACTTTTACTAGTAACTGGCACACACAACTGTAAATTGCTACTTTTGCTTTGTCATGTGATTGATGTCGCCGCATCGAAGTGCCTCTGTGCCCCACCCACAGAATACACAGTTGTTTCGGCGTACTGTGTCCAATACATTGTGCGTCTTAAATTGAGTGGCCCAAACAAGGGTTAAACTCAACAACAGCAAAAACAAGTTGCTAATATGCTTAAAGGACTCGCATTCTCAGCTATTTCGAGTTTATAGAACTGGCCGAACAAGGTAGCTAATATTGCCTCAATTTACTCTTTACTAGCTCATGGAATTATTGGACATCATGGCCTTGGACTGGCCGCTCCTGCCGCCTATGCTGCCCCGGCCTATGCTGCACCCGCCTATGCTGCTCCCGCTTATGCAGCGCCCGCCTATGCCGCACACATTGGAGCACCCTTGCTCAAGTGAGTATATATAGCGTATAGCGTTAGCTAAAACAGAAACTAAAACGCATTTACCGTACATTGAATGCACGCAGAGCTGCAGTAGCTGCGCCCGCCTTGGTGCACACATCGGTCTCCGGACACGGCATTCATTATGGTTATTAGGTGCACCAGACGGATAACGTCCAACAACCTAAGCGCCAGCAACAACAAAATTATATTCATCCAGATAGAGCGCAAGCCGATAGTGTAATATTATTATGTTAGAGTCCAGCCAGCTGAAAACGGTCCAAAACCACACATTCATAAGAAGATGAGTCCTTTGTAAACCGCCAACTAACTGTAAATAATGCGCGCCATTTTGAACAACCAAACGCATGGCACACGGCGTTTCACAACGGTAAATGCCGGAGTTAATTAAATACAAACGTAAAGTAGCCAATTTTGGCAACGCGCAAAAAAGTATGCTACCTTTTATGCGGTTCGCCTTGCAACACGAACAAGTATATTTATCATTTGATGACTTTGGATTTTTATGTTTTGTTGATTTGTTTGCATTCGATTCCTGAATCCTGGTTTGGGCTCTCTCATTGTGTCCTTTTTATGTATCGATCCCTCCACCATTCCCTACCTAAAAGTTATTGTTTAAGCTTTATCGCGGTTGAACACTATTTTTAATATTAAACGCTAATTTTTAAATGTATATGTATGAAATGTTGTAAATAAATATATTTGTACAGAAGCATTGCCTTTTTTTAAGCCTGACTTTTATCCACTTCAAAACTGTACTGATAACAATATAGTCCCTTTATCCATGACAGAATCAAGATACTTACAATTCACAACTGATTTACTGAGTATCGAGACTCAAAATCGGAGAACAGAGTGTAGCTTACTTGCAGCAAGTGCCGAAGCATGCAACTGTATGTCGAGGCTCACAATTGGAAGAGGAAGAGGACAGAGCAGCTTGCTTGCAGCAAGTATAACGGAATCCGAAGATCATGTATAGCGAACATTACGGGCTTCATGCATCATTTATCTATAAATCTTAAAAGTACACCATATTTGCCTCACATTTTATTTTTTAATATAAAAAAAGCTTTTTTACTAGTCCAGCTAAGATCAAAAAATAAAAAAATATAGTGAAAAAAAATTTAAGCCAGACAGTCGGGACGGTGCCCGACAGTGGAATACCCTGTACAAGACTAGGGTCACCAAGTTATTAAACAAGTGATCATGGCTTCCTTTTTATACTCACTGTCAACTGCCTAAGTCACTACATCATTAAATACGTGACCATCTTACCTCTTTATCACTCTCGTCCCGCTTTGGATCACTGAATTATTAAATGTGTAATCCCGGCACTGTTTGCTCCAATTCTTTCAAATGTCACAACGCTATTAAACACGTGGTTTTCACCTTGCTATGCACGTATCTGGCTGTCCTCTATGCCGTAATATCTTTAATATGTGGCCACACTCTGCCTTCCTAGTCTCTGGTTATCTTACGAGCTCACTACGTTATTAAACACGTGACCTTAAATCCGTCTTCTCATACTATTAAGTGCGTGAGCCCGCTTCTTACCCCCGCGAAATTCTTCCCGTGTTTCTGGACCACCACGTTATTAAACACATGGTCGGAAACCCCACGTCTACTGAAGCTTACCCGCTAGTATCCCCGCACAACTTCAAATTTCTTGTCACGAACCGTGGGCAGTCTTAGTAATACCACGGCTGTAAAAAGGTTCGTTACACATAAAAGCTTAAAAGGAGAAGGTCGCAGTTAGTATAAAAATGGTTACAGGCTATACAAAATAGACTAGAGAAAATACGTCTGTACCTGCTTCGCGTTTGGCCACCTTTACCATTTCGGTAAAGGATTCTATAACCAAAAAATTTTGGTTGAAAATATTTTTCACAACGTATGACTTTTTTTATTACCTGCCAAAGTTAAAAAAGAGTCTAAAGCCCAAAACAGATATATGTATTTATAAAAGAGTGGAAACAAGAAGACAATTTTTTTTCGACTTCTCTTTGAATTTATTGTACTTTGCAAAAAAATCCAAAAATATAAGAATCGGTTGTATAGTTTAACCAAAAATCATTTTCAAATATTAACTTTATTTCAAAAAATGTCGAATTTGTTGCGGACAGAAAAAATGCTCAACTTTGAGCGGCTCTAGCACCTGAACCAACTATCCAAATTGAATGAATTTATTATTTTCTGAATCTCTGGACATTTGTGCATCAGACGCATTTATTAATTTTACAAATTTCTTCCATCAGAATTTTGATTTATTTCCAATTTATTCGGGCAATGCCCCATGGCCCATCGTGCGTAACGAAATAAATTTGTCATTGCGGCAATTCTGAACAATGGCCTATCCGTATCTGAAGGGAAATGGGTCCCCACCTTAAAATCAACTGATGCGGAAGTCAATGAAAACAAAACTTGACACCTTTAAATGTGCCAAGAATGGAAATTAAAGAAGAAGAAAGGAACCAATAAGAAGAAGAACAACAAACAAAATCAACTTGGGTGCCGACAATTGAATTTTTATTATATTGCCTTGTTTGCTTTACTGGCGTGGTAAATTTAATAACGCACATACGCCAGGTGGGCCCCGGCCAAAAATAAAACATCTATTTTTGGGCGCATTTTGTATAAGTATTTTCGGGCACGGCAAAAATAGCCTACGAATCAGCAAATGTCACAGTTTGTCGGACAAAAATTGTAATCAGTTAAATTTAAGCTTTTGCCAAACTTGTCGATTTTGTTAATGTTTGCGAAGTTTTAGTTATTGCAATCGTCTGTAGACTTCTTCTTCTTCTTCTTAACTGGCCATAACAACCCGTTATTGGTTTACGGGCTGATGATGAAAATACATTCTTTGTGGTTTTACGTGGTTGGTCCCAAACTCTACGCACAACCCTTTTAAGGCCTGGGGTGGCTCTATTGGTCTCGAAAGAACCCAGTGTCATTGTTAGTCGCCTCATACGACAAGCTTTGACCTGCTGAGGTGGTACTCTCTAACGTTTATTTATGCGAGCTGACGAGGATGTGTTGGCTTAGCGGTAGATTCATATGGAAGCACCACAGTGCTGTCTATTCGCTGAATAAACTTAGTTTATCTTAAAAACGCGTCGTTCCTTGCAATTCTTCTGCATAACGAATAAGTCTAGTACAGTCTACATAAAGAATAACTCTGAATTTTTTATATAAACTTAAAGAAAACTAATAATACAAAATTAAATAAGACATAAGTTTAGCCTAATTCATATTGTAAGCCAAAAAGGAATTATAAAAAATGCATAAAGCAAAAAATAAATTTAATGCGAACGTAAACTATTTGCGAATAGTGTTCCTTTAAAGTCCATATGCACACAATTAATTCGTAGCTTGCAAGAAGCAAAAAAAAATTATTCCTTTATTTCATGCATAAAAGACTAAATAAACCAAATAAAGGTAACCACACTGGGTGCTTACGCCGTATCTTAAATTTTTTTTGAGAGCCCAAATCAAATCAAACTCTCATATAGCCGTAAACATCAAGCCATATATACACATGCCGAAGCTCATATATGCATGTGTTGGTTAACGAGGCAACCAGATGCACGGACACAACCTTTCCCATTGACGTTCGCTGCAGAATAAAAATGTATCTACCATTGCGAGTAACGTCGAGCGCATTACCTTATCATGTATTCTTATACTATGAGTAAAACAAGGCATGATAGCGCTTACTCTCTTTTGACTTGATTAAATTCCCCAACAAAAAGCCCACTATTTACACCTTGCTGGACGCACCTGGTTTTTCCATAATATACGTTCTTATTTTCGCTACTTGATACTTATAACTCTAGTTTTACGGGGTTATTTTATTATGTTTTTAACATTTGGAGTCCCGCCAAATATTCATTTCTGCTGCAGGTGTGTTGCTGTAGCTTTTAGCGTATTACTTTTCATGCACGTTCTCTGCTTGCCAAAACGGCCGTTTCGCTGCGTAGAGGTGGAGAAATATCGATAATCGGGACGATTGAAGTTTTATCGATGTTCCCATTAAAGTTAATTATCTTTTCAGCAATAACAATTAAAACAGCAAAACTTATGTTTTATTAAGATCTCGGATTTGTTAAGGGGTCGTCCATACATTACGTCACGTCACGTTTCTGCCCATTTTGACGCCCTCCCCCCTTGTAATCAAGAATAATCAGAAGATCGGTCACCCTCCTCCTGCTCTATAATTACGTAATCATAAAATTGTACTCCATGAATATGAAGTTTGTTTTTAATTAGAAGCAATATCTTTTTGTGATCACGATAACAGAGAAGCATACTACAGTTCTACATATTTTAGGACGCTATTCAATTTAAAACAGTAAATTTCATTTTTCTTGAATGACTTAACCTATTTTCGATGTGAGTTTTAGTTAGCAAGCAGCTTAGAAAGTTAACTATTTCGTTATACATACATAAGGATTTTAAAGCCTTTTTCGTTTAAAGAAAACATAATCAGGACGATGTCTATCCAAATACAGAGATAACATATGAAATCCGTTTGGAAATTATTACGGACTGCTACGAGACGCTGTCCTCAAAGTATGTAACTACCAAGATGTTTGAGCCATATCTGCAAGCAGTGAACTATTTAAGGGCAGTAATCGTTCAAATTAAAAAAATAATAATAAAACAGCATGGATATATACATGAAATATCAGCCGTAAGCGGTCAGATATAATTTGACCAGCTTTACAAAATACTCTCTCTGATTCACAGAAGGACGCCAGAATACATGAATATTTTTTGGAACAGCCAACAGTTTTTTTCAAAGCCATATCTTCGGTAATCGTCTCTCTGACTACATATAATTTGTTATATCTGATGGCATCTGTCCACGAAGACTGAAATTTGTTAGTAATTTTTGTTTTCATGAAAGATTATTTGCTCCAAAGCATTGGCTGCTTTATACATATTTGAATATGCAAGTGCTTCTCTATAAACTCAAAAATAGACATTCCTTCCACTGGTTTTAATATATCATACAAATAATTTATTTTTTGGTGGAGCTCGCATATGTTGAGAATAATTAAAAAAACGGATACTTTCGTGTTTTAGAAAACCGATAAAGTTGCATAAATATGAATTTGTTCGACTGAAAACGTTGAAGGAATATTATGCGAAATAATTGACAAAAACATCGATGATGAGAAACAGAGATATATCAATCTTAGCAAAAGTGTGAAAACATCGATGCATCTCTAGTGCCGAAGCATATGCGAACAGTGCTGGAGGTCAAAATAGGGTCATTAGGTAATGCGCAACATATTATCAAAATTATTTAATTAATTAAGGGGCAATGTATGTTAAAGACAGAAGAAGGCATGGCCCATGTGTTCCATGGGCATGTCCGTCTGTCCGTTCCTCCATCCGTGATGTAACCTGTTTCTCGTATACTAAAAAAAAGATGCGCATTTTCCCGCAATAGCAAGTTTATCGAGTCATTTCGATATCTCACCCCCTTTCCCAGTGACAGCTTTTCAATTGAAACTTGTCACAGTTATGTAAACTATTATTGTGGAAGCGTGGTGTAAAAATGATTAAGATCGGGTAGAAACCTTAAAAGATATAGCTATCAAAGTTCGGAGTTTAGATCCCTCCTCCTATAAACTGCAAAAAATTTTTACTTTTATAGCAATGGTAAAGTTAATATTTATTATAGTGCCACCCAAATTGGTACTTATTTTCATGTTAGGCTTATAAACCAATCAATGTTGACCATTTTCCGAATCATCCCAGCTACCCCCGTAGTGCCGACCAAATCTCTCAACGCATACAAGAATTTACATAGAAATGGTATTTTGATGGGAAAAATGGGTCAGAGTATCCCGACTATCTGTATCAAATTTTTTGTTTTTTGTTTCGCTATTGGCTTGGATGATATAGGGGTTGAAATGAATAGGTTCCTTAGTTTCTTTGGAGTCCCATTGGCGAATGATTCATGGAAATGGTTGCCAATCGTTTCGTTACGAGCGTTTGGCGCCTGTTACACGAAGCGAGATTTACAAGTGACTCCGAGATTCGTGTGCAAAGTTTTGTATAGTGCGATACATTTTTGTTGTTTGAGGCGAACATTTATGTACTTGTACAGTGAAATAAATAAATAGTTAATTGTAATATAGCATCATGTCATGGCAACCTTTGTAAGTCCATTGGGAATGGTACTTTTTCTCTCGTTTTGCATTTCGCATGGGCTAAGCTCCAACATATAAATTTAACATAAGAATCGTTGTGTTGTACCTCAATTTAGTGTTGCAAGTACGACGATTACACACAGGTTTTTAGAGAATTTCAATGAAATGGGAATTACAAATGGTGTTAAACGCCATTATTAATAATCTGTCAAACATAATATATACAATTTGTGGCTTAGGAAAAATCAGTCGGAAAATGTTTAGTTTTTTTCTGTTGTACGCTGCCTGTATTACACGAATTTTGTTGTTGGAATATTTCTTGGTTTTGTATTTGTTTCTGATAATAATTCAACATAAGAGAAATATTGCGTATATTTGAAATTTATTATAACAAATAAGGGATTCCGTTGAAATAATTTACAAATTTATCGATAATATTTACATACAATCATTCTTCTATGTATACTAACACGCGCGCTCCGATGCGCATTGACAAAGCCATCAATGAATTCATTGTATATATTGTATCAGCAACAATATAATAACAAACGCACAAATATTGTCTTCTAATAATTTATTTTATCATTCAAAAGAAACATTCATAAATGTGCATTATTATATATTTAGAATATACTATAGATTTAATTATTATTTTGTTTAGGGGTCTCTACCTTCTGTGCGCTCTACTCGGCAACCCACGTGACCCTCTCGAGGTAGCTCAAATTCTTCTTCCCTTTCTATTTTCTGTTCCTTTTCTATCTCTTTCTTTCTCTCTTCCTCATACTAAGTCCAGCTGCGGATATTGGTACCAATATCTTCTTATTCTCCTCCTCCTCCTCATCCTCTTTCTCTTCCTCTACCTCTACTTTTACCTATTACTGTAACTGTATTACGGGGCCAGGGTGGATAATTCGGGAAAAGTTTCTATCCGATCTTTATGATTTTTTACATAACATGTGCATATTCACAGTGTGCATGACTGTGCCAAGTTTCAATGGAATAGCTTTGTTGTTGTGAGTGCAATCCGCAGCAATCCCCGCCTGTCACGGGGGAAGGGGGTGAGGTATCGAGATGAATCAATATAATTGCTCTTATCGAGGAAAATGCGCATCTTATGGTAAAATTTTTTTGCTCTAACTTGAATAGTCTCTGAGAAACAGAGACCAACACGGACGGACGACTATTGCTCCTGATCATTTATTATTATTTAACAATTGGTCTGCCATGCCTCCTCATAAATCTATAATGCCTATACACTTTGTGTATAGGGTGTAATCATAGAAGCGAGGATGGGGTAGGCAACAGGAGTACACTCGTGGGCACATTGCGCACAATTAGACTGCTTGCCGAAATGTAGCCTTTTAAAATCTAATTTTGAAATGCAGTATACAGATATGTTTTTTGAATGTATATACCAACATTGAAAATATGTAAAGTGGTCCGTTTGATTTCTGTAGCTCAAATTAAAAAAACTTTATAGGAAGTAGGCTAACTACGAAAAGCTATGATGGCGATAGCCATATGTACACAGCTGTCAAAAATGACACACGACATTGATTGCTCTAATCGATGTCTAATTAGCTAAATGACCTTGGTGTGTGCGGTAGAAATTGTTCACTACAACTTAACCTATTAGTATATATTAAACAAAAATATGATTAAAAAAACTATGTAAAATATTAAAGAGAATAAAATAACGATTCTATTTTGGCGCAGTTGCATTTTGTGAGTCCACGTACGTGCCTAATATAAGCAATTGAATTTGGAGCAAAACAACAAAGAAAGTTCCGGGAACCAATGGGTTAATACATGGATATGCCATGTAATCGTTGGAAGGATCAGGTAGAGAGCACACTAACTATTTTGGTATCACTGATTGGAGAAGGCGCGTAAGTTAAGACGAAGAAGTGACGTCTTTTGAATATATGAATTCGTTTCATTCTGGTGTAGAATGCGGCATTTATGGTACATTTACCATTTTATGCTTATCCAGGCAGTCAAAAGCCTCACTCTAGAATCAATCCTAGTTCTAGTGTCTTCTTAATGCATTCCTCATTGGCGTTATATGGTCCCTTAATCAGTTTGTTTACCTCGGAGTCCATGCACTTTTATATGTGTCTTCTTATTAGGTTGATCAACTAGTTGCCGATTCCGTGTATGTGAAGTTCTGTAAAGTAACGTACAGGCTCTGAGGCGTTTACGTTCAATCATTTGTATCCTTTCCCTATATGAAGGCGAAATGTTACAACATATAGAGGGTACGTACTTGATTAGGAGCCGTATTAAGCATTGGTAAGATGGTTTTTTCAACAATTATTTGGAACACGCGAAAGGATAAAAACCCAACAAAACGCTGAAAGGAACTAAATTTTAGCCACCAGATTTTATTCAAGGACACTCCAAGAATAAATTCTTATAACGTATTATTTCTTTTCAAAGGAAATTATAACTAAAAAATTTGTCATCTATCTTACTACGTGTTATTTTTGTGGTCAACAAGAATGTCGGTAAAGTTCCGCCTAACTATAGTACAACTAGTATTTACGGCGAACATAAAACGTTGTCTCCGCTCAATAATTACACGCACTGCGGTTTTTTAGAACATTATTTACTTGCACTGCACACCAAGAAACATACTCACCACACACACACACACAAACACACAGCTGTAGTGAATACCAACAGGTCAAAGCTCACACGGGAATGTTTCCGCTCAGGGAGGTTCCTCTTGTAAATGGTAAAGCTGATTGCTTTTGTGTTGGACGGGGCCCAGTAATTTCTTAGGTCGAGAATGCTGAGTCCTTCTATTGAATTGACGATCCCAGCGCTTACGGTTAACAGTATGCTGGTACTGTAGTAAGCGGTGTGATGTCAGCCGAAATGGCTGCCAGGTTAATGCTGTTGTCCCATCCCGTTAAAGCATAGCTAGTTTCTAAAAAAACTCTTTCGTCAGTAGCGTGGATCCGGCACTGTACACCCAACCTCATAAAGGTTGAGTTGGGGAACAAGCGGCGGTTAAAACTCTATCTCACTTTCTGACAGTGGAATGCAAGAATCAGTGTGACGGTGTGTCACGACCATCGCAGATATCCAGCCAGCTCCACATAGCAAATTAAGTCTTGGAGGACCTTAGCTTGCGTAAGGCGTATGGGCAAACCCAAATTGCCGCTATTTGGAAAGCGCTCGAAAATCACGTTGGAACGCTTATGGTGGGTTGGGTCAACCGTCATCAGGTGCTTCCGATACCTGGAATTTGGGCAATGTAGGAACGCGATAGAGAGATCTAATCTGTATCGACGTTGCTGGATGAAGTACCATCTGACTTAGGACTGCCAGAACGAGCCGCAGCGTATGTTCGTTCTGCAAGAACAAAGAGGCATACTCGGGTCACTTTTATGGCCTTAGGCAGGTGACATTCCTTGAGGAGGCACTCTCAAAGAGACCATCATGAAATGCAAACAGATTAACGTTAACTACTGTAAAGCTGCACAAGCCCTTCTGATAACAGTCCCTACGGAAGAAGAGAGCGAATGTCCCAATAATCTGTGAGCTTTTTAGGACAATTAACGGAAGTATTCTCTGGAGCAAAAACTATAGGGGTTGCGCTCTATATTGACTATGCTCCAAAGAGTTGAAGCCTTGGGTATTTTCAGAAAATAATGTACTTCAACAGATAGATGAGGTGGCGCGGTAGGAAGCAAACGTGTGAGGTACCTGTCTAATAGTGGCGTTTTCCTAACTTGATGTACTTTAGTAAAATAATTATACATGCATTGCTTCATATAAATTTTTTACTTTGAATAAAATATTGAAGTGTTTAATGTTAAATTTTTAAATTTTAGTGTTTAAAAAAAGCTTAAAAAAATCGAAAATAAATTTTATAAATATTTATCTATGTGTGGGAATTTCTCAAGTGGGCCCTTAAAATTCGTCATGTGGAAATCATACTCAAAGTTATATGAAAATGTTCCTCATACTTTTTTTTCCCCAAATTCCTATTATTTATCGAGTTATCGATAAATGAATTTTTGGGTAGTCCTTTTTTAATTAATTCATATTTCGTAAACGAATAGAGATAAATGAATTTTTTTTTAAATTAAAAAAAAAAAAAAATTAAAATAAAAAATATGTTATTATAATTTTATAAAATATTTTATTTCATGCAAATTTTTGCATCGATGCGTTGAATAGGCGTATATAACGATAACTGTAATACGGAGGTAGGCGGATGGTGCGGAAAAATAGCAACGGACACATGGACATGGCTACATCA
Organism: Chymomyza caudatula; assembly: GCA_035041775.1. Classification (NCBI taxonomy): domain Eukaryota; kingdom Metazoa; phylum Arthropoda; class Insecta; order Diptera; family Drosophilidae; genus Chymomyza; species Chymomyza caudatula. Next base: position 2,158,600 of record JAWNKW010000148.1, read on the forward strand.
ACTCAACTTTGCTCCTGATCATTTTTTCCCATGGAACACATGTTATGCCATGTTACATATATTACACAAATCTATAGAATTCACTCACTTCTATCTTACTTTAAAAGTATTAATAGTTCTTCTTCTTAACTGGCCATAACAACCAGTTACCGTGTTACGGCCTGACGTAAAGCTCTCCTCCAGGCGTCTCTGCTTTGCGCGAGCTTGCTCCAATTGGTAATACCGAAGGTAGCTAGTGTACTTTCTACCTGGTCCTTCAAACGGAGACATGGTCTGCCCCTTCGTCGCCTCCCTACGATATCCGCATTGAAGGCCTTTATCGCAGGAGCTTCTTCATACATACGCACAACATGACCCAGCCGGCGAAGCCGCTGGATTGTAATGCGCTTAGGTATGTCAATGAACGTAAAGCTCATAGAGTTCGTCGTTCCATCAAGTGGCGTAATCGTTGCCAATGCGTTTTTCCATTGAATATAAACTGATGTGTTTATTACAATAGTGCCAACCGATTCCTTAAACTTGCCAGCCCAATTTTGGTTTTTTTTTTTCGAATTTCTAATGCAACAACACTGGGTTGTGAATGTGAATACCTTTTTCTATTTTTTTTGGCATTTTTTTTTATCATGTGTGTTGAGACTTCGACACTTAGATTATAAATAGATCACCATAAACATATAAAAAATTAAAGTTAAAAATGGGTTTTTTTGGAAAATAGTAACAAAAAATAAATTTAAAAATTTGCATGCTCAATTTTAATGTTCCGTTATTCATATGTGCTTAAGGGCGAAATATTCTTATGCGCATATGATTATTTTTCTAAGATACGACTCGCAAACGATGGATGGCAAAACAAGCACCGTAAGACGAGTAGAGGATCTATTATAGATATTACTCTGCTTAGCAGCTGACTGTGTAACAAAACCAAGTGGAAAGTTGGGTTGACTTTTAGCGATTACCCGGCGATACACTTCGAAATCCAGGAGGGAAATTATAAAGGCAACCGACGCACAGTGGAGCCAACTGACTTCATTTTCAACAAAAATCATAACTTTTGAGGGAGTAGATATTTTCAAAATTTTAAATGCATGAAACAAAGAATTCCTTAAGATTCCGCGATATACTGCCATAAATAAGCCGTAAATAGAGGGAGCTTCAAAAAACGGTAGTAAAGTTCGATATTATATACTCCAAACGTCTAAAGATAGGGTGATAAAAAACAATGTAAAATGAAAGAAAGGGCGGTACCCAATTCATCTAGGCATCCAGAAGTTTCTGTGAGCTGAGATGTATGTTATGTGCCTCTAAAAGGCAACCCTCCCCAGCGAGGAGTGTCGTTAGTACGTAGGCATTATTGTTGGGTTATGACATGAATCGGGCATGCTGGTGGTAAGAGCCATTAGTATCTTTTGAAATTTTCATTCCCCCATGGCGTTATCCATGGTAACTTATGTAAAAAAAAGAAAACACAACAAGCAGTAAACTCCCAAATGCGAACACATCTTTTTTACGTTAATACATAAATGCTGTTGTTACTCTCGTTTCCAGGGCGATGCAATCAGTGAGCCGGCAAAACAGAAGCTGCAAAGCCAAGAACAACAATCCGGCTAGAGAAACAAAAGCAATAACACTAAGTCGAATTCGTATGCGGCCAATACACGGGACGATCTGCTGTATAGTCACGGTATACATTAAAATTAGTCGCTGTCCACACATGATACAATTTTGCATAAAATTAGGACTGCCAATCTTACTGTACAAATAGTTTAGTATTTGAATTGAAAAATTGAAAGAAAAATCGAAATAACAGCATTTCATCTTTCGAATGGTATAGTTTTCACCTCAAGACGTTTCGTAGTTGCGAAGTAAATCGGTACCTCATTGAATTTTTGCATGCGTATTAATAGGAACGAAAGTATCTTCTTATATGTCTCTTTCCATAAGTTTGATATGCCTTTTCCCATTAGGAAGCTCCAATTGAGAAGTTTTCCTATTGGAACGTTAGTTTATATGCGAAAGGGGGTGAAATCTTATTTTTTACTAAAACTTTTGATATATCTATCCGAGTTTGATCATTTTTACAACTAAGATGCACATAAGTATGACACATATCTCTGTCAAGTTTCCAATCAAAAGATTAAACGGTATGGATGCAAACGGTGAAATTCTGATAGGGCAAACGGGGCCAAATGTCGACCCAATTCAACAAACTTCAACTTTCCCGAAGTTTCGCGCATCTTTTGTTAAAATTTTGGGTCCCTAGCTTTTATGGTCTCCCAGATCTATAGTACCATACAGACAGAAGGATGGACTGAAATTTCATGGTCCAATTGCTTACTGAGTCAATGCTAAGAACTTTTGCTTATGGAACTAATGGAACCTATAATACCCTTGTACACATAGTGTACAAGGTATACAAAGGGCATAGCCGATTAAGATACCAAAAAGTGCCCCCAACGATTTGCTTGCTTAAATTACAGTCTATGAGTTTCTTAATTATGTAGCAGGTATTGATATTAATTCGAAAATAACGATTTTTTATGTTAAAAGTGGTTAATTTCGACTCGAAACTTATGTTTAGAGACAATCGATATATTTTAATCGACAATATATCATTGTATATCAAAAATTCATAATTTGTATTTTTTTTTTGTCATTTTAGTACTCGAATGAAGCTAATACAAGTGATTAATAATTTTAGAAAATTATAACATAACAACATGCGAGAGTGAAAATACACTTTTTTCTGTGGAACCCTCCAATTTTTGTTATTGACAAATAACGGTTTTTTTACTTTGCATATCAATCTATTTGTTGCTCTGCAATTATTCAACAAATTTTTCTTACTTAGTGTGCTTTAGAAAGAAGAAAAGCGTACCCTTCTAAATCGCAATAGAGTAAGGCTGAGCCGAAATTTTTTTAATCTAATCTTAAATTATCCACAAAAAACTAATTTTTCGAACTTTGACCGACGTTTACTGCATCTTTTCATGGAAAAAGGTTATATATTAATAACTTATTTCGGAATTACATTAAAATCAGATTTAAACAATGTTTTTTTTTTCGTAAAAATCGGAAAATCCTTTAGGCCGATAACTCGAAAACAAACACTCATACAACGACCTTTGTATCTTAAAACCTTCGTATAAACGTAACCTGCTAACCAAAAAAAGCTATATGCGAATCGGTGTCTGCATAGCCGAGAACACAGAGCACTAACACGTTTGCAATATTGTATTTATATATATAGATTAAGAGAATCGATAGAAAAATGGGGGAGTCATAAAAAGATTCCTGTTTAAAGCAAAATCAAACTGTTAATTGTCAATTAAAAAATTCGGAGGGTTTTCCAAATAAAATGTTAATTGTTTTGAGTTCTACTCAACCAGATCTACAACCTACCTTATTTGTCGGGTGTGTTTCGTTTTTTTTATTTTGTCGCACAGTGTAATAATTCAAGTCTTTTGGAAAAAAATAATTTTTTTTTCTGCAAATGTAAGGGACAAAAATTAAAAGTCTTCGTTTAATTTTTTTTAACATTGTTTCACCAAAGTGATCAAATTCAAATTTTTACTATATAAAGAAGAGTAATAAAGAAGCTTTGCTAAATAAAATCGTGATTATGATCTTTTTCTTTTTTTTTTTAATAAAAATTAAAATTTCATTATTCAATTTTTATTATTTTTTTAAGAAAGTTATTTATAAAAAAAATTGCTTTCGTGGAACTTATTGATAAGTATTATCGTGAAAATTTTGGCTCGAAAAAATCAGTAGTTTAATCGCAACAATTCATAAGTGAAAAAGACGTTTTTAGACGCGTTAATTTTTCGATCTGAAATTTTGTTTAGAACTTATTTTTCCACCTAATTTGAAAAATCGTTGGGGCCACTTTTTGGTACCTTAACTGCATTTTTTCGCTTTAGTCCATTGTGTATTTTTCTTTAAAGAGTCCGAGAATGCCGTACGTAAAAAGAAGACCGCGGAGAAGCAGACTAACAAATATCAGAATACGCTGCGATTGCTATACAGCATGGCCAAATTGTACAGCAGATCGCAGGGTGTATTGGCCGCATTACAGCCATAGGACTCAAAGTGTATCTCAACACTATATGTATATTGTTCCAACTAATCCTGATTGTTCCACCGCAAACCGCAAAATATTTCGAGGAAATATAAGTATAAATATATATGACGGAGTCTTTTGCAACCAGCTTGCAAGTCCACAAGTGCCACAGAAATTATAAAATTTACTTAACTATTCTTGCTTCTGGTTAAGTTGCTTTTTTAAAATCGCATGACAAACCTTGTTAATTAAAAGCCGCAAGGCGACTCAAAGCAAAAAATAATTGATCACTGCACAGTGGTTTCTTTTTGTTTTTTGGCGTAAATTCAAATTGTTATTTATATCAGATTTTAAAAATTAGCTATTTTCATATAAAGATTAGAAAAAAACTAATGTCAAACTAAGTTAAAGTCAGCCGATAACACCAAACAACAAGAAAAGTCCATGTGTAAAACATACCATTTCCGTTTAATTTTGGTTCGCTGTTTTCAAATCCGGCAACCGATGTGAATTTCATAACAACGTTTTCGAATTATTGCTATTTCAAAAAATCAGATATCGAGAGTTGCGAAGACAGCAAAACTCATATACATCGGGAACCTTACGACCGATAGAGATGAACTTATTAATATCGTAATTATATATCGGTTAAATGTGTTTCAGACGGTTTTGGTCTAATTCAATTCGATAACGAGTTAGAAGGCAATGAACCTAAAATGATTTTGGGTAAATAAAAATGAGTAGTTACCACTTCTTGTCCCAATTTGACCCATTTCAAAAAAAAATGCAGCGATTTTTGAAATTTGGAGCAGCAACAAAAGAACTCAGAAGACGCCATTACGCAGAACAAAGATGAATATCACATTATGTTGATATAGCAAAAACGTAAAAGCCTTCGTCAATGATATAAAGTTGTTTAGGTTAATGTCTGCTCATCGGCCCAGGACCCAGACTTCAGCTTGAAACACGCTGTTGGGAATAGCCATAGACACCCTGTCTTGTGCCTCCATTCGTCAAAAACCTGTCCCAATTTATGTGTTGTGCCTTCCCAGAGGATAGTCTCGTTTGTTGCTTATAGTACTAGATTCTGGAGGTAAATAGCAAACAAAATGTATCCATTTTTACAACAATATATAATATAGATAAATCTTCTTCTTAACTGGCCATAACAACCCGTTATCGGGTTACGGCCTGATGTAAATACATTCTTTCATTGGAATTGTGGTTTTACGTGGTGGGTCCCAAGCCCTACGCCCAACACTTTTAAGCCCTGTGGTGGCTCTACTGGTCTCGAAAGAACCCATTGTCATTGTTAGTCGCCTCATACGACAAGCTTTGACCTGCTGAGGTGGTATTCTCTAACCCGCTCACCAAACGGGGGAATATAGATAAATAAGTTTTCAAATACCAAAGTTATCAAAAAAAAAAAACCTGTAGCAATGCAGCTCATTTTATAAATACTTACATACCAAGAATTTAATGCAATTAATGAATAAATAAAAAACGAAGGAAATCCAACATGTAATTTAAACGTATAAACACATATTTAATAAAACAAGCGTACATATTTATGTGCATATTTGATGCAGAAAAAATAAATAACATTTTGCAGAGAAAAATATAAAAATAATAAAACGCTTTTGTGCCTGACTCAACATTTGCCATTTTCAGCTGTGGCCTATTTTTTTTCGAAAATTTATGGAACTGAGCGCGCTCATTAATTATATCTGGTAATTCATATGCCTTGATGGTGCATACGGCAATGCGAGGTGTAAAAAGAGAGAAACATTGGACTTTGGATAATGGGGCCTTCAAGGCCTAAAATGCAAGCGGGCGAGAGAGGGTTAATTAATAACAGTGACTAACTAGCTTAAAGCTTATTTCATAGTTTTTTTTAACAGTCTTAATAACAAATGACTAACTAATGAAATAACCAAACAATAAGCTTTCAAGTTGGCAAGTTTTGAAATCATTTTTCTGACACCTCCATAAACAATAAAAAATAGAAACGAAACAACCACTATTAAGTTTCTATATTATTTTCTTTATTAATTCAGCACGATCTCTGATGTTCCAAGTCACATCGGTAATGGTCGTGCCTCTGTGACGGGCTATAAGTAGTTCTTAGATGTGCACTTTTTTCTCGCAAGCCTTTTGTCGACAACAAATTGTCGCATGCGAGAAATATTAGTTAGCCGACAGGCCAGCTTTTGTCAGTCAACGATCGAGAAGATGATGTAGAAGATGTTTGCGTCTGAAGTACTGGGGCGAAGTCATCTGCAAATCGAACGAAAGCTTCCAGCCTCCTCTTCTTCCTCTCTACTCTCGGACTGCTTGAGGATTTCCTCCTGCAGTTCCTGAGAGGACATCGGTTCCTTGTCCATCAAATTATCATCAGGATATTCCGGGGATAACTCTGGGGAGGAATCCGACACGGGTACTGGGGCCTGTACTTCCATGTCGGTTGGAGCATGGTCGTTCCCCCACTCAATGCCGATGTTTCCTTCGGGACTAGGCTGCGCAACATGTAGAGTCCCACTTGCCGCTGTAGTCGATTGACATTTTTTAAGTCCGTGCACCGAGACTGTTCCATACCGGTACAACAGCCTATTGCCCAGTACGGCTATGGTCTGCATCGTTACACTGTCGACGCCTAGGGTCATGAAGATCCCTGGTCCTTCTCTCCTCATTGAGGTGACTTTCCAAAGGTCAATATTGAAAGCATTCTGACTTTGGACAAGTCGTAGGAGGAAATCCTCAGACCTTTCTGCACTGCGGGGTTGGTATACACTGATGTGGTGAGCAGAGGGTATTCCCTCGCCCACTCTTCCTTCAAGGCACTTGCCATTCCATTCCGTCAGCCTCGATGCGACATTGAAGAGCCAGTGGCTCCTCGCCCAGGCAATCCACTACCAGGTATCCTGGTTTAAAATGGATGCCCACTAGGCGCAATGCCGCATTCCATCCATTGGCTGCTTCCAACAGGATGGCCTCCTCCAGCCAGGACAGTTCATCAGCCGTGAGAGTCTCGTGAGGGTTCCCTACCGGGACAACTGCAACCTTCACCGTCTTGGCGATCATTGCATACGTCTCCCGCAACGAGGTGCTGGAGGAGTAAGACTGCCGGTTGCTTTAGCAGCTGCTGCTGATGTTGTGGGTCTTTCCTCATTTTCAACGATTTCTGCCACCACAGCCGTGGTTGGACAAGTGCCTGAAGCAACCGCAGTGTCAACACACGGAGTCTCCGCAGGTGCCGTTTTGGTACACATCCTTTTAGGAGTGTCTACAGGCGGCGTCAGTGAATTGTTTAGACGTTTCACTGAGCCGTTCATGTCGACCCTTGCCGGATCGTCACTAGCGCCCGGTTGTTCAAGTGGAGGTTCTACCTCCGGTTTTCAGCGCCTAGGGTTTTCAGGCTGGTCTTTTGACGTACCCTCAGTACGCAGAGGCGGGCGCATTGGTCGCGAAGTTACGACCAGTTGTCTACCACTCTGCACTGGCCTTCCCGCGTTTCCGCGTTGCTGCTGTGTGACGGGACGTCGTGCGGGCTGTTCCCGCGCTGTATTTTGTCGGTCGGCATCGAGGAGTCTCTCCTCAAAATGCGTCGCAACGGTGGCTGCAGGTGCATCCTGCATGATTTTCAATAAATTTTTCAAATAAAGGAGGGAAAGGATCAAAGAAAGAAAAATGAAAAAAAAGCAAGCATTTTGCCTCTGGTAAATAAAAAAAAGAAAAACCATAAAAATCCAAAACTAAAGTTTTAAGAAGAAGAAGGAAAAATATATATAAAACTAGCTGGACCCGGGCCCTCTGCTGCGCATCAATAAATTCATACTAAATATTGAATCAGGTACAATGTAATCACTAATTCACAAATATCGTCTTCTAATCGTTCACTTTATCATTCAAAGTATGTAAATTTTCATGATTTTATTATTATTTTTTTACGGGGTAGGTAGATTAAATTCTTTTTCCCGTTCCCATTCCCCTTTCCGTTCCCTTTCCCGTTCCTCGTTCATACCAATACCCTCCTATCCTCTACCTCTGTCTTAAATCTACCCAGAGAAAAAGCTTACGGTACATAAAATTTTGGTGCACGACAAAGACCTCATGAAATACCAGTATTTGCAAATTGGAGAATTGTCCGCGGCAGTGGATATATATATATATGTATATCTGAAATATCAATTACACAAAATCATTATGTGAAGATCAAATTGTGCATTTTAGGAAATGTTTTTTTATTTTTGAAATTTCTTTGGTGTTGTTCTAATTTCCTGAAGTTCTTATAGGTACTGCATGCTAAACCAATGGCATACAATTCAGTAACGCGTAGAGTTTAACTGCACAGAACTTTTTAATTGGATAATTAGAAAGGCAAATACAATGTTCTTGCCTTTGAAGATAACAGAAAGGAACTCAGAAAAGATTAAAAAAAAACCTACATAATTTCGCAGACTTTTAATGAGCGTGTGAATTGGCCTTTTGGCTGAAGTTTTGCACATCAGACCATAAAATATGCTTAAAATAAATACTGTTTACTCACGCACAAGATAGCACTCACACATGTCTGAAATATATGCCAAGTAACATTAGGCTGACAATGCAGTTTTGCTTAAACTATAGTAATACATATACATATACTAGAGGGCTACGCCTCCTGCTCGCTCCGCTTACTCACCTCAAATGCTACTAAAAGGCGGATTCTAGCCTTGCCGATGAATTTATTTCAAATTATCTTCTCTTTCTTATTAAAATCATTGCATCGCTGTGAATTTTCCCGCTTAGTCGCAAACCCCGGAGGTGATGATCTAGTAGTTCATTAATTGTAGCGCCAATGTGTGCACAATGCTTGTGGTTTTCCTTAGTTTTGATGTGGGTATATACAACTAAAACAAAAAAACCTCTATAAACTGACTTCAACTCTCTTGCACTATATTGTTTTCGCATTCATCGTATGTATGCACATACATATCGACCTTTTAGCACGAAATTAAACTGTCGTATGAAATTTTTTTTACAAATTTGCCTTTTTGATGCAAAGTTTTTCTAAAGCCACTAACTAATCTTATTCTTCTTAGCTGGCCATAACAACCCGTTAATTGGGGTTTTACATGGTGGGTCTCAAACCCTACGCACAACCCTTTCAAGGCGTTGGGTGGCTCTACTGCTCTCGAAAGAACTCAGTGTCATTATAAGTCGGCTCATACGACAAGCTTTGACCTGCTGAGGTGGTATTCTCTAACCCACACACCTCTAACTCATCACCTCTTAAAATATTATAGCGTTTTCGCCATGGTTACGAAGATAATACAGAAATTATCATATGTGCTATATAAAATTATTTGTCTACAGGCTTTTCACTGATTCGTAAATAATTATGCAATTAATAATGTGAAGTCAATTGCATTTAGTCTTTTTTACCATACCTTTATTCTTGTTACCCTTACCAATAATATTAAACGCGACAAAAATAAAGAATTTTCTAGCTAGCTGTTTTAAAGTAATTTGTTTTCGAGATAATACAAAAAAAAACCCTTTTTTGATACATGAAACCACTCCAAAAATTCTTTAAAAAAGTGAATGCTCGATGAATTTCAAAATAAACGGATAAGAATTGCAATTCTTTTCCGATGATTTTGAAATGTATCCACCATAAAAGAAAAAGGTAGCATAATCATTAGTCTTTTACTTGAAGGCTGGAATGAATGGTTAGACGAGATATTAACTGTTTCATTAAAAATTATAATAGAATTTTATTTTTTAATCAAAAAGTTAAAATGATTTTAAATGACGAGAAGACCCTATAAATCTTTATATTTTATTATATTTTTATTAAAAAGATTTATATAATATATATTTAATAAAATATTTTATTGGGGTGATATTAAAATTTAATAAACTTTTAATTTTTAAAAACATTAATTTATGAATAATTTGATCCATTAATAATGATTAAAAAATTAAGTTACTTTAGGGATAACAGCTTAATTTTTTTGGAGAGTTTTTATCGATAAAAAAGGTTGCGACCTCGATGTTGGATTAAGATATAATTTTGGGTGTAGCCGTTCAAATTTTAAGTCTGTTCGACTTTTAAATTCTTACATGATCTGAGTTCAAACCGGTGTAAGCCAGGTTGGTTTCTATCTTTAAAAAAGTTTAATATTTTAGTACAAAAGGACCAAATATTAGAATAATTTATATTTTAAGAAAGAATATTATTAATTTATACTATTTTGGCAGATTAGTTGCAGCTAACGGTAAATTCTTATTTTAAGTTAATAAGCATTTGCTTAAAAGTTTCACAAGGAGCAAAAGTTGGTAGATGGGAGCTATTTTTGTTTTTAATTTTTGTACTTGAAGAATTTCACGATTATGTTTTATTTTATATACGGAATATAACCAAAAAAAGTTTGGCTCCATTTGTTTTACTAATAAGGTTTCTGGACAGCTCAACGCTCAGTGGTTGTAAACATGTATTCATATTTGAACGCCACTGTACAAATTCGAAAAATTTCGTCACGATTGAAGGTAAACTGGGGAAAAAATTGTTGTTTTTTTCCATTTTAAACATGATTTTGATGATTTTTCAATGGAAAAGCGTCACAAATATACACCATTTACATTTTTTCGGTTTGCCAGAAACCCCAGCTGTACTTCTGTACTGGACTAATTCACTCAACAATACTCAATATGCTTATATTCACTTATATGCACCGAAATCGCACAAGTTATAAGTATACTAACGGTCTCGTTTGAAAACACAACATGGCCAGACCGAAATATCTTGATGACTACGATGAAGATCTTTCCTACGATGATACTGAAAATTATTTTCCCAAAGAAACAGATGAATTGATTGGAACTAAGAGTGATTCTGAACTTGATGAAACGGGACTAATTGAAGAAGACACATCAACAACAATTGTATCAGTAGATGGAATAGTCGACCCATTGTTCTTTTCACAATATGGTATAGTGTGGAACTCACAACCAGTGAAAGATAGAATTGGTATTATATTGAGTAGTGAAAATGTTATATAGATATGCAGCAGCACGTGCTAATAACATCAAAGATGCTTTTCTTTTGTTCCTTCCTCAACCAATTGAGAATGTGATTCTGTACTGCTCTAAAGCTTATGCAAATGAAAAATATATAGAAATTGAGTCAAATTTGGTGATAGGCATTCATTCTCTGTCCTCATATTGGCAGGAGTGTACAGCTGAGGTGCTTTTACGGTCATGTTTGTATTAGATCTAACATCCAATTCATTAAGATCAAAAATTGAAACAATTTTAGATTTGTTTGATGGTGATTATGGACGTCTTATTTTCAAAGCAATAATGTAAAAAAAAAAAACATTTCCAAGCCATTCGATTTCGTGATATTATTAGCCGGCTCTACCGACAAATTTGACCCTATCCGTGGAATATTTGAAAAATTATTGTGATCCATACGTTGCCATTGGTAAATTGAATTGAATACTAGAAGGCAGTATGCCAAAGAGATATGGTATACAATTTTGGCTATTGGTGTGTTCTGGAGAAACCAATTTATGGAACAGTTGAAAAAAATCTGTCACGCCTCCTCGTGTCTATTACATATTATTTTCGTTTCTCTGCCAAAAAGGCGTTTTTCCATCTCAGCCATTACTGAAATGCTTGTGTAAAATGCATTGAATATAAGTTAATTTAATGTTGCAACTTTAAATAATAATTTTGATTCATATTGTTTTTTCCATGTCCTTGCTTGTACATATTAGTATAGGGATTTCAAATTATGGTTTTTATATGTACGTACACTTCAGCTTATATGCATTATATAAAATTGATTAAAATATTTACGAGGATAATCAAATATAATTTATTTACCTTTATTTTGTTTACTTTTGGTTTGAATTAAAATTGTGTGTGTGTGTAAACACCACGTGTCTCGAAATCGAATGGCGCTACAAAGGAAAAAATGTAATGCAGACATACGGGACGGTGCCCGACAGTGGAGCACCCTGTACTCTTTTTTTCTCCATAAAATGGGAACAAAAGTATTTAGTTTTGTGTGTCTTTTCTGAAGTTTGCTATGACTGTGAGCATTTTCATATTGGAAAATTCCAAATGAGATATTTTCCCATTGGGAAGTTGGTCTTTATTGGAACAAAAATTACTTTTATGCCCATAACTTCAGTATTCCAAGAGCAATGTTTAAAACACATATATAAATTTCTGTGACAATTTTAAAATCAATATACTGCGAGGTATGACAGTAATTAAGGTAAATCTATTTCGGGGGAAGTGACGCTTCTATTGAAAAAAGGTGAACACATGGAGGGTTGCGAAGCTAAACATCAAAGCATATAACATTGCTGTCAACGTGGCACTGAAGTACAGTGCTTGAACAGTACTGTACAGTATTGAAGTGTGACCTATAGAACATTTTTGAAGGGCTTGTGCAGCTCTCTAGTACAGAGTATCTCACTGTCGCACAATCAAAGCTGGTTTATTAAATTAGCGATTGTTATTGAATCGATTTGAAAACGAATCCTTTTCGATTCGAACTTCGAATTTACTTTCCATAAATAAGTTTTTTTTGAGCATGAAATAAACCTCAAGAAATAATTTTTAAAATATAACTTATAACAGTTACGGTCTCTAATAAAGGCACTTGTGGTTATGTTGGATACGAGCAACCGTTTTGGTTTCCGGATTCCAAAATCAGCACCCCAAAATTTACCGGAAAAGGTATGTTTTAGTTATAGGCCTTTAATTGAGGTCAAATTTGTTGCATAGTGTAATTTGTGTTGACTTATTTATAAGTACACTAAATTTTCGAGCAAGCTCTCCAAACTAGACGCTGACTCACTGAATATTGCCAAGGTCTCAGGACCCTTCTACCAAAAACAATAGAAGCACAGTGTTTCTGTTGTTTTTGATTTTGCCGTAGGGATGCTTTTTTCAAGTCAGTTATATGTAACCCACTGGATAAAATTTTTGCAGGGTTAAGTTTTGATTCAACCTTAAACTAATTTTATATGTTACTGAATTCTTGAACCCGAGTAGCCACAAAAGTGCATTATCGACTAGCGTGCGAATCTTCCCAGTTAAGTACAATAGTTGAGTCACTGAAATCTCAAATGTCTGAACTTTTATATGAATACATGAAATCACCTTTGTCATTAACAGAGCTATTAAACACGCTCCTTGCAACTCTAAACGTGGCTACGACGCAACTCTAACTGGAGCTACCTGAAATTGCGCCTATATCAACGATAGTGCGAGCGTTATCACTCAACCATAAGCGCGATTAGATGCATCTGAAAACCCACAAAGTTCCAGAACACAGATCGGAACTACAGACTGAGGAAGTGAACATTGTTGCACCTGCACCAATTCCTTTCGATACTTTAGCTTGAAGGTAGCTGGACGTCCCAATTCTGATTAAGTATCCATAACTATTGCATAAATGTGTTATCCAAAAATAGGGTTCAAAATCCTTACGCACCAAATAATCGATGCACAGAATTTAAATTCTTTGACTTTTGTTCATAGCATTAAAGTAAAATATTTAGGTGCAGGCCATACTATAATGCCAGTTGATACCCATAGCACTTTGCCTTTAGAATTTGTAAGCCGATTATTGAGCACATTTGAAACTTGGTAGAGATGCTGCCAGCTAGAGTAAGGAAAAGCAGAAAAAAAACTCACATGTCAAATGTAGTTTTTGTAACATACGATAATTTCGCGCAAGGATGTCGATATGTACATATGGAGGCGCATCTCCTATCTTTCGCTCCTTTGTTGCTATAAAAATTTGATGCAGACAGTCGGGACGGTGCCCGACAGTGGAATACCCTTTACATTTATAAATGTCTGTGGAAGTAATTAAGGTAAATCGATTGCGGGGAAAGGGGGGGTTCTATTGAAAAAAGGTGAAAACAGATTTAATGATTGGGCTCACACGAGTCTCGACACCAAATTTTGTAACTCTAGCTCACATGTATCCATATCTACATGTAGTGGAATTTTGGAGCAGTTTATTGGCGAGGGGGATAAAATTTGCATAATTTTGACTATAACTTTTGATGTATTTATCCGATTTTGATAAGTTTGGAAATGAAGATGCACATAAACACGACGCACATCTATGAGCAGTTTCGCGCTAATAGATTCAACGGAGCGGTTTTAAACCGCGCAAGCCTGCTGGGGGGAAAAGGGGGAATATATCGGCTCAATTCGATAAACTTCATTTTACATTAGATTACGCGCATCTTTTGGTAAAATTTTGTGTCTTTAGCTCTTATCATCTCGGAGATCTATCCCGTCATACGGACAGACGGACAGTCGGACAGTCGGACGGACGGACATGGTCCAATCGCTACCCGAGTCAATGATACTTATATGAACTTATGGTGTGCCACGCCTCCTTCTGCCTGTTACATACATTGTGTACAGGGTATAAAAAGTGTCGCACCCGTTTTTCTACGCACAGCCTAAATGTCTGCAATATGCAGACCAACTCAAAGGCAATGAATGCCATTAGGCTTTGATTTCCGTGCAGGATGTTTTGTTTCTTTTCCACTGCCAGCGTAGGAAATGAAAGGCAAACGGGAGACACACATTCCCATATGTAGATAAGGACAACTATATACATAAAAACCAGTTCAATCGTTTCTGTTGTGTTACATTTTAGCTGTGTTTTTGGCTCGCCAAGTGCTTTTTTTGTTTATTTCTGCCGCGTGTTTTTGTTTGTTAGTGTTCTTGGCCCTGCCCCGCCGGGGTTTTGCTCTACGGGTTGCGTCTGTTTTTGTTGTCTATGTTAGTTTATGATGAATGATGCAGCACAGTTTAATTTATGAGCTCATTCGGAAATATCCATAACATTGTCATCGATGTTCATGTTCTAATGCACTTGCAGAATGCATGCCAACGTTAACACCGAATTCGAAATAAATATGTTATTAATTTGACGTAACCTTTTTTGGGCCCCTCCGAACCTTTTGATACCAACAGACAAGGCCCTCTGCTGCAACCTCTTCAATTTTGTGATGTAGAATGTGTTGCGATTGGGTCGACTATCGCATTCGATGGAACGACAAACTCTATGAACTCTAGAGACAAGCGAAATCACATGTGGTACGAATAGATGAAGAAGCGCCTCTTCCTCCTGAAGCAAGGCGACGTACGGCACGCCATATCTCCATTGTAAGGACCAGGTAGAGAGACACTAACTACCTTTGATAACACCGATTGGAATGGGGGACGCGCCTTGAGGAGTGCTCTACATCAGGCAGTAACCTGGTAACGGATTGTTATTGCCAATTAAGCTGAAGGATAATAAAGGAATGCTATGTTTGATATAAAACAGCCTTATTTTTATTCGAGTTTTTTTTTTCCTAATGTTACTTTAATTTTCTCCGCTTCTCTCTCTTTATGCACGAACGATAAATTTTGAATGGCAAATAATTAACCCAAGCTAGGCTATAAAATTTTGTACACGATTTGTTTTAAAAAATTAAGAAGAAGAATAGACCAACCAACTTAAATGACTAATTCAAAAAAAAAAATATAACAAAAAAATGATGTCGAAAATTTACAGTTGTGACTGTATGAATCTCAAACAGCTGCAGTCCATATACAGGGATCCACTCAAAAGTTGTAGTTCGAGTTGCCACTATTAAATCTCACATGCGAAACCGTTTGGGGAGATTCAAACGATGCAGCTCCCAGTACGGAGGACTCTGGTACAGCCATTCCATAGGTCTGAGTGGTGGCTGGTGCGCTATTGCTGGTATACTGCTGGTGAACGCTCTGCTGCTGATCCTGCAACACCTTATGCTGCTGCTGCTGCAAGAACCCAAAGTGTTGCTCGGCCGAGTAGAAGTTCGGCAGGCCGAGCTGCGACTGGGCCTGCACAGACTGCTGCTGCGACTCCTGCTGTGGCTGCGTTTGCCGCAGTCCGGATGAGCCGCCAAATACGTTTGTGGCAAGCGTGGTTGGATTAGATGGGATTGACGTGGCAGATCCTCCGGATACATCTGGATAGTTGTGGTACAGCTTTTGTAACAGCTGCTGTTGCTGTTGTTCAAATTGTTGCTGCTGACGCTGGTATTCCAGGTAAGCGGCTTGCATCTGACCTGCATAGGTGGGCGTTCCAAGGGCCTGTTGCCGTTGCAGGGCCTGCTGTTGCAACAGAAACTGAAGTTGCTGTTGAGATTGCTGCTGCTGCTGCTGCTGCTGTTGCAGCAACCCAGTTTGGGATTTGGGCTTGTTGAAGCTAGAGCTAAGGCGTTGCTGCTGCTGCTGCTGCTGTTGTGGCTGTTCCTGGAAAACCGGCCGTTGTGGCTGTGATTGCTGTTGCTGTTGCTGGTACTGGACCAGAGCTGCGTATGTTCCATGTGCGGCACTGTACTGTGGACGTTGTTGTTGCAACTGAACTTGCTGTTGTGGTTGTTGCTGCTGCTGCGGCTGCTGCGAATAGGCGGATGAATATTGAAAGCCGGTTGAGGGAAAGCCTGCCAATTGAGCTTGACTTGTCTGTTAAAGAAAACAGGAGTGGATAATTTTTTTATGGATTATATGAATGTGTATTGTAAATTATAATTAGGCTACAAATGGGTTTTTTCGCAAAACCACTCACCACTCGAACCTTATTGCTGCGTTTTTTGATATTTGGCATTGTGACCGTCTTAGTTTGAATAATTCACAAAAAATTTTGATCTAAATTTGGACAGCAAAGCGGAATACAAAAAATTTGGAACAAAAAGTGCAGATAGAAATATGTAGAGATACGAAAACATTAATTTCAATTAATTTTCACAATAATTTAAAATGATTTCATTTGAAAATCTGGGCGAAAAGTCAAGTTCAATGCCTATTGTGTTCATTATTTTCATTATTTTCACTGCCAAGGGCGGCAACACGAAACGAATTAACCAAGCAGCAAAAACACAGATTTAAAGTTAATCATACGCCCCGTTGCACACGTGCAACCCTCACGCAAGCCTGTCGAAACCTCTACATAAATATGAACCCGCCGCGCTGCGCCGGCTACAGTACGGCAAAATGCAGCTAACGATGCATCTGCTAAGCGGGCTCTGCATACTGCTGCTGCCGCAAGCGTGGACCGCACCACAGAATCCCTTCGAGCAAATGGCTATAGGAGCTATGAGCGTGGCCGGCACCATAGCTGACACAATACAGTCAGGTGCTGCCGTGGGCAAGGACATGGGCTTTCAGACCTCACTGCTCTCGGTACACTCCAAGACGGCAGCGGGCTACGGTGATGCCATACGTGAGCGTAACGGTGATGACTCTTCCGATGAATCCAATGAGCGGAAACGCAAGCGCAGCATTCATGAGGTAATGCATCGCATGAAACGTGAGCCCTGCATGTGGAATAATATGGGTGCCAATCCAGATACGCAGCCCAACGTGGACTATGAGGACGTAGAGGCACGCAAGCGCAGACGCGCGGCTATGAAACGCTCCACTAACAATGCTAATAGAACTCGCAATATTAAGAAGAAGAAGAAGCTGCTTAGACGTCGTCGCCAAGTAGATCAACTAACCAATGATATGGCCGATTCTGGGAAAGAATTGGGCCAGCAGGCCATAGGTTTTGGGGAGCGGCTAAAGGGTATGTGGATGTCATTTGTTGATTCCGTGAAGGATGTGGTGCAGCAGGTGCAGCAGAAGGTGAGAGGCGCAACGGAGCAAGCGGTTACCCCGAGCTAGGGGATACTACTGTACTAGCAAATACTTTTTTTTTTTAGCTTGTTATTTTATTTCTGCAATAAAAATTGAATGTCAAACAACAATTAATTCATTTGCGGTCGCAATTTCATCTGATAGCTAAAAGTTTTACATTGCCGATACCTATCGCTTATCGATGAGCATGTTATGGTCAGTGACAACAGCTGTTCATACAAAAACTACAGCCTGGGCTTATGAGTTCATCATTTGTCAAATGGCTTCCACCTTGCAAGCTCGGACTCTTTCCAAAATACACTGGGGAGCGGCTGGCGCAGTGCTGGCTGCGGCTGTGGTTGCTCTTGTGGTAGTGGATGCCCATGCAGCATCAAAAGTTCAGGTAAAATACTAAATAATTCAAACTAAGACGTCTAACGACAATGGAACTTAAAGTTGGAAGTGCACAACTTTGATGAATCGCGGCACATTCGATCAACCAACGCAGAGGAATTCGACCAATACTCCAATGAGTACGACGATGTGCGCCCCAATTTAGAGTATCCTGATGTGGCGCGTTTCGATAAACGTCTGAGCAATGCCGCTACAGAGTTTGGAGAACGTATAAAGCAAGCTTGGCAGTCTATGCTGGACTCCTTTGGAGGCTTCTTTAAGGAAATGGGCGGCCTATTCAACAATGCTACTAAGCAGTCATCGCAGCCAATCTTTACAGCTGACATATAGAGCTCCCACTATATTGCATTCAAATTATTAATAAATACATAATATGCTGCATTGTTATTAATGAATTTTGCATTTGTTGGATTGCAGGAATTTGGCTGGAAATGACAACTAACTAATTATCGTCTGTCATTGGCAGTTTTATATTTATGAATGCATATTGAAAGTGACATATCCTGTCAAATGCATTAATAATTATAATCGGAATGTGATAAGGTGAATGTGGGAGAGATGGGTGCACTCTTTATTAAATCCACAAATGCGCTAATAAAGCTGACGATGAGTAAATCAGCTGACAGTCCCAAAATGAGTGTACAACACTATATATTTGAAAAGATGGAGTATGAAGTATGATAGACTGCAGTCTGCCTTTGACCGTTACCCAGCCCATAACATTAAAATCGTGTCACTCAACCTTCCTCAGAATCTGATAGCACCTAGGGACTTTGAAAACAAATATGTAACTTCTTTCGTATTACCATTGAGAACGTCCTTTTTTTCAAACGCCCACTGCCGAGGAACCAATGGTACGATGAGGAGTGTCGCGAAGCTACTGCAGTGAAGAACGCCTCCAACTGAAGAAGAGAGAGGAGATCGAGATGTGCAGGAGCAGGAATGGCGTTAGGAAGTTCTTCCAAAAAGTCAAAGTGCATGCACCAGCTCTTTTGCAAAATAGGGCTGGATGAGAGCATACCCAATGATTGGAACCTTGGTGACCTCTTCCATGTCCTCAAGACGGGTGACCCCACGGTGTGCACAAACTACCGTGGCATCAGCCTTCTTTCTTTTGCATATAAGGTCCGATCGCTCGTATTGTGTGAAAGACTAAAGCCGTTTGTGAAAGAATTGTTTAGACCTTGTCAGTGTGGCTTTATGCTATCTCTTCGTCGATTATAGCTCGTTGAGGGATCGCGTATGTGCCGCACTGTCTGAGTTTGAAATCCCTACAAAGTTGGTGCGACTATGCAGAATGACGTTGAGCAACACAAGCAGCTCCGTCAAGGTAGGAAAGAGCTGCTCCGATTATTTTGAAGCGAGGCTTCAGCCAAGGCGATACCCTCTCCTGCGACCGCTTCAACCTTTTGATGGAGAATGTGTTGCAAATGGCCGAAGTGCATCGCAAGGGGACTACATTTAATATATCGATATTCTCAGCCGTACTAAGCGAGCGGTTAACGGATCCTTTGTGGCTATTGAAAGGGAATCTGCCAGGGTGAGTCTGAGGTGTATGCTCTATTCGAGTAGAGGGACACAGCAATTGGACTTTCAGATGTAGAATGTAGAAAACTATATTTTTGATTTTGTCAAGAATTTTGTCCACCTTGGCACCACCGTCACAATGAAAAATGATGTGATGACCAAGCGAAGAATCAGTCTTGCCAATAGAAGATACTTCCTTCCCGTTTTGTTTTAGAGGCATGAGGCATGGGTGGCGACACAGTCTGATGAAAATCCGTTAGAGTGTTTGAGTTGGCAACGACTACCGCACCCGATGAAACGACATAGTCAAGCGAATTTAAATTCAGCGGCTACGCTGGCTAGGTCATGTTGTTCGTATGGATGAAGAAACTCGTGCGAGAAAGGTCTTCAATGCGGATGTGGAGAGAAGGCGACGAAGGGGCAGACAATGTCTCCGTTGGATGGACCAGGTAGATAGTACTGTAGCTACCTTTGGTATCATCAATTCGAGAAGGCGTGGGCAAAGTAGAGACGCCTGGATGAGAGTTTCACATCAAGCCTTTATCCGGTAACGGGTTGTTATGGCCAGTTAAGAAGAAGAATAACAAAGTGCATGACTAAATGCGTATTCAGTTAAATTCGTATGAAATGGCATACAGCGGACCATCGAAATGAAATTCCAGAAAAGAGTTCAAAGGCTTTTAGGGGAAAATAACAAATAATTAGGAATTCGCATCTGGAGCTATAATGAGTTTCAGATAAACAGCAAATTGAACAAATATACAGTAGAAACAATGCCCAACAGCACGTCAAATCGCGCACGCTTACCCAACAAATTACCATAGAAAGCTTACCATCATTCGCCCCCCGACTACTCATCGCTACTGCGGCACTCAAACTATAATATATAATTGGAATGCATGCAATATTCCAGTTAAAACCACAAAATGTAATACCACAAAGCTGATAACCGAACAGACACCACATGCACGCAAACTATTAACCGGAAGTGTTAGCCATAAAAAGAAAATTTAAAAAAAAAAACGGATTTGGGGCAATAATTAAAATATTTTGCAAGGCATATAAGTGTAACAACCGCATGATGCAGCAGCTAATTAGTGAGCTCATGAAATTCGCTTAAATAATGTAAGCCCAACAGCTACTATTCCCAGAACCGAGCAGAAACCACTACCTACAGTCACTCAGATAATGAAAACCGTGCTGATACTATTGCTATGCACTGTCTTGGGAGTACAGGCTGCGCCCTGGCCACAGGTAAAGTTGCAAACTCATGCTCAGGCTTGTCGGTTTCATAGTAACGAATTAACATCGAGTACTACCCACAACTATTGCAGGGTATGGAGGATATAGGCATGGGCATGCTAGTGGTAGCCTCCCAGGTAAAGCAAATGGTCGAAGCTGGCGCTGCAGCGCGTAACGAGCATAGCATTGAGTTCCTGGGCCAGAAAATGAGCAACAACATGGAACTTGGCTATGGCGATGCCATGCGTCCGATTGGCCGCCGTCGTCGTCGTCGTCGTCAGGTCTAAGCGGTCCAAGCAGTCCAAGCGATCTTAATGCATCTTAGCATCAAATCGAAATAAATGCGTACACAGTGCAAATGAAACTTACCTGCTGCTGTTGTTCCTCCAGCGGTTGCTGCTGCTCGCGCTCCTCATTCCTGGAAGGAGCCGGGGAGCTGGTCACCGATTGCTTGCCGGCTCCATAGTACCGAGTAAAGCTTTGTTGCGCACTAGGCGTTTTTACCGTGTACGAATTTGTGTTTGCGTCCGTGTGAAAGGATAATTGCGCAAGGCACGCACCTTGCAAACAGACAATAACCAGCGCCAGAATAGCAAACCTCCCATTGGCACACATGTCCGCGTGTTATGATTTATTGGCCCTCAGCTAACAGAATACAGATGCCGCGAAAATCCGGCTTATAGCGAGACAAAGCGAGAGAGAAAGCCGTTTCCGGTATGCTAATTGTAATTGATTCCCGGGAAATGTGAATGCTTGCTGTTGCTTCTTTAATTAATCCTGCCACGGCAATGTCTCGTTATCAACGCATTTGCTGGAAGCCCGTACTGCAACTGTGCGTCGCCCGTTACCTGACATAGCATTTTATAGTAGCCCTCGGTATAATCGGAGCCTACTACAGCTACCTCGGGCCTCTTTTTGGGTTTGGCTCTGAGCTTCGCTCTCTGTTACGGTTTCGCTGTTACTTTTTGTGTTTTTGTATCTTTTTGGCTATTTGCGTTTACATTACAAATTTTGGCTGCGAGTGGAAATTTTGTACAAAGAGGTTTTGTCAGTTTGGTAATCGACTTTATAGCACACTTAAAAGATTATGCAATATTCGTGGGCTGCATGTTACTATGTACCCAAAGTATATGTGTAAATACCATTGACGGAGAGCTATAAGCACTTTAGTAGTGATAAATAATTAATTACCAGATGAAGTCAGCAAATCCCATGTTACTCGAGAGCCTTACTATCGATCGAGAGAAACTTTATGCCAAATCAAAGAAAACTAAATATCGGTTCAATGTTTTTCAGATGGGTTTGCTCTACAATGATTGATTGCGAGTTGAAGGGCAATGAACCCCAAGATTTTTACCAAAATTTTAAATTTCTTTCTTTTTATACCCTGTACACAAAGTTTTAAGGGTATTATAGATTTGTGCAATGTATGTAACAAGCAAAAATGGTCTGACACAATAGTCGAGTCGATATAGACATGTCCGTCTGTCCGTGTTGTCGCACAGCGACAAGAAGAGCTAGAGCAAGCATTTTTTTTTACCAAAAGATGCGCATATGCCCGGAAAAATACGAGTTTGTCGAATTAGGTCGATATCTTACCCCCGAGGTTTACACCCACACCATAAAAGCTATCCAATTTAAACTTGCCACAGTTATGCACACTATTACTGTGCATGAGTCGTGTGAAAATCATTAAGATCGAATGGAAACTTTAATAGATATAGGTAATATTATGCCAATTTTAGACCCCTCCTCCTATAAACTCCAACAGAATTTCACTTTGAATAGAAATATTAAGGTTCACATTTATGTTAACCAAAGGTGGTAAGTAGACTCATGTTAGTCTTATAAACCAAATAATGTTGACCTTTTTCCTAATCATCCCACCCTCTCCCCCGTAGAGCAGTTACCGTTATTATGCACATACCCCAAAACGCGTCGATACAAAAATTTACTTATAAATTTGCTTTTCATTGAGAATGTCCACTCCATTCTACTGTCGAGCACCGTACCGATTGTCTGCATAACATTTTTCAATTCAAAAAAATTTCAATTAAAAATTACAAAAAGCTAACGCATGTTCCTTTTGGATTCGTCAAATTGATTCTATGCGAACTTTTCAATTCTAATTTGAGCAAAATCTGTATTGAAATGACGAAGTTATTAGGGAATATCGAAAAATTACCATAATCAACAATATTGTTGAATTTCCGAAAAAAATAAAACAAAAACCCAGTAGTAAGATACACCTTTTCGGATAGATTTCGGGTCGCTGATTTAAAAGCCGGAACGGTGTTCGAATTCTGTCTGCTTCAATTTCGAGAGCTGCAAAGTTTTAGCCATAGGCCTTTCATCGAGGTCAAATTTGTTGCATAGTGTCGAATTACTGCCACAAATTTTGGACTTAATTTCCAACAGCTGCGAATTTTCTCCTCTATTGACCATATTCTGCTTAAGCGTTTTAAACGCACATTTATCAAAAGGCCAACGACACATTGAAATATATTGGTCTTGAGCTGAATTGGTGTGCGTCCTCTACAGCTGCCACTCCCATTCTACCTTCCAGTACTGTATGCTCCATTGTCGGCTTATTGTGACAATAAAAGGCGACAACGGCTGATTGTAACCATTTCTCGCGCGGAATGGCCTACGTGCCTCCAGTGTGAATGACACATATAAACAACTCTCAATCATGTGAAATGTGCCTTCAATTAAGTCTGCAAATGAAATGAAAAGTGCGTGGACGTTGCCGTTGAACACGGCAGTAAATAAAATTATGATGATCACGTATACGCAATGTGGTAGCCAAACGTTATACACTGAGTACATTTAGACCCCGGACCGAGCTTAGCCAAACAGGCCAGTTCATTAAAAGGTATTTCAACACTGATGGCGGCTTTTACATTCATTTTGCACATTTAAAACATTTTGCTAAGTTGACCGATTGCCCGATTGGCCTTGACTGTGTGCGGATTCTTTGCATATATGTATATTAGAGTGTTCCCTCTTTTTTTCTATTAAACCTAAAATCATAAACCCCTAGCATGTAGTCTAAAATTTGCATATTTTATTTCGAACAATTACACAAAAAAGGACAATACCTTTTTTGAAGTTCAAAAGTTTTTCTTACTTACAATGACTTAGAACTCATACAGGAACTCACATTGTTGATTTTGACTAGCCAAACTGTTGAATACCTTTGACTGACCGTAGAAAGAGTCAGTCAAAAATAATGCAGCTTAACTTGAAACTTTGCAAATTGTACTGACTAATTGGACGCCATGCTACACTCAAATTGCTTTGTAGCTTCTACTCTACAAGGTCACATGAAGACCAGTTTGTACCAAGTACATCCGAATGTGAGGCACTCCCAGCACTTGCAACATTCTCCAACCCACCATTCTCACGGCTTAAAAGACTACCCCACATCAGGACAAAAGGTATGGCCATTTGGAGGCTATTCCAAACTGTAATAAAATCGGTCTCAAACTACTGCACTGAGTTACTGCCAGAATTTCTAAATTTTTCCAACCCATCATTCTCATGCCGTATTCATCATAGTTCATAGCTTCTCACTTTCAATATAGATCCTATAGTTCAAAACCTCCTCGAGAAATGCTGCTGGGTTGTGCCAGTTAGAGCGCACTCCTGAGATATAAGAGTTAGTCGAACCAATTTTCGGTGCCTCAGCTCTTGGAGAATCGGCCCTGAGTCCAAGAAGTGTACCAGATATTCTTTTGCGCTTATGTTGCTTAGGGCGTTATTCTTATCCTGGTTGTTTATGTAAGTAGAAGAGTTACGCTACAGGACCTCTGAATATTAATGATATTATAATTTTATCAAATAAGTTGAAAAAGTATTGAAGTACGTTTAGTTGGTGTCTCAGATATTTATGGAAATTTCTGCGACAACGCTTATTCAGGGATGTAAATAACCAAATTTCAACCTCGCAGGGATTTGGGTGTATACTATATATAATTTTCAATCAAATTTCAACTGTTAGATATATCTTAGCGAACAACTGCCATCCTTTAAAAAAGCTTTTGAACGACATTTCTAGTAAAACTTTAGGCCAAACCGACATAACCGACACCACTGATAATGTATGTTTGCGTGTTGTTTCTGGTAGTTGATTGATCAAGATCCCAGGAAACACCAAACTCAGCCGCCAAAGTTTGTAACAAAACTCCTTAGACGATGTTCTGCCAGTTAATATATTTTGTTGAAACATAAAAAAAGGTTGTTTTAGCGTGACCGTATTTCCAGGTGTATTGCAAAACATTTTCTTTATCATTCTTCCCAGTACAGGCTATCGCTACCATAGAGTCCATCAGTCTATGAACTCTTTAACCATTTCTAGTTTCTATCCATTTGGAGCTCAGTTCTTACTTCTTGCCATCCTGCTTCTTCTTTAATTTTTGATAATTACTTTGCTTTTCTCTCTTGAAGGAACTCCACTACTTTTGAATTCTGGATGGCTTTGAATGCATCTCTTCTTCAATAGTGCTTAATTTGTGGTCCAGTTTCACGCTTACCATAAAAGGCGGGGCAAAACTGCTCTAAGTGTCCTACCAAACTTCCAGAAATTGTTGCTATCCGTTACCATTAGCTTAAGGAAGCTTTCCAGCTTCTGCTTTCATATAAGTTGCCAATAAAAAAAAAGTATTTGGCACTCCAGCGTGGGATGTTCATTGATTTTTTCCGGAGGGATCTGCATTCGGTACCAAATCATGTTTACTGCACTTTTGCAGCTTCTGCTTTATTGCAACCAGATAGCTGTCCTGCTCTATAGGTTCCCTCTGATGTTTGGAAACCTCCTGCCGTAATATTTGTATTTGCCGTACAATGGTTGGCGCGTTTGGTCATCCACGATCATAATGTTGCAGAGAGCAGATTGCTGGATGGCGTTCTATAAGTTGCTCTATGACTTCCCTGATATTAGATTTTTTCGCACCATTCTTAAGTACTGTTAAGGCGCTCTCCAATCTGAGTAATAGCCTGCATAACGGCACTAAGGGAGACATCTGATGACAGCTGTTGCTTTTCTTGTAGTGGAGTTGGTTGAAGTTCGTTATGTTTGCAGCGGCAAAATCTCTGGATGTCGATGAAGAGCAAAGGCAGGTCGTCGAGAGGGTTATTGCCATTTGGGGGAATAGATCTATAGGTAAAAATATGATTCCTAATTCCTAACTTGTTCTGACGTGTCTTAAAGATATAATGAGAAGATCTGAAGACGACGGCAAATAAACAAGAAACTGTTGTTTCTTCTTCTTGATATATTCATAATAACTTCTTGGATATCCTTGGCGGCCTAAGTTAGAAAATGTGCAAAAATACCATGCTGCGCATAGCTATGAGAAATGCTGTTCACTGTCAATTATAGAAGAAGACTGTGACGATGAGAGATCGTAGCTATATTTTAATAACTTACTTGATAAGGTAACCAATTAAAATGCACTAAACGACTTTCGCCCGTGTGGTGAGCGGGTTAGAGAATACCACCACAGCAGGTCAAAGCTTGTTGTATGAGTCGACTAACAATGGCACTGGGTTCTTTCGACACCAGTAGGTCATAAAAGGGTTGTGCGTAGGGTTTAGAACCGACCACGTAAAACTACAATTCCAATGAAAGAATGTATTTCCATCAGGCTGTAGCCCGATAACGGGTTGTTGTGGCTAGACTTTCTGCAAAATTGAAAAGGTCTTCCAAAAAAACCGGAAGTTTTGAACAGAAATAAAAATTGCACAAACTTTCAAATTAGTGTTAGTAAAAATAAGGCACAGCCTAATTCAATACCAAACACACATAATGTATATATATGTTTGCAGTATGATTTGTTTGTATGTGAATTGCAGTATCTGTGTGTGTGTGTGTGTGTGTGTGTGTGTGTGTGTGCCACTTTGTTGGTCAGGCCTAATGCCGAGAATGTTTAATTGGCTTGGCTTTGAGTTCATACCACTAAATGATTTATTTGTTGTTGCTGTGTGAGTGCGTGTTTGTCCAATCGATAAGCCAATTTTTGACAAATATCGTAAGTAAATACTACCTATAGATATTTACCGCCTAAATGCACACTTTGACTCGCTTTTTAATTTATTAAAATGCCATCATTTTGGTCATTTTCGAATGGTTTGATGGTTTTGTTGCGACCATTTACTATGCAACGCACGTTTTTCTTTTATTTCAATTTGTGTTTCTCTCTTCTCTTCGCTCCTCTGCCCATAGATGGCGCTGTTGTTGTTGTCGCCGCTGCTGGTGTTGCTCAAGTTGCTCTTTTTCGCTGTTATGTAATCGAACGATTCGAATTGAAATCGTCAAGTTATTATTGTTGTTGCCCATTATTGCGCTGCAAAAATTTAAATTCAATTCACATTAAAGAGCTTCTGTATAGCGGTATTTTTATGAAAGTTTTACCCAAAATTGTAATTTTGTAGACAAGACACAAAACCTATTGAACCCAAATACATCTACTTCATGCAGGGTTAAGAGCTCTCGATTTAGTATTTACTATTGCAGTTATATTATACAAGAAGACATTCAATACACTTAACTTATCAAGAATTGATCAAAAGCATTCACTCAACGACATGAGAAACAAAAGTGAAAACTCTAGCTCCTATGGTAAAAAATTTGATGCAGACAGTCGGGACGGTGCCCGACAGTGGAATACCCTGTACACATTTTCCCAACAAAAATCAAATTTCAGTACATTTTGTATTGATGATTTGAGGGGTATGAGGAATACCTTGATTATGTAATGTTGATTCGACAAAAGGTCAACATTATTTGTTTTATAAGCCTACCTGATGAGTCTACATAACTAAACCATAAAAGGTGAAATTTTGTTGCAGTTTGTAGGAGAAGGGGTCTAAAATTAGAACTTATTACCTATATTTTTAAAATTTCTGAACGATCTTCAACAGTTTTGCATCGCATGTGCACAGCAATAGTGTGAATAAGTGTGCCCAGTTTCAATTAGATAAATAGTATAGTGTGGGTGAAAACAGCGATATGCTCTTTTCTGGGAAAATGCTCATCTTTAGGTCCAAATTTGTTTGTTCTAACTCTTGCAGAGACTCTCTGAGAAACAGAGACGAACACGGACAGACGGATATGTCTACATCATATATATCAGGAGCAATAGCCGAATCGATATAGCCATGTCCGTTTCGCCGTCCGTCCGTCCATCTGTCCGTGTTGTAAGTTATTTCTCAGAAACTATACCATAAGATGCGCATTTTCCAGTTAAAGACAGCAAGTTTATCGAGTCACGCCGATATTTCGTGGTACAATCGTGCACAATGTTATTGTTCATATGCTCTGTAAAAATTATCAAAACTTTAAAAGATATAATTAATAATGTGGCAACTTTAGGCCTCTCCTCCTATAAGCTGCAAAAAATTGTTACTATTTACAGAAATAATAAGCTTAACATTTATGTTAGAGCCACCAAATTTGGTACAAAGACTCATGTTAACCAGCCAATTTTTGACTGACTAAATTTAATGTGAGAAAGCCGAATTTGGGGTCAGAATTGTTAAAACAACTACAGTTTACCTTCTAGGTCCGAAAAATACTACCCCGCCTTTAGAAAGGTTTTGTATCTTTTGAATTTTATAATTCCTTTTACAACACTCTGGTTGCTTTTAATACCTATTCTTATTAGTGTGTGTGGAAAAGCTGGAAGCATTTTGTTATACATTCTCTTCTCGAGAATCTTCGAGAAGATTCTCTTCGATCCAACAAATTAGGTATATAACCAATATTATCGTAATGAATATCAACAGATGGACGCTCCTTTGCGTACTTGGAGAGGTAATAGTCGGTCGCCAAGTAGGCTTTTGCATTTAATTTTGGTGTTACAAGGCACATCGGCTCCTTCAGTACGAAAAACAGGTTAAGTTGATGCGTTGGATGAATTCACTGATAAAGCAGGTATGAGATAATCATAGCCATACCTACGAAATGCAAAAAAAAAAATATACGCAACGTCCATTTCTTGGTTTTTTGGTGCTCCCATAAAAAACCGTATATATAGTAAGATCAACTCCTTACAATGATATTCTTTTATAACATAAACTAAGCGCGCAGCCTTCGTATGTTCCACAATACGGTTGATATTTCAATGCCGAAAGCAGATCTCACAAACTCTTCCGAATAACCTTCATCATCATTTTTGTTAGCCTTTTTGTCGTTAGACAACTTGCAATTCGTTCTATTGCACTCTCTCTCAACAAGCATATTCTTCCATATTCCTAAAATTTAAGGAATCACTTTTTTCGGAGTGTAGAAATATTAAAAAAGGCTCTCAAGTAATACCAGAAAAATCTCGCAAAAGAGGAAGTCTCCAAAGAGGCTCGCATGAAATATCGTTTGCGAGCCTTTTGCGATAAGTTTCGCATTTAACTCGTATGATATATACATATATATATCATATACGAGTGTTTGGTCCGGTGGGTTCGGCCGTCGTCTGTGCTGATGTCGCTGAAAAAACCGCTAGGGTAACTTTCCTTAATTCAAAGGCGATTTTTCTAAAATATAATTTTAGGGTTAGAGTGTCGATTGTAGAAAAACTCCAATGCGTAAGTCATCGCAAATGTTATTGGCATATACGATGAAAGTACGCTGCCAGCCGGCGTCAAGCTCTCTCATAAAATTATGTGCTGTAAAGTAGAGCTGGACTTCTATCGATTATTAGATATTTGTTAATTTGGCTAAAAACGAAAGTTCAACTTGGCTTAAAAAGCAATACATTTAAGAGCACTTGCTAATGTGTGGTGGTAGGTCATGTGATTACGCAGCTGACGTCCGGATGCGGTTTGTGTTGCCAACTGAACTGTCGTTGTTACAAACGCAGTCCCATGTGGGTTCCCCTTGGCCTCTGATCGGCTTGAACTTTTGAACCCGCACTCTGACCCCATTGCACACTTTTTCAACAATCTGAATTATTTATCCATGGTGTCCACCCTGGCCACAAGCTGTGTTGTCGTGCAGCTACACAGACTTAATTGGGACATACAAACCCATTAAGTAGTACAGTGTTGTCCATATCGATATGGACACATCCGTGTATGCAGCTTCGGACAGCAGCACGGTTTCTTGGCCTGGTCCGGCAGTTTTTATGGCTTAGTAAAGACAAATAAACCACGGCCGGAACTGGGCTCCGACTTCAATGCCGACCTCGATCTGAAAGGCAGCAAACCAAACCAAGTAAATCCACAAGCTTTAGTGTGTTTAACTCACATAAAATCTTTTTTTTTTTATTATTTTTTTGTTTGTTTTACACAGCAGCCAAAAAAATCTTATTCAATATAGACAAATATACACACATACTGATATACTTGTATGGGGCTAGCGGATTTTTTACTTTTTTTTTTTTTTTTGGAGTTTTACATTTATATAATATATGTTTGTGTATCGAATTGTGTAAAGTGTATAGTAGTATTTGTGTCTGGGATTTTCGATTTATTTACTTGTTTTTTTTATTTTTATTATTTGTGTGTTGTTGTAAAGCAAGCATCAATAATAATACTCATAATGGTCAAAAGTTTAGTCTTATCAAATTAGCATTTAAGTAGTTCAACGTAAAGTAAATAGTATGATGGTAGCAAAATGATGTTATACAAAAAAAAATGAACATCTCTTAAAATTCTTTGGGTTCACGAGAATTGTTTAGTTTTTAGCTTGTTTTGTTAATAGTAAAAGTTAGTAACATTGAATAAACTTTATACGCGCTTTTAACTATGGATTTGAATACTTTGGACATGTAATTAGCTATTTGGTTTAACGTTTAAAAATATTTGCTGCTTGGCAATTGAATTACAACAATTGGTTATTTATTTGTTGACATTAAAACAGTAGTATGTTTAAAAATATGTTTAGAGTTTTTTTAATCCCATTTACTTATTAAGAACAAAAACGATACTTCTGTTTAGAACATATGTATTTGTACGCACAAGTATATTTTAACTCGTAGTATATGTATGTTTATGTTAATGTTTCATTTTCGATTTCGTTTTCGATTTCGATTTCGTTTTCGTTTTCCTTTTTCTATTTCCCATTTTCTTTGCTTTTCTTTAGCTACTCAGTATCGGCACTAAAGATGCTTGGCACATTTTCCGCTCTTAATTTTACCTAAATATTCAATGCTTAAATTAAATATATTTGAGCACATACAGCATATTCTTAAGGTATGGCTCTCATTTAGACACGATATTAATATTTTGAATGTATTTTGTAATTAGTTCTGACAAAAAAAAAAAGTTTGTCTTTTCAACTTGTTTGGTATATTTATTTTAACTACTTCAGAATAAAACACATTGATTAGAGTTTTTAGTTTAACATTTGCTAAAACAGTTATTTTCAGGTTTTCATTTGGTTTTGATTCTTAAGTTGTTGATATTTCTTAATGAAAATATTATTTTTATTTTTTTATCTGCTGTAGGTTTCCTTTAAGTGTTGTAACAATAAATATATGTATATTCTTAGTTTCAATAAATATATATGTATATATTTTTTAGATGTTTTCTTATAACTTTCATTAAAATGCGCTTTTCAAATAATGAAAAACTCAATAGAAAAGCTATCAAGCACGCTTTTCCGTCTGCTTGTGTAGTAAAATTAATCACAAAAAAATATGAATAATTTTATAATCGCCTAAGCTTATATAAATGTTTAGTCAAAAATTTTCGTTAGAAAAGTTGCTTTCAAAAATGCGCTTAGAAGTAATTTTGTATCGTTTAGTTTTCCTTTAGCTAGACACAAAAACTCACATAGTATAATGTCCCAAAAGTTTTGACAATGCTTTGAAGCTGAGTTTCAGTTTTCACTTGCTTATCATAGTTCCAAAATTGCGCAATCAAGCCAAATGCCCTCAAGGACCAACAACAAATAAATAGCTTGAACTCAAAGTTCCGGCTAAAGCTTTCAGTTCCATTCCAAACCACAATCCATTCATTTCATTCATTCCATTGTACTCTTTCACTCACTTACTGCTTACAACTCCGCAAATATATTCTCCCTGAAGTCCAGCTCCGGATGCGCTGAATGCGTAGAGCTATGCCCATAGTCGCGCGACTTCATGGAGCTGCGTGCCGAGTTGGAAGAGAAGCTCGAGTTTCTGGGACTGCTACGTCGCATGCGACTGTCAACAACCGACATCTTGTTCAGTGGCTGTGTTGGATCCAGCTCACAAAAAGCGCCCGCAATCAAATCGCTGCCATTCAAAGAATTAAAGCCGTCCCTCTTGGAGCCGCGGTGGTGCAGTGAACCAAGGTTGGTATTGTGATGTGAGCTCTTGCGGCTTAATCTGCGTGTATACTGATATTGATAGGCCGGCGCTGCTCCTACTGCATTCTGGACGGCATGAATTACGCTGCCTGGTGGCAGGTTGATGCTGCCACCTGGTGTATAGTTGTCAAAGAAATCCTGCGGCACTTCCTCTTCCTCGGCCTCTACTTCCATAGCTTGCTTTTCATCATGAACGCCGTGGCGCTGCAGCATCCTGTCTTCATGTTCGCTTTCGCGCGATACAGCCAACTCATCCTCATTCATGTTGGATGACAAGCTGAACGATTCAGTGGGCTGTGAGCTGTGCGTGGAAATGGACATGCTCAGTGGATCGCTGCCAGGCAGCACAGTGGTGCTTAAAAGTGGATTCTTGGCCAAGATCATGTGTTTGTTATAGCTATAGGGTTCACGCGTGTGCTTGGGAGAGCGCTGTGCATAGAGTTTCTCGATATCCGGCAGCTGACGTCCCATGCCACCCGACAAACGCACCTTCT
This sequence comes from Chymomyza caudatula, assembly GCA_035041775.1. Classification (NCBI taxonomy): domain Eukaryota; kingdom Metazoa; phylum Arthropoda; class Insecta; order Diptera; family Drosophilidae; genus Chymomyza; species Chymomyza caudatula. Next base: position 2,191,307 of record JAWNKW010000148.1, read on the forward strand.
CGCCATACTGTTCACGCTCCATCATATCCTGTATGTCCATGCTGCGTTCGCGCTCCAACAATTCAATGATCTCCAAATCCCGCTCCAGCGTGCTGCTGGAGGAGCCCATGCGTGACAATGTGCTACTGCACTCACTAAACGATGCATCCTTGTGTCTCAAGCCATTTCCAGCGGCATGCCAGCGTGCAGCCAAGTGTGCGCTATTAGGCACCATCATGCTGCTGACCACGGAGCTCTCCTCGCCGTCGCCATAGTTACTGGTGCTGCTGTCATCCAGCAGCGAGCTGTTATTGCCATTGCAGTAGGTCGAGGCTGTTATATTTGATACGGAATTGTTGTCCAGCGATCCCACAGTGAGTCTGCGTTCTGAACCGCCGCCATGACGCGCATGCGATGACTTGCGTGCTGCTGTATTGGGGCTACTATTGTTGCTGCTGCTGGTTAGCTTTGGATTGCGTGGCCCTTGTACACCGCTGCCCTGACCATTGGATATGATGTTAATCTTGACGTCGTGTTTCTTGTTACGTATGTCCTTGCCCAGATTGTTGACCACTCCAGCATCAGCAGCGCCACGACCAGCTAAAGCATTGCCACGATGCCGCTCTTTGCTATGGCGATAGGGACCACTGTAGCGATCGTTGCTAAAGGTAACACTGCTATGACGTTCATGGCGCGGCTCATGACTACCGCGGTGGGACTTAGACGGCTTGTGAGGTGCGCTGTAGTTATCTTTGGCCATGGCACGAGCGCTGTTTGTTAGTATGGTGGTGGTATTGGCAGGCTCATCCTTCTCGATGGAATTGTTACGCGTGTCATTACCAGCGTCGCCGCTGTTGCCACCGGTCGAGGCATTGCTGCGACTTGATTTCTTGGTGCGGTTGGTTGACAAGCGGAAATAGCCACGAAGGCGCTCCTGTTCGTTTCTGTACAAGAAATAGGTGAAAATCAGTAGCTTACAAATGATGATTGACAGTTTGCTAAGGAAGTTCATCAGTTTTGATCTAGAAGTAAGGTAAGGTCTAAGCTAAGGACCAAGTTCATATGTGTGTCAACTGGTTCAACCTAACTACAAACCCACATCTATCTTGTACAAGTTAGAACTCATTGAAGCTCCAGGAGAATCTAGATCCAATCTATTAATCTAGAATTCAATCTATTAAGGCGTCATGTTAGGTATGGCTTTGCCGGTTTTTTGCATCGTTTGTAGGATCAAGTCTGCTGTTTATGTAAAAGATTAACTGCATGTTCTGCAAACAGTTACTAACAATCCTAAAGTTTGAATGGGACATGATTTTTGCTGTAGGCTTTATCTTATATCTTATTCGTGTTGGCTTCTGAAATGCCCGTTCAGGGAGTGTTTGTTACTTCTCTGGCAAAGTAGAAAATTTTTTCCGAAAAAAGAGATTTTGCTTAGAGATAGAAGGCGCACTTTTTTATCTCTTTATCTTTGTACTTTTCAATAGAATTCAAGAAATGAAAAATTAATTAGCAATCTCAAAGATGAACTTTATTTCCAAAAAATTTGTTTATTATGAATGAATAGAATTTTTGAATGCTGTTTGGCCTGCTGCTATTAGTTATGATATTTAGCTATGCCTATTTCCAGATGCTTCTGTTAACCGTGTACTTACCTGGGCAAAATCTGTGAGGCATAGATGCATGGAAAAATGACGGTAGGTAGAAAAGCAACCCACACAAACATCAAATAGGTAAAATCGAAATGCTTTGAGTTTTCATAGGTTTCTTCCAGGGAAAGACGAGCAAAACGCAGCACCATTAGGGGACACACACAGACCACCTGAGTCGCAGCCATGCTACCAAAGTCTCGCTGCTTGCGCTTTTCCCGTTCCACGTCCAGCTCCGCGCTGTAGAGATCATAGCTCCTCGAGTTAGCAGCAGCGGAAGTGGCATTGCCGGAAGCAACGTGACCGCCACTGCTGTGAGTCGTTGTGCTTAGTCCGGCAACGCCGCCGCCGCTGTGCGTGCGCTCCACAGACGATGCCGATGAGTTCCTAGAGGCGGGCGGAAAAGTTAATAGGTAAGATAAGTAAGAAAGAAAGTTGCTTAGACACGAAATTAAAACTCATTAAACCCAAGACGCTATTTCAATACGCTGTGAGTATTCAATGAGCCAGTGGCAATTGAGCTCATTAGCAATGCGGTCTGCGACTGCGATTACATTTCAATCCGTTAGCAGGTGTATTTAGCCAAGGCAAAAAGCGAATCACCGCAATTAGTAAAGTTAAAGCTGTTAAGCGGGCAAAGTGAATAATGAACCGTCGTATGATTAATATTTCCATATAATGACATGGGTAACTTGGCCGCAAAGCAAAAACATTGCTATTTATAATTTAATGAAAATACTTCCAAAAAAATAGACGGTGCTGAATGAGGGGAGCCGAAGTGTGAGTGCTCTTCGCATAGCAAGTGTATTCGATCTTTATCATGTACCAAGTACCGATTTCTCCATAGCAGGTGACAATCCGATGACAAAATTAAAATTTATGTTTATGATTTTAAACAAAATTTTATATTCAGGCAGCTGTTTCTACCCATTGTCGGGCTACGGCCTGATGTATATACATTCTTTCATTGGAATTGTGGTTTTACGTGGTGGGTCCCAAACCTGGGCTGGCTATACTGGTCTGGAAAGAACCCAGTGTCATTGTTAGTCGCCTCATACGACAAGCTTGGACATGCTAAGGTGGTATTCTCTAACCCGCTTACCACACGGGGGATAGTATCTATAATAAGCAACTGCCCGTTATAAAGCTTATGGTAGAAGTTAGAAGCAGATTGAATCAGCAGGAAGATAAATCTGTGTTATATTTGGTATACGTATGTTTATAAGTAGTATATCCTTTAAGGCGGTGCAAACAGATTGACTCATTTAACATGGCATAACATAAAAAGAGTATACAAAGATTTATTATGTCACACACCTTTGTCGCATGCGCACGTCGGCGCGATGCTCATACATCATCACGGCAAAGGGACCCTCTGGAGGTCTTAGTTCCTGCGAGGTGCGTATATACAAGTACGAGAGCAAAATGGCCGGGGCGCAGTACCTAAAACGCGATGAGAGAGAATGTACGAGAAAAAGGTAAATTTTAAGCATGGGTCAGCTGTCCGATGTATCGTCCTCTTACATGATGAGGAACAAGCCGCGCATGTATTCATGCATGTCATCCATTAAATTAACCACGCACAGGCCCATGCCCTTCAGCTGGGGCACAAAGTCCTGTCAAAGAAAGGAAATAAAAGCTATTACTCTTGAATTATAATACAATTTAAGTACATAACAAATTAAAAGCTTGTAAGAGACTGAGCTTAGTCCAGTCGGTTCAAAGTTCAGCGACTGACATTTGAATCATAGAAAAAAACTGCTCATATATTGATGAGCGACTTGTCTGTTAGAAGTCTACTTTTCAATGGCCACAACAAAATGGCGGCGATTTTTAAAAAGTCGCCATTTAATTGATTTTATAATTATGGCCTGTTGGCTGACAATATCTTCGACAATATAATGGCGACTTTTATGCTTGACTTGGCTTGACATTCCGGGCCACTCCGCTGTGTCCCTCAAAGGAATCAAAGCGGCAACTAGACAAAGCCCAAACTTTGCGTGTAAGAGAAGTCAAAGACATAAATACACACACAGACAGACAGACAGACATACGGCAATGCTAACAAAGGGCCAAATATCAAGTCATGCGTACTGAAAACAATCGATTCAACAATTATTCCTTATATAGTAGTTACAATATATATACGCACATATTCCCAACGTTAATTGAATGATGTTTGGGAAAGGAAAACTGAAAGCAGAAAGTTCCTTTGAGCGTAGACGTGAACGTTGCAGATGTCATGACAATATGAAAGTTTACGTTACGTATACGTAACTATCATTGCTAATGTATAATGTAGTATTACATTCATGTGCGTGTCTCTGTATGTTTTTCGCGAACTTTGAAGGTACAGCACACCTGGAGCAGAGTTTTCGTATAATTACAAGTGTGCACACTCGCACATCCAACTGCGCACTTTTACTAAGGAGCTGTACACACTGGCAAAACTTTAATGTGCAGCCACGCAACGGAAACGGAAATTAAACAAAGGCGGAAACAAATTTATGGCTCTTTGACTTTGCTATAATTGCCGCAGATAATTTGACTGGGCTTTAAAACAAACCGTAAAAAGTTGCATGGCAATAATAAGCAATTATGATTTCCAACACAATAGCAGGTAAATCAAGAGGCATGCACTTTCACAGCGTTGTGACTTCGAGCACATGTCTAAAAAAACCACTTTTGCTTATTTCGAATCTGGAAACCATTTTGGATTTTCTATCACCGTTTTCAATTGATGACTATTTAAAAATTGCGAGTTTTCGAAAGTTGCGAAGTCCGCTAATCTCATATATATCGAGAACCTTACTACCGATCGAGTAATTAAATATTGGTATCTTGATTTGATTGCGAGTTACAACGTAATAAACTAAAAAAACTTTTTGTGTTGTCTTTTTTTTATCTCAGTGTCATGTTATCCACAATGGAGACAAGATAGATCAAAACTGTACGAGAATTCAATGAACTGTCATTTCGACACGAAGGCTCCCGAGTAATATGAGATTTGCTGACATTACCACTTTCGAAATCTGTAATTTGAAGTTTTATTTTGAAATAGCAATATTGCGAAAACAGATCGACATAGTTCAAAACGGTTTCCGGAAAAATTTAACGGAAAACGTTTGATTTATGCCTGTTTTTTTTAAAGGTTTTTTTTTAAATCAAAATAGACCAAAACCATTTGAGAAACATTAACGCAACTCTCGAAATCCAAAATTTCGAAATCGAAATCAGCGACCCCAAAAGATATGTTGATGTTACAAAGTCTTATTAGATCTAAAAGCTTTTTAGAATACAAATCAGGGATCGGCACCGGTAGAATAGCGGTGCCCAGCATTGTCAATGTGTTGAGAAGAATTGACAAGCCATTGGCGACTTCTCTGCTAATTAACCATTTAATTAGATGTTAACAAGGAATGAATTATTCAATTCTAATAACAATACAAAAGAAAAAATGATGTGTCTAAAATGTAATTGTCTTTCATTGCAATTACAGCTTAGAGGTAAATGATTTTACAAACAGAATCCATAATTAAGACAATGGAAAGCCACAATTTATTGATTAGAGCCAGCTAACTTTCATATATTTCAATAATCGAAGTGCAGAACTCGAAATTAATGCGCTTAGGCAATTTAGTAGGTGGTATCTACTAAATAAATACATGCCATAAGCTAAGCATATAATTTATATACACAAGTATATAAGCAAATTACATCAAAGTTAATTAATTATAGACCACAAAATTGCGATTACTTGGCCCGAAAAACAATTAGACGAGTATATTCTAATACATAAGACGTTTACTACTCCCAATTGAGCTCGAGTTGTGTTAATTGAAATACCGTGGCACTTAGTCTATTATGTGAAACGCTTACGTAATTAGACGCTTATAAACGGCATTTAAATATGTCTAATTTTATTACACGAAAAGGCTGAAACGTTAAAGTCCTTTTTTGAGGTAACTTTTTGCTATTTTCCCATTTGAGGAGCCAATAAAAAACCATACAAACATACACACAACTAGCAACTTGACACTTGCCCAAAGTTTGGTGCATATGCGTATACTTAACAGACAACATTTTGCGAGTGTGTTGGACTTGACGCTCCCACAAACTTTGAACACCCTGGTAAATGATTTCTTATGGAAACTATTAAAAAGTTTTCAGCTCCCTTGACGACAAACAGCATAACTCTTAAAACTGGGTGTGGCTGCGCCTTAAGCTACATTCAAGTATTCAACTTGGCCAAGTTTAAATAAAACTGCACAGCATAAACTTTGAGAAAAGAAAACATTTTTTGTTATTTACTTTAATGCCATTGAAGAACGTTAAGTTAATAAGTGTTACACAAACCTAATAAACATATCGATACCCATCGAAGTTACGATGTTTAGTGCTGCGATGAAGAACAACTGTCTGTTGTCTGAGGGACTGACAGGGTGTATCAGGTATCGGCAAAGTGAGCAGAGAAGTCGCCATTGCATGCAATACATTGACAACTTTTCTCACAAATTCTATTGCGCAGCAAGTTAAGTTCTGCTAACGTCTCTGCTGACGTTGCCGACCCCTGTTATAAAACAATTTGATGCACAGTCGGGACGGTGCCCGACAGTGGAATACCCTGTACCCTTTCTCTTTATAAACACTAAAAACGGTAAAATGGGAACGGAAGTATCCACTTTTATATTTCCTTTCATAAGATCGATATGCCTGAAACATTTTCCTATTGGCAAGTTCCAATTGACACATTTTCCAATTGGGATGTTCCAATTGACAAGTTTTCCGAACTTGGCTATTATGGTGGCAAAAATGACTTTTATACCAAAAAACTCCAGTATTCTTGGGCCAATGTCGTTGAATTTTGTAACATAGATCAAAAATACATTTATAAATGTCTGTGGCAATTTTCAAATCAATATATTGGGGGTATGGAAGTGATTAAGGTAAACCAATTGCGGCGGAAGGGAAGGAAGTTTTATTGAAAAAAGGTGGATACAGTTTTAAAGATTGGGGTCACACGAGTCTCCACACCAAATTTTGTAACTCTAGCTGACATGCATCCATATCTACATGTAATGGAATTTTGGAGCAGTTTATCGGCGAGGGGGGCTGATATTAGCATATTTTTTACTATAACTTCTGATGCATTTACCCGATTTCGATCATTTTTGAAACATAGCTGCACATAAACATAACTCTGAAGAGTTTCGAGTTGACAGATTCAACGGAGAGGTTGTAAGACGCGAATGTCTGCTGGGGGAAAAACGGGGGCATATATCAACTCAATTCGATAAACTTCATCTTACATGGGATTTCGCGCATCTTTTGGTAAAATTATGTCTCTAGCTCTTAAGGCCTCTGAGATCATACGGACAGACGGACAGTCGGACAGACGGACATGGCTACATCGACTCGACTATTGCTCTATCTAATCTATAATACGCTTTTGCACTTTGTGTACAGAGTACAAAAATTAATGTCTGTAAGTATATCTGAGTCCTGTGAAGGCGAACGCGACTCGATGAAGATGAGAAAGAGGTTAGGAATATATTGATACCAATATCAGCAGCTGAGAGATATAGAGAGAGAGAAAGAAGGAGAACGGAAAGGGAAACGGTCGGAAAACAAAAAACAAAGTTTACCGGATTTGCTAGTATCACAGATTTAGTAAAAATTTAGCAAAACTTAAAATTTTGGTTTCTTCGAATCGCATCTTCAAAAATCGTCTCTGGTTTTGAACCAATGACAGAAAGAAACTTAATTTTAATTTCTTCATCGTTTTTGTAATGCTCTTTAAAAACACAAATGCGGTCTTCACCAAACTAACAAAAGGGCTCATTTATTCAGAGAATTCTTAGGAAAAGTTTTGTGTTTGAAGCAAAACATATATTGGCATCTATCTCGGCTCGGCGGTAAGAGAGACTACGTTTGTTCTTGTGTGCTGTTTTGGCAGTTGGAGCGAAAGGAAGAGCATGCATATTTATTTTGTTTTTGTTTTCGCGTCCTGGAACTAGAAAATGCGTGCTGCGAGTTTAACTACGTAGACGAGGTGTAGGCTGCTGCAAAATGTTTTATAGTCTCAGTTCGTCACGTGACGGTTCAAGTTGTTCTTTTTTTTTAATTTCAATACTATAATAATTCATTTTAGTTTTTTGCTTGAGAATTTTGAACACTGCTTTAAAATATTTTAATAGAAACACATAAATTTTTGCACATAAATTATGGAAAGCGGAACCATAATGTAAAAGATAGCTTTTTATGGAAAAATACAATGGATTTAATAATGAGGCATTCAGCCAATGCAGAAGAACGAAACGAGCGTGATTGCGGAGTGGTTTACTTTTCAATCCAAATTTGATGTAATAACAAACCTGATTAACTTAAATAACAAAGTGTATCGTTAATAAGGTAAATACGGATGATATGTTTTTTTTTTTTAAGTGTTTCGAGCTGTGAGTAAAATTGCTAAAGGATGTTTTCTAGTCTGAAATTCCATATTTAAGCTTTCCCATATCTATGTATTTCCTTTCTTTTTATGCCTCTCCCTAAGCTGTAAAAGTTTTTGGCCGAGCACAAACTTGAAATGAAGCCTTTTCGAGCGAAACGCGTGTGCTGGAATTCTGTCCCGTTTCCCGCAGCTCGTTTACCGTGTCCGTTGTCCTTCAACTTTTTTTCTTTTTGACTATCTGCCGTAGTCATTTGGGTAATGAACTGTTAGCGCTGTGCAGTCTGGCCAAAAATCTGTTTTTGAATTTATTTATTTTGACTTTGGTAGCCACAAAATCAGAGAAAAAAATGCAAATAAATGGAACTACTCAGCGGCATTTAACGAGCTAATTTTGGTCAGTGCTAAATCTCAGTGGCGACGCCTGATTTTATTAAGTATACGGCAGGGCTATAGCTTAAAGCAGCTACTGATGCTGACGTTTCTGTCGCTGTCAACGTCGCCGTCGCAGTCAACGTCGCAGTCAACGTCGCTGCCCACAATTTAACGACTCCTAGGGGCATTTTTCCATGTGTTTGTTTGTGTTTTTGTGTGTGGGGTATAAATCCTTGGGCTTGACTTTGTTGCCATTTTGTTTTGCTTTTTGGCTTTATAGCAGTTTCATTTCATAAACAAATTTCTCATACTCTTTCTAATCTGATACTTTTCTGTCGGGTTTTCCCAAGTTATGATGGCCTTAAAGTTGAGGTACAATATGTATAGGTAGAACAATAGAACGTTGCAATAGCTGTGTATACTCTGCCAATGGCTTACTTACGGATTCATAGCCAACTTGTCTTACAATGATAATCTTACGTATATCTTCATACATATGTAGGAAGTGTATTTCGCATAACGCCTGGGCTTATGCAACAATATTTTTTCATTAGCGCCTGCAATTGATTTTGACAGCCAATAACAATGCCAACACCAATACAAATACGAATACCATACGTCCCTTGGTAATTTCCCAAATCAATTTGAATGGGTAGTAAATTTTTATGGGCTCCACAATGGTCCCAACAAGTGCCCTTAAATTGGCGCACATTTCACAATTATACAAATGCCGCAAATAAACTTTAGTACATAATATATTACATATGTGCATATATATATATATGAATGTAGTAATACTTGGGCCAATGCTTAACTTAAGAAAACTCCAATCCCAACTTCCGCCGAACCAATGTGAATGAACAATGAACGTGTACAAGTAGTATATACGTACATATCTTGAAAGCTGAGATGTTTTAAAAACCATCTAGATGTACACGTACTACGTCGAACTTTAGTCTTGAGACTTGCATATAAAGGGAACTCCCAAAACTATTAAAGAACGAGTTCCTTTCCTCGTTAAGCTCATTTTTTTTCTAATAGTATTTGTGCTACAAAAAAATGCAATCCTTTTTGGGTTCTTTAAACATAAGTAGTAAATGTTAAAAATACATCGGAACGAAATTGATTTTTTTCGCATAAAAACTAGTGATCAAACAGACCAAAACATCGATGTTTACCATCGCAGAGTCCATCGACAATGGACATCGATGTAGGTCGATGCAGCCGACTGAAAACATCGATGCATCGATTGTTTCACGATGTTTTGTATATAAAAACTTTGCTTTTTATTATATAGAAGAAATAATATAACTCCGTAATATAATACGAAATATGTGAAAAGCTATATGAATAGATCAATAGATCTACGCCTATATTACGTCAACATAAAACTTTTGATAACCGTCATCCAGCAGTCTATTTTGCTTGACGCTGAGAGTTTGGCCTTTGAACAAACTTTGAGTTGGCACTCTATATTCTGCAAATTGCTACTTTATTTGTAAAACTCAGAAAAAGGTAAAGAGATGGTGAAATGTTCTACGGTTTTAAAAACATCGATGTTTTGCCGATGCATCGTATATGCGAGAACATCGGAGAACATCGAAAAATGACAGGTTAACCATCGATGTATTTTTTACACCACTAATAAAAACTCTTATTGATTCAATACCAAAGCATTGTTTACAAATGAAAATCCGGAAAAAGCGGAAATCGTTCTGAAATCGCTTTCCAGCTGCTTCTACCACATACACTATATTTTATACATATATGCAACATATATGTATATCGATACCGCAACATATTTACAATTGAATGCGCATTTGAAACAATTTATTGACTGTAATCGCAATGGCAGCACTAACAACGAACACAAAAGCAACATCAACAACAACAACACTTTGTACTAGAATGACCCACCGGCCAAAGACGTCGTATGAAACAAACACATTAATAACAATTTATTTCCGCCATGCTTGCAAACAAACAACAACAATAAGAGATGCAACAACAGCAACAATTTCTTAAGCCAAAATTCCACAGATTCTGGCCACAATGTGCCGTAAACAGGCGACAACATCGGCGACAATAACGGTGTTTCAGTTGCTGTTGTTGTGTTTGTTGTTGCTTGTGTTGCTGTTGCTTGTGTTGCCTGTGTTTGCATCGGTGTTTGCTTTCGTGTGCTTGTGTTAGTGTGACACAACAATGGTAGAAGGCAGAACGCCGTGAAGCAGGCAACAAATTGCAGCAGCAGGCGTAAGGTATAATCATTTCTCTGTCGTAATTTTGACTTTGACGAATTGCTGCAAATGGATACACGCTAACACACACACACACACACACTCACACACACACACACACACATTCAGAAAGAGAGTGAGACATTCACACTCACACAAACATGCACTTAGTCAGCTGTATAAATGGGCAAGCCTTTGGGTTCCATATCAAAATAAACTTGACGAACTTTCATGGCAAACAACGTGTGTCTGTGTGTCTCTGTGTGTGTGTGAAAAACTTATAATGAAAAGCACTTAATAATAATTTACAAGTAAAAATGTTTTCTGACTGGCACTGACAGGCGGCAACTTGATTTTCCAGCTGCCTTCCTACACTACCTAGCAACGCATCTGTGTGTTTGTGTGTGCCCAGCGGACCAAACGCTCGTTTATGATATCGCAAACGAGTGAAATGCGAGACTCAAACCGACAAAACGCTCGTTTTTAGATGCGAAAAAGATACGAATAAGATTCATATGTCGTTCAGTTTGTGGCAGCAAAAACTATTGTCTACGTGTGTCGCAAGAAATATTGTTAACATTTGGCGATGTCTCTTTTGAATCGTTAGAAATATCAGAAAAGTCTCGCTAACCGTATTTCTTGCGAGCCTTTACGGATATCTTTTGCTATACGCTTTTGAATAAAAATAGTATCTTTTACGAGTCGGAAGCAATATCAAAAATGGCTCGCAAAGATGTCGAAAAAGACACGCAAGAATTATTGCTCGTATGCGAGCATTTTGCGCGACTCGCTAATATTTTGTGTGACGGTCCGCTGGTCGCATTTTAATCGCAAAACACTCGTTTCAAAGCTCATATGCGAATGTTTTGCGAGGCAACACTGTAACACACTGTAACGAGCTCATTTGCGAGCATTTTGCGAGATTTTCGCTAAAGGCGCGTATGTTGGTCCGCTGGGTATGTTTGTGTGTGTGTTTATGTGTATGTGTCCATGATTATGCTCTATGCTTATATGTGTGGGTAAGAGTGTGTGTGTGTGTGTGTGAGTTTTAAGTTCATGCTTTTTAACATTTTAGGTGCTCAAGCGAAACAAAACCTTAGAAAATGGGCATAGCTAAGGGAAAATCATCTTAAATTGATATGTCGAAGGTTCTGCTGCAACTTCAAGCTATTAACTTTATAAGTAGAAGCGCACTATGAATGTCTATATACTCAATAGATCCGAATTATGTATTACTTTTTCAAATGCTGGCAATTACATAAATGTAGTTATTTGGCAGCTTGGCAACTGTCTCCAGTCGTTAGGTCACAATGGCGGTAAGACGTAAAAAATATATGAAATTCGAGTTTGTTGATTAAATTAACGTTAGTTATAACGACCTAATCAAGTATGAGCCTTGCAAACAGTTTCTACCAAGTTTTGCATATTTTTATAATAAACTTGTACTACATACAAATCAACTAAGAGCTTAAAAAGCGAAATTTCCAGGAAGCCTTGGGGCGCTGAAATTATGGAATCCACTTGCAAGGTTCAAGTTTTCGATTTTTTTTCAAAGATTATTCTAGTCTGAATCGCAACTTATGCTAGCAATACTTTATGCTTTAAGGTCAATTAACCCAATTGTTGTATGTTTTTTGCGATAAAATGCTCACATATTTATACCCATATAAAACCACGCAGCTAACAAAGCCACAGTTAGTGTAAAGAATACACTTAATCATAAAGTCTACCATAATCGATATTAAATGCATGAATCTCAAAACATCTATAGCTGCGACTTATATACCTGCTAGATATGCCTTTAAAGAAAACGTCTTTGAGTTGTTTTTCCAACGTTTAAGAAATCGCCTTGTAGATGAAGGATCTAGTCTGATCAACCCAAAAGGTATTAAACTTTTTAAATGCACAATTTTTGACAATTATTCAACACCGAGTACCGGAAAACCTACAACAGACTCATGACAAATACTTGACTTATTATATATTCTCGAATTACTTTTCTGCAAAAAAGTATTGCGATTGGCCAAAAAACTAAAATCTCTAATTTTATGTTTTCCGACGATTTAAGCACTCTGACAACTTTCCTGGCGGTTTCGCGATGTTTTTGTTTTGGGCATGTCTTCAAAGGATTTCCTATTGAATTTGAGCACTCTAGTCGCTATAGTTGGGTCGCCAGAGGAATAATAAGAGTAAATAATTTTCGAATTGTTTTTTTTTCATTTTTTTGTTGTTAATATTTCTCCTAGCTAATTTCGGTTGTTTTGATAAACGTTAGGAAAAGCATAGAGTTGGTTACCAACTGTTTATTTAATATATACATATAAATTTTTGCTTTGAGCTTTTTCTATAATAACGATAAATTAATTTATACTTTATTGCAAGGAAAGTTGGTAATTCAAAGGGGCAAAATGAATAACCTAATGAATACTGTCTATTTGTCAGCTAGAGTTATAAAATTTGGTGTAGAGACTTGTGTGAGCGTAATCATCAAAAGTGTATTCACCTCTCTTTTTTTTTAACAGAAGCTCCCCTTCCTCAGCAATCGATTAACCTTAATTACAGCCGCAATAAATTCACTTGAAAATATTGAAAAAATTGTTTTGGATATATGATTCAAAATTGAAAATCATACGAAAACTTAAATTATACTCATAAAAGAATTTTTTCCCTCATAATAGCCAACTTCCCGAACGGTAATTGCTTTCCCATTTTACTGTTTACAGGACTTAATTTTTGTTTTGGGACAAAAGGTTCAGGGTATTCCACTGTCGGGCACCGTCCGAACTCTCTGCATCAAATTTTTAAAGCTATTTATTTCGATAATGTTAATAGTAGTGAAAAGGGGTCAGAGGATGTGGATTAATGGGGAAAACACATTTTTCTAAGTTGCGCAGGACTACTTTGATATCAGACAATTTTTCCATATAGAAGACTTTCATGGCTTACACACACATTTTTTTATATTTCCCTCAGACGCGATTTTATTTGAAATACAAGAGTTAAAAAAATTATGACTAAATTAAGGGTTTTATGAACAGCTCTTTGGTCAAGTTTAATACCTTAGAACGAAATTCTACTTCTGCTACTATGTAATTCCTTTGTGGCACACATTCGGTTTTAGCTTTAATGTGCATGAAATCTGTTAAATTTGAAGTAATTTAATGTCATCAACGTTTAATCATCGGATCTCATATTGTAAAATCAACTTCGCTCATGCGCAGTTTTTCTGGTCAAGTTGGAAGTCCTGAGCTATATAGCGTCCTGATGCTGATTTTGCGGCGTCGTTCCTTTTGGTGTGCCCAAACACAACAACATTTAAAGCGAATTAGGTGGAAAGCTTCTTGGACTTGGTTCCTATGTATTATGCATAAATATTTTGTATTTCTAAAGTTATCAAAAAATGTGCTTATGGGCAACATAGTTGGTTGTTGGCCACGCCTACTTTTGCCAATTTATTGAAACACATCTTTATTCATAGGCAGGCAAAAAACGCAGCTCATGTTTCATAAGTTTTTTCCCTGGCAACCAAGGGGCAAATTTTAAGTAATGAAAAGTTAAGCAAATGAAATTCCATATGAATAATTAAAGCCAATGCGCATTTTATAATTGAAATAATAAGAAAAACAATAAACAAAATGGCTAACGGCAACCTCCAGCAAAAGTCAGATTTAAACAGAGCCCAGCGAACAGTGAAAAACCTGTTGAGATGAAGACTGGTACAGATGTAGAGCGCAAAGACCAAGCCAAGTTCATGGTTGGGAAATGCGGACAACCATATAACAGTGGTCCAAATGTTGGTTGTTATGCAGACACCATGGAGCATGGCCAGAATGAAAAACGATGTGTGTCGGCACTTTTCCATGTTACGATAATATCACAATTATGTGGTTATATAATTAAGGTTCTCACACACACACAGATACAGACACGACTGGCACAGAAGGTCAAAACTTATCGTATGGCTAACAATGACACACGGCGATGATTCGGCTCGGAGCGGTGCGTCTTGTAGGCGAGAAAAAGCTGATTGCCATCAACTTAGTGATGGGCAGCTATATTTATTTCCAGAGCAGTTAAAACTAGTAACCTCCGCAGGACATCTATGCAACGCCTGACTAATACATGATGGCGTTAACTAGTCGGGTGTAACCCTGTAAATTGCCTACAAATTGACATCAAAAATTATACATATTATAAGTCAAATGACAGTGAAAATCACGTGTTCTGTGGCACGTGTTAAATCGTCGTCCCCGGCATCCCCTACTGGAGTTCACTAATATAACGTTCGAAGTAGATGTGAAAGATCCTATGAACCTTAATAAAGTCGCAACAGCATACGCACGAGTGGGAGACAGAAGTGCGCCTGGGTGAGATGATATCCCGAATAAAGCTGTCAAGCTCGTTATTGCAATGCTAATGGAAGCTTACGCGAAGGAGTATTCCCAAATCCGTTGGTGGTGCAGAGTTTGATCCTGCTACCAAAAGTTAGCATTGGTAGAGGTGGCAAAGCAAATGCAAGAGGTAGAGGTGGCGGCTCACGCTTTAAGTGCAGCAAAAAGGGATTGGCTCGAGATCGCAGGACTTGAGCAGGCAGGCCACAAAACGGAAGCAGTGCAAGCATAAAGAAATTGAAGTGGATGTCCATCGAAGTGGTTAGTGTCAGGCTTACAGGTAAAAACCGTACAAAAGCTATCTTGGAGTCATGCTGGTTAACAGACTCAACTAACGGTCACACATTGGCTAAGCCAACAATCGGAAGAACCGGAGCTGGGAGACGTCTACTTTTTTCAAGAATTATAGCTTCTGTTCTATTATATGCGCAGGTACGGGCCGCTGCACTGTACTCACAAGATCGCCGGAAGAAACATTCAGGCACACACCGACTCAGCGCCGTGCGTATCATTTCAGCGAACATGATGTCGATCGATATTATGCCAAGCGTACATCAACAGGAGACTAAAAAGTTCTGTCGTAAATTCGGTGGATGCAACGAGAATCGACATTTGCAGGAGGCTTTTGCAACTCAGCGGGTAAATTACACGATTATGAGCACAGCCGTGTGACCACTTCAGAGCTGTGCTTGCCGACATTCAGACGCAATACAAAGAGTTTTGGACAGGAGACTATTGAACTGCCAAATCTATGGATTTAAGTTGGTTATAACTGGCAACAAAGCCATGGCGTCAGTTTTTTGGGATGCAAGCAGTGTTATTCACATCGAAAATCTTGAAAGCGGTAAAAATCTGTGGGATAGATTCGAAATTGGGTTGAAGGAAAAACGATCGTAAAATTGGTCTTTTACTGTAAGAATACACGAGTGCACACTTATTTTATCGGACAAATCCTCAAATTGTTAGATGCTCGTTAGGTTCCTATATTATTGGACGATTTAAACTATTTCCGATCTTATTAAACGTTGGCCCAATGAGTTGTATTTGAATTTCTTTTACATTGTAAATCATTAGACTTAGATCACTTCTTGATATGAGTTGGTGCATATCAAAAATATGTACTTATCGATTAACTTCTCTTCTATTTCTATTTCGATTTTTTTTTTTTGAGGTTGACCAACACCGGACGTAGATGTTCAGGTCAAAGTCGGCGCTGTAGCTCTCAATAATTAATATTCCCGTACCGCATATTATTGCAAAATGTGTTCGCTGTGATGTACCCTCTATTCAGTCATCAAAGTATAAATGAATAAATGTTTCAGTGAGGGCTGAGGGCACACCATCAATAGATCTAACAGATTTTTTGTTGATATGCAGTGTGTGTATTTGTACGCAACTTAGATGTTATAAGAGTTGTTAAATGTCTTGCCGATTCGTTATCGATATGTTGCCAAAACAACTGTTTTTCATGCGGTTGGTCTGATACCTAGCTGCATCAGTTGCTGCGATTGGCAAGATGTTGGCCGAAATTGAAGAATTTTTCCATTGGAAAGTGGATTATTGACTACGAATGTGTCAGTCTGAGAGAGAGAGACAGACACTAGCTTGCGTATAGACGCTTTTTAGCAAAAACTCTGAATTTTTTAACGATCCAGGATTCCACTCTATTAGTATCTACTCTTTATTGAAAGCTTAAAGATAATTGCGTTTAACAATGCTTCCAATCCCAGTTAAAACACTGGCCCAAAAAAGTAGTAAACAAAAACAAAAGAAAAATGGCCCTATAATATATATAGTTATTAAATAACATATAATCTCTGATAATTGAAAATAAGAAAAGAAATATGGTATTAATGCACAAAAAATGCAAGGGAGCAGTATCGCAGGAATATGAAAAGAAACTGACTGTCTAACCATACGAAATAATGACAAGGTAAGGATCGTCGCCGACTCTCGTTTTTTTTTGTATAAAATTTTTGAGTCTGTTGTAAAAGTCGGCTTGCGACGACCTTCTAGTTGTGATACAACGAGTCTGACTGCAGGACCTTCTGAACTGTTAGAGTTTTTGTTTGTTTGCTTCGCTGATTGCCTGATTTCGCCTTTATTAAAAGCCAAGTTCCTAACAATGCCGACCATATTACAATGCCGTGCATATTACAATGCCGAGCACATTACAATGCCAACAATGAGCATGTGAAAAGCGCACTCACAACGACACACAATAATTTCCCATTTTACATTACAAAACAATATTTGTTTAAGCCTTTTGACGAAGTGTTGTGTGAGTGTAACACAATTGCCACATACATTTAACCTTGTTAGAACTGTTTAGCACTTCAATCTTGTATTTGTCTTTTCAGCTGTTTGCATTTATTACTTAGTAATTTTATGTATGGAATTAGCGAACTGATCTTCTTCTTCTTATAAAGATGTTTTTTGCCGGCTCAAGGTCCTTGAAAAAAAAATTAATACTTTTATTTACTGAGTCTTCAAATAAACCGAGAGCTATCACACAAGGTCCCCACAAAATCCTTGGCTTTCTAACAGTAGCAAGCGCGATGGCTTTATCTCTATATTTAAATAGGCTAAGATGCTAAAATTCAGTGTGGTGCCGATTTCTTCTCAATAACGCCACTTTTCTAGGTGAAACCTATACCATTCGCAAGATAAAATGATTGCGGTTTGCCGAAAATGCGTTTCATCGGGATACGTTGCATTTTAGACAGGTAAAAATTGATGTTAGGTCATGAATGTACTGTATATCTATGATAAAAAACAACAACAGACTACATTGTACACACAAGCATTGTTATTATGTGTTTTCTTCTCTTCTCTTCGTAATGAGCTGTTATGAAAGCGTGTATTAAGTCGTCAAATGTCGACGGGGTCGATGGGATACACTGAACCTATTTTTCCCATGACGCGTTTAAGGGTATGGGCATAATAACGGCAACTGTTCTACGGGAGTGAGGTGGATGGTGTGGAAAAAGGTCAACATTGTTTGGCTTATAAGCCTAACGTACCAAATTTGGTTAGCATATTTGTTAACTTTAACTTTTCTGTAAAAAGTGAAATTCTGTTGCAGTTCATAGGAGGAGGGATAGCTTTTATGGTGTGGGTTAAAACCATAAATCTGTCACGAGGGAAGGAGGTGAGACAAAATTCGACAAACATGATCTACCTAGTGAAATCTTTTGGAAAAATAATTATTGCTCCAACTCTTATAGTCTCCGAGAACGGTGCGACAACACGGACAGACAGGCAGACGAACTTGTCTATATCGACTCGACTATTGAGAATTAGAGAAAGATCGAAAATCTGAATTTGCAGCTAACTCGATTAAATAATATTTATTGAAATGATATTCGTCAATATCTTTAAGTTATTGTTGTTATTAAGTTGAATTCAACTTTAATTTTCCTATGACTTATTTTTGCTCTGCGCATGTCCTGTCAACACTTGGAATTGTGTCAATCGGAGAATATGTATCGCATGTTGCAACATAAAAATCATATTAGAAGAAATGTAAAAGTTAAGTATTTATTTATTAGTATAGTTTTTAAGTGCACCTTTGACATGAATTGTGACTTTTTTTTTAGTTTTCACGCCACAGGCAGTGCATGTTACCCACAAAGTTGTTGATTTCTAAATATATTTAATGACCTTCTTGTTTAATACATGGTGTGCATAGATTCCAAGGAGTACGCCAAGGCTGTCAATTTTCATGCAAGTCTCGGCTGCTGTGAGGTTTTCCAACGCGACGCCAGCAAAAGTGGGTGGAAACTCTGTGTGACTTCTGGAAAAGTCATTACTGACAAAAACTTTAAACTTGTGGCAACTATTTTGCCAACTTGAATGGCTGATAACTAGCATGAATACGAATACTGCTGTCAGGGCAATCATTCTGGCTGCCATTTGGCTGGATGCCTTGGCAACGCCTCATTGACCAAGTTTTGTCTACAATCTAAGCGTGTGTGAGACACACAAACTGACTGTTTATCTCTCGCTTTCCCATCTCGATAACTCTATAGAATAGACAGCGGTAATACGTATTTGTCGAATTCGATGGAAACGTTTTGCATATTGTAATACAACAATATAAAAATTCAACAAGCAACGCCACACAAAAGAGCTTGAAATATCGCAAGATACGCTAATAGAAAGGTAGCCCAAATATTCACATCGAGTGAGCACATGTCCGTGTCTGTGTGTGTGTGTGTGTGTGTCTGTGTGTGTGTGTGTGTGTGTGTGTGTGTGTGTCTGTGTGTGTCTGTGTGTGTGTGTTAACAAATGGCTGACGAAAATTTCGCTATAATATTTATGCGTTTTGAGTTTGGGGCGGATGTTGTCGTTCCGCATATCTCCCTCTCGTCTTTGCCACTTCAAGAACCCTTCAGTTTCTCCCATTTGGTTGTTATGTGCACGGTTGGAGTGCACGCCTTAAAGCCAGAAATTTGCTGGAGCATAAACTGAACCTATTCATACTATGAGTTTGTTTTGTTTTTTTTTAATTGAATGTTATACGACTCTTTTCTGCTACACAAGTTCTTGAGGCTACTGGCGGCTCCCAAATATTATTTTAGTTGATTTCGCGTGTTTTCAGCTAGTACTTAATACCCATTTTGGTTGCAAATGGTAATACTTATTGATACTGGAATCTGTGGAGAAAACGTTTTTTTTTTCAAAAATAAAGCAGTTATAAGTTATAAACGCCATTTTTTCAGTCATCCGTTTTTGTTCTCTTGTAATTGTTAGACAATAACTATCAGTTCTAAGCAAGAAACGAACCAACACGTAATAATTTGAAACAATTTTGATTTACCAATCAATTTTAAGCTCAATCAATTCACATAGAAGCCTTTGACAATTTAATAGCCATGGCCAAGAGAAAATATATAGAAACATATAGAGAAAAAACAGGCTATAAAAATTTGATGCACACAGTCCCATTTTTTCCAAGAAAATCAATTTTCCTTGCAAGTTTTGTATCGATGCGTTGATGGGTATGGGTATAATAACGGTAAATGTGCTTTGGGGGAGGTGGGATGATTCGAAAAAGGTCAAAAGTGTTAACATAAATGTTAACTCTAACAATCTATATAAAATTCTATAAAAAATTAATTTCTGTTGCGGTTTATAAGAGGATGTGTCTAAAATTGTCATATTGTTACGTATATCCTTTAAAGGTTCTATCCGATCTTCATGATTTTTACCCCACTAACACATACAGTAAGAGTGTGCAAAACTGGGCCAAGTTTCAATTGGATAGCTATAGATAGCTTTTATGGTGCGGATGTACACCGCTATCACGTGAGAAGTGGGTAAGATATAGACATGATTCGACAAACTCCCTTAGCCTAGAGAAAGTTCAGATCTATTGGTAAACTTTTTCTGTTTAAACGCTTATAGTCTCTGGGAAACCGTGGTCAACACGGAGAGACAGACATGTCTATATCGACTCGACTATTGCACCTGATAGTTTTTGCCCATGGAACACATGTACTGCCACGCCTTCTTTTGCCTGTACATGCATTCCACAAATCAATAATACCCTTTATACACAACTAGCTGTACCCGCGCGCTCCGTTTTCCATTGAAAAAGCTGTCCTTCCTCTTTCTCTCTATCGCTTCTTCATACTAAGTCGAGCTGGGCTATTGGTATAAGTATATCATATAAGTAGAAACACATTTAGTATGGAAAATCGTTTTTCGTATCTCCGGAACCCCTAAGTCGATTTTGTTCAAACTTAAATAAGAACACTTTCCAACATAAAGGGATTGAGATATCCTCAAAATTTCATCAAAATCTGTACAGTAGCTTTTGAGGAGAAGTCACAAAGAATTGGCAGTCATTTTTATATATGTATATAGATGTGTAGTACAGGGTATGAATAACTACAATAGTTGAAAGTTAGCTATCACTTATCTCTGATCCGTTAAGTAAGCACTGACACACAATAGGGAGATACCAGAGATCCAAGATTTACACTTATAGAGCAAGAAATTTAAAAGAAAATCAGTGCTGGCCTGCAGGTAGTCATTATAGGATTGCAAACGAATCTCAAGACTAAAAAGACGAAGAAGGCAATATATATATGTTCACGACTAGGAATGCGATCGGGCGAGTAGATAGTTTTGGAAAACATCGTCAGAAGAAATATAATAGATTTTAATTTTTTTAATACAAAAGTTTACGAGTGAACCAAGAGGACCTTTTTAAAGATGGCAAAGTAGACAAGTGCGATATAAAAATGTCAATACAGAAAAAAAGGAACATCCAAAGTCAGACAAAAAGAAAATAAAGATCGTACAAGGAAGCTCTTTGAAAACACCTCTTACGAAAAGGCTGAGTAAATATAGGTCTTGCGTTAGGAAAATCTAATGAAGCAGTATGGGCGGATGAAGAAAGAGCGGTCTAACTATAGAAACTTCTAAGTTAGAGGAGTCACTATCAAACAACCTAATAGAAAAAATCATTCAAAATTCATGATCCTTCGTTCGCAATAATTTATGGGGACCGCTTTTTCTTGCTTCATGTACTTTGGTGTTCTTTCAAGAACGGAACTGTTAAGACTGTTTTAAGAAAAATTCGTTCTAAAAGTACCGCAACCATAATTATTCGTTGTAGTTTTGATACCCTGCACACAAAGTGCAATGTGTGTAACAGTCAGATCAGGCGCTATAGCCTAGATCTCGAAGACTATAAAAGATATAGCGTAAATACTTATATTTTAGTGACTTTTTAAAGGCGCTTTTCTTAAATCGATACTCAGCGCAAGTCGCAGACAACAAATTAATATGCATTTCCCGCCCATAAACCCCATTCTAACAATGAGCATTCAATTAAACCACAAGAAAAAAGGATTCATAAGAGGTCTGTTTCTGACCGTGGGCTGGGAGTAGCCTGTCGTTGCTTAGCAATTTTAACTTTGATTTGGTATAAAAACGGAAGCTTAAATTATACCAAACCCGACACGTGCAGATGCGTGTTTACGTGTGTGTTTGAGAGTATTTGTAAAAGTTTTCTCGAATAACAGTCTACAAATGTGCTTTTTATTATTATTAACTTAAGTCAGAAATGTTTTGATTAGATAGCAAGCCTGCAAAGTCTTACCAACTGTTCAGCTAAGATGCAAAGTTGACACCGTTTCGCCTCAAAAGGTAATGCAATTTCAGAGTCTTAAGAGTGTGTGCAGGGCATTGACTGCCACTTTGTTAATATTAACTTTAGCATTTCTTTTGAGCAGACACTTAGATTTTCATGCGGAGAGCATAATTTTTTTTTTATAGCATTTCCGCCCAGGACAAGCGACGACAGAGTCAGAGCTGCAGGGTCTCAGCCACACACATTCCGCCTGGAATTTTACAGCATTGCCCTTTTGCATCACACTCTAAAGTCGTTGCCGGAAAACGGATATCCGCAACTAGTCGTAGCAAAAGCCGGGCAACCGCAGCATAAAGCAGCATTAGTAAACATAAATAAACTATGCATTGGGATTAGCAGGGGAACGGGGATTCACCAGTTTGCGCTTTTCCGCTTTTCACTTAGGCCACATGCCAGCGCAGACACAACTTGAAATAATCCATCCAAAAGCCTTTTCCGCACTTGTTTCGCTGGCAAAAAAATCAATTTATAACTGATAACTCGGAGGCTGCCACGATATGATAAGTTTCTATAAGTCGCATAGCTGCAAATTAGCTGTCGCCGAGCTGCTATGGTCAAAATCCCCCTTAAAACTTTGGCAGCCATCAATCAGCTCCACTGATGACTCATAAACAACAACTATGCCGGGGATATGCGTTTTGTACAAAGCATGACAGTTTTATTGGGCTACATAAATTTCAAATGGGACTGCATAAATTTTTAAGGATTTGTAGAAATGGCGACGAATTAAAATTCCGTGTCAAAACGAGCACGAGGATAAAATAAGCCAGCAACAACAAAATGGAGGCCAAAAATAGTCAGAAAAAAAAACTTCAATAGGTATGCGGTACCAAAATCTCTTCAAACACTCTTGGAAAGCTTAAGAATGTCTAGTCATACGATTTAGAGCAAACATATCCATGCTAGCCATAAAATATAACTATTGAAACGGTTTTTGGGAACATTTTCTTAAAAATTTAAAATACATTAATTACGTTTTGGGTGGACACTCTAAATAACCATATATTAATTATTTTGCACTAGCAAAAAGAAAATTTTGTTATTACGCTCGGATAGTGTTACGTTTGTGTAGTGTCTTAGTAGCGTCTAGCGGAGAGCTAAAAGATTGCACGTTTGTTTTTATACCCTGTACGCCATAGCGGAAAAGGAAATTATAGATTTTTGCAATGTATGTGACAGGCAGAAGGAGGCGTGGCAGGCCATGACATGCAAAAATCATAATATGGCGCAGGAAGCCTAGCTCCATGGACACCAAACAAACAGTGCCCGGTAATGGCGTGCACAACACCAGAGCATCTTTCCCGATCAATGGGATTGTTTGTGATTGTTTTTAGGCCAAATTTGTTGAGCAATTCGACAATTTGTCAAATTTTTCCATTTTTCTTTATGTGAAGCTTACAAGTGGCCAGAGGTACGCTTATACATTCTTCATCAAGGTAAAGTGGAGCGGTAGTACCCTCAGTGAGTCCTGTGAAACCAGCGGACAATTCTTTTCTGTATGGGAAAAGAGTTTCAAAAACTCCTCCGGTACACAGAAGTTAGTTTCAAGCGCGATGAAAGCATATTTCAAAAGATTGTGGAGTGACCACGGCTTGCCTGAGTCCAACAGTTTATAGCTTACAGCGTATACATATGCTTATAGCTAACAAAAAGGCATTGTCCTCCCCAATAATACTCAGAGCAGGAATGTTAAGAATAGCACCACCAAACCAGGATACCATAGAGGAGGATGTACCTTACAACGGCCCTCGGACTATTTTAGGAGACTTGCCCTATTTTAGGCCCATGTTTCTACTGCAGCGTCATTGCTACCTCTTTAGTGCTGAATAAGAGTATATGACCATTAAGCTCAGCGGGGGGTTAGCAATAGTATTATATATCTTCTTGAGTAAAGAACAAGGTCAGCTGTATCGGGATCCATTCGGACAATTGTTTTAATTTACCCGTCATCTTGAGTAATATCAGTTGATTGTCATTGAAACATTAACAAATATATTGTTCCCAGAAAGAGTTTTTACAAAAAACAACCTAGAACTTTTGAAGAAATCTTTCATTGAATAGAAGAATGTTACAACTCATTTAGCAGAAAATGCTTGTATTTTCTTCCATGTATCAGTATATGATATTCTCCCCTTGTGCATAGAGTATGCAAGATATTCATATTATATTTTTATGCAACATCAGTTATGAAAACACGAATAATTTTGTATCATTCAGTCGACTTTTGAGAGTTTTCTAAATAATGAGCAATATGTAGATTCAATCTGTGCAAGACAAACTTTATGACAAAGTGGCAAACCCTTTTGTACAACATTAAGTATGCGACACGTTGGCTCGGTGATGTAGGTTGCACTAGATACAAGTACACATCAAAAGAGACAAAAGCAAAAGTCGCGTTGACATTTTCATTAGATATGCACGACATTAACAACAAGTACAACATTAACTATGTTTCGGATGGGATGGACTATTTGATACCCTATTGATTGACGTAAGGATTTAAGCTTACGACGACAACGAGAACTGTTTCAAATTCAAATTTGTTTAGGAGAAATAATTTTGGCACTTTCAATTCGTCAAATGCGTTTGTGAAAAGCAAGTATGTCAACTTTTCTTACCTGCTGACCAGCTTAAATAAAACCTTGCTCGATCAAGAAACATATATTTACTACGTTGGCGGTAAGCTGAACCAAGAATTTTATATTAGCTTACACAGTAAACAAAGTTAGAAAAAAAAAATACCGAATATGGCCTATACACACAGCAATCGGTTGGCCAACTTGCGGAGTAAAATCAAAATATTTTGATTTTCTTGCGTATGAGGGCCATAAGGATGCGCTTAGGCATATAAATTTAAGCTTTAGCAAGTATCAAAAACGTAAGTTTGAGGATTTCTACTATATTGAATAAAAAGAATAAACAATTTCGAGTCAAAATATGCCACGTTTCAAGGTATCGTTTTAGTTATTGGCAAATATAGTAACCAGTACTGGTCGCCGACTGTCTGTATCACAGCTCTATTAATTGGTACCAAGTAGACACCCTGTTAGACATTTGCATAGCAGCGGCTAGTTTACAATTACACAAATCATTCGGATTCATCAACTTCACAGCTTAGCTTCTTAATCAACTTGGCAACTTTTAATCAACTTAACAACTTGAATATACTCTTAACTCGACTGACTACTTAAACTTCTGAACGATATGTCCGCTGCCACTAAGCACGGGACGAATTCACCACTGCTGTTCTTATCGCCTTCCTCTTAGTGCCCATAATGGTGCTGCCAACCGCTGTAAATACCCCTAACCAACATTCTTCTTCTTCTCAACTGGCCATAACAACCCGTGTTATCGGGTTACGGCCTGATGCAAATACATTCTTTCATTGGAATTGTGGTTTTACGTGGTGGGTCCCAAACCCTTCAAACAACCCTTTTAAGGCCTGGGGTGGCTCTACTGGTCTCGAAAGAACCCAGTGTCATTGTTAGTCGCCTCATACGACAAGCTTTGACCTGCTGAGGTGGTATTCTCTAACCCACTCACCACACGGGGGAAACCAACATTACAAAGGTATACATAATGCATATAATTACATCGACAAAATAAATTCGGTTGGCATGCCAATAGCACATAAAGAAACTCCGGCTTCAAACTATCAAAATTTCGTATGCAAAAATGCAGACTCACATAGATTCATACTTGAACATGCACACACATAAAGACAAGATGGCAAACAACACAATCAAAGTTCATAAAGAAATATGTGCGTCAAAGCAATTTGCTGAACCCAAATTTCACGTGACATACTGGCGAACACTGTATCACGCATACAGAGACACACTCGCGAGCCGCCATTAAGGAAAACGGGTCAAATGAATACCGATACCGCTACAAACCGCCATTGACCCATTCACATACACACATGTGCACACATTTGTTGGCTAAGATATTCATAAATTTTGGAGCCATCATCCTCTAAAGATAATAAGCCGTCCGTGGCAAAAGTAATGGGCCTGCTAGTGATATAAAATTATCCGCAAATGTATATATAAACATATATGTATTGAATTAATGAAATTATTGACGATTGATTGAGTTTGACTGTTGCACACACCAGCACACTCACACACAAACACACTCACACTCACTCACACACACACAAACACACTCACACTCACTCACTCACTCACTCACACTCACATATTTACGGCCTGCTTAAGTGCTAGTTCGTGCGTCTTGGTAATCGACTTTTAGGCGCAAATATTATAAATCTAACTGTGTGTGTGCGTCTGTGTGGGCCCGTGTGTGCGTGTGTGTGTGAGTGTGTGCAACTTGTTGCTTTCAGCTCCATGTGCGGGCATCCGTGGCCCAGACAGGACAGACATTCACTGAATTGCCAAATAAATTATACAAGCTGTCGTTAAAGAAATACGCAAGGCATTAGAAATTCTTGCAAATAGGACAAATAATTGCTCAAGGGTTCAATCAACTAGTAATACCTTCCCAAACCACTTTTGGTTATAATGGCAAACAACAATGCAAAACCACAATACGCAAAATGGCGTACAATGGGAAAGCAGTCTTGGCCGCCAATTAAAAATACAAATAACTTTTGCATATTTTCCCAAAAAATCTTTTGTCGAACAAACGAAGCCCTATTACAGGGAAATCTCTAAGCCAACTAAGCTTTGCTGATTATTGCCGACGCATATTTTAAGAAATGAGGGTGCGATCAGAAACGGCTTCTAGAAACAGACAACTTTTTCAAAAATTTAAAATGACTTCCAAAGATAAATACCAATTTCATTATTATATGCAAATTCGCAAGAAAAAAATGCGTATATAAATAGGAAGGCTTTACATTTGGGTCGCCGAAGCTACATACCCTTATCAATACCTTTGTATATCAACGTGAATTGATGCAAATTAAGTAGAAACTTAAGGGACAAGGCAAAAGAAGCCAATATGCAGCGATGTTCTTCGGCTTGTCCATCCGTGTAAAACTATAAATTTGGAAGACCATAGGTTGGGGGATATTTGATGTTACCAGATTTCACCCACCCACCTTAGAGGATTTCGCAGGTTAAACCAAATCGTGGTTGAGCATACTTGGAAATGTATGTGAGAATAGTATAAGTACATTTAGCGCTCTTTGACTAAAACCCAGGGGTATTTGTATTCAGTTTCAAGGAACAATTCGAGGGAAGCACTGTACCAATTTGCAAACCACAATTAACCACTACGTTGAAAAGCTTAAAAAGAAACACATTAACCCTAGAAAGCTGACGTGTTTTTTTTTGTGTGGTAAAGCTACTGTTCATCGATGCGACGAAACCGACTTTCTATGATATACATATATGTATAACTATTAAAAAAGACAAGACTTTAAAATTGGAAACATGATTGACTTACAGATATTAATTTTAATATCTCAAAGGCTTTTATTGAGCTTAACAAGCTTAACTTTGTGTTCAGTTTTCCTGCATTGGTTCTTACCATCCCTTTATTCATTGTGTCATGCAATTACCGGTTTTCTGCAGACACGCTGAAAAGGTGAGCGGTTTTTTGCAAACTCTGCTAAAAACTGTGAAAATAATTTTTGTTTCTATAAATGCCGTACGTATTGCTGTACAGGTCTCAATGCTAATAACCATCAATTTTACTATCGACATTTTTTACATACTTAGAATTTTAACCCTCAGATAGCTGTTTTATGGTTATGTATTTGATCTACGAGCTTTTTCGCTCTTAAAGAATCAAAGGACAAATGGGTAACTGGCGTAATAACCCCATTTCGCTTGAATAGCACACTTTTTTGTTTTGATTTTAGAAGCCGATATATTCTAAACTAATAAAGAAAACTGATTGAAAGAAATTCTGTTTGACAGAGAAAATAGAATTGGTTTTCTATAGGCTTTGGTTTTAGAATAACAATTATTTTTTTCTCGATAAACATCTAAAATAGCAAACTTTTTTTATTTCACTTGAATAGCACACTTGACTTTGTCTGGTTATAACTTTAAAACCATTACTGTTTTGTTCATAAATGAAATATCCAAAATTAGGTGAATCAACTTTTGATCAAAAGCTGCGTTTGTGAGCATTCTCATGATACAAAGAGTCGATACGGTGCCCGAGAGTGTTATAACCTGTTCCCATTTTTCCCATGAAAATCGATTTTTATACCGAAGCGTTAATAGTTATCGGCGTTATTAATGTAAGCGGACTGCGGGGAGAAGGGTGTTAATTCGCCAAACTTTCAACAATGATTGGTTTATAAGCCTAATATGACTCTTCGTACCAAATTTGTTGGCTCTAACCTAAATGTTAACCTTAACTTTGCTGTAAAAAATAAAATTTTGCTAACGTTCATGAAGAAGGGGCCTAAAACTGTCACATTATTACCTAATTCTTTTAAAGTTTCTATCCGATTTTAATGCAGTAAAAAAAACTGTAACACTGTGCATAACTGTGTCAATTTTTAATTGGATACCCGTAAAATTTCTCTCACGGGGAAGAGGGCAAGATATCGACAGGATTCGACATCGTGTCTGAGATCTCGACGTTCATACGGAAGGACAGACAGACGGACATTGCTATATCGACTCGACTATTGCTCCTGATCATTTTTGCCTATTGAACATATGGTCTGCCACGCCTCCTTCTGCCTGTCACATACATTGCACAAACCTATAATACCCTTTTACACTTTGTGTACAGTGTATAAAAATTAAAAGTGCTATAAAAACCAGACTTAAACACATTTTATTTGTCATTCCAAATGTCAAAAGGCAGAAAGTTGTATGTTTTCTGTTTCGACGAAATAAAAATTCGCAGGGCTTATTGATACAAGCCAAAAGCGGATACTACATTTAAGCCTGCGAATTATGTGGACGTCGGAATGCTGAGAGGTATAATTTATTGAAATTTATATATATGTGAAACCTTTCTGTAATAAATTTTTTTGCAAATAGGATTGGTGGCAAATTGGAAGCAGCCTATATTCTACGACTTTGACTGACCATGGTCATCGGGCACCATTATTGAAAACGTCAGCCACTAGAGAGAGTGGATTTTTCTATGTTGCAGTGGTCAGTGGCTTGGGCGGAAGTAAACCTTGATTTTTTTAAGGAGTTGGGCGTAAGCTTTCGGAAGCCTGCCGTATTGTCTATAAAAATAATTTTGCTCGTATTCGTATTATAATGTTTTTGCAGGTTTGTGCTTCAAGGAGTAAGAATTTATGCGGATATTTCACGTCTCATAAAGCTGAATGGCACAGCCGGTTTAAAACGTTTAATACGTTCATTTATATATTACGATAATCATTGACATAAACTATTTGGACAGATTGGTTTGACGTGATGAACTTTCGATTTGGTACGCATAAGATCGTTCGCTGCCTTGATACATTGATGACGTAGATGGAACGAACGAAAACTTGTACCCCCCTTTGCGCCATCTTGTTTTCTTTGTTTCATGGGTAAAGAACAGGGGTTGGCGACGTCAGCAGAGACGTTGACAGAATTTAAATTGCCGCAAAAGTATTTGTGTGTCGGCAGAGAAAAGTTGTCAATGCATTGAGAAAATTCGCATGCATTACCCAGTTAAACTTTTTGGAACTTGATTCTAAAATCATTACATTATTCGTACTGAAATTGCATGCTAAAAAGCATCTAATGGATTTTCAGTAGGAAAGAAGACATAAAATAAGTATGAAAAAAATGTAGGTGATTTTTCAGTAGGTTGTCAGGCAAAAAATCAGTATGTGGCCCAATCATGCCTTCTCTTATCAGCAGCTTGCCAAAGTGCATGCCATCAATCGCTGAAGCAGAGAAGTGAGAGAGACAACGCAAGTATTATACGAAAATTTAGTGTAATTTGTATTAAGTTTATTAAAAAAAAAGTAGTGAAAGTGACGCTGTTGTTACCAAATTTCAAAGTGATCCATTAAAAAAATGAACAGAACGTTTTGCGAAATTCTCGAATGTTTGAAAAACTAAATTTAACAGGAAAGCGTTTTTCCTACTTTTCGCTAGTTTGGCTGGCGGCATCGGCTGATCTGAATCAAATTTTTTTGTGAAAATGATTATATTTGAAAAAAGACGAAGATTTGTTGAACATACGATAATTTTGCTCCAGAGTTTTATATGTGTAACATGAAATTGAATACAAAAAAATTTATGAAAAATTAAAGTTTTTTTGATTTTTTATTTTAATTAAATATAGTTTTACATTAAACAAAAATTATACTTCATCAACGGCAAAAGCTATCAAATGGCATCATAGTATGGCCCGGAATTAACTATTTAACTTTAATTCTATGGACAAAAGTTAAAGAATTTCAAAAATTGTCAACGTAGCTCTAGTGGCTTTTTGTGCGCTTAAGACAAAGCAACTGCCGCAGTGCAAACTTAATTCTTTTACAATCTTTGTATACCAACACTATCATTATCACCACAACGTTACACAACTAAAGGTACGGTAACTCTGCCGACGTCGTATCCCTAAATGTCGACCGCGGCAGAGAAACGCAATCCTCCCCCATAGCTGTAAAAAAGCACTGCCATGATCATGACGTTTCTTTATTGTGCGACCCTCTCTTGCGCCCTCATAGGCACTCAAAAAAAAAAGTCCTCACATCGGCAGCATAGTCTTTCCTTGTCATTATTATTCCATGGTGCAGCGTCATTTGTATGAGCGTCACTCATCTTAGTGTTGCTATTGTCTTTGGTATGAGCCGTCTGCCGACGCTCGCTCATGTTTAAGGCACTATTTTGCATTCTGTTTCAAACGTCAATGAGGGAGGTTAAGTTTACGCATGTTATTTGAGTTTTCAAAATTTGTGCCTTGAGCCGGCAGATGGCACATACCTTGTAATAGATATGCCTTGGATGAGACATTGTTGGGTTCAGGCATTTTGGGGTCTATAGCGACGAAGAGTGTAAAAACCCCAAGGTAGGCGTTACACCTTCTTGAGGTGCTGCGTATGTCGTGGCCATTGCCAGAGTCGGCGAAGC
Organism: Chymomyza caudatula; assembly: GCA_035041775.1. Classification (NCBI taxonomy): domain Eukaryota; kingdom Metazoa; phylum Arthropoda; class Insecta; order Diptera; family Drosophilidae; genus Chymomyza; species Chymomyza caudatula. The sequence continues at coordinate 2,222,565 of JAWNKW010000148.1, forward strand.
ACAAACTTAACACTAAATTTCATAGCAACCCTGCAAATGTATTTAAATGCTTAACTTTTAAGTTTGTGTACTTACGCCAAGTTCCACGTACATCGTATATATGGGATATGGCAGGGCAATCACCATGCCAGTCAACCAGGTGGCACAGCAACATACAAATCCGGGTAGACGAACCTTGAGGGGATCGCTAAGCCAACGCATGCGATCCCATGCAATCAGAATGTGAGATATTATGGCAACGTGTAGTGGTATATCCTATATGGAGGAGGTAAACACAAAATAAGATAAATTAGTTGAGCTGAACCAAAGACAAAAGTATTTATATTGTCCTGGCCTGAACCAACGCACACTTGCACAGCTTATTTTTGTATTTGTTTACTTAGTTTAATGGCCAACAGCTTTGGGCCTAGTCTACTTTTGGCTCTCCGGCTTTTGCCTTGTGTGTGATTGCAACGCATTTGCCAGCTTATTGCCAGCACGGAATACATTGGCAAGTTATTTGTCAAAAAGGGACTAGTGAGGCCTTGAGGTTTAACCTGCCAAGTTAATTCTGGTCATGCTTGTTGCCCGTGAAGTTGTATCATTCTGTTTATTGTCTTGTTAAAGTTTACTTATGAATTTAATGTTTACATGTTTTTAGGCTTGTTACTTAATAACTAATTACCTTAATTCTGTACGGTTTATACTCAAGCAGTGGAGACGGGACCCCGTGTGGTGAGCGGGTTAGAGAATACTTCCTCAGCAGGTCAAAGCTTGTCGTATGTGGTGACTAACAATGTCACTGGGTTCTTTCGAGACCAGTAAAGCTACCCCAGGCCTTAAAAGGGTTGTGGATAGTGTTTGGGACCCACCACGTAAAACCGCAATTCCAATGAAAGAATGTATTTACATCAGGCCGTAACTCGATAACACGGGTCGTTATGGCCAGTTAAGAAAAATAAGTTTGGAAACATTACGACAGCTAAAAGATAATGCGATTTCATAGTTGGTGCTTAAGCGAAGTCGCCGTTTGTGGGCGCCGTATAATTGGCCGTAAGTTGTCTCCGGCGCAACCCTATGTGACTTACTTCATATTGGAATGCATTCTAATATCGAGCGAGATCTCGTGAGAGATTTTTTCACTTTCTCACTTGAAAATCTCGCTTCGTGTAACAAGCGCTCTACAATGGGTTGTAATAATGCTTTATCAAGAGCAGCTTAAAACTATCTTGTGCAAAATTTATTTTGGCTTTAGTTTTATAAATTTGTACTATTTGTAAAAGTGCAACACTCTTAGTTTTTTTTTTAAACTTCGTATTTATAAAAACTTGGTATTTATATGTAGTGGATTTTGCAGCAGTTTCATTTCATCAGGTTAAGATTACTACATTTTTGGTGATTTATTAACACAAATGAACATAATGACGACGGAAAGTCAAGTTTCAGGTCCACAGATATAACTGCCTGGCTTTAAGCCGAAAAATTTTGCTGGTATAAAAGAGGACCTACATTTTATGGTCTCCGAGACTCAGACGGTCTAATCGATACCGGAGTCAATGCTGATCATTTTAGTACAAGCACACCTCTTTCAGTCTGTTACATACTGTACAAAAATCTGCAATACCCTTTTACCAAAGATAATACGAACAGTGTTTGTATTGTCTATGCTTTTAGGCTATTTGTATATGATAGCAAAAACTCAAAAATCACAGCTTTAATTTAGAAAGTCAACTAGAGATTTTATTACGGCACATAGTGAAAAAATCTGGATTTTTACGGCTTTTTCCAAGATTTTAGATGCAATGTTTAGAACCCGACGCAGCAAATTCATCTACTGGTCTTTTTACTAACCATTACAACCCGTGCCGTGTTATGTGTTTTTTATATATAAATAAAAAATAAAAATAAAAAATAAGACAAATTTCCTAAAAATTTATATTAATTTATCGATAGCTCGCTATCTCGCCCTGAAAATTAGTGTAAGAATCTTAAAGTCCAAGAGTTAAAAAATCCCATATGTTTACACGCAATTTGCTTATTTTTGCGATAGGAATCGAATCAACGACGTTGCTTCCCTTTGTGCTATTCACGACAATTCGTTTATTATTAATATATACATTCATACATATCAGATGATACATACTTATCTGCATATATACTTATATAGATTTGCACATAAAAGCACGAGATGGTAATACAATATTCCCAGCGTTAAAGTTTTTGCATTTCTGTGCGCCATGAATGAGACAACAAATAACACACACGGAAAACTCACGGAAAACACACGGAAGAACGGAATACACCCGCCGAGCCGCGACGTAAAGGAAATGAAACGAAATGAAACGAAACGAAACATAACACATGCAATGAAAGTAAATATTTGTGTTTCTTGGTGTTTTGTGTGTGCAACAGTCTGAAATGTGTCAATCACTGTCGCCTTCATATTTGGGGAAAGCAAAGCATGTTTGGAATGTGAACACGGACTTATCTCAACGGCAAAGTAACAAGCAGAAGGTTAAGTTATTATTGTGCAGGAACAAGTTACACAAAGTTATCATGAATTTGTTTAAGATACTGATAAGTCTTCTGAAAGTAGCTAAAGCTTGTCAAGGACCGGCACTGCCAAGTACACCAAGGTGTACTTAAGCAGGTAGGGACATTCAGTCGCTTGTCCTTTTTAGCTCTCTATTACGTCACTAACAAATATGCAAATGAATGCTAGTGAATGTGTGTGTGTCTTTTGCATGGAATTCATTTTGTGAGTGCCTGCACATTCTTGGTCACAGAATGACCCTACCTGTTTAAGTTTACCTTGATGTACGCCACCACAAATGCGGTGTCTGTAAAATTGATTCGACAAAAGGTCAACAATGTTTGGATTATCTGTTTAATTAAAGAGTTTCCAAACATTATTTATACTCCCCTTAAAAAGAGGTATACATATAATCTAAAATGAAATCGTTTCAGTGAGTTGTGCTGGTGTAGCTTGCTGAGTTGCCTGCCTGACACAGCTGAAACATCCCAGGCAGCACGGTTTCGAACTCTGCTGAGTTTGGCTTTTTTTTGCGTTCGAAATCTCGGATTTCTTTAAACAGCGGGGATTTGAAACCTGTCCTAGAAAATCAAAACGGTTAAGGATCTGGGAACCTTTCGATAGCAACCGAGGCTTCAGACAAGGTGTTATCCTGCAATCTGTTAAATTTTTTGCGAAAGGCCAAAGTACATCGGAGCGGTACAATAGTGAACTACAAGACTGTCCAGATTACACTGTGCGACAGTGAAAATGCACCCGACATATAACGAAAATCGGTTAAAAAATGGCGGAGTAATAAATAGATTCATGTGTAAAACCAAAAAAAAACGTTATTTGTCAATAAAAAAAATTGTATGCAGACAGTTGCCCGACAGTGAAATACCCTGATCCATGAATCCCATGACAGTCAATGGTATGGGCGACATAGAGTACATAATGTACTGGGGATGATTTGGAAAAAGTTCAACATCTTTGATTTATAAGTGGATTTGATTTATTTAGTGGCTCTAACATAATGTTAACCCTAACATTACTATTAAAAGGGATGATTTGGGAAAAGGTCAACATTGTTTGATTTATAAGCCTAATATGAGTCTACGTACCAAATTTAGTGGCTCTAACATAATGTTAACCCAAACATTACCATAAAAAGTGCAATTTTGTTGCAGTTTGTAGGAGAGGTCTAAAATTGGCACATTATTACCCATGTCTCTTAAAGTTTATATTCGATCCTGCTTAATTTTACACTACATATATATGCACAGTTATAGTGTGCACAACTGTGCCAAGTTTGGGTGCAAATCGCTTGAGCTTCTGTCACGGGGGAACTGGGAACGATATCGACATGATTGGATAAACTCGCTCTTTTCCGGAAAAATACTCATATTTGGTAAAGGCAGTCGACGGACTGACAAACGGACATGGCTATATCGACTCGACTATTGCTTGTGATCATTTTTGCCCATAGAACTTATGGTCAGCCACGCCTCCTTCTACCTGTTACACACATTGCACAAATCTATAATACCATTTAACACTTTGTGCACAGGGTATAAACACAAAATTCAACAACCCATGTTCAATGTTGAACTTGAGACGGAAACCAAACCACGTAAAAGAAATAACGTACACCCAATTTAGAAACTGGCGTATCTGCTGCACCTTAGAGTTACTATGGTGCAACCCGAGAAGTGCAACAATGACTTAGTGTGCAGTGTACTCCACAGCAGCACCAACTGCCCAGCAAATCAAAAAGACCTAAACTTAACAGAACCAAAGTGCAGCAACTACGGTCGTAACCACAAGGGAAATTACCGTGGCGCTCTCGTTTTGAAATAATGTTCGCACGTACATGCTTATGGTACTGCCTCTGTCGTGTCCTTTAACACTGACTTGAAATCAGGTTCAACACAAATCACTCAATGGGGCTCTCGTCTATATGAACCCAAGGGAAAGGAAGTATACAAAACACTCATTTGTACAGAAAATAATCTCGATTGTGTCGAAATAAAAAGTTTACACACTGTCCTGTAGATCGTACGAAAATACTAGTTCTTATAATCTTTACCATAACTAGAAAATCCCGTAGAGCTGTGCACGGCCCATTGCGAGGGAGACAGACAAAAAAAGATAGCAAGTATATTCATTTATATATACGAGGGGTCACCCCACAGTCGGATCCCGACTGCATTTCTGATTTCTCTCTCTATAAATACGTATAAAAGAGACACGCTCTTCCATAGCTCGCACGGCCCGATCACTTGTCGGTTATTTACACAGACACGGCCGAAGTGTGTGTGTGACTGAAGTGCGTGAATAGTAACAAATACATGCAAAAACATCTCCATATAAAATATAGGAATTTTGTTTCACATTCACTTCACCTATCATTTGGCAAAATATGTGAATGAAACTTATATTCTGCACATCTTATGAGAATTCGCTACACAATGATATAAGTTTCACCCATATTTGTTGCCATATAGTTGGTGAAAAAGGGTACAAACATTTTTTCATAGCCTATTATATAATAGGTACATGTATATTAAGTATATGTATATTTTTGTGCTACTAGAATGTTCAAAATTTATAATATTCCATATGTTTGCATACAAAATATATTCTAATCACTTTTTTTATAGATCGACCAATCACATTCACATTTCCAGAAAATATAGAATATCTGAGCGCACCAGAATAGTAAAACACTATCTCCGTGTACCGCAAATCGAACATGTATTTCGTTTTAGTGGCCACATATTTCATTTTCTATTGTCCAAAACAGTGCTATACGTGGAACAGCATGGTTGTTTCCAAGTTTCTTATAATGTAAGAGTTGTTTCAGCTAAGTTCAATATAAGCTCATGACTCACCTGCAGCATGGGCAAAAAGAAGCACATAAACTGTCCAAAAATCCAGTTTTCCAGAAGCATAACCATCAGAGAGATTGGCAGCACCAAAACGCATTGTACAAAATGGCACAGCGCCAGATTTACAATAAACCCATGGGTCACATCCTTGTAGAGTCGATGGTAAATTAAATAGACAATAATGGCTACATTCATGAGCATGCCCAATATTGCTAGGGCCGCATATTGTATGATGAATAGCCAATAGACCGGTTTGATGCTTTCCTTTAGAATTGGTCTGTTGACTCCACCAATGATCTCAGTATCATTGAAGCGTCCGGCCAAAACGTGTGCAATATACATAAAATACTTATTGGACAAATCCTTGTCGTTGGCGGAGCTGGGTGGCATCGGGTAACTCTCGGTGGTAATCGGACCGCCCCCAATGGAGGATGACATATGTTGGGGAGCGGGCGACATATTTACCACCTGAAATGTTAAGAAACACAGCATTACAAAAAATTACAAAGGTTCAGGTTGTTGTGCATTAAACAGGCGATGGTAAGTATGATCGAGACAGCAGTCGCCGAAGTTTCCAATTAACGGTTTTTTTTTTTGTGCACGGAAAATGATTAATTTTAGAGGCGAGCGCACTCTAAAATACCACTAGAGCGCACTAAAAAAAAACACCAACAAAAACAGCTGTATGAAAAGAGATCAGGTCACTATACTTTAAATCTTTTGATACCAAAATTATCTTTTAAACGACTTCTTATTAAAAAATTCCATAAACAATATCTTTACAAAAATAATTGCAGACAGTCAAATTTCAGTGAAAATTTTTGTACAAATACATGTAAAAACATCAGCATATAAAATAAAGGAATTTTATTTTTATTGATTTCACTTACGATTCGGCAGAATATATGAATGAAACTTATATTCTGCACATCTTATGAGAATTACCTGCACAATGATATAAGTTTGACCCATATTTGTTGCCATATAGTTGGTGAAAAAGGGTGCACAAATTTTTTCTTTATTATATAATAAAGGAAAAAACCTCTTCGAGGTAAAAAACTTGTGACGAACGCGTAGGTACTTATGTATATGCAAATCATAAAATAAATTATATTATTTGTGTAACGAGAAAAATACACATATTGGACTATTTTTCAGTGATAATAGAAATTAAGAAAAAAAAATTAATTAACCTAGCGTTTTTAGTTTAGAAGCTATAACTAGTCAGCCGATAAAACAAATTTTTTTTTAACTAAACCAGATACACGTCAAAAGTGTTTTTGTTACGTTAAGAATTAAATAATTTATTACATAAAATGTATTTCAAGTGTAGTATTTCAATTAAAATAGGTTATATCATACAGCTCACATAATGGGATCAAATGTCCTCAATCTCAAGCTAAGCAACAACAACTTACCATAAATGCATTAGTCGCAGTCCTGTTTATGCTAGCAGATACATCCGTACATACATCGGTACATACATCCGTACATACATATATGTATACATACATACATCATATCAAATACCCAATACAAAATAAGGACAACAAAAAACTGAACTAAGATGAGCAAAGTTGATTGAACAACAACAACAGCCAAACAAGAGGCACAATGCTGTTCTTTCTCGCTCTGTCACCCAAGTATTTGCATATTAGTTGAAAGCAAAGCAAGGGAAAGAAATAAAAATTTCACTTTTGCGATGAAATTCTAAGTTTAATGTCAAATATCTCTTCAATCGATTAGCTTATTATATTGTACCTGTAACTTTTTGGAAACGCCCTTCAATGAAGATTGTGTACAACTAAAGGCAATATAATAAAATTGGTAAACAAAAAATGTAATACAATGAATGCACCTCATGTTTTGGAGCTCTCGCACACTATCTATAAAAATAAATTCGCTAAGCAAAAATTCACTGTGGTACCGATTGCTTTTTAATAACGCAACTTTTTTTGGTGAAACCTATACGATTCGATAGGTAAAAAGCTTGATTTTTGCAGAATACAAGTTTCACCTGAATACATTATGTTTTAGTCAGGGTAAACTTGATTTGAAGTAAAAAAGTATCAAAATGCATTGTACACACAAACGTTGTAATTTCATGTTTTACTTTCTCCTCTTCGTAATCAGCTGTTATGAGTGCGTTTTTACGACGGAAGCGAGACGAGATAGCAAAATTTGAAAAACAAAAGTCAAATGTCGAAGACAGGGCCAACACTAGTTAAAGAAAAAATAACACTGATAGGTGCTTAAATTTAAACGTTGAAAAATCAAAATTTTACGTTTTGAATGGTGTGTAAATTTAAGCATAATAATAAAGTTCCTAGAGCAAAAAAAATATGAAATTATAATTCTACAATTGATTTATAAAATTGCATTACTGCCTTCAGTGTCTAAATGTGGGCAAAGTGGGGAAAACTCCAGAACAAACGTTTTATAGTTAATAATGTATATGTGTGCAAATTTCGAAACGCTACGATAAAAAAAGTCACGACAAACAGAAAAACATTTTTTGGCATTTCAGATTTCGCCAATGTTTTTAAAAGGCTATAACTTTTAAACAGAAAGTCCGATTTACTTCATTTTAGTCTTGGACTTATATTCATGCCTAGAATATACATCTTCATATTGGGGCTCTATGTTCTTCTGGGACCCCGCTATATTTAAGGGCCCTATTCAGTTAAACCCCTGTATCTTCCAAACCAATAGCCAAATCAAAAAGCCTTTTATAAAATGGTTAATCTACGCTTTAATACCTTTACAATAGTATATGGTTCGACCGGATCGGAGGCTCTAGTTAAAAGTGCAAAACTTGTCGTAATTATAAAGTTGTGAGCTGCAGTACTGCTTAGTCGCGCGCTTTGTGTCACAACTACAGAGCTACCGCTTTAAGCGATAAATTAGTTTTCTTAGTTACACTTTTATATCAAATTTTCGTCATTTAACGAAATGTTAATACTAAACAATAGTCGATTTTCTTCATTTTATATTAACTATAAATCAATTTGCTTTTTAAGTCTCAGACTGTCTACCAATGATTAGAAAAGCGCAAGATTCAAGTATGTATGATAACAATTCTCTAGAAGTCGAGTGCTTCCAATTCAGGTGAATAGTCCTAGTAAAATACAGTGCTTATCAAAACTTCGCAAATCTTATCGACACTTCGCAAATTTTACTCCCAACCCTCGAAAAAGCTACATCGCTTATAATGTGGCAAAAGCATAAATAAGGATATGCTACAAAAGAACGTATCGGTTCTATTTTTAGTGCATCACTGAAAAAGAATCGTTAAATTAAACAGAATACGTTTTTGTAAGCAATTTAGAACAAAATGCCACGATTAACTAGATTAACTGATGAAGAAAAAGGCTTAATTCAGGCCTGCACAAGCTTAGGTTTGAAAAAAAGCTAAATTCCGAGAAAAATTGGTCGTAGTAGACATGTTATTCTCAATTTTTTTTTAAATCCTAAAAATTACTTTCGGTTCGTGATAAAAGGTACATTATAAATATAGCGAGCAATTATACAGTAACGTGCTCCGAAATTGCTGCTTCTTGCAGTAAGAAAGTGTCTGCGGACTTTAAACAGATCAAATCATATTGTAAGAAGTGTGTTTAAGAAGGTGCCATGCTTATAAAAGCCTCATAAAGCAGCGCGCCTCCTTTTCGCCGAAAACGATTTGGCAACGTGACTCGGTAAGACAATTCTACTCTTTAATATTGGCATCAATTTTTAACTTAATTCTTTAAACAGGTTATTCTTTCCGTTGAGGAAAAGAAAATAGAGAAGAAAAAAATTTATTGAAACCGTAAATAAATAAAAAACGGAAAATAAAGTTAAATTTGGTTCCGACGTGATTCACCACAATGCTGATTTGAGGGTCTTACTATTTGCATTACGCGAACATTTCTTATACCCTGCAAAGTTATTATCGGCTTGTTCAATAAATGCAACAGGAGGAGGCGTGACAGCCCATATGTTCTATATGCGAATATAATCAGCTTACATAGTCGAGTTAATGTCCGCCTACCCATATGAACAACTGGATATCGGGCTAGGAACACTGAATTTTACCAGAAAACTAATTTTATGCAGAAAGTCCGAACGGTGCCCGATGGTGGGCCTCTATAGAACTAAACATTTCTTGGTTCAAGCTGTGCCGAGTTTCAATTACTGTGCAGGAGAACTTTTCATGTTGATATCTGACGCCCTTGTAATCCTTAGGATCAGATGGAAACTTTAAAAGAATTAGGGAATAATGCAACAATTTCTTCATACACTACAATCAATCATCTCATAATAGATGGGTTAATATATAAAACACCGCCCCGAAAGTCTCTATCTTAAATTTATATACTGTACACAAAGTGTACCACAACATAAAACCTACCAAACTGAAACTTGGCACTGTTATGCACACTGTATTTTGCATATCTATTATATAAATAGACTAAGAACAATTTTTGGACCCCTTTATCACCAACTTAATAGCATAAAATCTATTATATAAATAGGCTAAGGAAAATCTTGAACCCCTTTATCACCAACTATATGGAATAAAATATGGGTGAAACTTGCATCAATGTGTAGGGAATTTTCATTAGAAGTGCAGAAAATAAGTTATATTCATATATTGTGCCATAGGTAGAATTAATAAAAAAAGAACATTTATGTTGAGATGTCTTTACATGTATTGGTAACTGTACACGAACGTTTTCTTTCTCAGCTATTGACATCTCCAATAGTATTTGTGTGACGACAGAAAATAGTAGTCAATGTGTTGACACATGCATGTGTGCACGAATGTTCAAGATCGGATCGGAGGACTAACATCCTCATATAAACTGCAACAGAATTTCATTTTTTATAGAAAGTCAAGGTTAACATTTATGCTAATCAAATTTGGTACGTAGACACATGTTAGGCTTATAAACCAAACAATGTTGTCCATTTTCCGAATCATCCCGCTACCCCTGTAGTACTGTTACCTTTACCCTGGAACGCATCAATACAAAAATTGGCACAGGAATTTGATTTTTATGGGAAAAGTGGTTACAGGGTATCCCATTGTCGGAGTCCGCCCGACTATCTGCAACAAATTTTTTTTATTGTTTTGGTGCCACATGTTGATTGTGACATTTTTGTCGGCTCAACAGCTTTGTTTTCGTACATTCATTCATTTGTTCCATTGTTTTACCATTGTTTTTATACCCTGTTTTTGTAGGAACATGTAATGCTATTGTGTTTTTCTCCGTTTTTCCTGCTGTTGTTGTCGTAGTCGTTGTTTTAACATTTAGTTAGTTGTCCTTTGTTTCTATTTTCAACGGAAATTAACAAAAGGCATCAGCATAGACTGCAACACGATATGGAAATTTCAATCGGTATGCACTTGTAGTGCAATGCCAACACCAACCCTTAGAGCCCCCGGACCCAGATCCAAAACCAGCTCCAGTCACTATCCCAATCCTGCAACGCCCAGAACCCACAATCCGATTGTTCGCAACATATGTATGTGCATATTGCTGACTGCCACGCTTGAATTTTGAGTAGTTGCTGCCTTTGGTAGGTCTGAGGTCTGTGTCTGGTACCCCACAAACTGATCCAGCAAATCAACGTACATATGTGTATGTGTGTTCGTATGTGACAGACAGACAGACACACAATTTCCAAGGAATTTCAATCTAAACACAAACACACACATACTCATTTGCAGGCTGTTCAAATCGCCACAAACAAACAAATCGCCAGCTCGACATACATATAGAAGATACATACATATGTTCTATGCATTTTTCCATGTTCGTTCTAGAATTTAGCCACATTTTGTTTGTTAGCTTGTTTTCTTTTTTTAGGTTGGGTTTTCTTGCCCTACCCATTTTAAGGAGCAACTTCCTTTCAATTTATTGTGCCTAATTTTTCTTCACTTTGTGAACATTTTTGTTTGTGTACAATCGGCCTTCATAGAAGGAGCCATTGCTAGAGGGGTATCACTTAGGTTTAAAGGGTGCCAGGAAATGGGAGAAAAACTTAATTTACCTACAATGCTGCCAAGAAGCAGATTGTCTTAAGCTTAGCCGGCAGCATTTTCAAATGAAATTTTCCAGCTAATATAAATTTAAGCATACTTTTCCAAGGAATATGTGTATAAAAGCAGCCTGTATCCTGTATATGTGTGAGTGTGTGTGTGTGTGTGTGTGTGTGTGCCAGTTTGTACTGCAACCATTGCACATTGCGAAGCCTACTAAACTCGACTCTGGTCTCGGTTTGATGACCCATGCGCAAAAACTTCACTTCTGGTTTGTTAAGCGTCCATGTTTGTAATACAGTGGACACACGCACATTTGTACTTTTAGAATATGTTCCCAAAGAATCAATTTCAATCAAATTCAAAAGGAATCTATCAAAAACTTTTTGTAATTTTTAGTTCAATTATTTTGGAATCAAAAATAAAAGAAGAATTTTTGATTTTCGAAAAAAAAAAATGTTTATTTGATTGTCCTATAACTAGAAATCGAATCAAGGTAGACTAAAACACTCTGACAATCAACATTGAACCGATCTTAAATTGGTTTCAATTTGACACACGGCTTATTTCGATCGGTAGTAAGGTTAACAAGTAACGTGAGATTTGCTGACTTCGCAACACTCGAAATCTCGAATTTTTTACCGGTTGTGAAATCAACGTCCACAAATTTACCGGAAAAGATATGTTTTAGCCATAGGCTTTTTTTTGTTGCATAGTGTCTGTTCGGAGCAGAACGTTTTAAACTTCTTCTTCTTAACTGGCCATAACAACCCGTTACCGGGTTACGGCCTGATGTATTTCTTTCATTGGGATTGGAATTTTACATGGTGTGTCCTTAACCCAACGCACAACCCTTTTAAGGCCTGGGATGGCTCTACTGGTCTCGAAAGAATCCAGGGTCATTATAAGTCGCCTCATACGACAAGCTTTGACCTGCTGAGGAGGTATTCTCTAATCCGCTCACCACACGGGGTAAACTAATTAATTGAAAATGCTTTTGCGGCCAAATATATAGGCGATTATTTGTATTGCCTTTAAACAGTGTCATTGTGAAAATCACTGAGTTAGCATTATTGCAGTATTAATATTAATAACTTTGCTAATTTCTTAGTCTAAAAATCCACTTAGGCCGTGATTGCTCTAAGGCATTATGTTTATTTGTAACTCTATCTTAAGGTTTTATTGGGTTTTCGAGGAGTTTTGTCCAATTGTGACTTTTTGTGACGATGGAACAACAGGGGTGTTCCGAAAACGTTACGTTACAATCAAAATGTTAATAAAATCTGAAAAAATCTTTATATTTTCATGGCATATTTTCTTTTCATTTCGAATTCATTCATGTCGATCAAAGATCTTCAATTAAGTTTTAAATTTTTGCCTCTTCACAATATCGTCTCTATCCTATCTACAATGATTCAGTTAATATTCCATTCTAAGTTGTAGTACAGCCCAAAGCTGATTTAATTTTTTTGACTTCACATTATGTGGAGGAGGTTACCTAAATGATAGCAATAAAACAAAAAATGTTATGCAGACAGTAGGGAAACCATTTTTCTATAAGAATCAAATTTCTGCTCAAAATCGTATCGATGATTGAGGCTTATGGGCGTTACAAAGGTAACTGTACAGCGGGGTGGCAAAAGGTTAACAATGTTTGGTATATATACGTGACATGAGTCTATATACCAAATTTGGTGGCTCTAGCCTTAATATTAATATATACATATATCTTTATAAGTTTTGCCCATAAAAGAGGCACTTTCATACCTCAGAGGCTCAAATAGTGATAGCCAAGCTGCTATGAAATCCTTAAACTCAATATCATCAAATTCGATATCGGTAACAAGCCGTCCCAAATCTCTACACGAGATGGGCCCCCGGGACATAAAGGGCAACAACAGAGCGGATGAGTTTGCCCGACAAGATACTACTGTTCCCCTCCTCCCTGTAAGATAGTTACCACTATGGCGACTTTCAAGCTGAAATACATGATGTTTTCAAATAAAAAGCCAATCAAAAGTGGCGACAGTCGAACTACTCGCCAAACATGGCCAGAATATAATAGCCAACGAACAGTTGGGCACCACTGGACACTGGGTAGTTGGTGTCCATACAGCTAGGCTTCTTGCCCCCTACGATGACCTCTGCAGAAGCTGCTGAGATGAAGAGGGGCAGGAAACGGCAGAGCATTTTATTTGCTCATGTTCTGGTCTCTGCAAAAGACGATATAAGTACCTGTCAGAAGAAGAAGCGAAAAATAGATCCTATAGTTTCACAACGGGCCGACTTTTGGCCTAAGTGTGTCGGCAGAAATCTGGCAGGATTTAATCCCTGTACACAAAGTTTAAAAGGATATTATAGATTTGTGCAATGTATGTAACAGGCAAAAGGAGGCGTGGCAGGCTATGTGTTCCATGCGCAAAATTGATCAGGAGCAATAGTCGAGTCGATATAGCCATGTCAGTCTGTCCGTTTTGTAACGTGCTTCTCGGAGACTATAAGAGGCACATATTTCCGAAAAAAGCAAGTTTATCGATTCATGTCGATATCTCTCCCTCTTCCCCTGTCAGAAATTTTCGCGGCTTACACCCACTACATAAAAGCTATCCGATTGAAACTTAGCACAGTCATGCACACTTATTGTGCATATTTTCTGCAAAAATAATCAAAATCCCATAGAAACTAAAGAGGATATAAGTAATAATGTAGCAATTTTAGGCCCCTCCTCCCATAAACTCCAACAGAATTTTATTTTTTACAGCACTTTTAGGGTTAATATTTATGTTAGAGCCAACAAATTTGGTACGAAGACTCATGTTAAGCTTATAAACGAAACAATGTTGACATTTTGCCGAATAAAACCGCCGCCCCCCGTAGTCCAGTTAGCTTAGTAACGCCCATACCCTTCAACGCTTTATAAAGTATTTGCACGTAAATTTGATTTTCATGGGAAAAATGGGTGCAGGGCTCCGTCCCGACAGTTTGCACAAAATTTTTGTAACCTAACCTAAAAGCTTATATCCGTTTATATCTTTATAAATTTCACATCACAAAAGCACAGTAATAGTGTATATAAATATGCTACAATTAAATAGCTTGCACTAAGTAAAACATCGACAAACTTGATCTGTTGTCGGAAAATGTGCGTCTCTTGGTACAATTGTTGTTGTTTTAACTCTTATGGTCTTTTAGACCATCTTAGAGATCTTAGAGATCAACACGGACAGAAAGACATAGCTATAGTTTAGTTTAAAAAAAAAACATAAAATGTTAAGTAATAATTGTAATCGGGTTTTCCCCCATTTGGTGAGCGGGTTAGAGAATACCACCTCAGCAGGTCAAAGCTTGTCGTATGAGGCGACTAACAATGACACTCTGTTCTTTCGAGACAAGTAGGCCCTAAAAGGTTTTTGCGTAGGGTTTGGGACCCACCACGTAAAACCACAATTTTAATGAAAGAATGTATTTACATGAGGCCGTAACCCGATAACGGGTTGTTATGGCCAGTTAAGTAGAAGATTGTCTTTAATCGAATCAAAGCAATATTGGACTTTAGCCTTGAGTACGCCCATAACCCTTCAGGTGTCGGCACGTGGAACGTATTTACTTTGTTATGGGAAAAGTGGATACATGACTTGTATCAAATCTTTTCTATAGAGATTGGAAAATCCTTGGAACGACTGAATGCCTCTATCTCACAGTAGAGTTAGGCGCAACTACTTATGTATGTATACAATGTTTACGGTCCCTAACACCCATATTATGTAATTATAGTTCTTATTAGTTCATAATTTCTGTTTATCTTGCATTCAGTGTGAAATGCGAGTGTCCACTGAACGGCTATATCCTACTCTCTCTTGGCAAGTCTCCGGGTATACGTTTTATTTTGTTTGAACATGCCTTCTGGTCGCTCGTTTGCACTGAGAATGTTAGATCCTTGGCCAGGAGAACAAGAGGGAATGGTGCGTTATATTAGTAGTTTTTTGCCCTCGCTGCAGATAGCATTATCTTTTACCAGTGTGTGAGTGTGTGTGTGTGAGTGAGTGTGTGAGTGAGTGTGTGTGAGTGTGTGTGAGTGTGTGTGTGAGTTTTAGCGCCACAACACATGTGTGCGGTTTCAGTCTGGAGCTACTGCTGCCGTCGCTGCTTCTCTGCTGATGCTCTGCTGGCTTGCTCAGTCAGTTCCTTGCGCTACGTTGAGTTTATTATGCTTTTCAATGATTTATACGCCTCTGACAGCCCGTATTACTAGCTGTCCCCAGCGGCAACACACACAGATAAACGCATATGCATATAGTATATATTTATACACTGAAAGGAAAATTATAGGAAATTCTTGTACAAAAATTACCAACAGCTTCGGTGACGTTATGTTGTACTACACAGAGCCGTAGAGAGATGCCCGATGCAAACCTTTCTCTTTGGGTATGGTACTGCGTGAAGCAGACAGACAGCAAAATTTACGATGCTGGGAAAAAGTTTGTACCAAATTAATTGAATTTTATTTTGGGACGATGTATCGAATTGATCATTATCAGGGATATTATAGGTGCATTAGGCGCTTGCTACATGATGCGACTAAGGGAAAAAAATCGGGTGCGTCTGTCAAAATCTTACAGGTAATCTTACACTGTTATTCTATCGATGTAATTGAGTAAGACCGCTCACTGATAATTACGTTATAGAATACTTCCGATTTCCAATTAAAGCACTGGCTACATAATTATTTAATATAGAAGACTCCAAAACTCCAGACCTCAAGATATCTTCTTCGTAAGAAGAGCAAAGCATTTTTCTTCGACATAACACTTTCTACGGCCTTTAGCCTTTCTCTCACCTAATATGCTGCCTGAGTGCTACAGATTGATCACCTTCCATTGATTGGGTATAATAATTATACCCTGTTCACATTTTTTTTCTTTAAATTTTTTTATTTTTTGTCCCAAAAATTATATTTTTTTTTGCTTCTTACTAATGGTGACCAGCATGATTCTAAAAAATCACAAATAAAAGTTATTCTATCATAAAAAATTATATTAATAAATTATTTCAAAATTTTTTTTTGCATCGATGTATTTTTCCGAAGATATCAAGGTTTAAGTTTGAAGTTATCAAGAAGTCAAAAAATTTTCCCTCAAGTACTATACCAAACGAAATTTAAAAAAAAAATGGACACTCAAATTCCCTTCTTTTTTTTCAGTGTATATGTTACATGCAAGTCATTGCTCTGCTGCATTTTGGCTCACTGATTTCTCATACAAGATTCACCCAGGCGCAAATGTTTTCCAGCACAAAATTCAGCATGTTTTTTTCATCACTCGCATTTCCCATTTGCCGCAGAACATAATTCAAATGCAATTTTATGTCGGGAATGTTGAACAATTTGTGCCCTGATTTGATGCCATTACACTAAGACATTGTTTGGTTCCATTGACTGTGTTCAATGTGGTCACTTGTTGAGCCATGCAATGTCCACGCGTCCATGAGAATAGAAGCCAGACCCAGTAGAAAACATCATTAAACAATTGCAACCAATTAGAAGAGTTAACTATGACACATGTCTCACATTTGACGGCAGCTGTTGGAACGCTTACAATTTCATTAGATACACTAACTTGGCATAAAATTCTATCTCAAAAGTTTTACGCTCACACGCAAACCCCAAAGAAACTCTTGCCACAATTTGAGGTTTTTGTTAATTAGCTTAAAATGCAAATAGCAAACAGTTAAGAAATAACAGCGAAAAGATAGAAGTTTTCGGATTTAAGCATTGACAACTTAATAAGTTTGCCGCATATTGTAAAAGTTTTTCGCATGCCCCGAAAGGATGCTACTCCTTACATACATATACATACATATACTATGTAAGTTACGGAAAAATAAAGAAACCGTTAGAAGCTTAGCACAGCTGCCAGTACAACAGTTCTATTTAATTAAGCATTACTTGACCCCGTTCATCATTTGCAAAACAGTAGAGAATCTCCGGCTATCTGTGCGTTGGTGTGTATCTATTTGCGACATGTGCGCACTGTGGTAGCCCTTAGAAGAGAACTCAAGTAATTAAAACTGATTTTTCTAACGCTCATTGATGCGCAACAATGCACACTAAATGAATGTACTCCGGAGCCAAACGACGCGGCGGAGCCAGCTCCAGCAACAACAACAACAACAGCAGCAACAATAGCCGTAGACAAGGAAAGCGGATGCGGGCCCTACAAAGTCTATGTACTCTATCAATTCTTCTATGACTTATTGCTCAATTCAAATCAAATTTATCCATTGATTGATTAGTCGATTGAAAAACTTATGGGAATCATCTTATCATCTCATGACTTTATTGCCCTCTACTAAGCTTACAGATTCGCAAACACTTCTTCTCTATGTCCACCTGAGGAGGCCATTTCACTTCTCGGTGAGTTATTTGCTGCAGGGATTCTTCAATGCTCAGCATTCTAGTCTCGTTTCGATCAACAATATTAGTGAGGCATTCTCCTTCTTCTATAGGAGCCGTGGAATGTAATCTGTTATATCTCCTACTTTGGACTATCTTCTTCTTTTGGTACAATTGTTGGTTCTACCGTTAAAATGACTAAACCAAATATAATCCGCAGGCGAGACAAAAGAATGGCGTCTGATAGAGAAATATCCAGAGATTAAGAAAATAGCAAATTCATTCAATTTCAATTCAGCTTGGATGCTAGAACCGCACAAAGTTAAGCATTTTTGCTGTCCGCAATAAATTTAAAATTTTTGGAAATGAAGTTCATCTTTGAGAGTGATTTTTGGGTAAGCTGTACAGCCGATTGTTAATTTTTTGGATTCTTTTCAAAAGAACCGTTAGTAAAAGAGAAAAGGAGAAAAAAAAGAATGGCTTCCTGTTTCCACTCTTTTCTAAATATAGCTGTTTTGACTAGTCACGAAATTTTGACTCTCTTTCAACTTCGGCAGAGAATAAACGACGCGTCGTTCAAACAGCACGGACAAGCTCATTCATCAACTCAATGAGTTGCCTCATTTTTCTTCTTGGCTGACCATAACAAACAATTACCGAGTTACCGAGCCTGTGCTTGGCGGCCACCGTTTTCAATCAATGATTCATTGAATGCTTCAGACCATAAGGCCAAACGGAAAGACGAACGTCTTAAAGAGTGTTAGTTTCGTCTGGCGGGAGAGGTCTCTACTACTCATTTGCCCACTGAGACCAAAGTAGCATCTATTGGCAAGAGTAATGTTCCATTTTATTTCCATGCTGACGTTTTGACGGTGTTGCCAGGGTAGACGAAATTTCATTGTTCCCTCATTTGTTAAGTATACGAAAACTTAAATAAAATTGTTTTATTGCGTTTTTGAGTTTTTCGTACTGACTGTGTGGACTAGCGGACAAGCAACTGGCCCAAGAGAAACGAGGACATTGCATTTTTATATATTATACTAGGGGGCTTCGACGCCTACTCGCTCAGTTTGCAAGCCCCTCTCGAGATGGATCCCCTCTCTCTTCTCCTTCGCATTTTTTCTTTTCTTCCTCATTCGCATTCCAAAAGCTGTAAGGTGAAACGAAATGATTTATGTTTCACTCCGACCCCGTTGCCCTCTCTAGATAGATCATATTCCTCTTCATCTGCCCGTTCCCATATCGGTTCCCCCTGCTCATCATCATACTAAGATCAGCTGTGTATTTTAGTGTGGCCAATTGACAATTATAACTCTTTGCGCGTCTTAAACGCTTTTTCCGTATTTCAATTCGTAGTTTTACTTTCCGTTAGCAGGCCTTCTATGCTTAGACCTCCGTTGGCAGTTGTCTCATCTATTGCCTTCCACGTTTGTTGGGAGTTTAAAACTTAAAGCCTGGTACGGAAGTGAGCATATGAATTTTTCATTGCGAAATTCCATTCATAACCAACAGTAAACCCAACAAAAAACACTTACAAATTTGAGAGGACTCTCTCTATGAACACGAAAACTAATTTAGTGAATGTCGTTTTTCTCTCATAAAAGGATTCACTCTTGGCAGCTATGTATGTTAGTGATAACATCAAGATAAGCAAGGTTACTACATACACTTTATTAGGGTATCCAAAAAAAAAGGGCAACAGCCAAACCGACAAACAATGGGCAACAACTTGGCAAGGTCTGAGCCTTGGTCAAGTGCTGCTCAAGATGTTTGTTTGCTGCCGGCGGCAGGGACGCCAATTCCATTGTCGCCGTCGCCGTCGCTGCCAACGTCGACGTCGCGTCGTCGCTGACGCTGACGCCAAGACAAACGCCAACGGCTCTGGCATTGTTGGTGGCAATGCTTTAATTATTTAACGCCATTTTGATGCCTTTTATTTTCTTTTACAACTTTACTAATTAACTAGGGAAACAATTACGAGAACTTTACCCTATTTGTATCAGGCAGTAATGTTGAGTCGCTATTCAAATCGAAACATGTGTTATTTCGAAAGTTTTGATCATAATCACCCATGGCTTCAGGTATTCTATTTCCAATCGATTTTCTTTGAGAAAATTCAAAATTTGCAATTTTAATTTTTATCTTGTTTTTATGCCCAAGTGACTGTAATAGTCCAGTAAATTTAGACTTTCAAACGGGTAAAATTAGGGGCAAGCTAAATTTTTGAAGGGCTTTGCCATTTGACTTATAACTCCCGTATATCAATCCAACAGAAAAACTTTGTAGAAAATTAAATTGGGTCTTACTGAAATGCAAAGCCAAAACTAATTAAAGCAATGGCAGATGGGAGGGCGCTTCTTTGTAGGATTCGATGGTAGTTCTCTTTGCACATGATTCCATATATTTTGACCAGTTCGATGCCATTATAGCTAAAGCAGGCTCAAATCAGCACAGAGCCTCCACGATACTTGAATGATGGTGCGAAGCATTGAAATTTACGGCGTTCGCCAACTTTTCAATGGACATATTGTCGCCGTTTGTTGCCAAACGGCTCGAATTTTGATTCGACCTTCCAAAGAACGGATTTCCATTGGTCGATTGAAGTGATTAAAAGTGAACTCTGAGCAAAATTTGAAAATTTTCAAGTTGAGTTCACACTTTTGACCGGTAGTGTACGTATTCCTCCCATATGTTTTATCGCGAAGCAGGCAACATATGGAACACATCGCATGATGTATATTATATTATATATATTTCATTACTTATTTTTTTATCTATATATTACAGACACATCCATTTCTATTACTTTTAAGGCGGATACTCAAAGATCCGAGCTGATATCGCTCGGGGTGGTCATACATATTTACATTATAAAGCAATACAGTGAACACTGAATACATTGGATAGATACACTTGGTTCGAACACTTTTATCCAAGACAGACATTGTATACAAAGTTTTTCTGTGTTCAGTATTTTTGGATGATTTCAAATCTTTTGCTTGATCCATCTCTCAAAATCGGTTTCAAAACAATTCGGCGACGATTAAGAAATGACTGAACTTGCGGAAAAGTTATTGATTTGTAGCTTTTTTGCAATTTCTGAGTTTTTTTTTGCTCCGGAATTAAGTTCCAATGTAGAAATATCTTTAACTAGGGGAATGTACTCAACAAATATCAAAAGTGTCCAATTCATAAGTAAGGAAGCACCAATCTACAGAGTGACAAAAATGGAATAATGTATGCAATTTTTTTCGTTTCTTGTAAAATGTTTTCAGTATATTATTTAAAAACAAGCAGCTTTTTCCCAAAACACCGCTTGCGAGTGTTTTGCGATATCTTTTGGGTGCGTTTGGTCCGCTTGTGGATTATTACAAAATAAAAAACAAAAGATAATGTCGATACAGTGCCTCAATTAGGGATCTGTTCCGGGCTTTATGGAACACCGTTTACCACTACCTTATATATATTGTTATAACAACTGGGTTTGTTGCCACATTTTTCATTTTAGTTAAATTGGATTTTGAGTCAGCTCAGCATAATAACTCCAATTTGCAATCGTCAATGACAAGTTGCATTTCCAAAAACATTAAAAGCAGTAAAATCTGTGGTTTTGCGACTGTGAGCTTTTCAATTTGTGTGTGGGTCACGCCCCATCAGCAAAGAATTAGAAATTTTTACTTGGAATTCAATTCGTTGCACTGTAGCAAGAACTGTCAATCCATATGCCACAAAAGAAGGTCAATTATTTTAAGAGTAAATTTTATTAAAAGCTTGCACAAACCTCAATTTAAGTAAAGGATACAAGTTAGTGGTTTTTTCAAATTTAAAATACTTTGTTGTATAAACAAAGAAATAATATTGACAGCTTGTAATTATTACACATTTGACATTTGATGCGGTTATTGGAAAATATGCAACACACTCAGACTATATTTGGGTTATTCTTTTTTAAATCGAACACCTTTTTGATATCAGAATTTTGATTCCCCTGAAGTTTTTGGGACTTATATTACCTTGAAATTATCCAAAAAAGTCGAAAAACGCAAAAGACCATGAGTCTTTTATTCTCATTAAACTCATTAAAATGCTATATCTCCGGCTTAACTAAGTCAATCGATTTAATTTTAATCTTTTTATCCAAATTATTGGTCGAACGCGTAAAATGGGCAAAGTCTATCCTTCCTAGGTTCAGGCAGGATAAGCCTGGGAACGTTGCCCAAAAGTCAGCGCTCTCAAGAAACTCAAGAGCCCTCGGCAAAAAGGTCGAAGGTTCTCTAGAATAGGTCTTTTACCGAAATTGCCAAGAAAAGAACAGTGATAGGAGTCCTTGAGCGCAGTGGAGTTGGGTGGAAGCAGCTATGGCCACTAAGTGCATTGAGGATCCCGGACCCCCCGAGTCTGCAAAGATGTGGGCTGGTGCCAGGGCAATGTCATATGATGTGACAATGATCGCTCGGTGCAGCTACATAAAGAGCCAGTATTGAGTATTCGAGAAGTCTGCCCAGCTGCGAAAATAGTCGCCGTAGACTGGAGCGATGTACCTAGCAGAATGGTTCAGCAATGCAATTCTCACCTACGAGGAGGAAATAGATTAATACGTCAGGCCTTACAAGGGTTATCTCAGCGCTAATGCATGACGACTACGAGTCCTTAGGGACTTGCTGTAGGATGATGAGGATGCTGATGAAACTATAGTGAAGCGTTTACCTCCAGATATCTCTAAGACTTCTGCAAATAAACCTCCACCACAGCAAGGCAGCCTCAACGACACTTGTACTCCTTTGTACATTTAGACTTGTAAAAAAGAAACTAGGCAAATTTTTGCTCCACAATTAAAGCAATGGTGACAACACGATGCGTACCCGGAGTTCCAGTCAACTTTATTAAGACTGCTGTCTTCTTAAACTTCCCATGACCAGCAGGGCCCTCAACAAGATGATACGGAAAATGACCTACTCCCAGATGGTGGAAAACGTAATATTAAGCTTCTCATTGACGATCTTTCGTTCTCTGATCACAAATATATCGAGATCAAACTATCTTATACCCCTCCCAAAGCAGTGGGACTTATGGATCCTAGAAAAACCAACTGGAATAAATACACACGCGAGCTGAGACAGTCACTATTTTGCACATTACCAGAAGATAATCAAAACATAGACTCTCTTACTAGATTTGTGGACGCTTTCACAAGTGCCTGCAGCAAAGTCTTCAAAGCAACTGGCCCTCCACGCATGCCTAGATGGAGGAAAAAGCTACCATGGTGGAATTCTCAACTAAAAAACTAAACTAAAATGATCTCCGCACCAAGTGTAGACCCCAATTTAACGTAGCAGCTAGAGGTAATTCGGACCAAGAATGTCTGAATTATATATCAGACGTGGCCGCTTATAAAAGTCAAACAGAAAAGCATAAAGAATAATAATAGAGAAATTTCTGCTCTGACGTAGAAAGTAATACCGCGGCCCCTAGGCTTAGGAAGATTCTCTCTAAATCCAACCAAAGCATAGGTTACCTTAAAAGAGAAGACAGACTCCATGGAAGAATCGTTGAGCACTCTACATAAGACTGACTTTCCAGGCTGCACTACGGTCAAGCTCTCATCAATAGCGCCTGTGGGAGAGATATTGCCATAAATTAACTTCAGTCCATTTTAAAAGAAATTCTTAAATCAGGCGAAATTCCGACATAGTTTTTATTTAAGAACCATCAGTTCAGTATCCTTTCTCCTAAAATATTGTGAACGATTAGTTCAATATCGGTAACAAACTACCGAAGATCTCTGCAAGAGCAGCTAGTTCTTAGCCTAATATGGGTACCAGAACACCTGGGTCTTGAGGGCAACTGTAAGCCGACGAACTGGCCAGACAAGGTACTACCGCCCACGTTGCCCCTGAAGGAGAAGGAAAAGTTTTATCCATGAAACTTGTCGCCTGCCACGCCTACTTCTCCCTGCTTAATACTTTTCACAAATCTATTATATCCGTTTTCTTACGCTATGTGCATTGGGTCACAGGTTACAGCGAGGAAGAGCAAAACACTATATTTCCACAGCTTTCCTTTCCTATGAATGTTACTGTTGACTTCTCAGATAATTTAATTAATAGCTACCCATAAATATGATTTTAATCATATCGTGTAACACAAAAGCTCACCTTATTAATGTTAACTGCCGCACTATCAGTTGCTGCACAAGTCAAATTTTATATAAATTATGAACAAAATACGAAAATCAATTGTGCGTCATAATTCCCAAGAGGATTTCATTGAAATTCGTAATTTAATTGAATAGTTCGAATCATGAAGCCAATTGAGTGAGCCAATGAAGTTTAATCACAAAATAATAGCTTAATTACATATGTACCTCGTCTTTATAATCAATTCGCTGCAAAGGTCATTGCTGGCTATTCGTTTACACATTTAGCTGCTTTTGTGTGTGTACTCTGTACATCCTGCAGGTAAGTATTCTAGTACGGAACCACTTTTCAACCAGAAAAACGAGGATGAGATTATGATCCATTACTAGTATTTTTGTTTCACGCCAAGCGGCATGTTTGCTACAGGGCTGTCATAGGAACTGGTTGCGAGTGGTATGCAACTATTAATTGGTACATGGTTGCATACT
Source organism: Chymomyza caudatula (assembly GCA_035041775.1). Lineage (NCBI taxonomy): Eukaryota > Metazoa > Arthropoda > Insecta > Diptera > Drosophilidae > Chymomyza > Chymomyza caudatula. The sequence continues at coordinate 2,246,991 of JAWNKW010000148.1, forward strand.
AGTCCGGTGTGTATTGTTACAAACCACCTCTTGTGCGTGTGGAATGCTTCTAGTCTCTTTCATATTGGCAAATTGTTACACGAAGCGAGACTTTCAAGTGAAAAAGTGAAAGACTGTCACGCGTGACTGTTAAAATATTACAGATTTTCTTACAATTGGCTTCAAACGAATCGAGTAAGGTTTATGAAAGCTCACATGGTATGGGCGCTATTAAGGTTACTGTACTACGAGGGTAGGTGGGATGCTTCGGAAAAAGGTCAACATTTTTTGGTTTATAAGCCTAACATCTCTAGCTTTAATACTAACATTTCTATAAAAAGTGACATTTTGCTGCAGTTTGTAGAACTAGGCTATATTAACTCGTCTATTGCTCCTGATCATTTTTGCCCATGGAATACATGGTCTGACACACGACTACCGCATCTGATTGAACGATCAACTCTATGAGCTCTACGACGACATTGAAATAGTTAAAATCCAGGGGCTCCGCTGCCTATTTCATGTTGTGCGTATGGATGAAGAAGCTCCTGCGAGAAATGCCTTCTATGCGGTTGTGGAACATGGCCAGTTGAAAAGAAGACACATAGTGGAAAAGAGCAACGTGTGTAACAGGCAGATCGAGGCGTGGCAAATCTGTAAGACCATAAATGCGTGTAATCACGGGTAAGATGTACTATGTCGAAATTCGTTGGTATCTTCCCTCGGGTGCTCCCAGCAGATTTTCGCGCCTTACAGCCAGATTATTACGTCAAAAGTTATAGTAAAAATGTAATAATTAAAATTTCGTGACATTCATTTTGCTGCGGAAAAGATGGCAATATTTTTATAGTAACTTAAGCTCGCAGAATTTAAAACTAGCCACTATTTTGCTTCATCAGATCAAGTTTTCCTGATATTTAAAAAAAAATAGTTTTTTTAAATTTATTTTTTAAAAAGTTAAACTAAAGCCTTCGTATCAAAAATTTTCTTTAATAAAGCTGAGTTATATAACAAACCCGCAAAGCTCAAATAAGTTTAAGTGCATATAAGTTTCATTCTGAAAATGGAAAAAAAATCGGGCATTTTTTTTGATTTTAGTAGTTGATTTTTGTACACAGTGATTCGAAGTTAAACCTACGCTTAGGTTTCCCCTTCAACCTTCTTGTGCGATAGTGTTAGGACTGTCTATAAAAACTTTTCTAGAGATGAATTGTATATAAGTTTGAGTTTCATAATAATGGTTCAAGGGTTCAGTAGAAGCAGCAATTATAGGCGAAGTTTCATTGTCTAGTTCTATTTCAAATATATGATGATATTTCGTTTTAAACCGATTTAGCTTAAAAATATAAACAACAAGTCTGTTGTCATAGTTAAATTTATTAATTTAAAACCCAAATGAAATAGCCAATTTTAGGCTTAGAAAAACTATGATTCATCAAAATAACTGTTCAAATACAAAAATTACTATAATTAACTTATTAAATGTGCTTCGATTGCCATCGGAGTGGGAAACATCTTGTTAACTAGTGATATATGCTTTAATAATCGAACACATAAATACTAGAAGTTATTTTCAAAAATTTAATACATAAACAAGAATTGTCAAATTCTAAAGCTTCAATAAATCCTTGGGTAAATTTTGTTTTATACAGTGTCGTAGATGGCTTTTTGCCATGGGAGGATGCAAAAGTTCAGTTTTCTATCCTCGAAACTATCTCTGAAGTTTTGAATAATCAAGTACATTTTGACTTAAGCTTCATGCTAACTGCTAATTCGAGCATTCGGAATTTTTTCGGACAATGTATTTAATAATCTTAATACGTTTCTAGCTAGAAAGTGTCCATCGACTGCCTCAGAATATTCGGTAATTTTTTATTGCTAGAGACCTTTTCGTTTAAATCTTTTAGAATCCAAACTTGTAATGAATTAAGACAGTTTTGAAGAAAAGCCATGTATTCATAATGAAATTATTATAGCAATTCAGATCAAATGTCAATCTTACGATATACTTTAACTCAAATAAAAATCGAAAGAAGCATGCAAACAAATTTGTAATATTCGTTCCTGCTCATCATGGTTGCAACTGTTATAATACAAGAGTAACTTATTGGAAAATTCATACCAAACACAAAAAACTAGAACAAAAGGAAAGCCCATGACTAAGATAAACTTTTCCTGTAAATTAAGGGTCGCAAAGCCGTCAAATATCGCTATTTTCAAAAATTCGAGACTTCGCGAGTTGCTAGGTCAGCAAGCCCATATTGCTCGTAAACTTTCTTCACCGTTTGGCGATTTTAGATTCAGTGATCCAAAATTAACCGGAAAGGGTATCAAGAGGGACTAGAAATAGCACATACAAAAAAAGTTATTATTTTCTAAACTGTTGGGGTTATCTACGTCACTCTCTTAAAGAATCCCGAACTGCATAATTCAAGTCTAAACCCATTAACTGTTATGCATAAAATGTTTATTGTTTTAAGTTCTTGTTGCACAACATTCAACATTTCAATGCTCATTAATGCTACTTGACAAACTCTACTAACCGCCATATAAATGAAAATGAATTGTTTGCGGTTCGGATTTGCTTATTGTCGCTAGAACTGTTTGCAAATACACCGGAAAATTGATCTAATTACAATCCATTGAAAGGCACACAGCAAAGGCGCCATATTTGCCTATTTGCCTGATAAATACAAATTTAAATAAAATGGCATATTGTCATGTCTCGCATAGCTTTAAAACTGGCGGAAACCCGGAAAAATTATTTGACCATTAAATTGGAAAATTGCATTAATTAGAAATTACAATGATCCCAAGCCAAATTTGTTTGTAGTCGTCAATATGTTAGGATGGGCTAAAAGCCTAAAAGCACAAACACACAAAACCTTTGTGTTCCAACATTAAATTTGTTTGGGTCCAGAACGCGAAATGCTGAAATATCGCTAAATTGGTCAACGGCTTAGAAACTTAGAGCAAAAGTGGCAACTTTGTTGGCGGTTGCCAGCCATAAATTAGCAAGCAGTAAACGCGATGAAATGAAAGGAGCAGCTAATATTATTTTTCTTCTTCTTCTCTTTATACCCTGTACACAAATTGTAAAAGGATATTACTTTTCTACTTTTTTTTTCCCATTCAACTGTGTTTTTACGGCTCTTATTTTTGTGCAAATGCCTGAGAGTGTATTGACTGATTATAAGCACAGAGCTGGAGTAAGAGACGGAAAGTCAGATTCAGTGCGTCCGTCAAGGAGTCGCAGTCGGAGTCGCTAAGTGGCAATCGCAGCCAACTGAAAAAAACAAAAACACTCGAATTCGCGAAAAGCAGTAAACAAGTGTGAACAAGGTGAAGCGCAGTCATTGAAATTGATAAGCAAACACAAGCACACACAAGCACACACACACACACACATACACAGAGCAAAATAATCATGTACATTGTACTCAAAGTGAGCACATCCGTGCACGAGAGCCGTGAAAGAATCATTTCTATATCAGCATTTAATCAAACATACATGCGGTCATAGTGGGAATGGAACTCACGACCTCGAGTATTTGGGCTTAAACACCTAACTACTGAGTCCACTGAGTTAAGACGGAAAAAAAATTAAAAAAATAAATGCGAAAGGTCTCGCTCATAATGTCAATTTATTACACAGTTCTATTTTAAAATTTCAAAATGCTACTAATTTTGGGTTTTTTTTTACTTGATTTAAGTACATTATGTTCTTGGTTTTTATTTGAGTACGAAATATACTCAATTGAAGTATTTTCTGAATACGTGTACTCAAAAATGCTTGTACATATTGAGTACGCGGCAACTCATTTTGAGAATGTCGTTTTTCTCTCTGTGTACACACACACACACACATGCACACAGATAGATACGCATATTCAGTACATGAGAAGGAAAGAATGGTATAATTGAGAGTAAGAAAATGGGATTTGTTTGCTTGACAAAGTACAGCACACACACACACAGAGTAGTCGCTATGTCTCTGCATTGAAGTAAAGCCATATAACATACTTAGCCGTCTCTTTGGCAACGTTGGTTTGCAGCAAATTGCCTGACTGCCAAATTCGTTTACATACAGACAAACATACATTCATACCTTACAGCTGTACAGGTCCTTCGAGAGAAACACCGGTCCTGGGGATAGTAACCTACGGCCACGGTAGTTATATAAATGTGATTTCTTTGTGTCACACACAAACAGAATACATAGATAGTGATCAAGTTCGAGAAATGGAAAAAAAAATACTAAAACACAATATATGTTCTGTACTTTTAATATAAATACCTCCATTCTGTATACCGAATGTCATCATTGCGAAGAAATTAAGCAGACATTCCGCAAACGTTTGCACTGATCTGCGTTTATTTGCACTATTCATTCCGTGTTGAGCATTCATTCAGTATTTCGGCAAGAATGAAAAACTACTATCGCTCTTGTTCGACCTCAAAGAGTTTGCGAATGCAATTGGTAAGCACTACAGACCTATCTTTTATATCACTGATGATTGAGGCGATTCTAAACAAATTGAGTATTTTGCGACATTGGACGTAACGTTCGTAAAACGTAAAAACTATGAAACGATTATGAACACATACATACGAATGTTCTCAACACATTGACAACTTTTCTCTGCTGACACAAAAATACCATTGCAGTGTCTAAAATTCTGCCGACGCTTCTGCTCACTTAGCCGACCATTGCGTTGAAGACTCTCCTTTTTTAATTTCCATTGTACATGGGAATAATTTTTTGAAAGTCTGGAGAATGTCAAATTTTATTGCAATTTTCTGATAGCCCATAACGGTAATATACTCAGTTATGCAAGACTTACTTTAAGGAAAACCTTAGAAAATTATAAAAATTCAAAAGGCATCGCAGCTTTGCCAAATATTGTGCCTCGACTTTTCTACATATGAGGGCTAACCACATTAAGGTTCCTTAAGCATCTCTGGCTAAGCCATGGTTTTTGTCACATGTTCCATTTGAATTCGATAATTTGATTCCTTGCTAACATTTCGACACCAACTTGAGCAGTAACGGTAGAAAACTTGCAGAACTATTAGGAAAAAAGTCTTGAAACTCACTTTAAGTAAAAGTGAAAAAAGGGGTACGAAAGAATGCCAAGTAGGGTCTGTGGGCAATAAGGTCATGTCGACAGTTTTTGGGATTCACACGTTGTGCAAAACGAACAACAGCGAATTCGGAGCTGTTGGATATTGACTTAAAGCAAAAAAATGGTCTTCCACTATGACAATGCACGTGTGTAGTCGCCTTGGCAAAAAATCCACAAATTGGGCTTCGAAGTGCTACCACACCCAGCATTTAGCCCGTTCTGTATGCAAACCTGGAGAAATGGATCACGCTTGAGAAAAGCGACTTTGAAGGGCATAGTAAAAATTGAAAAACTAAATATACTGTGCTAAAAGTATATTTTCTAAGAAAGCACATACTGAAAAACATTTTGTTCCTTTAAAGAGTCACTGTCTTATCCAACTGTCCGTGCATTATGTACACTTATAACAACTATAGATCCTGATTCCAATTTTGTCCATGGAAGTTATGGTCTGTCAAGTCTCCTTCTGCCTGCTACATACACTGCACACATCTATAATACCTTTTTACACCATGTGTACCCGAGTATATTTAATGTTATACATTTTTATATGGCATTTGAATAAAATGCTGGTATTGCATTTTGTTACTAGTATAAAGCAATCAATAGTAAAAGGAAAACTGCTTTCCTCTTTATTGACATATTGAAGTGAGGTTTCCCTTTTCATTTCTGCATTTTCCATTGCTGGTCATATAGCCTTGCGCTGCCGATTATGGAGTTATGGGTCTGCAACGAAATCAACTGTGGAATATTTGCCAAATAAAAATCAAACAGAAATATAAAATAAGTCATATTTCCTTCACACGACATGTATTTTTACTGCTTAACGTTTAAACATAAATTTGATGAATGTACTAAAACGTTTTAATGAATCCAAATTCAAGACAAAATCACTCAAGAAAAACGTTGTATGTTATGTATTTTAGCTTGTTTGCGGCCAGTTAAGAACTTTAATAGAATTTGCATAAATCGTATTACCAGCTTTCAGTCGGCCGTTCATTATATACATATACATACTATACGTCCTACATGTAGGAGCACAGCAGCAATATTGGTTTAGCAGAAGATAGTCCAGAGAGCATCGTACAAGGTGACAAGACGAAACCAATAATAATGAACTCCTTAAGTTAATTAGCTCCGTCTGCAGATTAATTTTGTCAACTTGTGGGCGATTTGCCCTTAGGAACACTCTTGCATACATCAAATTGCTTTAGGGATTTCTTAGACTATCAATTAAATTTACCAGGAGCCGTTGTTTTGCTCTCTTGGATAAATTTAAATTTGCTGGACAGAATCTTTAATCATGGCCAAAGAGATGTTATCTGGCCCCGGGTTGGAAAATAATGCGGGCCTTCCTATTATCCCTTTAAGTTATTCTCTCATTATCAAAGTTTATACTGCAAGCCGCTCAAGTACTTCGGGACCCCCTCCGCCATGTGTCGTTGTAACGTAATCGGGTTCTAAACTCGTAATTTCATATGACTGCAGTTTAAATTCACTAGTTAAATTAACTTAGATTTTCCTAGTTTTACATTTTGAACCCTAATTTCGAGAACCTACGAAAAATTAACTAAACATAAATAATCAATTATCAACAAGTTTTTGACTCAGGTTCAAACGACGGGATAACGTAGATTACACCAACAATTTGCATGCTTTAATACTTCATGGCCTTGTTACTTAAGATCTTAATAATATTAGAATTAGAAATCATTAAGAATATAAGAACTTTGATTTTTCAGAAACCATTTTGAATTTTCTAGCACGGTTTTCGAATTATCGCAATTATCAATATTTGAATTCGAAATTTCTACTCCTGCCGATTAAAGGTTTTTGCAAGTGTCTGTTGAATGTTCCTTGCACAGTTTTGGGTCTATCTTATCTTGATTGTTGATTACAAAGCAATGAACCGACTAAAACCTTGATTCACCCAAAAAATCATAATTTTCATACCGTCAGGTGGTCGTAGCTGCACCCAGAAAAGAATAATCTAAAATGGGCTTAAATTTTATATAATTTTGGAAAAATTTATTTCGTGGAGCTTAAAAAAATTGGACTTTATTCATCAGGTCCTAGCTCAAGTGCTGTGTTGGCAGCCCTTACAAGCGAGCAAGAAGGTTGCTGAATTAAACATTTTTGTTTTCTATAACTCTTATAGACTCTGAGAAATAGAGACCAACACGGACAGACAGACAGACGGACGGACATCGTTCGACTATTTGCTGCTGATAATTTTTTCCTTCCTTCTGCCTATTACATACATTGCGATTCTACGTAACGAATGTTCTTAATTTTTTTATATTTTTTTTAGTATTGAACGTGGAAGGTACGATTAATTTTCTCTTTTGCTGTCAACGAGAGAAATACCTGAATATTTTTCTGCTTATGGTACTTTTTCTCTATCTCTCTCTTTCTCATACAATCATAGGCAATTGGTATAATAATTACAAGGTAAGACAAGCCTGCCGACGTCGTATCTTAAGTCTTTGAAAGTCTAAGAGAGCGAAAGAGAGTGAGAGAGAGTGAGAGGCGCAAATCACTCTTTTTGCTGAAAAGGCAACAGTACATTTGTGCAAAAAGTTTTTATACACACTAAAACGGCTCCAGTACGATGTTCTAGATGCCAACTGGTGCAGGAGTAGCTACATTTGTACTACAACTAGAAGAGTGCTGCGAACTACCTACATCGGCCATGGCGGGTCAAGGTAGGTAGATGTAGTCGGTTCCACTTGGAACGATGGCAAAAGAGAGGTGGGAAGGGCAGTGAGGGGTACGCTCTGAAAAGCTGAAACGCTGCTTGCGCTTTGCAAAGACTGAAGAGGATACTGCAGGCTATTTGCATGTAGCAGAACGAATAAATACATAAAAACGGTTTTTAATTATATTAATATTTTTATTTGTCCTTTTATATATTTTTTTTTGTATTCCTTGCTCTTTTACAGGTCATTTTTTGTTTACAGCAATAACTGTTAATATCTGTTAACGAGATTGATTCTGCAACAAAACAAACAAATAAATATGAGTTAATGTTGCATTGTAATTATTAAATCGCAATCTTTGCTTACCTTTTATTTGAACAAAATCAATATGTAGGCATACATTTGTATGCAAAAAATTATAATGATTAAAAAATTACTTTATAACTTTATCTATTCAAATTAAAAATGTCAGAAGTGTCAGCGTCAATGTTACTTGCAAATCACAAAAGAATAAAACCACATGTTTCAAGAGTAACCAGAACTCGCATTCCGTCAATTCTCCTCTCTCCAGTCTACGACCTGTCATTCGAATGTTCGAAAAACGAACTGTATTGCAATATTTATAAAAAAAAAATTGTCACACTGCGAACTGAAGGGATACAGCAAAGAGTATCGGTTATAATTCTAATTAGAATAGATACTCTTTGGGATACAGTTGCAAACATCAAGATATGCACGCAGATACACACGCTCATATACTATATACATACATAAGTGTTGGTTGACAAAGGAATAACATGCGTGCACACAACCTTCCCCATTGACGCTTGCAGCCAAAATAAAATTAAAGCTACTTGTAATTATTCTATTATACTATACGTACAATAATATTTGAGTTTAAACTTAAAACCAGATTCTTAAAGTTTTAGGAATTACTTTTCTATTACTACTGATAAATTTTGCACATGGACTTTATGGTCTGTCATGCCTCCATTTTCCTGTCGCATACATTGACATGACTAAATCTTATCGATAGTTCCTGTCTCGGCAGTACTGGTAAGCTACATAACTTTAGGCTTCTGTTACACAAGGCGAGATTTTCAAGAGATAACGTGGGATTTGAATCTCGCACCATTTGTAGACATGGTAATATCGCCCGTAAGTTGTGTCGCCTGCAACCCTATGCGACTTGCTTCATATTAGAATGTTTTCTAGAGAGAGATTTTTCCACTTTCTCACTCACTCTTCATATATAAATCCTGTAACAACTATTTAAATCATTTTTAAAGCGTTTTAAACAACCTTGAACAAATATTCAGCTACGTAGCATCTCATAATACTTCATCAATTAGATCATAAAAGGTATATATTTAAGAGCTTTGAAACCACTCGCTTAAGCGAAAGCACTCTCAACTTGTAATGTAAAACCTCAGACTTTAGTGTCTCACTTAAGTTGTCCTGTCTTATTTGCAACTTTGATTTCATACTTAATATGTGTTCAGCGTAATTTTGCGCTCGAAAGCTTTTAGGAAATGCAATTAATTTGGTTACAATGAACAGGAAGTGTTCTGTTACTATACTACATACATAAAGCATCCTATAAAATGTAAGTACAGTCAAACCTGCTTCCATTTTCCAATGATGGTTAGAAATATATGCTCACCATATGAGGGGGTAGAAATTTTATATTGCTTTTATGTTGTTTTTGTTAATTTTTATAACCATGTTGTGGATCACGATTGTTTTTAACACAAAGCTTAAATAATACAAAGGATAAAAAAAAACACTTTATAACTATTAACTGCTTCTATAGACAACGCTAGCAAAAGCAGGAAATAGCATTGTCACTGTGGCCACAACTCATAGCTGCCCACAAGGAGGGGTCTTATCTCCATCACTATGTAGCCTCTTTGTAGAAGAACTTCTGAAGAGACTTGAAAAAGAGGGGGTACAATGCCAAGGTTATGCTGATGACATTGTCCTCATGGCTTTGGTAAAATTTAAGACGCTCTTCGTGACATAACACAGAGAAGGCTAAGAATTACCGACGACCGGTGCAGGGAAGTTGACCTAAACCTAAACCCCGCAAAAACGTTAGTAGTTCCATTTATTAGGAGATACAAACTTCGTTAAGTTTGATAGTAAACTCAACTGACTAACGAATGGATCAGAGCATTATCTACATTCGGAAGAATAGCTTATAAAACTTTTGAAACATCTCCAAAAATGTTCCTATTGATTTACTTAAAGGTAGTAAGACCGATGCTCAACTACGAAGGAATCGCCTGGGAAACAAAAGCGGAACTAAACTCAGTTAAAAGAAACCTCACAGAACAGAGGCTAGCCTGTGTAGAAACAGGGTTCAGGTATTAAGCACCTCCATATAGTCATATAACTCCACATGAAAGATACCCAACAGGCCACATCAAAAGATTCAACAACTTTTTGCTAAATGTGCATTGCGCAAATACATTCCGCCAGATTTCGCTTTATGATATTGCAAAAATGTGTCACCAAAATATGGGTGACAATGATAAATATGAATTGTTGAATACCGGACGCAAGTTTTAAATTTTCACCTTCGAATAAACGTAATCTAAAATTTCAATTACACCACGGATTAGCATATTCGGCTGGTGAGGATGGAGCTTATGCAACCCAAGTTGCATTGGGTTGCAGGCGAGACTACTTACGGGCGATATTACCGTGTCTACAAACGGTGATACGGAGATACAAATCACACGGCCTCGCTTGAAAATCTCACATCGTGTAAATGGCGCCTTACATTTCCGTTAAACGATTGGAAGAAAGCTAATCGTTTTACGAAAATAGAATATCGATATCATTAGTGACATCGACCAAGGCCGCAACAAAAAACTTATACCTATTATTTCAACAGTTTTACTATGCGGCTGACAAAGCTGATTTATCAATGAAGATGCCCGAATATAAAGACGGTAACTTAAGAGCAATCTTACAATTTGCTGTAGAAAGTCGCGATAAATATATTTAAGTTTTTTTATAAAAAATACATAAATCTATTTTCATCTCATTTTCAGACAAATATTTGGAAGAGCTTCAGAACAATTTTCTTTTTTTCAAAATGCGTAGAAATTGATAAAAAAAAAAAAAGCACATTCAGACCGTTAATACTTTTGGAGCAGAATGTCCGAAAGACGTAATGGTCACAACTGAAGAGGTAATTTCTCCACGTGACGAATTGGAGTTCTATTCAAATGCTACCAATTTGGCACAACACTACCAGCTACAGTTTCTTGTAGACAACGCTCATTCTTAATGCTCGGGCGACCTAAAACTTAGCTATGTAGCCGAATAGGAATACAGAGACTAAATGGTTCAACACACCTTAGTCTCCATAATCCATAGAGATATTGATGTTAAAGAAGAATTGTATCGTATGTCAATTTGATGCAGACAGTCGGGACAATGCCCGACAGTGAAATACCCTGTACCCTTTTTCTTTATAAATACTAAATAAGGTCAAATGGGAACGGAAGTATACACTTATATAGATCCTTTCATAAGATCGATATGCCTGTAAACATTTTCCTATTTGGAAGTTCCAATTGACAAGTTTTCCTATTCTGAAGTTGGCTATTATTATTATTTGTGCAATGTTTGTAACAGGCGGAAGGAGGCTTGGCAGCCCATAAGTTCCACGGAAAAAAAGTTTTATCATTGACTCGGGTACGATCGGACCATGTCCATCCGTCTACCCGTACATACAAATTTGCTTCAATCCACGAAATATTTGAATAATGTTGTAATGTAATGTAATGCTTTCTAAGCCAGAGCGACGTAGTATAGAATTATGGCTATTAGTATGTATTGAAAAAAGCTTTGTTTTGAAAATCCAAACTTCTGGGGAAACCAATTTATGATTCATTTGAACAATTAAGGTGATCGTGTAGTTCCTGATTTGGTTCGATTTCCCGTTTGTCTGTGGGAATGATCATGATCGGTACAATGAAAAAATATTTAAGAATAAAAAAAATATTGTGTTCTTCGTATTTCAAAAGAAAAGGTAAATGTATAGCTCTGCAAAGTTCTTCTACTTACATGCTTGAAATACTGCTCAATCGAACGGAGAAAATAATTAAAATTATTCAATATTACAACAGAATTAAAAATTATTTCCTCTGTTGATTACAGGTAGGCCAATTGATAAACTTTTTCCTTTATACAATTGAAAAAACATTGTCTTGTTGCAGCTGTAAAAGAAAGACGAGCCGATGGCCGATGGCTGTATATGCCTCAAATATGATCGACATTTCAGCTCTGAATACGTTTCAAAAAAGTGACTTAAAATTTGAGGACAAATTAAAGAATATGCTAATAGTGTTCTTGCATAAATGTGGGATACAATGTCTCGCGAATCATTTGGATCTCAAGAAATATTTATTTTTTCTTTTTTTTTGACTATCACTGCTCGAAAAACGGGTCGGATGGTTTGGATAGCACTTTTAACCCTCTTGTATTTTGGACAAATTTTGTCTTATTAGGCCTTATTTACCATTAAGGTAGGTATTTTCTTTAGTAACAAGTACAGTATTGTTGTAAGGCGTCGTCTTACTAATGTAAAATTCAAATGAATGTGCGATAGAAGATGAAGAGCTATTACCTTTACGTGGAAAATATTGATTCAAAAGTACATTTCATCGTAGTTGTAAAAGTTAATTTCTGCGCCTAGCCTATGTTAGCTTATACGAGAATACATCCCCATTGCGCAACCAAAAAAAAATCAAGATAGAATGGTGCTGGAGCTATCTGAACTTTTAGACCAAGAGTTCACAAGGTAGCTTATGACAATTTAAAAAGTGACAATAGTTGGAAAAGTTTCAACAACAAATCATTTCTACTCAAGGGTATCTTATATAAAAGAGAGAAACGAGTATTTCACTCAGAGTTTGTTTTCAAGCAAATAAATAAAGAAAAGCTTGTCGTTTATATGCGGAAAAAATTTGATGCCAACAGTCAGGACAGTGCCCGACAGTGGGATACCCTGTAAAGATTTTTTCCATGATGACATGATACGACAAACTCCCTCTGCGTTGGGAAAATGCTTATCTTTTGGTACAATTTTTGTGGCTTTAACTATAATAACCTATAAAAACGTATTTAGAAAACAAAATATAGCAACAAGAAAACCTCATTAAATTACACTGTTCTATAGTAAAAATACTCCCGAAAAAGAACATTTTACAGTTGTGCATCTAGCTGGGTAGAAATAAAAAAATTTTGTTTTTTCTAGTACACATATTGTAAGAGGGTATTATAGATTTTTGCAATGTATGTAACAAGCAGAAGGAAAAAATGGCAGACCATAAGTTCCATGGCGGGAAATTCTTATCATTGCCTCGGGTGGCTATTCGACCATGTACGTCAGACCGTCCGTCTCTATGAGTCGCTAGATGTGCAATACCATAGGAGCTAGCGACACAAAATTTTAGCAACTGATGCTCGTAATAAAGATTAAGTTTGTCGAATTGGGTTGATATCTGGCCCCGTTTCTCCCCACACAAAATTTGGTATGGAGACCATGACTCACTCGTATGACCTTAATCATTAAAACTGTAGATGCGCCCCTTCGCCCGCAATCGATTTACCTTAATTACTGCCATACCCCTAAATGTACTTATTAATTAGTCTTTTAATGAAATGTAAAATATTCAAAATTTTCAATAATTCTGCGCAATATGGTTCCCAAAAGAATGCCTTCCGCCAGGTTTCTATTTACAGAGGAAAAGTAAGCATGAACAACAAAACTAAGTTCTTGTTGACTCCGCGAGAAGGATAGAAGGCAGTGATATGCCGAAGATGATGGTAAAAAAACTTATTATCTTACTTCAATAGAAGGCTAAAAACCAGCGATACATCAAAAGTTCCCTTCTCGAAGAAGTATGTTTAGCATGCAAACTAGCGGCTATGTTTTGTGTCCCATTTTCTCGCTTATCTAAATTTGCTTGCTATTGCGCAAAAGAACACAAAGAACGACGTAGTTTAGAAGGTAATTCAGTAAATGAACTGGACGTTTTATTTTGGACAAATTTTGCAGCACGGGGGAATAGTGTGGGAAACAAAATTGTTTGGCCTATAAGCCACATTTGGTTAATATAAAAAATTGGCATATTATCAGCTACATCTTCTTAAGTTCCCATCCGATACCAATAGGTTTTACAATACACATGCGCAGTAATAATGTGCATAGCTGTGCCAAGTTTCAGTTGGATAGCTTTTATGGCGATCGTTAGAACCGCGAAAATCTGTCACGGGGGAAGGGGGTAAGATATTGACAAAATTGGAAAAAACTTGATTTACCTAGAGAAAATACGCATCTTTTGTTAACAAAATTTTAAGTCCAACTCCTATAGTCTCCGAGAACGGTGCGACAACACGGACAGACAGGCAGACGAACATGTCTAAATCGACTTGACTATTGCTCCCGACCATTTTCGCCCATGTAATATATGCTCTGCCATGCCTCTTTCTGCCCATTGCATACATTGCACAAATCTATAATACCTTTTTACACTTTCTGTACAGGGTATAAAGAGCACTGGAGCAAAAGAGCAACCAATGAAGTATTTGGAGCCGGGAGTGGCTAAAACGCCGTGAGCAAGGGCCCTACAACTCGCAATTGACAATGCAGGAGTTGCAATATGAAGACGTTCAGACATTCCAATCATTCAACAGGATGTCTCCAGCTACGTTGCATAAGCACATAAATCTTGTTTGCTCTATCATACAAAATTTTAGTAAATTACAACCTTGATTATTAATTAATATACAATATAATATATTATATTCACTCCACAGGCAGTGCCAGTAGCAATACATGCATTTTACACTTCTTGCTTAGTGTTTCCAGCACGCGAACGATTCTCGCGACAAAACTGCATGGAATAGTACGTGCAAACCAAGATACATGTATAAAGGTATGACTACTCAGCCAAAAATAAATGTTGCGAACGTTGACGAGGAAGGTTGTGCCACGCACGTTTTGTACCGCACCGAATATTTAAGGGTGGGTTTTTTGTATCTACAAATAGATACAATTGTAAGAAACAATGTATACCTACGTAGAAAGGTAATATCATCGCTGCGACGTAAGCAGCGCAGCTTCTTAACTTTTCACTCTCTTACGAATTTCAAGGAGGAAAGTTGTGAGTTGCGTTGTTGTTATACAGTGTGTGTTGTTGTGATACATTGATTAGAAATGCACAATTCAGTGTGTCGGCAGAGTGATTATATCTTACTAAGTATACCCTGCCGAAAGCTATATTGTAAAAGGACAGTTCTTTGGCAATGCATGTCCTAAAACGAAAGCAAAACGTCCGATCTTGCATGAAAATGAACTGTGTAAGAAGTACTGCCAATTCCGACTGGCTTGACATGCAGATAAACTTTAAATCATTATTCCAATGCAAAGAATTGAGGAAAATGGGTGGAAAATAGTGTATAAATAAAACTAGTGCAAACCTTTAGGGGCTCCAGCTAACAGTGAACACGTCATGGCACTAGTTTTTGGACAGCAGCTACATTATGTAAGCGAAGCTAATTATTTTAATAGGGCCAATCAAGCCAATTTATAAACTAATGGACACACTCACAAACACGGGTACAGAAAGAGACAGAAAGCGATAGAGAAAGAGCATCAGTGACATACAGAGCACAAATGCGCAACAGTTGTTTGTGCGACTGTCGTGCAAATAATTGCATGATGGCGTTTTGCATAAACAGAGAAAGGCAACCCTTGTACAATATGTGACACTTAATATAATTGCACCGTCTGCCCCTACCTTGTGCATTTCACTCCCATCTCGGAGCTGACTCTCCTTCCCTTTGGCTCCACAAGGGCAGTCAGTATCAATAAGAACGCAGGAAAAGGAACGCAGGAAAAGGAACACAGCAGCGGCTAAGGCGCAAAGACTTAAACGGAAATTAATTTTGCTTTTCCCGTTCGTTGGCTTGTCTACAGTTGGCTCGACTTGATCAACTTGGCAACTCTGCTGCTAGCCAACAGTTTGAACATTGATTTTTATGTTTGATTTCGCTACTTTACTTTTTACTCCACTCAACTTTCAGCTTATATCGCTGCTACTGCGCTGCTACTGCGCTGCTGCTGCGCTGCTGCTGCTTTTTCATCGTTATTGAGTAACAAAACAGCTATAAAAATGAAATGGCAGAAAAAACAGTGGACGATAAAGGCAAACGTAAAGAGCAAAGCGGTTGGTAGGAGCTTGGAGAGCGCACAGTGGTCAAAATTACACTTTGAGCGACATTTTACTTTAGTGCAGATGTTGGCTTTAAAAAAATGAAGTCGTTAGCGAGAATTTTCCATGGCTTAAAAAATGTTGGAGACTTTTGTTTGCCAACAATAAGCTTCATTTAATATTGCCTGCAGTACTATTACTTTATTTAATTTTTTCAATTTTTGAGCGCGAAAATACACAACTTTCGTAATGTTTTTTAGATTTTGATGCTTTCTTAAACATATCAGATCGAAAATGGTGTAGGAATGGTCATACTTTTCTGTGATGAAATCTGGAATATTTATTAGGTTTCTGAATAACATTATGCACAATTATTATGGAGATTTCCTTTTATTCCTAACTATAAAATAAAAACTACTTAATTTTTAATAATTTGAAAACAAAAATGAATGTTCATTGGCATTGCCTATGTAAACAATCACTTATCTTTAAAAGTCCTTTCTTTGGGGAAATTTTATCAAAAAAAATTATTCACTCTTACAATTGTTCAGCTGTTCTTTCTCTTGAGCGTGCATTGTACTGATGTCGATACTTAACTTCAAATTATAGAATTCGAAATTGAAAAAATGTTACACATGCAGAAAATGAAGAAACGATGACTATTCAAGGTTTTTTTTTATAATATTGCCAATTTTCGAATATAGTGATTATAAGTTTTGATATTTGCTGTTTAATTAACTCAATTAGCATTTAAATTAACGACCGACTGTGATGACACGGATGCCGTGGTGCTTTGTTGGTTTAGTCTAGTATATCTTAAAATAAAAATGGAGTATATTTCTAGCAACTTCAGAGTTGTAAGTTACCATTTAAAAAACCGTACTTATATGTCCGTAATTTAGTTGTCCTCTCATAATGCTGTTACCCTTATAACGGCCATACAAAATCCCTGCTTACCAATCAGCATTCATTAGATGATATCTTCTGAATTGTATATGTATATATTTTACTTTTCCGCAAAAAAGTATTGCGATTGGCCAAAAAAATAAAATCTCTAATTTTATGTATTTCTACGATTTAAGCACTCTGACAACTTTTCCTGCGATTTGGCGATGTTTTTGGATGCGTGCGTTGTCGTTGTCGATGTAGTGTGCTATTCAAATAACTTAAGTAATTTCGGCTTTAGCAAGCTAAATGTTCTTCTATCGTGTTGGGCATGTCTTCAAAGGGTTTCCTATTGAATTGGAGCACTCTAGTCGCTATAGTTGGGTCGCCAGAGGAATAATAAGAGTAAGTAATTTCCAAAAATCTTTTTTTTCATTTTTTTATTGTTTAAATTTCTCCTAGGTAATTTGTGTTGTTTTGATAAACGTGTGGAAAAGACTGAATTGGTTACCTACTGTTTATTATAACATAGTTTTTGCCATTTAGAGGGCACCCAAAGTCCTTAAAAGAATTTTATATGAACGGAAGCTCACGCATTTTTAATCAAAAAGTGATATTATATATAACTTTTGGTAAAATCCGACATGAATGCTGTTTTCGACCACTGTAAAATGGCGAGCCATCAAGAAATTGACAAGTTTCTACTTGAGTGTGCAGTCAATGAGCGTCTGTCGTGCGATTCTTTATATATATATATATCTATGTGTATATATATATGTATCCCCCAGTGTGTTTGTATGTAAAAGTAGACAACGAGCCAACTAACAGCTTGTGAATAGTGCTATCTCGCTCTTCTTCTGCATGTGTGTGTGGGCAGGCGCAGACCCTACTGCCAGCTGCCAGCAAGTGGCGACCCGCCTTGCAAGTGCTCCTCCTGGCAGCTTTGGCCCAAACATTGCATTCTGCCGGCGGTCATTGACTTTCAGGCGCAACGCGCACACTGCAATTTCCAACAGAAATTCGTTTTGGGGGGGTCTGTGGGGCTTGGTGTTTTTGGTGGGGCTCGGCGTTGACTTGACAATTGTCAACAGCAACAAATTCAATGCGACATGAATATTTTATGAATTTGTTGGGATATTCTAAGAAGTATTTGATAGCGCGCACACGTACGATTCTTTAAAAGCATATGCTTCGAACACTTAAGGAAAACTAGACGTATACACACACACATACAATTGTGCAGTCGCAGGGCCATTGATTTTGGTCAATGGCCTGTGGCGTTTGGTTCAGCCAACAATCAAGCCGCCGTCTGTCTATGGCATTTTAAATATAGCCAAGGCATAATCAAATCGTTGGCCAAACAAATAAACCTAAATAAATTGTGCTGAAAGCCACTACCTATCCCTTGGCACACTGCTCCATTGACCAACTGAACCACTGGGCCAGACGCTGTGGCGGCCCGCTAAGAGATTCCCAAGGTACAAAACAAACAAAAACCGACAGTGGTATACACTGTATCCACTGTTTTCCCAATCGATTGGTTGAGGGGTATATTATCCTCCGTAGCAAAAATCTATAAGACCCTTTTGCACTATGTATGTTTATATAGGGTATAAAAACGACAGCAAAGCCAGAATAACAACTGATGTACAAAGATATACTTGTTTTCTCCTGGCAAACCAAAACGACAAAAGAATGGAATTACAAAATTCTCTTAATGCGTAACGAGGCGTATGATTAATCTCAGTTGACAACCTCCAAGTGCAATTCAATAACAAGTATACGCCGCATTGGCGCGCTATTGTCGTGTCAAGCGATTTTTAGGTTCAACACAAAGTTTGCTAATTGCAAATTAGCAGAGAAATTCAAATTGGGTCAGTCCATGGAGGAGCCGACACGCCCCCAAACGCAACGCACTAATTGCTGCCCGAGGGCGCAGTCCTAGGTACTTATACACATAGGCATACCTACATTCATAGCTATGTAGTTTTTGTTGTTGTAGTTCCAGTCATACAGTGGATATTGATTTTTGCGGTAAGATAATGCACCAAAAACAGGGGCATCAAGAAAAATTGTCAAGTATCTATTGACAATAGTAAGAATGGACGAGAAGACACTCTGGGCCGCAGACTTTAAATAAGTGTTGGTAGAAGTATTCCAATCCGTTACAATCCTTTGAAAAACTTTCGAAATTGATGAAAGCTTGGAAAAGCACGGTAGTTCTCAATAGAAGAATAGTCAGATCTTTAAAACACAATTTGGAATGAGATCACGACAAGGAGAGAAGACAGATTTCAAGAAAGACAGTGAGGCTAACTAATGTTCATTCAATATGGGATAGAAGAATCAGCTGACAGACAGAATGTAGCAAATAAGTAAGCAATGACAGAACTTTCCATAGAGCAAGTATTTTTTAAGAAATAATTTTGCATGGAATTGTGAGGATTTATTTTTTAATTGCTTTGGATCGTTTGGACAGTTAACTCGACATCGCGATAGGTAATTATTACAACAAAATCTGTTAAGGTGGAAGTATTTACTACGTAGGTACTATATCTATTTATATATATATATATATAAATCAATCCCAAATTCTGTATGTGGCCGATGTTTGCAAATTTGAAAAAATTGAAATTTTTGAAAAAAGTCTTATTTTAGTGGACTAAAAAGCGAAAAACTACAAAAAATGACATTAAATCTAAAAGACTACTTTTGTAGGAATATGATCTACCTAGCGAGGGGCAAGGAGGTTTTGAGCAAAGCGAGAAAGTGGCGGAAGCAGAGCTTCACTTTTGGGTTTGTTCTCATTGCTGTGAATTTTTTTTTTTTTTCAAGTTTTTCCTATGAACTTTTAAATGAAAACATTTTACTTTACTATTTTAATCGGCCACGAATTTCATTAATGGTAAAAGAATAATTTAAGCATTTTAATAGATATAAATTTCTTGAAAATTTTACATATGAAACTGAAGTCGCTACGTCATAATTAACTAAAAGAAACTGCTTTTCAGTTTCTATTTTATTGTGACTAAGCTACTTAACTTTTAAGAAGGTACTTTTAAAAAAAAAAGAGTTTTAACGATTAGAGTCACACAAGCCTCCACACCTAATTTTGAAACTCTAGCTCACATATATCCAAATCTGCATGTAGTGGAAATTTGGAACAATGTAATATGTTTTTTAATACTATGTGTACAGGGTATACAAAATAAATATAATTTTGCAACACTATTAATAAAACAGATTTAATGTTACGTTTCATTCCAAAACATGGCGATTCAGCCGAAGCGTGGGAGAGCAAACGAAACAGTTTCGTAAACAAATAACCAGTTGCAAAGAGAGTTAGTAGCACAGTTATATTACCTGTTTAACTAAACCTTGGTCTGCAAGATCGAGCAACATATATTGAGTGAAAGGGGGGCATGGCGCTGTCGACTTAGGTTTTGGAGTTCAGCCGAAGCGTGGGAGAGCAAAGGAAACAGTTTCGTAAACAAATAACCAGTTGCAAAGAGAGTTAGTAGCACAGTTATATTACCTGTTTAACTAAACCTTGGTCTGCAAGATCGAGCAACATATATTGAGTGAAAGGGGGGCATGGCGCTGTCGACTTAGGTTTTGGAGTTACTGGTCTTAATTCAATGCTCCAAGAGCTAGAATACAGGCTACAAAAGGTACGAATACTTTATGAATGCATGGGCGAAATTGAAAAGCTTCAGTGCACCGACATTTGCATTTCGAACCACTGTGCAGTTGCACAATGAAACAACCATGTTTTTGGCTTTCGCTTTGTTCCTTCATTCTCTCAGTGATTCCGTTAGTCTGTCGGTGAGTCATTCCGTCAAATGCATGTTTGTTGCAGCAGTTCTATTGTTGTTGTTTTTGTTCTGCAGCTTTTCTGGCTTCGACTTGACTTTGTACTGAGATTTCTGCCAAGAAGCGATGGCTGCTGCTGATTCGTTGCCCTCTTGACCCGGCTGTCAAGACGGAACCTTGACTCGGTTTTATGGTAGTAGAGTATTTACTTGGTATGTGTTTTTGCCTTTTTTGGGTGTATTCCTTTTTAACGTGCCGTAAGTGTTAGCCACAGCAAGTGCTGTTGCACAATTCACGCTTCTATATCATTGAACTTTGCTTGGACAGCTAAAGGGGGCGCAAGGTCACGGAAAGAGCGCACATTTGTTAGTACAAAGTGTAGGGCATGTGTGTGTAAGAGATGAATGTAAAGCACATTTATCTGTACTCTGTATCTTTCAATGTAGACATAAAGTATAGCAAATACATTCTTAATATACAGCAACAATGCCCGAGAAGTGCAGATAACTAGCTGCTCGAAAGATGTGAAAGCAGCCAAACGGGAGCCGGGAGGCGAATCGGATACAGTTTGTACACTGAGACAAAAAGGGGTAAACGGCAGAATGAGGAAACCTTTTGTAAAATTAAAAAAAAAAAATGATACACAGAAATATATACAGTATTTTCGCAAATAACAGTCAACACATACTTTCAATAAGGTCTGCTCACTGAAAAACCGAAAATAATGATGTCAGCTCGGTTTCGCTCTGAGCCGTGAGCGGTGTAAAGTAGTGTATGTGTTTCCAAAAGACCGACAAGAACAAATGGGAAGGCGAAAAGGTCCTTCCTATGTTGTTCTTGTGTGGCATAGAGAAATAGTTGTGCGCATGAGGCGAAGCACGTTTTTATACATGCAGACATACATATAGTATGTATGGATATTCAGATATGTTTATTTTCATTAAGGATTGTTTCAGACTCACACACAGGCGAACAAGTTCACAAGTCACGTGTGTACACAAAAGACCTTTTGCCAGTTCTTTATCTTCCAAGTGGTCCTGGCAAAACATGAGCGAATAGATACCGAAAAAAATGGTTTTGGTTGAGCGTTGACGTTTTGCGCAGCAAGCCGGGCTGCAATGACAAGTTTTTCAGACACACTGAAAAGGTTGACGGTTATTTGCGACCACTTGTTTGCAAAACCCCATTTAGTAGTTTAAAAGACATATGAAAGTTTCAAAAGCAAAGT
Source organism: Chymomyza caudatula (assembly GCA_035041775.1). Lineage (NCBI taxonomy): Eukaryota > Metazoa > Arthropoda > Insecta > Diptera > Drosophilidae > Chymomyza > Chymomyza caudatula. The sequence continues at coordinate 2,268,955 of JAWNKW010000148.1, forward strand.
TCTTAAGCCGTGTACAAGGCTGCACTTGTAGAGTTTGTATACGTTTAAGGATCTGTATCTTTTTATGTATACATGTACACATAGTGTAAAAGGGTATATTATAGATTTTTGCAAATATGGGCTGTTACATCTGGGCGACCGTTAGAACTAGGGACACATAATTTTACCAAAAGTTTATCACATGTAAAAGGGAGAAGATTGTATCAAAATGAACGACATACTTTTTAGTTCCCATTTTACCATTTGCTAGATTTACTTTTATTAGAGTTAAGAGGGTACTACACTGCTCCGACTGTCTGTAGAGAATTTTTTTCTTTTTTTTTTTTTTCTTTTTACGTCTTGTGAAAGCTTTAATTTTCTCAGTGCTTTATATTTTATAACGCGTCGACAGGCCAACTAATCGCAGGTGTATTTAAGAGTGTGCCACTTGGAGGTTGCCAACGCAACTTCATATAATTTCATTTTCTATGTGTGTGTGTGTGGGTGTGTGTGTGTGTGTGTGTTCGTACTGCCCTACAGGGCCTACAGGGTGTAGTCAGAGGCATGGCCAATTTATCAAATTAAAAAGTCGCGTTATAATAAAAAAAAAAGGCCTTATAATTTGTCACCCTGCTCAGCAACAAAGCAAAAGAGCAGCATGAAAGTAAAGAAAGGAAACGGAAACTGCTCGTATGCACTTAATAAAATGGCGTCAAAAGTGAAGTGCAAGTGTTGAAAATAAAGAATACCAATAAAAATTTACAAAGCATAATGTAAAATGTAGAATGGAAACTAAAGAAATGACGCAGCAATTGCCATTGTCGCACTTATGAAAGCACCATGAAGATTATGTTTGAAAGGTGCTACAAGAGACGGAAGGGGTGCTTTACTGCCTGAAAGCGGAGCAGTGAAAAGCTATGGCTTTTTGGTTCTGTAATTTGCCTTGAGAGTGTGTAAGAATAGGTGCTCGCAAACGCAGTGTATACGCAAGTTGCCCATTGTATTCAGCTTGAGTTGAGTTGTTCAGTGTTTTTCAAGTAATCACAACAAGATGTTTAATTTGAAATTTTCAAGCCCTTAATAAGTCAGGACTAAGTAAAGATAAACGAAAAATGACTTAATAATTTGTTTGAAAGTTTGCTTTGAAAATTCGGAAAACGTTTTCTTAACGAGCTATTATTTTTGTTTAGTAATCACAAAAATTTGTGAATATAAATTTATAACGCAATTAAGAGATTCCTCCACATCTAGCTAGATTTTATATTTTTCAATCTTGCAATTCAATAAAAAGCAAATTGAGTCCTTCCAATTCGAATTAATTCAATGCTTTCTATTGTTTGTTCGATAGTTTACTCTTCTGCTTAGTTTACTCTTCAACTAAAACCTATGTACATACTTCTCCTTTTTTTTGTCAAACCTTTGGCTTTACTGATTCCCTTTTTTTATAGAGAGGGCATCTTAGATAGTGACTTAGTTTAGAAATTTGAATATTATATTGTACACTCCCCATTTTTTCAAGAAATTCCGATTCACGTTTCCCCTTCCTGTGCCTAAAAACAAAGCAAATCGGACAAATTGCTAAAAAGAACTTATGACTAATGTATCTGATGATCAGCTCATAATGGCAACCGAATTGGAAATGCGATCTTACGGAAAAAAGGGATATAGCCAGTTTGTACCAAATAATAAGTGCATGCACAAATAGGTGTAGTCTATGAAATATAGCAACAAAACTGATTAACCAATTGCTACGATGATGCAAATTTATCAAAATTTATCAATATCTCGCACTACGCCAGCACACAAAGGAATTTAGACCCAAATTATATCCGTGTTTTGATTTTTTAAAACAATCCAAAATTTGACATTATTTGGTTCAAACATAAAACTTCGTATAGATTATACTTATAAAAGAATATTAACTGCACTAGAAGTGGTTTTTAATTCTTTACAGAACATTATTTGTAGGAATATTCGTGTTTTAACATGCCGTAAGCCGCGAATAAAATAATATACCTTGCAAACGGTAAAAAGGGCTGTTCATGAATGACTTCAACAAAATTTTGAAGATTTGTTCAGATTTTATTAACATTTTGATTGTGAGGTCACGTTTTTGGTAAATTTGGTGTGTCGACTCGGCCTTCCCAAGCAATCGATTTACACTAATTTCTGCCACACCCCGCAACATAAAAGTGTTCTCGATCTATGTTTCAAAATTTAACAACATTGGCCCTAGAGTACTGATGTAATGGGAATAAAAACAATTATTGCCCCGCTAATATTCAGCGTCCTAATGGGAAAACTTCTCAATTGTAACTTTCCATTAGGAAAATGCTTACAGCCGTATCAGACATGTGAAAAGATACATAAAAGTAAATACTTTCGTTCCGATTAGAGTAAGGTTGTCTTCGCGCATGTTATTTCACTGCCACTAAACCTTACGCAAATACTATGTATGCATTATTGTATAGTCTGTCTATAGACTTGTGATTTTAAATACAATTGTTTTTGTTGATATCAACCCCGCATCCAGCAAAATGCACATTCACATGATCAACGTCCAGTGAAGCACAGATTAAGAAGGGCCCAGTTACATTTACAAAGGTATGACTACTCAATAACATACATACATTTCACACTCAAGTGTATATTTCTTTCAATTGTATATATTTGTAGATACAAAAAAAACCTTACTTAAATTCGCGCTAAGAACAAAACATACGTGCTTACAACCACAACCTTTCCCATGGACGTGTATACCAAAATGGAACAAAAGGCACCACTTAATTTTTAGCGGAGAGTAGGCATACCTCTTATCTTAAAATATACCTTGTGCACAGCGACAGTCGATGTGAACGAACACACGGCATAGGGCATACTTCTGCGTACTTTAGTATAGCATAAGAATAAAGGTTTTTTTCAGACTCTAACAGAGCAATGTTAAAAGGCGCGAATCAAAACGAAAAAACAAAAGGGTGTATGCAACTCACATACAGTTGCAACCATTAAGCAATGCATACACATACACACATCCATATATACATAAGTGTTGGCTAAAAACCAATAATATGCGCGGACACAACCTTCCTTTCGATGCAGAAAGAAAATGAAGATACTCTTACAAGGGACGTCGAACGCATTACCTTACCTTAATTATAATACAGTACAAACTGTCTAAATTGGACACACTTGGTTCGAAGACTTTTGTCCAATATAGACAGGTGTCCAATGTATAGAAATTATAAGATTTTCACTGTTCTGTGTGTTTTGGTTGATGTGAGATAATTTGTTTGCTGCATATGATACATACGAATTAATAGCATTCATTCATAATGTTATTTGGGTACATTGTCTTAAAGTTTCTTGTTCAAATCATTCGTTCTTTGTAATCGGTACTGCACCCTTCTCTACAAAGCATTTTAAAAATCATTTGGTGACGTTAAAAAAATGACTGAAGTGACCCATTCTTGCTGAAAAGGTTTTAATTGGTAGCTCCTGTGTAATTTGTAAGGCTTTTGTAACCTTTTTTTTTTGTAAAAGCAGTGCTGTGAAATTGAGAGAGGTTTTTCGTAAAATGTCCAATTGAGACAGGTTGTCCAATGTTGACAGTTTTCGCTGTACTTTGGTCTACACTTTGTTACGAATATCCTAGAACAAAATAAATCAGGCGCTGACGTATATCCATTTCTTTTTTGTACTATGAGTAGTCTACTTTACGTATAGGTAATATTTGTGTGGGAATGGAGTAACTGCCATTAATTAGGCAGATAGACAGAACAAAGTCGGAAAAAGGCAGCGGTTCAGAATAGTCGTGAGACAAGATAAGATCCGAAATTACGCAGTTGTACGCATACTTATTATTATTAGTACTAAAATACAATACACTCAACCAATAAACATATAATTTCGCATTCATACTTACAAATGCACAAATGACAAAGCATTTTAGGTCCCGGGTGTGCACACGCTTGACCTAATTGAAGGAGTCGTGGAAGCGGTTTGGAGAATATTTGAATTATAGATATGTTAAATCAAGTAAGAAGAAGGTTTGCAGGCCGATAAGGAAGGATTGATGGCAGAATTCACAAGTTCTAAAATTTGATGCAGACAGTCGAAACGGTGACCCACAGTGGGATGCCCTGTACCCACTATTCCCTTGAAAATCAAATGTCTACTCAATTTCTTGAATGGCTCTAAAGTAAATATTAGCTTTACCATTGCTATGAAAGTGTTCTTTTGTATATCTTTTAAAATTTCTATCCGATCTTAATCATTTTTACACCAAATATGCACATGCATAACTAAGCCAAGTTATTGAATTGAATAGCTTTTAGGGTGTGGGTGTAAATTCTGTCACGATAAATTTCTCTTTTCCGGGAAAGTGCGCAAATTTTGGTAACATTTTTGTGGCTCTAACTCTTACAGCCTCATCTTATAGGATGAACGGACGGACAGCTACATCGACTGGACTATTGCTCCTGATCATTTTTGGCCATGGAATATATCATCTGCCACGCCTCTTTCTTCCTGTCACATACATTGCACAAGTCTATAATACACTTTTACACTTTGTGTACAGGGTATAAAAATGTAATCCTGCATTTCCGAAGTAGTTTAGAAAGCTGCAGAACTCCTTAACAAAGACAGGAAGACTGGGCTAGCTCAAGTGATTTTATTCCGAAGAGCCTGTCCGGATATTAACCTACAAATGTCGAGTTGTAAAAACGGCTTATAATTTTCAATAAATATTTATATGTATGTAATTCAATATTTAAGTACTCATATTTATGATGCACGCGCTGACTTATTTATGCAAACAAATGTATCCTGATTCAAATATATATATTAGGGAAATTTGTTTCAGGTTTCTTATTTTTCTGATTATCATTAAGAGTTTTATGAAATTTACGTGCCGTCTGATTGCAAGACTTGTACACAAGAAGAAAGAAGAAGATAGAGAGAGAGCTAACAACTGTGTATAACTGTTGCCATTTTCAACTCAGGGCCAAGTTGAAAACACTTAGCGCATCGTCGTCAGCTGCTAATAGACCCAAAATTAGTGCTGCTAATTGAATTGGTCTATTCCCGACCAAGAGAGAAAATGCGAAAATGCTAGGGTCTTGGGCATTTTAAGGGACCGACTGCCTGACTGAGTGTCAATTAGCTGCAACCTTACTACTTTAATTTTAAATTTTAAGCCTTTTAGAATTGTCGCTTGAGTGCACACAGTAGTTACCTCGAATCTACGTTGTTTCTATGTGTGTGTGTGTGTGTGTGTGTTGGACTCAAAACTCTGGGGTCTAGTGTGCCATTGTGGGAGCTCTATTCAGATGAACTCATTAAACTTAATGAATAACAGCAACGGCATAAAAAATTTAAGCAACATTTGATGAAACTTAAAAGGAGCAACAGCAACAGGAATCCTTACCAAGAGAAACTTAAAGCGACCCAAAAAAGCTGGCTCAAAAGGCACAACATGGCAGCTTTTGTCATTTGCAAATTGTTTACTTTTGCTTTCGCTTCTTCTACTTTTACTTTTACATACTTTAGCAATATTCACACACTCACGCACGCACACATAAAAGAAATAAGTCAACAGCTGCCTACTAGAGATGGGAGCGATTGTTCAAATATATCGAATACATTTTTCTAAACGAAAAGCTTGGAATGCTACGAAATACTATTCTATAAAGAAAAATCCGACTGCTGGGTCCACATAAAGTTGCACAAATCTTTGGGTTACTTTCGAATATTAGTTATACTTTACCAAATATAAAATAGTTTCAATATTTGGAAAATGTAAGAGTATTAAACTCAATTATGTATCGCTTTTATGAAAATCAACTCAATTCGAACTGAATCTATTTATATATTCAAAAGATGAAGATATTGGGACATCTAAAGCAGATGCTATGTGCAGTTTATGGTATAAGTAGGTCGAATTTATACATTTTATGGCTCTGTAGATGAGCAATGTGGTTAGCTTGTCGTATGAGGTAACTAACAATGACACTGGGTTCTTTCGAGACCAGTAGAGCCACCCCAGGCCTAAAAAGGGTTGTTTGTAGGGTATGGCAGTTAAGAAGAAGAAGATGAGCAATGGTACACTAAGCCCAAGTTTGTATTTGGAAACTTGTATCTTTAAATTGCGTGTTTCATGGACGAAAAAGAGTCTAAGATAACTGCAATATAAATAAAACATTGCTAGTGCCACCAAATATGGTATATAGAAGAAATCATTGTTATATACAGTAGAATTTCGGTGCAGTTTGTTGACAAAAGCAATTTATTACATATTTAAACTCTGTATATGGTCCAGATGGATAAGCTCATAATTTCATATATTAAAACTATTATTCTATGTAATGAGCTTGTCTCTTAAGAACTGTTAACGAGCATTTTTGCACATGTCAAGACCGTGCTATTGCTCAGACGTGCCTTAACTAAGAGCACGCGTACACCTCTATAACATACAGAGTATCACATCATACAAACATAGTTACCTTCAAGACAGCTGCTGTGTACCTGACAATCTAATGTGCCCCCTTGAGACGCAATTTTTACACAAGGAGTCAAACTCGACCACATGTTCCGCGAAGAAGGAAGCCGTAGGCTCATTGCCACTGCCACTGCCATTGCCATTACCGCTGCGCTCGCTCCGGCCCTTGGCTTCCTCCGTATCCGTGTCGTTTCCCTTTTCAATTGCACACGGCATGACAAACGCGCACAACTTCATCAATAGTCAGCGCACGCATGTCAATGTCGAGGCGGTTACTGTGCGTGCCACATTGCCCGTGCCCGTGCCCCAGCCATTACCACTCGACCCGGAAAAGGGTTGCCCGAACTGTTGGACAAGTTTTAGTCCTGTCGGCTGACACAGTTCTGCGCTCACTTTTAAAGCTGCTCTGACTGACAATGCCAAATGTTGCTGCTCGAGAATATGCTTAAAAGTATTTTCAACTTATCCAGAGTTTTTAACATTTTAGTTGCTGTCTGCGAAATTGCCACAACACATTAAATTGTCAAAAGTATGAACAGTTAATGCTGCTTCTGAAAGATGGTGGCAGCCATATCTTTTTGCTCTTGAATTCAGCCAATATAACAATTTAGAGAGATAAGGGAAAATTCGTTGCGATAGATTGATGAAGCACTCAATCATTGTATTTGAGCACTTTTTTCATAATTCAAATATGCGTTTTTTGAAGACATATTAGCACTCATTGTAATTAGTGTTCTGGTACATTCGGATTTAACTAATGGAAACAAAAATCTCTTCAAGGTCGATCCAAATAAGTACTCAACAGACCAATTAACGACCTTTCTGATATGTCCGAGTCAACGAAGCCACTGAATATCAATTCGCTAGAATTACTTAAAGCAATGTGGATCGGCTTCTTCTAGCACACAAGCAGTATCATGAGTTTTTATTTGATTTAAAGTTTTGATAGTAATACTTCATTTTTACTTCAACTACTTTCAATTAAGGGATTTAGCGAATTCACAAAAACACATATTACTTGTTAATCAATTTGCATTTGATAGAGTTAGTACTTGAAGGGCTCACTTTTAAAGTCTTTTTCGTTAGTTTGGTGATCCATCAACTCATTAACTTTATTATACAGCTAATTTTGAACTTTGCACTGGGTTTTTATTATTTCAATGTTTTCTATTTATTTGTCATTTCTAGGGATTTTGAAGATTTATTTAAAGGAACCGCATTTCTTTGCTTAAGCCGAGGGAAGGAGAAATCCGAAAATGGAAAGATCGGCTATAATGTGGAAAACCTATGTCGCTTTAAAAACGTGTTTGTTTGCTTTGGTCCTCGTACACCAGCGCAATGAATTTTGGGTCACGTACAGTACACCAAGGACCAAAAAAAATGGTAAATTTTTTTTGTATCAACTTTATATACAGAGAAAACTGTCTACTTTGGACAACCTGTCTTAATTGGACATTTTACGTGAAACCAAATAAATTTCATACAATATTGCATTTTTGTCACAATGTAAATTGGTCTCCTTAAAACGCTTTGTAGAGAAGGAGGCAGTACCGATTACAAAGTAACGAATGAATTGAACAAAAGACTTTAAGACAATGTACACAAATAACATTATGAATGCTATTAATTCGTATAAACACACAGAATGACAATCTTTCAATTTCTATACATTGGACACCCTGTGTACATTGGACAAAAGTCTTCCAACCAAGTGTGTCCAATGTAGACAGTCTCCACTGTAATGCCTTATCTTTAGTTATAGGTTGGGTTAGGTCGAAATGGGTGCTAGCTCCAAGCACAGAAAATGCAAGCGCTCTGGTTTGACTTCGCTCGACTATATTTTAACTTATCTACTTCTTCCTCATTACATATGTCATTACAGAATATCGATGGGTATATCGAATGCATGCCTAACAACACATGACTATACGTAGAAAGATTCATTCAATAGTTTTACCAAAGAGCCTGAAAGTCATAGAATGGAATCCTGGACCTTTTATATATAAAAGTACCACGATGCACTTCTGACCCATAAAACACGCGTGACCGAACTCAGACGCCCAATTTGAGGTAAGTTAACACCTAATATTATGCTCATGGTAATATTAAGGACGCCCCAAAAAGTATGTTACAAATTATTTAAATTGTTGAGTCAAGTAGTCCAATATCTGTTATTTATTTATCTTGTTTTATCCGAATAAAAGCATCAAACTCTGATTGGTTATTTTAATAGAACGATTCTTGGGATTTTCTCATTATTGTCTTGGCGTGCGTTAGTTAAATTAAAAGTTAGAAAGATCTGTGGACGATATTAAACTTGTCGATTTGACAGCCTTTTGTCTGTCCCAAGGGATATTTAAATTGCTCGACATAGTTATCGAGTTCTTTGGAACACACTGCAGTGATCCGGAAGCTCTGATTTATATTAATCTGTTCTAAGTCACCCTCAATCTGATCAATTAACTCGTCAGTGCAGAAAGAGAACCCAGAAGAACAATCTTCCCTATGTGGAAAAATGGTGTACTGGAAAACTCCATTGGTACGCAGCAGTCTGTTCTGAGTGGGACCAAATTATGCTTTGTTATGATTGAGGAGTGACCAAAGCTAGATTTTATTAAATAGTTTGAGTCTCTCAAGCATATAGTTGCAAGTGCAGCAGTTTCCTCTTCTGCGAGATTCAGGGCTGAAATTTTTAATACAGCATCAAGGGCAGCATTTTGTGTGGTACGAACACCTGTGATGCAAAGTTGTGCAGCTCGTTGTATCTTACTGAGTTGCTTTAAAGTAGTTTTTCTTTATAAGGCTGGCCACCATACCAGAAACCCAAAGAAGAGGCTGGGCCTTATTACTGCACTGTAAAGCCATAGAACTATTTTGCGCCATTGTTTTTTTTTGCTTTTGTTCTCTCAAAGGGATTGAGATTCCAGTCTAATTATGCCCTGTACACAAAGTGTAAAAGGGTATTATAGGTTCGTGCAATGTATGTAAAAAATTGGTTAGAAGCAATAGTCGAATCGATATAGACTGCCTGTCCGTATTGTCGCACCGTTCACGGAGACTATAAGAGTTAGAGCAACAATTGTTTCATCAAACGATGCGCAATCCTCTAGGTGGATAAAGTTTGTCGAATTTTGTCGATATCTCACCCCATTCCTCCATGACAGATTTTCGCAGTTTAAACACACACAATAAAAGCTATCCAATAGAAACTTTTAATTAATTAATTTGATTTACATGGGAAAAGTAGGTACAGGGTATCCCACTGTCGGCACCGTCGCGACGCTACTGTCTGCATCAAATTTTTTCCTATCTAACACTTTCGCCCGATATTTTGTACTGTTGCTGAAAGAAAAGGCAGAACTAATAAGCTAGAGTGGGTTAAGCAATGGGATTTTCTACTTTCTCGTAAAGAGTACAAGGTCAGTTTTTCGACATAGAGTTTGAGGAAATTTTCCAGTGAAACTCACCATAACATCGTCGGCATAAGAAATTACATGGCAGCCTCTGGACTTAGAGTAGTTCTTATATGTAGACTAATGAGCCGTTCAAAGGTTTTAAGGAGCAAGGATACTAGACTCATATGTCTAAAATCTTTTGGAATAGTATGTGGTGGCTTTCACTGCCTTAGGTATGAAAACCTATCTTTGGGCAATAAAGGTTCAATCTAGCAGTTCGTTGAACTCTTATCCTTCACCTGAATTAATAATTATTAATGTCATTACCATATATGATAATTTTAGTCCATGGCCTTATGGTCTGCTGCGATACCCTCACCCTGTTATACCCATATATATGCATAGCTATAATAACTGTTATCTAAGCAGCCGGTAAGCAAATGGTTTTCGATAGAAATGAAAATGATGCAATTTCTATTCGACATCGGTTCGATTTAGCTTGGAATCCAGAATTCGACAGCTCAGAATGATAAGCCGACTTGAAATTAAGTCACGAAAATCTTATATTACACTCGGATATTGTTGCATTCACAACTTATTGCTTACATATATAGAATTTGAATACAAGGCAAAAAAAGCAATTGGGAGAGTTGAAAACCTATTAGTAGTCAGTATTAGTGGTCATTAAACGCTTGAACTAGACAAATGAAGTCTACAAACAAAAAACATGTGCCTATAAATAAACAAATCTTAAATGATTATAGCCTTATTACAAGTTCTGATTTGAACTTTCAATGAGTACTCCTTCCCTCATCGTCATAGTTATTGACACGCCTGGCCCACTGTCTCTTTTGCTTTAAACTCAGAAACGCAGCAATAAAAATGCCTGAGAAGAGAACTACACTCACACACACTCAAACACACACACACACACACACACACACAAAACTAACAAAGAGCCTAATGCTGTTAGTTACTTAGCGCAGCACCATTTGCCCAGAGCGTGTGTGTGTGTGTGAGTGTGTGAATGAGTGAGTGTGCGTGAGTGTGTGTGTGCGTGAGTGTCTGCGTGAATGAGTGAGTGTGTGCGAGGGAGTGCGAGTGTTTGTTATTGTGTATATAAGTTGCTTTTAATGCACATAAATTTACACAAGTTCATTTTTATGTAGTAGTCAACAGTGCGGCAAACAGCGCGTAAATCTCAGCACAAATCTCTTATTTTGCTGAGCTGCGTATAAAGCGCTTTAACCGTAATACACAAATACCGCACACACTCGTACATACGAGGGATACAAATCACCAAATTGCATATATATGTATATACATATTAAGTATACGTCCTAAACAGTACATCCAAATGTGAACCGACTGGCAATGGAGCATTCAGGCACTTAACATTGATAAGGAATCAGCTGAACTCGGTAATGTGACATTAGACATAATTTTTCGTTGCCATGTTGTTGTTGTTGTTGCTATTGTCATGCAGCTCGTTTTTGTTGGTGTGTGTGTTTTTTTTTAAATCTCACAGAAAAAAACCAAATGGCAACAAAAAAAAAGAATCAGATTTCTATTTGACATAAAATAATTTTCATCGATTTTACATATGCCATGTGTTGCTTTTCATATACGTTGCATATAAGAAAAAGCTAGGCCTAACTTAGGTCTAGCCCCTTTAACAAATACAAGCAGCCATTCATTCACACACACACACTCACTCATTCACACACATTCACTCACTCACTCATTCACACACACTCACTTGTACATCAGCTGTCTGCGGCCTTATGAATTTTTCTCTTCTTAAATTAAAAGCAAAAAAAAAGTTTGTCATATGCCTAAGCGTAATTTGTTTTTCACCAAAATTCCATTTGCTTTTTTTTTTATTGTTATTTTAATGACATTGTTTACGGAAGTTTAATTAAAAGTGCTTTTCAATTATTTTGCTATACAAGTCTGGCAACGTTTGTCGATATACTCTAATGAACTTCTCAAAGTCAAAGGCTTTCTTCACTGGTTTCACTTGGCTTGCTGTGGTTATCAACATTTTGTCCAGGATTGATATGGTTCCTTGGCCATGGTCCAACACCGCCCCTTAGAGAGCGATGAAATTTTTCAATCCTATGTAGCTTTGTTGGGATCGTACCCATGTCAACATGTGCTCCAACGTATCATTGATGTTGCCTTGCCAAGGATTTATTAGATCGAGCAGTATTGGAAGATAGCTCTTTGAGAACAGACTTGGTTTTCAGAACTTGTTTCTGACTTGCCAAAGCTTCTTCTCTTCCACAATTTCAATTTGTTTAAGCTCCATTTAATTTTAAAGTTTCGAAGAAGTCGCTAAAACTGGAGGAGTATTTCGTTGCATATGAACTGTATACAATAAACTGCTTTAGTAACTGTGATCCGGCTCGAAGGACCACTATGCTTTAGATATTTTGATGCCAGTTTCATTTTGTACTTTTCACAGCGAATGCAACTTTATTTTGTCAAACTTTTTTGCAATCCTTTATTCAGGAAGCTTGTACTAGGTACAAAATCATACAAATATCAGCGCTGCCGATTGTATTATACTCCTTCATTTAGGGTTTAGCTTTTATACAGCAAACATTGTTTAGAGTTTTGGCGTATGCCAACAAAATAATAAAAAAGCAAATTAAATTGCATTTTACACAAATTTCTTTAGCCTTGTTTGGCTCATGAATATTCAATGAACTTCTCTTTAAAAAGCTAAATAAAAGGAAGCTAAGAATGCGATGCCTTCAATCACTCAACGAAGCTATGCACTATACATAGTTGGAAATCCGCGTGGAAAACTGTGAGGAGAGGGAAATAAACTATTCCTTTGAGCTAATTCCGTTAATTCATTAACCTCTAAAAGCCAAATGGTTTCAAACATGCCTCATATATTTTGTTGTAGCGTTTTTTTATTCTGCTACGATTTAAGGAGCTAACTCCCGGATTTGTTTAATCTTCCGTTTGGCACACGTTTCGATAATCCTTATTTTGGCACGTGTGGTCTGGGCAGAAACCTAAATATTTTTACTTAGATGGTATTTGTTGTGTTATTATCACACAATAACTGCTGCTAAAAGTATACCAACAAATGCATCTAGTTCAGTGCACGTTAGTTCATTCAAAATTCTTGGGAAACCTTCCCTAGAATTTCCCATGGACGCACTTAATGCTAATAAGACAGATTCTTATTTACGGAGCTATCTACTGAGGCAAAGGAGTGAAATTCACTTATGAAAATAGAAAAGCTTGTCTGCTTATGTAAGACAGGAACAATGAAAGTCCTAATGAATCTTTTAGCACATGTAGCTTTTATGAACTTGAGAAGGCATCCTCACAGCACATATACAAGTTTATCCTTAACAATTTCGGTTATCTTATATATATCTTTAAAGAACTGACAGGGCATCAGTGTTGCCAATTTAGCTTTTTTCCCGCAAGATCTAGCTTTTTTTAAGCCTGACTGCAGGAAAGAATTGAAATCAGTGGGCAGTGGGAATTCTAACTTTTTTTTGAAAATATGTTTAAGTTTGTTCAGCTTTATTTTATGTAAACATATTACAATGAATTGATTGTAAAATCGTGAACTCAAGAGAAAAAAAAAGTTGGCATCCATCGGTAAGATTAAAGTGCCAATAGTTCTGCAATACCGCAGAAAACGGATGATGAGGCTGCCGACATCAACTACACCAGCTAGAGCGCTCTAAGTTATTGAAATTTCCATGGAAATCGAACACGCAATGATGGTACCACCCAAAAATAATTTGGCTTTAATTTCTGAGTTCTCATGAGGCGACGGATTTGGCTTTAATAAAACAACTTTTCATAAGGGTGGTTCTTAAGCGAAACGTTTTAAAGATTGATTGAAACTGTGAACATAAATTCCGAATTTTGAATTCTCCAATAGGTGATACGAAAGGAAGCTAGTGTGCTTACTACCTGGTCCTACCAGCGTAGGTCGTCTCCCTACGGCATTCGCAAGGAAGATCCTTCTCGTAGAAGCCTCTTCGTCCATACGCACAGCATGACCTAGCCAGCGGAGCCTCTGGGTTTTAATTAACTTCACTATGTCAATGTCGTCATAGAGCTCATAGAGTTCCATCGGATGCAGTAGTCGTTGGTAGAGGGCCATCGATCTTACGGAGTACTTTCCGCTCAAACACTCCAAGGGAATTTTCAACATACTGCATCATAATCCATGATCCAGCGCCATAAAGCAAAACGGGAAGAATAAAAGTCTTATAGAGTGCTAGTTTTATCTGGCGATAGTGGTCTCTACTACTCATTTGCCTACTGAGATCAAAGTTATATCTATTGGCAACAGTGATTCTCCGCTTGATCTCCTTACTTACATCGTTTCTCATCGTGATGTTGGTGCTAAAGTAGACGAAATCCTTGACAACGTCAAGAGTATAGTTTTCAACATCAACCTGAGAATCCAAACGCTGTGTCTCTCTACCCGAAGAAAACATATACTTAGTCTTGCTCTCATTTACAACTAGACTCATCCTGGCAGCTACTCTCTCAATAGACGGATAGCCTCCGGTAACTGCTTGCTTAGTTTGACCGACGATATCGATATTATATGCGTACGCAAGCAACTGGACTCCCTTATAGAATACAGTCCCCTTTCGATGTACTTCTGCCTCTTGCAACACAATCTCCATTAAAAGGTTGAAGAGGTCGCAGGAGAGAGCATCGCCACGTCTTAAGCCTTGCTAGGTATCAAAAAAGTTCGGAGAAGCTCTTTCCTAGGGAAAGGGATTCTAAACTCAAACAGTGCAGTAGGAAGCGCACTCCGTGGGATCATCCTTGTTGAGGGCAGGGCAGGGAACGCCAAGGTTTCATACGTCAGGCATGCTCCCATATAGCCATATTCTGCAAAAGTGCAGAAGTCGTTGCCGTCAGTTTTGAATAATTCTGCAGGCAGATCATCTGCAGTACATCCACATCCATGATGGGGGACGTCGGGAAGTTAACTCCGCGATAGATCGGTATTATCCTCATCATCGCCCGATAGTAAGCCAGAGAAGAGTCCCCTCTATAAGCTCAGTGGCCCTGTCCATCCACTACCAGATTTCCCTCTGCATCTTCACAGAATGACGCACCGGTGCTTAATCCTTTGGCCAGACGCTTGACTTTTTGGAAGAACTTCCTAAAGTCATTCCTGCTTCTGCGCCTCTCGATCTCCTCTTGCTCGCGATTTTCCTGCTCTCGTTTGTTACATGAAAGGGAGCCTCTCCATCTTACTCATCTCCTGATACTAGTCTCTCATATATCTTGTAGCAGCGGACTGTAGGTTCCTTCTATAGGCGGCACGCTCCACTGCAGTGACTTCGCGAAACTCCTGATCGTACTATTGGTTCCTTGGCAAGGAGCGGCCATGTAGCCGTGATGCGGATTGTTGCCAGCATATCGTTCACTGGTGTGAGTACGGTGTGAGTGGTGTGGTACGGTTGCGTAATCTCCGGCCAAAAAAAAATCCGCTCCCTGACCTCTCCATCGCATCTCCTGGATACCGTTTAGGGTGGACTTGGGTTCTGGTGGAACAGGGCTAAAGCTTCTGATCGCCATTCGCCGGGGAATGGCCAGGGTGTTAACTTCATCTACTAACCAAGTTGACGCACAACCTCTACGTGGTGCCCCCCGGGATAGCTGCTTTAATCGTCACCCAGTGTTACAGCAGTAAACTAATGTGCTCCCAATGTAAGAAAGTATAGGACTATGATTTGATGGTATGCACATTGAATGTGCGGACCATCATTTGGTATGGTGCCCCTACCCAATGCGAAGCGGATATAACCACCAACATTTTAAATATGGGCTCGTATAATATGAAATCCACAAAACAGTCGAAAAAGTCAAACTGAAGTTACCTACCTCAACTTTTTAACTTGGCTTTCAGCTTTTTTTTTTGTTGAAGCGCCTCTAAGTAGATTGTATTTTTTGGGTAATGGAAGTCAACATATAAAAGTTTTGTTAAAACGCAAAAACTTGTTTCCCTCGTCTATTAACCTAGCTCATAGTTATTAATTAAAAAGGCAAAAAACAAAATATATATAAATGTATATGCATATATAAGTAAAAACATGATAACTAACAACAAACAAAATGAACCCATGTTTAATATAAAAATTTGATGCAGACAGTTGGGAAGGTGCCCGACAGTGGAATACCCTGTACCCTTTTTTTCCGTATAAGCACTAAATGCAGCATACGGTAAAATGGGAACGAAAGTATTTTCTTTTATGACTCTTTTTACAAGTTTAATATGACTGTAAGCATTTTCCCATTGGGAAGTTCCAATTGATAAGTTTTCGTATTTGGAAATGGTGGCAAAAATTACTTTTATGCGCATAACTCCTGTATTCTTGGGCCAATGTTGTTGAATTTTGAAACATAGATCATAAATATATATATAAATGTCTGTGACAATTTTCAAATCAATATATGGGGACTGTGGCAGTAATTAAGGTAAATCGATTGCGGGGGAAGATGGGGTTCTATAGAAAAAAGGTGCACACACGTTTTAACGATTAGGGTCACACGAGTCTCCACACCAAATTTTGTAACTCTAGCTCACATGTATCCATATCTACATGCAGTGGAATTTTGGCACAGTTTGTGAGCGAGGAGGGCTCACATATTAACACATTTTTGACTATAACTTTTGATGTATTCATCCGATTTCGATCATTTTTGAAAAATAGATGCACATAAACACGACGCACATCTCTGTCGAGTTTCGAGTTGATAGATTGTATGGAGCGGCTGTAAACCACAAAAATATGTCACAGGGGAAGGGGGGCAAGATATCGACGTGATTCGAAAAATGGTAAATTTTTGTGCCTCTAGCTCGTATGGTGTCTGATATCTCGACGTTCATACGGAACTGCCTGTTACATACACTGCACGAACCTATAATACCCGTTTACACTTTGTGTGCAGGGTATAAAAAGTCACGGTACTTTAGACATGCATACACACGCACACACTAGGACACTTATGAATATAAACAGCGACCACAAAAGGCAAATAAGCGGCCAATAAAAATATTATTAATACGCCACTGACACCTAACATTGTTTGTGCGCTTCTTCTTCTTCCGGCGTCGCTGATGTTCCGTTACCGCAATACCGCCCACCGCCCACCACCCACCGCCCACCTCCCACTCCACCCCCACTAACACACAGACACGCACACTCACACAAATAGAAATTAGCAGAAACTCACACCCGACCCACAGTGCTGGGTGTGTTAAAGCCATAAATTTATTAACTTAGTGTCGCATTTATAGCCACTTTGCTAACCGCCAGCAACATCAACATTAACAGCAACAATTCTTAAAACAATGTTAACCCAAAAAAAAAAAAATACAAAAAAAGTTGGCCAATTTCGTATAATAGCCGAGAAGGAAGTAAGTAAACATTTTAATAAAAGTTGTTTAAAATGTATTCTCATCTGCGTATACTTAATGTTCTTGATCAGCTGCCATTTGAGTTAAAAAGTTTCTACATATTTTCAAACTTTCTAATTTCAAAGCGTAGGTTCATTAAATATTAGTGTCGCTTTTAAATCGCTCTTCAGAATTGGTTCAGAAAAGGCTTAAATTGTTTAGTATTATTCAGTACATGTTTACATTGAAAACACCGATTGTTTCTCATACCAAATTTAATAGCGATGACAGTCTGTCCGTCTGTCCGTGTGTGTGTTTCTATGTTTGCACATATGTTTTGGTATTTATTGAAAAATGTTTTCTACGAATTGTTTCTCGGAGCCCAAAAGAGATAGGAACATCAAACAAATACAAAGCCCATTCAAATCGAATAGAACGTTGAACTCTTTATGATTAGAAAGCAAATCTCAAATAACAAATTTAAAGCCCGCTGGTAACCCCTTGGAACAGCGTACATTACAGTTGATATTTTCTGGCTTGTCGAACATTATTCATGAAATAAGCCAAAGGTTTCAAGCGCAAAGTTGTACTTGGAAACTTCTAAAAATATACGCTATAATCCACCAATTTCAGACTGCTTCTCTCATAAACTGCAACAAAGTTACACTTTTTGTACATATGTTAATATATATAAGGTAAAGCTACCATAAAATTAGGTATGTAGACTTATGGGCCTAATTAACAGAACAATTTTGTGACTTTTTTGCAAACAATTTACAACCTAATGTTTATACAAATACAAAAACAAGCTTTAAGACGTGTAACTGCTGTAACTAGACAGAACCGTCAATTAAATATTTTCTTTAGTTTAAGTTTTACTATTAACATATGCTTAGGAATGAAAACTGGGAAAACTGCAAGTTTTTAGAGAACATTCATATTGGAATAAAGTGTTTTATTTAAACAAAAAAATGATCTAAATACGTATTTTTATTAGTTACCGTTTAGCTAAGTACTAAAAAAAACCAATTAGGTGGAGCTCTAGCTGCAGGAATGCATCATGCAGTTTGAGAAATTTGGATTAAGAGAACACTTCCGCCATTATTGCCCATAAAGCAGCATGGGACAAATTATAGTTCAAATAAAGCAGAATGTATATATTGCAACCAAAATTGCAGCGATCTCCGCAACAGAGCCAGTCGGCAATTGCATTTTTACTGCCGGCAGTGAACTTCTTATTTCAATGTTATCCCTACATCTAAAAAATAGAGTAACATTATTTCAAGAGCTTAGAAGTGAAGAAACGTGGCGACCGTATATTAAAGTGTCGAAAACGCTAAAACAAGGGATTACGACCCGATGAATTTGATCTTCACTATGGTAAATAGAATATATGAAGTACAAAATAAAGCTAAAAATTATAGTTGAAGAAAAATAACAAAGAATTTTAGAGAAAATGAATAAGACAGAGAGAGCCTGGGATGCTTAATATCGTATTTTCATACTAATAACTTTACTTTTAGAAATCGTACGAATCCAATATTATAACAACTAATATCGACTCCCCGTGTGGTGAGCGGGTTAGAGAATACCACCTCAGCAGATCAAAGCTCGTCGTATGACGCAACTAACAATGACACTGGGTTCTTTCGAGACCAGTAAAGCCACCCCAGGCCTTAAAAGGGTTGTGCGTAGGGTTTGGGACCCACCACAATTCCAATGAAAGAATGTATTTACATCAGGCTTTACAGGCCGTAACCCGACAACAGGTTGTTAGGGCCAGTTAAGAAGAAGAAGAAGAATATCGACTCACCGTTTCGAGACTCTGCTGCGTGCTGTCACACTGACCTGTTGCAAACGAGCTACACTGTCCTCTTGTACTGCCTATTTAAATTGCTACTTTAACCAGTTGTGACTTGTAAGCAACTTTTAGTTAAGTGCTGGCCTACCATATACATATACATCACTTAAGTTTTATGAGACAAACTTAGACAAGTATTGCATTTTCATTATTCCTTGAAAAGTGTGCAAAATATCTATTTATCTGACATTTTGAGGTGGATGAAAATCAGGGTCAAAGATAAGTCTGCAAACATACATACAAGTGAAGGTATTAGAAGCTAAAAATTTAGTTTTTCCCATTGTGGTGCGAAAAATTCGTGGAAATTTGCTCAACCAATTGACTCTGAAATGAGTATTTTTTTTCAATATTTTTATTAACAATCGAATAAATAGTAATCGTAAGCCCAATATTATGCATAGATTAAAACACCATTTGGAAAAATTGATTGAACAATGTTGACTCTTTCTCCTCGCTCCCGTCAAAGACCCAAAATGTTTACCTCCTAATGGGTATAACTGTACTCTGTCATGGTACACCACAAACAATAATTGTATATCCTGAAAACGGTTCTGCGGTTACACAACATGGTAATTAATTTTCCCAATATATGGAAAATATTTGGCCATTTCCGTTCCATGAGAAAAATCTCATTTGACCTTGTGTAAAATGCAAATGAACGCAATTAATATATTAAATATTGGTGCAAGCTCTGCATCAAGCCTTCGATTACACTTGACGTCAGGAACGAGCCTTAATGAAAGGCGCACTAAACAGTTTTAACCTGTATAAGTTCATTTATGTGGACGCCAAAAATAACATTTTGCGTGCTCGACAACCCTGGTTTCAAATTTTTTAGCTTGCCCTCAGGTTCTTGTCCAGGTTCGTAACAACGTGAACCCACTTTGGCTTTGTTTGTCAATGACTGTTGCTCACCCTTTTCAGAGTTATCGCTAATCAATCAGTGACTTGGTCATTAGATCTCCGATTTGATTGCACTTCTGTAAATTACCTTGGATCAATATTAAACAATTGAAAAAAACTTAATTCTGTTTTTTTGTGTTTATATACATTATACAATTTTATCAGCTATTCAATGCACTGGGAGAAATCGGTACACTTGGTTGCAAAATTAATTGTATCATACGCTCATATTAGTCAGGATTTTGGTAATTTAACGAATAAAATATCAATTATTTTTGCTTTACTTAAATTGAATCATTCATTGTTAAATAATAATTTTAAAAAAAAGTTTTTATTGGTTTTATTCAGAGGCCATCGCTTGCGATTCTTACAAGTACTGAAGAATAAAATAGTTCAAGCAAGTAGCAGGACTTTAAATTAACTTAAGAGAGAGAATACAATTGGGAGACACACTGCATTGCACATGAATAGGTACATTTCCGACAGTGTAAAGTTAAAAAAAAAAAATTCATGTATTTCATATATATATATGCCTTTAAATGTATTGCTGCTAGGCCGCATCACCGTCTATTGTGATACCGTAGTATCTAAAAAGTACTCCTCCTCTTTTCATCAGCAGACAGAATCAGAAGGAGGGCCATAAAATCTGCAATCCGTTTGGGCTCCATTACAGACAGATCTCAAATTCTATTCAGAAAGTAGCTGCCTAGATACTTGAGCGTACATCTACAAAGAGCTGGACATGAGTAGGAAAGACGCTCAAGACTAGCTGCATGGACAAAATCCAACTCTCCTAATCAAGGAGACCGAGCTCCATTGTGCATTTATAGAGCTACAACTAGCGTATTGCTCACAATGATGCGTTTTCGTCCCCAATAAAACTCAGGGGTGGAATGTTTAGAATAGTATCAAGTTCATCACTAGGTACAGTACGAAGAGCACCTGTAATGCATAGCTCTGCAGCTCGTTATATTTTGCACAGTTGTATTAGGACAGCAAACCAGGTACTATTGTAAAGCCATCGAACTTTTGTTGGAGTCATGAACCATGGTACTTCTGTATGAGTACAATGCCATCGCTGCCTTTTTGGTGCGTTCTAGTGTAGTTGCTGCCCATTGGGACAGTTGTTAATCTGCCCGTCATCAGGTCCCATAAAGTTTGGGAAAATTTTCCATTACAACTAACCATAAACGGATAAGCTATTTTGTTGCAGCCAACTTCTTTTATGTCACGCAGCAACTTATTAACAGCTCCGTTCCTTAAAAGGGGGCATAGTACAGTACACCTGCTTGAGGACTACTAGAGGTACACACCTGGAGGGAGACGACAAAACCGGACACGACTTCACAATCATGCATTTGAGAAATTGATTGATTAGCGTCCCAGATCCGTGAGTGCCCTGTAATAGCCTGCGGTTCAACATCTTCTATATAAAGGAAAGCAGCCAGAGTGTATTCTTTGATGTTCAAAGATTTTTCTATCTCTGATACTACGAAGGGCTGTTTCTGTAGATCGGTCGTTTCGGTAAGCATGCTGTAGTATAAAGGATGCAAGGCCCATAGGCCCAATGCCCTTTGGAATATAGTGAGTGGCTTTCTCTGCCTTATGTATGTAGACTATATCAGATTGGAGCCAACTATCCGGAATCTGATCAGATTTGAGATCTTCTTTGAATATAGATTGAAGCCAATTAATAGCAACAGGACCAGCATTTTGAAGTTGGGCTGGAGGGCTTATATGGTTTAGCTCTATGTAAGAATATAAAAAAAAAAATTATCCAAAGAATGTCCTTACAAAGTATTGTGCCTTTTTTGTTCGAATAAAGCTGAGTACGGAGATAAGCGGAACTTTTTTTCGGTCAAATGTCACTTTAAAAAAAGTTGGCAGGCACTTTGCAGTTTTATTATCATAATTTTCAGGTTTTTTTTAAACTCAGCAAATCTCGAATTTTATTCACCGTCTTGTGAGATTTGAGTGCAAATTTGGAATCAGCGTACTTGGAAACTGCATGTATTGGGTAGTGAATATGTATCCAACAAGAGACCAACGTATCATCCCAAACGAAGTCCTTTGTTTAGACAGTAAGCGGTTAAGTTCTTCTTAACTTGGACATGACACGAATTTCTCACAAAAATAACGGACAGCCAACCCTCAGCAGAATATTGAAAAAGCGACTGTACCAGTTTATTTAAATTAGCTAACCGCTAATGAAAAGTGTTGCAGTACTACGTGCTAGAGCAGTAAAACAAACAAAAAATAAAAAATAAATGAAAAAAGTAGCAAAATGCATAAATTACATTTAGTGTTACACATAAGCAGAAAATAGTTTTTATTATATGTACTTTTTTTATTTGCTTTTTTTGCTATGAGAGCACCTTCCCATATGCATCGCCATTATCTAATGAAACTCTATGCACCTGTTGGAGCATATTCAGATGTGCGTAGGTTTATTGGCAGGTTGGGCTTTTGTACATATCTACGTATCAAAAAAGACAGTCGGGACGGTACCCGGCAGTGGAATACCCTGTACACAGTTTTTGGATAAAAATCGAAAATCTGTTGGAAATTTTTATATCGAAGCGTTGAAGGGTATGGGCGTTATTAAGGTAACTGGAATGCGGAAGGTGTGGGGTTGATAAGCTTAACATGAGTCTTCGTACCAAATTCGGTGGCTCTTAAATAAATGTTAACCTTATAATTGCTGTAGAATAAAAATGTAAAATTTTGAAGACATTTATAGGAGGAGGGGCAAAAAATTGTCACATTATTAAATATAACTTCTAAAGCTGTTATCCGATTTTAATCATTTTTACACAGCACATGCACATTAACACTGTGCATAACTGAACTGTGGTTTATTAGGAAAACTTTTATGATGTGGGTATAAACCGAAAAAATCTCTCACAGTGGAAGGGGGTAAGATATCGACATGATGCGACAAACTGGATCTGTTTGACATAAATGCGCATCTTTGGGTGAAATCTGTGTGAATCTAACTTTTAGGGTGTTCGAGATCTCGAGGTTCATACGGACAGCTATATCGAGCAATAGCCATGCTCCTGATCATTTTTTCCCAAGGAACATGTGGTCTGCCACGCCTCCTTCTGCCTGTTACATATATTGCACAAACCTATAATACTATTTTACTATTTAAAAGATACGCATATTTTGGCATGCGTCTTTCGCATTGCACTTTAACATTACAAGGATCTAACTATATTGCTTCTGTGTATAATTTAGCATTATTGTTATTATTATCAATTTTATTTTATTTTTTTTGAATTGTTTATGTTAGTTTTGGCTTTTGCCAACTTTTGGCTGTGACTCTTATCAAACATATGTACAATTGAAATCAATTTCCCAGCTCACATGCTTGCAGAGACTTAAATTGATATGGCCGGGGGCAAGTGTGTGTTCGTGTGTGTATGTGTAGCAGTAAGCGAGTTAAGCTACTCACACTTCACTGCTTTAGTGTTGTGTCAAAGTCTTTTACTGATAAGCGTCAGCAACAAATTTGCCTCGTCTCTACACTAACCAACAAGAACCACTTACTAGAACAAGCTAGCCAGCTAGTAAATTGACACTGGCAGAGTTCCAAAAAGTATGCTATGTATTTTAGCTGTTTGCTATTAACCGCCGCTGCAGTTGATGTTAAAATTATGAGCTAGGCTAGCGAATTCCGTAGGCTCATATATTTTTAAGCAAATTACAAAGTTTGGGTCCACAGCACGTTGCCAACTTTTAAACGCTACAAACACACACAGCCAAATAGACGCTGAGTTGGCCCAAAATTGTTGCCCTTAAATGTATATGATATATTAAAATTTAAATTTCACTTACTCAAAGCAGCTGCAAGATAGTCTAACACAAGCACGCACGGTTGAGTAGGGTTTTTGAAATTTAAGCGCGGAAAAACCGTTGCATCGCGCAAGCTAAAAAGTAATATACACAAGCACCAAGAAAAAAAAAAAATATAAATGATTATAAATTTTTGTTTGTTCTTGACCACCAAAAAAAAAACAACAAAATTATCCAACACTGACTTTAACACGTTACGGTACTTTTTAAATGGTTCAAACCTAAATTCGTTGGTTTTCTTTGGCCTAATTCGTTGTAAGCCACGTCTAACGGTAGCGCAGTCTCGCGCCCAACTGAAAGGCAATACGCGCAAGCAGCAGTATTTAAGTTACAGTTGGGACTTCAGTCAGTAGGCAGCAGCAGCGGCAGCGGCAGCGGCAGAGGCAGAGGCAGCGGCAACAACAAAGAAGCGAGCAAGCAAAACAAAGTTGGGAAGCACAAAGCACAGCAAAGGACAGCTGCCGGCTTTTTGTAACGTCTAAACAGCTGCAGCATAACTGTTTATTACTGTTAAAAGCTCAGTATATCGGCATGAAAGCTTGGCTTATCATTTCGACTTGGCAATGCTTGAAAAGCTTTCTTAACTGACAGGCGAGCTTTCGCTCTTTGTTTCTATTTATAGCCCAAACGTACGCCCTCGCTCTCACACACGCTTGCATGCATGTGTGTGCGTCGGTGGTTAGCAGAGAGCGCGCCTTTTGTTGTTCATATTTGAATGAATGGCATTGGCTTACAATTTATTGCTATTCAGTAATAATTATTACAGTTACAGTTATTGTTATACATAATATACACAGCATGCACCAAACGCTCACTTCTTATCAGCTTCAGGCCACACAATACTCTCGATGAAGGACAAATAGGCGGCAACACGCGTATACAGGCCAGGTGTATTGGTATTGCATCCAAAACCAGATGATATTATGCCCAAAAGTCTGTACTGAGTATCCACCGAGTCCCGGCTGATAACCAACGGTCCGCCCGAGTCACCGCTACACGCATCGGCCCTTTGACGCTTTTTATCCGCTGCGCACAGCAGTGTCTGCTGTATGCCCGATTTCAAATGCTTCTCAGAGGTCGGCAACACTGCATAGGACTCATTGCACTGCTTGATGTCTACGATTTGCAGGGGAGCACGTAACAAAATCTTAGATGTGGCACGCGCTAGAAAGAGTGTTAAGATGTAAGAATTAAAAATTATAATTTTGATTTTATGAATAAAATGCTCCCCCGTGTGGTGAGCGGGTTAGAGCATACCACCTCAGCAGGTCAAAGCTTGTCGTATGAGGCGACTAACAATGACACTGGGTTCTTTTGAGACCAGTGGTGGCTTACAGGCTTTAAAAGGGTTGTGCGTGAGGTTTAGGATCCACCACGTAAAACCACAATGAACGAATGTATTTACATCCGTCCGTAACCCGATAACGGGTTGTTATGGCCAGTTAAGAAGAAGAATGCTGGAAAGCTGCATTTTGACTGTAAAAAATCAAAGTTTTTCAGCCAAAACAAACTACAGTTACAAGACTTTAAATTACACAAAATTTTCATACAAAACTAATGGTGCGATGTTAAGAATTTTTTAATAAATAAATACTTGTAGTGTGTAGACAACAGAATCGTAACAGTTACGACAGGATTTAAAAATGGTACAACATTTTTTCCCTGAACGATTCTGCAATTTATGGTCGCTTTTGCTACAGAATATTAACTCTTGGTTGTCTGAGAGTATAGTTGGCAGCCTTGCCGATGTTTTACTTCTCCAATTTCACTTTAGGGTTAATAAAATTTCGCTAGTACGTGATTCATAATCAGCAAGCTGCATCGAAAGCCTTTATTTAACTAAACTTTTTAAGCGATCTTGTTGCATTATACTGACATCCAATAGAAACCGGGTTCTACACAGTTTAATTGTTGTTCACAGGCAGTTCACATAAATTTCTACCTTTCAAAAATTTTCATTTTTAATTTGCGAAAAAAATTTTCACATTAGAATGGTAAAAAGAAGTAATATGACGGCAAAAAAGCTAATTTTGGAATGACCGGACGAATTTTGCTCTCAATTTCTAAAGTAAATATATTAAATAAAATCAATTTACTATAGAAAGATTGTTATAATTAAAAACCAGGGATTCAAACCGTAACCGTTATCCAAAACAACCGATTGAGTTTTGAAACCGTAACTGTACCGTTACCGTAAAAGAATTTTTTTTTTAAATTCGATAAATGTTTTAATATTTCCGAAATAACCGAAATGAAACCGATATATTTATACCGGTACGGTTTCGTTTTTTTTTTGCAATCATAAATAATAGAATGGTAAAAAGAAGTAATATGACGGCAAAAAAGCTAATTTTGGAATGACCGGACGAATTTTGCTCTCAATTTCTAAAGTAAATATATTAAATAAAATCAATTTACTATAGAAAGATTGTTATAATTAAAAACCAGGGATTCAAACCGTAACCGTTATCCAAAACAACCGATTGAGTTTTGAAACCGTAACTGTACCGTTACCGTAAAAGAATTTTTTTTTTAAATTCGATAAATGTTTTAATATTTCCGAAATAACCGAAATGAAACCGATATATTTATACCGCTACGGTTTCGTTTTTTTTTTTGCAATCATAAATATTTTTTCATGTTGTTACATTCATCATTCTGTGAAGCATTTTCACCTACGTCGCAAAGTCGGCCATCTGACTTCTAATCGGAAACATTCATTCGTTCTTTTTGCTTTTTAACTTTCTCAATTTGGCCTAATGGAATTGGTCGCCTTTCAGAAAAAATTTTGATTTATTTTACGGCCCAGGATTGCTTTTAACCGAAACAAAAACCGTTTTCCGGATAAATAGTACCGGTACTACCGTAATCGTGACCGTATCCGAAAAGAGATTCGGTTTGCATCCCTGTTAAAAACACTTTTGTGGCTCTACTAAACAAGGAATCAGCTGCTGCTAGTCTTTCAGAAGTATCTTTCTCACCACCTTCTCCAATAAGAGAATATTGCGATTCGAACTTACCAAGAATGGTGGGATTAAGTTGAAGCTTTCAAAAACTGTGCATTTCATTAACTTACTGGTTTGATTCATGATGCCCCACCCAGATACAAATAGCGTAGAGTTTGACGGGGGATCTGCGATGTTTGTTTCCAGGCAGGCAGGATAAACATATTCCGTAAAGGTGGCTGGCTCAGCCAGTTCCAATAGCGCTATGTCATGATACTTTGAAGTGCTCTCATACTCCGGATGTATCATTATTTTTGACTATAAAAGTGGAAAATCTATAAATAAGCATATTTTTTGTTTGCTATTAACGTTTTTACCGATATTATATCTATGTCCTGATTTAAGGTTGATAAGCTGTCCACATTCACGCTGCCCAGGCGTACAAATAAAGGCGCTTCATAATTAACACAATGTGCCGCTGTAATTACAAATCTCTCGGATATCAGCGAGCCACCACAACGAAACTGAATTTTATCAAAGGTTCTATAGGCAATGGCAGCCATATGTGGATAGGTGCCAGGGTCTACGGATGTTCCATCTAGAATATGTGGTGTCAGCGGATGCTGCATGCCTTCTCTATCGAATATTCTGCGGCAAGCTGCAAGATAAGTTCCATAGATGTACTATATATGTATGGTTACACTATAGATGCATAATCATGGTTAGCCTAAATTAGTAATATATATAGTTTGTTTTTGAAACACAAAATAGATTTGAAATATAATCCAGATGGATGTATGCACAGATGGGGTTGGAATATTGACCAAGCGTCGACAATAATTATAATAATGGCTTGGCGAACTTTACTTTTTAGAAGAAGTCACGATTATCTAATATTACAAGAGCTGACAATATTTGCCATTAAAGCATTATTTTCTACACAGAGGATATAAGTCTCTCATTCTTCCCGATTTGCGCGGGCTGAAGTTTGCTGGTAACGCCTTTATATATATAGGCCTTTCATTGAGGTCAAATATGTTGCATAGTGTAATATGTCAGGAAGGAAACATTTTTTTTAATCTTTGAACCGGGTCTCTTTTTAATTTTAAGATATCGACGATCGTTTGTTTCTTTAGATATTGGAAAGTTAAAAAAAAAACAAGTTTGCAAATATGCTTTTAAGCGAATTTTAAGCCCTATAGCCTGCGTTCCCGCCTGATTCGAAATAAATATTCGTAGGCTCAAAATAAGTTAAGTTTGTTCGCATCTTAAGATCTTTTTGTACCTTAGAATGAGCATGAAGCCCTTTAAATAAGTTTGGTTTGTACTTGAAATAAAATGAAACTGGATTTGAATTGATACCCACTTAAAAATTGCCCTGTTTTCGTGCACGGATATACTTAATTTGAGTGCAATATTTATTATTTACTCTCTGTGTACTTAATAGGTTTAACAAACGACTTCCGAAAAGAATTTTTTGAATTAAAATCATAATTAATTCAATTAATAATCCCTAAGAACAATAACTAGGTGTTTTACCTTGCACAGCCGGCCTATCATTGCCGGTACGTGAAGGTATCTCCGGAGTCAATGGTTTTGTTGGTGGTGTTTTTGTGTTGCTTCTGGTTGTGCTGGAATCTCTGTAAAAAAAAATACAGGTAAAATCAATATGCAAGTCTAAGAGAACTGAAAATTTAATCTACAGCCAATTTTTTGTGAGATAAAACGATCTATGCTAAGGAACCCATAAAAACCTTTCAAACGCGTCACCACTGCCTAGATCATTGCCATTAAGATCCTCAACTGGTTTCGCCTGAAAACGAAAGGGCGCAAAGATATCTTCAAAGTTATGTACAACGGGACTGGCTGTTGTGCTTGTTGTTGTGCTAGTTGTGGTTCGATCTGGTTCAAAAAAACCGTTTGAGCTAGGTCGCTGCTGCTGCAAGTTAAATTCAAATTCCGATACTGGTTTAGCCTCTACAATATTCATGCCACGCTGACGCAGCTGCTCATTGACCATCTGTATGGGGTCAAACACTTCAACCTGCGGGCTGAACCTATGAGCTGGTGGCGGTTGTAGAAGCTCTTGTTGTTGTTGGTTTTGTTGTTGTTGGAACCAGTTAGTTGGTCTTTGTTCTGGCTGTTGCGGTATTCCCCTGCCCGGTTGCACGGACTGTGCTGGCCAAGATTGCCAGCCAGATGGAGCAGCATGTGTTGTCGGCCAGCGCTGCAGCGGTCTATTGATTATGCGGGATCGACGATCCTGCTGCGCCTCTCCCCATTGACCAACGCTTTGAAAACCTAGCTGATGATTGGCTGGCACTTGGCGGACTCCAAAATTGTTGGGTTCTAATATATGTGGGCCTAAATCGGGCAGTGGCTGAGGCACAGGCATGGATATTTGTTGTGATTGATGAGTTAGACTTGGCTGGTTATTAAAATTTTGATTGTTGTTGCTGTTGTTGCTGTGGTTAGCTGGGTTAGGTTTGTGGCGGTTATTGTTGGTATGGTTGATTGTGCGAGGCACTGACTCAGTGATTTGACTGGGATTCGCGCCTAGCAGTTGTTGAAAATCAAAAAAGGAGGATTGATCATCTAAAGGATTTTGTATATTGCCAGTGGTTGTTGTTCTCGTTGTAGTTGTTGTTGCTCGCGCTGTTGTTGTGCTAATGGTTCTTGGTCGTGTGGCCTCTGCGCTTTGTCTAAATAAGAATGAGATTCATTTGAGTTAGTTCCAATTACTCTAGGCTTTTCAGTGAACATGCAACACAGCACAGCAATCCAGGACAAAAACAACATGGAATAACACTCAAAAACACAGCACTACAAACGAATCCCTCACTCATCTGTACTGTTACCAAATCTCAACTTACACTTTATCGTCGTCGTCATCGCCACAACATGGAGCTGTAGGACAGCAGACAAGCTCTTCACGCGAAGTGAAACCACAACTGGGCACTTCATCACTGGTCAACTTGCCGGACCTGATGTAGCTCTCAATAAGCGTTTCACATTTTTTAGATGGTGTGCATACTCCTTGCAGATTCTTGATGGCGCATGAATCCCCCTCTACGGAAAGAAAATGTCAGTCAATGGCGAAATGTATCGAAGTGATCGGTTACCATACCCTCAAATGCCTGACTTATATGCACTGATATCAAGATGAAGCAACATAGTAAAACTATGGTGTTACTTCTCGTGGAGAACAATCTGTGTTGATGAAGCAGTTTGGTGCTCTTCAGCTTCTGCTCATTGACATTTCTATACGCTGCCAAGGACAGTAGCATTGTGTTGTTTTTTGTTAAGGAAAATCGACTGAAAATATAAATTTTATCTTGAAATAATTACATATATATATTAATATCCAATAAAAACTAGCTTAAATCTAAGTTTTTCACCTCCCCCCTTACATAAGGGTGGTTATAAGGGTATTTCTTATACCAGCAACTACCGCAAAAATGCAGCTTGTTCCTAATTTTTACCATTTGCTCTATCGGATATTGTCTAATTTAATGGAGCGTTTAACCAAGTTAGTTGTATGACGGAGGTTGATTTGGCAAAAGTGGCAAAAATGTTGACCATTGTTTAGTTTACAAGCCTAACAAGAGTCTACAAAATACATTTGGTGGCTCTAGCTTATATATTCACATATCTATAAAAACTGAAACTTCTAAGGAGTGATCAAAATTTTGTATCTCTTGAAGTTCTCATCCGATCTTGCTAATTTTCACCAAACTGTGATCCCATTTTTACTATGTGTACATTCTCTATTATAGCAGTAGCGTACCTATCTGCTATGATATCGTTGATATTCTTTTCCAAGTTTCTAGGAATGTACAAAGCTGGTTGTCGGCAATATCTCAAAAGTAATTTACAGTTCTTAACATTAGTATCTACTTTTATTAACCCCGCAGTCGGATCCCGTCTGCAAATTAAAATCCATAAATTTAAATACAAAATCACTCAGCATTTTTGATATATTGTGCACAAAAATTTGAAAATTCGACTTTGCCTCCAAGATATGTTTTTTTATTTTATAAAGGTTTTATAAATTTTTTATTTCCATCAAGTCTGCATATTATTAAATATTTACTGAAACTAGCTTAAAATACACATTCCCAAAATTCTGCTTACAGCAATTTAAAGTTTTAAAATTAAAGATGTTGTCTTGCCTGTATATTTATACCCTGTACACAAAGTGTAAAAAGGTATCATAGATTTGTGCAATATATGTAACAAGCAAAAGAAGGCGTGGCAGACCATATCTTCCAAGAGCAAAAATGATCACGAGCAATAGCCGAGTCGATATAACCATGTCCGTCTGTCTGTCTCTCCGTATGATCCTCGAGATCTCGAACACCATAAGAGTTAGAGGCACACAAATTTCGCCCAAAGAGGCGCATTTGATCCAAGCAAATGAAGTTTGTCGAATCATGCCCTCTTCCCACGTGAGAGATTTTCGAGTTTTTGGTTTAAAAGTGGTTCTGATCTAGTATACTTTCCTGCAGGGAGCTAACAGAGAAAACGTTCGTGAAAAGTAACCAATACATATAAAAAAAATTGATGCAGACAGTCGAGACGGTGCCCGACAGTGGGATACACTGTAACCATTTTTTTCATGGAAATCAAATTTCTGTGCACGTAATAACGGAAACTGTGCTATAGGGGTAGGAGAATGATTCGGAAAAAGGTCAACATTGTTTGGTTTATAGGACAAACATTTGTCCACTTACCACATTTGGTTAACATAAATGTTAACTTTGACATTTTTGCAAAAAGTGAAATTCCTTTGCAGTTTATAGGAAGAGGGGTCTAAAACTGGCATGTAATTGCCTGTATTTTTTAAATTTTCAATCTGATCGTCATGATTTTGCCACAACACATACACAGTAACAGTGTGCATAACTCCGACAAGTTTCAATTGGATTCCTTTTATGGTGTGGGTGTAAACTGCGAAAATTTATCACGAGGGAAGGGATTAATTTATCAACATAATTCGACAAACTTGTACTTTTCCGGGCAAATGCGCATCTTGCTGTAACTCCTAAAGTCTCCGTGAACGCTGCGAGAACAAGGACAGACAGATGGGGAGACAGGAACATATGGTCTGCCACGCCTCCTTGCATGCTACATATATTTCACAAATCTATAATACCTCTTTACACTTTGTGCACTCTCCATCAGAGTGGTCAGTGGGCCGCTCCCGTCGTTTTCAGAGTAAGAAACTACTATTTACAGAAATTATCCGAGAGAAAGAGACTGAGCTATATGAAAATACATGTGTTGAGCTTGCCGTCTTTTTTTTCATATAAAATACAGGAATTTTCGTTTTTATTGATTTTAACTATCATTTGGCAAAATATATGAATGAAACTTATATTTGGCACATCTTATAAAAATTCCCTACACACTGATATAAGTTTCACCCATATTTGTTGCCACATACTTGGAGTAAAAGGGTGAACAAATTTTTCCTTAGCCTATTTGATATAATAGATATTTACAACAAACGGTGTAGTAAAACGTACTGGGGATGGGAAACGGGAAAGGCAAGGAACCTACAAGAGGAAGGTGAAGAGGAAAAGGAATATGATCTACCACGAGAGGGGCAGGGGTTGCCGAGCAGGGCGAGCTGGGTTTTTTTAAGTATATAGATGCCACCTTTTGTTTTAGTTTTAGTTAATCGTTACATATGAAATACATTTTTATTCTTATCAAAATACATTTTTTTTTTTTTACTTTTAATAATGGGAACTAGGTTAATTGTTAGTGTCGCCTTTGTTGTTATTATTGTCGTTGCTATTTATGCATATGTATTTTGCGATAGCAGAGTAACAAAAGATTGGAAGCTCAAGTATTAGTCAGCTCTTTGTAGCTGCTTATGACTTATCAACTCTATAATGAAATTCCAAGTTCAATGGTGCATAAAGCTATTCAAAACCCCGAAAACATATAAGGTTCTACAAAATACTAGCTATTCAAATAAATACCCGCGATTTAAATCATTTTCAGAAAAATATTCATGACATACTCTCCTCTTGAAATCGCTTTTATATGTGGCCTGCGACAGATGCTGATAATATTGAACCTGCTGTTGACCCACATATTTATAATAAATGCGGAGATATGTATTATACTGTTAAATAGATGTGTACATATATGCATGTACATATGTGTTTGCATAAAGGCACATAACGTCTGCACTTATTGGGCTAGTTTCACACTCTTTGGAAATTTTAAATTTCAATGTGGGGAACTTCCACCTTATCAGACAGAAAGCAGATTATTGTGTTTTTGTAAACAAGGTTTTGCTCCACATATTTCGTATGGCACTTTTACATAAAAAGTAAACAATAAACAATATTGTTAAAAATGCCAATACTCTAAAGTAGTCAAATTTACACAGTAACTGGGTATTTTTACTGCGAACACAGAACCATTATTACTGTTACAATAGTTGCTGTTAAATTAAGTTGAGAGAATTGTGAGTAGTTCACTGCGATCCTTTGGATCGCACACAAAGAAACAAAAATTAGAAAATTAAATTTTGACTCCATATGTTTCAAGTTCTATCTTTTGGAAGCCCCGTTCTGGGCGTTCATCCTTACTCACAAAGCAAGAAAAACAAATGTTGTGGACTTGGACAAATTAAAGCCAAAGATTGCCACCGATCTACAGATGTTGGTAACAGAACTCTTTGCTAAAACCAGGGACTACAAACAATGATTATTTTTTTATTTTCAAACAAAAATAAACAGTAGGTATCCAACTAAGGCTTTTCTGCACGTTTATCAAAACAACCGAAATTAGCTAGGAGAAATTTAAACAACAAAAAAAAAAATTTCGAAAATTAATTACTATTGTTATGCCTCCAACTATAGCGTCTAGAATGGTCAAATTCAATAGGAAAACCTTTAAAGAGATGCCCAACACAAAAACATCTCCAAATCACCGGAAAAGTCGTCAAAGTGCTTAAATCGTCGAAAAACATAAAATTAGAGATTTTAATTTTTTGGCCAATCCCAATACATTTGCGGAAAAGTAAAATCACTGTGAAAGGGGGATCCTAAAACCATTTCGAGTAAACCATTATTTATTTTGTTGGATGGACTACCTATATACTTCGTAATTTTTATTTTCTATTTTTTTTCTCGTTCTTTCTATTTGAATTTTATATAAAAATCCGTGATACATATAGTAAAACAAACAATATTGAGCTTTTTCCGAATCATCCCCCCTGCCCCCGTAGAACAGTTACGCCCGTACCCTTCAACGCATCAATACAAAAATTTACACAGAAATTTGATTTCCATAGAAATATTGGTTACAGGGTATCCCACTGTCGGGCACCGTCCCGACTTTTTGCATAAAATTTTTTTCTCTAATGAAAGTAAACTTTCGATTTTGAGTATAGCTCTGAATAAAGAACATTTAATACCATCTGTAAACGATAAAGAGGTAGCGTTATGGCTTGTGGCTGTATGACAGCTAACGGTGTCGGAAAATTTGCATCTATGTTATTGAGTCAACATCGAACCACATGGGCTATATATATATATATATATATATATCCAAATTTTAAAAGAAAATTTCACCCACAGCGCATATTGGTTGTTTATGATTATGATTTCGGGTTCCAAAAAGACATCGATCCTATCGATGGCGCATGCTTAGAGGCTCTGGCTACTGTAGCACATTGGAAATAATCTAAATTCACCGCGCCATTCACCGGATCACAATCCGATAGAGCATTTGTGGGATCTACTCGAAAGCAGGAACCGGCAACACACCATTACGTCCCAAAAAAATGCTAAAGGAGAAGGATGTGGAAGATTCAGGCATAATTGCGGCAGACGAAACAAAAAAGCTAGTAGACTACAACGAGATGGACTTTCTACAAGTTACTAGGATACCTTTTATAGTTATTTATGTAACTAAAATCTTTGCGGGCTTATATTTTAAGGTAGTTTTATTAAAAAGTTAATAATAGGCAAACTTGATGGAATTGAGGTTTGCAATAAGCAGTTTTAAAAAGGAAATATTGCTGTACATAACTATAACTTGAAATATAAGGAGTCAAAGTTCAATTTTCTCATTTTTTTTTTTGCACTGTACGCCGAAATATACTGGCGATTGTATGTACATTATTCTGAAATTTACTGTGATAGATGTTGTTAATTGCAAGAACAAAATGCATGTAGAAATTATTCGGCGAGGGTTTTTTTTTTGATTAAACAACTTTTTTACAGGTCTTTTACAATAATAAATACTATGATTCATATTGATTCTAACCAGGGTCCGGGGTCAGATGTCCGACCCCGAGCTCTAACAAAATTGCATATTTATTACATTTGCTTTGTGCGCTTTTCAAAAACAAAATACGGAATGTATTCAACTAACGGGAATTACCGTGTACATTTTTTTATTAACAGAATTGTTAGCAAACTATACGTTTACGTTATACGAAAAAAAAATCCCGTTTTGCAGACGTAAACAAATTACAAAAATTATTCTGACACTTCATTTCATACTTCGAAAGTTGTTCTTTGCAAACCGTTATAATATTGGAATAGCTTCTTGACAAGATGCTTAAGAATTAGGTTTTCCCAACGTAGAAAATTTTGCAGCAAATGATTTCAAATGCGATGATTCGCTTTCTAAATTTATCAATAGATTTGCGTAAAAGTATACTAAAATCTACTACTACTATCTGTTATACAGTAGTGTTTGCAAAATTGAAAGATTAATTTCATCCCAGAATACCAAGAAAGAGTTGCACGTCGCAAACAACCAAATAAGTTAACAGTTCGCCAAACTGCATTTGAACAAGCAAAGTTCTGTTTGGGAGAACGTAATTTAGTGATGAAATGAAAAAATACATCATAGATGCTCCCCACAGACTGGCGAAAAGTCAACGAAGCCATAAAAGAAAAAAATCGGATCGCCACTATAAAGCATGGAAACCAAAATCTATCTAGGGATCTATTGAAGCGCGAATGCTATTTTTTACTATCGACAAAATGGGCAAGAGCATTTATGAATACATTTTGCGGGAAAGTGCTATTAAGCTTATTAAACCCAAAACATTCGTCCCATTTGGTCAAAAAGGGCCGATCCTACCACCCCAGCCAACGGACTTAAGTTCCATTGAGCACATCTGGGAATCTTTGATATGAGTATGTGAAAGCACTATATTTCATCCTAGGAATCATCAAAAAGAGCTTGGCTAGTATTAAATTTAAAATTTAATTTAAAAGAAATAAATTTGTTTTCTTCCTTATTTCTCCGAGAAAATAGGATCCCTGGGTAGACAAACAAAGAGACATTTGCTACCACATGTTACACTCAATATTCGTTATTACAAAATTAATGTACCGTTATTATTCTTTTATTCATATCCACAAAATAATACAATTTAATGGGATTCTGGGAGTCTATCCGATGTCTATGACACTTGATTCAAACAGTAACGGGATGAAAACAAAACGGCTTTGGTTTTTACAAAAAATGTACTTCGGTTACGGTGCAACAGTTGCATCCCATTTTGATGTTAATAGTAAAGTTACACATATGATATGTTTCTTCTTGATTTGATTCACTTTAATGTTACGAAAACTTTAAATTCAAAACGCTTTTGCAAACTTCTGTTTCTGTCGGTACTGCCAACGTGTCACATAAAACTAGACAAAATATTGCAAACTTGTCATGAAGTTTGCCAACCGCTTGTGTAAACAAGGGCAGGGTATGCATAGTCAGGTATGAAAATTCTGAACACTGCAAAAAACATGTGTTTGTGGAGTCACGCGCCTGTACACAAGGTATAAAGGCGTATAACAGATATGTGCAATGTATGTAACAGGCAGAAGGACTGCCACGCCCTTCAGACAATAAGTTCCATAGGCTTACCAAGTCGTATCATTGACTCGAGTAGCGATTGGACCATGTCCGTCCCTCCGTCTGTATGAGTTCATAGATCTGCGTGACCAAAAGGTGAAATATTGGTTGATGTCTGCCCTCGTTTGCCCTCAGCAAACTTTCGCGACTTACAGTCGCACCGCTTAATATATCATTTTGAATATTTGTTGCATCGTGATAATATGCATCTACGTTATAAAAATGATTGAAATCGGATAAATACTTCAAAAGTTATAGGCAAAAATGTGCTGATTTCACCCTTCTTCGTCCATAAACTGCTCCAAAATTCCACTACGTGTAGATATGGATACATACGAGCTAGAGTTGCAAAAATGATGAGGATTCTCGTGTGAGCCAAATCATTAAAACTGTATTCACCTATTTTCAATAGAAGCCCCCCTTCCTCCGCAATCGATTTACCTTAAATACTGCCGCAAATATGGAATCTATATATACATATAATCTGGACCCTTTTAAATTTTTCGCATTTTTAAAAACCGAAATACCAGTAAATACCCAAAGGACAACTTTGACTCCAAAAGATATCGCTCTGTTATTAAAAATATCTATTTCGCTGTCACACCATCTTCTTAAACGTCGCGGTGTTCGTACTAAAGTGGTGCCTAAAATTTATTTTAAGAGAATCGAACTCTTATGGTAATTTAAAGGTTTTTCCTAGTAGAGCGAACAATAACAAAAAGTGACGTCAAAAAAACAAGTCAACCTAGGGACAACTCAACCTAGTTTGTTATTAAAAAACGAAGTAAGTAAGTTATAGTAGTTAAAATAGTTATTCGGTATTCGATAGAATCTATATATAAATACGCTAAGCAAAAATTCAGTGTGGTACCGATTGCCTTTCAATAACGCAACTTTTTTAGGTGAAGCCTATATCATTCGAAAGATAAAATGATTGCGGTTTGCCGAAAAGCTGGATATGTTGCTTTTTAGACAGGTTTGAAGTAACAAATGTACTGTATGCATTTGAATGCAGATGAAAAACAACAACAAAGTACATTGTACACACAAAAGTTGTTATTTCGTGCTTTCTTCTCTTCTCTTCGTAATGATCTGTTAGGAGAGCGTGTATTAAGTCGTCAAATGGTAACCAAAAGCCGAATACTTGAATAATAAACCTGTATATCTAAGATAATAAGTGTTTGTTTTCTAGCTCGATATTTCTAAAGACAAGAACTGCAGAAATCCAGAACCAAAAAGCTATCTTATATGTAAATAAGTGAATATGTATACATATAAGTATATACAATATGTGTATCATTTAGATTTAATTGTTTTTTTAATTTAAAAAAATATATTTTTAGACGCACCTTTGGTAGCAACCTTTTAAATGCTCTTTAAAATATTTAACTATATTTTATATTTTTTTGTTTGCGTATATTATTCCAGAATTTTTTAAGCAGTTGTTGTTCCTACAGCAGTAATTTTTTCATTTCGAAAAAGTTCTGTTCCCTTTTTAGCACTATTCGGCATACTCTACTGCTTTTGTGGCTGATTTGATTATCGCTCTTGTTGTTATTTGTTGGCAGACATTGAAATACATTTTATAGAGAACATATATACACAGCTTTAAACACAGTGATGAAAATAATTAAAATGCAACACAAAGCAATAATATATTGTATATGTTTATAAACCAAAACTGCGACACAAACAAAAAAAAAAAAAAGAAAATCACGATTTAGAAAACCGGTGCCTGGTGCTAGTTGCGACACCGACTGTAACTCTGAGCCCGTCCACACTTTTCGCAGGGTTACTGTACCGCAACGCTTCGCTAAAGCTACTGACTGAACTTGCCCGAAGCTGTGATTGCCATTGAGATTGCTTTACGTGGGCTTCAGCTGTAGCTTTAGTTTCGCTGTAGAAATTGTGATTAGAACCAAGCCGGGTCTGGCTTGGGTCGGTGGGGCGCGCCACGGGCTGGTGATAATGCGCTGTGCGCTCTACCAACTCAACCGGTTTTTTAGCATTTCACAAGTGGGAATGGATCCAGTCGAAATGAACGACTTTTGGTTGCTCTTCTCGACTGTATCTGGCACAGACTGTTTGGGAAAGTGGATAAGAGCATAGAAACTAAACTAAACTTCAAAAAAAAAGTAAATGAATGTTATGCAATCAAAGAAGCTTGATCTAAAACCACCAATTGTTTATGAATATTTATATATGCACATTTTATTATTATTTTATCGTTTTAACACACTTTTATTACTGGCTTGCGGGTTTCTGTACATAATTTAGTAAGACAAGAAACCCAAGTTACATGCTTATTTCAAAGCGAACTTATATATTTTTAGGTATATTTATCAATACCAGTGTTCGCCTTGTCGTCGAAATTTGACGACTTCACAAACACTCCCATTACAGCTGATTGCGAATAGGAGCAAAGATAACACGAAATAACAATGTTTGTCTAAACAATGTATTTTGTTGTTGTTTTTTTCTAACGTAAACTTTTTACCCGACTAAAACGGAACGTATCCAGGCGATACTTATATTCTGCAAACCGCAGGCATTTTATCTTTCGAATGGTATAGAAATTATCTGAATTTACCTTCGTTATTGCAAAGTAATCGGTACCACACTGAGTTTCTGCTTACCGTACCTTTATATAAATACGATTAATAATTATTTAATAACCTGAAATTTTGGTACACGTATCGCTTAAGCTTATTGCATGACAAAACTACTATTTTACTAAAAGCATAAACTTCTCTTAGAGATTTTCAACTATGTGAAATCAATTCAATTATTTTTATTTTAAGCTATTATTATATTCGATTTGACATGTCTTAGCACAGTAAAAATACTTTATTTTACTGAATCAAAAGTTTTTTTAAGTTAATCGATATATTGTTTACCATCGGTATCAACAATGTACATTAAACCGTTTCCTTTTAGCTCTATTAAAGAGTGTAACTTTAGGCAATGTTCAAAATTCAAAACTTTTCAATTAACATGGTTTCTTCAAGTGGAACTATTACTTTTCACAAC
This sequence comes from Chymomyza caudatula, assembly GCA_035041775.1. Classification (NCBI taxonomy): domain Eukaryota; kingdom Metazoa; phylum Arthropoda; class Insecta; order Diptera; family Drosophilidae; genus Chymomyza; species Chymomyza caudatula. Next base: position 2,308,727 of record JAWNKW010000148.1, read on the forward strand.
ATTCCTTCAAATCCTAAAGTACAACCAATCTAAGTTACGATTTTTTTTAAGATTGCCGGCTACGTCTACCACCTTCAATCGATTAATTTTGGTTAACGGCTACGGTTCTCTTTTTGCCTAATAGATAAATAAACATAAGTATTCGGTAACATTGGTATAAAAAACTCTAAAGTAAAGTAAGTAAGTCACTAGTAATATAAATTGGAGAAAAACTGAATCGTAAGCCTAAGATGATATTAACCATTTCTTATTTGAAACGAATCCGAAACTAATAATTTCATGAAAATTCATTATAATTATATAAGTAAGGTGAAAACATTAACCATATCTCTTCGCATAGTAAAAGTATCTCTCTGGCAATGTAGATGAAGTTATTCAACTAAGGTAACAAAGATAAAGTGCAATTTTAATTTAAAAAGAATGCTAAACATACATTTTCAGCTTTATTTTATGTAAACATATAACAATAAATTATGTGTAAAACCATGAAATCAAGAAAAAATTTGGCATCCATCGGTTAATGATTGAAGATTTCCATGGAAATGGACCACGTGATGGTGGTATGCCCAAAAAATAAAGTAGTTTTATATTTTGAGTTCTCATGTGTCGACCAATTTGGCTTTAATACAAATAACTTTACATAAAGGTGGTTCTTAAGCGAAACGGTTTAAATATGGATTGAAACTGTGAGCATAACTTCCGAATTTTGTGTGTAAGGACTAAATGTCAGCTACCGCCGATGGCAAAGTTCGTCGTGACATAAATCCATCACTTTATACCCGAATACAGCCAAAGAATATTTTAAGGAAAAGTCATGGCAATGGTCTTTTGGTTTCAAGGTTGTTGTCGATCGGTTACCCGCTCCATCGCAACTCGATCACTCACGAAAACGTTTGACCAAGCGCTTCACGGTGACTGAAGAGCTACTTCCGGAGTTTCTATGGTATGTTTTCGGACATCCGCCTTATTGCTCTGATCTTGCACCAAATGACTTCAACATGTTTCCGCAGCTGCAGCAGCATGTTGGGGGAAGACGTCAAGAAGTTAAAAGATGAGCGAAAAATGGTGGATCAAATAATCTAGTACCACGGTATTTTATAATTTATTCAAAATCCGGGCGTTTATATAGCAAAATAAGTTTCATATGTATATTTGCAATATGATTGAAAACATATTTTTTAAAATTTTATTTATTCATTAAAAAAATAGATGTAACTTACTTTTAAGACAGCCCTTATATGTGTATGTGTGTATACTGTATTGTATGATTGATTACATATGTAAGAAGCTTAGTTTGACTAAATAAACAGAGTATTGCGAACTGGCAAGCAGATTACAAAGAGAACCCAGTAATAGCATCAACGAACATTGATTATAGGCATAAGGACTGGCCTTGTTTATTCCCAACAATGATGATTCAGTTTCGTTGGGGAATACACAAAACAGTAAGAAAAAAAAATCATACAAAAAACTTTGGGTACATTACTTTGGCACTCGTTTTGCGAATTAATTCGAGTCATTTTGACTCGTGCTTTTAACTCTATAGTTGCAGTCACCGTTTGGTCTCGACTTTTTGTTGCTGAATGGCCTGCCCGATAAACCGCTGAAATTGCGTATCAAGTAGACTTGTATAATAGAAAATGTTAGCTTCGCAATTGTCGCTTGTGGTTGTGGCCACGCCCAGTACACAACGTGTTCCATCATCGCGTACCAGATGTAGTACACTACCCACGCTGGACAGGCCTTGAGAACACCCATCAGCAGTATTAGCTGAAAGTGGCAGCTTGGGCGTCACACACAGATGAGAGCTACCTTGTCCGAAGACAGAGGTATCCTGGACTGTGTTGGCACAAGCGCTAGCAGATAGCAGGCGCATGGGCTGTTCATAGAATGCGCATTCCTTGGCTGCAAGTTGACAGATTAGTTAATATAGCCATACAATATATATACTATAGGTGCTTAAGAAACTTACTTTTGGATGTGGCCCAGCCGCTTACGCGTAAGTCTCCTTTGGACAATAGACGCGTCTGCTCAAATGGCGTACAAATTGAAGCTAGGCTGACATTGCCGGGCTGTACGCCTAGCTTTATCGGTTTCTTGAGCTGGAGCAGCGCTAAGTCATTGGGATGATGAAATTGTTTCTGCAGAGATACAAAAAAAAGGTAAAAAAGTTCCAGCGCAGAGCTTAAAGAGCAGCATTTTCGAACTCACTGTAACGCCCATTTCATAATACTCCTCATCTATGTCCGACAAATTGTTCACACCAAAAACAGCGTTTTGGGGACTCCTTTCTTTTTCCGGCGCACAGCTGGACGCGGTTAGTAGAAGCTCCCGTGTGAGCATCATTGCCGTGCAGCGATATACATATCCATCAAAAAACTCATTAAAATAGGACAAGGCCGCTAAATGTGTATAGTAAGAATGCAATGCACTGGCATTGACTATAGACGCTCCAATTTCTGGCCCAGTATTATTTTCGCCCAAACGTGTTGAGGTGCTGCTATTGCCATCGCGCGGCACAATGGGAAAATTTGGCGGACAGCAAATGACTTCCTCGCGTGCACCTAGATAGCAAGTCTTGATATCATCGGCACTTAGACGCTGCTCAGCAACGAGCTGCTCCACTGTACTGCACATCGAGACGGGCTGACACCGACCCTCATAGAGTGGCGCATAGCAGGATGAGTAATCTGGCGAAGGACTACTACTAGGATAGACAAGACTTGAAGAGCTCGTGACTATGCTGAATGCATTGTTGTTGAGGGCAACTGACTTATCCGTACGCTGAGAGTGCACATCGCTGCTCTCAGATTGAGCAAGGTCATCCTTCCCTAAAGTTGTGGCATTACTTGGCAAATATTCATAATTCGTATTGAAGATGCTCAGCCAAGAAGGGCGTGTTGGAGCTGCTTGGATGCTTATTTGCGGTCTGACTGTAGTTGTAGTCGTGGTTGTAGTAGTTGTCGTATCGCCTTGGTCAAAGCGCAATTGCTGCGTAACCCTCTCCAGTGGGCAGCATATCTTCTCGTCTTTGACGGTAAAACCACAACTTATTATCTCCCTACCACTGCGTGCATACGCCTCCAAAGTTGAACATTCTTCAGACGGCTGACAGCTGCTTCTATAACTGGTACTACAAGGATCGCCAACTGCAGATAGCAAAAAATATAAAAAAGTGTATCTTCGATAAATATTAGTATACGCACTCTCCAGGTTGATGTAATGACATGAAGAATAAACACAACAAAGCACAAGAACCCATACTAGAGCAAGCACCTTAAACATGACAAAACAAAAACCAAAAACGAAACAAACTGAAATCGAATCGAATTTTCGCTAACAAATCTCTCGAGAATATAAAGCGGCGATATTGAGTCTCCGCTGTGAACTGGTCAGACACGTTGCTCACTCGCGACTGCCGCACTTCAATGTCGTTGTATCTCAGCGGCGCACAGTCACTGATTCAGTGAGAGAGAAGCCTGTCCCCTGGGTGAGCAATGTGACGACATTTTGAAAACGGTTATGTGTCATTTATCGCATATCCGAGGAATGAATAAAACGGAACCAAGAGTAGTAAAAACACTAGGGATTTTTTTAAAAATAAGTATTCAATGAAAAGCTGTTTTAATCTCAATGTTGTATACACTTTTTCTTTTTCTTAACTGGCCATAACAACCCGTTACCGGATTACGGCCTGATGTAAATACATTCTTTCATTGGAATTGTGGTTTTACGTGGTGGGTCCCAAACCCTACGCACAGCCCTTTTAAGGCCTGGGGTAGCTCTACTAGTCTCGAAAGAACCCAGTGTCATTGTTAGTCGCCTCATACGACAAGCTTTGACATGCTGAGGTGGTATTCTCTAACCCGCTCACCACACGGGGGTGTACACTGGTGCGCTGTTTTTTTGGGCACATATTACCGGTTGTACATTCAAAACTGCATAGCGAGCATCTTAAGTATAACCAGGAGTTTCCAAAATACTTGTTTTTTATGACTTCGAGTAATGGGAAAACCCACTCGATATGATTTATTTAGTGATGATGACTAAGATTACATAAATACATAACATGTTTAAGCGCAGGAAATTGTTACTGTAGTAGTGACTATGATATACTCTACGATACACAGTCAAAAGTTATTTTTGCAAATGTCTTTCGCCTCAATTGCGATTCCACGTTCTTTGAATTTCAGTTGGCCAAAGGTGACACAGTCGTTTTTTATAATTTGGTTGAAATCGGTCCATCGGTTTTCGAGTTTAGCGAGCACATCACTTTTTAAAGTTTTAATTTATATATATATATATATATATATTTCGCTAAACTCGAAAACCGATGGACCGATTTCAACCAAATTTTCACACATTGCAGACAGTATTAGGGAGAAGGTTTTTGTGAAGTTTTGAAATTGCCCACCCACACACACCCACAAACCGACACACACAGATTTGCCCAATTTTTTTTAAATTTTCTTTTGCATAATCTGAGGAATGTTTACAGTTCATAAAATTTTCCGGCGATGGAGCATACAGCTTAATGGTGAAAAATTAAGCTGCGTCCTTTTTTCCCTGAAGGCTGGACAGTGTCTTTTTAATGAGTGGTTCTCCTATTCCAATAAAAAGATCCCAGCCTTATTTGGGAATTCATCTCGATTTAAAGCCACGGTGGAGCGACCATATTCGCGCTATAACATCGAGGTGCACAGCAAAAATATTCAAATTGGACTGGCTTATAGGCAGCAGTAGTAAGCTCTCAACAAAACCACCGTGTACAAAAGTCTTGTGGTGTCCACTTGGACGTATGGCATCCAGATTTGGAGTACTGCCGACAGATGCCACATGCTAAAAATCCAAATTATGCAAAACAAGTCACTAAGGACAATTGCGAACGCCCCCTGGTATATTCGAAACCGGAACATGCACCGCGACCTCGGCATACCATTTGTGGGCGATACTCTAAATAGCCTCAGTAGCCGCTAGGTCGCATCCAAATTTCCTTGCCCATGCTCTAGCTGGGCATCAACCGAGAAGAAGAATAATTTAAACGTAACCTCTCTTTAACTTAGTATGTCTTAGTGTAAACTAAATGTAAATAATGAAAATATACCTATTAATTGTATAAAACTTTATACAAATATTTGTTAATTAGTGTGTAATATTATATATGTTATAGTCTTAATAAAAAAAAAAACCTCTTGAGAGTTCACATAGTCGTTATAAAGGGTGATCCGTATCACGCGATTGGTTTTCCTCCGAAATTCTCCGAAAACTCAGACGAAATTCGTGGGTGAGCGAACAGTGGTCACTTTAAATTCTGAGAACTTTTCATGTAACTTGTAATAAAACGAAAAGTGCTCTTATCTTAACGCGTTCTTAGTATTTTTATTTTGAAAAATACCAAACTGTACGATGCGACTTTAATATTTGTTATTTTAACATAGCAAGCATCAATTCAGTTGATTTTGATGACCCAAGACGAGCTGAGAGATTGAAGGTGATATAAATGTTCAAATTTTGCCAAATCTTAATCTATGATCAATTTTTTTGGACAAGTCTATTACTCCTTTTGAGTGCGGAACTATTTTTTTACTAACATTTTTAGGGTGAAAAAAATATCCATTAAAACAGCCACATCGTTAAAATTAAACCTAGGGTTTCAAGGCAAGAACAAAACTTAATTTTATTTCAACAATTGTGATGAACCAAATGAATTTTATTTTAATTTTATTAAAATAAACTGACAAAAGTAAAGCTGTCACAGAAATTCTTAAAAGGTAACAATATAAAAAAAGAAAAAAATTTCATGCAGACAGTCGGGACGGCGCCCGACAGTGGTATACCCTGTACCCATTTTTTCCATCGAAATATTTGTATCTTCGCTTTGAGGGGTATGAGCGTAATAGCGGTAACTGTGCTCGGGGGTAAGGGGGAATGATTCGGAAAAAGGCCAACATTGTTTGGTTTATAAACCTAGCATGAGTCTACGTACAGCATTTGGTTAACATAATTGTTAACCTTAACATTCCTATAAAAAGTGAGTTGCAGTTTATAGGAGGAGGGGTCTAAAATTTACAAATTATTACCTATATCTTTTAAATATCTATCTGATCTTAATAATTTTCATACAAAACATACACAGTAACAGTGTGCATAAATGTGCCAAGTTTCAATTGGATGACTGCGTGTAAACCGCGAAATTTGTGTGGCCCTAACTCTTATAGTCTCTGAGAACCTTAGACCAACACGGACAGACGGACGGACGGTCAGATGGACATGGCTATATCGACTCGGCTATTGCTCCTGATCATTTTTGCCCAACATATGGTCTGCCACGCCTCCTTCTGCCTGTTGCATACATTGCATCCAACCATTTTTATTTGTCCTTCTTCTTAACTGGCCATAAGAACCTTTACTGGGTTGCGGCCTTATGTAAAGCACTCCTTCAGGTGTCTCTGCTTTGCGTACGGCTTCTCCTGGTCCATCCAACGGAGGCATGGTCCCCCTTCTTCGCCTCCCTTGAACAGCCTCATTGAAGACCCTTCTACTGCAACAGCTTCTTCATCCACACGGAGCCGCTGGATGTTTATTTGCTTTACTATACATAGGAGCTAAAAACATATATAGTTGGCCATTCCCAGTAAAAATCGAATATATAGAATAGTCCAATATAGGACTGCCACAAAATGCTAAATATCGATAGTAACAATATGACTAAAAATATAACCTCTGAATGATTATTAAGTTAAGCAAAAATCATTTCATTTGTTAAAACGAATTAGGCACTATTTTGTACGGACGGAACAGTAACCTCAGCTTCACTCTCTACGGCCGCTGTTCGCAGAACACATATACTTGAAGTATACACAAATTGAAGGATATGTAAGTGACAGATGTGGTTAACCTTAAGATTCAAGGGCAAGAAAAGCAGCAGGGCACACATTGATGACAAAGTAGGTTTGATAACATTATCCACACACATAATGAACTGGTATAACACAATTAAAATTGAAGTTTCTATTGACTGTAAAGCACAACAATGTCGTAAGTTGCAAACAAACTGCACACGCGCCAACTTTACTGCAAGTAAACAAATTATAATCAGAAATTGGTGAAAATGCAACAAACTTGAAAGTTCTCAAAACTATTCTTTGTATTACGTGGTACGGATTGTATCACACGAAAACGGAAAATATTTGGAGATTGTCTATCCGGCAATCACATTAGGCACTGCCTTTTGACAAACAAAAAAAAAAGAATGTAATGGCAAGGAGAGAACGTATCTTTGATCGTAAAGTTGGGCAATTCAGACTTCACGAGACCCACTCGAACAACGGTCTAAGGCTATTTTACTTTGGCGAGGCGTGAAACATGGTAAAAGAAATACGAGAGCGGCTATTTAGTCTGTAGTACCGGATTTCATTATCCCGATATCCACGCATATATCTCACCCCTCTCGTACTACACCCACTGCCGAGAAACCAAATCTTCACTGCAGTGAAGAATGTCGCCTATCGAAGCAAACTGCACACGTTTGCTTCGCGAGAGAGGGAAATCTGGCATTAGATGGACAGGTTGCCCTTATGTTGTGGAGAAAACAATTTTCCGGCCTATTGTCAAGCGATGACGGGAATGGTGCAGACCAGGAGTTAACTTATTGACGCCCTCAATCACACCCGACTGCGTGGATATACCGCCGCCAAGACTTGCCGAAGTTGGAGGCGCAATTAGGCCTCCATAGTTTGTTAGGAATGGTAATCAGACATTAACTAGTTTTTTTTTTTTTTCAAAATATGGCTATACGATAATAAGCAGATCGGAACCTCTGTCCTGTCCTCACAGACGGTATTTGCCAACTACTGTAGTACCAGTCTAAACTATTCGCGAAAGAACTGATCGGACTTTAAGCTTTTGGCCTTTGGTAAGTCCACCATTGATTATTGAGACGCACACTACGTCAAATCCTGGAAATGACCCACGAATACCAAATTGCAACCCATCATATATTTTCCGATTATAAAACAGCATTTAAGAGCCCGTTGAGGGTTCGCGTATATGCCGCACTGTCTTCAGCGACCCCTTCAACTTTGCGATGGAGAATGTGTTCCTAAAGGACAGAATTTGTCGGTACGAGACCATTTTCTACATAATTGTCCAGAAGCTATTGACATCATTGGTCGTACACAGTGAGCTATAACCCGAGGATGACCTTGGAGTATTGGAGCGGAAAGTACTCCGTAAAATATTTGGCATGGCCAAGCACTAACGCACGGAATGACGAACTCTAGGTTCGGTGAGATCTTCGACGACATTGTCATACCCGATTGGAGAAGGCGCGTGCGAATTAAGGGCGCCTGGAGGAGTGTAACGGGTTGTTATAAGCAGTTAAGAAGAAGAAGCCCCGATATAACTAATATGTATTATATATATAAAAAATTTGATGCAAACAGTCGGGACGGTGCCCGACAGTCGAATGGGAACGAAATTATTTACTTTTATGTCTCTTTTCACAAGTTTGATTTGACTTGAAGCAATTTCCCATTAGGAAGTTCCAATTGAAAAGTTTTTCGATTGGGGATTTGGTTATTATTAAAATTATAAATATCTGTGGCAATTTTCAAATCAATATGTTGCGGGTTGCGGTAGTAATTAGGGTAAATCCATTGCAGGGGAAGGGGAGGCTTCTTTTGAAAAAATTGAATACAATTTTAATGGTTCGAGTCTCATACGAGTCTCCACACCAAATTTTGTAAATCTAACACACATGTGTCCATATCAATATGAAGTCGAATTTTGGAGCACTTTATCGGCAAATTTTTGACTATAACTTTTTCTTACCACGTAACCAGCGTATTCAGTACTTACATAAAGACTAGCTACTTTAGTACTTACCATGAAATAAGTACTTACCCGGCAATGACGTCGCCATGTTAAATTCATCAGTTTTTTACATGTAAAGTGTATGGAATGGTAAATTTATGTTGTCACCTGGTACCTACTGAATTCGCTAAACCATCGTCACTATTCTTTTACAAAGAGAATGGTCGTTCGGAGTGTGGAGGTCTAGTCTCTCGAGAGCCGCTTGGCCGATTGTAACACCATGCGCTCCATCGGGATTAGATATATCCACGTGAACCGGTGGATATGAACGGCCTTGAGGTCGAGAGTAGACAGCGGAGCGGGACCCTTTGATTCCCTAGCTCTTAGGCGTGTGGGGTGGGTTGCTGCCTCCCTGACCTCCCGATTACATAATATTATTTATTATAGAGTCCCTACTGTATTTTAACAGAGAGCTACGCTCTCGAAACGGAAATGACCCCATTCGTGGTAAAAAAAAAAAAAATGAAACTTTGCTTCTTAGGGGTTCATCTGAGGCATGGTCTTAGATGACAGGCGACCATCGCACTCTGTACCCTACACAACCATGATTGGAATTCCTTCAGCAACTCCAATCCTCTTAACAAATATTTGTCCTACACTTTTTACACCTTTTTATTTTAATTAATTACTGCATGTTTTTTTTTACGTTATAATTCATTTAATCCTCTATTCATTTGGTTTCTATATCTATCCATTAATCTTATGGTTCTATATTTCAAAACATTCTTAAATTCTAAAAATTATGTTCCGGTGATGGTACTTCCGTGATTATTTTCTTAATGGCTAACATCAGTATTTAATCAAATATAGTCCCTTCTTAATACATATCCTAACTTTTAAAATTTAGCTTCCAGCAATTTCATAATTAAAAAAAAACTTAATAATATTATGTGCAGCGCAGTACTTTTCGGTATTGTCTAAGCAAACGTATATAATAATAAAAATGGCCTGATGTAAATACATTCTTTCATTGGAATTGTGGTTTTACGTGGTGGGTCCCAAATCCTACGCACAACCCTTTTAAGGCTTACTGGTTTTGAAAGAACCCAGTGTCATTGTTAGTCGCCTCATACGACAAGCTTTGACCTGCTGAGGTGGTATTCTCTAACCCGCTCACCACACGGGTCAATTGCAATTCTGCACTCTCTAATTTGGTTCTCTTGATGCTTTACTCTTCTACTTTACTGTAACCGATAATGCGCGTAAAGAAAAAGCTCCTTAGCCCTTTACGAGCTTGGAGTGAGGGAACGAAATGCAGATCTACCCAAAATAAAACAACAAAATATATATGTATATATGTATGAGCAAACTTACATCTATGGTTCCAGCGATGAAAGTCCTTTCAGCGTTGTGTCGAATTGTTTTTTTTTTCTGAGGAGAATAGAATTGCACACATATTATGTTGTACTATATATTATTTTTGAGTTTTCCTATTCTTTGAAGATCATTTCGATTTAGCTTTTGTTATCACTATTAATACAAAATTTTAAGTTGACACCGGAACCAATTTAGAGGGGAATTTTGCATCTATTTTATTATTATTTTTTATTTTTTTTTGATATATTCACTTAACAACTATACTCATCTTTACTTCTCTTCTTTATATAGTGTTATTTTTTTGATTCCTTATTTGTTTTTATGGAATAATTGCCAATAGTTTCACTACAAAAATTTTGTCATATTAATACATTAAGGCGAGCTGCCATCACCACGTTGTTACAACGCCCGCACAACTGGCGCCTCTTCTACTCGTCGGCTGACGGGGCTGGGGAGAGCGCCCAAAGCTCTGTCTGAAGTTTCACAGCTGGCAATCTCGAACACTGCAGGCCAGAGCAATAGAGCCACAATGAGAATTCGAATTTTTGCAGGCGGGCTCGGACACGTGCTGCACCTCGGGGAAGCGATTGATATTCCCTCTTCTCCGGATATCTTATATTCCAGGTTGGCCAAATCTTCTCACATAAAGGCCAACTTGATACGACCAACCATGGCGGTTGTGTTACTCGATATTTTTTTTTCGCTGGTATGTTGTTTTAATTGTAATAATTTTTTTTAGCGTTTAAATTTTTGCAACACGTTTTTTTTTTATCTTTTTATGGTATTTATATGTATGGTGGTTCTCTTTATTGATATTTTAAAAGTTTTTTTTAATTTTTTTTGGATTATTGGCGGCACCCACGTGTACGACGATTAAACTGACGCGGATTGTCCATCCGTTACAAGAAAAAATTTTGACAAAGAGAGACCTTCTTAGGTTGCAACAGGTCTTTTATACAAAAAAAAATCCAGCAAAAATGCTTTCGAACGACTTGCAGCTGGCTGCACTGTGGTACTTTAAACGGAGACATCTTGCTCGATCGCTGCCTGACAAAAGCTGGCGTGTCGGCAACGAACTTTTCTCGCATGCGACACTTGCTGTCGACAAAGGGCTTGCGAGAAACAATGTGCATATCTAAAAAACGTAGCCAGTCACGGAGGCGCGACCATTACACGATTGAAACCAAAGTAGAACAATATGTTATTTTAATCTGTGGGAAGTGTCAGCGTAGGGTTAGTCCCAATAGGCGGCGCAGTTGTTCTAATATTTAAATTTTTCGTATTTATGGTACGACTGTGTTCAAATTTGAATCTGATTTGCCGAATCGACCAAAGACTTCAACTCATCAATACAAAAAGCCAAATTTCTATTGGATAGCTTTAATGGAATGGGTGTACATCGTAATTCTCACATGGGGCAGGAAGTGAGATGTTAACATGATTCGAAAAACATGTTGTAACTGACGCCTTCTGAAGGCTACAGTTTTTGTTGCCACCTGTCTACTTATATTTGTATGTAAAAAAGGATTTTTCAATTTGCTTGTTTTTCATTTTCAGTGCTTTAAATCAAGGTGAATTTCTACCGATATGAAAAATACTAGGAGCATTTCATACGCACCAGAAGTGGTTTGTAGCAATACATACCGAGCTGGTATGCATCCATGACCCAATAAGTAGTTATATATATAGTAGGCAGCTATTGCCCATTTACTAGTTCCATACTACTCGCAACTAGTTCCTATGACAGCCCTATGTGAAGCATACCACTTGGTTTCAAACAAAAATACTAGTAATGGACCATAAACTCATTCCTTTTTTCTGGTTGAAAAGTGGTTCCGAACTTGTATACTTTCCTGCAGGTTAGGTACATTTTCAACACAACACTACGCCTTTAACGGTATATGAGTATTGCCCATTCGAATGGGTATTCGTGGAAAAGCCAGCTAAATACAAATTTTTGGAAAAATCAGCAATTCAACCATTATATAAATAATATTAGTACTTTCGTATTCAGGGTTCCTTTGTTTTGCCACTTTTTGATGCTTGCCCGTGCGGCTAAGTCCCATTAATAATTGTATAATGTTTCAGTTTCTTTACTTTATTGCGACACCGACGTTCTGGCTGGCGAAACCTTTGAGTTAACTCCTCCGTGACTCAAATGAGAGCCGTCCTCTGAATTTCCCGGTTTCTCAATGGTGGCCTGGACTTCCTACTAAGTTTATTCTTCCGTTGTCGCTTCATATTGAGTAATGCAGCAATCAGAGAAAATCACAATAGTTATAGTTATCAGGCAGACCAGTGCTTAGGTCGTCTTTAGCTGCGTTCTTATTTCGTGGATAAATCGCGGATTTTTTTACGCTTATCTTGTGAAGTAAGCTTTCTATCAATCAGAACTACTTTTATTTTTGGCTGAGTTAAACAGCCACCTTGGCTGTATGGTTATTAGGTTTGGCGGATAGTGCAAAAGTCTCCAGCACGTAACAATTATAGGAAGTTTCCTTTAAATCGCCTCATAAAGAGTAGTTGTTAAGAGGCGCTGCCGTCGAATTTTGTTCCCATGTGACACAGCTAGTATCTCATCGTCGGAGAGATCGAGTGTCGTATCGCCATTTATAGTAAAATTATACTTTTTTACAAAACTAATTTAATCTAGAATTACGTAGTGCAAGATATAAGTTTTTATGGTTTATATTAATTCTAGATACCACTAGGTGTAATAACACTGGTTTAGTTTGCCAGTTTCATACCAAAAGATTTGAAAGCTACACCATTTAAGATTGTCTTTATGGACCACCCTCCCTTTTATAAGAATTGTTGTTCCCAAATCTGCTTCTATGGTTTCTTCTGCGTACTGTGGAACCTCTTGAACTGGCCGTTTGAGGTGCTGTGTAATCGAGGGGCATTTACATTACTAACATCGAATCGTTTTAGTAAAATTGATTTTATCGTCTCGGAGTTTAAAGTGGCTTCATTATCCCAAAATACATTTTTTGTCTTTGGAAAAATGTTCATGAGCTGGAAAATTGGAAATTCGACATCTGCAATCGTGCGCGAGTGTATTGGTTCAACCACTGCAAACTTTGAAAATTTATCGTTGCATGTCAAAAATTATTTTATGCCTCTTGAAAATATATCTATAAGTAGCATTTCCCCAACGTATGATGGTATTGGTGTTCTAACTATTAGATGCTTCTTTGGATGACGGTCGTTTTTAGCTCTAGAACACACTCTGCAGTTGCTAGCTTTATCATCTTTGTTTCACATTCTCCTGAGAATAAATAATGTATTCCGTCAACATATGAATATTTCGCCTCCAACTCACTAGAGAAGTGCTATCGTATGTGTTACGTGCTATGGATTGAGTGGGCGAATGGATCTTTGCTCCAGTGATATATGATTGACATCCTGTCGCATTTGTCCTGATCTTCTATCAGAGCCGTTGGGACTCTTAACCAATTGCGAAGAACCAGGATCTACATATATCCATTGATCAACAGAGTGTCGTTTCTGACTTGTTTGGGATTGTTTATCACAAAGCTTGTTATGTTGAGGGTTATTCAGTTGTCCCTCAAAACCTTGGTCACCATGGTTATTGTTGGATCTTGCTAACGACTTGCTGTTGCGCTGTGTTTGTGACTTCTTTTCAGAATTTCTGTCAAATCTGACTGCAAACGCGTATCTTTCGTGGTATCTTTTTCATACTTCGTCATAATATTGTAGTATTATCATATCACCCTGTCGCAAGGTGCCCAATTCCTGTTTAATAAGTTGAATTGGTGAAACCTAATCTCGCTATAATACCATAGAAATTTAACAAGGTGTTGAATGAAGCAAGCACAGCATCAGTTGAGCCTCTAAATATATTATGTACACAAAGTTTAAAGGGCATTCAAAATTTGTTTTCGAATCTCAAATAATCTCAAACAAATAGTTGGCGTCCACGTAATCGATTGGCAGCTCTAACATTCAGTTGACTTAAAATTCAAATGAAAACCTTTGTAACTTTTTAGTTTTCAAGGAATTTTGGTTCTTTAAGGCTCCTTAGAATGGGAATTGTATTTAAAAACAATTTTAAGACTACTCATAGAAATAAATTTATTTTTAGTTGCTTAAACAGAAGTTTGATTAAAAGCCCATATTTCCGCATATATAGTGTGTTCTAATAGTTCAATGAAAATTGGGGAGACCTTAGCGTTATCCAATCGGCCATAACAGTTAGTTGATAGATCGATATATTGAGCCAAGTACAACATATGCACTTAATTGTTGTTGCCATGCAAATTTTCGCAACATACTTTAGGGCGTGACTTAAAATTGTTACGTGAAATGATCGTATGCTATACTTAGACCTTTAACCACTGTTTGATATAGAACCGTTCTACAATCCAGAACCGGTCTGCCTTCTGTAATTTCTAAGACAAGCAAAATGATTGTGTTCAGCCTCCTTTGGCAAAATTTCAGGCACGACCGATTTTTCAGGTCTGTGGCCAAAAACTCATGGTTCAAATCGAAAACTGGGCTATGAAAGGATTGTAGTATCATTCATTAGCTTTAAATAGAATAAAGAATAAGGTTGATAGCTTTTTTGATAATAGACATATAGCGGTTTAAGTGGAACCTTCTCAAAAATACCTATATTCGCGAAATTCTCGAAACCTGAGGGTGACCGGCAAAAACTGAGCACGGAGCGATGTTGAGGAAAGGTAGTTTTAACATGATCACCTATCATCAAATTAGTAGTTAATTTTACCATGATACAGATTGCTGATGACTATAAGCCTTGGGTCAAATTAAATTTCACCTCGTTCCCCACCGATAGAACTTCGCGGTTTACACCCACACCATGAAAGCTATCCAATTCAAACTTGTAAAAATAATCAGGATCGGATATAAACTTCAAAAGAGATTATTACTTATAATGTGCCAATTGTAGACCCCTCCTCCAACAGACTGAAACAAAATTATACTTAAAAGCAATGTTAATATTCATGTTAGAACCACCAAATTTGGTACATAGTAGCATGTTAGGCTAATAAACCCCACCACAACTCTTTGAAACAACAAATTTTAGAGAAATTGGGTACAGGTTATCCCACTGTTTACAGCGATTCGCAATGAATATTCAATCAGGCACTGTCATCGTAAAGAGACCCTTCTTAAAATTTTGTGAGAGTCTGAAATAGCAAAAGAGAGAGGCGCAATTCTCGTTGCTGAAAAAATCGAACACATACGGTTGTTAACATAAAGCAATGCATACAAATATACATATAACATAAGATAATGAAAAAATAAGAAGCTGCGCTGCTGACGTCGCATTAATGACAGTACCTTTATAAGTATACATTGGCGACGGGGTGCTATGTCAGAGGCAGAGTTATCACCCTGCCTGCGCCTTAACGACATTGTCATAAGGTACGATAGTTTCTGAATTTATGAATTGTGGAGTCGTTGCAGCTTGTATGACGCGATTCGTGTTGTGTTCGAGGTGAGAAAAATTGTGTTGCAACCATGGAATAATAATAGATAGGAAAGACCAAGGCATATGAATTGCAAGGTACGAGTCGTCTGCTGACTGATAATTGAACAAAATTAATGACTTATAAGCAAAACAATATAAAAGTATAAAATAAAAATAAACAAATTTCTGTGATTGACTATCTATAACCCACAAGTGTAATTTCTTGGCTTTGTATTTATGGATAAAAAGAAACATATAGAATATTCGACGGAACCCAGTCTGTAAGGAACGGGTGTTGACCTCATTTAGCATGGTCCGAGGTGAAGGGCTGGACTAAGTTGTCATGCGACCGGATCGATAAGCAGCCTTGCTGGAGACCTGTACAAAAAAAAAAAATAGCCCAGGCGCTCACGGAGCATACGGATACCCGGCGCCCTCCAGCTTAATTAGCCTTCTTAATAAATAAGGCGCCTATTACACGGTCATATCGCCCGTAATTTGGCCCGCCTGCAACCCTTTTAGAATGCATTCTAATATCGAGGAAAATTTTGTGAGAGATTTTTTTTACTTTATCAAGTGAAAACAGCTGAAAAGACAAACATTCATCGTTTTTTTCATCTCAGGTACAAAATGTTTTGATTGTTTTCGTACTCCTAAATTTACTACGTCAACCTTGGTCGCAACTCACTGACCCTACCTTCTGGCCGTGCAAGCCATCCATTCACCAAATACGTTAGTATAGTTGTATAGCGTTCGTCACGTGACACTAGTGTGTGGTATTGAAGGGAAGCTACAAAACATAAACAACTAATGATTCACTGCTTGCAAACGCATCACGCCGATCAGCAATGTGAATGGGCTGTGTGCGACAATGACGTAAGGCCTACACTCTTTTGTAAGCCAGGAAATGTTTCATTAATAGGCACTCTCGGTTTTTGAAGTTAAAAAAAAACACTTAAGATAAATTACTTTGATGTGCCAGTATTCGATAATAGCAACTAACAACCATAAGTTCCGCGTACTTGACAAAATACGCGCTCGTTAAAATAAAGTTTAATTAGTAAAAAAAAAAAAAAACAGATGTAATACCAACAACGGCTATGACGTAGATAATGTGTCAAGAAGCCCAGTAGCTATATACAAACAATGGCCTATAGATAGCCAACGATAAGAATTGATTAACTGAATAATTTGCACATTTGTTTAAATTTTTTGTTTTTTTTTCTTTGTTTTTCGAAATTCAAAATAATGCTAGGCGACACCAAAAAAAAAAAAAAAATTCTTATGGGTTTACAACTTAATAATACTTGTTAATTTTGGTATCACAGTTAATTTTGCTTATGCTTTGATGGCATTAGTTTCTTAAAGCGTTTTCATGGTTTTATTGGCACTCGTAATTTTCTTGTATTATGTGCTAGTAACCGTAGAAGAACGTCTCGTACACAAAGGTACGCGTCTGATCGCAGGTGAGCAAAATTTCGGCAAACGTTTGATCAATGCCACCATTTGTGAAGAAACAAGTGGCATCATCCGCAGATAGATCCACGTAAATCTCAATGCAGGTCAACGTCAGTCCTTTGGTGCCTACGGCAGGATACCGCATTAGTACCTCAATGTCAGTGGCCTTGGTAAATGTCTTGTCATCATAATGATTAAACATTAGGTGATCGCCTGGTGCAATAATGAAAGTTAGGTAACAGCTCTTTGTATACTTTGAGATCTCTTAATTACCTGTAATACGCGCTCCAGCGCTAAAGACAATATTGCCCTTGACATGCTTTACCTTGACAAAGGGAGTCAGCTTCGCATCAGGATTCAAGTAGGTATATCTGGTTTCATTAGTCACGGGCGTAATATCCGTATAATATAGGTCCACGGCTCTATTTTGCGGTTGAGCCCCAACGCAAATGATCAGCAAGCAAACAACTAGCAGGCAGCGCAGAAAACTGTGCGCCATTTTTGGCACTCATGCACAAAAAATTCACAAAAATAAAAAAAGTATTCGTTCTTATATGAAGGGTATAATAGACACGAGACGCTTTAAATAAAACGGGTTTTTCGTCCAAGTTGTAGCAACAGTTTCATGCATTATGCCGTTATGATTGCGACTTTTATATGGATGGTCTTATCAGTGCGCTGACCGCTGATTACACGTTCGCTCAGCGTCTCTAGAATGCTCTGCCTTCCGCTCTCTTCATTTCTGTATTTTGCTCTCTCTCACTCTCTCGCAGGGTGCGTGTTGATAAGCCATTCTGATAAGCAATGGAGGCACTTTTGTATGGCTGTATCTTTCAGTTTTTTGGCTTTACCGTAAAGTCAGTGCTAAATTTAGCGCTACTTGAGCAGCTAATTAGCCAACACTTCTTTAATTATAGACATGGCCTAATCCCCAATGAACTTGATTGTCAATTGGCAATTGCCTTTGACAAGATCTCTTATAATTAGTGTTACTTGTTGCTGTTGTTGCTTGTTTGTTAACTTGCCCCAATCAGCTGGCTGTTAGCTGATATAGCCGCTTATGTAGCATGCTCTACAATTTCTAGCATGCCTTTGGCAGCCATATTGAACTGGACAGCGTGTGCCCAATGTATCTTCTAATATTTATTTTTGCTACTGATAATTTTTATCGATCTGCGTCAAAACTGCTAGCGCCATTTGATATACGTAGCTGCAGTTACCAATAAATAATAACTAAGTGCTGCGATTCCTACAAAAAAAGATACAGTATCTACTTAGTATGTGTATTATTCACATTTAAATTAACTTTCATATTAGCTATATTTCTTAGTTTTTAGTATGGTAAACTTTTTGTTTAGTTTGTAATTTTACTATCTTTGCAAGCATTGGTGCGAAATTGCGATTGCACCATTCAAGCCATGTCCAAATTAGTAACGTATTATACTGATAAGTAAGTAACACAAACTTGCCCGTGAAATTTCAACTTAGTAACATATATATGAGTCAGGCGCGAACGCAAATTTAAAATTTCAGAGGGGGTTTTGAACGAAAATGTACGTAGCGGAATATAAGGATCTGCATAAGCACTCGCAGCATAGTTAGCATATTGATAACACTCTCATTCGTAATGTGGAAAAATTACCTCTGTCAAATGTTACTTTAGGCTTCAAACTCTTCGCTTGTGCCCATAACGTCATTTGGACATTCTGATCCAAAAGGAATTCGACTTTATACAGCAAAACGTAGTTACCGTCCTTATTTTTTGGTATTTTCATTGATAATTCAGCTTCATCCCAATAGCCGCGAATTGCAAACCCTTATTGGCCGCATAGTAAAACTGTTCGAATAATAGGCATGAGTTTTTCCCAATCGTGATATCGTATTTTCTATTTTTGTAAATCAATTAAAAGTTTAGCACATCTGCATGTTACTTTGAACTTTTCTATATAATCAAAGCTTTTGCGCTCTCGTGACATCTTTTCTCAACTTTTTTTTTAGGCCACATACTCAGTAGCCGATTATACTAATCAGTGGTTTAGTTTAGTTTAGTCGAAGGTGAATATTTGAAACCTTCAGTTCGGTGATCATGATTAAGTTTTGGTGACACCATGTTGCAATATCATAAAGCGAATCTGGCGGAACGCATTTACGCAATGCACATTTACCAAAAAGTCGTTAAACCTCTAGTTGTGGCCTGTTTAACCTGGATCTTAATCAAATAAACACTTTTTGATTGTTCACCTTAATATCAGTTTAATTAAATTAAAAGATAACACGCATTTACAAATAATTTCTGTTTTTGTTTTTGAATCAATTTTTTATATTATTAATAAGAAATTTCTTATAAATTGTATAATTTTTTTTCAAAAATGTCGGGGTGTGTTTCGGCCCCCAAACCCCACCCACCCCCTGCGTTTGTGCGTGTTGAGTGCATTCTTATGATTCACATATTTTCGTATATAGTATTAGCCAGTTACACAAATACAGTTTCAGTCAGATTTCCGGTCATATCTGGTATAACACTTACTTTTTCGAAGGAAATTTCCATAACCGTACAACAAAAAGTTCTATGTAACTTTTAAATGGAAATAACAAATAGGGCGTAATACCTTCTTACTTGTTTCAAAATCTGTGGTCTATAAGCACAGCTAAACGTAAACAGTAAACGTAAAGCAGTGTATTAATATGTCCTTTCAACATGACCCGGTACATCCCCATTAATGAAAATCTTCAACTTCCAGGCGCCCAACCGAGTGCTTTGGAAGACTATACCGATAAGTGCTTTGGCTACCACAGCTATAAATGTATTTATCGGGGCACTCGTCCGACTTATATAGAATCAAGGCACGCAAATAAACAAAACAATTGCATTTTTCATAAAAAGTCGCAAACAACTCAACTTCTTTGGATTGTTTTCGACATGAGTAATGCTAAAAGCAATACGTTGGAATGCATATGAGTAAAACCAAAACATTCATTCATTCATGAGACGGTGCCCGACAGTGGGATGATGCACCCATTTTTCCCATAAAAATCGAATTTATGTGCCTTATGTATTTTTTTCATTGGAATTGTAGTTTCACGTGGTGGGTCCCAAGCCCTACGCACAACCCTTTTAAGGCCTGGGGTGGCTCTACTGGTCTCAAAAGAACTCAGTGTCGTTATAAGTCGCTTCATACGACAAGCTTTGACCATTTGAGGTGATATTCTCTAACCCGCTCACCACACGGGCCATTGATAGTAAGATAGTAGTATAGTACTAGTATAATGCATTGATTCAAAGTAGAGTATAGGCTTATTCTTGTTGAGAATACTTCTCTTCTTGGAAGAAGGAGAGACTGATTTTCTTAAAGAAAACTTTGTGTTGGGTGCTTTAATCAACATACTGGAACTAATAATGAAGGGGAAATCTTTGACAATGTGCCAAATTGGTAAGATTATGTATGTATATGTGGATACCATTTCCCTGTTATGGCGCTCTAGCTAATGACGAAATTGGTACCTTTTAAATAAGGCTTCTGTGCTATATAAATCTTGGAAAAACTTAGCATAAACATGTGTGAGGAATTCCCAAGATTGAAATGGGTACCAAAAATACTACACACAAGAAAATAACTGATTATTTTAAATAAGTTGATACACCATGCATATTTAAAAATTATGAAATGAATTTCACAGTCCATTAAGTTTAACTCCAATGTATTCTATTAAAATAGATTATCTCTATTAAGTTTCAATTTTTTAGTATTCAGTTTTCAGTGTTTTTGATAGGAAAAACAAGGAAAAAATTAAATTTTAGCTGCATTTTTAGGATAGCTGCAAGATATGCGTTGGAAAAGTATTTAATGGATCTTAACCACGCATTACAAAAGCGCATTCTACGGAGCTTAAATTATAGAAAAGTTAAAACACGCGGCATAGTGCCAACAATAAAAAGAGGATATTCATTTCAAAGAGATCCAGTCCCTGTTCCCAGATAAACACCTGCTCATATACATAGATAGAGACGATAAGAACCCAAGAAGAGCTGACAACACATGCAGACATGTTTATCGGAGCACACAGCGGAAAGGGCTTCAAACGACACTAGTGCAATTAGTATTGTAGTCAATGTTCCGAGTCCAATAGAATTCCACGCACCTAAGATACATCCAGCAACGGGAAACTCAGACAAATATACCCGAACCGAAAACTGAAAAGGCGGACTAACGTAGATAAGTTACCGGAGCGTCAAGAATGCGGAATATCCACCATCAAAGAGATTTTTTACAGACTTGGCGCGTGACATCCGCACATTTTCCTCGAAGGCCTTATTGGAGCATATATTCGTAAAACATACCATTATCATGAAAGATGAACGGCCCGACAAGCAGAGATACTACCCAAGAAATACAGATACGAACCATCGCAGAGTCCATATAGTTCAGAGACCTTGGTGGTACCCAAAAAGGAAGAATAGGCAAATGTGCATAAACCTCCATCAACTTAAATTGTTCCATACTGTTCTACATCAACACGATTTGAAAAACGCGAAACATATGGGAAGTATATAGACGATTGTGAGAATTAAATCTTAGTATCAATAACAAAAAGTATGCCTCCTGTCGTTAACCAACAAAGTTGCAGATGTGCATTGGAATGGCTTATTGGTATAGAAGGCTCGTACAAAATTTCGCTAGATTTATAAACCCAATGACCTCCCTACTGCGTGAAAGTTATAAATAGGCCTGGATAAAAGAGTCTTTCGATAAGACCAGGTTGGCCGAAGCACCTATTTTAGCAAACACAGATTTCTCTTGTAAGTTCACAAACACATTGCAAACTGATGTCACCGGCACACATTGTTAGTATTTGTATAACAACAGTTCCAATTCGAGGTAAAAAATCAGTTCCGTAACCAGAACGTCTTGAATCTATTTTCTTGTCAATCCCTCCCAATTGTACAAAGAGAATGAAAGAAACAGATGTGAAAGCTTCAGGAGGACCCAGACAAGAATGCAAAAATGGCCAACTTTATTGTCCTTTAAAACATCGACTTGACGACCAAGATTGCGTCGACAGGAAGCTGTGCGAGCTACCACAACCGCAAGAACATCACATCGGTATTACTTGCCAGCAATGTCCCGCAACGTTGAGCACTATATCCGGAATTACGCGGAGTGCCAACAGTTCAAGGCCAGCCAGCGGGACACTTGCTGACGAGACGACTCGTGACCTTGTGCGCATACTTCTTAGGAGTCTTGCCAAAATACTATGCTCCTGGTTTTCTTTGATGCTTCTCAAAATGGGTCGAGCAGATGCCGCATCGAGGGGATACAGATGCGCTTCACTTTGAGCCCACCGGAATCGCATTCTGAGTCTGTTCAGCATTCCGAAAACCTCTTTGTCCGAGGACGACTCTAGTTCAAGAGTCTCGGATTCAAGTAGCCCATGCAGCAAACGGATCAATAAATCAAACCAAATCATCGAAGACCAGAAAAACATATGGGACGCGTTGCTACCCGAGATATCGTGTGCAGTTAACTCTAGAGTACCA
Organism: Chymomyza caudatula; assembly: GCA_035041775.1. NCBI lineage: Eukaryota > Metazoa > Arthropoda > Insecta > Diptera > Drosophilidae > Chymomyza > Chymomyza caudatula. The sequence goes on from JAWNKW010000148.1 coordinate 2,331,370, forward strand.
GACCCGACAGGGTTTGGCCCCGTGTTCTAAGTGGAAGGCCGCGAGCTTCGCTTACCTTGTACAAAGAAGTGACGCCATTCTTAAGCTGAGAAAAAGCTGAGAACGTTTGTATATTAAGGGGATACAACTTAAACAGATCACCCATCAGGGTTTTAGAATATTAAAAAAGTTTAAATTTTGTAGACTAGTGTGATCAACCATTAGTTAATCTATAAAATAAGTATTCACACGATTTAAATTGATTACATATCTGTGGACTTTTGACAAAATCACTTATGTCTAAAACAGCAATTTTAGGGCAGAGCATAAATTCTCTATATACTCTATAACTTTTGACCCTTTAATCGCAAAATCCTTTTTCCTTTTCCATTTTATCCTTTTTTTAAAGTTATATTTAAATATTATATTTTATAATATTATATATATTTTATATTATATATATTTATATTTATCTTACTTCGAGATAAGTTGTTTTGTCAAAAGCCCACAGATATGAATGACATATGCCCATGGCTCTTACAATGCCAATAGACTTTACTTTGAATATTATATATATATTATACATATATAACCTTATAATTAAAATGGCGATTAAAAATTAAAAAGGTAATTTATACCACTAATTAAGATTATAGGTTAGAGGCTCAAGGTTAAGTGACCAATAGTTAAGCCCAGTTTACACCGTGTATCGTATTTGAAAGAGTTGATTGTCAACAACAAATTCCAGAATAGTAGCTCATTATAAATAGGAATAAAAATATTTTTTCCGAATGAGTCATGCGTAAATATACCAAATAATTCCCTAACAACGTTTTACCAGCAACGTTAATGAAATAATTTCGAATTCATTCAAATGAGTCAATGGAAGGAACTGTCAGATGAAATGGCTACTGAATTCCATTTTAAGCGAAGCTTCAACAGCAGTATAAGCAACAAACGATCCTGGACAACCCTTGAGGAGATGCATCCCATGGAAAGTCACACCATTGTTTGGTACACTGATGGGTCTTTAACAAATGAAGGTACGGGCCTGAGAGAAGCGGGAATCTATGGGTATGCGCACCAGCATCTTCCAGATCGATGTGATGATATAAACTTAATCAGGAATTACCAGAAAACCGAAATTTGTTTGACGTGACATGTGCCACATAAGTGTACACATAGCACAACGAGTCTGGCACAATGCGTCAACTAACGCACATCCAAGAACATCAACCGAAGCTGTTGCCTCTTCAGTACCGATTTGATTCAATGGTATCGGGTATTAACTCCAAGCTGGTGCGGGGAACACTAGACTAGAAGCTAGACCTTCTAGGCCGACGAAACACACCACTCTCACTTCAATGGGTCGTTGGGCACACCAACATTCCCGGGAATGAACTTGGAAAAGACGTTGCTGCGAACCCCTTGATAGTACTAAAGCCTTTTTGTGGCCTGGAAGACATACCGTTAAGGAACTATTAAGAGGGGAGCAAATATTGGGACAGACCACGAACTGGACTCGAGGCCTCAGACAGGCCAAACACCTCTTCGACACCTACTACTCAAATGGGTGAAAGAAACTATCACAATTAAGAAAGAACTGTGTTAGAATTCAGAGAGGTCTGTATAGGCTGAAGAAACATCTGAGCATGCTGGGCATCATCAGCTCCAGCATCTGAAGGTTCTATGCCTCCTTGGTGGATATATGATCTCGATAACCAATAGCCTCGGTTAACAAGCTTTATCTCTGAAATATCATTACTATTGGTATTAGCCCGCGTAATCTAGGCTTTAAGTAAAAAGTATAAATTCAGCATTGTGACCTACGCTTCGTTGATTAAATGAGGCATATAGCCACCATAAGTCCAGTAATTGGGTATCAATTGTTTTTATAAGGCTTTCTGGGTACTCATATGGCAAGCTTTACTATTTATTTCCAAATCTATGGTTTGATTTATAGACATGCTTTGGATTTGGAGTGGTCAAGCGCGTGAGTAGAATGGGATTTATTTGTATGCCATCAACAGCCTTTGTGGACTATAAAAAATGTACGATTCGAGTTTAGATTTACAATACCAGTTCAATGTTTTGCTATATTTTCTAAATGAATCTCTAAATGCTGATGTAGTTTATTTGATACATTTAGTCTAAGTTCGAAAAAAAATCATAGAAATAAGTGTTTGTATTAGTTTATAAACAGGTCTCAACCTAATCGCTGCCATAGTATTGGGCCTGATAGGAAAAGTTCTCAGTTTGACTGGCCTCCACCACAATGGAAATGAAACGTTGACCAATGCCGCCAGCCACAACATAGGCGTTGCCATTGTTGTTATCCTGAGTGCAGATCAATTCCACATAGGTCACCACAGCGCCACTGCCAGATTCGGGATACGTTAGCTGCAGGGTTACATCCTTGCGTGCGGGATAGGAGAATACATCGGAGGCTTGCGCTACCAAGCGATCACCTAAAAGTAGATCGGTTTAAATAAATAATTAAAGAAGTTTTTTAAATATTTAGCCAACTTTCGGGCTGCCAGCTATTCAGCGCTTATCAGTCAATGTCTGTGCGCCTAAGTTGAAATCAACTATTAAATGTATACGCTACGGGGTTGAGGGTATAATAAATTTGTACCATGTTTGCCACAGGACAAGTAGTCGTAGGCTCAACCATATGTGGATTATATTAAAATGATCAGGTTCGAAAGCTTAGTCGATATAGCCACGCCTACATAGTTTCCGGTTTTGTCACAATTTATTTTAATCTCAGTTTGGACGCGATTTATTTTTACTTACCGGAGACACGTCCACCCAGCGTATATCTCACTTGATTATTGGAGCGTGGCGTTGGTGTCTTAGCCAAACGTTGCAGCTTTAGACCCGGATGGTTGGCCGCAAATTGGCGCACATCCTTGACTACGGCTATTTCATGCAGTTGCGCATTATTGGACTGAGCCTTACGTAGGAGACCAGCCTGTGCACCAGCCAGAATGCAGCCCAACAGAGCCAAGACACACAAACCTAATTTACTCATAGTTTTTCAAAGTGTTGTTAGTAATTATTGATCGGTGTTCCAACTTTGGCGAGTAGACAACGCGAAATGAGCGATATATTTGAGTTTTGTTTATTATTTATACGTTTTCAGCAATATGCCAAATGAAAGCACTTGATTTGATTTGATTTTAGGCTATGCCTTACCCCTCCAGTGGTTCCGCAAGTTACAGTAGCTCGCTGCTTATCAGTTAATTGACAATTTTCACTCACAACAACGTATTGTCCAACAACATATGAAATATATTGAGCTGATAATTTGTCAACAGACAGAGTTCTAGACTCTGAATTTGGGGCCCGAGAGCCCGCCCATTTTACTACACCTCAATTGCGTACAATTAAGTGAAACCAATATCTCATCGAATCTCATTAAAAGTCGATAAAAGCATCATCAACGACATCATCATCATCGTCATTATGATCATCATCAAAACTCAATCATAGTAAATTGGCTTTCTCACTACTCCTGATAAGCAATGCCGGTTTGGGAAAAACATTTGACACACGGTAGCTCAGTAGTATGTAGCGTAATTGGGCGTCTAATTGAAGATAAAAATTTCGATTTCTATCAAAGTGGCACAACACATGTCAACAGTAAAATGAGCTACATGCCTACCAAAGCTACCAAAACAGCAATTTGGTCTGTTTGTGTATTTCTCACATATCATTCATTTCCTAGAAGTCATTTTTTCGATAACAACACTTCTGGACTTCCCTGGAATTGATCGTCTTGAAGTAGGCTCTCTAGTACATATCTTTTTGCCGAAGTAAGCATTTAATTAACCATCTATTTTTGTTATTATTCCACGCTAACCGATAAGAATTGTTTTGACTGATCAACTTATGAAATTTGAGTCACTGGCAAACTTGTCTTATGTTTAGTTTGGGCTAAACTTGGTCGGCTGCTTCAATGAGCTACAGTAAACAGTTTCTTCGAACATTTACCGTAATTTAGTTTTTTTTTTTGGTTGTTTCATTATAAATACATATTCATACATATACCATATATCCTTTAAGTTACCCTATAAAACACTTATACTAATATCATCTTGTGCCGTTTCCCAATCCAAACAATCGTTTGCCTAGTGAGTTTATCAAGTTCTCTAATAAAATTTGTTTTCATTAAAAGTTTTAAGTTTATGGCAAAATCACGCTCCTCCATCAAATCTAATAGCTTCCATCAGGTCCACCTAAACCTCTTTTTTCATCCAATAATCGTTTCCCATGCGGTATTTGGCAATGCATTTTAATGAAACGCTTGGAGCCATGACAATAACCTTGTAAAGTATGCCTTATGTTAAGAGTGCAGCTCACGGTCCTATTAGAACTAACAGTGCTTTTACAGTTATATCGAAAAATCCATCCATAGCCTATAACTCATCACTAGGCTGTTCTGTACAGGAATTATCCGTAGGTTAGGGTCCTTTTCTTACTCATTCGAATCCCTATAACGAAACTTAAGTATCATCGTGTAAAAACTTAGTGTACATTTACTTATTTTGCGCTTGGAGGTCTATCATCGTGTAAACACAATTTGATAGCGTACGTTTACTGAATTGGCCGCTTGGAGTGCTATCATCGTATAACCACAAACAAACAAAAATATATCCCACGTTTTTTTTGGAAGAAAATCCTGACAAAAAGAATCCTAACAAAAAAAAAATGATATGATATCATTGCATTACTTTCCTTCTTCATACTTTTTGTCAAGAATTGACTTCCAAATAAACGACTGCTAAACTTTTACATCCTTGATGTTTCTTAGGGGGGAATACTCTATACACTTATATATCTGACATTTCATCATCAATGAAAAAAAAATGAACTGTACATTATCGCTAAAGCTGGAGACTTTTAAAGTGCAGTTATACCAACTTTTTACATTGCTTAAACCTTTCCTTTTTCGAATCTCCACTAAATCAGGGTTTCCAACGGATTACAATAAGTATTATATTTTAATGCTGAACTATGTAATATTAAACTTAGAAATAGAACATCATAAACTAGCTGTACTTTTAATACAGTACAGCGTAGTCTCACTATTTAGATTCGCAAATTTCAACCGATCTCTTATCGTTATCTTTATTCTTATAAGGGTACTCACTAAACTGAATACTTTTCACGTTCCCATTGAAAGTAGTATGTAGTTCTGATTCATAATCCAATCGAATTTGAATAGATAATTCAGTAGCATTGACACATCTATAAAAAAAAAAAGTAAAAAGAAGGAAAAATTCTCATATCTTCAGAAAGTAACCAAGACTCTTGAGTCCTTAGGACTTGCAAGTTTCCCCCCTATTACAAAAGTAAACAAAGTTTGTGCATCGAAAATAAAAACCAGCTGTGAATAGTTTTTAAATAACCGTTGACGCTTAATAAATTTCCTTTGAAGTACATAAAGTACAGTATAAAAAGCATATTTTAAAATTCTTATTTCTACTTTTTAATTTTCATATAGACAAAATCTGATATATACAAATTCATCCTGTTTAGAATGATCAAAATAACACTCGACAACAAAAAGTATAAATTTTTCGGTAGAGACTGTTTTAAAGGTAAACAAAAAGTAATAATTTTCGAATTTTTCACAATCAAGTAAATGTAGACCAAAACTGTCTTAGGGAGAATGAACCAATTTTCAATAGCCTTTCATTTGAGTTACAACACAATATCTCGATCGAAAGTAAGTATCCCGACTGACTTTGAAATTCGCGATCCAAAATTAGCGACTTGACAAAGTACTTTTTAGACAAGGCCCTTTCATTGAGGTCAAAGTTGCCAAGTGTAATAAATACCGAAAGAAATACATTTAGTCAAGCTCGTCGGTCTGAATGCGCCTCCGTCTGTCAGAAGTGGCCTCTTTTGCTCTAGCTCTACACTTACATTTAACTCTTGATATGTTCCCCAAAAATTAAACCATCATGTAGTGCGAGCAATAATTTACAATTATGACTTTCGTAGACCTACATGAGTCTACGAACTTTCCATACCTTAAGAGTATATCGAAATAATGAAAGACGATTTCGACTTACCGATTGTACAGTTTTTGCGTGGCAAGTACGCAAATTAACGAGTCTACGTTATATGACCACACATTCGAAATAGTTCCTTTAGTCATTACCGGCAAAAGCCGCCTGCATTGAACAAGACATTGGAACACATCCAGGTACGAGTACCATAATTGTAACAAAACCAAAAATGGTTACGCAATAATGGATAAGGATTCATTCAATATTTGTCAGAAAGCGCTCGTATATATATACACAAGTAACATCTACTACCAATATGGCAAAAGTTACCTGATCTCTATTAAGTGAACTTTTATAATAAACTAGGTGAACCTGCGAGTTCCGCTGCGCATTTATAAAGCCGTCAATAAATTCATTAAATAAAGTAATTCTTCCTGCTCCCATTCCCCTTCCAGTTCCTCTTCCTTTTCTTTCCCTCTGTGTTCTTCATACTAAGTCAAGCTGCGGATATTGGTACCAATATCTTTATATCGTCATCCTCTACCTCTATTCAAAAAAATTTTTTACCTAGTCAAATTTAATGCTTGCCTACTATATAAGTAGAAACGCATTTAGTATGTTTTATATGGAATCGTTTTTGTCGAAATCTTTGGCGTCATCTATTGGAATTCTTCCAAACTTCACAAAAACCTTTTCCCTAATACTGTCTACAATGTGTGAAAATTTGGTTGAAATCGGTCTACGCGTTTTCGAGTTTAGCGAGTACATCACTTTTTGAGGCTTAATTTTTATATATATAGACATGGGCTTATCATTTATGCTGGTTTTATGTACAAGCACTTTTTATACAAGACCCTCTGAATTTAGAATATGTTTTGTTTTTATGTGTCTCAACATATTCTCACAAAATCAAGACAATAATGTTTTGCCTTTATGTTTAGGTTTGCGCATGACTGACATTATGGACCCTGCTTATCTTTACACCGTACACCGAGTGTCTTGACCTTAAATTATACGCAAGAACATATGTTGGCATATGTATACGTATACAGTCAAACCTGCAAAGTTGGTTACTAATATATTAGTATAAAAATTATTTTATAAGTTGGCCACCTTTTACGCGATTTTTGAATTTTGTCAATGCAATTGAACCTGTAAAAGTTGACCACCTTAAAAGGGTATGCAGCCTAAACCACACCAATATTATGTATGTAAATTGTCAAATCATAAAAATAATCCTAGTCCACGACATTAGCAACTGAATGAAATTGGTTGCAGTAAACTCGTTGAATATAGAAATTTGAATGAAATACTTCCAGATGGCACAATTCATTTGTTGAAAATCAAAAGAAAGAATGTCAAAAGATTATAAATAAGCAAATTCAAAAGATTCTCTTAAGTTACATTCGAATTTAAAAGAATTTACAGTATTCTGGAAACAAACTTTGACTATTTTATATGTTTATTTCAATCAATCATAAAGCATTATATAAAGTTCAAAAATTAAAGAAACAACATAAAATCAATATAAAACTGCTACCTCCTCATAAGTTGGCCAAAAATTCTTAAACCGTAAGTGGCCAACTTAGGCAGGTTTGACTGTACTTGGTTCTATGTTCTACAGTGTATGCATGAGTGTTTTGAGTGAACAGCTTTTCTTCTAAATTGTTTACAAAACTTTTATTTCTATTCATTATTCAGACTTATAACTCTAATGTTACATTTGAATGCATGTAAATATATATTGTATATATATTTATATATACTGTATATAAATAAAATGTATATGTAGTATATATGGTTGGCATTACGCACACGCTCGGAAAAGTAAGCAGATAAAATGCTTATTAACATAAACAGTTGTAATTTGAGCAAATTTTTGATTAACTAAATAAAATAAAGTTATAGAAACATGTAGCTTAATTTAAAGAATTATTTTACATATTATAGTTTATGAAAAAGTTTTTATAATTTAAAACAAAAATTGGCAATGTATTTGCAAATATAACATAGTTTATAATATATATGCGCTAGATTGCAGGAATGTTTTGAGCACAGCAAATTAATATTAAAACTCATATTTGTCTAAAAGTAATAGGTAAATGTAAAAACTTAAATCATTGAGATTTTATGGAGAACCAATGACATATCCAGCTTTCTCGTTTTTATGCCGGGACACCCAATTGAATTTCATTTTTCATCTAAATAATACACAAAAAATATTGCACTTCGCTTATAAGCGAAATCCCTTGCAACTAACTCGCTCACACACTCGCCGTCTCACTCACTTTTATCGCTTATTCACACTTTTATAGGCCTGCTCACTCTGTGAATGTTTAAAGTACAAACATTGTTTTAAAATAATAAAAAAAAATTTACGTTGTTCTTTGCTATAAAATTTATAGTACGCTTAAAAAACCAACAACAATTCCATTTTCACTAAATTCACTTTGTCTAACTGCAATCTTTGCATTCAAATTCAATCTCCCGCCCCTGAAACCCTTGTGAGATACTGCCAAATTAAGCTTTCGCTTTTCCTTTCCTTATTTGATTTACCAGCGTGGACGTATCTCTTTGAACCACCACTGCTGAAAGGTATCATTCACATCGCAATGGCCCAGTGATAACTGCTGCGTCGTTGGATGCAATGCCATGCACTTTTTGTGTACGCGATGCATCAGATGCTTGGTATTCTCATTATATTTCCATGGGCCATCAACAGTGCCCAGACGACAGACAGCCAGCTTGATGCCCTGTCGATCCGCCTCCACGCAGCGTTCGCCTACACCCAGCTGACCCACGGCATTTAGGCGCACCAGCTGATTGTTGCCACCGCCATGGCAATAGGTTAGACCCATGATGGCCGGCGGTTGATGACCCATTGAATCCAGACAGCCATCTGAGGCCACCGAACGCAGTTCACCCCAATGTAAATTGGCAGGCAAGCCCGGAAACTTGTCGTACACATCATAGGCTATATTATCCATAAACCATTGGAAGGACTTGCAGTTTAGACGCTTCTTCAGGGCCAACTGCTCGGTAATGTCGCCCATATCCAAGTAACGCGCCAATGGCTCACGCGTGTAAAAGTATTCCTTGTGCGTTTCATCGAACCAGGTCTCAATTACGCGCTTATAGTTTATGGTTATCAACGGACCCTTTTTCTTGCTTGCCAATTTGCCAAAGTTATAGGGCATAAAGCCGCGATAGACATGTCCAACGCGTGAACAGGGTACCCATTCGATGCTGCCACCGCATTGCCAGATCTTGAAGCTTAGCTCGAAGTTCTCACCGCCCCAGACTAATAGTCCTGGATCATAAGCTCCCAGTTCTAAAAAGTATTCACGGTTAATGGCAAACAAACCGCCTGCATGTGTTGGACTGCGATAGGGCTCAGAATTATGTGCGCGTCGGCGCTGTTCACGACGTGGCACCTCGTTCTCCTTGTAGAGCATGCCCCATTCGAATATGCCACGGAAATGATTGTCACTGCCATAAACAGGTCTGTATTCAAAGTTCTTGTGATCAACGCCGTCGATAATGGGCACAGTCATAACTGTGCGATCACGATAAATTGGCGCAAGTAGAGGTGGAAGCCAGTTCAGATTTACCTCACAGTGAGCATCCAAAAAGACAATGACCTCACCTAAAGAAATTAAAATTGAGTTTAGTAATAAGCAAATGATATTTATATTTACAGAAACAAAGACCCTGCATTTTTTACTGAAGTTTTTTGTAGATATAACCAATTTTTTACTGCTTATTATTACGTTTCCAGCATTTCGCGTATTGAGAATGAGTATTCTCCTAGAGAATCTACAAATACCATTTTAACTGTCTAGTATGGGGTTCCACAATAAATCCCTTTAAAATTTGTTCGGTTTGAAATAGTGGAAACATTTATCATTCTAATATTCTAAATTCAGCCGGTACTTTCTATCTAGATACCGCTCATTTACTAGAAGACTGTCATAAATAAAAAAAAAACAGTAATTTTTGAGCTAAAGAGGCAAATATGAATTTATCCTGCTTCATGTTGGTTAAAAATTTCATGTTAACATATGATACTCTTTTTGCTCCTATGGAGCAAATTAAAAATTTTAAACACGTTTTCTGCACAATCACATTTTTTGAGTTATGACACTCTTCTAGTAAATGAACGATATGGTCTCTACTTTTAGTCTTACCTGTGGCCTCCATGGCGCCCCTTGAACGTGTACGTATAAGACCTTCTCGCTCTTTGTTGCGCACAACCTTGACCAAACCATTAAACTGTTGCACATATTCATCCAGCTTTTCTTTAAGGTTTTCCTTGTCGGAGTAATCATCTACAAGTATGATCTCGTGCAGCATGTGCTTAGGCGAACGATCAATCACCGAGTGCACGGTGCGCAAAAGCACGGAGAAACCTTCATTGTGGAAAACTATGATAATGCTAGTCTTTGGCAAATCGTAGGGATAGTCCCAGTGCTTGCACTCCTCCAGGCGTGTGTCACGCACGGAACGATGCATTGAGATCTCATCGGAGCAAGCAATGTTCATGCCATATTCCATTTCGGAGGCATCCGCCATGTTCTTCTTATCGGGCGAAAGATTATGGGCCTCGCCATTTTCGCCAGGGCCGCTACGTGGCAGCAGATCTTTGGGCTCAAAGTTGCCAAGACCTGTGAGAAAAAAAATAAATCAAATAAATATACATAATTGTTTAGACACGCGCACAAGTTTAACATGCTTGTAAATTATTGAAAAAAATAAGAGTATATGAAATTGCAAGAAACATAAAACATATGTATACTCTTCCACTAAGGAGTGCTTTACTTTTAAACAGAAATTGGCAAAAGGATAGCTATAGTTGTTAGACTTGTAACAGGGATTCGGTGTTTTTAAGCCAACGTGTGCCGTGTGATAAAAAATAGAACAAAGTGTTGTTCATACATTTGAGTTACAAAATGTCTTGTAAAATGAAGCCACTTAAAGACTGCGATTCATTTGGAGACCTGTCTTGATAGCAACCGATTGCAAGTGATATCAAAGGGAATATTATGCCTTATAAAAAAAACACCTTACGTACCTTCAACAAGTTTGGGCACTTCGCGTGGCCGACTCTCTAGACGCTGATGACTGAACTTGGGACCGCCAAATCGTGTATGATAGGCCTCTTGGACGCGCTTGTGATGATCGCTCCAATTGGCCAATAAATAGAGCAGCGGCAGTATGACGAGCAGGCAGAGAGCAAGGCGGCAAATGCGCCCGCTACGTATGTTGCTCACACGCATTCCGAACCAGTGATGAAATCTCGTTTGCGGTGGGTGCGCTAAGATCGGCTGCAATCCAATGACCAGACGCAGTTGTTGCCAAGATTCCGTCGACGTGTCTATGTCTCACACACAGCTACAATGTAAAAGCAACAAAGCTTAGCCAAGTTAACACCGCAAGAACTGAAGCAGCAGCAGCAGCAGCGGCAGCGGCAGCAGCAGAGCAATAACACAGCAACAGCAAAAGAATTTTTGGTTGCTTAGATGCTCGCGGCAATTTGTGTATGAGTTCAGTGTATTCCAGATATGTATATGTATGTAACTCTGTGGTTGTATTGGTGTGAGAATAACCAGGTGAACCGACCAGGTGAGCGAGCGCCAACAACAACAAGCCGATAGCGGCAGCGGCGGCGGCAGCGGCAGCAGCAGCCACAGCAGCAAACGAATACGATGATGAGGAAGAACTCGCGGCTGTAGTATTTTAATTACAATTGAGATGTATTTGCTCTTTGCAAATGACGGCGAATATGCATACAACTTGTCTTGCGTACTTTCAACGAAAAATAAACACACAAATGCTGTGTAAACGTAAACAAAAAAGTTAATTCTAAGCGTTTGTCGTTTTCTTGTGCCTTCGCTACAAATGTCAGTGCACCTAAAAGGCACTATGACCAAATTTAGCTCATTTTGTTGTGAGCAACAAATGCGCCATCTATTGTGTATTTGGCGAACAGCTTGTCAAAATGACAGTTCGTAGTCGATATTTTGACGATTACCGATGAGATAATCGCAATATATTAAAATTTAATACATATTAATAACACCGAGCAACAAAAAAAAGGTCGCTGATTTCGAATCCGAAAACCGTTAGGCCAACGAGTAACATGATTTGAAAACGTTGCTAGAAAATAAAAGTTTTGGCGAAATATGAAATGCCAAAAAGTGTCTCTATTTGTCTTAGTTTTTTTCATCGCAGCGTTCTGAATTTTGGTACACATAAAGTACATTTATAACTAAATAATATTTGTTCTCTAATTTACTTCTCTTTTCCCCCCTTTGCACGCTATGAGCAAAACAACGGAGTTTCATAAAATAGTTATAGAATTAGAATTTCATATTTTTTGCTTTACCAACTTTATTATATAAGTCAAAATGTACAGCTTTTAAATCTTCATAAAATTACTTTTGCAAAAAGTTATAAGTTCAAATAATTTGGGTTACAACTTCCCGAGATATCTTACATTAAACATAAGTTTTTATTTTAATAATTTACATATTAAATGTTTTTTTGTGCTTGATATGTGTGAACAAGTTTTTAGCTTCTGGCTGGAGCGTCTGGTCAAGCTGCATACCGTTGTAAAGTTAATAAGGCGTAGATTAACCTGTTCATAGAATGTTTCTTGATTTAGCTTTTGGTTTGGAAGATATAGGGATTTAAATGCAAATTTTTTAGCTCCAGCGTGTTGCCTTGAAGACTTAGAGTTCCGATAAGAGCAGATATGAAATCAAGAAGACTAAAATAAAATAAATTGGATGTACTCTTAAATAGTTATAGCCTTTTAAAAATGCACAAATTGAAGCTCATATTGTTATTATTTTTTGTATGATGTGAGCAAGTTTTGAACTTTTGACTGAAAAGTCTGATCCTAGATTAACCATTTCATGTTTTATTTGTCTATTGGTTTGGAAGATATAGTGGCTTAAATGAAAATGTTCCCTAGCTCTAGGGGGGTCCCTTTGACGAATGATTCGTGGAAACGTCTATCAATCGAAGCGAAATTTTCAAGTAAGTCCGTGTGTGGTGTCGACATGGACACATATCTGGGGCACATTTTATTTCCAAGCTATTATAAAACAACTAATAAGGAAATAAAAAAAAACATCTTCGATGTAAAAAATATTTGACGAAACCGTACGTACTTGTATGCAAATCTGTATATTGCACTATTTTTTATTGCCAATGGAAAAGTCTTGAAAATTGTGTATTTAAAAACTTACTTTACTATTTCTGAAAATATATAAAATAAAATCGCTATTTGCGAGTAAATATCAATAACATAAAATGTGAAAATTACGGGTTTTTTTAAATAAAGCGGAAACGCGTTTAATTTTAGGTCTGAATTTTTGTAGAATTTTTTTTTGCCACCTACAAGTTGATCTGCATCATTAGTTTTTAAAATCGTTGGGGCACTTTTTTGTACTTTAACCGGCTATACCATACCCTTTGTTATAGAATGTCCCCATAATTTTTCAATTCGTTCAAGTGAACATGCTTAAAAATCTGAAAACATGTTACATAGGTGTTAAAAATTTGTAGCCACAATTCTTTTTTAAAGTAATTGAGAAAATAAAATTGTATTTTTTTGACGATTTTTAAATCGTTAGCAGGACAATCTTTTATTTCTTACTAATTCTTATTTCTGAAATGTTTTTGTGCAAATTAAATAGCTGAATTGCAATCAGGTCCGCATTTTGAAATTTGGCGCCCCTCGGCGCTGATAATGTCGTCACAGCTAACAAAGCAAGTGCGTTCAATCAAGTAGTTTTTCAAACTTAAAATAGACACCTATTTTCGATAAAAAAAAAAACAAATTTCAGAGGGAATCGTGAATGGTCAAAGTTAATTCAATCTATTTTGGGCAAACCGAAGTTTGCCGGGATTGCGAGTTTCAAATACATTTTAAATTTGGCGTTTATTAAATTAGGAGGTAACGTGCGTATTTTGAAATTTTGTTAAGTAGTAACATGAAAAATGCATTCCTTGTAATTAAGCATAAACCAATGGTTTCTAGTTATTAACAACACATTAAATATTTCAAAGCTATTCGGTCATGCCCCGCGTGGTGAGCGTGTTAGAGAATACCAACTCAGTAGGTCAAAGCTTGTCGTTTGAGGCGACTAGCAATGACACTGGGTTCTTTCGAAACCCAGTAGGCCTTAAAAGGGTTGTGCGTAGGGTTTGGGACCCAATACGTAAAACCACAATTCCAAAGAAAGAATGTATTTACATCAGGCCGTAACCCGATAACGGGTTGTTATGGCCAGTTAAGCAGAAGATTCGTTCATCTTAATATTTAACGCATATCTGCGGCATTTTTTCCAAACGACAGAAAGTTTAAATTCAAAGTACATGTACATACATTTATTTACAGCGATTTTTTATTATAAAATACTAGTTTAATAAACACATGTTTAATAAATACATGATTTACATATATACAGATACATATAAACAATATAAGCGCCTACATAAGATTTACGCTTATACAATACTAAGAGTTAAATAAATAAAATCACAAAACACAATAGTTTGTGTGTGAATACTATTCGCCACTCTAATGCTGCATTTTATTACGATTCCGTATAAGCATAACGCTGCCCACACGCCGACGATCATAGAAGGGTTCCGGAATGCTTAATGCACCAATTGCCGTAACGGCCGCAAAGCCACTACCCTCCGGCAGCTCCTGAACCTGATGCCCAATTTTTTTGAGGTAGTTTAATATGTTACTGTCTACTTCGGACTCCGCATCAATACGCATGGGCACCAGCTGATGATGCAGACGTCCGTCGTTGACAGCATGCTCCATAGTCTGATGCAGTATGAGGTATTTCATAATAACCTGTGAATTATTCAAAATGCACCATTATACAAATATCGTTGATATTGTATAGAGTTCTGGTAACCCACCGATGCGACGCTAGTTGTAATCTTGGTGCCGCCTGCAGCACCAACCAAGAGACGCACATTGCCTTGAGCATCAACCAATATGACAGGGCTCATTGAAGACATGGGTCGCTTCCCTGGATATATATAATTGGCCGGCGAGGCTGGCACGCCAAAACTATTGGTTACGCCAGGGGTGGAGAAGTCATCCATCTCATCGTTCAATATAATGCCAGTTTGTGGGGAAGCCACCTTGGAACCGAAGCTGCAAAACGTTAAAAACTTTAAAGTCAATCTTGAACCAAACTAATATAAACCGTTCCGTAATTGCTTAAGACAAGACGTATATATATATAACAATTCTACACTTACTAATTGTTCACAGTGCTGGTAATGGATACAGCGTCGCCATTGCTGGCCAGCACATTCATATGCGCCGTACCATGATCTTCTTCCAACGTGAAATTGGCGCCATAGAACATATAATCATTCGAGGTGGTAGTATCATTTATCAAGCTGCGCACAGTGGCCACAAACTCGGGATCCAGCAGTTTGTTAAGTGTTTCGCGTATGGTATCGCCATTTACCGGATCACTCTCATAGTCACCCAGATTGGTGCGTTGACCATAAGCATGCTTGAACGTTTCCATGACACGATGCCAATAGATTTCGTTGTTTTCCGTAAACAAACCACTCATTACATTCAATATAAAGGCTAGCAGTGGACCGCTCGATGGCAAGGGCGTTGTGTATAGTGTAAAGCCGCCAGTAACATTGGCTGCAATATGACCATCGCTCTCCCAGCGCACTCTATAAATATAAATCAAGTCAATATTATGCGGATGTAGGGCATATAGTTTCCCAATACCCACTTGTAGTCTCTGAGATCCTGCTCTGTAATAATGCCGCCCAATTTTTTTATGTCTTCAACAAATTTGCGACCCGTTTCCCCACCGCCATAAAACTCCGCTGCGCCATTCTCAGCTATACGCTCCAGGGTGTCGGCAAGTTTAACGCGCTTCATGTAGTCATGCTCCACGTGTGGCTCACCTTTCTCATTTAGGAACACTTCGGATAGTGCTGGATCGTTTTTAATTTCCGTCAATTTAGATTTTATGGCAGCTGCTAGATAGCGGGACACCACATGACCCTCACGCGCTAACTTAATCGAAGGTTCGAAAAGCTTTTTCCATGGCAGTCGTCCATACTTGCGATGCATCTCCCAGTAGCCAAGTATTTCACCTGGTACTGCGCCCGCCGTAGCACCAGTTATCACCGACTGCCCTACAAACATATCCTTATGCGCCAGAGCAGGAGCAGACTCGCGCGCTATAACAGTCTCTATCTTCCGAGTGCTACGCGTATATATAGTGGCCACAAAACCACCGCCAATACCCATGGAATGTGGCAGCATAATGCCTTCGCAGAGCAGTGTGGCTATGGCAGAATCTACTGCAGAACCACCATCCATCAGCATATTGCCTCCTACGTCCGCACAGCCAATTCCATTAGAGACGACAGCGCCATTGATGGCCACCGACTCGTCCGAGCGTAGCCCAAACACCAAGCCAAGTGTTAGACCCAATACCATTAGGACGATTATAACCAGCCATATAACGCATTTTTTATTGAAGACGACTCTGTAAAGATTCATACCATAAATTTGGTTAAAACTATGAATGAATTTGCACAAGAGTGCCGAACTTAAGTAGCATAGTATAATTGTCGTCCAAGTGGTATACGAGTGCTTAGATGGGATTTAATCAAGTGCTCAAGTGCTCAGCTGGGCAACTATGTCCCGTATCAGTAATTGCTCATTAAAGATAAGCGCTATGATTTAGGTTCAAAAAGCAGTATATCATACTACTATGATATGGTATGTGACACACACATACGAGTTCAGGTTGAACGCCTTGTACTGAAACCCCTACTACGTTGTCTGACAACTACCTAATAGTTTGCCTACCTTTGTATCTCAACGAGGCTATGATTTATTGTTAGGAATCGTCTTTAGAGCATATGAATTTGATACCTCACACCCTTCTTCTGTGAGAGATTTGTGTTACACCCACACGATAAAAGCTATCCGATTGAAACTTTGCACAGCCATGCATACTGCTAATGTGCATGTGTAGTCGATAAAAATTAGGTTCGGATGCAAAACTTCAAAAGATATAGGTTCAATAAACTACAATAAAATTCCACAAACCGTAATCGTAACAGTACCTGTTATCCAAAACTAACGTTTGAAATTTGAAACCGTAACCGAAATATTTTTTTTTTTAAACGGATAACCGTTGACCTTTAAAATTTTTCCGATATAACCAAATTGAAACCGATACGGTTGCGTTTTTTGCTTTGCATTTTTCATGTTGTATTTTGCATTCCCTTTTTGTGGATCTCTTTTGGCATTGTTTTTCTATCGGTACCGGTATACCGAAACAAATATCGGTGAATCGAAACCCATATTTTGAAAGAATAAAACCGAAATAAAACCGTTAACCGTATTAGGAGTACTGGTACTACCATAATCGTAACTGTATCCGAAAAAAGTTCCGATTCCCTCGGTTCCCTCATGTTAATATGTAAGCTACGTTTTTTAATTACATTTAATGAATGTGATTAAAAAATACTTTTATTCATATCACTAAATCAAGAATAGAACATATGCCATTCGCTATTCAACTTATAGAGAAACTTATCTACTTTTTAGTTGCACGTACATTTATTAAGATGAAGCAAACAAATCTCTCTTAACATAAATAAAAACCAAATACATATCCAAATTTGGAAGCAAAAAAGTTACAAGTTCTTCAACAATTAATGATTTTTAAGAAAAATTTATTGTGGCGAACATTTTTTGTTACGTTTCAGGTTCGATTTTAAGTGAGGAAGTTCCAAGCTATAAATCTATTTTGATTTAAGGACACCTTAAATTAAAAAAAAAAACCCCAAAACCTGCCACTCCAATAGGATTTTCTGGTACAAACAGTTTCCACTTAAGCGCAGTTAACTGGTTTTGCACTATGTTGAACCGAACCAGTTCTTAAAAATGACAATTTGAACTTTTTACAGTTGATACAACAGAATCTTGAGCCCTCTAAACAGTATTTGTCTATAGGTGTAAAAGGACACCAGATTTGCAAAAAACCTTTGTTTTTTTTTAGTGAGAAGGAGGCGTGTTAGACCATATAGTAAGTTCTATATGCAAATATGATCAGAAGCTATAGTCGATTCGATACAGCCGTGTCTGTGTGAGTACCTAGATCTCGGGCACGCTATGTCCGTAAATCGGAATGTTGTAATACATTAGGATCTAAAAAGCGTTTCTTTTTTAAAGAAAAAATGGTCAAAACGAACTGAAATTAATTTGGGACTAGTTACGGACAGCTACGGGATAAAAAAGAAAGTAACTACCAATATGTTTGAGCCTTCTCCTACAGGAAGGTGGACATGAACAGCGGAGGTGTTCCACTGTTTTCAGAGTTTTGTCATTTAAAATAAGCTTTGTACTTTTGCACTCGCTTAAGGATATATAAAGCAGTAGTGCCATATCCATAAACAGTGAAGTATTTAAGGGTGTTGTTGAAAAAATTTTAAAAATAAAGTCCTGGTTCTATACGTATTAGCCTAACAACTCCTAAAGAGATTGTGACATTTTGCGGATATGTCGGATTTAGAAATTGTAAATATTTATGGACTAATTTGACTTAATGATAGAATTATTTAGCCACGATAGGTCACGATGATCAATTTAATCAAAATAAAATTCAACCTGGAACACGCTACACCCTCCAGGTAACACTATTCATCCTAGCAGCGATGACGTAATATATGGACGGAACCAAAGTAGTTCTCTCTCGCTCTGTCAGACTCTCAAAAAATATATTCATGGACATTACGAAGCATGAGGTTACCTAGTTCTATTATACCATGGTCCATATAAAAGCGGTTTACAGCAGGGAAACGCAAAGAACTCCTTTCGTAGCTGATAGTCATATTTCAGATTCGGTTTGGTTATAAATTCATTTTTTTCGGTTTTTAAAACAAATTTATCTCAATAACGTTGGCGGCTTCTGTTATGGTTTAATTATCTAACTTTCATGCTTGATGACTGTATCTTTAACTGTTTTTTAGTCTTATGCGGACTGCCACATTTGTTACATTTTTGAGTACAAATTGTCTGATTTATGATAACATTTTTTGCATGCCTTGCATTTTGTTCGGACTTATCAGCTACACATTTGTTGATATAATGCTTAAGCAAGCGCACTTGCCGGGTCATAAAACTCGACAATTCCATTAACAAGCAATTTTCTATAATTACCGCCGGATTTTTGTAGTTTTTGCTACTTTGTAGTATTTGTAATCATTTTGCATGTCATTGTATTAAGCGCTAGGCGCGTCTTCTCAATAGGCGCGATAGCTAACCCGATATGGTTTGCACGTCTGGAGATTAACCCAGAAGTTTATGCTATATCATTGTGGGGCTGTGCGCAAATTGGGGTAAACAAGAACTGCGTAAGCCTCATAATAAACATAACTTGACTCCGTCGATGTATTCTATATGACCATTTCATTTCCATAAATATTTTGAGTTTTTTTTTTGCTTTTTTATATTCCGCAACGGGTTTCTGAGGTAGCGCCCTAGATAAGGTTATGGTTTATTATGCGGCATTTGGGGCACCCAATAAATGTTTCAAATACTCTATCTGATATTCAAAGTTTTTACCACACACTCATTTTTTTTGTTTTTGTCACAAGTGCCGCATGTATTTTTACGATACGATTTTACGATACGGCATGTTTCCTCAAATTATACCGATTTTATAGGATACTAAATGCATACTCATAAAGTATATAATTTGTTAGGAAAAAGTTGAAAATTTTACATCCCTTTTGGGAAATGTGCGAATTCACTCCTCTAATCTGCCTAAAGAACAACAATAGTTTTATATAGTCAGTCGATATCGAGCTTTTCAACTACTCTCAGTGAAAACATATGTCATAGAGTTGCAGAAGATAACGTAGTTATAAATAAAAGGAAAGGATGTTACGGGGTCTCAATTTTTTAAGTAAGTAGCAGATTTTGAAGAATGTGACATACCTTTAAATATGATGATATGATACATTATTCTTACAATCAAAACCGGAAAAACAGTCATGCCTTACTTATGAAAAGGACCTAACAATACTACTCTTCCAATCGCTGAGTATTTTCTTAAGTAAATACAACGATGGACAACTTGATGGCATCAATAAAACTCGCAAACGACATTTCAAATCAACCATATAAGCTAACTATGATTGGTACGTTGCGTGGGAAATAGAGGGTAATTCCGAATATGTTTCGTAACAAAAAGGCCGACCTGCTGGAATTCGCATGTTTTGGTCTGATAACAATCTTACTTTTCTATTCTAAAAGCCAAAGCCTAGCAGAATGGGCTACCTTTCATGGCTCTGCAATCACATCTTTGATCAGATGTGTAGTGTGATGCCATGTACCCGCAAAACCTATCGATGGCCGCTATTAGCTATATAATTTAGTGTCATAACATGTGTACATTAAACAGAAAATCGATACTTTGTAGAAATTTGCTTAAAAAACAATAAACGGATCCCGTCGAGCTACAAATGTAGCACTAATAATCAACAAAGTTCCATAAAAACATTGAAAATCTACTAGCTAAAAAGAAGAAATACACTTGTCCGCATATTTCTGCGTACATTACGGCAAACGAAACAAAAAAGCTAATAGACTCGATGTCAAAGCGACTTAAAAAGGTGCTTCAGCGAGCTGGACTTCCTATGAGTAACTAGAATACCTCCATTAGTTATTTGTTTAACTAACAACTTTCTGTACTCAGACTTTTGTCTGTTTTTGTATATTTTAAGCTACTTTAAATAAAAAGTTAATAACATACAAACTTGATCGAATTAAGGTTTACAATAAGCAGTGTTAAAAAGGACATTAAACTCCTTATGTTACATGGTTTCTGGTTCAGAAAACATTTGAACTGAAAAATAAAGTATTTTCTACATAGAGTATTATAGAAACATATAAGAAATACAAATTATTTTTTACTTTAAAGTGGTGGTAGTCGATTCGACTAACAAGGCCCACAGACAGGGTCGAAATAGCGCTGCACTTCCAGGCATATATAACACATGCATTATAAACCATCATGAAATAGTTAAAACGTTTCGAAAACCCCGCTTTTTAACTTAACTTTTCTTATATCAAATCATGAAATGTTGATCGCGACTTGAATTCAAATAACTGAGTAGCTTACTTTTAAAACGTGACCGTCCATTCACGGGAATTACCCCGTTGAACTTGAAAGCTTGCAATTGACAATATCGTAAATAATCGCAATCCATAGTCAGTCAGTCAATGCTCAATGAATGTCTCTAATTTGCCATGAACACTCAGTATTGGCCCAGAAAACTTTGTAAATTTATATCTGTCCCACTATGTATGTAAGTTCATGAAATTTATTAAGTAAAAATTTCATAAGAATCGCTATAAAAATTGGCGTGTTACTAATTGTATATCAAATAGATATTATAGATAAAGCTCGACGGCTGAAATGTTGCAAATATTTAATGGCTATAGCATTACAGTTACTTATCAGCAAGACAATATAGATATCTGCAGATAGCTTACTCTAAGTAGTTAAAATAAAGCGAACTCTAAATTCGCTTACATCTTAGCATTTTTCATATGTGATAAATGCTAATTTAATGTGTTGTGTGATTCTGTCTAATTATAAGAAAGCTATCCGGTTTTGTCGTGTCGATGTGCTATGGGATTTATACTAAGCACATAAATTGAGACACACACACACACAAAAGTTAACTTTTATTTCTAAAAAGTGTACAAAAGTTTATGATATAACAGACGTACAATTATTTACACAGCTTTAAAAAACTATTGAATTGCGAAAAAGCAAAAACCCAGAAATTCTTAGAACTGATTCTAATATGAGCTTCATATTATCGATTTACATTTATAGCTAAACAAATTATAACATAATTTCAAATCAAATAAGAACTTAAAACAAACTAGAGTCAAACCTGCTCAAGTTAGCCAATCACGGTTCAAGATTTTTGGCCAACTTATACAGTTTTTTATTAGTTTTAAGTAGTTTCTTTAATTTTTTTAGCTTTATATTGTGGATTATAATTGTTTTCCACATAAAAATTTATTTGATCATATATGTATTACATTAATAATATATACATATATATCCATCTATCTATATATATAAAAATTAAGCCTCATAAAGTGATATGCTCGCTAAACTCCAAAACGCGTGGACCGATTTCAACCAAATTTTCACACATTGTAGACAGTGTTAGGGAGAAGGTTTTTGTGAAGTTTCCAATAGATGACGACAAAGATATCGAAAAAAACGATTTTCCATATAAAACATACTAAATGTGTTTCTACTTTTATAGTAGGCAATCAATTTGACTAGGTAAAGAATCCTTTTGAATTAAGGTAAAGTTAGAGGTAGAGGATATAAAGATATTGGTTAGTTGATAACTAAAATATATAAAATAATTGATATTAGTACATATATATAAAGTTTAGATTCATAGTTGCAATGCAAAGGCAAAGTTCTTCTTCTTAACTGGCCATAACAACCCGTTACCGGGTTACTAGGTTACCGCCTGATGTATTTCTTTCATTGGGATTGGGGTTTTATACGCACAACCCTTTAAAGCCATGGGTTGGCTCTACTGGTTTTGAAAGAATCCAGTATCATTATAGGTCGCCTCACCACACGGGCAAAGGCAAAGTACATTCTTTTAAATTCGAAATTCAACTTAAATTCTAATGTAACTTTTGCATTTTTGCATCTGGAAGGATTTCGTTCAAATATCTATATTCAACGAGATTACTGCAACCAATTTCCTTCAGTTATAAATTAAGCCATTGATTTGGGTTACTTTTATGATTCGACAATGCAGCCTTCGTATTTTCATACATAACATTGCATTACACAATGCGAATTTTTAAGGTGGCCAACTTTTACGTGTTCAATTGCATTGACAAAATTAAAAAATCTCTCAAAAAGTGGCCAACTTACAAGATATGCAGGTGCAAGTTAGGCAGATAAAAATTTAAATTTATGTACTAATATATTTTGGTTTCGCTGAAAAGTGTCCAGCTTATGAGGGTGGCCAACGTTGCAGGTTTGACTGTATTCGCATAATAACATACGTTTGTATTTCTCCAATTACATATTATTACATCAAGCTCAATACGTTAACCCCCACGAGAGGTCCTAAGTATGTATGCAAGGCTTTATTAGAAACAACTTCAATAGAATTCTTCGTTTAATCACATTTCACATTTAGCAAGAAATATTTTATCTAAATGCATTGAATCTTATCGAGTAATCGACATGAATTACTGCTGATCTTTGTAGCATGACCATAAAAATGTTATTTGGGGATATACGACACCCAGTAAAAGCTTAAGGCGCCCGTGCACAAACCTAAGTCTACAATGTTGTTAATTTCGCTAACATACCTTCGTATGAATGTATCTTAAGCTATGCCATATCTAGTATGCCTATCTAAATGTACTGTTATTGGTATGTTTATGTACATACATATATCTTAAAGACGTAATAAAAATAAGCAATTTGGGTTCATAAAATGCCTAATTAACGCATTTCGACAAGTGTCGCTGATAAGCCGAACAACAAGTGAAAAAACAGATGCCAGAATTTTGGGTGCAAGTCGGTAAAAATGCGTCAACACCCAGCCCGTAACTTTGTCATTAGTTTCTCCATATTTCTCTGTCTCAGATACAAGCCACATGTATGAAATAATGACATGCCAATGATTGGATGCGGACATACAGACATACATATATTCTCTAACGTACACATGTATCTATGTACAATACCTCTACATAACTCTATTCTAGAGTGCCACCTGTTATTTTCTAACTTTACCTTGTAGCTGCAAAAAAAAAAAAACTAATCGAATTGGTACAGCGGAATTTGCAGACTGAAAGATACTCTTTATCTACGAAATGAGCTGATTTGATGAATGAACTGAATAGAACTAGACATTTCAACATATTACATATCGCTCATTTACTAAAAGACTGTCATTACTCAAAAAATTCGCTTTTGCAGAAAACGCGATTAAAGTTTTGAATTTGCTCCCACCCAGTGGAAGAAAGAGTGACATATTCCCTTCTTATGCGGAGATTATACAAGATATTTATATGGAATTTGGATACAACATGAAGTTGGATATATGCAACAATTCTGCATCATTTACTCGAAAATCTAGTAAATGAACGATATGTACAACATTTTTTTATCAAGTCATAATAATTTAGAAATGTTATATCATAGCTACACAGATCTCCATATAAGAACTGTCCTAATTAGTGAACCCCTAGAAAAAGTACCTCCTGGGAAAGTGTAACTTTTGTATGTGCACACTTAAAACTGCTTTAAAGGTTCTCTCTGTAGAAATAAATCAAATTTAAGCACCACATACTTATTACAAACTAATATTGCTCGTTAATTAAATTTTCTCAAAAATTAAATTTGAAAAGATGTCTTTTTTTGGAAATAGTCAAGCACAAAGCTAACACACATTCTTATGTAGAGTAGTTCAATCAAAGCGTTTCCCATTTGTGCCGCTTCATTTTCCATTTAAAATAGCTTTCAAGTTTAATTTAAACAAATTAAAGTCTACCAGCACTTGATAATTTAATTTGAATTATTTACACCACTCAATTTTAGCTTTATATTTCAATTTCTACATGTTTACCGCTACAAATAGACCAACACTTACCTCATTTTTGTGACTTTTTTCACACTTTTTAATTATTTACTAATTTTCCCACAGCTTCTTACAGCTTTTACTTTGTGAATTACACTTTTCGGTATAATTTATGTGAAAACAAATACATCTATAATTACTCGGCAAGCAAAAAAAACAACAATATCACACTAATGCATCCAAAAAAAAAAGGGAAGTTATTTAGTTTTTGCCAAGGCTCCAATATGACAACCTTCACCGAGTATCGATGCTTCTTGACACCCGCAGAAGTCGCGTTCGACTGACGACTGATGGCGTTTTGTAGCGGCGCTTCTACAATATAACTTTGTTTTCCAAAGTATTAATTATGTGTGTGAGTGTGTCTGCGTGTGTCAATCTGGCAAAACCAGTGGCATAGCTAGGAGGAAGTTTGTTAAGGGGGTGTCTCCCCAACGAGTCTTCGAAAATTACAGTAGACATAAAAGAGATTGACGCTCATACCAGAAGAGACGATTTGTGCGTACTGTACATACGCACGCTACTCATAGAAAAAAAACGTATACGTCAGTGCCTGACGCATTCAAAAGAGTCTTTTAACATTGGATTAGTTAAGCGTAGATGTCGAAAAAAGTACGAGTAGAAGCGTTTCATTAAGTAATAATACGCCAAAGTACGTCTTTTCTCTGGTTCTCATTAGCGTCGATGCATAAAAGCATTGATGCTATCCACAAGCTCCCTTCTCTCACCAACTTTCTGGCATACTGAACTCGGATTTTGTTTGACGCTTTACAATCCATTACTATTCGCTTGTGAAGGCCCAAAACTTCTGGTTAAACTTTTAACACTTGTGAAAGGTTTATTTGATGTGTATAGGTGATTTCAATTCTAAAATGCACTAAAAGTCTGACACAGTCACATTTAAACGACCAAAAAATTCGCACTTCAATAAAAATGTATCACTTGTTGTTGTATCAAATATAATAACTCATCATTAAATAGTAACGCCCCCCATTGCAAAAAATATCTACGCTGCTGGCCCGAACTAACTGTTTTTTTATTTTTGCTAACAAAAAGTATAATAGCATTGATTACGAGAGCGGACAAATGTGAGCTGCTGCTTACGGATAGTGTTGTCAACTTTTCAAAAGCAAAAGAGCTTTATTAGGACGCCAGTTAAACAAAGCGAGATTTTCAAGTGAGGCCGTAGGCACGGTAATATCGCCCGTAAGTTGTCTCACCTGCAACCCTATGCGACCTGCACTCTAATATAGAGCGAGACTTTTTCATTTTCTCACTTGAAAATCTCGCTTCGCCAAAATTGGCAAAAAATTTAAATAAAAAAAAGAGCTAAAAATAAAAGCTAACCATTTATTATACATGGGGCATGCCCATCTGATTAGCCCTCTTAATAACTTTTATAATAAAACATTTTGATTTTGTCCTCACAAAGAATTTTGGATCTTCTGCATTTTTGGCATAGCGAATGAGACAACTTCTTTCGATGAGCCCTCTTATCGACCACAAAGCTAATCAAATTTAATTAGCCATTTAAGGTGACTTATTCTGCACTACTTCTTTAATTGATCGCAAATGCTTCTGTGTATTACTTTCTAGTCTTTTCCTAACATTCAGTTTTTTACATACAATTCGCGGTTTATGCTCACAGATTCAAGTTACAGTCTTTATCCATTTCGCTTAAAAATCACCTACATATATGTAAAGCTGTTTTAAAAAAAAAACTATTTACTTTTTGGGGATACCATCCCTACTTATAACTTTTCTTTTTCTTGCCAATAAATGCACTTAAATTATTTAATTTTGAGTGCTGCTAGGGGCTTACGGTAGAAATTTTTTCGTGTTTTACCGACCTTAGCCGGCCCACTTAAGCTCGACAATCCTGTGATCCTATGAAGAACGCTAGGCACTATTATCTTACCGATATATGCCAGTTTTTTCCATTGTTTTCATGATTTACCAGATATTTTCATTTTTATTTGCTTCAGAAATCAACTAGAATTGAATAGAATAAAACAGCGGAATTGGCAACACTGCTCCGCGATCAGTGTGCTCGCAACTGACAACAACAGCAGAGCGACGCTGAGGTAACAATGCGCGCCAAGCTTGAGCAATACGAATTACTTTACCTCACAAAGTAACCTCG
Organism: Chymomyza caudatula; assembly: GCA_035041775.1. Classification (NCBI taxonomy): domain Eukaryota; kingdom Metazoa; phylum Arthropoda; class Insecta; order Diptera; family Drosophilidae; genus Chymomyza; species Chymomyza caudatula. The sequence continues at coordinate 2,358,250 of JAWNKW010000148.1, forward strand.
CTCGCGCTCTCTTATTCGACAAAACACTCTTTGAGCTGTGAACAAAGCACATAGACAAGCTCACACTCACTCTCATTGAAGTTCGCAACGGAACTGCGAATTGTCAAGTCAAGATAGAGCAAGGGTGAGAGCGCGGTTACCTTGTTAAGTATACCATGGCCTGGAGTTGCCGCTGGCGCTCCAATCAGCTGTGCAGCTACCTACTCATATATGTGTGTAAGTATGTAGTATGTATTGGGTAACGTTACACGCGAATGTGCATTGTAATTTGAATGCTTACCTTGACCGCTATTAAAAATTTTGGGGCACTGACATCTGTTTTGATCAATAAGCGTAATATATAAATGTAAATAACACTAGATTACAGCATTAGCAGACATGGTCATGAACTCTGCTGCAACCTCTTCTATGTTCTATAAGAGTGTCCATTTACTTGAATACACAAATGATATCGATATCATTGCTCTTACTAAGCGAGCAGTTACCGGAGCCTTTCCGGCTATCGATTCGAGAGAGTAGCTGCCAGAATGAGTTTAGTTGTTAATAGGAACAAGACAAAGTATGTGCTTTCTTCGAGTAGAGAGACACAGCGGTTGGATTCTTAGATTGATGTTAACAACTATACTTTTGATATTGTCAAGGACTTCGTCTACCTTGGCACCACCATCACAATAGTAAACGATGTCAGCAAAGAGATCAAACGGAGAATCAGTCTTGCTAATAGATGTTACTTTGGTCTCAATAGACAAATGAGTACTGGAGGCCAGTATCGCCAGACGAAACTTACACTCTATAAGACGCTCATCCTTCCCGTTTTTCTTTATTTCGGTGAAGCATGCGTGATGACGCAGTCTGATGAAAATGTTCTTGGGTCAAAATCATCTTCTTGGGTTTGATGAAACATTATTAGACGTACATCGATCCGATTGGGCCAAGGCTATTAGGAGCATCTTCGTCATCTTGATATTTAAGTAAATTATTCCAAACGTTTATTGAAACCTTTGGGGTATACAGATATAGACATAGCTGTCTAGATGTTTAAAGACTTAACGAATTTATGTCTATCACTTGTATGTCATGTATGTAAGCACTTTCAGAGCAAAACTTAAACAGTTATTCTTTGTTTCTTAATAAATCGTTTACAGTTGATATGCCATACCTTATTTTGCGGATCGGTTACATTTGCAATAGTCATTAGTCAGTTCCATTCTCTAGTCAATTGCAATAACTTGATTTAAGACACAGAACAAATGGAAAAGATATTTAATACGCAATACATTAGAGTAATATAATAAAGGGGGAATAAATGGAGACATGCATAAAAGCAGGGATCGTAACTGTTATAAGTTATATTTTCAAAATTGCATTTTAAGAATTATTTCTTAAGTTCTACTTTTTACTCAGAAAATATAACTTATTTTTAAATTTTCTTTTTTGCTCAGAAAATAAATCTTATTTTTGAGTTTTATTTTTTGCTCGGAAAATAATAATTATTTTTGAATTTTATTTTTTGCTCAGAAAATATAACTTATTTTTGAGTTTTATTTTTTGCTCGGAAAAAAGTTACTACTTATTCAAAATTAGATTTATTGAATATTGCGCAGGCGTTAATTCGGTATTTCGAACATGTCGGTTTTATTCCAATCTTAATTCTTTTTTGTCTTAGAATACAAAATGTGAAGGCAGTGTTGATGTGTTCGACAGTGGGTTACTCTGTACCTGTTTTCCCGAGAAAAATCCAAATTTCCGTGCAAATTTATTTAACGATGCGTTAAGGGACATGGGCGTTATCAAAATAAGTGTAGTCAATGCTGATCATATTTTCCTACTTAACGTATGGTCTGCAACGCCTCCTTCTACCTGTTACATACAGTACACAAATCTATAATAGCCTATGTTATTTTCTGAGCAAAAAAAATGAAACTCAAGAAATAACTATTATTTTCTGAGCAAAATATAAAGCTCAAAAATAAGTTTTAATTTCTAAGCAAAAAAAAAAAGTTATTTTCTGAGCAAAAAATAAAACTCAACAATAAGTTTTATTTATGATTTTTTTGTGTATAACTTAAAAAATACATTTTAAGGTAGTTTTGCATAGCTTATGTGACAACGGTCACATGGGTATGCTCCTTTTACATGTACCATATCTCTTTCACTATGATTTTTTTAGTTTTAAAATTGATAAATAATTATTGTGTAAGGTCCCTGGATAAAAGACGTAAGTTGCAGTCAATAGACCCTGCAGTATGAAAGTAATCGGTAAGTAGATCGGTAACTAGCTCGTTGGTAGTGCAGCATTGAGTATGAAAGGTGGCGGTGCGCGAGTTACCATGCATGGCACCGACCAAACCACAGAGGCAGCTACAATACACTCAGCATAACAGCGGCTATTGACCCGAACCAACACACACATTGTAACCGAAATTTGGCTGACACTACAAAAATGATACGATACCGACCACTAGAGCGGATGCTTGTGCACAAGCACACACTTTCATAAACAAATAGCCGCTACGTCGGCACAAATGGCTCACATTGCAACACAATATTTGCAACTCTGTAAATCTTTTGAAACTTATAGGTTATAAAGGTTATAAGCTTAAGAAAGAACTTTGAATAAAACAGTTGAAGTTGAACGCGCAAACAATGACTCTATATCATATTGAGCTCCGTAACTTTCTTTCACTCCCACTAGGCGAACTTACAAGTAGATAACTTAAAACTTATTCCAAGGTTAGCAAAGATGGCACGTGGTAGTCCAAATTGCCAAGAAATAAGAATTTCGATTATAGAATGTTATAAAACTGGAATGACATTTGGTGAAATAGACAAGAAATAAAATTTGGCTGAGTCATCTTACTTACTTAACTGGCCATAACAACCCGTTACCGGGTTACGGCCTGATGTAAAGCTCTCCTCCAGGCGTCTCTGCTTTGCGCGAGCCTTTTCCAATTGGTAATACCAAAGGTAGCTTGCGTACTCTCCAACTGGTCCTTCCAACGAAAATATATGGTCTGCCCTTTCGTCGCTTGCCTTCGACAACCGTATTGAAGACTCTTCTCGCAGAAGCTTCTTTATTCATACGCTCAACATGACATAGCCAGCGGAGCCGCTGGATCTTAATTTGCTTGACTATGTCAATGTCGTCGTAGAGCTCATAGAGTTCGTCATTCCATCGGGCCAAAGATCTTACGGAGTACTTTCCGCTCAAACACTCCTAGGGCATTTTCATCAGACTGCGACATCACCCATGCTTCAGCGCCATAAAGCAAAACAGGAAGGATGAGCGTCTTATAGAGTGTCAGTTTTGTCTGGCGGGAGTGGTCTCTACTACTCATTTTTCCTACTGAGACCAAAGTAACACCTATTGGCAATAGTGATTCTCCGCTTGATCTCCATGCTGACATCGTTCTTCATTGTGACGGTGGTGCCAAGGTAGACGAAATCCTTGACAACATCAAAAGTATAGTTCTCACCATCAATCTGAGAGTCCAACCGCTGTGTAACTCTACGCGAAGAAAGCATATACTTCGTCTTGCTCTCATTTACAACCAGACCCACTCTGGCTAAGTCATCAATACAAGGAATAGTAAAATTTGTTGCGAAAAATGGTAACTTTGAAAATAGAATCGCCATTAAAGGCCAAACATCGGAAATAACAGCTCTTGACAAAAGAGCAATGGCCAGAATTGTGAAGAATGATTAAGAAATATAACATATGAGTGTTCTAAGAAAATTGGAAAAAGTGTTAAACGTGAATGGACATACCTACAAATGATAGATATGGGATATCGGTTCTAAAAAGTATGTATTATGATTAGCTTTTTTACGGACGTAATAGCTTAACTTACTCTTTAGGCCAAGGAAAAACCATTGCTTACGCTTCGTCAGCAAAAGAATCGTTTACAAAGGTCTCGGAAAAGGATGACTTAGACTCAAAGCCAATGGAACACCATTATATTTAGCGATAAAGCTAAAGATGTGTGTGTCGGTACTTCGCGAAGACGAGTCATCCGTAAAAATGTAGAAGAAGGTACCTTAAAAATACAGGTTTGTTTCCAGCAAGCACTATGGTCTGGGTATGTATGTCTGCAAAAGGAGTAGGACAACTGCATTATATTGACGGGACTATCAAATTGCTGACAAATACGTTAATATATCGAAAGAAAGTTTGCTGCCTTCAATACCTAAACTGACAGACTGTGGCGAGTACACATTTCAGCAGGATGGAGTATCATCTCAAACTGCCAAACAAACGAAAAATTGGCTGCAGTATAAGTTGAAGTAAGAAATGGAGGTCTTCGATTGGTCCTCAAATAGTCCATATCTCAGCCCAATCGAATATATATGGTGAATAATGAAAAGAAAACTAAGAAATAAGCCTCAAAGAATCCTTCCAGATTTGAAAATAAATCTCCAAAAGATTTGAAACTTGAATTATCAAGAGAACAACGCCAAAGTTGATTAAAATCTATGCATAAACGTTGTAAATGTGTTGTAAAGGCCAAAGGCGATGTTACTCAATATTAATATTGAAAAAAATATATATTTTTAAGTCAAATAGTTAATAATATATCGTGGCATACGAATTAATAATGCTCACAGATTTGTTATCTGTTAAGCGAAGAATTTGAATTAATTGTTGTTTTTGTTCTTGTTATTGGAGTTACAACAAATATTTAATTTCTATCGTAAAGTGAATACAATTCTCATTCAAAAAATCATATCTTTGTAGGTAATATCTACATTAGCATTAAAAATATTGTATGAATTAATTGTGGTCTAGGCTGTATCGTCATTTCGAATATGCAATCAGAATAGATAACTTCATCTTCGATTTTACTCATCGGATGATGATTCCCGATGCGAATTACTTCGAAGGACGCCACAAAACGGATAGCAAAGCAAGAGTTAGTTTATGAACGTAGTTTTTGAACCCAAAACTTGTAGCGGAATATACCACAGCGAATGTATTTTACATGTCCTTTTTGTTCGGACTTTGTCAAGAACAGTCTAAGTCATCATTCAAGTAGTATTCTTGGGTTAAGTTTATCGATGATTGATTGAGTGGGTGAACGCAGTAAGGATCAGGAAAGGCATAAGCTCATTTTACACATATAACTTTCTTTTCCTTTCTTACCATATGTTCGGTAACGCTTGGAAATTTTGAGCGAATGTTTACGTTAAAATGTTAATTTTTTTGTCCTGAACGTAATATTCTTCTCATTTGTCATAAAAATGTTTTATAATCGTTAAGTCGATTGATTAATGTTTTAAATTTAATAAAATAAAAAAAAATCAATCAAATCCACTCAATTTTTCAAAAGTTAGCGCTTAAAAAAACTGGCATGAAACTTAGCAAAAATAGCCTTAAAAAAAAAATAAAATAAAAATACAAGTACAAAAAAGAATAAATACGGGTATTCCAAAATTGTACAAAGAATTGTTGCTGCAAGTTTCATCCCAACGGTTGATTTGAAATATAAAGAAACGGAATAAAATGTATTGCTCCTGTATTTCTTCACCGACTAGTGATTCCGATGATAGCGCTTAAAAAAAAGTTGGTAGCTTACAAAATGCATAGAAGGTATCCTTCTGTCGGGCACTGCACTTTGATATGGTTCAAAAAAGTCAGATATATGACTTCATTTTATGAAGATAACAAAGTATGAACAGACACGTCTTATGTAGGATACCTAACGTACATTGTTTTGTGAATGTGTAAACAAAAGCCAAGTCCTTGAAGTTACCAATTTAGTCAAAGAGTCTCCAGAGCAATGCTCAAAATCAAAAACATTGATTGTTCACTTGAATGGGACTTAGTTTATGGCCGAGTCAAAATCTAAAATAATATCTAAGATCGTCTACATCTGCTACATATAATAATGATAACAATATGATCGAAACTAAGAACGTTCAATTTATTTCACTTCATTAGCCCTTGAAACTTGTCATAAAGATGAAATGTGATAAAATCTTTCTTCTTCTAGACTGGCCATAACAACCCGTGCCTGTTACTGCTCTAACCTCTTGTCGTAAGTAGAGCAGACACACCTTGAGTTGGTTGTGCGGTTGTACCAGAATCGAGGCCCTCCCCGTGATAAAATCCTAATTATGCAAAATACGACTTATTGACATAAAACAGACGCTTCTTGGCTCGTCCGAAATAGCAACCTAAGTGGAACTTGACCATAAATCTTGCTGGCTATATACGCTTACAAAGTGTGAAAAGCACTACACTACGCAAATTGAAATCAATGTAAATGACAGTAGCGGTTCCCCTAAAGATTCAAGGGTAAGAAGAGCGCGTGCCACCACAACGCAACAAATTAATCACAAAGTAAGTTTCGACTGTATTCAGGGTCATACAACAGTTGCGACAGAGGAGCATGACAATATCCACACCACAAAATAAAGTTGTAGAAAACAATGAAAGTTTAAAGTTCCACAGACTCTCAAACACATCAATGCCGCAAGTTGCAAACAAATTGCACACGCGCCAACTTTACCGCAAACAAACAAATTCTAATCAGAAATGGGCGAAAATACGACATACTCTCAAATGCTAAAAACTACTTATAAGCGGGACCTGCACCAAGTAACTGAGTATTGCCTCATCCGAAAATTTGCCAAGCAACAAAGAACGGCCGAAGTCGAAATAGAACCGAAATAATATGTAGAATGTAGAAAGAAAATGTTCGTTCTCTTCATCGTGAATGTCGTACCAGGCGAAGCCATTTCAAGCGATCTCACTAAATACATTTTTATCGGCGCTACTAATAAAATTTTTGATGCAGACAGTAGGGACGGTGCCCGTCAGTGGAATACCCTGTACCCTCCTTCTTTATAAACACTAAATACGGTAAAATGGGGATGGAAGTATCCACTTTTATATCTCCTTCATAAGATCAATGTGCCTGTAAACATTTTCCTATTGGGAAGTTGGTTATTATGGCGAAAAAATTAGTCTTATGTCCATAACTTCAGTATTCTTGGCCAATATTGTTAAATTTCGAAGCAAAGATCGAAGTACTTTTATAAGTATCAATATGTTGCGGCAGTAATTGAGGTAAATCAATTGCGGGGGAAGTGGGCTTCTATTGTAAAAAGGCGAATACAGTTTTACTGATTTAGCTCACACGAGTCTCTATACCAAATTTTGTAACTCTAGCTCACATATATCCATACATGTATTGGAATTTCGGAGCAGTTTAGGAGCGAAGGGCGGTGAAATCAGCATATTTTCATGTGTTTATCCTATTTCAATCATTTTTAAAACATAAATGCACATAAACACGACGCAATCCTCTGTCGAGTTTCAAATTGATAGACAGACAGACGCACATTGCTATATCGACTCGACTATTGCTCCTGATCATTTTTGCCCATGGAACATATGGTCTGTCACGCCTCCTTCTGCCTGTTACAAACGTTGCACAAATCTATAATACTCATTTATACTTTGCGAACAGGGTATAAAAATAACCCTTTTATTTTGCGAATGGAAGGCAAACTGAAATCATAGCACAATCGAAAACGCTTATAGCAATCTTAATATCGGCTACAACGACCAAATATGTGAAATTGGAAAGTTGAATGGAAATTTGACGAAAGAAATTGGTTAAGTCACTTATCAATTTTCAAAATTTAAAGCAATGGAAACTCCTGCGAAGCTTGACCGACACCTGAAAGGTGAAGTGGGGGACCTCGTCATGCCATCTTTAATGTCTAGTTTACTACAAGAGGCATATGTGGCCAAAACTCTGGAAGACCCAGTTGACATTTATGACCATTACATTACGACAACGACGACAAAATTGAGTTCCTTTGTATGTATGTTTGTCCATCAATTGCTTCTGGATGCGATTCTTTAGACTTGTTGCAGGAATTTGGGTAATTAAATTCAAATTGTGCTTCGCATACAAATCAGTTAAATAATGCGTTTCTTTTTTTTAAATGTAAATTTCAGTCGCTCTTGTTTATTTTGCGAATGGTAATGTAATATTAAACAGTGTATTATATATGTCCGTACATAAAGTCCGGTATTAGTATTGCATATTTGCGTCGGTCCCAAAGAACATAAAAGTAATAGTGTGGTGTACTCGGGCGTTACATTGAGTCGACTTCCTGAAATGCGCGCATTCTCATTACTGCTCTTTCTAAATTTTTGCCTATGAATTAGTCGGTCTAAGAGAGAGCGCAAAACAAGCAGCCTTACATACACTGTCTTGGTAATGGACGCATTTGAGCAAACATTTTGCATTTTTTAACGGTCCAGGATCCCACTCTATTACTTTCATACTCTTTGGTTGTTCCTTGAAAGTTCTTGTTAAGTAAACGATTTCGACTGTATATGCATTTTCAAAGGCTTACATTTTTGAATAACTTGCTTAGCATAATGCATAGGGTCGTCCAAAAGAGTTCGCGTTCCATAATACGCAATAGATTGGTTTTTCGTGAGAGTGCGAACCGCAGTGTTAGAATCAGCTTAATGGCATAATATTATATTTTAAAATCACAGTTTGGGAACTTTAAATTTAGTATTTATTTAATTTCTTTGTTCTAAGGCTTTAACTTTAAATTATATGCAAAGGTTATGGTCTCAAATGGCGTCCACGCCAATTATGAGAGAAAAGAAAACTTGAAACTGATTAGAATTTTGAAAAAAAAAATCGATGAAAGTTAACGCCAATGTCCACTCACAGTAGTCTTATAGATAGGCTTACGCTTAGTTTTAGAAACGAGCATTACATTTGGTCTTTTAAAAGCCATTGGCCCAATTTTAACTTTTGGTGCAGTATCTTCAATAACCGGTTGTTTAAAGTCCGGTATCGGCGCCTTTTTCTCATGCATCAGCTCAGTATAGCCCAAAATGCGTCGTTCCTTGGGTGGAATTTTCAGACAATGACACATCTGGTGAATGTGCATGGTGCGCTCTAAATCGAATTTGCGATCACAGAATTTGCATACGTATCGTGTTGACAAGCAGGCCTTGATCTTGTCACAGGCTCTGAAGCGCAACCTATAGTCGCTGTCATGTGTACGTTCATGGGCGCACAGTAAAGATTTAATGTTGAACTTGGCACCGCACAAGGAGCAGTTATAGACAACCTTTTTAGACTGTGTTAAGGCCTTCAATGGCCTAGCAGTCTTAGAACGTCCATAGGTGGGTTTGCGCTCGTTTTGCTTATTCTGGTTTTTATTGCTGCGATTGGTCGGCGAAGCCGACTTGTAAGTCTCCTCGAGTTCCCTTTGTAGCTGATCCCTACGTGGTGTCATGGTATTATTTTTCAACTTGCTCCTAAGGGCTGTAAAATTGAGTGAGAAATGAGCTGGCCTAAAATTTTGATTACTTACTATTGCGACCGCCTGGTAGACGTGGCTCTGCATCAATTATTTGAGCTCCCCCATATTGACGCTTGGGTTCCATCGAGGCAGCTAATGTTGCAATGCGACGTGTTGCACCGTGCTCCCGAGGCGACGAGGCATTTCGTCGAGGTGAGTTTTTAGAATTCCAAATAAAACGTGTGTTGCTTTCTTCCATTTCGGCTGTTATGTCCGGAAACGGATTGTAGCCATCTGTTAAGCGGTAAGTTTTGTAAGAGCCAGGACCTTCACGTCCCCTCTGCATAACGGATTGTTTTTTTTTTTTATGTTAATGTGCTTTAGCCAAAAATAATTACTATGTATATTTTTAAAATGCAGGTTTGTGTGCTGCCTTTCACTAAAATGAACTAAAGGCAATTTGTTCCTAGTATTAAATACTGAACTGACAAACAAAATTTAAAATATGCAAGGCCATATTGATGTTTTATAAAACTAAAATTGTATAAAATTTGTATGCTTTGAAATCGTTTTGCTACACTGAATGCCATATGTTTAACAGTTAAACAAAATTTGAAGCATGGACCACTAAAAGTGCGCGCTTTCGCCCACAGATGGCGCTACTAAGTCAGCCACGCAACAACGCTGACAATCGATTCATACATATGTATTTCCCAGCAAGTGGACGTTTGTTTAGCTGCCAACTCGGCCGTCTTTATCACAAGTTGGCAGCACTAACAAGCATACTGCATCGTGGTCTTTGCCATAAAAAGCATTCTACCAAAATCTAAACTAACTTAGCAATTAGCGCGCGCAACATTCGTTGGTCTTATATATATATTTTAAGTGAGCGTCGTTTTGAGTGCGCAGCGTAACTACATTTTATTGAATTGCATATTTGCTTACTTTGTGTGTGTTGTGGCTTTTTTTTCGAAACCCGCATTGGAATATGAGTGATACGCGTGAACAAATTTTGGAACAAATTAAAGTGCAAGGCGACCTCGTGCGACAACTAAAAGCAGCCAAGGAGCCAAAAGAAAAGGTCAGTGCCTCAGTTAGGCAATTAAATCCCATGCAAAACCAACGATGCGTTCTAATGTTGATTTGTAGTTGTATTCTGTATGTAACCAGTAACCAGTTTCCACTGACAATCACTTCATGCTTTCAACCAGCCCACAACGCCTTAAACTACCTAAAAGTGTGTGCAATTGCCGATGACTGACCATATAGCGCCAAAACTAACCACCCACAACCCCAAGCCCCAAACCCTGTTGCACTCCTTTTTGCTGTGTAATTTTAATTGACTCTTTCATCAGCCAACAAATACGCAGATACACAAACGCAGCCAGAGAGACATTTGAGTGCCACATTGAGTCTGATTCATGAGAGCCATGCGCAGCAATTACGGCATCGAATTCAATTTGCTGCGTTGGCATTTGTTTTCAATTCAATTTTAATGCTTTTTTTTACACTAATTAGATTGCATGTACCCAAAATGTTTAAATCAAGGCAACAACTTTCACATTTCTGCCGGCCGAGTGTCTTTTACCTGCCATTGTTGCCACTTTCTGTTTGCCCCTTTACCAGCCATAAATGGCATCATAAGTTCAGTGCAACTCGCTACCTCCATCGAATGAGTCGCTTGAATCACAGCTTTTTAATGCCGCACAATAACACGCTCTCGCTTGCTCATACACTCACACAATTGCCATGCTTGCTGTTCGAACAGCTGACTTACTCTTTTGTTGCCAATCCAACTGTTTGCCCCTTTTTATACCCTTTCCACAAAATGTAAAAAGGTATTATAGATTTGTGCAATGTATGTAACAGGCAGAAGGAGGCGTGGCAGACCATAAGTTCCATGGGCAAAAATGGTCAGGAGCAATAGACATGTTCGTCCTTCCCGAACGTCTAGATATCAGAAACCATAAGAGGTATAGGCACAAAATATACCAAAAGATGCGCATATACACCGAAAAGATGAAGTTTGTCGAATCACGTCGATATCTTGCCACCTTCCCCTGTGACATATTTTTGCGGCTTACAGTTCAATCTGTCATCTCAAAACTGGCCATAACAATCCGTGTTATCGGGTTACGTCCTGATGTAAATACATTCTTTCATTGGAATTCTGCTTTTACGTGGTGGGTCCCAAACACTATGCACAACCCTTTTAAGGCCCGGGGTGGCTTTACTGATCTCGAAAGAATCCAGTGTCATTGTTAGTCGCCTCATACGACAAGCTTTGACCTGCTGAGGTGCTATTCTCTAACTCGCTCACCACACGACAGAGGTGTGTGTCGAGTTTATGTGCATTTACGTCGAAATCGGATAAATACATCAGAAGTTATAGTCAAAAATATGCTAATTTCAGCCCCCCTCGCAAAAATGCAGATATGGATGCGTGTGAGCTAGAGTTACAAAATTTGGTTTGGAGACTCGTGTGTCCTTTTGAATAGAACCCCCCTTCCCGCGCAATCGATTTACCTTAATTACTGCTGCACCCCCCAATATATTGATTTGAAAATTGAATTGACATTTATAAATCTATTTTTGATCTATGTTACAAAGTTCAACGACATTGGCCCAAGAATACTGGAGTTATGGGCATAAAAGTAATTTTTTCCACCACTTACCAATAGTAAAACTTGTCAATTGGAACTTCCCAATAGGAAAATGCTTATAGTCATATTAAACTTATAAAAAGAGACATGAAAGAAAATACTTTCGTTCCCATTTTACCGTATGCTGGATTTAGTGCATATGGGCAAAAAAGAGTACAGGGTATTCCACTCTCGGGCACCGTCCCGGACTGTCTGCATACAATTTTTTTATTTTCTTCTGCTCGTTAGCTGCTGTATTGTTGTTGTTTTCGCTGTTGCTGACCGACTGACTGGCAATGTGGCATATCACATGGTGGTTATTACCACTCTATTCCAAAGTAAAAAAAAACCGGCTGGACAAGATTTGGCCATGGCGCGATGCACTTAAGCTGACTCAAGCTGATAATTTGCGTTTAGGCCAGCTGTGTGCAATTTGTAAAAGCCAAAACCAGATACCCATTTTAATGTCAAATCTTGTTTTTTAATGTGTTGTTTGACTTTTGAGCATTTGATATGCGATTAACCCTCAATGGATGCGAGGGAAATTTTTGACCCTATTGCAATTTCTTGATTTATATTTTTGCTGACGTCATTTATGAACAGCCCCTAAGATAAGCATAATTCAATGTTTAAGATTTCGCCCATATGTATTTAGTTACTCCAACATCTGACGTTAGAGTCAATTTTGCCTCTTATTATTATAGCCTGTACTACTCATAGTATAAAAAGGTATTATAGATTTTTGCATTGTAAGTAACAGGCAGAAGGCTTACAGCCGCACTGTTGAAGCTTTAAAATTAATATTATTATATTCAATGCATCAGAAGTTATAGTCTAAAATTCCACTACAGTCGCCAAATTTGGTGTGAAGGCTCGTATGTGCTTAGTGATCGAAATTGTATTGATCTTTTGTCAAATTGCCCCCTTCCCTCGCAATCGAAAACATACTAAATTGCGAAAATCGGTTGCAAAATGGCGGAGTAATAGATTCCTGTGTCAAGCATAAAGAAAGCGTTATTTGTCAATAACAAAAAATTGGGGGCTTCCTAGAAAAAAATTAACTTTTTTGGGTTCGACTCGATCGGATCTACACTGTTATTTGTCGGCTGTATTTCGTTTATTTTTATTTTGTCGCGCATTGTAATTAAATGTACCATGGGTCAGATGACTAACAATGCACGTAATATCAAAATATACAAATATCATGTAAGCGCTTAAATGTATTTAAATCCCTATTTAAAAAATTCAGGCAGACAGTGATACCTTCCTTACCCTTTTCCCCAGAAACAGTGAAAAAAGCATAAGTTAAAATGTGAGCTAAAGTATCTATGTCTTTTTCCACAATTCCAAACTTACCGGGAAGTTTTCCAACTGTAAATTTTATTATTGTAGGGGCAAAAACAACTGCTATGTCCATAATTTTCGTAATTACAACCTATTTTGTGACGTGTTCGAGCAATAAAGATAAATCGATTACAGGAACTGTGGGTATGCAACGGATCCAACAAAGTTTTGACAATAAGACACACACGAGCCTTCTCACCAAGCTCAGTGAAACTACAAGAGCAGTAGTTTATAGGCAAAAGAAGTGAAATTAGTACATTTTTGACTAAAACTTTTGTCTATGTACCCGTTTCTTACAATTTTTATGACATAAGAATAAAAGAAAAAAACCTGTTGATAGTAATGAGTCTTGAGCATGTTCAGAACTTCGAGTCTAGACTTCATACCAAAAATGAATTAATTTGATGACAAAGCGTATTACAGCGATTACGTTGATAAAGCGATTATGTTGGTCCGGGGGTAAATCGTGAGATAGTTATGTAGATCTAGGTCAGCGAATGGGATGTGCTGCAGTATGCTAGATGTTTTGTTATTGAATGCGTTTGTAATTTTCACAAACATAAATCCTTCTTATAAGTCTTATCATCAATAATGTAATGGAGAAACTCGTCTAGTTTCTTAAATACCAACATATAACAGGAATTAAAATGAAAAGCGAATAGGTTTGATGAAATTGTGTGCGCATATATGTAACAGTCATAAATACACCCTCAACGTAGCTTTTTTGAACGTCCATTGAAGGTTTAAAGCCTCTGTTTTTTAACCCGAGCCAGCAATCAGCTGTTTAGAGGTTGCTGCTTCTGTTGCTTTGCCAGAGTATGTGTGTGTGTGTGTGTGTGTGTGTGGGGGCTTATACTTCCTTGTACATCGTAATTGGCATTGTCCTTGAACTTCAGCAAGTGACGTCGCCGTCGCGTTTGATCTTTTTTTGCAAGTGTTTCAGTGTTATAAAGTGCCAAAGTAAATGTTGCATTTAAGAAAAGTGTTTCAAGTATGTTTTTTTAAAAGAAAAACATAACGCAGACATACGCCGGCGGTCAATGAAACGTAAAGTCTTCTACTTCATTTTGCAAAGTCGTTTTGATTTCTTGTTAAATTTGGCATTATTTTGTTAAATCGCACATGATATACCACATACACACACACATACTTACATTTACAACAGCACCCACACTTTCATACATTTTTTATTTTTCATTTATTTTTAATAATTAGTATAATTTTATGTTACGTACGCCAATTGCAGTTTATAAGTAATTTAAACAATTGTGAGCTCTCTAATCAGTTTAAATATTGTTGTTGTTGTTTATTAGGATTGCAAGCAAAGCTAAATCAAACAGAAAATTGTTGCACAAACATTTTGTACGCAATCAATTTGATTTTGCATCAAAGCTATAATAAATAAAATAGAAACAAACAAAACGAAACGAAACAAAACGAAACAAAATGTTGCGTTCAATTGGCCGCCATTGTCGTAGTGCTGCTGCGTTTCAGTGTCGTTGCCGTCGCCGCCAAATGCTGGCGCCATCTAGTGGCGTGGAGCAAATGTTGTGCGTAAGCTGCCGCACATCGCCAGTGTCAACTACAATTATGGATCAAGCATTGAAATCACAACAGCAAAAACAACAACTTGATTTACAAGAGCAACAACAACATGAATTACATAAGGTTAGCATATAAGCACTGCCATGGTGGCACCTTGCACCAGTCATACTTACAAACGACAACATACCATTTCTTATTTCTTGCAGATCGATGAAGAAGTGTCACGTCTGCTGGCTCTAAAGGCCCGTCTTGGTGGTGAGGCGCCCAGCAATCAAAAATTCACGCTTAAAACGCCAAAAGGTACGCGTGATTATGCGCCGCAGCAGATGACGTTGCGCCAGAGCGTGCTGGACAAGATTGTGCAGGTCTTTAAACGTCACGGCGGTGAGGCCATTGATACGCCCGTCTTTGAGTTAAAGGTAAGTGCCCTTTAATGCAATTTCATCGCATTTACTTTAACTTTACTTATTTTTTTACAGGAGGTGCTTACTGGCAAGTATGGTGAGGATTCCAAGCTAATTTACGATCTTAAAGATCAGGGTGGCGAAATTCTTTCCATGCGCTATGATCTAACCGTGCCCCTGGCTCGCTATCTGGCCATGAACAAGATATCCAGCATTAAACGCTTTCACATAGCCAAGGTGTACAGGCGTGACAATCCAGCCATGACCAAAGGACGCTATAGGGAATTCTACCAATGCGATTTTGATATAGCAGGCACCTACGATCCCATGCTGGCTGATGCGGAGTGTGTTAAAATTGTCGCCGAAGTACTGGACACACTTGATATTGGCGATTATACTATTAAGCTGAATCATCGCCAGCTCTTGGACGGTATGTTTGAGGCTTGCGGCGTGCCCTCTGATAAATTCCGTTCCATATGCTCGGCAGTGGATAAGTTGGACAAGGTGCGTAGAACTTTATATTTTGACTCAAAACAGTTTACCAATTCGTTTAAGGTGCTGTTATTATTAGAGGCTTCACAGAAATCGCGTTTAATCCATAGGCGTATATCTCATAAAGTCTATGTTGATAGAATCTCTATTGCGGTCAGATTTTAACCACTTAATTTAATTCATGTTCATTCAATCATTGTTTGATTACATGTGGGTAGGGGGACTAAAGGTAGTGAGGACGACACTTAAATTTTTATTTTTTTCATATGTTCAAGAAAAAGATGAAGATTATGACGAACAAGATATTCCAGTCATTTCTTATATTAGGATTTAATATTTTGTCATCAATGTGCGAAGAATGCCGACTCCGCTCTTTAGCTGAACATTCAATTTGCCGAATCGCTGTAGCGTGTTCCAAGTAGATCATAGTGACCTATCGTGCCTAAAATACTCTGCCATTGAGTCAGATTAGTATATAAATATTAACAATGAATAAATCCGAAATTTGTAGCAAAATGTCGCAATCTCTTTATGAGATGACAGTTCTTAGGCTAATATTAGGGCTGGGTAGTTGACGAACCTTACAAGAACTGGCGTGTTTAAGGGGGCTGTTTGAGCATTCAATCACCCCTATCAGTGGCGTAGATAACTTTTGGGGTACACGATTCAAATTTCATGCATATAACCAAGCTTTTTTTTTCTTCAAAATTTGATTAATTATGGATTGATTCCCTGAACACCCCCATTAAATAGTTCACTGTTGTAGTTGCAGATATGGCACTACTGCTTTATATCTCCTTGAGATAGTGCAAAAGCACAAAGATAACTTAAAATAGCAAAACTGTAGAAACGGTGGAACATCTCCTTCATCCAGCATCTCGTAGCTGTCCGTAATTAATCCCAAACGGATTGCAGATTTTATCTCTGCATGCAGATAGACCTCGCCCTGACCATGTTTTCTATAAACGAAAATGGCTTTTAGATCCTAATGTATCACAACTTGGTCGAATTTCCAAACTGCTTTCTGACTAAATCTAGCAACGAAAATAGATTAAAAGAAAAAACAACAGACTTTTCCATTAGGTACACAAAAACTATGTATTTATGTTTTCAGATATTATATGTATACTGCGATATACTATTTTTCCAAAAATTTTCTCTTTAATAAGTAAAAGTTTAATTGGGATCATTTATCTCACTTTAGTCTCCTTGGACAGATGTGCGAAAGGAAATGGTGGAGGAGAAGGGCCTGGATGGCGAGACTGCTGACAAAATAGGCGAATATGTGCGTCTGAGTGGCGGAGCAGAATTGGTTGAAAAACTGCTGAATGATGCCAAGCTCAAGGCAGTGCCCAATGCAGTGGCAGGTTTACAAGGCATGCAATTACTGGTCAAGTACTGCTCAATCTTTGGCCTAGACTCGCGCATTAGCTTTGATCTGAGTCTGGCGCGTGGTCTGGACTACTATACCGGCGTCATCTATGAGTGTGTATTAAAGGGAGAACCCAGTTCGCCAGCTAAATCCTCATCTGCAGTGCAAAATGGCGACGCTGCTGAGGCGGAACAGGGCACCGTTGGTTCTGTAGCCGGCGGAGGACGTTATGATAATCTAGTGGGTATGTTTGATCCACGTGGCAAGGCGGTGCCTTGCGTAGGCGTTTCTATTGGCGTGGAACGCATTTTCTCTGTGCTGGAGGCCAAATATGCAGCCAGTCGCACTAAGCTGCGCACCAACGATGTGGAGGTTTATGTGGCTTCTGCTCACAAGGGTTTGCACGAGCAGCGTCTGCGGATTATCAACCAGCTATGGGATCAGGGTATTAAGGTGGGTTTAAACTACAAATGAAAGCTAAACATTGGCTAATTCAGGTTTTGTTTAGTATCCCTTATTATAACTCCTTAATTAATAATAATTACTATTTCCAGGCCGAGCACAGCTACAAGTTGAATCCCAAACTGTTGGTACAGCTGCAACACTGCGAGGAGCACCAAATACCCTTTGCCGTGGTTCTGGGCGATGCGGAACTAGCCCAAGGCGTGGTCAAACTGCGTGAGGTTACATCGCGGCAAGAAACCACCGTGCCCCTGGCAGAGCTGGCTGCAGAAATACGGAAGCGTCTTGCTGCAGTTTAATCCTAAGCCACAGTTTTTGTATTGAAATATTACTCAATGACTTGGTCAAAATTTAGAAACGCATTTCTTGTACTCGCTGCTTAATATTATAATTTTTTTTTACCTTGTTTATAAGCAAACTAAATGCACGTGCTACTATTATATAATATTTAATATCAAATAAGGTATAGGAATAAGTTTATAGACAACTTATACCAAAATGAAACACCTAATTATAAAATGCAAACTCAGCTAACAAGTCTATTTATTTACAATGAACCTCGATCTAGTTATGCTACTATGCAGTTATATAAAATGCTACTTCCATCTAATCTTTGCAGTGTGTATCAGTTTTAAGTCGGGGCAATAGTGTAGTGCCAACATGCCCGAAACTTTGCCGGCCACGGCAACGGTGAGCGCGAGCAACATCGATTGCAACGTTGCAGTGCTTAAAGTTCCCACGCCCACCATGCAAATGCCAGAGGTTTGCAATCTGCAAAGCCTGGGACTAATCATGGAGTCAAGTAACATCAATGTTGAGCTGAATCCGGCAGCAAACTTGTCGGACCTTAAGGTAAGTCAAAAATGTTAGAATTTCGACTATAAAATATATTGGCTTATTGAAAGGAAATCCGAGAGGGAAATTGGACTAAGTTATAGAGTTAGAGGTTGAACCGGACGCCACAGCTAGTCAATGGCTGGCCTGTTCCCGTTCGATACACAAACGTTAACACCTATGAAATTCGCATACAGAACGATTTTGTTTTTAAAAAAAGTTTATTTTTATTTCATAATATTTTAATTGCAATAGCTCTCTGCTTCAGCCATAACAATGATAGACAATTGCTTAGGAAATTTGAGAGAAATATATTAGTTTAAATGGAAATTTCATTGATTCAATTTCGTTAAAGAAATTGAAAACGGAAACAGGCCTGATCAATTGCTTGAGACAGCATTATATTATAAACTATGGAAAACAGAATCCTTTAGAGCGCCTTGGAGCCTCTGATGTGAATAGGCTTCGGAATGGAACTGAAGCAACGCACGAGTAACTAATTTCCTAGCAACAGGTAACACAATGTACAGTGCAGTCGCGATACAGTGAACTAATTAAAACCAAAGGTGTTCACAATACCAAATTTGTTCACTCTATCGATTCGAACATTTTATGATGTGTTTAAATAACATTATGCACAAATCTAGTCGGGATATCCTTTTATTTATTTAAAAAACAATTAATTTCTAATTTTAACATAAAACAGCCTTCATGGGTCATATTTTGTCACATATCATCGCATAAGTTAACTAATTTAGTACAAAAAATTCATTTTGATTGAAAAGCATAAAATAAAATTAATGAAATTAAAAATAAATGAAAAAGATAATGCATTTAAAGTTTTTTAAAGAATGCTGAGATTTTGGTCTGTTTTTGGTTAAAAACTAGGTTTTTAAACTCTTTAGAGTAGTCAATGTAAAAAATAATTTGTTCACTTTACGAGTGTTCACATAGCCGAGTGTTCATTCTATCGCGACTCCACTGTATATGCATTTTCACTTTTAGAATGTGTCTCCTGTCGTTAGCAGCTACACTTTTGTCTGCATCTGTATTATAAAAATGATCAAAATTGGATAAATACTTAACACTAGAACTACCGGGATTTGTTATATATCCTAGTACCAAAGAGTCAAAATGACCAGTTTGATGTTTAGTTGACAAAATATTAAAATTTGAAAAATATTTTATAATGTTAATTCGTTTTTAACAATATAAAAATATAATTGATATAAATATTGACAAAACATGGTATATACAATTATAAAATAGATGTGTTCACATAGCCGAGTGTTCATTCTATCGCGACTCCACTGTATATGCATTTTCACTTTTAGAATGTGTCTCCTGTCGTTAGCAGCTACACTTTTGTCTGCATCTGTATTATAAAAATGATCAAAATTGGATAAATACTTAACACTAGAACTACCGGGATTTGTTATATATCCTAGTACCAAAGGGTCAAAATGACCAGTTTGATGTTTAGTTGACAAAATATTAAAATTTGAAAAATATTTTATAATGTTAATTCGTTTTTAACAATATAAAAATATAATTGATATAAATATTGACAAAACATGGTATATACAATTATAAAATAGATGTGTTCACATAGCCGAGTGTTCATTCTATCGCGACTCCACTGTATATGCATTTTCACTTTTAGAATGTGTCTCCTGTCGTTAGCAGCTACACTTTTGTCTGCATCTGTATTATAAAAATGATCAAAATTGGATAAATACTTAACACTAGAACTACCGGGATTTGTTATATATCCTAGTACCAAAGAGTCAAAATGACCAGTTTGATGTTTAGTTGACAAAATATTAAAATTTGAAAAATATTTTATAATATTAATTTGTTTTTAGCAATATAAAAATATAATTCATATAAATATTGACAAAACATGGTATATACAATTATAAAATAGATGCAATACGAAAATGAATTTACATAGGCGCAGTAGTACACATTTGTAGATACGGGAAACTCGAATAATAAGAGTAAAATCTATTCTTTTGCTTTATGTATGCTCAAAGTGATGCCACACTGTGTTGCAAATGCGTATCAATCGTGAACTCCGGTAATGGGTCAAAATGACCCGTTGGAGGATTTAGGTATACCACATACTTATCTCTGTAAAATAAAAGCGCACGAATCTAACAATTTATAATATTGAAGTTTACCTAAATTTAGGAATATATTTTTTTAAAAAAAAAAAAACATTTTTTGAACAAAATTAAAGAATTTATGAAAAGGGTCATTTTGAGCACTTGGTAGTTCTAGTGTTAAATAGTTATAGTCTTAAAATGTACTTATTTCACGTTCCTTAGCCCGCAGTTTATACAACACCTTGGTTTATCCGGTACCCGTACACCTGTTTGGACCGAGGGACTATACACATAACTACGTTGCTTCTCAAAAAACATTGTGCGTATGGTCCAGCTTACCCAGATGCGTCGTGATTTCTTCTTTCTTTCGTGGAAGCAAGAACAATGGTTTTCCATTCCGAATACAGTAGCACATAGCAAAAGTTTTAACGAGAAATCTTTGAAGCTGATCCTTTACTCTGTGTAATCCTAATAGTTGAATTAAAATTTGTTTTCAAAAAATGAATAGAAAACAAACATTTAAAACCACATCAAATAAAAACTCGAGTTTTCCAATCAGCCTTGCTTAGTCCCAAAGAGCTTGGACTGGAATGCTTGCCACATTTTAATTGAATTACTCGGCTAAAAATGTCAAAACGGTTGCGGCGTCCCATCCTTCAAGCATTTTTACACTCGAGTTGCGGTCTCATCACTTTTTCTGCCTCAGTTCACCCAATTTTCGTCTATGCTAATGGCACTGGCCGCTGGGTAAGCGTTGTTGTCCTAGCTTCTGTTGACTTCTCAAAACGCAGGACGTTTCCTGGTTCTGACAGCCGCTACGGCGTAACTGTCTATGTCAATGGGAGCGCTGTCGCCATGCTAATACAGTTTTAATACGAGTTTGCATTTGGTTTTTTTTTTATTGTTTATTATTGTAGCCGTTTGAATCAGTTGCACAGTGGCATGATGTTATTGCGCTTAATGTGAAAATATCGCTCTTCTTCTTAACTGGCCATAACAACCCTTTATCGGGTTACGGCCTGATGTAAATACATTCTTTTATTGGAATTGTGGTGTTACCACAAGGGTTTAACCCTTTTAAGGCCTAACCCAGTGTCATTGCCTCATACGACAAGCTTTGACCTGCTGAGGTGGTATTCTCTAACCCGCTCACCTTTAGCTAAAGTATCACTTTAGCTGCTGTTGTTTTGTTAAAGCGTCGCAGTTTGAACGCATTTGCAGCGCTGCCAAAATCCCCTTCTATTCAACAAAAAGTTCAACTAGTTTTTAAGCCACTATATGTAGAATAACCCCTTCTCAAGTTCACAAAAAATTGCTTTAGGAAAAACTAATTTAAAAGAGAATGTTTTCCATAACTCAAGTCTGTTTCCAACTTCGATTCCAATTCCGATTAGTCGAAATAACTACACTTTCGACTACGATGGCAATGGAAATTTTTTATTTTTTTTTTCAAAATTTTTATTTAGCAAGTGACTAATAAGCAATCATAAGCCCAATATTATGCATGCATTAAAACACCAGGCGTCTTGGAAGCTGAAACACAGTGATGGAAGAAATTGATGAAACGAAGCTTACTTCTTCTCATTGTCGTCAGTTGCTACAATTTGAGTTCAGAGCTGCGGAGTTTTTCATCCTATGTAATAGTAAGCCTTTTGTCCAATATTAAACCCAGATATTTAGCTTTGACATCCACGGTAAAATTATATAAAACAACCATTAATGGTTCGTTAACAATGAAAATCCGACAAATCGGATTTGTTAACAGGTATGATTGGGAAAGAAATTGATAAGAAATAGTTTCGAAATTTGTATATATGTATGTACATGTTTAGCATAATGTGCTTACAAATTAATAAAATAAACCTTGACTTAGGTCTATATTTCACTTTCCTTTTAATAGTATGACACTTAGATAAAAAGCAAGTAAACCTGTTTTTGTCATTGCCTGGACACGAGTTCGAGCTTACTTTTACAAATTGACTCAATAGTCAATAAACTACCAAACAAATTATTTAGTACAAAAACCTTGGCTCTGAACGCGAGAATAGCCCCATACATTCAAACCCTCCAACAATTCCAACAAAGAGAAGAAACAGATATATGTATGTAGAAAACATTACCATAGAATCCATGCTACTGCGAATGGAATTTCAACCACTGTGCGTTGTGCAGCGGCATTGCGTTTGATTTGGTGGTGTTGCTGGTGGTGCGGGCTGCCCTCCTTGTTATGTAGTTGCCATGGTCATGTACACATTTCATGATTCTGACGCACATTCGTAAAAATATGTATCTTTGTGTGTGATTTGATATAGGGCTGCAGGGTGCACTTCAAATCGTTACGTGTTTGTCAGCACCAGCCGGACCCAAACAGTTCAGTTGATATCATTCAATGCTTCTAATTTACGGATTAATGAAGGCGCAATTTTACATATTGAAAATTTCAGTGTGCAGTCGCGATCGTGGGAAGAGATTAGTGACAGTGGTACAATCATGGGATGTTTATGTAGTATATGGTTACACGGACACTGCTCCCTTTAAATTAGTGGCTTGGCATTGATGGATTGCCTCATAAATTTGTGATTTGCTAAGCTTGATTTTCCATTTTCCACAAATCCAGCAAATGTTAATTTTTATGAATATTTATACTAGTTGGCTAGGGGTTGCGGGTGGCTGTCGATGAACTCTGCTAGTACCTACATATATACCCTTGTAGAGCGTTTATTCAAATTGCTTTTGATATTTGAGAGGCGTGGCGGATTCTGCTAGATACATATATATACACCAAGGTAGGTAATTGGAATTTAATTTAACCGTTTTTATGCTTATTTGCCAATGCAATAAAGTTTTGATTTTTGAACAATTTCAAGAATTACGTAGTTAATTTTGACGATTGGATACAATTGAATAATTAATATATTGATTATATTTCAATAATGGACTGTACCTCCCTTGCTAAGAATGACCTCATAGAGGTGGGGATCGGGAATCAGCTTGTGCAAATTTTTAATATTGTCGAGTGAAGTGGCTGGCCAAGCCAAGTCCACATTTGTCGGAATATTGTTTTCCGGTTTCATATACTTTACAAGCCGGCCATCCCCGAGCCTTTTCATTATATTTAGATCGGGTGTCTGGGCGGCCACGGCATTAAGCCAACATTTTGGCGCTCAATCCATGGCAACCAGAAGGACCGCGTGTATTGTCGTGCTGTAAATTCCATGGCAAATCACCTTTTATAATTTTTAAACACAGTAACACTGTGCATAACTGTGCCAAGTTTCAATTGGCAATAACTTTAATGGTGTTGTGTTAAACCGCGAAAATCTCTCACGGGGGAAGAGGGTAAGATACCGACATGATTCGATAAAGTGCGCATCTTTTTGTGTCTCTAACTCTTATGTGTCCGAGATTTGACGTTCGGAAGGACGAACATGGTAATGGAACTTATGGGCTGCCACGCCTCCTTCTTCCTATTACGTACATTTCACACTTTGTGTACAGGGTATAATAGAAGGGCATATAACATTCGGCTTATCGTTATGGCGGCCCTTGCGTGTGAAAATGTTTCATGTTTTGTTGGCATAGGTTTTGGTTGACGGATGTAAACACTGTAAAAGAGACGGAGGGTGCTTGTTACGGAGTACTTACTCTGATTGTCACATAGCCGTATTGACGGCGAATTGAATTTTGGGCTTACCAGATTTTATTCAGAATGGAAAGAGCTAAGCTTTGGCTTAGGTGCCATTTTATGCGCTGAGCTGCAATTTTTCATTTTACAGTTCAATGCACTTTAAAAACCGAAAGTCATCTATGGCTGGCGTTTGCCGAGTATGTACCATACTTCAAAATCCGCGCTAATAATATTAATAACAATAATCCTAATGAAAAAAGTGTGCCAATCGATTTCAAAGTCATAAATGCGAACGAATGCACTTACCTCGCTTATATTGAGATTTGTATCTCAATCGGTTCGGGAGACTTTGGACAGTAGCGCACGCACCGCTAGTTGCTTATCTCGGGTGACCAGTGTGCCACGTGCGATTGCCAATTCCATGAATGGATGGGCATAGTTTGGCACGTAATATGTACTACGGCGGACCACACGAGATGGGTTGTTTTGGGGAGGCTGTTCGAGGAGGATTGTTAAGCAACCAGCAAATTTGCGTTGCGTTTTTAATGACTTTTATGTGTGTGTGAGTGTGTGTGTGTATGACTGTTCCCGAGACATTTTTGGGATCGCATTTAATTCGATTATGGAAACGCTTAGCTCGCTGGTTGTTGTTGGTGGCGGTAACTTTTTATATGACCGGGCTCAAAAGTAATTGAATCGAAACTTCTGTGAAGTGTTGTGTGGAGTGTGACGTGCATTTTGTGCGGCGTGCGCTGAAGTACAACTAATGTGGGTGTTAACGGTGTGTTAAGTGATTTTTCTTCCATTGCGAAAATCGGACAGAGTTGGGGAAAATGGGTAGAAGCAGCAGCAGCTGGCAGGCACAGAGAATCGAAGTGATAAAAATCGACGGCGCCGCACGTTTCGAATATATTTCAGATGATGTGTGTTTGTTGCACGTGTGGTGTGTGTGCTGAGTAAATTCTCAAGTTCCGTTTTAAAATTGTTGCACTCTCAATTACACATAAAAGAGCATATGAATTAAATTAGGTATCATCTCACTTCTTCACGCCATATTGTTACGATGCGAATGCTTCTAGATGAAGCATGAAGAAGCTTCAGTATCGACTACTCCTGCTCCTGTTGTAAGAAACAGGAACACCTTTTTACTTTTCGCAAAAAAGTATTGGGATTGGCCAAAAAACTAACTAACATTTTTTGTTTAAATTTGTCCTAGCTAATTTCGGTTGTATAAAAGTATAGCGATTGGGAAAAAACTATAAACTCTAATTTTATGTTTTTCGACGATTTAAGCACTCTGACAACTTTTCCGGCGATTTAGCGATGTTTTTGTGTTGGGAATGTCTTCAAAGAGTTTCCTATTGAATTTGAGCACTCTAGTCGCTATAGTTGCGAATAATAAGAGTAAACAATTTTAAAAAGTTTGTTTTTCCAATTACATTAAGTAATTTCCACTTTACCAAGCTAAATATTTTCTATCGTGTTGGGCATGTCCTCAAAGGGTTCCCTATTGAATTTGAGCACTCTTGTCGCTATAGTTGGGTCGCCAGAAGAATAATAAGAGTAAATAAATATCGAAATATCGATTCAGGCGGAAAAGCCTTAGCCTGGTTACCAACTGTTTATTTTTAATGGTTGTGAATTTAGATCGCTTTTTGCTAACGCTGCTCTTTATTTATGAAACATACCATTAGAAAGGAGGTAGTTGAAGTTTGAGTGAAAAACATATCTGTGCCTCTTCAGATCATTGATCATGTAGAACTGAGTATGTTAAAAGCTTTTCCTTGCACACAATTGGATCTCAATGAAGTACCATGGATTTTGAGGAAATAAGTCTTCCAATGAGCTAGTACACTAATATACTATATCCTTTTGGCTACAAGTCTGAGCATTTCCCTTGTCCCAAACACTAATGCCTCACATCGGCCGTACAGCTGAGCTAATGAAAACTAAAAACTTCAATTACCAAAACAAAATAATGTGCTTTTAAACCCAAAAGCTAAACAATAATAACATGGCAAGAAATTGTGATAGATGAGGGTTAATGGCAATGGAGGCAATGGGTGTGACTTTACGGGCCACTTGTTTGTTTTTTGTTATATTGTATTTGTTTGCTGTTGCTGTTGCTGTCCGTCCCTCGTTGCTTATAAACAAAAGTGACCGAAAGGCAACACAACATGGCCAAGAAAATGGCAATAAATCAGTGTAAATACACACAAACAAAAAGCAAAGGTACAGTAAAACCCACACACAAATACTCGAAGTTATATGGCAAAGTAATGGAAAGCTAAATGAAAGGGTTTTTTGTTTTGCTCGCAGCAAATTTCCCAATGGGGTGATTATTTAAAATTGTGCAACACATAAATAGCCGCCAGGCGGCAGCTATGAGTTGTCACATATTTGTGTTTGTCTTTAATTGTTAATAACTTTTTGGCAAACCATAAATTTAAGTTAAGTACAAAATTTCATAAGCTTGTGCAAAAATCGCGCCAAAAAAAACTTATCTAATACTTATCGATGGCTGCTGTTAAATGAATACATATATATCGATAGTTAAGTAGCGCATGTTTCAGGCACATCGATGAGTGACTGACTATGTTTTTTATTATTTTATTAATAGAATAGAGCAGCAATAAACTAAAACTAGGGCTGCAACTTTTGGCTTTTGCTTTGGTAAGTATTGAGCAGTCGAAAACGTTCACGGTGAACGATAGGTGAACGCCTATCGATTGCTTATTGGCCAAGTTTGCGTGCATTTCGATAGTTAAGTTATCGCAAGCATTTACTGCAGCGCGGTGTGATTTAATTATAATATAATGTAAAAAGATTTGCAAACTACGCCAAAATCATATGTGTTACTGCTTTTAAACAAGTTTGCCGTGAACATGTCAGCCAAGTCTAAAGCCGCAGAGAACAGAGATTGCTCCAACAAAGAAACAGATCGCTTGATAAAGGAATTTATGGCCATGGGCTATCCGGATGCTGTTGCACGTGAAGCCTTAGAGCGTGCCGACAACGATACCGTACGAGCCATAGAGTATCTGGTGGAAGGCAAGGATTCGCCAGCTGCGAATTGTACATCCAAATTTAAGGAACTGCGCCGATGTCTAATGGGCAATCCTGCCGTATGTGATTATACCATAGCGCAGATGCTGCATGCAGATGCCGCATTGTCCGAAGTTGTGGCGACACAGGAAGAGAACTTGTTGGAGCTGCTGATGGAATCCTCTTCGGAGGATGAAACAAGCAACTGATTTGTTGAGCTGTTGGTTTTTAAAGCTGTATACATATTTAATTTATAAAGTAAAAAACAGGCAACTTGTGCGTATTATTGTTTCGGTCTTGCATTTGCTTGTGGCACGGTCAAGCCACCCTTCTTGCACGCTTTTGGGCACTGTCAACCCTTTGGCCGGTTGATTAATGATCGTTCCTTTTATTCGTTGTTGTCGCTGTTGAGCTGATTTCAATTTAGCCACGGGTTACACTTACTTCTATTCTTTTTTTTTTTTTTTTTTTGTGTATTTTCTGCTGCTGAAAATTCTAATTAATTTTGACTTGCAGTGTACGTGTCACTTGCACTGTGAACCGCAGTCGCCGCCGCCAACAGCTTATCAAGCCGCTGTGATCGGCGTCGCAGTCGTTGACGCGGCCAACCGCAAAATGCACACAAACATAAATACATCCTTACATATATATAAGCAACCCCCGGAAAAACACATACGTAGGTAGAGCAGCGCACGGCTCACGCGTAGGTGGCAGCTACTCAGCATCATTTATCAGGAGTGGGATAGAGATAGAGGGAGAGAGCGCCCTTAAGAAAGACTACTACGTCTTTGCTACACTGAAAAGGACAGCTTTAAGGTCCAAGGACGGATTATATAAAGCAAGTCTCACTAAATCTAAATATATATAAAAAAATAAGCCTTAAAATGTGATGTGCTCGTTAAACTCGAAAACGCGTGGACCGATTTCAACCAAATTTTCACTCATTGTAGACAGTATTAGGGAGCAGGTTTTTGTGAAGTTTGGACGAATTCCAATACTAAATGTGTTTCTACTTATCATTAACTTTAGAGGTAGAGGTGGAATATTGATACCTATATCCGCATCTAGACTTAGTACGAAGAAGATAGAGAGAAAGTAAAGGATAAGGATGTGGAACGGAAAGGGGAATGGGAACGGGAAGCATTAACTTATATAATGAATTTATAGACGGCTATATCAATGCGCAGCGGAGCGCGTGGGTTCAGCGAGTCAGCTTACAAATAATAAGATTAAAATCGCCACAATTTGTACTTTATAATTGCAGAATCTCAATAATTTACATATACAGCAATATTCCAAAAACAAACAAAAAATGTATTTTCATAGTTTTGTATTTTTTAACTGAGCCCTTCTTGGGAAAAAAGTGTTCCGGTACAGGGTGCTCGTTTCGGTACCTTCAATTGGAATATCTGACTTGCGCCCTGATAAATAGTAGTAGACTTTAAAAGGCTGCCACGAATGGATGTACGAACTGCATACATTCACAGGT
The DNA here is from genome assembly GCA_035041775.1 of Chymomyza caudatula. Lineage (NCBI taxonomy): Eukaryota > Metazoa > Arthropoda > Insecta > Diptera > Drosophilidae > Chymomyza > Chymomyza caudatula. The sequence continues at coordinate 2,386,900 of JAWNKW010000148.1, forward strand.
TTTTGTACGCTCACATACATACATAGTATGTGCATCTATACGAATTGGTGTGTCGCTTTTTACAGTCAATAAATTATACACGGATTGTAATTTGATCTTTGGAAGGCGCAGGAGCACAATGCAGCGCAATGAGACGCGCCCGCTGCCTATACATTATGTGTGCTCCTTTGTCTGTGGTTGATGTTGCCCATCACATGGGTTACTTTATTTGTGTCCAACAAACGCTGGTTATATAAGGTTTTTGGGTTCGTTAAGAGCTGTATCTAAAATACTATTCTATGCGTAAACCAAGCAATGTCAACTAAGAAAATGTCCTTGTAAACACACTGACAACTTTTCTGTGCTAACACACAAAACAGGTGGTATGTATGTACATCTAAAACGATGTTTTTTAAATTATTGAACAAGCTCTTTTGGTGTCTGAAAACCTTGACCTAGAAGTTTACTTTGGTTCCCGACCAATAAGTCTTCTTCTTAACTGGCCATAACATCCCATTACCGGGTTTCGGTCTTTTGTAAAGCACTCTTTCAGGCGCCATATTTCAGATTAGTAGTAGTAGTGTAATGTTCCGTAGTGTTACCAGGCCTAAGACCATACAGATAAGGTCTAATCAGGTCTTTCGTAAATGGCCTTAGCCTTACGTTCGATAAGGCCTTATCTGTATATATAAACATGAATGGTTGTGTGTGTGTTTATCCCTTATCTTCTCCTAAACGGAAAGTCCGGAACGATTCTTCACATCCTAGGTTCTTTTTGTGGAAATATCAGAGCTAGGTATGATAGTCGTAGAGAAACACCAGTAACATAGAACTCATCCTTGGTGACATCGTCCTCGAGACGTGCGCGCAAATCAGGCTAATATTGAAAAAAGCCTTGATGCAGATTGTTGCCAGACGTTCGTGCACTGGAGTGAACCGTGAGACACCGTTACGTCATCTCCGGCCAACAACAAATCGTTGGTTTCCAACGTCCAGTTGGGGCTATCATGTCGGGCACCGTTCCGACTATCTGCATGAATTTTTTTTATTCGTTAAACAATAACTTTAAGCCAGTCCTGTGGAACTGCTTTTAGTTATTGCTTCGCAGGGTTGGGTGTTTTTCTTCTCGTATAAGACCCGCTGTGGCTCGCTCGGTGTACCTTACCTCTTCACCACGCTGTGTATTAACAATCTACTAGAGCATTTTGGAGCTCGATGGTTCAGCATCAGTCTCGTATTCGACGCTTTTTTGCTGATATGCTCTAGGTTTTCTAGGAGGATATAATGTCGATCAAGGATATTTTATTTCCCTTTCCGATTTGATGTGTGTGGCGCCAAAAATAACATAAGCCTGTTCCACTTTCTTGCGGTCGCTGATGAGCCTGCTTGTGATTTGCAGGCAATTATTATTTGCTGTATATGTGATAAAATATATCTAATCTAGATCTAATTTTAGTATACTTTCACGAAAATCTATTGACCACGTCCCGTCCTTTAATAAAAAGGAGCACCTATGGGTCGGCAATGCCGGTATCGACATAGGCGCTGCGTTTTAGGATGGCAAACTGTTTCGGCATATTATCGGAGGGCGCTGCTTTAGTAGTAGCGGACATAATCTCATTGGATCTTTTATCACCAAAAATACAGAGTCAGCGAAGTGAACGGGTTACTGAGGGTCACCCCTCCTGGAAAACGTCAGGAAAAGTGGGAAAACACATATAATGCTAGATGGATGGAGTAGCTCATTCTTGATCTGCAAAAAATGGGCTAAAAGTATGAATGTACTCTAATCTAGAATTTATAAGTTATCATACTATCATATTTCACGTCCTTGATAATACATACTTGACTAAAGTGCGAATCAATCTTCATACTACCATCAAACGTAAGTATGCTTAAAATAAGCAACAAATCTTGGATTCAGAGCTAAAAACTTACTAAACATATAAATGTACTCACTTTAAAATCAAGTCCAACATTTCTTATAGCTAAATAAGTAAAATTGACTTAAATCAAGTTTAAAAGACTAACAACGAGTTGCTTTTAAGAAAACAGTTGAGAGAGTCGGAGAGCACTCGCAACCCTTATCCACTCCTCCGACCTTGCAACCATGTTTGAACCCTGCCGGCGAGACAAGTTCGGTCTTTATTGGGGTTTTCTAAGAAAAAGATTTGTAACTTTTTCGAAAAGTAGGCCAGTAAGTAAAACGAGCAGGTCGGTGTCTTCTACAACTGATCATGCGAACTTGCTTTTTGGATAGCCTCCAACAATAACAGTGTCTGCATCTTCGATAGCTTGAACCACATTAATAACGTTGTTCTGTTAATAAGTGAAAGTGCTGATGAAATTTGATATGTTTTTGTCATTGGCGAAGAACTTTTGTTGACTTATCAAAGGAGTTGAGGATCCGTCGAAACGACTGTCTACGGTGTGCTGTTTGACAGCTCGCCTCAAACGCTCGTATGTTTCGATTTCCCAGAAGGCAGAATCCAGATGGGTACCCAATGAAAACGTTAACAATATTTCCAACAAATTGTTTTTGTACGTAAACGACATACTTTTGGCAAGTTTGTTGAATGGTTGAGTTTGCAACTTTGTGCAGAAACCACAACACACATTCATTGCGATTTACCGGAGAGTTTAATGTTTGTTTAAGGGGAGGTAGGTCGAAAAGTTGGATTCATGTTAGTCCTGCAAAATTTTGTTGAAATTAGAATTCTGAGCTTGATTCCGGTTAAACGATACACACTGGTATTATCGTCACAGCTTGTGCTTGATTTAAGCACGATTTGCTTGATTTTCTTCTCTGAGTGCACTTGCTTGCTGAGTACGGTTGCTTCATAGCGTATTGGTACCTCTTTAGGATTGGAGAAGAATCCTGCTGCGCACACACTGAAAGTGGAGCTGTTCCCTGCTCTGCTCACCAAAGGCGGACACAGCGTGGCAGTCGCCAACATGGCGGCAACAATAAAATATGAAAGAGGAAACGGCGTACACCACCTACCCGCAAAAAAGTACGATCCTGCGAGAGCGTCCTAACTTTTATCTTGCTCTTAATTCTATTTCGCCATAATACATACATACATATGTCACACACATACACACTCTTCAGAATCAGAGTGCAAGCTGGCTGAGCATTTGTATTTGCTCAAATGCTTAATTGTATAGGTATAAAAAATAAAGTGAACGGGGCGCTCAGCAGCTGAGCAACCAAAAGCGTGCAACAACAGCAACAACTACGATATGAAACGGGCTGCAGGCGCATATGCTACCAATTAATAGACGAAAATGGATTTGTGTAATGCCGGGTTTACACTGTATGACACTGTGACGTGTTCCTGTGTGCGCCAATGGCTGTCACACAAATTATGAGTCACACGACTGTGACAGAGCAAATGAATATGTTTAGGTGTAAACATCTTTTTACATTATGACTGTACGACGCCGTGGCCAGAACTACGAAAAGACTCATACGAGAGCTAACATTTAATGTGCATGTCACTATTATTACCACACGGCGCACACGAAGATTATTATTCTTTGATTCCATTTTCTTAATTTGTATTTAAATAAGCTGTATTTTTTGTCCAAATTCAAAACACAAACAAACGTTGTTATTGTCACAGTGTAAAAAAGAACCAGCATATTCGATATGCAGGCACACCGAAAAATTGTTTGTTTGAACCATTTTTATGACACAGCTGTTTACACTGCGGTGACACATTTTGTTCACTAAAATGCGCCAGCTACTGTGACACCGAGCATATGGCACCAAACGATAACTTGTTTTCACACTGAGAATGTATTCATTCGTATGACATGTAGTAACTGTGCCAACGGGTTGGCTGTTCACACTGTGATATGCCCGTGTGACAGCAAACTGTGACGCTCTGTGCCCCAGTGTAAACCCGGCATAAGAAATATCAGTGAAATATATAAATGTATTTGTGTCTGTGTCATTTGCATGCAGCAGCAAACGCTATAAAAATTTGTGCCGCTGGCAAGCTGTGCCCCATGCTCAGGCATTGATACAATTAGGCAATTATTTGCGTAAAGGATCAAAACCAAAACAAAAAGCATTTGGAACGCTGTCAAATCCGCTCTGCGTACTACGTCGCTCTTGAATGCGGCTTTTACGCATGTGTGGGAGATACACTGGTGAAGAGCAGACTGATTTTCATTCAGAGTTTCATTGCCGAAAAATTTCGGCGCGAAGGTGAGTTTGCTTTTTATTTGAACATGAGCAATTAGCGTGCAATTTGTTTTGCTTTCTGTTAACGGTGGTTGCTTAGGCCCTCTAACTCAGAGACACAAATGTGTATACACTGCGAAAAATTCAGTCTTTAATCCCCAACGACCAGCTTTAGTGAGTCGCAGCTAAGCTGAAAAAGCAAACTGCTCCAGAACAAAAAAAATAGGGTTTTTTTGGTCAGAAAGATCTGTAAAAGTAAAAAAAATTCTCAAATCAGAAACACGATAGTTAAATGCACATATCTTAATTACGAACACTTTTACACCTACACGAGAGATTCACAACTGCTGATTCTCAGCTTAGGAAGTTATTTCGTCTTATTCATTATACTCGTTATTGCACAGAGAACGAATCTTGCACTTTGGTTGCTGAGAAATTACAAGTTCTTACAGAAAAGCATTAATTTTCTTCTGTTTGTTATTATGATATAGGGACAATTATGATGAATTGATGAAAATCGGATAAAGACACAAAGTGTACTTATTATGTACGCTTCGCTTTAAATCGTTAAGTTTCGCACAAAGTACATCGACGACAAAACTTAAATGCATACTTACTTACTTAACTGGCCATTACAACTCGTTACCGTATTACGGCCTGATGTAAAGTTCTCCTCCAGGCGTCTCTGCTTTGCGCGCACCTTTTCCAATTGGTGATACCAAAGGTAGCTAGTGTAACCGTCTACCTGGTCCTTCCAACGGAAGCATGGTCTGCCCCTTCGTCGCTTCCCTTCGACTCTCGCATTGAAGAACTTTCTCTCTGGAGCTTCTTCATTCATAAGCACAACATGACCTAGCCAGCGGAGCCGCTGGATTTTAATGAGCTTAGCTATTGCAATGTCGTCGTTCCATCGGGTGGCGTAGTCGTTGCCAGCGCATAGAGGGCCAAAGATCTTACGAAGTACTTTCCGCTCAAACACTCCGAGGGCATTTTCATAAGACTGCGACATCACCCATGCCTCAGCGCCATAAAGCAAAATGGGAAGGATGAGCGTCTTAAAGAGTGTTAGTTTCGTCTGGCAAGAGTGGAGTCTCATTCATTTGCCTGCTGAGACCAAAGTAACATCTATTGGCACGAGTGATTCTCCGCTTGATATCCATGCTGACATCGTTCTTCATTGTGACGGTGGTGCTAAGGTAGACGAAATCCTGGACAACATCAAAAATATAGTTTCCAACATCAATCTGAGAGTCCAACCTCTGTGTATCTCTACTCGAAGAAAGCATATACTTCGTGTTGCTCTCATTTACTACCAGAAGATTCTCTTTCAATAGCCTCAAAAGCTCCGGTAACCGCTTGCTTAGTACTCCCGACGATATCTATATCATCTGCGTATGCAAGCAACTGGACACCCTTCTAGAATACAGTCCCGTTTCGATGTACTTCGGCCTTTCGCAACACATTCTCCATCAAAAGTTTGAAGAGGTCGCAGGAGAGGGCATCGCCTTGTGTGAAGCCACGCTTGGTATCAAATGGCTCGGATAAGTTCTTTCCTACCTTGACGGAGCTGTATGTGTTGCTCAACGTCTTTCTGCATAGCTCAGACAGTGCGGCATATACGCGATCCCTCAACGGGCTATCAAATGCTGCTTTATAATCGGCAAAGAGATGGTGGGTGGCGATTTGGTGTTCGTGGAACTTTTCCAGGATTTGGCGTAGTGGGAATATCTAGTCAATGGTGAACTTACCATGCCTAAAACCGACTGATAAGGTCCGATCTTTGGCAAATGGCCTTAGACTTTTACACAATACGCTCGATAGGGCCTTATATGCAATAGAAAGAAGGCTGATACCTCGGTAGTTAGCGCATACCGTGGGGTCAACCTTCTTGAGAACAGGGCAGAGGACCCCAAGGTCCTGGTGCATGCACCTTACCAACTCCTTCTAAAAAGGTGCCTCTCCATCTTCCTCATTTCCCGATAGGGATAGTGGTCTCGTGAAGGCTGAATTGTCTGCTTCCTCGCAGCAGCCTTGCCCTTTCCATCGCATCTCCTGGATGGCGGGTATATCTGCTCTGCACATCCTAAAAGCATCTGCCAATTGGGTAGAGGCACCATCCCAATTATGGGACAATTCCGGGCATTACAGGTGCATACCCTAAGGTCATTAATGCCACTCACTACTCTAACACCGGGTGACGATTAGAGTAGCTATCCAGGGAGCCTACACCAGGTGGAGGTTGTGCGTCAACTTGGTTAAGGTAGAGACAGGTATCATCCTAGCCATTACGTTTCACCCTGTTCCACCAGAACCCAAGCCCACCCAACGCATAGGAGACGTATACAAAACCTATGTTCTTCATCTTTCTCAGATGTTGTAACATACTTGGGGGCTTCGCACCCTACCTAAACAATTCTTTTGAACTCGAATGCCAAATCAGTAGAAGTCATCGTAATTCTCGGATTGTGTACTTCCTTGCTTTTGAACTTGGGGAATTGGAAATTCTCTTTGTGGTTCTTTAAACATGGCTTCAATACTTTTCAGACTCTTGCAGGCAACAAATTGTGAGCTCGCTAAAAAAAACAACACCGGTTCGGCTTGGAAATTTTGTGCGATACTTGCTATCGTACATCCAGAATCCTTGTGGGTCGTGAGTCTAGGCCAGAGCACGACTCCTCGTCTAGCCAAGCTGATGGTAAGATTGCGCAAATCAGTTAACAACGTCGGACTAAGCAGATAATATTCGCACCCTTTAGTTTGATATTTTGGCTTTTTATTGGAATCTAATTGCAGACGCTGCTAAGAGGACGATGATATTTCGCTGGGATGCGTTTTAACGACGAATTTAAAACCCAGAGGCAGAAGCGATCAACCTCTGTCGCAGTGGCTCAGTTGTTGTCCTTCGAAGAGCACATAGCCCTTCTCTTATAGTTATAAATATTTGGAAAATCTGATACACTGGATACGGGGTTTTCCGGTTTAACGTGCTGTGTATGTTTTTTTTTCAGTGTATTGAGGCGCACTTGAGTAGAATTTATTTTAAATGCTACTGCTGCACGCGGCTAAGTGATTATGCCAAGCCACAGATAGAACCGGATCCACAGCGAACCAAATCCAACTTGCAACCACCCATTCAGACAGACGCTCGCATGATTAATTATAATTAAAAATAAAAAAGCAGCGCAGCGCAGCGCATCGCTCTCACTCTTCCTCTTCCGTATATCCTTGAAAGCACAGAACTTGCTCCACAAACATCGAAATGGTTAATTGAGTGGCCTTAGTGCGTTCGAGTTGCAGCCTCCTTCTGTCTGTCGTTGCGCCCATTGTCAGTCAAAGAGCCTGCCATGCACTCCATAATATTAATTATTTTAATTGAAATGTTCATTATTTTACATCTAATTTAGCGCTAGATGCGTGTGCTACCCCCCAGCACCCCCATCAACAACCTCATTGCCAGCTAAGTCTCAACCAGGCTAAGTATTGCCCTAGCCCATTCTTATTCTCACATGCTATGGAAGCCGGAATTAAGTGGTATTGCACAGTGGAAATACTTGTTGTTCTGTTGTTCAGCCATAAAACTGGGCTGTCTGCTGTTCCCTGCTATATATGTACATATGTATCTGTAGTTATTAAACTTGTGAATCGATGTGTTTATTTGTATCGAATGCGTAGACAAAAACAATCGCTTGAAAAATTATATGTAAAAGGAGGAAAACATCAACAAGCACATATTATTAAGAAGATTATGACTTAACGTTATTTAATAAGTCTGGTAAAAGGAGACCTGCCAGACTATGCAAGCTTTGTCACTTCGAAGTTATTTTCTATAGAAAACTCCATTCATTTCAAAACAATTGTGTTTAAGTATCTTATTTCTTTTTTTGTTATTGTTAGAACAGCTGCAACTTTGACGGTTTATTCAAGGGAAATCAATTGCGGTGATCGTAAGTGAGATAATGCGAATTTTCGAAAAGAAGAATTTAAACAATAAGTAGAGAATAAGCCCTATAAGTTTGCATTATTAATTTAAAAACAATTATCAATAACATTGCTCTGTTTTTGCTAATTTTTAACATGCTTTGCCTCACTGTGCATTTGTCGCGTTCTGCTTATATTTTTTGGGGTTGCAGTAGCGCGCGGGGGTTTATTATAAATTTTTAATTGGCTTTTTATGTATAAATAATGCTGCTGCTCTTTGCAGTCGACCTCCCAACCTAACGACCATTCGACCGTTTGCTTCTTTACTCACTCATCTGATCCTCTGAAGCATCTAAAGGGATGCTAAAGGCAGCAATTTAAGTGCTTGCCACGGTTAGTGCTAAATGGAAAGAGGGTAATTGGGTGTCTAAGTCTCCATGCTTGTGTCTTGGGTGCGTGTGTTGTGTTTATCCTAAGTAGTTTTAGCCTATTATTTATGCAACCAATTCATTATGTGGTTGTTTCCGTTATTGCATCAGGCCATGTGTGGTGGCTATTCCATTTTTCGTTTTTTGCAACAATTTTGATTTGGTATAGTTTTTTTTTTTTAAAGGATGCAACCCCTTTAGGTTGCATTGATGAGCAAAAACTGCGGCAACCCGAAAATGTCAAATCAGATGAGGTGCCAAACAATAAATAGCTAAATGGCAAAAAAAAAAAAAAAACAACAGGAAACCGCAATGGATTTCACCCCCGTAATGACAGGCCTGTGTCCGTACACCAGACTATAACTGGGACATACGGTCATGGCACGTACTTTAGTCAAATACATATAAAAAATTACATTTTTGTCAAGTCATTAGAAACGTGATGATGAAAGAGTACGCCATTTAGTACCTTAATCAGACGCTCACTCTAGTATTCGTATCTGAAAGAAGGGAAAAACAAAAGCACAAGCCAAAAAATGAAATTACTTGTAGAGGGGATGCGGTTTGCCTTGAGAAGGGTTGCGTCGTCATTGTTGCCATTTTGAAGCATTTAATTAAAAAGTCGCTAAACAAAATAAAAGAATAGAATACTTGAGATCTAAACTAGCCAACTATAAAGCATGCAGCTTCAATCTTTTAGTTACATAAGCTAAGCTCCACCTATATACAAACCTATATACTCAAGTACATAACAAGTGGCGCCTACGCACAGGTGTATCTCAAAGTTAACAGAGAGTCGTTGCCTAACGCCTGACGTTGGATCGGGGCACCTGCGATAGGCGGCCCAATCCATCCAATGACAAAGCAGCTTGTTACATTTTTGCTGCCCCAAAAAAACATTTTATGCAACCCCAAACCCACTGTGCGCAAATTGCGCAAGAGCAAAAACAACCCTCGCTTAACAGCAACGAATAAAACGCCGGTCTCACACAGCAACAGCAACATAGCAGCTGTAGCATGGGAGAGCGAGAGCGTCCGAATATTTTGCTCTCTGTGCCACTGTACAAGCAACTGACACTGTTAGTTAACAGCGCGAAGACCGTATGTGCGAGTAGCTAAGCAATAGAATTATGTTAAATGTTCGAAATGGCATCTGTTACATTGTTATCGTACCCTATAAGCATGAAAAGTATTTGTACTTTAAGTTAACTTATGTAACAGGTCGCAAATGGGCCACACAAATTGTTAACCAATTGGAGTTATAGAAATAATAAGTAGTTTTTAGAAGATAAACTTGAAAAATACAAAAGAGTTTTACATTTTGAGAATTGTAGATTTTTATAGAAATTGTATTTACGTCAGGCCGTAACCCAAAAACGGGTCGTTGAAGATTTTTATTGATGATTTTTTGCATGTCTGTTAAATAAACGATGTCAGATTCCACATTTACGATAATATGTATCAAACTAAATATTTACATTTATCAACAAAAAGGTTGGTTGAAAACTTGTCTTTTGCACTTTTGAGCTATACACAAAATTGTATTTTCGTTTATTGTAAAGCAATATAAAGAACCCTTATCAGTCTAAGTGCAGAAAAAGTTATCCTGTTTTGAATATGATTTGAGTATGAATTACCTTCTTCATATAACCCCATATATGTATATATAAATATAGATGGATACTTTATCCAAGCAGCTAGTATAAGCCATTTACCACGTTCATACCATGTCGAATTCGCCGACCACTGCTTTAGAGCATCATGTAGTCGGATTTTGTCGCGCTACCAAACTTAACATGAAAATGTTGTTGGCTATGTGCCGCTTTTTCTTTGCCTTTTGCTTTGCTTGCGAACTTCGTAGCTATCGTATCTGTATCTCGTCCATTTTTGAACTTCGGCGCTGGCGGTCGTGTGCGCGCGTAATTATTAAAATCAAGAATCAACTTCAGGCAAGCAGCAGAGAACGACGAATAAAATCCACGCGCGTCAAAATAATAAAAACACACTTTTTTTTTATGCATTTTTTGAAAATACTGCAAGTATTTTACTTCAAATGTGCTACATTGTTATATTGAATGTTTGAATATATACATATATTTTTGAACGCGTGAATACATTTTGCAACAACAACAAAAATTCAAAACAACGCCAGCGAGCCCCCCCATTGTTGGCAGCAAAACACAAATTGTGAGCAATTATTCGAAATATGCAAATTTACGAGCTAACTAATTGAGTCGAGTTCAGTTCAGTTCAGTTCAGTTCAGTTTACTTAAATCGTGCTTCGAGTCGCATTCATTCAAGTTGAGTGAGTGTGCGTACGTACGTCTCTGAGTGCGTTGCAGGTGTCTCTTCAACTCGCCAAATACTTTGCGTGTGTCTGTGTGTGTGTGTGTCTGTGTGTGTGTGTGCGCTGCTCGTGTTGACTGATGCTTAACTGATGCTGCGCTAAGCACAAACAGAAACAAAGAAAAGAGTATTTATTGAGCACCAACACCCACCCAACCACCCACACATTGCTGGTACTACTAATTCAATTAACGGTAATCACGCGCAAACGTAAATCTAACGGTACTGCGACCAATACTCTTCATTCGTGCGTCTCGCACGTGTTTATGCGTGTGCGTGCGTGTTTATGCGTGTCTATTATAACAAATTCAATTAGATGCGCAAGTGTGAAGCAATTCTAAAGCAAATTAATTAATAATTAGTAAACGAAAAGCAAAAAAAACATAAACAAAAGCTAAGAACATTCCTGTGCATATAAGAAAAAAAACTAGAAGATTCTGAAACAACTACATACAAAACAGAGGCCAACTATATTCTGCATATGTAAGTTGAGACTTCCGTTGCAATGCTTTTTAATTGTTTACTTTGGTTTCGTTTTTACATTCGTGTTAATTAAAGCTGCGCTTCATTTGTCCAAACAGCTCTTAAATCTCAAATTGCCCGACTCGTCTGCTAATTACTTATTTGCTCGTTGTTAAGTTTCAAGTTTCATTTGCAATTAAGTCAAAAATATCAAATAAAAATGCAATCACACTCGCACACATATGCACATGTGTATTACGAAATGGGCCATATAAATGGCAATCAAAGCAAAGTCCACATCCCACATAACAACCTTTGCCTATGTATTGCATACAGTCAAACTTGCAAAGTTGGACTCTTTTCAACAACCCGTGTTATCGGGTTACGGCCTGATGTAAATACATTCTTTCATTGGAATTGTGATTTTACGTGGTGGATCCCAAACCCTACGCACAACCCTTTTAAGGCCTGGGGTCGCTCTACTGGTCTCGAAAGAATCCAGTGTCATTGTTAGTCGCCTCATACGACAAGCTTTGACCTGCTGAGGTGGTATTCTCTAACCCGCCAACCAAAATATATTAGTAAAAAAACTCATTTTTACCTGTCTAACCTGCAACTGATTTTGAGCGATTTTTGAATTTTGCCAATGATGTTATATGTGAAAATACGAAGGCTGCATTTTCGAATCACAAAAATAATCAAAATCAATGGCAAAATTTACAACTGAACGAAATTGGTTGCAGTAAACTCGTTGCTTATAGAAATTTGAATGAAATCCTTCCAGACGCAACAATTCATTTGTTGAAAATCAAAAGCAAGAAAGTCAAAAGCTTATGTATAAATAAGCAAATTTAAAAGATTCTCTTTAGTTGCAATAGAATTTAAGTGCAATTCTGTATCTAAAAGAAACAAACTTCGACTGCTTTACAACTATGAATTATAAATCAAAGTACATAAACATACACGATTAAATAAATAAATATGTTAAAAACAATCATAATCCATAATATAAAGTTAAAAAAATCAAAGAAACAACATAAAATCACTATAAAACATACACCCTCCTCATAAGTTGGCCAAAAATTCTTGAACCGTGAGTGGCCAACTTAAGCAGGTTTGACTGTATTCGTTATACAAATTTTAGAACCAACTTACCAAAGCTTAACTTAATAAGATCGTAATTAACTATTTTATGTCTAGCCGCAGGGGTCGCAAATAAAAAGTTGAAAATAGTCAGTAATGGCTGCAAATGCCGCAAAGTATGCTTTAGCATTTTTTATTCAACATAATCTCTCAATTTGTGTAGATTATTAACAATAAACGGTAGTATTTTATCTTAATTAGCTCGACTTCTAGCTGCCTGGACTATTTTGTTCAGCATACTTGGTAATTTCATAAATATTTATTAGATAGATTAACTACCGAAGTACTTTAGTTTCGCCCGACGTCTAGATGTTCTCATAGATACAAGATCTTCTTTATTCCACTAATACTTGTGCATGCCTGATATTTTACCACAAGTAAAAGCTTTTGACGAAAACGTAGGTACTATGGAAGAACGGACACTCCTCCTTTTGTCTCTTCCACAAATTTCATAAATCCATAATACTCAGTTGCACTATGTATACAGTGTATAAAAATATCTGTATATTGCGATCGAACCGGCTTAAAATTTTTATATTATATGACCACTTCGGCATTTTCCAAGAAGTAAAGTGTATACATATTTGTAATCAAATTAATTTAATTATTTTTTCTAATGAATTTAGAACGCAAATGCATCAATGGATCAATACAAATATTTCAATATTTTTAGCTCCAACCATAACCTTTTACAAGTTGGCAAATGCGCTCAAGACAATTGCTTCGGCTAAACTAATCTATAATGTACAACAGCAATACATATAATTTTTGGGATATTTGGTTATTCATATTTTGTATTTGTAATTACTTTACATTCTTCAAATCATTCAATTTGCATTTAATTAAAATTGCCTCTAAAGATTCGTTGTCAAGATGCTTTCCCGTTAGGTTTTCTACAATCTAAAACATATTTCTGGCCTTGAATATCTTGCATACCGACAAATTGCAATTGGGCTGAAATTTGGTTGAAAGAAATTCTGGCACACTACGAAATAAGCCTGAAATTTTGTTATGTATGTTTTTTCTCTGTTTTACATTAACAGTGCGCTTCTTCCGTTACTCTTTTCTCTCCCACATAATGATAATCATGATGAAAGAAAGCCAAGTGTGCTTCATGATGAAATAAAACCAAGGTGTGCTCACTCTTCTTTTTTCAGTTAACAAAATCTGTGTGCACGGAAGCTCAAAAGTTCAGCTTTCTGTAAAAACTGACAAGCCATGTGTGGACAATAAGCAGCGCACCGACGTCCACTTACCACATCTATCAAATGTAAACTAAATTGGTAACTATATTTAGAGGCACGGACTTCGAGTGAGCACAACTTCGCTTTATGCCATGCCATGCAAGACTTCGGCTTGCAAATTTCATTTGATCTCCTGAAGACATTCAAGGGAATCGACTCACTCACTCGCTTTACTATTTCCTCAACTCTTCTATACTTACCGCCTTGTAAACAGCGTGTCAGTTATAAGTTGAACGCAAATCGTATGCATGCTCACCCGTGTCCGGCGATGTTTGCAGTCCAACTAACTGCCTGTCAGTTGATTTGAGTTCGTTGCGTTGGTGGCCAAAGTTGTTGCACTTTATTTATTTTCCAGACTGAGCATAATTAGCCATTGTTGTTGTAATGTGCTTTTCGTTTTTGTTGTCATCGTTGCGAGTCCATTAATGTCAAATGCGTGTCTGTCAAGTTATAAACTCAGCCGCCGTAGCAGTCACTTGGTTAGCATTTTAATTTTCCTCCAAAAGGGCATATTAATTTTGGCGTTAAGTTTGTAACACAGAAGTATAAATAATATAGCAAACTAGATGAACCCGCTGCGCATTGATAAAGCCGTCAATAAATTCATTATATAAAGTAACTCTTCCCGTTCCTCTTCCTTTTTTTCTCTCTCTTTTTTTCATACTAAGTCAAGCTGCGGCTATTGGTACCAATATCTTTATATTCTCTACCTCTACCTCCTCCTAGTCACATTTAATGATTGCCTACTTTATAAGTAGACACCCATTTAGTATGTTTTATATGAAAAATCGTTTTTGTCGATATCTTTGGCGTTATTTATTGGAATTCGTCCAAACTTCACAAAAACCTTCTGCCTAATACTGTCTACAATGTGTGAAAATTTGGTTGAAATCGGTCTACGCGATTTCGAGTTTAGTGAGCACATCACTTTTTGGGGCTTCATTTTTATATATATAGATAGAAGATAGATTATGAGCATTTTCTTGATTGTATTTTGCAGTCCCAAAACATATGACTGTTTTATTATAGAAGCAAAGATAGTTATCTATATGTATGCGTAACTTAAAATTACAACAAGTAGCTTTTAGTTTAAAAGGCAGTGTTAGGCTAAAATGAATATTGAAACAATGCGATTACATAATCAATGTATAGGTTAGTTTTCCGTTCGACTTGGTATTTCTGAAACGTGCAACATAGTCGAGGCATTTGATAGGTGCCAGATCTTTGCTTAGTCTATGCGCATTGCCGCAAAACTTGCACGTTGCATTAATTAACATTTAAACAATAATTAAATTATTCATACAAATGTGGCAAATAAGTAAGCGAAGTGGTAGTTAGTAAGTAGCTCAACAAACAATGCGTGTCTTAACTTGGCCAACTTGCAGTGGCTGCGACTGTGGCTACTGATGTTGCAGCTGATTATCTTGCGGTGGCAACTACCACTGCCTATTAATATGGCTTATTGCTGCTGCGCGTGGTTGTTGGTTGTTGTTGTTGTTTTAGATATTATCTCACATGGCGAAGGCAGGCAGGCGCGCACAAGCAGCACTCCGCTCCTGTACTCTCCCGGTCTCTCTTTCTCTCTCTGTTTACCTCTTTGAACGCACAGTAGCAAGTCATGCCAAGGCATTGCAACGCCCGCTGCTAATAATTGCCACACATTGTGCCGCAGCCTTTTAATGCTAACAACTTGCTTAGCCTGGCAAAGGCCGCTGTTGCAAGTAATCCTTTAATTTATGGCCAGGGCCAGAATGCGGCCAACTAGAACGAGCCATTGGCATGCCAAAGCGACTGACTTATAGACGGCATGAGAGCCAAGGGTGAGAGAGATAGAGAAACTCTGGCTGGGAACAACAAGAGAACAATTTGCAAATATTTTATTAATAAATGGCATTGCCGAACTGCCTGGCCACATGCCGCGTTTAGTTGTTGGCCGACAAACATGTGTGTGTGTGTGTTTGTTGGCCAGTACCAAAACTTGTTGACCAACTTGGCTTGAGTTACTCCGCTGCTGCCGCCAGGCGGTCAACAATGCGATCTCTTGGTGCCTAAATTAAATTAAAATAAAAGTGCGCTAAGGTTGCGCCGAGTGTGTGCAGCAGCAGCGGCAGCGACTAACCAGACCATGCAACACGCACATAGGCCCAAAAATTGTCAGCCCCGGACGGGCCGGGCCGGGCCGGGTCGAGCCACGGCCGGGCATGCTGACCAGTTTTGTGCCTGCGCGTTGGCTTCAACATTTCATACCCTTTCACTGCATACATTGACTTTTTCTGAAATTCTACTATTCTTTATATATCTCTTGAGATTCTTAAAGATTTTCAAAATTATTGTAGGCTGGAATTACAAAAGGAATGCCTTAGCATCCTCAGTTACCATACAGCTGAAAGGAATCTCTCGAAATATGTTAGTGACTTTTCGAACTGGATGGGATTCATAAGTATCACAGAAAAGTTGCTTTAGTATATGTATTTGTTTATGATTACTTTATAGAAATCGAACCCAAATTTTTTTGAAAAGTTGATGCACTATTTGCATTGTTAGAGATCTTCGCATGTCGTTATGATGTTTGAACTTGACAGTGAAGTATAAGCAGCCTTTATAGAGAGAAGGAAGATTTCTAACAATAATGCAAGCGATAAAGCTTAAAAGGTTGTTAAGAAGTCTGAGTGGATAGAGCAGGTACAGTTCTTCTTAGAAATGAGCAAGGGCAATATTTATCGTCGGGCTTAGGTTTCAAGGGTGTACACACTTCAAGCACCCGAAGATAGCTTTTCCTTCCCGGTTTTTATTTCTTTAGGACGTGTGGGCAGCGGTAGAAGGAAGCACGCGCGCTCGTGTATTGGTTGGCAAATTGAAATCGAACAAAAAAACTCGTTAATTAAAAAGTTAACATGTTGGTTTGGCCGAACGGTCAGAGAGTTGGCCGGGTTTGTGCCCGACTCTGAGCTGCTCAGAGCTCAGACTCTCAGCGACAACGACAACGACGACGACGACGACTTGGCTTGCAATTGGTTTTATTAATAATTAAGAACTGGCGTTGTCGTTGTTGTAGTTTCTGTTTCTGTTGTTGTTGTTTCTGTTGCTGTTCAACCGCAACAGCGACAGGAATTGTGGTTGAATTGAACGGCGGCCTTTCAATTCGCCTCACAGGCTTATACAAATTTTTGTGACGCTTAACGGCAGGGTAGCCAACGCACGCGAGGCATGGCCATGTTGCTGTTTGTTAAAGGAAATGCGTCGCGTAAAAATGAAAAATGAAGTGCGCACGGCCTCTCACACATTTCGAGTTTTTATTATGTATAATTTCATTAAAAGCCAAAAAGAAATAATAAGTAAGAGAGAGCAGCTTGCCATGATTGAATGTTGGTGTTGCATTGTTTGATAAGAGAGTGGAAAAAATGGCTAAAAAGTTGCATTAATACCAATGTACTAGAATGGAATGAATGGTTTTATGCGGAAGGCTTGAGATTGTTGGGAACTTAGATAAGAGTAGCATTCATAATATTTTCCAAGCTTCTATTAATTTTAGGAACACACTCCTAAAAGAGGCAGTTCCATGGCAAAAAATTACCATGAGCAATAGTCGAGTCCCGTATGCTGATCAAGTTTGCCGATTTATGTCGATAAATGGGTGGGTTTACACCTTGGCATAGTAACTGTGCATGTTTGGGGTCGTTTTGGAATTATGAAGATCGGAGAGAAACTTTAAAAGATATTGGTAATAACGGGGGGTGTGCCTGAAATCTCTTTTGTTTCATTTAACACCGAATTTCAATCAAAAAGCAGTTCGTCAATGAGCCAGAACTATCTGTGATCGAAGGTATTTTTTAAGAAAATTCAAAGAAGAACTTTATGCAAAACCGTCTAGAGTTTTCTGGCCCCTGAATGTGCCAATTTTAGACCCCTCCGCCTACAAACTGCAACAAAATTTCAGCTTCCTATGTAACTATATTACTTCACATATCTATGTTACTATATAAGCTAGAGCTTCCAAGTTTGAAGGTTGACATTTTGCCGAATTCTTACATTGGAAAATTACTATATTTTGTAATACTATTTTACAATATACTACGAAAAAAAAAACTTTGCTCACAGGAAGCACTTTTCGCCTGTGCAATGAAGCTTTCCTTCGCGTTATTTAAAACTGTAACATTTCTCACAGGCTGCACTCTCTACCCATATCATCTCCTTGTGTTACCGGCAGCTAGGACAGTTGCTCATTAAAAACTGTTAGTACACTCCTTGCGCTTACCCATAACTTTTCCTCTAATTTGATATACTAAAGTTTCACTCTATGCCCATTATCCCGCGCGATTCCTCTGTCAGTCATCGCTGATGATCGCTGCCGTTGGCATTACATTCAAGTGACTGGGCAAACACCTCTTTGAATCGCGCTCTCTATTCTACTTCCCTTTCTCCCTCTCTCTCTCTCTCTCTCGCTCTCTTTCTCACTCTCTTCCCCTTTTCAATGCTCCATCTCACTTTGGCTCTGTCTTTTGCATTGCGGCGGCGGCTCATTTACGCCCAGCACGCTGTGCACAGAGATTTTTATCGCCTGCCATTTGAGTGCTCGCAGCACGCACCTATAGAGAGTACTTACCGAGTTATACACAAACATACTTACATATATGAAAACATAAGTATCTGGTGGCAGTAGCAAAGATCAACTTCCATTTACGCTGTTGCTGTACAGCGTTTTACCCGCTGTTGTTCCTGTTATTCTTTTTAGTCGTTTTCTTTATAATTGGTTTGAAATTAATTTGCCAATTACACGATCTCACATTTAATTGGCTTACCCCGGCGACTGAGACCAAGAGCAAGAGTAAGACCAAGACGACGACAACTCGGCATGATGCGTATGCCGGCCGGCCGGCCGGTGTATAGCGCTTAGGGCTCGAATCCCTCCTTTGCAATTCTTGTTTAGCAATTTTTTGTTGTATTTCTCTTTTTGTTTACGCTTCGGTCGCTTTTGGTTGCTCCGATATCAATCCCGATCCCCATGGTGCGGCGCGCACTTGTGTTGCTCATCATGATGATCGCATCGAACATCATCATTAGCAGTTGCAATCGCAATCGAAATCGCAGTCGGAGTCGAAGTGGGACCCCAAAAGACTCTCGGAATGGGCTTCCAAACATTGTCGCTTTAAATTTGAGTAAATGAGGCAAACAGTGCGTGCGACATTCGCTTTATGCTGGTATCCAATGACGCCGCCAAAAGCTCCTCTATCTTAGGTCCATTGCAAGATTATATAGAGTATAGTTGCTGACACAAAGCATTTGTGGTCATTTCGAGTCAGTGATATGACATGCATACATACATACAAACTTTCGGCTGTATGTTCATTCTTTTCGTAGGACTCAGACACTATTGGTGATAGTTTTTCCGAGGTGAGCATAAGGTTTTGTCGATTCACAATATGAACTAATTATCTTTTGTAGTATAACAATAGCAGAATGATTTCTATGGAAAGTAACTTTTACATCTGTAGTAATGAAAATAAGCCAGAATTGGCTGGATACTTGAAATTGTTTTGCTTTTTCGATTCTTGATGCTACACAGGAGTAAACCTTTTCGATTACTGGGATTAGGAATTCTAAGCAATTATGCGCAGCACAGCACTTTGAAGTCAAACTCATTTGGTATGCTATGAGCCTCTAGACAGTTTCGTCTGATTATTCATTTGAAAACTGCTAAAAAATCTGCCTGCCAAAAGCTTTCATGATTCCAACTTTCTCACTAATATTTCTAAGACAACGACAGATTGTTTTGAGATTGAAAGTTGGCTAATTTATATCCGTCACAAAGACGCATCTCTGCATCTCTTTGGTGTGCAGAAAATTTGTCCATTAGATGCGAGGATAAAATGTTTGGAGTTCATATAATCGAACTTTACTAAGGTTTTTTAAAGCACCCTGTACTCACAGCATCTTGTCCATCCAATTTAAGGAGTTCTCTGATAAACGCATTTTCAATTTTGAAAATACGGAGTAACGATATACATACATATGTACCATTCAAAAGATATAATTTTGGCTGAAATCCAATTCAGATTTGTACACTGTGCGACGTCGGCATAATTGGCTTACCTCGTATTTTTATACCATGGTTGTCAGTGCTCTCTCGCTAGATTGTATGCGGTTCTAATGTAACAAAAAAGTGGCTTGTTCAAGGTATACTTAACAAGGTACCTAACATCACAGTTCCTATGAGAACTGTAAGACTGCATTTTATATGACTACAAGTATAACTCGAACTGAAAGCGGTTTCTGTATAAGTTATGCCGCTGCCTATATCCATAGGGTGCGTAAAATAACTACTCATAGTCGAACTATACTTAAGTTAAGTACTCCTATGCCTTGCTCATATAATTATTTAAGCAACCTTAATATATGCATATCTTAGGTCTCTATTCACAAGTCCCATCAAGCAATTTCCAGTTGCAATTGGTTGTTTTCTATTGCAAGCGTCAAGGAGGAAAGTGATGTCCACGCATGATATTTCAATAAGCCCGTATGTAAATAAATATAAACGTGTGCACGTGTATGTACTGCGTGATGTTTACAGTTCTATGTGAGTGTGTTCTATGTTACTTAAGAGTGATTAGCGCCTCTCTTTCTCTCTCTCTGTCTGCCACGTCGCCAGATGGCTCTTACCTTGTAATTATTATACTGCGGGTTTAACAAATTGGCTGAAAGCCTCGTAATTCTGCTGGGGACTATATTGAAGGCAGATATTTACACAATTCGGCAAACCTTACCTTAATGTTAGGTAATGAACATCTTTTGGTAAAATTTTGTCGGACAGAAGGACCTTTACACTACGAGTACAGGGTACAATGATTGTAGCGTATTTCCCATTCGGGATATCACCGGTGTAACTTGTTTACGTTGTTGTCTCTTTCCACTTTTTTCCCTTAGTTGTATCTCTTTATCAATTTGCAATATGCATTTTTGCATAATACGCGAATGACACGCCATTAGGGCGTTGTTCCGCAGCATACATACATACACACACACACACACACACACACACACACACACACACACACACACACATATGTGAATCGCATATTGTAGCCAGTTAGTGTATTGTATGTCAAGCGGGCAGGTCGCGTTAATTGGGTTGAACGTACCGCCGCTAAAGCGGGCTTTTGTTGAATATGCGACTAAAACCTGTTTTTCCCCGAACTATCTCTATCGTTCTTGGTTGCGCTCTCGCTTTTGCACAGTGTGGAACAGCAATTTTAGCTAAAGCCTAAACACTTTTAGTTAAAATGCCAATTAAAATATTTTTTTGCGACGACTACCCCGCCGGTGATCGATGAGCCGCTTGACTAACTAACTCTGTCGCAGTCTCGACCTACGTCTGCGTCCCAGCGACGTCTTCGCTGTCAGTAGCTGCGCGCGCGCAAATAAATGCAGATGTCAATTAGAGCCTCATTAAAAAATGTGCAAAAGCGCAAACTTCCAACTTGCAATTTGAGCCGGGCTGGGACCCCGAGCTACACCGATCCCCAGCATCATCGTTGTGGTCGTCGTCATTCACATCGTTGCTGTCGCGTTGGTCCCAGCTCTCTGGGTCGGTCTAGTGACTGAGTTTCTGTGGTTTGCCGCTGGGCGGCGGCAACTATAGACCTCAACTGCTTCGACTTGGTAGTCCGTCTGTATCGTTGATTTGATTTCCTACATGAGCATCACTTGCACTTTTGTTTCACTCTGGACTGGCGATCGCGTTGCCGCATTCCGTTCAGCGCTGAGCCCTCAGCAGCTTCTTTCGCTTTTGTCGTCCCACTGAGTGAAGGTGATTTAAAAATTTTGTCACATTTTCAGTACAAAGATTTTGGTATTTTTTAATGAGCTCTCGGGGATTCTGCAACAACGACATGCTGGAAGCCCGGTCTCTACTACTCTTCACATTTTGTGAGGCCATCCACGTTTGGTATGCTATCCAAAGCCTGGGCAAAAGTGCAAATTTCGATATATGTAGCTCTGTTCCGGGCCTGCTCGATGTTGTAGCTCCTCTTCTTTCTTGTTGTTCTTGAAGCATTCATTTATATTTTGTATTTCGTTGCTGTTTTTAAATTGTTAATATCTTGTCTTATTGTTGTTGCTCCTCCGTTGTTATTGCAACTTGTTAAAATTCCGCAATGTGACCGGCTCTATGTTCATAAATTCTACACGCCGCCGAGAATGGCCTTTTGGTTGCTTCATTTCATTAACACGAGTTCTTTTGGTTTTTTTTTTTAAGCACAGTTATCATAAGATCAATGTTAACTGATTTAACAGAACTTTAATGATCACAATTTATAGAAATTATATACGTTTATGCGAATCGAAATATGGTACTGTATAAATAAAGAGCTACTAGAATAATGCAAATATTTTAAACAACTAAGAGACTTAAATTATTCATTTATGAATTAAGTAGCACCAGAACCAGTAGTCAGCGGATTAGAGAATACTACCTCAGCAGGTCAAAGTTTGGCGTATGAGACGACTAACAATGACACTGGATTCTTTCGAGATCAGTAGAGCCACCCCAGGCCTTAAAAGGATTGTGCATAGGGTTTGGGACCCACCACGTAAAACCACAATTCCAATGAAAGAATGTATTTACATCAGGCCGTAACCCGATAAAACGGGTTGTTATGGCCAGTTAAGAAGAAGAAGAAGTATTAGTAGTGAAGTTATTAATGGCGGTTTGGCATAAATCTTGCATAAGCTGGTTTTTTGTACAGTTGCTTATTAAAATTTCAGTATCCATCTTTTAAATACAACAAATTTTAAATTTGATGCAGGCAGTCGGGACGGTGCCCGACAGTGGGATACCCTGTACTCATTTTTCCCTTGTAAATCAAATAATGTCTTTACCGACCTAAATCGATAATCTTGATCTTCGTAGGGAAAATGCGCAAGAATATGAAGATATCCAAGCCTATATAGAGGCTATAACATTTTTAACCCAAAAACGCAAGAGACAAATTGTTTTTATCTTATTGTATGCATATAAGAATACTGACAGTTTGCTGTTTTCCAAATATTGAACCACAGGGTTTCTAGCATATGCAAAACGGTTACCGGATTTCACGCCTTGGTTTTTGTAATATTTTTTTTTCGGAAGTTCAATAATGGTCGATTGTGGCAATGTTTTGATATTCCTTAATTGCTTCGACATTTCGCTACCGATTTTGCTTAAATTAAGAACCAATATTCAATTTTCTTTAATTTGAAATAAAGTTCACCTTGAACGGTTGTAAGGTTACCGAGCACCATAAGATTTGCGATTTCGCAACACTCGAAATCTCGAATTTTTCCAAACAGCAATAGTTCGAAAATGGTGCTATTAAATTCGGAACGGTTTCGGGATTCGAAATCAGCGATCTGAAATATACTGGAAACTGTATAGGCATTTTATTGAGGTTTTTTTTTTATTTATGCGAGTTCTTTCTTTTCAATTTAACATTTTCTTTTTCAAGCGCGAATCGATCAAAATTTATGTGCGTCCTTAATTTGAATTCTACTTCATTATAAAGCCCAAGTCATTGAACACAAAACATTAAAACAAAGGTTCCAACAAATTTGCAATGCTATATTTTTAAATTTGGGTCAGCAGAAATCATTGACTGAACTCAACTGAACGACTGAGGGTGGCAACTGGTAATGACGCTTCAGTAGTTCCGTTCTGGATATGATATGTGTTCCGAGAAACCAGACAAGGTACTACTGTTCCCCTCCTCCTTAGAGAGAGGATATAAACATTCCTATGGCAACCTGCAAGCGGAAGATACATGCATTTTTCAGACATGGAGACAATCGGAAATGGCGAAATGTACTAAACTGTTCAAAAAACTTAGCTAGAGTTAAACATCAAAACGAACAGCTGCACTCTGGCCATTGCTGGAGCCAATACTGGAGCCACTACTGGACACTGGCAAATTGGTGTCCATGCTTCTTGCTCCATAAAATGACGCCTGCAGAGGCTGTGAGGACGAAGAGGAGGAAAAAACGGCAGAGCACTTCTTTTGCTCTTGCCCTGCCCAAAATACGATACTCGTCCCGAACGGATGTCGGATTTCATATCAGCATCCGAATAGTCCTCACTTTAAGCATTTGTTCGTAGGGGTTGAAAGGCGAAAGCATAAATAGATCCTACGGTTTCACAATGGGCCGAATTTCGTTTCAACATAACCTAACCTATAGTAAGTAGCCCGCTTTATGAGCGTATGGGTTTTCGGTTACGAACTGAGTGTGTTTTTGACAAAGTTAAGCACTAAAATATTTCTATATCACTCAGAACTGGAATTGGGAAGGAATTAATTATTTCCATATTATCGTTATGGATTACAAAAACCCGAACAGATCAAATTACAAATGAAAATCAACATTCTATTTTATCTGTGATATTCCCATTGATAATTAATTTGTCATTCTCTCCAACAACTTAGAATAGAAAAAAAAACCAGCACAATAGCTTATAACTTGGAAAATTATAATTTAGTTATGGAGCACGTTTAGAAAATCGAATATGCAAAAAAAAATTTTGACCCTGAAACTCAGAGATTATGGTCGTTATAGGGTTAAATACATGCTTGCTACATTGTTGCGGCCGCTCTAATTGGTCTTTATTTGAATATTTGTTGCTGTTGCGCTGCTGTTGCTGCAATTGTTGTTGTCTTGCAATTGTTCTGTATGCATTTTTGCAAGCGCCTAGAAATGGGCTAATTAAAAATCGTCGACATGTTGCCCATTTGGCTCTTGTCACAGACAACAACAACAACAACAATAACCACATAGAACTAATGACAATATATTCATGTTGTTGTTGTTATTGTTGTTGTTGTTCTTGTTGCATGCCCCGACTGCCTCGTTGTTTAATTAAAGTAATCAAAATTTAAGAGCAAATGCGGCGACCGCGAATTGGTTGACTGTCCGCCTCAGTTGGCCACATGCGCCAATTGCTAACAAAAACAAGCGACAACAAACACAACAAACACAACAACAACAACAACAACAAGCGACAACAAACACAACAACAACAGAGCAAATTATTGTTACTGCACTGTTTTTTTTGTTGTTGTTCTTGTTGCTTGTCACTTATGCGCATAAAATAAAATTAAATTATGCGCTTGGTTTGTTGCATTTTCTAAAAACTAAACAAAAATGTTTGCGCCTCGTGACAATATTTTAGCCAAGATACAAACACACACACACAGGCACACAGACGCTAAGACACACCCACACCCATGCACAGATGACATAACTCTCCTGATGCGCCTCATTATACCCTGTACACATAGTGTTAAAGGGTACTATAGATTTGTGCAATGTATGTAACAGGCAGAAGGAGGCGTGGCACACCATAAGTTCCATGGCCAAAAAGTCTTATCATTGACTCGGGTAGCGATTGGACCATATCCGCCTGTCCGTATTAGGGGATAGATCTCATCAAGACCAAAAGATGTGCATAATCTAATGTAAGATGAAGTTTGTCGAATCAAGTCGATATCTTACCCACTTCCCCCGTGACAGATTTACGTGGTTTACAACCGGTCCATTGAGTCTATCAATTCAAAACTTCTCAGAGATGTGCGCCATGTTAATGTGCATCTATGTTTCAAAAATGATCAAGATCGGATATATCAAAATTACACTACATGTAGATATGGATACATGTGAGCTAGAGTTACAAGATTTGGTATGGAGATCGTGTGACCCTAATCGTTAAAACTGCATCCACCTTTTTTCAATGGAACCCCCTTCCCCCCGCTAACGATTTACCTTAATTACTGCCACACCACCCCCAATATATTGATTTGAAAATTGTCACAGACATTTACAAATGTATTTTTGATCTATGTTACAAAATTCAAGGACATCGACCCAAGAATGGACTAACTGGAGTTATGGGCATAAAAGTGATTTTTGCCACCATAATAGCCAACTTCCCAATAGGAAAACTTGTCAATTGGAACTTTCCAATAGGAAAATGTTTGCAAGCATATCGATCTTATGAATGGAGTTATAAAAGTCAATAATTCCGTTCCCATTTTACCATATTTAGTGTTTTTAAAGAAAAATGGTACAGGGTATTCCACTGTCGGGCACCGTCCCGACTGTCTGCATCAAATTTTTTTTCTGTTTTCATGCTTTTACATTTGGGTTTTCTTTTGTTATGCTAATGTGTGTAAAACCAATTAAAATTGTTGTTGCAATGTTACTTTGTTGTTGCTGCTAATTATACCTTTCAAGAGGATATAGTCATAGTATTTGACTTATTGCAACTCAACAGTTGTCGGATCATATAAAAAAAAGTCTCTCAGCACAACAAACGGCATACATCAGTTTTCGAAGCAAAATTTTTGCTGTACACCTCTGTGCATACCAGGCAAACATAAAAATTAGCAATCAATGATTGCCAAGCACATAAAGTCATGATAGACCGCGCCAGCACATAAAGAACTGAGCTTCGTTTCGGCGCATTAATATTGTATAGGTTTTTCAAGTAGTGCAAAAACGACATAAGCAAAAGGGCAGGCCATGTCTTCGTTGGAAGGATCAGGTAGAGAGCACACTAACTACCTTTGGTATCACCAGAGTATACCGGTTACGTGTGTTAATTGACTTATCGGAATATTGAACTTGATGCACATTTTCCTTTGTTGTTTGCTGGCAATCTTCCCCGTGGAATGCGCGTCACGCTCTTAAGTTTTTCACTTAGCAGTACTGACCATTCAAGCGTTTGATTGGTTTTCCGTTTCAGCTTTTCAAATACAAATGCTCGATAAATAAAACAAATTATTTTAAAAATGCTCGACTTATAACTTATAATGTGAGAATATAGATACATAAAAAAAGGTTCATATCAGCTTGTGGAGCTGGGTATGATTCAACACAGTGTTTGGTTTATGAGCCTAACATGAGTCCGCGTACCAAATGTGGTACCTCTAACACAAATGTTAACTTTAACATTTTTATAAAAAGTAAAATTCTGTTGCAGTTCATAGCAGGTGTGTTCTAAAATTGTCACACTATTACCTATATCTTCAAAAGCTTCAATCCGATCTTGATCGATTTTTACAAAACTTATGCAAAATAACAGTGTGCATAACTGGGCCAAGTTTCAATTGGATAGCTTTTATGGTGTGGGTGTAAACCGCGCAATTCTGTCACGGGGGAAGGGGTGAGATATCGACATGAATCGATAAACTTGCTCTTTTCCGAGATAATGCACATCTTTCGGTAAAACTTTTGTGGCTCCAGCTCTTATAGTCTCTGAGAAACAGAGACCAACACGGACTGCTGTATCGACTCGACTATTGCTCCTGATTACTTTTGCCCATGGAACTTATGGTCTGCCACGCCTTCTTCTGCCTGTTACATACATTGGACAAATTTTTTTTACAGAGTACATGATATAATTAAATACCTCATGAAATTTCCTATAAGAGACACTGCTGCAAGATTTCGAATGTGGTAAATCATTTGCCAAAGAGAGAGCTATTCAATGGGAGCTCGATCAAAACTGATACATTGGCGCTAATTAGAAATGCATTTCTTTCTAGCATGCTTACAAGTTCTAGCAAAATCGATGCATTTACAAGATTTTACTCGAGGAAACTCTTAGATTTCTTAGTCTGTTACTCGAGATCCCATTCAAAATCCGGCGTTTTCATCGTTATTAAAATGAGCAACGCTTCTGCTAGTGTATCTTAACTTTGGCGAACCAAAGTTGATTTTTTTTTTTGCATTTATACAAAAAAATTTATTTACAAAAACCGAGACAGACACACAGGCCAAACGGCGTTCATTCATTTTAAGTGCAATTAATGCGCCTAATAAAATAAAAAAATAATTTTATGCAGACAGTCGGGACGGTGCCCGATAGTGGAATACCCTGTACCCTTTTTTTTATAAACACTAAATAGGGTAAAACGGGAATGGGAATCTCCTTTCATAAGATCGATATGGCTGTAATCATTTTCCTATTGGGAAGTTCCAATTGATAAGTTTTGGGAAGTTAGCTATTATGGGAACAAAAATTACTTTTATGCCCATAACTCCAGTATTCTTGGTTCAACGTCGTTGAATTTTGTAACATATCACCAAAAATACATTTGTCAGTGGCAATTTTCAAATCTATATATTTGGGGGTGTGGCAGTAATTAGGGTAAATCGATTGCGAGGGAAGGTAGGGTTCCATTGAAAAAAGGTGGATGCAGTTTTAACGATTTGTGTAACACGAGTCTCCACACCAAATTTTGTAACTCTACCTCACATGTATCCATATCTACATGTAGTGGAATTTTGAAGCAGTTTATAGGCGATATATCCGATCTTGATCTAAACATAGACATTAACACGGCGCACATCTCTGAGAAGTTTTGAGTTGATGGACTCAATGGAGCGGTTGTAAATCGTGCAAATCTGTCACGGGGGAAGGGGGTAAGATATCGACTTGATTCGACAAACTTCATCTTACATTAGATTACGCGCATCTTTTGGTCTTGATGAGATCTAATCCAATCGCTACCCGAGTCAATGATAAGACTTTTTGGCCATGGAACTTATGGTGTGCCACGCCTCCTTCTGCCTGTTACATACATTGCACAAATCTATAATACCCTTTAACACTTTGTGTACAGGGTATTAAAAAAGCAACTGCAGTTACGAAGAAAAGCGACAGCAAGTAGGCAGATCCAGCAAGGTAGGCAGCGTCTGTGCAAGGAGGAGGGAGCGGCAGCGACAGAGACACCGACGGAGGCCGACGCCGAGGTAGAGGCAGTCGACGTCGACGTTGACGTCAACGCCACCGCATTGTTTTCTCAATTATGGAAAGTCAATTAATTCTAATGAGCGTGTGTGTGTGTGTGTGTGTGTGTGTGTGTGTAATGTGCGTTGCATGTAATTTCCATTTTTGCCAGCTCTGCCAACTTAATTTAATGCGTTGCATACATTTGTGGCTGTTGTTGGTGTTTTGTTGCAACAACCGCAGCAAGCAACCAAGCAACAACAACAACAACAACTACAGTGGTTGCATCCGCATTGCGTGGCGGCTTTTTTTTTCTTCACCCATTTTATTATATGTACATTTTTTTGTTTTATTTTTTTGCATAATTGCTTCTTCGCTTTATAATTATATATATATTGCATATGTTTTAAATTTGCTAATTAATTACATTCGTTTTTGTTGTTGCGCATTTTAATCACTTTTGTTTGATTGCGTATGCGTGGCCGCTGCTGTTAGTTAACAGCTGTTTAACAGAGCTATGTTAGTGTACAGTTACAGCGCAGAGACAGATTTTTGGAATATTATTATGATATCCGATAAGCGATACTTTTAAGTGAGAAACTGCAAAAAATCTCACAAAATCTCGCTCGAAATTAGAATGCATACTAATTTAAAGTATGTCGCATAGGGTTGCCGATTGCGCACGAAAATCTCGATTCGTGCAACAGGCGCCTATTACAAATTTTGGTAGCCTACTTACATTTGAATCATGTCAAGGAATAATGCGATAAAGCTTAGAGATTCTCCGTCGTTTCCATACAAATTACTTTGGGAGAAATTCAATTTTTTGGCTGTAACTTTAAAGCTATAATATCTATAATGCATATTTTTCAGCTACGGAATTATTCAAGAGTTTCTCAAATGAAACCTATAGTTTTGGCAGTGTATGCCAAATTGGGCCCAATCGCTGACTTTTTGGCATAAAGTTTTATTGTTATATAACATAGCTGAAATTTGGTACATATGATAATTAGAGAGCGCATAACTTTTACACACAATTTTGAATGTTTCCGTGCACGCCTGCCCTTACCATCTATATTAGATTTCATTGCGTATACGTATCTCAATTTTGAAGTATATGGGCGGTTGATTCTATAAAGTGTCAGCATTGTTTGGTATATAAGCCTTACATCTACATACCAAATTTGTTGGCTTTAGCTTATATATTAACATATCTATAAAAAGTGCAATTTTGTTGCAGTTTTAAGAAGAATGACACAATATAAACTATATATTTGAAACCTTTTATCCGATCGAATAGCTTTATTGGTGTGGTTGTAAATTAGAAATTTACTTTGTGTAAATCCGCAATAAGCATTAGTACCAAAAATTTATACACATTATGAACTTTCTTAAAAACTGCACTGTCTTAAAAAGTTTTTACTCCATAGAAGCTGAGCACCTTGGTTGAGTTTTCTCTTTTACAAATAACATATATTATTTATATACACATTATTAACATACCCTACATACATTGTTTACAATAACTTATTGCCAAAACGTGTGATATTTGCAAGCTCAAAAAGTTAGCAAAAAGTTTTCACCAATTTGATCAAAACATTCACCACACTGAGCAACTGACTTTCAGGGTTGCACAGCATAAGCGAAAAAGAAAAGTCCAAAATATTTTCGACATTATGCCAAAAATTTGGCTATTGGGCCCAATGGTTAAACCACTTTCGAGTCATATTACTCTGTCTCGAACTTTGCTTGTAGTAAAGTGATTTATAAGTCTGAAACCCTGGGTGCCATTGTCCAGTATTTGAGTAAAAGTGAGTTTTATAAACACTTATCTCTGCCCATTTGCTATCTCTAACTATAAAAAAATATATTTCAACCGTTAAATAAAATTGCAGCCTATAGTTTAGAGTATATAAGTGCTATATATCAACTTTGACCGGCTATTTATGAGTGTAAAGGAAAACTCAGCAGTTGTTGTCCGTTTTCTTCATTAACTTTGTTGTCGTCATAAACGTGTGCTCGTAATTTGATTGGGATTGTTTTTTTTTTAAATTTAAAAAAAAAATTATTTTTTTTAATTTGTGATAATGATGGTGCGATTGCTAACACATATGTACATATGTATGTATAAACTGCGTCTCGCCGCTATTAATGAGTTGTTGAGTTAACTCTGTGTAGACAAACACTTTAATTGGTACTTAGTCAGCGTGCAATACACGCTAATTGACATGATTTATTAAAACTGAAAGCAAAACAAACTAACCATTAAGAAAATTTAAATACTAAATTAAGCAAACGCGTCAGCCACATGTTCAAATCAATGGGATCGAATAGTTCGATGGATCGATCGAGCGATCGATCGGACAGTCTGAGCAAACATTGAGTCAGCAACGACATTGCACTGATTGCTCTTTGTCTGTAGTTGATTCGTGTTTTTGCTGCTACAATTACATTAGATTTACACTCAAGTCGCACAGTGATAAAATGGTTATAATAAAGAACAGCGAGCGTTTTAAAATCACCAACAAAACGCGTCAATTCGGAACGCTCTAATCAGGGCGCTTGTTTGGGTTTCAGTGTGTGTGTGTGATTGGCCTGGTCAATTAACAATGATTTAATTGCCCAAAATAGTTTGTGTGAGCAACTGAACTGAATTTAATGCGGGAAGTTAAACAATTTTAATTTGTCAGCAATTACACATTTAATTAAAGAAATCTTAATTTCTTGGATTGAAATCGAAACGCATCGATAAATAGATAATAGATTTGTTATTAGTTAATAATACGCTGTACACATATTATAATGGGCATTATAGATGTAAGAACCGTAGAGATACACGAATTTTACCAAAAGGTGTCCATTTTTGCTGGTTACAGGGTGTCCCACGGACGCAAAGTCGGAACTACATGTCTCACATCACACAGTTTACGCTTGATAGTAGGGACTCGAACCACAATCGTAACCGTAACCGTTATCCAAGAAAAAAATCGGATTAAATTTTGAAACCGTAACCGAAATACATTTTTTTAACAAAAATCGTTATATTATTTTCCGAAATAACCGAATTGAAACTGATGTATTTATACCGGTACGGCTTGTTTTTTTTCTTCGTAAGCTAACATATTTTTTTCATGTTGTGCTTTACATTCCGTCATTCTGTGAAGCATTTTCATCTACGTAGCACAGTGGGGCCATCTGACTTCTTATCGGCAACATTCATAACCTCCGAAGGAGTAAAGATATTTTCAAATTTTCAAATGCATGTAACATAGAATTCATTAAGCTTCTGCAATACACTGCGATCGCTGCAGGTGCTTCTGCTGCTGCCATAAAAAGTAAAACACTAGACAACACAAACTGTTCTCGATCGCCATTGTTTTTTCGCTTTTGGCACTGTTTTTGTCAAAGAGCATGAAAGTAGTAGAGTGGAATCCTTGGTCGTTTCATTAAGTCGACTTGCTGAAAAGTGACCTAGTTTTTGCTCCTTCTCTTTCTCAATTTTGGCTACGAGCGAGAAAACAAGCAGCATCATAGGTAATGGTCGCTTTCCAGCAAAAATTTTGCATTTTTTTGATGGTTCAGGATTGCATGTATTACTTTGATGCGCTTTGGTTTTTGTATAGGAACCGGTATAACCGGTTAACAAATATCGCTGAATCCAATCGAAACCGATATTATTGAAAAAAGAAAACCGAAATAAAACGTTCACCGGTTCAGAAGTACCAGTACTACCGTAATCGCAACCGTATCCGAAATAAGTTTTGGTTTGAATCCCTGCATGCTAGTATAACATTAAAGAAGTTCATTCCCTTTTTTTTTAAATCTTGCTTTCTATTGTAAACAATACGAGTATCTAAATTGTAATCGTAAAAAAATGTTACCTTTAATTTGCAATCAGACATTTAGCTTGTTGTATTTGTTTAAATTTAGCAATCAATTTTACAAATTATAAGCTAATTTCAAACTTAGCATTTTGAGGGGCGTTGGCAATTGACCGAACTCAGCAGAGTTTAAATCTAAGGAAACAACACAATGGACTCAACAATTTTGGAACAAATTTCTCTATCTAGTAGGACTAAACAGCACTGGTCAACACTAGTTCATATTCAAGGACCCTGATGGGTGATCTTGTTTGAACTACTTTTCCGTCAAATACCTTTGCATTCAGTTTTTTCCTTCCTAATCTTATAAATCGGCCCAAGGCAGTTACGTACTTGGTCTGTTGCCAGTTTAGCTTTTTTCCCGCTACCCGATACACCTTCCACAGCTCTTAACATTAATTTACACTATACAACAGGCAAAATCGGAGCGGGATGTTCCATTTCATAATGAACTTTGTTTATGTCCATTTTTATATTTTATTCGTATGTAGTTTCATATTTTCATATTTTCAGATAACCAATATATAGCTGATAATTGAATTGACTGCCCAAAAAAAATGATGCCTTTTGTAGAATTGTGAAATATTTTTCATTAACAAATGTTTCATGTTAAGTTGCTACCTTTTTTGGAGACAATGTCCATAGTTCTCAGCCGATGTTGAAAAAAACATAGGTGGGCAAGGTGTCCCTACAAAGTTATATATACTAATACTAATAAGTGGGCTAAATTTTTGACAATATACACACGCTTTTATTTGCATAAGGATTGGTAGAAAGTAAATAACATGCCTGTAGACAACCCCATTGATACTTTATACCTTTCTCGCAACAGAAATTACAGTTTTCAAGTCAAGATGTGGTAAGCGTGAGGGCAAGGTTACCTTGTTTAGTATACCTTGGACTCGCTTGTAATTAGCATTACTTGTCACTTAAAAAGTAAAAAGCGACAAAGACAACTCTGCATGATGGCGTCTCTGACGGCAACAACGTCGTGTCGGCATGTGCGCAGCATAAAAATCATCAACAACAACAACAAACACAACAAATACAACAAATGCTAATACAACAACAACTGACAGAAAATGGCAACGTGCGCAAAGCACTTTATTTGACTTGCAATGCTAATTAGAGGAAAAAATACTAGACGCCCACGCAGTGGACTGACTAAGGAACAAACGGACGGACAGACGACAGAGCGGCAAAATGTGCCCAGGCACAGCCTCTTTCTCTCTCTCGCTCGCGCTCCCTCTCGCTCTTTTCCCCCCTTCACTCACTCTCTCTCGCATTTTGGGCTTAGTGCTTTTGATGTTTTGTGGTGTCCCAGTCGCACTTGGCAGCATGATAAAAGTACTTCTTTCACCATTCTTTTTCATGCAGAAGTAGGTTTCCAAATCTAACGTGTTCCTTTCGTTTCGACACGTTCATAGCCAAAGAACTGTGCTTTTAGAACATAGTTTTGGAATTTCTTACAATTTTATCTATTTGTAGATACAAAAACTCACACTTTAGTCCGCGATAAGGCCAAAAAACATGCATGGACACAACCTTCCTCATCAACCTTCGCACTGAAGTGGAAAATAGGAACCCATATAATTTTTTTCGGAAGCGTAGTCATAGCTTGGTTTGCACGTACTTTTTCATATGGTTCTGCTTCGTGAATCCTTGGGGGTTTCCTTCTCATTTAGCATTTCGAAAGTAGCGTGCTGGAAGCACTACTCAGAAGTGCTGATGGCACTGCCTGTCATGTTATTGTTGTGTCATGTGATGTTGTTAAAAGCAAATTACGATGAGCACAACCTACTTCTTGGAGATGAAAAGTTTTCATGTATCGCTTCTTTTTTAGCTTTCCAACGGAGAAGGTTTTTTCCGATTGTCTTCGTGTTGCATGCTAAACGGACTTCTTGGGGAAGGCAAGTTTTCGTGCTTTGCAAAACAACGTAGTTCCATTGTTCATGGAACAATGCCAGATAGCATTCTTTGGGGAACCACGTTCCGCAAAATCCAACTGGGGTGTCAATGTTTGTGTGAGAGTGTATGGGTAGTGCATGGGTAGTGTGTGGTTGTGTGCGATGTGCAGTTTAGCCATAAATCTAAAGCAGCCAGCTTGCTGTCGTTGTTGGGTTTTCGTCTTGTTGCTATTATTTGTTGTTGACTCATTAAGATGTGCACTGCAAAAGTGCATTTACTTGAATCAAGTTGAAATTGCAACGTTTCGAAATAATAAGCTACAGTTAATAGACATATATTTATATTGTCTTGGAAACCTCTATAAATTAAATGTTCCTGCAATTAACAAAGTTTAATTACAATTTAAAAGACACAAGCAAGTCTAGGGAATTGGCTTGTTGCTGCATGCATTACAATTGGATCGAGCTCATAGTAATAATAATGTTATTGGAGAGTATTGCACCATGACCTAGAGATCTATTGTGCCCACTACAGCTCCCCTGATAATCCTATCTCCGCGATAAATTTAATTATCTGGAATCGTTCTAGTCTGGCCACTTCGGTCATCGAGATTCTATAGCCCCAAAGAAGGTACATCCTTCTCCTCGACAGGGCATCGCGTTCAGCTAGTACGTGCTACGAGGATTCCTCTTCAAGTTCACGGAACCCGCAGTTTTTGGAGCTGGTGAAGCCCAGCTTCTGCTACCTGTCAGAATCTTAAGTGAATTTTTCACTAGTTGAACCAGCTCGGCTTTCCCGAACCAATTTGGAGCTTATTCTAGTTCCTGCAACCGCTCCTATGGCGGCCTGACTATCCGATAGTATCGCTTTTTCCCTATACTGATAGTTACTGCCCAAATTTATATCTGCACATACCCCATGGTGTGTGGTTGTCCAGGCTCGTTTGGTGCTGAAATTCCGAATGAATAATCTTAACTTTCGAGCTTAAAAACATTTCTTTTGTGCTCACTTAACATAAATTTCGATACAACATATGGTTTTTGATCAAACTAGCGACATACGATATTCAATATTAACAGATTTGTCTTGAATTAACGTACGATTTACTTGGTTTTATTATAATAGGCAACAAATAAATATAATAATTAACAATAAACAGTTGGTAACCAACTCAGGCTTTCCCGCACGTTCATCAAAACAACTGAAATTAGCTACTTATTATTATTATTATTACTCTTATTATTCCTCTGGCGATCCAACTTTATTGGATATTCTCGATCTTTTACGTCGCATCCAGCAAGTAGTGAAGAGAATATAGCGGTCATAAGTTAAAGTGTGTGTTATGACCGTGATGAATCTTTAAAATTGAGGATAGACGGAAACTAACCTTGAATCGCGGCATGTTAACCATATACTTCTTGTCTGAAATTGAAACCAGAGATCTTAAGGACATTTGGTTTCAACAAGACACAGCTAGTGATAATATAGCTATATTGAGAGAACGGTCAATTCAGACCTCTAGAGTTTTTCCTGTGTGCTACGTAAAGTCAAAGGCAATGTTAATAAACTAGCCTTGACAGCCCGTTATTGAGTTACAGCCTGATGTAAAGCACTCCCACTCCAAGCAATTGGTGATACCAAAGGTTGTTAGTGTGGACTCTACCTGACAATCGCCAATTAGTGATCGAAATGCTCGAACGCGACATCAAAAACTGGTTACTTCGAATGGACCATCTTTAATTTTATTTAAAAAAAAAAAGATATGCCAAAAACTGTTCTCTAGAATAATAATAGTCATTTTTGGAAAAAAGCCTCTATATTGAGGATGCTTTCTAACTATATGTTTCAAAATGAAACAAGTTGGTCTTTCCCTTATCAGGTTCAGGTATTGTTCTTAAATCTTAGTAAAATAGCTTTATTTACCAACAGCCTTCTGATCCCTCTAAAATATTTGGTGCCTGTTATCGCATATGAAAATAAGTTGCAATAAGTCTGCTTTTGCGTAACTTTTGTTGATCCTTTCGACTCAATTTCATAATGATAATACAATATGTAGTACATAATAAATGAATGCATGATTAAAGCTTTGAGAGGATACCGCAAAATGAACACATATTTAAAAAAAACTGAAATAAGTCTAGAGCGGCCAAGAGGCTGCAGTGAAACTCCATTGTGTTGCAGGTACGGCCGATCCCCCAGTGGGGATTGCTTGGCTATTGTCGCTGCAGTGGCCCCACGATCGTCAGACCAAGCCCGAAAGTACTTGTTAGTAACCCAGTATGTAGTTCATGCTTGGTCCCAGACTCAGTCCCAGTCACAGACACACTGTGCGCTCTGCTCTATAAGTAGATACAGTCAAACCTGCTTAAGTTGGCCACTTACGGTTTAAGAATTTTTGGCCAACATATGTTTCGTTTAACGTTCAAAATTGCATTTAAATTCTAATGTAACTTAAGAGAACCTTTTGAATTTGCTTATTTATAAGCTTTTGACTTTCTTTCTTTTGATTTTCAATAAATGAATTCTTCCAGCTGGAAAGATTTCATTCAAATTTCTATAAGTAAAGAGTTTACTGCAACCAATTTCGTTCATTTGTCAATTTTGCCATAGTTTTGGATTATTTTTATGATTCGAATTTGACAAAAATCGCTCAAAATGTGGCCAACTTACAAGATATGCGGGTGCAAGTTAGACAGGGAAAAATTGGAGTTTTTGTACTAATATGTTTTGGTTTCGCTGAAAAGGTGTCCATTTTAAGGAGTTGATTTGGCCAACTTATGAGGGTGGCCAACATTGCAGGTTTTACTGTATGTGTTTGAGTGGATTGGCTTTGGTTGATGTTGTTGCTTTTTGGCTTTTTCACTGTGTGTGCCACTGTAGGAATTTTAATGATGACTACTTTTAGACATTCAGTGTCGTGTGTGTGTGTGTGTGTGTGTGTGTGTGTGTGTTGTGTGTGTGTGTGTGTGTGTGTGTGTGTAGGCCGTGCACACAGAAGCTGCTCGCTTTTTGCTTTATTCTGTTCTGGCTAAATGGAAAAAGTGAAAAAAAGTTTTTGCTCGGGCAAAATTAATGGCCAAAAATGATTAAAAAGTGTTAATACGTTTTGGGCCCGCTGTGACAGCCAAGACGACGACGACGACGATGACGACGACGATGACGATGACGCTGCTGATGACAGCAATTTGTGGACACTGTGCGGAGTTGCCAAGGCTAAAACTGGCTAAAACTGAAGGAGTCGCAACGACAACGCCTTACAACTCTGTTTGCGAAGCACAAATATTGACTTAATTGTATTAATGATGTATAAAGTGCTATCTCATTGCATTGTCGTTGTTGTAGAGATACAAACGAGTACTTGTTTAGCTGTCGTTGTTGTTGTTGTTACCCCACAATGAATGCTAATGACTACACTAAATGGGCCATTTGGTTAGTATTGTTTGTTGGCTTTTGGCATTCATTCATTCATTCATTGCAATTATCGGTCCAGTTAAAGGCCTCTGACGCAATGCACAAGTGCATTAAGCGTATTGGAAAACAACTACGACAAGAAAATACATGTACATACCAAGTAAGTGTAATTAAAATTAATGAAAAAGAAAAACTGTTGCTTAGTTTAAGCTAATTGGCACAGCCCATTAAGTCAATTGGTCGTTGACATCGAATTACAAGTTCAAATTCATATAATAAATCTCAATCCGAAGCTCCCTTTAATTGGCAAGCGAATTCAAAGTTGTTGAAATTTTCCCGCATTACCAAACCTACTAAGTGATCTCTTTGCAATCGAACTAATTAAACTTAAGTCACATCCAAAGCGATAATTAACAGGATATAATTAAAGACAGCCTTGTTTTATTTGCTGCAGCATCAATTAATTTTTTAATACTTTTTTATTTGTTGTTTGTACATTAACATCTCATTAGTTGTGCATATTTTTTTTTTGGTTTTACGAGCTGCGTTTTTTTTTTAAATATATTTTAATTAAATTTGCTGCTGGCTGTTGCAGGCTTGACTATATTTTTTAATTAATGCATTTTCTTACGACAAGCGGCGACGTAGACGTCGACGCAGGCAGCGACGCTGGCGTCGCTTGCTTTTCTTTTATGCCAAGTGCTTTAATTGTTAATTAATATTTGTTGTTGTCGTTACGTTTTGTTGCAAATGCAATAAAATGATTAAAAAAAAAAACACTAAATACGATTAATAATTAACAATTAAATGTGTGTGTGTGTGTGTGTGAATAACGGTATTTATATTTCTTTCGCCTTTTTACGGCTCACTTTTTATTGGTTATGTTATTTTTGCTTTGAGACATTTCTTGCTGCTCATAAATTATGCGACTACAACGGCAGCGACGCCAACGCCAACGTCGTCGTCGTCGTCGTCGTCGCACAGTGGATCCAACTCACTTCTTTTTCGGCAAAAATCATAACTTTTGAGAGAGCGAAGATATTTAAAAAATTTAAAATGCATATGACAGAGAATTCCTTAAACTTCTGCGCTGTGTATAGAGGTAGCTTTACTTAGTTAAGTAAATTAAGATCCAGCTGCTCCGCTGGCTAGGTCATGTTGAGAAAAGAAGCTCCTGTGAAAAGAGTCTTCAATGCGGTTGTCGAAGGGAAGTGACGACATGGGCAGACCATGTCTCCGTTTACCTTTGGTATTACCAATTGGAAAGGCTCGCGTAAAGCAGAGACGCCTGGAGGAGAGCTTTACATCAGGCCGTCCTGCGGTAACGGATTGTTATGGCCAGTTAAGTAAGTAAGTAATAGAGGGAGTTTCAAAAAACGATAGTAAAGTTCGATATTATATACAACAAAAGTCTTATCCTTGCTCCTATAAAATGTGCTTAAATCGTTAAAACTTTGAAATTCTGTTGGCAAGATGTTTGCAGTCTATTTTGATCTTAGTGTACACACGTTCGCCAGATAGACAAACTTTCGACGAGGACGTTTTTTTTTTGAAAAATAAGCACAATTTATAAAAATATCTTTACTTCCTCAAAAGTTATGATTTTCGCCGAAAAACAAGTCAGTTGGATTCACTTTTTTTTTTGTTTTGTTTATTTTATTGTTTAATTCTTGGGCTAATTTACAAAAAATGAACAAAATGTAAGATAATATTTTAATTGGACAATATCGCTGATCGAGCACTCCATCCCTTTAATTCAAGGATACATTCTTTCCTTTTTGAAATTGTTTGTTTGTGTTGACTACATATATTATTTAGTATTATATAAACATAAGGTTGTCAGTTGGATCCACTGTGCGTCGCCGTCGCCGTCAATGGCGTTCGGCTATGTGTCTAATTTAAATAGAATAACAAACTAATTAATGATTTTTTTTCGCTTTGTTTAGTTGCTGTGCGCTGCTGTTTTCAATTTTCTCGCCAATCACGACTCTTTATTTATTTTTAATTAAAATGCCTTCGTTTTTTCTTCGTTCAGATGGCAATTGATTTATTAAACTAAAAAAAAAAAAAAAAACAAATAAACTTCGTCGAGTAAAAATCAATTGCATACAGCGCGTGCTTCAGCTTGCATAATAAATTGAACCACTATTTCGAATATGATTTTTTTTTGTATTACTATTAATTAACAAATCAAATGCGATCAACAAAATAATGCATTTGCAGTAGGTATCGCTTGTATGCAATGGCAAAAATGCAGCGCAATTGTAGCATGTAAGCGATAATCGGCTATATGCAAAATATTTGAATGACGCTTATGTGAAACAGCGAAAATACAGCGCTGTTTTTGCTTATAAGCCATAATCGTATATATGCAAATTGCTTTTTAAACGCGATAATCGGTTATATGCATATTGTTTTATATAAGCGATAATCGGTTGCACGCTGTATGAGCGTCATTTAATTGATTGAGAAGAGCCATTTTTTTTTTATTTAGAATATAAATTAATACGTTGCACTAGTGTCATATTACTGGTTTATATTATGGCGCAAAGCAAACGATAACAGAGATCCTTGCTCCCGCTAAAAGATATATCAATTCGGACACAAAAGTTAATATGTTGCTCCCAGCAATACAATTTGAAACACCACTTTCTTTTATGTTGCGATGTGTATGTGTATTTCTTCTTCATCTCCTTAACTGGCCATAACAACCCGTGTTATCGGGTTGGTGGGTCCCAAACCCTACGCACAACCCTTTAAAGGCCTACTGGTCTCGAAAATTGTTAGTCGCCTCATACGACAAGCTTTGACCTACTGAGGTTGTATTCTCTAACCCGCTCACCAAACGGGGTATTCCATTTGGCATGAAATAATAATACAAGGAACGAGCGAGCTGCTGCTCTCACACTATTCGCTTGCCTAATGTTCATTCTGCTGCGAATGTCGAAGAGAAAGGTTGTGTCGTGCATGTTATTGCCTTGTCTTATGTACGTGTGCATTTGTATGTAGTGAGAGCTCTCCCGCGCTCTTAGGCTCTCACAAAAATTTGGCAATCACGTCGCCAGCTCGCTCGTTCCTTGTATTATTATTCCATGGTAATGGGTGTGACGTCAAACTTGCAAAAGTGACTTGATGCCGGCTTACAAAGGCCCTTTATGTTGTTAATTTTTATATTGTGATTAAGATTAGCGTAAGAGTACGAATAGAGTAGTTTATTTATGTTATGTTTAATGAGCTTAATGTTAAATGTGTGGCGATTTAATAATGATAATGTATAGACGGCTCGAGCAAGCAGTATTATCAATCGATTTAATAGAAAGCAATGCTGCACAATTTCATGAGTTAA
Organism: Chymomyza caudatula; assembly: GCA_035041775.1. Classification (NCBI taxonomy): domain Eukaryota; kingdom Metazoa; phylum Arthropoda; class Insecta; order Diptera; family Drosophilidae; genus Chymomyza; species Chymomyza caudatula. The sequence goes on from JAWNKW010000148.1 coordinate 2,427,910, forward strand.
ACACAAAGAGCATGACATTTCATAGAGTGAAATCCTTGGCCGTTACATTGAGTCGACTTGCTGAAAAGCGACCACTTTCAGCAAAATGCATAAATGTGCTTTTGCTCTTAATCTTTCTTAATTTTGCCCACGAGTGAGTCGGTCTGACAGAGGCAGGAACACAAGCAGCCTCACACCTACGCTGTGCTGAAAATGGTCTCTTATCAACAAAAATGTTGAATTTTTTAACGGTCCAGGATTCCCTTTGATCGATTTATCGATGAAACAGCTGATTCGTTTGCATTTATGCAATTATTGCTATTAAGCAATTTTGGCCAACAAAATGTGCATAAAGGCAATAATTTCATATAAACGCAAGTTAGATAGAGATAGAGGCAAAAAGAGTATGCGTACGTGTGATATTTAGGGCAGTTTTGTGCCAATTAGGCACGTGGCAGCGACGTTTGCGTCGACGTCAACGTCAAGCTCGTGTTTGTTTGAAAATTTTAAAAATTTTATTTTGGTTCAAATGTTTTTATACCCTGTACACAAAGTGTACAAGGGTATTATAGATTTATGCAATGTATGTAACAGGCAGAAGGAGGCGTGGCAGTCCATATGTTCCATGGGCAAAAATGGTCAGGAGTCGATATAGACATGACCGTCTGTCCGTGTTGTCGCACCGTTCTCGGCGACTATAAGAGATAGATAAAAAATTTGCACAAAAGATGCGCATTATACCTATTTAGTACAAGTTTGTCGAATTATGTCGATATCTCACCCCCTTCACCCGTGACAGATTTTTGCGGTTTTAATCCACACCACAAAAGCTATCCAATTAAAACTTGGCACAGTTATGCACCCTATTACTGTGCATGTTTAGTGTAAAAATGTTTCATATCGGGTAATAACTTTAAAAGATTTAGCTAATAACGTGCCAATTTTAGGCCCGCCCTCCTATGAACTGTAACAGAATTTCACTTTTTACAGAAATGTTAACCAAATGTGGTACGTTAGGCTTATAAACCAAACAATTTTGACCTTTTTCCGCACCATCCCTCCTACCCACGTAGTACAGTTACCGTTATAACGCCCATACCCTTCAACGCATCGATACAAAAATTTGCATGAAATTTGATTTTCATGGAAAAAATTGGTACAGGGTATTCCACTGTCGGGCACCGTCCCGATTGTCTGCATCGAATTTTTTTGTTTTGGACTTGCATATTTCATGTGCCTATTGCTCTTCTCGCCGTTGTTGTTGTTTTGCTACTTGCTTTAAAATTAATACGAGCTTGCTATTAATAGCCCTTGGCAAATATATGTGTAGAGAGAGATAGAGAGAAAGAGAGAGAGATAGAGAGAAAGAGAGAGAGAGAGAGAAAGAGAGAGAGGGAGAGAGATCGGGAAACCGACAACAGCCGACTTTGAGATAATTGCAGATGAGCCAGAAGCGTACCGAGTTTTTGTTAGTGGCCGCATTTTGATTGATTGATTGAAGGCGGGTGTTTTTATGTGTGTGAAAGTGTTTGAGTGAATTAATGATGGTGTTTTTATTTTGAATTGCACTTGCTGGCGATTTGCCATTTTGTTAACACCGTGGTTTTCATTGATGCCAAATACTGGCACATATTCCTACGAACACGATTTAGTTGTCAAACACTTATGTTTATGGTATATGTTGCTAGTGTGTCTCATGTCTTTGAACAAGTGTTAACAATAAATGTAACAAATATTAATTAGTTTATTGGATATATATGAAAGTCCTTTTTGAAGCGCTTTGTCTCATCTCACCTAAGAGTTTTTTCCTATACAGCAAATACATATTCTGACCACTGTCATAAAGACCATTAATTAAAGAGCAGTTGTTAAACTTTTTGGGATATTTATTATACGTTCGCAAGCCATAAATATGTTCGTCATGTAAAATTGCCACCAGAGTTGCATACAAATTCTATACGAGAAAGTACTTCTTTTGGAAATAACACAGAGAAAAACGCCATTCTCAAAATGAGTTTCATTTGTACTTAAACAGGAAATTATAAAAAGAAAGAGTGAAAAACTTAGTTTCTCTCGGCGCAACTAACTAGTTGCCGATAGTAGTCACATCGACACGCAACGGAAACAATCACTTACTTTTTGTATCGAATGGAGGCGTGCGTGAACGAAAAGTGTCAACACCAACATCGGTAGCACATCGGCAGTATTTTTCACAAATGTGTAACTAGGGTCTTAGTCAAACTGAAATATTTGTAACTGTTTGGAAGTGCATTGTGTTGCTGCATTTTGGCCACACTTTGAATAGAAAAATTGCTCAAGAACGTAAAAAAACAACTTGATTTGAGTTTTTGTAAACTCAAAAAATTTAAATTAAAATGAGTATTTTCAACTTAAAATTAGATATTATGTACTTGCTCAGTTTTGATGCACGAATGTGCTTACTTAGAGTACAATGTTCTTGATCAATTTTTTCTGTATACTTACTTTCGGTTTCGCTATAAAGTCGTGAAGACTGAATAAAAACAAAGTTGATTGGTAGCAGACAGCACAGACCTACAGGCTCACATGGCCAGGGCCGGATTTAGAAATTTAGCGCCCCTAGGCATTTTGGGAAATGACGATTAGAATAAATCCATAGAAGAATACGATGCTTCGATGTCTTGATCGTAGATATTTATCAATTTTTCGAGATTTGTCACTTTCTTTTTCATAATGCTTGAAGATCTTTGTATGCTCTTGATCTTTTTTGCAATTCAGTTGAATTCTGTATATGTTTCAAAATTTTCCCAACAAGCAAATTCCCTTTCTCCATCTCTAGATTCATCATTTGAATCCGTTTTTCACTACATTTTCATGCGTGTACTAATAAAATGGATACTACTGGCAAGTAACAGAGTTTTCGAAAAAATTGGCACCTCCAATTCGTGCCGCTCTAGGCACGTACCTGCGACGCAGTCAGGTGTGTGCCAGAAATCTGTAGACGATTTCGCCAAAGTATGATTTAAATTTTTTTTTAAATATGTAGTTTTGTTACTTTTTAAATTGCCCGTGCTCTCAATAATAGTTCTGGCATATTGACGAATTGTGCTTTTGATTGAAATTCGGTAGAAAAACATATCTTACATATCAAATCGCGAAAGAGATTTCTAGCACATGCCTGAGCTCCACATCCTAATCACTTTTTGTACTATATAAGAAACATAGAGATGGTCTGTTTTAATATCGTATACTCATGGTGTGCTTTAATATCGTATACTCATCTGAAATTTTATGTCCCGGAAAATGTAAATAATCCATGTTATGCAAACCATATACAACAACTAATTGAATTTTTTTTCTCTTCTATTTCTAGGTAAGTTACAACATGGCATTTGTTCGGAAGCTCGTTCATCTAATACAGTAAAATCCCATTGAACGCTGTTAACTGAACTTTCTCGCTTTGTATGTACAACGAGATCGACTCTTCAACGCACTTATGACATTTCATTGCCGGTTTTTAAGGCGATTTTTTCGGCTTATGTGACAAAGTATATATTACTGTAGTACGAACACGATTTCGATATGACGATTCCGTGGCATATTGCCATATTTGATATAATGTCAGTGGAAACCTGGTATTACATAGGAATGATCAAGACAATAACTATTATTATATAGACAGACAATGTTGGTAGGTGTCTTGTTGCAACTCATGATTAAACATTAGGCCCATATAATGAAGTTTGCAAAGTATGTCGCAAAAGCTCATTTTAATTTTGTGGACCCACCACGTAAAACCACAAATCCAATGAAAGAATATATTTACATCAGGCCGTAACCCTATAGCGGTTTGTTATGGGCAATTAAGAAGAAGAATTACTTTTGGGTCCACTGCTGTTCTCTTAAACAATAGCATCAACAAACCATAATATACTAATAGGAGCTCGGCAGGCGTTTATAATCAGTAAAATAAAAAAGAAGAAGAAGCTAAACATTGGCCATATTTTAAACTAATTAATCTGCAAAATTATGAACATTGTCAGCGCTGGCTTAGCGCCTTAGATTGTTTACTGTTATTTAGGTGCTTAGTTAGTCAAAGGCCAGCCGGCTATATTATACCCTACACAAAATTAGTGGCATATAAGTAAATATTAGACTACATTAGGATTTAATTACTTTAAATCTTTTGAGCCCTGCGTTGTCTTTTTTTATTTAGAAATTTTAAAAGGTCTTTCAGGGTTCTACAAATGACTGGCACTTCTTCTTGTTGTTGAATAAAGATAATAAAAACAACAACAAAACAGAGCTTTAGTAATAATGTTAACATTCTTGTTTTAGTGTCACGTCGCTTCGTTTGATTACACAATACATTTATTCCGTATGTTTATAATTTTATTGGATTTTCCCCAGCGCAAAGTTTTGATGCTCTATAATCATAAAAGCGTCATTATTTACGCTCTTCGCACTCTCTGAGCTTAAAATCAATCTGTTTCAGGGATGGTATTTTTAAGTGGTCCGTTTCACTAATTATTTCTAGTATTGATAATTCTACAAATATTCATAATTTCCAAGCTAAGACTAGTGTTATGAATGCTTATAGACTTGACGTTTGGTATTCGCTTTCGCCGTGTTTTCATTAGTTAGCTTTCGCTTCTATTCTGACAGTTTTTGAACAGCTGATTCAGTGACACGGAATTTGCTCGTTCATATAAAAGCAAAATAAACAGTTGGTAACCAACTCAGGCTTTTCCGCATGTTTATCAAAAAAACCGAAATTAGATAAGAAAAATTTAAACAACAAAAAAAATGATTCGAAAAATTTCGGAAACTATTATTCTCATAACTCATCTCTAACTCATATTATTCCTCTGGCGACCCAACTATAGCGACTAGAGTAGTCAAAGTCAATAGGAAACCCTTTGAAGACATGCCCAACATAAAAACATCGCTAAATCGCCGGAAAAGTTGCTTAAATCGTCGAAAAACATAAAATTCGAGATTTTAGTTTTTTGGCCAATCGCAATACTTTTTTGCGGAAAAGTATTATTAACATATCTCAAATATGCAAGTACTTTTAATAATACATAGTTTTTGGCAATTTCACAAAGGAACAAGTCACTAGTCAGTTTTGACAGGAAGAACGGAACACCGCAACACCTTATTCCTATGCAGAGTATCTTATGTTCGGCACTTTTGTGTTTTCGAGCTCTGACATGCTATATGTCTTGATTTCGTGTATTTAAAATGCAATAAATTTCGTCGTTGTTGTCATTATTGTAGCTGCCTGCTATTGGGTCTGTGATAACACGAGTCAGTTTTTATTCGTTGTGGTTTGGACTGCCGTTAAAAGCACATAAATACATATTTGAAATGTGTAAATTACGCAGCTTAAGCGTATTTACTGATAATTTCAATTTAATTAATTAAATATTGAACAAAACAACAACGACAACGACAACCACAACAAAGTTGAATGTCAAACAACAGCAAAACAACACACAGTGGAACCCAAGAGATTTCTTTTTCGTCATTGTATTATAAATAAAAGTGAAGCGGCAAACGGTAAAAGGCATTTGGCAAGAGGCTTCGCGGTTCGGGGTCTTCCGTTTGGGGCTCGGGGGCCTGGCAGACAGGCCATTAAATGCAACACTAACAAAAATTAATTGCCACTTTTTGCATATACAACATATACGGCTCTACATAGAGTATAGGTCTTTTTTGTTTTTTGAATTTGGCAGTGCAACAAACAAACATGTCAAGTCGACACTAGCAGAGCGAGCGAATAGTCGGGAGTCCGAAAATTCGAAAATCTTATGAATCTTATGCGCAGCACTGTCTAATTGAATGAATGAAAATATGTCGCACGCGTACAATCGACAAGTCGAATCTTAAATATGCTTTATAGGGCAACTTTTGCGACATTCGACGACTTCATATAAGATTGTTTTCCAATTTTTCTATCTCCACTTTGTTACCAAATGTTTCACTTAGCTCCGTTCGGTTTCCGCTCTCAGAACAGCTGATTACGAAGAGGAGAAAAGAAAACACGAAATAACAAAGTTTGTGTGTACAATGTATTTTGTGGTTGTTTTTATTACTTCAAATACATTTTGACCCGACTAAAACGCAACGTATCCAGGTGAAACTTGTATTCTGCAAACCGCAAGCATTTTATCTTTCGAATGGTATAGGTTTCACCTGAATACATTGCGTTATTACAAAGTAATCGGTACCACACTGAATTTTTGCTAAGCGTATTTATATACAGATAGATTCACTTTTCGAAAACTTAAAACAAGAAGTTCGCTATTTTTTTTTAAAGAGTATCGGTTGTTTCGTTTTCTGTTGTTGGATTATGAATAATTTTTAATTGTAGTACCTCGTTCTTGCTCTAACCATAATCTTTGGCAATTTAAGGGAAATTCGTGAGAAATTTTTCAAAAATTAAAGAAATACCCGTGAAAAAAAGCCTCTGTATACGTTTTGAAGCGATGTGTCTCAGACATTGTATCTCCCAGAAAAATTCGGAGATATGTAATCTAAAGGTGCTGCATGTACAACTTTTGCCGGATTTCAGGATTTCGTTTGAATTTTGTGCCCTTATTAAAACTGGCGTGCAATTACCACAACCGGAATTTTGAAAATAAACTTTTTGAACAAGTTTCCAACTAGATTATAAATGCAAGAACTACTTTTTACTATGTGCAGAGTATTACAACTAACCGAAAGACTGAGTGATTGAGTGAAAGAAGTGCTTAACCTGAGATGCCTAGCAAATTAGCAGGCCGTCATTTGTTGTTGTTGTTGTTGTTGCAACTGCTGGCGGAAGTGAGAGCAAATTTGAAGAGGAAATGACTTTGGCCTGACTGTAAATTGAATTGGTTTGTTGACTGCAATTCAGCTTCAACTTGGATTCAATGTGCAGTAAAATGAAAAGAGAGTGTAGCCACTATTAAGAAATAAAGAGATCTTTGGCTTTAGCTACTCTTTGGCATGATATTGACTTATGTTGACCCACTTTGTGGTTTATGCATTAGCTCTAAAGTACGCAAAATCAAATAAAGATGTCTGTTAATTTGAAAATTGTACCCGATATTATATACGAAAACACTTTTCTTCTTCTCAAGCAGCTCCTAGGAATATAACAATAGCCTATAGTCGCTGCCCCATATATATGCCCAGTTGTTGCATGTATGTTGTCAGCTGTGTCTATTGTTGATTTCTGATTGTTGTTGTAGTTGTTGCATAGCAATAAAACGACCATCACACACATATATATATACATGTGATATATAGGATATATATATGTATATATAACATTGTGTCTGAATCATTGTACAAAACAATTTAGCAAACAAACTGTCAAAAACATGACAACTTAAACTTAACTGCCGCTGCAAACGTCTCTGTCGGCGTCGCTGTCGCTGTCGCTGTCAGTGAAGATGTTGCAGCGACAACAACAACAGAAAGTAAAGTTGACGTTGATGAGCGGCGTACATTGTAAACGACATTTGAGTTACTAATACATAAACACACATACAGTCCATGACATATTTATAGAAACACTAAATATAAAAGTCCAACAAGAAAGTTGTTGAAGCTGCAACTGTATTTAAACCATCAAATTGAATATGGAAATGTGTAAAGCTGAAGTATAAAAAAAGACAGATAATGATATAAGAAGCAAGACTCTAAAGTTTTGTTAATAGCTAGATTATAATACTCTTTAACAAAATTGCAAGTTTTTTAGCCAGAAAATGTATAAAGGACATCAAGTGAAACTGCTTGTTGCCAGAAAATGTTATATTTGGGATCACTTGCATGCTAAAGATTCATAACTTAATGGCAGTTTCCTGATATAATTCTCCTTCTTAACTGGCCATAATAACCCGTTACCGTGTTATGGCCCGGTGTAGAGTCTACTTTCAACAGCCGTATTGAAACGCTTTCTTCTTCCATACGCGCAACATGATTTAACCAGCGGAGCCGCTGAATTATAATTCGCTCCACTATGTCAATGTCGTCGTAATCCTCGTATGCAGTAGTCCTGATATACCATCAATATACTTTAGATGAACTAAATACAGAGCGCTGCTGAACAGATTTAACACAAACAAAACCTTAACGATGTCGCCAATATCTTTTCGATGCTAGAACTCTGAAGCGGTATATCCGATTTTTTTTGCCTTGCCCCATATTAGCGTTTTTCGAGCCTCCTCTAAAGATAAGCAACATGTTTGTTTAAGCGCCTATATCTTTTAAACCAATAGCTAAATGAAAAAACAGTCTATCAAACGTTTTAATACCTTTACTACAGTATACGGCTTGACCGGAGCAGACGCTCTAGTCAAAAGTTTAGCCAAATTAGCTGTATGTAGCACGCGCTGTCGTCACAGCCAAGGCGGCCGCCTTAAGTAATTATATTGCAAAATTGGATATGTTTGTACGTACATATGTGCGGGTGGTCTGTTGTTGTTGCTGTTGAGGGTAGCAATAAATTGTATTTCAATTTTAACCCGGTTTTTTCTTGAAACAATATGTTAGTCCTTTGCCATTTACATAAACGCACGCAAATCAGGGCACATAATTACATCAAAACCGTATAAAGCCAACACACTGGGGTGCAAAATTAAAAACAAAAAAAAAATGAGAAATCGTACACAAATTTGTGTGCATGCGTGTCACAGCTGCTCCAACAACAACCATGATGATGTTTATGATGATGTTTATGATGATGACGATGATGATGATGATAGTCGTTGCATTTTCTCAAACATCCCTCCGCAGTATCATAAATTTCATGTGCCATTATTTTAAACGTTCGGCCACCGGATTCTCTCTAATCTGTGCAGCGTCTGTCGTAAAAACAATAACACCCTTTTGGTCACATCCAGGGTACACCAATAAGGGTATGATAACTCTGCCGACGTCGTACCCCTAAATGTCGAACGCCCAGAAGAAAGCAATCCACCCATGTAGCTGTAAAAAAACACTGCCATAACCACTGATGTTTATTCTCACTCAAGTGTACATTTTTTACAATTGTATTTATTTGTGGACACAAATGCCCAGCCCAAAAGACATGCTTAGAGAGACACAACCTTACTCAGTGACGTTCGCACTAAATTGAAAATTAGGGAACCTTTTATTCAACGTCGGCACAGTTATCATACCTTTCTTTGTTAGTGCACCCTGGATGTGCAAAAGGAAACTGAAAACAAAAGCTAGATTGATTATTAAAAATAAAAAGAAGGTAATATATACATATATACTCATTGGTGTAGCTAACCAGGGTCCAAGTTGGAATATAAGGGCCTAAAACCTCGCGTTGCCATGCAACAACATAAAAAATTTGATGCCCGACAGTGGAATACACTGTACCCATTTTTCCCATGAAAATCAAATTTCTGTGTAAATTTTTGTATCGATGCGTTGAGGTGTATGTGCGTAATAATTGTAACTGTTCTACGTGGAGAGGGGAATAATTAGGAAAAAGATCAACATTGTTGCCTAACGTATCACATTTGGCATAACATAAATGTTAACTTTATCATTTGTGTAAAAAGTGGAATTCTGTTGCAGTTCATAGGAGAGGGGGCCTAAAATTGGCACATTATTAGCTATATCTTCTAAAGTTTTTATTCGATTTGAATCATTTTTACACTACACATGCATAGTAATAGTGTGCATAACTGTGCTAAGTTTCAATTGGATAGCTTTTATGGTGTGGGTTAAAACCGCGAAAATCTGGCACGGGAAAAGTGGGTGAGATATCGACATGATTCGACAAACTTGCACTGAATAGGTAAAATGCGCATCTTTGGTTAAAAAAATTGTTGCTCTAACTCTTATAGTCTCCGTGAACGGTGCGACAACACAGACGGACATGTCTATATCGACTCGACTATTGCTCCTGAACATTTTTGCCACGCCTCCTTCTGCCTGTTACATACACTCCACAAATCTATAATACCCTTGTACACTTTTCGTACAGGGTATCAAAATTGATGCAACGCTACGTAAATGCACTGTTGTTGGCAACCCTGCAACCCTTTTTCTCAGAGACATTTCGGGCCAAGGCACGCAATATAGCCGTCTCTGTTGCACACCGATTGAATTATGTATAACTGTACATGATAATGTCATAAAATTAAATGGCCACACTTGTTGTTGCTGCTGTCGTGCTTTAATTAGAGTTTTTGTTGTTGTTGTAGAAAAACCAACAAACACACGCACACAATGCAAAAGAAAATTTCCTTGTTTAACCGCAACAACAACAACAACAACGACAACTGAACGCCGCCATAAATATTATAATTATCAAAAAGTGCAGTAAAGTTGCTGCCACTGCCGCTGCCGCTGCCGCCGCCGCTGCCTCAGTCCGTGCAGCCGTTGCAAAGGCAGGCAATCGTAATTGAGTTAATTAACACGCCACAAAAACCAATGAGGGTGAGGAGGGGGGAAGGGGGCCCGGGAGTTGGCAGGGCAAACGGTAGCAGGCATTTAATTGCTTGTACCAAATAATAACAGCAACAGAAACCGCAGCAGCAGCAGCAGCAACAAAAGCCTAGGCAAGGCAGCAGCAACATGTTGCCAGCGGCAGCTGGCATCAACATGCAACGCGATTCGAAGACATGCATGCGAGTTTGAGGAGGGGTGGCAACTCTATGTGGCAATAAATATATGCATATACAAAAAGATGTTTAATAAGCAGCTGCAACAACAATAACAACAAACATTAGCAACAATTAAGTCAGCTTGGAGACGACGACGACGACGACGACGACATTGTAGCAGCATCAAAAGCAATGACATGCCAAAGTGAAAACCAAAAATACACGATTGAACGGATATGCCGACTATCAAATGCCCTGCGGATAAGAACAGCCCCAAAGTTGACGATCCCTCCCGTAAACGTTTGAAGAACTAAGATTTGAGGGTATGCACCTGGCATGTCCAGACCCTTAATTGGAATGGTGCGTCTACGCAACTGGCGGTTGCTCTCAGGATCTGCGAGCCAGCTATAACCGACATCCAGGAAATGCGATGGAAAGGGCAGCGCTGCCGAGAGGTAGCAGACACTGCCAAAAACTACAGCTGTTGGCCAGAGATTACGCAACCGTGTCTAACGGTTCACTCCAGAGAACGAACTGCTGCCAACAATTCGCATCAAGCCATTCAATAAACAAACTTGCCATCTTAGGCGTCGTTTACACGAAGCGAGTTTTTCAGACGAGGCCGTGTGATCGCCCGCAAGTTATCTCGCCTGCAACCCTATGCGACTTACTTCATATTAGATGCATTCTAATATCGAGCGAGATTTTGTGCAAAGCGTTGTAAAGTGCAATTCAGTGTTGTGTTCAAATAAATAAATAAATTGATTAATAATCAGGGTTGTAATTTACAGACATTTTTATATGAGAGGGCAAACAATATCCAGGAGCATATGAAACGCAACTGGAGGCATCCTGTTGAATGATTTGAATGCCTGAACGTTCTCATATTGCAACTCCCGCATTATCAAGTGCGAGTTGTCGCGCCCTTGCCCACGGCGTTTTTTTAGTTTGAGTCGCGCGTGAGATTTTTTCATTTGCTCGCTTGAAAATCTCGCTTCGTGTATTAGTGCCTTAGTGCTTTTTCCATGTTTAATGTTGTACCATCTTATTTAGTAGTGAATCTTTTGATTATTCCGATAAAAAGTCATAATTTTACGTTTGGCAAAGTTAAGAAATAGCTGATTAACGTTACACCACTCTTGTATGTTATCTAAATCGTTCTAAAGACGTAAATACATGCCATTATCGGTAAAAGACAAACAAAGCTTTACATCATCCGCATACATAAGTATATGAGAAGAAAAGGTGACCTAAGGGTGTAATATGGATTAATTTAGACTCGCAGCCTTTAAATATAACCTTTTGCACACGGTTCGATAGGTATGAAGAGATCCATTTTAGAAGACATGAAGGAAAACCCAAACGAGAAAGTTTAGTTAAAAGAAGATTATGATTAACAGAATCAAATGCCTTACTGAAGTCAGTATAAATGACATCAGTTTGCATTTTATTAATGAAACTATGATTAATTAGGGAAGAAAATTCTAATAGATTAGAAGAAGTAGATCGATGTTTTACAAAGCCATGTTGGGAGTCCGATATTAAAGAACTGCAGAAGTATTGCAGCTGTGATGTAACAATACTTTCAAATAATTTTGGAATAGATGAAAGCTTTGTAATACTACGTTAGTTCTCTATATTGGACTAACTGCCCTTTTTATGAAGAGGAAGTATGAAGGATTCGTTCCAAATAGGTGAAAAGAATGGTAAGCGGAACAGAGAGAGAACGAGCGCAGTGCTTTAAGACGCAACTAGCAACAAGATCAGGACCAAGCGAGAAGGAAGATTCTAAGGAAACAAGATCTTGTAAAACATAATTTTCAGCAATAAAAGGAGGAGCAATGCAGTCAGAGTGAGGTAAATTGTAAGGATAAACAAAGTCCATCTAGCAAATCGATTAGCAATGGCAGAAGAGAAAGTATTTTTTAGAAACAATGATGCAGGGAATTGTGAGGATTTACGCTTGGAGTTAACAAACGAGAAAAATTGCTTTGTATCATTTCGAAAGTTAACTACACAGCGAGATAAGTTATTATTATAATATATTTATATTATATTTCATAAGATTATGTGATATCCTTTTGCTGTTGCATATATAATTTTTGTTCTTAAATATGATCGGTTGCAAATATAATGAAACTATTATGTAAATAGATTAAGGAAAATGTTTGGGCCCTTTTTTCATCAACTATATGGAAATGCCAAGTTATTTTGAGTTAACAAATTTGTAGACTTTACCATACTAGTATATGATAAATATACTAAATGTATGTATTTCAAAATTGCTATTAAAGTACTTTAAGTACCTTATTCAAAGTATAAGATTTACTTTTGATTTCTTTTAAGATTCAAACTTGTCTTTTGCTCTTATTTTTTGGTATTACTGTTCTTGATTCACAACGAATTAGTTTGTCAAAAGCATTTGAAATATCTCTGATTCTAAGAATACATCGAAATTGTTTGTTTTTTTTTGAGAAAACTGTAGAAATATTCGATGTCAATCTTATCACTTACTCAGGATCTTAAACGGAAGCAGTTATTGGCTTGTAGATACATAGTTAATATATTAAAGAAGTAAATAAAGAAATTACACGCTTGCCCTTTTTTAGCTACAGGCTACAAATAGTCTAGCAAGGTGGTATCCGCGAAAGCAAAAGTTTGAGTAAGACAGAAACAACGTCACAAACACTTCAGGGAGAGAGCAACAGCTACTATACTAATACGCCTTCAGGGCTTTCGCTCAGAAGCAACAAGTGGCTGACGCTAAAAGAGATCTTCTTCTTCTTCTTCTTAGCTGAAAAAAGAGCATTCTGGGATGCGCAAGACAGTAGCTCAAAACTACAAAAAAACATGTGGCAAAAAGGCCAGCAGCAACAAGTATTGTTAATGAAGCTGAAAAGGAATGCATTGAGTAGGAACAGCAACAACAATGAAGACGAGTAGCACAATTAAGACACCGTTGAAGATGAAGCGATGAAAAAACAACAGCAACAACAACAAAAAACGATACGGAGACCATAGTATAAGCATTACAAGGTAAGAGACGTCGGCCGACTCTCGCCTTTTTTGGTGCACTATTTTACAAACGTCAATGAGGCAGGTTGGGTGCACGCAGAATTTAGTGCACCAGCCGGCAGACGACTCTTACCTTGTAATTACTATGCTATGACGGAGACAAGAACTGGGCGCAACTTCACACATAAATGGGAACAGCTTCTGTTGTAGTATCTTTTTTTTCGTGATGCTGTTGTTGTCTTATGCGCGCAACTTGCTGCTTTGCTCTCTTGCCGTGATGCAGTGCGACAATTAAGTTTATAAACTGCACATAAATGGCAAAGAAGATGTAACACCAACAACAACAACATGTTCCTGGATGCCGCCGTTCTGCTTAATAATGTCATAAAAATTAGAACGGCGTATTAATTGGATGCCGCAACAACAGCAACAACCATTGTGGGAGCAACATATGGACAAGCAGAAGAGCTGAGTTAATGCGAGAGGACTTAGCATGATCAGGTTCTACTTTTTGTTTGCCTTTAGTTTATTGGTACAGTAGATCATCGGCGAAGAGGTTTCCATATGCTAGTTACTCTGCCAAAATATCAAGCTTATTTATATTCTTCCACATAGCGTTTCTAGCTGTTAGCTTAAGTATTTCGAAGTTTATATGTACAATAGAAGCTCAAAAATTCAAAATATCCAGAAATTAGAACCTTGATCTCTAAAATAGAAAAAACCACTGTGTTTTTTATACAATAAATAGAGCATGTACGAGGCAAAAAACTTGTGACGAAAACGTAAAAACTTGTATGAATATCATAAAGTACTTGTATGATATAAATCGTGTGACGTGACAATTGCTGTGTATATTACACTATTTTTATTTATAACTAGCTTCCAACAAACTTATTTTCGCTTGTCTCGTCGAGGGGCTCGAGTATTTTTGTCAATGTTTTCTCTTCTGGACCGCCTCCTAATCAAATTTTAGAGTGAAATGTTACCTAATCAATGTTGTGAATTGTATTCACATTAAAATGCCAGCGTACTATATAAGTAAAAATAATATGACTTTATTATGTCACTTAAGAATATTGCTGATCCTGTTCACCTACCGGACACAAACTGGAAAGAAACCTTTCTGCGTACCAAACGAATATATGGTCCAAACATGAAGTCATTTTGTTCAGTGGTTCTCGAGTTTTATTAACGCTTACCCTGCACGAACGATTTTATATATTAAGATAGAATTTTAAAGCCATTTTTATAGTTTCTTTAAAATGATTCATTAAAATTTATGATGGGTGGGTGTGGTATCTACATTAAATTTAAGAGTAAGAGATGTAAAATAAATTCATATAAATGCATGAGCAGCAAATAGAAAAGTATAATTTTTCCGGGCTAACATTCCGATCGATATCACTGGACACTCTAATAGTGCGAGTGACATCTCTGGCTATCGTAGATGACAACTTGGGCCTATCTGATATCATTATATCATTTTGATCGGCCACGATTCGCCTTTCGGGCATAATGGCATACTTGGTTGCGAATCCGTGCTCTACTCTAGAGAATCAGCTATACTTCTTGCTTTTTACTTTTCCCCAATAACAGTTTATACAGAATACGGTAAAACAGACATCAAAGTATTAACTTTTATGTTTCTGTTCCCAAGTCCGCTCTGACTGTAAGGCTTGGTTTGGCAAAAGACCAACATATTTTGGTAACCCTATTACTACGCTACGCCTTCATAGCTTTTCCAAAATTAAATAGATTAAAGGGGCGGTTGCAAAATTGTCGATATTATGCTGAAAAAGATATGGCCTAATGAATCATCAATCGCTACTAAGCGCCCCGGACGTGCGATAGAGACCAATTGTTCTCGTATACATAATGTATAATATAAAACGTATCGCGTTCTGAAAAGTAAACAAATTTTTATTAGAAGAAATTTTCATTATTTTTATAAGCTTCATTTGAGGATATGTAATACACGCAATAAACAAGAAAAATGAGTGCCAAGCTAATACAGAAGACGAATGCGCTTGCGATATCGATTTCACTGGATAAACTAATAATGCAGTTGTCATAAGTAGGGGACGAAATACTAGGTTTCTGAATGAAACTTATTTCAGCAGAATTATAGTTATTTAAGCTTTAAGAATTTACCCATTTTCTTATTAAACCATGCACGAACCTCAAAACCAACTGAGCGTAAAGTCATAACAGCCCCCATAGAATAATTACGTTCAGCAACTACCAACGAGTGTTCAGAACAACAACAAAAACGGAACTACGGAAAAACCGGAACTACTCTAAAAAAGAAAAAAAGAAATAGAAACATTTTAGACTGCAGTAGATCAGTAGAAAAGCAGCTGACGCGATACGAGATGAACAGAAAGAAAGTAAGTGGGCCGGTAATTTTGAACTGTTCCAAATTAATAATTGTAATAAATAAATAATTAAAATAATGAAACACCAAATTAACAATAAATAATTTTCTGTATTAAGAAAAGCATGAATGGAATGCTCTTAAAACATGCACACTACGTGCTCGTTCTTGATACAAGAACGGCGGTCTTCATTCCGTACCTAAAAGGAGACCGACCGTTCATGGACCTACCAAAAACAGGCATAACAGACTGTTGTGAGCGAATGGTCATGTTTTCGGTAATTTTTGGCCGATTTTTTCTCTCGGTGTACTTGGGAGAAAAATGTTCTTGATCTACTTGGATTTTATTTGGGGGATCTAAGGGTTTTCATAACTCACAACAGTACAAATTATTTCTGTATATTAATTTTGCCCGGCATCAAAGTGTTATAATTTTTGATCGTGTATTTGATTTTATTATTTATTTGATGTTTTTTTTTTTCGTTTTTATTCTTGTCTTCGTCATAAGTTGCCATTTTGCACAAATAAAATAAATTGGCAGCCAATTAAGTGGGGCATGGTGAGCGAGGCACACAGAATTTTACAACAACTATAACAAAAGAACAGCGCCAACAAACATACATACAAACATGTGCAACATCAGAACAAAAAACATAAAGCCAGCAAATTAATGCAACCAAAAAAAATTTGATGCAGACAATCGGCACAGTGCCCGACAGTGGAATACCCTGTACTCTTTTTGTTTATAAACATTAAATACGGTAAAATGGGAACGGAAGTATCCACTTTTATAACTCCATTCATAAGATCGATATGCCTGCAAGCATTTTCCAATTGGGAAGTTCCAATTGACAAGTTTTCCTATTGGTAAATGAGGGCAAAAATTACTTTTATGGCCAATGTCGTTTTGTAACATAGATCAAAAATACATTTAATAAAGGTAAATTGATTGCGGGGGAAGGGGTCTCGAGTCTCCACACCAAATTTTGTAACTCTAGCTCACATGTATCCATATCTACACGTAGTGGAATTTTGGCACAGTTTATCATCATCATTTTTGGAACATAGATGCACATTAACTCGTCTGGGGAGTTTCGAGTTGATGGACTCAATGGTGGGGCTGTAAACTGCGCAAATCTGTCACGGGGCAAGGGGGTAAGATATCGACTTGATTCGACAAACTTCATCTTTCCTTAGATTACGGATCTATACCCTCATACGGACAGACGGACATGGTCCATTCGCTACCCGTGTGCCACGCCTCCTTCTGCCTGTTGCATACATTGCACAAATCTATAATACCCTTTCACACTTTGTGTGCAGGGTATAATGATGGAAGGAAGACGAAAAAATGGCAAAGCACCGATAAAAGCCATCCAAAAGGAAAAACAAAAAGCGGAAGCGATGCAAAAACAAACCGAAAATCAAATTTAATTAACGAAACGAAACGAAACGAAGCGAACGACAACAATAACAAAAGCAACATGTGCAATTGGCAATTTTCTTGCGATTTCCGCGCTACATTCATTCATTAATAAATATTGCAATAGATATTAACGGGCAACAACAACAACAACAACTGTCTGACTTGCCGCCTAATTAAGAGCATGGGCACAAGCGTGCATTCATAATTAAGGCGCCTAAGTCTTGGCAACATGTTGCTGCAACATTTCAGTACACTGAAAACAACTTCTTTGCATCCGACGCATTGCTCTGGCTGGCTGGCTGGCTGGCTGGCTGGCTGGCTGTTAGTCATTCAGTCAGTTAGTAAGTTTGTTGGCCAATTACATGATCTTATGATCGTGCAAATTGTATTTTTATTGCCAATTATTTATTTATTTCGTTAGTTGTGTACAATTGGCGTCATGCGGAATTTAAATTCAACTCACATGCATTATGACTGTGATTTAGTAACAATAAAAAGTAACGAACCAATTCGCTATTTACTTCCATTTACATACATATGTATATATGTAAATAAAAATATTTATATAAATATAAATTAAATATTAACAAAAATCAATTGTAGGCTCGAGAAATGTGTGTTTTTTGAATGTCGTCGCATAGCGATAGGCTTTCAACAAGGATAAATTCAAACGAAGAAGAAAACACTTTACATCGTGTGTCTTAGACAAAAAAAGTTCTCAAAACAAATTAAATTGCCGTTTTTACTGTGTTCGTATAATGAACGAATTCCCTTAAAAACCCTAAGAAATATGTTCATTTTAATAATTTTCTCGTAAAACGGTAATTTTGATTCGGGAAACTGTTTTGGATTTTCTAGCATGGCTATTTGAAAAAATTGCAGATTTCGAAAGTTGCGGAGTCAGTAAACTTTATGTTATTCGGTATCCTTACCGTTATTCTTATCGAGATGAACAGTATGGCAAATTAAAGGAATTTGTATATCGATTTAATTTTTTTCAGACAATATTGGTCTACCTTGTTTCGATTGTTAGTTACAACAATTATTTTCCAAAGTACATAATTGATTCAAAAAATACAAAAAGTTTTTAATGAGTTCCTTTTTGATTCGATAAATTAATAAATTAAACTACCGATTTTACTAAAATTGGTGTTGAAATGACAAAGTTTTGAGGGAACATTGAAGCAATGCCACGATCGACAATTTTATTGAATCTCCGATAAAAAGAAAGACAAAAACCCAAGCGTAAAGCATAACTTTTCCGATAAATTTGGGGTCGCTGTTGTGTAAACATTGCATGTATTAAAAAGAAGGTAACATTGAAATGTTATAAATCTGTTCTTAGACTCTTCAAAGTTCCTAATATGCAGAGCATTTCCAAGTTCGTGAAACATTTTCTAGCTACCTTGCACCTAAAAATTGCATATATATTATGACCATATTTACTATATATCCAATTAATTGTCATTTGGTTGTTGATCGCTTAGTGACCTCACTTGAACAACAACAAAAACTACAAAGTGGGCAAAGGCAATAACAACAAAGTTGTCTTGAATCATTCATCAATTATCGATAGGCATGTACATATCTTTCGTATGTATGTACATATGTGTGCACACCTAATTTATATGCAAGGCATTTCAGAAACTACATATATTATTGACAATTATTATGCACATTTTTATTTTTTTTTTCAAATTTAATTTCATTTGCTTGCCATTTCATTATTTATTTCATTAATTTTTATTGTCGCACAAACCAATTAAGAAAACAACACTCGTAAAAAAAACATCCATAACTAAAATGGCATTAAGCACTGTGCGCTAATTAATGTTAAAGAATTAACAGCGCTGTTAAAAGCTAACATGACGCTGCTATTAGGCAGCTGTTAAATGGAAGAGCACTTTATTTTTCATACCTTTAAATAGATGAATGTAATTATTTTTGTGTTTTTCGGTTTGTAATGTGAAAGAGGTCCAGAGGTTTTCAGTAGTAATAATCATCTGACTAAGACGACTCGTTGAGACTTGCAAAATCTGATCTTCTCAAATAGAGCTCGTTGGTCCACTCTTTCCAGCTATTACGGGTTGCATCGCTTTGGTTGTCTTAACAACTTTGGAGTGGGTCATCATCCGAGGAAGAAATGGTATCAGATATTTCATTGCGCTATAAGACTGCAAGGCATAAGACGTCTGTCGATGCACAGTGGGACATCGTAACTTTTAAAGGATTAAAAATGTTATCAAAATTTAAAATACATATTACAGAGCATTTCCTAAGCTTTAATATGAATGCAGGATGCCTCAATAAACGGGTTCAAAGACTTATCTTATAAGCAATGCACGAGTAACACATTCAAAGGAGATAATTTTTTTACTTCTATCACAAATATAATATCTATATTTTAATTTGGGTTAAAAGCATAATAATATTAAATAAATGTATGTTTTTTATGTATCATATAAGTATACTGTTTCCTTTCTTGTTCTAACGTGTCTTAAAGATGCAAGAAGATGATTTGAAGATGGCGCCAATATATTAAAAAGATCCTCATTCTGGCTTGTTCTTGATGTTTCGCATGTGCTCGAAATTTATTGCTTCTTGGGCTTCCTCGGTCAATTTTCCAATTTTCAAACACTGGTTTTCGATAAGATCTTTGTCGTGCGCCAAAATTGTGTGTCCTGTTGGAGTAAGCTTTTTCTCTGGGTAGATTTGAGTCAGAACATTGGCAGCTAATGACGCTTATTCACTAAATTTTTTTAATTTTTTATTTTAATTTTTTAAAATTTTAGGTTTGCGTAAACTGAAGGTAGTTTATTTTTTGATTTCTCAAACTCTCTTTCTCTCTCTCTTTCAACGTATTTTTTTCTTTTTCTGAGCTTCTGAATATCTTAAACAATGTCGAATGCCCAAAAAACAAGACTATAAATTTTCACAGAAACACAGGAAAATATATGATATTTTAAGTCGTCTCCAATGTAATAATCCAAAAATACACTCGCTCCTATTATGTTCAGTTAAGCAGTTAAAATATACTTTTATCAAGTTTCCACCCACTGAAAATTGACTAATAAGGAAAAGGTTAAAGTACTCACAAAAGCCCCATGCATCCACTATTTTGCTTATGACATAATATTTTAAAAGGAGAAAGGTCGCAGGTGGTGCAAAAATGCAAAAATAGCCGAGAGTTTTCTCTAAGTCTATACCTGTTACGCGTCAGGCTGCTTCGATTATATTAATGTTGCGGATAACCTCGCAATCAAATTATTTTTACTTTGGTAAAGGATTCAGTAACAAACAAATTCGGATTGAAAATATTTTTCACAATTCCTAACTTTTTTAATTATTCTCTGCCAAATTTTAAAAAGAGTCAAAGAGTAAAAAATTTCGAATTTGTTGCGGGCAGAAAAAATGCTCGGCACCAAATCCAATTATCGAAATAGAATAAATTTATTATTTTCTGAATCTCTGGAAATTTCTCCATCAGGCGTTTTTATTCCAATTTTGATTTAGTTCCGTTATTTTTTTCGGGCGATGCCCCATTTTGTACGTCTTATACCTTGCAATACAACTTCAGTATTTAAGCTAAATATCTTTCTAAAGAATTTTCACTCTGAAAAACTCAAACCTAATAACCCGCTCACACGCTCTTAGATGTGTTTCTTCGTAAAATATTATCACAAGGTACAACTGCTTTGGTTTTAAAATTTGTTTTATTTCAGTTTTGCATAACAAATAGAGTATACAAACTGTGGCAGTTAGAGTTCCAACTGTAACTCGCTGTTATTTTGCTTTTCATGGTCAACTTCAAATTGGAAGTTCGGTTAAACGTAAAATGACAAATACGCTTGTAATAATTGAAAATTAAATTAACGAATAATGCAACAGAATAGAAGAACGGAAAAACATTGCATTTACATATGAAAGCTGAAATTAAAAAATATAAAAAAGTAATATTATGCCAATCCAGAAGGGGTTTCAAAAAAAAAAAAAAACAAAGAATGGGCATAAATACAGTCGGTTGCACTTGAGTAATTTCACATAAAACATAACCAAGCAGAAAGGATATTAATAAACCGACACAAACCGCACGCACACACACACACACTCACTCACACACACTCACTCACACACACTCACTCACTCACTCACTCACTCACTCACACACACACACACATGTTCATATGAACAAGTGGAACTGACAGACTCGTTTTTGTTGTTGTTGGTGCCGCACCATAAAGTAAATCAGTGTCCTATGTGTAAATAATTTCCATTTGAATGAGCAATTGTGCATTTTTCCAACACACACACACACACACACACACACACACATGCGTGGAAATGCGCTTTTCATTTGCAGGCAGCCATCGACTGTCGCGGCCTCTGCGTTTAAAATCACATGAAATTTTATTAAAATGAAGTAAATATGGTGTAAACGTGCTGATAAAATTTTCGTGCTCAGCTATGTAGAAAGAATGAAATGACCGAAGCAGCGAGAGCAACGCGAATCCAGACACACACACACGTGATATACCCTACAAAATGCAGCTCAATGCAGTAGAGCTGCAAAACCAACGATATAGTCACCACTCGATCTTTTCGATAGTTGTGATTGTCCGCTAGGATTGTTGATATTATATCGATATATCGATATGCTTGATATTTTTAATTTTTGATACGATAATATCGGAGCGATTTTTTCGTGGACGATACTATCACATAACGATATTTTTTGTGTCGGCTACTATGTACTTTTTTTTCAATAAATAGCAAAAGCGTGCCGCAAAAATTGAAAGGTGTACTTTATTTGGATACATGAAACATGGAACAATTAAAAATAGATTATGAAAACCAGTGTAAATTCGTCAAGCGGACGATTGTGTGGCATGTTCATAATCACATGATCCAAAACAGAAATATGCTGGAGCAATGCGGCGTACAGAAGGAGATGAGAACTTAGCTAAAGTGCAACTGCTGAAAATCATATTTTAAAACTTGCCTCAAATTTTTTACAGCACCAGTCTGCATGATCAGAAAGTAATATTTTGTAAATTTTTGCCGATAAATCGATATGTCGATATTTAAAATTGATATTATCGATACGGCGATATTGTAAATAGAACAATTTCGATATATCGAAATACGCCACAGGCGAAATTTAATTTTTTGCACTGTAAGATATTGCCTTCAAAATTTTCTTGTTAAATTTAATAGCTAGAGGTAGAGACGTGTGCAAATTAAAAGAAACTATCGCTAGTGGTAAAAACAATCGATGGCGCCCAACCAAGAGCCCACCATCGATGTTATCGATAGTCCAATCGATGGTTTTGCAGCTCTACAATACAGTAGATGATCGCTTTAAAGGGTAATAGATAGAGTTTTCTTTTTATCTTATGGTGCATTGGCAGGAAACGTGGCAACAATATTAGAAATACAGCTAATGAAAGTTTATACAGTGCAGTCGCGAGACAGTGAACCAATTAAAACCAACCCTCTTACGAGGGTTCGTTCTATCGCGACTCCATAGAGCCAAAGTTAAGTCATCTATTCTATCTATTTATTTCAAAAACGTGAATGAAGAAGTCACAACAAATGCCAATTTCTGCTGCCTGCAACTAATCGTTATATATGTAGAGAATAATGCATGGGAAAAAACTGAAACTGAAAGTTTTGTCCATTACAACTGTGATATTAGTAACAGATATTTTGTTTATAATGCCTGAATAGAGATTTCATATGCTTTTAGGGCATATCTGGCACAGCAAATAATGAGCAGTTTTACAACTTTTTCGTATTCTTTCTTATTTGAATACGATTTGAAAGATTTTCGCAATCACGAGAAGTATACGAATATGTACACAAATGCGTAATGAGTTTTTCTATTCTTATCTTCTTCATGCCTGGTTTCTTAAGGCGAAAAATCGTGTGATTTGAATCTCGCACCGTTCGATGGAACGTTCGGTCATTTCGCCCTTGAATGCATTTTAATATCGAGCGAGATTTTGTGCACGGTACGATTTCGTTTTGTGTTGCACCTCACAGTTAAGTGCTGCAAGAGGGACGAAACACAACCTCTCGTCACCGAATACTTCGTTGGCCACTCTTTTGCGTACAAACTTCGAATTGTGCAATTTCAAGCACTTTTTTGAGCCAGTGTTCTAAATGAGAATTAGAATTGTAGTAAAATGCGATTATCAGTGAGCTGCCAAAAATCTTATTCGCTTCGTTTGCGGGCCATTGTAAGGGAAGCTGTAATATATTCACTGCCTCACTTGAAAATCTCCATTTGTGGAGAAAACTGTCATACAGGATTGTGGTCCTGCCCGTCACATATTCATAACCGTGCAATATGTAACTATTCACTGTATACATATTTGTTTACAGAGTAATCAGAAGTTGCTGCATGAGCTTTCTCTCAATGAATACACTCTCACAGTCAGTGTCCGTGAGGCGACATGGCATAAAATCACTTATGTAAATATGTATAAATTGCAGTGTATGCAATGTGTCTGTGTGTGTGCGTGTGTGAGACGCTCCGTCTGTTTGTTGTGGTCAAATGGGATGATTGTGCCCGTCTCTGTTTGGCCTTTAAATAACGTCGTCGTCGACGTCATCGTCATTGCAGTCGACGCAGACGCTGACGCTGACGTCGACGTCGTTGCAGTCTGCTCTATTATTAATGACGGCAGAGCAGCGGCGTCCGCTTGGTTAATGTTGATAATGACGTTGTCGCTGTTGTTGTTGCTATTAATTATGAGCATGATGCTGCCAGTTAACAGTTATTTAATGTGCATGTACTACAGCATTCAGTGTGTGGTTTTCCGTCAATATGCTGCTCCTTTTGGCCATTGCGTAAAGTGTCTGTAATTTTCATTTGCCTTGTAAATGTAATTAACTGCCACTGTATACAGTGTATACAGTGTATACAGTGCGTGTGTGAAAGTGTGTGTGTGTGTGTGTCTGCACTCTTAGGTGGGCTAATGAGTCTGTCCCCCCAAATCGTTTCTTGTTATTTGATGTTTGTTTCTACAACAAAAAGCGTTCAAGAAATAGAAATTACTGCGTGCTCCCAACTCTTGACGCCAAACTTAAACAAGTGTTGTATCTTCTTCTTCTATATATACAAAAATTAAGCCTCAAAAAGATATGTGCTCGCTAAACTCGAAAACGCGTGGACCGATTTCAACTAAATTTTCACACATTGTAGACAGTATTAGGGAGAAGATTTTTGTAAAGTTTGTACGAATTCCAATAGATGATGTCAAAGATATCGACAAAAACGATTTTCCATATAAAACATACTAAATGTGTTTCTACTTATATAGTGGGCAAGCAATTAATTTGACTTGGTAAAGAATTCGTTTGAATTGAGGTAGAGATAAAGGATATA
Source organism: Chymomyza caudatula (assembly GCA_035041775.1). Taxonomy (NCBI): domain Eukaryota; kingdom Metazoa; phylum Arthropoda; class Insecta; order Diptera; family Drosophilidae; genus Chymomyza; species Chymomyza caudatula. The sequence continues at coordinate 2,452,689 of JAWNKW010000148.1, forward strand.
AAGATATTGGTACTATTGAGTAATAAATTTGACTGTTTTTATCTATTTTTTTTTTAAATTTGACTAAATTTATTTTGGTTAATATGGTTTTTTCAATTACATTCCATCCAGCCAATCGCCAGATCCTCGATCAACCAACATATATCAACATATTTCTTATGCTTATATTGATTGTGATTCACATTCATAGCAATAATTTAATGACTTGTTTTGATTTAAAAGAATGTGGGTATTCCCACTCAAAGGTTAATAGTGATCGTAAGATTAACTGATTGGGTGTATGTTTGCGAAGCGATGAGTGATGCTGGTTTTGCACAGTGCAGTTCGCATCAATATAAACACACATTTTATGTGCTCCCTTCTCCACTTCACTGAAAAATGTACTGTTAATCGAGACTATTTTGATCTCTTGGCCTTTTTGTGGAATGCGATTGTCATCATGTGTCATCTCTGAAATAACTACATTCAACATGGTAATTGAATGTAGGTGTTTTTTTTTAAGATAATGTCACACGCTAATGTTTTCTTATTAATTCAATTTTTCGTTTACGGTAGACATTTCTGTGGAAAAAGCCATATCTCTTTTTCATTTCTATTACACGTTTGTTAACATTAATTAGCAGGTAACGTTAATTGCAAGCTAAATATAAAGTGATCGCATCAACTTACAGCGATGCACTAAATGATGAAGATCGTTACAAAAACAAGATATACTAAGTTTTGCAGTTCATTAAAATTCAGCTCAGTTCAGAAAGTGTTTAATAGTTGTACATAGTTGTTTTTTAAGGAATTCCCTCAAATTCCGATTTTCACATTCTTTCAATAGAGTGTTTGGTTTCATTATTATTATAATTGAAACAGTTCACATTCAAGTGTTTCAAACTGAACTGAACTGTAAATGCCAAGAACAAGTTCTCTTTAAAAGAAATACTACGCTTTCGTTTTCTTGACCAAGATAAACTAAACTTTGTTAGTGAAAAAGTTCAGAAAATCAATATTCTATGAACACTTCAAATTAAAGATTTGATCAGTTTGGAAGTCGGCAAGTTGTATGTAGGTATTGAAGATGTTATGTAGACTTCGCTTGCTTATTTTGCGCTAATTAATGTGTTTACCACTAAATTAGCAATTGACGCGAAAATAGAAATGGTTGCAAGCCTAAACCAGTTGCTGTTGCAGTTGCGGTTGCAGTTGCAATTGCCTGCCGGACGCACAATTAATTAAGTTGACGATGGTGACTGGTTGTTGCTGCCTTTTGCTGGAATTAACTTGGCTTGGCATTGGCATGGCCATTGCCATTTTGCCGTTGGCGTTTTGGTGTTGTTGCCATTGCAAACGTCTTAGAATCAATGTAATTAGTGGCTCACTGTCTATCTAACAGGTGCAACATCAAATGCTCTGCAAAAGAGAGAGAGACTCCAAAAAAATGAAGGCATTTCCTCTTGGTATCATTTATGATTAGATGGCTTGCCGTCAATGTTAGAGGTAGACAGACGGAGAGTCCGTCGCTTACATTTAATTACGGCTTTGGCTTTACTGTTTGGCCAAAACTGCATCCGTTAGCGGCAAAAAGCTTCACAGCTTAATTGAGCATAATTGGCAGCCGCTTGAGAGCGAACGAGTGCGCGCTAGTGTTAAGGCTTAATTGAAATAGTCAAATGTGCATGCGAGCCAGGGTTGCCAATTCCGTTTTTGGCCCACTAAATTTAGCTTTTTAAAAAGTTGCAGGAACGTTTTTAAAAGAGCGTACAGTGGCTATTCGAGCTTTTTTAGGAAAAACGTTTAGCCTTTTTCGCCTTTTGGCATCAATGGATAAGATAACAAAGCGTCCTGCCATGCAGCAAAAAATCGGATGAGGTGGTTTTCGACTTACTTCCCCTGAACTCTCAGCAGCTCTCCAAAAAAGAAGTTTTTTTTATTTTTAAGTTCGTATCAGTCAACCGATTTTAGTAACTGTAACTTGCAAAGATTGTCTTTATGCGAAAGAAGTTAACTATGGTAACTTGAAATAGCAAATATTATGAAGAAAAAAAAACTGAATGTTATTAAAGCACGAACACGAAACATAAACTTACAAAAAAGCACGGCTCGGAACGTTACCCTAAAAATATACTAAATTTTTTATGTATTCGCCATTCCGTCCTTACCAGTTACTTTATTTTATCCATGGGTAATACTAAAAGCCTTTGCCTTTTCATCATGAATTGCTTATTGGTAGCTCATAAAGCCCAAAATAAGCGATAAGTTATTTTTGACTTGAAACTAATCTTATGTTTTCAATTACACAAGTCAATACGGCTTTTTGAACTGGGTTCTCCATTGCAGATTCTGATTAAAATCACCGCGCATGTATCTAGTTGAAGATAGGGGTGAGATTAACAGCTATATTTAGATATTTCCGCTATATTTTCCATTTCAGATCTTATCGCACTTTTTCGTGTATTTTCGGACTTTAAAAAAAAGTGCTAAGGGTTGACAAATTTTACCTATGCCTAAAACATACATTTTCCGATACATTTGGGGTCGCTGATTTCGAAGCCGTTTTTGGTTTTCTAGTACCATTTTTGAATTATGGCTATTTGAAAAAAAAAACGATATTTTGAAAGTTGGAACGATGAACTAAAGGAAATTAAAAATCGGTGCAATGTTTCTCAAACTGTTTTATTTACAGTTAGTCTTGCTAGTCACAAGGCAATCAACTCAAAAAATGTATTCCAGTGCTTTTTTCGATTATTTTCCTTTTTTTGATTTTTGTTTATAATTGGTCTATCTGATGGTATACCTAATAAGGTAGAATATTTCAATTGCTTGCCCTCTATAGTACGCTTATTATGGTAGGTAGGTATTTCTATCTCAACAGGTAATTGAGTTCATAAACACATTAGGAACAATAAACAACCAAAAGATTATACCTGGAAAGCTCATATGCGCTCGAATGCGTCTATAAAAAGGGTACAAATCCCATACAATTGTATGAAAATATGTGGTGGTCCGGCTAGACCAGAGTGGTATGAATGTGTATATCCGGATAGGTGCCAAACGGAGGGTTAAGTCTGACGCGAACTTTGACAGGAACGGTTGTCTCCAAGTATTTTTTGTTGCAAATATAAGTGTGCGTATCTTGATGCATTGCTTCCCTGCAGGAAACCATATATGTATTAGTAAGGAAACAGTTCCTAACCAGAAAATAGAAAGAAAGTAACTATGGAATTTTATTAGAGAAAACACAAGGCTGTCGTAGGAAATATTAGTGAGTAAACCATTAAATAGACAATAGTTTTGTTCTTATTCGGCTTGCACTGTTACAAACTACATCTGGTGCTTGTAGAGTGCTGCTAGTATCTTTCATAACGATACCAAAATACCCATCAAAATCCAGTGTATCTCGCACATTACGAGAAATACGTTCAAAATGTTCTATTGAAATTATATTTATATTGATACTAATCGTAATTACAGTCTGATTGAGCATATGAGCAGCTTACTTACCTTATTGTCGTCAAATAATCCAGCGGTTCGAGATTCTCATGCATAAAGTTGAAGTGCAAAGCAAGAAAATTGCAAGCACGCAAGAGCGTAAAGTGAGCTTACCTGATAAGAATACCTTGACCTAATCCAGCTATATTTTTTTTTTGTTTTGCGACAAGTTGGCAACACTGTCGCGAGAATGCGTATGATTGCTCTCAGACTCTTGACTGCTCTTTGAATGCTTTGGTGCGCTTGCTAACACTAATTAGTAAGCGTTTGTGTTTCAATGCTTTCACCTAATTAATGCTCGCTTGGGATTCTTCTGTGGCTGTGTCTTCTTCTTCTGCTTCTGCTTCTTCTGCTTCTGCTTCTTCTTCTGCTTCATCTTGTTGTTTTTGTTTACAATTTGCGTTGCAACAAGTGCAACTGTTGACTGCATATGGAGTTGCCAGGTAGTTTTAACTGCTGCTGAGCACCCTGCATTGTTTGTTTGTATGTTTGTTTGTATGTTTGTTTGTATGTTTGTTTGTATGTTTGTTTGTATGTTTGTACATAAGTGTGTATGTAATTAAGTAGCTTGTATTAGCGCATTGGGCATTGCACATTGCGGCCCGTGCGTGCTGGCTGGCTGCCTGCATTTGTTTCAATTTGGAATCCTCTGAATCTTTGTCTTACACAGCTGCTGCTTCTTTAGCGTTGATGTTGTTTGTTGTTGTTGTTGTTGTTTGTTGTCATTGTCATTGCAGTCCATAAATGCGCAATTTGTCGTAATTGTTTCAGCAGAAAGAAATAACAGCAACGGCTAACAAACAACATCGGCAACAACAACGACAACTCACATAAAACAACTTAATAAAAATTCCGTTGTTGTGTTGTACATCGGTTGGGAATTGTTCAGTGACATTGCAATACTGTTGAATGTTATTGTTGTTGTAGTCATTAATGTTGTCGCACAAATCAAACTGGCGCAATCTGCCGCTGACGGCTTCCCCACTCTTTTTCTCTCACACTTGTTTTTTTTTTTTTTTTGTTTTTTTTTTTTATGAAACGGTATAAATCTCACTTACTTCCCCAAGAAAAGAAATCTGTACAAATAGATTAACAATAACTACAATACAATGCTCTTCTATACTTGTCCCGCTCTTAGTCCATATGTTGCCATCATAATAAACAACATTTCAAGAACAACAACAAAGAAGGCGCATAAATCAAACAAGTAATACGGGGGCGCCCCCTTTGTATATACCAAAACCAAAAAAAAAGGCGGACGTTGAGGAATGCCTAATATTTAAGGACATGTTTTTTGCACATTTCTGACACACGAGCATAAAGCAAAAACATACATACATATATGATACTCCTTCTTCTTCGTAACTGGCCATAACAACCCGTTATCATGTTACGGCCTGATGTAAATACATTCTTTCATTGGAATTGTGGTTTTACGCGGTGGGTCCCAAAACCTACGCACAACCCTTTTAAGGTCTGGGGTGGCTCTACTGGTCTCGAAGAACCCAGTGTGAGGTGATATTCTCTAACCCGCTCACCACACGGGGGGCATATATGATACTAGGAACACATTTGCTGAGCAGTATTTCTTTTCTTCAAAACTAAAACTATTTGTCATCAAAGGATTTTAGCCGTTCTTTATGCAAGTACGGAAACACCTGAGTTAATCGATTTATTTGTTAATTTCAGAGCGCTCTATAGTGCTATTTAGCATAGAATACTTTTCCAACGCATCTGATGCAGCTATCCCAAAAACGCAGCTAAGTTATTATTATTTTGTTTAATCGGTTTTCTGATAAAAGTACCTTTTACTGATAGCTGGAAACTTAATGGATAATATTTATTTCAAAAGCATACAATATAATTAAACTTATTGTACAAACGACAGATTATTGAGTTCGCATCTTATTTTGCTTATTGAAAAAAATCTGTTATTTTCTTTTATACAGCATTTTTGGTATTTAAGTTCTTAACTTTTGTGCATACCTTAACAGTCTTTCTTCTATTGTTTCTTGATAAGAATTCTATGCTCTACTTTGAAGCAATGAATTATTCCTTGATCTACTTTGAAGCAATGAATTATTCCTTTATATAGTGGCTGTAAGACGGCTGTAGTATTTAATGAATATCGACGTTTTCACAGTTTTCTACTAATATATGCCAGTAGCATTAGTTATGAAAAGTAACGTTTCATTTATAACCCCCGGAGAAAAAAGTTGTTCTTACCATGGCATTATAATATAGAACTATCCTGCAGAGTAATTGGTAAAAGTTCCTTTATAAAATCGCCTGCTGCAGTCATATTTTGTGTTATACCAACCATTTGGCATTTCGCACAAATTTAATGTTTAACTAAGTGGAGAGAACTCGATGGTTTTTCCAAGCAGCACATAATCTTTGAATTTCCTCTCCCAAATCATATGCGCCCTTCAGTTGACGTTTGACTTTTCCCATTTTAACTCTAAATTACAAAAGCATATCAGGATCATATCATCCTGCTGGGTGCTATTTTCCGATTTAAAAAAAGTCAAAAAGTTCGATTTAAGTCGTCAAATCATAAATACACATTAAAGATAGATGGCGCTGCTAACGAAATTTTTTATTCAAGAAGCAACTAACTTGGAACATATTACGATGCAATTCACGTAAAAATGCTACTAAAATAACATTTTTTATATAGAATATGTTTTCTCTGAGCCTAAAAGTCAATTTGATGCACTTATCTTGCCAATACAATACTGTATTTAAATAAACTTTGAAGACTCAAAAGAACTCATGAATTTGGCTTGCTTTAAAATATCGAGCCGTTCTAGTAATATCATGCAAGGCTTCGGCCAACACAAACAAAAAAAAAAAAAGTATGAAACACAACAATAAAATGTACAAGAAACTTTCAACAACAGGCAATAGAAGCAAAAAAATAAAAAATAAAATAAAAAAGTCAAGTGCGGCACATGAAAACTAAAACAATGCACAGAAAAAATAATAATACATAATAAAATTCATTTTTAATTTTTATGCCATAAAAATGCAAACGAAGACTTTGAGCTAAAGGAACAAAACACAAAAAAATATGAAAAACAAAGGGAAAAAAAAAAAAACAAATGGTCACCAAAGCGGCAAAAAAGTCTGCATGACCCTTGGTAAACGGCAGAAAATGAGGGGGAAAATCCAGGGAAAGACGGTGAAAAACAAGGTAAAGCAACGTGCCTCATTTTTTTTTAAACCTTAATATGCGACAGCAAATAGTGAGTGCGAGCGAGCGGGCAAGAAATGTACCTCCCCAATCTTTATGGCTAACAATGTCACGCGTTTTCCACGCTTACCTTGCTTACATTTTTTTATGCTTTTTTATTTTATTTTATTTTATTTCTTGCTGTTATTTAAAAAAATAAAACTCGAAGTAAAGTTTTGCGACACAAAACGAGCTTTTAAGTGCCGGCAACAATTACAAAACAATTTTTATTTTATTCCCTTTCTGTTTCCTACTCCTCTCTAATTATGGGCCTTGCATTGTTTATTGCTCATACGCAGCATGGGACAGGCTTCGCTTCTTGCCAATTTGCTACTGACATCTGCGTGTGAGTAATGCTTAAACGGCCATAAATATCAATCAAAACAAGCACAATCATATAAAAATTTGATGCAGACAATCGGGACGGTGACCGACTGTGGAATACCCTGTACACTTTTTCTTTATAAACACTAAATACGGTAATATGTATATCCACTTTTATATCACTTTTCATAAGATCGATATAAAACATTTTCCAATTGACCAGTTTTCCTATTGGGAAAATCACTTTTATACTCGTAACTCCAGTATTCTTGGGCCAACGTCGTTGAATTTTGTAACATAGATCAAAAAAATTTGAATCGCGACATTGCCCGACAGTGGAATACCCTGTACACTTTTTCTTTATAAACACTAAATACGGTAATATGTATATCCACTTTTATATCACTTTTCATAAGATCGATATAAAACATTTACCTACTGGGAAGTTCCAATTGACAAGTTTTCCTATTGGGAAAAATCACTTTTATACTCGTAACTCCAGTATTCTTGGGCAAATGTCGTTGAAATTTGTAACATAGATGAAGAATGCATTTATAGATATGGGGGTGGTGTGGCAGTTATCAAGGTAAATCGTTTGCGGAAGAAGGAAGGTTCTATTAAGAAAAAAGTGGATGCAGCTTTAACGATTAGGGTCACACGAGTCTCCACACCAAATTAACTGTAACTCTAGCTCACATGTATCTATAACTACACGTAGTGGTAGTTTGGCACAGTTTATAGGCGAGGGGGATGGTGAAATTTGCATATTTTTGACTATAACTTTTGATGTATCGATTATTTTTGATACATAGATGTACTTAAATACGACGCACATCTCTGAGAAGTTTCGAGTTGACAGATTCAACGGAGCGGTTGTAAACCGCGCAAAACTGTCACGGGGCAAAGAGGTAAGATATCGACTTCATTCTACAAACTTCCTCAGCCTTGAGAAAATGCGCATCTTGCCGCAAAGTTTGCTTGCTCTAACTCTTATAGTGTCGGAGAATGCTGGCCCAACACGGACAGACGGACATGTCTATCCCCTGATCGTTTTTGCCCAAGAACTTATGGTCTGCCACGCCTCCATCTGCCGGTTACCTACACTTTGTGTATATATATATATATATACATATATGTTCATAGTGCATATGAAATGTGTTTATGCAGTTCCGTGGCCTCAAGTGTACGTGGTTTTCGACGCTGTGTCAATTCAATTGAATCTCTTTTCTTTCTCGTGTGCCTCCCTTTTGTTCGTTGATCTCAGCATTGGGTTTGGCATGAAAAACTCAGTTCGAAAACTGTTTGAAAAACTGCTGAAACTACTCCAATAAACGCTGCAAGTAAACTGTTACGGCTTTGTGTCTCTTACAAGACACTCTCTTAAGCATTACGGCCGTGTCTGTGAAACAGCACCTGACGATTCTTTGGCTGTCTAAAAGTATTCAAAAAAAGTACCATAAGCGACACTTTTATAAGTTCTTATAAAACTAAATTTTGTTTTAAACAATATTATGCTGCTCTTTATAAAGCTACTCTTCCGTCTGCCCACAGATTTATTATTTACAAGAAGTCCTTAAAGCACAAGTCTAAGTTAAAGACTGACTGCTTAGTTTGTCCACCCTTTTTGCTGTTTCCGTTTCTGTTACCAGTATCCACAAATACCTCGGAGTAACAGGAATAAAGAGCAGCTCAGTGGGCGGTCAAGCCTTTAATTGTAACCACTATGGCTGCCTCTCATTAAAGCCAATCAATATTCAAATTTCTCATGCGCCTGTCATAATACTTTCATAGTTTCATAATAATAATGCTGCTTGGTTCCTGGTTCTGGCCAACTTTTAGCCCGCGGCATTTTCACAGCTTAGTTTGCTAAGCGGGTCGAACTGGTTGGTGTAATTATGCACACACAAGCACACTCACTCATACATATGTATATGTGTGTACCTAGAAATATGCATATGCATTAAACACTTAAACCCTTTTTAACCCCAATTTAGCTGCGACCTGCAGTAATATGGGTAATAGGCTGAGCTGAGGGTGGTCTAGAATTTGTATGTCTTGGCCCCTATGTGAAAATGGCACGTTTGCACGCAACTTAACGGAAGTTACGAGACCTGCTATTACACAAATTTGAGCAAAGAGAAAATTGTCGCATACTTTTGGGCGCTGGAACCGAGCCAGTACTAAGAAATAAGTACCTTGGAACGAAACTCGTAATTTTTTAAACTTAACTTGATTTTGTGGTCACTTTCGCGTCTCCAGTTATGCATTATTAATTCAGTTTGTCGTGGAAGCCGTGTCAGAGTCAGTTAATTGAGCTCCGGACAGTTGTAATTTTTGTGTCACGTTTCATGTAGTTACAAAATCAAGCTATGTACATAAATAAGTAATAAAGAACCAAGTAGACACGATGTTATGTCATGAAATGCTTAGACGTGATTCTTGAATAGATTTGAAAAACTTTTAAGTAAAACGTTGAGGTCTAAATTTTTGAAAACCAAAATTTTTATTTAGTTTTATAGACTATTCATACCTATATATATATATATATATAGGTATACCTCTACCTCTATTCAAAAGAATTCTTTACCTAGTCAAAGTTAATGCTTGCATACTATATAAGTAGAAACACATTTCGTATGTTTTATATGGAAAATTGTCGATATCATCTTTTGGAACTCGTCCAAAATTCACAAAAACCTTCTTCCTAATACTGTCTACAATGTGTCTAAAATTGGTTGAAATCGGTCCACGCTTTTTCGAGTTTAGCGAGCACATCATTTTTTAAGGCTTAATTTTTATATATATAGATTATAGACTGTACGCATTTTGTCAAAAGTATAAGAGATTTGTCTGCCTGCAGAGTTGTTCAAGGGTGGCGTTAATGCATAATTTGGCTAGATGAAAGCGTGCTCGACGATTGAAGTTTCGGTGTCCTCACATTCTGGAAGAAACCTACGAAGCCCAAATTGACTATAACCATCTCTATAAAGCGAAATTTGACTGAGTTCTGCTCCCATTTACCTAACGGAATGTCATTTAGGATGCTCGGTCAAGATAGGAAAGGACCACTCCGAGGTGACGCTACCTTATGCGCCCTCATCTACTTTGTGATGAAGAGTGTGTTGCTAAAGGACGGAGTGAATCGGAACGGAACCCTTGAATGAGAATCCATATATAAAATAGCTCGGGTTGTGATTTCTAATTTAAACATTTCGTAGTGCTAAGCGGGCTTTTCGGGTATCCAAACGTTGGAAAGTTCTATGCGTCGCCTGAAAGTATGCCGTGTTTTTCGCACAGCTTGAAAATGTCCAAACTGAATGCGACAATTGCGCGCATGTTGTTGCTATGGTTTTCCGTTACGTTGTTGTTGTTGCTCTATTCGCCAAGTTAACGTCGTCGTCACCGTCGCCGTCGTCGTCGCCGTCATCGCTGTACCGTATTTAATGACACTAATTAGTGGTGAGGCTCATGTGACAAACGCGTTACGCTGCCAAAGCAAATGTGTGTGTGTTGTTGTTGTTGTAGTTGGCACTGGCTGCCAGCAACAGCAACAAACTCGACAACCCTGGTTGACAGCCAAAGCATACCTCACACATTAACACGCACGCACAGCGATACACACTCTCGCACATATCAGTACAACGCTTTTTTCAAGCTTGAAATCACAGGAATTGTTCAAATGCCTGCAACAGCTGTGCACTCTACTATGCTCCTCGTTGTTCCTGTCAGTTCACCATTTCCCCCCAAATGTTCAGTCCATCATCAAAATGTTCGTAATAGCCAACGTGCAATCAACACCATTTTCAACGCACATAGAGCTAAACCCTCAACAACTCCGCACCCCGCACCACCTCTTAACTCCATCTAAACACTTACTAATTTGCTGCCGTGTGCTGCTGTTTTTGAAGCGTGATGCCATTTTGGTTTTGATGTGGCCATTGAAGTTATTTTGAGTATTGGTCAGGGCTTAGAGCTACCCCGTATATATATATATATATATATATGTAAGCACTCACTATCTGTCTTTGGACCACACAGAAACACATTGCCATGCAGCCTAATTGGTAATTAATTTATTTTGCATAATTTTTAAGCGCACACATTGCACTGACATCTGCACATACATATGTATGCTGGGGTTGCTGCACTGAGAAAATCAAATAAATTTTTCAATTAATTATGCTTGAAATTTGGTTTTGAAAATGTCTTCTTATTCTTAACTGGCCATAACAACCCTTTAGCGGGTTACGGCCTGATGTAAATACATTCTTTCATTGGAATTGTGGTTTTACGTGGTGGGTTCCAAACACAACCCTTTTAAGGCCTACTGGTCTCGAAAGAACCCAGTGTCATTGTAAGTCGCCTCATACGACAAGCTTTTGACCTGCTGAGGTGGTATTCTCTAACCCGCTACCACACGGGTGGTGAAAATGTCAATTTGAAATAAACCGAGTTTGGGCAGAGAACTCGTGAGTCAGCATTCAACTAAGTGTATAAAAGCTTAGTAGTAGTTTATAATGATGTTTGCTCCTTATTCGGATTACGGTTTGTCGAAAAAACAGTAACTATCTTTAAATCGGAAAGTTGTGATATTAGAATGCATTCTAATCTGAAGCAAGTCGCTTAGGGTTGCAGACGAGACAACATACGGTGGATATTACCGTACCTACAAACGGTGCAAGATACAAATCACACGTTCTCAGTTGAAAATCTCGTTTCGTATAATAGGCTCCTTAGAAATTTGAAGAAGTGTACTGAATTCGAAAATAAGTGGAGGCCGCGCTGTAGGCTATAGTGATATGATTTTGTTCCAGAAATATTTTATGACGTGCATACATAGAGTTCTGACTTTATATATACTTTTAGCATGTGACCACAAGAAATCGAGCACATTTATTCTCTCAGTGTGCGCGTGACATTTTACATTATGCATGTTGCTGACATCACGCATACGCAACGTTATGCAACGGCTTTTCACTCTATTTTGTTTATTTGGTTGCACATCGGAAAAGGTGTCAGAAAATGCGAATGAAGTGCGAATAAACGTGCTGAGTGTGCAGCAATTGAGCTTCCTGCTCCTCGCTTTTCCCTTAATATCATCACCTGACCAAGGTGTCACAGATGTTCATGCTGAAAATTACCTTGCCTTGAAAGGCAGCATTAATGATGATACAAATCACAGAAATTTAAATTACGCACAAAGGAAATTTATAGCAAAAATTAGGAAAATTACATTGAAAATATCAGAAAATAAATGATTTGTTGCTATTCACAGAAACATATATGTTTTATGTTTCCCTTCAGATGGGCATTGTCTCTTTAAACTTGCATCGAGTACAGTTTCGTTGCTAGTAAGAATGCACCTCTTGCACCTCTACTTTTACTTCAGAGGAATACAAAAATGTTTCTATGTAATTTTGTGATGACCATTTTTTCGATGCTTCTATGTTAATTTCTACTGAAATGTACAAAAGGCACTGTCAATAATGATTAATTCGTTAGATCTCTTTAAGTGAGTACTCGCTCATGTTTCCTAAGAATATCAAATTTATGTCAAAATATTTGTATCGAAGCTTTGAGAAGTGGCTTATTCAAAAGTCAACACACCAAATCTGAATAATTTTCACATCGCACATATTTCAATGTGATGGCTTTTACGGTGTCCCTCGACACGATTCGACAAACTTCATGTGCCATGGTGCCAATTCCTGTTACTATAATCTGCAGCAGATCGCCTTTAGAGTTAAATAAGCAAGTTACGATTATATTACAAACACCAAAAGTTGAAGCAATCAATCAAGCGTTTATCTTAAAAACGAAATGATTGATAAAATGTCACTTCTAATCGGCACACAATGCTTCAAATGAAACATTGTAATATTCAATTAAATTGTCACAGTGAGTCGTATTGTGTATAAGTATTTAGCATTTGAAATGTCATGCAAATTGAAAAGAAAATTTTGGGAAATGTAATGCATAAATTAATTGACCATACAAAAAACTATGAATGATTCATCCGATAAACTCAGCAGCCAAACGCTAACTATCGGCAGCCCCAAAACACCCAGAGTTGCCGGGCAAACCAAAAATGAAATAAAATTTAACTGTAATGTGAAAACGGCATCTGCGTTTAGCTTTGAAATGCATTTGTCTAAACTAAATACAATGCAGTTCCAGTTGCAGTAAGCCAAAGAATTTAAAGTTTGGGTACGGAGAAACTGGCAAATTGAGTTTTGATGCGCTGTTTCATCTAAAATTCCGCTGTTCCTGTTGTTGCTGTTGCTATTGTAAGGGTAGCCAAAACGATTTCCGTCGCGTTAAATTTACATAAATTGATTTGATTGAATTTTTATGAGTCCGAGCCTTGGCGCTTGGGGCTGTCATCCGTGGATGCAACTGCATTCCATGATTCCGTGTGTCTGTGTGTGTGGATCTGGCTTTGCTAGGGTGTCTAATTAAAGTCATTTTTAGCAGCTGCACGGGCCACACACAGTCACATATACACACACATTGAAAGATATGTCGGGGTCACAGTTGGCGCTACATGGCCAAATGCCTGCGTCGGCGGCGGCTTAATGCAAACCATTGGCTATGCAATGAACAATAAACAGTCACACATACACACATATTCATTACACTGAACGAAAAAGTCCTTCAAGAACGAAGAAAATAATTGCAAAATAGTGATTAAAGCTGAAACGGAGTTAGACGAAATAACCCAACTCGGATCGAAGTATAAATACTAGGTTTGCAATGTTTTGTTGTGGTTTACAATCAGCCTTGTTGTTTGATGAAAGTCTGTTGAATACGTTTTTCTGTTCATATTTAGATCAACGTTAAACAAGATGACTTTGTTTCTCAAATCGATCAAGAGATATGCATGGAAATGATAGTTTTTCGTTCCGTTGAGTGCTGACTCAAAGTATTATCACCTTTTGCATATAACATAAATTTAAAGTATATTTGGTTTCTCTTCATCTATATATATAAAAATTTAGCCTCAAAAAGTGATGTGCTCGCTAAACTCGAAAACGCGTGGACCGATTTCAACCAAATTTTCACACATTGTAACCAGTATTAGGGAGAAGGTTTTTGTGAAGATTGGACGAATTCCAATAGATGATGCCAAAGATATCGACAAAAACGATTTTCCATATGAAACATACTAAATGTGTTTGAAAGAGGAACGGGAAGGGGAACGGAAAGGGGAATAAGAACTGAAAGAAGAATTTGATCTATATTCTAAGTAAAGAATCATGAAAATTGATTTCCTTTGAATGATAAAATGAATGATTAGAAGACCTAATTCAGTATATACAATGAATTTGTTCCGCTAGTCTTAACTTTTATGACAGCTAATATTGGAAAATAAGTTTGCTGTTTTTTTTTTCGGTGTATGTAACGATGCTCTTTCGCTCTAGTTTATGTGCCCATTGAAGCAACGACCATGGCCATTGTTCCATTGCCGCTGCGTCGCGTCGCTGTCTGCATCGCCGCTCAAATATGGTTGCATATTTTTAGGGTTTCGTTGTTTAGCAGCGCGACCGCACTTGCCCCTGCAAAAGCAACTATTTAGCGCATTGCTTCTGCGGCCATTGCCAATTTGTCATAAATCTCGTTATTTTAAATCTTTCGCCATTGCCGCCAGCCCTGCCATTTCGCCATTTCGCCATTTCGTATGTTTGGAATTTTTTGGCTTTTGTTTGCTTTGATTTGTTGCCATTGTTGCCACCCGTTGGCAAAGTTTAGCTGTGCGCAGCGCAGCGGCTTATCAAACTGCAGTGTGTTAGGCATTCGGTACGCACAAACCAATTGCGTTTCTTATCAAAAAAAAAACAAATCAAAAACAAAAAATAAAAAATATAAGAAAACAGAATCGTTCTTGCCTCCTGTGAGGTTTGAACTCACGACCCCTGGTTTACGAGACCAGTGCTCTACCACTGAGCTAAAGAGGCTCACTGATGTCGAGCATGGCACTAGTCTACAAGTGAGTGAGAACAAAGGAATATCGGTGGGCGTGGCTCCAAAACACGTAAGTCAACCGAGAATATTAGTTAAAAAGCTTTGCGCTGCTGATAAGCAGTCGTCACAAAAGCTAATTAGCTAAGAACAAACACAATAGCGGCAAATGCTATTTATAGCACGCCAAAGCTGCGCGCCGCCGCCGACGTCGACTGCGGCAGCGGACGCAGCTGGCTTGGTTCTAAGCACGAGGCGCAAGCGCGTATGTGTAGCTACGTACAACGATCAAAACTTGGTTTTAAGACGGTCTGGCTTCACTGGCTCGTTGGTCTAGGGGTATGATTCTCGCTTCGGGTGCGAGAGGTCCCGGGTTCAATTCCCGGACGAGCCCAGGCAGGCTTAAGAACAATTTTTTTTTTTTTCCGAAACATTCATTTCGCACAAATGATAGTTATTTGTTATATTAGACCCTAAAACCCTTAATTAACCCAGTTTATGAATGCAGCTGCCAATTCTTAATAATGTTCTGGATGAGTCATCATTATTACAGCCTGCCATACTTTTTCTGCTTGCGCTTAAAAGTATGCAACCTTAAAGTTTTTACTTATACGCTAGCGCCCCAAGCGGTGAAAGTTTGATTAAAAATTTAACGTTTGACAACACACAACGCAAAAATTGACAGTCACAGCTGTTTTATGCCGTTAGAATCATTGGACACAAGAAACGATGGCATTTTTTTCGTTTAAAATGGAAGCAATAAGCAGTCTAAATATTGATAAAATAATTGTGGCAAACACGTTGCCAAATTTACCTGAATATCAGCATCAAAACAGCAACAACTACAGCTGCAGCGCCTGCTTTCAATGCAACAGCTTCATGCGCCGGGCAAGCAATTTATGTGTATTGTTTGTGTCAAATGCGAGTTACTAATTTGAATGTTTTAACACTCTTTCTACAGATGATGACTATGGATATAACCAAAACTGAACCCGGACTTGTCGGGCTATCGAATCAACAGCAGCAGCAGCAGCAGCAGCAACAACAGCAACAACAACAAGCCGGCCAACAGCAGAACGCAAATATGAACAACAACAACAACAACAATAACGGGCACAGCAATAGCAACAACAACAACAACAGCAACAGCATTGCCGCCGCAGCCAACAACAACAACAACAATAACAACAACGGCAGCCAACTATGCGCCGGCTGTGGCAAGCACATACAAGACCGTTATTTGCTCCGTGCCCTTGACATGCTGTGGCACGAGGACTGCCTTAAATGTGGCTGCTGTGATTGTCGTCTTGGCGAAGTTGGCTCCACGCTCTATACCAAAGGCAATTTGATGCTCTGCAAGCGCGACTATCTCAGGTAGATACCCTAAATCCCACTCAGCATCGTAGTTCAGCAGTGTCATAATGCTTCCTCACGCTTCCTTGCAGATTGTTTGGCAACACGGGCTACTGCGCCGCCTGCAGCAAAGTCATTCCAGCCTTTGAAATGGTTATGCGTGCACGCACCAATGTCTATCATCTGGAATGCTTTGCATGCCAGCAATGCAATCATAGGTGAGTGTTTCCTTGCACTGATGATGGCAGATGGAAGGGCTAAATTGCTGTGCCAATCGACTGACTACTAAATGTGCGTCAGTTGAAGTGCTATGCCATTTGGGGAACGTTAAATGGTTTCATAGTGTGAATACAGTGTGAATAGAGTGTTTTTTGGTTTTTACAATTAATATTGTGTTTTAGATAGAGATGAAGTACTTTGAGAGTATGTTTTTTAGCAAAGTTTATGATGTGTTTTCTTCAGTGAATTCAATAATATTGTTTGAAACTTACTTTAGTTACATAGATATATAAGTACGCCTATGTTAGGTTCGCTTCGCACCTAAAAGGGGAACATGAACGGTACATTACATTTCATCTAAAGAAAGTTTCGAAATATGTCAACTCAAATTTGTGGCGAGCGGGTTAGAGAATACCAACTCAGCAGATCAAAGCTTGTCGTATGAGGCGACTAACAATGAGGCCAGTAGAGCCACCCCAGGCGTTAAAAGGCTTGTGCTTAGGGTTTGGGGCCCACCACGTAAAACCACAATTCCAATGAAAGAATATATTTGTATCAGGTCGTAACCCGATAACGGGTTGTTATGGCCAGTTGAGAAGAAGAAGAACTGTCTTCATTATGCTTTTTGATTAAGTTTCCTTTTTTTCTCGGCTTATTTCGAGATTTCGCTTTGAAGCTGTAAATTTCCTTTTTGTCTAAATTCGATAAAAGTAGCATCGTTGTATCGATATTCATATGAATATTTGCTTGAATTTGCATATATGATATTGAGTTTTATGTTTTTAAGAGAAAAGCCTTAGTGGAAAGATAAACATATTATAAGGTGTAGGAACATTGACAGATTATTGTTTCTTTAAACGAAGTAGTCAGCTTTTTTTTGTTATATCTTCGCAACTTGTTGAGCTACCGCTTTTCCTAAGCTAAAAACCAACAATTTTTGTTTTTATGACTCCCCACATGCAAATGCAAAGCGACACACATAAACAGCTAACATTCGCTTGTTAAATGTGCGAAATCCTTTTTAATCTTTGGTCAATATAGCAGCCGGAATGGCACTTAAAATTTTATGATAATGTTGCTACAACAGCAATGACAACAAATAAGCATCATTTACAAGTCAACAACAAATAAGAAATGGCAAAACATCCCAAAAAAACACAAAAAGGAAGCAACCCATTCAACCCTTTAGTGCCATAGATATTCTATAAAAACCGCATAAATTTTGCAGCATCAAGCAGAAAAATAAGGGCCACCCCTTTCTTATATGCCACACAGCACCTTTGGGTGTCGTCAATGCAATCTTCGACTGAAAATTGGACAAAGGGAAAAAATCGAAATTTATTGTATTTGGCCACTTCTTGAAATGTCACTCTGGAGAGTTTTAAAGTGTTCGTGCTTGCTCTTGGGCCGGTCAACATTTCATTGGCCCTTTGCATTAATAATGAACCGTAAATATGCACGCGTCTCAGTCTGTACCGGCGACCCCCCCTGTCTACGCCACTGCTGCTGCACAGTGCACATTAAATATTAAAAATGCCACGACAAACGGCAAAAAAAAATATTTAAAAAGAAAAAATAAAATGAACAGCTACAGCAACAGCCACGCAAAAGGGGGAAAAATATTGAAATAAATTTTAAAACATATTGGCGTATATTGTAAAATAAAAATCGCATGACTTTGCCGGCCGTGCAACAATTTCTTTTGTTCTGCATTGTCCAAAATTGACTTTAAAAATGTAATAGCCCAATCCGAACCCGAACCAGATGTGTCCCTATGCTGTGGCCTCTGGGCCGGACAACTTGGTTGACCGGTTAACTGGTTGGTTGGTTGCATTGTCATTTCATGTGCATATGTTTTATTATGCATTTTGTTGCATTGTTTGAAATAAAAGCACTAAAGGAATTCGGGAGCATTTTGGGCATATGTCCAAACAAATGACTGAATCGGCAGCGAATTTTATTTTGTTTTTGAAACAAAACATGGATCATGTCTAAATTCCGGCTACGATTGGACATTTTTGTTAGACATTTTACAGTTTAGAATAGTTGGTCTATGAGAATTAGCTCACATATTGAAATGTTGCATATTGGTAGCACTATTTGAATTTGTACATAAAGGATTCAGAGGTGTTTATTTCCAGCAATTGTTTAATGTGATGATACAGTACAGAAAACTATAAGACAATTGGATTTTTTATAGATAACAGTTAGAAACTTTAAAATCATTAGATTAGTAGATTTTTTCAGAAAAATTCCAATGAACCCCCTTAAATCTTTCTGATATCTCCCTTCCGCTCAGTACTATCTAGATTTAGTACGTAGTTGTGCGTCCTTCTTCACCATAGACTTCATCGTTACCTATCGTTTTTTGGAGATTTTGGGACACTGGTAAAAGAAGATAATAAGCTGCAAGATCCTATTGGATTGATCCGGCATATGAAGCATTTAAGTTATCTTTTGTTTCTTTTAGCTAGTGTGCTCTCTACGTGATCTTTCCAATGGAGGCATGGCATGCCTCTTCGTGGCCTTCCTTCAACAGCCGCTTTTCTCGCAGAAGCTTTTTCATCCATGCACATAACATGATATTGGCCAATGTCGTCGTAGAGTTCGTCGTTCCATCGGTTGCAGTAGTCGTTGCTAAAGCGCAAAGGCCCAAAAATCCAGCAAAACGAAAAGGATCAGAGTCATAGAGTGTACATAGTACCAAAGTAACATATATTGACAAGAGTGATTCTCCGCTTAATATCCATGCTGACACCGTTCTTCATTGTGACGATAGTGCCAAAATACACGAAATCCTTGACAAAAAAGTATTGTTTTGAACATCAATCTCAGAGCACAACCGCACTGTCTCTCTACTCGAAGAAAATATATACTTTGTTGTGCTCTCCTTCCATAGCCGCAAAGGATTCGGTAACTGTTTGCTTAGTACGACTAATGATATCGATATCATCTGCGTGCAACTCAACACTTTTAAAGTTCCATATTGTGCCACCCCGCTGTGATTCGGTCTTGAAGACCGTTAAAGAAGTTGAAGAGTTTGCAGGAGAGGGCATCGTCTTGGGCATCGCACCTTGTCTGAAGCCTCGCTCTCTATCAAAAGATTCGGAGGAGATATATCCTACCTACTATCATTCTACAAAGTCGCACCAACTTTGCAGTTCTACCACGGGCTATAAAATGCGGTTTTATAATCGACAAAAAGATGGTGGGTTTCGATTTGGTGTAGTGTGAATAACAATGGTGGACTTATCAGGTCTGAAGCCGCACTTGTAAGGTCCGATCAGTTCTTTCGCAATTAGCTTCAGTCTTTCACACAATACGCATGATAGGGCCTTATTTGCGATAGATTGATTTATGGTTCATACGCTTCGGAATAATATTATAATATATGTCGAATAATGCGACAACAAATTTAAAGAGCTAAGGATGTGCGTTGAAATATTTCGGTAGGACAAGTTCCTTAAGTTGACCATTTCCTAAAAAATGGTACTCCTAGTTATTGAGTATTTTTTTCTATTCTATCTATCTGTTCTACATTTCCGGATATACAATAAAGCTTCTGTTTTAAAGATTCGGGTAAATTTTGAGCTGCATCCGACTGCTGTACACTCCAGCCTGTCCAGCTTTTGGTTATTGAATCTTAAATGAATTGGTCTGGCCATTGACCTAATCAATTTTTACATAAATTAATTCAATTGCCGAAAAAAGTCATTGAGGCGTGGCATCATGGCCGTCGGGCACTTTCTGGTTACCGGAAATGCGACAATCGCTTGGCAAAGAATAAAACAAGAAGAAGAAGCAGGAGGACACGAACGTGCATTTCACATTTAAAATGCGGGCTTTCATTTGCCATGTGCACAAATACAACAACGGATACAACAGTAGCACAATTTACGTTTTTTCCAAGTAAAAACCGGAAATAAAAACTGAAGTAAAAAGTTTATAGTCGAAAGATAAAGGCTGTGATATGCTCTGCAGCCAATTGCTGAACATACACATTCTATTTACATTGTTTTCTAGCAAACAGTTAAACGAAAGTTTTCGAACTGCGATTTTTGTTCGAGTTCGAATAAAGAGGAATCGAAATTGCGAAAAAATTGGTAAAAAACAATTAAATGTATATAAAAAAGACTCAAAAGTCAACACTACTAACATATTCAGGGCACAAAATTTGACTAAGCCTTATTACATTTGGAAAAATAATTAAGAGTTACAATGGATTTAACAGGCTTACTGTAATAGCAGGCAGCTTTTTGTAAGTGAACGATTCTTAAGATATAAATGTATTCAATGTAAATCATACTCAAACGTATTTTTCGATACTTGAATATTTATACTCAACAATGGGAATCGAATCCGATGCAATAATTGACTATTGACAATTCTATTTCTGAAACTTTTTGTTCGTTATATTATTTCTACAGCCGAAAGTTATCGAAAACCAAAGAGTACTTTCAGAAAGTTATCGTTAGATAACAAATAATTCGAAAATACGAAAGGCTGTACTTACTTAACCTTGGTCCATGGATCATTTTATGCTGTATATATGTATTAAAAGACAAAAGGCTGCTTTTGCATAATTTCCTGTCGTCATCATCGGAGCAGAGCATCGACGAATATTGTCGAGATTGTGCATTCGGAAATCTTTTTGGTAACTGTATCTGGCACCTGGCAACAGCAATTCACAACCGCCATGTTGCGGCAGACCGTTAGCGCCCGCAGCTTCACCATTTTGAATTTTTTTTGTATTTCCTGTTGACAATTATGTTGTTGTTGCCTGCAAGTTGTTGCTCCTTTCTTTTTTTTCCGTTTTTGTCGATGATATTTGTACTGCCCGGATGTTCGAATCGTAGTCAACACATGTTGATAGGGCTGTGTATATGTGTACCTACATGCGTCACAGGTGCTTCCAAAGTTTTTTTTTATTTGTATTATTTTTTGTACTTTGTTGACTCTTCCGTTGCAACAGTTTTTTTTACTGCTTTGTTTTGCAAGATAAACAAAACGTTTTTCATGGAGACAACTCCCTCATATCCATCTGCTACTGCTACTGCTACTGCTACTGCTCTGCCACGCCCCCTATGTTCCTGGCCATGTGAACATAAACTGTCAATCGATTTACTAGAGCGGCAACAGCAACGGCAACAGCAAAATGTTGACGTAAATCAAAAGCCAAATTTCATATCCGCTGTAAGTCTGCTGTAAGCTGATTTGCTCCAGGGTACGGGCAGAGGGGTCCAGAGCGGGTACGGAGCACCACGAAACGCCAGCATTCCATGCACTTGTCAAACTTTAAACATTTCTTTCTTTACTTTCGTCTATTTTTTATCCTAGAGTTGGGAGGTTTCCCTTCTGGTACATGTAAGCCGAGCATTCTGGAGCAGGGGCTTCGCTTTTGGGTTTCCCATTTCGTTTGCATACTCAGCGATGTATTTGGAAAAGTTGATTTTTTTTTGTGGCTTTGCTTACTCTATGAGGTGCTAACATAAATATTTTCACAAAAGTCTTCATGTTACGTGTTGTAGACTCGAAGGCTTATAGCTGGCTTGTTTATACTATGCACATATGTACCTTGATGGTCGTGTATTGTTGGTTAGTTAACTTGTCCCAAATGACAAGTTATATATGTTTTTTTGCTAAAGAATTCAAACAAAATGCGATTTCTAAAAACTAATGATGCCTATCGATTTATTGTTAATATAAAAAAATATTTACGTTACGAATTAATTTAAATGAACTTGTTTTTCACTTTTTATATTATTTTTCGTGTTCTGCTGACCTTAACAACCCGGTACCGAGTTACGGCCTAATACAGGGCACTTCTCCAGGCGACCCATACCATCTTCCAGTGGGCGGAAATGGGGCGCGTTTTCCTGAGCTCCTGGAAGCATAAGTTCAAGTCAAGTCATTGTAGTGATGTCCGCCCTCATATGTTTAAACTTGAAGATTCGCATTTGCCAAGGGCAGATAAAGTTATATCTCACCCCGCACTTTTTGGTTTTGGTTCTTAGTTTTAGCATCACCAAAGATTCATTGGAATTGCTGCGAGGCGTATTTAAAGATATTATAAGGTTTAAGAGTGTTTACCTAATTGATAGTTATTCCCCAGGGTTCAGTCCCTTCTCATAGATTACAAAAATTATAATAATAATATAATAATGTATAATTTGTGTATGATGTGATTCAGAAATCAAGCTTCTATACCATCTAAGTATCGGGATTCGAAACGATGTGTTGCTCTGCCATGTTATCTCCACTTTTCAGGGCCAAAGTAGCTTCACCTGCTCCTTTTTTCAGTTCCTCTACAGTTGTTGTTGTTGCCATTGCATAGCTCACTGAGTGTACTAAATGGCAGTTGGCCATTACACTTGGGGCCTGTCAGTTCCTGCGACATTTCAATGTTTATCTCACTTCCTCTTTGCGCCGGCAAATGTCTTCGTCAGCGTCAGGAACAGATTCAGATGCAGATGCAGAGTCGGAAAGTTGGTGGGTTTGGTTCTCGCTCCGGTTCACTACATTGTCTTCACTTTGTGCTTTTGTTTTATGTAAAACTTTTGTGCAGTCAGTTGGCAGTCCGCATTTACAGTTACAGTTTGCAGTTACAAAGAGTTTACCGTAATGCTTGCATTTACATTTCACTGACATCAACTCTAGCAACTGGCAAAAAGAAAGAAGAGTTAAGCATGTGGAAAAATCGTTTCCGTTGCCGCAGGCCCTTAAAAATAAAATGAAATTTGATGCCCCGTTGCAAGAAATCGCGGCAGACTCCATAGAACATATATGTTTGCCATGTCAATATATAAATGAAGCCTCATGATTATAATGGGCATCAGAACTCGTGAACCTTATCGGATCAGGATGGTCTAGTAACGGGTAGGACAAATGAACGGGATGCTGGTGCTTCTTTTTCTTCTTAACTGGCCATAACAACCCGTTATCGAGTTACGGCCTGATGTAAATACAGTCTTTCATTGGAATTGGGTCCCAAACCCTACGCACAACCTTTTTAAGGCCTACTGGTCTCTCGCTCACCACATGGGTGCTTAGTTTCCTAAAAAATTGCATTAGTAGCTAAGACACAACATATACGATTTACTCAATCAGGAGCTTAAATCCGATTACATTGATACAGAAATTGTGAATGAAATTTAAATACCAGTGAAAGACAAACGAATTCGATAGAAAAATAAGCTAAATCCGGTATAAAAACGTTTATCAACTCAATTCTACAAAAATTACAATAAATCCGTATTCTTTTGATTGCAGATTCTGCGTTGGAGATCGCTTCTACTTGTGCGAAAACAAAATACTCTGCGAATATGATTATGAGGAGCGTCTGGTATTTGCCTCCATGGCCAATCATCCGATGCTGAAACGTCATGTCAGCACTTTAGGCCAAGGCTCTCCGACGGGCGCAGCAGGTGCTGCTGGCGGTTTGCTGGGCGGCGGTCCGGGAGCTAATGGCGGAAGCGGTGGCGCTGGAGCCGGCGTTGCAGTAACTGGCAATGGCAGTGCCATGGTCAATGGACCGCGCACACCTGGCGACCACAACAACAATAACAATGGACCGCAAACACCAACAGGAGGCGTTGGCTCGCCCTTTGCCGCAGCAGCGGCTGCCGCCGCCGCCGCCCACATGAAGAACACGCTGGGAGCGTCCAGCTAAAACAAAGCCCAAAGCACGAGCGGTGGCGGCCAGCACTACTACGGCGGGGGCGCAGTCTCGGGTGGCAGCAACGGCGCCCATTACAACATGCAGCTCCAGCAGCAGCAGCAGCAGCAGCAACAACAACAACATCAGCAGCAGCAGCTCATGGGCTTGGGCATGGCTGGCATGGGTGTCGGTTTGGGCATGGGCATGGGCATGGGAATGGGAGTTGGTAATGGAGGCGTCGGCAGCGCCGGCGGAGGCGTGGGTAGCATGGGCAGCAGCTGCAAGCGCTACCAAAGAAAGTTTTATAATCGAAATTGAGGCGTTCTTCAAATGCTTCATGACATTAAAACGCGCTACATAAATAAATATGTACACAATAATACTATAAAAAATACTAAATAAAAATGAATAAAATTTAATTCGTTTTCTTTGACTGAGTTACAACTTACAATATTTTGTAAGCGTTAAAATTAAAGATTCTATGATTTGAAACATTTCAACGAATTCATTTTGCTGAAACTCATTAAATACCCGTATAAAAAATATTTTAATTCATGTTTAATTTTAAATTAGCCTTTGTCATTTGTTTTTTCAAAACGTTAACGACAATATTTAACGCAGTTTGAGGCATTTGTATATTATTGTTGTCCTTTGAAATGCTTGTAAATGATTTGAGTGCAATTTATACATAAACTGTTGACTTTGAATCTTGACAAATGTTTAAAAAAAAAATTTAATTGATTTAGTGATTTTTTTTTTTTTTTTTTGTTTCTGGAACACAGCAAGGCTTGAAGCATTTGGTGCGTTTCGTGGCCGGCGGTGCCAAAATAAATTAAAATTTATAAAAAAAAACCAGTGCCAAAAAACCAACTGTTTTTAACAAGAAAGAGCAGCAGAATAATTTTAATTTTTATATGTAATGTTTTCACTTTAAATTCAAACTATTTCAAATAGTTTCGTTTTTTGCTGCTACATTTATATTGCTTGTAATATAAATAAATTAAATATCCCCACCGACATATTTTATTTGTATAATTTTTAAATTTATTATTTTTTTTTTACTTTAATTTTGTTATTTATTTAAATGCTGCAACTTGTTAAGTAATTGCAAATGTGGCACGTCCATTTCCATAAATTTTGAAACTTATGTAAATATTATAGATACATGAATATAAAAGGAATAGTAGTTTTTTTTTGACTCTAAAAATTCATTCATAAGTCTGTTCAAAGGTTCAGTCATTGCTCATTTTAAACATATAATTCATAATAATATTTATAATTATTATAAAATACATTTAGCGCAACATTGTTGATTATTTTTTAAGTTTATAGTTTAGTGTGAGGCTGAATATTCAATTTTTTTTTTTTTTTTAGAGCTTAGTGTAAAGTTAGACAAAGCGCAAAGAAAAAACTTAATTTAAAGCTATAAAAAAAATATGAAGTAAAGCTTATATCTATGTAAAAATGTTAAATATAGTTGTTTTGCATATCAAATGCAAATATTTACTTATATGTATAAAAAATAAACAATATATATTAAAGAATTCACTTACATTAGTTACAATATAAACTTGTATTTATTAATATCAATCATTTCTTTTGTATTAAATAGAAAGAATAAACGAGTAAACAAACAAAATCTCACACAATTCCATTAATAGCGCCAAAATATTTTATAACTAATAAAAAAGCGCATATATATATATATATATATATTTTTTTTTTTTAATTTTAATTAGCAAATAAATACATAACTTCTATGTATTTTCATAAAATATGAGCAGATGTGTGTAAAACCGTACAATATATAAATTAAAAATATAATTAAATCGATGTGTAAATCATAAGTAAAAATAAAAACAAAATGCTAGCAGTGAAAAACCAAAGTGTATAAGCAACAATTAAAATTATCTATTAAAAAACTAAAAAGAAAACATTGCATAAATTAACGAATACATACACATACATACAATACTACCTACCTACATATATCTAAATAAATGCATAAGTCATAAGTAACTTTTTTTTGTGCGCAAAGTAAAAAAATCAAAATATTAATACTTACATATTTAATGTACGATACGATTAGAGGGCTGATTTTGTTAGTCTATAAAGCAAAGAGCCGTTATGATATATAAATTGATCGAAGAACAAACACAAAAGCAGTAATGCTCATCAAAACAAAAGAATCGAAATGAAATGAAAAAAAAAAACGCAAAAAGTGAAATACAAAATTTAAAAAATATACATACAAAAATAAATGTAATTAACTAAAATTTCAAAATGATGTGTTCTAATTATTTGGGTGAGGCTTCTTATGGTAACTGTTAGCAGTAACTAGTGATGATAAAAGTCATCGTTATCGATAAATTTAATCGTATGACTAAACAAAGGGGGCGAGCACATTCGTGGTGGGACCAAAGAGCATGAGCGAAAATCGATATTACGAGAGTATCGAAGTCAGCAAATCTCATGTTGCTCGGGAACCAGGGGCATCATGCCTTAGACAGGCTAAACAGCTTCTTATCTCCTACAACTGTAATAGATGTAAGAATACTGACTGGCCTACTCACTGGACACTGTATGGGCATCACCGCTCTAATACCAGGAGGAGTCGTCGTGGCACGTGCACGCCGAGTGTGATGCATTGTCAAGAAGAAGACTGAAACTCCAGGGCGGGTATAAGCTCTCGATGATTGATATAACCCTATAAGAACCATCCCAGATTATGAAGTACATATCAGAGATTTAGATTTAGATGTCGAAAAAGAAACTATCACTTGATAATCTTGAGCGCATCTTATGTGGGTCGACATCCGCCGATTCGGAAAGTGAATAAATAAAATGATGAACTGATGAAAAATGATAAAACCGATTCTGCGTCAGAGACAGATGACAACAACGATGTGTCCTCTACTTTTGGGTTGAGTTTAAGGTGTTTTCAAAAAGGTTTTCCTACAGTTTGCTCAAAAGAACTTCTGAATGCACCGATCAACACCGAAAGTTAACAGATCCGAATGAAATCCCCATGCTTTTGGGTGTTTCATTGATTATGCACTGTAAGAAATTGCCATCATTGAATCCCTTCTAGGGTAAGAATGGATCCGTGATTAAACTATGTTCAGAAACCGCTTTTTATACCCTGTACACAAAGTGTAAGAGGGTATTATATTTTTGTGTTATGTTTGTAACAGGTAGAAGGAGGGGTGGCAGAACATAGTTTCAATAGGTAAAAATGATCAGGAGCAATAGTCGAGTCGATATAGCCATGCCCATGTCTGTCCGTCCGTGTTGGTCTCTGTTTCTCAGAGA
Organism: Chymomyza caudatula; assembly: GCA_035041775.1. Lineage (NCBI taxonomy): Eukaryota > Metazoa > Arthropoda > Insecta > Diptera > Drosophilidae > Chymomyza > Chymomyza caudatula. Next base: position 2,480,225 of record JAWNKW010000148.1, read on the forward strand.
CTATAAGAGTTAGAACAAAATATTGCACCTAAAGATGCGAATTGTACCGCAAAAGAGCAAGTTTATCGAATCATGTCGATATCACACTCCGTTCCCCGGGGCTTTCATCCACACCATAAAAGCTATTGGATTCAAACTTGGCTTGTAGTATGCCGGACTAATTTGCAGCTGCAGGATGTGACAGCTCTTCTAGGCGATCGATGAGAGCATGAATAAATATAAAGGTAGATCTATCTTAAAATAATATATGTCAATGAAACCCATTAAACGGGACTTCAAAATGTAATGCGAGGGGATTCACAAAGGCAGGTTACCTGTATGCCTTCGATATTTGCAATGGAAAAGTCCATTCTGTGCAGTCCACATCTACCAATCTTGGAGAAAGAGTCGTGTTAAAGCTGACTGCTTCGAGTTTTTATTTACCTCCAAAAAGGTTTTAGAAATAATGGATATCCGGCACTGGGCTCGTTCATGCAAAATAGAAAGAACACTCCAAAATATGTGGTAAAAGAAATGACTATAATGAAATTATGGGAGGTGCCGACTTAGCCGACCAGAAAAGAGCTGTGTACGATTTCAACCGCAAGTTACAGAAGTGGTGGAAGAATGCGTTTTACATTAAACTTATGGTCAGCGTGACAAATTCATGGAGTTTTTACACCAAACATCAGAAAAAGCTATCATTGAGTGACTTTTTGGTACCTCGAGCTGAAAACAAGTTTTTTGAACGAAATAAAAGACATGGTTCGGTGCAAATGTCTCAAAACCAATTCGTTCAACGTTGGTGGTCACTTGCCAGTGAAGGACGACAAGCGTCGTCGCTGCACTTCTCTTTTCGGGAAAGATTACAAATATGAAATGCTGAGGTTGTAACAACTCTTTGTGCTTTTATAATTATTTAATTATAAATATACTGATTGGACCTTATCAGTGTAGTTTTAGGCCTGGTAAGTCGAAATCTTTGAAAAGACCCACGAATACCAAATCGATACCTACCATAATTTTTTCGATTAAAAAGCAGCATTTGATACCCCGCTGAGGGACCGCGTCTATGCCGCTTTGTCTGAGTTTGAAATCCCTGCAAAGTTGATGCGACTGTGTAGAATGATGTTAAGCAATGCACGCAGCTCCATCGAGGTAGAAAAGAGCTTCTCCAAGCCTTTTGATACCAAGCAAATCTTCAGACAAGGCGATGCCATCTGCTGTAACCTCTTTAAGTTTGTGATAAGTGTGTTGCGAAAGGCCGAAGTTAATAGGAATGGGGCTATGATATACAAGAGTGTCTTGTTGCTAGCATATGCAGATGATATCGATATCATTGGTCGTACAAAGCGAGAAGTCACTGAAGCCTTTGCGGCTATTAATAGAGAATCTGCCAGGATGGGTCTGGTTGTAAATGAAAGCAAGACAAAGTATATACTTTCTTCATGTAGAGAAACACAGTGTTTGGACTCTCAGCTTAATGTTGAAAACTTTACTTTTGATTTCACGGATTTCGTCTACCAAGGCACCACCGTCACGGTGAAAAACGATATCAGCATGGAGATCAAACGAAGAATCACTCTTTTGCTGATAAATGTTACTTTGGTACTAGTAGGCAAATGACCACTCCCGCCAGACGAATCTAGCACTCTACAAGACGGTCATCCTTCCCGTTTTGCTTTAGGGTGATGATGCGGTCTGATGAAAATGCCCTTAGAGTGTTTGAGCGGAAGGTACTCCGTAAGATTTTTGGGACAACTACCGCATTCGATGGAACGACGAACTATGACGACATTAACATATTTAAGCGAATTAAGATCCATTGGCTCCGCTGGCTAGGTCATGTTATGCGTATGGATGAAGAAGCTCCTGCGAGAAGAGTCTTCAATGCGGGTGTCAAAGGGAACCAGGTAAGAACCAGGTAGTGAATACTCTAGCTACCTCATAATATGTTTCAATTGCATCGGCATAAACGAAGACTTTGAAGGAGCTGCCGGTTTACTGGCATTAAAAAACTTATCAAACCGAACTCGATGTTTTGCTAAATTTTGATTTAGTTTACGATTTGTTGTTAAGCTCCTCCTCAAAAAGCTAGTGCAACTTTCAACTCTGTAGTGAAGATTAATGTTTTTTGAATATAACATAACTCAGCATGTTTTCAAATTCTTACTTGCTCTAATAAACCAGACGTATGAGTAATATTAGTGCGCTTATCTAAAAATAAAATGCTCATAATATTTTATGTGGCGCAAAAAGATTTTTCAACATTTTTATGATTGACATAGAGAACGTTGGCATGCCAAATTGAAACATTATTTTTATAGATTTTTCTACACAAAATAAGAAAAATGACAACGACGACGGACACATTTACTGATAAGAAATGCCCAAATACATTTTCATAAGCATAATACTGATTATGACACTAGACAAAAACAAAAGACTGAGACACACTCAAAGAACCAAACAATCGGCGAACCACCCAACCTTCGAACCACCGAACCACCGAACTCCCCAATCACCCAATCACCAGCAGCAGCACAGCTTGTGGTGTATAATAAAACAAAAGTGCTGATAAGCAGCCTCAAAGGAGCTGGATTTGGAGTGGGGATGTATGGCAGAGCAATGCCAAAAACGCGCTCCTGGAACTATGCAATGACAAAGTTATGCCTTACATACAGGAGGGGGAGTCCCCCAAGCGGTTGAAGCTAGCTGTACTCATATGTTGGCCCTGTATGTGTGCGTGTGTCTAAGTTGTCGTCGCAAAACTACGAATCGAAATCTATAAATGACTTTTATTGTTATGGCCTGCAGCGGCGTCGCTTTCTAATAAGACGGCAAAGTTTGCCGAAACTATACTCATATCAGTTCAGCCATTTACAGTAGATGCTCGCAATCTAGAGCGGTCGAATATGCACGCACAGTGGTCCAAATGAAAATTCCATTTTTGAAATGTCCGATTGCGCCGATTCTTAATTTTATAGAGTTTCCAAGCCAGATCGTGTGATTTGGATCTCGCACCGTTTGATGGCAAGGTAATATCGTCCGTAAGTTGCCTCGCCTTCAACCCAATGCGACAGCTTTATATTAGAAGATTTGATTACCTGTAATATTTTGTTAGTCGCCCGTGAGATGCTTTTACTATCTCACTTGAAAAACAGGCGGACTTTAACTTGAATATTGAAAAAACCCTGGAGTAAAACATACCTTTTCCAGTAAATTTGGGGTCGCTGATTTCAAATCCGGAAACCGTTTTGAGTTATCTCAAACGGTTTTCGAATTATGCATATGTATGTTTTAGTCATAGGCCTTTCATTGAGGTCAAATTTGTTGCATAGTGTAATTAGGCCAGCGTTTGGTGTAAAGCCTCAAGTGCCTGACATGATCATTATATGTAACATACGTCCAGTGCTTAAACAAATTCCATATTACGATTCAGTGTTGCGAGTGTCTACTGTACATACACACACACACACACATATACGATTGGTTTATATTGAATAGATAGATCTTATCGGAAGCGACTGCTGGTAAAGTTTTGCGGTTGTCTTAGACAAAAGCGACAGACGTTGCGCATTCGTTTTTAAAGTTTCATTAATCAAAGCAGAGTATAGCGGCTGCCAAGAGGGTGAAAGAAGGATACCCTTACATTTGGCTATTTAAAGTGTGCAAGTGGGAATGCGTGTGTTTGTGTGTCGTCTGCTCAAATATGAAGCATCATTTATCAGGCTGGCCACTTTGTGTGTAACGGTTGGATTTGAAATTGGCAACAACAATGCAGTGATTAATAGCTGTCAAAGCGAAAGAGTCAACAAATGTCAAAATGTATCGCAGACATTGACAATTGCAGCGTCAGAACCGTCGAACTTAAGCCAATTGTATGCCAAGCCCAACACCAAATCATAAATAAATAAAAATGAATATAGAAACAAGGCCATTGAAGCTACCACCAACCAACCACCCAATGCAGCTCATCGGCAAAGGAAGGTGGGCCTCAAGTGTCCTTGGCGGGCGCTGTTGTTTTAATTTAAAATAAACAAAGGCATTGTTGAAGCAATTATAACAATAATTATTATGATTATTGCGCTGATGAAATGCCAGTAAACATCCACCAAGCTGCAATCCTCCACCACCCATCAGCCATCCCACATCCGACATATCTTTAACTCTTCCGCTCTTAAGCTATGTTGGACTGTTCCGGTTACAAAAACAAGGGCTACAACAACACTTGACAAATTCCGTGCTGCCGCTGCATGCTTAATTAAAATGAGTTTTCCCGCACAACTCTTTTCATGTTTTAATTATGCAAATATTCGGCATAACTTAGTTGCTATGACAAATCAACAACAACTTTTCACGAGTTAAGAGAGAAAGATGCAACCTTTCGTCTTTGTAATGTAGCAACAACAGCTGCAGCGACTTCAAAGCTGGAATTCAATACGGCAACTCTCACTCGTGTAGACCTAAAGGCGCCTTAGAACTTTCATTCTAAACAAGCCAACGGAATTCTTTGCATATTTTGCATGGTCATACGATCGCACACAGGTAACAGCAACAACAAAAACAAACCTTCTCAAGTCAACAGATTACTCTCAGCCGAATCAAACAACGGTAGACGTTCCTATGTCTGCCAGATCTCGGCCTCTCCGTCACGATTTCCGCCGTGAACCCTCCCTCTTCCACTGAGGGACAAACTTTCTCAGTTGCATACGGAGGCTGTGGAGAACTATATCCAGCACGCAAGGCCCAACGCGGTCCTAGGTGCCAGACCACGCGGAGCGTCAACGTTTTCAAAAATCCTGAACACCTATCTGGCCAGGGTGAATCCCGAAATCTCGGATGTCTGTCCGCTTCGTGGTCTAGGTCCGCATTCAACGGTTCGTCTTTTTGACTGCAGCTCGAAGCCCACTGGGCTCACACCGCTATCCCTCTGGCTTGACCCATTTGAGGCCGCTCGCTTCCTCGAGCTGGGCCTGAGTGCTCCCAATGTCCTATAACTTTCTCTCAATACATCTTTCTCTTATATCTACTTCTTCTCTTATCTTTCCATATGTTTGTGTTTGTCTACATACGTGTCATCCCTCCACCGGTTACAACAACAACAAGGCAAGTGCGTGACTATTACATATGCACGAAACCCTCAAGACTTCACTATATGAAAGCCGCTTAATATAAACAGAGTTTATATAGCGATTAGTACTCCGAAAAAGTTTGGGTTTCATCAGGCAATCATCCAAAAGAAAGTGTTCGATATTCATCATCCTTGATTCGAAAATTAATTCAAGCCATCAAAAGAAACTTATTTTTTTGAAAGGAAAAACACAAACATAATGTCTGTGGACTTTTCACAAATCCACTTATCTCGAAATAACATAATTTCACAGAATTTTTGTTATAAATTTTCAAAAGGAATATTTCTGTCATCTTTCTGATATTAAAGGGAGCACGTCAAATTAACTTTTCTTAGAATATTTTTGAAATCGCCTAAGTGGTTTTATCAAAAGTCCACAGATGTAATAATGTATGTGCTTTTTACCAAATTTGATACGAAGAGCCCTGTTCTGAAAATTACCATTAAAATTCTTTACATGTTTAATTTGACGAGTTTTCGTTGGCTGTGCATAAAAACCTTGAGATTTTTGCTAAAGTTCCCTATTTAGACAAATATGGATACAAATATATTCAAAACAAGTAAACTTCTTAAAACTAAAAGAAAATCTAAAGGTTTTAATCGATGAAATTCGGAAAGAGCAACTGCAAACGCGAAGCGAGATTTTCAAGCGAATAATTGAAAAAATCTCACGCGCCACTGGCAAAGTATTACAGGTAATCTTACAATTGTCATTAACGATGTGAGAATAAAATATTTGACAGCTTACTGATAAACGCATTTTAAAATACTCCTAATTTCCATTTAAAACACTGGCTCAAAAAAGTATTATGAAACACAAATAAGCATTAAAAAAAAGCAAGAAAATTAAGGTTGAAATTGCAAAACTCGAATTTTTATCGGTTTGCTAAGAAAGACTTGCGGGAAGGCAAAAGAGTGCTAATAAAGCGTTGGGATAGGCTAAAGATGAATATACTAATTTGAAATTGATAAGAAGCTCAAATCACAGTAACATTTATTATAACAAATTCTGTAATTCTTACATAAACAAATAAATAGTCCCGTCGATTGGTGAAAAACCCCATTCATACCTAAAACACTGGTAGATTTAAGAATATTCCTATATGCCATCTTTACCTAAATCTAAAAGATAAAAAAATATTAATCTTACTTCAATAGCTTGAAAATGATAACTAATTTATAGAAAATAAAGGCTTAAGCTTTAAGTAAATGTGCCTGTAGGTGTTGTGAATGCAATCAATTGAAATATAGTGAACTTATTTTCCGGTGCTATAACATAGTTATTCGGAATTCTCGAAGCGATCTTTTCTAGGTTAGTAGATGTTAAGAAAAGTTATATGATTTCATTTTGAAATTCAAAATAGCAAGTTATTGGAAAGAAGCCGTTGTTTCGAACTTAACCCTAGATGGTGCTTCTTCATCGAATCGACGACGAAAAGTTTTCAAATTGTTTTTTTTCTTTTCATATTTTCAAACTTTACATTGTGCTCATATTCAGTATTGCTCCAGACGTTGCTAAGCTGTTGAAGAGTGCAGAGGTTCAAATGCGTACTTTTGGATAGTTTTTAAAAGAACATGGATGCGCATTTTGGGAAGTGATACACTCAACATGAGCGAGGTATATATTATAAGTTATTTATAAGTCTAACGCGGTATAAGTAACGCGGTAAATCACAAGTCTATCTGCATCAGTTTCTAAAAATTGTTTGTTTTTGGTACCTTTGTACCCTTTGAAAAATATTTTGTTTTATATATATTTCAGATTAAATAAAAATGTAATTAATTTGAGTAAAATCAATCAAATAAACTGTTTAAATATTTGGAAAGTAATATCACTGCTCATTCCGAATCTGTAAAGAAACCGAAAATATGTTGGTAGAAGGAAAGAATTTTTAAAATCTCTAATTTTATGTTTTTCGACGATTTAAGCACTCTGACAAGTTTTCCGGCGATTTGGAGATGGTTTTTTTGTGCTTGCGTTGTCGTTCTCGATGTAGTGTGTTAGTCAAATAACTTTAGTAATATCGGCTTTAGCAAGCTAAATGTTTTTCTATCGAGTTGGGCATGTCTTCAAAGAGTTTGAGCACTCTAGTCGCTATAGTTCGGTCGCCAGAAGCATAATAATGGTAAATAATTTTCAAAATTATTATTTTTTTTTTTTAAATTAATCCTAGCTTATTTCGGTTGTTTTGATAAACGTGCAACTGTTACTTTTACGCAAAAAAATCTCGCGGTTGGCGAAAAAACTAAAATCTCTAATTGTATGTTTTTCGACGATTTAAGCACACTGACAACTTTTCCGGCGTTTTAGCGATGTTTTTTTGTTGGGCATGTCTTAAAAGGGTTTCCTATTGAATTTGAGTGCTCTAGTCGCTATAGTTGGGTCGCCAGAGGAATAACAAAAAATATTTTCCATATTAGTTTTTTCATTTTTTTGTTGTTTATATTTCTCTCAGCTAATTTTGGTTGTTTTGATAAACGTGCGGAAAAGCCTGAGTTGGTTACCAACTGTTTATCTTTATTTTGTAGTGCAAGTGAAAGCTGGCATCGAATCACTATGTGTTCTACATATGTAAGTAGTTGTTGCTTAATCACTATGTCTTTAACATAAAAAAGAGTATTGTCAGGTGTTCCAAAAGGTAGTGCAAGCTTCGAAGAGAATACGGACAATGCTCCTTCCACCCCTGCATAAAAGACACCAATCGTGAGACCCCAATGGAACCCACACCAGCAAAGTCCCCCAAATCGAATACTTGCAACACATACAAATAGTAGAGCTAGAGCCAGCGCCAGGGGCGTAGTAGGAGTGGCTAATGTCAAATGTCCGTCGGCGTCGTCATCGTCATCTCCGTTTTCGTCGTCGACGTCGTCGACGTCGTCATCATCGTACAATTTCTTGACGACGTTGCGTGTGCGCCGGCATATTTACCGTTGACTCGAAGCTCTCTGCTGCCCTGCCGGCTGGAGAGCAGTGTGAAAATGTAAACGCCCACTTTTTGTTGTCATTACAAGTAAATTGAAGTATCTTCCACTCTACCACCACCAACAATAGACACACACACACACACACACACACACACACACGCACACACACACACACGCAGACGGCGCTAAGAAAAATACAAGTGACAAGTGCAATTTTTTAACAGCGCGCTGTTAAAAAGCTTTTACTTTTTACCGCTATTCTGTTAAATGTGTGTAGGCGGCAACCCTGGTCGCTGTTAAAAAAATGGTTGCGCTTTTTGTTGCTGTTTTGATATCTGATGCAGACAAAGAACCGTTTATGTGTGCGTGTGTGGGGGTCGGAGGGGGGTCGGGGGGGGCGGATGAGCGATTGATTGCAAGTTGCGCTTTAAGTTTGTTTTTGTTCTTTTTGAGTTGTTGGTTGTTTTATGTTGCATGCAACTTTGGCTACGTGCAACGAACTGTTTGTTATTGTTGCTCGACTTGCTCAACTTGCAATTTGCAGTTTTGGAGTTTGCAACTTTACAACATATCCATCTCTTTTTAACACTCCCTTGTAGAGCTCCAATTTGTTTCATGTGGTAATTTTAATGATTTAATTAAAACTTTGACATGCCAAGCAAAACACTGCAAACCAAGCGAGGGCTGTTTATTGTTGTTGTTATTTATTCTTATCGGAATTTCATCGTTTGTAATTTTATTCAAATAACCAAAATGCGTTTAAATAAATGGAATATATTTCAAAGTTAATTGGTTTTCGACAAGTTGTCTGTTTGCTCCCACTTTTTGTTAAAACAGTTTGGTTCAATATATTTTTTATTATTGGCAAGTTTGATAATTTATTCAAAAAAGTAAGTTTCGACAAAACCGAGAAAATAATGCCAATAAAGCAGGAGTTGCGGACCACTTTTGATAGGTTTTTTTTACTTGCATAGAAGTGCATGAAAAACCAAAAAAAATAACTCCAAACTTTGTGGATTTGAAATCAGCGACCCCAAATTTACCGAAAAAGGCATGTTTTACTTCAGGGTTTTTATATTGTCTTTTTTTGTACGGCAATTCATGTGACATTTTTTCGATGTTCCTTAATACCTTCTCCATTTCGCTACTAATTTTGCTCAAATCGGTGTTAAACCATCGTGGCACGATTAGAAGCAACGATCGAACATTTGTCTACTCCTCAACAATCGATACTTTTACTTTTTAAAGAGTCGTAGTGTTTCTCAGTACCGAATCAATTGTATAAAAGTTCTGGCAAATAGTCGGCAACTTCCAGCAAGGGAATGTTTTACACATAAAAGATTGTCTAAGAAGACCATTTAAAAAGTTTTTACGTCTTTTTAATCAGTAAACAATGTTATTGTGATTGACATTGCGTCAATTGCAGTTATTGTTTTGGCCCTTATTATTAACCTTTTAAATGCTCACTTGTGTCTAGGATAATGAATGTTGCAAGTTTGCAGAATTCCATATAGCTCAGATAGTTTATAGTACCGGCTATGTGGTCAAAATCTTGAACAAATATTTTGTTTTACGATATATGTACATGTTTGTATTTTATAAAGACATAAATATTGGAGATAATTTGCCCATTGATGGTACTTTGGTCTCCGTGGCCCCATGGCTCCAATCAAAATGTCTCCATTTGTATGATGAAAACCTATTAGTTGCTCAAAAGCTTTTTGCTCGAAAGACATTGTTATGATGCCAACCAAACTGGCGTCCTTTAAAAAATTTTAATTTTTGCAAGCCGTCTTCTTAGTAATATTTTTACCACGGATTATAATAAATATCCTGTTAAATAGATGCACCGGGGAATGGCCAGAGTGATAACTGTCTCTATCTTAAGCAAGTTGACGCACAACCTCTACAGGGAGCCCCCTAAATAGCTACTCTCTGCGGAAGGCGAGTAGTGAGCTAATGTACGAAGCGAAGTCTTTCCTGGGCTTTAAGTGGGTTGTGCGTAAGATTTGGGACCCGCCGCAAAAAAAATATGACACGGAAGCGTAAGCTCCATTTTGGATTCAAACTCGTGATGATGAAATTAGGATCATTTAGGAACCAAACTTTATCTGATTAGCTCGCCGGATTGTGAGGGTTCCTCCCTAATTTACATAAACATACTAATATATATATTATATATATAAAAACAGAGACCAGCATGGACAAACGGACAGACAGGCAGACATGGCTATATCAACTCGACTATTGCTCCTGATCATTTTTGCCCATGGAACATATGGTCTGCCACGCCTCCTTTTGCCTATTACATACTTTGCACAAATCTATAATACACTTTTACACTTTCTGTGCAGGGTATAAAAAGAAGTGAGTTTCACTTTTTATGGCAGCAGCTGAAGCACCAGCAGCGGTTTTATTATACACGACAATCGCAATATATTGCTGAAGTTTAAGGAATTCTCTGTTACATACATTTTACATTTTGAAAATATCTTTACTCCTTCAAAAGTTATGAGTGTTGCCGATAAGAAGCCAGATGGCCCCACTGTGCCACGTACTTGTATATTAAAATACTTCCCAGAATGACGGAATGTGTAGTAAAACACAACATGGCAAAATATGTATGCTTCAAAGAAAAAACCGAAACCGTATAGCGGATACATACACTGCCGGCCACTTGATTAAGGACAAAAATAATTGACTGAAATAAAATTCCTTTGATAAATAAATCAATTTGCAATGCAGCCAATTTCTTAATAGCTTGTATAATTTAGGTTTATTATATTATTATATTGTTTAAAATGTTTTGTTTTATGTTGAATAATAAAAATAAAAAAACGAAGGGTTGACCAAAAAATGTGTTGTACTTCTCCTCCAATGAGAATTTTAATTTTTTAAATTTTATTTTTAAAAAATAATTATTAAATTAAAAATATACAAGTGTAAGTATTCATGGCCAAAGCTTTTAATCATGAATTGGTTCACCAAAATTTGAAAATATTACAGTAACCAATCTGTTTTAGTTTAGAAGTTATAGCCAATCAAATCGAGTGTCCTTAATCAAGTTGCCCAAAAAAAGTTTGCTATTGTTGCTATTAATTTACAAGAATATTTCTCATTTTTAAACTGAAGCAGATAAATATCTAATTTTTTTTGCCTGCATTGCAAATTGCAAAAAAATTTACCACAGGAATTTTATTTCAGTCCATTATCTGTATTAGTTTTGAAAATATAGACTTGTAAGCACAAAAAAGTTTGCGTCCTTAATCAAGTGGCCGGCAGTGTATATCGGTTTCAATTCAGTTATTTCGGAAAAATTGTAACGGTTAACTGTTATTGGTTTTTCTAAAAAAAATTATTTCGGTTACGGTACGGTTATGGCTTCAAAATTCAATCGGTTGTCTTGAATAACGGTTATGGTTACGATTACGGTTTGAATCCCTGCTTAGAACCATTAATGTATGCATCGAAATGAGTGTGGTACGCAAAGAAAACATGCAATTTGGCTAGCTCTCATTTACCATCAGATCTACCCAGAGAAAATTTGTAATCACGTTAAGTGTTTTTTATAAATGATATTTCAAGAATTTAACCTTAAATTGATTATATCTTGGGAAGGTGAGTGTCTTCATCAAAACTCAGATATCGTCAAACCTACAATTAAGTATGACTTTCAACGAAAAATTGTCGTTTTTTTCTCAGAAATTTCGAGGTGTGTGAAACCCCTAAACCCCTCTTGCGTTTGCGTCGGCTTTTGAATACAAACAGCGTTGCGGGTAAGTTTCTCTTACAAAAATGATCCACAGCCAAGTCCATTTATGTGCATACCTCTGATATTACTGTTTTGAATTACATCACTTACTTTTTTTTTATTTGTGAAAAACACGGCTCAAAACTATTCTTCTATCAGATTATCACCATAAAAATAAAAAAAAAATTAAAAATTAAATGGCATTTTTATGGCCACCACAAAGAATTATGGATCATTTGATTTTTCTCGATTATCAATTTTTTTTTTCACAGTGGGCGTTAGGGCTAGGAATGGACCAACTTCATTCGAAGCGCCATCACATTCAGCACAAATTGTATCTAATTATATTAGCTGTTGAAGGTGACGAATAAATCGTTTCACGACCAAACGTATGGTTATTCGTGTTTTTTTCTAGGCTCATAAATATACGTAATTTTTACGTAAAATTCGCGGTTTTCGTGTTTTTCCGACTTCTTCAAGCTAGCTGATGTCGACAACCTCGTCATCCGATTTTCAGCGTATTTTCCAAAGAAAGCTAGAATTCCAGCTGCTTGCTGTTTTCAATGTTTTCCCGCAATCAAGTTTAAAAAAAAAGCTAGATCTGGCGGAAAAAAGCTGCTTTGGCAACACTGGACGCAGAGAAGGCGTCGGCTTGTCTAAAACTTCTCACGGTACCTTTCCTAGCTTAACGGTGCATTCTGCGAAGTCGCACCTTCTTCGCAAGGATACGGAACTCTGAAACTGAAATTGCAAGCGATGCCTGAACGGTCTATAAAATGCTGCCTTATAATCTCATATGAGATTATTTGCATTTGGTATTTGTGTGTCTTTTCTAGAATGAAGCGTAGTGTATCAATGGTCTAAACCTGCATTGATAAGGTGGAGTTTTTAACATAGAGAGCAGCACAAAGTGAGGTGCTCCGAGGTGCTCTATCCATATTCTTCAAAGGAGCTGGTGCATGCACCCTACGAAATTATTGTTGTTAGTTTTCAACAACACTGCAGGCAGGTCGTCGGCACCGATAGTTTTGCTGTTCTCGAGCCACCCCAACTTTGTCACGGCCAGTGGACTTCTCGCTGCAAAATCCTCTGCTTGCCTCATATGTGGAGAACGTTTCTTCCATTCCAAGTTTGGCATAAAATCGTACTCCCAAACACTTTTGCCTAGTAGTTCTCAAAACCAAAGTCAATTTGTATGCAGACGCGATAAATTAGCGCTACCAAAACTTGATTTGAGCGGCTCAGGCCATATGGACGAAGAGAAATAGATACTGAGGCAGACGATTCACGTGCGCCACTCATTTGTCTCGTGTCAGCCAGGACTAAAACTCGCCGATGGTTGGGGGCATGGAAGACTTTGTAGCGGGGCACATGAAACATTTTAATCTTCTACGATTATTCTCGCATTTGCCATTTGTTTACACAAACACACAGCCGGAGTCATAGCTAATTTTCGGGGTCGGGGATTGTGGTGGGGGTTTGCCGTGTCTATGTTTGAGCTTATCAAATAATGGCAACATTTGCTACAATTCACTCACCCCGCATACACATTCGCTCGCTCGCTCTCTAATCGCGGTTAATCTCAAAACAAACGTTTGCCAATTTATTTTCCACTTTAGCCTTACTGTGAAAGAAACTTTTGTACGGGGCCACACCCCCTCTCCTGTCAAAACACGCCCTGCGATGGGGTAGCTCCAAACCAGCTAATGACTTAATTTAGCTGCCACAGGGCTTTCAGCGGGCGCCAAATTAAGTTGATTGTTTCTGTTGCCAAAAGTAGAAGTAAATGAAGAATGAAGCCCTCGGCCATCGCTTGCCCGCATTGCTTCACAGTTGGCCAAGACGGTAGTCAGCCGGGACAGCCAGACGAGGGCAGCCGCTGTGCCTGATTAGATTTACTTTCTTTAACTTCATTTTTCTTCAATATACTCGAGATGGCGGTGACAAGGACAACGGGCAAACCAACAACTTCCCGACGCCTTCAGCTTGCCTTTTTCCTGATGTTGGTGTTGTTGTCGTTGTTTTTTCTTCCTTTCTTGGTTTTTGGGGGAGGTTAATCGTTTTGCAATCTGTCGATGATTGCGTATAAATGTTATATCCAATTATGGTTCATGTTCTACAACGTCTGAATGTTGTTTTAATACTCTTGCAGAGGGTATTTCCCGGCTTTGTCGAAAATGTAGCAGTTATTGTAAACAATGTTTAAATTCGTCTTGTGCCAGAACTCAGATCATATATATAATTTCTAGCAGTAACAACGACAAAATAGATTTCAAGTGAAAAACGATGGGATTGTAACTTATTCTAAATGGAACCAAAGAAACGATCGAAATCTAATAGATTTATTTTGACGTACTCGTTAATCGAAACTTGAAGTGCGATTAGTCGCACAAGCATTTAAAGAGGAGTAGTTAGATTTGATTAGATTTGTGGTGGGTGCGATGGCTTATCAGAGAAAGTTGAAACCTTCCCTAGCACTCAGGCAGCCTTGCCCGGCAGAGCAAGTTAGGAGCGAGAAAGACAGTTGAAATAAGAGAAAGGGTAGGAAGTCTTTGTGCAGTCACAGAATTAATTTTTCATTGTCTCTACTACAAGATCGAGCTGTTGCAATACCCACTCTACTGATTTTGAGAACATTGTGAAAAACATTTCCTTTTTGGTAAATTATAAAATTTTCCATTAGTGTAAGCGATAGTATTGAGAGAAGAGACTTAGGCCCGTCTCAAACTGAAAGTTGCATATAGCATTGCAAGACGCGCATGATCTAAATCGAAATTATTTGAAGATTTTTGCAGAGTATTTAAACTTCTGTGCCAATGGCAAAGCTTTTCCTTCTCCTATTCATTGTTGTTATTGTGTTTAGTTGTTTCCCTTGGTCTTAGGCGTCGTTCTTTTGTTTTCCTAAACATGACAGATATTAGGAAATCTATCATTGTCATTATGCTTCGATTGTTTCATGCATCTTTTGTTACGCCTTGCCCCCCCACACACACCCACACACACCCACACACACCCACACACACACACACACATGTTAAATACGGCTGGTGATTAGCATTGTATGTGTCTGGTGTGTGTGTGTGTGTGTGTTTGGTGCTGAGCAATTCGTTGATTTGTATGTAACTCTGCATTTGCACAATTTGTTAAAGGTTGCTTCCTCTTTCATGCTTCACCCTTGCTCTGCCACAATGAATAGCATAAATGGCGTCGCTGCTGACGTCGACGTCGCTGCTGACGTCGACGTCGCCGCCGCAGACGACTCCGCCGCCTGCTGTCGACGACATGCACATGAAACATGGCGCTGATTGTTGTAATTAATCGAATTAACAGCATCAATACAACAACTGCCCAAAGCTGCCCGCTCAGCTCAGTGCTGCCCACTCGCTTCCTTTTGCTTGCCGCTCACTCTCCGACTTGCCCACCCGGTCCAAATGGGAGCAGAGCCAAAGGACAAGCACTTTGTATTTGGACTTTGAATGCTTAAAGCGCGTGCATTTGACAGTGATTAGATGGAGAGCGGCTTGCGTTGGTTAGGCAATGAACCGTTAGGCAATGAACCGTTATGCATATTGTTGCTGCCACACACTCACACTTGAGGTTATCTCTTTAGTTTAACTGTCCATTGGCTACTCTGTGGTTTTGAGGCCCACTCCATGGGCTTTGCCTTTGAACTTTGGCTCATTTGTTTGCCGCTTTGTGCGGTACGTGCAACTGATGTGGGTGCCAGCAGCCTCTTTGGGTGCTTTAAGCGTTGATTAGGTTTTGTTTAAATCTAATTATCTTTTACCCTAATGGCTTGAAACTAAACTAATGTATAGCTATAGCTACATATGTCTTGACAATACACAGAGTCTAGTTATTCCATTGATGGGGCACAACCATTGGCAGTGGCATGTAAAACATTTCCCAATTATTTATGATGCTTTTGCATAATTTACAATAGCAAGAACTGTGGAAACAGCTGGCAGCACTCACATTTTATACTTGCGCTTGTAATCCATTAAAAATTTGCCAGGCACAAGCTAAATTCTCAGTTCGTGTTGGAGTTTTATATGCATAATAAGGTGTATATTAACTTGCTGATAAAGTTTGCAATGCTGTAAAGCATGGTCGGCCATGTCATGGCAGTGGTAACTGTGAGTCGGCAACTTCTCTGCTCACTTTGCCGACCATGGCAGCAGAGACGTCGGCAGAGACAAGTTGTCAGTGGTAACTTTTCTGCTCATTTGCCGATACCTGCTTTATTACATGCGATATGTATTTGACATGAGAAAAACGGTTAATTCTTGTTACTCATCAGAAATTTCTACATATACTTATAGGCTATATTATATCTTCTGTTGTATTATATCAAACGTGTTTCCAATACCGATCTGCGGCAATGTTGTTCTCTCAATTTTTCGACTGCTATTCTGGAATTTGTTGTGCAAATGTTATGTACCTAAAGTTATTTATGGATAATCAATCGGCTGCTTTGAAAGTGTATGCGAGGTTTGACTTCCGAGTAGCTCATTTTCTCTAACTGTTCTTTTCGTGTTATCTGTTAAATGTCTGCAGCAATCAAAATGGCACAAACTACGTGCTATTACTGACTTGCAACACACTCTTTGACCCACCCCACTTTACGCAGAGTTCAGAGTTTGCTTTCCATGCCGCGCAAATGTTTCGCCTTTATTGCCTGTGAAATTAGTATTTATGAGTGAACGGAAGTTTGCCTCAGCTCGACTACGGCCTGACACAATGCAGTCAGTCGTCAGTCGTAGTCCTTCTAGCGTTAGTTCTCGTAGCGTTATAGGCGTCCTTAGCAAGGCAGCAGTCTGAGTCAGGCAGTCAGTTGCTCGGGCAGGATATTAGAAATGATTAAGGCACCTGAAACATTTGCAATAAAATTGAATTATGACTTTTAATATTGGCAAATGCGGCAGTCGCGGCTTTGCAATGTGGCAACACCCTTGAACTACGCGAAAGCACCCAAACCATCCCTTGAGCTTGGCATTACATAGACATTTATAGAATTTTGCACAAATTACATGGAAAAATACCAATTACAATTTATTTTAATGGCCAGGAGTTAATGCCATAACACTTTTAGCCAACGTTTCGTTTGGGGCCATGTGGCAGCCAATTAATTTGCATTTTTAAATTGCAAAATGGCGGCTGAGTATGCCTTTGGACCAGCAATCCTTGCCGCACACCGCCAAGGGGTGTCCCAAAATCGAACAGATTGCAATAATTACAAAAAAGTAGCAGGCAAAAAAAAAGACGCCTGGCAACAAAGGGCTAATGTTAATGGCAATCAACTTGGCAGTATTACATTTTTTTATACGCTTCTGACTTTGTTTTTGTTGCGGCATGCACTGCGAATTCTTAATGAAGCTCCGCGTGAAAGGGTTAAAGCACAAATTAATGAAAATAAATTGTTATTTGCAGCAACCCAGACGCCCAAATGTCCTTGCAGCTACTTGAGTTGCCCCAAATAAGGCACACTTAAAAAAAGTTATATACATACATACAGTATTTGCTTCAGCCGACAAAATTTAAATAAATCAAACCACAAGTCGCTTATGGAGTGCCGCATCTTATATGGGTCCAGCTCGGACAACCCCAAGTAATTTCCATAATTAATTTCTTTCGCGTATTTTTTCCGCTTTTTGAACGTACTTTTTTTAATTCAACAGTTTTTTGAGAGGGCTTTCTGAGCACGCAGTGCCCCAAATCTGAGGGCAAGAGTCACAAGAGTACTAAATATACGCTGCCAACCAGCCCATCATTAATAATCAATTTCTGAATAAACCACAAAATTGTATGGAAGAAGCCAAGAAGACAGGCCAGCAGCAGACAACGGACTTCAAAATAGAAAAATGTAATTGCAAAATTTAAATCGGCTAGAGCGAAGTTTTATGTACGCTTTCGCTGAACAACTTAATGTCGAAAAGGTATTTTCGAGGAACCCCACAAAAAGATCTTAATTTTCAATGCCAACATAGGAAAGCTACACGCCAAGTACGAAATGGATCGCAACCAATAATGTACATAGTCTATGAAATATGTACCCTCAAAGTATGCAGTAGTCATGCTACTCACTTTTGTCGAGGCATTTGTATGAAAAACTGTAATTCAAATCAAAAGTGAAACGATTTGTTGGTTTTAATGTTATACTCATAAGTTGTGAAATGGAATGCTAAAATTGATCTGGGCCTCCCAAGTAATATTTGCTGATATCGCCCCTCTCGAAATCTCTAATTTAACTTTGAGTTTGGCAATAGCGATGTTTCGAAAACCTTTCTAAATAATTCAAAACGGTTATCGGATGCGAAATCAACGATCTTAAATTTAACTTAAAAGGTATATTTTAGACTTAAGCTTTTGTTTGGTTGCAAAGTGTAATACTTAATGTATAAACAATTTAGGAGTACTGGTAACCCCGCCGTCTCATCCCGACTGCAATGTGAAATCCAAACATTTTTTAGTTTAAAATCATTTAGCATTTCTGATTTCTCTTTCTCTCTCTATGATTTATATGAGCCACTGAACTGTCAGTCACAAATACATATAAACCATCTTCTTCCATAGCCACCACGGACCGATAACTTTTGCGAACAGTTACCAATACTGAAAAAAACTTATATTCTGCACTTCTTATGAAAATTCTTTAAACAATGATATAAGTTTCAAACATATTTGTTTCCATATAGATGGTGAAAAAGGGGTCCAACAATTTTTCTTAGCCTATTTATATAATTGAATTTAAAATTTTTGTTTAATACTTTTGCATATAGTGTAAAAGGGTGTTATATATGTATATAACCTATGGCAGCAGGAGTGACTGATATAAGTTGCATGGGCAATAGCCGAATCGACATGTCCGACTCCGTTCGGAGACTATAAGACACAGAGGCACAAAAAATATATAAAAATATGATCATTTTCCATACGCAAATGAAATTTGTCGTATCATATTGATAAAAGCTATCGGATTGAAACTTCAACAGTTCTGCATGTGTGGTGTCAAAATGATCAAGATCAGATGGAAACTTTGAAAGATATAGGCATTAAGGAAGGAGTAAGACCAAGATAATTAGGTTCAAGCTGTTACCTGTCTTTTACACAGACAATTTGATATGCGTTGCTTTACCTGGTAATATCATTACTTACCTATTGAGATATATTCACAATGATCTTCCTGCTGAGCGGATACGCCTTATTCTTACGTAGCGCAGCTCAAAACAACGGCATCCCAAATTTTGTTTTTTTTAAATTTTTTATGCCATGCATAAAAAGCGTAAAAAAACACGCTTTAATTAACCGCAATTATGTGCGGAGTCGTAGGCGTGCCTATCAGCCTGTCGCCACCCCAATGCCAAGATGATTCTTGGACCAGCGACTTGACTCCATGTTGAGTCAGTAAACGAAGTGCCAGGGCCGCTCCGCGACCAACGGAGCAAACACTCGACTTGGTCGAAGGGCCAGCTAAAAAATCAAGTCAAATTACGTGCTTATGAACGGGAAAATGTCGAAATGATTTACCGTGCATAATCGCCCACGTGTATAGGTTTGCTGAGCTTACGGCAGGGAGTAAGTCGAGGCAGAGCAAGTCTTCCGAGCACTCGGACCACAGCTGTTAACGGTTAGGCCAGCATCTTTCCCGGACAGGCGAAGCGTAGAAGAAAAATTAAAAAATGCGCAAAAAGCAGTATACGGAAATTGGGGGCGGGGAGGTTGTAAAAAAAATTAAATTTTCATTTGCGCGTTCTGCATTTTGGTCATGGTCTACGGCGAGGGGGGGTGTGTGTGTGTGTGGGGGGGGGGGGAACCTATGGATGTTTTCGATGCTTTTCTTTTGCTAACGGTTCTTGTTGTTGTTTTTGTTGCTGGCTGTGTGCTCTTTGTTTGTTTGCCAGTTGTTTGTTTGTTTGTTTGGTTTCATTGTTGTTTGTTTGTTTGTTTACTTAATACGCTCACCCATTTGTTGGCCATTCGTTTGCTTAAAGTCGCAGTCGCAGTCGCAGTCGACGTCGACGTCAACGTCGCAGTCGGCTTCATGTTGACCTTTTTTATTGTGAAGCCGAAGCATTTCTTGTTTTGTTACGTTGCCGATTTTGATGTAAATTTAATTTATTACGTTCACCCTCGACACATTCTTCTTTATTATTTTTATTTTTTTAGTGCATTTTTTTTTTGTTTATTAATTTTTTCTCATAATTTATGTGCTACTTTTAGACTGTTTGCCTGTTGATTAAAGCTGATAAGAAACTGATTTGCATAAGATTTATTGACCAAGTTTTCCAAACAATTTCTTGAACATGATTTTTTATTGCCACACTAAATTTAACCAAAAGTTTCACGATATTGCGTATGAAGAAGTGTGTAGAATCATGCGGATATCATAGCCACTTTTCCAGTAGAAGATTTTCGTACTACTACTCCCTTAGATTGGAACTTCGAAATGTACTAATTCTTTACTTATAGTATACATACTTCTTCTTAACTGGCCATAACAACCCGTTATCGTGTTACGGCCTGATGTAAATACATTCTTTCATTGGAAGTGTGGTTTTACGTGGTGGGTCCCAAACCCTACGCACAACCCTTTTAAGGCCTACTGGTCTCGGTGGTATTCTCTAACCCGCTCACCACACGGGGGATATTATACATATTGATCCAAAATTTGGTATGTAGACTTATGTGAGCCTGATATGTTGACCGACTCAATGCATAAAACTTACTACAGATATATAGTATTTTTTTTTATTGAATTCCAAATAAGAAGGAAGATTTTTTCAGATTTTATAAACATTTTGATTGTTACGACACGTTTTCGGAACACCCCCCTCCCGCATCGTAACAAAAAGTCACAATTTGATAACGCCGAAGATCAAGATCGCATAGGAACTTTAAAAGATATAGGTAATAATATGCCAATTTTAGACCCCTCCTCCTATAAACTGCAACAGAATTTCAATTTTTATAGAAATGTTAAGCTTAATATTTATGTTAGAGCCACCAAATTTGGTACGTAGACTCATGTTAGGCTCCTTTAACTTTTTCCTGAAT
Organism: Chymomyza caudatula; assembly: GCA_035041775.1. NCBI lineage: Eukaryota > Metazoa > Arthropoda > Insecta > Diptera > Drosophilidae > Chymomyza > Chymomyza caudatula. The sequence goes on from JAWNKW010000148.1 coordinate 2,501,068, forward strand.
GTAACTTGCCAAAGAAGTCTAACTGTTTGATTTGAATCGCTCGTTTTGACTTATAAATTTTTATAAAAAATCTACAGTTAGTCAGTTTTGTTTTTTTTTTTTTAATAGTTTTAGACATTTTAATTAAATTATGCTAAAGAATTTCGCACTCTGCATCTAGCTTGCGCTCTAACTCTTGGATGTAAAGAATATAACTTTTTGAATTATCTATCGAGTAATTTCCCAGAGTGTTTGGAAAACTTTTCGATTATATCATGAAGATTAAACTTATATGTATGTATAATGTCACCCTCAAAGTAGTTCCCCTTTTCAGGCATTAATATTGCTTATGATTAATGTGCATCTGTGTCCGTGTACTTGGTATTTATGAATGTTGCAAGGGCTGTTGCATATTCGAACACACACAGACACACATTTGGCTATATAGTGGGTTCGACTTGTCATCAGGTGCATTTAATAGCGCGAATTTCGCGCCCAGTACAGCGCGCTTCTAATTGGCCTAATACACATGGTCATAAATTAATAAATTTTAAGTTTAATTGTTCAAAACGGCGCTGGGGGAGGAGAGAATACTTGCATTTAGTATGGGTTTTCGCTCATTAATGTTACGTGGGCACATTATAATAATTAAGTCTAATTTATGATGTCATTAATTTAAAATATATGCCTTTATGCCCAGTTAAATGTCTTTACTCAAGTGTCTGAGTGTGTGTGTGTGTGTGTGTGAGGGTTTGGGATGCGGTTGTATGAGTATGTGTTAAATGGTCTTGATTAGACACTTGGCATGTGATTTGAGTGGCCACAAAATGTCTGCCAAGAGACCAAACAAGCAGTTACCGTTAATGCCGTGCTAAACAAACACACACGCACATAAACCAGTCATTATAAAATTTATTTCCGGTTTACTTAACGCTGCGATGCAAGAGTTTTACCTTACACGGAAACCAAGCTGCACATCATAAAATTTATCAAAATATGAAAATCGGGTTGTTCACATACAGACATATATATGTATATATATATAAATACACACACACATACACACATCAACCGACCAAATGCCACCAACAACTTTTTGGGCTGAAGTGCAAGCCGACCGCTTAATTACCCCGGGCGTGTGAATTGTTTTACGTTTTGGACAAGGGCGGCATTAAGGTTGCTCAGGGGAGATTGGGGGTCTAGAGGCGTAGTGGGAAAGTGTACGCTCTTCAAGTGTTTTTGGCATACAACATGGCGTATACGTTTTTATGCTTTTCACACTTTATCGTTTTGCCTGGGCGAAAAATTTAATTATCAAACGGGCGAGAAGTGAAATTCAGGATTCGCAGGACTGAAGGACACTTGGCGTGCAAATTACGCATGTAGAAAGCCACTTGATTGGCGCACTCAAGGGTCAAACATACACATACATACAAAGAACTGTATAATGGTAGCTTGGCACATCGGTATACACTTGCCAGCAGGTATATTGGCTTGCCCATGCAGTTTGCAAAAGACAAGAAAAGGATGAGTATGTGCATCTATAAGGGTAGCACATTAAACAAATTTTAACCGAAGTCGCACAACTAATCGAAATAATGCTAAAACCCGATCTTTGTTGCACTACTTCCCACAAACATTACTATGCTCAGATTGCTTATTGAGTGTAGACAGTGAATGGGCTGCGATTCACTCATTCATGTGTCGCACACATTCAAATTTTACTTTCACGTAAGCCTCAGTGATCCAAGAACTTTCTTTCTCAGCAGTGGATTTGGCGTTAAGAAAGTCGCTTTAAAGTATGTGCGAAAAGTAATCAGGGGCGTGCCAGAAATCTCTTTCAGCCCAATTGCAATTTGTCGGTATGCAAGATATGAATTCAAGCCGATTTTGAGCCAATGTGCCAAACAGGTGAGTGCGGGAAACCTAACAAAAAAGCATCTGGCGGAGCGCTTCTTAAAGCGAATTTAAATGAATAGAGATTTCTGGCACACCCCTGAATGTAACTATTTTCGGTAAAGATCCAACTTTCTTCTTTTCGAGCCATATACGAGAACTATTTGCTTTTCTCTTCTCAACCATTGTGAATAACCTGAATCGCAACTGAAAAAGACCAGAGACTGACAGGGCGAGAGAACCAGTTATAATCTTGTCAAATTACATTGTCTCCTTGGTTTACATTTTGCGGCATTCACATTAACAAAACTCATTACAACTCCAATGATTAGAGGGTTGAGTTAAGGTGGATGCTGTTTAGTGGGCGACGTCATAAAGAGTATACTTATTACGTTTGTTGCCCTGATAATTTTTTATACCTTTTGCGCCTTTGTCAACATTTTAATGACAGCAATTCAAAAATGTCTGCACCGATTGCGCCCGTGATGTTCAACTGACTCTCCTTCCGTCTCCTTATGTCAGTTCCTGTCTCTGCTACCAAAAAGCGTACCCTTAAAATTCCTGCCGTATTTGGCAACGCCTGTGTAATGTGTTTGAAGTTTGTGCCAGATAAGTGTCATATTTAATATATATATATATTTTTTTTGGCTCCGTCGGTTTTATTGTTGCATATTCATGAAACACTGCAAGTGAGTGGCAGCAATGGTAATGACATGGCAATGGTAGCTCTTATCTTTTTTATGTTGCAACTTATTTAAAGAAACTTGGTCGTTATCAAATTGTTGTAGGAGCCTGACAGTTAGCAGGGAATCGGTTTAATTTATGCGGGTGGAAAGCCATCTCATGGCATGTTTCTTTGTAAGCGAACGAATCCAAGTACAGATTACACATTTAAGGTCTGAATGACTAAATGGAACATCGGAACGGGACAATATGGAACTATAAGTGTTCAGTGATGGAGTGTGTGTTGAGTAAGGCCGAAGTAAATAGGAACGGAATTATGTTCGATAAGAGTGTCTAGTTGCTTACATATGCAAATGATTTCTATATCATTGGCAGTACTAAGCGAGCAGTCACTGGAGCCTTTGCGGCTATTGAAAGAGAATCTGCCAAGGTGGGTCTGGTTGTAAATGAGAGAAACTGTGTGTGGTGTTTCTTCCAATGCCACAAAAAGACTCCGACCCTATCAGGGTCTACACCGTTTCTTGCAAGGACAGACTAGCAAGTTGTGACCTGGAACTCAAGGGGTGAAAGCCTGTTTCGTCTACATAGAAGTTTCAATTTAACTCGGGTTTCCCGAACCGGTTTGAAGTTTATTCTAGTTTCTGCTCTTACTATCCGATAGTATCACTATTTTCCCTTCCCTTTAGTTCTTGTCTAAGTTAAATCAGTTAAGTTTATCTCCTCTAGCGTTCTCCAGGCTCGCACCATGATGTTACTAAAGCTCTGCTGGAATTGGTTGTGTGAACAGCGGTATTGTATTCAGTTTGTCAGCGTCATGGGCCCTGATTAGGTGGCACCTGTCAGTTCCTTCCATAAGGTTGCTTTCATTTGGAGCTATAGACTATATGGAAAAGTGTTAGATCCATTAGAAGTGGGCAGAGAATTTGCCACTGGCAACACATTGACAATTTTTCTCTTCTGACACAAAAATACCATTGCAATCACTGAAATTCTGCCGACATCTCAGCTGGCGCCGACTGTTGCATAAGAACTTCCAATGTCGCTGTACAGGCTAGCCTTTCTGTATTTTCGAAAGGTCGATTTTGATTGACAAGACACTCTTCTTCCCCAGGCGATTGCTCCGTAGGCTACGATCGGGTATAAGGCCATCTTACGATGCGTGAGATTCGCCAAGAAGTTTCTGCTATTTTCCTGAAAGTGTGGAATACTCTGATGCATCTATTGATCATTTTTGTGATTTTTTTGTGACATGGGAGCCAAATCTAAGTTTGCTTTTAAATGTGACGCCAAGGTACTTGACTGACTCATTTTCAGTATAGTCTAGGGCACCACTACGGTTTTCGCCAGGTGCAGGTTAAACCCAACCTAGTTGTTCGTCTACCAGGATGCTCCATAAAATTGGAGATAGAAATTCTCCTTGAAGGCAGCCAGGGGTTGTAGCAATAGTAATAGAGCTATCCTCCGCTTCTTCTGTGGCTAGTCTTGTCTTAAGCAAAGGGTAAATTTATTTGGAAGGGTCCTATTCACTACCCGCCTTAAGAGTTATTTAATTACAGCAACGTGAGATGCGCTATCAAAAACACCTTCCATGTCTAGAAAGGCGAAAACTGCGACTTTCTTGTTGTTGACGGCACGTTTGAGGATAAGAGAAAAAACCCTATAAGTAGAGACTTTAGAAAACGGTTATCGCTTAAAAAGAAAATTTTCTAAAAACACGTTAACTGAAAAGGTAAAAAAAGAAGGTAATAACCTTACAAATTTGGAATCCAACTACTTAAGAGCTATCTTTATAAAAACTAAGTGCCACAAAATGAAGTTTATAAGTGCACTATCCATCAAATACCATTTACATGCCCAAAACCCAAAGACTCGCAGTAAGTTTGTTATTTAATTCAATTTCGCAGAAGGTATTCGGGCATCTTATAGAGCTAGCTGACAACTTAGCTACCCCCTAAACGATATGGGACTATCGCTGACAGCAAAACGCACATATGCCCCCAGGAAACACACTTATACATGCATAAGCATGTCTATATGGCGATACGGAGATCACATACAACTTGGGGCAACTTCTTATGACAGCGCGACGTAGATTTGACTGTCAGAAAGGAATTTAAATAATGACAAACGATGCCCGATGAAGTCAAAGATGAGACAGAAACAAACAAAAATAAGAGGAAAAACGTATATGAGAGTAGAAACTGAAATAGAAAAGCTTGAGATAAAAAATGATTTTATTGCGGTTGTCTACTTGGCCAAGTTTTGAATGCCTGCGGTGGCTGTTGAAAATTCTAATGTTGCCACATTTGCATGTGTGCGGCATACCATATATGGCATGTAGCAAGTTGCAAGTGGCACGTATTAGAGCTGCTAGATTGCACTGGGGATGCCTGGTAAGATATTCAGTTGATGTTCTTTTGTTATTTTCATATTATTGCGATTTAGTTTTGTTTGTGCTTAGTGTGTGGTTTTAATGGTCGGGGTTGTTCCGAAGTATGGACTGGGGATGGTGTGGTTCCTGCTAAAGCATTTTTGTGATTTATGGCATGCGTGCGGACAAAAAAAGCGAAAAAAAACGCAACTTGCCTTTTTCTAAATCTCTTCTTTTTTTTTGTAGTTTTTAATAGAAAAATAAAGGAAAAAAATAAATTTATGGCGGAAATGATAAGGCAGAAGGATATCATAACAGTTGCTAAACAGCCGGCCGGCCGTACACACAACTGCGGTACTGTATGTGAAAAAACTTTAGGGCCACATTTGTATTTGGAGTTTGGGCTTGGGCATTTTTCAATTGTTTTGCAGCTATTTCAAATATTTTGCCAAAAGCAGCAGCAGCGGCAGCGGAAACGGAAGCAGTCATTGTTGGACATGGTCAAACAAATACACAGCTAGCATGGGAATAAGAGATTAATGCTAACAACAATATAACTTTATTAAAAAATAAATGAAATTTGTTTTGTTACGGCCGGGTTTGGTATCAAAAAGGATTTGCCATTGTTTCAACGGATAAGTTGCCCAAAACTATGTAAAGAATTTCTCTCTCTCTCTCACTCTCTGGCTGTAGTTGTTTGTGTGTTCAAAGTATGGCATGTATGTGGCTTGGCCTGGCCTATTCCTGTGGCCATGAATGTTGCCTGGCAGCCTTTCCCATCTGCAGATAGTTGAAATTGTTTAGGGCTGCTGTGGCACAAGGCACAAGGCAACTTTTTGACATTTTTGGGGCCAGTTGACACAAAACTGGCCAAGACATGCATTATCTGACAACGCACTCCAATACGCATACACATGAGCGCGTGTGTGTATCTCGGATGCGGAAACGGAAATGGCTGCTGGCCAGTGTGACCGCTCGCAGTTGTGCTCTTGTTGTCTGTTGGCCAAAAGGCGTAAACAGGATTAATTGAATTGAATAATTACATACACAAACATAAAACGGCAACAAACACAATTTGTGCTGTTGCGCAACACTTGGCGTTCACTTGCCGTCACGCCAAGTCCGTCTCTCTGTCCCACTTACATTTGTAAGGGTTTTACGTCTCGCTCTTGGTCTCCGTTAAATGGCTAATTTGTTTTGTGCATGTTTGTTGTTAGTTGCAGCTGCCGCAAATGTTTGCGAGTGTGTTCTGTTGCTCCTCGAAATGTGAACCCTCTCTCTGGCTCGATACATTTCCACATACATACATATATGTATGCCTCAAATGTGGCATCCCCAGCCAAAAAGGGTTACCACTGTCCGTTGCTCTTGCCGTATTGCTGCTGCTGTCAAGGACATTTGTCATAATTTACCAACACGTCTACTATACCGTGTTCATGTGTGCGTGTCTGTGTTGGTGATTTGTGTTCATTGGCTTAAATGGCTTGTGGCATTATTAGTCTTAAACACCTGTGGCACACACACACACACACACACAAACACACAACTGTCACAAACACACCAAATGTATTAATTATCATAACCTGCAACAGTAGCACCACTAACCACAGATGGCAACAACAACATCTCACATCACGCTAGAGAAATACAAAATATTGAGGTTTCTACCATGTAAGTTCGGTAAAAAGAAAGTTGGGATGGTGTCCGACAGTGTTAACCCATTTGTGCAAGGGAAATCCAATCGCAGTAGAAATTTCTATATTGATGCGTCGGCGGCTAAAAGGCTGTAACTGTACTGTGTGTGGATAGAGCAAGATTCGGCAAGAGGTCAACAGTATTTGGTTTATAAGCCCAACATGATACTAATATAATAATTTGGTTACTCTAGCTTATATATTGCAGTATCTACAATAAGTGGAAGTTTTTTGCGGCTTATACGAGTAGTCCGAAATTGGTACATTATTACCTATATCTTGTAGTTTCCACTCGATCTTGATCATTTTGGCACCACATATGCAAATTCTCACATGGGCGTAAGGGTTAAAGATACGATAAACTACATTTGCGGATTTTGGGAAAATGCGCGTCTTTCGGCTAATTAGTCGTGTCGCTATATCTTAAAGTCTTCTAGATCTAGGTGTTCTGCCACGCATAAAATTTATAAGCAAATTTCAAATTTAAGCTACATGCAAGGTCTAAGAATTTGTGAATGCCTGTGTACTGAACTCAACAATTGTAAGCTGTCAATCTAAGGATAGTTTTTTACTTTGTTGTAAAAATTATTACTTTTCCGCAAAAAAGTATTGCGATTGGCCAAAAAACTAAAATCTCTAATTTTATTTTTTTTTCGACGATTTAAGCACTCTGTTCTTGTGTTCTTGCGTTGTCTTTGTCGATGTAGTGCGTTATTTCAATAACTTTAGAAGGTCAAAGGTCCCCAATGCTTTCAAATCATTTTGTTTCTTTAAAAAGTTGTAGAGCGAGAAATTCCTTACAAATTTTGTCTACATTAATTTTTTGTACTTTTTACTGTCTCATACATAACTACCTTCTTACTGCTAAGCGTTTCCCACTCTATCTCAAGAACGGTTGATAGCAGAGAATATTTTAGTGGTCGAACTTTGAGAATATTTCGATCTACAACTAAACAATCGAAATTTCGTGGGAAAAATGATTATCTCGAACTATCAATTCCAAGAGGTCGAAAATAAAAACAGTTTCTTCGCTTGTGCACAGCTGTGACCACTGTGCTACGTCGTTCTGGTAGCAGGTGCCAGCAAGGTCGTCTAGCACTAGCATCTGGCACAAGTATCGGCTGTGGTTTAATATCCAGGCGAGGTGGTTTTATATAATGTTTTCGGTGCAAACTTCTTGCCACTACGCGCTCTCCTGTAGTTACTGGTAATACTGTAGCCGAGGCGCAGAACCCGAATCACACCATCCGTTCTCTTACGAACTGGTTTTCCTTTACCTCTAAAACGCGGGCAAATATGTTTCACAGCAAAAACCACAAAACACTAAGGTTTAATATTACTATAATGAGCAACACTTTAGGTTAATAAGACGAGTCCACATGAGTATTATTATTTATTTTTTCGAGTTTTGTTTCGGAGCAGACAAGACACGGCACTTGGCTATTCATCAAAACAATCGAGAAAGCCTACAATTAAATATGCTTGAAAGAGTCTAAAGTATGCCATAATTCAACCCCTGCATTTAATTTAAAGCTAATTAGATGCCACATTGCCAACCAAATCTCAGGCAATCAAAATAAAAATAATAATGTATACAAATGTGTTATGGTTGTATCAAATATAACTCTATACACATAAGAAATGTCTGGCAATGACTATATATTAAGTCCTTTTGTTTGTGTGTGTGTGTGTGTAAGTGTGTGTAAGTGTGCATCCGCTTTGCATGCAAAGTCGCTTGACATTTTCCGAGCTCATTTATGTTGAACCTCTTATTAATTCGATTTTTATCGTACCCCTGGGAGTCATTGTGCGGCATTTCACGAATTGTGCATATTTCCGGCAGCTCTGCCCACACACACACACACACACACACACACACACACACACACACACACACTTGCACACACCTTAAGCGCGTAAATCTCGTGCGTCTTTATTTCTTCATTAATTCAAGCGGCTGCCTCGGCAGTGGTAACGGCAGCGCCAACGACTGCAGCGTCGCACACTTCAGCGCTTAGATTGCCAAAGGCAGATTATTTGATTTTTCTTGGTACACTTTGGACTGGTTTTAAACCAGCGCGTGCCACAGCAGGGTGGCGCTTCCAAGTTGAACGAGTTAACGTTAACCCCTTTACAGCTGTGGCAATTTAGACAGTCGAATCCTGGGCAGATTCGCTGCCGCGCTGCCAACGCTGGCGTCGTTCTGGCCGTGCTCAGCCTTGGAAATCTAATTAAAACAACAACCACCGATTTTTGTCTTTGGCCAAGTTAAAGGGCTGAAGGGCTGGAGGGTAGAGGGTAGAGGGCAGAGGGTAGAGCTGGGCTTAATAAATGTTTTGATTGCATTAAAGCGCTGCCAAGCGAAACGTAAAATGTATATATAGGTTTATATTTATAGATGTATTGAGTGTGTGTGTGTTTGTGTGTGTTTGTAAAGGTAGCGCTAAATGCTTGAATTTGACTCGACTCGTAATGGAATTGAGCGCATTAGGTTTTTATACTCTTTAAGTACTGATTGGTATAATCCAATACCCAAGACTTTGTATTCTTAATGAAATCATCCCATAACGTAAACTTTCAATTTGTGCATAATCAAGTCCTTTTATATAGCTCACATTGGTTTCTGACTGCTTTTAAAATGTGATTTCACATAAGTTTAGCGGGATCAAAAGAAATTGTTAAGCAGAAGAAACAAGCGTACTTAGAGGTAAGAAGAAACGACCTTTGACCAAAGTCTGACTTCGATCTTGCAGTCCAGTTGATAATCAACTTTTTTTCTTCCGATTTTTTTTTAAATGTTGTTGCTCAGTAATGCTGAGTTATAAAACTCCTTTTAGTTGCTTGTAGGGCTATTACAGCTTCACTAAAGCACCATTTACTAAGGTGTTACATACTATGCAACATATTAATATAAAGCTGATCAATAAATTGATATTTTAATTGTTATTAGAAGAATTGTAAATTTTCCTTATATCTAAAGGAAAACTGAAAAGAAGCATTTTTTCAAACTTACTTTTGTTTTTTGAAAAGAAACACAGTTATCGACATGTTTTTTAAACCTAATTACATTATTGTCTGGTTTTTTTTTCCAAGTGCAATAATCCGGATAAGAATTTCGATAGGGGTATAACATTTTATGCGTAAACTTTTTTTACAATTCAATTGTGAGAGTGTGTGTATGTGTGCTCAATGAGCTGGCCTTTTGGGAGCCAGAGTGTCTCTTTCTCGCTTTGTGTGAAGTCTATTATTTCAGCTCGATTAAATCGTCTTACGGCTGAACGAGCTTTGTTTTAATATTATGTAGATGTCTAGATAGCTGCTTTGAGTTCATTCTGGACAATCCGTGCACATCATAAGCACATCCTTATGCAAATCAAATACGCAGTTCTCGAGTTCTCATGTGTGTGTTTGTGTGTTTTGCGACCAAATGATAAACAAAAAGTAATTTACTACAACAGACAAGCCAAAGACTACGGCAAATCTGAAGCCATTACCTTTGCCTGTTAGCCGGGTCCACACTGAGTCCTTGCGACGTCTTTGGTTTCTGTTTGCCGCAACGTGTTGCGCCTTCTGAGATGCTTGCCTCTCAGTCGGTTGACAGCTGTGCAGACAAGCAGACGAGACAACAAGGCAGCAAGACAACGGTATAAAGAGCATATGATATGCTATAAACAGTTGTAGGTTGTGGCAAGGACAAATGCCTGTCTCCGGCAGGAGCAGCAGCAGAAGCTCAAGCTGCAGCAGGCAGTTTCTTGTCGAGAGTCTATGACAATGGCAAACAACGAGGCTAAACAACACGAACAATAATATAGAATCAAAGTCTGTATACTCTTTCAGATAGTTGAGAAAAAGGATTGTAAAACATTCACCCTAATCTTATATTAAGTTCGTTTTTCAGGTCATGTATTCGAACTAAAGGTGTTTTGCAAACAATTTTTGACGGATGGAGGCGTGGCAGACCATATGGGCAAAAATTATCAGGAGCAATTGTCGATTCGATATAGCCGTGTCTGTTTCTCAGAGACTATAAGAGTTAGAGCAGAAAACAATTCCATGTGCATTTTACAGGAAAAGAGAGTTTATCGATTTATGTCTTCAACTTCCCCCGTGACAGAGTTTCACAGTTTACACCCACACCATAAAAACTATCTGATTAAAACTTGGCAGAAAAAACTCTCATGATCAGATAGAAACTTTAAATGTAATAATAAGCCAATTTTTGACCCCTCCTCCTATAAACTGTAAGATAGTTTTACTTTTGTTATTTTTAATGTTAACATTTTTGTTAGAGCCACCAAATTTGGTACGTAGACTCAAGTTAGTAGGCTATATTGCAAACAATGTTGATCTTTTCCGAATCACCTCCGCCCTGCCCCCGTTGAGCAGTTCCCTTTAACCCTTAACGAATCAATATAAAAATTGTACAAAGAAATTAGTTTTCCATGGGAAAAGAATGGGTACAGGGTAGCCCACAGTGGGGCACCTTGCATTAACTGGTACGTAGCATAAAATCTTTAAACAATATTATTGTTTATCACGAATTGTACATATACACCTAAGTTATGTGAATCAAATGGATGAATGAATATTAAAGATACGAACAAAAAATATTAAAAGCGTGCTTTACATTTTCTTGTGTACCTTTTTAAAAGTTGGTGAGCACCGAAAACGCCTTCTATGTTTCGAATTTTATATCTTGTAGTGCTTTTGTTCTTGCTTTTTAATCTTTAGCTCGTTTGAATTAGATTTTATAACATCCGGACGTCCCCACTCATAGATGACAGCGTGGATACACCACCACCTAGCCATGGCGAAGTTAGGATCGCAAAAAGCGGCTCAAGAATCGCAAAGCTGCTGGCAAGACTGGCGGCAATGAGTTGGAAAGGTGCATGTACCAGCTCTTATGCAGACTGTGGTTAGATGAGTTCAACCTAGGTGTCCTCTGCCTTGCCAATGGCATGGGTGACCCCACGGTGTGTGCTAACTAACGTGGTTTTAGTATTCTTTCTATTAATTTGCCTATTTTCAGATGTTCACAGTACGTCAAACCCTGTAAAAGACCCACGAATACCAAATCGACACCCACCTTCATTTTGTCGATTATAAAGCAGTATTCGATAGCCCGTTTAGGGATCGCGTATATGCCGCACTGCCTGAATTTGGTATACCTGCAAAGTTGAAACGACGATGCAGAATGACGTTGAGCAACACGTGCAGCCCCGCCAAGTTAGGGAAAAGCTTCTCCGAGCCTTTTGATACCAAGCGATTGCAACCTCCTCATCTTTGTGATGGCATGAAATCGGTATTAAGCTATCAGTTACTGGAGCCTTTGCGGCTATTGAAAGAGAATCTGCCAGGGTGGGGCTGCTTATAAAAGGGATCAAGACAAAGTATATGTTTTCTTCTAGTAGACGCCACAGTTGGACACTCAGATTAATGTTGAAAACTATACTTTTGATATTGTCAAGGATTTCATCTCTTCATCAGCATGGAGATAAAGCGAGGCATCACTTTTGCCAATAGATGTTACTTTGGTCTCAGTAGGCAAATGAGTAGTAGAGACCACTGTCGCCAGACGAAACTAACACTCTATAAGACACTCATTATTCCCGTCTTACTTTGTAAAATCTTTGGATTATTCCATTACCTGGAGGAGTGCTCTACATCAGGCCATTATGGTTAATCAAGCAGAAGAAGAAACTTCGAACTCCAAATAAATGTTGCTAAAGCAAAGATGTATATAACATTTGGTGTGAACATTTTCTGCATTGATTCAGTATGTTCATTCATCATGAACATGGGAGGATTCCTATCTCTATCACCCTAGCGACTAACTTCGAATATTAAATAAGTTTTGATTCCTTTCTAACCCTAATGACATATTAGTCTATTTGTACTATTCTAGTGGCTCTATTAACCAATTGATTTGAAGTAAGGAAAATGGTTTAATTTAATTTGTATTACCATTAATATGCTATAGCGGGTTAGAGAATACCACCTCACCAGGTCAAAGTTTGTCGTATGAGGCGACTAACAATGACACTGGGTTCCTTCGAGACCAGCAGAGCCACCCCAGGCCTTAAAAGGGTTGTGCGTAGGGTTTGGGACCCAACACTTAAAACCACAATTCCGTAACTCGATAATGGGTTGTTATGCCCAGTTAAGAAGAAGAAGAATATGCTGTGCAAGCTACATGATAAAGCTGATATGCCCTGATATGGCCACGTTTCTGAAACCATCACGACAACGATGACTATGACGATGATGATGACTTGGGCTCTTCAGTGTCAAAATAAATGTGTGTGCCTAGCACCGCATGTGACGCCAACGACAAACACTGCCGTCACATACATATTTAGCTTTGTCTTCAGCTTTTCCTATGCCTATGTCTACATGTGTGTGTGCGTATCTGTGTGTGTTCGTGGCAAGTAAGTGATGTGTTTATTTTCTTTATTTCATTGTCAAAAACTTATACATACAGGAAAACTTTGTTGTAAACCACTTGATTTCCTTTAGTGACTGTTTTCCTGTCACAACCAAAATGCTGCGTTTTTCGTTTTGTTTACGCCACAAACTTCGGAGTGCAATTTATGGTACTCGAGTTGCAAAGTTTTCCTAAGTGTCAACATAGGAAAAACTAAAAAATATACCAGCATATGCAACAAAAAGAAAAATGTAGGAAAATAAAAGAAAAGTCGACTCAAATGTCATAAATTTGTATGTTACATTGCCACATTTTATGACAAACTATAGCATAGTTTTGTGCGCTTACTCGAGCGCTCTCTCTCTCTCATTTTTTCTCTCTCGCTCTCTCTCTCGATGGCGCAGCTCTCACACTTTCCGGTCTCTCCGATAACAAGGCTCCTCCTACATTTAGCTTTTCGCAGCTGGTGCTTTAGGGATTTTTATGACAACAACAACAGCAACAACAAAGGCTGAAAACGAGCGCGCATTTCGAGCGAAATGGAGACACGAGTTAATGTTGTAGTTGGTGTTTTTGTAGGGGCGGCGCCATTTTGTTTACACTGTGTGTGCTATATAGCTCCTCCCATTTTTGCTTTGACAACCGAACAAATATGTATACTCAAATATATAATAGCTCTACCAGCTGGGTTTGCTATGTACAATAACTTCCCGTCAATTATATAACTGATACTTAACGTCTTTGATAAAAAAAAGCATTTGTTTTTATCGCTGTTTAAAGTTTGTGACAAATGACATTATTTGTATTATAAGTACGTAAGAGGCGTGGCAACGCCTATCATTTGACCAAAATTCTTCTATGTTTACATTAACCAAATTTGCCTTACAGTCAAATGAACACTTCATAATGAATCTAAAAGTAATGCATTTTTAGTAAGAAACTGTTTGTTAAACTTTATAGAAAAGACTTCATGAAGAGGACGTAATCTTAGTTCCTTTATAAGGTATTTTATTGTCGCCCACCGTCTGTCCGTGTTGGTCAGATGAAGTTTTTCGAACCATGTCTATACCACACCCCTTCGCCCGTGCCAGAATTTTGCATTTACACCCACACCATTAAAGCTAATCGATTGAAATACTACGTATAGTTATGTACACGGTTACTGTGCAAATGTGGTGTAAAAATTTGCTTTTAAAACATAGGTCTTCTTCTTCTTAACTGGCCATAACAACCCGTTATCGGGTTACGGCCTGATGTAAATACATTCTTTCATTGGAATTATGGTTTTACGAGGTGGGTTCCAAACCCAACGCACAACCCTTTTAAGGCCTACTGGTTTCGAAAGAACCCAGTGTCATTGTTAGTCGCCTCATACGACAAGCTTTGACCTGCTGAGGTGGTATTCTCTAACCAGCTCACCACACGGGTGAAACGGGTTAAAACATAGGTAATAATTTTAATTTAATAATATTAGAGTCCTTTTTCTATAAAAAATCACTTTTGGTGGACATATTAATATAGGTTCGTCGGGCTGTATGACAGTTTAGCAAGATTGTCATTTTAAATTGACTTGTGTTTGAAGAATTCTATAATTTGGAACTTACAAATAGCCATAAGTATACTTGAAACCCTCTCTCTGAAAGCGCTTTTCCATATAATTGAGGATTGGCCAAATTCGAAGCGATGACAACAAAGATAGTTCCACTCCTACAAGATTCAGTGGGGAAATGCTAAGAAACGCATCAAGGTCGGCATAAGACGTCTTATGAAGAGTCTAGTGGGTCTAGTTACTGACATGTAATGTCGAAAGACTATATTCAAAGTCATACCCAATTTTAGGAATATGAATTTCTTGCATGAATACATGGTCATCGCTGCATTTTTTTTGTACATTCTAAAGTGCTAAAATTCCAGGAGACTAAATTGCCCAGCATTATATATAGAACAGAATAAGTATGAACTTGGGGAAAATTAACATGGGAATTTTGTATTTTATTATACATTGGGACAATAAAGTTTCTGGAATTTGTAATTTAAATAATGATTTGAATATTTTACAAAAATTTTGGTTTTCTTTAGTTTGCAGGACTGTCCTTTATTACTATTTCAAAAATTAGCACGATATGTCAACGAGTTTGTTTCAGTCCACTTCAGTAGTGCTTGGCGAATTTTACAATGCAGAAAAATATCGAACAAAGAATTTGTACCAACTTTTTTTTTTAAAACCAAATTTCGTGTGCTTAGTCGTTGCGAATGTTGGAAAAGGCTTCTGGTGAATCTGTTCTCGAAAACCCAAGCCTACGACTAGTACAAAGCCTTTAAGGATAGTCGAGAGACCGTCGCAAACATGCCTCATTCAGGATAAAATTGTTTTGTTACTATATCCATCTTTGAGATTTTTTCTATTCAATATGAAGAAGTCAATCCCGATGGATAAAAGCTTTATAATCATTTTTCATATGATTTTTCGTACTAAAAGGAAAAAATAAATTATGCCGTAAAACTTATTTATATAATAGAGGGACATTTGTTTTACTATATAATATTTATTTATATTTAGTTTGTAATTTATTTTCTACAAATCGGATCGAGAACACTTGAGAAAAGTAGTGAAAAATAAACTTTTTCTTTCTATTCAACTTTCCTTCCCATCATTAAACATCGTGAAGCGCACTTCTCTAATTTGAGAGGGCTCTCTCATTCACTCAATTTTTATACCCTGTACACAAAGTGTAAAAGGGTATTATATATATAGATTTGTACAATTTATGTAAGGAGACTTGGCAGACCATATTTTCAATGGGCAAAAATGGTCAGGAGCAATAGTCGAGTCGATATAGACATGTCCGTCTGTCTGTCCTTCCGTATGAACGTCGAGATATCAAACACTATAAAAGGTAGAGGCACAAAAATTTACCAAAAGATTCGCATTTAAACCGAAAAGATGAAGTTTGTCGAATCACCCCCTTCCCCCGTTGGCCCAAGAATACTTTACTACTAATAATTTTTGCCCCATAATAACCAACTTTCCAATAGGAAAACTTGTCAATTGGAACTTCCCAATAGGAAAATGTTTACAGTCATATCGAACTTGTGAAAAGAGACATAAAAGAAAATACTTTCGTTTCCATTTTACCGTTTGCTGGATTTAGTGTTTATGGGGGAAAAATGGTACAGGGTATTCCACTGTCGGGCACTGTCGCGACTGTCTGCATCAAATTTTTTAGTCAATACTTTTACTATTTCACTTTATTTGTATAATACTTGAGTACGATCGGAAACTACGGAAACTTATTTTAAGAATGTCATTTTTCTCTCTGTGTAGTACCTCTACTAACATAGCTGCAGGGTCTCAATGGATCTATATACGATTATGTAAGCAATAGATCGAGCTGCTTCATCAGTTGGTTATCGACCCACAGGCCTGTTACAGATCCCTTAATTGCATACTGGACAACGTATTGATTTGCAGAGATTTCTTTTTCATTCTTACTACCAAGTGAAGGACAGCTTCCGTTTATCTGTCTTTCACTCTGACGATAGAGTGCCCCTTATATACTATACATTTTAATAGGGCACTTGTACGATTCTAGGAAGAAGACTGATAGTCAAAGTCCTTGGGTTTAGAGTTTCGCATTGTAGCCAAATGTTGGGATCTTGATATATTTCTTTAAATTTCTTTAAAAACAGATAGCATCCCGTAATGGCGATGGAACTATTCTAGCAAATTACAGTTAAGCTGGTCTTATCTTTTCTGGCTTGAGAGACTTTTACGGTTTGCTGCTGTTTGTTGCTAGCTTTTATTGTGTTACGTAGACGATACTATAATTACGTTATCTCTTCCGAACGACCATTTTGATAGTGAGTTCCAGTAAAGTGTTAGAAACTCTTTGCTTAAATCTGTCCCAAAACCATCTTATTTTGTGAGACATCTCATGAGTTATATGCGCTTTTTTGGTGTTGTCAAGGATTTGGCTATTTGGCTTTACGGCTTCGATGGAATGACGAACACTTTGAGCTGAGTTTAACGTATGGATGGACAAGCTGCAAGACTTGATTTGTGCTCATACAATAGTTTGAGCTTTTCGAATGAATTACATGTTGAGTCAAATAAGGATCTGATTGCCAGTCTTTCTTTCCGCTTGACTTGCATGCGGCACAAGATGCCCCAAAGCCTTTATTACAAGCACTTGTGAAGTTGGCTCGAGTAAACACCCTTTTTCTTCCTAAGGACCTTTAACATTATAGTTTACAAATTTCTTCGTTAGTTGATTTTCCAGACACAGGTCATACGTGTAGTTAGCCTGTTCAAAAATGGTGAAAGAGGCAACTGTTCGGGTTTGTCTAATCGCCTAAACGACTTAGTCTGCCAAATTGCACAAATTTATGAAAAATAACCTTGATAATACGTGTAGAAGGCAAACAAGGCAACGAAACTGTACATTTTCAGCAAATCTCGGGGCGATTTGTGATAGGTATCTTTCACAGTAGACAGATCAGTGATCACCGTGATAACAGTTCTTCTGCTGAATGCGCCCATTTGAAATCCAATCCTCCGAGAGACAGCATCCTTATTATGATTATCTATAGCTCTTGTTAAATACTTTAGTTCTTCTATTTGAATTTCAACCAAAACTGTTTAATTCCTTTACGAGATCTCTGCTCTGAGGGGGGCAATTTCACAGATTAGTACATTTTCGAGTAGAAATAAAAGATTATTGCATTTCACAAAAAGACAGAAAGAATAACGGCAAATTACTTACTTTCCTTTTTGCCAAGTCAACTCAATTATATACAAAGGCGAGTGGCTGTTGTTTTTTCATGGTTGCTTTGTTCTCGCCCTTTCTCCTCTCTCTCCCTCTTTCTCTCTCTCTCTTACTCTGTTTCTTGCCGGTAATTGCGTTCAGTTGGAACAAAGCAGACGACTATTTAGTTTGTTAATTTTGTTGTTGTTGTTTACGGGCTGTGAATTTTTATGCCCAATGTATTTGAGATGTCTTCAATTGCGAGGCAACCTAATGAGAGAGTAAACACAATTTGTAAATTTTTCGTTGAGTCAAGTGACTTTGATTTGAGTTTGGCAAACGGAAGAAGAAGAAGTTGCTGGAAAAAAGAGGAAAATCCTTTTGTCTGGAATCGTCTTGAGTTTGGAAAGTAGAAGCCAGTTCATTTATAATTAAGTTGTCTAATTCATTTGGCTTTTGTTGATATATTTTTGTTTTCGTTTCGTGCCACTTCTTGTTGTTGCGTTTCATTACCACAAAATCTACTTGACTTGGATAACAAAATAAAACAAACGCTTTTTAATGATTCTTATGCCATTTGAAGTGGTTTTTACGTGCACTTCAGACCCGACACTCGACTCGACTCGGCCCGGCTCAGGCCCGGGTGCTTGTTGAGAGCGAGCGAAAGCGAAAATAGCCGGAAACGGAAATGGGAAGGCTCCGTCGACGACTGCCTTCAGTTAATTTTATTTATGCGCGCTCGCGTTCTGCCTGAAGTTTTGCTTACTTTATATTTACTTTTTTTTTGTTGCAAATTCTCACATATAAAATAATAACCAAGCCACCTGACTCTAGGTGAAAGCCCCACTTAAGTTGCTATAAATACAAATAAGAGCAATTCGGAGACGGAGTAAAACAAAAACAGGCGCACGGAGTTGCTTGTATTCAATAATCCCGAAAAGTCTCTAATTTGTCATTAGCGCTATCAAAGCGAGTTATAAACTGGGATCCCTTAAAGTAATTCGCCTAATATGACCAAATGACACGAGCAAATACCAATACGAATAGGCGTACAATCAGAATTACGGCCCAACACCAGAGGCATAACCGGCAGGAGAGTACTCTCCGTGTTTGCGCACTTGTTATCCTCATGGCTCATAATAGCTTTTCATTATTGTTATTATGCGTTGGTGCTGCGAGCGTCGCCACTCGGAAAAATCTCCGTTACAACATTAACAAACGAATAAACAAAGAAGTAAAATAAAAATCCTTAAAGACACGCAATGAAAAAATGAAACACAAGAAGTACAAGTACTTTCTGTATAGCGAAGTTTTTATACACTTTCCGCAGAAATTGTTTGCATTTCAGTGGGTATTGTTTTGGGTTTTTGTATCTACAAAAGGCATGCTTTCGATTCCGATTGGTAGTGTTAACAATACAGTTCAGACAGCCACTTCGACCACTTCATGCATAAAGTTAAATACATTTGCATGTCAACTTAAAGATAACATATTTTATTTACAAGGAAGCAATACAAGCATTATGAATATCAGAAAGCTCCTGTGCACTTTTCTGACTTAGATCATTAACAATTGGCTCAATGGTGTGTGTAGTGTGTTTAGTCGCTGGAATTGTGTTTCTTTAAAGTACGAAAAAACATCAATATTATGAGCTTCTAGGCTTAAGTAAATTCAGAAGAATTTGGGAATACGAAAATCCAAGTTATAACAAAAAAAGCATACAAAATGCATATTTCGTTTTTGTTCAATTTTATATTTTCCTATACCTTCTAAGTTCACTCTTTGACTGTATGTCAAACTGCTTAATATATTAACTATACTTCATCCTAAGGTGAGAGTATGAAAAGAAAGTCAGGAAAAATATTCAAATGAAGTTGCGCGATAAGCCGCTCCAAATCTGTGAAAAAGTGACGCCAATGTGCGCGGAGTCTCCGTCCCTTTGTTCAGAGCACACATACACAGCCCACCGCCCACCGCCCACCGCCCACCGGCCTCCCCCCATCATTGGGATTCCCATCGTTCTGCAGCTGCTATGGAATTTGTGTGCTTCCCCTTTTTGGCTCTGCCTCTGGCTAAGAAAGCGGCTGCTCGTTGTCTCTCTTGTTATTGTAGCCCCCTTTGTAATGGGGTGTGATTTGTAAGTTTTTTGTTGTTGTTATTGTTGTTGTCTTGTCTTGACGGCGGCGCCTTTTTGGCCGCGCAAAAATATTTTCATGCCCCACATTGTCCTAAGCCATAAAATTCCATTTTACAAACTGTGAATCCTTCTTGATCACTTTAAGTGGTTCACGCTTTACGGTCTTTTTTTTTTTTTGTACACAGAGACTTTTTCTCTTAGTTTGGGGCAGCGCTGAAGGAAATTATTGCAAGATACTTAAGCGGATTTGCATCTTTGTTTGCAGCTCCAGCGAGTGGGGGGCATCCCCCCCCCCACACACTGTCGTTAGCCTTCTTTGCCGGAATTTCGGTTTGTTGCTGCTGGTTCTTTTTGTCATTCCGGCTTATTTAAACATTTGCGCGGCAACAGTTAGCTGTCCCTCGTCTTGGCCAGCGTCTTCATCAAATTAGAGACATTGTACTCCGAAGCTGGGTTGGTTTTTTTTTCTTGTGTGTCTGTTATTTTAATGCGAGTTCCTCAAAAGTTTTTATCCAAAACAAAAATATGATGGCCCCAATGGCGTTTACTTAACGTTTTGCTGGGCTCTTGGCCAGCCGTGGTTCGTTATTAGGTTAAGAGCTCTGGCAGCCGACAAAGCAGAGTTGACAGATGAAGGAAACACAAAGAAGTCTCTTGCCTTTTGTTGGTTGAAATTCGCGATGGTTTGAGTTCTGTTTTATAAAAAGCTACTTTGGCAAGGATGCTACAAAATATTTAGCAGATGTATAGAAAACGAAGCTAAGTCTATAAACTGAAAATATTAGAAATAAATAGAGTGAATGTATCTGTCAAATATTGCCGAATTTAAAAAATATTGATGTGTTAAATTTAAAAAAAAAAACAATACTAGCATTTCAAATGTCTTATGATGACATCTCAATTCAATGTACCCTAATCTTGAATGTATTTTTATCAGTTGTCTTGGTATACTTGTTTATTCTCTAGTGTAAACTTAAAAATTCGCAAAATAGTGAGACATAATCTATTTGCATCTTAGAAGCTGCAATCCCATAAATAGAAGAGTTCAAGCCAGGTGCAAACACAGGGGAAGGAGATGGTTTTGTGATTCAAAAACCGCCAAAATTTCAGAAAAAAATGTCGAAGTTATTTATATTCAGGGTAGTGTCAGAAATGTCTAGACGGATTTGGTTTCAAAAACATTCATCATAGATTTTCAACGCTTTCTAAGAGATTTCTGGTGCTGTACTTGGTTGTTTTTTGCTGTTGGGTTGAAATTTGATTGAAAGTGATTTCTGGCACACCTCTGATTACACATATTTTTACACTTAATTTGACATTTAGCGGAACTAAGGATATACTCTGAGCTTTTAAATTATCTTGTCATAAACCTACGTCAGAAATAATGGGTAATAATTTATTACCATTATGCATTTTGGGAAAAAAAACATACCTTTTTCTTTAGTGCAAGAATTTGGCGCATTAGCTTAATTAAATGATTTCTTGCACAAAGAAGCTGAATTGGATTTTTTATTATAACAGAACAACTTCAGAGAACAACTTCATTTGGCGTAAGACTTTTTTCTCTCCGCTCTATATATGTAGCTAGAGCATCACTGTGAGAATTTTTCATGCCTTGAATCGTTAATTTTGACACGAGCCAAAGCTTATAAAAATCCCTTAAGTATAGTTGTTCACTCTGCAACTTTTGGGTGGCCACAAAAATTGGTTCTAAGATAGTCACCAGTAACTGAACCTCTTTCCACTGTAAATGTGTCAACTGGAAGGTTTTATTTAAATGCTCTTCCGCAAACTCTTTGAAAAAACACACATTTTTCAACATTGTATGTTATATGTCGAATTCCATCATGTAGCAACATCGATGTGCGGCAGAGGCAAATCTTGCGCCGATATCGCTAACCTGAAAACAATTTTAAGACGAATTTAGATATTTATGATATATATATACATATTATATTAATAAGATATTATGAATTTTATATAATTACCTATACGTAGGAGTTCTTAACGTTTTTACTAATATCCGCGCTTTGTTAATGATTTCTTCCCTTTTATCATCCTTAAGGAAATCCTTTGCTGCTAGTTGTAGCGAATGAACTGCACAAATTTTGGAAGCTATTGAATGTATTCTTACATTCTTTATCAGCTCCTCATCAAGGATTTTTTCATTCAATGCCGAATCTGGGTCATCGTTTAAAAGTTCAACCGCTTTTAATATATTTCTCCCCTTATCGGTTGTGACAGAATATAATTGTTGCAAATTTGTGCAATTCTTCTAAAACGTTTTCAATGTCCATAGTTAAATTGAGTCCGGTGTGTTTTTTTTGCCTACGCCTTGAGGCAATATCAATCTTAAGCGATATAATTCTTTTTTGTAACAATTTACATAGTTTGCCTTTTTCCAAGTCATATTTTTCATTGACATGGCACATAACATTTCTTGATGTTATTGGGTTCATGTCAAGCCCGCTAAAAATTTGCTCGGTCAACTTTCTGAAGGGCGCCGAGTTTAAGAGGGCAAATGGCATCTTCTCTCCCGTGACCAATTGCACACATGCTTCTTTTACCTCACTTTTTGTTAAGCTAATTGAAAACTTGCTTTTTTTCTCTGGGGGCTCGTTCACGTCCTCTTCTTCCAACTCTTCATTAAAGGTATCATTATGACAATCCTGTAAGTGTCTCTTCAAATTCGTGAAATAAGTACCTTTAAAGATACTATTACACAATTTACACTTGGACACATTGTCTTCCGATTCAAAAGCAAAACAATTTCGCACAATAGAATTTGGTTTACGGCCAATCGCGATCAGAACTCAAAGAAATAAAGAAACTAGCAAAGTTTAGCTCATACGATATAAGAAAGAAATTATAAATGCAATCCGGATTCTAAAAAAAAAATTACTGTTCTTTTGCCAATAACTTAGAGAAACTGATCAAGAGTGCAGTTTTTGTTATAAGCTATCTTAGATTTTATACCCTTTACACATAGTCTATAATAGACGAGGATACACCAATAAATAAACTCCAACAAATATTGATTTGAAAATTTTCATATATAGTTATAAAAGTGTTTTTGATCTATGTTACAAAACTCAACGACATTGGCCCAAGATTACTGGAGTTATGTGTATAAAAGTAATTTTTGGAACCATAATAACCAACTTCCCAATAGGAAAACTTGTCAATTGAAATTTAAAAATAGGAAAATGCTTACAGTCATATTGAACTTGTGAAAATAGACACAAAAGTAAATACTTGGATTTAGTTTTTATGTGGACAAAAGCGTACAGGGTATCCCACTGTCGACTGCACCGTCTCGACAGTCTGCATCACATTTTTTGTTCTATTTGTTTGCAGTGCACAGTGGTTCAAATGCTCTTTTTAGCTTAGGAAAAGTAATATTTCTGAAAATAATTATAAATAATAAACATAAACGACGGTTGATTCTATTGAGTATTACAAATTTTTTTTAGGCACAATCAGACATTTGAAAAACTGAATTTTCTAAAGCAAAATTTGGCATTTTGACCACTGTGCACACCGTGTGTTCGCTTGAATAAAAAACAACAACATACATATGTCTATTGTTTATTTCAAATACAGCATTTTGACTCAACGTTTATATATTTAGATTTATATACATATCTACATATATAATATGTATGTTATTTTGATACATAAAAGTACGATCTACATACATACATATATGTTGAAAATTACAAACATCGCATTAAAAAGAAACAATTTTTTTTGATCCTTTTACTTATCCTTTAAGGACATATGATATATCAGTGCAAAGGTATTGAAGCCTAGATCATATATATGTGCCAACTTTTGTAAAACATAGCTTGGTTCAAAAGATATTTGAATTCAATTTTTATTTTTAAACTTTTATTTTCAATTTGTAAAATAAAAATTGACAAACAATTTTTATTTTAAAATTGCCAAATAAGAGTTATTTCTCAATTTTTAAATATAAATTGAACTTTAATTTTTATTTCATGATAATTTTTTTTACGTCAGCAAATAAGTTTTATATGTTAACTTTTATTAAAAAAATAAATATATAATTCTTAATTTATAATTTTTATATCAAAAAATTATAGCCGTTACGATCCCTGGTAATAAATATTCAAAAATAGGAAACTGTAGAGTTAACATAATGGCTTGAAAGCATTTAAATAATTAAAATATTGTACCTTTAGTTTAGTAGTTGGGCATGAAAAAACAATACAACAATTTCAATACTTTTAAGAATCTTCACCAATATGGATTGCAAGGAGACGCTTGTGTGCCTAAACTATGGTATTTATGATATAAAAAATATCAAACCGGTTTGATAGCCAATCAATCCAAGCTCAATTTCGCGAATATCGATATTTTTGAGAATGTTCTACTCAAACGTGCCTAGGTAAAGATATAAATATTGCCCTCTTTTTCCTACATTTTAGGTTCGAACGCCTAATGAGAACTGTCGCCAAAAACTCATGCGTCAAATCAAAATCGAAAATTCTATAAATAGAATAAAGAATTAAGTTGATACTTCATTTGACAACAGAGATATAGAGGTTTGTGTGCAACCTCCTCAAAAATACCGATAGCCGCGAACAGACCGTAAAAATCTGAGTACGAATCGATATCGAGGGAAGGTAGTTAAAACATAATCAACCACCAGAGTTCTAAAATATGAACTAGTATTGAGTAGTGTGCTTAACAAGAGAATACTAAGAATTTTCTTAGGTAGCAAAGCGTTTTATCAAGTATCTTATTCACTTTGTTAACTCATATACAATGCCGAATTACCAACCGATTTCCAAATGTCCCACTTTACAGAGAGCAACTACGTTTTAAGTAGTTGCAAGTTATCATTAGCCAAGTCTACAGTGCATTAGCTTAATGGTTTTGCACAGAAAAAGCACAAGAAATATGAGAAAACTGCTGGAAAATGTTGCAGAGCACATTTCATAATTCCCGCCATGATTAAGTGTCAGCAGTCGCTGGCCAAAGTTGATGTCGAGTTTCATTTTCCGCGAGTTTCTTATGGAAAACTTTGTTGCGACGCATTGTGCCCATGCGACTTCGTGTCCCTGCTGATGCTTTTCCTCTCAAACTCTCTCTGTCGACTGGAAGATGAAACACAATGAAGTGGTTCGAGAGAAATTAGTGAATAGTCTTTAGTTGCCAGCTGGAGATTGTTTATAAACTTTAAAGTTAAGCTTTGGAGTTGGATATTTCCGCATGAGGCAATTCATGTTTGTACTAAAAATGCTTTTACTTTTTTTTTTTTTAAGTATTTCAAACAAAATGAAAGACAAGAGTATTTATTACGTATCACTCTGTTAACCAACGTCTTTTGATACAAAAATACAGTAGTCACCCAAAGTTCGGAATCAGTTCATGAGTTTTAAGAGATTTTTTTTTAAAGTCGTATTTAGTACCGGGGCATTTTCCTGTAGAGACGTTGTTCGAAATCTGGCAGCATCTGGATCAGCTAACATAGATAGATATAGACGATGGCGTTTATATAGTTACACCTAGCCGTGACGAAGTTAGGGAAGGCACTAATCGGATCTAAGCACTGTGGCTTTCGGTGTGGCAAGTAGCGGAGGATTACTTTTACTAATTGGTGACTTGGTCTCAGTAGGCAGGTAGTAAAGACTACTTTCGCCAGACGAAACTAACACTCTACAAGATGTCCTACCGTTTACGTCTTGCATTGTGGCGCTAAAGCATAGGCAACGGATTTAAGTCTGATCCAGGTACACTAGGTGTGTTTGAGTGGAAAGTACTCCGTAAGATAATACTATGCAAACAAAACAAAGCATATGTCTAAAACATGCCATTTCCAGTAAAGTTAGGGTCGCTGATTTTGAATCCGGAAACCGTTATGGATTTTCTAGCAAATTTTCGAATTATTGCAATTTAAAAAAATTCGAGATTTGCGAAGTCAACAAATCACATGTTATTCGAGAACCTTACTACCGATTAAGATGAACTATAATTTATGTTGAAGGAAATTAGATATCGGCTCCATGTTTCGGTTTTCATCAACTTTAAATCAATTGCGAGTTACAGGGCAATGAACTCAATTTTTTTTTTTTCGAAACTGAAAATTGGTTTTTAAATTCTAAAGTATTTAAATTAAAAATTACACAAAAAATTCTCATATGTTGCTTTTGGATCCGATAAAATGATTCTTTGCGATTTGAGTAAGTCGGCAGAGAAATGGAGAAGTTATTAGAGTATATAAAAATGACATAATGAAAAAGCAACAAAATAAAAACATACCATTTCCGGTAAATTAGGCGTCGCTGATTTTGAACCCGGAGACTTTTGAATTACACAGGTCAACATGGCTAAGTTTTTGGAAAGCTAAGGGTCATTTTCGAAGTGATTTGCGTAGAATCCGAGTCCGGGGTCAGAATGGGCCCATCACGTTAGGATTTTGAGATATTTGAGGTTATGTACCCGAAAAACGGCGTTTTTTTCTACTTTTGAGGACAGGGTGGAAAAAATGATTGTGGTCATACGATTTACATTTCCCGAGTAACATTTGATTTGCTGACATTGCCACTTTTGAAATCTGCAATTTGATTTGGAATTTTAAAATAGCATTATTTGGATAACTCAAAACGACTATAAACAAAGTCAAGCGAATTAAAATCCAGCAACTCCGCTGACTCGGTCATGTTGTTCTTATGAACACAGTAGCTTCTGGGATAAAGGTCTTCCATGGTGCCCTCTCAGGATGTTTAGTAAAACCAGAAGTAAAATATTCCAATATGGAGGAGCCTACTGTAGCTACAAGTATAACTATAAGTACAGCTTTCAGCTTTCACAAAATGTACTTTTCCCACCTTTATTCATTTATCTGCATACGTTTCTGTATGTTTGTGGGTGCTGTTTGTCAGAGTTGTAGCCGTATCTGTTGCACACAATGTACTTTTAAATCAAAACTAATGAAGTGAAAACGGCACTAAAATGTCTTAATATGTTCTGGTCTCTATTTGGGTAAACATCAACAGAGAATGGCAGAGCAACGGCAAAATTGTTTGAGCTGGTTGAAACTGTTCTGTATGTTCGAATAGAAGGGGACTAACGGGTGGTTGGGCATGCACACAATATCCTTGTTGATTTCTTTTCGGGCGATTTACTGCCTACAAAACCACAAGCGAATACATAGATACTCGATACATTCCCAGACAGAAACACACATCCGCACACGCACACTGACCTGTTTCTGTTGGATGCACCCCAGCTTGTGCCTGGGCTTTGTGTGCTGTCGCTTATCTAAACGTTTGTATCGGCAGCACCAAGTACAATAACAACAAAGCCAAGTCAATCCATGCACAGTGTGGCACGTCATGCCGTGACGCTATTTTCCTTAACCGCCGCCCCCGTTTCAACAGATCGATAAATTTTCCATTAAAGTTATTTTTAAATGCAGCGGGAAAATGAAACAATCCGCTGCCGACGCGCGCGTCGACCGCAGCAGCGGCGCAGGATAATGTACTCGTTATGCTCAGATAAAGTTATAAACTCATGTGGAAGCCATTTGCTAAAGTAACGGTAACAGCTCGTACAGGGGCTGAGATGTGTTTGTCCTTGTAAGGATGCACGTGAGAGTGTGTGTGTGAATGAGTCTATGTTGGTCCCTCCGATAGATTTAGCAACGGAAGATACAAGCACATGACACAAAAAATGTACTGCAATTATCAATAGTTTTATAACGGTGATTTACTGTACCCCGTGTGGTGAGCGGGTTAGATATAACCACCTCAGCAGGTCAAAGCTTGTCTTATGAGGCGACTAACAATGACACTGGGTACTTTCGAGACCAGTAGAGCCACCCCAGGCCTTAAAATGGTTGTGCGTAGGGTTTGGGACCCACCACGTAAAACCACAATTCCAATGAAACAATGTATTTACATCAGGCCGTAACCCGATAACGGTTTGTTATGGCCAGTTAAGAAGAGGAAGGTACTTTTCTACTACCGTTAAGTCTGATCAGGCTTAGATATTCGCGCAAATTGAATTCAATTCAATGGGTATAAAGAAGTGACTAATGCAATAACAATGAATTACAAACTTTGCGAAAATGAACTGAATTTCTGTTTGAGCAATACTTCTAAGATAAATCGGCTACATCTTTGTTCAGATCTTTTGGAGACATGTTAAAAAACGACTGGTCTCTGAAAGAAGCAATTTTCTATTTGCCAACTTCTTGGTTTATTTCTAGAGTAAACATCTAAGCACTGGTGGTCTTCGTTCATTTCGTAACATCACATTTACTTGCTTTTGATGACTGCCAAAAAAGTCTGATACCGGTACAGCTCTTCTATTATTTATTGCTTTTGGAACACAGAAAGCGAATTAGTTAATATTTTTCACTTCTCGGGCGAGCCAAGTTCTTCATTTAAGAGCCAAGACTAAAATTCATTTATATAGAAAAGTATTTATGAGCAAAACTCGTTGTACATAAACAAGTATTCTGTGAAATGGCATACAAATTTGAAAAGTGGAACACTTACAGCCTGAAGTTGTGTGTCTTCATCTTACGAGTTATTTTGCTTATTTTTGTTGGTATTGTTGGTATTCCTTTACTTGCCGCAAAATTATCTGATTGAGTGTGAACTGCCATTGGTCTCCACAACCAAAGCCCATGACGGCTATGCGGATGATGCTATCTTGCGTGTAAGTGTGTGTGTGTGTGATCTTCTCGAACGGAAATCCTGTGGGCAGATAACTGCCATACATTATGCTCCGTACAATGGCAACCCTACGTGCGTTTACAGCAGTGTATCTATGTGTGTGTTTAAGCTCCAAACTCCCATCCAAAATGGTAAAATACTTTTGTGGCTTTTTCTGGTTGGCATCATCATCACCATCATCATTTCAATTTTTTAACTACCGCTTTTGTTGGTTATTGAATTAGCCCAATAAACCAGAAAAACAAGACACAAAGTTACACACACTGGCAACACATATATGTACATACAATCCCACACATTCCGCACAATAGGCGTCAAAATAACAAACAGAGCGGCATACTCGCATTTCAAGGGCCGGCTGCCTGGCAACTCATTAGAGTCCCAACTCCTATTTGTAGTATCCTTGTCTGACGTTAACAGCTCGGTCATAATTGCAGGTAGCTCTGGGGTAATACGTGTCTGTGTGGTGAATATGTGGGTTTTGTTATATTTTTAAAATTGGTTTGCTGGCAATTTTTGATACGCCTTTGCGCCAATTTTGTTTTTAGATCAAAGGACTGTCATAGGGTTTCATTGCTTGGGATAGACAAGAGAGTATATGTTATGAATCAGTTTGTCTATTATGCAATTAGATAGTTTGCCCTGGGAAATATAAAATAACGAGTCTAAATGCCAAATTGGGTGGCTCTAGCTTACACATTAGCATGTTTGTAAAAATTATGATTCAGGAGGTTTCCAAAATTGACACATTATGTCTATCTAGATTATACCAATCTTCATAATTTGCACATCACGCATTTTCGCTAACATTACGTTTATCTCTTATAGTGTCCGAGATCTTGAAACTGACATAAACGTAAGTACGGACAGACGGACATGGTTGTATGGACTCGACTATTGAACGTAATCATATTTGCCCATTAAACGTACGTTCTGCCAAGCCTTCTTCTGCCTGTTACATACATTTCTGAAAGTTATCATACCGGAAACGATGTGTTATTTCTGGTGTTTCTTATTTTGACCGGTTTGTGAACTTAGCTTTTATTATGAATACGTAAACTTAATAAATGTTCCTTGAGCAGAAAACGTCTATCAATTGAGATGGCGGCTGGGATCCGAGGACGGCAAGTTGGATGGATTCCAAATCTAGGCAGTAGCCCAGCAGGTGGTCTTTATTCTGATGCAAGTCAGGCAGTTCCATTTAGGAGGTGTTCATGGGTTTTTTGGGTATGACCAATACGTATACGGATAAATCCTCCACAATCTCATATAATAGTACGTACAAAATCTTGACGTAGTTTAAAAATTAGTCTTACTCTATATATTTTTGAAAAGGTATTTATTTCAGTTTTCTAAAACCGTAAAAAAAATTGAATGGAATCGGTTGACATTTGACTGAGCTATAAATTTATGAGTGTAATAATAAGAGTAATGAGCAGTCGTGCACTGCGATCCCTTAGGATCTATTGTGCCCCCTTTATAGATTAAAGCTCTCCCAATATTCCCATCTCTGATATGTATCTCATTATCTAGGATGGTTCTTACTGGGTTACATCACGCATTGACGTCATAGACTTTAGGATGCCAGTGAGTTGCACTCGACGAGTACATGCCGCGACGACTCCTCGTACTGATCACAAAATCTACAAGTGCTGGAGCTGATGATGCTCAGCTTGCTTAAGTGTCCCTTCAGTCTGAAGTGTCTTGAATTCTGAGGTAATTTCTGCTTAGTTGCACAATTTTCTTGAGCCCATTAGAGTTGTGGGAGTTAAGGAGCTGTTTCGCCTGTCAGAGTCCTGATGTACTCATCCAATTTAGGGTCTCCTACTCTCTAAGTAGCTATTTAACCATATGTATTCCAGAGATACGAAGTGCTTATTTCTTGCTATCTCGTCCGCAAGTTTATTAACGGAAATGTTGGTAGCCTAGACCTACAATATAGAGAGTCGTGTCCGAAAAAGTTAATAAGTAAAAACTTCTTTGACTAAAAATATTTCAAGCTGACAAGATTTAAATAAACTCTGCTTCCAGACTGTCTTAAAGTTTGTTGACATTGCCTTTCTTTATATTTGCATTTTTATTTTTCTGGAGCAACAAGTTAACATAGTATGTCCTTTCTTTACGGAAGTAATTTTTTTTTGCCAGACAATTTGCTTATTTTGCTATTTCCGCTTGTCTACCCAAGCCGGTCAAATATTTCCGGCATTTTCATATTTTTGTATGCTTACTTCTTTATTTGTCTTAGTTTTAAGTACCGTGAAAGCGCTTGGAGTATTAAATTTAGCGAGTTTTTTATACAAAATAATGGCAAACATTTCTAGAAAAAAATCAAAAGCCCATAACTTTGCACAGGCATAAAAAATGTTTGCGGCGTTCATGGCAGCTGTTGTAGTCATCATCGTCTGGGCGTGCGAATATTTGCATAATGCGCCCAGACGGGGCCTCTACTATGTGTACCGCTTTGGATAGATGAGTTGTCCTAATTTGGTCGTAGTGGCTGGAGGTGTTGATAAAAAAAACACCAAAAGTTGCTAAAGTCCCAGTTCTACGGGTTTTACTAAGGTTAAAACTGCACAATTCGGAAATTAGAAATATTTTCAGTATCGATAGGTAGAAAAATAAGTTCACGCTTAATATAATTAAAGTTGAAAGAGTTAACACATTGTTCGGAAGTTAGCAACTAATTAGACTAAATTTAGGAAAGAATCTGTATAACGGTTTGGCGTGTTTTTCAGCCTTTTGAGATGCAATAGTGCACAACTAAGCGTATGCGTAATATTTGGCTATATATTCTTATAAGTTAAACAATAAATAAACAGTTGGTAACCGAATTGAGCTAGAAAAATATAAACAAATATTTTCAAATAATTTAAACAACAAAAAAAATGAAAAAAAAAATTAAATCTTATTATTCCTCTGGCGACCCCAATATAGACACTAGAGTACTCAATTTCAATAGAAAACTCTTTGAAGACATGCCCAACACAAAAACATCGCTCAATCGCCGGAAAAGTTGTCAGAGTGCTTAAATCGTCGAAACATATAAAATTCGGGATTTTAGTTTTTTGGCTAATCGCAATACTTTTTTGCGAAAAAGTAACAGTTGGTAACCAACTCAGGCTTTGCAGCACGTTTATCAAAACAACCGAAAATAGCTAGGACAAATTTAAACAAACAAAAAAATGAAAAACAAAAAATTTTGAAAATTATTTACTCTTACTATTCCTCTGGCGACTCAACTATAGCGACTCGAGTGCTCAAATTCAATAGCAAACTCTTTGAATACATGCCTAACACCATAGAAAATATTTAGCTGGGTAAAGTGGGAATTTTTAAAGTTATTGAAAAAACAAACTTTTTTAAACAACTTACTCTTAATATTCCACTGGCGACACAACCATAGTGACTAGAGTGATCAAATTCAATAGGAAAGAAGTTGAAGGCATTCCCAACACAGAAACATCGCTAAATTGCCGGAAAAGTAGTCAGTGCTTAAATCGTCGAAGCACATAAAATTAAAGATTTTAGTTTTTTGGCCAATCGCAATACTTTTTTGCGGAAAAGTAAAAATCGAGTTCCTCGATAAAATCTACATATACTGAATTATTTGAAAATTTGTAACGAATCTGTATAACTGATTGGCATGTGTTTTCAGCTTTGACAGATTCAATGGAACCATCTTTAATTTTTTAAATATTTTTACACGAAATACGCAATATATTTCTGTTGTGGTGGATTGTAAATAAAAAAGGGTTGCCAGATAGCAGAAAAAGGAAAAATCACATGGTAACCCTGTTTGGTCAGCTGTTTATGTTAGTTGTGTTTATTGTGACTGTTGCCTAAATTCGCGCCTCGCGCCATTAACTTAACATGAAAGATTCGTCAATTAAACAAACACAATCATTTTTATAATTCAAAAAATGTTTTTGTGATTATTTTTTTTTTATCTCAAATTTGAACGTGTATTACGACCCCAATGATTTAACAAAAATTTAATCAAAGTAGCCGTATTTCATAGAAAATGTGTTGACTTCAAAAAATTGTTAGCTGTCATTCAGTTTAATTCGTTCAGCAACTGAAGCAACATCATAAAAAAAAAAAAAATTATAATTAATACAAATAAATTTAGAAAAATGGAATCTGATCAAATAAATTTCGAGCTCGCTTCTGATACCGTAATAAGCGCTGATGAACTCTACAATATTCCGGGATCTGCAGCGAATATACCCCATCCAGCTAATGAGTCCGTGGAGCGCCTTTTGACAGATGCTGCTATTAGGGAAGTGACGCACGAAGCTGAAAATAATTTAGATTATAATCCAGAGGAAGAGCAAAAGAAGTTAAAAGCATTTTTGGCCGGCGTATGCAACTCCAATTTGCAAACTGAGAAAAATAGTTTACAAGGTTAGTCTCCTCACTATTGTTTCGGCATCGAAAAGTTTTTTTTAATGTTAATTCGGTACAGCTTATGGTCAGGACATTCCACCATCAACAGAAGGCACCATAATTAAGTGTGCGGACTGCAAGGTCCTATTCGATGTAAAAACTTTTCAGAGCCATGCATGCGTTTGCAATTCGAATCAGAATCTTGTTAAGCCTATTCCAGTAGAAGATAGGCTCATTGTTAACATGCAGATGTCACCCGAGAAGCCAACCAGTGAACGCATTATATTGGAGAACCAAATACGCATACGTCGCTGTTTGAAGGATGAGCTTAAATATGATCTACCATCTGGTGGGGCACGTACAAGTAAGGAAAAGGGCCCCAACGTGTGCAACATATGCGAGCGCAAATTTGTACATCCTTCCGGTTTGAGCCGCCACATGGAAAAACATACGTTGGATCAAATACCCGGACACATAAGTAGTTCTATAAATGAAAATCCAGTCATAAATGGCTTGCATGTGATTCTCCAGTGCATATATTGCGGTCGAGTTTTTTACAATGTACAGACAGCTCATGATCACTTTTTAATACACTTTCCCGAGCAGCGCGTAATTCCAAACACCGAATTGGATTTTAAAACAAATTACGATGAAGGTGATCAAGTTGTTTTAAAGGAACGCTTGAACGAAGGAGCATTACTTCTAGATGCGTTGATGAATGAGACAGAGTCCGAATTCTCCGAGATTGATAGAACAAAACCAGGCTTTGTTAATTTTATAGTTAGCAGTGTGCTACAGTGCGAATTTTGCGATTTTATCTTCGTGGACATTTCGTATCTCTTGGCTCACTCAGCCTGCCATATGCCAGAGCGTCGCTTTGAATGTACCTCTTGTGATATACGGATGATCACCTCCAAGGAGGCTAGCACGCATTTCCAAACGGATTGCGTGTTCATGCGTGAGAGTGTGACGCATTTACGGGTATCACTGCCTCGATATTTCGCTTGCAATGTGTGTGAATTGAAGTTTAGCAGCACGGAACTGCTGCAGGAGCATCGGTAAGTGTAAAACCAATTTTGAGTCGTAATACAGCTTTTAAAATCTGAATTGCTTCTTTCAGGTATACTTGTAACCATTTCTTTCCACGCTTAAGCCAGAACCGTAAGCGCTTACTGCTGCCTTGTGAATTCTGCGAAGTTGTCTTTGAGAACTCGCTTGAAATACAATCGCATTACGAGGCCAATCATATGAACAAAAGGAAGCGCACAAAGGATTTTCGCAGCAATTTCAACGCACTTGCTGGACGCGGGCGTCAGTATCTTTGTGATATTTGCGGGAAGTCGTACACCCAATCTAGCCATTTATGGCAACATTTGCGCTTTCATCAAGGTAAGTACTACGATGAGCCAATTGTAAAATCTGCTAATATATATCCGCCAGGTGTCAAGCCTTTCGAATGTCAAGAAGATGGCTGCGGCCGCAAGTTTACAATACGCCCGGATCTAAATGACCATATACGTAAATGCCACACTGGAGAGCGCCCTTACCATTGCTTGGTGTGTGGCAAGCGTTTCTTAACTGGCTCTGTCTTTTATCAACACCGTCTAATACATCGTGGCGAGCGGCGTTACGAATGCGAGGAATGTGGCAAACGTTTCTATCGTGCCGATGCACTCAAGAACCATCAGCGTATACACACCGGGGAAAAACCATTCAGTTGCTTGTTTTGTACCAAAACATTTCGTCAGCGTGGAGATCGTGATAAACATACACGTGCTCGTCACGCCCATTTAAATGACAACACCCGTTTGATCATGCAAATGCAGAAGTTCCAATTGGAGGCTGCAGCGGCCGCTTTGAAGGTCAAGAAGATGCAAGAGAGCGGTGAGGCATTTTCATCGATGTCGCCATCTCAGGATAACTTTGAGTTGGCGTTCGATGAGCCAGGACCTGCCAGTTTTGTGGGCGCTTCGAATGTCATACCGCCGCAGTTTGTACAGTCCAATGGATCAATCCCAAACGTTCGGTACCCAATGTCAAATATGCCTATACTGCAGTTCAATGAACTGGTTGGCATGCAGCCGGAAGAGACAGCCAATGGTAATATGAATATGCCCAATAAGGGTGAGGATTGTCAGGCGGCAAAAGTGGTAGTTGTGAATAACACTGGCCCTAAGCCTCTTTTCTACTGACTCAACTAGGATGCCGTATACATTTTGTTTTCCATGTGTCCCCTAAGTAAGGAGTTTGTAATAACATCATTTAGTCGCATTGTGAACACACTCCAATAAAAAATATCTGAATACTTTATATATGAATACAAAAATGTACTTGTTTATTGGTTACATTTAAGAGTTATTTCAAATACTGCCGCTCTATTACATGTATTCTTGCGCTGTTGTCCGCGTCTCTATTCCGTCCAACGGTGCGTACAATTTTGATTGGTGCAAACGTAGTACAGCCTCATTTCGTCTTCAGCTCTCATTGTTTGCGCCTGGAAGAAGACAGCCTCACGATGGTTACACTTGGGACAAGCGTGGTCTTCAGTGCGTGGCAATGTGGGATCTGATATAACATCCGGTACTATATGCGTAAGTTCATCGATTTCGTGCTTAATTTTGTTGACATAAACGCAATTTGACTCAGCTACTTGTTTGTATTCGCAATTCCGGCAAGCGTATAGTAAGATTTTTTTTCGCTTGTCCTCTTTAGGATATAACATGTTGTTGCATTCCAGGCAAAAGCGTATACCCACAAAACCGGGGCCATCGCTATGAGCTCCATGGAATAGGCCAGCCATTCCTTTTTTGCGCAGTCAACACTTTCGCTCCAGAAATAAATCGACACAAAATGTGCTTTGCTGTTTAAAGTTGCCACATAGTTTGGAAAACAAAAATTGTCGTTTTGCAGCACTGGTAAACAAAAATTGAATGTCAATAAATTTGTTATTTTGTTAAATGCAAATGAGTAAATAAAAACAAACTGAAAACGATATTTTTAATGGTAAATAGTTTATATATAGTTTTAGAAAACAATTTCCGTTCATATGTAGCTTGGATCCATTCGATAAATAAATCTACAAAATATCGATAGAATCGACATAAAAGAAAGAATCGATAATAGCGTTCGTTGTACGACATGTCGCAGCTTGTTGGCTTTGTTTACATTAGATACAAACCCTATTTGATCAGAAGTTTTAGGTGAGTTGTGTTAATTGTAATTGTTAGCCGGACCTAAACATTCCCGCATAAACAACAGAAACAACAACTGCAGTTTTTCAGACCAGTGCCGAGGCAGCGAAAGAGCCATGATACCATTTTTCTGGCAAAGGTCCAAGCCGTAAACGGATAGGTGTGTTTCGTGATTGTCCAATACGAAAAGCACTGGATTCTCCAGTAATCACAAGAGCCCATAGAACCACCATTTAAGAATTTGTTCTGGAATTTATTTACGGTGAACACGAATAATGGTGAATTGGTGTTGCCTTTTGCTGATATTGCGAGTGCCAGAGTCACTAATGTACCAAGCTTCACTGAAACAATTGGACCAACTTTATTTTACGTCCTTTCGAGAGATAACACGGTCTGGAACCTGCACCAACATTGCATCTATAGTTTCATGTTTCCGAACAGACGGTTGACATTGCCGTCGCAAAAATGCACGAATCCATTCAAGGCCAGCTATTTCACTACGTTTCCATGAAATGGGAACTTGCACAAATAGACTATGGCTACTCTAGAAACATATACAGCGACAGGATTTAACATATTTGAGTCTACAGTGACAAAAAGTGTGTCCTGTTTTGCCTCACCGAAAAGTGTGCGACTTGGCCCCATCACGGCATTTTGTCAATAAGTTGCCACAACTTGGTCGAGTGAAAAGTTTTTCGCGACTTTTCTGGTATCGAGAGAGCACATCATGAAAATGCGGCATACCCAAGGAATGTGGCGGTCAGCCATCACATGACCTTGTGTTTTCAATCATTATGGACTCGACTTTGTCAAACAGTAGCCGCGTGTACATTGCTAGTCCGTTACAGTGTCCTACAATTGTAAACTTTCAACATTTAAAGGTAGGTGTTCACCAGGAGCTAATCTAGTTCCACGACTAGTCAGTAAAGCCAGCAAAACTTTTACTTTTAAGGATTAGTTCTGTGCTGAATTTTTGGATGCGGCCCCACGGGGAGCTACGTGCTGGATGGGATTTATAATCCTAAACAACCGAGTGCTGGGACCCAAAGAACGGCAGAGGATTTCCGCAGTAAGATTGCCCAAAGCTTTTAAAGAGTTTTTAAATGTCGGCATGCAAATGTAAGCTCTAATTGTTTGTTTGTATTACGTTGATCTATGGCATGCTTCCAATTTACAGCTGGATGCATGATGTCAAAAATATAACCATTACGCTTCATTTGCTTTACGGCAGCAGTTATAAGAACTCCGAAAACGCCATCAGGAATAAATGGAACATAATAAATGCCTTTGCTGTTTGATTTCTGCTTTTGTTGTTGTTGTCATTTAACAATAATCGCGCGCATATGAAATGGAAATTTAACAATACCGAATGAAGTAATGGAGCCAATGGACCCAATGGACCCAATAGAAGAACTGTCGGTCACTCAGCCTGGCTGCTCTTGGGCTGTGGCCGTGCGCCGGATGTATAGCCATTGTTGGGACGCTCATAAATTGCAAATGGCCAAATACCGTTTAATGGTTGTTGGTCTCTTTTCGATGGCCGCTGCTCCTCTGTTCATGACAACAGCAGCCCAAAATTCCCAAAAGTTGCCAGCATCACCATCATCATCATCATCGCCACTGACCAGCTCGTCGTATCACTTCTTTTTGCAACAGCGACAGGAACAACTACACCAACAAATAAGAGAGTGTGGCAATTTTATTGCCCACCGCCAGTGTCACACATGGCCGGAAATCGGCACCGGGAAAAGCCATTTGCATAAAATGCCAACCAAGCTCAACAACAAAACCCGTAAGCACCACCCACAACAACCAGAGACTGTTGCTTGCTGTTCCATTTTTCCAACTGATTTTTCACATATTCTATCGGTTTTTTTTTTGTTTGTGTTCATTCCCTATGGCAGCGCATGTTGTTTATGTGTTTATAGATTAATCGCTTTTTGGTTAAATGACTTCGATAGTCGACGGTCACTCGACAGTCCCTGAAAAATCAAACGAGCTGGGCTGAGTATGTACTACCACTCTGTATGTATCGGTCTCACTGGGTTTCATTCTCGGGTCAAAACATTTTTGTTTGCTGTAGGCGGTTTTAAAGTTGTGCAAGTTTTTCGCAAATTGACTACATAGTTGGTGTTTTCTTTATAGACTTTGGTGGGGCATATCCAGTAAATCTACCATCTGCCTTCTGTTTTCGTCTTAAGTTACGACCGTTAAGTATGACGTCGCAAGAGGGAGAAGGTCAAAGTATTATTCTCATCTATGATTTCAGTTATGGTGCTGTCCTTCTGCTTCAGCAGAGAATCTTGGATCGATAAAAAAGACATGATCTGCATCTTCTTTGCTTCGTGGGATCCGTCTCATGCCTAATCGTATACAAACGGACTCATAGCACCCACGTTCTTTGGTAATTGACTCAAATAGAAGTCCCTGTTTGTCTGTGTTTCCCAATCATACATGGATGAATGTCCGTAGACAACTTGGAGTGCCGTTGGAGTGAGTTTGACACCAAGCCATCTTGTCATACTCGGCGCTTGTTGCAGCGCACTCCATTTTTTTCCTGCTGCAAATGAGAACTTCCTCCGTCGTCAGTAGCGCTGCTTGCAGCCCGATCTCACCAGTCAGTGAATATACTGATCACATGCACATCTTCGGCGGCAGCGACTACTGCCATTTTGTCAGGAGGGTCATCACATTTCACAGTATGGAAACGTGCACCAATCCCTGTGGCACGTCATCGTATAGAAGAACGCGGTTGTGGATACTTAGTAAAACTTTGCGTCCGCAATGTGTAAACTGCTCTCAGGATGCTGTGCCAGCTGTTTCCTATGTCCAGAGTTGTCAGTGCTCTGATGTTGTGATGCAACTACGCTTCTGGCGATAACCGAGTTGTAGATTGTCCCTGTCGTTCTACAGTTCCTTAACTCCTCGAGATCAGTGAAAGCCACTGCGGCATCCATCTGTCTGGGAATTAGTGGGATGGATGCGGGCGAGGGATACTAAAATAGTTGTGTGTGTGCATGTAAGGGAGGGACTTTGTAATGAGGGCGTAAAATGTGTGGAAATTGGCTGGCTTAGACAAAAGTTTGTATGGTACACACATGTACACAGTGCCACTCAATTGAATAACGACAATCCACACATGGATGATGTTTTTCGTCACATTCGGCACACGAATATTCTGAGACGAAATATTTTCTGCATTAATATTAAACATAAGTTGCAGAAAATAACTTATTTTTCAAGTTTTATTTTTTGCTCTGAAAAAATAAAAATTAAGAGGAGTAATTTCGAAGCCATTCAGAGTTTGTGTGGGAATGGATTTGTTTTTCAATTCAATAACAATTGTTTGCCAATGAATACTTCATTATTTTTGTAATACATTAAAGATTTATATAAAAATATATATATATATATGCTAAAAATTTTTTCGAAAATAGAGGGCTCTGCCTCCATGAAAAACGATATACGAGATCCGCTTAAAGAAAGAGTTATATGCCTAAAGATGGACACTGCCTTTAGACAAAATCGTGGAATTTTATTTAGCCTTACCTTTAATATAATATAAATTATAAAGATTTTTACGACTCCTTCACACAGGTGAGCATTTATATTATGTCATTGTGAGGTTTTGAGCTTATCTTGAAATCATCTTTCAGGTTCAAGTGTTCCACTTAGAGCTTACCTCAACCAGAGCTGGATGTACCTACAAGATGGAATTCAACGTACACCATGCTGAGCAAATTTTTAAGTTTTCAAGATTTTTGCGAAAAGCATCTTCAAGATATGTTGAATTTGACTGCATCGGAATGGGCCGTGGTCCAAAGCCTCGTCGATATGCCTGTATTTATAGCCACTCAAAGACATCAAACTGATGAAATACACTGCAGTGATTCGGAAGCCTGAATGACGCGATTATTCAGTTAAGTACCATCCGTGAAGAAGGAGAAAGCGTCAGCGAATCCTGGAATATCAACGAACCACTCTTTTCTGCATAAAATAAGACAATGCTTTCTATAATTAACCGTTCTAGGGTTTCCCTATCTGAAAAACGGTTAGCCTTAGAAAAAGTGTATAGAATATTACGCTCTACAACTCTTTTGAAAACGTGAAATGATTCAAAAGCTTTCGACCTTGAACAACTTGAGATACGGACATTGCATTAATTTTGGATTTGGAAAAGTATCATAAAATGCCACAACAAATATTCTCACAAAGTTTTATGATTATCTTTTTATGCCAAGGATAAAGCCTTATTTGATTACATTGCTCGGTAGTCATAGTTACAAACTTTTTTTTCAGCGCATTTCATGCACGTAAAATTAGCTTAATTTTATTTTTAAAATTGATTGAGAACCATTTTTTAGGTTAAAAAAAAATTATGATAATACATTTTACAAAAAAATAAATAAATAATTTTTAAAAAATGAGCTTTTATTCTACATAAAAAAATATATATTATCTGTTATCTCTATTCGTTAACGAGACAAGACTAAATAAAGTAAACCCAATAATCAATAAAATAATAAATCGGAATTTCGCAAAACAAATGTGCGTGGTGAAAATTGGCCATCTCCTCCATCGAATGTGTAAAAATCATGCAAACTCAAGAGATCGAAAAAAACACGCTTTTTCACTTATCTTGACCCATAAGAATCAGAAATTCTATGAGGATAAGGTAGAGGATAAGAAAGATGAAGAAGAACAACAACAAGAAGAAAAATGGGAAAGGAAGGAGAAGGGAAACGGCAAGAGCAATATGCTCTACCTCGAGAGGGGCACGGGGGTTGGCGAGCGTAGCGAGCAGGGGCAAAGCCCCTTAATATATATATATATATGTACATATATGTATGTATGTATCTGCCAGAGTAAACAGAAGTGCAAAAGGAAGGCATTTATGAAAAGTTGTTGTTGTTGTTGTTGTTGCTTCTCTTGGCGGAGTTTAATTTTATCGTTATTTTGTATAAGTAGTAGAAGGATAATATAACGGACCGATTTGGATAAATTTTGGCACAAAACAAGTAAATTTTTTCTGATTTTCCGCCTACATTTCTATAAATGAAAAGAGTTTCTATAAAAATGACTAGCAGTGTGCATAGAAACTTTTGTGTATGAAAAGATCATTATGAAGATGTCTCAAAGTTACAACTTTAAGTATTGCACCTGGTGCAAATTTACTTGCAAAAACTTGATAAGAGTTTTGCATTTTAGGCGTGATTATTTATGCAAAGCACACACACACACACACACACACACACACACACACACACATATGCACGAGTGTGTGTCGCTGTCTGCATTAAAAATAACAAATAAAAAAATTAAAATGTTAAATACTTTTTTACAATTCTAATTATGCAGCTCTGATTTTTTGTGCGTCTACGACAAATTACAACAAATGACAACAAAGCGGCACTTGGCATAATTAAGTGTGTGCATGTGTGTGTGTGTGTGTGTGTGTGTTGTATGTTGTATGTTGTATGTTGCAGGGCAGAGATTGTTGCAAAAGTGTGCGCTTAACATGCATAAAAAATAAGCAGCAGCGGCAGCAACAACGGCATTTTAAAAGTTTTCAAAATTAAGCTACATGCTACACAGGGACAGGGGTATAGCTAAGAGGGGGCTAAGGGGGGTAAGAGCCGTCTTGGAGTGGGGTGGCAACTGTACTTGGTGGCAATGACTATTTCCGTTTCTTTGGCACGTCGACACAGGGGCAGCCCAACCTACAGCTGAGCTCATGTTAATCAGGTTATGATAATTATTTGTAACAAATTGTTGTTGGCTAAAAGACGAGGCTGACAACGCAAAGTATGGGCTGAAGGGGGCAGGGAAATGCCACGGCAAAGGGGTGCAACCAAGCAATTAAAATTTGTAAAATCTACGAAGCTGAAATGGAAAACTTTGAAAATGACAAGGCACAAGACTTAAGGGTCGGTCGGTAGTGAAAGGAAGCTAAAATTTGTCTAAAGGGTGTGGAAATTGCGGGGTTATCAAATTCAAGGACTGTGGGTTGGGAGTCTGGCATTATTTAGCAGACTTCAAGACTTACTCTTGAGCGACATTTTCATTTAAACAATTAAAATTTAAACTGGCGTAAAATTATACAGGAATTAACAGGCAATGGTGCGTGTTTTCTCTGTCTCTTTGAGTGTGTGTGTGTGTGAGTGTTGGTGAGTATTGGTCTGAATTATAACTATAACAAACTACTCAAAAAGCAACTCAATTATTCAACAACTAAGCCAAGTTGTGTCTCTATGAAAACGTAATGGTATAAAACTTTTTGCCGCGTGACATTTTTGTTTGCCATTGACAAGAAGTATATAAGCCTGGAGAAGATAACTTAATCTTAAAGCACCAACAATGAAATACTCTTGCTAAGGAGCTAAATGCTTTCAACGACATAATTAACCGTTATGGTGTTATTTATTCATCTTTCAATGAATGCACTTCACTATTTTATACACTCCACATAAATAGTCGTTTGAGCATTAAAAACGA
This sequence comes from Chymomyza caudatula, assembly GCA_035041775.1. Taxonomy (NCBI): domain Eukaryota; kingdom Metazoa; phylum Arthropoda; class Insecta; order Diptera; family Drosophilidae; genus Chymomyza; species Chymomyza caudatula. The sequence continues at coordinate 2,543,781 of JAWNKW010000148.1, forward strand.
AAGAGAAGATATAGTTGAGATGATAGATATAACTAATCTGACTCTCCCCCGTGCGGTGAGTGGGTTAGAGATAACCACCTCAGCAGGTCAAAGCTTGTCGTATGAGGCGACTAACAATGACACTGGGTCTTTCGAGACCAGTAGGCTTTAAAAGGGTTGTGTTTGGAACCCACCACGTAAAACCACAATTCCAATGAAAGAATGTATTTACATCTGGCCGTATCCCGATAACGGTTGTTATGGCCAGTTAAGAAGAAGTAGAAGACTTTTCAAACAGTTGCGTGAACTTTTTAATGCTATACACTAACTCAACTAAGAATCTGGCTAGAGACTCAAGGATGCATGATGAGCAGAATTTTGAAAAGTCAAGACAGAAAAAGATATAGAAGAAAGTGAACAACAAACGGAATGAAGGTCATATTGTCTATTGCAATTAGAACATAGAACTCGGAAGGGATCGTGCGAAGAATATTTATATTTATAAACTTGAAAGTGTAAAAGACGGTAGTGGCGAGTGACTTTTGAAGACACAAGAAATCTAACTTGGCTAAGAAGTTGAAAAGAGTCAAGAAGTCCAAGAATCAGTTTATGTACTTATGTAATTACAGAACGTATGTTTTTAAAGCGAAGTCAATCGGATATGCGAGTTCCAATTTAAGCTACAAAGTGCAAAATGAAAGAATTACTTTTGAACTGACTATACCATGTGCTGATAAAGGTGGTATAAGCCAAGCCGGAACTGCCAAACACTGTCCGAGCATGAGCTACAATCTAAATTTGTTGATTTGACACTTTGTCCATTCAATTTAGAGTCAGTCGTCGAAATATTCGGAAGCATCGGGTTCTACGCTCAATATTAAACAAAGAGTTATCTTTCTTTTTGGATTGTTTAGGTGCAGATAATATTCGGGGAGTGCTTTTAGCTAACTAGAACGTGCTGAATCTAGTGGTACTAGTGATTTTAACGATAAAATATTTATTGACCGAACCATGGCAACTTACTGACAAGAAGGCGAGGTGACACGCCTTTTGTCACTGTACACCCAAACATGTTAAATCCTGACACTATGTTATGTATATGTTTCTTTAACGCTTGGTTTTGATTTTGCGAAAAAGTTTAAAGAACCAGTTCCAATTTCATGTGAACGTAGTGAAATGGCTGTCAACTGTCTGTTCGGAAAACTAAAGCTACCAGTTTGGCACGAACAACTGCATTCAGTAGTTACAATGTTGGTGCATTTTATGATGATTGTAACTGCTGCTAATACAGATGTCGATATACTCCAATTGCAAGCGAAAATTCGGAAGAAATTTTAACAGCTTCGTGATGACGAATTTGGAATACATCCGGCCATAACCAAAGGCATCATTTTGGTCACAAGAAGACATACGGAAATTTTAAGATCATCGCCTGTGATGAAAATAATGCGTGAAGTACAGGATAACACTGCGAAGAAGAAAGCAGATAAAGTATCGATGGTCGATCGACAAAACTAGCAGGTTGACGAAAAAACTGCGAAGATCGCGCCTTCGCAACAGGTAAAAGCACTGCAGCAAACAAAATTTTCTTATTTTATGTTTAGTTTTTTCGTGAGTTCTGTTGGTGAAGCTTCCTGAGTTGCCCACCTGTCACATATGAAAAAACCCAGTTGAGGCAATGTTTCGTGGTCCCTGGCTTCGAACTATGTTGAGTTCGATCACCTGCCACCGTCTTTGAAAAACCTAAGATATCTAATTTGAAAATATTGAGTTTATAGTTGCATGAATTGAAAAGAATTAATCAATATCAACGTTTATGTGTAAAATATATTTGGTTGTTTTGTTAATGTATACAGTACTTTTTGTACTTCAAATCGATTTTTAACTGAGTAAAGCGCTACGTATCCGGATGAAACTTATAGTCTGCAAACCGCAAGTATTTTACCTTTCGAGCGGTATTTGTTTCACCTTAAAACGTTACGTATTTGCGAGGTAATCGGTACCACACTGAATTTTTGTTTGTTGTTGGTCGGTCATTTGTATGTTTACTTAATCTCGTCATTCTTTTCACAAAAAAAAAAATCGCTCTAAAAGTGTCAATTACCAAAAAAAAAAAACTATCTATATCTTGATTGTTTTAGCATTTTTGATGGCTTCATGAAATCGAATATGCAGTGCAAACTTACTGACAAAGTAAATATACCCCTTACTGAACCATAATGAAAAGCTGCGCCAGTGTCCGCTTGACAGTCACATATTTGACTAGAAATTAACTGGCAAGTTTGGTTGTAACTCAAAGGCAACCGCAGGTAAATGACAGGTAGGTAAACCAACCAGCAAAACAACAAGTAAAAAGCAAACACTTTGCCAAGAAGTTAAAGTTATCTTGATAGTTTTTGGCCTAGCAAAGTTGGCAATGCGAGGCACGCACATGCTACAATAAGGCATAAGTTACACTCTTTCAAACACACACACACACACACACGTACAGTTGAAGGAAAAGTTTTGAGTTGACAATTAAGAAATTAAGTTGCCACTTAAGCAAACTGTCAGTTTGACAGGCAGACATCTTGTTTTGGCGCTACGTTTACATTATCAACAGACTAACACCTTACAAATGGCGCATGTGTCTGTGTGTGCGCGTAAGCCTGATACCTGCTTTTAGTAATAAATGCCACTCATAATTAAATCAAATGTTTGTCTGTCTGTCCGTCTGCCTGTCTATCTATCTAGCCAAAAGTTTTCGCTGCCACTTTTTGCGTGAAGCTTAAACATTAATTTCCTAAGACCCCCAAGCTCAAAGCGAACATTCCCCAAACTCTGCCCGAAAACTCACTCAGTTACTTTATCTTTGCCAAAAGGTAAATACATGCAACATATACTCATTGAGATACAAATACATATATGTACGTGCAATATAGCAGCCATGGCAGCAAAGTTTACAACTATATTCCCCTGGGGCCGCATGGCTTTTCATATGCCAATCAACCCCAACCCACACACCAGCGCACTATCTCAACACTCACCCTATGAGATATGGTTCAGTATATAGTTTCGTCTAATGAGCATTAAGCGGAAAGCGTATCATTTTTGCCTTTGGCATTGTACATTTTTTGACGTCTTCGTCGGCTATACCTCTTCAACTGAAATGTATGCATACATATGTTGCTTGTTTGTGTGCCATTACACTGATAAAAATTATTAAATTTCGGACGTACTTATGAATTATTGGATTTATCAACCATGAAGCACACACAACAATACATTATGGCTTCTTCTTTACCTGTTTGCTTTCAAACTATAAATTTTCTCTCAGTGTAAGTGTTTATTAATGTTGTATAATTTAGTTACCGTTAGCGCATGGAAAGCTATGAATTTGTTGTACGCCAACATTGCGTATACGCAATGCCTAACTACCATATGCCGTTTGATGCTCTTGCGTGATGCTGTTAGTTTGCCATGCCAAAATGATATAACTCACAGACACATTACAAGACACACGCATATGTATATACACTCTGAAATACAGACAGAACCATTCTGAAATGCCATATTGTTGCATTGCATTAATGTAGCTTCCAGTTATGCTATCCTATTCAGGAGTTACTCGTTTGTTTGTTTGTTTGTTTGGCGGTTTATTGTGTAGCTCGAGCAGTTTTGTTTTAGTTTTAAAGCTTTAAAGGCTTATTTATTTTTTTATTTTTATTTATTATTAATGGCAATCAGCCTGCTAAAACTAAGGCTATAATCCAATATGTGTGTATGTACATTATACTTAATCGCTACACACTAAATGTTTAATAGTGTGGTCTATGGCAGTTTGTTAAATTTAAATTCTATTACTTAATTATTATTATAACTCTAATAGGATACAATATTTACATTACAATATTTAATATTAAGGAACATTTTCAATAATAACGAAAAAGAGGTAGGAAATTAAAAAGTGCCGACAATCCTCCCGAGTCACCAATTCGGATTCCGCAAAAGACACGGCAAGTCCGAACAAGCGCACAGAGTTGTTCAGCGGTTTCTCGACTCTTTTAAACACCGGCAGTGTTGCATTGAATCGTTAAAACACGTCACGCAGGTGATTGGTCGTGCCTGACACGAGAAAACCGCCTCTTCAAGGTCTCTACAAAGGAGGAGCCCTCGAAAAAGCTCTCAATCAAAGCTGGACTCCACCCATGACGACGGCGCTACCATACTATCCTTAGCAATCTCCGTACAAGAGGCTGCGGATGACTTGAAGCAGATATTGAAAGAACTAGGAAAATGGGCCAATCGATGGAAAACTCAGCTAAACGCTTATATAGCTTCTATATTTAATTTTTGACCTTTTTAATTGTTAGAAGGCATAGACAGTCTGTCAAGTAATAATATGCGCATTGCTTCATATCCATATATTTTTCTTTTAAAAATATATGTTGAAATATTTAATGTTATATTATTTAATCTTCTTATATATATATCAAAATTAAGCCTAAAAAAGTGATGTGCTCGCTAAACTCCAAATCGCGTGGACCGATTTCATCCGAACTACAATCCCCAATACTTTACAAAATCCTAGCATGTACATGGAGGTGCATGGAAAAACAGTGCTCACATAATTAAAGGAACATCATTGGTCAGTGTTCCAAACAATTTGCAAGCTTTGATAAAATTGTACTGCCTATTTTTAGGCAACGATTTTATTCTTATATATCTGAGGTCATATGAAAGAGTAGCTTAAGTCGACATAAGAATGTTGAGTTATTGCGCTCTATAACTTTTTAGAAGTCATTACAAGTCAGCGTTCCTTGTTTAAGTTTGTGAAAGAAGAAATGTACAAGTTTTAAAAAAGAAATGGTGACTTGAATTCACATCTATAAAGCTCCAGAACGTAATAAGTCAATATTTCCTTATGTCGACTTAAGCTACTTTTCCATATGACCACGGATATATAAAAATTAAGGCTCAAAAAGTGATGTGCTCTCTAAACGCGAAAACGTATTGACCGATTTCAACCAAATTTTCACACATTGTAGACAGTATTAGGGAGAAGGTTTTTGTGAAGTTTGGACGAATTGCAATAGATGACGCCAAAGATATCGACAAAAACAATTTTCCATATAAAACATAGAAAATGTGTTTCAACTTATATAGTAGACAAGTAGACCTAACTTTGACTAGGTAAAGAATTCTTTTGAATTGAGGCAGAGATAAGGGTATAGGTAGAGGTAGAAGTAGAGGTAGAAGTAGAAGTACAGGTAGAGGTAGAGGTAGAGGATATAAAGATATTGATACCAATATCCGCAGCCTGACTTAGTATGAAGAAGAGAAATATAAAAAGAATGATGAGAAATGGGAAGGGGAATGGGAACGGGAAGAATTAATTATATAATGAATTTACTGACGGTTTTATCAATGCGCAACGGAACACGTGTTGCTTAGCTAGTTTTAGTATAAAAAAAATCGATAATAAATTTTATAAAAACTTTGTTTTTCTCCATAGCAAATAATTATACGTGCTTATGTGAGCATTTATCAAACACACACTTTAGCACCCATAATACACTCACCAATATTGATCTCTCACTAGCTACCCCAACTGCATCAGAGTGGTCCATAGTACCCACTCTTAATGGCAGGGACGACTTTCCAATTACCATATCTCTCTTTGAAATATTACAAAATTTAAATATAAATAAGCCAAAATTCAAAACAGGCTTTTATGGGATAATCAGCAAATATAATAAAATGAATGCGACAATCGGCTAACACTTCCATCCCACAAACCACAAAGAAATGCCGAACTAAATATAGTCTTCCCTGGTGGTCAAACGCCTTACAAGAAATAAAAGATATAAAACGCAACCTCTAGAAATATCTTAAACATAATATTACTACGACAAACATATTAAATTATAGCAAATCCAACCAAATATTTGAAAGAGAGCTATCAATAGCAAAGCGCATTCTTCTTCTTTTTTTAACAATGTGCTTACCAAAACAGACAGAATTTGGTCTAATTTAAGTTCTTTTTTCTCAGTGCATCCAAAGTCCTACCAACAAAACAACAGTCCCTTCAAAACAAGATATTGCTGATGAATTCGTTGTCTCTTGGTGCGCCGACTCAAACGATAACCATATTTTACCTATATTTATTTTCGAATTAAGCTCTGCACTAAATAAACTACAAGGTAAAACCTCTGGCAGAGACAGAATCTCCCAACCCATCATTAAAAATCTACAACCGCACGTTAATTTATTGAAATATTTTAAGGCAAATTCATACCTTACATAATATAAATAATAAATAAACTCATATTGCTACATTTCCTTCAATTCCTGCCTGTCCAAATTACTTGATCAAATAATAGCAAACCAAGTGTCTCACGTAATAAACCAATCGATGGTTTAAATCGGGCTCCAAGAAGGGGAGCTCGATATGCAATTGTCTAGACGGTACTATGGACTATCTGATATCGTCCTCACGCCTCAATAATAACACTTGATTTTACGAAAGCCTTTCACAAAATTGGACTACACTCTATAAATGACGAGTTCAAAATATGGAAATTTGGACACAAAAGCAACAGAACCATTACGGTATCCTTAGAAATCTAAAAATTCTTCTTCTATCCTACGGAATAGCTACGAATAGCAATATCTAATACCTTATAATCTCATCCCAAAAGAAACTGAATATTATTAAATGCCTTTCTAGAAATAAATTGCAACTGCAAACAACACACCTCAATTTTAATAGTTAACGCTATCATAATGTCAAAAGTCGTCTACGCACTATACCTCTAAAGTAGGCCTACTAAACAAAATGAAATCCCTCTACCACAATGCCATACGATTTGGCTTCGCGGAGTAGGCAAATGAGTAGTAAAGACCACTCCCGCCAGACGAAACTAAAACTCTACAAGACGCTCATCCTTCCAGTTTTGCTGTATGGCGCTGAAACATGGACGATCTAATGAAAATTCCCTTGGAGTGTTTGAGCGGAAAGTACTCCGTGAGATTTTTGGCCTTATACGCATTGGCAACGACCACCGCATACGATGGAATGAAAAACTCTATGAGCTCTACGACAACATTGACATAGTCAGGCGAATTAAGATCTGGTCTGAGTAACCGGGAGAAGTAGTCTTGGCAGACTATGAGGTTTATGGGCAAATATGATCAGGAGCAATAGTCGAGTCCCTATAGCCATGTTCGTCTCTCCGCGAGCTAAGCTAGATCTTAGAGACTATAGGAGTTAGGGAGACACAGTTCAAATTTTACAAGAATATGCTCTATGCTATGTTAGAGTAAGAGCCACCAAATTTGATTTGCAGAAAATGTACTAGCTCCCTCCACGCCAATGAACTGCTCCAAAAATCCACTCCACTTAAAAATGGTATATTCTACAATCAGCAAATTTGGTGTGAGTCAATCATTAGAACTGTGTTGACCTTTTGTCAATGCAAGCCCCTCACACTGCGAAACCGATTATCTTGATTACGTTCAAACCCCTCAGCATAATGATTTATTTTTGTTTACAAACTTTTTAAATCGTTTGCTTACTTTTAAAATTTGTTTAGAGCTTTCGGATGAGCGACCGTATCTAAACATTTTTTTCTATTTATCAATAAAAAAAATTTTTAGCAACTAAAAATAACAGCTTGGAAGCTGTTTGTAATACGATGGGTTATATTTACGTATTTTCTTCACTGGCACAGCAGAGCATTTGCTGTTCGAACAACGTAAAGGCATCATGTGAACTACTCTGTAAAGTACAGCTAGCTCACACCCTAGCCAGTCAACTCCATTAGCCCCATGACCTGGACAAAAAAAAGAAGAAAAACAAGCATCTACATTGACAATATACACAATATAAAATACAAAAAGAAAAAATCCTTACTCAAATGTTTGGCAACTTCCGGTTTAAAATGGCAGCCGAGCAATGCGGGTTCCGTTAAGCCATTTTGACAAATCTACAGTTATTATGCGCTTTTGTAAGCAGCAGCGGTTGAGTATAGACGATGATGACGATGACGACGAAAGGTCAGGCTAAAAAATGTAATGGATGTAGCGATAAAAATGAGACATGGCGTGTGGGTGCGCAAAGAGAGGGGGAGCAGAGAGAGAGAGAGAGAACAAAAGGACGGCGGCCATGTAAACGATACCTAATTTCCGTTTTAAAGAAGTGTTTAGAAGAGAAGCAGGAGAGATTGGCCTTTGTTGTTTGGCATCAGTGGAGCAAGTTGTCTTGCATTTTATTAACAGTTACAAACAACAAATAACACACACACACACTCACACTCACTCACACTCACACTCACTCACACTCACACTCACTCACTCACACTCACTCACTCACACTCACTCACACTCACTCACACTCACTCACACTCACACTCACTCACACTCACTCACACTCACACACACTCACTCACACTCACTCACATACACACACTCAGACACTCACAAGCAACGAAAGCAACACAAAGCGCAGCGAGCCGTGAGCGGCTTTTATAAACTTATCTCATAACATTAATTGTGGTCAACACTTTTGGCCATTTAACGTGCTCACACACACTCACTCACACTCACTCACACACACTCACACTCACTCACACAGACACAAGCACACTGTTGGCTACACTTGACCATGTTTACATTGTCAGTGATTTATGCAACTGCGCCACATGAGCCATAAATACCGAAATGCCAAAAGTAAGTTTGACCATAGTCATGCACCTGTATTTGCAGGTGTGAGTATGTGAGTATTTGAGTATGTGAGTATGTCCGTATGCGTGTGAGTACTCGTTTCGCCCTTCCCAAGTGAGCAACTAAGCGAGCGAAAGGATCAACGTGCACAAAACAGGACTAAAAGCCGAGCAAAAGGCAAAGTTAAATATTTAAGTAGTAACAGCGCGACAGAGCAGAGCGATGCCATGAACCAGACATTGTTTCGCACAGCAACTCAATTAATTTGAAACGTTTGGAACCCCAACAAACCCTCTGCTCTTGGTCAGCACAGGTGCTTTAAGCTAATGGCATTTGGTGAAAATGTTCCTAAACTTAAATAATTATTATTATATCAATCGAGACCATTAACCTTGCCGCAAAATAAGCCAGATTAGGACTTAGAAAAAACAATAGATGTTTGAGACTCTTTGGTTACATGGAATTGGGTTAATACTTGTACTCTTCAATCAACTGTACAAGAGTATATGTGTTCATATAATAAAATGTAATCATTTGAAATCTAGCTTAATTAATCCCAGTACTCAAAACTTGAAGTTTTTTTGATTCATATTAAATTTTAATACTTAAATTTATCATTGGTCTTTGAAAGACCAAACATAATAAAAGTCTTTCAACAGTTCTCCACAATGCTTACAGATATTTGATAGATATTTGCATAATATGTTAATTAGGCCCCAATTGCCATTTACATTGACAAGTTTCTGGCATAAACTTACATAGAACCTTTTTATTGTTTACCTATGAAGGTCGTCCAAAAAGGTTCGTACGTGAATTGACAAGCCAATATCGGCATGTGATATACCATTGTTTTCTTTATATCCAGCATAATTTGATCTTTAGACATGTGTAAGAAATATACCAACAATGACACCAAACACGTTTATTATATCGTAACAGGTGACGAATCCTGGATATATGCATAGAAGCCCGAAAACAGTATATGTGTTCCAAAAAGAGCCAAGCCCAACAAAAGTTGTTCACGAACTCAACACTTCAAAGCATATGATGACTATGGGTTATTGAACATGAAATGTTTTTGAAACATCGTATTAATGGATCATATGCGATACAGCTCTGACTTGGTACCTAATGTGTGCTTTTTGATCCCGCCAATAAATCGCAAGACTGTTGAAGCATTCAATATGCCCATTTTAGAGGTACCAAAAATAAAACCTTTTCATTTATTTATAAAAGATTTCAACAAATATTTAGAATTGGAATATTATGAGGCATTACCCATTAATATCCATCCAGTTGAGTAAACTTTTTATGATATGCATCAACTCCCATCAAGGATTTAGCCACAAATTCACAAGTTAGAACATAGAACTCGAAGGGTATCATGTGGTAAAGATTTCCAAAGATCAGTAATCTAGTTTGGCTAAAGAGATGATAAGAATCGGGTATCAAGAATAAATTTGTGTAAAAATAAAACACCATGGCAGGATCTATGATTAAATAGGAAGGCAAGTGAATATTTGGATACCAATGTTAAAATAATATCATAATAAAATGTCATATTTCTTATATAGAAACAGAAGGACATCACAACTGCATGTCGAATAAATCGGTCTGAAGACGTAAATTCATTTTATTAACAAAAAATGATATACAAAGCTTTATATCACTGCATAGAGAAGAGATAACCTGAATAAGGTCATTGATAAAAAATCAAAGAGAAGAGGACCTACAAGGCTACCCTGAGGTACGTCAAATGTAATATGGATTAATTAAGACTCGCAGTTCTTTAAAGAGAAGAAGAAGAGATTCTTTTTACAAGGAAACCCCAAACGCGAAAGAAGATTATGATGAACAAATTATGCCTTACTTAAGTTAGTATAAATAACACCAGTTTGCTTTTTGTAAGTGAAACCGTAATAAATCAAGTAAGAAAATTCTAATAGATTGGAAAGCCAAGTTGGCAAACTGATGTTAAAGAACTGCAGTAGTGTTGCAAATGTTGAATTGATGAAAAATTCGACTTACTGCCCTTAACTTGAGGAGGTTTTATGAAGGATACATTTCAAACAGGCGAAAGGCACATATTTCTTTAAGGTAAGCAGAGCAGGATAAATAGCGGTACAGAGAGAGAACGGGAAGAATGCTATAAAGCACAGCTTGGAATGATATCAGGGGTGACGGAAGATTGTAAGGAAACAAGAATTTTCCGAGCGTCGTTTTCAAGTGGGGTAAGAATATAAATTGAGTTAGAAATGGCAAAATTATCCGAAGTGCAAGTATTTTTTAGAAATAATGATGCAGGTAATTTGGATGATTTAAGTCGACAGCGGGAAATATAACTATTGAAACAAAGTCTGTTAGGGACAAAGCAACTTTGTAAAAATCCATTAGCAATCTGCTTTATTTCTAATTTTTTATGAAGAGAAAACTTAATATATTTTTACAAGCTTTTATGAAAAAATCACAAAAAAAAGGGAGAAAATCATCAAAGGTTGCACATGAAGAGCCGGATAATAGGAATTTTGTTTAGTATAGATTTCGAGTTGACGGGATAACTTCATGATCTGAATAGGCATTTTAGCATTATGCTAGAAAAGTTACACATAAAATTTATTTGTAGGAAGGTTAGAGCTACCTAAAACTACAAGTTGGTCCTTGTTACCAACAACATCAGCAACCATACGAATAACAGCTAAATAATTCAGATAAACACCAAAGTCCGAGCAAGGGCACGTATGAAGTATAGTTTACCTTTCAGCAATGTCAGCACTTCATAGACACATTAACTAGATCCCCACCGGAAGGATTCGCCCTTTGGCTAGCCGAAAGAAGACAGTTACATGCTCATTAAACGATTTGCAGCTTACTCACCAGAACAGAAAAGAATGCGCAACAGAATAACGCTGAGAATGAATACACAAAGATACACTCACACACACACTCACACACAGATACACACTCACAAATACACTCAAACTTAAGAAAGTTGCACGCTAGAAAACAAGAAGTGCCGTTAATTTCTTTTTATGAACCAGCTGGGAAACATTTGGCAGCCACTCAAATAACTATAGCCGGAAAGCCGCCGGGCAAAAAATGAGCACGAACGCGCACGAGGCGGTTGAAGAGGTGGGAAAAAATGTATAGAAACCCCAAAAGAAAAGCTATCCATGTTTATATACTCTTAAATATGAAGATAGTTTTCTTCTGTCATCATCGAATATAGTAGAGTCGAAATGTTTTAAAGTCTGAGACCATAAGAGCTAGAGACAACATTTTAGCAAAAAATAAAATCGATTTTTTTTGCCGAAATTCGAAATTTTTTGAAGTCGAATTGCAGTCATGCACTCAACTTACGTGCAATCTTGAAGAAATTTTCCAAATTGGTAGCTGCAAAATTGGTATATTTCAAAATAATCAGAAAAGATTTGCAAAAATGGGAATTAAATCAGCAGCGCAAGTCAAAATCTGATTTTTGACTCATTACACTGCCCGGAAACAAACCTTTTTTTGCTTGCTGCGAGAAAGATGTTAGTTGTTTTATAGTAATTTGACTAAATTCGCTGGATTCAGATCTGGAAACCATTTTGCTCCGAGCTGATAGATTTTTTGACAATTGCAACAACTCAATATTTTTCTTTAAAAATGGCTATAAAACAACTTCCATCTTTTGTACCGTTGTGTAATCTATACATCTTACCGATTGTTGCTTTCATTTACTCAGTAAACGTTTAAGATTAAAAACAGAAATTAAAAAATAAGCACTCAATACGCTGTCTTTTTCGATGTCAAACTTAACTACAAAGTCAAGATGCTTGGCCTGTAAAAGTGCAATAAAAGGACGACAACAAAATTAAGAAAATAAAACTTATACACAAGATAAATATCACATTCAGTGCCTTCGGCCATGCCAACTGTCCTGAAGCAACAACTGCTGTAATCAGCAGTTAACAAAATATAAAAACAAAACCCAAATAGAACCAACCAAAAAAAAAAGGACAATTCAGGACAGCATTGAAGGAGAGCGCGCGCTGTGCGCTAACGAGCAATTAGATTTCATTCTAAGCTTGGGAATTAATTGCAGTTTCCTAGTAAAGCGACGGGTGGGCCAAAGGATACGCCAATGGGGCCACCGTATGCCGCCACGTTTTTGTGATTCATTGAGAAAATTGCCCATTGGCGTGAATGACTCCCCCAAGTAGCTGACCAAGACCCAAGTCGAATCCATGTCCTCTTCCCGTTCACACTACTTGACAACGTAAGCACCTTTCGAAATTACACATTAGCACATTAGCTGGGCTGCTACAGACATAATGAGGTTTTCTTCTATGTGCCATGATATGAGCAAGTTCACTTCGTTTCCCCCCCAACGACAATTGGAATTGCAGTTTCCCAGAGTTTTGCGCATCTTTGTGATTAATTTTTTATTGTGTAAACATGTTGTCCTACGCTCTATGCCGGATTCTCTGTGTGTATGTGCCAACAATTGGGGTTCATCTAGTGGAACAACTTATTGGACAGCTTTTATTAGCCTCAATGTGCAGTTTGTAGTTAGTATTTATAGTCACACATAGTTCAAAGGTGGTCGTATTTGAGGCTAGGAAGCTTACCAAATTATTGAACTATAGGGACACGCTTCTTTTCTGGCTTTAGTTGGCTCAACAATTAAAAACGTACCTAATTAATTTGTAACTTGTGCCTAGTGTAAAACAATGGCAAACCAAAAATCCTAGGCAGAAACAACATTTGAGGGGCGTGGTTGGGGCGTTTAATGTGTCTTTGACTTTGGCACTGGCAATGTTTAACAATTCAAATTCACTTAAACTTTTTTATAACCTTTAAATCTTTATAGTCATAGTATAAAAATAAAGGTAAGTTAAGCCGGTCGACGTTGTATCTTAAATTTGTTTCGAGAACCGAGAATGAAGGCCTCAATTCAGAACACAAAAACAAAAGTGTTTATACAAACATCAATCAACGTATGCACATGCACAAGGTTACATACATACATTTATGCATAGGTGTTGGTTGAGAAGTCGCGGACACAACCTTTCTCGTTCACTTTCACAGCAGAATGAAAATTAAGATACCATTGCGAGGCATGTATACCGCATTATTCTTATACTATGCTTATAGTGTTGGGTCCCAACGTTTTCCATCCAGAGTTGCCACTGTACTTTTTTGATGTAGCTAATCTTCATTAGTAACATTTGTTTTCGAAATGTCGCGGTCTTTTTAAATTTTGTTTTACCCGATTAGTTTAATCTTGCATAATTGACTATATTTCCGGCTACATTGACCCGAGCATCAAAATGTTGGTAACGTTAGAAAGATATATGTGTTATATATATCTTGTATGCAGATTGCTTTTGTTCAAACGTGATAGTTTAAGTGTTTAAAATGTTTTAGTATTCAATGCCAATTTTATTTTTTAATATTAAGGTGAATTTTTCTGGTGTTGGTAAAAGAAACCCCCTAAATCCAAATCAGCTGACTAAAACAAAATCAAGTTCTTAAAACAAAATTAATAAACACATATATACTTTATTCATCTTAGTATTTACATTATACATTAGTACCATCTTACGTCTCCTATTTCACACAAGTTGAATCCTCTAATTGATTAAGTTTTTCATATTGCTTTCCATTGAGATACACCTTTTAAGAAAGAATACCACGAAGCTTCTCTTCAGGTCCACGATTTTAACTGAACAAGTCAATAATAATATGTTTCAAAAAAGCAACTTTTCGAAGGGTTACGAAGCATATACATACTTGCGTGTAAATTCCGTTACGGTTGCACTTGAAAGAAAAATTCCAAATTTCTTGACCATGTTTCATTGTTACTTTAAGATGAAATTCTTTGCAAATTTGGGATGCGCTTTTATTTTCATCGGCCGCTGTTTTGGTTTTCTCCGGATGTAGCAATTTTTGTAGCTTTTTGACATGGTTGTTTGTTGGTTTTATGTTGCACTTTAAGAACAAAACTACCGAATTATTATTTCTATTGAGCTTTGAGATAAACACCCTAATGAAGATCTCCATTTATTGGTACCCCTTGATTTAAGAACGCTCTTTAGATGTGAGATAAGTGGGGCAGACTGGTGTTAAACCAAAAACTTTCTGACTTAAACCAAAAATAGAATAAAAAATTTATTTTATTCCAGGAATGTAATACACCATACGAAAGCTTTATCCTTTAGCTAAAAATCGGATATGGTTTGATGGCATAAATATCCAATCAGTTTGTTGCACAACGGCTCAGACTGCACCGACCTCAAAATCACAAATCTCGAAAATGGTTGGGCTAAACCGGGCACCCGGTAGGACTAATCTGGACAGCCCAGTAAACAAAGAATATTGACATTATGGTGTTGAAACGAATGTTTGAACCTTTATTGATATGTTTTAAAGTGTTTCGTAAAATAGAATTCTTATTTTATTTGAAATTATCAATTTTATAGAGGATTATTGAAAATGAAAGAAAGCAATTTCGAAAGAAAAGCTTGAAAAGTCATTAAGAAAAAACTAATTTAGGTGAAGCAGGGCGAAAGCTACTACCACTCGTTTAAGGCGATTTTAATGGAAAGATGATGTCTGATGTCAGACAATTCAGGCTTCATGAGACCACCTCGACAACTGTCTGAAGCTAATTGACTGCGAAAACTACCTTGTTTCGTAATAGATTTCAACATCCCGATGTCCACGTTCAGAGGGGCTAACATCAACTCTCATCATTGCTTTGTTGCAGCCAAGGTTCACAACCTGGACATCACAAAATTGCAAACACAACAGACAGCCGAAGCCTTATCCGCTCAACTCTCTCAACAGCTCACTCAATTTTGCTCAGAACCTTATAGCGCCGAAAGCATATCTCTCACTCCTTGCATACTACTGCGGAAACCGTAATTAATTTTCAACGCCCACTGCCGAGGAACGAATGGTACAATTAGGAGTGTCGCGAAGCCACTGCAGTGAAGAATGTTGCCTATAGAAGGACCTCTTAATCGGCTGCTACGCAACCTGTGCCTTGAGGAAGATGGAGTTACGCATTTTCAGACGTAAAAAACGCGTGCAAGAAAAGCGTAAGTGAGAATAGATTCAGATGTTCAGAGATGCAGAGGAAAATTTGGTAGTGGATACACTGAGGATTTGGAGTGAACACTTCTGCGGCGATGATGGGAATAATGCCGCTTCCGGAGTTATCTACTCGACGTCCTCAATCATAAATGGTTGTGCATTATCACAACCCTCGAAGACTATGATTCAACCATGACCCGAAATACAATCCACCCCATACCTACGCTACTGCTTTCACGATACTATATACATATATAGTATAATAATCGGTTGATTATGGAATGTGTTAAAAATTAATTGAATTTTCTTTTCTGTGGAGCAATGTGCAGTTTTAGCTTCTATGTACTTCAGCTAATATACGCGTTTTATCTCAAATTTCGGCAAATACAACTAATTTACAAAATGTTGTTTTCGCTTATCCTAAAGGTAAGTGCCAATACTATTTTTCATCATCTAGCTCAAAAAGAACAACCCCAATCATATGAAGCAGCCGACCACAACCCTAATCAACAGCCCCGTCAACAAGCTGCCGAATTCCGTAACGCTTATCAATAACCATAATGATGCGCTCCCGCAGTATGCAGTACATGAACCCGGGACCATGAAACATGTCTAACGAGCGCGTAAACGGCGCGTGCAATTTCCCAAAACCATTAAAAAGTCTAAAGAAAATTTAGATAGAGGGCGGAAGATGGAAAAAAATTGGCAACATGAACATTAAGAAGTCAGTTCATTTTGAACGGGCCAAAAGGGGGCATGGCAGAGGGCCGTGTTGAAATTAAATTGAACAACTTTTGACAGCTAATCTAGCGAGCCACTAACGGCGCTTGCTGATCTTTTACACGCATAAAATTTTAATGGCGTACTCAAAAAGTCTGCCAAGACGGGCGAAACGTTGACGGTCACACTCAATGTGTGTAGATGGGCGTGTATGAGGCAAAACTAATGTAGCAGCCGTGCTGGTCGAGAAAACAAATGCTCGAGCTTTTGGTGGTTGCAAACCACAGATGCAAATCAGAGCAAAACCAAAAAAGAGCAAAGATTGCCAGCAACAGACCAAAACCAGACCAAGATGTAGCCGTTAGCCGGGTAGCGTCTGCCAATCGAACCCATGTCCAACTAATCCGCTCTTAATTAAAGATTGCAGCAATGCTCTGCTTTCCCCCCTTAAGTCCCAATCCGTCAGACAGAAGGAGCAAAGCTTTGCCATGCAGCAAATGTACTTAAAATTTTCATATTAAGTCGATTTGTTGCTCTTGCTGCTGCTGGAAACTAAAATTTTGGACTTGCTTAACGGCTACTCGGGGAGATGAGTATGAGCGAGGGTCAGGTTGGAGAGGGCTAGAGCCTGGCCAGCCGTCGCTTAACCTCAAGAAATAAATCTTTGACAAAGCTGCGCCGCAAACTTGTTTGTCTAAGCAGAGAGGGTCCAAATATGGATGAGAAGAGGTAGTAGTAGGCTGCTGTGCCTGGCCAACAGAAGGTGTTATTATAATGTACCAATATGTCTGGGCCTGAGCGTGAGCCTGGGCTACTGGTTGCTGGGCACATGATAAGATCATAATCCCATTTATGTCTTTACTTTAGCGTAAACTTTTGTCTTCTGCAGCGACTGTTGTTGTTGTTGTTGTCCGTTTTTATACTCTAAAATACTTTGGGGCATTGGTTTTGAAACAGAGTTTGTATGCACCCAAAAGTTTTACAATTTTTAGAAATAGCTATATATATATCCCAAATTGAACTGCAGTGCGGCAAAACGCGTTAAAAATCTATAATGAAAACTGTTGGATTATCTCGAAGACTTCAAATACAAAAGCCGTATTTAGATATTTGGCAATAAAATTGTAATTTCATGTTCGGTTTATGCTTTTGAACTATTCTCTGATGAGAGAGTATATAGAGTTCGATGCATCATGCATACTCTTCCTTTTGGTTGCTTATTATTTCATGTTCGGTTTATACTTTTGAACTATTCTCTGATGAGAGAGTATATAGAGTTCGATGCATCATGCATACCCTTCCTTTTTGTTGATCTTGGCAAGGGGTTGGAAGCGTTAAAAAGTCGAGTAAGGCTGCTGCTGCTGCTGCTGTTTATATTTAAACTGAGGTCAGAGAGCACTAAATCAAGTCGTGGCAATGTTTACGCTAGGCAATGGCGGCCCCAAAACTTTTTCCATGTGATGTCTTGGTTGGCATTTTTGGAGCCGGAGGGGGCAAGGGGTCCACAAGCAGCAAAGAAGCCAACAAAGAAGCTGTTAAGCAGCTTAAAACTATTTTGCTTGCTGAGATGCTAAGAAGAGGGTTTCCGACTAGGCAAATGGGCGGCAATTGTTGATAAGCATGCAGCGAAGCGACAGTTTACATTGAAACAAATTTGAGACTTTTCCAAAGTTTTGCCAAAGAAAATTTGCCGTTGTGTGGGTGTGCATGAATGTGTGTGTGTGTGTGTGTGTGTGTGTGTGCATAGCCGATTGTATCAGTCGACCACGTACGGCAAATAGTTAAAAGTGGCAGCCAAATATGTGCACAAATGTTGCCTTACCTTCTACTACTTCTACTACTACACAGTGAAAAATAATCAAGTACATTGTACTCAAAGTGAGCACATCCGTGCACGAAAGCCGTGCAAGTACATAAAATCGCATTAAAAGTGGAAAAATTCTCATTTTGAGTACAATCAAATTGTTTTTTTTACGTTTTCGAGAATTTTTTGTGCTCTTGCGTGAATCAGAGGTCAAGCAGCTGGCTGTCCTTGAATCAGTGAAAGAAACTTTTCTATACCAGCATTAAACCAAACATACACATGCGTTCATAGTGGGAATCAAACTCACGACCTCGAGGGTTTGGGTTTAAACACCTAACCACTGAGTCACGCTACCCAACTTAGATACAGTAACTAATGCAACATCACAATGCACTTCCAAATAGATATTTCAGTTGGGTTAAGAAGAAAAATAGATAAAATGCGAGAGGTCTCGCTCACAATGTCAATTTATTACGCAGTCCTTTTTTCAAATTTCAAAATGCAACTCATTTTGAGTTTTTTGTACTTGATTTAAGTACATTATGTTCTTGGTTTTTATTTGAGTACGAAATATACTCAATTGAAGTATTTTCTGAAAATGTGTACTCAATAATGCTTGTTCGCATATTGAGTACGCGGCAACTCATTTTGAGGATGTCGTTTTTTTCTCTGTGTACAACGAAAGGACGACCAAGACTGGCACAGCCGAGTTTGCTTCTTCTTTGTCCATTCATTGTTCGCTATGTGAGTGAGTGCGTATGAATGTGTTCGAGTGTGCGTGCAGCTGACAAAACAAATGAGCTTTAATGCGATTTGCTTGAATGAACTTCATGCTGGTCGATAGTGAAGCGCCATTTTATATCTTGTTATTGTATGCGTGCGTATGTGTGCGTATATGTGCGTATGTGTGCGTATATGTGCATGTTGTCTATGTGTCTCGAACCGCTAAGCTGTAACTAATTTGTTGCTTAAGTTGAGCAACAAATACCAATTACATTGCTTGTTCATTATGCTGCTGCATTCGAATCGAAATTTCGGAATCGTTCCACTGATACGCACTCAAGTTTAAAATTAGGTCAGCAGAAA
The DNA here is from genome assembly GCA_035041775.1 of Chymomyza caudatula. Taxonomy (NCBI): domain Eukaryota; kingdom Metazoa; phylum Arthropoda; class Insecta; order Diptera; family Drosophilidae; genus Chymomyza; species Chymomyza caudatula. Next base: position 2,563,153 of record JAWNKW010000148.1, read on the forward strand.
TTGGATGTAGCTAAGAAGAAGTCACTCACCGCCGGATGCATTGATAGCCGGATTCCAAAATTTCTCGATAAAAGATTATAATATTTAATTCGGCTATGACTGTGCGTGATCGCCAGCATCATGTAAGAACCTAAAAGATATAGGTAATATTGTACTAATTTTATACACCTCCTCACATAAACTGCAACAAATTTCCACTTAATTATTAATCTACAATGAAGCATTAACAAAATTGGAATATCTCTGTCGGATAATTAAGTCACTATTGGAATTAGGAAGCCATCTGACCAAAGAATTACAAACGACATATTCTATTGGAAATCCCCGCTATACATACAATATCTACCAAAGTAATGAAACAGAAATTATTTAAAAAAGGATTCACTAAACCTCCCTTCGAACCTGATAGCACCGAGGGACTTTGGAAGCATATATATTCCACTCCTTGCATACTACCGGTGTGCGTCTTCTAGTAGTGGATTGTTATCGGGCTATGATGGGAATATGGCCGCTTCTGGAGTTAACTTTTCGACGTCCCCAATCGAAGAAGACAGCGTGAATATACCGCCGACTAGCTTTGACGAAGTTCGGGTCGCAATCAAGTGGCTCGAGAACATCAAGACTGCTGGCGCAGATAACCTGCCTGCAGAGTTGTTCAAAACTAGCGGTAGTGAGTTGGTAGGCTGCATGCGTGATGTTTGGAACTTTGGTGTCCTCTGTCCTGTCATCAAAAAAGGCGACCCCATTGTGTGCGCCAACTACTGCAGAATCAGTCTTTCCTCTATGACATATGAGGCCCTATCGATTCGGCCTTATCAGTGTGGTTTTAGGCCTGGCTAGTCCACCACCACCACCACAGAATAGTTTTTGCCAATAGATGCTAGTTTGGTCTCAGTAGGCAAATGAGTAGTAGAGACCACTCCCGCCATACAAATCTACACTCCTTAGGACGCTCATCCTTTGCCCTTTACGCGTTGGCAACGACTACCACAGCAGATGGAACGATGATCTCTATGAAGTCAACGACGACATTGACATTGGAGAAAGGCGACGAAGGGGTTGGCCATGACTCCATTGGAAGGACCGGTTAGAGAGCACACAAGCCAACTTTGGTATCATCGAATAAATCTTATACAAGTCTCTGAAATCGTATCACTCCCTGGTAAGTTACGTCACAATTAGATATGTATAGGCTTTAGCGATTAAGAATCATGATGACGTCATTTATGAGCAGACCCACATATGCACAGTATGAGAGAGAGAGAGATTTTATATATACTAGGGGTCCCCCAGCAGTCAAAATCATTTAGCATTTCTGTTTTCTCTATGATTTATATATGCCACTGAGCTGTGAGTAACACATACCTATAAAACAGTTCTGTTCTTCCACAGACACGAACGAAGTGCAAGCTGACGGCTAGTGCGGGAGTAATGAGAAAACGTTCGTGATCAATAACAAATATATAGAAAAACATCTGCATATAAAATAAAGAAATTTTGTTGTTGATTGATTTCATCTGTATTTTGCACATATTATGAAAATTCCCTACACAATGATATGGGGACACAAGTGATGACAGTTGCAACTATGCCAGACACAATCTTGGTCGAAATTTGTGAGTTGTTCCCATAATTTTGTGATCGCTTTTAGGATATATGTAGACCATGTCTACTTTCAATTCGTTGGGTATTCTGACACCTCATCTGATTGTGTAAGCATTGAGCCATCGCAATGACTGTTAGTTGTTGGCCAAAATGTTTGTTGACTGAAAATGTGTGGAAACAAAGATGATTGAATTAACTATCTATGCTTTATTTACAGAACAAACAAACGGACATATACAGTGGACGCCCGCATGTATAGACATTAGCAGAATCCGGACCCATCGGTGGGCTCCACAGACGGGGACTACTTAGCTGTGGCTGTTAGGACGTTATCAGCAGAAAATGTCCTGTGAGTGAGAATTTTGCACGGAAGCTGAAAATGCTTTTCTCTGCCTGACTGTGGACATGTGTATATGTACGTGTGTTTGCTATGAGGTTTTGTTTCAATTTCCTTTCGATAGGCCACAGACAGTTGCCGCACACCCGCAACCAAACAACGTCGACAATTTCATGCATAAATTCATCGTTGGGGCGTCGCTCGCTTCATGGTTGAGTGAGATACTTCCTTCCTGCCCTTCAGTGCATTCCCTTTTTGTAGACCCCTTCCGCTTGTTTGTTTTCGATGTTTGTGTGTGTTTCCTATTAGCAATCACTGTAGCTACTTTGCTCTGTTTTTTTTTTTTTTTTTTTTTTTCGTTTTTTAACTGTTGCTGCTGCTGATGATGATGATGACTTTGCATCTAAAACAATTAAGTTTCATTTAAAAAACACATCAAATCGCCTGTGTGCGATCCGGAAAAAAAGAAGGGCGAAAAATACTACAAGCTGACCAAAAACAATTTACATACTGCGCATAACTTGGCTTAAATGAGTTTTGCAACAAATTTTAACTCATTCTGACAGCAGAGTGACACAGAACAAACAAAGAAAAACAAGAGAAGCGCCAAACTAAGTTTCAACGAACTTTCAATACACTCTAAAATATGTAATATATGCATTAAACTACATCATATATATATATTATCATCATAAAGAATGTTATCATATGGCGGTTTAGCGGATTTTGTCAAGTTGAAGGCAAACCAGTGCTTTCAAGTACCACTCCAAAGGCACGATTAATATGATTAACAAATTGTGTTGTGGATCAAGTATTCAAGGAGAAGATAGATCTCTCACATAAAGTTAATTCTGTAAAATATAATTTGATTGAAACCACACGGCGTAACACCATCGGAGCGTGACACCACGCTAGCATGGCAACATTTTCGTGACGGCTTATAAATGTGCCATTTCACAACAAATAATAAATCTAATAATAAAAAATAAAAGAAAATCGTTAATATTAGTAATAAGTAATCTTTTAATTATTCAGGCTTGTTTCGCATTTCAGCTGTCTTGAATCTCGAGCTGCGGTATTTTGGATTCTGAGTAGTGGTGTAAAAAATACATCGATGCATCGAAAACATCGATGATTGCCCGGTCATTTTCCGATGTTCTCCGATGTCAAACATTTCACCATCTCTTACGCCAACCTATCATGCCGAAGTAAGTAACTTGTTCTCAGTTTTACAAATAATGTTTGAAGAATTGAGTGTGTCATCTCAAAGTTTATTCAAAAGCCAAACTCTCTGCGAAATAGACTGCTAAGGGGACGGTAGTTAAAACTTTTATGTTGACATAATTTAGTCGTAGATCTATTGGTCTTACATTGTATCTAGAAATCTTCTTATGTTCAGATACCTTTAGTTCCACGTATCTCATATTATATAACGAAGTTTCTTCTATAATAAAAAGCAAAATTTGTAAATGTTTTTAGTCCGATGCATCGACCTACAATATCGACGTTTTGGTCTGAATTTGCATCACTAATTCTGAGTGAGTTCGAATGACTTTTGAGTCGCAATTGAGTCGTTTTGATTTTATTGGTTGTGAATCACAAATTACACTATGCAACAAAAATAAACCAATTCGAATTTGTTGACTTGTAACTCGTAATCAAATCACGGACATTGGACCGATATTTAGTTACCTTTGAATCGAAGTTCATCTCGATTGGTAGTATGGTTTTGGAGTAACATGAGAATTGCTGACTTCCCAACTCTCAAGATTACGAATTTATTGAAGTAGCCAAAATTCAAAAACAGTGCTAGAAAATCCAAAACGGTTTCCGGATTCGAAATCAGCGACCCCACTTTTAGCCATTGACCTTTTATTGAGGTCAAATTTGTTGCATAGTGTTATATTACAAATATAAAAATGTATAGCCAAATTCTATTCAAAATTTTAAATCCTTAAGTAGTACGAGTTTCTAGTTAGTTTTTTACCGCTTTGCAAACTGCTTGCTTTTTAATACAATAAACAACATGGAAGAGTATTATAAAAAGGGACAACGTCTACCCGAGAGGACGCTGCGATTTGCAGCTAATCCCTTATGGGCATTTTGTAGCCCAATCTGGCCTTGCCTGCTTGCATGCACCGCCCGGCCCCGCCCTCTGCAAATGCTCCCACACGCTGCAAGCAGTTAGCTGGCATGCCTAGCAATTCTTTTGGCCAGTCTCCGGGCAGGAAGGCAGTCAGTCAGCCTGAGCCGGCTAGGCTCATGCAAATTTCATGTACATATATCGCATACTGGGGTTCGGGGAAGTACACGACGCTGAAAAAAAAGCGACACATAAAAAATGTGAAATACATTTCCTGTCGTCTAGTCACAGCACGGGCACAGAACACGAAACAGAGAGAATCCGCCATCCAACCAGGATGGCAACTGAGGTTGACGACGACGACAAGTGCGACAAGTGCGTTGCATGGTCGTATTAAGGTGAGGGAATGAGGACTGGTGTACGGCGGTTGTAAAGCTGAATTTCACTTGCAAAAATCAACATAAAAATATGTACCTACATATATAAATACGATAGCAACAACAAGAAGTTCAAGAGAATCATTTAGTTGTGGAATATGAACTATGCGATGCACTTTCCCTTTACAAACATAAAATAAAATCTGAAATGTCTTTGCAAACCTGAAATTTGTAGGCTAAATGTATAGAACATTCATAATACAATATTTGATGTCTTGCTAAAATGGATGTGATTTTATTTTAAGTCTAATGTAATGCTGGGTTTACATTTTATGACACCGTGACACACGGATTGTGTGACACCAAACGATTACTTGTGTTCACACTGAATATGTTTATTCGTTCATGTGACATGTAGTAACTGTGCCAATGGCTGACTGTTCGCCTTATATCTTCTTCTTTGCTGGCCATAACAACCCGTTATCGGGTTACGTCCCGATGTAAAGCTCTACTTCAGCCGTCTTTGTATTGCGCGCGCCTCCTCCAATCGGTGATACCAAAGGTAGGTAGTGTACTCTTTACCTGGTCGTTTCAACGGAGACATAGTCTGCCCTTTCATAGCCTCTCTTCCAGAACTACATTTAAGACCTTTCTTGTCGGGGCATCACCTTCATCCATACGCACAACATGACCTAGTCGGCGGAGCCGCTGGATTTAATCGCTTGACGCGTCTTATAGAGTATTAGTTTCATCTGGGGAGACTGTTCTCTACTTCTAATTTGCCTACTGAGCCAAAGTAGCATTTATTGGCAAGAGTGATTCTCCGCTTGATCTCCTTGCTGATATTGTTTTTCATCGTGATGTTGGTGCCAAGGTAGCCGAAATCCCTGACAACGTCAAAAGTATAGTTTTCAACATCAATCTGAAAATCCAACCGCTGTGTCCCTCTACTCGAAGAAAACATATAGGCACTTTCTTTTGCTCTCATTAGCGACCAGACCCACCCTGGCAGATGCTCTTTCACAGTCGTACCAACTTTGCAGGGATTCCAAACTCAGACTGTGCGGCATATACGCGATCCTTCAAGTAGTGCTATCAAGTGCTGCTTTATAATCGACAAAGAGATAGTGGGTATCGATTTGGTGTTCGTGGATCTTTTCAGAATTTGGGATTGTTTTAATATCTGGTCAATAAAGGAAATACCAGGCCTAAAGCCACACTGATAAGGTTTAATCACTTTTTTCTCAAATGACTTTAGTCTCTCACACAATACAGTCGATAGGACCTTATATGCGATGAAAAGAAGACGCTTACCGTGGGATCACCGTTCTTGAGGACAGGGCAGAGGACACCAAGGTTCCAATCATCGGGCATGCTCTCATCTAGACATATTCTGCAAAACGCTGGTGCATCCACTTTCATTGATTCTAACTAAGTGATCTCTCGAATACCCTCTACAGTAGAATGCCGCTTACAGAGTATACAAACAAACCAAGGCACAAAATTTATATGCGCCTGGACAAAAGGACAACAAGGCAAAGCGCAGCATTCGCCGCTTATCCCTGGCAGCAGTTATACACACTGATAGTGCGTCCAGCCGACCAAACAACCGTCCGACCATTGGCCAAAAACCAAGGGCCAACTCCAGTTAACCCCCAATCCCTGTTCCTGCTATAGCTGCGACTCGGCTTGGCTCTGAAACTGTTGGGCAAAAAGTTTGCTGCTGAATTTAATCCAATAATAAATGGAATATTGCTGACCTCGGGCATTAAATTAAATGTTGTTATCAGTCGAGTGCAGAAAATTATCAGTCAGGCTGGCGAACACTGTGGCGCGTCTATAGCACACACACACACACACACACAAGTGTATGAGTGTATATGAATGTATATGGGTGTGTATGAGTGTGCATGAGTGCATATGAGTGTATATGAGTGTGATTGCCTGGTTGGGTTGGCTGGCATGCAAAGTGAGTTATATGCGGTGAAACTGGAAATAAAATGGCAAGAAAAGAAAAAATCAAAAACAAATAAGTTGCAAGTGCAAAAGGCGCCGGCTATACATGTCGTATGTTAATGTGCGTGTTTGTACGTGTTTGTGCGTGTTTGTGCGTGTTTGTGCGTGCGTGTGTGATGTTGCGATGGTGTCAGTGTACGTCTGTTTGACCGGATATTATGCTCGTTTGCATATAATTTGAAGTGGTCACTCGTTCTGGGCCCATATCAATGCTTGTGTGTATGTGTAAATTATACTGCAATTGCTTGACGGCTTTTCCTTGGTATTTTATCTTTTTCAATTTGATTTCCTTTGTTTTTTTGCGATCTTTATGAATACGATAAGAACAGAAAGAATGCTTTATGTCTAAGACATTAATTTAAGTAATTAAGGTTTGTGAGCCAGCAGGACAAATATTATACATGTATCTATAAAGTACTAGCTAAAAACGTTCGCTCCGCTGCGCAATAATAAAGCCCTCAGTAAATTCATTTAGTCAAGCTGCGGATATTGGTACCAATATCTTTATATCCTCTAACTCTACATTTACCTCTACCACAATCCAAAAGAATTTTTTACCTAGTCAAATTTAACTACTATATAAGTATAAACACATTTAGTATGTTTTATATGGAAATCGTTTTTGTCAATATCTTTGGCGTCATCTATTGGAATTCGTCCAAATTTCACAAAAACCTTCTCTCTAATAGGGTCTACAATGTGTAAAAATTTGGTTGAAGTCGGTCAACGCGTTTTTGCGTTTAGCGAGCACATCACTTTTTGAGGCTTAATTTTTATATATGCATATAAGATAAAAATCGTTGCCTAAAAATAGGCAATTCAATTTTATCAAAGCTTGTAAATTGCTTTGAACACTGACCAATGATGTTCCTTTAATTATGTGAGCACTGTTTTTCCATGTACCCCCAGGTACATGCTAGGATTTTGTATTGTATTGGGGATTGTTTTTTGGTAAAACCAGTTAAAACCGGTCTACGCGGCGTTGTTCCACTGGTTACCTGTCTAAAAGGAAATGTGGACTTTTTTCCGGAAAAAAACCTCCTCCACTGGAGAATCTTGGAATGCCTGTATGACGGGTATATTGTGTATAAAACAAAGCCCACAAATGAATTATCACTTTTTGTATGAGGAGAATCGACCATCTCTTTGCCAACTATAAGGCATTATTTGATATCCCGTCAAAGGATTGCACTATGCTATCGTGTACCCGTTTTTGGAATCTACAATACCTATTTACCCTCCCGATGTGGCACAAAATGGTTTCTTTCTGTTCCCGCACATCAGTGGTAAAAGTGCTTAGAAAATTTTCCAATATTCAAAATATATTGAAACTTAATAAATTCGATTTTGTTCAAATATATTCGTTTTTGTCCTATATTCCAAAAACAAAGACAACCTTCGTATAGTAGGTTGTTTTTTACTCCGAATTTTCAAGCTAATTATCTTAAGATTACACCTAACTATAACTATAACTTATTGCACCTCAACTATTTTAACATAAAATAGATTTAAGGACACGACCTTGAAGCGAAGTCATAAACAGAAACATATAAAAGGACATGAAAAAAGATTTACCTTCATTTTCCGCGGGGAGAGTTCGGCTCCAGAGCGCTACGCGTTTTATGTCAGCTTAATTTTTTTTATACCCTGTACACAAAGTGTAAAAGGGTATTAGAGATTTAAAGTTTCTGTGCGCGAAAATCTGTCACGAGGAAAGGGGGCAAGATATTGACATAATTCGACAAACTTTATCTGCTTGTCACAAATGCGAATCTTTTGATACAATTTTTTTGCCTCTACCTCTTATGGTGTCGGAGATCTTAACGTTCATGCGGAAGGACGGACAGACGGACATTGCTATATCGACTCGACTATTGCTCCTGGTCATTTTGTCATGGAACATATGGTGCTTCTGCCTGTTACACACATTGCACAAACCTATAATACACTTTTACACTTTGTGTAAAGGGTACAAAAACCATGTGACAAGTTAGCCTTTTTACTTTAGCTATTAATATTACTTAACTCTTAAGATAACTGATTTTTGTAAGTTTTCGGAAAGGTAGGCAACATCACATACACTGTTGTCAAACTTTCTATTTAATTCATTTAAAGAATGACATACAGACATAATCGAATCGACAAATTTTAGTCCAGCTCATTTTCTAATACAATTAATGCTATGAATTACTCTACTTGAGCCCAAGTTTAAGCCAAAATGACCGTGCTCAAAAACCTCACACAGACAAGTGCCCAAACACATACATATAAGGGTATTAAAATAGGGCGAAAGCACAAAAACTCCTTGTTGGCTAGCTGGCTAAAGTGATTTGTTGTTGTTGGGGCTCATACACTGTTGGTCAGCCGCATGCACTTAATTGCTTTATGAGGCGGTCAACGCTTGTTATGGACTTGATTTTGCACACATACATACATATACATATATGTACATACCTTTACATATGCACACTTGTATGTATGTGTACATAAGTTGATGTAGATTCTTCATTAAATGAGACATTGGGGATCAATTTATTTTTTGGCCGCATTGCCGCAAGCCAAAAAAAGTTGATGCAGACAGTCGGGACGATGCCCGACAGTGGAATACCCTGTACCCTTCTTCTTTAGAAACAAACAAAAAACTCCTTTCATAAGATCGATATGTCTGCACAAATATTCCTATTGGGAAGTTCCAATTGACAAATTTTCCTATTAGGAAGTTGGCTATTATGGGGGCAAAATATGATTCAATATGACTGTATGCATTTTTCTATTGGGAAGTTCCAATTGACACGTTTTCCTATTGGGAAGTCGGTGCAAAAATTACTTTTATGCTCAAAACTCCAAAATTCTTGGACCAATGTCGTTGAATTTTGTAACATAGATGAAAAATACATTTATAGATGTCTTTGACAATTTTCAAATCAATATATGGTGGGTGTGGCAGTAATTAAGATAAATCGATAGGGTCACACGAGTCTCCACACCAAATTTTGTAACTCTAGCTCACATATATCCACATCTACACGTAGTTGAATTTTGGCACAGTTAATAGGCAAGGGGGGTGGGGGGAAAGGAGGGTTAAATTAGCATATTTTTGACTATAACTTTTGATGTATTTATCCGATTTCGATCATTTTTAAAATATGGATGCACATAAACACGACGCACATCTGAGAAGTTTTGAGTTGATAGATTCAACGGAGCGGTTGTCAACCGCGCAAAACTGTCACGGGAGAAGGGGTTAAGATATCCACTTCATTCGACAAACTCCCTCAGCCTTCAGAAAATGCGCATCTTGTGGTAACATTTTTTTGCTCTAACTCTTATAGTGTCGGAGAAAGCTGGCCCAACACGGACAGACGGACATATCTATATCGACGCGACTATTGCTCCTGATCATTTTTGCCCATGGAACTTATGGTCTGCCACGCCCCCTTCTGCCTGTTACATACATTGCACATATCTATAATACCCTTTTATGGTACACTATGTGTACAGGGTATAAAAATCTGATGCAGACAGTCGGGACGGTGCTCGACAGTGGAATACCCAGTACCCATTTTTCCGATGAAAATTGAATTTCTGTGCAAACTTTGTATCGATGCGCTGAAGGATGTGGACGTCATTATGGTGATTTATACGGCTAGCAGCCAACAGTTTTTGGCTTATAAGCTTAACATGATTCTACATACCAATTTTTGGTACTTCATTTTCATCTGAGTATTGCGCATCTCTTGATACTATTTTTGTGTCTATAACTCTTATGGTGTTCGAGGCACATGGCGATAGCGACTCGACTATTGCTCCTGATCACTTTTACCCATGGAACATGCTGTGACTCCTTCCTCCCAAATCAATAATACTCTTTGTGTGCAGGGTATAATGATGCAGCAGCTAAACGATATTTACAATGCAGATTCTAACATTGAAGCAGTAGCTACAATATAAAAAAAAGTTTTTTAATCATTTTGATGGCATAAGCCATAATCATCATAATGATTATAGTGATGATGATGATGATGATGTTAGCGTTGTCTTGGCTTCCACTTAACCAATGGCACGTCACCAGTGCAGAACTTTTTAATGTTAGTTTTGCCGACTTTTTCGCAAAGGTGCAAAAAAGCGGGTTCTCTTCCTCTCTCTCAATAAAAAGGAAAACTTTACAAGTTGAAATGGCTTTTGTTTGCTTAATACAGGATGTTTTTTACTTCGACGGTATACTCTCTTGAAAAGTCTCTCTCTTAAAGATACTTCTAATACACTGACAAATTGCTTTTTGATTGAAATTCTATGTAAGATGATTATCGGCATACCGAAAAATTGTTTTGGGTTGAAATTAGATTAAAATAGTTTCCTAGCACAGCCCCGTTTCACGATCACTAAAATATTGAATTTTCAATTCAAACTTACTTTCTTTCGTAGCATTTAAGAATAAGCAACATTGACTTACAAAAATCACCCTGCTCTGCATCGGAGGGTTGTAACTGGTAGCGTGTAACTGTGTTTCATTGGAATTTTCTCAATAATTTCGCTGCCATGACAATGTCTTTTGATGAAACTATTTTGCTGAGAATGAAATTTACTTTTATGTTGCGCTTACATGTCTGAGTAAGTGTGAGTGTATCTGTATCTGAAAGTGTGTGCCTGCAAACACTTAACATAATGTGCTATAACTCCTCTATGCCATGACAATAAATACCCCAAAGAAAAATAGCCCTGCGAGTTCCAAAGACTTCTTTTCCGCTGACCAAAGTCCATTTTGGTAGCTATGGGCAACATTTTCTACATTTAGCTCAACTGATTATATTAAAATATTTGCACATCATTTCATTTGATTGGAAAGTATGTGCTTTTTTTGCTCTCCTATTTATTGCTTCACAAAGCACATATGTTGCCATAGCTAGCAAATTATTTGATAGAAATATATAGAATTTTTATAAAATTTTAAAGCTGCCCTAAAGCGCTAATAAAAGCTACCAGCTTAAAATATACATACTATATGTATATGTTCTGACTGCTGATGAGCTCTTCCTTTCGTGTGTGTGTGCATCTGCATATGTAAATTTCCATATGTGGGAACGTCTTAACAATTATGAGCTCAAAATGTACACGGTATTTCCATTTTGGCACTTAAGTCAGCCAAAGTCAATTATAATCAACGACTGACAACAGAATGCCGCTTAACTTTCAGACCCACCCTATCGGCCCCTCTCACTCATAAACACTTAACCTTAACTCGTCGTCGTATCTGGTTTTGGCCAGAGGGTTGGATTTTTGTCTTGTTGAGACAATTGTTCTTTGCATGTGAGTTGGTGGCAGCTGCCAAGCCATAAAAAGGATTAAAAACTGTTCATGTGTATGTCTGAGTGCCTATCCTGGCCACCCAGTAGAACTTGGCTGCTTGAAGACAGTACTTTGTTCCACATAATTTTTCAGCTTCAAAGTGATCTTGGCTTCGTTTACGCATTGGGTTTCGACTCGTTTCCGAATTCACACATGATTCACTCCTTTTTTCGACTTTGGACTTTTGCATACAAACTTTGTGCTAGTTGATTCAATATCGTGACTTATTAATCTAATTTTGCTGCAATATTAACTACATGCGTTAAATTACACAATGCTCAGAACACGAATATTCCGTCTTCCATTTTGTCTTATTTTGCTTCAGTAGGTTGCTTTAATGAGTTGAACTTAAGAGTATATGTCATTACTTAGTATATATTAATAAAATATTATTGAATTGTCTACTTACAAATACAAAATGTATATACCATATTATATAATACGCTAAAATTCAGTGTGGTACCGATTGCGTCTCAATAACGCAACTTTTTTAGATGAAACCTATATCATACGAAAGATAAAATGATTGCGGTTTGCCGAATATACGTTTCACCTTGATACGTTGCGTTTTAGACAAGTAAAAATTGATTTGAAGTAATAAATGTACTGTATTCTTTAGATAAAAAACAAAAACAAACTATATTGTACAAGCAAACGTTGTTATTTAGTGTTTTCTTTCTCCTCTTGGTAATGAGCTGTTATGGGAGCGTATATAAAGTTGTCGAATGTCGACAACAAGGCGAATACTAGTTTACTTAAAACCCCTATAATGAAAAGTGACGTCACTTGCACTTCCCTCCATTGCTCCTGATTTTCGCGTAATGCATGCCATGTTCCGCCACATTTTGTTTCCTTTCGCACTTCTCTGATTGTGAAATGCATTTGTTGCGATTTGAAAAATAGCTGATTATAGGGAAGTAAATAAAGACACAAAAATTGCTGTACTGTTACTAATACTGTTTCGAAGGTATTTCAGATTAGAATGGTTTCATAATCGATGCAACATCGAAAAATCAAAAATAATTTTTCCATTCATTAAAAATGCAAAACTTGCAAACAAGAAAGTTGTATTTCCGCTTTCGATTAATCCGCAGACCCAGACTCTCCAGATCTTGGGAAAGACACGCTTGTTTTGGAAGGGTATCACCTCATTCCACCTAAAAAGGCTTAACCTTACAATTAAATCCGTCAAATATAATAACTTAAACTATAAAACATTCCTTTGTATGCGCACTGCAACACACACTTTATCCTCGAATTATAGCATCGGCACGTGTTCATCGTTGGATTTCCCGAAAACTATTTATCGTAAAACAATGTTTGAGATCTTGATTTGTAGGAATTTACAGTACTTTCATATGATATATAAAAACTTTGGAAGAAATGGAAATGAAAAAAAAAGATAGACTCTTGAATCTTAAAGATTTATTCTAAAACTTCTCTGCGATTTACTTCGTTTATATAAATATATTACATTATACATTTTCTAACTTCTTCATAGTATAACCCGTTACAGGGTTACAGCCCGATGTAAAGCTCTCCTCTAAGTGTCTTTGTTTTGCGCGCGACTTCTCCAATCGGTGATACCAAAGGGAGATCGCATGGAACGTCGAACTCTATGAGTTCTACGATGACACTGACATATTCAAGCGAAATAACATCCAACGTTTCCGCTGGCTAGGCCATGTTGTGCGTATGGATGAGGAAGCTCCTGCGAGAAAGGTCTCCAATGCAATTTTTGAAAGAAGGTAACGAAGGGACAGGCTATGTTCACGTTGGAAGGACCAGGTAGAAAGGAAAGCAGAGGCGCCTAGAGGATTGCTCGACATCAGATCGTAACCTGGTAACAGGTTGTTATGGCCTGTTAAGAATGAATGAATGAATTTATTTGCTTATTTGTGAATAAAACTTCATTTTACATGTACAATGTGTTAAAAAAAAGATTACCTCATAATCATTGAAACCAATTATAATTTCTGCTATAAATCTAAAAAGGGGCAGTTTTGGAAAGCATTACCGAACTAGAATTTGAGAAAAATTCGAGAAGCAAAACTTTGAAGATATTGAATCTGACTGTAGATGATTTTGAAAAGTTATTCCCGCTTTTTTTTTTTGAAACTCTGATAGGGATGCGAACTTGTGAAAAGTCGTACAAAATAACGATTTTGAATTTTTGATAAGTCTGCAAATCATTGATCTGGTTTATCAAAGCTAAAATTTGATTTGGTACAATCTATGGATCTCGCCAAAGATTTACGCGAAGAACTTAAGACGGTTCGAGCAAAAGAAGACCAGTTTTCTAGAATTTAAGAAGCTTTTGACATTGAAGCCAAAAAGTTGTCGGCAGACAGAAAAATTGTGCGAACCCTAAAGTTTAAAGTAAAGAAGATTACTTTAGTACGTGAATAATAGACACATTTCTGAACTTCTACATCATAGATCTTGAAGAGAGATTCATGAATCACAAAGATATACTTCGTTTTCGGCGCTCATTAAATTACGACTCACTTGAAACTGACAAAGCATCTGATAAATACATAAAAACTGTCGAACTTCAACAAGAAATCCTTTCTGGCAGGCCACTTGTAGAGGAAAAGCCCCCGAACATCAATATGTTGCTGACGATATTAACTATTTTTCGGTATCGCTTCAAGGAAACTCGACATGGGAAGTGACTTTGTTATGTGGCTAATGTTTTTTCAAATTTTGGTCATTTTTGCATGACAAGTTTTTTTAATCAGGGGTGTTTCAGAAATATCTTTCAACCGAATGTCAACTTAAATCCATTTTTCGGTATGTCATATATCTTTTTAAACCGAGTTTCAACTAAAAAATAATTCGGTTATGTGTCAGATATATATAGTATGAAATGGGAAATCTAACAAGAAAGCATCTCATGAATAATTTTTTATGAGAATTGACATGAATTTTTACAAAAAAACTGTCTACAGCTTTCTGCCCTACAACTGATTTTCAGCTAGTGGAACATACACAGCTATAGACAGTTAGATATTTCTGACATTGTTATTAAATTTCCAACTTGAACTCAACGCAAGTACCATTTTTGGAAACTTCTTTTACAAGTTACTTGTTTCACTTACCTCTTGCACGGCCTAAAAATGTGTATATGTAAATCCATTGATAAATTACAAAAGTATATTATATTATGCAAATAATTTGAAGGCAGACAACAAAGGCTTTTAGCTCATTCAAACCATTTCGCTTAGATTTCACCCAAATGCTTATTTCCAGCTGATTAAGGAGCTCCTCAGCCACGATTCTATCTCAAACTTAGCTGAAACTTTTGGTCCTGCTTAACTTTTACTTGCCAGTATTCGCTAAGCGGCGTGAGAACGATGACGCCTGTTACACTTTATATATGTAATATTGTTGGTAAAGTTTAAAAAATTAAATTATTTAGAGCTTTGCTGTAATTTAAATGTTTATGCCCATACAATTAGCCGCATATAATTTGATGCAAAAAATAAATTTAAAAAATTAGCATAATAGTTTTATGCGTTTATATAATTTATGCGGCGTTTCAACAATGTGCAAAAAATCTACAATAATAATAATTACAAATGTATACAATATTATTTTAAAATAATTATGGCAATGCACTAAAATTTATGATCACACAGACACAAACGCGCCAATACACTAAATGTTAAAATGGGCAACGATACCAGATAAAAGTAATTAACGCCTATTCGTGCACTTCCCGAATAATCCAGCCACCAAATGAAATTACGGTGAAATATGTTGGCTAATACCGACTGCAACATACCCTGTAATCTCGGCAATAAGCCGAGAGAAGATTTTGGCAGATAATTTGTACAGTATTGGTCATATTCTTCAAGGGATTTGAATGGGGAAACGAAGAACCGTTATAAGAAGAAACTATACTTGCGGGTTAGAGAATACCACCTCAGCAGGTCAAAGCTTGTCATATGAGGCGACTAACAATGACACTGGGTTCTTTCGAGGCCAGTAGAGCTACCCGAGGCCTTAAAAGGGTCTGGGACCCACCACGTAATACCACAATTCCAATGACAGAATGTATTTACATCAGGCCGTAATCCGGTAACGTGTTGTTATGGCCAGTTAAGAAGAAGATGCTTCTGTCGTGCTGAACATCGTGTTAGATACATTTTTGAACTCTTTCTAGTTTTGACCCATATGCTTCTAATATGCTCCATAAGGTGCAGGGTATCAAGGGAGAAGACAATAGCAACAACAACAACAGCAGCTGGAACAATAACAATGACCACCAACGTGGCCGTGGTAAGCTCAGCGACAGCAATAATTATTGACTTATTGGCCATAATGGCATTTAAGACCACTTTGGTGAGTGGGCGCGCTGAGGGGGGCGTGGCAACGGGTGAATGCATAGTGCATTCCCTTTGTTTTTTGGCTGTTACTACGTGTGGGGCCAAAAAATATATTTGCATAAAATTTGCATTGACAACAGTTAAAAGCAATTGAAACAATAATTTCGTCATTAATGTGCGACAATCCCTGGTTGAGCGTCCAGTGAGATGGATGCGAAGTATCTGGGGGCTGGGGACTGGGGACTACGGGAGCGGCTTGCACCTGCAGTGAGCAATGTGGCGACGGCGACGGCGACTGCGAGTTTAAAATCAATTAAAAACGTGCTTATCGCCGCGCATCAGCCGGCAGAACCGAACACAGACAAACCCATTTGACCATATTACCAGTTGGACAGTTGGGTTTCTGAACCCCGTACGCCCTGCCCCATTGGCGTTATTCCAATGCATTTTTATGCCATTATTGGCCTCAATTGTTTAATGCGTTTAATTACATTTGTAGTGCTGCCCGGAGAATGAATTTGGAATGAATGACAAGGTGAGAGATGGGGGGCACATGGTACTACAATCCACCTCCGGGGCGTAATTTTGCGCACTTAATGTTTTTATAATTAATAGAATCAATATTGCCATGGTCGTTACTGACGTCAGCGGCATGCAGCGGCAGAGTGAGATCGACAGCAATGCACAGTGAAACATAATGGAAATTTGGCGACATAAAAATCCCTAATTCGTACAACTGCTACAGATAGAATAAGATCCAAGTGTATGCTCGAGGTGAAAAATCTACAATATATATAGCTTTATACTACCTATGGTTAATGATGTGTACTTTTATAATCACATTGAAAAGGAGTTCTTAAGGAAGATATCTTCGTGAAATGCACGTCACGCTCACGCACACAAAGCTGAGCTTTGTCCCGTGCATTCCCTTTATTCTAGTGCTCATGGAAGTTCGCTATGTACACTCATGTTGTCCTAATGACAAAACAAAACGCCAACCCATTCATAGAATTTACCATGATTTAGTTCATACCCATCAAGAAAAGAATTCAGACACGAATTCCTCCTACCCCAGTTATTTTGTACATTTGATGAAAAATAGCATTTCCAGGAAATCACCCAACCATACTAAGGGAACATGTGACCTCGCTAACAGCTGTAAATCAAACAAAACGAGTTCAAGTCGTTGCCACAGCTTACGCCACTGGAAGTTGAATCCAAGAAGATCCAAGCACTTAGTTAAACGCGAAATCGTGGAATGACCATCCGCCTTTCCGAACCCAATGGAATACTCCAACTCCAGGTACGCCGCAGACCCGAACACACATCCAAGCCACGCGTGTAGAAATTGCGACTGATAATTAGCCAGTCTGGAGGCCCATGTCTATTAAAAACAGTCGTTTGTGTGTATCCAGATTCACAATCAAAAGTGGATCGACGCTTATAGCTAGTGCGACAGTTCGCAGCTGGGTAACGAGAATCACGATCAGTGAGCTAGAGCAATTCAATTACAGTCTATGAGGCAACAAATTCCGGAATCCAATCGATTAACACGTTTTGTGACACAATTTTTGAAGTTTAAACTAAATGCTCGATGCCGTATACATGTGTATATCCCAGTGGATGCCGTTTGCCTCACTTTGCAGCCGTAAGCGCTTCCAGCAATGGGAAATCGCGCTTACATCCCAACTTACTTTTGTATGGCGATGGCCGCTACTCACAATCAGGACGTCCAAAATGCGCCTTACTTTTCGCAAAACATAAATAAAAGAACATGGTACATGTCGTAAATACGATTGTGAATCCTCAGCTATAGTCTTTAATAGCGAATGTGTGCAGTGTTTAAACATCTTAGGTATTATCTTCGATTCTAAACATACCCTTAGCTATCACTGCCTTAATTTAAGAAAGCAACCCGAAGCTCGTTATATTATTATAAAATTTTTAACTTCTAGATATACAAGCTTACACATCAATATTCATGACAAAAACATGACTACGGTCTCCCTATCTTTGGCTGGTGCGTCAAGCCCCAAAAAAGAAAATACACGGAGCTGTACGGAGCTAGCTTATCGGCACAGAGAAGCCACGCCAGGTATCCAGTTCCACGGAAAGGTATCCAGTTCAGATTGGAACTTTAAGAGCTAATTGTATTAATATGCCAATTTTAGACAATTCCTCCTACAAACTTCAACAACTTTTGTATGGGGATTTATTGGGCATTTATCGAAAAATACTGCAGTCGTGTTACAAAATTTGAATTTTCGTCAGTTTTTCGCTGGATATAGAGATCTTTTCTACTAGAGCTCAATTTATCTTTCGAATGGCATAGGTCTTACCCGAAAACGCTCATCTCCCATTTGTTAAAAACCCTGGGAATCGAACCCGTGTTCATTTGTTTTTCAGTCCGTCTGCTTAACGCTGTGCTGTATCATCTGCTGGCCATTTATGAGCACCTGCGTCGCAGCAACGACTCCAATAGATCAGCAGGTGAGCAGTTGGCTCAAACAGTAGCTGGATACTGGCTCAATCCACAGACGCGACAGCAATTCAATACTTATATTAGTTATTCAATCTTTAACATATAAATAATCCGCCAACATTCAATTCACCAAAATGAATCAACTTAATAATGTTTACCGAAATTAAATTATAATTTTTACTTTTCCGCAAAAAAGTATTGGGATTGGCCAAAAAACTAAAATCTCTAATTTTATATTTTTCGACTATTTAAGCACTCTGACAACTTTTCCAGCGATTTAGCGATGTTTTTGTGTTGGGAATATCTTAACTTCTTTCCTATTGAGTTTGAGCACTCTAGTCGCTATAGTTGGGTCGCCAGAAGAATAATAAGAGTAAATAATTTTCGAAATTTTTTTTTGGTTTTTTTTGTTGTTTAAATTTCTCCTAGCTAATTTCTGTTGTTTTGATAAAGGTTCGGAAAAGCCTGAGTTGGTTACTAACTGTTAATTTTTTTTTTTTAACAACATGCCTTTTTTTCTTGTTTTAAGAGCCTGTCCTTATCAGTGCATTTTTAAAGACGATTTTCTTAAATCAAGGGCGACCAATTTTTTGAGAGTCATTGAAATTACGATTTCTATTGGAATTTCATAATATCTCCTGTCTCCTTTAATATAGAAAATAAAATAGACCTTTCAAATTCTATTAATATAAGTTTTCATATCGTCCACTGTGCGAGACAACGCACAGTTGTGGTTAATTGTAGATTAAAAATGTTAACCGGCATGTGCTAGTACGCCCCCCTCTGCGTGGTATGAGGGAGGAGCCTGACTCGGGAAATCGGGAAATCGCTGACCAGGCGGCGTTTGTAATGCGGTTAAACATTTTGCGGTCATGCAGGCGTTAATTTTCTGGTCAAACTATGTGCATATGTTTGTATATACTTTGAATATATGTGTGTGCCTGACACAACATAAAGTGCTACAGGAAAAAATAATATTAACAATTTTATTTACATTTAATGTTTACATTTTATATTGTGGTGCAGTGCATTTTGTGTAAATATTTTTATTTGCTTGCAATTTAATTGCATTTCAAAATGTGTTCATAAATTTAACCATACGCCCACTGTGCGTATCTGTGTGCGTGCATGAGCGTGTAAATGTGCATAAGTATTTGCGTTTGTGTGAGCGCGAGGGCTGCCCTTAATGTTTCGGGAAGGAGCATTGTGAAGTTTGGTATGCTGGGAATGGGTTAAGTTCTTGTCGTCTTCTTTCCCTTGGCCAATATTTCGTGAAAGTCATCCAAATTAGCTGATTTGCCGGAAGCCATCGATGACATGCGTGAAACGATTGTGCAAGATCATCTTGTGCTCCTATATACCTGATCTAGGATAAAAGCTGCAAAAGCACCTTATTAAACAGACGTCCGCGTGTTCGGACAGTGCGTTCAGCGCCCTTCAATGACAAACCCTTGACATATATAGGTGTAGCGAGCCAGTAAATTGTTGGGAGCAAGAAGTTCCTTTGAAGTCCTTCCTTTTTATAATCGGTTATTTGCTGACTTTACTGGTTGCGGACCTTCGGGGAGTTTCGTGGTGGCTGTGGTTTAGACTCAAAAGCGAGAAGTTTTTTTACACGGTGTGGCGTTGCTCCTAACGATCCGGATGCTGGGACCCAGATACTGGCAGAGGATTTGGGTAGTACTCGGGCCAAAACAAGGTTGAAGTGAGATTACCCAACTCATTTTCTTCATTTGGTACTTATGGAAATTGGAAATCGAAATAGTAAAAACATATGCCATATGGTACTCTATATTAAATATAAATATGACATCCCAGTTGACAACCCCTTTAAATACACTCCAGAAGATCGTTGATTGACGAAATGTATCAATCCGTGCGTTATTTGCTTGCTCCTTCGAACACCGTGAGATTAAGCCCCACATGGCAGGTGCTCACGTTATACCAACTCCGGTGTAGGTCCGATATTTACTGTGCAAGATACATAATTGAGATTGAGCATTAGTTCCACCATTGTGCATTCAATAAAGTGCTTCAAAATTAGTTTAGAAGATTGCTACAAGCGGCTTTTCTGCGGTGTATGGCCATAAGCGTGAAAATAAACATCAATCGACTTCGAAGACATGTCGAATCAAAAGTTGTTCGCGGATGCAGCACTTCGAAGCAAAAATACCATCAAAGAAACATAGGACGGTCAATTCAGAATGGTATACAACCATTTGTTTGCCAGAAGTTTTCGGGGAATTAAGGAAAACCAACCGCCAAAAACGGATCACTCTTCATCACGACAATGCGAGATCTCACACATAGTCTGGCACAAGTTGCTTTTTGAGCAACCGAAACGACAAATAAATGGGTTTTCTTTCTCTGTTTTCTTTTCGTTCCGAAGTCAAAGTTTTCCGATATCTGAAAAATCGGTCGATACGTTCCAAACACCTGTTTTTCGGGCACTTTATTTGGAGTGAGGAAAGAGCTTCAAAGTGTATCAAATTCGTGGACAACTTTAAAAAAAAAACATTAAAATAGTTTTCTAGGAAATATCTTCGTTTTTTGTGCTCTATTACCAAAATATAAAAGGCAGCCCTCGTACACTGAGTACCAATTCGCATGCATGCGACGCTCATATGCATCCCTCACTTTCGCCCCAACCCTGTGCCAGGCTGTGACCAACGCTTCCGCTTAGGTTACATTATGGCCGCCTCAAAGGCGCTTTAAAATGCAAGCAGCGTAAAAGATTAGCCCGATTATTTCAGCTTGAAGGCGTTTAACTTTCCGTTGCACTGATTCTGCCTGGTTCTTGAGTTCAAAGGGTTTAAAAGTACAACTACACACATCAGAGAAATCTCCGGCCCCTGCTACCGGAACCATAGACCCCGCTGCAATCGCGCATACTTAAAAATTCAGCGTAGCACATTTTATGTAGCACACTTTTGGGCGGCAACAAAGTCAGCCCCAAATTACGGTTTTTCTTTTTGCTCCCCGTCGGTGTGGATGTTTGCGAGTTACACATAAATGTATACTTAATGCAGTGATTTGCAATTTGCACATCATTATATGAATATGAAATTACATATAGTACATTGAAATTTATTTAAGTGTCTTTTAATGCATATTCTTTTGAGAGGCAGTGTGAGTGCATTGTTTTGTGAGTTTCGGTACGAAACGCCGAAGTTTGCATGACTTTTTATGGATTTGCCTTTCATTGGGTGCAAATGGAAAAACCTAAAGCCATTTTTGAGCAGATCGTTTCTATTTCAGCCGTCTATCATAAGATAGTCCGGATATTGACCAAAATTGACAATCACTGCTCAAAAAACCATATATATTTTGGACTAAATACTTTTTTTGTGTGTGTTTTCCTCGCTGTTGGTGTGCAATTTTAATATTTTTTTAACTATGCCAAAACTTAATAATATGGAAAGTTCCAAAACGATTAGCTATGACTTATGTAGATTCTTAAGCAACCAAAACGAGGGTATTATCATTTGCCATATAAATTCTTGAAAATATTTCGATATTTGTTCTTCAATTGCACTGTTGTTGTTATTTATGTGTCGGGAGCTTATGTCTAGTACGTATAAGTGACCTTCTAATTGCATGTAATGGATATGCTATTTATGTACACAAAGTTTAAAAGGGTATTATATATTTGTGCAATGTACAAATTCATATGTAGCAGGCAGAAGGAGGCGTGGCAGACCATACATTCCATGGGCAAATATGTCAGGAGCAATAGTCGAGTCGATATAGACATTTCTCGGAGACTATAAGGGTTAGAACTAATATTTGAGTTTGTTATCTGTACGAGTTTGTTATCTAATTGAAACTTGGCACAGTTATGCACACTGTGTTGTGAAAACCACTAAGATCGGATAAAAACTTTAAAAGATATAGGTAATAATATGCCAATTTCAGGCCCCTCCTCCTATAGACTGCAAACAAAATTTCATTTTTTACACCAATGTTAAGGTTGACATTTATGTTAACCAATCGGCAGACAAAGACCTGAAAAACAAGATGTAGTCTATGTAGACTTTTGTGACATAACTATAAACACGTATCTGACTTCTGTGGATTTGTGTTGATCAATGTGAAGTTCTCGTATGTATACTTGACAATAAGTCAAATGCAACAAGTGTTGACGATATAGATCCAAAATTCATGAAGATACTCATACCCAAAATATTGCACTACTACATAACTTACATGTCATATAAATCCCGTACCCTTTTCTCCTATAAACACTAAATCCAGTATATATCTTCTCACAATTTCGATATGACTATAAGCATTTTCATATTGGTAGTTCCAATTAAAAAGTTTCCCTTTTGGAAATGGCTTATTATAGGGCAAATATGACTTTTATGTCTATATCTGCAGTATTAACACAATTCAACAAACTTCATCATACACGGGATTACTCGCAACTTTAGGTAAAATTTTGGGTCGCTGGTTCTTGTGGTGTCGCAGATCTAGCGACTGATACAGACGGACATGGTCCGATTTGCTACACGAATCAATGCTGAGACTTTTTGTCCATGGAACTTATGGTTTGAGAAGCCTCCTGCGGCCTGTACATTGCACAACTCTATAATATCCTTTTACACCATGTGTACAGGGTGTAAACAAAAAGATATATAAGTATTTTCGAATAGTGTATATTGTCATTGTATTTATGTGATAGATAACTTCGTCTAAGTCCTCGTCGTTCTGGAGTGGAGTTTTTGAAGGATCTATTCTTGGATCTTTGTTGTTCTCTTTTTATGTAAATGACCTTCGGAAAATTGTGTCTCTATGCGAAGTGTGCATGTATTGATGTGTGTAATAGTGAACTATTGGTAGTACAAGAAATGGCAAAAGGAATTGGAATGAGTTTTGCCACAGGTACATAGAAAGATGACTTCTTCTTCTTAGCTGGCCATAACAACCCGTTTCCGGGTTACGGCTTGATGTATTTCTTTCATTAGAATTGGGGGTTTACATGGTGGGTTCCAAACCCTACGTACAACCATTTTAAGAAAGATGACTGCAAAAGCTAAATCTATATATAAATACGCTAAGCAAAAATGCAGTGTGGTACCAATTACCTCGCAATAGCGCAACGTATTCAGGTGAAACCTATACCATTCGAAAAATTCAACTGTTATGAAAGCGTTTATTAAGTCATCGAATGCCGACGACAAGGCGAATAGTAGTATTGACAACAGTTTTATAGAATGCTTGGGGGCTCCGCTCTCGAACCCCGTGCTCTTCTCTTGGTAGATCACATTCCTTTTTCTTTTCTCGTTCCCCTTCCAATTCCTCTGCCCTTTCCTTTTCTGCTTTCTTTTCCCTTATCATAATACTAAGACCAGCTGTTGAACACCTTGTCCATATATTATAGATTTGTGCAATGTCCGTAACAGGCAGAAGGAGATTAAGTGCAATAGTTGAGTCGATATAGCCATGTCCGTCTGTCTGTTCGTCTGTCCGTGTTGGTCTCTGTTTCTCAGAGGCACTAAGAGTTATAGGTAAAAACATGTTACCAAAAGATGCGCATTTTCCCGGAAAAGAACAAGTTTATTGATTCATGTAGATATATTACCCCGTTCCCTGCGAAAGAATTTCGCGGCTTACACCCACCTTGGTTATCAGACAATAAGTTCCATGGGCAAAATATCGGTACTCGGGTAGCGATTGGACCAAGTCCGTTCGTCCGTCTGTCTGTCTGTCCTTCCGTAGGAATGTCGAGATTTTCGGGGTTTGCACCCACACCATAAAAGCTACGAGATTGAAACTTGGCACATTTATGCATAATGTTCCTGTGCGTGTGCCATGTAAAATTATCTGATTTAAACTAACAGATATACATAATAATTTTAGGCCACTCCTCCTTGAAACTTCAACAAAAACTTCACTTTTACAGCAAAGTTAAGGTTAACATTTATGTTAGACACCCACTGCCGGGCGCTGTTACGACTGTTTGCATAAAATTTTTACATTCCGCAAAAGACTATTGCGATTGGCCAAAAAACTAAAATCTCTAAAATTTATGTTTTTCGACGATTTAAGCACTCTGACAACTTGTCCGGCGATTTGGCGATGTCTTTGTGTTGGGCATGTCTTCAAAGGGTTTCCTATTGAATTTGAGCACTCTAGTCGCTATAGTTGGGTCGCCAGAGGAATAATAAGTGTAAATAATTTTCAAAAATTTTTATTTTTAATTTTTTTGTTTATTTTTTTATTTTTCCTGGATTTGTTTTTGTTTAATTTTAAATTTAATTCAAATTTTGAGAGTGTGTATATAATCTATGCGTTTCGTTTGAACAAAATTTATGTTGTGTGAGAAGTGAAATATTAGATCCTTCGTAGGAGCCAACAGACTTGGGAAGCTTTTCATATAATTTTCTTTACGGTGTATGTTTCGTTTTTCTTTTCATTTTCATTTTTTTTTTTTTTTTTCTGTTCTTGGTCTTGAAATTATTATTTTTTTTTTATTTCATTTTTTATGGTGATACGTTTTACTTGCGAACTTGCTTAAAAGCTTTACGCAATAGTCCAATCTTTGTGTGCATAATACTAGCATTTTTGGCTGAGCAAATCTGACAATTTTCAGTTGACGGTTTTGAGTCTAAAATGTTAGTAAACGATGGAAAATTAGTATTTTTAGCCATTGAACCGATATTGAGACTTATATTGGACGTTGATGGAGCTTTGAAAGAGTTATTTGAAGTTACTTGCGATTTTTGAGCGGCGGGGCCATTACGGAAACGGGCACTGTTACTGCCTTTTCCATTGTCAGCAGCATTATCCCTTCCGAAGTTCGTATACTGCTTAAATTCGTTGGAAGAATCATACCCTTGCGGATTCAAGAAGATTAGTGGAGGATTGCATGTAAAGTAGGTAAAACCCTTTTCAGGTATTTTTGCTTTGCCATTTTCACAATTTTTTCCATATGAATGATAGGGAATGTTATTTGTCAAAGCAGAATTACCAGAGCTGGCAGCATTTTTGCCATTGTAACCGTACTCCTCCTGTTTGGCAATTCCATTGCCCCTTTTACTGTTTGTGCGCTGATCTGCCATGAAATTAAAGTTGGCTTCTGCAGAAGTTTTAGGACTGGCCGAAGCAGGCAGCATTGAACCGGGTGGTAGGTTCTTGTTAAGAAGTTCTAGTAGGTTTTGTCCGCAAACATTGTCGGAATTATAAATGCTTGGCAAACTTTGGTCAATGCTGCTGGCCGGAAAGTCGCCGACATACCATCGGATGCCTTTGACATACTGGAGTTGTTCTGGGCTTGGCATTACATGATATCGCACGCGCTGCACAATCAGGAATTCCTTTTGCGGCGGTAACGACGACGGCGGCGGCTCATCGACGTGGGCCCGTTTAGTTGGACGACTGCTACCAATTGTTCCAAATGGGTTAGGTGTTATGTTCGGTAATGGTGAACTCGGTGCACCGGAATTGCCGGGCACATCTATGTTAAGTTATATTATTTTTGAATAAGCCACAAATATGAAATCACAAACTAAAGAACTTACCCAAATTAACACCAACACTGCGTTTGAAATGCTGCTGTTTTGGTCGAGCTGTCGACGAAGAGCCCTTTGGACGTCCAGATCGTGACAAGGAAGAAACAGCAGTCTGCGTGCCTGTATCTGCCAATGGGTTCGATGGCTGTGAGAATTGCATAAATTGCAAATTATTGAATTGCTCATTTTAACTGAAGGAGTAACTTACAGCATCAGTAGGCACTATGTTATTCGGATGCATGTAGCACTTTTCGCACCAGGGACGAGGAGCATCCTGAAATAGTTAAAATACTGGTAAATTTCAGCTAAAAGCTAAATTCTAGATTGGGTTCACAAGTTGCTATGGCCACGGGTACCAGTTTTGTGGCAGCAACATTATAATAGAGCTTACTGGTATTAATGTAAACTAACACAAACCGATCACGAAGGCTTTACAGAATACCTATCTAGACAGGTTATATTGAATGATAATGTCACTACTTACAGTTGGCACAAAAAGAACTGGATGCAGTGGCTTGGTATTTAATATCCCTGCGGTATACTTCGCCATCTGGGTGGGCGGCAAATTGGCAAACTTCCCGACAAACAATGGTTGCAGCAAGTCATCACAACGTATAATTAAATTTCTGATCGTGGCCAAATACTCTGCGTTCCCTTTGTCTAAGCCGCCAATGTGTTCTAAAAATTCCTCAAACGATGGAGAATCGTCTGTCTGAGTGGATTGTGATGTTGGATTATTACTTGACTGCCACAACTCACGCATGGATCTTTGGCATGGTAGGTTGGCATGCCGCAAGCTGTCTACAACCTGAGGCAAGAATTCATTTGCAACTGAACGCAACATTTCACGATCAAGTTCACGCTCACGAGCACGCTCACGTTGGCGTTCAATTGCCTGTTGAAGCTGACGATCACGATCACGATCACCCTCAACGTGACGATTTCCTGCATTGCTTGGACCAATATTGGAAGCATTGGTGTTGTACGCACCGCCAGGGGAATTTCCATACAGAGCATCATCTGGTTTAAAGGCTCTCGGATAAAAGGTCGGTGCGTTTGGTGACATTTCTGACGTAGAACTGATCAAATCAGTTTTACGTAAGTTATTTCTTGGTGCTAAATTTTGTTGAGGATCTGAGAATAAAGTATGTGAAGACTGAGGTTCGCCATTCGATGTGACATTATTTCTTACGAGGTATATCAGGTGTTTCGTCCTGTAGCAAATAATTCCAGAATCGCGATGATGAGCCATTAGTTTGATTAGCCATTTTGATTTTTGTATCTTTATGTTAAGCTAGAAATAGCGGTTAAAGCAATAGATTTATAAAACAAATAAAGTAATTTTGATATGGTATATATGCGTTATTAAATGGTGTATGAAAGTCTGTGTGTGTGTGTGTGTGTGTGTTAGCTTTCCTTATTTCATATAAAACGTGTCTGCTACACTTGCAAATGTTTTGACTTGACTCCTTTGTTCGCATTGCTGCAAACGTGCTTGGCATCATGAGTGGCCAGATCCATGGCTTACGTAACCCATTCCAAGTAACTGCCAAGTGAGTCAAGAAGCAAGCTAACATTTTTGCAATTATTTCAAATATTTTTCAACACTGCTTTTTGTGCCGCTAGACGTGCCGACACGCTAAAGAACCCTTTTTTTTAACTTGATTTCTTTGTTTCTATCTTGCCCCAAAAATATTTTGCACATTTTATTTTGCGCGTTTGCTACCCCTCTATATGTTTTTTTTTTCTTACTTAACTTTGGAAAGCGAAATTAGCCTGCAAGTGCCGGCTGCCTTCTGCTAAAAAATAACCCAAAAAAAAAAAGGAGAAAGGCTTATGCATGAGATAAACTTTAAATAAAACATGCACATTCCCACATTTATACATATAAATGGGGCACGATGCGGAGAAACGTCGAACGACGACGCAGACCGCAATTCAAATAAAATCCTTTAGGGCTTTTGACTTTTAACTCATCCGTTTAACGAGTGTTCCATGCTTGTGTGCGGAAACGACAACACCCTTGACACCTACACACACACACACACACACACAAACATCAACATGGGCAAGACAAAGACTGTGCCATACAGTGAAAAAAAAACAAAACGTTTTAAAAATTTTATGAGTTCTGCCTGGGTGGTTTTTACAGTCTGTGATTGCTTTTCCCCCTTCTAAATTTTCAAAACTTCACTAACATTCGCGTGATGCCACGCACAATAAGCCAAATCGATTGATGACGACAACAGCAGCAAACTGGGCAAGCAATTGGCATTTCAAGTGGCCCATTGAACAATTGCCAATACTCTTTCACTCATTGGGCGCTTTATCTGCCTCTTTCTCCTCGCTCATGCCCTAAGCCTGGCGCATAATAAACAACCTAAGTCCCTTTGCCGGGCGTGAAACCCATAAAATATGCAATGAAGTTATACATTGGGAAAAAGGCAAGCGAGAAAAAAACACAAAGAAAGATACACATATGTATATATATACATAATAATGGATCCAACAACCAACCATTCGAATGCTTAAAATTTTAAAACGACTGCACCAAATTAGATACTTCTGCGATTCATACAAATTGATGATCATTTACAGTTCGATATTTGTAGAATGCCAAGAAGAGATCATGGTAACATCAAAATGTCGCAGAACATGAAACGGAAGAATAACTTGCTTTTGCAGGGGCATCAGCTCGATCAGAATGAAAGCAGCAACGATTGAGAAAAAGAGATGTTCGTGATCGGCAATGTGATAAAGCATGATCACTGTGAAGATTGAACATCGTGCAACCTTTCGATATGAGCCAACTATCGAGTAATTCAATTACTAGTAATACATAGATTGATCGTATTTGGTTACGCGTTGATAGATGATTGATGATCAAGGTTAAATCATTCGCTGTGTTCCTCTTATTGCACACCTTTCCACCTGAAGTTGCTTTATGCATACGCAACACTTGATTAAGCCTACGAAGCCGCTCATCACCAAAAAGTAAAGGGTTCCAAGTGGTGTCGGCAAGTATACTGCGTGAAGATCCTAAAGTGAACGTCAAATGCTGTAAGGTCTGGTATATATGTATGCGTAAATATATATATATATGTCCTATTTACCGCTGCCGAAGCTGTACTTAAGTTAGACAAGATTAAACTATGAATGCCAAAAGTAGGATCTTTTGACGACCTTGACAGCCAATAAAACTTGTTCACAGTTACAAAACTATAGTGACTTATAATGCGTTTCAAATTCAATTACCATTCTATAAAACTTGCCACTATGCACATATATAAAGAGTGTATTAAGATGAAATGTGGCAACATTGTCATTGAATCAGTCAAGTTGCTTAGCCAAGTGATTTGTGGCATTTATTAGGCGAAAACACACTTGTCAGCCAAACAAGCACACGAACACGAAAACGGCCAGGACTTCCTGGAAGGAAGGTTGCGCCCAAAAGTATGCTTCGTTAAATAAATTGAGCGTTTTACGAAATTTATGCGCCTGATTTGACATTAATGTGGCTTAAACAGACTGCCTCACCCACACACACACACACACATACACAGAGAGAAATACTCACACTCTCATATGCTTCGCAATGCATGCATAAGTAAACAAGCGAGCATAAGTGAGGGTGTGAGTTGTGTCGGTGTGTGTTTATTTACATGTCCTAACGGCGTCTTGCCACTTTTTATTTATGACAACATCTGTCGCTGGGCTGTAAGTGTAGTTTATGTGCGTGTGTGTGTGTGTGTGTGTGTGTGTGTGTGTGTGTGTGTGTGTGTGAGTGTGTAAAGGCGTTAACATATAGCCACACACATCATTAATCATTTTAACAACGCGCACATTTTCGCACTCTTTTTTAAGAGTGTGTGTGTGTGTGTGCGTGTGCGTGTGTGTGTGTGTGTGTGTGTGTGTGTGTGTGTGTATCCTAGAGTATTACCTGCTTCTTTTTATGTGGCAACTTTGAGCAAACTTTGTGCATAAAAAACACAAGGAAATACCTCGAAGAGTTAAGCGAATAGCATTCAAGTTTTCTTTTTTTTTTTCCAATTTACCTAATTGTATGGAAAAAGCGCACAGTTCAAATCAGATTCACTTTCAGGCTGTTAAAGAGCTATCTTAAGAGCATATCATCCAAAATCTAGCTCTTGATGTTAAAAAATACCGCAAAGCTGCACATTCCGAATACCAACTCTTTATCACTTGGAATGCATTTTACATACAATAAAATAACAATTTATACTGTAAGGGATAACTCTAGAATATTGCATGTGGTGTGCTCTTATTTGGGTTTTCTTTGCGATTTGCTTTAAACTATTGTTAATTTTAGTGTACAAAGACTCTGTTTCAACTTTAAAGAGGTCTTTAAGCTATATGCTTGCCCAAATGTAAGACCAGTCAAAAACTCTAAAAAAGGAAGGCTTCAAGTAAAACTAAACAACTAAGGAACAATAATTCACGTATGTCAGCTAATAAATTAGAGTTCCAGGCTACGCATCAAAGGATAACTTTTCACTTTATTTAATGTCACACAAACACACACAGCCAAAAACGCATTATGCTGGGTTTACACTGCATGACACTATGACAGTGTGACGTGTGCCTGTGTGCGCCAATAGCTGTCACACTTGGAAAGTGTTTACATTGGGGGCACAAAAATTATAAATTACACGACTGTGACAGAGCAAATGAATATGTTAAGGTGTAAACACCTTTTTACATTATGACAGTATCACTGTATGACGCTATGGCCAGAAGTTTGCAAAAAGTAAACAATGAAGAAGTTCGTGAACAAGAATTACGAAAAGAGAGCGAACATTCAATGTGCATGTCACTTTTTTTACCACACGGCGCACACGAACATAATCATTGTTTGAATCAATTTTCTTTTTAAATTTGTATTTAAATAGGCTGTATTTTTTTTTCATATGCAACACACAAACTTTGTTATTGTCACAGTTTAAAAAAGAACCAGCATGTTCGATATGCAGGCACACCGAAAAATTTTTTATTTGAACCATTTTTATGACATAGCTGTTTACACTGCGGTGACACATTTTGTTCTCCAAAATGCGCCAGCTACTGTCACACGGAGCGTATGACGATTACGATTACTTGTGTTTACACTGAAAATGTATTCGTTCATGTGACATTTAGTAACTGTGCCAAAGGGTTGGCTGTTCACACTGTGGTATGCCCGTGTGACAGCAAAGTGTGACGCTGTGTGCCCCAGTGTAAACCCGGCATCAACCTGCGCAAATAATCAGCTGTAAATATTTTATATGAACAAGCGTAAAACATTGACAATCTCTTGGTATTTGGATGGGAAGGACTCTTGTTGTGTAGTTACATCAACTTCAAACAACGACGCCCACAACACACACACACACACACACACACACACACATATATACACACACACACACCCACACACACACACACCCACACACCCACACACGCTTAGCCCTGCAGCTTAGTTTTATATACAGCTAAGCTACGCTGGTCATTTGCAGGCATTAGGTTACTGTTATGGGCAATGGGGGCACGGAGCGGGGTTCATTGCTGTATCACTGTAATGTGGAGGCTTACGATAAGAAACCAACAAATAGAAATGAATGTCAATGGATAATCAAAATAAATGCTCATGAACTTCTTGGATAAAAGAAAAAGCTTGACAAATATGAGAGCAGCACCCCAACAATCTGCAACAGTTAGAAATGAAATCTTACAGTCCAAGCAACTCCTAGGATCCTACACATTAAGTAGCTTAAAGAAAATCTCCTAAATGGGCATGTATTCATCATGCTGACTTCTTCTTAACTGGCCATAACAACCCGTTATTGGGTTACGGCCTGATGTGACATTCTTTCATTGGTACCCACAGTACCCAGTGTCATTGTTGGTCGACAAGGTTTTACCTGCTGAGGGGTACTCGGGGTATCATGCTGACTAGACTTGAGAAAATTTACCAGTTCTAATACCAGCTGATACCCTCCAAATATAATGCACTATGTTAGTATCAACTAAGCGGACTTAAGACATTGGTCACTGTTAAGGAACAGCCAATTCATGTTGATTTCCCAGGAATGACCGAACCTCAGTATGAGACACAATTGAACCCAAGACTGAACTATTATATGTAGATGAAGTGGTTGTGATAAGTAGCTTTTCAAACTATAAAATGTGGTTCAAAAAAATGCCTAACCGATGTTGCTACCAATTGGTAAGGATAAATCACTACACGCTATAATTAGCACTAATATTTTACAACTAACTGTTTCTATACTAATTAGATGCTTGTTGCTCTTGCAGTAGTTTCTGGGGTTACGGCTTTATGTAGAACATTCTTCCAGTCGTCTTTGCTTTGCGCGCGACTTTTCGAATCCCTAATACCAAAGGAAGCTAGTGTGGTCGGCGGCGGCTTCCTTCAACAGCCACATTGAAGACTTTTCTAGCCAGCGGAGCCGCTGGAAGTTAATTCTCAGGAATTAAATTCTTAGTACTTCCTACTGAGTACTTTCCGTGTTGTTGAGTGTTAGTTTCGTCTGGCGAGAGTGGATTCTACTACTCATTTTCATATGGAGACCAAAGTAACATCACCGTAACGGTGGTGCCAAGGTAAACGAAATCCTTGACAGTTTTCAACCTCAATCTGAGGGTGCAACCGCTGCTTCTCGCTACTCGAAGAAAATTTCTCATTTATAAGATTGTAGTAGTTTAGCGTTAGAGATAGTTTGTTGGTATATTTACCAACAAAAAACCGAATTCAATACACCAATTCAAAAAATATCAAACTTAATGATAAAGGATCTAATATTTACTGATGCGACAATGACACATGTGAGGTTAGCGGTTACCTTTCCTCTATAAAGAATTTGGAGCCCAATACATTTCTTCATTACCACATCTAATAAACATAACTTAAATTATAAATGAAATGTAAAACTGGCCGAATCCCGCATACCCTACATGTAATTATAGAAATTATGTGAAAGTAGCTAATTCGACAACAAAGTGCATATACCCTTAGCAAGAGCATTATAATAAAGAGCTGACCAAGCAAGGCCATAAATTAATTTAAAAAAAAAAAGATACACATGCAAATGCTTAATAAGAGCGAGATAGAGTGAGTGAGTGAGCGAGACAGACAGACAGACAGCCCGGCAGAAAGATAGAGAGACAGACACACAACTCACAATGAAAGTCCTTAAAGATTAATTAATCTTGTGCCACATGCTGCTGGTGCCACAAACAACCGTTACGTCCGTACAAGTGAGTGCCAGTGTGTTTGCTGACCATTGTCCCTTGTGCTATACGCTCAGTTTTGGATTGGGTTGGTGCAGTTCGGTTCGGTTCGGTTCGGTTCAGTTACGGTTTTTAAGCTAATGACACAAAACGCAAAAAAGGATGCATGCGGGGTTAATTTCAGGCACAGAGGCCGACAGCGGTTGCCAACCTTATCTTTTGCTTTTGAAGAAATAATTAATGACCTCGTTTTTGCCACTGTGGCCCGCAGTTGGCCTCAGTACGCCGTCTCGCTCTCACTCTCCGGCTGCTGCTCGGCACTAGGACTGACCACGGCACGACTGTGGCCGGGCAATCTCACTGGGCCAGTGGCCATTAAAAATCGTTTATTTCGATTTGATTTAATCCAAAATAGATTGCCCTGCCGACTCGAAATGGCAGCCCAGCCTGTACCACACAGCATCCAATTTATGCACTCAATTTGCGCGTGCAGCGATGCGACCAGATCCCAGATTTCAGACCCCGCGAACCACCACCCCCAGGAGTGCGTGTTGCAGCGACAACGTTGGCTGCAACATTTATAAATTTCATTGGTTAATCCTTATTTTCGCATTAAACGATGCTCTGGCAGGCGAGGAATCAGCTCCAGCCATGCAAATACGGCGTATTGCTGCCTCTGCACCCAACCATTACGCCTCGGACCTTTGGGGCTTTTGTCGCGCCTGTCTGTTTGGTGTTGGCAATTAAACTAATCGCGTGCCGAGCTTAAAACGCGATTTGCGGTGCCGATTGCCATTTGCGATTTGCGTGAAATTTATTTTACACCAACAAACCGTACAAACACACATACGGAAAATTTTCATTTCTAATGACATTTTGCGCCCCAATGTTTGGTTAGTGGAATTTGTGGCTATTGCTCTTTTAGCGGTTTTTGCGGCTTGCTCATTTGCGCATTCGATGTTTGTTGCCTAATGCAAATGTTTAGTTTGTTGGCTTAACCATTCCCAAATAAGAAAAGTTGCGTGCAATATTGCAGATATTTGCAAAAAAAAAAAAAAAAAGAGAGTTACTCACCAGTTTAATCAAGCGAAAAATCGAAAGAAAATTCTATACTTTGTTCCAGCGCGCAGCTTAAATTTCCACTAACTGCATCAATTCAATCCAAGTACTCAAACTTCTGTCAATATTTCCAGCTCGCTTTAGTTCAGTTTCAAATTACCAAAACAGCAGGATTTAGTTCAACAACCGGCTAGCACTAAAGACGAATTATTATAAATGTGTGTGTTACTATTCAACGAAAATCTTTAGAACAACTGAAGTTTTTATGTAAGAAAATTGCCAGCTAGAATTTTGTTTTCAAAGGCTACTTTGATGTGTTCTTTATATTTTACTTTTTTCTGTCTGCGTTGCCAGATAGTTAAAGCGTAGAGCTGTCGGATTGTTGCAATTATAAGCTTGAAACGATTTATTCTTTCCAAACATCGTTTTTATACCTAAAGAAAACAAATATTCGATTCATGTCGATATCTCATCCGTTTCCCCCGTGACAGACTTTCGAGGTTTACAGCCACTTCGTTGAATCTATCAACTCGGAACTCGACAGAGGTTTGCGTCGTGTTTATGCGCATCAATGTTATACAAATTTTTTATATCGGATAAATACATACAAAGTTAAAAGTCAAAAATAGGAATATTTCGACCCCCGCCGCCTATAAACTGGTCCGAAATTCCACTACATGTAGATATGGATACATGTGAGCTAGAGTTACAATATTTGGTGTGGAGACTCGTGTGAGGCAAAAAATTAGAACTGTATTCACCTTTTTCCTATGTAACGCCCCCCATTTCCCCCGCAATCGATTTACCTTAATTACTACCGCGCCTCTCAACGTATTGATTTGAAAATTGCCACATATATTTTTATTTTTGATATATGTTTCAAAATTCAACGTTATTGGCCCAAGAATACTGGCGTTATGAGCATAAAAGTAATGTTTGCCCCATAATAACCAACTTGCCAATAGGAAAACAAGTTAATTGGAACTTCCCAATAGGGAAATGTTTACAGGCATATCGATCTTATGAAAATATACATACAAGTTGTTCTGTTCCGATTTCACCATATTTATTGCAAGAGTTAAACAAAGCTTGTACTTTAACAGAAGCACAGATTTTGTAGGATAATTTTCCAACTTGAAAAACAAAAATTTGATACACTTTCGAAAAGCAACCTTGAATGGTTGAACATTTGAAAAACAAAATAAAAATAACAAAAAGCATAAAAAATGCTCGAAGTGTTCGTTTCAACCACAAATGAGGCAAACGTTTTTGATTAATGATGTCAACGGTATGGAACAATGCGTGGCGGCAAGTGGCTTATGCCAATTCCCGAGATGGTCTTTAGCAAAAGTCAAAGGGAAAACGGATGACTGAAAACGACACCAAACAATGG
Organism: Chymomyza caudatula; assembly: GCA_035041775.1. NCBI lineage: Eukaryota > Metazoa > Arthropoda > Insecta > Diptera > Drosophilidae > Chymomyza > Chymomyza caudatula. The sequence goes on from JAWNKW010000148.1 coordinate 2,598,941, forward strand.
ACATGCACAAAACTGTCAAGAATGCGTCAATTTAATTGCGCACGTGACGCGCGGCTATGAATGAAATCAGCTTTGAATTACTTGGTGCAGAGGGATGTTGTGTCACGTGACGTTAACGTTCAAGTTGATGTTGTTGCTGAAGATGGACTATACTGAGATGAGCAGAGCGTAAAGCGGCGTAACAATTGCAGTTTGTGGCTAATAACGGTAAATGCCCAACATAACCCCCTCCAAAGTGGAACAAGTGAGCCCGGCTGATTTTTGCAAATTTCATTAAAGAAGATAAATGGATGGCGATTAACAAACAGCGTAACAAGAGCACAACTCTTGTATATTTATGCAAAAATTCGGTATGGAAGCCAAACGGAACCGGAAACCAACACACAGACCCAACGAAACAGTTTAGCGCGGCTTTGGCCTCGCCTTTGTTTGCAGTTGTTGTTGTCGCTAGTGACATGATAAATTGCATGAAATTATTTCTGAACTGCTGCCAGGCAGCAAAAGCCTCCCATCTACAATATTCTCTAGCGGAGTCAAAATTTTTGGGGGGTTTGTCCCAGCCTGAGGGCATTTTTGTGGCTTGTACTTGTTCGCGTATCTCTAACGCTTTTGTATCTCATATCTGGCGTATCTGTTGTATCTGTGAAACGGCATACTTAAAAGTTAATTGTTGCTGCGTGCAGCAAATCAGAGTCACAGTACGCAAAACTTTTCACCAAAAGCCACAGCCAGAGCACAAATGACAACTGAAGTCGCGTTGCTGCCAAAAGCCACCGCCCACCCCCCAACCCCCCTTTCACTCTGCCACAAAAAATTTATCGATGTGGCAAGAGTCACAAGATGATGTTTACTGAGAAGAACCTGGAGCAGCTTGTGGCATCTGCAGAAAATTTAAACGAATTTGAAATTTATTTAAATTTGAGCTAACTGTGCGACATGTTGTAATTTTCTCTAGCTTGTATAGCTGCGGTTCTTGTTGTTCTTATTTGTCTTGTTGTCTCGATTGAATACCCTTCTAAAGGGCATATTGCATATGTGCAATGCCAAGTGTCAAGTGTGAAGCAGAGTAGCGCGTAGTAAATAAATGCTTAAGATTCTTTGTTGATCAAATATCCCACAAAAACATGTTTTGCTTGCATTTTTAAAGAGATTCCAGATACAACAAATGAGCTAAAATAACTCGGAGTCGAACAGTTTGAAAGTATTGACTTCGAAAGGCTGTTACAAAACAGATTTAGCTTCTTTTCGCAAAGATAAGCCAAAGTCCCAACTGAAAAGGAGCTTCACTTAGCGCTACCAACAATGCATATTTCATGCACTACTCATTCAGTTAAACTTCAGGCTGACATCGGTATCTGCTCCAGATCCTATTACATGACCAACACCAGAGACTGTTTTGGCAGGAGTTTCGTAGTCCTCGTACCAAGTCATAAAGATTTTTTCAAAGGGCGGCCTGACTGAGTTTAGTGGGGTATCCTATAAACGTACAACTGGGAACCTATGTATGTACCTTCGCCCATTCTATATTTACGATTTGATTCTATGCGGTCTAAGAGTATTTTCTTTTTGGAAAGTCTATTATTGTGATTGAGTGAACTTACCCCTTCTGAAATTTACTGCGCACAATAGAGTCCAACTTTTCTAGATTTCCGGCTGCAAGAGCTCTGCATGCAATGAATTTACTAATAAGCAAGCTTGAAAAGCAATAAGTAGTTTTAGAATTGGGAAGCTGTATTGGTGAGCGCACATCAGCTCTTTTTTTTCACAATTCGGTGACTCACCTTTTCCACTATAAGTACAGAATTTTTTAATTGTCGAGTAAGTTTATTCTATTGAGTTATTTTCGAAATCACCGAAAGATTTCACTTTCTTTCCACAGCACCGTTATGTGACTGTTAGTGGCCACGTAAATTTGCAAAACAATTTGCGAAAAAATTCAACACGTCCTTATCTGTAAGGTTTTTTCTTCAAATTTAGACAATGCTTTGCTTCTTCTTACGAAAAAAAATATTTGGCAGTGCAACTGTCAGTAGCAAGGTACTGCCATACTTTTGTGTAGTATGGCAACTAGTGTTGCCAGATAGTCTTGCAAATCTTAAAAAATTATAAAACTAATACAAGGAGGAAAAAAATGTACATTCAAAATATAAAAAAAGCGGTTGTTGGGTTGCGGCGACTAAAATTCGATTTCAAATATCAATAGGTACTAAGGGAACTCAGACTGTTTCAAATTATTGTAGCTTTATCCACTATTAGAACGCAATTTTAAAACATTTTGCAATCCAGTGCTCGATGTTATTTTTTTGCAGATAGCTCTCAATGGTTGCATTCAATAAAAAATTGGCGTAAAGCCCTAGCTAGACATTTCTATAGGTTTCGTGCTGCAAGTTCGCCTGAATGACGTGCAGGAATTTCTAAAAAAAATGTGGCAACTTCAAAAAACAGTAAATTATATAAAATTTACAATTATAGCATATAAACGAAAATAAATTATTGTATGTACCTTAACACAAGCGAAGAGTGTTGCTAATGGAACTTATAGTCTGGCAAATTTCAATTTCTCTCACTATGTGTACATGGAAGAGCATGAAAGTAATAGAGTGGAATCCTTGGCCCTGCTGAAATGCGTTCATTCCCAAGACAGTGCATACATATGCGCTTTTTTGCTCTTTCTCTTTCTCCATATTGCCTACAAATGAGTCGGTCTAAGAGGTGGAACAATACATGAAGCCTCGTATATACATTGTATTGTTAACAGTAAAAAATTTAATTTTTTTGACGGTCTAGGATTTCACTCTATTACTTGCATGCTACTTGGTATACAGGTATAAAAATTCGATAAAACATATCGATAAAAAAACACACTAATTAGTGCTTCATGTTACCTTCATTTACCATTCGATTTGACCGAAATTCAGCATAAAATGGGAATTAAGGTCTGATCGTATTGTTTTACAATATAACTTGTTATTTTTGTTATTCGGATTTCTTACGCAAAACAATGGAAGATACCTTTGCTTACAAGGTATACAAAAATGTCTAAAAATTGGACTTACGTACACATTAGTTACTGCTTGTTGGAATCTATGCACTCAGGTCGTGCCACAGCCGGACAGAGAGAAAAATTGAAAGTGTGTAGAAAAATGTTCATTCTTTGAAATGAGTTACTTACTTAGCTGGCCATAACAACTCGTTGCCGGGTTACGGCCTGATGTAAAGGTCTCCTCCAGGCGTCTCTGCTTTGCGCGTGCCTTCTCCAATTGGTCTGCCTCTTCTTCGCCTTCCTTCGACAACCGCATTGAAGACCTTTCTCGCAGGAGCTTTTTCATCCATAAGAGCCGGAGCCGCTGGATTTTAATGCGCTTAGCTATGTCAATGTCGTCGTAGAGCTCATAGAGTTCGTTGCTCCATCAGGTGCCTAAGACCTTACGGAGTACTTTCTGCTCAAACCCTCTTAGGGCATTTTCATCAGACTGCGACTTCACTCATGCTTCCGCGCCATAAAGCAAAACGGAAAGGACGAGCATCTTAGTGTTAGTTTCGTCTGACGAGAGTGGTCTCTACTACTCATTTGCCTGCTGAGACCAAAGTAACATCTATTGGCAAGACTGATTTTCTGCTTGAGTTCCATAGCCTTCCAGAACCTTGTCTAAAGCCTCGCTTGGTATCAAAAAGCTCGGAGAAGCTCTGTCCTACCTTGACGGAGCTGCGTAGTTTGCTTAACGTCATTCTGCATAGTCGCACCAACTTTGCATGGATTCCAAACTCAGACAGTGCCGCATATAGGCGCTCCCTCAACGGACTATCAAATGCTGCTTTATAATCGACAAAGAGATTAGGGGTTTCGATTTGGTGTTCGTCGGTCTTTTCCATAATTTGGCGTATTGTTAATGTCTGGCCAATTGTGTACTTACCAGGCCTAAAACCCTACTGTTAAAGTCCAACCTGCTCTTTCGCAAACGGCTTTAATCTTTCACACATTTCGCTCGCAGAGGACACGAAGGTTCAATCATCGCGCATGCTCTCATCTAGCCATATTCTGCAAAAGAGCCGGTGCATGCATATTACCAACTCATTGCCTCCAGCCTCGAACAGCTCAGCAGGCAGGTTATCTGCGCCAGCTGCTTTGTGGTTCTTGAGCCCCTTGCGACCCTGACTTCGTCATAGATAGGCGGTTGTATATCCATGCCGTCGTCTTTGATTGAGGATGTCGGGAAGTTAACTCCGGGGCGGCATTATCCTAACCATCGCCCGATACCAAGCCAGGGAAGTGTTCCCTCCACAATCTCAGTGCACCCTGTGCATGCACTACCAGATTTCCCTCGGAATCTCTACTCATTACGTCGTTTCTGCCCCTGCGCGCATTTGTTGCATCTGAAAAGGCGCCTCTTCATCTTCCTCGCGTAGCAGCCAACCGCAGGGTCCTTCTATAGGCGGCGTTCTTCACTGCAGTGGCTTCGTTGGAATCCAAGCACGTTCTCCGCGGTGGAACGCAAGTAGTGGGATATATGCTTCCAGGGTCCCTCGGCACTATCAGAATCTGAAGGAGATTGAGTGAGCTGCTCAGAGAGTTAAGCGGAAAAGGCTTCAGCAATTTGGTGTGATTGCAGCTTTGTGATATCAAGTTTTCGCTGTGTGCTAGATCGCACATTCTTCGCTATGCTTAGCCGCACGGGAACCTTGGCTGCAACAAGGTAATGGTCAGAGTTGATGTTGACCCCGGAACTGGATGCATGCTTTCCATCAATTACAACATGATCAATCGAATTGCCTATAGTTTGATCAGAAATGATTGGAAAGAGTTACCTTTTAATGAATCTTATTTGTTTAGAGATCAACTTGCTACATTGCAATGAGCCTGAACTTTTTGGCAGAGTGTGCACGTTTCGGTGCTACGTTCTATTTTTTTTTTTTTTTATTTGTTGCATTTTCGGGCCACTTGCTGCGTCAATTTGTTGTATTTGCATGCCAAATTTTGGCAACTTAAAGATTTATAGCACACAAAAGTCTGATGAATGTGTTTTAAAAGGCAAATTCGAACGCGAATTGCGGCAGCTGTTATGTATATGTATGTGTCTAGGCCTGGCTATGCCAAATTGGTCATTAACTGTTGTCGTCAGTCACAGACAGAATCACCCACACACACACTGAAGCAGGACATTTTAATTTGGTCTGTCAACGGCAGACATTGCGCCCAACCAAATTCATTGGCAAAAGCATCGGGTGGACGTATCAAAACTGATTTGGCGAGAACACCTTTCCACAAACACACACACACACACACACAGATACCCTGACTCCTGTACACATACATAGGGAGGGGCTCGTGCCGCTGTATTCTAATTTCACGCTGCGTTGTGTGAAAATCAACACGGTCAGAAGGTAGCCAACGCGACATAGACCAAAAGGAGTATCTGTCCCGGGTTTTAGGGTCATTTAATGGCTGCCAATCGAAAACTGAGCGCCCGTAGAAAATCACAGCTAATGAAATTTAAGCGGTTAGGCATACATCGCTTTAATCTACATACATATGTAGACTTTTATGCAATATTGCAACACAGCTGACGACACTCTTCTAGATGCTCAAACGAATGATATAAAACAAATCATATGAATCTTTCTACATGCACAAACCGAAAAATCTGAGTCACGAAGGAAGAAAATATCAAGTATCCAAGTGTAGGTTGGGTTAGGTTAGAACGGCACACTTAGTCCGTATCTCGGCCCGTTCTGCTACCGTAGGATCTCGTTCTCACTCCTTCCCCGTTAATCATCAGATCCAGAATCAGAGAGGAGACCATCCCGATGCAGCAATGAAGTCTGCGGACAGATTAACAACACTATTTAGGAAGTATCTGCCTAAATGTTCATATCTTCGCCTGCAGAGAGCGGGGCAAGAGCAGAAGAGATGCTCTACCGTTTCAACCTCTTCCTCGTCCCAACAGCTCCTGCAAAAGTCATTGAAAGAGACCCAGAGCCGGGCCGCATGAGCGCCAATTAGCCAAAGTCCCGTGATGGCACGTGCAGCCATAGAACACCTTTCTCTGTTCAGAGAACATTTATCCATTTTTCTGTGGATTTATAATAGAAGCAATTCCAAATATGAAGCTTACAAGTGGCCATAGGCATACTCGTGCCGTATTCTTCTAGGGGAGTCCTGGTACCCTTATCAGGCTTATAACGAACTGTTGGGCCATCTCGTGCAGCGACATGCGACAGTTTGTTACAGAGCTATCCCTGTGGATATTAACATTACTCGAAGAGCTTCCCGAGTTCTTGAGGTACATTAGTGCCCTGTTTATTGCAATAACTTCCGCCTGGAACACACTGCAGTGATCCGGAAGTGTGAAACTGTGTCTTATTTTCAGTTGCTCCGAAAAGACCCCACCTCCAACCCGATCATTTAACTTGGATCCGTCAGTGAATAAGTTGGCCCCGGAGGACCAAGGGACCATTCTTCCCTACTTGGGATGAGAGTGTTGAAAGGTGTATGGGAAAATTCTACCGGTACACAGTAGTCAGCTTTAAATGGGGCAGAAGTGTGTCTCGTTAGTATGGAGCTGCAATTGTTCCAGCTGTTTGAGTCTCTCAAGCGTATTGCTGACAATAGAGCAGACTCCTCTTCTGCGAGACTTAAAAGTTGAATGTTTAAAATAGCATCAAGTATCAGAGTGTAACTATTGACCCTTATGTCAAACCATGCTATGTGGCATATGAAAAGTTAATGTAACTGTAAATAAATTTTCATTCTATTTGCTGTGTGATGCTGACGCGGCTTTTCCATTTAATGGCATCCCTAGCGGGCGCACACAATCATTATGAAAAGTAAGCTGTCTCCGGGGCAAAAGCTGACAAACACTTGAGCCCATCAAGTGGCAGGCAATGGAGGCGCCAATGTCTGGGCAACGCCACGCACCTTGGCATCCATTTGTACCCAACTCAGTCTCCCGTTTTTAGGGTTGCCCCCCCTCGTTGGGTGTAATTGCGCGTCGCAGCACGCGAAATTAAACAAAAAGTCAGAATACAGAATCCACAATCCAGAATCCGGGCGCTGGCTTGTGCTAACGGGAATGGGTAGCTGCTAAATTACAAAAGAATGACAAACGCCCGTCGGTGCTAACCCCCTCCCTTTGGCACGCCCACAGCTGAGAGGCTTCTGGGAGAAAGGGGGCGAGAGACAGAGAGAGAGGGAGTGCGAGCGAGCGAGCGAGAGATGCCCCAATGCCTAAGGTGAGGTAAAAGTTTTTGCTTTTACGCATTTGTTTCGCTGTCGCTGGAAACCTGAAGCTAAAGTTTTTTTTGGGGGGTCAGGCTGTTGTATTGTTCCCAAAAGTGTTTTTATTTAGCTGCTGTTGTTGTTGTTGTTCTTGTTGCTGCTGGCAAGTTGCAGGGCAACACCGATAGATGGCGGTGTGCAGAGTGGTAGAGAGGAGACAGTTGCAGAGATACGTCGCAGTCTTTATTGTCTTACTTTGTCTTCTTTGTTGCTGTTCTTGTTATTGTCCTTTATGTGCTGGCTTTCTTGTTTTCGTTTCTGTTGCTTTTGTTGGTTCCTTCTGCGACGCGCTAAATTGGCCGTTAAGATGCTAAAGATGCGGATTTTGGTGATTTACCAAGTTGGACGCATTTATTCAACGTCATTTAGCTACTTTCGTTTCTTCTGTTGTCGTTGTTGTTGTTGTTCCTGCCTTTGTCTTGGCCTTTTTTGTTTGTCTATCGGCATTGTTAAGTGGGCTTTTCTTTTGGCCCAACAACTTGCGGCGGAAATCGCGCTAATTTTGGCACCTGCCATTGTCTAGCTCCTTACCCACCATAATATACCACTAGTTTGTGGTCTCGTACAGAGGAATTCGGTCTGACACCGTTCACAATCAAATGCGTTTTGACGACAATATTCTGTTGAACGTGTCCATCATTTTGAACATGAACATGCTTAAAAGTACTGAAAACATGTTACATAGAAAACTTGTTTTGGTTAACCTTAACCCTAGAAGGGTAAACATTCGTTGAATCGACGCACACAAATTTTGGCTATACTCTCTTTTTTGTTCACTCACTCTTCATCGCTCTACAGCTCAAGACGTCAGAGTAGCAAAGTAGCAAGTACTTTTGAGGTTACAAAAAAAAAAACACTTAGTCGATTCGACGAAGTTCTTCTGAAATTGATTCTGAACTCGATTATTATTATGCAGATTAGACAAATTTGCCACTTTCGGAATATTTCGTAGAGAGGGATATACAATTACGAAAGACTTACCTTTGGCCGATGTGCATTTTTTTATGACATTCTTCATATAACTATTATAAATTGCTATGTTATATAAAATGTGGAGGCGCGAAATTGAGGCTTTCACAAGATATGTAAAATTAATTCCAAATTAAAATGTTGATGACTTAAGTTTTAAGAAATCCCTAAAATATTTTGAAAATTTAAGTTTGAAAATAAGTTTTAATTTTTTTTTTCGGAAAATTTAAAAATTATACTATATTAAAATTGTTTCATGGAAAAAATGATCATAGTTTCAAAATTATGTGAGTTGAAAGTTTGTGTCCGTCGATTCGACGAAGACGTAGTTAGCTACGGTCAGACAGGCCGATAATTGGCACACGAAAAATGGGTTAGGCAGACGAGAGTTGAGTGCGACCAAATTTTTGCATTAGGCAATCTTTTATTCAAATGTCAAATGTCTTATAATATCTTTAATTGCTCACAGTCGACATTGGTAGTGAAACTATGGAAAACAAGGCAGATTATATTTGTATCATAATGCATACAGCAGCAGCTCCATATTCTGTTAAACATAGACAAAAAAGTTTTGTGCAGACAGTCGGGGCGATGCCCGACAGTTAACCCATTTTTCGAATCGAATTTTTAAATCGAAGCGTTAAAGGTTATGGGCGTGATTAAGGTAACTTAGCTACGGGGGGTGGAGGTTTGATTTGGCAAAATTTTAATATTGTTTTCTTTATAAGCTTAACATGAGTTTTCGTACCAAATATAAATGTAAGCCTCAACACTGATATAAAAAGTACAATTTTGTTGACGTTTAAAATTGCCAAATTATTACCTTTATATATATTATATAAAGTTTCTATCCGATTTTTAGAAATTTTGCACCACCAGTAATAGTGTGCATAAACGTACCGAGTTTCAATCGAAAAGCTTTTATGGCTTGGGTGTAAATAGCGAAAATCTGTCACGGTAGAAGTGGGCGATGACAAGATTCGATAAACTTGATCTGCTTGACGAAAATGCGCATTTCGAGGCACAATTGTGTCCTTACTCTTATGGTGTTCAAGATCCGGAAAGGCAGACCCTACCCGCATCAATGATAAGACTTTTTGCCCATTGGACTTATGGTCTGGAGCGCCTCCTTCTGCCTGTTACATACATTGCACATGCCTATAATACCATTCTATAATACCTGTTTTGATTTCTGATTCCGAACGTTGCATACGGAGTGGAATGGTTTTGACCTTCTGGTTTCCGATTCACGGCCAACGGGCACTTACACTCAGGAGTAAATATCCACGGTGATCAGCAACATAGCATAGTTTAAAGCCAATTCGGATTGGCCTACCATGAATAAATTGTTTAGCACCTTTAATTTATTTATTTATTAAACGATTACAAAATTATAAAAACAGTCGATTATAAAGCAAATAAACAGTTGGTAACCAACTCAGGCTTTTCCGAACGTTTATCAAAACAACCGAAATCAGCTAGGAGAAATTAAAACAACAAAAAAATTTCGAAAATTATTTACTCTTATTATTCCTCTGGCGACCCAACTATAGCGACTAGAGTGGTCAAATTCAATAGGAAACCCTTTGAAGACATGCCCAACACAAAAACATTTCCAAATCGCCGGAAAAGTCAGAGTGCCTAAATCGTCGAAAAACATAAAATTAGAGATTTTAGTTTTTTGGCCAATCGCAATATTTTTTGCGGAAAAGTAGAATGCAATGTTTAAAAATAAAAATTATGAAAAATATAAAAAAAACAACAAAACGCTATGAGCCAGCATTAAAGTCGATGCAAAGAACCGTGAATGGCTCAAACGCTATATAGTTCCGGTTTCGAAGTATGTAGGTTCGAAGTATAATAAGATAAGTTTAGACTAGAATGAATAATAGATGATTAAACCGATGCAGCCAGTTTAAGCTCCTTAAATAGCATATTGAGGGTTTCAAATTAACCGGACAAGAGATATATATAGCTTCTTGGTGATATAGGGATCCATAAACTCTTTCGACCATCTTTTAATAAGCCCGGGAAAACATTTTGCTTTAATGACAGTAACATCAATATGCTCATTAAATGATAGTTTTACATAAAGCATGATTCCCAGGACCTTATCAACCCAACTGAGAAGGTAACTACCAAGTTTGTACAAGAGGTGCGAAATAGCTCTTCGCCAAAAACTCATAAATTTACATTTTTCACAGCTAAAGAGAGTACGACTCATTTGTTTCCATGGAAATGCACATATTCCTTTTGGATTCATGGCTAAAACATACATTTTTCGGTAAATTTTGGGCCGATTTCGAGTCCGGAAACCCTATCTAAAACGGTTTTTAAGTTATCACTATTTCAATATTCAAATTTACATTAGAAATTTCGAGAGTTGCATTTCAGCAAATCACATATTACTCGGGAACTTTACTGCCGGTCAAGACGAACTGTAACTCAAATTGAGGGTATAAGTGTTGGTTCAAGTTTTGGCCTATCTTATCTCAATTGCGAGTTACAGGTAAAAATGTAAGTTTTAGACATAAGCTTTTTTTTGTTGCATAGTATAATTTTAAGCAATTCCCTGTGGGAGGAATGATACCACTTTTTTCTTCATTTTTTTTGTTATATCCCTTTATGTATCTTTGCCTATATCTTCGTTTACACTCATCCGATATTAATGAGCAAGATAATTAAATAACCTTAATGATGTCCTTGCATCTATCTCATGACAAGTCTATAGTGTAGGTGTAAAAAATTAAGAGTAATTCCCTGGAGCGGATGGTTCCAATTTAATATATATTTGCTAGGTGTTTAGATTAAAAAGTTTAAAAGAATTAACGGTGTATCAAAGGGAATTTTAATTTTGTAATCTTTAGCTCGATCGACACGTTAATCCAATTCCTTAATGGTTTGTATCATTTGATAATGTTATATTGTCATAGCATTTTTATGTTAAAATAAAAAAAATGTGGACTACGAATACCTAATAGGAAATTTAAGTTTCCAAATTTTATTTTTGAATAAGATTAATCATTCATTAATTCAGCAACATCTCTTATTTTAAGTTTGGATATTATAAACAGTCAAGTGTTTTTATCGATATAGCCATGTCCATATGAAGACCTAGATCTCGGAGACCACATGAGATGGGGCCAACAAATTATACCAAAAGATGATCAAAGACCAGGCATGAATGAAGTATGTAGAATTGTGTTGTTATCTGGCCACCACTTTCCGCCAAGAGAATTTCGCGACTTACATCGAAGTGACTAAAAGTTTTAGTCAAAAATCAAACTTATTTCGCCGTATATATTAGTTACATAAAAGTTATTTGTTTTGTTCAGAAAATTTTGTTTTTACAATTTGATTTTTATTTAGTAGTCGAAGCATCAGCTCTGCAAAATGAGTTCCCTTTTTTAGCCATTTATAATTTTCATACTGCAGTGTAATCTTCCTAAACGTGTTTTTAATATCATATATTATTTCACACAATCCTAAAATTTCCAAAATGAAATTTAAAACTGATACGAACTTTGCAGATTTAATGTTTAATGGTAACTTGTAAAACTGCCTTGGTTATATTGATTCATTATGAAAAATGTAATTTGACATCAAATTTTTCTGGGACAATATACGCTTAACCCCTATAAGTTGGAAACACGGATACTCTTGGAATATAAAAGTTAGATTATATTTAAGATTTTTTGCTTAGACTCTTTAGCGAAAGAATCTCGAATCATAAAGTTCGAAGCTATTTAGCTACTTAAATTGCAAATTACATACAAATAGCACAAATTCCAATGCTTAATTGCCTGTCAAAAAGCGCCATCTGTCGACTGCTGAATACGCAACTACTTCACCTTTTACGACCTTTTACCGCCTAGCCAAGTTTCAAACCATAAACAAGCAGTGCACATATGTAGCCACCACTGAGCACACGCAAATGCATTTAAGTTTCAAGCCCAAAACAAGCAGTGTTTATTTTTTTGAAAATCAGTGGCAGTTACAGTTAATCGACCCTCATATAATGTCAACCAATCGTAGCGAACTTGCATACTGTGTGAAAATTTCCAAATAATGAGTGCAGCATTCATTTTAATTAGAGATCATTCACCCACTGCACCGATTTTTCAGTAAACTTATCTATTTATTTATAAACATAAGGGTTGACCGCTGACCATTGAACGTGTTCCCAGAGCTCGTTAGTCCGCGGAAGTTTACTCACACAGTTTACACATCCGTTCTTCAGAAAGAAAAACGTTTTTAAACACTTAAAGATACAAAGAGCTGCTGCCATTCGCTTTTCAGTGACGCTACATTTGACCTCGTCATGAGTGCAATTTTTTCAAATTGTTTAAACAATGCTAACGTTTTTAATTTTAATTGCTATAACAAACGTACGCTACTCCGTATATGCAAATTCGCTCATTTCCGTTACAACTACGACTGGGAGAGTAGTGAGGGGGTTCCATTTCGAAATTTCTTGGCCGACGGAAACGCACAGTCCAAATTCAAAGCAATATCAAATTTACCGAGCCATTGCCACACCAAGCAATTGCCTCACATTGTACCACCCAATTTGGTTGCCCAGCGCATTCCATGAACGTCGATTCGATTTATGAATGGCAAGAAAAAGTACTTCATGTTATATTACTTAAATGCTCTTTAAATGTTGTATGTGACACACTAATCTTAAAATTTCAAAAATTAATAGCTTTGTCAAATTTTGCGCTATTATTTAAAGGATCAGTTCTTTAACCACTTCAAAAAGATATCATGCATGTGAAACCGCTTACGAAATAAACGCTACAAAAATGTGACAAGAATCATTCATTCTCATTATTATTTTCAAATTTCTTACAGCACCACGACCAGTTCTTGATTGATCTGTGCGCAGGCTTACATCTACAGGTAAAATCCGTATAGACCCTCTAATTTGTTGAACGACGCTTTCGTCGTAAGTCTTTGCGACATTTGCGATCTACAAGTGTTGAGTACGACGCATGACACCTCATGCTGAAGTTTCCTCTGAAATAGCTAGTCAGTTTGTGACTGAACCTCAGTCTTGATGTTGATGTATGGCATATATTTACTTAGGTAAGACAGGGGATTCCTTGGCCTGTCTACTGCTTCTTCTTAACTTACCATAACAAAGCTCTGGTAACTGCCCTCTTAGTACGACCAATGATATCGATTTCATCTGCGTATGCGAACAGCTGGACACTCTTATAGTTTAATATTGTCCCGCTCCGATGTACCTTGACCTCTCTTAGTTCAACAATATCAGTCAGTCTTCGCATATCCCGATTGTTTCCATTCTATCACCCGATGACGCAATTAATGGTCTGCTCGCCTCTAGCTTCGCTGGTTCCACTTCATTTCTATGACTCCGAACCAATGGAAAACTAGGTGTTTTAGGCACGGTTGCCACTTTTCGTACAATTGTTCCAAAACTGATACCTTTTTATTCGTTGGTGTATTGGATCCCTTTTCTTTCAAAACGGTACACTTAGCATTTCCTTAACAAATTTTTGTATTTTATTGCAAATATGTATGTAATAAGTGTTTTAAAGTCTTTGTAGTTAACGCACATAAACAAAGAGTACAATCGATACGCTCAACGAGTAAAGAAGTAAGAGTTTTCATTCAAAGTCTAGAAACATATTGTAAGATCTATGAAAAATTTTAAATATTCGCTGATTGTGGACGAAACTGGGGATGTGTCATGCAGAAAAGAAATAGTGTTAGTTCTAAGATGTTTCCAACAACAGTTAAATACATGTTTTTGAGCTTAATAAAAATGGAAATATGTAAAGCAGAGTTAATGTATCAAGCCATTTAAGCATATTTCTCATCAAATAAAAGATACAATTCAAAACTTAATCGGCCTTGTTAACGATGATACTAGTACTATGGCGGGGATCTTATCTGGCTTCAAAACTAAACTAAGTAAGGATAACAATTATAGTTTTACATATAGTGTACCTACAAAAAACTGCTGCACGAATTTGAAAAGATTTGCCGAAACATTGATTCGTATTTCAAGTGGAGTTTCAAAATAATTGAAGAGATAAAAGAATTTCAGGAGTTTTGTTCTATGAAACCCCACAAAATCTAAAAAATTTCAATAACCAGAAGGCTTTTATTGGAATAGTTCATTGATCATATAATCGAAGAATGGGATTCACAACAGTTGCATTCCAATATAATATCAGTTCCAGAATATAAAATATATAATAATATTTTTAAGCTGCATATTCAAAATTGTCAATGAATTAAATCTGAGACTGTTCGAGTGCCCTATTTGCAGAAAAGAATATAGTCCAGCGTTAAAGTAAAATTAAAAACTTTATGTATCAGATACATAAAAAATATAGACTTGATCGATTTCTTATTAACAGATGCAAGTCTGTTTCTAAAAATTGAAAATGTTTTCATTGTAATGAAAGATCAACCGTGCATCGCATTAAATCAATTTAAAGTATGTAAAATTTTAAAACGTTCCGATTTTGGCAGAGAAGACACAAAAAATTTGATCTAATTTATTCTTTCGCTGCTACAACATTTTGGTTATCTTATAGACTACGACCCGGGCAACTTTTTTCAAATTATCTCTTATAAAAGGAAGTTTAGATCCGTGTGTCTCGCATCGCACTGGGAACTTTTGAGCTATAACGAAGGTCTGGGTGTACCGAAAGAAGCTCTAAATCAACTTATACAGACCGTAAGAGCAATCAAACAAGGAACAAAATAAAATTAAACTATTTGAATCTTTTTGGACTTAAATCCAGACGGAATTCACTGCCAATACTGACCATGACTTACTTCATACAGTACCACAGTGCTTTGCGTTACAAACTACTTGATATAATTTAAATACACCTTACCTTTATGCAGAGTATAGTAAAATATATGGAAAAAAAACATTGCCAAAACCTTCAATTCTGATTTTATAGAGAGCAAGTAAAGACGCATTTAAGCGTTTTTCAGGTGTTTCATTCAAATGTTTTTGTGGGCACTTGTGAAGCACTCTTTTTTATAATTGATTGAGCATTTGGAAATAACATTTATCGGTTATGGCAATCGATTTATGGCTAGGAAATAGCAGCTGCCCAACAACTCTAGTGTACGCCTTCAAGTATTTCATGGCCTCCCACTATATGCTAATGTTCACTTCCTTCCGCTTTTGTTTTTTATGGGCACACACTTGTGTATATATGTATGTAAGTAGGTACACAGTTTTCCCTCTAATCAACGGCTGCAGCGCCGTTTCAAGTGTTGACTGATCTCGAACCCCGGCCAGACGTCGGATGGCAACTGTTGTAGCGCCCCTTTTGAGCTTGGCACCATGTGCAGCAGCTGTGACAGCAGCGACAGACAGACAGACATCTCTCTGGAGATGCACCAAAGATCTACAGCATCTACATATGTGCTTAAGTAAGCAATTTCAAATTATTCTAAATGAGTTTGGCATGTGCCGAGACAATTTTAAGCGCTGATAGATGATATACAGGAAGGTAGAGTGACAGGGGAACTGTTGAGAGTGATGGAAAGACAGATAGGGGTACAAGCTGCAGCTTCAAGATAACCATACTATTAGTTCTTCTTCTTCTTAACTGGCTATAACAACCCGTTATCGGGTTACGGCCTGATGTAAATACATTCTTTCATTGAAATTGTGGTTTTACGTGGTGGGTCCCAAACCCTACGCACAACCCTTTTAAGGCCTACTGGTCTCTAAAGAACCCAGTGTCATTGTTAGTCGCTTCGTACGACAAGCTTTGACCTGCTGAGTTGGTATTCTCTAACCCGCTCACCACACGCTGAGCTATTAGTTCTAGTCCAACCTAAATGTAGACCACTGTCACAGTTTATTTGAATCCTCAAGAGTATACTTTTAATAATCTCTTCACTATTGCAGTGCAATTGTATAACTACTTTGTATTGCTCAATTGTTTATCTCTCTTTATCTTGCCAGCATAATTTCGTTGATGGCTTAATTGACATCTTTTGGGAACATATTATCGCTGTTTTAGGTCTTCTGACAGAATGTTTGACCTTGGAACTTATCAGTTTCCAGAGTTAAATCGCTTTTTCTTCTGAGGATTATTGCCTCACGAAATACTGATGTATTTGATTATATAAATAAATAGTAACTAAAACTTCTTGACTTTGAATTTCGCTTTGTCATCTTCTAATATCCCTACTTGTAGATACTAAAAACCAACCCTAAATCCGCGTCGAGGCCAAAAAACATGCGAAGACACATCCTTCTTCATCGACGTTCGCACTAAAGTGAAAACTTTTTCTTCTCAACCCGTTACCGGGTAATGGTCTGCTGCTAAGCTCTTCTCCAGAAGTCTCTGCTTTGCGCGCTCATTCGCCAATCGGAGACCAAAGCTAGCTACTGTACTCTCTACCTGTTCCTTCCATCGGAGACATGGTCTGCCCCTTCGCCGCCCCCCTTCCAAATCCGCATTCAAGACCTTTCTCGCAGGAGCTTCTTCTGGATTTTAATTCGCTTGACTATGCCAATGTAGTCGTAGACCTCATAGAGTTCGTCGTTCCATCGTATGCGGTAGTCGTTGCCGACGCGTAAAGGGCCTAAAATCTTATAGAGTACTTTCCGCTCAAACACTCCAAAGGCATTTTCATCAGACTGCGTCTCCACCCATGCTTCAGCGCCATAAAACGAAACGGGAAGCATGAGCGTCTTGTAGAGATTTAGTTTCGTCTGGCGAACTCATTTGCCTACTGAGACCAAAGTAGTCAGCATCAACTAACAGATTTCCTTCTGCATCGCTACAAGAAGACGCTCCGGTACTAAATCCTTCGGACAGACGCTTGAATTTATGGAAGGACTTCAAAGCGTCATACCTGCCTCTGCACTTCTCAATCTCCTCTCGCTCACGCTTTTCCTAGTCGGGTTTTTCAAGTCTGAAAAGGCGCCTTTCCATCTTTGCCAACATTTCCTGATAGTGATCTTATACAGATCGCGTAGCAGCCGACTGCAGGGTCCTTCTATAGGCAGCGTTCTTCATTGCAGTGGCTTTGCGGTAGTGGGCGTTGGAAACCAAGAGCTTTCCCCGAAGTGAAAACTAGGGAATCCTATATTCTTTTTCGGCTCAGTCGACCTTCGTACAAGTACCTTGTGTGTGTAATTGTTTGTGTCTTTTTGCCTTTAAATATCAACGTAGTTCATTGCTTTTCCCTGCCGCATTCTTTGTTGGAACAAAATGATGAAAGACAGTGGCATATTCTTTATTTTAGTAGTTCGTCGTCTATTTTCCCTTCTTTACCCCTTTGATTCTCCCAATCGAGTATGTGAGTCGGTGATAATTCTAAAAAACACAACTGTGATCTGGATAAGATCTATTTGGATGCTATTTTTATTTCCTTTTTCTTCTTGGCTGGCCATAACAACGATAAATTTCTGTTTTCTTTCTGTTAGTTTCAAAAAACTAAGTTCATAGAAGTCAGTAAGTTTAACGATGGAATACTCAGTGGTATGCCTGATATTTTTATAGGGATTTACGTTAAGATTCATCTGTATGTAACTTAAACAATAACATATTTACAAGTACTCAATTTAATTTAGCTACGATTAGAACCATTTGCTGCTTTTAATGTCTTAGCCATTTTTTTAGTGTATTCAAACTCTATTCTCTATTCAAATTGGGGTCGCTTGGCAACAGCCAAACAATTAGCTCTAGCCGGCCAGCTCTTTAAAAATACATTGAATGTTGTAACTGTTGTCGTTGTTGTTGTTGCTTTCGTCGCAGCCTTACTAATTTATGCCACGTATCAACTAATTAATTTCTGTTGTAGCCAAGCAACAAGCAAGCCATCAATCCATACATCTATGTATCCAAGTATCCCAGCGGACCAAATGCGAGCGTTTAGCGAAAGTCTCGCGAGTGCTACAGTCTTGGCTCGCAAAACACTCGCAGTGAGTGTTTTACGATAAAAATGCGAACAGCGGACCGCAAAGCAAGATGTTCGAGAGAGTCGCGCAAAATGTTCGAAAAGTGCTCGCACACGAGCATTTCAGCGAGTATTTTGCAGTACAAATTCGGATGCAAAAAAAAATGTAAAACTTTAAAAACACGAACGGATAGAGAAAGAGAGAGCGTCGAGAGTTTTCGAATATCGTGTTTTTTTTTGTCAACTCGCAAAATATGCCTTGCAATCTTAACAATTCCTTTGTTCCCTTTTCTTTTACTTGCAAAGTAGTTCCAACTTAAAATATGGTAAGTAATAAAAAACTATTTATTAATTAAAGACAATATATACATTTACTTCTCTTTAATTCACTAATTTCAGCCAAATTATGGATTCCACCTGCATATTTAATTATGAAGTTAACAATGACCCAATGTTGAAATAATTTTACATAGTGTATAATATATATTCCAGTACTTTCTGTTTTATTTATTTGCAGACCTATCTAATACATCTTCAAAGAAATGTAATCATTTTGGTAAAATTTCCAATTTAAATCTTTTACGTGAAGTGGATAAACTTATATTTAAAGTGGTTCGATGCTGTTTCAAACTTTAATATCGGAAAAGTCTCACAAAAGATATTCTAAAAAGCTCACAAGAAATGGCGTTTGTGAGCCTTTGGCGACACATGTAAACAATAGCTTTTGCTGCCACAAACTCAACGATATATGCATTTTATGCGTATCTTTTCCGCATCTGAATACGAGCGTTTTGTCGGCCTAAGTCTCGCGTTTCACTCGTATGCGATATCATATGCCAGCGTTTGGTCCGCTGGGTGTGCATGTGTCCATACACCCACCCATTTGTTTTCCAACTATGAGGCGCGACTGAAAACAGCAAGAAAGTCGCATACAAAACGCGTGCACAGCATTGCGAATAGCCTGGCCGAAAAGGTCTGGCTACAATCAGTTTGCTGTTGTTATACTCTATACACAAAGTGTAGAAGGGTATTATAGTTTTGTGCAATGTATGTAACAGGCAGACTATATATGTCGATATATGTTCGTCTGTCCGTGTTGAGCCAGCTTTCTCCGACACTATAAGAGTTAGAGAAAAAAAATGTTACTACAAGAAGCGCATTTTCTCAAGGCTGAGGGAGTTTGTCGATATCTTACCCCCTTACCCCGTGACAGATTTGAGCGGTTTACAACCGCTCGATTGAGTTTATCAACTCGAAACTCCTCAGAGATGTCTTGTTAATGTGCATCTATGTTCCAAAAATAATCGAAATCCGATAAATACATCAAAAGTTATAGTCAAAAATATGCTAATTTCACTCTAGAAACCCTAGCTAGAGTTACAAAATTTGGTGTGGAGACTCGTGTGACCCTAATCGTTATTTGGTTATTTCGTTATTATTATTTCTTCCCCCGCAATCGATTTACCTTAATTACTGCCACACCCCCCAATATATTGATTTCAAAATTGTCACAGACATTCATAGATGTATTTTGGATCTATGTTACAAAATTCAACGACATTGACCTAAGATAACAACGTTATCGTTATCGGATTACAAACCCTACGCACAACACTTTTAAGGCCTGGGTTGCCTCTACTGGTCTCGTAAGAATCCAGTGTCATTGTTAGTCGTCTCATACGACAAGCTTTGACCTGCTGAGGTGGTATGCTCTAACCCGCTCACCACATGGGGGAAGAGAATACGGACCTAAGAATACTGGAGTTATATGCATGAAAGTAATTTTTGCCCCCATAATAACCAATTTTTGCCCCCTAAGGAAAACTTGTAAATTGGAACTTCCCAATAGCAAAATGCTTACAGTCATATTGAACTTGTAAAAAGAGACATAAAAGAAAATACTTTGGTTCCCATTTTACCGTATGCTGGATTTAGTGATTATTGGAAGAAAAAAAAAAGGGTACAGGGTATTCCACTGTCGGGCACCGTCCCTGTATGCCACTGCACAGTGGTTGTTGTGCGCTTTTCATTAGAATTTGTTGTTGTTGTTGTCGTCGCCATTTCTGTCAGCTATTAAGTTTGTTGAGCACGCGCAGTTTGGCAATCGCTTTGATGTACATATTAACAGTGGTCAATGTTTGCAACTACAGATGTATTTTATGGATGGAAATGTGTGTGTAACTGTGTATTGAATATCTACATTGTACAGCAATTTAGTTGTGTAACTGCTAAAACAGAATTAATAAATTCAGAGGAATTCATCGTCGTTGTCATCGTTGATTTTTTGCTGTTTGCAATTTTCAATGTTAAGCGCAGTAAAATGCAAATTATGTGCACCCAAGCAACGTCACTTCATCTGCGGTTCATTTTGGCTATAGCTATAGCTCTGCCCATTTCCATTTTCATTTTCATTTCCATTGAAAGACGTTTCCTGCAAACATTTGCCTCATTCATGTGGAGGTTCCCGGGCAGCATTATTATATCTAAACAGGGAACAAACATTGACTACAATGCGACATTCGCATTTTAAACTTGTTTTGCAGCCCATTCGAGTAGACATTAGTCATTTGGTGGAAGGCGGTCGGGGTGCTCCGTATGGGCAGTGGATATTAATAAAACTTTTGTCGTTATACGTTTGCCGCAGACTTTGTGGTGCCGCATGAAACCGGCTTGGGATTAAAGGCTTACAGCTTAGAAGATCATAGATCAAGCCAACGTTTCTAGCTAAGACACATGAAAAGTTTATCAGATCAAACGTAAAAGTTTCATGCAGACATTCGGGACTGTGCATGACAGTGGCATACCCCGTACCCATTTTCCCCATGATTTTCAAATTTCTGTGCAAATTTTTGTATCGATGCGTTGAAACGTAAAGGTAACTGTACTACGGGTTTAGGGGCATGATTTGGAAAAAGGTCAACATGACTTACCAAATATGGTGGCTCTAACACAAATGTTAGTTTTAACATTTTTATAAAAAGTACAATTTTGTTGCAGTTTATAAGAAGGGGCGTCTAAAATTGGCATATTATTGCTTAAATCTTGTATAGTTTTCATCCGATCTTAATCATTTTCACAAAACAAATGCACAATATAATTGTGCATAACTGTGGCAAGTTATAGTTTCATAGCTTTTATAGTGTGGGTGAAAACCGCGAAATTGTCTCACGGGGGAAGACATGAATCGATAAACTTGCTCTCTTCCGGGAAACTGCGCCTCTTTTGGTAACTTTTTTGTGGTTTTAACTCCTATAGTCTCTGAGAAACACGTTACAACACGGACATATGGACATGGCTATTGCTCCTGATCATTTTTGCTCATGGAACATACATCACACAAATCTATAATACCCTTTTACACTTTGTGTATATGGTTGATATGCCATACATATGTATGTATATGTCAATAGTATACCATACCAAACTTCCTATCCGTCATAAGAAAGCGGTTTTTTCATTTACTCAAGTGGTTATTTCGCATCGTGCAAACCCTTTCGACACGGTTGTTCGGCTTTGAGCCGTCCGAGGAGGAGGTGGTGGCATTGGTAGGTCCTGGAAACAAAAGCGTGTTTTGCTGCGATAGACAACAAATTAACACTTCAGGCTGAAAGCACACAGCTTATCAATCCGGACATAACCTTCTGTGAACCCGAAGAAGGATTATCGGAACACGTACGAATCGAATGTGTTAACTTGGTAAGAAGGATCTACTAGAATGCCTCTTTTCACAAGTCCGATATGACTGTTAGCATTTTCCTATTGGAAATTTTCAATTAAGAAGTTTGCCTATTGGGAAGTTGATGAGTTATTATAGTGGAAATACCTGTTGCAAATACCTTTCAAATCAATTGGTAGTGTGTGTTTGTCAACACAGTTCTGATCATTACATCAAATATGCTCAAATTGAAAGGTGAATTTTTAATTTAAATCTCTTGGGATGTTAGTATATCCATATCTAAATTGGCGAAGTATGACTAAAGTCAGCACATTTTTGGTAATAACTTTTGATGCATCTGATTTCGATCATTCCGATGCACATAGGCATGACGCAGACTTTCGGCTGGCAGATATCAATTCGATTCGACAAACCTCCTCTTATGCGTTCTAAAGCCCATTTGGGAAATCCCAAGTACTTTCACACATGCAACTGGAAAATGGGTTCTGGTATAAGAATCGAGATAAAAGTCCTTTTGAAAGGCCAAAACAAAAAAAAGAAAAAAAAGAAAAGGCACGCACTCAAAATTAATTAATAAATACAAATTTTTATTGTTGCACATTTATAGCACTTAAAACATAAATATTTTGCTGTTTTAATTATTTGTATTCTTCTATTTTCGGGGCGCCGCACGTGTCCGAATTTCTTAAGCAATTTCGACAAAAGAAACAAAAGGTAACACACACCCCACACAGAGGAAGCTAGTAAATTCTTTAAACATATTTATTACCGAGCAGTATTAACTTTCTATTTGTTGTTTCGAATATTTTTAGCCATGAAAAAGTAAATAATCGTATTTACGAATTCGATGAGTTTTCGCTTCGTTTTCATTGATTACTTCTAGTGGTGTATGTAAGTAGGTTCGTATATCGCGGCAATTGCTCGTTCAATCTTTAAGAATAATTGATCAAGTGTGTGTATGTGTGTAGTGTGTGGTGTATGTGGTGTGTGTTTGTGCATGTTTGTAGGTGTGTGTGAGTACTACATATGATATATATGCACAACTATATATATAACTATATAGTAGCTATATCTCGTGATATGTTGCCGATATTGCTTGGTTGCTCTTCGCTCGAGTTGCTTAATATTTACATTAAGTAGAAATGTTTTGTTAATATTATTACATATACATACAATATTCATAATAATAGTTATAGCAATAATTATGATATAAAAATGTGGCCAAAAAAAAAGTCATTATTATAATAACAAATAAACCAATATACATATTTAATGCTCCTTTTTATTTACAAAATTCGTTTAATGTTAATTTTGCCAATTAATACAATTATTTTGTGCTTTACTTTTTGTTCTCGTACATTTCATTACAAACAAGTCAACATAACATTTAAAAATTAAATTTAAAAATTTATAAGTATTATATAAAAAAAAAATATATATATATATATATATGTAGCATAATAGAAAATTTGCGTTGGAAAGCAAGGCTATAAAGAGATGTTTCCTTCTTTAGCAAGTTTGTGTGCTCTTCATTACTTTGCACAATTTCTATTCAATAACTTTTAAGTATGTAGTTAAACTTGTTAAACCTTTATAATGGGCCCATTTCCCCCGTACCCCCTCAGCCCTTGGATCCGTTCTCTTCTATGTATACATTTCCCGGCTGCAACGTCTTTAGAATTCGTCGCTCATGGTGCTTGGTATATTTGTCTGCAAAGAAAAAGGATTCCAATGAGATGTGAATGTGGATGTGGCTAAGATATGTCATATAAATCAGCAGTAAATCAACCAAGGGGCCCACAAGCGTAGCTGTCAAGCCCAAATGACTGTCAAACAAACAGCAGAAACATTTTTAAATTCAGGAGCTTTGTCCACATAATTAACTGTCATGCATTTCAAAACGTGACACGAACTGAACGATTACAGTGTGCCCGTTTCGCTTTTCTCGTTGCAAAAATCAAACTTCTGAATATATTTACTACATATATTTTTAGATTTATTTAATACGTTTGGCAGAGAATTCCTTAAACGGTTCACGAATTATATATTCAACATAGATAATAGTTCTTAGTTTGATCAGCGAACACTGTTATTTTGTGTACCGTGGGAGGAAGCTATTTTTCTCTCTATAAATTTGGGCTAAAAGATGGACAGTTATACTTTTTCTTTGCAACATTATTCGGATATATTTACTCCTAATCCCGGTTGCAATATATACAATTTTAAGATCGTACCTAGTATACTAGTATTTAATCAGGTATAAGTAAAAGCTTCCAAAGTTTCAACCCACTCTTAAGAGAGGGGAAGGTGGAGTATAATACTCAACTTAAAGCGGCTCTAGAACACATGAAGTTAATTGTTTTCAAAATATCAGAACACCTATTTATCTACCTTTATATGTATATAATATTGTTCGAGCGGGGTACGGGTTTCTAAAACTCGAGAACCACTAAACCAAATGACTTCATATTTGGACCATATATTCGTTTGGTGTGCAGTAAGGTTTCTCTTACATATTATTTATGCTTATATTGTAGGCCGCTCGAGGAGATAGTGGTCCGAGAAAATATTCAAGATTTTGTAAATCGTGTAGCTGCAATGCGTGCTGCACAAACTCCTGCAAAACGAGCTCAAAACTTGTGGGGGAGAAGAATAAATGAGGGATAACGCATTACATTATTAGCAAATCAAGGAAGAATCCGGAATGTTATGCTTCAGGAAAAGCTATATTGCTTCCTTTAAGCCCATCACCAGAGCCACTATATGCATAAAAATGAATCGAAAATTGTGTATATGGCCGATGTTACGACAAAGGGTTTAAAAATTTTTTAAGTTTTATTTTTGTGGACAACACAACAACAAATCGTCAAACCACAAAATCTCAAAGCCTATTTCTATTTTTTCCCAAAACTGTGGCAGAGGCGGGTCACGCCTACTTATGGGAACGGGGGAGGCACTAGAAGAAGAATATGATTTACTCGAGTTGGGCCTGGGAGTTGTCGAGCGGAGCGAGCAGAGGGCAGAGAGATGATTCTCAATAAGATGCATATATTTTACAAAATGCTTCCATAACAATTCAGATTTTTACAACATATTTTGGCTTTTGAACCCATTGTGCGACAGTACAACAACTTGCCGGGTTAGTCCAAAATCCATTGAGGACGAGGCCGAAGTTGGGTGACAAGCACAAATATTACGAGGCAGAACCTGCAGCGAAGACAAAACACACTTCTTCATACAGCTGTAGTAAGACTCTTGACATAAAATGTAACTTATCATGAATTGAAAATATAAAATGGGACTGAAGACCTGGAATTTCCAATAATACTTAATTAATCGAACAATAGTATTTCTATCTATCTTGCTTGTAGCTAGGAATCTTAAACGGTACTTGATTCAGGAACTTACAGTGGGCAACAGGGCAAACCTTATTCGGTTTGCAGACAATCTCACTGTGCATCTACTTAATTAGATCCAAAAATATTATTGTGTTTTAAGCACCGGTTGGGCTTATAATACTCGGAAAAAAGCGATAAATGATCAAAGGTTTTATTTTAGATTCACATCAAATCCAACATGTGGAGTTCTTTTATAATATAAACTCATAAATATAGTAAACGTCTTTTTGAATAATAGTGTAGCGTACACGTTATAAACTTCTTAACCATTTTAGATTCGGATCGTAAAGAGTACAAGCTACTTAAAAAAATATGGGCGCCCACGCAGTGACTTCAATGAGGAACGTGCCAAGTGCCTTGGCGAACAATTTATATGCAAATTTTAACACTTTCAGACCAAGAGCAAGAAAAAAATGCAGCGTATTAAGAAAAACTTAATGCAGACAGTCGGGACGGTATCTGACCATGTACCCACTTTTCCGAAGAAAATCAAATTTGTAAACCACGAAATTCTCTCACTGGTGAAATGGGTGAGATATCAACACGATTCGAGACTCTTAATCTGCGTAAGCAAAATGCGCAAGTTTCGATCAAGTTTCTCCGAGATCTAAGCGCTTACACGGACAGACAAAAATGGTCCGATCGCTACCAGTGACTCTGGTTAAGCATTTTTGACCATGGAACTTATGGTCCGCCACGCCTCTTACATACATTACCCAAATCAAACAAATCCTTTTACATTTTCTAAACAGTGTATACAAATGGCAACCAATTGTTTTTTCCCACTTTTCCTTTTTTGGTTGCATGCTGAGCCGTCTGCGCCAGCGCCTTTCTCATTGATTTCACTATGACCCGCTGCGACCAGGTCCAGGAGGCTAGGTCACAAGAAAGACCAATCGAGTGAACAATCCCGCCCGTTGCGCCGTTCCACACATCTGACACACTTGGTCAAATTTTAATACTAAAAAAAACACTTACCAGGCAACAGCACATGCTGCGGCTGAAAGATTGCCGTGTTCGCTGTTCCTGCATGCACGGATGCAGCCGATGCTGCCGCTGCCACTGCCGATGTGGGCATACCACGCAGCGCATCCGCATTGCCAATGAAGAATGTGCCACCCTCCAGGCTTTGCACCTCGGCCAGCTTGGCCATTAGTTTCGTTGACAACTCCTCCACATCTGTAAAAGATGAGAAAAAACGATTTTAAACAATTATATGCAGACGATTGGGACGATGTCCGACAGTAGTATGCCCCACTGGACCTGTACCCACTTTTTCCAAGAAAATCAGATTTCTATGCAATATATAGCGTTCAAAATAAGCTTTAACCCTCCATTCGGCAGCGATCTTGAACTTGAAATAACATTATATATCCTATCTTATTCAGATACTTGCAGTTCTGGCATATCTCAAGAATGAATAAAGAACCTTTGTACTTATTTGAACCTATAGCTTCTTCGAAAGACCGTTTAATAAAAGTGTTCAGACTGTTTCACATCAAGTGGCCTTCTAACAGCAATTTTAAAATTTATCAAAGTGTCTATTTCAACCTGCCGGTTGTTCCCCTTCATTCATAAGCCACTGAGTTGCCAACTGACTTTCTCCAAAAAATCAACTTTGAAATAGCTTGAAAATGTGTGGTATATTACTATTACTGTTTGATTTGAAGTTTTCATTAAATGGAATAAATATTTCTAAATTCAACTAGCCCAATAGAGGGATTCTTGCCCAATATTGGCGTATTAGACGAAATACACATAAAACTCGAAATTTGTATTTCAGTATTCGGCTTATCCATCTCTTCAATGCTAAGAAGTGTGTCAATCAAATTGTGAAGGCTAAACTCAGTTACCCAAAAGCCGTTTTTGACATATGAAGGGCTCTACACTATATCTTCAAGCAAGATTCACGAAGAAACAAATCATGAATGTTCTTTAAGTGCTAAACCCAATTTGGGTGTGGAATGATTCCTATATGAGGTCAACCTGGAAACGTTCTGCATTCTCAGATCAAGTTTCTTAATAATTTTTCTTAGGTAGCTAAACAAATTTGACTACATTGGGTCCCGTTAACCATATATCCTAGATATAATGCCGATAGATTTTCATTTTATAGATTCTTTCAAATAATTTTTAAAATTTTTGATTTCTGGGCTAATTGGACGCCGTAAGAGCAGCCTTTTTTGTACTTATTTCGGAATCGCAGTTCTATGAATAACGTTAGCTAACCGTGTATAAAAACCCGAATCTATGCTTGAATACCTTTACAGAGACATACAGATTGACCGTATCAGACACTCCTGGCGAAAGTGTAAAATTAGCTGTATATCATTTCTGTGTTATATATATATATATAGTATACAGAAACAAACTATGTTCCGGGGCGTGTCGGAAATCTCTAGATGGTTTTGACTTAAGTTTCATTTGAATTTTGTTAAAAAAACCGTCGATCAGATGCTTACTTGGTAGAAAAGCATACCAGAAAATTACTTTGGGTTGAAATTCGGTTGACGGCGATTTCAAGCACACCCTGAAGCTTTTATTACAGCTGGGTTACCGCTCTGAGTGATGTGCCAAGGTATAGCAACTTTTTTGTTCCGATTTAAAGTACAGATCAAAACTACCATTTAAAGCGGAAAATTCCATTGTACTTTAGGATGTGTTAATGTATCTTTCTTCACAAGTTATAAACAATTGGTAAAATTTTAAGCTCATATATGCAGACGTATTGAAATTTTCCGAGGAAAGCCCCATTGAGCTGGTTTTCTTCAAAAGTCAACTAATTATATACAGACACTTATGACCATTTATATGCACATGTGATTTTCTTTCCTCAATTTTGTTTTTCTCTTGAAAGAAAATGCACAGACTAATAGAACTGCGCAAATTTTAAAATTTTTTTTTTGTTTTCCTTAACAGAATTTCCACATTACTGTTGCTTCTACATCTTGTTGTGGTTTTAGATAATTGTTTTCGTTGTTGCTTGGTGATTTTGTGTGAATTTGATGTTTTGTTTATAATAAAAAAAGATGGAGAAAGAACAGAGAAAAAACGAAACTAAGCGAATGGCAGCTGTTGGGAAATGAGCGTAGAACTTAATTATACCCTATACAAAAAGTGTAAAAGGGTATTATAGGTTTGTATGTTCCATACAAACATATGTTCCATAGTCAAAAATAGTCGAGTCGATATAGACATTTCTGTCAAACCGTTTGAGATGCACATTTTCCCGGAAAAGTACTAGTTTGTCGATATCTCACCACCTTCCACAGTGACAAATTCGCGGTTTACACCAACACCATAAAAGCTATCCAATTGAAACTTGTCACAGATATGTACACTGTTGTTATGCATGTGTGGTGTGAAAATCACTAAGATTTTAAAGATATATCTTTAAAAGATATAGGTACTCATGTTAGGTTTAAAAACCAAACAATGTTGGAATTTTTCTAAATCATCCCCCACCATTTGATTTTCATGGAAAAAATGGGTACAGGGTATCCAACTGTCGGACCCGACTGTCTACATCCAATTTGTTTTGTATGTTTTCTTTTGAGTTTTCTTGCGCAGGAAAATATTCACCATACACACATTAACGCATCCATCGGCGTACACTGCACAGTTTCAGTTTATAAATAAATGATAAATTAACTTTACTGTCAGTTGTCGGACAGACCAAACCGAACCGAACCGAATCTAACTGAACCGCCTTGTTTATAACAAGTCCAAAATGTGCTCTGTCTGAATTTCCTGGCCAAACACATTTTCTTAGCCAAAATCGTATGTAATATTAACAACAGCAACAATATTAGTGACCATTAAAATTTCGTTATGAACACATTGTTCTTGGCACGTCTATAATGTGCACCCTAGTTCACACGCAAATTACAATACATATAGGGAAGTCAAGAAATAAAAGCATATTGGATAGGGAAACATTTTTCATAGTATAGTGTTCGAAAAATTGAAACACAAATCAAGTGAAACGCTTTTGTAGTTAACATTGCTGAGGCGCTTGTTGCACGAAACAAGATTTTCAAGTGAGAAAGTGAAAAAATTTCAACCGCTGTCAAACTATTACAGCTAATTTTACAATGACCATGAAACATCTATATGACAACATCATATATCATCTCACCGATAAACGCTTTACAATACTACAAATTACCATTAAAAAAAACACTGCCTACAAAAGTTCTTTGAAATACAAATAAGTATTAAACAAAAGCAAGAAAATGAAGTTTGAATTTGCAATTCTAGTTTTTTATGCGCTAACGAGAATGTGTTTCGTACCACTTGGAGCACTAAACTGAGGTACAACATCACAAGGTATCGCGCTTTATAACACTTTGCACAACATCTCGATTGATATTAGAGTGCATTCTAATATGAAGCAAGTCGCACAGGGTTGCAGGCGAGACAACTTACGGGCGATATTACCGTGCCTACAAACGTTGTGAGATACAAATGACACGGTCTCGCTTGAAAACCAACCTGCCGAATAAAGGGCAAAATGAAAGCTATGCTTTCCGGTAATTTTATTCGTATATCGTTCCGGTTACGGAACTATGTATTGGAAATGGTTCAAAGATTTGGTATGATAATTAACAAAAAATGTATATGCATATATAAATTTAATTGCGATTCTTCTTGAACCTGGGTTCGTATAGGGATGCTATAGCTTTGAACTAGAACTATATCTAGTAAATACAATGTGTAAGTGTAGCCAGCTGCAATGCAGCTCCGACAGATGTGTCTATACTCAGCCAATAGGTTTTTTTTTCCCCGTTTCGGGAACTTGGCAAACTTTACTGTCCAAGTGCAACGCATAAATTTCAACTTGTGCCATCGTTTGCCAATGCCTCTGTTAAAGTTGTTTCTATTTTTAGGCAGCCAAGACTTTTGAACAAATTGAAAATGCAAAAAAAAGAAGAAGAAGAGTGCAACACATTTGCAATTTGCCAATCTTAAAGTTGACTTTGTAGCTGCAGAGTTGCAACCGACAGAGAGAAAGAGAGTCAATTGCCAAGATGAGCGCCAAAATTGGGGGCAATTGAATGGACTAAAAAGAGGGGGGCATTTGTGCATAAGGTAAGGAACCGGCACACGCTCTCTCTCCCGGACGCACTGACAATGTTTATGCAATTGTCAATGAGGCGCTTGACTTAATGTACAACGTAGCAAAGTATTACGGATAGCACCTTTTGCTGCTTACCATATGTACGCACATACAATTACAACATATAGAACTTCCTGTTCAAAACTGAAAACCAGCAGCTGGCCAACCATTTAATCATGCAGCCAGTCTATTCATTCATCTTACCAAGCATCCAGTCACTCATTCAGTCATTCAGCCATTCAGCCATTCAACCATTCATCTATATAGCTATATGCCTATTCATAATTTTTACTTCTAACAAAAATCGATGGGATTCTATGCTATATTTAGTTTCAAACAGGCGGAAGCTGCTGCCGCTGCCACAGAGTCAGCCCCGGGACGTTACCAAGTAGGTGGAGTGAGGAATGGGCGGATTCTTTAAGTGCAACATTCGAAAAGTGACACTATTTCCATCAACACCTAAAGCAACACTTGGTCTAAACATTCTTCTTCTTCTTGTTGTTGCTGCTGATCATGAACATGATCGCTATGATCGTTACATATAAAATGCAGTCAACGTCGCCGTCGACGTCGCCGTCGGCGTCAAAGACTGCCTGTCATTTCCTGCTATTTTTATGCCCTGTCTTGTTTTTGTTGTTTATTGAACATTTCTGTGACAAGATTTTGGAATTTGATTACATGCAACGGAAGTTAACAGGCTGCGGCAACTGCGGTCTATAAACTTCCGTTTTGTTTGTCTTTCCGCTCTTCTTTTCCGTAATGGTTTGCTTTCCGCTCTTGTCCTTGACGTACGTCTTCCGTTGTCGCACTCAAGCAAATGTTGTGCATATGGTAAGTGACTTTTACCTGGACACATTTTCCGACACATTTTCTTAGACATTAGATAGATCGGCCCGAAAATCAAACAACATAATGAAGTTCCGCTGGCCATAAGTAACGCCTTTTATGAGGCGTGTTGCCCCTTAATAAACAAGTGTGCGGACCAAGTTATGAATATATATAGTACGTATACATACATATATTTAGGTATTATCGTACATTGTTGTAGCTGCTATTTTCATTCTGGGCCATCATAAATTTTCCATAGCCGCCGCTGCTGGACATGCTGCTGAGGATGACGCGCTGCGTAGGCTGCTGACATGAGCTGAATTATGATTACAAGTAGGAAAAACAACACCGAGCAGACATTTACATGGACCCAAACATTTATAGTATATATGGTAGTACTAGGAGCCAATGGTCTTTTGCCCTGGTCTATCAAAACAGGGCATAAATTTTCCATGCCAGTTTTATGGCTGAGTGAAAGAAGCAATACAAAAGGCAGCGCCCCGGCGCGCAAGTGGAAAGTGTTGCAACTCTAAGGTGTGGCAGCAATTGCTTTACCAGCTTTCAGCTGCTCCATAAACATGAGATGCAACTGCTCTGCACTGGCTATAGAAGTATGTTTGTTATAACTTAGGGACGGAAAACTAAGCCATATATGTTACATAGATGCTCAAACCTCTAACATCAGTCTTTCCATACGCTAGTAGTTATATCGATGCATCGGCAAAACATCGCTGGTTAGCTTGTAATGCTCCGATGTTCGATGTTCTCCGACATACATCGGCAAAACATCGTTGTTTTTAAAACCATCGAACATTTCACCATCAAAATTATAATTCATTTTTAAATGACGATCCATAAAACTTGAAAGAAAATCGCAAGTCATTTGAAAAGACCTTAGCATACTATAAGTTCCAAGTTGCCGAAACTCAGCCAAGCTGCAAGTTGTGCATATGTGTGTGCCTTAGGATATGCCCCATTAAAGTTATACTTTTATGTACGATATATACTTCAAAACTGAAACGTGCAGATATACCATACAGCCTTATGTTAATATAAAATGATGAGTATTTTATGCCGTCTTGGGAGTCTGGAAAACACCCTTTTTAATGGCTTATTGTATGTAGATGCCACCAAATCATTGTCAAGGACAGCTATTAACTGTTAGTTGCTCATAAAACACTATAAAGCTAATCAAATTGTGGGCGCAATATCGCTGACAATCACTAAAAAACACTTTTTTTCACTCTGTAATAAGTACGTAATACAATTCGTAATTGGTATTTACATTTTTTGTGCAGCACATTGCCAAAATATTTATGATCATTTGTTTAAAAGTGACCATAAAATAATATATGTATGCAAAGCGTGTGCGTCGTTGCCAATCTTTCCAAATGCGCCACAAATTTTGACGTTTCGTTCCAGATTGTTTTGCTTGTTAATATGCAGTGTACAAGGGTACAGCGATCGTGCAACGATTTTCTGGAACTCATGCGAGCAAAAATGTTAAGGGACTTGCTCCAAGGCGCACGCAACCAAAACCGACTCAAGTAAGACCCATGCCGGGCCTAACGAAACCCATCCAAATCGAATCCCATACATCAAAGTGTCTTGTAGTGTCGGCAGGCTTATAAATATGTATATATGTATTATATGGTAGGGCACTAGCAGGTTGTGTTTAACTTTCTACTAGATATCGCATCACACACTGCACAGTGGACATGCTGAGCATATTAAACAGTTGAAGACAATGCGCTCCGCATTTTGAAACGCATTTTAGGGGTTAAAGTTGGAGCCCTACATATTAGCGTGTGAAAGTTGCAACCAAATCGGTCTTTGAATTAAAGTTGAGTTCTAAAGCAGCATTATCTAGATAATAGAAGAGAAGGGGTATAGCCTCGACAACGCAGTCTTGATTCGATATTGAAAAAAACATATCGACTGGTATCTCACCAAAGAGCACGAGCTATGTTGTCTTCCAAGGCGGCAATAGTTACTTATCCGTATATACGAGAGACTTTACACATACCCACACAAATTTGTCAAATCGCACGATCTAGACAAATTCGCCTCGTGATATGGCTTAGCTTGCTGAGTGGCAAGTCGCGTCGTCGTGCTGAAACCACATGTCGGCCCGAAATCATCGACCGAACGTGATTGACTGTAACGCTGTTTCGACCACGAAAACATGCGGCGCAATAGTGCTAGGGCCTCATAAACCACGCCAAACGGTACATTTTTGTCGATGCACTGGCAATTCTTGGTTGCACCTCGAACATATACGGCAATTTGGCTTATTAACGTAGCCGTTCAACTAGAAATGTGTTTCGTAGTTGAACACGATTCTTCGGAAAAAAAAGCGGATCTTCGAGCACTCAGTACTTGCACCAGCTGTTTTTTGCATGGTTTTAGACCAGGATCTTGGCGTAAAATTTTGCGTGCGAACGGCGCCGGATGGACATTTCATGGTCTTCATTAACACTGCTCGATACGGCAACAATATTCTACTCTGTACGCACTCTACGCAAATGAGCCGGTGGTTTAAAGTCTAATAAAGTGAAATTGGTGCGAAATTCAATCCCAACGGCTTGAATAGCCTGCTCATTAGGGCGATTACTATTATTTTTACTAAGCACGTTCTTTTTGCAAGCGTTGTCTATCCATGGTGAAATGGAAATGCCAACTGAGCATTTTTTATTTTGACACGTGTCACGAATCACGCGTTACATCGCACCACTAACTTTAGAGTCTGTGCTTTGAAAAATCATTTGGTACAACATTTTATTTACTAAATTTACTCAGAAAGGCTTAAGAGAGAAAAGGTTCTAGTTTTTTGTTAAGGTTAACTCACCTTGATCCAATCGTCGCTCCATGCGTCGCCATTGTCGCATATGATGCATGAGTATGCAGGCGGCCACCGAAAAGAAGAGCAAACAGGCGAGTACCGCCAAAAAGAGTGCGCCCGTTTGCCAGTCCAGTGGCATCGCCGCAGCAGCCTCCTCGTGCAACTGCTGCAGCTGCTCATGCGTCAAATGCTGCAGCGGTTCGGCGTGCTCGAAATGCTCATACTCGGACTTTCGGCGCTGCAAAAGTGTACATAAAGACCAGGAGGCATAAGCTTAGAGTCGGATGCGTTTTTCAATACTGACTTACCTCCTTCCAGTTGGGTTCAGTCTTGGCCAACACAACCCAATCAATATTTAAATCATATATGGAACAACAAATTGTATCGCGGTGCAGCTGGCAGGGACGCAGCGGTATCATCTCGGCCGGACAGGCTGTGCATGGCATGCACTTGTCCTGCACTGGATCCCACCAGTGTTTGGGCTCGCAGGGGGACGCAGCAGCGCACATGGAACATGTTGTGGAAAGCAACAGCAATGCCATATATGCAGTGGCTCTAGAGTTGTACCCGCTATTGTCGTTGCAGCTGCTGTATAATGCGTGCAACGCTGATTGCAGCAGTCGGGGCACAGCCAATCTTTGACTTGTTGTTGTTGTTGTTGTTGTGTAAGCGGGTGTTTGGTTATCGTTGCTGTTGTTGTTGGTGCTGCTGCTGCTGCTGCCGCTGCCGCTGCCGCCGCTCTGCCAGTTGCGCCTGCGTCGACGCTTACTGCGTGCTGTGTATAAGTTTAATTGCATGGCGCCAGTTGTTATATCTGTTGCAGTTTTGAACCGTAAGTTGTTGCTATTGTTGCTGCTGCAACTCGTTGCTAGTTTCGTTGCTGCCGCTGTATTCCATTGCCGCAGTGGCATTATCTGCAAAGAAGTTAAAAAACACAGATGTATCTATTTAGTACATGAAGTTGCAATTTTATCCCTTCTTTAGAATTCTTATTGTTGTTCTTGTCGTTTACAGAGTACGTATTTCCCAGGCTTTATAAAGTAAACTGAATATAAAAGCGTTCATTTCCCTATAGAGCTGTTCATAAAAGACGTCACCACCGAGTGGGGGGGAGGGGTTCATCAAATTGTTCAAAAATTCCGAAAACGTGACGTCACAATCAAAATGCTAATACAATGTTCAAAAATCTGTAAATTTGCATGTAATGTTTTCTTTTCATTTCGAATTCAAACATATCGATCAAAAACTTGAAAATATACTCCTTTCGTTTTTCTAATAGCAGCGTTTTCTCTATGCAAGGATTCAGTTGATTTTTTATCCCAAGTTTTTGCTAATGCTCAAAGCGGATTTTATTGCACGATTTGTGACGTCACAATAGGGGGTTGCCCAAATGTGACTATTTGTGACTAGGGAGGAGGGGGGGTTCAAAATCTTAAAAATTTTGGTTACGTCTTTTATGAACAGCCTATGGTATAAATGTGATATATAAATGGGAAATCAAATGAAATCGATGAAATGAATGTTGAATTTCACACCCTTAACAGCTGTGGCTTGACAATCCGAAAATATCCATCATATAAAGTCCTTTTTTATTTAATTAGACTGTCTTGCATTTATTAAGTTACCCATAGTCACTTAGAAAATCGAGCTTACCAAAAGAAAACAAAAAAGTGGTACACCCTGACGTGAAAATCAAATTTCTGCCTAAATTTTTATATCGATACTAGCTGAACCCGCATTGATAAAGCCGCCAGTAAATTCATTCAAATTAATTCTTCCCCGAGCACATCACTTTTTGAGGCTTATTTTTTATATATATACAGATATAGATGTTTATCTGTGTTGCCATATTAGGGATTTTTCTACTAAATTTAAAGTTTTTAAAAAAAATGGGGGGAATTTTGGGGCGAAAGTTTAATACTTTCGTCTGCAACAAATTTTTTATGAAACAGCTATTGCTAAAGCAAATGCACGAGATACAATATATGAGATTTAGCAGTGTACTAGCAATTATGTAGATAATTTCTTTTATTATATTATACCATACTTAGTACACCGATTTTGTTCAAATTTAGGAACACACAAAAACTTATGACAAATTTGGTTTCTCACTCAAACTCTGAAATATTTATCATTCTGCAATATCATATAATGCCGCAAATGTAACCAAACTAAGACATACCTAAAAACCCCATTGCAACGAAAAATTTATGGGGCGTCTGGAGATGTGCCTTACATCAGGCGGTAACCCGGTAACGAGTTGTTACCGACAGTCGCAATTCCACTCAAACTGATCTCAGAAGAGTGGATGCAATCAAGTATCACAAATATCCCATATTCATCCATACACAGGTGAAGTTTGTTGGATATCTGATCCCTCACCGTCGCAGAAGAATTTCTTTATGATTGGTGAGATCATCATCAACATCGGATAAGTACTATACATCAAAAAATCACCTTCCATTTAATACAACAATAACTGAAGCATGTAACTCCCTTCAGAACTCTCTGGATTGTTTCGATTATGCATTTTTTACAGCTCTTGTTTATAATTTTTTTCCCAGGCCTTTGCTTTTCGCACACTTATTCAAATAGGTCGTTAGTTGTTGGATTTGAGTTTTATGCTGGTGTCTTCGCAGCATGTCCAAAGTGAACTTTTATTTTCATTTTAGTTTTTATACCCTGTACACAAAGTGTAAAAGGGTATTATAGATTTGTGCAATGTATGTAACAGTCAGAAGGAGGCGTCGAGTCGATATATTGATTTGAAAATTGTCACAGACATCTATAAATGTATTTTTGATCTATGTTACAAAATTCAACGACATTGGCAAAAGAATACTGGAGTGATTTTTGTGATTTTTGCCCCCATAATAGTCAACCAGTTCCCAATAGGAAAACTTGTCAATTAGACCTTCCAAAAAGGAAAATGTTTACAGGCATATCGATCTTATGAAAAGGGATATAAAAATGGATACTTCCGTTCTCATTTTTCCGTATTTAGTGTTTGTTAAGAAAAAGGGTTCAGGGTATTCCACTGTCGGGCACCGTCCCGACTGTCTGCATCAAATTTTTATTTATAGATCGTGGCAAACTAATGTAAAATGACATCAAATCATAACGGACACGTTATCGTCAATACAAAAAATATATGAATTAAGAAGAAGACGTAAATCTAAAACGCATCAACAAACAAGTAAGCTGCATGATAATGTCACTGCCTAGATCAACATTATAACAATGATGACGTTGATCATCCACATGATCATCAGCAACGTCGTCGTCGTCGTCGTCATACTTAAATGCGTACAGTTTGCAATCAGCTTTAATGTCAACGGGGTGCTTAGGCAACTAGCCCGCCAACGACCAATGATCCGACGCCGACTGACTACTCCGTGGTCGGTTGGTCGCCAAATGGCGGTTCCATTATAATTTGCTGCGTATTGCAGTTTGATTCCTTTTGCTGTGACGACCAACTAAATGGGCATATAATCATTATTATTTATGCAGCGAATGGAGCGGCGCACTTGGTTGCGCTTGCGTGTGGGTCTACTTCCGGCCAATGCCTGTGACCAAAACTATGAGTATGGTAGAGCCAGTTGCGAGGCAATCTTTAAGTAACTACCAGCCATGGTTACAACAAGTTAGCTGGGAAAATATCGTTTTAACAAAGTTGGGAAACCCTCTCACAAGCTCACCACATGTATATGTTTATAGTGTATTTTACCAATAGATCAGTCTTACATAGATAGTTAGAACATTAAATGATTTGAAGAGACGCCAGTAGCGTCGAACACGTTTTAGCATGACTTAGTACTAAGTTCTTCAAAAAAAAAAAATTAAAAGCTTAAGTCTAAAACATGCCATTTTCGGTTAATTTGTGTTCGCTGATTCCGAATCCGGAAACCATTTTCGAACTATGGCTATTTTAAAAAAAATTAGGGACTTCGAGCGTTGCGAAATCAGCTAATCTCATGTTACTCGGTAAGCTTACCACCGATCGAGATGAACTATAAATTGAAGGTAATTAAATATTGGTTTCAATTGCGAGTCACAAGACAATGTCCGACGACAATTAAAGCGACACTTAAATACCTTTAATTTAAGTTACAATCATCCACTTTCGAAATCTGTTATTTGAATTTTGAAATAGCGATATTTCGAAAACCGTTTTAGATAAACAGTTTCCGAATTTGAAATCAGCGACCGCAAATTTACTGGAATAGCTATGGTACACATTAACGAAAATAAGAAATTCTTTTTATTCATAACGAACTTATTCAAATTTTAGTGAACCTCAACAAAGGAATCATGAATGAACTATAGGCTAACAGAGTTACATTAAAATAAAATATTACACAAAAAGAAATAAATTTTAATTGGGGCGCTTGTTATCCAAGTGAGTATTCCAAGTGATTCCGTGAGTCGAAGCTCAGACCTGAATAATTTTTGTTGGAATTTGAAAGCTGCCAAAGCGCTGTCAGTAATTAATTTTTCAATAACTTGAATAATGTCATTAATGTCAATTGAATGAACCACAAAACGGAGTTTTTGTAAATTTAATCACACAGCAACGGAATAACGGATCGATGTGATAATGCATCATACGCATATTAAATCTTTTGAAGATAGCCTCCTAAGCTAAGCAAATGCTCGATCGCAACAACGAAAGGAGAAACTTCTTTGAAGAGTTCTGCAATACATGTTCATATGATGAACAAAGTTCGTCGATGAATTGGCAGGAATGTGTAGTTCCAATGTTTTCAATTCCTGTTTAACTGGTGAACCAAGCAACGGGCGGAGTATTTTATTACAGTATTGTTCCAATTGTGTTTTGAAAACGATAACCCCCAACAAAAAAGATAATCTTAAATACATTGAGCTTGAATCGTTGAATCAAATCTGAAATTAAATCTAAAACACTTGACTTTTTTCTTTTACCTTTGGCTGTATGGAGTCGCACAATTAGCTGTGACACTTGCTTTGTATAAGCTCAAGGTATACTGAACAAGGTAAGCTCACTCGCTTCCTCTGATTTGTCTGTGCACAAACAACTCATACAGTTACACACGGTTATATTTGTCAAGAGACTAATGTAAAATAACGTTAATTAATGGATTAGCTCACCATAACAGGGTAGTTTGAATAGTCAGTGACTTTTTGAATGAAAGAAATTTTTTGGGAAAAGTATGCTTCATGCGTCGTAATTTTTCCTTTCATATGAGTAGTATTGTACATCGGATAAAATGAGAGCTGCCTATGTATATGTGTATGTATTTCCACATGCTCATCAAATGCATAGCGCAGTCCTAACACGAAATACTGCTCTTAAATTAAGCAATTTTCGATTAAAGATCAAGTTTTTTTGAATGCGCAAATCAATGTTTGCAATACTTTCTCTTTCGGTGCAATAACTTCTTTTTCTCTATAGAATTCTGTATTTGAAAGCTCATTTCTGTAATAGAGTTTGATTATTTTATGGGCAAGTTAATGTTGTGCATATCCCTTAAGAGTTCGAGAGGGTAACTTCTGAA
Source organism: Chymomyza caudatula (assembly GCA_035041775.1). NCBI lineage: Eukaryota > Metazoa > Arthropoda > Insecta > Diptera > Drosophilidae > Chymomyza > Chymomyza caudatula. The sequence goes on from JAWNKW010000148.1 coordinate 2,638,498, forward strand.
AATAATCCATTAACAAACAAGAACTTTACGCAATATAAAAATCGCTGCTGTAGCTGGCTTACGGAACTTAGCGAAAAAGGGGAGTCCGTCGCATAATAGTAAAAAAAAAAAAGAAACCCCCCGATCGACCTCAAGCACTCCATAAACACACACAGATACAAATACCTATACAATGCCATATTCTTGTTTGTAAAATTCAAATTCAAACGCAGTCACAGAGCAATGACAACAGCGGCAACGAAATAAAAAATGGAAACAACAGGAAGAAGAAATATTTAATTAAAATCAACCATTATGGCCACCGGCACCGTAAACTGTGTTGAACTGCTCACAAGAACACACAGCATGACAAACTGACAAAGTGACAAACTGACAAACTGACAAAGTGACAAACTGAACGAATAAGCAAATGAGATGGACAAACGAACAGCAGGCATTGGTCATTGGACGATTGTACAAGTGCTAGTTAACATTTATGAATGAACGATTATGGAGAGAGTTGCGAGTTCTCCCAAAGAAGAGGAAAACGCATTAGAAATCGACATCGATATCGACAATCGATAATCGGTTGACAATTTGACATGTCGTTCAGCTCATAGAGCTCGTTTAATGGGGGTAACGAATTGCAGTATTGCGGGGTTTTGAGGGGTCTTGACTCTCTGCTCTTCATAGTTGATTGGCTGCCTGGTCACGCAATAGACAAGTAATGGTCAACGACTGGTCAGGCGGCTGGCAATTTGTAATCAATTTTTAGTGACAAGTGTTTTGCTTACTTGGTGGAGGAGAGGGAGCTAGCCTTACATACCTTGCATCAATGCACTGCGTACAGAGGAATTTTAATTTCAAATGAATTTCAATCGGAAATTTCATTTATGGCATTTCCTATGGCTAAAGGCAACAATGTGCGCACTATTAAAAACGCATTTAATAGAAAATTTTATTATTATTAGTTGCATATATGTAAATATGTTTATAGTTCCGGTACGAAAGCAAACAATTGTACCCAACGAAAAATAGAAATGCTCCAAAGATTTTCAACCTTTTGGATTTTTATGTTCTTTTAATGTCTACTTAAACTAATTTCTAGAATATTTATGTAAACACTAATTCGTATGGAAAATATATTCACGACAGCATAAATATGCTTCTTATACTTGTACTATTACCCCAGGCTTTAAAAGGGTTGTGCTTAGGGTTTAGGCCGACACCCGATAAGGGGTTGTTATGGCCAGTTTAGAAGAAGAAGTATACTTAAAGTCTGCCTCGGGCCTGACCTGCGTTAGGCATCGATCGATTGATCGCTGCCTCAACCTTAACCAAAGTGCACCTTCAACGCCTTCAAGTGGTGCCCCATAGTTAGCTGCTCTAAGCATCACCCGGTGATACGGTAGTGAGCTAATGCAAGCTGCCTGCTGGAGTGATTGAATTGTTATATATACAAATAAGTACTCAACTGAAACTGGTTGGACCTGGGTTCTGGTAGGACAGTGTGAAGCGCCCTGATCCCTATCTATAACTTTACCAAATTGACGCACAATATCCTGGTTAGCTGTTCTAATTACCACTAGAAGATAGGGCACTAAGCTAATCTGCTAACAGGGTTGTAGTGCGTAGGGTTTGTGACCCACCGCATAAAGCCAACCTCCCAATGCAAGACGACGGTATGAGGTGCCTGGAAAAGTGCTCTACTGCACCGCACTCCGAGCAATTGCCATTTCTATAGAAAAACAGTCCGAAACGAAACCGAGGCGATACATTTTAACTATGACATTTGGTATACTCTTCGCTAGGTAGAAAATCTATTGGATAGTTCTTCGTTTTGTCCGCCACTTTGATCTTGAACCGTACGAATACGCCAATTCGAGCAATTTGTTGAATGTCTGCATCGATTATTTATTGGCCCAGCGCCATAATCATCAATTTTCTAAATGTTATTCAGTCAGTCATTAAAACACTATATAACTGTATATTATAGTATGCTACTAACATTTAAGTGCTTTTGTTTTTTCTAATTTTGACAATTTGCCAAACAAAACGAAGCAAATTAATTATTTGCTCGATATGTTTCACAAAAATATGATCGACAACTTAAACACATTTCGTTTAAGGCTTTCATTTTCTTGGTATTTGTGCATATATCTTGACAAATATGAAATTAATAGTCAAGTTATTTGGATTTTATATATACTAACTATCCCAAAGCCTTTAATCACTAAGAACTAAGCGGATTTAAGAAGTTTCAGTTAAGCAGCCTTTTTGGAAAACGTCACAGCCACAGGAAAATGAAAAATCTTCAAAATTTGGTGACATAATTTATGAACAGCCCCTAATTACAAAGTTAGTCATTTGCCGACTCTCGCTGTAATTTAATTATTATACTATGGGACAAGCTGACAGTTAAATTACACAAATTAATGTTAGCCATATGGCGACACGCTTTTCAGATAGTGTTCCCCTAGATAAACCTACCTATACATATGTATGCCAACTTGTTTAAGTAAATGTAAAATGCAAAACAGTTTGCACGTGTCAATGGAAATGTGTGCAAAAAACTATTTACAGTTAAATGGCAGCTTGACTGACAGAAATGAACATTCAGCCCAAGGTATATTTAACTTGGTATGCTTACTCTGCCTCCGACGGGTGCAAAATTTTCCAGCTACGGGAACTGTAAAGCAGGGTTGCCAACACTTCACCAGCAAAAAAAAAAAAAAGTAGATGGACAAAAAAAAATTTTTGAGAAAAAAGCTAACCATTTGAGACTTTCCGTACCCTAATAAACGCTATTTAATTTGATATGATTTATATGATACGTTACTTTTACAAAAATGGTCAACAACCAAGGCGATTTAGGCACGTTATTCTGATTAAACTAACTTAGCGATAACTTTGTGATTAATACAGGTAATCGGTTCTGACGTCATTTAAAAGCATTCCCATATCAAATTATCCACAAAGCATAAAAGACAATTTTTTAAAGGTAAGAAAAATGTTGCTTCTGGGGCAACCACGAAAATTTATTGGATCTTATGATTTTAGCCTTATAGCTAGAAATGGGCAATTTTCACTCGATGAGCCATCTCATCCACCACGAATATAATCTAATTTAATTAGCTATTGAAGGTGACTAATATACAAATATTTCTTTTATAGATCGTTCCTTGATGCAACTTACAGATATTCGTACAAAGTTGTATGAATGTAATCTAATCTTTTGCTAACATTTAGTTTTTTCACACAAAAATGGCAGTTTATGGTCACAGTTTCAATCAATCTTTCAAATTAAAAACGACTTTATTTTTGGGTGATACCACCATCGCGTGGTCACTTACCACTCTCGACACCATAATCTTACCGATGGATACCAACTTTTTTGTGATAAACTTAAAAAAAGCTTAATTTGCAGCACGGCTGTAAAGATCACTGCCATGACCAAGGTATACTTAACCAGGTAGGCTCACTCAATTTCTTGCCTACTTTTTTGTTACATATTTTTAGTTTGATGCGACGTACATATGTATGTATGTATGTCTCGAATCCGGCCACTGCAACATCATGTGCAAAATCAAGTGTAGTATTTATAAGAATCGCAGCTACTTATAGTCAAATAAACAGACAGACAAGAGACACAAAAACTGAGCAGACAGACAGCTTGCATTTTAATGCAGAGACATTGACGTCGCGTCGTTGAAGATTATTATGTCAGCAACAATGTATCTAGATAAGTTTTCAGTGATCGTGAGCGTGAGCGTGAGCGTGTGCGTGTGCGTGAGCGTGCACGCGCGCCTTATTATAGTTATTTTATAGTTGTTTGTTTGTTTGTTTGTTTGCTAACAGTGACAGCAATTTAAGTCATGTTGCATTTATGCTACACTAATTGAGGCTGACTGAGGCGCAACAGAAATGCAAAAAGAAATACATATACATAAATATGCATACCCTGCAGTTCTGCGAAGGCCTGAATCAGGTCTGAAACATGCCTGAAACTTCATGACCAGGCCTTCCTTCTCCCTTCAAACTACGTGCATTCAGGTGATGAGTTTTGCATGGGCATTGCCTAGGGATTTTCATTGCTGAAAATCCTAGGTGATTCAGTGCTGGTTTCTTTGCAAAAATCAAAGGTGATTCAGTGCTGAATTAGTGGCCAACAAAATCAATGCTGTTGAGAGGCGCAAATTATTCTGGTAGCAGATAGTGAAAATATTGCAAATATAAATTGACATTGCACGGTTTTTGGTTTTGTCAAGAGAGACAACGATTTGGCGAGTGTCGCTCACATTTTGTTTCTTTTCTTTGCTTTTTATTAACTGTCTTCATTGGAAGCCGTGATTTAGCCCTGAAAATTGCTCTAAAAAGAAGCGAATTCAATTTGATTTACATAATTTCTGACCCGCTTGCGTCATTTGAAGGCGTGATTCAGTTAAAAAACTTGGCACAAGGAATTTGGTGGCAGTCGTTCATTCGTTACTGGATAAGCTTTCAAAGAAACAAATAAATCCATTTTTTTTAAGGTTTTCTACGTCATACAAGTACTCTATATTGTAATTGTTGCTAAGACAAGAGTACTGCAGGGCTATATAGTCTGCCGATTTCCAAAGATAGTTCTCTGGCTCGTTGTTGTTGGGTACATTTTTGTGCTGTCTTTGCTCCCCGTTGTTTATTGAGCACAGACAGCAAACAGGCAATTTGTTGATGATGTTCCGAGACGCGGCAGGGTAGGGTTTAGGCTTGTCAGCTCCACATAACATCTGGGGCACGCGTTGTGCCCCGTTCTTAGCCACATTTAGTCGACATTGTCGACAACTTTTAAATACAATTACAAAGCGTATAGCGGAAAAAGGCTGCAGAAGGCAGCAAAGTGAAAATGCAGTCCACATGTGCTGCCCTTTGCTGTTAGGTAAATATGTACAATACATACAAACAGATGTATATATAGTATATAATATAGTATATGTATATGGTTTTGTATATAGATGCATGTGGATGTGGGTGCGTGTGTGCGTATTTATAGTTGGCAGCTGCCATTTGCATTCACTCAACTGACTTTGAAGGCAACTCACAAAAACGGTGACGCGCTTGAAATCTTTGCCAAATAAAGAAGAGTGACAATTTCAATCATTTTGTAGATAGTATGTTCCACAACGTATTTCTAAAGAGAGTTAGATGCTTTTCTTATATCATTTACAAAAATAAAAAAAATTTAATTTCAAAACAGCGACATGCTATGATTTTATAATAATAAAAGTATGCAAGGGTTTCAGCCCCCTGCTAGCTCCGCTCACCCAACCCCTGTGTACCTTTCTCGACATATGATGAGCAATAGTCAAGCCGATATCCGTTCGTGTCGTTCAAAATACGCCCACATCTTTTAAACAAAAATGTTAACAGAAATTTGATTTTCATCGGATAATTGGTGCAGGGTATACCACTGTCGGGCACCGTCCCGAATGTCGGCATACAATTTTTCTATTTCTGGAAATACCAAAATCGAGTTGAATTTGTAACCCAAATTCCATCGAAAATTTCAAGATGAATTTGTAATGGTTTCTCGCATTGCTTTAAAAATTTATAAAATAATTTTTCCCTTTTAAATACATTTTTGCAAACTTATAGAAAACAGTAAGTCAAATTAAATTTTTATTTTTTTTTAAATTTGCACTAAAATTTGGAAGCATTTTTGATGTTGCTTCAGAAGCGCCGCCCACTTGCAAAGCCGAATAACAACAACAACAAAAGCGCAACGCTCGCCGCACAGTGGATCCAACTGACTTCTTTTCCGGCGAAAATCATAACTTTTAAGGAAGTAAAGATATTTTCAAAATTTAAAAGGCATATAACAGAGAATTCCTTAAGCTGCGATAAATAAACTGTATATAGAGTGAGCTTCAAAAAACGGTAGTAAAGTTCAATATTGTATACTGCAAATGTCTTATTATTGCCAATTCCATGTTCGAAATTGTGCTTATTTTTCAACAAATCGCCTTCGTCGAAAGTTTGTCTATATGGCGAACGTGTTTACACTAAGATCAAAATAGACTGCAAACATCTTGCCAACAGATTTTCAAAATTTTAACGATTTATTAAGCAATAAGCACATTTTATAGGTTCAAGGACAATACTTTTGGTGTATATAATATGAAACTTTACTACCGTTTTTTGAAGCTCCCTCTCTTTACAGCATATTTATTGCAGTGTATCGCAAAAGCTTAAGGACTTCTCTGTTATAAACATTTTAAATTTTGAAAATTTCTATGCTCCCGCAAAAGTTATGATTTTTGCCGAAAAAGAAGTCAGTGGACCCCACTGTGCGCGTTAGCAAAAACAGCAAAGTCATTTATTTAAAATGTCAACTGAATGCTCACGGTCTATATGATTGTTGTCATTGTTTTTTTGTTTGCTGTCATTTGTTGTTTTTTGCTCTCGCGTGTGTGTAAATTCCAAGCGCGACAAGCATTAAGCATTTTCATAAACGAACAAACAACAATTCCAGAGAACTTAATGAAACAACATCAACAACAACAACAACAACTCGGTGAGCAACCTCAGCGCAGCGGCATTTCAACAACAATTTACTGAATTTGTTTAGAGCTTTTCAGTTAGTAGTTGCCTCACATATGATTTTTGATTTGGTTGTTGTTGTTATTTTATGTCGTTTATTTGGCGCGTGTGCCACTGTACATTTGTGTGTGTGTGTGTGTGTGTGTGCGTGCGTGTGTGTGTGTGTGTGTGTGTGTGTGTGTGTGTCAGCTAAAGTGTGCTTGCGAAATTTACTTAAAACAAATTTAAAAAAAAGGAACAAAAACAATAACAACAGCACAAACGGCGACACATTTAGTCGAGTCATTAAAGCAGGGATAGGCAGCGGCAGCAGGGGCGTTGGCAGAGAATATATGTATGTAAGTTACTGGTATAGCATTCATTAGAGTTGCCATCGGTTATTACTCTGCTGCCGAGAACTGCATTAGACGAACATATACAACTTTAGGTGGGCCTGCGTTTTGGTGGACCATTAGGAAAACTACTGATCGCTATTAAACTGGCAATAACCAAGTTAACGCGCAACCTTTTTGTGGTGTACCCTGGTTATCAGCCGTAATTGCCATCCGAGGCAAAGCCACCCCAGGCTTTAAAAAGGTTGTGCATAGCTCGGGACTCGCCATGGAAAACTCCAACTACAGTGAAGAATAAGGAACAAGGCTCGGATAAGGATATCCCGATCATTGACGACCCCCACGCAAGCGTGTAAAGGACTATGATTTGGCAATGCGGCTATGACCAGACCCTTAATTGAGATGATGTCTCTGCACAGCTGCCGAATGCTCTCAGGATGTGCAAAGCAGACATGACTGCCATCCAGGAGATGGGATTGAAAGGCTGCTTTAAGGTAACAGACTACGCCATTTACTACAGTTGCTACCTGGCTCATACCAATGAACGAAAGGTTGGCAATTCTTCAACATCAGCCTGATTTGCACGCAGGAAATATTGGAATAGGTGTTACTTTGGTCTTAGTAAGCAAACGCGTAGTACAGGACACTCTCGCCAGACCAAACTAACACTGATGAAAATGCTATTAAAGTGTTTGAGCAGAAAGTATTCCGTACGACCTTTGGCCCTTTACGTGTTGGCAATGACTACAGCATTCGATGAAACGATTAACTCTATGAGCTCTACGACGAAACTGACAGTTATGCGAATTAACTTAAGTACAGCGTGTCCGCTGGCTAGGCCATATAGTGCATATGGATGAAGAAGCTACTGCGGGAAAGGTCTTTAATGCGGCTATTGAAGGAAGACGACGAAGAGGACAACAAGTCTATTGAGTATTTTAATAAAAAAAAAATCCATCACTATTGAATTTAACCTGAACTCTTGGCTTTCAACTTTAAATCGTATATTTTCTTAATGTTGGCCGCAACTGCGACTAAGATAGTCTAATTTGACGCGTTCGAGCACTTTGGCCGGTATGTAACAAATAACACCTATAATGGCAGCTAGTCTTAAAAATCACTGGTATTGGTGTGTCAAAAGTTTGTTTTAATAGAGTTTCAACTAATTTACAAGCCATCGATGCATCAGATATCTTGTTTAAACAGTAATATGTTTAAAAACGTTGGATATCTTAAAACCGTTGACTGGGTCAGGAGTACCGGTACTACCGTAATCGCAACCATATCCGAAATAAGTTTCGGTTTGAACCCCTGCTATTAACATTTCAAAACGAAATTAAGAAGCCAACAATTCCAATTGAAATCATTTTATTTCAGCTAAAAAATCCTATACAATTTCAACAAGAAAATATAATTTTCCAAAATTTTTCGATTGTGACTTCGAGTTTTTTATGAATTGGATGTTACCAATGTCATGGAAAATTACCAACAGTAAATCTACTAAACAAATCCGTCAAAGAGAACAGAAGTCAGTGCAGCATCAAGAAAAGGTTGATAAAACTCGTTCATATCAATTTTATCAGCGCTGGAAATCCTTCTCATACACTTCAGTACTATATTTTTAGTACAACCTCTTTTCCTAATACATAAAAGGGATTCATTTTAACTGTCTGACCACTAATCTAATACGTTTCTTGGAGGTAGATTGGTCCCCGAACTACTACTGACTGACTGAATGACGTCACTGGCTCAAAAATGTTGTAACCTGAATCTTCGCTGATCTCAGGAACTTTCGCTTGCTATATATAGTAGTATAGCTAAATTTGGGGTTATGTTTCATTTGACATTTAGTGCATAAAAACTGAGTCAATTTGTTTTTGTAAAAATGAAATGCTAAAATACAAAATGGCACGCATGTTGTAGCAAGTTATTGGTACAGTCAGTTGGGATTATCAGCAAGACTGAAGAGATATTGGGGTATATGTAGTACTATTTTGCTTAGGTGCCACAAATACATGATTTATTTTTACATTGCTGTATAGAGAATATTCTTGTTTCTTGACATTTTGAAAAGGGGGAAAAAAAGGGCAATATAACACATTATATAAGCAATGGCAGAGTTCAATGTATTGTAGACATATTACTATTTTGTACTTGTTAAATGGCTGCACTAACAACTGGTTCACAACATACAAAACAACAAAAACAACAACAACAACAAGTGCAAAGCAACAAACACAACAATAACAATAATAACACAGAGAGACGACTGACAATGAGGCTAGGGTCTGGGATTGAGTCTGAGTCTAGGCATCGACTGGTTTGTTGTACCCTTTCGATGCTTCCTTCCGCTTTCATGGCATGCTTCATGTGTGCGCGATGTATCTATGTGTGTATGTATCTATGTATGTATCTTATTCATTAGTTTGTGCGTTGGCCGCCCCTACAAGAGCATAAATACTTATGTTGCTCGGTGTGTGTGCGTGTGTGTGTATCTTGCATATGTGCAAAGCAGCAGCATCCATGGCAGCATGGATCAGCTCATCCGTCCGTCAGTTTGCCGGTTTGTCCGTCCGTCCGTTGTTTGTTTGACTACTTGCTCTATATGGGGTTTGGTTATTTACTATTTTTTTTTTTTGAATCGGTTTTGTTTTTGTGGCTCAGGCTGGAGGTTAAAGCCGGCGAGAGCCGCAGAGTGCACAATAACTACACAGAGGGCTGCCACTGTTTCTACACTCGATTTATATTTTTTATCATTTGATTTAATTTAATTCCATTCCATTTCGGTTTGAGTGCTGCTGGCCGCCCGTCTATATCTCTTCTGTGTACGATAAACCCACCAATACAGACGCAGCTACACACACACACACAGACAGTTACAGAGATAAGTGATCAGCATGATCAACAACCGGCAGTCATCAGCCCGGAGACCACGCCAGAGCGTTGTATGTTTCCGAAACCGGGCATTTAAACGTAAAAGTTCATATGTTTTTTGTACTGTCTCCGTGTCCGTATGTCGCACAGTCAGAACTTATACGTGTTTGTGTGTGTTTATATAGCGCAAAATATGATCTGGCATAACATATATATATGTATATATACATATATCAGTCAGTGTATATTAAATAAATCACTCACTTTTTCGTTTTTTTTCTCTCGTTCGTTATTTTTTAAATATATAGCTATTTATGTGTACATTTGTGTATGTTTAATTTGTTGCAGACATTTTGTTTGGCTATTTAGTACGTTTCTGAGGTCTTCAAATATTTACACGCACTTTTTTTTTAAATGACTGACTTGATACATCAATCAATCAATCAATCAATCAATTAGTGATCGCTCAGCATCCGTGCCTTGGCTTCTTCATATTTGTAATAAATACGTCGCGTTTCAATCTATACATTTAACACTTACAAGCTCAAAACTTAAAAAAAAAAAAAGATTGTATCAAGCTCACTTTTGTATTTAAGCTTAGTTTTCATTCATATTGCATTATTGTAATGTTTTTTTTAATTGCCGTCGCGTTATACTTTAAATTCTAAAAAAAAAAAAAAACTACGTTCTTTTTACTTCATTAGCTGTTGCTGCTGCTCTGCTGCCGTTTAAAAACAACGATCGCAACGATGCGCAGCTCTTCGCGTGCGTTTGGTGACTGAGACCATGTTCAAATTTAGCGTGCCCATTAGAGCTGTGTGTGTTGGCCGCCAAATGAACAGCCGCACGGGCAAGCAGTGCAGAGCAGCAGCAGTGCGGCAAGCAGTGCAGCTTAGAGATGAGCTCGTGAAACGATCGTGTTGGGCGTACGAGCAGCGAACAAGCAGTTTATGAACATCATTAACTAATAGGCAAAATTAAAACATTCGTTATGACCACACAAACCCAATTTGTAAATATTTGATAATTGTTTACGCACTTGCGAGGAAAACGAATGATTGTAATTAGGAAATTAAACCAAAAGTTTTTCCGATACTGCTACTATTACGTAGTATCGGTACTCTTGGTACGGATAACAGTTTTATTTCGGTTTTCATTTTTCAATAAAATCGATTTCGATTCAAATCACCAATACTTGTTTCGGTATACTCAATACTCACAAATTTGTAAATTTTGTAAGCCAACTGGATAAACACTCCAGGTCTGAGACAGACTAAACAGTTACTTGGGTCTTACAACCAGATTAGGTTCAAGAAGCTATCACAGCTAGGGAAGAACTCTATCATAATTCTTACAGCTCTGCCACCTGCAGGTTCTGTGAACTTGAGTTGGAATCCGAGTGTGATGCCCTGGCAAGACGAAGGCTGACGCTCCTAGGCGGATACAGGGTCTCGCTGGCCGATATTACCTGGTTGGAACCATCCCACATAATTCAGTTTATGACAGTGATAGGATTGACAGGGGAGGTGTAGGCTCAATAGATCTCACAGGTCGCGCTGCGGTAATCCCCAAAAACATTTTTATTATTAAGCCAACACTTTAATATTTTTTTATTTATTTACTAGCTGAACCCGCACGCTCCGCTGCGCATTGATAAAGCCAGCAATAAATTCATTGTATATATTGAATCAGGTACAATGTAATCACAAATGCACAACTATATTCTTTTAATCATTCATTTTATCATTCAAAGGAAATCAATTTTCAAGATTCTATACTTAGAGTATAGTATAGATTAATTATTATTTTTTAGGGAGTAGTAGTATCATTTTTATCGAAAAACAGGGGCTCTGCTCGCCAACCCCCGTGCCCCATTCGAGGTGGATCAAATTATTCTTTCCCCTTTCCGTTCTCCTTCCCGTTTCCCTTCTTTCTCTCTCTCTCTCCCTCCAGATACTAAGTCCTTGCTGCGGATATTGGTATCAATATTTTCCTATCCTCATTCTTATCTTCATCCTCTACGTCTACTTCTACCAAAATATTGTGCATATTTTAACCATAAACTTTCCCTGAACTTCAACGAAGTTGTTAAAATAAATTTTACGCTAATCGGTCGATCCGTTTTCGGTTTCACTGGATTCAGATTTTCACACCGCCCCTTTGTAGGCAGATCATATTCCTCTTCATCTTCCCGTTCCCCTTCCCGTACCTACTAGGTACTAGGACTCTGTGCACAGTTTTGGGAAAAATAATGTTAGACTTTGAGGTTTTGTGTCATTTTACGTAGTTTTATCCTTTTTTGTTCACCAAAGAGATTTTTTTTGATCATTTTTAATCCGCATATGCACACTAACAGTTTGCGAAGCTGTGCTAAGTTTCAATTCGATAGCTTTTGGGGTGTGGGTGTATACCGCGAAATTCTGTCACGGGCGAAGGGGTTACGATAATGCTACAAAATATCTAGCATCTAGTACAGCGTTCTAGGCATGAAAAGGTAACAGAGACACAGACAGTTACTTTCGAATTTATAATATTGGTATAGATTAAAAGTTGAAATAAGCTAAACTTGTTGAGTCTAGGTTCTAGCAAGGATGCTTTCGTTGTATTCTGCATAACCTTAACATTAGCTTCTTCTTCTTCTTGACTGGCCATAATAGCCCGTTACCGGATTACGGTCTGATGTACAGCATTCCAAGCGGAGAACACGTAAAGAGCCAAAGATCTTACGAAGTGCTTTCAGCTCAAATACTAAAAGGTCATTTTCTTCAGACCGCGTCATCACCAATGCTTCAGCATCATAAAGCAAATGGGGAAGCAGGAGCTGCCATCGTTTTCCATCGTGATGGTGGTGCCAAGGTAGACGAAACCCTTGACAACAATCCCACCACTCTGTTTCTCTACTCGAAGAAACCATATATTTGTCTATTTTCTTCCAATAGCTACAAATGCTCCAGTAACTACTCGCTTTGAGATGGTAGAATGGATTGCACTCCAAAGAGTGCTTTGAATAGTACACTGCCGGCCAGACATAGCCAATCAAATCGAGTGTCCTTAATCAAGTGGCCCAAAAAAAGTTAGCTATTTTTGCTGTTAATTCACAAAAATATTTTTAATTTCTATTTTATTTACCGAAGGAAGTTTCCTTGATTCCGTTATCTTATAGACTTGTAACAAAAATGTTGTTAATCACTCGATCGGTGTTAATCAGGAAACTGGTAGCTGCCCAAATTGAAATAGCGCGTAAAGCATATAAATAAATATTTAGTGTTTAACCAGTTGTGAATTGTAATTAGGCGGTCTGATAAAAATGCCGTTGGAATGTTTGAACGGAAAGTACTCCTTAAGATTTTTGGCACTTTACGCGTTGGCAACGACTTCCGCATACGATGGAACGACGAACTCTATGAGCTCTACGATGACATTGACATAGTCAAGCAAATTAAGATCCAGCGGCTCCGCTGGCTAGGACATGTTGTACGTATGGATGAAGAAGCTCCTGCTAGAAAGGTTTTTAATGCGAGTGTCAAAGGGAGGCGACGAAAGGAAGGACCAGGTAGTGAGCACAATAGCTAACTTTGGTATCACCGATGGGAAGGAGCGCGCAAAACAGAGACTCATGGAGCAGAGCTTTACATCGCGTAACCCGGTTGCGGGTTATTATGGCTAGTTAATAATTAGAATCAATCTGCTTAAAAATGCGGCTATAATCCAATAGACGTACAAAAATTAAATCGCTACACAGTATTTGTTAAGATAGTTATTTTTTTGCAGATTAATAAAGAGATTATTTACAAAATTTATTTGCATGATATACTATACAAAATAATTCCAAAAGTAAGCGATATGAGATACCCTTACTATCGATTGTCGACGGTCCTCATAACGGCCACTTAGCTTATTTATGAGGCCACCCAAAAATGGAACGTCGAGATCCTTCTGCGGTTTCGGACATACCACGGCGCATTCGCAATTTTTCTCAATGCGAATACAAAATTTTATCTGGATATTTTAAAGTTGGATTTGTCCTCAAACTTAGATTCCATAATACCAGGTTGACATTATTATGGTCTTTTAGTGGATTCTCTTAGTTCCTAAAGAAAGCTTGCCCTACATCTTGCAGTGATTTTCATATGTTGGCGTCAGATCAGTTTTGCTTCAAGGTGCTTTAAAAGGAATTATCTTCTCGTCTAAATTAAGCATAGCACATTTATCTTTCCTAAAGGAAAATGGGACGATGTAAGATTTGTCGCCATTGAGCTGGATGTTCCAACGTTGTGCCCACTTTTCTATTTTGCCAAATTCCAGCTGTAGGGCCACAGCGGCTTCTTGGCAGCTGTTTGCTGAGGACAGCACGAAGGTGTCGTCGGTATAAGTGGCCGTGAGGAGACCATAGAGAATACTTTCTTGAGGAACCCAAGCTGGCATTGTCGGACAGGTTTATCGAAACTCTGTAGCAGTAACTTTCCAGGCATGACTTTAATATTCGGTATTCAGTAGCAGGGAGTGAACTTTTGAGTTTTTGCAATTTGCAATCGGTCGAATAACGCTTCTGCAGTAGCGGTTTTGCTCGAAGTAACTCAAAGTAACCTACCTGAGCGGAACCCGAACTGGTATGTTGGAATTTTGGTAGCCAGATTAGCTGTTGCCCATACTCTGCTCGAAAAATTCGAAAGAATAGCAAGCTTTTAGGGCGATCAGACGGAATGGTTTAGAAGGCTGGCAAGGCTTTCACTGCGTTCTGAGCGAGCACATTTCCACACTTTTGGGAAATATGCCAGACGCAGTTACGCGTTGTAAATATTATTGGCCTTGGCCACGCCCAAAAGTATACCTTTTAAGTCTTCTTAAATACAAAATATTTGTTGTAAAAGTATATATGTATATTTGTTATAGATGGTTTTTTATTGTGTATATGTATATCAATAAGTAAAATCTTCTAATTTTTATTTCTCAGTTTTTCCAAACTGCTTTCACTTAAAATCTAGCGACATAAATAATTAAAAATTACTTAACTAAATTGCAGGCATCGCATACATTTTTTTTTTGAATATTCAACACAAAATACTTTTAGACAATTTCAATAGACATTTCGTTTTATATAACATTTTAAATCCAAACAAATACAATTTTTTTTTACGCTTTACATGCAAATAATTAAAAAAAAAAATTATTTTAAAAAAATATCAATTTCTATGCACACATATTTAGTTATCATCGTTATTATTATGTGGAGTATAATTTTTGCTTAGATTTAGCTGTTGTTTTCGTTACTCTGTTAAATTTTTTATATCTGTTAGAGCATAAAATCTTTCTAAGACCTAAACAAAATATGCAATGAAAAGAAATCCATTGCTTTTTTCTAATGTCAAAGGCAACTTGGTGATCATTTTTTAAAATTCTATGTTACAAATATTATGCATAACTTTGTAGGCTGCAGCATGACAAAAAGCTGCCTGCTATGTTATAAAATCCAACGAAACCCGCTGTTTATCCACTGAAATGTAGGAAAGGTAAAAAATTAATTTAATAAAAAACGAATTTGGTTACAAATTTATTGTATAAAATGGTTTGCAGTTTAGGAAAAAAGAAGCATGCGACCAACAACAAATAGCAAGGGTGTTTGAAGGGCGGCGAGAAAAAGAAAAATAGGACTGAATTTAAGTCTAGAAGTGTTCTTTTTTTTTGATGGAAATGCGTTTTGGGAGCCTTAACCCAAGATTTTGTTATGAAACTAACTAAAGAGATAAATTTCTTACTTATTTATTTATTTGTTGCAATTTGGTTGTTGTTTTGGTGGTTGTGCTTGTTGCGGTTGTTGTTCTTGTTGTCTGGCATGCTGCAGGCTCACATACATTTTGGTTTTAGTACTAAATTTTTGCTTGAAACTTGCTGTTTGTTGTTATTGTTGTAGTTGTAGGTTTTTGTTGTTGTTGTTGTTGTTTTAGTAGATATATTTTATAAATGCAACTAAATGCGCATAAATTCACAGCACTTACTTTAAAAAGTCATTCATATTGATGTAATTTTTATAACTAAATCAAAAAAAGAAATACATATATTTAATTTATTTAATTATTGAAACTTAAATATTTGTATGGCATACTGATGAAAACACAAAAAGAATTGGATTGGACAATACACATGGTGAGGTGGTTATGGGCTACAAATTAAAAGTGTCCCAAAAAAGCAAAAATTTACATGCCAAGGATTTGGTTTATGCTGGGACAGACAACATGCTTAGTAGATGGTTTAGGTGCTATGGGGGTGCCAAAGCGCAAAATCAAAAATCTACCTCTTCGCCGATGTAGTGCGTGAGTAGGGATTCTGCAAGATCTTCGGATGCGTTTCCATTACGCGCAACAGAAGATTATCCAAATAGTCTTCCAGTTCTTTAACTCGCTGACGCTGCAGTAGAGCCTCGTTTTCCATACCATTGGCAATCAACATTAGTTCCTAGAAGTACAACGACATAGGTTAGTTTACGGATTTTTGCATTGCATTGGTTGAAATCGAGATAACTGCACTCTGTTGTGTTCGTAAAATTGTGTGTTTCCAACAATTATATGAACTGTTCAGTTTACAGAGTTTTCTTGACCCCCGTGCAGTTTTCTTGTTTTGACTTACCTCTCGCGATTTGCCTTCATATTTTTTGGCCAACTGTGCAGAGATCTCGGAACGTCGTTCGGCATGTGTGCCAGCCTTCTCATGGCCAATAATAATACGCTCCGAAGACTTTGGACTGGGCGAATTGCTATCATTATCATTGTGTTTATCTGTAGTATATTTAAGAAATAAAAATATTGTCTTTAAAATGTTGTTTGTAAATTTTTATATGACAAAATACGAACAGTATGAGTGTAATGGAAATCCACTGGCGGATTCAAAAACGCAACAATAACCAAAAGAAAAAAATTGGGTGCCAAGATCATAATAGAGTTTTAGAAAAAGTTGCAAGTAGTATAAATGATGCATAAGATAGTTTCTGATATAGATATATGATATGAGAATATGCAAAATAACGCTTTAGAGGATGCACATAGATGACAGCTAGTTGGAAATTTGCTTGGTAGTTTGGAATTTGTTTGGTTGATTGATTTAAAGTTGGGTTGTTTGGTTGATTGGTTGTTTTGTATTTTGGTACATTGTTTGTTGGTTTAATTGGATCCACCAGCGATTTTCAACACTGCACGCCGCGCTCCCTCGAACCGTATACACGCATACACACACACAGAAAGAGAGTTGGGAGGATTTTAGCTGTATTGTGGTTGGTGTTTCGGTGGTGTAGGATACTTGTTTCTTTTATTGAATTTTGGTTATGGTTTTGTGTCTCTACGCTCACCTCGCTTGTTGCCATATTTAAATTTGCCCAAACGTTTCTCCCAGCGCTCACCGCTGCCGCTTCCACCGCCATTTGTAATGAACTCCTTGGGTGATTGCTCGGGGGTCAAGAAATTGTGTTCAATAGTTGTTGTTGTGACTGCCACAGCTGTAGCCGACTCCGCTTCCAGCTCGGGGAGCGTGTGCTCCTCATCTATTGATGTGGAGCGCTTGGCAAAACTTAATAATCTTTGATCTTCCTCACGACGCTTGGCCTCGCGTCTATTTTGTTCCTCTTCCATTTCACGCTGCAGCGCTGCCTCCTCCTCACGCAAACGCTGCTCATTTAAACGCAGCTCTTCCTCTAGGCGTGCATCTTCTTCGGCACGACGCTGGCGTGCAGCCTCTGCCTCAGCCGCTTCCTCAGCACGCTTGAGCTCTAGCTCCCGCTCATTGCTTAAAGCACGCGGCTTAGCTTGAGGCACGCGCAGGCTTGGTTTGGGTCCAGTAGGGACACTGTTCTGCTGCTCTTGCTCCTCATCATCAAATATAGCCGTGCTATTACGCTGCTCAAACTTGGCAAACTCTGCATTGAACTCATCAAAATCGCGCTGCTTCACATCAGGCGAAAGCAGCAAGGAGTTACGCTTACGCTCAGACTCTGGCTGATTCGATCTTAGCTCCAAGGTAGGCATTGCCTCGGCTTCAGTGAGAGGCGGTGAAGCAGCTGTTATAGGTGTACTCTTTGCCTCTACTAACTCTGCTTCACTTTCATCGCTATCCGAAGAGCTAGATGAAGAGGATAAGGAGCTAATGCTGGTGCGCTCTTTCGGCTTTTGGACTTCTGGTTGTTTTGGCTCTGGTTCGTCTGTGGGTTTCTTTTGCTCTTGTGCTTCGCTTGTTGCTGGCAAAGGTACACGAGCCAATTCCCATGAGCGACGCTTTAATGAATCACTGCTACCAATATCCAAGTACTTGTTGCTGCCATATAGCTTCGATTCCCATTCATTTAACTTGGGTGTTGCCGTAGACTCTGTTTCTCTGTCCAACTCCTGTTCCGCTACAGTGGGAATCTCACCATTTGGACCACTGTGCGGCGTGCGTGGTGGCTTCGAGGGAGGCGGCAGTGTGCGCGCGCGTACGCTAAAATCTAGCTCAAGCTGTTCCATCTCCGCATCGATGGGATCCTCGTCGAGCGTCTCTTGCAATTTTGTCTTACCTCCACTGAGTTTCCCATTCGCTTGCCTATTGTTGCCCATGCCAATGCCACCGTTGTTGCTGCCGTTGCTCAACAGCGGCGAAGGATTACGTGGTGCGAAATTTTGTGTTGGTGGCTGCAAGCCACTTCTTTGTATGTTCAACGAGCTGCCAGAGCTCTTGTGCGACAAATTGTCAAAGACAAACTCATCTTCATCCTCGCTAATGACACCAGGGTCAGCATCGCCAGCGCGCTGACCTCGTCGTCGGCCGCTACCACCACCAAGGCCACCAAGGCCGGCGGAGCTGTTGGGCGTGCCGATACTGGCAAATGAACCACTGAACGAGGAATTGTCATCCCCATCGGCATGTTTCTTCTTGCTCCGTATGTGAAGCTTGGAACTAAGCGAGCCGGCCAGCTTTTTTATGCTCTTGCGCTTTTCACCTTGGCCAATGGACAATAGACTGCCACCAACTGAACTTGCCAGCTGACCAATGGAAGACTTGTGTTTGTCCTTCTTGCTGAGATCTGTCAGCGATCCCGATTTGACCACAAAGGCAATGCGCACCTCTAGTTCACCGCGTTCTTTGTTTTTCTTTTCTTTGCCCGGCTTGCTCTCTAGTTTGAACCACTTGGCACGTGGCCTATCGTAGACATCCATATCCTTTAGCGGCAATGCCACCTGACCCAGAAACTCATCTATGCCCAGATTGTTACGATGCAGACAGGTTAGCGTCAGTTCGGCACGATTTCCTTGGTCGGGTATTTTTCTAAAAGCAGACAGAAACAGCAAGAAAACAAGTTATTACTTTACATTAGGTACTGCGTTAAGAGAGATACCACCACTTACAGTTCGCATTCTTCGTTCCAGTTGACGCTTGTCTCAGCCTTGTCCTTGACCGATGTCTGATACTTTTCTTTGCCCAAGGCAATTGTGACAAAGCAATTGTTTGTGCCATTTTTGCCCTTGGTGAGCAAACCACGCGCGCGTTGCACTGCAAAAAGAGAAATAGAATTATGAGTGGAATTCAAATAGAACTATTGCATTATATTTCTTAAATTGAAAAAGTCTCGCTCTCAATCGATATTGAAATGCATTCTAACATGAAGCAAGTCAATTAGGATTGCAAGAGAGGAAACTTACTGGTGCCTACAAACGGCGCGAGATATAAATAAAACGGGCTTGAATGAAAATCTCGCTTCGTGTAATAAGCGGCTTGTGAACTATACGTTCAAAGTCCCTTTTTATAAGGTATATTTTTCTTTTAATTTAAAACAGTTTGGTCAAAAATATTTGAGGTACTCAAACTCGATCTTTTTTAAAAAAAAAATCTTTGTAACTTAACAAATAACACTAGTCTACAAAATTTCAACTTTTTTAATATTCAAGAACTCTAAAGGGTAAAACTACCTTCGCTCAATATAACTCCTTAGTCATTTTTTTCCGGTAACACTCACTCAGGTTTCGAGAAATTCGTGAATATCGGTATTTTTGGGGAGGTTCCACTTAAACAACTATAAGCGGACCGAAAATGAAGAAGTCTATGAAAGGATTGTAGTGTCATTCATTAGCTTTAAATAGAATAACGAATTAAGTTGATACTCTATTTGCCGATAAAGATATAGCTGTTTAAGTGGAACCTATTCAAAAATACAGATATTCGCGATATTCTCGAAATCTGAGGATGACCAGAAAAAACTAAGTAAGTAGCGATATTGATGAAAGGTAGTTTAGACATGATCACCCATCAGAGTTCTTAAATATGAGATCATGTTGAGTAGTGTAATTCATTAGAAATTGTCTAACAAAAAATCCAAATTGTTCAGCAAATATTTAAATTCTTTACAGCTAAATTATTATTTACAAGATCTGATCTAAATCGTAATTGTAATTTTGCAGAGAGAAAACTCCAGCTATAAACTTTAAGAATTAAAGCTCATTAGTAAAGTTGAAATTTCAACGGTTTTTGTAAATACTTTTTTTTATGTTCTTTTATACTCAAGCTTTAGCAATATCATAAACTAATCCATCGCAACATGATATGACCACCTAAGGAGCGGGTTAGAGAACCTCAGCAGGTCAAAGCTTGTCGTATGAGGCGACTAACAATGACACTGGGTTCTTTCGAGACCAGTAGGCCTTAAAAGGGTTTTGCGTAGGGTTTGGGACCCACCACGTAAAACCACAATTCCAATGAAAGAATGTATTTACATCAGGCCGTAACCCGATAACGGGTTGTTATAGCCAGTTAAGAAGAAGAAGAAGAGCATGTACACTCCTCGTCTCTTTCTTACTTTGGCACTTCTTACTGATGCTTATATTAAAACTTTCTTATCTACATGTAACTGGCGCGCGCAATCTTTCAACTTTCGCCAAAATAAATATGTTTTATATTGCTTTAAATTCTTGATTTTTGATATCAGGCAGTTTCTGTGCGCTAGATTTTGCACTCCATTTGCGCACCGGATGTCGCCTCTAACGTCGAGGTCACGAGGCGCTCGAGTGAAACTCTGCACGCTGAGTCGTTTCATTTTCAAAATTTTTGCTTTTTGGGGTCGTTGTTTGTCAATTAAGTTATGCAGACCAGACGACTTATAAGTATATTCCGCTGTTGCATGCCGGCGTCTTGGCTTACTCAGCCAGCCATGAAACTGACTTAGATTTGATGCCACCAAAGACAAAATCACAAAAACAATAGCAGAAACAATGACGACGATGGGACATTCCTAGAAATAGGTATTTTTGTTGACACAGCTGATATTATTGCCGGATATTGGCAAATTGTAAGCGTACCGCAAGCCAAATTGTATAATAACTTATTCGTTTTTGGATTAATAGTTTTGGCAATACTACACAAATAAATATTCATATGCAAATGAGTACAGGTTAGAGTTAAAACTAGGCCTATATATGTTATATGGCTGCCTAAGTTCTTCTTCTTAACTGGCCATAACAATCCGTTACCGGATAATTTCTAATAATAGATAGAGTTCACCGTTTCATCGGATGCGGCAATACCTTGGCACGAAGAAAACTGTGTCTTCCTCTCATTAACAACCGAACCCATCCTGGCAGATGGAAAGGATCCAGTGACTGCTCGCTTTGTCCGGCCAATGATCTCAATACCATCTGCGTATGCAAGCAACATAGTCCCGTTCCTTTTTACTCCGCCTTTCGCAACATACTCTCCATCACAAAGTTGAAGAGGTTGCACCAGATGGCCTCGCCTTGTCTGAAGCCTCGCTTGGTATCAAAACGCTCTTCCCTACCTTGACGGAGCTGCGTATGTTGCTCAACGCCATTCTGCACAGTCGCACCAACTTTGCAGGGATTTTAATCTCAGACAGAGCGGCATATACGCGATCCGTCAACGAATATAATCGACAAAGAGATGGTGGGTGTCGATTTGGTATTCGTGGGTCTTTGCCAGAATTTGGCGTAGTGTGAATATCTGGTCTATGGTAGACTTACCAGGTCTAAAACCACACTGACAAGGTTTTTCACACAGTACGCTGCTTAGGGCCTTATATGCAATAGAGAGGCGACTGATACCACTGTACTTAGCGCACACCGTGGGGTCACCCACCAAAAGGGGCCAAAAACCTATTCCTATTCTGCAAAAGAGCTGGTGCATACACCTTATAAAACGATTTTATACCTTTGACATAAGAACTCAATAAATATAGCTACTTGTCTAACGCTCTCTTGATACCTCACTACATAAAATTCTCAAAATTTGTATCCTAAACATAGTATCTTTAAGACTTTAAACAACAATATTCTGATATGTTTTAAGTAAACCCAGCCTCAAGACAGCCTCAAAAATATATCAATCGGAGATTATTTACTTTCTTATAATTATTTTACTTTCAAAATTTTTGAGATATTAAATATTTTAATAAGGTTTCCAATTGTTATTGCATTAATTTTAGTTACTTTTCGTACTACATAATAACAACAAAAATTATGCGCAACAGAAAGTGATTGCACAAATAATAATTTTATAATTATACCCTGTACACAAAGAGTAAAAGGGTATTATAGATTTGTGCAATGTCGTGGCGTGGCAGACTATATGTTCCATGGGCAAAAATGATCAGGAGCAGTAGTCGAGTCGATATAGCCATGTCCGTCCCTAGGTAGAGGAAGTTTGTCGAATTATGTCGATATCTTACCCCCTACTAGTGATGTAAATCCAGACCAAAACATCGTGGTTTACTATCGCCGAGAGCATCGACAATGGACATCGAGGCATCGGACTAAAAACATCGATGCATCGATGGTTTTTCGATTTTTGGTATTTGAAAAGTTGTGTATAATACAAAAAATGTGAAACTAGAGCTATGTGAACTAAAGAAGACTTTTATATACAATACTATATACAGATCAAATAGATCTACGTCTAAATTGTGTAAACATAAATGTTTTGACGAGCGTTCCGGCAAGAGTTTGCCGGCTTTTGAGAATAACCTTTTACATTATTTGTAAAACTGAGAATAGGACTTACTTTGGCATAATCTTGAAGTAATTTGACTTTAGATCGGCGAAAGAATTGGTTAAATATTCGATGGTTTTAAAAACATCGATGTTTTGCCGATGCATCGTATGTACGAGAACATCGGAAAATTACAGCCCAACCATCGATGTTTTCCATGCATTAATGTATTTTTTACACCACTACCCCTACCCCCGTGACAGATCATACAGGGTATCCAACGGTCGGGAACCGTCTGCATCAAAATTGTAGTGAAAAAATAAGCAATCTAATTGTGTTACATCGAAGCCTAAAAAGGCTTGAATTTTTTCTGCACATTCATTTGGCAATTTGTAAATATGTTGTTTTTGTTGTCATAATTTTTGAGTGGGCGTGCGTACAGGTGAGTGAAGTGCAAAAGCAGAAGCGAATGGATGGCAAACTATCGAAAGGCTGCAAAGCAGTGATGGGCGTCTAAGCACTGCATAATTATTATCGCATTAACTGTCTTTCTTTTAGTTTTTCATTTTTGCTAGACACTTTTGTGTCTGTATGTGTCTTGCCACATAACTTAAGCCAATTTAGGAAGTCTTTGCGATGACAAGCAGAGTCGATATTGTTATCATCATCGCTGTCGTTGTAGTTTTTCAGCAGTAATGGAGGTTCGAATACATTATCGGAAATCAAACGAAACGGTTAAAATGAAATGCAGTAATAGCATGAAAAGTTGGTAATTATGTTTGAATATGTATAAGTCACATAACAGCCATAAAAGATTGTTCAGTGGCAACAATAATTACTCGGTCACCTTCTTTAAATGGGCAATAATAAAGTGAATAATTTAATTTTGCCTCTGAGGTCGTGAATTACACTCTGTTCACTGAAAACCCGAAAAAAATAACGTCGACCAATGCGAAGTTTTTGAACAATGTCAAACTACAATGAAAACGTGCAAGAAAAGAATCGATGTATATCTGGAAATAGGGACTCACAACACCAAAGAGAACACACGTCTTGAAAGAAAGGGGAGAAATAAGAAAGGCAGTTTGTAAAGTTACACTCGAACCGTTTAAGGAAAAACATCAGCAGAGATATTATCATTGAATGATTTGGCACCTAAATCGGATACAGAAGAACATCAGCTATAGAAAATGCATCTGAATCAGCTGATAAGGCTTTTACACCAAGCGGAAATGTCGCTATAAAGGGCCAGTACTTGTAAGCTCTCCTCATTTAGTAGTGGTATCCAAACTTCTTCTTTAGTATATAGCTGATAATATCGGCAGCTTCCCTTTTAGCCGGGATATGTTCGGAAATAATGAAAGGTGAGATATTATCGCCGCTTGTGTGTCAATGATCTGACAGTTTGTATATGGCATCCTAAGTTTTGGCTCGGCACAGCTCAATGCTTTTTCAAGTCAAGAACTTCGAAAATAATTTTTTTATGGAATAGAAAAAACACTCAAAATGGTCAACTTGAAATGTTGGTCAGTAAGAGGCGATTCCTGTAAAATTATAAGGGCTGAAGTTGATAGAGTTTTAAAAAATGATTGCAATTGATACAGTGGCGTAGACAAGGGGGCTCAGCTTTATATTGACCTTGATCGAAATAGATAGATATTTAGTGAAAAAGTGAATCGCAAAGACTATATTTATTAACAAATGTTTGAAGAACTATGTCTTTTCATTACTGCAAAAATTGGAATCACGTAATTTGAAGTTTGTTATACATGGTTAAGTGAATTCCCCTGAATAGCATATTCACCATTACACCATGAAGCAATTTGGGTTCCATGCGTGGCATTTGCTTAAAGTGGTGGCACCAATTGGGTTATTTATTAAACACCAAGATTTGACAATTTATTTAACACAAACTTTAATAAATAACATTAATAACACAGTTACGACGGGAAAATTAATATGTAAGGGCAGTACGATGGTGTTCAAGCAAACAAGCAAGAATTCATGACGATTCGAGTAAAAGTAGATGCATTTTGCGAAATTTACGAAGCTTCGAAAAAAACAAACATAGAAGAGTAGTCGGCAATTCAAAGTATAGATTACTTTCATGTGACGGTGTCCAATGCATTTCTGCATTATGGATTTAGACATCCAAAAAATATGCTTGAATGATTTTTTCACTCCCTCTTAAAGTATTTCTTCAAAATAACAGCGCATGTGATTCTTTCTGGCTGACCACTTGTTGTTCTTCCCGACTTTAAAATGTTGAAAAAATATTATAATCGCGAAATTAAGCCTAATAAAAATTCTCTGAAAGCTCTGGATAAATGTCCAGAATAAAATTATGGAGGATATTAGCTAATTCTACGTCTAGTATCTGCTATATTCTATATTTTGAAATGGATCAACAAAGTTCAAAGGAACTCGACAGAAGAATTGAGCTTGTTATGTGGATTTCATTAAGGAACGCTCGATGGTAGCTCTAGAAATGCATCATCACATTGGAATCACATGTGACAAATGATGTGATCATAAATGAATTTTCAAAAAAAAAATCTCGAAAAACATAGTTTATTTTTTGAGATCTTTATGAAAACCTTTAAGATAAAGAGCGAACAAATTTTGACAAAGTATTTCGAACTGATCAGGATTTCTATAATGGAATCTAGATACATTTTTGAGAATATTTCGTCATAACCGTAGGTAAAAGTGTTTAAATGAGGAGAGGACAATCAGGATCTTTATAATGGCGGCTAAAGGGTTTCAGAGGAAATATCCGACAATATTTCGTAATGGCCAATATATTTCCCCTAAAACTCGCTGCGTATATATATAGGTAATGCATACATAATATACATTCATAGGTATTTGTACATATATGTCAAACAAACTCAAAATGGGAAGCAATGCGAAGCAAAACGTACCAAAATAGAAAGGCCGCAAAAACAGCAACCACCAGAAAAAAAAAAAAAAAAATGGTTGTCCGCGAATGCTTAACCGTTAAGTTGAACTGTCGTTGTTTTTGTATTTGTGGCTTCGTTAATGGACATAGCCAAACAGAAAAGAAAAAACCATTTCAGTTTCGCTTTTGAGTCATACGTAAGTATTCGGTAAATACGAATTCATGTTCGATTTGATAATCTAACACGGAACGTTGAAACATGTTTGAAATATGCCAAATAACCAAGAGCCAAGACTTCAAAAAAGAAAGAAGTCAAAAAAAAAGAATAGCTAAATTTGTTGCGGCACACAACTTGCATATATTTTCCTAGTATCCATTGTTCCCAAAGTTGATAAATAACATCTGCACATGTGTATGTTCATACAGAAAGAAGATAGCTATTCGCTTTTGTCCAAACTTGAAAATAGCGTATTTTGGTGCTTATGTAATTCTCAACAAATTAAAAAAAAAAACATTTACTAGGAAATGTAAATAGCTAGAGTTTCTATGGGGTTAATATGACATCATTGGGAGAGTTTCCAGGGGGTTAATATGACATCATTGCGTGATTTAGGCGCACAAGTGCATTTTTCTGAAAAATTTATTCGAAACATTCCCCAATCAGAGAGGTTTTTCTACTTACAGTAACTTTTTGTTGAGTAGTAAAAGCTACTCTATATATACAAGCATATAATTTTACCCTGTATCTAAACAGTCGAGAAGGTCATCAAGCAATCGGGAATTGGTTGATAGTTGACTGCGCTTAAGTATTAAATAACGGTCAATGGTAATTTAAAATTTTGGATATGTTAGAAAATTTTCTATAAGATCTACTAGACTAGACCTATAACCTAGGTAACTTCAAAAGTTCAGAATCATTGCAGCACCGAGTAGTCAGTAGCAACAGCCGAAACCGCGTAATGCTCCGGAACCACAAGAGTTTACACGACAGTAACCAAGATGTATGCAGAAAGAAAGCCATACTAAAGCATCGTGCACCTCGAGACATGATTCTTGAATTTGACTCAGCCAAAAGAAATATTAGCGCCAGGGCGGTGTTATTGAAAGTTTGCTTTGGGTAAATAGTGAATAACTGAAAAAAGCTTCAGCTGTCATTCAGTCATGGATTCATTCAAACAGTTAGCATTCAACAGCTCAAGCCGCTAAACCCAGCTATAAAAAAAGATGTATTCATATATATACATGTATTGTTTGTTAGTAATGAATGAATGTGGCTGAATTCCCACACATATACAAATAGCGTCATAGAGAAAGAAAGCTAATCTGCCACCGCATAATGACAAAAACCGCCCACCCAACAAGCACAGTAAAAACTTTTATAATTCGAGTCATAAATGAAAGTTAGTTTTACAAATGGCACCATGGGCAAGGCTGGATGAGAGCTAGGTGGGTCAACCTTACCTGATGAGCCAAAAATCTTATCAAAATCTGATCTAGTTATAAAACTTCACGTTAAAAAGTTAATAAGGTAATATTTGATTGTATTTTAAACCAACACTATTAAAGCCACCCAATAAAAACGGGTGATCCCACGGTGTGCGCTAACTATCGTGGTATCAGTTTTCTTTCAATTGCATATAAGACCCTATCGGGTGTACTGTGCGAAAGACTAAAGCCTTTTGCGAAAGAACTAAGTGGACCTTATCAGTGTGGCTTTAGGCCTTGTAAGTCCACCATTGACCAGAAATTCACACTGCACCAAATCCTGAAAAAGATCCACAAATATCAAATACCAAAACCAGTTGAAGGACCGCGTATATTCCGCTCTGTCTGAGAATAAAATCCCTGCAAAGTTGGTGCGACTGTGCAGAATCACGTTGAGTAACATACACAGCTCCGTCAAGGTAGGAAAGGGCTTCTTCGAGCCTTTTGTTACCAAGCAAGGCCTCAGGCAAGGCGATGCCCTCTCCTGCAACCTCTTCAACTTTGTGATGGAGAGTGTGTTGCGAAAGGCCGAAGTAAATAAGAACGGGATTATATTCTATAAGAGTGTTCAGTTGCTTGCATACACCATCACGAGGAAAGGATGTCAGCATGGAGATAAAGCGGAGAAGTCTACCGCTGGCTGGGTCATGTTGTGCGTATGAATAAAGAAGCTTCTGCGAGGAAATAATAAATAAATTTTAAGGGCATGCTTTTTTCATGCTAAATTTACAAAATAAAAATATCTTGCGTCGGAACATTTTCTTTTCGATAGAGTGAAAAATATTGGATAAGTGTTTTATTTCAAAATGGTAACGGTAATTTTCAATACATTTATATATTTTTTTAAAACTTTTTTTTTAAATCTTACACTGCGAAATCTATCAAAGATACAAAATGATGGAGTCTACTAAAGTAAATTTTTTTTATTTTTTCATCTGTTATCTCTTAATGTAAATTTTCCCAAATTCATGTATCTTCTTCATTCTAATAACTTAGACATTGCGAACTTATTTGCACATTTTTTTTTAATCAACTTACTTATGATGTTTTGCCTTCTTGCAACTGTGCCTACATTGTCCCTTTTTTCTTTCTATTACTTTAACCATTTTTTTTTTTTAATTTCTTCAAAAATTACTGCATACCATCTGTTGTATGTCTTAAAATAAACCTCGTTCATTTAAAACCGTGTGCAAAAATGACTTTTAAACGCTGCGAAACCAAATCAATCGCTACCCGAGTTAAAGCTGATAATTTTCGTACAAATAACTAATTGTCTAAGACGTCTCCTTCTTCCTTACATACATTTCACAAATCTATATTATCCTTGACTCTACGTGTAACTAACAGAATCATTTAGTTTATATAAAACCATTTTAATTAGATGCCACCAATGCTTGTAATCTAATAGTTTTTAATCAGTGCCCACCATTAACTTTCATCATTCATAGAAGGCAGTTCTATTTGTGTGCAAAGTAAGCAAGATTATAATCTTAACCTCAATGAACTAATGGGAAAAGCGTCAAGCTTACAAACATTCTATTTATGCATTAAGCAAAGCAAACTGAAATGTGAATATTTGTCGGGTGCACAAACTATGTGTTTTGGTGCCAGAAGCTGCATACAATTAACAAACTGATTGGCTTTTATGCGGCTTGTTAGATATCTTACAATGTCATTAGGGTGGGCCAAAAAGTTTCCTTTTTGACTAAATAACATATAGTATAAAGCGCCTGCAAATTAAAGTCGATTTCAAAAATTTTGATTGACCCAAAAGCTGTTTTTGACTTTTGCCGATCTAGAATTTCGCTGAGGAAATGTGTATGATCAATGTATACACTCAGTATAACGTATTTAAAGCTGTCTATATAATGTTTTATTGTCAATTATTTCAAGCTTCACATGACTTAGTTTCCACATATAGTATGTATATATAGTATGTACATGCGACGTGGCTGCACCTTTTTTTCGCGACCCCAACAACAATGGCTACAACAACAGCAAAAAAACTAGAAATAACACAGTCACATTTGGCGCTCTTTTAACATTTGTTAGCCTTTGAGGAAGGTCAGCATTTGGGTTAATTAATTTCAATGAAATCATTTTCTGTCGTTTTCACCAACCAACATGCATTTTGTTCTGTTGAGATCCGTAGATGGAGAGATGGATGGAAAATTCGTACGACGAACATAAATTCTACAGAAGGTGCCGTCCATGTAATACGTGATCTCGTTTTTGCCTATTTTCGACTCCCATTCCTCTATGATGACGTTATCGTAAAAATGGACTAATTGAATATGAATACGCCAAATTTGTTTTTAGTTACAAAACAATAGAAACAAAAGAAGACTATACCTGGAACACGCTACAGTGATCCGGCAGACTAAAAGTTGAGCTCAGTGGAAAAGGCACCATCTCAAACGTGGTTTTTCTTTATACATCAAAGAGACGAGTTGGCTTTCTTGACACCTCGATGGCTAAATATTAAATTCTTAATATTAGAGATGACTGGAATATTTTGTTTGACTTAATCTTCATTTTTTTCTTGAAAATATGTAAGAAGAAATTGCTGATATAATGATGACGTCATCACTACCTTTAACCACCCTCTGCCATCTAATCAAACATAATCAATTAGGTCACCCCCTCTCCCCCTATTAGTGATGACGTAAGATGTGGGGGCCGCCCTAAAGTGAGAGGAATTGTGTATTTCGAAATTTGTAATACATGATAACAGTTTTGTAAGTTTCGATAAAAATATCTATATAGCTTTTTAAAATTTTTTGGCAAAATTTGAAAGACAAAAAATGTTTGTCTGTTTGTCGTGACTTTTTTTATCACAGCCTTCTGAAATTTAGTATACATAAAGTACATTGATAACTGAAAAACGTTTGTTGTGGAGTTTTTTCCCTTTTGAATGGTATGACTAAAAAAAAATGCAATTTCATAAAAGAATTACTATAAAATTATAATTTTAATTCATTTTAATAATAAATGATCTATATTAAAAACAAACAAAAAACATCTTCGTTGTAAAAAATGTGATGAAAACGTAGGAAATAATTTATTATTATTATTCATTTGCTATGATAATTGCTATTTCACAGAATAATTCCTTGTCTGTACGTCTAAGAAATCCGAACTATATATCTTATCTATTATAAGCCAGCGAAAGAGACATCTTAGTAGAGTATGTAATTTTCGGCGTTACAAAGTTTGCCGTTCATATATTTTTTATTTTGGAAATGTCATTGATTGCATCATGCCATCCACATCAAGAGCACTGACGATGATTAACAACAGCCAAGTGTCACTTATATCAAATTGTTGTAAATGTTAAGTATTCGCGTTTTGTGGGCGTTTAAAAACGCGTGCGCCTGCGCGACGCCACACAAAACAAAAAAAAAACCCAAATTGAGACGCTGCGACAGTTAAAGTGGCAATCTTCCAACCGTTAAGACCCAAACGACCTTATTCAGCGAAGTCGTTGTTGTTGTTATTTTTATTGGGGACTGCTGGTTCTTGTCTTTGTGGAAGACTAGGAAAAAAAAAGAAGTAAATTACAAATGTACAAATTCTCAGCACGCATCGTTCGTTGTTTTGAGCTTGAGACTCTTCTTTTGCTGTTTTTTTCTCTTCTTCTTTCATGGTGTGTTCCACTTTTCGTTGCGTGCATTTCAAAATGAAATGAAATTAGACAGGGAAGGGTGTGTGTGTGTGTGTGTGTGTGTGTGTGTGTGTGTGTGTGTGTGTGTGTGTGTGTGTGTGTGTGTGTGTGTGTGTGTCTGTATGTAAAACAGCAACATGGGGCCAATGAGCTCTCTACGTCCTCATCTGGGTTGCTCTTAACGCATGCTAATGAGGTTGAAAAATGCAGCAGCTACAATAACAGAAAAAACAACGAATGCCTGCCAAGATGTGAGTGAAATGTGAAACTGCAAATGCCGGATTTCGAATTGAGTTAATTTTTTTTTTTTATTTGATATTTTTACATTTCCAATGCGCGCAAGTTGAATTTGTTTATACACTGTACTCAATTCATTTGGGAGGCAGACATATTTATGATTGGGAAACGATTACGGCCTAAATATCTAAAAGCATTTGAGATACTTTGCTTTAACTATTATATGTTCACTTATTGAAATCAAATTCCTTATAAATTTCATATTTCAGTTCCCACCATTCCCCTTCCCGTTCCTCTTCCTTCTCTTTCTCTCTTCTTCATACTAAGTCAAGCTGCGGATATTGGTACCAATATCTTTATAGCCTCTACCTCAATTCAAAAGAATTATTTACCTAGTCAAAGTTAGTACTTCGTTTTTGTCGATATCTTTGGCGTCATCTATTGGAATTCGTCCAAACTTTACAAAAACATTCTCCCTAATACTGTTTACAATGTGTAAAAGTTTGGTTGAAATCGTTCCACTCGTTTTCGAGTTTAGCGAGCACATCACTTTTTGAGGCTTAATTTTTATATATATAGATATAAGATTAGCAAGTAGTAAAGATTTATAACAAGTGAATAACATGAACACACATTTGTTTAATGGTTCGAAACAGTGACTGCCGCAAGCACATGGACTGCTTATCGATGTGTTTTTTCTATCTAGTGATATTCTCTTCATTAAAAAAGTTTCTTCAAGTAAATAAATTATTTTAGTGCAATTTTAAACTCTTGTCATTTATTATTTATTGCTTCAGCAAACAGCAAAAAAAAATATATAAAAAAATTTGTGTTCAGTTGCGACTGTTTGCCCAATGAAAACGCTGTTGCTGTATCCTTGCGCCGCTAGCTCTTATAGGACATAAGACAATGCAAAGTAATCCCAAATTGACATGGATATTTATATGATATTGTAAGCTCAACTCCAAAATACGAAGTATGCCTCAAAATCAGGTAGGTTAGTGTGCATAAATGATTTAAAAGCAACTCAACGGTCAGAGCGGTAATAGATTTGTGAGACTTGGCCTAGAGCTGCAAAACAATCGATGGCACTAATAATAGTAGTAATAGTAACGTCGCTGTCGCTAATTTCAGACTAATTCAAGAGGGGTCCACGCGATGGAATAGTGTGTATCGAATGATAGAAAGAACGTTAACAAGAGACTATATTATCTGCTGTAATACTGAAAAGCGTCGCAGGCTTCAACTACGAACGAAATAATTGTTTTAAAAAATGTATTTGAAATTCTATTGCCATTTAAAAACGTGACGGTACAGATCCGTCAGGTTCGCTTCAGCTCTGAAAGGTAATGCCTTCGAATAAATTGATTTTCCTATGTATGTAATGCTTCTAATTTTTTTCCAGCATTGTAAAACGCGAAAAGAATTACAAGTACCGAAAAGATAACCTGTAAAATTTTGAGCTAGAGATACAAAATTCTACCAAAAAAAAGCGTGTATTTTCAGAAAATGAAGTTTGTCGAATTTAGTTGATATCTGTCCCCGTTTCACTCGCGATTTAGTGCCGCACCGCTTAATATCAATTTGAAACTTGGCAGAGGTATGCGTCGTCGTTATCTGCATCTACGTTTAAAAAAATTATCGAAATCGCATAAATACATCAAAAATAACTGATTTCATCCCCCTTCGCCTATAAACTGCTCCCATTTTCTAGTACACCCTAATCGTTAAAACTTTATTCACCATTTCTCAATAGAATCCCCCCCTTCCCACGAAATCGATTTACATTAAATACTACCACACCCAACAATATATTTATTTCAAAATTACCACAGACATTTCTAAATGTGTTTTGACTCTATGTTTCGAAATTTAAGAACACTGAAGTTATGGGCATAAAAGTAATATTTGCCGTCTTAATAACCAACTTCCCAATAGGAAAACTTCTCAATTGGAACATCCCAATAGGAAAATGCTTAAAGTCATATCGAGCATGTGCAAAGAGACATAAAGATAGATTCATTCGTTCCCTCTTTACCGTATGCTGGATTTAGTGTTTATGGGGGAAAAAGGGTACAGGGTATTCCAGTATCGGGCACCGTCCCGATACATTTTTACGTTTTAATTTTCTGTATACTGTGCCCAATCCAAGCTTGGCTTTAATTTGGTTTTTTTTTTTTTGTTATTGTGACTGCTCTAGACTTTTGGCATTGGCGATTTGTTTTTTTTTTTTTGTTTGTTTCCTAATTGTCACCAGCATTTTGCAGAGCGAACTTGCCTTTAGGGGCAAATTAATGGACACATACTTATGATACATACATATATACCATGCATACAAATCCATATACACATGATATTTATAATGTCTCAACCTCTCTTGAACGCTCCAACAAAGCTCAGTGATGACTTTATATTTCTATTTAGTATACATACGTATATGTTTATATTGTACACAAAAAATAGTTAATTCAATAACTGCCACTTATTTCACACAAATACACCAAAAATGCAAACATTTTCAATAAAAGCGACTTTTCTAGTTCCCTAATCTCTCGAAATGTAAAGAGTAAAAAACAATGCACTTCAGTTTGTTTAATGGAATTTAGAAAATCAACAGGCGGTTGTGCAACTTTTGAAGAAATCTGCTCGTGGCAGCTGGCAATTATTAAATTAAGCCGTAATTAGATACAAATACCAAAACAGCTGCAAATGTGTCCTACAATTTTGCAAAAAATGTGTTGTTTTTGGGGCAATTCTTTACAATGTGCTCATAAAACGGTTAAAATTCTAGAAACTAATGTAAGGAAATAAGTTTTGGAGCAAAACGAAACTCGTCAGTGGTTAAAAATAATCAACCACTTTTTATTTGAACAATGATCACGTACCAGAATGTGCACGCTCGATAGAGCCAAGTTTTCAATCATCGGACATACTCTCATCTAGCCATATTGTGGAAAAGAGCTGGTGCATGCAACCTACCAAGTCACCTTAATTGCCACCCTAACTTCTTCATGGCTAGGCGGCGGTATATCCACGCCGTCCTCCGTGATTGGAGCTGCATCTCTACAGAAAGGCCACTTTACCAAGCTAAATATTTTCTATCGTGTTGGGCACGGTTTCCTATTGAATTTGAGCACTCTAGTCGCTATAGTTGAGTCGCCAGAGGAATAATAAGAGTAAATAATTTTCATACATTTTTTTGTTTTTTAAATTTCTCCTATTTTATTTCGGTTGTTTTGATAAACGTGCAGAAAAGCCTGAGTTGGTTACCAACTGTTTATTTTTTATTAAGTATAGTATTTTTGTGTCTTTACTTAATGTACTACTTTATATTTGGCCGATTTTGTTTTTCATATCTACTCATAGAAGATACCTGCTTTTATTCATACTTTCCGCATCAAATAAGCATTTCGTCTTGCTCCGGACAGAATTCTCTCAACCGGAAAACGTGTTTACAGCACATTGCACTTAGGGGCTGGCTTATCGAATCAAGACACAGACCCTTTTAGTTCGCGTTTCTTTCACGTGCAAGATCATGTATGCCCTTTTGAATCGAATGCCAGCTGCAAATTAATTTACTAACTTTATCGATAAGTTAAGGATCGCCACATCTATGCCGGATTAACTGTTGCATTTAATCATATGCTGGGAATTCTTGCTTAATACAAGTTCAGTTATGATTGGATAGAATTGATTGCTGTATGTAAATATAAAGTAGAGGGTATAATAAAAATGGTTTTGAAGATGATGCGGAAAGCTTGAGAAAAGCGGAGGAAAATGGTATAATAGCAACTAACAGCAGTTAACAGCAATGATATAAACAACAGCAACAATAATTATGAACATAGCATAATGGCTGCAAGCTGGTCAACAGCTACAACAACAACTGTACAAACAACTCGAATCGCAAGAGCAGCAACATTAAGCACGCCAATCGTGCGAAAATGCAATGCGCATTCCTCTACGGAACACGGTTTGGACTGGGAATTAATACTGTTTTGCTGGATGGACAGAGAAGAGTACGGCAGTGTACCGGCGGAGTACCACCTTTTTTTCTCTCTCTCTCCCTCTCTCTCTATATATCTCTCTCGCTTTTGAAGCCATTTGTTATTGTTGCGCATGCGCATGGCGCACATTTGCTAATTTGCGGTCGGTGAGCTTTTTTTTTTTTTTTGCAAATATAATATAATTTACTTTTATTTTTTCTTCTTCATATAAAAATATTTTATGCAGTTGCATTTGAAGGCATGCATTGAACTCAAGCAATTTCAGAAACAAGTATGCAGCATATCAAAATGGACAGCACTGAACTCAGGGAACAACCTAATTTTGCTCCATCTGAAACCTTTATATATTTAGACAAAAATGGTTTCATTCAGGACGAGTGGATCCCTGTTATTTACTATGCCGTTACGAGAGCAAACACAAAGTCAATCGTCACAAAAAGTCTAACAGAGGAAAATAAAAGGTTCGACTGCACCATTTCATATAAAGATAGGCAACTTTCTGCTTCCACTTCCAAAATTTTCAAAATTAACACACCACACTACCGCACCCTCTCTGCTCCAAAATAAACCCACCTCCCGCTACCACCCCATCCAAAAACTTTCCATATTGTTTTTTTCTTTATTTTCTCTGCAACCAGGCGCGTCGTAGAAATATAAGATCTTTAAATAAGAAAAATTTGATTCAGAGACAGAACTTAGCACAGAATTTGAAAAAAAGGGTAGTACAGATTTGTGCAATGCACATATGTGTGTAGCAATGTAAACCTGTCTGTATGAACGCATAATTCTCGTTGGCCATAAGTGCTAGAAACATCAAATTTTATCAAAAGATATCCAAACGCAGGTGAAGTTTGCCAAATCATACCAATGTCTTGCTCTCTTCCCCGTAGAATAATGTCGCGGTTTACACCCAACACAATAAAAGACATACTGCCAAAAATTGGCAGAGTTCGGCATCCCGCTACTATTGATGTGTTATCATCAAGATCGAATGTGCAATTTGCTCCAACTATAAACTGCAACAATATTTTTCAAAGTTAGAGCCACAAAATTTGGTATTTAGACTGGTGTGAGTCTGATAAGTAGCACAATGTTGACCTTTTGTCGATACAACACTCCCTCAAACCATTTGCGTGATCCAAACATTTTGTACTGCTTTAATAAGAGCCAAAGTTGTTTGATTTGAAACTAAGATAATTTTTTATAGACTTAAATTCCAAAGGAGTGGTATTCGTCGGACAAATTTAATATAAATACACGTAGGGCTTCTCAAAATATGCAAACATATTTAAAAAGAAATGCCATTTCAACTTTTATAAAAATATAACCAATTATACAAAAAAAAATGCAAGTTTTATATGGTTTACACATATGTATATGTTTAAAAACTACCTAAATATGACCTCGACTTCAGCTTGGACTAGTTTAATAGCAAAACCTGTAGAAAGTTGTGGCTACTGAAATCATATGTAAGCGATGTTTGCACCTACCACTGCCTTTGCTGCTGCCCCAAGATGGGCGACGAACACTGTAGCTGTTACGTCTACAAACACAGTCACAGAGATACATAGCCCCACTCTGAAGGCATAAACTGGAAATCAATTGCAACGAAGCCAGTTTTTTTTTTTTGTTGTGTATCCCCCTCATGGCAAATGGGTCGCAACGTCGTGCAATGAAACGTAACTGTTTCGCATAAATGCAATGAAGTCGATATTAAAACGGCGCAAAAACCGCACAGAACAAAGACAACAAAAAGTTACAGAGCCACTACAGTCCAGAAGTTTATGGACTGAGGTCTGTCGTATAAAGAGTACCGATTACTTAGCACTACTTAAGTTGGATTTTTAGCGATGGAAACGTTCCCAGCAACTAGATGTATTCGTGCTTCACACACATTTGCCCGTAACACATTTGGGAAATTACAATTGTTGCGCCTTATCGCAATAGTTGTTCTTATCGTGATAGAGCAGACCCTAAAGAGAGAGCTACATACTCTATTCACGACATGACGTCAACAAAAGTCGAAAGCGACATATTTGCACGTAAGCTCGTTTGAATTGTTTATAAACAAAAAACAAAAAAAAGGTACGGACAGACAGTTTTCAGAAGGTCTTCAATCGCCATTATTGATTTTTATGCTACTAGAATTGAACTGAAAAAGCTTTTTTATACACTATAAAACGCAGAGCAGCAATTGTGAAAATAGTGGAAATTAATTGTTGCCCATATTTATTTAAATAGTAGTGTAGCTGTCGTCATAGGAAAGATCACTCCAAATACACCAACCAGAACTCTGGAGTAGGGAGCGGACTATTGGATAATGTGCATAATTTATATTTAACATGACCCCAAATTACCGGAAAAGGTATGTCTTAGCCATAGGCCTTTCACTGAGCTCAAATTTGCTGCATATTGTAATCAGGAATCATTTTGGAAAACTCATAAATTTTACCTTACCTCAAAATCGCACCTGCTTAAAATTGTTGAGTAACGCTTTTTACCCCATTTTCCTCAACTCCTAAAGTTAAAGACCTCTGACGATCAAGTTTCAAACAAGGGAACAAAACTAGAATGCATTGCGAAACCTCTCATTAAAAAATTCCGAATTCAATAACTATTAATTGTGAACTATTACCCCGATCAAGTGAAGTATTAAAACTATATATACCTAATAATAGTCAGAAAAGAAAATGCGACAGAATTTGAGTAAATATCTAACATGGCACAGTAAACTCTCTTACTTTAGATGGTTTATAATTTAATTAAACTCCAGCACACCTAGCAAATAAAACAAGAACTTTCGCCATGTGAAATACGCAAAGGTCCAAACAAAGGGCGCAAACCTTGTTAAATATTATTATTATACCCTGTACACAAAGTGTAGAAGGGTATTATAGATTTGTACAATGTATGTAACAGGCAGAAGGAGGCGTGGCATACTATATGTTCCATGGGCAAAAATTGTCAGGAGCAATAGTCGAGTCGATATAGACATGTCCGTCTGCCTGTGTTGTCGCACCGTTCTCGGAGACTATAAGAGCTAGAGAAACAATTTTTTTTACCAAAAGATGCGCATATGCTGGGAAAGATACGAGTTTGTCGAATTATGTCGATATCTTATTATATCTTACGGTTTACAACCGCTCCATTCAGTCTATCATTTCGTTGCAAAAATGATTGTAATCGGATAAATACATCAAAAGTTATAGTCAAAAATATGCTAATTTCACCCCCCTTCGCCAATAAACTGCTTCAAAGTTCAACTACATGTAGATATGGATACATGTGAGCTAGAGTTACAAAATTTGTGCAGACTCGTGGGAACCTAATCGTTAAAACTGCATTCACCTTTTTTCACCTTATCTTAATTACTGTCACATCCCCCAATATATTGATTTGAAAATTGTCATCAGACATCAGACATTAATATATGTATTTTTGATGTGTGTGACAAAATTCAACGACATTGGCCCAAGAATACTGGATTTATGGGTATGAAAGTAATTTTTTTTCCCATAATAGCCAACTTCCCAATAGGAAAACTTGTCAATTGGAACTTCCCAATAGGAAAATGTTTACAGGCATATCAATCTTATGAAAATAGATCGACCATTTTACCGTATTTTGGGTTTATAGAGAAAAAGGGTACAGGGTATTCCACAGTCGGGCACCGTCCCCCGACTTTCTGCTTCAAATTTTTTGTTGTTATTGCCCAATGGTACACAAAATGCCTGGTTATGTGTAAGTTTGTGTATGTATTTTTAATGTTGTTTGTGAGTGTGACGCCATCGTAGCCAAAGAAGCAGCAGCGACCAAGTGACTGGCCTTAAAAGAATTTATGGCCAAAAATAACGCACGCAATTAGACGTCGATAAATTGTAGACGCAAAGAAAACCCAGTTCGCAAGTTCTAAGTAGATGAATAGGAAAACATTTCAAATAGCAGACAAAAAACAAATACTAAACACAAAGTTTCTTACTCGCTTCAGCTAATGGCTAGTGTTTGCATTCTAAACCAAGGTGCGCCATATGTTTGTAGGAGTGAGTTAGTGTAGATTTGTACATTTACTTAAGACTAAATGCTAATAAAGTGCTCGAGTGGCTAAAATGACGCCAAAAACATTACTCAGTCACTTTGCAGCTCTTTGTCTTTTGTGTATGGGATTTTGTGGGAAGTTTTCGATGCTAGCTAGATACAGAAGAGTGCCCGGAAGAATCATTTTGAGATAGCTCTTACAGATGAAAAGACTAAAATTGAAAAGCAACATCGCTCTATTGCTCCTTACATTAAATGTAATGGATGTACG
This sequence comes from Chymomyza caudatula, assembly GCA_035041775.1. Lineage (NCBI taxonomy): Eukaryota > Metazoa > Arthropoda > Insecta > Diptera > Drosophilidae > Chymomyza > Chymomyza caudatula. The sequence continues at coordinate 2,677,814 of JAWNKW010000148.1, forward strand.
TAAACTTGTATAGAGAATATTCTTTGCGGATATGCAATATAGAATTTAAGTTGCCGCTACGAAAGTTTAGAATAAGTTGAGCTCACATCACAATAATATCTAAACTCTTTATGAAACATATAAATTCAGGGTTCAGATTTTCTTCTTATAAAGATATTTTTCCCAACCCAGAAGTTACAACTTTGGAGTATAGTATTTTAGTTTTTTTGTGTAAGCTTTACGCACAAATTATTTTAGAACTTGAGCGATTATAGTTTTAACTTTTCGTTTCTACAAGTATAGGTCGGGAACCCAGATCAGAGCACACCCAAATTTAGGCGAATTAATTATTGATCAAATAGTGTATCTATGATAACTCTCGCTTGCACTTCTTATAGAAATGTTAAGGTTAACATAGACTCATGTTAGGCTCATAACATTACTGGGGGAAACAACGTTCTTCTTTATATATAAAAGTTAAACCTCTTAACATGCAAATAAAACACAGACATGCATTAATGTTAATAAGAAGGAAATACATAATTTGGTTAACATGAAACGGGCTGCATTCTGTCTCTTAGGAGCAGGGGGCGGAACCCGCTAGTTATTCTATAAGACTACAAATCAAAATAAATAAAAAATCAATTCCCTTATTTCTTATTTTAATGAATCGTTTCTGATTAACAAATTTTTGGCATTTTCCTAAACTAAACTTGATTTTTTGAACCTCTGCTTTCTGATATTCTAAAATTACTTAGCGTATTAGTATTAACGGGATTGAACAGCTGTTTGACAATTGTGAGAATGTGGCTATGTTTGTTGGTTTTGATGTGTTTGCGTTTGTCTGTATGGATTATACCATGCATCAGCGTGCGCTTATCTTATGCCAATATTAACACATGACTGAAACTATAAAGCAAGTTAAACATACAACTACCTTCTTTTAGATATATGTACATACATTTTAATATAAATAATATGCAAAATAGTATATATTTCTATTATCTATCGATATTCTAACAACTTGGCAAAACTTGCAAAGCGTTAAAATACTACAAAGTCAAAATGCGGGAGTAATAACAGATTTTTATACCCTGTACACAAGGTGTAGAAGAGTATTATAGATTCGTACAATGTATGTAACAGGCAGAAGGAGGCGTGGCAGATCACATGTTTCATTGACAAAAATTATCAGGACCAATAGTCGAGTCGATACAGACATATCCGCCTGTCTGTCCATGTAATTTTTACCAAAAGAAAAATACGAGTTTGTCGAATTATTTCGATATCTTAACTCCTTCTCCCGTGAAAGATTTTCCAGAAAAATACGATTTCATCGAATTATTTCGATTTCTTAACTCCTTCCCCTGTGACAGATTTTCGGGGTTTACACCAAAAGCTATAAAACTTCACACAGTTATGGTGTGAAAATCATTAAGATCGGATAAAAACCTTAAAAGTTATAGGTAACAATATGTCAATTTTAAAAACTGCAACAGAATTTAAATTTTTATCGAAATGTTGAGGTTAACATTTATGTTACAGTACAACTACCGTTATTACGCCCATACCACCCAACGCATCGATAAAAAAATTTGCACAGAAATTGGATTTTCATGAAAAAAGGGTACAGGGTATACCACTGTCGGGCAGCGTCCCGACTGAGCATCAAATTTCATTTTTCTCATGATTGAGAGATGCAATTATGCACCTACAAACTCAATAAGAAAGCAATACTAGGGGTTCTGCCTCCAGCTCGCTCCTCTCGCCAACCCTAATGCCCATAAAAGGCAAACTTCAAGTTAACGAGATGGCCTTTTTTCTTTTTACTAATACCACCGAATTTCCTCGTTAAATTGAAAAGCGGAATTTAATATTAATGGATAAATGGGACCGATCAATAGAGAGATAAACAGTGCAGATAAATTTTATGTATACAATGAATCATTGTGGAATCATTTTTGGTGCATTGCTTTGCACAAATTCATATTGATAGATTCTATTAATCATTTAACATATTCAAAAATCCGGGAAATGTAATTGGCCTTACTCGGACACCATAAGAGTTAGAGACACAAAAATGTTACCAAAAGATGCACATTTTCAATAAGCAGATGGATTTTATCGAATCATGCCGATATCTCAACCCCTTATTTTGTGAGGGAATTTACACACCGTGCATGTGTTGTGTAAAAACTATCAAAATTGGATCGAAAATGTAAAAGTTATTGTAAATAAAGTGGCAGTTTTAGACAAAATTTCGATTTTTATAGAAAGTTCCAGTACAGTTATTTGGATGACGCCCATACCTGGCTAACGTTCCGAGTGTCTGCATCAAATTTTTAACACAATTTATTTTAGCTACGACTTTTCTGGATTCGTTTGTTTGTTATTAAAGGTGTAGCCAAAATCACCCTACTTCAAAGTAAATTAATAGTGCAACGCGTCATATGATCGATGTCAATCACTAGCTTAATTATTATTTCTTCTACGCATAATCTAATGTCTCCTTGTTCAAAAAAACCCCACAATTAATGCAACTTCATTGACCGATGAAGCATTGAATCTGCGGACATGTTCTCCCAGACTATCACTAATCATTCTTGCTGAATTATTGGTGGCCAAAAATTGGTGTGTGTGAACACCACACTGCAAACATTTATCGAGTTTGTCAGTCGATTTTTGCAAACAAATTGTAAGAACTGACACGGCCGACCGTTTGTTGTTAAAAAGTGCAGAAATGCGTAAAAATAATACTATTATCAAACTCAATATACTTATAAATAAAAGCAATAAATAATAATTCAACAAAGCTTAAAAATGCATATTTAAAGCAAAATAATGCATTTGTTTGAATTGTTAAAAGGTACAAAAACGGTACAAAAAGTGCGCCAATTACATGTGTTTTCGACTAATTCAGGGCACGAGTTTGCATGCCAATTATCGTCCTGTCTGACCGTAGCTTTAGAGCATATGTATGTTCAGTCAAAATGCAACAAATTTTAGTTTTGGAGACGCTAAGTATTTAAAATACTATGAATATCAATGAAGATTTTGGTTGATCTGATGAATTTCCGCATGCTGCCGCCCCAAAACGACTATAAGGACTATAAGCCAATTATATATTACAACCAAGGGAATTATAAGATGGCAGCTTTGCGAGTCAGTTTTATATTGTATCTGCGTGGGTCTTTACTCATGTATATAGTACATACATATAAGTATGTATGATTGTGTTCGATGCCACTTTATTTGCACGCGAACGCTTTGCAACAGTTTATGAGTCATTTGTGGCATTTTTTGTTTAACATTAATGGTATTATATCTACCATATTTTATGTGTTTTACTATTTGTTTTCTTAATTATAAGCACGCTCTCACCCATGTACTCAAACTCGCCAAAATGTTTTTTATAAAGTAATCTTTTGCACCTACTCAATTCGCCGCTCTTTTTATCTGTTTTGCTCTCTCAATCGCTCGCTCATGTTTGCACACCTTTGTGTTATTGTCACGAATGATTCGTTTTTTTTTTCTTTGTATTCGCGCTGATTTCTCATTGACATTCAACCATGAGAACAGCAAAAAAATAATAATAATAATAAGCGAAAATGACGAAAATAAAAACATAAACATTCATACAATGAAAGCTGGAAAAAAATATGCGCAAGAATGCGAAGCTAAGAAGTGTGGGCAAAATAAATAAGATATAAGATATATCTATAGTATATAATAACTAGAAGATATGTAAGTTACACAGATAGATATATAAGTATTCCATTTCGTCAAATGCTATAATAGAGGAATAACGTAATGATTTGATTGTTCGAACAAATAATTATCACTTAAATAACGGAAAACATTATCTTATCTTAGCATTAGTCACAAATAGAGTAACGCCTAGAAATGACATTTTCAAAAATGTCAAAGCTTTAGCCTTTTCTGCGCTGAAAAATTAACCAGAAAAAATAAAGAAATCGACTGCAAGAAACAACAGTTAAAGCAATTCACAGTGGACGAAAGCGCTATAAAGTGGCAACTATTCTTATTTATAGTTAGATCCGTTCTTATAATAAAACAAAGTAGATATTGAACGTTGCGATGGCCTTTTGAAAGTCACACGTATTCAGCCTCACTAATCACTAATCATTCTTGCCGATGCATATTAAAGTAACATTATGGGGCTCCGCCCCCTACTCGCTACGCTCGCCAACGCTCGATAGGATGTTCGCCACGGCAAATTATTATTGTATTCATGGTTGTTGACTGACGTCTCCTACTTGGTACATTTGTGCTTAGTTCCTGGATCATATTGAATATTCTTTTTGATGAATGAATGAAGCTTTAGCTTTTTCCGCCTACCTAGGTACAGGTGAAAAATTAACCAGGAAAAATAAAGAAATCGACTGCACCAGCAAGAACAACAGTTAAAGCAATTCACAGTGGACGAAAGCGCCATAAAATGGCAACTATTCCTATTAATAACTATATATAACCGTTCTTATAATAAAACCAAGTAGATATTAAACCCCGTGTGGTGAGCGGGTTAGAGAATACCACCTCAGCAGGTCAAAGCTTGTCGTATGAGGATTTAAAGGGTTAAAAGGGTTGTGCGTAGGGTTTGGGACCCTCCTCGTTAAACCACAATTCCAATGAAAGAATGTATTTACATCAGGCCGTAAGCCGATAACACTGGTTGTTATGGCCAGTTAAGAAGAAGATATTAAACGTTGTGACAGCCTTTTGAAAGTCACGCGTATTCAGGCTAATTTAATATTTATCTGTTTCTGTAAGTCCACCACTTAGTTTTCTTCTAAAGTCAAATTTAGAAGCTAATGAATAGAGTGGATACTTTACTAATTTTTTATGTAGAAAATATGTGGTACTGCTCATTGATTTAGGTAATAGTTAAACAAACAATATGTTGCCCATATGTAAATGATACAGTTAGTTGACCGATCCTTGTAAAAATCGTATAGTATTTGGAATAACTTAAATCAATAAGAATAACAATAGTCACAATATTACCAAATATAAAAAAAAGTTCTCATAATAAATTCGTTTTGGATCAATCGCTTGTATGAGAGGCATATAACACAATTGGGCTAACTGTTATTTACACTTTGAATTATCAATTTTGCTCCTCTACATCGGCTCTTTTGCCCACTGTGCAATCTGCGCAGTCGCAGCGGGGTCATGCGACTGCGCAGCAACTTTGCTGGAAAACAACCGCACCAAAAAACAACAACGAAAACTACAAAAAAAAAAAAGTGAAACTTCCAATAAGATGTTGAAAATGTACATACTACGGTTTTTACCAACAATTACACAGAAACAACAACAACAAAAGGGGCGATCGGAGACATACAAAATGTCTGTCTGTTGTCTAACTGTAACTAGGTGACGGAAATAACAACAAAAATTGTACACTTGACGCAGCAGCATTCAAACAATTAACGTTTTAAGAGCTAAGATTCAGGGATTTTGTTTGTATGACAATTTTTAATACACACATACACACACATATATGGGCAGAAAAACAAGTTTAACTTTAAATGCGATTTATTTTTAATGCCTAATTTTAAGAAAGTCAAAAGGTATGTCTTCTCAAATTGGACTTTGTAACTTTTATCATTATATATTAATAATATTAGAATTAATGAGGTAGAGTATGCTTACCAGTTACACTACAATGTGTTGGACTCCACATAGCACCCTCTACACGCAGCTAACGACAATAGCAGCAACAGCGCACAAAATATAGCAGACCCAATAAATACCCTTTCGACTTAATTGACGGCTGCCCGTTTTGCTTGCACAACACAAACATTAACACAATAACAAAAAAATCAATTACACACACTCTTGTTGCATAGACAGACGCGCACGTAGTTTGCTTTTGCTGCACTCGAGTCGCTTAAGTTAATTTAAAGTTAAATTAATAAAAAATATAAAAATGAAAGGAACGCAGCAAGAAACGCGACGTATTTTGTTTGATACGCGTTACGTGCGAGGGCTGAAACGATACTGCTGGCTGACTAATCACATTGCGATGCCTTAACTGTAAGTAGCATTTGTACTCACAATACTCGATACTTGTGTATTGCTGTTGCATGTGTTATCGAACACATGGGACCTATCGATAAATAATTTTTTGCTACAGCATTAGTTTCAATGTTTGAATTACCTTTAAGTGTTAAAGTTTTCTTGTAAAATCAAAGTTTTGTGTTCATTTTAAATATTAGCAATGGAGCCCATGAATTTAGGCAGCCCCGTTAACAGCCCAGGCGCAACTCAAAGTCAATATTTTCCGCCTTTTCTCATGGGCGATCCTCAGGCGCTGACGCCACACAATAACACGCTGTCACCCAAGCCAAGTCGTTATAATGCCAGCTTTGGTAATTAAAATATGCTTAACTCTTAGAATTGTGAAAGTATATGTACCTATTCAAAATTTGCCTTGCAGCTTCCTCGCCGAGCATTAGCCCACCGCAGGACTCCAAACGCTCTGCCTTGGGCACACGCACTCTTTTTGGTGGCGCGGCTGAATATGCAAATACTTCGGCCAGCTATGCTCCTGGCACGCCAAGCACACAACACAACGTAACGCAACAGTCTGGCCCACCCACTAGAGGACTTTTTGACTCACTACGCAACGAAGTAGAGGCCGGTACTTCACCGCAACGTCCGCTTTTGGGCGTAATGCAAACACCGCTAACGCATCTGAATACCACACCGTATAATATGAGCGCTGGGATGTCCAACTATAGCTTGAATCAAAGCTACGCTCATCCCTCCAACACACAGCTGAATGACTCATATGTGCCCAATGCACCAAATGCCATAAATGCCTCTATGCGCGCCCTCTGCTCACCGCTGGGTGCTAATATGTCGCCCATGAACCACACACCACTGGCAAGCAGCGCTGATTTCTGGGTTACCATATTTGGCTTTTCGCCTGGCGCTGGCTCGATGGTATTGCAACAGTTTACGATGTGCGGCACCATTGTGGATGTGGTGCATGCCACTCAGAATGCGAATTGGATGCATGTGCGCTTCTCCTCGCGCATTGAGAGTGACAAGGCTTTAAATAACAATCTCAAAATAATCGCTGGGAATGTTATGATTGGTGTAACACGCTGCACTGACATGAGTATTATTGACAAGGAGAACTGCAACCTGGCCAGCAATTCTAAAAACGAGCTTTCCAAACCGAAGGTGCGTTCATTCACTCAACAATCCTACAAGATGGCACAGCATGATAATTCCGTCTCACCCACTCCGAATATGCCGCAAAAAAGCGTCGGCTTGGTTAACAAAGCAATGGATCTGATCTTCGGCTGGTGAAATTATAAGCAACTCCATTTTTAACCATTACTCGGATAATTTTTTAATGCTTAACATAATTTCTAATGCATACATAAAGAGCATATATATATATATAAATTTGTATTAATTTGCTTCGTTCGTACAAGAAAAAAGCTGCCCCCGATCTATTTCGCTCCCCCTTTTATAGAATACAAGTAGAATTGAATAATTATTTAGGTTCCACCTGAGCGGTTTCCAGATCCTTCATTTTGGGATAGCTAATAGAACGACTGTCCAGCTTGGATTCGGCCCATAATATAAGCTTTAAGAGAAACATCATCTTTGGCGTAGAGTCTTCGCTATGCTCGCATCTTAAAATCGCCGCGTTTAGCTCACTGGCAATCTGTAAAAAATAAATTATATGTTAGAATTCTTAAATGCGCAATTCCAGTGGTTCATTTTAAACATATCTATGCTAATATTATAAATACGAAAGTTGCTGTCCGTCTGTCCCCTTTTCACGCCTAAGCCGCTGAACCAATTGTTTTGCATTTTGGTGTAGAGATATGGAGACAAACATTGGCTCTTTTTTGTCGCAAAAAAGATTAAAAATACCAATCCCCAGAAGAAAGAGGAAGAGGAATATGCTATACATTGAGAGCAGGTGGTGGAGCCCACTAGAATATATATAGTTTTGTACAGCAAAGAACAATAACCATCATTTGATTACCCGTATGAACAACTAGATTTCGGACATCAAAATTTAGATAGTCGGTAGTCGGATAGGGCGATTTTCGTTATTGTGTCGATACCTCTCCCTTTCTCCAGGGTGTATAGCTTTTACACTAGCAGGTTTACATATCGATTGTTTTTAGTGGATCTTGTACGCGAAAAAGCATAGGATACATGTTCAGGTCTGAATATGAGACGCTGCATCCAACCATAACAAATCGTAAATAAACAATTGATAAGTTATGATCACAAAGGTCTAATGCTTGTAATATGAATCTTTGGTGGTAATAAAACCTTCTACACGCAGCTGCATCTGATCATACACTATCCTAAATATAAATTGATACCATATGGTCAGATCAGCGTAAATACACACACGCTGTTGCCTTACAACACAGCGTTAGATAAGATAGAAATAAGACACCAATGTAGCAATCAGAAAATTAGATTAAAAGGAGAGTTCGGTCGACAGAGCGAACCAGTAACAAATTAGTTCTCAAACAAAGTGTAAATTCTACAATATATCTTCTAGCAATATTTCATTATCCTAACTCTGTTGCTTTCCAAGAAAGAGGCTACCAAGATAGAGAACATGGCTAAATTGGTTTCTTTTGTCAGACTTATCTTATTGGTTATACTGTAGATATACAAAAATACAAGCACTACTTGTTGTCGCCATTTGGTCGGAGATAAAAACCAAATTGTGCAGCCACCAAGCAGCAGACAAGAGGAGGGAGATTTTGAATTACCATTAATAAATTAGTTCTATTGCTAATGGTGTTAACAAAAAACCACTTTGATTAGATGGCCCTTTATTTCGTTAGAACTTTTGATTTGCTGGCTTATAAATTGTAAGCTTTGTTGTGCAAGAAGTAGTACCTTAGGCGCCTGTTACACGAAGCGAGATTTTCAAGCGAGGCTGTGATTTGTTTCTCGCACCGTTTGTAGGTACGGTATAATGCATTCTAATATCCAGCGAGATTTTGTGAGTTTTTTTCACTTTCTCACTTGAAAATATCGCATCGTGTGGCCAGCGCCTTACCAGCTAAAGGTGTGCCTCCCAATCGACAACACGGATAATATAATATATAAGCAGTATGAAATATAATATATGACCGCAATTGTCGATTCTAGTGCGCGTGTGGGGCTTGGCTGTGCTAACATCTCTTAAAAATCGATTAAATACGTTAAAGAAATATACCTTTTGTCTATAGGATTGCTCCAAGAGATCGGCAAATGGACTTTCCTGTGGCTTCTCGAAGGCCAACAGGGCCAGTGTGCGCTCCAACTCAAACATGGCTTCTTCACCCGATTCAGATAGCTTTGTCTGAGCAAATGCCAAAGCCTCCTCGACCTTGCCTGCTCGTATTAACTCAATCAATTGCAGCTGCTGCAAATGAAAATACAAGTAGCGCTCGCTGCCCAGCAGTTCCGGATGCAATTGGTTGACCAAATGGGTAGCCTCTTCAATGCGACCAGCTTGTACGGCTTCTCTTATTAAAATACGATCATCCAAGCTGCTTAGCTCTACACTGGGTTCTAGCTCGGCTTCATGCTGAAATTTCTCGGCAGCCTCCTTAAAGCCCTCTACAATAGTTGGCCACATTAAAAGATGTATATATATTATGTATATATTTTTATTTAGTTTTATAGCCTACCTGTAACCAAATAGTTCATTATAAGCCGATTCATGTCGGCCAACTTGAATGGAAATTGCTCTAATCGTTGCAGCCATTCTTCCTTTGTAATGGCTTCAGTTTTTTCATTGTAGCTCATTTTTTTGTTTTTCCGTATTTTGCCAATTTTGAGGCCGTTATTTAAACTCGATGTACGCGTAATTGATTTATTTATAATATAGTCGCAGTTTTAGTTTTGTGACTTTCGGGTTTAACCGCTTTTCCGCTTTATTTTTGTTAAATTATTAAGAAATGACGCTTTTACCCAAATTTTTAGGGATGTTAAAACATTGATTTAAGCGATATATCGATATATTTAAACCGATTTGACAACAATGAAAGTATCGAACTGTAATCGAAATTCAATAAATTGCTGAATTGAGCTTTTAAATAACTAAAGTTATTTGTATTTTATTTTTACCATCGCACATTGTATAAATTATTAATGGCAGTTGTTGCCTCTAATAAAATATAGCTTTTAATCTTTAAGTTGCATTTTAATTTCAAAGGCTGTTCCAAAGGGAAACCAGACAAAGTTGATAGAAATACGAAAAGGATCCACTTTTAGCATCGTGTTAAAAAATTCGGAAATTGGTTTCTGACGAAGCTCCTAGACCCAAAACCATTAGATGGCGTTTCGCTGCGTTTTTCGTATTTATTTTCGCGGTTACAAATTTATGCTTAAAAAGGAAATGCAATTTCTTACAGCGCTGTGCCTTTTAAGTTTTTTATATTTAAGGATTACTACTACATATAAATATGCCAGAAAAAACCTATGCTGGCCCCAGCATAAATTTAAGTAAGTGCTCCCAACCGATTCCACTTCTTTCTTTCCATCAATTCTTGCGATTTCCGCGTCGACGCATAGATACAGTACACTTGGGGCAGTACCATTTGCCCTTTGGTGGCTGCGTAATGCCGACGCAAGGATAATGGAACCATTCATAGGGGCAGGCATCATTGTCACAGGCCACCATATCACCATATGAGACCTGATTGCAGGTGCAATAACGCGGCTCGTTGGGATCGTAGGACCATTCACCCTCGTTGGTTTGCTCCACTACCAAACCGTTCTCGCTTATGGTAAGGTTTGCGCCAGGAGCAAGTGCAGTGCTTGGCAATCCAATGGCCGCCGCCGTCACAGTATTGACGTTGGGCACTGCAACGGCAGTTGGTGCTGCAGCTGTGGAGGCGTGGTTTGTATTGACACCAGTAGCCACTGGATTTAATGAGAGCGGTGCGTGGCTCAGATTATTAATGGCATTTGATGAGGCATTTGATAGCATGTCCACCGAGTCCACGCTCATGGAAGATGATGAAGATGTAATGGAATTACCAGAGGAGGAGCCACCAATTGACTGCACCGCTATGCTGCCGGGTATGGAAATGCTGCTGTTTAGTTTTCTGCAATTATAGGTAAAACAAATTAAATTAACAAGATAAAAAAAGAGCCGATGGATTTAACATTTTCATATATATACATATATATATCTTGGGTAACCTTAAAACTTACTTCTTCTGCTTCTTCTCCTGATGATGATGATGATGATGATGTGAGCTGCTGCTCAATGTTGTTGGCGTGGGCTGCATATTAGTCTGTGCAGCCACATTGGCTGCCGTCCAAAAATCATTCGTCCCGGCCACACCAGCTCCATGTATAGCTTCATAGCTGGCCTTCAGGCTGGCCGTGCGTCTGCCTTGCTGCATTTGCTGTGTAGCCACAATTGCTTGACTGGCTGCGGCTGCAATAGCGTTTGATGCTGCGGCACCACCGCCCAATTGCTGAAGATTATAGGTTACCGTGGTATTGGAATGACTGGTAGCCCCTGCACTAGTAGCTGCTGCTGCAACCGCATTGCTATTGAGCACGCCGTGGCTGATGAGATTCGTTGGAAGTTGGCGTACAACAGCGCCGCTAATGCTGCTGTTGCTACTGCTATTGGTGGCGACGGGCAGAGTAACGTGAGTAGTAATGCTGTTGACAAGTTGATTTCCAGTGGCATTAGTTATGTTTGTGCTAGCGTTGCTAACGGTGGGCAACGAGTGATTCAAATTGGTGCGCTTCTCTGGAACGGGTACAGTGCAAATGGTTTCGCGACGCTTTTCCAGCTTACGATGACGCTGATGACCTCCTATATTGGTAGCCAGCTGAGCGCTAGATAGGTTGGTGAGCGCATTTAGGCCAATGCCGATAGCGCCACCGACACCTAGGTTTCCTGTGCCAATGCTGCCTGTACTGGTTATTATGCCAGCGGCGCTGTTAATGCCACTGCTCAACAAAGTGTTGCCCGTATTGCAGCCATAGTATCGGTTTTCCTTCTGATTCATGCTTAGCAGCAAAGCTGTAGCTGCTGTGGAGTTGCCATCCAATTCGAGTGAGCGCTTTTCTAGTATTTCAGTTATGCCATTATTGTCCGCTTCAAGCTCGCATTTGAACTTGAATAGTTCGCTGTCCAGACGGCGTAAATAACGCTCGACCAGCTCGTGTATTTGTGTTGCAATAGCAACCTTTTCATCGGCATCTTCCATGACCTTGAAGTATTCGCGACGCAGGCTATGAAATTCACTATCCATGGATTCGTGTTGCAGTTCACCTCGCTTGCATTGCTGAAAAAACATGCGGGACTTTTTGTCTAGCGAGTCCATGTTATCTAAATAAAAAAAAAATTTATGGTATTTTTCATTATTTCATTTATAAGGCATGTTATGCGCTTACTTTGAACTGCGAGATCCAGTTCACGCATTTCTGTGAAGCGGTCGCGCAACTCCTGTGGTAGATGCTCAATCACTGCAAAGAAAATTGTAATGCTTTAAGCTTTTGACTGCTTTTGTTATAAAAATTGTGTTACTTACTCTCCAGATAGTCTTCCAAGTACAACATGTTAATTTTAGTTAATGTAAAATTATTTGAATATTGTTTATTCTGTCTTTTTATTTACAGTGACCAACACAAATGGATTTTTGTCTTAAGTGTTGTAAATCGCTACTACTTTGATTCTGTAGTGTTGCACAAAGATATTCGATATAATTGCGACTGCTACCAATGTACCAATTTGGGGTAATCATTTCCCAAAAATTAGTTTTCTCTCTACATCATTTGTATTTTATTTGTGTATGACTTTTACACTTGCTGATGATGAAACTAAACTAAACTAATAACGAATGTCATGAATGATTTGCATATCGGGTGGTTCTTTACACATTTATTGAAGTGTGGCATATTATTACCGCCGATTACCGATAGTGTATCGATATTTCTCCATCGCTATAGCACTTTATATTTGTTGTGAAATAATTGTTCAGTGCTATAGTTTTTTTAATAGAATAAACAATGGATATTGGAACTACCATAAAGTTTCGGGACATATGCGCTATGTTCGATCTCGTCAAAGACGCCAAACAAATACAGCGTAAAGAACGTATTCTGCGGCGTTACTATGATTCGTTTTGTAAACAACGTGAATCATTTCGACAACAAGCGGTACCAAAACCCAAACAAGAGGAAGTTTGTAGAAATATATCGTCAATTTTTTCTTAATTAATTTATAAAAGCTTTTCCTAGGATGGCAGCAGCAGTTTCTATACAGTATTGCGTCTACTAATACCCAGCGCGGACACAGCGCGTGATAACTATGGCGTGCAAATAACAGCTCTTGGGCGTATTTACACGCGTGTGTTGCAATTGGCCACAGATTGTAAGTGTTACCAAAATAAGAGACAACTACATTATAGTTGGTGTAATACCTGTTCCACGTACAGCTCCTGATGCGCTCCGCTTGCAGCATCGCACCTATTCGTCTCACCGAGACTATGCAGATATAGTACATGCCGTGTTGGTGCCACGCTGTTTTAACAAACCGAGCGACTTAACGCTCAAACAAATACACGATATGCTGGATATCATTGCAAGGGAGGATACCAGAAGTAGGTATAATTATACGTTAAATCATGACTTACTCATGCCCTTTTTTCACCAGGCAAAGATCGTGAGCTTACACGTTTTTCAGAGCTTGCCTCACCTGTAGAGCAAAAGTGGCTTATACGCCTGCTACTTAAATCTATGGGCCTAGGTATAGGCGAACAACGTATATTTAGCATGCTGCATCCGCATGCCAAAGAGATCTACCTGCGCTGCTCCGATCTATCGCGCGTTTGCAATCTCTTAGCAGACAATAAGCTTTCTCTGGATACCAATATGGAACGTTCTATGGTTGGGACGTCTAGTAACTTTTATGTGAATTCTGTTATAGAACCATTCCACCAAATACGTCCCATGCTTTGTGAACGCTTTCCTGGCAAAATTGAGCAACTCATGGAATCTGATGTGCTCTATATGGAAACCAAAATGGATGGTGAGCGCTTTCAGTTGCACTATGCCAATAATCGCTTTAAATATATATCGCGTAACGGCACCGACTATACCCATAGCTTTGGCGATAGTTATGACCGTGGTATCCTAACGCCACAATTGCGCGCACTGTTGCCACAGGGTATGAAATCCATTATACTGGATGGCGAAATGATGGTCTGGGATTCAATACAAGCACGTTTTCGTGATAAAGGGGAAAACACCGATGTCAAACATTTAAATCCCGAGCGCGGCTGGCAGCCCTGCTTTGTGGTCTACGATTTACTGTATTTGAATGGAAAGAATCTACTGGACATGCCTTATGTGCACCGCAGTTATAAAGTTCAAAAGCTTCTAACAGAACGAAAAGGAGTGCTGCAGATAATGAAAGGACGCAAAGTTAATTCGGTGGAGGAATTTAATATAATGTTTCAAGAAGTCCTCGATTCTAATGCCGAAGGAATTGTGTTAAAAATGCAAAACTCCACTTATAAACCAGGCGCTCGTATTGGTGGTGGTTGGTACAAGGATAAGGCCGATGTAAGTCTTTAGTGTAGATACGTAATATAGTGCAGATTTAGAAATGAAGTTCCTTATTTACATTGAAATTCAGTATCGTTACGGTCAAACTTGCTTAAGTTGCCGGTTCAAGAATTTTTGATATCTGATATTATTGATATTTTTATAAATCTTTTAAATTTGCTTGCTCATATGGTTATTTGATTTTCCCCAATTTGAAATATATATTAGATTAAATACTATATTAAAGAACCCGGGTAATAATCTTAAAATATTACCTCATACCCTTTTATCCTGGCTCCTTAATTTTCTCTAGATAAGTTAATATATAAACACATATCCGCACAGTGTGCGGCGCACACTGGCTGTACATAATAATAATTACATACCATTTTTCTTTATTTCAGTATATTAAAGGACTAACCACCGAATTTGATTTGTTAATCATTGGCGGCTTCTACAACCGCACGCGTACTTTTATAGAATCATTTCTCCTGGGCGTATTGAAACCCAGCATCTCAGATGAGCGTCGTGATGAAGTCTACAGTGTTGGTCGGGTTTCGAACATAACCATCTCGCGCACTGTCCTTAACAACGCGCTGAAGCCGTATTGGCATGATTCGCAAAAGGAGCCACCACCCATGTGGTATCATTATAAGTCAGATGAGACTGAAGGTCGTCCCGATGTTTGGATTGAACCGCGGCAGTCAAAGATACTTCAAGTTAAAGCAGCGGATTTGGCGCCTTATCGCGCCTTTGCTACACTCAAAGCATTGCACTTTCCACGGACCGAATTGGTACGAGATGACAAGGTGTGGAATGAGTGCATGACCTTGCAGGAGTTTAACCAACTATGTCAGGTACAAACAGAGCTGTGTGCTTAGTTAAAACTTTTATGCGGTCAATATTTTAAATAACGCTATTTATAGGGTTCTTCTGGTATCAAGAAAATTAACAAGCGCCAGCTGCGTCTAGATGACTTTACAAGTGAGCGAAAACGACAAAAAATGACAACAGCTGAGCGCCTTAAGATGGGCATGGCTGCCTATGACAAGCGTTACGATGCGGAACAGGTGAGTAATTAGTTAACAATCTTTGAATTTTTAATTTATTTATACCTTTAACAGTTAGACAGCACTTCAGAGCTGTTCACGGGCTTTGCTTTTTGCATACTAAGCGGTGCTCCACAACGTCGTCATACGAAGCAGCAGCTTCAGGCTTTGGCAGCACGCAATGGCGGAACCATTGTTGAGAATCCTCTGCCAAATGATCCGAAATGTATTTGCGTGGCTGGTGATATAACCTATTATGTAGAGCGCCTGAAGCAGCAGCAGCCATTGGCCAATGATATTGTGCGCATGGATTGGCTGCTGCGCGTTTGCGACAAGCAGGATATATCTACATTACGGCCTAAGGATATGATTGCCACAACAGAGGCGCTTAAAAGACAATTTGCCAAAAGCTATGATCGTTTTGGTGACTCTTATACAGATGCCATAAGCAGTCGAAATGAATTAAGGGAGTTGCTTAAAGATATCAGTGATGCTGAGATTAATAATCTAGATGTGAATGAATTGCAATTAGGCGCTTTAAAGCAGGCTTTGCTGGGCAAGAGTGCAGCTAATTTCTTTTATGATTGTGTTGCCTACTTTTACCATGATAGTGATGACAGTCATGATGTCTGTGATATACCACAGCTGCACTTTATACAGCATGGCGGAATCTGCCTAAAAGATTTGGGTGATTTGGAGCAAAAGAGCAAATTAACGCACATTTTTGTAAATAATATGGCGAGTAACTGTGATATGTCCTCCTTTGAGGCTTGGCTAGACAAGGATTTAAAAAATCAGGTGCTAATTTTAAACCAAAACTGGATAAGCCAATCGCATGGTGCACGTAGAAAACTTGATGTACACGATTATTTATATTTATGGCAATCGAAAGCAAGCGTAGAAGATTTAAAATGATTTAAATTAGTTGAGCTTTTAGTGATATTTTAATAGTGAAGGTACATTTAATTTTAAATAGATTCTGTATTAAGCGTTTAAAATTTAAAGTGTATAATGTTACAAGATATTTATCCAAAGTACCAATAAGTTCCACTATCATCATGATAACTAATGACCATAACCGATTATTTCAAGTATACAAAATTAAAACAAATTTTTTTTGGTCATAAATGTTTGAATGTAGTTATAAAAACGGGACGAACGTGTAACTTAGTTTTAAAAAAAATAAATTCTTCAGAAATCGAGTTGTTACTGCCATGTAAGTCCGTCTGTCCGTGTTGTACTCTGTTTCGCTTTATACGATTTAAAGCAAAAGGTGCGCATTTTCGGGGAGAAGATCAAGTTTGTCGAATCATGTCAATTTACAACCACACCACAAAAGCTATCCGATTGAAACTTGGCACAATTAGTTTATGCACACTGTGCACGTGGTTTAGAGCCCTTCTCCTAATAATTGCAACAAAATTCAATTTTTTATGAACAGTTATCTTATAACAGCAATACCTTCAACGCATAATACAAAAATTTGATTCTCTTTCTAAAAATTGTTACAGGGCATCCCACTATCGGGTAGTGACCCTAGTCACAAAGCGCAAAACTAGTGCCGCAAATGCACAACATTGCAGTAAGGAAATATATAGGTTTGTTTGTTTGTTTGTTTTTCTGCCTGGGTTCTGGTGGAATCTTAATCTTAATCCATCTTAATACCTGAAAAACAAGCACTTACTTAACTGGCCATAACAACCCGTTACCGGGTTACGGCTTGATATAAATATATCTGATATATATATATATAAATATCGTCAAAGCGATATATATATTTCTTCAAATACACTATGCAACAAAAAAAAAGAGCATATGTTTAAAACATACCTTTTCCGGTAAATTTTGGGTGGCTGATTTCGAATCCAGAAACCATTTACATACATATATATAGTTCGCATATTAAACTTTGTTTTGGTCTAACTTGATTCGATGGCAATGACTAAAATTTGTTTTTTCAAAAATCGAATTATTTTTTAATCCAAATGAATCATATAAAAAATAAAAAATATGTTAATGTTTTTTAGATTCGATAAATTGATTCTTGGCGAACATTTTAACATTAATTTGAGCAATGCTGAGCTCCGAAACTCTCCGATCCTTTTGATACCAAACGAACGAAATCTTATTAAATAACACATAAACACTGAATCCAAGTATTTTACTTCAACAAAGCTCAAAATTGTTGACTGCAAATAAAAAATAAACTCAAACTTAGTTGTTTCTCTGATTTTTCAAACTTATAATGGATAAACCAAAGTTTTTTTGTCACGTATGTAAATTGAATATCGATATTTCTGGTTCGGATTATATTTGCCCCATCTGCTCGAATGGATTTGTAGAGGAGTTAACGGCATATGTGGGTGAATTAACGCCTGCAGTGACCATTGGCAGCTGCACTACTATGTACTATGATACATGCAGTTCTTCGCATACCCCTAACCATCCCGAATATTTACAAAGTGAAGCTACAACCGTAGAGCCGCAAAGCACGGAAGAAGCCACAAGTGGCACTGACAATGTGGACAGTTGTGTTGCCAACAGGCAGCTTGACTCTCAATATTTAACGCACAGTCTGCCCAGACTGATGCCACAACCGGGATTTCTTTCTTTGGTTTCGCAGGAAATCCTACGTGTGAGAAACACTAAGCTCCTGGAACAGCTCTCTGTTTGTGCAGTGACCACTAAGGAGTTGGAAACCAATGGAAAATGTTCGATTTGTTTTGAGTGTTTCAAATTAGATGAATTAGTATGTAAGCTGTCATGCACGCATATGTTCCATGAGAGCTGCATTAAGCCCTGGCTGGAGTTTCACAACACTTGCCCTAATTGTCGCAAGTGCTTGATCGATGTCAATTCCGATGGAACTTCGGAGTCAGTGGCTGAAGTCAGTGTTACCACTGCGTCCAGTGTCATGACAATTTCATCTTGTCCGCCGAGTTCCGATGACGACGGCAACATATTTTTAGGTTAATATTGGAATAATCAACCTCCAGCTAACTAAACTAACTAACTAACTAATAAATTTAAGTTCAATTATGTTTTTATGTATTTGATTTATTTTAAGTAATTTTTACTATGCGCCACATCTTGTCACTTCAACAGAATTATGATGAATTTGGTCTATGCTTCTTTTGCTCGTATCACTGTCATATAACAGAACAAGAGGTTAACAGATGTTAGGTCATGTTTATTGCAGTGACACCAACAGTTAAAAATTTTAACAACAACATCCGTTAGGAGGATCCAACTATAGGCGGCGTTCTTCTATGCCGTGGCTTGGCGATACTTCTGCTCATACCAGCGGTTGCTCGCCCAAGGACGCTCTCCGCGGTAGTAAGCAAGAGGTGGAATGTATGCGTCTAAAGTCCCTCGGCACTATCCGGTTCGGAGTCGGGTTGAGTGAGCTGTCCAGAGAGGTGAGCTACAGCAGTACGCTTTGATTGCAGCTTTGTAATGTCCAGCTTTCGCAGTGCGCTGAATCGCAGGTTCTTCGTACCTTGGGTACAAGGTAGTGTTCAGAGTTAACGTTGTACCCTCATGCCAAAATTCGCAAATCTTCAAATGGAAGCTGTAGAAGATACCACAGCCGCCTTGACATCTCCATCGCATCTTCTGAATGGCGGTTATATATGCTTTACATAGCTCGAGAGCATCCGCTATCCTAATTAAGGGTCCGGACATTTCCCTTACAACCGTGGCATATCTTACATCTTTCAGTGTTAGGGGCGTGTAACATATGTTGACGCGATGGGTCCAAACGCTCACTGCACAGCCCTGTAAAGTACCTGGGGCGATTTCGCGCCGTAAATTAGCGCACACCGCTTGATGATTAGAACAGCGAATCAGGGTCATCACGTGAAAATTGTGCCATAGCTTGGTTAAAGTTGTGACAAGGATCGGGGAGTTTCACCCTGTTCTACCAGCAACCAGACTCAGATGCTGATTTGTGATTGATCTCCAACGAGCCTGATCACCAGGTACACCTGTTTTCGGCATTTAACAAGCTAGTACTTTCCGCTCAAACACTCCTAGGGCATTTTCATCAGACTACGACATCACCCATGCTTCAGCGCCATAAAGCAAAACGGGAAGAATGAGTGTCTTATAGAATATTAGTTTCGTCTGGCGGGAGTGGTCTCTACTACTCATTTGCCTACTGAGCCCAAAGCAACACCTATTGGCAAGAGTGATTCTCCGTTTGATCTCCATACTGACATCGCTCTTTATTGTGAAGGTGGTGCCAAGGGAGACGAAATCCTTGACAACATCAAAAGTATAGTTCACAGCATCAATCTGAGAGTCCAACGCCTGTGTATCTCTACTCGAAGAAAGCATATACTTCGTCTTGCTCTCATTTACCACCCACATGGACTCAAGCTAGGCTTATAAAAATGTTGATCATAACCCCCTGCAGTAAAGTTACTTTCAAGAAAAATAGGGACAGGGTATCCCACTGTCGGGTAACGTCCCGACAGTCTGTATCAAATTTTTAAGATTTGCGGAAGGTTAAAGTGTCAGTTGGAGCAACTGCACAGCAATTCAATCAACTATATCATAAAATTTTATTTAAATTTATCCCAGCATTACATTAAAAATCTATTTTATCTACTATATCTACCTTTATGTGCTTTATCCTTTGTCCTCAAATCAAGATGAGACAACAACTGCTCATGCATGTGACCTTAAGAGAGAGAGAGAGAGAGGGAGAGATATATAAAAATCACTCGGCCGAAGGTGACGATTTTTACAATGTCTGATTTTGTTGAGCAAAGTTTTGTTTGTGGAATGAAATTCCGATGGCGGAAACGTTCGGAATGTTGCGGAAGGCCTTTGGTGAATTGACTATGTCGCAGAGGTACAAAGAATGCAGAAAACGAACATGTTGATGTTGAATCTCGTTTGGTGCCAAAAACTCTCAAAAACCGTCTCACACTGCATTGATTCTTCGTGATTTTTTCGACAAAAATTTCACTCATATAGTTCCCCAAACGTCTTATTTACCTGACTTAGCTCCTTGTGACTTCTGGCTATGTACCAAATTAGAAAACCGCTCAGGGAACATCGCTACGAATCTATTGAAGAGATTCAACAAGAATCGCAGTGTGCTCTGAAGGCTATACGGGACAACGACTTTGTGGCATATTTTGAGGACAGGCATAAGTGCATTATATCCAATGAGATGAAATTGTTTTGGATGAATGCAGTATTAAGATTTTTAATTTTGTAGCAAATTCAAGTTAGGTATGTAAGAGGGAGGACGTATTGCAGATCGTAAGTTCCATGGGCCCCAAACCCTAGCAACATAATTTCTTTACTTCTATGCCCAGAAGCGACGCTCCCCATAGATCCCGTAGGATCTATTTAACCGCTCTCCTTTTCGCCCGTTGGGGATACATGCTTATAGGAAGCACAAAATGGATGCTAATATATAATCCGCTATCCGTTTGCGGCTGACTTTTGACAGCTTCGACAGGCTGTCAAGAAAGTGCCTATTCAGGTACTTATGACATCGTTTACAGAGGGCAGGACATAAGCAGAAGAAGTGTTCTATCATATCATCCTCCTGTTCGTCACCGCAACTTCTGCAAAGATCATGGAGCGGGACAAAAAGCCTAGCTACCAACTAGCCAGTGTCCAGTAGTGGCTCTAACAACGACTGAGCATCTCTCTCTACTAAGGGAGTAGAGCACAGCTGTTCTTTTTGTATTCAGCTTAGCTTATTCTGACATTTTTGCAGGTCGCCATAGAGGATGCCTATACCCTCTCTCTCTCTCAGGTTGGAGGGGAGCAGTGGTACGTTGTCTGGCGAGCTGTTCCACTCTATGTCCCAGTGTCCCGGAACCCATATCAGTCTAAGAACGAACTGCTGAGCTATCTCGTGTAGAGATCTGCGACAGCTGGTTACCAATATTCAGTTTAATGATATTCAAAGTTTTAGTAAATTTATTTTTTAACATTAATAATAATTATAAATTTATTTGATACGCTTGCCATTTAAAGTGGTTTTCAGTTGGTTTTCTTTTTGTTGCGCTTTTGCAATAAGGACATCAAAAATACATTCATTTTATATATTATATTTCAGTATTGTACATTCATATATATATATATTGTACGTAATATAGATGTTATCATGTGTATATTCATGTAACACTTAACAATTCTGCGCGCTTTTCTTTTTTTTAACAATTAATTTCTCCTGTTTTGCACTCATAAAATTAAAAAAAAAAATTCAATTTACATATGAGGAATATGCAATCTCTGAGATTGTTTTTTACACATTTGCTTTATGGCTGTTTTAATTTGTAATTTTTTTTTTTAGCAATCGTTGGACTTGTTTTGCTCTTATTAGCGAGTCACTTTCTAAATATAAAAGCTACAGCAATTTTTAACAATTAATTTGAACATTTAGGATATCATACCAATAAACAATTATTTATATACTTTGCTTACATAATTTATACTTTTAGTTTCATAAATAATTCAAAGCCCTTCTTTATGTGCGAATCATATTCAAAATATTTTGCTTTTCAAAATGAAAACCTTCTTCAGCTGTAATGCTCTTCACGTAGTAATATTCACTATATCATTGAGTTGGAACTTTTTCTTGGTCTGTTTAGAACACAATGTTTAGCGAACATTTTCGGAATTGGGCTTCTTGGACTCATAATTGAACAGAAGCAATTGCCACTTTTCGGAGTTAAGTTTACGCTAGCCTATATTTTAATAAGGACTATTTCGAATTTAACATTTTGTGTAGCAATAGATGAAAAAAGAAAAAAAGACACTATATTTTGAAGGAGCTGGAAAGCTTCTAGTATACCTATGGAGAGTCTACGTTTATGCTTTGACAAAGTCGTAACTCATTTCATTATATAAGAAATAATATAAGTGTTCTTTTGTCTACATGAAGAGCACGTTTTAAAGTTTAGTTTCTTTTGTTAACTGTAGCAGCCTTATGCATTAATATTCAAAACGTTTTCTTTATAATTTTTTATCTGGAATTCGCGCTTAATAGCAAATCTGCGGTCACAAGATTTCGAGTTGTGTTGTTATTTCTTGTGACCAAAGAAATTACATTTTCTCGTACTAAATAGCTTATATAAAAAGAGAAACCAGATATTTTTAGGATTGACTACAACACATTTGTATAAATATAATATAACAATTAATTACGTATACAAATGCAAGTTTAGTTGGTTTATTTGTTGGCTGGTTTGCTTTTAGCTCGATTTAACTGCTTTCTTCAATTTCGATTGATTTTGTTGTTGTTGTTGTTGTTTTGTCAATCAATCAATTTTCTTATTTTCCTGCTTACGTAATACTAAAACAATGCGCAAAGACACATAAACAACAATTCATCATAGATTTTCAGTGTTTTTATAACTACAATATATGTAAGCCTATACTAAATACTATATATATATATATATATATATTATATAGCTGGACAACAACTGCAATGTCTAACAATAACTTCTAATCTCTATTGATCTTTAAAAATTATAATTCTAACGTTAATAATTGTGTACATTTTTGTAAGTTTTGCTTTTCTTTAACTTTTTTTGACATTGAAAAAAAAATTCTGTTTGTTTATGTTAGTTTTTTTTTTTTTTTTTTTTTTTGTTAAATAAAAGTCTTGGAATTTTCGCATATTCAAATAGATTTAGTTATAAATATTTATATATATTTGAACTTTAACAATTGTTGACCCCCTTAAAGAAATTGCATAATTTACTTTATAATAATTTTAAAAAGTAAATAATAATAGTGCAAAAAAAAATTGTTATTTCAAGTTTTCTTAAATGTATTACAAAAAAATGTACAAATCAGACTTGAACAAAATGTTTTAATGCAGCGAAAAAAAAAAACAAATTAAATATATATATATATTGTATTTCATTGTTTTGTGTAAATTTCAACGTGAATATTTCCTTTTTTTTTTATATTTTATTTATTCATTCATTTCACTTTGCTTTCTTTGCATGTCTCAAAATTTTTTTTCGTTTTTATATTCATATATATGGCAGTCGTTATCATTTTTGAGATAATTTGACTTTTGTTAAAAAATCAAGTTAGTAGGGCACAAAAAAAAAAAAATTACAACTAATGCTTATATTATCTATGTCTATGTAAATATACATATATATTTATATAAGTGTGTGTGTTTGTGTGTGTATTACACGCTCTTGCGGGCAATATTATTTTCAAAATTTTCTCTTTTTGGTTGTCAAGTCGAATTGTTTCAGCGAAATACTCGAAATCTGGTTTTGAAACCTTCGACATGTCCTCCATTCCTGTGTGTTGTCTATGTCCTTGCTTTCTGTGAATCCTGCGTCGTAGCAGTTCCAGATTAATATGAAGCGATTTAAACTGTAAGCAAAAAGAAAAAAGAGTTTATCAGTAAAAAAAGTCAGTGTCAGTTTTATTTTTAAGTATTTAATACAACTTTTTGACGTCGATTCCAACTCTGAACGTTGTTTAGTTCAAACAGCTTTAATTTTCGCTAGCAGATTTTCGAGCATGTTGACTAAAGCCTATTAGAGTGGCTGGAAATCGCCAATATTAAGCTTCATTTAAAGTTTTTGAAAACTTAATACATCCACGAAGCTAAGAAAAATGATAGATTGAAAACTTTTTGCATATAACATAGACATAGTAATGACAACTATAAATGATTGTGTACATGGAGTCAAGGACTAAGAATTAAGAGCTTTTTGAGTCAACAATGGTACATGCATTTTGTTCAGTATTATAATGAAAACCGATTAGAATTGAAGCATAAGCTAAAACCATAAGACACACCACAAATAAATATTTGGAAGACTTTTAAAGTGAAACTTCTGCAGCAAAAAGAATTCTGTCTGGAACTAGAACGAAAAGAAGAAAGAAGTTTGACTTCGCTTTATCGACTTAAAAATAGACGATTGGTAACTAACTGAGGCTTTTCCGCACGTTTATCAAAACAACCAAAATTAGCTAGGGGAAATTTAAACAAAAAAAAAATGAAAAAAAAAAATTAGAAAATTATTTACTTTTATTATTCCTCTGGCGACCCAACTATAGAGACTAGAGTGCTTAAACTCAATAGGAAACACTTTGAAGACATGCCCAACACAAAAACATTCAGTTATCTCATAAGTTTTCAGAGTGCTTAAATCGTCGAAAAACATAAAATAAGAGATTTTAGTTTTTTGGCCAATCGCAATACTTTTTTGCGGAAAAGTAAAAATCACAGAAAAAAGTGATTGAGACAGTCGAAACGGTGCCTTTCAGTCGGATGTACTGTACCCTTTTGTCTCTATTAACACTAAATTCAGCATACTCTAAAATGGGAACCAATGTATCTACTTTTATGTATATTTTCACAAATTTTATATGACTGTACGCAGGGAAGGAGGGGCTTCTATTACCAAAACGTGAACACACTACACTTTTCATGATTAGGCGGCTCACATGAGTCTTCAAAACAAATTTTGTAACTCTAGCTCACATATATCCATATCTATATATAGATATGTAGTGTAGTATTGGAGCAGTTTCTATTCTGAATTTGGTGTTTATAGGAACAAATAAGTAAAGGTTATACCAAATTTATCAATTAGTATGTATATTAAATTTGTATATCTTCTAGACAAAGTGTAAAAGGGTATTATAGATTTGTTGTGCAGATGTAGGCGTGACAGACCATTAGTTCCATGCGCAAAAATGATGGGAGCATTAGTCGAATCGACATATGAGTAAAGGGTATCCCACTATCGGGCACTGTCCCTCAGTTTTGTGTTAATAGTTGACCAAAAATTCTCAACGGTCTAACAGAAACAGCTTAACAGAAACCCAAAAAAGCAAGAAAGAAATAGAAAATTCAAAATTTTTACTGAAATGCGTCCATTACCAGGACAGTGTATGTGTAGGCTGCTTGTATTGCTCTCTCTTTCTATCTCTTAGACCGACTCATTCGTGGGCAAAATTTAGAAGTAGAGAGAGCAAAACAAACTGTATTCACTATCTTAACTCAATGTAACGTCCAGGGATTACAGTCTCTACACCATTTGGTGTTCGTTAAAGAGTGAAATGCGCAAATGGGATGGCGAAAACGCACTTCGTTGTGTTGTGGTGTGGCGTAAACTGACAGTGACAGAGCAAGAGTCTGCGCGAGAAAGAGATAACACGAAACAATACAATCTGTCTAATATAATATAATATGCCTTGAAACAACGAAGCAAGTGCATACGTATACACGAAAGACCTTTTGGCAGTCCATTTTTCTGCAAAAAGGTCCTGGAAAACCTGGAAAGCGAAAAGAAGACCAAAAAATTTGGTTGAGTATTGATCTTTTGCATAACATGCATGGGTTTTTACGCTTCCTCTATTCATTGTGCCCGACAATAAACGGGTTTTCGCAGACAATCTGTCCAAATTTTTGGACCCCTTTTTCGCCAACTATAGGGAATTTTCATAAGAAGTGCAATATATAAGTTTTATTTATATATTTCGGCTGTGTCTGTGTAAATAGACGACAAGTGTTCGGTCCATGTTGGCTATGGAAGAACATGACTGTTTTATATGTATTTGTGACTCACAGCTCAGTGGCTCATTTAAAATTTAAACATACTGAGAGAGAGAAAGATAGAAATCAGAATTGCTAGGAGATTTTGAATCAAAAAATTTATGGACTTTAATTTGCAGTCGGGATCCGACTGCGGCGCTACCACTAGTTATTATTATATTTGTATTTAAACTTTACACAGTGACAGAGTGCTTTTCGTCATTCGTTGCCAGTTGTTTTGTAGGAATCACTATATCACCATCTGAATGAATGAAAGACAATACCGAACTATCATAATGCTTCAAAGCGAAGAAATATTGGAAACTTGAAAAAACTTATTATAAAATGTATAGAATTCACGTAAATTGTTTAATACTTACGTTGATCAAATGTGCTCGGATTTATGTAGCTTATCAGATCCTGATCCGACATGGATGTCAGCTCTTGCGGTATGGGTGGTGGCATTGGCACCGCAGCAGCAGCGGCTGCTGCTACTGCTCCAACCGCCGCGGGCAATATACTACCGGCTGTTGTGGGCGCCGATGCCTGCTGGGTCATGACCGCACCATTGGTGGTTACGGCCGCAGTGGCCACAGATTTTTGCAGCGCATTCTCAGTGGCCAAGGCGACAATGAGAGATTCTTGTTGGGTGGCTGGCACGACGGGCAAGTGTGCGGTTAGCTGTGGATAGCCAGCCTCGGCAGATGTCTCGCCAACAACAGGGGCAGCCGTATGGTTTAGCAGTAAATTTACTAAAGGATCTGCGGTAGCTTGCTGCTGTTGCTGCACTTGCTGCTGTTGTTGTTGATGATGATGATGATGGTGATGATGGTGGTGATGATGTTGTTGTTGCTGTTGTTGCTGCTGCTGATGGTGGTGATGGTGATGATGCTGCTGCTGCTCCTGTGTAGTTATAAAGTCCGCTGCTGCCTTTATAATCAAATTGCTGACCGCCGTAGAGGTAGCCGTGGCAGTAACTTCTGGTTGCAGCACTACTGGCGTTGGTGGCAATGCATCCACCACATTGGCTGCATTTGGTGGGCTCATCATAATGTTGCTCAAAGCCAGGGCAGCCACAGCTGCATCCTGCTGCGTAGGTTCTGGTTGCATGGCAATATCATTAAGTATGGAATTGGCCATGGTCACCTGATGCGGCGCCATTATATTGGGCACCACAGCCGTTGCATTGCCATTGGCCGAGCAGAGTATAGTTGATGGTGATACAGCTGGATTCATAATAATGTCTGTTGATAGCGCAGCAGCAGGTACTTCAACGGCTCCATTGGACACATTATCCGGCAAAATCTGTTGCAGCGGCAAAGCACCAAGCGCAGCCGCTGGCTCTGAGTTCAGTATAATGTCCTGGGTAAGCGGTGAGCTATGACCACCGGCGCCGAGCGAATTGGCTGGCGAACCATCGCTGCCAGAGAGCGAGCTGTTGCTGTTGCTGCTCGACATGGATAGGCTGCGCTCTAACACGCTGCCATTTGTTGCCGAGGGCGCAAGCACGCCCACTTCCTGCTGCAATATGTCGGTCAGAGCATGATCAATCACGGCAGAGGTGGTAAACAAGGCCGGCTCAGTAGTGCCATTGCTGGTGACTACTGAAGTTGATTTGGTTAAATCATCAATGAACTTGTGCACATTGGCGGCAGCTTGTTGCTGCTGCTGCTGCTGCTGTGGCACCGACGCTGCCACCGCGGCTGCCTGCTGGTGCTGCTGATGCTGCTGCACCACATGCTTGACTATCTCGTTCTTGACAGCACGCTCTACGGCGACGGCTACAGCGGCTGGATCTATGTCCACGGCAGCAGCTACGGCCGCTGCGCTGGCTTGACCTGGAAAGCTATTGGACTGATCGTACATAATAGTGTCCATGCTGGTCTTACGCGCATAGCGTGCATGATATTGAAGTTGATTGGGACTGCAAGGATTCAGTGTTTCCGGCGAGTGCATGGAGTCGGCGTTTAGTGGACTATGCGAGCTGCTGTCATCGAGTAGCTCACTCTTAAGCGCCTCCGCATTAGCCACGGCAGTCAGATGAACCAGCTGTTGATCGGTGATCATGGGCGTAGCACTTGGCAGCGAGGAACGACGCACGCCCATGGGTATTTGTGTAGTTATGGGCGGTGGCATCATGCCCGAATCAATTTCATGTTTAGTCTCTACAACGACACCGCCAGTAGCGACGGAAGCGTTGTTTGAGGGCCAGACCGTGCTGGCAGTGGCAGGAGCGGCCGTGGTGTCCATGTAGTTGGTTACATCTACAAGTACAAAAGATGAATGTTTAATAAACTGGTTACGGCAATGCTGAATGTGTTTTTCTTTTTGGAGAACAAGAGCCTTTCCGGGGCGCTTTGGGGTCGGGGAGGTCAAATAAAACAGGTGAAATTAAAATGGCAAGAAACTATTAATCAAAATAATATAATCATAAAAAAAAAGAAAATAACAAAAAATATTACTGAAAGGAACTAAAAAAGGAATTGGCTCCGACAGTTCTGTCTTCTCGCTCTTGATTCTACTCTTGCGTCTTTTGCTAAAACTATAGTCTGTGTTAAAGATGCCTTAAGCTTTAGAAATTAATAAGCTTAAGTTGCTACAAATGTAAGGCCTAAAAACTTAACTATAAATTAAAAATACGGTATATACACATGTATGTATGTCTGTGAGTAGTATATAGTATATAGTGTAAGTAAGTTGTATTGTTCTGGACGTTTTGAAAATCTTAAAACTAAAAACGCATTAAAATTAACGAATTATAGCTATAGTATGTGTATAGTTTATATCTAGTTACATCTAGTTTCTGCTTATCAGTCAAAATCTGTTTGCTGTACCAAGAAGAATTCGCCTCGACAGCAAACAAAATGGCGATTGTTAAGCAGAGAAATTGTTTTGCAGACGCAGCTATGCACTCGCACTCACTCACTCACTCACTCACTCACTCACACACTCTCTCTCTCTCACTCTTTTTCTGTCTCCTAGCAAACACAAACACACAGAAACAGACAAACACCCACAACCCACAAATTAAACCAAAACAAATAAACAAAGCTTAAATAACAAAACATAAAAAATTACGAAAATAGGTGTATTTCTTTCCGGTGTTCTGAAAATAACTGCAAATGACTCCAACAAGAGGCGTGTTACCACCCAAAAGCAGAGATTTTTAAATACATAAAACACAACTGAAATTAAAAAGAGCGACAACCCTTCCCTTCTTCTCCTCTCTTCTCTTCCCTTGTCACTCACTTCTCACTCTCTCTTAAGATGCATTAATGAGCGAAGAGCAAATAGCAAAAACAAACTGTCATGACTTTTCAGGATTCACACATTTAAGCAATTTCACACCTAATATCAACTTAATGACTAACTTAAAGATAAGACTTACAACAAGAAGACATATAACTCGATTTATAGGTCTCATGGTTTTAGGACTAGTTGTGTGTGTAGTTATTAGTCGAAAGTAGAATTTTATAGGCAGCGATGTAGTTAGTATGGAAAACTAATTGTTATGTTTCTCAAGTCACATGTTTTATGATATTGTTAAACAAAATTTGTATATCTTAGTATGTAGGCATTTAACGCATAATGTTTCTGAATATTTGGTTGCCTAATCATAAACTAAAAGTGATCATTTAGAGTGTTTTGCAACATTTAAAGATCAACTTGAAAGCGCAATGCTTGAAGAAAAGAGAAGCTATGGGAGTGATCATGTTTAATATTTAACAAAATCGGAAAAAAGTTTGAGTAATTAGGCTGCATACAAGGTATGTTTGATCAAATTCCTCTTCATCTCCATCTTCATCATTCCACTTCCCGTTACCCTACTTCTATCCATTCCCCTTACCGATCCTCTTACCGATCCCCTTTCCCTTCCTCATGCTAACGCCAGTTTGCGTATCACCATCATACATTTTCAAGGTTCTTGGGCACAACAGTACCATCTGATCAAAGTTGGCACAACTGTCAAATTTTTTAAAATAGCCGTAACTCGAAAACAGTGCTAGAATATAAAAAACGTTTTCCGGATTTGAAATCAGCGACCCCAAATGGTATGTTTCAGACATGCTTTTTATACCCTGTACACAAAGTGTAAAAGCAATAGTCGAATCGAAATAGGCATGTCCGTCTGTCTGTCCGTGTTGTCACACCGATCTGGGAGACTATAAGAGTTAGAGCAAACATTTAGTACGAGTTTGTCGAATTATGCCGATATCTTACCTCCCGGTTTACACCCACACCATAAAAGCTATCCAATTGAAACTTAGCACTGTTTTGTACACTGTTTACTGTGCATGTGTGGTGTGAAAATCAGTACTTCTACTTCCTAACTGGCCATTACAACCCGTTATCGAATTACGGCCTTATGTAAATACATTCTTTCATTGAAATTGTGGTTTTACGTGGTGGGTCCCAAACCCGCACACGCACAACCCTTTAAAGGCCAGGGGTGGCTCTACTGGTCTCGAAAGAACCCAGTGTCATTGTTAGTCGTCTCATACGACAAGCTTTGACCTGTTGAGGTGGTATTATCTAACGCGCTCACCACACGGTGAAAATCACTGAAATCGGATATTAACTTTAAAAGACATAAGTAATAATATGCCAATTTTAGGACCCTCGAGTTTGCTTGAAATTTTGTTTTTCCAATAGAATAGCGACAAGGGAATCATTCGAAATGTTACTAAAATGTTTTGGGTACTCTAGTCTGTCGAGAACGCAAGTATTTGAGGGTCTGTCTCATGTAAGTCTAGCAGAGACACTGAACGTCTCTTATGGATTTTGGTTGATGTGTTGGTTATGTAACACGTTGCCGCCAAACTAGTACTAAAAGATATGACATTTTTGATTTTTCCAGCTTCAACGTTATATTCACCAGATTTGGCACCCTGTGGCTTTTTAACTTAAATATTCGATCCGAGGAACGGGTCATGGATTGAGGAAAAATTCGCTAAAGGCTATCCCGACCGCGGCGTATCACGTATGGAAAATTGGATTCACCGTTGGCCTAATTGTATAGGCTAAAAAGGAGCCTAACGACTTCCAAAAAAACACTCTTCCTACCCCTCCTACTCCTTTTTCTTCATCTTAAACTCTTTTTCAGACTCATCATGATTATTTCTCCATATTGAAAAAAAAGTTTTTCTTTGTACAAACTATCCTCCCGATCCGATCAACGTTTCACTAAGCCGTTTGTCGTAACATCGGTATCTATTAATTTTTTATATATAAAGATAGATTTTAAAAATGAATTGTTAGTGAATGTTGTGAAAAATCGTGTATGTCTCGGAAAATCTGTAATGTCTAGAAATGCATATTTTGCTTAATGCGATAACTGGTTAGTAAATGTACACACGTAATGGATGAAAATTATTGGATATACGGAGGTTTATGTACTACTACGAAGGATATTATGTAATTTAGGAGCTGTATGTCTAGTTAAGTTTCTGAGTCATGTCTAAAGTAGTTAGGTAGCTGAGTGTTTATGATATATGAATAATTTACTATTAATAGTAGAGACTTATAAAGAGTATTCAGTATTCTAATTTTAAGCAGTTGGTAGAACATTAGAAATTTTTCTGTGGTTTAAAAAAATAATTTTTTTTTTGTTTTTTTTTTGTATTTGTTTTTTGTATAACCAGTACCCTAATAAAGTTGTGCAGTGGGTTCCATGTGGCTGAAGCAGATGTGGTTGTTGTTGTGGCTGTAGTACTTGTGGCAGAAGTTGGAACCGCTTGAAGCTAGCTGGGATCCAATCACTAGGTACGGGTAGCTCTCATCCAGTACGCGCTGCCCTTGCATGGCCTCGATGTGTGTCTGTGTGTGTCAATGTACATTGATAGATTGTTTGATTGATTGTATGACTGACTGATCTTTCGACTGACCGACTGGACTAGCTGTTTACTTGTCTGTCTGTCAATTGACAGTTGTGTGTTCTTTATACTATTCACTTAGAATAGAGTATTATTATTATTTTAGTTTTTTTTTACTTTTGCTAGCTCCAGCGTTGCTTTCCAGGCAAGCTGCGGCGCTTTTGCGCGCTTTGCTGGGCATGACTGGCCACTAGGCGTATGCGTTATTTTTAAAATAATTTTTATTTATTTTTTATTTTTTTTTTAACTGTGCTTTAAGTTAAAACTCTTGCTTGACTTATGCATTTTTAGCACTCAAATCTTTATATATGAATTATATAAATTGTTATTTATATATATATATATATATATATTTGTATATATTCTTTTGTATAAATATTGAGCACCTAAATTGCTAAGAGAAGGGGGGAAGAATAAAGTAAAAATATATATTTGTATATTTTTTTTTTTTTTTTTGTTTGGATTTTAATTTTTATTTTTTTTTTATATTAGTGTTGGAAAAAAAAGTTTGTCTGTCGACATTCTGTTCCTGAACTCCTGCTGCTTCAAATTTCATCTTTCATTCGGTCTGTAGTTTTTTCTTCATATGGATTTCGAGTTCTTTCAGCTTCAATTGTGGTGTGAAAACGTGATTAAGAAAACTCTGCATTACACACAATCAGAAGACACATAAACACAACCACACACAAACACCGAGCACACATACAGACACCCAACAAGTTGCACTCTCTTTTATACATAAACACACACATCCACACACATATGTATCATAAATATTTGGCAAACATATTAACATAAGGGCGCTATCCAAAATAACTTGTTCAACAAACGCGTTGAACTCCCAAATAAGCTAATTACGATCTCTACAAGATCACAGTAGAAGCTCTTCTTAAAAAAAAAAACACAACTGAGTACAGTGTATGTCATCGTTAAAGGTCTAGCGTTTCAAATTTTGACAGTTCATACCGATAAATCTTACATAAGGTATTCCCCATTTCAAAGTAACTCCTTTCTTCAGAGTATTGAACCATATGAGTCATTCCACACAAACAAACACATTCACGCTGCAGAGTTGTTTCAATCAGTTTTCTCACTTGGGATATTGCGATCCTTGACGTACACATACGTTGCGGTTCAATGTATAGGTATTACGTTAGACTTAAGAGTGAAAAACTATTCGGGAATCCTTTAAAAGGCACTCGAATTGTATATATATGTAATATAAATGTATTTATATTTTAAATTGCAGACTCGAAGCTGTTATTGCCGTTGTTTTTTTTTTTTCTTCTTTTGTTTTAAGATTGTAAATTCTAGATTATATATTTTCTATTGTTCGAATATATGGCTCCTCAACAACTATTAAGCTGCGGTACTAATATTTACTTAGATTATATTAAATTTCGTATAATTCTATTGTGATTGATTGGTGTTGACTGGGGCGCAGTTTGCCCTACTTATAAATTATATGAAAATATTATGTTATCAGTTGCTCCAGGCGTTATTCTGTTATGCTCTCAATGATTCGGAGTTGGAGGAGTGTGACAAGCAACGGTTAAATGACGCTTTGTATCAATTCAAGTAATTCAAGTGAGTAAATAAAACAAAAGAAATTTGCATTTGTTTAGTACAAACGCTTAAGACTTAGTCACATGAAGTGCTTTGAATGATTATGTAAAAACTTAGTACATACATCGGTACAATCGATTCGAATCGAATCGGTACTTCGATTGTACCGATGTTTTAACACACATCGCGTGAGTGTACTCAAAACAATTTTGAAATATAGATCTTTGACAGTAGAGTACATACTACTCTCTTATATAGTAATCATTGTCAGAGCTTAGCATCCCTAAAAAGTTAGCGCTGAGCAAAACAAGCAACTCCGTCAGGATAGGAAAGGACCCCCTTTGAACATTTTGATAGCGTCTGAGACTTCAGACAAGGCGACACTCTCTCGGCAAAAGTGTCTATGTTTAGTACTATCGAGGTAAGCGGCTAAAAGAGTTTCCCCACTGAAAGTTGCACGACAATTGCTAGTCAAAAATGCCTTGAAAACAAAAACAACAATCACAGCAATCGATTTTTATGCCATATAAAAGTCGTTGTTATCGGCTAGCAATTGTCGTGCAACTTCCAGTGGGAGTAGGGTAAATTATATATTTGAAAGGTTGGAAGAAAAAACAATAGTACTATTGATGGTATCGAATTTTTTTCGTTAAACTATAGATAGTTTTGCAGCTCTACGGCTATTAAAGGAAGTGTGGGTCTGGCGGTAAATGAGAGCAAGCCAAAGTATAAATTTCTTTTAAGTAGAGAAAAGTGTTTAAAATTATACTTTTGACTTTTTCAAAATGAAGAATAATGTCTGCATGGAGATCAAGTGGAAGATCACTCTTGCTAATCAATGCTAATTTGCTCTCAATACGCAAATTCCCACCAGACGACTCTAACACAAGACGTTCATCCTTCCCGTTGTACATGAGTGATGACACAATCTGATGCAGGTGACCTTGAAGTGTTTCATCGGTAAGTACTCCGTAAGACTTTTAGCTCTTTACAACTACCGCATTCAAATAAACATCTAGCGTCTGTGCTGGTTTTTACATTTTGAGTTTATAGACGAAGGAGCTCCTGGGAGAAAGAAAAGGTCTTCGTTGGGAGAATCAGGTAGAGGGCGTTCTAACTACCTTTGGTATCACGGTGACATCAGTGATTTGATCTCTAGACAGTTTCGACGTAACTTTCATTTGAAATTCATGATAGTTTTTCAATGCTATCGAATACCCTATTGAGCCAGTGTCAGGCTGAAATTTGACTGGAACAGACAGATTGCTCTTGAATTATAATTAGCTTGAAAGAGATTTCTAGCTGAAAACTGAATAACTCCGTTGCCTCTGTACACTTTGTGTAGTCAAAATTTCGAACGCATTCGTCTCCGCTTTTTGCATGTATGTATGTAGGTCTCATACCTTCGAGAGATACAGGCATCGAAACTCGGTAGACAAATACACTTTGCGAAAAGTGTAAAAAATAAATTATACAATACTATCATACAATTTATATGGGCCAAAAGAAGTTCCATGAAGTGTGATTTTTTTTTTAAAATATGTGAATATCTTACATTCTTATTCGCTAGACGTGTCAATTGATGCTTGATTTTTTTTTTAACCATTTCAATTTTCTATATGTACTTTATAAACAAGTTGAGCGTCATTAAACTTTGCCGAAATGTTAAATGAAAAGTTGCTTTATACACAGAATAGCGCTTGAGAAAGCATTAAGTTAGATAAAATTAGATAATTTATGTTATATTTTCATCATCTTTTATTAATTTATAATTTTTTTTTTATCATTTATGTAAGCAGATTGGCTTTAGCTAAAACTTCGAATTTTGTTTAATTTAATTCATTTTATAAGAGAAAAAACAAATAAGTCCAATGACGAAATTCAAAGTTAAGGCCTAAAAAGACTATAGTAGAAATATAAAATGAAATAATTTAAGATAAAAAAAATAGACAAAGTTCGAACAAACTGCCAGCTTAGCTTCCTCAACTTAACCTAAGACTAACTAACAAAGATGTTGGTTAGTACCAACTTAAAAAAAAAAAGAAGCTTACTAACTGACTGACGCCCAACATTCAGTGGGCGTGGCTTCATGTATATTTTTCATGTTTGTTAATGTAACTGTGTATGTGATGCATGTATTTGTTTTGCTCGTTTGATTGATATGTATAAATAATATATAAAAAAATCTTTTCTTTTTTTTTTTTTTATATGTAGAAATAGTAAACAAATAAATACCTTGTGCATGCATTGTGCTACTTAACGTGCTGGCCGCCGCCAGTGTTGTATAGCTGCCTTTGGGCGTATAGGTGAAGGTATGCGGTTCGCTCTTCTTGCCGCTGGATACTATGGATACCTGCACGGCGGCTGGCTTGCGCAGATTCTGATGCAGATACGGCGGAACCGTGCATATGAGATGGGTCTGCAAAGCGAGTAACACATAAATGAATTATCAAGTGATGATCACGACATTAATATTAGATTATTTGGTACAGCACATTAAACAAATTGTGCTTGATATTTATTTTAGAGTTTTTATGTGGTAACAAATTAAAGTGAATAGTTTAAGGTTTGCATTGGGCTTATTCTCTAAACTCCTCCTCATTCTGTAAAAAAAAAAAAAAAAATCCAATTCCGTATTTCGGAAAAATTTTGCCCAATATTATTTCTAGCTTAAACGTTCATTTTATCATTCCAAGAAAACAAATTTTCATGATTCCATAATTTACTGTTTATTTTATATTTATATTTAACTCAATTACATGTCCACGACGAATTGGTGGAAAAGCTGCCGACATTTCGGAATATGATAATACCGATTAGCTCACCAAAATTGTTAAATGGCACCAAATTTGCCGTTAAAAAACTAAATGCAAACTTAATTGAGGCGAACATTATTTGCGGCAAAACCAAAGGCGAAGATGTGCTGATTCCACAAATTCAGATGATCTCAAATGATCTGCCATTCTATTTCAAGCGACTTCGATTCACGGTGCGACTGAACAATCGCTTCGGATCCCGGGAATGAACTTGGAAAATCCAAGTCTTTGTCGTAATTGAAAGCTTCCATTTTCAAATTGGTTTTTTCTCTTGTTCGAGTCTGTCGCGAACGATCGTTTTGCAACCGTGCGTCAAGTTCTTTGAATGGTGATATAAAATCTACAAACTCAATATAACGGTAGAGGTAGTAGGCTTTGAGACTTTGATTTGGTCTACACTGACCACAACTTCATTGAAAGACTGACTGTCGTCTCTGACCTAAACAATCAGCCAAGATGAAGATGAAGAAATTGTATGCGAACATGAAGAGCATATGTCCCTTACCCTTTTCCAGTCTGCAAACAGCGGTCACTGAGAACCACTAATTTTTTGTGGTTTCCGATGCTGCTTCATCGTCAGTTGTTCCTGTCCTCTACCCCCGAAATTAAAAAAAACACAACCCTCGTACACACCATAGAGTCTATAAAGTTATGCAGTTACTTAGTTGCTTTTATTAGAAGGCCATTTTATTTGATATATAGATGTGCCAGCAGGAGTCTCATTTGTTTGGACGAGAACGACGTTCCTTGCTCAATTGGCGCAGGTGCTGGCAACGCGATATTTCACGAGCTTCGCGTAGGCTAAGCTCGTAGAGATCCTTGTCCAGGCTCTCAATATGTTCAGCCATCTCCTTTGCGTCAAAACTAGTTAGCACTATAGTGAATTTTTAGATTAGTATTACGGAAATATGCTAGCAGGTTCAACTTACTTATGAGGAGTGCCTTTTCTTTCTCGCTCATATTTTCAGTATCAAAACTTTTTTTTTCAACAATTTCATCTGGTTCGGTAGAAGCACCCACGTTTATGTCTTTAATTTCATTTGGTTTAGTTGGAGAAGCCATCTTTTTATTTTAACCGTAATCGCACAAATATGAAAATGTCCCAATATTGGTTTGACAGCAGATATGTCAAAAATCGAAGTGTCCCTTCCAGGGTTGCCAATAAAGAACATAATAGAGTTGCCATAAGGCTGCAAGTTTTTTTTTTTTGTGGCTACAACGATGAAAATCAAAAAGCATGAAATTTAATAGAGTGGAATCTTTGACCATTATATCGAGTCGACTTGCTGAAAAGCGACCATTCACAAGACAGTGCATACATATGCGTATTTTTTCGACTTTTTAAAGGTCCAGGACTCCACTCTATTTCTTTGATGTTCTTTGGAAGCAAATATGGAGAATATTAAAAGTTTTGCTATGGATCATGAACTTGTCACAAGCCACACGTTAGTGGTCATTAACCCTCATCCTGCATTTTGGGCAAATTTTGCCCAAACACATTTTTAACATTTATTTTTTTTGCTATTACGTAGCCAATAAAAATACAATCTTAAGTCTGTGAGGTTATTTCACGAGCCAGTATATACATACATATATAGTTTGCCAAAGGGGTTAGTTAATATCAAGTTAAGTAATTATTTAGTACAGTTATTATGTACCGCGACGGCGGTTAAATGAAATTTATGTAAAAATCAGAATATTGAGAATATTGATTCAAACAGTACATTTCTTGGATGCTGAGTAAGTTTGATATTCGAATGTAGGTGCTCATGTACCTTCTACGCCTGGTCTATGCTTGTTCATACGGGAATATGTCCCCATTGTGCATCCGAAAAAAACCAAGTTAGAAAGGTGCTGGAGCTAACTGAACTTTTAGACCAAAAAGGTCACAAAGTAACTTATGACAATACATCATATGATCTTGCAGTTGACCTTTTGAAATAAAAAGTAACAATAGTTGGAACAGTTTCAACAACAAATCATTTCTACCTAAGCATATTTGGGATGTCAAAAAGGAACGTGTACATCATTCAGTTTATTTTTAAGCAGAAAAACAGCAACGCAGTTTACTTTCCCTGCGTCTATCTTCTAGGAACATTGCATTACGACGCATTTACTATATAGAAAGATAACCCAGAAATTTATTGAAGAAACCTGATAATTTGGAACACTGTAATAAAACAAAATCTAAAGTCGATACATTGGACCAACTGATTGGTATATACACTTGAAATAGCTCGATTCGGCCAATGGAACAAAAAAAAAAAAAAAAAGTTCCACAGACAGAAAAATTAAGCTCTCAACATTCAACATTGAAAGTCGGGCCTCCTACGAAAGAGGCTTTCCAAGCGCTGGAGGTAAAAATACCAAAAGAGCGCGCTATAGTACTAAATTATTATATTTAGTCCGTCAAAAATACAATATATTAATATGTTAAAAGAATTTAATGTTAATCTTCTGTGAATGAATTTGAGGGTTAATGACCTCTAACGTTGTGGCTTGTGACAAGCTCATGATCCATAGTAAAACTTTTAATATTCTCCATATTTGCTTCCAAAGAACATCAAAGAAATAGAGTGGAGTCCTGGACCGTTAAAAAGTCAAAAAAATACCCATATGTATGCACTGTCTTGTGAATGGTCGCTTTTCAGCAAGTCGACTCGATATAATGGTCAAAGATTCCACTCTATTAAATTTCATGCTTTTTTTTGTAGCCACAAAAAAAAAACTTGCAGCCTTATGGCAACTCTATTATGTTCTTTATTGGCAACCCTGGAAGGGACACTTCGATTTTTGACATATCTGCTGTCAAACCAATATTGGGACATTTTCATATTTGTGCGATTACGGTTAAAATAAAAAGATGGCTTCTCCAACTAAACCAAATGAAATTAAAGACATAAACGTGGGTGCTTCTACCGAACCAGATGAAATTGTTGAAAAAAAAAGTTTTGATACTGAAAATATGAGCGAGAAAGAAAAGGCACTCCTCATAAGTAAGTTGAACCTGCTAGCATATTTCCGTAATACTAATCTAAAAATTCACTATAGTGCTAACTAGTTTTGACGCAAAGCAGATGGCTGAACATATTGAGAGCCTGGACAAGGATCTCTACGAGCTTAGCCTACGCGAAGCTCGTGAAATATCGCGTTGCCAGCACCTGCGCCAATTGAGCAAGGAACGTCGTTCTCGTCCAAACAAATGAGACTCCTGCTGGCACATTCTATGCTTGGCTGATATCAAATAAAATGGCCTTCTAATAAAAGCAAATAAGTAACTGCATAACTTTATAGACTCTATGG
Source organism: Chymomyza caudatula (assembly GCA_035041775.1). NCBI lineage: Eukaryota > Metazoa > Arthropoda > Insecta > Diptera > Drosophilidae > Chymomyza > Chymomyza caudatula. The sequence continues at coordinate 2,717,532 of JAWNKW010000148.1, forward strand.
TGTGTACGAGGGTTGTGTTTTTTTTAATTTCGGGGGTAGAGAACAGGAACAACGATATTTCATCGAAAAGGTTTTATTGTTCTTCAAAATAATCTCCACGAAACACTTTTCCCAACGCGAATGAGGTAGCTCGTATTGCCATACGCGAGAGTCTTGCTCTCTTGTAACTGTCCTGAAAAGTTTACCTCGGCTAACGAAATTCATGATTCATGAAAGCGTCGATGCACTTAATTCGATAACTGGCGATAAAGCAGCATTAGAAACCACAAAAAATTAGTGGTTCTCAGTTACCGCTGTTTGCAGACTGGAAAAGGCTAAGGGAGTAATGGTAGTCCTTGCATATGTTCACATACAATTTCTTCATCTCCATTTTGGCAGATTGTTTACATCAGAGACAGTCCGTTTTTCAATGAAGTTGTGGTCAGTGTGATCTTCACTTTGCGTTGGCAGTTCCAAATGTTTAGGGGTTTGTCAAAACATGGCATTACGCCACTCTCATTACATGGACATTTTAATGCAACATGTTCCCTGGATTTGTTTTGTTGATTTTCATAATATTGCTACCAAAGTAACTTTGCCACGGAAGTATTATGGCTTAAGCAAATCAATTCATAATTTCTAATATCAATTAAGAAACGAATCCTTAAATAGAGCTTGAGAGAAACTACTTAGTGCATTAGCAACTAAATGTTTATTTGCTTTAAAATTAACCGATAATCTACAACAATACTACAACATTTGTGAGCCAAAGATGCCACTCTTCATTATTGCTGTGGTAGTTGGTCATTCTAGGTATTCAACCAACCAACATTTAATGTAGGGAAAAAGAAGTGGACATAGCTGAAAAGAATGTGTATGCCGATTACAAAGGTAGTGTGCTGAAAATTGTGAAGCTATTGCAAAATTTAATAAAATAGAGTGTTTGGGGTGTTGTATTGTATTCACTGTTCAAAGGTAAAACACTTTCTGTTTGGCTATTCTTTAACTTTCAAACCTAGACTCTAACTCCCTTTCTAATCTTATGTAATCCCAAAAGTTTAATTCGAGAAAGAAGTATTGTTTGACCCATAGAAGTTTTATTGGACTTTCTTTCTCACCTGATGCAAATACTCCTTATCGGGCAGCACGCTTTGCTCCCAGAGCGCAGCTGTACCACCAATTAATTGCTGACGCACTACAATTTCCGTAGCCGGATCTTCGGCATTAACACTGTCGTAGGTTTCTTGGAACACAACATGTGTGTCCTTTAAGAAGTTCTTGCCAATGATAAACAATTCCAGGCCACCATCGACTGGGCAAGAATTAAGTGACTTTTTGCAAATTTCAGGCACGCCAGGCGGTTGTGCTGTCAATCAAAAAAGAGTTAATTTCAAGTTGCATATAAAATATTTATCTATTTGAGTTAAAACTTACTGCATATGATGGGATTCGAGCAGACCTGCAGGGTTTCGGTGCTGCCATCGTCGCGCGTCAATTGAGTGCGAAAAACCATGCGGCAACGGGTGGATTTCTTTTTGTTCTTTGGCGCCAGATGCTCAGGGAAACGATGTTCCACATCAACATTGCGTTCCTGGAAAGAAACATAATAAATTCACATTTGAAATAGTCTCCTTTGAAAGCACAACGATGTAGTGCTTACTTTTAGGATGCCAACGCAATCGCAAGTAATTGTCATTTCCGTTTCCGGCTTAAAATCAATCTCAATAACCATAGTTCCATCCACCTTCTTCTCATTGCATTGTGTTGAATTCTTGCCAGCTACCTTACAAGCCTGATAGAACATATGCGGGGCTACGCGTCCAATATCCGTACCAATAAAGACCTGCAGCACTGCGGGCTTATCATATCCAGTCAGCCGCACAATGGGAAATCCATTGCCGCTGCGATCTTTCACGGCTCCGCGACTACCCTCGGTCTGATAGCGCGCACGATGCTGTTGTTCCGGTTGAGAGACAATCTCAAGCTGCACATGTCCGTCATTGGAGCTCGATACGCTGTTCAGGGGTGCGGTGGGTTGTCGCTTGTTGGCCACACGTGTTACTGCTCGTGTCGCGATAAATCTGTGAAAAATTTTTAAGTTTCAAATGAGTGTACCGTTCAAATAAAGAAAACTATATATTACGACTTTTCACGATCTAAAGAATCATATTAAGAATAGGCCATATGCCGTTTACCATTAATTAAGATCTATAAACCACAGAACTGTAGGGACGGCGTATCTTGAACTTTGTACATAAACAACATACAAATATGTATGAACACACAAATACAGTAACCCATAGCCTAAAGAATCATGTGTACTCTACATAATGTGTGTATATTTGGAGAGCTATGTGGAAATGCACAATCTAAGAACAATAGATTTTCGGTATATATTTCTCTTGAAGTTGAACAGTGAAAAAAAAAACTAACAAAAACGGATCTTTTTTAATCAATCCAGATCTCTTGATTTAGGTTATGAATTTAAAATTGTAATTCGTACAATCTTTGGACTTTTATGCATTCAGGGTAAAGCATACCGTAATGATCCCATATACAAAGCAATCGGTTGGCCAACGCGCGGTGTAAAATCAAGATATTTTGATGCTTTTGCGGTCGAAATTTACTGCGGATGGCCAACCGATTACTAAGGCTTTCACGATACTTAAATGTTTATTTTTTTTTGTATATCTAGGATGGAGCAGTTGTTCTTTTGGACGATAATATTTTTTTTTACTTTTCGAAAAAATTTGATTCCGAAACTTAAGCTCTGGTCTTGTGCGTCTTGGGAAAATCGGAACATTTTCAAATGTTACCATATTATATTATCATTTATTTCTTTAAACTTTCATGTTCAGAGCATTTGTCATAAACTTTCCATAGCTTTTGCCATTTCTGCAGATTTGTTTTTGTGGCCTCTTACTTACTTCATCTAGTTTTTTCACCTATTATTAATCCTCTAAAATGCAGGTTTATGTGTTTTTGTTGGGACAACTATCAGAAGACTGTTCATTTTATTGATGATGTTTCGCCCGAACGCATCCCCACAGTCTCTGACTTAGGTGTCTGTCATTTTTGATTCATAGTTGTGTTCTCCGAATAAAGCCAAATACAAATAATGACCCCTATATAACCAAACTCCTTCGTGGACTCAGCTGGGATCCTATTACCCCCTTACGTCCACAACCATGCCTATTATATTTTTTTTCACAAGTCAATTATTGAAGAGGTTACCTTAGATTCATTGTTCCACGCCGCACTTCGTTCGTTCCTCTCTCCTTAAATAGATGCAGTAGTAACTTTGCCCTTCACGATACTTTTTCTTCTTATCTTTCTCTAACTCCTCTAAAGCTTACTATTGTAAAGTATCAGAATTAATGAGGGCCTCTGATCAAGTTCGACTGTGGGTCGGGGCACAGCTTGACATCCGGCAAATAAAAATGCCACTTTCTGGTCAGGGATTAGGGAACTCTTAGGACAGAATGTCTAATTCTTAAACTGTCTTCGGCTATAAAATATCTGTGAACAGGGGGCATAGTGAGTGAGTTTAGTCTGAGTTTTTTTCTAGCTATTTTCTAAGTCAATTTCACAGCTCTTTTTGTAACTTTTAAGTTTTTTGTTGACAGTATTGTCACTGTCACTGTTTGGTAATAAAAAAAAAATAAATATCGTTCAAGATCGCACATATGTTTTAGGAGCTACTGGACCAGTTTTTCCAAAAAGAACCATTGCCTTTTTATAATACACTCTTTAGTTTTTCTATGTTAATAAAATTTTAAATTCATCTACTCGTGTTAATGATGTTGTTTGTGCAATTTTGATTAGTATGCGGCATGATCTGGAATGTCTGATGGTTTTGATGTTCCTGGAATTTGGCGGCCTTAGCAATAAACACATATACACAAAGATACACACTTTCGCACACACACACACACACACACACACAGACAACAATACAAACACACACAGACAAACTAAGTAATATTGTAGTAAAAATGTTTCAAATGTAATAAAAATTCTTGAATAGAGCCAAAATTTGCGCCTTAAAAATGTTGTTGATTTTGTAGAAGAATTTGTTTTTGCTGCACAAATATTAATAAATTTTAATATCAATGCAAAGAAATAGTATTAATTTTGGAATTTTCAACTTATGTTTTTCAAACATTGATTGTGTGTGTTTATTTAGTTGTTAGTTTTTTGTTGTTTAAACAAATTTTGTATCAGTTTTCTTTGTTTACCAAAAATGAAATAGACATAAATTTAAAACACATACATACTATAAGAAAATATTGTATTGAAAAATTAACGCAACTTTTTAAATTCAAAACTTTTGGCAACAACAATTTTGGTATTTTGATATCAAAACAGTTTTGAACATATTTTTTGGTTATTGTTGTAACGGAACTTAAGTAGCGTTATAGTTGTTGTTTTTGTATGGAAAGATTTTATTCAGCGATGTTCCAGAAAACTCTCAATTTCCAAGAGATTTCTGGAACAACCCTGAATAACTCTGCTTACTTTGGCTCGTTGCTGGCGTTGGCGCTGGCGCTGACGCTGATTACGGCGACGTTGGTGCTGCCGCTGCCGATGCCGGCATTGTTGTTACTGTTGTCGTTGTTGTTGCTTATAATGGAAGCAGCGCTGCTGGCTTTAGCTGCGCTGCTTGCAGCATCCACCGCTTGGTTGTTGCAAGAAACTGCATTGGCGATTTTTCTTATAAACTCATCCTCGCTGCAGGCATCATCATTGTCCAGCTCCACTTGGTTGTATTCCAGCCTCTTCCGCTTTAGATACTTGCCAGCGCTGCTACTGCGCTGCTGCTGCGGCTGCTGCTGCGGCTGCTGCTGCTGCTGCTGCTCCTGTGGTGGCTGTTGTGGCAACAAGAGGCCATTGTTCGGCTCCTGCATATATTGGAATTGTTCCTCTTGCTGCTGCTGCTGTTGTTGTTGTTGTTGTTGCATTTGTTGCTGCACTGCAAATGTGGCCGTTGCTGCCACAGCGCCCACTTCGGCTGCTGCCTGATTCGCTGCCACATTGAATATGCCAGCAAAGAGCTCATTACTGTCATTACCAAAACCCGTGTCCTCATCGGCAGTCAAGTTGGCAATAAAGTCTTTATCATCCCAAAACGCCATTTTCTTGGTCTGTCGCGATCTACATAGCATATATACATAGTATACATATATACACACACAAATAATATATATTGACAATTGTTGAATTTGTTTTTTTTTTTTTATTTTTTTGTTTATCATAATCGAAATTCTTTAACATTCATTGGGAAATCAAACCGAAATCAAATTAAAAACAATGGAACCAAGCTCTATTTCTATGTATGCAAATTGAGTTGAACTGCAAGACGAGTTGTTTATAATATGACGAGATACAATATTACAGAAGTCTCATTACTTGACACTTAAATGTATTCAATTTGCAATTTTAGTACAACCAACAAGACACAATTCAGAGAACTGATTTATATATTTGATTTTGGTTTCCAATTTCGGTTTGATTCCTTGAAACTTGCACATTTTACATATTTGGGTGAAAAAGTTTTCAATTTGCCTGAAGAAATGCAAATGTTTTCATAAAGATTGCAGTGATCGGCTTCTATGCAACAAATTTGTCCTCAACGACAAACATTTTCCCGTAAATTAAAGGTAGCCAACTTCGTAATGACTATTTGAAAAAATTCGTGATTTTGATAACTTTGAAGTTAGCAAATCGCATGTTACACGGTAAACTTTAAATGAAATATTTTTTAAATTTTTTTCAGACCGTTTTGGTCTACTTTGATTTGAATATTTTGGAAAGTAAATGCGAAATTCGAAATCAGCGACTCGAAAATTGCGTGAATATGTTTTTTTAGACATATGTTTTTGTTGCATAGTGCAATTTGCACAAGTGATTCATAATTACCCAATTTTGTTGTCAAAAAAATAATAAGCAATAAAAAACTATGCAAACTTTTTTCCACAGTAAAATTACGTACCAAATGCAAATAACAAATTTAAGAGAAAAAACAAAAATTAAACATAAAACTAAGATCCAAATACTTTAGAGACTGTATAATGCAGATCCAACTACAATTGAAACACACACAAACATACATGCACACTCACATACAGATGCATACATTTGAATAAATGTAAAAACCATGATTGAGTTTGCTGCTATGCACCCTGGTCGAAATAGCGAGTTTTTTGCATAAATTCTCAATTCGCAAATTTTTTAAAATGATTTACCTCTGCATACATGTTAGGCAACTTTGTTCTAGTGGAAAGTCTTTAAACTTAAACTACATTCTATATAAAGTTCGAAAACGCATAAAGTTTGATAACTCTAGCTTTACAGAAAACACAAAATTTCGAAAAACAAATACTACGTCTCAGTCTGGGCGTTAAAACAACGAAGAAAATGTGTCAATTCCCAAGTTTGTATCTGCATTTTCTGAATTTATGCCCAGTATTGAAGACCGGTCAATCGTGAAGATACAGTGAACACAAGGGAACTAACTTAAATGAAAACACCAAATCAAATGAAAATAAGAATAAAATCAAAAAATAAATAAAAGTGCCGTAGAAAACTCAAGAACGTATTCTAAATATGCATTGTGCATAAATTTTAACTCGATCGATTGATTTGTACGTACATACGTACGTATATGTATGGGTTAAAATCAGGCATTGATTGTACAAAGGGATTGCAATTGAATCTGTAAGGCTACAAAACTAAAACAATGATCTATGCATGGATTTCTAATTTCTAAATCGCTTAAGTTATTGCCAGTGAAATGAATTTTGCATTTGATTTGAAAATACTCAAAAAAAAGATAACATACATTAATAACTAGATACTCAATTGATAATAGCCTTGAACATCATTCATGTGGTTTTAATTGTTGATATATCGAAGTAAAAACAAATATTTTTACATATAATATTTATCAAGATTCTAAAAACAAGTATGTTATGAATTGTTGAAACAGCATTTGGTATGATTAAGAACAATCTAGGTTTTTAATAAGTAGTCTAATAGCCTTATTCGCCATCTTTGAAAAGGCGACTTTCTTGTATTTTGACAGCTGTTGCTAAGCTGATTACTCATATTGTACTTATAGTGGCGGAAAGCAATTTGTAAACATTTTTGGTGAAATAAAAGCAGTGGTTATGTTGAAAATTTACTTTTGTAATAAATCAATTTTATACAAAAAAGTTTTTCTCTGCAATCATTTACGTAGTAAATTATTATTTAGTTAGGAGACTAAATAAGTAAATGATTCGTAAGAAACTAAATATCACAGTGGTTAAAAAAAAAACTTCGCGAAAAAGTACAAATGGGTCAACCATATGCGAGAAATGACTAAATCACAGCATCGAACAGAAAATATATCTACTGAAAAAAAACGGAGGTGAAGGACCTGTCTACCTTTTAGGCGCACATTGAAACAAGCAGGGTGCGAAGCCCCCTAGTTTTATACTATTAATAATCATTTGACAAGCAGGGTGCGAAGCCCCCTAGTTTTATACTATTAATAATCATTTGACAAACATATGTTTAGTTATTTCTATAATAACTTTGCTTACTTTTGGTTGAATTTTTTTGTGGTTCGTGGTGTTCTAATTCTGCACGTTTTTTGGAGTTTGGTCAGAGCCAGTGTTAATCAAAAGAACCAATGTCATAATTTCTTAAGACGCTTGTTACACGATTTATGAGATTTCCAAGGGAGTAATGATAAAACATCAAAGTTCGCAACAAAACAGAAAATTATGAATTAGAGAGTGGGCGAGCAAGCGGGAGAGTGAGGTTACCTTGTTAAGTCTACCTTAGCTTGGTACTTCCTTGTGGTACCCACTCGGAAATTGGTACTACAGTTGGCATGCCATTGCCTTTGTGAAATCTTTTTAAAATGCCAAAGTATCTAATTGCAGAAGGAAGAAGCAGAATATATCAATAGCGAGAATCTTATGACTCTTGCTGGTTGATTATGCCCAGGGTAGCCTGTAAATTGAACCTCCCAATGAGCTTCACAAGGTGTGGTGGCATTAAATCAAAGTCTAAAAAAGTTTTACTGCATGTTTATATTGTTAATTTATATTCGTGTTAGTAATTAGGTATTAAATCACGAAATTGTAATACAGAAAACTGACAGCCTTGATCCTTGTACTTCTCCAACAGTTTGTCCCAAATGTCACAAAACTGATTTGTATCGACAATCTCATAAAATATACGACAAAGATCTTGTTTTGATCGTAGCCGTTTGAATTCACTGTATCCTAAGCCTTTTACTGTGGCGATGTCGGGGCTTATTAGATCCTCTGCACAAGTTACATCATCATCCGATTGCTCAAGGCGTTTAATGCGTGGTATTATAGTTGGACCAGGCTTCGGTTTACGATTCATGTCCCTACAAAATTCACGATAGGTTGTGTTAAGTTCGTCCAAATGTGATGACACAGTTGAGAGTGTTCCCATTTTAGGCAAGCGCTCTTGTATAACAAGTAATTTGGTAAATTCTCGATACTTCACAAGTTCTGTGTTACAGCCTTCATCAACGAATAATTTGAAATATGATGCAAGGACACGCATTTTGCTACCTTCCAAATGTATATTAATGGTATTCAAAACCTTCAAAATTGTGTCAAGTTTAATTAAATTAGTTTTCTCTTTGTCGAGTTTTTCGAGTGGCAACAACAAGTCAGAAGCTTCGAAATCTTTATAGTTCCATAGTGTATGTCGAAGTTGAACTAAGTATCCCATTGCTTCGAACAAGGCTTTATTGTTTTCACAGGTCGGGGAATTTCCAATAACCGATTTGCCGTCGCATTCATCAGAAACAGAACGTTTGCCGTGGATCATATCCGGTACATCATACGGATATTTTGCAAATTTCGCACCCAAAGGTGCAACCGTGCGTAGCATAAAGTCTACTTGTGGTTTAGTAATAATGAGAGGCCAGCGACAATCCCTCAAGCAGCGCTTTACCGTTACACCATTTTCGTCGACACCCGTATAGGATCCAAATGTAGATTTACGATCGAAATGCTTGTTATATTGGCGATTGATTTGCTCAGACGGAAAATAGTGTTTATGGCTTAATAAATAATTTTCGTGACCTTTGGCATATTCCCGATTAACCTCTTCTTGCGTTTTCGGTGGCATAATTGTTTGATATACTTCATTTCCAACATTTGATTTCCTACCGAAAGTGTGACTCATATTGGTGACATCAGTGGGAATTGCGCCTGCCGGCTTTACTTCTCCCAATTGGGCCTTCTTGAAGTACAAGTCCTCAAAGAATTTCTCTTTGAAAAATACAAATTTTGACTTTAACAGGTCAGCTTCGAGGCATTCGTTAACGGTGTTTTCTGGTACAAAAGGTGTACGCCTAAATAGTGGCTGCTTATTATCCTTCAGATGTTGTATGCACTTGGACCGTATAATATATTCAGGGGCCTCATCAAAATAGTGTTGCTTAAAGCATGCATCGGCATGATCGCCAGTATCGGGGGTCGTAATGCCTGCAGCAGCTATTTCTGGACAACGATCAACGAAATGCCCTATATTAGTCATTTCGAAGTTGTTGTATTGTGGATTACGTTTTCTTATAAAATATGACTTTTTTTTTTAAGTTTTTGCTTTGGTGACAACAAATGTCTATATACGCATGTGTGACAAATTGTAAACTATACTTTCAATGTGAACTATGGTTTCTGTATATTTCTCCAAATCCAAATGTGTGTTTGATTTATCAATTCTAAGGTTTCTTTGTTAATTTGCCAATATAAACTTTTGGAATTCACCAAATTAGTACAGTCCACATGTTTTATAAGATTTAAAAGTTATAGCGATAGAATAGTCGAGATACAGAACTGTACAATCTGATTCTAGCAATTGTTTACATCGTCTCCTATTACAATTATTGAACAATAAGACGGTCATTATATATATTGTGATCCATGGCAATTTTAAGTGTTGTGAGGTGCCACATGTTGAAATTTTCAGTAGAAGGTTTGCAATTCTGTTTGTGTATCCAATTGCGGTGATTTTATAAAGCCCAACGGTTTATCTCTGCGGCGATCAACCTTTGGGGCAAAATAGACAAAAGGTACGACTAACTCTGCTTTTTATTACTAACGCCACAAAATGCACTTTATGACATTAAATACTACTGCCGTCTTACAGCCACTAAATCAAGCAGTAATTCATTGCTTCAAAGTAGAGTATTGACGTTTTCTTGTCAAGGAACTAAAAGGAATTTGTTAAAGAAATTTCGGCTTTAGATGTTTTCATTGGTCTTCGCTGTTATGATACCAAACCATACCAAAACCAATAAAGAAGATGTTTCTGAAATAAAGCAATGACTACGAGGCTGAGCCTGTAACCGGCAGAGACGGCTATCAAGTTTTGGACAAACTTAGCATAGAAATAAGGCCAAATTTTTAGTACTTGGCTGCAAACAGATATAGTTTTCATACCTAAGACAGGGAAAGCCTCTCATACTACATAGCCAAGTCAGTGTAGCATCCTTCCTTCTGAAAACCTTTGAACGACTCATTGGTATACATATTAGAACTAAAAAAACTAAAAACCTCTAAGTATTAAATAATAAACTCTGAACACCCTCATCCCATATAGGGATGAAGGGAAGAACCCTTGAAGTTAGACGATAGGGTTGGAGGTGGTGTCTTTTCAGCGGAACTTCATATAAGGCATAGTTTTAGACTTCCAACTGACTGCAGTGTATTCCAGGCAGAAGTTCTTGCAATAAATATTGCACTAATGTACCTAAAGAACTCGGCAAATATGTCGAGCAATATAAATAGCTATATCCAAATAATTCGATATCTATAAAAAACTTGTGCAGCTCTTTATATTAGATGTACCGGCGTATTGAGGGTAACTGCATAGCTGAATAGCTTGCCAGAAAAGGTACTATCGCTCATTTTTTCCTGGCAGGAGACGGCACAACTATACCTATGGCCACAAGGAATTCCTAAAACTTGAGATGTCGTTGAGATGAAAGAACAATTTTTAAACTTAAGTACCAAAAATGCGCTACAAAATAAAATAACTGTAAACTAATTAACTTTTAAAATAAATAAAAAGGGGTGTGCCTGAAAAATCTCTAGACGGTTTTGCCTAAAATATCATTTGAATTCTCTATAAAAAAAAAATACATCGGTGATTTGCTCCTCTTAGATTTTCAATGAAGAATTGCCAATATGGCATACAGAAATATGGTTTTGGGCGGAAATTCGGTTGAAAGAGATTTCTAGCACACCCCGGAATATTCATTAAGTTTTCATTTATAAGAAAAAACGGCTTTGATTAAGAAAATGATTAAACAAAATAATAACTTGGTTGCATTTTTTGGACAGCTGCATCATATACGTTGGACTACTGTACTAACATATCTGCAACAAAAAAGAGGCAATCTTGTTATAGGAGGAGCACAAAATTGGTAGATTACTAATCAACCAGAAAAATCTTTCATGGAGGAAGTGGGCGGGATATCGACGACATGACTCGAAAGTGGAAACCCTAGCACTTATGATCTCCGACGAACATGACTATATCATTGACTCTGCTATTGCTACAGATAATTTTTGCCCATGGACAACTTTTGGGTCTGCCACGCCTTCTTTGGTCTGTTACATACCCTTTTACACTAAGTGTACATAGAGTGTCTCACAACTAACAGGTTTCTAATGCTTATTTAGAAATACGAATTGTGCCATCAAAATTGAATGTGACAACTTTATTTGTTTTTCAATCTGTATAAAATATGCGTTTCCGCACAAAAACAAAATGAAAGAAAGTTAAATTTATTTACATAATAATGCTCTAATGTACAATGGAACATGCTAATAGCAATTGTCAATTATATTTTGTCACAAATATGTCGCCTTTGAGCTCTACCTAGTAACAATTGCATATCTGGAATATCTATATAAGTTGGATCAAGTGTTAGCAGCTCAAAAGTATATATTTGCCTAGCCAATTCAATAGACATGACACAAACTAACAAAGAAACGCTCACGAGGCGTATGTGTAATATATTAATTACATAACATACAAATTATTCTTATAATAATTTGGCAACAAGAAGCTATTTTTAATTTTTTATAACAGCAACTAAGTATACAATAAACTATAAAATTGTTATATATGTATAAAGTAAGTAAGTTTCGGCTACTAAAGGCGGGTTGAAAGGCCTTTTATGGCCTTATGAGAATTTGGTTTGCTGTATGGCCAAAAATTGTATCTTATCTTTCGTATATGTTTTATACATATGAAATAAATTAATGCAAATTAAATTAGCTACACACAAATTAAGTGCAACCAATTGTATTATAAACAAAAACTTGCAAATTATAAATGTCAATACAAATGGCACAAGCAACAGTGGTAAAAACAATCCTTGCAATGCAGAAAGTTGATCTGCTCATCAAGTAATTAACTAAAACAAAGCTACATAATATGTACATACATATATGCGTCACGATTTGTTAATTAGATCTTAAATTAAAGACTTTAATTAATTGCTTTTCTAGTTGTTGTTGCTCTCATTTGTTTACATATTTACTCTGTGGTAAGCAGCGACAAGGCAACTCTCTATGTAAAATGTCCTACTCTCCTAAATTCAGTATTAGAAAAATGTGATGCAGTGCTCGACTGTGGAATACCCTGTACCCTTTTTCGTTAGAAACACTAAAAACGCTAAAATGGGAAATGGGAAGTACCAACTTTTATGTCTCTTTCTCTAAGATCGATATGCCTGTAAACATTTTCCTATTTGAAAGTTCCAATTGACATGTTTGGGTTATTCTAGGCCCAATAACGTTGCATTTTGAAACATATATCAAAAACACGTTTTAAAATATATGTGGCAATTTTCAAATCAATATGTAGTGGGGTGCGGTAGTAATTAAGATAAATCGATTAGGGGGGAAGAGGGGCTTCTATTGGAAAAAGATGAATAGTTTTAATGATTTGGCTCATACGAGTCTCCCCACCAAATTTTGTAACTCAAGCTCACATGTATCCATGTCTACAGGTATTGAATTTTTGGAGCAGTTTATAGGCAAAGGGGGTGAAATTAGCATATTTTTGACTATAACTTTTGATATACTTATCCGATTTCAATAATTTTTATAACAGAGTTGCACATTAACACGAAGCAAACCTCTGTCGACTTTTGAGTTGATAGATTCAACAGAGCAGCTGAAAGGCGGTGAGATATCGACATGAATCGATAAACATGCAATTTTCCGGGAAAATTCGCATCTTATGGTACAATTTTTTTGCTCCAACTCTTATAGTTTCTGAGAAACACGTTACAACACGGACAGACGGACATGGCTTTATCGACTTGACTATTGCTCCTGATCATCAACATAAGGTCTGCCACGCCCCCTTCTGCCTGTTACATACATTGCACAAATCTATAATACCCTTTTAAACTTGTGTAATTAGCATTGAAATTTGTTCTCCTTACACACTACACAAACGCATTGCAAGCAAAAACATATTCACCATGACCTACAATGCATAGAGTGCATCAGAGTTACCAAGTTCTTGCGAAAACCGGTCGCTGTGGTCGCTTTATCGGCTTATTAAGTTTATTTTGAAGATTTTATTGGAATGTTTCTCATTTTGATACCCTAGCAGGGTACATAACACACATTAATATGTAAAGATATTATATACAACATGTGCACATAGTTTTGTTATCGCAGATTTATATACATATCAGCTACCGGCAAAATGAACAGTTAAAAGAGATCTTTTAACATTGACGCCTTAGAGTTTCCGATCGCATCGTTTTAGATTTCGTTTATGTTTACATTCATTTTGCAAAATTGTTTTGAAAGCTTCAAATCGCAAAGAAAGAAAATATCGAATACATATTTGCGATAGTTACTTGGCAAAACAATACATCCGGTTTGACAAATGTTTATAGCCAAGATCTTATAACGCGTATGTTGGATTTTGTACAATTCAATAGAAATGGTTTGTTTATCACATTTTCTAGGAAAAGGCATTCGAAATATGACAACTTTAAAACTGCTGCTCATTGCAAAGCACTTTATAAAACCTCTGTCTACATAAATGTTTAGAACATGCTCGGGTAGCCATTTGACCATGTCCGTCTGTCCGACTGCCCGTCTGTCCGTATGAGGGGATAGATCTCCGAGACCATAAGAGCTAGAGACACAAAATTTTACCATAAGATGCGCGTAATCCCATGTAAGATGAAGTTTATCGAATTGAGTTGATATATGCCCCCGTTTCCCCCCAACAGACTTTCCCGGTGTACAACCGGTACCGGCCTCGTGTCGTGTTGCTGTGCATCTGTTTTGAAAATGATCGAAATCGGATAAAAACATCAAAAGTAACAGTCCAAAATATTCAAATTTTACCCCTCTCACCGATAAACTGCTCCAAAATTGCACTACATGTAGATATGGATACATGTGAGCTAGAGTTACAAAATTGTGTGGAGACTCGTGTGACCCCAATCGTTAAAACTGTATCCAACTTTTTTCAATAGAACATCTATGTTATCAATATCAATGATCTATGTTACAATATTCGAGGACATTGACCTAAGTATACTGGAGTTTTGGGTATAAAAGTAATTTTTGCCCTCATAATAGCCAACTTCCCAATAGGAAAACTTGTCAATTGTAACTTCCCAATAAGAAAATGTTTACAGGCATATCGATCTTATGAAAGGAGATAGAGAAGTGGATACTTCCGTCCGTTTCCCATTTTACCGAATTTAGTGTTTATACAGAAAGAGGGTACAGGGTATTCCACTGTCGGGCACCGTCCCGAGGGTCTGCATACAATTGTTCTGTTTAGTAATTGAGTATTACTGAAGATTTGGACTTTTCACCCAAGTAAGTCAAGGCTGTCTTTTGAGGGGTGTATTCTACTTCTTTTATATCGCACTTAAGCTTGCAGCTCCCTTAGAGCATGTATTTGTAGTCCAATTAAGACATCGAATCCACTTTTTCTTTTAGTAATTAGTTTTACCTTATTTAAGGTTAGAAAGAGAAGCCCGCGATATACTTCAAAATGTGTAAAGGCATTAAACATAACTAAGAGGGAGTTTTTATGTTTGACAAATCTTCTGATTGTTCATCAATAAAGTAAGAGATTAACAGTTCATAAGCAAAATATTGAAATCAGTATTGAGTACTTGCTAAAATCGTTGCTTCGAAGCAGGAAACGAGTAAAATCATAAGAGTAGACAAAAAAAAAAGTTTATGCAGACAGTCGGGACGGTACATTACAGTGTATCCATTTATTTCATGAAAATCAAAAAAATTTCTGTGCAAATGATGCGTTGGGGGGCATGGGCGTAATAAAGGTAACTGTACTTCGGGTATAGGGGGGATGATTCGGAAAAAGGTCAACATTGTTTGAATTATAAACCTAACATAAGTCTGCTTACCACATTTTGGTTAACCTTAACATTTCTATAAAAAAAGAAATTCTGTTGCAAAAATTTCTCTAACTCTAAAAGTCTCCGAGAACGGTGCGACAACACGAACAGACAGACGGACGGTCGGACATGTCAATATCGACTCGACTATTGCTTCAGATCATTTTTGCTCATGGAACATTTAGTTTGCCACGCCTTTTACACTTTGTGTACAGGGTATAAACACACTAATTACAAATTTATGGGATTACAAATAAAACACAGCTTTTAGTCTTTTAAAGTGAAGCATAAGCTTAACTCGCGGTTTTGCCGAATTTGAAGCACATCCGCGTAAACGGAGCACAACCTTTTTCAAAACGGTCCACGCACAAATATTAAGCATAAATAAGTTTTAGCTACAACATGTAAATACTCGCTTTTATGCGGAACAACTTTTTCAAAAAATTTCACCAAACTTTTTCTAAAACTTGAGTTTTACACACCAATCTTTTACCAAAAATCACTTCCTTTCAAGTCAAACACCAAAAAAATACTGAGCCCTTCAATGCAATAACTTCGGTATAAATAAAAAATGCACATGCCAATTGGCTGACAAGCCGAGGAACATTTTGAAATTTGAAACATTAGGTTGGCCGGTGGCGCCCCGATCGGCGGCGCTAAATGAGCTGAGTGGCTGTACATGTTTTGCACTTTGTGTACAAGGTATAAACACACTATAATTACAAATTTATGGGATTACAAATAAAACACAGCTACTAGTCTTTTAAAGTGAAGCATGAGCTTAACTCGCGGTTTTGCCGAATTTGAGGCACATCCGCGTAAACGGAGCACAATCTTTTTCAGAACGGTCCACGCACAAATAGTAAGCTTAAATAAGTTTTAGCTACATGTAAATAGTAGCTTTTAATCGGCAAAATTTTTTTAAAAAATGTCACCAAACTTTTTCTAATACTAGTTTTACACACCAATCTTTCAACAAAAAGCACTTCCTTTCAAGTCAAACACCAAAAAAATACTGAGCCCTCAATGCAATAACTTCGGTATAAATAAAAAACGCACATGCCAAATGGCTGACAAGCCGAGGAACATTTGGAAATTTGAAACATTAGGTTGACAGGTGGCGCCCCGATCGGCGGCGCTAAATGAGCTGAGTGGCTGTACATGTTTTGCACTTTGTGTACAAGGTATAAACACACTATAATTACAAATTTATGGGATTACAAATAAAACACAGCTACTAGTCTTTTAAAGTGAAGCATGAGCTTAACTCGCGGTTTTGCCGAATTTAAGGCACATCCGCGTAAACGGAGCACAATCTTTTTCAGAACGGTCCACGCACAAATAGTAAGCTTAAATAAGTTTTAGCTACAACATGTAAATAGTAGCTTTTAAACGGCAAAACTTTTTCAAAAATTGTCAACAAACTTTTTCTAAGACTTTAGTTTTACACACCAATCTTTTAACAAAAAGCACTTCCTTTCAAGTCGAACACCAAAAAAATACTGAGCCCTTCAATGCAATAACTTCGGTATTAATAAAAAATCCACATGCCAAATGGCTGACAAGCCGAGGAACATTTTGAAATTTGAAACATTAGGTTGGCAGGTGGCGCCCCGATCGGCGGCGCTAAATGAGCTGAGTGGCTGTACATGTTTTACACTTTGTGTACAAGGTATAAACACACTATAATTACAAATTTATGGGATTACAAATAAAACACAGCTACTAGTCTTTTAAAGTGAAGCATGAGCTTAACTCGCGGTTTTGCCAAATTTGAGGCACATCCGCGTAAACGGAGCACAATCTTTTTCAGAACGGTCCACGCACAAATAATAAGCTTAAATAAGTTTTAGCTACAACATTTAAATAGTCGCTTTTAAATGGCAAAACTTTTTCAAAAAATGTCACCAAACTTTTTCTAAGACTTTAGTTTTACACACCTATCTTTTAACAAAAAGCACTTCCTTTCAAGTCGAACACCAAAAAAATACTGAGCCCTTCAATGCAATAACTTCGGTATAAAATGACTGACAAGCCGAGGAACATTTTGAAATTTGAAACATTAGATTGACAGGTGGCGCCCCGATCGGCGGCGCCAAATGAGCTGAGTGCAGTATATGTTATGTGAGTGTGAGAATGTATGTGTGTGTGCGTGTGTGTGTGTGCGTTTGGGGATCGCTGCAAATATATCTTGCGTGTGTGTGTGTGTGCGCGTTTGGGGATCGCTGCAAATATGGCTTACAAGCTAAGCGACTGATCAGCTGATCGATCAGCTGGTATACTTAAGTCTACTTTGGATCTGCCCACTCACCTTGATGCGTGTATGGCGCGTATTAAATGCTGCTGCGGTATATGTTGTTGTTGCTGCTGCTGCGGCGTTTGTTGTTGTTGTTGTTGCTGCTGCTGCTGCTGCTGATGGTGTTGCTGCAGTGTAGTATTGGCGACTGCGGCCGCAGCAGCAGCAGCGGCCGCTGCAACCGTAGAAGTTAGCGAACTGTTCACGAGGCTGCCAACAAGCAGATTTGTACGCGGATTGTTGCTGCTGCCACTGTTGCTGCTGCTGCTGTTGCTGCTGCTGCTGCTGCTGGAGGCGCTGCCGCTGGAGGCGCTGCCGCTGGAGGCGCTGCCGCTGGAGGCGCTGCCGCTGCTGGCGTTTTGCAGCTCGAGATGCTGATCGAAGCCCAGGCCGCTATCATTGGAGTTATCACAGGGCGGTGGATGCGGTCGCTGTGGTATTCGCTTTCCTGGCACCAATTTGCCGGGACCGGTCTGAAAGTTGGACGAGAAACCAAAAAGAGAAGGTATGATATGACTGGGAATCAGTTAAAGAAAGAGCCAGTAAGCGATACTAAACATGTCCTTGCAATACTTGATTTCGAAACATAACTAAACTAAACTTTTATACCTAGTAAAGTAACGATTGTTTAATTAAGTAAGAAATTATGATGCAAAAATGAACGCGTGGCTGGCCAAGCAAATAGCCAAAGCCCTTAAAAATACAATCCTTTGATTTGGTTCGAGACTAAGATTTCATTTTAGGATTGTGTTCACGTACAACCTCTGATTTACTAAGCGGCGTATTTACATATGTTCGGCGCATGTTACACGAAGCGAGATTATGAAATCTCTCACAAAATCTCGCTCGAAATGAGAATGCATTCTAAAACGATGAAAGTCGCGCCGGTTTTGAGTTGCTGGCGAGACAATTTACGGGCGATATTACCGTGCCTACAAACGATGTGAGATACAAGTCACACAGCCTCGCTCTAAGTTATTTAAGCGCAATTAAACTAACATAACAGCTCATTAAGAAGAGGAGAGAAGAAAACACGAAATAACATCGTTTGTGTGTGCAATGTAGTTTGTTGTTGTATTCATCTTACGAATACAGTACATTTATTACTTCAAATCCATTTTTTCCTGTCTAAAACGCAAAGTATCCAGATGAAATGTATATTCGACAAACCGCACTCATTTTAGATTTCGAATGGTATAGGTTTCATCGAAAAAGGTTGCGTTATTGAGAAGCAGTTGGTACCACACTGAATTATTTCTTAGTGTATTTATATATAGACTAGTGTTCGCCTTGTCGTCGAAATTCGACTACTTCATATACGCTCTCATAACAGCTGATTCCGAAGAGGAGAAAAGAAAACATGAAATAACAACGTTTGTGTGTACAATGTATTTTGTTGCTGTTTTTTTTTTTTTTTTGTAACGTATACCTTTTTTACTTCAAATTAATTTTTTTGCCGGACTAAAACAAATCCAGGTGAAACTTATATTCTGCAAGCCTCAATCATTTTATCTTTTATAGGTATAGGTTTCCCCTGAAAACGTTGCGATAAAGTGAAGTAATCGGTACCACACTGAATTTTTGCTTAGCGTATTTATATATATTTAGATTATTGAATTATGTGCTTAAAGTAATTCAAACTGATTTGGGCGTGAGTGCGCGAATGATAGCCATCATTTAACTTCGAAAACCATCTTTATACTTTAGTTTTGCACTCTTTTTTTTTCACAAAGAACTGGCAATAAAGATGATCGTATAAAAGGTTCAAATCAAAATTTTTATAGTAAAATTGACTAATCAAAAAAAATTGACTACGTATTTAAAAACGTTATGAATGCATATTTTAAATTTGATTTGGCAACACGGCATCCCTTATATAACAGATAAATTAAAACTTGACGGATTGCAACTCCATATTAAACAAAATTGTGATTACAAAAAGGATGCTGCATTTAGATAGTTGATTAATTTTGGCTCCGTCCCTAGGTAAGCGAAAATCACAGTGGTACCGATTATCGCAAAGGGAAACCTATACCATTCGAGAGATAAAACGTTTCCGGTTTGTATAATATAAATTTCACCTGAATGCGTTGCGTTCCAACACACAAACGCGAACAAACTGTGATTTCTACTTCTCCTTCAAATATTACAACACCCATGCCCTTACACATAGAAATATGCTTAACTGGTTTTTCGTTCCTCTCATTGATTCACATTTTTCGATAACATGATGGAACTTTTGAAGTGACTTATTATTCTAGGTTGTATGTCTAGTCTAGTAGATCATAAGATCTGAAGTTGACGTTAAGACTCCATAACTTTGTAGCTCAGTCAACTTTAAACCGATTTTCGATTCCTCTAAGGTTTTGGAAAGTTGAATTTTTTAATATGTATATATAGAGTTCGGGTGGCATAAGGCCAACATTGTTTGGTTTATAAGCCTTACATTTGTGTACAAAATTTTGAAGCTGTAGCTTATATATTAAAATGTCAATAATATGGACATTATTATCATTAAATAATAAAAAAAATTTGGACATTATTACTTATTTTTCCCACCAATTGGTGAAAATTGGCTGAAAATGCGTGTTACATACATTGCACAAATCTAAAATAACCATTTACACTTCGTCTACAGGGTATATAAAAAAAACAATAATATAATAACATAATATTTTGTTTTATGAGCATAATAATTTATTTTGTTATGATGTATAAGAATGTTATGAAGGTAAGTAATATCTAAAAGAATGTTTGAAATTGAATTTATTGTTTTACTTTGATTTTCGAACAGGCCACTTGATTAAGGACACAAAATTTTGTGTTTTTACAAGTCTATATTTTCAAATCTAATAAATATAATAGACTTAAATAAAATTCCTTTTGTAAATAAATCAATTTGCAATACTCACAAAAATAAAAAATAAGGGAGAAATCTACATCAGTTTAAAAGTGATAAATATTTTTGTGAATTAACAGCAAAAACAGCAAACTTTTTTTGGGCCATTTGATTAAGTACACTCGATTTGACTGGCTATAACTTCTAAACTAAAACAGATAGGCTTTTGAACTTTTTTCTTAATTTAAGTGAATCAATTCATGATTAAAAGCTGTACATGGGAATACTCTCACTCGTATAGTTTTTATTGAATAACTATTTTTCAAAAATCAAATATTAAAAATTAAAATTCCGCTTAAAGACTCAGTTAAACATATATTTTGGTTAATCCTTCGCAATTTTTTTATTTTGCAACATAAAACAAAACATTTAAAACAATTTAATAGTATAATATAAATAAATTATTTATTTTTTTAAACTGCTCGGTTTAAGCTTATTGTTATTTTAAAAATATAGAAATACAAAATATATTCAAAATTTAAATGAAACAATTTAAATGATTAAAAAACCAACAAATAACTAAAAGAAACTAAATTGATAACTTAAGCCGTCTACGAAGCTCACCAGTTTAAAAAATGGCTTAAATCGATGAAAATCAAACAACTCTTTAAACCTTATTTTTAAATGAGTGAGCATCGTAAACGTCTGAAGTTATGATTTTAGTTTCCTTTCGAGTTTTATTGGTTTTTTTATTCTTTAACTTGTTCCATTTAGGTTTTGAATATATTTTTATATTTTTAAAATTTAAATTTATTAAATTAGCTAGAACAGAGCAGTTCTTAAAAGTTCATTTTGTTAATAGCTTGTATAATTTAGGTTTATTATTTTATAATATTGCTTAAAAAATTTTGTTTTATGTTGAAAAATATAAAAAATGCGAAGGGGTGACCAAAAAATGTGTTGTGCTAAGCCTTTAATGCGAATTTTCATTTTTAACAACAAAAATTGTGTCCTTAATCAAGTGGCCGGCAGTGTATATATGTTACTCTAATAATAAAAAATAAATAAATTCGGTTACCAATTTATTTTATGTGTACCAAATTCCAGAACGCAACGATAGAAAAAATTCACGACAGACAGACAAATAATTTTTGCATTTCAGATTTCCACAAATTGTTTAATATAGTTATAACCTTCTATTGAACAATATATCCTATTTATTTTACTTTAGTCTTGTTGGATTTGTATCCACGCGTTGATTCCATATCTGCTTTTATGCTCTATAAAAACCCCAAAATTATCGAAAATATCGAGTGGTAACTATTTCGATGGTTTTGCAGCTCTAATGTGAATGATTTCCTTAAGCAAATTAAAAAGCAACGATAACACAGCTGTAGAGTGTTGCCATATTGTCAGGATTACATTTCGTTTTCAACTTGTTCCATTTCCATTGTTTCTTCTCATGTTGGGCAAAACACTGAAGATGTGAAAGAAGTTGAGTCCAAAATATTATCGATTTCTATCGGGCCATCGGTTTTTGGGGTTGTTCATAAATTTGAATCCTTTTAAATTTCAAAGAGCACTAATGTAAAAACGTGTTTTGCCTATTATCTCAAAATGTAGAGCTGATGGAGCAAAATTGTGTGAGGTCAAATTAAAAAATATCTTCCAAATGGTTGTCGGTATAACGCGCTCTTCACATTGTGGACCACTCTTTAAACGCTAAGCAAAGATAAATAACACAGGTCAACATGGTTTAGTTGTTGGAAAGCTGAGGGTCATGTCCGAATTTTATTTATCCGATTTTTATCATTTTAATAACATATATGCACATAAACACGACGCAAATCTCTGTCGAGTTTCGAGTTGATAGATTCAGCGGAGCGGCTGTAAACCGAAAGACTGTCACGGTGGAAGGGGCTGAGATATCGACATTAATCGATAATCTTGCACTTTTCCGAGAAAATGCGCATCATTTGGTAAATTTTTTTTCTCTAACTCTTATAGTCTCTGAGAAACATGTTACAACACGGACAGACAGACAGACGGACATGGCTATATCGACTCGACTATTGCTCCTCATCATTTTGGACCATGGAACATATGGTCTGCCACGCCCCTTTCTGCCTGTTACATACATTGCACAAATCTATAATACTTTGTGTACAGGGTATAAATAATAAAATTTTGCCTTCCTAATCAAGTGGGCGTAGTGCATGTACACTCCGTCAAATTCAATTAAAGGCAGTGGCATTTATGGTGCTAACATGTGTTCCAAATATATGGGTTTCCTATTTTTGTTTATGTTGTTACATCCCACTTTATTTTAATACCAATTAGGAAGGCAAATATCGTTAGTTATAGATTTAGTTTTAGAGCTATTTTTAATGCGTAAATCTATTAAAGGGGGCCTTTTCTAGCCCTTTAAAAAAGCAAGTCAGCCATAAAGTGGGTTTTATTTCGGTTTTTTTTAATAAGTTCACATTTTACTGAATACTAGAAAAGAAGCTTTCATCCGCCTAAAAGTATAAGATCCATGGTTATACGAATACTGGTTAGATCAACAGAGAAATTTCCGTGTAAATATAATCGCTCTGCGAGATAAAATGCCATTATTCGAGCTTTTTTGAAAAAGATGCGACACCTAAAATTGTGGCTGATTAGAAAGTACCGGTTCCTAATATCGTGTACAATAAGTTTTAGCCGAAAGTAATGAGTTGGATTTGAGAAAAAGAGATTCGCACAATGGAACTAAACACAAGTCTTGGGCCGAGATGTCAAAAATTTTCATTTTTTCTGATTTAAAATAATCTTAACATTGATAGTCCTGAGGGTTTTAATAACTGATGTGATTTACAAGCACATGTGTTTTTTGCACTAAGCGAAACTTTAGTAGCGGATCTTCTATGGTTTGGAGCACTTTCAGTTACTATAACAGGACCCCTATTTGACAAAATATCCGGACGTATCAATTCTGAAAACTACAAAACACTGTTAGACGATGTTTTGACCAACTTTACTAAGCGAAACTTTAGTAGCGGATCTTCTATGGTTTGGAGCACTTTCAGTTACTATAACAGGACCCCTATTTGACAAAATATCCGGACGTATCAATTCTGAAAACTACAAAACACTGTTAGACGATGTTTTGACCAACTTTTAAACGAACGCAAATGGCAACTTTTAACTAGATAGGGCTGCCATGCATGTGTCATTGGTCACACGAAGTTGGTTTCAAGACAGCAGATACAACTTTAAGAGTGACCAGGACTGAAATCCAATCGGGAACATGCGGGATAATAAGTCTCGTCCAGTTTACGTTGAAAGTTGCTGGGTGGGTAGCAGAGCAACAGGAGGGAGGAGTAGTGATCTTAAATTCCACTTTGGGAGTTCCAAATCGAATTTACGACGTAATAAACAAATGTGGATGCTGAGTTCACTAATAGTTTAGCTAATTGTGTTCAGTTTTGTAAGAAAATGTCGGCTTTTATTTGAATTTCGAGGAATATATAAGAATGTATAAGAAACAAAGGAGTACTTCTTGAATGATTCTCTTCTAGGTATTTTAGTTTTTAAAAAATGAAATTGTATGATTTTTGTACAGTATTTAAGTAGAGGATATAAATCATGGAAATTTCAATATTCCATCATTGCCATGTCGCTGTACACTAGCGTGGGCCAATTTTCCAACTGATCTTATACCTCTACATTCAATTTTAGTTCGCAGCATTTTTGATTGAAAATTTCAAGTCTGGGCTCCTTGTATGTAGCTCAACATACATTAACATTTACATTTTTTCATTGATTTTTTTTTAAAGCAAAACATCAACCCAAGGGTTTTCGGGTACGAGGGCCTTCATCTGGTGTCAGTTTTAGGAACATATTGCAACTATTTTTCATTTGATCCAAATAGAGTACCAACCTATGCGTTTCCCGGCACTATAATTCCTATATATATACATATATAAATGTTTGATTTTCCATGAACATCTAGTTATCCAACAATTATTAATGTTAAAAATACAA
Organism: Chymomyza caudatula; assembly: GCA_035041775.1. NCBI lineage: Eukaryota > Metazoa > Arthropoda > Insecta > Diptera > Drosophilidae > Chymomyza > Chymomyza caudatula. The sequence goes on from JAWNKW010000148.1 coordinate 2,742,129, forward strand.
TTCACTTCATTATTATACAATAAATATTTTGGTGAAACAAACTATTGTTTTTTGTATATTGTATTTGTATTAATTATATGCAGTGTACACATTTCTTAAGCAAATAGTTATTATACATTTTTACTAGATTCCGTTGAGAAATGTATCCCAACCTGTTTGCGGCTATCCGAAACCAACAAAACTCTCAGCAGTTGAGGGCACTATTGCTATACAAGGGCCCTCAAACATTGTCTTATCTGTCAAGTTATACTAGTACTTACTCTGGCTATGGTATGAAGCTTGCCTGGCAAACCTTTGCCCGGCTGTCTTTTCGATGGTATGCGAAAACCCTTGCGATGTATGCGTGGACTCATTGTTGAGTTTGTGGACATGGTCATGCGCATGCCTGAAAAAAAAACACACATACGTATAAATATACAAATAGTTACACCAAATTGAGTGTGAAAAAAAAAACAATAAAAATGCAAAAAAAAAATTGTGTGGATTGCTAATAAGCATGGTCACTTTGGCATGGGCTGCATCATGGCATGGACTGTGTATGGGTAGATCCAGTTGGCACTTACTTACTTAGTTGCTGATAATGGAAGTACATTGAACCCACTCTCATTCACATACCGATTACCATATGCAATTGAAGCATAGTGCTTGGAAAAGACCCATACACAGACTTATAAATATGATTTTCTTTCCATTGTTGCAGTTGCTCGCCTTTGTTGAAATTGCCTCAAGAGCCTGGATGTTGATGCGCTCAATTGATGCTCAATTTCTATTTTTCTCATAAGTCAAAGCCAGAGTATCAAGTAGAGACGGCAACATTATCTTGTAGCTGTCTACAGAAACAGCAACGGCTGCAGGAACAACAAGAATATAAAGTTCGGAGATAAGACTGAAGCCGTGCTTCCACCAACTAACTAAGTTCGTTAGTAAGTATACACGGCAACCATAAAAAACAAGTGTACAAACCAAAGGATCCAAAAAAACAAGGAGGAAACTTTTCAAATTTAGATTTCGAACATCTAGACGTCGGAACATGCATAGCATGTGATATTTTCGTCATTAGAACCACGTCAAACACAAAAAAAAATTTAAATTTACAATTGATCCGCTTCGACAGTATCACGTATTTTTCTACTTCAAGCAGTAAATGGTTTTTATACTTGTTTTTGAAAAAAAAAAAAAAAAAAAAACTAAATAGTCAAATTAGTATCAAAACTAAATTCTTTAAGATTTGACTCATTGACACGCATGCTACTGTGTTTTGAGCAACACTCTAAATCAGGTATCGGCAACGTGAGCAGAGAAGTTGCCACTGCCAAGTGCGAAAATGTTCGTATACAGGCAATTTTTCTCTGCTGTATCACAAACACTACTCTTGTTGCAAGTTAAATTCTGCCAATGTCTCTTTTGGCGTTGCCGACCCCTGCTCTAGATCATAATCTTTTTGAAGCAGTTCAATGACTCCTTCTGTGAGTACGTAGTAGTAGTGTCGCGAAGCCACTGGATGTAGAATGATTCTACAGAAAATAACACTATCCGGATCCCATATCCAAAAGATCGAAAGAAAAGTTGGCCCTTTTGCCTTATTTTGAACCTTTAACAGAAGACACAACATATCCAAAGACACTTTTGCGGACTTTTTCGCCAATGTGCCAAGCCAACAAAACTATATAAAAAAAAATATAAAACAAAAAAACAAAGCCAAAAACAGCTAAAAATGTAAGAAGAATTTAAACATTTTAAATCCATTTTAAATCGCGTCTACCCTGATAGAGTACCTATTTTAAATTAATATTGTTAACGCATACAAGAAGCACTGCAGATACATTCCTTTTACAAAAATGATCGTCAGTCAAATCGATAGTATAATGATGATAGCTTTGTGAATTATATAGGTCAAAATCAATTCGTCACCAAGATTTAAAAAATTATTTTTCAAGTGGGAAAGTGAAAAAATTTTATAAAATCTCGCTCGATATTAGAATGAATTTTTATATGAAGCAAATCGTTTAGGGTTGCAGGCGACAGCTTACGGGCGATATTACCGAGATACCAAAAATTTGATGCAGACAGTCGGAACGGTGCCCGCAGTGGGATACCATATACCCATTTTTTTTTACTATGAAAATAAAATTTTTTGCATCTGTGAAAAAGGTGAGCATTGTGAGGGAACATGAGTCTACGTATCAAATTTGGTAGCCCTTACACATGCACAGTAACAGTTCCAAGTTTCAATTGAATAGCTTTTATGGTGTGGGGTCAGATATGGACATGAATCGATTAACTTGCGCTTCTCCGGGAATATGCGCATCTTTTAGTAAAATGTTTGTGGCTCTAACTCTGAGTAACATAGACCAACACGGACGGACGGACGGACAGACAGACACGCCTGCTTCTGCCTGTAACATAAATTGCACAAATCTATCTATAAAGAGTGAAATTTTGTTTCAGTTTATAGGAGGTGGAATCTAAAATTACTACATTATTCTGCACTATGTGTGCTGGGTATAATTATTATTTAAAAATATTAAATTAAATGCAAATAATTTCCATACTATTTGCTTCTACATTCCTGTCTTTTGTTTTTTGGCGATAATATTTTTTTAATTATTTACTTTTGACGTCAAAAGATTTCAAAAACAAAGCAAACACAAAAAAAAAATACGCTTCGGCTTAAGGTTATGACAAAGAACAGGAACTGAAACAGAAACTTAATACAGTACATTTGCGATACAAACTCAAACAGAAACAGAATTTCAATATTTTGTACTCATTTGGCATCGAAACAGAAATAAGTAGATTTGGAACAAGTACTTTTGACTTGTTTCTGTTTGTGTTCAGCGTAAACTGTTCTTGGCGCCATCGTTCTTGTTCTCATTTCACTGCACTCACGTGTTTTATGTTGAAAAAAATGTAAAAGAGTTAAAAAAAAGTATGGAAAATTAAAAAATAAAATGAAAAATGTCGATAAAGTTAAAGTTAAGTTGTTTAAAGTATATTCTGTTTCTGTTCTTTATTGCGTGCCCCCAATCAAATAGAAACAGACAGAAAACGAAATAGAAACAGAGTTTCTGTGTCTGTTTCTGTTACCGTTTCTGTTCTTTGTCACAACCAGTTCTTGGCCTAAACCAAAGCTGTGAATTTAGACGCCTCTGAGGTCGTCGAAAGTGTTTAACCTTAGCTACAACCGATCAAAGCATTTGCCATTTGTTTATTGTACGAGAGCAATATGCGAGATAAGAAACGTTCCCTTAATCAATTGGCAAATATTTGTTTTGGGAACGCGCCTACTTATCTACCTAACTTGTCTGCCTGGCCTGAGTTGGCAATTTACCTGTTGGAAACCAAGGCAACAACGACGGCTTCTGCTTGTTGATAAGACTACGGAGAACCCAACCCTCGAAAAGCGCGCCTTTTTTGTGTGTTTTGAAGAACCGCACATTCTAATCTATGCTGGCATTGATAGCATCTTTAAGTCATATATCTGCACGATAGTAGATCTTAAGAAAGACTTTGCACTCAAGTCTAGAACGTTTATATAACTCAATTTGAATACAAAAGTCCAATTCAATTGAGGCAGATCTATTAGCATTGTTGTATAGATTATGCGCAAATACAAAATACCTTAATTCGAGTCATATAGATTGCAAGGATATGAAGAGAAAAATATAATGCTACTCACATAGTTGAAAATAATCTTATCGTTTAGCAAGCTTGACAACAGGTAAAAAGAACATAAAGGGTATACACTCAGATAGAAACATTGAATCATCATGTGAAATGAGTCAATTTTTATTATCAACAGTTAATTGTACTAAACGGACTTAAAGTATACTTGAATTATAATATAATGCATAAGTGCGTGTAAGATTCTCAATTGCGACCAATACTAAATGCCGTTCTTCTTCTTCTTAACTGGCCATAACAACACGTTATCGGGTTACGGCCTGATGTAAATACATTCTTTCATTGGAATTGTGGTTTACAACCCTTTTAAGGCCTACTGGTCTCGAAAGAACCCAGTGTCATTGTTAGACGCCTCATACAACAAGCTTTGACCTGCTGAGGTGGTATTTTTGAATCCGCTTACCACACGGGAGTGCGGTTAAGATACCTAAATAAGCCCAATGAATGTTGAAATAAAATTGTTATTGTGATTAAGAAAGATAACTGTGTTAATTGGAAGTTTGTTGCAGAGGGTACAAATTGTTTTTTGGGTATACAGATATTAATCAACCTTATTATGAGTAGAGGATCTCACTTAAGAACGCAATTCAATTAAATATGCAAATTTTATACCATACACATAAGATAGATGGTCTGCTTCTTAACTGAGAGGATATAAGTGTTAGTTTATTTTTATGCGATTTCTAAACTTTCGGTATATCTATATTTGTAAAATGAAATAGTGACTGGAATCAAGCATAGAATTCTGATTTAAGTTTGATTGCAACTTAACTGTGCATAAATCGGGATTCGATTCGTAGACTAGCGGTTTAGCAACAGGCACAAGATCTAATAGGATCCTGGCTTTTCATCACTTCAAGCCGATTTTCAGTCAAAAAGTCATTCGTCAATGTACCTGAAATATCTTGGAGTGTGTGGAAAATCTAACTTATAAGCATCTGATCGAAGGATTTTAAATCAACTCGCTCTGATCACAAGTTGTTAGCTTTTAATTCATACCTAATTGTGATTTTAGAATTCACACTTAATTCAAGTATTATCAAAAACAAATCATGCTCCATATTTAATTTATACCCTGTTTTAAGAATAAAATTGTAGAATTACAGATTAAAATTTAACACAGCAATTTTTCTATAAGTGGATCCCTATTTTAAAATAAACATTTCCATTTTTATGCTTTTACTCAAAAACCATTCGGAACTTTTATCTACTTAATATTATTATCGTATATTAAATTTTTAAGTGGTACTATACAGGCGACAGTAATCACAGTCACACCTTTTCATAAAGTATTAATTCAATTAATTTTGGGAAAACAAAAAAAATAATTACGAAACTTTTTTGGCTTAAAAGTTATAACCAGTAAAAGTCAAATGCGTTATTCAAGACATATTCAACAAAAAGAGTGATATTTTGGATGTTTGTCGAGAAAAATACTTGTTATTCTAAAACTAAAGCAGATAGAAAGCCAATTATTATACCCTGTACACAAAGTGTAAAAGGTATACATTCTTATTCTTGGAGAGTAAGAGTTAGAACACCAAACGATGCGCATTTTCTTTACGGTTTACTGTGTAGTGTAAAAATGATCAATATTAGATAGGAACACTACAAGATATGGGTAATAATGTGTCAATATTGGCACCTACTCCTCTCGATTTTCAAGCGAGAAAGTCAACAAAACTCGCGCGCGACTGTAAAAATGTGGTACGTAGACTCATGTTAGGCTTATAAACCAAAAAATTTTGATCTTTTGCCGGGTACAGAGTATCGGAATGTATTTCAATCAGCTGTCTATTATTTTAGAAAGTATGGGCTCAAGTGAAATGGGGTGTTTATCATATGGAGTGTTTTGAAAATTGTTTCAAGAGTCATCACAAATGCATCGATTTTTGAAAAACGATAAAAACGTTTTCTTTAAACAATCTGCATTTCTGAAATCCTATCCAGAGATCCATAATGCATTTTGGGTTTGATTTACGATTTACAACGCGTTGTGAAATGAGGTGTTTATCATACGGGGTGTTTTGAAAGCCATTTTCTTTAAACTATCTGCATTTCCGAAATCCTATCCAGCGATCCATAATGCATTTTGGGTTGATTTACAACGCGTTGGCATAGTTATGCACCTTGTTACTGTGTAGTGTAAAAATGATCAAAATCAGATAGGAACACTACAAGATATGGGTAATAAAGTGTCTTCAAGCGAGAAAGTGAAAAAATCTCTCGCGCGACTATCAAAAATGTGGTACTTAGACTCATGTTAGGCTTATAAACCAAACAATGTTGTTCTTTTGCCGGGTACAGAGTATCGGAATGTATTTCAATCAGCTGTCTTTATTAATTTAGAAAGTATGGGCTCAAGTGAAATGGGGTGTTTATCATACGGAGTGTTTTGAAAATTGATTCAAGAGTCATCACAAATGCATCGATTTTCGTTGAGAATAATTTGAAGAACGATAAAAACGTTTTCTTTAAACTATCTGCATTTCTGAAATCCTATCCAGAGATCCATAATGCATTTTGGGTTGATTTACAACGCGTTGGCATAGTTATGCACACTGTTATTGTGTAGTGTAAAAATGATCAATATCAGATAGGAACACTACAAGATATGGGTAATAATGTGTCTTCAAGCGAGAAAGTGAAAAAATCTCTCGCGCGACTATCAAAAATGTGGTACTTAGACTCATGTTAGGCTTATAAACCAAACAATGTTGTTCTTTTGCCGGGTACAGAGTATCGGAATGTATTTCAATCAGCTGTCTTTATTAGTTTAGAAAGTATGGGCTCAAGTGAAATGGGGTGTTTATCATATGGAGTGTTTTGAAAATTGTTTCAAGAGTCATCACAAATGCATCGATTTTTGAAAAACGATAAAAACGTTTTCTTTAAACAATCTGCATTTCTGAAATCCTATCCAGAGATCCATAATGCATTTTGGGTTTGATTTACGATTTACAACGCGTTGCAGTTCCCAAAAAAAAAAAACCTCAACAGACTTGGTCGGCTTCGATGTATGTCTGTATGTATGTGTGCGGGCATACTGAAGACTGGCTTGGAAGGGCCAGTAGCCAGTGGCCGGAGCCACCAGTCCTACTTTTAAATACAAGATATTTTGTCGAGAGTTTCTTTTCGATTCTTGATTAAACGAGTAGTAAATGTGAAACTTTCACGCATTCGCTTACCAAAATTGCTTTTGTAATGATGCTGATAGGGATTTGTGTTAGTATTGTTGTGGTTGTGGTTGTGGCTGTTGTTGTAGTGGTGGTGATGGCCATTGTTGTTGCTGTTTCCGCCGCCATTGCCATTGCCATGGTGATGGGTTAAATTATGCATTTTAGATGGAATCCGATAACCGGACTCATAATACTGGTATTGATTGTAAGTGAATCGCATTTTTTGGCGTTTCTTTAAACGTAAAAATTATTATTATTTATTTTTAGTATTTTTATGCTAATTTGTTATAAATTAAAAGAAGCCGTTTATTGCATTGAAATATTTGTGATATTTTCTTTGATATTTGATGATGTTACGGCTGCCGCCCGCTTAAGAGTCTTTCAAGTGTGTTTGCTCTTAAAATGTAGTATTAATTTTGTTGTCTTGTTATTTATACATAGTAGATATACTGTATTTTTTTATTATTTTTTTTTTGGTAATAGTTATTGGCACTTTTTATGTTTGTTATCAATATGTTTTTTGTGTTTTACGTGTTGCTTTTATTGTACTAAATGACTTTTGTTTTTTCTTAATTTTTTGGCATTTATATGTAATTGCTTTGTACATTTTTTGTTATAATAAATACATGTATTGTTGCTGTTTTTTTTTTTTAAATGTTGTCTTGTTACTGCTCAAAGAGAGAAAAAGATGAAAATTCAAGCCTTTAAAATCGCGCATAAAAAGGCGTTTTAAAACGCGAGCGTTTTTGTCTCTTTAGCCGAAATTCACATGTTTTTTGTCTTTATTCCATTTCATTTTATGTGTGTGCTTTTTGTTTTGTTTTTAACGTTCGCGTTTATTTTTATTTCCAGATTCGAGGCGCTCACATAAACACACACACAACCAACCACAAAGCGTTAACCGAATAAAAGCAATAATAATATTAATTTAAAAAAAAAAAAATCTGTAAATAAGAATTGTTTCACAGATATATATTTTTTTTTTTCTGCCGTAGCCGTTCCAAAGTCCGCCAGAAAAACGAAAAATCGTGTAAAAATCGAGAGCAAGCCAACAAACAGCTTTTAAATAAATTATAAGACATGCATATAGTAATATATGTAAAAAAAAAAAAAAAAAAAAAAGCCTTAATTTTTAAAGGCACACAGCGCACACAGACTGCAAAAGTCAAAACAAGTTTTATATACTAGCCTTTTTTTGCGTTGGTGATGATTTTTCTAAAAGGGAACACCTTGAAATTTAAAACGAGCTGCTTCCTTGTTTTACAGTTACAATTAAGCATGCCTGCAATTTATATATGAAAGACTGGTTTCATTCTACGCCCTTTTACATTTTCGGGCTGTCGCATTAAATTTTTGTTTTCTATAATTTTCCATAGCAATGGAATAACAATTTTGTTCATTTTTCATGGCTTTCGAAAAGCAAGTTTTAGTTTAATTGACTCGGTCCGGAAATAAAATTGCAACTGCCTGAGTTTGGAACGATCAAGTTGAGTTTGGCAACGCAGGCATATCAAAAAGCTTTTAGAAAATCCGTCAAGAGCAATTCAGTTTACTTGACATCTGAGAAATACTCTACAAGACGTTTCTTCTGCAAGTTTTGGTCCCTTAAGAATTGGCAACTTCTACTGCGTTGTACTGCGACAAAAACGGCTAACTAATAAAGTTAGAAAATAAAAAACTCAGCTACCTTTGGTAACGCTGTGTCAAAGTAGGAAGGAATACCCTACATCTGACCGTAGTAGCTGGTAATGGGTCGTTATGGCCAGTCAATAAGAAGAATTCATAATCATAGGATCAATCTTTATGCTAAATTATCACAAACAAAACCTTATCGATACTTTTTGTTTTGCTCTCGTATATCAATTAGTCTTAGACTATGATTTATTAAACTAAATTCAAGTTGTAGTCGCTTCTAAACACTATTTTAGTGAACGTTCGCGTCCGAGTTTGTTTGTTTGTTTGACGGTATGAACACCTTTCCTCTCCTCGACAAGGTGTTCTCGGTGACACAGATAATTGTATTAGCACCGCGTGGGCAAGAATTTGTTCGTGTCTATCATCAAATGCCAAAGCATGTTCTTTGGGGCTTAATTAAGCGCTAAATGAATTTGTACGTGTATTTGATTGACAAAAAAAATTTGTGAATCAAATCACAAGTAATCGAAATCAAAGTGTTCATCTTTGAGAAGTTATTCACGAATTAGTTTCAATATTGTGACAACTTTTTATATCCCAATTCAAATATTAAATATATATACAAAAAAAATTTAATATTCGAATCAAATTCGCGCATATAAAAGAAGTTATCATTTCGCAAATAAGTAGAAAATAAAGAATAACTTGCAAGCTTTTTTTAAGCCAAGTTCTTGAGCGTTTATTTTACAAATCATTTTTAGCTAGAATATTAATAATTCTGTATATGAACGTTCCCGTTTTGGCGTAGTACATTTTTTAAGTTATATTCTGAAATATAATGTTTCGCTTTACTTTAAGGCGCTTTAATTGTTATTTCTCATTAATTTCCGATTTATTCGGAACCCGTCATCGGGTTTTGGCCTGATGTAAATACATTCTTCGCACAACCCTTTTAAGGCCTGGGGTGGCTCTACTGGTCTCGAAAGAACCCAAAGTCATTGTTAGTCGCCTTATGCGACAAGCTTTGACCTAGTGAGGTGGTATTCCTCACACGTTCACCACACATCTTTATTTAACTATTTTATTTATTCTCTTGTTCTGAACTATTTAAATTGATTTATTTGAACATTTACAACACTCTTACTAGCTTTTATGTACTAAATGTATATGTAAGTGACATGGTCACAGAAATGTTGGCAACTTTCGTACAACATTCCATTCATTTAATAAAATCAATTGTTTCGATAACTAAAGATTTTTGATTTTGCTGTTAGTTTCGTTTGGGGCCAAACTACGGCGGCAAACAAACGCAAAGTTCTTTGGTCATGCGACTGTGTTTGAGTCGAGAAGGTTTTGTTCTAAAAGCAGACTGGTTGTGTCTATGGTTCGGCCGGTTAGTTAACGTGCAGTAGCGGCGATAAGATAAAGTTACTTAAATAAGCGATCAACAGAACTGGGCGAACAATGGCAATCGAGTTTTAATAGTTTCGTTTTCCAGGCAGAACAGAACAACAGACTTTTCTTACTGATTTTTCATTGCAGCTTTTTATTTTGTTTGTTTCTTGTTGTTGTTGTTGTTGTTGTGAGATAACCGTTGACGATCAACCAAACCGAAGGCTAATACGCTGATAAAAAAAAGCACACACAAACAACATTATAGTGGGTAATACATAATAATATTAATAAATACTATTTATTGACACACACACACACACACACACACACACAGAAAGACACTTGGCATTTTAAAAAGGCCGGTTGAACGCCAATCATAAAATTATTAATTATAATACAACACATGAAAAAAATTAATAAAAATATTTCAGTTGTTTTTTTTAAGTTTCGATTAGCGAACGAAACGAGCGAAATGAGCAAACCGAGCGCAGCCCGCAATTCATCAGTCGCTACCGAACACTTACGCTGAGATCGATGAACTAAAAATCTGAAAGAACGACAAACCGTAATGATGCCTGAACTGTGCGCTCTGCTCGGCCCGATGCTGCTGCTGCTGCGTCTCGTCGTTATTAGTGCGTGAGCGAGCACGAAAGAGCACGCACACAAACACGCAGACAGAGAGAGAGAGAGCGCCAACAAGCAAGAGAGCAAAACAATCGCGTGAGTGCTGAGCGAGCACGCTGCCAGACCTGAGGCAACAAGTGCACGCGTGTCACCACCAGCAGCAGCGGCATAGGCCGAAGAAGACGCCAAAGCGAGCAGCAGATGAAACGGTTGATGACAGAGCAGCGAACGGGTTTAATTGATTCCAATCTGTTCGTGAGCGCAGGCGCACTCCGTTTGATTGCAAGTGTAACGGTGACAACAACGGTAAATTGATAAAAGAAACAGTGAACAAAAAGAAAAGCCCAAAACTCGCTCGAACCAAAAGCAACTGAAATATGAAATCAAATCAGTGACAACGCCGCGTATGCGCAATATTACGATCTAACAGCTGACGGGACTGATAGCGGACGACTAACACGTTCGGCTCACGTTAGCAGACAGTCAGACAGTCAGACAGCCAGACAGAGTGATAACAATTAACAATAATTAAAGCTCAGTAGCCGTGACATTAACTTGTTAAGTGCTCAAATTTGTTACGAACAACTGATCTTTATATTTGGCCAAAAACAGAACCCTCTTTCCTAGACAAGCTACATAGTGTAGGCTGTACATCAAGTCGAGTAGAACTCAAAACCATTTAACTTTTCCGCAAAAAAGTATTGGAATTGGCCAAAAAACTAAAATCTCGATTTTTATGTTTTTCGACGATTTAAGCACTCTGACAACTTTTCCGGCGATTTGACGATGTTTTTGTGTCCGTCCGTTGTCGTTGTCGTAGTCTTTGTCAATGTAGTGTGTTTTTCAAATAACTTTAGTAATTTCGACTTTAGATAGATAAATGTTATTCTATCGTGTTGGGCATGTCTTTAAAGAGTTTCCTGTTGAATTTGAGCACTCTAGTCGTAAGAGTAAATAATTTTCAAAATTTTTTTTTTAAATTTGTCCTAGCTAATTTCGGTTGTTTTCATTCCCGTGCGGAAAAGCCTGAATTGGTTACCAACTGTTTATTTTTTCCTGGGGAACCCTCCCATTTTTTTATTGGCAAATAACTGTTTTTTTTTTTTACTTTATTTAATAATAAATTGATATCTAGGTCATTTTTCGAGTAATTTTCAAATATTAACTCGTTCTGAAAAGAGAATTAATTGACCTTGAAAATGGTATAAACATATCGATTATTCGATTTCCCATATTATTAAACGGGTAAAAATTGAAAAAGATTTTTTTCCTAATTTTGCCAAATTCGACGGCTGTTAAATGTAAAAATTTACATAAATCATAAATAAATGATAAATAAGTATCAAATAAGTATTAATTTTCTAAAAGTGCATTCAATTTCAAAGATATTGATTGCTCGATAAAAAAAAAAATCGGATAAAAATTTACATAGGTTTGCCATTTTTTCTGAAGTAAGAGTTATAGCCGCCGATGTAACTGCATCGAGTTACGGGACCTTTTACGCAGTACGATTATTGAATTGCATAGATATCGTTACTATTCATAATAAATTGAGCTAAAATTTAAGGGAAATAAAACTTATGTCATCAATATTGAGTTTTTTTTTATACAAAAGTGTTTGCTAGACCTTCGTCGTTTTAGCAAGAATCGGTCGTTTCATGTTTGAGCGATCAGCCGTAATCTGTAAACATTTGTTTTTTTTTTTTGCCTTCGAAGCGCTTTTCAATTGATAACATCTCTTGAGTAAATCTTTTGTCCTGCTCATCACTCAACTTTCTTAGGTCCTTTGGAAAAAAAGTCCAAATGTAAATGCAAAAAGTGTATTTTGATGGACATATTGCATTTCATGGCTCCATAGGCTTGCAAATACTCATTGACTACTGTATTTGTTTTTGTAATTTTTTTTCTCATAGTGTCATCATTGGTTTTTATACTCTGTATAAGTACAGGGGTGTGCTGGAAATCTTTAGACGGTTTTACATAAATTTTCAGCTAAATTCCCTGTAAAAATACTTCGACATTTGGCTGAAAATCGGTTTAAATTGATATAAGGCATACCGACAAATTGCAAATTGGGTTGAAATTTGCTTTAAAGGGATTTCTGGCATAAGCCTGAATATAAAAGCGTAGTATAGATTTGTGCAATGTTTGTAAGAGGTTGAACCATAAATTCCATGGGCAAATATAATCAGCAGCAATAGTCGAGTCTACATAGCTATCTCCGTTTGTCCTTCCCCAAACTGCTGAGATGAAAACGTATTAATTGTAGTTTTACAGTAATCGTGTCTTCACTTACTATATCCGAACCGTTATACGGTTATACGGAACTGGTATAACCGGTAAACCGAAACAAAAATCGATAAATCGAATCAAAACCGATATTGTTGAAAAAAGAAAACCGAAATAAAACTGTTTACCGGATAACAAATTTAAAACCGCTTAACTTATTTAATTGGGCTCTTTAAAATATTTTCTAAATTCTAAATTGAACTCAAGTCCAGTTAAGCGAACCACTGAGCAAGCGTAAGCAATGTCATCGAATGGTTGGCCAACCGCGATACATTTCGGTTCCAAAAAAAATCAAAATATTTTGATTTTACACCGATTTCTGCGTGTATGACAGGTATAAACAACAGTTACGGCTTTCAAGTATTTTCATTAGCTGCCGTGTTTTGTTTTTAGATATTTTTGTTGTTTCCACTTGGCTAGCAGCATATTACGTTCTTCAAGCACAGTGGGCCATCCATTAGACTCTTGAAAATGTTCACAAAAATTCTTAAAAAATGCTAATTAATATTAATTTTTATGTTCCACATAGACGATAGACAAGTTCTAAAGCGTTAGAGTTGCGCATCAATTTGGCTGTAATAGAGAAAATTTGGTAGCAAGACTTGCATGGGATATTCCTATATTTGAAGTCATTTAAACAATATAAATCTGTATCTTCAGGGTTCAGATATAAAACACAACGGTTAAGGGTAAGTTTCCTCTTTAGAAAATAATAGTGGATTGGGCTAGCGCTGCAAATTTTGGTATTGGAAGGAATGCTGCAGAAATCTTTTAAAGGTTACTTTTCCCAGAGTACCTTAATCAAGAAACTTGCTTGAGATATATAACAAGAAACAAATCCAATTTTTAATGCAATGGCTATAGTATCAATTAAAACGAAAAAACTTTACTGATCACTTAGTCGTGAACGACGATGAGTTCTTATCCAGAAGAACTTTCTCTAATAAACGTTTTACTTTTTCTTCCAAATTTATTTCAATAAACTGACAGTGTATTTTTCTAGATTATGCAGCATACTATGCAGCATTAATGTTAATGACTTAAAAAGATAAAAGCAAACAATAGAATACAATTTGACGCCGACAGCCGCGACTGTCGGATACACTATACCCATTTTTTCCCAAGAAAAAGTTTAGGCGTATTATTTATAAGCCTAATCAAAAAAATCTGGCTCTAGCTTGGGCTTCTGCTGTTTATGTTCACTATCATGAACAAAACTCGCTCTCCAAACGGCAAATTGTGCGAGCGACTTTTGGTTGCCACTTAAACTGTTTCACATTTTGAGAGTCTGATAAGGACGGAAGGAAATTTCACTTTTGTAATAAATAAAATTAATAAAAATTACACAAAATTTATTCCAGTACGTTATCTTAATTCGTTAAAAAATATGGGCATCAAAAAAATAATAATAACTGGGAGGGCTATTCAAGTGTATTATGTATGTATAAATATATGTACGTACGTGATGGGCGGTAAGAAATTTGTTAAGAATTCAGGCACTCAAGTTTTGGCACTCGACATAATTTCTGACATATTATAATTTCAAATTTGATATATACATTTCCATAGCATTTTAGTTCTTTAAAAAAGCTACCACAGATCTTAAGATTAAACTATAGGAAATAAAGAATGTTGCTACATCGGAATATCTCAAAAATCTAGAACCGTTTAAATCTGATCTAAGTTACAGTCTCTGGAAGGCAACCAGATACTTAAAACGACCAATCAGAAGAAAATCTGCAATAGTAGATACCAATGGGAGTCGGTGCAAAAACAATAAGGAAATCGCTGAAGTATTTGCACAACATTTACACACAGCTTTCCAAATTCCTAGATTTTAAGCAAGCATTTGATAAAGTCTGACACTCGAGCATACTCTATAATATTAAAAAATATTCCTCTTAAATCATATCTCTCCAATCGATCCTTCTATATTCAACAATCTGACAAATACTCTGAGCTGTATTCAATGGCATTCCCCGAGTCAGCGTACTTGGGCCCGTTTTATATACTATTTTTACAGCGGACCCTTTATCCATTCCGAAAAAAGAGAGCGTTCAATATATATTGTGGTGCTTCTGGACAGTAGGCTCATCTGGAAAAAACCTGGAAAATTTTCTGGCTACTAGAATAAAAAACGCCTGTAAAAAGCAACCCTAAAGCCTGTATGGACATATGCTATGCAGCTGTGGGGCACAGCAAGCACATCAAATATTGAAATCCTCCAAAGATATCAGTCAACTACGTTTAGAAACATTGTTAGTGCTCCAAAGATCCCAATATTTTATAAGTAAAAGATTAAATTGTGGATGTAAAAATGCTTAAAGCGTCATATTGGAATGAACCTATAGATTGAATGCATCACTATGCATGAGCTTCCATTCCGTCGTTTCAAACACAAATTTATTTTCACTAATCCATACAAAAAACGAGTCAATCATGATGCATAATGGATGGGCCGCTTATGAGATAGTGCGCGTGTCCACATATTTTCCTATTAGATGGATACGCCGATGGGATTGCGAGGTTACGTATCGATAAAGACACTCTTTTTGTCAGACCGAGATTATTATCAGTGACAGTGACAGCAAGATAGAATTTAAGCTTAGAAGGTTTGGAACCACTTTGCTTTACGAAAGATTCTACTTTTTTTACAAAACCTATTATTTAAATTATAAATATCAATTTTAAATGTTTTCTTTCAAATGAAACCAGTTCTTAAACATAAAGGCTTTAAACTGAGAGTACTGTATACTTGTATATACGATACTTGAAATGAATAGCAGCAGTAGAAATAAATATGCTAACCAAAAATTCAGTGTGGTACCGATTAATTTGCAATTAACACAACGTTATTATGTGAAACCTATACCATTCGAAAGATACAAAGCTTGCGGTTTGCAGAATATAAGTTTCATCCGGATACGTTGCGTTTTAGTCAGGTAAAAATTGATTTCAAGTTAAAAATGTACTGTATACGTTAGAAGAAAAAAAAACAACAAGAAAATGCATTGTGCACACAAACGTAGTTATTTCGACTTAACTTTGTTCCTCTTCGTAATGAGCTCTTATGAGCGTGTGTATTAAGACGTCGAATGTCGTCACATTGAATGTTCCAAATAAAATAGGAAAAGCTTGGAAAAAAACACACTAAGCTACTTTTCATTGAAAAGTATCGTGCTGTATTTCTAAAACCACTTGTTTATTTTAGATAACTCTATTAAGACTAGCAAAAACGTCCTGTTTTCATATAATTATGCCTTTTCCATCGATAATATGAAATTATTGCCTTCAATCAAAAAAAAAAGTTTGTGCATTTTGTTTGCAATTTTCATACAAAAATAGTCGTTTATATGAAAATAGCTTAGTAGCGATTATTGTATAAATGCAATCGATCAGCTGTTACATCGATACATTTTTGATTAAAAGTTTATCAGTTATATGAAATTTTGAAACAATGCTTTTCATTTAATCGATTGATAATAGTGTAATCGTTTGCTTTTGCAACAAACTATAAATGTAATAATATCGCAATAAAGCATCGTGTTAATTTATATTCTAAACGAAATAATCATTCTCAATGAATTATAAGACGCTGTTTGAAATATATTGCATATAACCGATAAGCAATATCTAGTGTATAGCCATGTCAACACCCACAACTCAGAGGCAATAAGCGTTTAAGACACCATGAATGATGGAAACTGGAGAAGATTTAGACAACAATTGCCAAATTCAGACTTCTTCTTCTTCTATAAACTGATAAAATATTTTTTGTTAGATATATTTTTATAAAGTTTCATGTGAGCCTAATAAACAAAACAATTAAGAAATTTTGTTTACCCTGATTTCGCCCATAGCCCGTTACGTTGACGATCAATGCAAAACTTGGCACGTGTGCGGGTACAGGTTGGGGCCTAACACATATGTATGTATGAGGAAGAATATCAATAAACTGTATTACTTCGAGAATACGATTGCAAAGTTATAGACGTTTGTGTGTATTTTACTGCTCTTGAACTGAACCGCCAAAAGCTCAAACATTAATTATATTGACATTACCAATTGTCGAATGGCCCAAATGCGCAACAAGTTAATTGACAAGTTTTGATTTGTCTTTGTGTGTGATTTGATGTAGATTTTATGGTCTATTTTGTGTTGGCAACAGCCAAATACCAGACAAAAATATATAACCTAAAACATAATAATAATAAAGACGGGAGTCATAAAAAAAAAAACAGACAGTTTGATAAGAACTTAATGAAAGGTATGTGCATGTAGGTAGGAAAAAGCATTCTATACATAATTCAAAAAAAAAAAAATTTAAAAAAAATATATACATATATGAAAACAAATTTTGCAATTATATCGTGTAATATGGAAAAATTCCAAAACAAATGAAACATCGTATAAATAATTATAGATGAGAATGAGCTTAGGTCAAAGTGTGCTGCCTGTTTTTGCTATTGTTATACTTGTTGTTGTTGTCTTTTGTTGCAACCTGAATTGAGCACACACAAAAAGTACAATAAACCGTGTTAATAGCCCCATGGGTCATAACCTTGAACCAGCTTGTTGCAATTTTGTTTGCTATATTCTCTAGATTACAGCTACGCACTTCAAGTAGGGTATAATATAATACATTCATCGGTAACAATCAACAACAACATGAACAACAACAATTGTAATCATCATCATCATCATCTGTCACAAAAAATGTTATAAATTATACATATGAGCTTAGTTCAGATCAACTTAAAAAAATCTAAAAAAAAAAAAAAAAAAATATAGAGCTAAATGAGCTAAAACTTCGCTGAGTTTAAGTTGGGCGAGCGTGATTACAACAATAAATACAGCGGTAATGTGCGCAAAAATTTAAACAATTTAATTTAATTAGTGTCCAATGTATTAATTGCAATACAGACTAAAAGTCCACCCCTATCAGCCCATCCCAATACATAATTAGTATATACATCTAAATTGCCGAAAAATATTTGCGTCGTCTTAAATCCTGACTCATTGTTTTAAACAGCCCTTAAGATCCGACGATGCATATATATAGTATATATACATATATATTTTTCAACAAAAATAATAATTAAATGAAACATCTGTATAGCTTAATAATGTTAAGCGCATGATCACGATATATTTCAATTTGGTATCGATTAACAAGCAACAAAAAATGTATCACAAAATCAAAGCGAGATACGCAGATCTATGGAATTCATGGTATCGAAGGCTGAGTACTCTTGGTAATCATATCTGAAGTTGAACAGTTAAAAGTGCTTATCCTCACTAGCTTGTGAGCTTGGGTGTCTTCATTTGCATTCAAAACGAAAGTGGTCCATCAATCTTTATTCTTCTTCTATCATCCATTAATCTTTATTCTTCTTCTTTATATCTTATTGCTATTCACAGGCAATAATGCATATCGATTACAATTAATTATCGATATTCGATATCGATAAGTACTAAGCACTGTCCAAGGTAGAAAGTACAAAAAAAGAAACTTTATTGGTTTTCTTCGACCGACAAAAAAATAAGTTTTAGAGCATTAAACAATAAAACAAAAAAAAGGGAAAAAAAGCATAAAAATTAAAAAAACAATTAAAAATTGTTTGACGAAATTGTAGATATTTATATATTTGTAATATATATACAGTGTTTAGATAGTAATAATAGATTGCACTATTTTTTAAAAATAATTTTAAAGCATATTTGTATGGGCTCTTGAAAGCCATATACTTAAATTCTTGATTAAAAAAGTTCGCATTTCGGCAAACTAAGTGGTCTAATTGAATATTCTACGCACTTTTCACAGCTAATAAAGCGGCCTGTCTAGTCTGTGAGCTGCTAGAGACTGGCAGCAAATGAACCGCCATGACGTCTCGTTTGAATGATTTTGTACACATATTCACAGTCTATTCACAATATAATTTTAATTTATTTCAACGGAATCACGTATTAATTGTTTGTTGTTATAATTTCAAATACACACCATTGCAAGTCACACAGGGTTACAGGTGAGAAAACTTACGGTCAATATTACCATGCGTACAAACAAATCATACGGACTCACTTATAAATCTAAGCTCGCAACGAAACGATTGACAAACGTTTCCTCGAATCATTCATCAAAGGGACCCGCTAGAGCTAAGGATTATTTTCATTTAGACGCTTATATCTTCGAAACCAAAAAATCGTCTATGAAAAGGTTAATCAACGCTTTACTATCTGTACAACGGTAAATATTAATATTTGAGCATAAATTTCGAAGTCCTAGGTATCCTGGTTCGCCCTGTTTTAGCATATACATTTTTTTTGTTTTGTTGAGCTAAGGATAAAGCCGTGGTCCAATGTCGCATATAGGCAAGATTGACTTTGAAAAATTTGTTAGTAACAGCTTAACCCTTTCGATTATTAATCTCCACTTTATACAGTAATTTGCCTTTTTGGAAGAGTTTAGAAGATTGTTTTGGTCATTGCAAAATTTTTTTTACCACGGCATTTGCATTTGCATCAAAAACACTTAAAACTTCCAAAAGTGAATGCCTTGTAAGTATAAAAAGAAAGTAGAAAAAAATCAACGTTTCAGTTTTTTTTGGCATTGGATGGCAATGTTGTCTGTAGGCAACAGCGGTCCTGAAAGGGTTAAGGTCGCCTTTTTGTGCTTTGCAACAGAAAATCAGAAATCTTATGTATATATGCATTCTTTTAATTTGTTGTATACAGTAGACACAGCACCAAGACCCACATATTGATGATCAAACAACCAAATCATCACATATTGATGATCAAAAAATCACGAAAGTGCCCGAATATGCTCAGCTGTTAAACGCATGAACACACAAAACCTTTTTACCAGCGATATACGAGCTGTTAATGTCATCGAAAGCTAACATTAGCCGTGCGCTGTTAATTATCGTTGCCGATAGGAACGTAATGTGAGCAGCAGATTAAGCTACGGTCAGACAGGACGATAATTGGCATGCAAACTTAAGCCCTGAATTTGTCGAAAACATATGGAATTGGCTAATTGGCTTGAACTTTTCCCTCACATGACGGCAGCATCTCTATTTTGAAAAATTAAATGAACCGATTTTTCCGATAACGATTGCAAAGGTTGAGTAATTGCTTACAGTCAACAATGGCAGTGTAAATATGCACAAGAAGACGTCGGAAAGTGTTTACCACTCTATTTAAATAAGTTTCAGCTTCACTATTTTTAATTAGCTCAAAATTTGTATCCACAAATCAAACACAAAGCCGCCAAAAAATATCTCAGCTTGCTTAATCGATGTCTGATTACGATTGAAGCCGATTGATTTTACTTTAAATATGCCTTTTGAAATTGTGCTGATTTATTATTTTTAAATATATATTGACTTTGATAATAGTATTAATTTTTATAACGCATTTCTTTATTTAGTAATTTTACTTTAATTATGCATTTCGAACTTGACTTATATGTATATATAATGTTCTTATAATTTGTTTGCAAAAACCGACTGACTAACTCGATAAATGTCTGCAGTATGCAGGTGTTCACACACACGAATTTTGGGCCGCCAATAATTGGCATACCAACACAGCTGACTCGTTTCGGCAATTGTCGGCCTGCAAATTATTAGGCGGTCAGACCTGCTGCAAACCGATTTGTGCGATTTTTGTCTGTTTGCATGTCAATTGCAGTCCTGTCTGAACGTAACTTTACAGTGCGCTGCAGCCACTTCTCAAATAATTAACATTGTGCATTGGGCGATATTAAATGAATGTACCTAACATTTGGCTTTATTACATGAACGACATACACTTGGCAAGCTGTGTTAATTACCGAAACATATTTTGTATAACCGCTTTATATGAACAACAGTTATTATAAACAGCAACTACAGCCCCGACATGGCATTCATTCAAATTTGATGCAGACAGTCGGGACGGTGCCCGACAGTGGAGAACCCTGTACCCTTCTTCTTTATAAACACTAAATACGGTAAAATGGGAACGGAAGTATACACTTTTATATCTCCTTTCATAAGATCGTAATGCCTGTAAACATTTTCCTATTGGTAAGATCCAATTGATAAGTTTTCCTATTGGCTATTATGGGTGCAAAAATTACTTTTAATGTCGTTGAATTTTGTACCATATGGTACCAAGGCAATTTAAAAAAAAATATATTAGGTAGGTGGTAGCAATTACGGTCAATCGATTGCGCGGAATGGGGGGTTCCATTGGAAAAAGGTGGATGCGGTTTTAACGATTAGGGTCACACGTGTCTCGACACCAATTTTTGTAATTCCAGCTCACATGTATCCATATCTACATGCAGTGAAATTTTAAAGCAGTTTATAGGTGAGGGGGGGGGGGGGGGGGGAGGGTGTGAAATTAGCATATTTCACTATAAATTTTGATGTATTTATCCGATTTCGATAATTTTTGCAACATATATGCACATTAACACAACGCATATCTCTAAGGATAAGGATAACCGTTAATGGAACGGTTGTAAACCGCGCAAATCTGTCACGGGGGAAGGGGATAAGATATCGACTTGATTCGACAAACTTCATCTTACATTAGATTACGCGCATCTTTTGGTAAAATGTTGTCTCTCTAGCTCTTATGGTCTCTGAGATATATCCCCTCATACGAACAGAAGGACATGGTCCAATCGCTACCCGATTCAATGATAAGACTTTTTGTCCATGGAACTTATGGTGTGCCACGCCTCCTTCTGCCTGTTACATACATTGCACAAATCTATAATACGCTTGTACACTATGTGTACAGGGTATACAAAATTATTTGTAGCATTTAGATGTGCTTACAGGTAAAGGCAATGGGTTCTGAACCCTAGAGCTAAATATAGACATCGAGATGATTACCAACACTGATAAGCTCATCGCAATATTATCGCTGCTGTTTTTGTTGCTGTTGCTTTCAATTTCAGTCTAATGAGAAATGTGCTTATTAGTGTGGCTTTTGCTGTAGTTGTAGGTTGTACGTTTGCACAATGTTATTGAAATAGATTTTTTTTTAATATACTTCCGGACCACAAAAGCGCACATTGTGTATGTGTGATATTCATAATACAAAACTCAGCACTTATATTATGCTAAAGGAGATCAAGATAGAGAGATAGCGAGAGATAGGGGTGTCAATTCATGTTTTCCAAGTTGTAGGCGTTGCCATTGTTAAGAATTATAATAGAAACACTAAAGATAGAGCCCTCCGATCAGCGTAAGCAATTTTGATTCAATTTGTAATATGATTTTATCGTTATAATCAGGGTTCGTACAAAAAATTGGCTTAAAAGCACTCGTTTTCATTTTATTTCTCTAGCTTTTCCTGATTAGGTGCTGGGACCTACATAAAGAAAACAGAGGATAACCCTCGTACCAAAGCAAGATAAAGAAAATTGAACTAACATAATTACTCCAAATAAAAATTATGGATTCATCACATGTTTCTATTGGATCGTTGAGCAGCGTGGGAATAAACCTTAATAGGCACGTGCTTACGTTAAAACACATGATTTACTGTGCAACAGTGTTCCCTTTTATCGACGCAATTTTAAGTCAGCTGAACATATCGACAGTCCCAAAAGATAACCTTTGGTCAAGCGGCCCTGTATGATTGAACGATAAAGCAGTTAATTCCGCAGATAAAAGCTTTGCTTAGGTATGTCATAAAAACCGGTGGCGCTGCGGGAAATTATTATGTGGAGATCTGTTGCCCAATAAACTGGCCATAACAACCCGTTATCGGGTTACGGCCTGAGGTTAATACTTTCTTTCATTGGAATTGTGGTTTTACACAACCCCTTTAAGGCCTGGGGTAGCTCTACAGGTCTCGAAGAACCCAGTGTCATTGTTAGTCGCCACATACGACAATCTTTGACCTGCTGAGGTGGAATTCTCTAACCACACGGTATATAAGTATAAAAGTGAATTAAAACTAACCATAGTTCTTGTATTGATAAACAATAATTGTGCGTTTTCGTAAAAAAAAAACTTATAAAACAAAGACAGAAGAATATAATATCTCTATATGAGACTACCTAACAAAAATATATGAAAGGACACAAAAAAAGTTTGGCCTGAGAAATGTCATATCTTTTGGTTGTTTAGCAAGCACCATCAGTGAACGGAAATCAACCTGCCACCAATCTGGCTGTTGCACAGTGTATTCTGTTTAAAAAGAATCTTAAAAAAGTTCCCACAGTTTAAATAATTATTATATATATTATTAAGTTCCATTGAGCCAGTTTAAATAGTCAAAATATGAATATTTCGTATATATTTGTCATCAGTCCATCCGTCCTTCATCTGTCCGTGTTGGTCTTCGTTTCTCAAAGACTAAAAGACTTAGAGCCACACCAATTTTAAAAGATGCGTGGTATTTCACTTTTTATAGAAATGTACTTATGTTAGGCTTATAAACTAAACAATGTTGACCTTTTTCCCAATCATCACCCCTACCAACGTAGTATAGTTATCGTTATAACGCCCATACCCTCAATGCATCGTTACAAAAATCAAGAGGGTATCCCACGGTCGGGTACCGTCCCGACTATCTGCATCAAATTTGTTTATTAAAAAGTTACTTCGAAGACATTTGCAAAAGTAGCTAATTAGCCCTTGTTGACCGTACTTTACAGCAAATAAAAATGAATGATGGCCAAAGGGGCACTGTCAATACATATTTGAAAATACACAGAAGTACTCATAGCGTATTTTTTTGTTTTTTTTTTTCAAGTACAATTATATTATGTAAAGTTAACTTATTTTATATTGCTTGAATAAACATAGTAATATTAAAAAATTTATGAACTGGGCGTGTTTGCCCATTTTGTTAAGGGGTTTATGTGAGCTTTCGTTATGCCTTGGTTTGGGGCTGCCTTACAGTACTATTTGTACATACATGGGGCCTGGTTCTAGGGCAGAGGCGTGTACCGCTTTTCTCGATGGCAATGTTGAGCACTTCTGACTGACAGATAAGATTCTGTTTACTTTTTTATAGTTCGCACTTGAGCAGACGACAACAACAATAACAAATGCCATAAAATCAACGAAAAAAATGAAAAAAATTTGATGGTGTACGAAAATACGCCTATAAGCAGCTACTGTGTTTGTTCTATGTTCTATGCGTGTGTGTTTATTTGCACATTGACAGAACGAAATTTGTGTTCTTGTCCCAGTTTCAACTACTTCGAAGTTAAGAAAAATACAAATAGCGGGTAAGGAAAAAAATAATTACCCGAAGCATAGTATAAAAATACAAGGTATGAGCCGACGTCTGCCGACGCTCGCTCCTTTTTAAGGTACTATTTTTCATTCTGTTGGAAATGTTAATGAGTAAGGTTGTGTCGACGGAAATTTAGTACCTTAGCCGGCAGACGGCCCATACCTTGTAATACATATGCCTCGCTCTGATCTCATTGTCCACTTGACTTTACTCGATTGCTGCGAATGTGTTAAAAGGTGGTTTTCAGCTATTTGTCTTTAGTTATCTATGGACAGTGAAGAAATTTGGGTAGACACAAGAACAGTAGATAAGAAAAAAAATGTTGTGGAGCAGTGCCCGACAGTGGGATATTCTGAACATTTTCGTAATGGCCATTTTTTTTTAAGAGTGCATCATATTTTGTGGCTTTGGCTTGCACACAAGGTCTTTTTAAAAGTAAACAGAAAATAGAATAGACACAAATTTGTTTCATTCAAAAAACTCTTCTTCGGAGTTAATACAATGACTTGCCCGATCGAGAAGCTTTTAGAATAAGTGTTTAGCTTATTGGTCGGGATGACCTTCAGGATGCCGGTCGACGCATCAACATACCATGAACAAAATCAAAGTAGTTGCCACTGGTATGAAAGCGACTAGAAGCTTTTCACACGCTCTAACATTCCGCATTCCACACTCAACTAGTACGCAACTATTGTCCATGGACATAGTTCCATACTACTCACGGTGACAGTTCTGTATAAAACATACTAGTTCGCTACATGTCAATATAGGAACATACTAGATATGGATCATAATGCCAATGAGTTGGACTGGTAATAGTATAGTTCCCTGTAGGGTCAGATCAAAATTTGATGATTGATGATAGATAACTGGCGCTTTGTTTTTGCTTTTGCTTTACTTATGGATGCTGGCGAGCTTGAGAATCCAACAAAAACAAGTCAAGCTACAAGCCAAAGACATCGCAGCAACAATGACAACAAATATTATAAGTACTGATTGTCCATATCGTTGTGGCCGGCGGTGTATTTGTTTTTGTTATTGTTTTTCGCTTGTTTGCTTTTGCTGGCGTTGCGAATCACGTGATGGGCGCGTGCCATTTGACGCGTTAATTTTGCGGCTGTTGTTGTTGCGGCGTCTATTGTTATGATCGCTTGTCTTTGCTCATAGTATGTATACTACTGTGGGCAAAAAACACCGGGAATTCGTTTATAAATCACAAAATCTTTATATAATTTATTAAAATTCAGTTCATCCCCCTTAAAGTAGTCCCCCCCCGGATGCAATACACTGGTATTAAAGTTTTCGAAACATGCTGCAAAGTCCTCTTCCGGTATAGCCTTGATTTCACTCTTCGTTTTGATTTCTATCTCATCTATCGATTCAAAACGGTGTCCACGGAGCGGTCTCTTGAGTTTAGCGAATAGCCAGAAGTCACATGGTGCTAAGTCAGGCGAATACGATGGTTGCGGAACAATATGGGTCGAGTTTTTGGCAAAATGATCACGAATTACGAGCGCAGTGTAAGATGGTGCATTCACGTGATGCAAAAACATAGTAAATAACAGAAATGTTTTGCAGCCCATCAGCTGTTATTTCAACTACTGTATCTCTTTCTATGTTACAGTGAGGAAAATGCAAAATATCAAAACAAAAGTGAAGCAGAACAAAACTGAAGTAGGACCAAGGTAGAGGCTCATCTGCTTGCCTTCTTATACTGATAGACTTCGCCTTATAAAATTGCCTTCCCTATTTAATCGTTGAATCTGTCATGGTGTTTTATTTCTACATAAACTAATTCTTGGCCTCATAGATTCCTCTTATCTTCTTGGCCAGGTTATGTTTTCTATTCCTCGTAGACCTTCTCGCCATTTCCGTCTCTTACACCTTTTTAAGTTTGTAGGTCTAATTTTGCTTTGCATGATCCTTTCCGTGTTCTTTGTACTAACTTTAATGAATTATAGCTGATTTGGTTAGTTTTTCGTTTTATTTTACTTTTATTTCTTTTTATATTTTATATGGTAAATCTTGAGTCTCTGATCACTTTCTAATGTGAGTTGGTGCACATCTTTAAAAAGTTCACCCAACGGATTGGAGACTCGGGATTAGATATATCTATCTACTTTCCCTTTTCTCCTCCTTTTTATATCGTATTTTCTTTTTATATATTACATTTTAACACAACAGGGTTTTTGTTGTTGTATCTTTTTATAAATAAATATAGGTATTATGACGACTCCTCAGCCAGACTCCCTAGTTTTCACTTTACTGCGAATGTTGCACAGTGGGGCCAGCTGACTTATCGACATAAATCATAATTTATGAAAACCTTTTCAAAAATGGTATGTATAAGAGAATTCACTTAAGCTTCTGAAATACACTGCGATAAATGTGTTGTAAATAGAGGTAAAAACGTAAAGTACGATATTATTTACTCCAACAGATGTTTGGTCAGCTGTTTCCTGTTAGTTGTGTTTATTGTGATTAAAAAGCACCATCTTGCTTTCCGATGCTAGAAAATGGATAACAATTTAAGATTAATTTTGGCTCTGTCAGCGTATGAAGAAGATACGGCTGAGCTCCAACACATTACCAAGCACTTTTTGTTGAAATAGTGTCCTTGTGTTTTTTATTTGTTTTATCCCATAAGCATGGTCTCTTTTCATCAGCCTTAACCAACGCGATTTAATCCATGCGATTGAAACTATCTAACCTTCTTTTGATTTGGCGCTTCATGTTGATTTTATATGAAGTTTGACAGCATAAAATAAATATCTACATAAAGATTCAGGACAAAAAAAAGGTTCTTTAAATTTTGTTGAAATAATTTGATATCTCGATTCCAATGCCGTACAATATTTTGCTTTTGATTGCTCTATATTTTATTTAAAACTGTTCTTATATGTTTACATTGAAACATATAAATAAACACAAATTTTATTTAGCTAAAATAACGAAACTCATACTACGTATTGTTGTTATTTATTTATTTAAGCACGAATTTCAATCAGTTTTAATTGATATCAATCAATTGATATACAATTTTCTGCAAACATAAAAACAACTAAATAAATATGATAAATAAAAAATAATATGGACAGAGCAGCATAAAAGAATTTAATGGGACGGGACGGGACGGTGCCCGACAGTGGAATACCCTTTAACCATTTCTCCCATGAAAATTATATTTCTGTGCAAATTTTCGTATCGATGCATTGAGGGGTATGGGCGCAAAATAGGTAACAGTACTACGGGGGTAGAGGTGATGATTCGGAAAATGGTCAACATTTTTTGGTTTATAGTATATTAACGAATGGGGTCTAAAATTGCAACTCTTTTACCTCCTATATCTCTTATAGATTTTTTATTTTCTGCCAGCGGAAGTAATTTAATGGAAGTAATGACGACATTCAACCGAAATGTCATTGAATTCTCTAATGTACAAGCGAAATTGGTAGGATAAAGTTCCCATAACCACAGAAACGACAAAACAACATAGAAGCTATTAGCAGGTTCAAGGGAATTAAAAAGACCCAGCAGAATGAGGAGCTTGTGGCTGAAAATTTACAACGATGAAATCGGCTGCAAGGCTGGAATCTGCCTGTTAATACCACGATGATTGGCGAGCTGTCCGATTGAGGACATCTGTTCCTCATCCGAGGAACATATCAGGGCAAAACCGACCATATGTAACCATATAAAAGGAACGGCAGGTTGCGATCTATACAAAGTGCTTGCGTGCTCTGTTATTTTATTATCATTTTTTGTACGAGGTGTCTCGCTGTTTGTTTAAAATTATATGCCCATTAAAGATTATTTAGCGTATTTTCTGACATTGCTATGACGTTTACACATTGACTGAAATTTGGCAATTGTAATTAACGAAAACCGCAGACTGATGACGATAAAGATACATATGACGATAAAAATACATATGTATACCCTGTTTGTTGTCTGTAAGGGTTTTATAATTACGGACGATTTTTAGTTTTGCAGCTCTTTGGCATATATATGCGTGAAATAAGTGTAGCGAACCTATTTTTACGATCTATTCGATAAAAGGCATAGTCAATTGTCACACAACGAATTTTTTTTTATAAAATTCCGATTATTTATGGAGCTATCGATTGTAACAGAAATCAGACTTTCTCGGCTCGTTCTCACATAAAGCGGGTTATAGTACACAATTTTGTATGAATCTCAATCGATTCTTTATATTCGCAAGCAGCTGCAGCTCTTATGCAGAAGACGACTAGATGAGAGCATACTGGATGATTCGAACCTTGGTTCCCTCTGCCCTGCCCTCATCGTAGTATCAGTCTTCTTTTTACCATATTGCGTGAAAGTCTAAAGCGAAAGAACTGATTGGACCTTAACAGTGTAGTTGGTGCGATTATGCAGAATGACGTTGAGAAAAAGCTTTTCCTTTTGATAGCGAGCAAGGTGATGCCCCCTACTGTAATGTCTTCAACTTTATAATGGAGAATCTGATGCGGAAGACCCAGGCACATCGGAACGGGACAATATTAAGATGTTACCGATATCATCGGTTGTACTAAGCGAGCAGTAACCGAAGTCTGGTTGTAAATGAAAGCAATACAAAGTATATGAAACCCGGTAACGGGTTGTTATGGCCAGTTACGAAGAAGAATATACGCTTTAACTATAGGTCATAGTAAGCAATGCGTTGCAAGCATCCTCTAAACTTGGCAAAGTTATACCGTAAAAAATCTATTTATTAACCCAATCAAATTGGGGAGGCCTACGCCCATATTTTCAAGTTGCAATCACGCCACAAATATTACTAAAAACTTTCGACGCCACTAAAGTAACGACTCGTTCCGTATATTGAAAAACACGAGAAGTAAATCAACAAAATCAATTAACAACAATTTGTTTTATTTATTTATTTATTTATTACTGTTTTGCACGTCATGAGCTAGCAACAGAATGTTCAGGGACAGAAACAGAGAGAAATAGAGAGTGTGAGACCTCAAAACTGTTCATAGTCTTACCCGAAACTCACGTGTGTTGAACTTGGCCACACAACAAATGCGTTAAACGAAAAAAAAATAATAATACAAAATTATAACAAATAATTAGAAACGCACAGTGGCTCCATCAGACATTTTACGTTGCAGAAATCATAACTTTTGGTGAAGTATAGATATTCAATTGAGAACTGATTGATTTTTTGAAGAGAAAACACTGTTATGCTAAAATATAACAACCAAGTAATTCTACTCTTCACCCCGTGTGGTGAGCGGGTTAGAGAATACCACCTCAGCAGGTCAAAGCTTGTTGTATGAGGCGACTAACAATGGCACTGGGTTCTTTCGAGACCAGTAGAGCCACGGGGTTGTGTATAGGATTTGGGACCCACCACGTAAAACCACAATTCCAATTAAAGAATGTATTTACATCAGGCCGTAACCCGATAACGGGTTGTTATGGCCAGTTAAGAAGAAGAAGTAATTCTACAGCGGCTGTATCCGCCACGTATTCTTTCTCTTTTACCGGTGCACACTGGTTTTTTTGGCCATTTTTTTTTAATAATTTCTAAATATGTATTAAGATATTCGACCAAAATTTGGTTTTTATTCCTATTTTGAGCCTCCAAGAGGACTTATCAAGTTTGGTTCAGGTTGTACTACTATTTCATCATATTAAGACTTACAAGAAAAAATAATAAATTAATTTATTAATTTTAATTTCATCAATACTTTACATAAGCATTTATTCTGAAAATTAAGGAAAATTTTCTATCTATTATATAAAATATCATATCATAGGTAAACTAATAAAAAATAAAATTCCTATATTTTATAGGGAAATAAATTTACATGTATTGCTTTTGGCATAACTCTCGCTGTGTCTGTGTAAATAGCCGACAACTATTCGGTCCGTGCGGACTTTGGTAGAACATGACTGTTTTATATGTATTTGTGACTCACAGCTCAGTACCTCACATAAATCATAGAGATTGATAGAGAGGGAGAAATCAAGTATGCTAAATGGTTTTGAATCAAAAAACTATCCATGGCTCTATTCAAAATTTCTGTAATATTTTCTTGTCGACTACATTGTTGCCTTCTATTGCTCTTATAAAATTTAATTCGGGATTCGATGCCATGTTCCCCAAGGCTTCATTAATTTTTTCAATACTCCCAGCTTCTTTTCAAACAAAAGTCAAAGACAAAGACTTTCGATTTTTTAAAGAAGTAAAGGCGTTGGGTTATTATTCTCTTCCAAAAGTTCTGCGCAAAACTTTCTTCTGAACCGTTAACTAGCGTTTTCATAATACAGTTTTGGGCGCTTAGCTTTACTTGGGGACTCAAAATATAAATCAATTTAAATAAGCATGCAAAAAGTAAGGCAATCTGAGAATTTCTTTCGCAATTTGCCATGTGCTTTTTTAAATAATTCACGAAACCTTTTACTTTGATTTTTGGCATTATGTACTGTATATTTTCTTCTTCTTCTGAACCTGTGTTGCTGCTCCAAATTTCAAAAAGCGCTACATGGCAAAACACCTATTTTTCTGCAAAAGCGCTTTTTCGATTTTTTCGAAAAGGGACAAATTGGGGGAAGTGTTAGGTGTTAATTAATCTGTAAACTTTGGTAAATAACTTTTCATTTAAAACTTTTTGCAACGCTTTGCCATGCATAAGTTATATTCGTCGAAACACATCATCATACTAATTACAAGATTATAGATAAAAACTATAAAAAAGTGTTAACAAACCATCCAGCAACCAAATTGTTTATTTAAATTGGATAAATTAAGTATTTCCTAAATCTCAGAACATTTTCATATCAGATGCATGTATTCATTTTTCAAATTGCTTCTAAAAAGATATGATTCTTGCAACATTTTTTAGGTTGTGGGCCCACTGTAAGACCGTCGCGAAGGTTCCATGTGCCAGTCTAAGTTTTTGGCAGAGCGTCGCACATTTCCTTGATATTGGAATTGCGTGATTTAAGTGAAACGGAAAAAATCTTTGTTTAGCACTATAATAACAGAAAAAATTTGATGCAGACAGTCGGGAAGGTGCGTTGTGGAATACCCTGTACCCCTTGCCCCTTTTTCCCATAAACACTAAATTCAGCATACGGTAAAATGGGAACGAAAGTATCTACATTTGTGTCTCTTTTCACAAGTTCGATATGACTGTAAGCATTTCCCTAATGGGATGCTTGGAAGTTGGTTATTATGGGAGAAAAAATTACTTTTATGCCTATAACTTCTGTATTCTTTTGGATAATGTTGTTAAATTTCGAAACATAGATCAAGAAGACAGTTATAAATGTCTGTGGCAAATTAGTTTTCACACCAAATTTTATGTATGTAGTGGAGTTTTGAAGTAGTTAATAGGCGATGAGGGGTGGAATCAGCACATTTTAGCCCATAATACTACTATGTTTTACGGAGGTGGGGTGTTGATTCGGCAAAAGGTCAACATTGCGATGTTTATTAGGCTAATATAAGACTGCGTTCCGGGGACGGATCTCTAAAATCTCTAGTCACATTGAAAATACAAGGACACATCCAGCATAAGATTGTCGGTTTATATTCACCATTGAATAAATATCCAAAATATAATAATATAACTGTGGTGGAAAGAATGACTAGTGAAATTTACATGATTATCATAAAGATTCGATGCACCTACGGTTGATGAAATTTCAGTCATTATAGTAGATTTTTTTTGAAAAATTACACTTTAAAATTATGCGTAAAAGCAATAATATGCAAACCCTATTGAATAATAATATCCGTTACGGGTAACAACGCAATATCTTGAATCACTGATATTAATAGATATAAAAAAAAATCGGTGGATTAATATGAAATCGAGAGCTTGAATTCGCCTGGGACCAGCACATGGGTTGCAGTGGTTCAGTGCAGGTTTCCGCTCCTTCAGGCGCCACACAACATCTGTCATTGGATGAGTAGTGGGTCGCAAACCTGTCAAAATCCTGGGCACAGCCCCCTAGCATATCTATAAAAATCGAAATTTTGTTGCGATTTGAAGAAGGAGAGCTCTAAAATGGAAATTATTATATATTTTGTTATTCGCAATCACGGGATAGTCATACGTCTTTAATATAAAGTAAAACAAAAATTGTTGTTTAAAGTTTTATTATATTTACGTAAAGGTCTGAGCCTTCAACAGTATATGGAAGATATTATTGAAAAGAGTGATACGTGACGTGACAAAAAGTGGTTTTTGCCTGCATCTATAAAAAAAAAACAAAAATCTGCCAAAAGGAATTTTGCAATGCAATTTTTTTTTAAATATGATCTAGAATAACGTAAGTTCATATTTAAAATTTGTTGAAACATTTCTGTTAATTTGTTTTTATTCATTATACGTTACAAATTTTGCCTTAAGTTTTTATTAGAGTGAAGAATGTATTTGTTTTTCTCATTTTTTGTTATTTAATTGTTATTACTTAGCTGTTTTCCCGGCTCAAGGTCTAAGAAAGAAGTTAAAATTTTAGTGTTTTATTGTTTGATGATAACATCATTTATTTTCCAATATTTCCTACAATCCGCTAAACTTTATAGACATCGGCTGTACTCGATTCTTCCCGAAGGCTTGTAAACATCAAGTATTTGATTGGTAATGCGCCCTTGAAGCATAAAATCTACTCAAGATATAACAGATCTGTTATATTATATTACGTACATTCAAATTCTTACGTGCATCACGTGATTTAGTAAAATCTTAAGAATTTCAATTTGTTTCCGATTGAATGTATAAAAAATCTAACTAGCCAGATGATCGCTATGAGGCCGATATAAGATAACTCTTAATTACGTGTATAGAAATTGCTGTTGTTGTTGTTGTCGTATCGTGTCTGTTCTCCGATTATTAACTGCCGTCGGGTATTTGTGTGTTCTATGTCTGTCTCCGGTTTCTTTCTATAATGTGTATATTCAGTACTTGCCGAGGGCTGGGCACAGTTTGTTGTCACAACGTCTCGTCTCGTCGTTGTTGTTTTTGTCTTTGTTATTATTGTGGGGCTCGACTAGCCAATAATCGTCTCACTCCTCCGCTGTGCCTGAGCCCAAAACACAATTTACACAAATAATTTGATTATTTGTATTGTAGAAAATACAAAGTGCAAAAATTGTACGTCGCCATCAAAATATGAACTACTCTGTGCTCTGTGTGTAGCATGTTGGAAAAGATTGAACGTAGAATTTTAGCACAGTACTTGGATTGTGAGCGTAGTAATTGGTGGATTAGTGTACGTTCTGGTCTATGCGGTTACTTAGTCGTTACTAAAGGTATCACACCTAACTCTAGCACCTCATTTCGTTCCCGGGCCACAGTGAAAGATAATGACTGAAATTGTATGCCAGACAAACTTGCAAGGCAATAAGATCGTCCGATTTCGGCATTTTTTCGGAACCTTAAGGACTAGCTCTTTATGGCAGATTGATAGAAAAATATGTTAGATGGCTCAGCAAACCTAGCTGACACATTCCCGAAAATCACACTTGTACCAGTTTCGCTGCCCAATCAGGCCATCACGGTAGAACTGGAAAACAATTGATGGCAAAGACGATAATGTCGATGTTTTTGAATGTTTCACAACTATCGATGTTTCTTGCAGCCATCGATGTTGTCTTAGACTAAACTCTAAGTAAAATAAATAATTATTAAATGTTGACAGTTCTGTAGAGGACTGAAAATCAAAAAAAGTAATAATAAGCAAGTTGCAGTATGCAATCGGTGCAGTAAGTAATATAAAACTGGCGAAACACAAGAAACCTCATGGATCATCTGAAAATATCATTATATTTAGATACAGAGTAACTTTCGCAGCCAACGTGCCTGGAAAAATGTTTGTAACGAGGACTCTATAAGTATACCGTAGTATTGTCAACGTTAAAGGATTTAGAGAGCTGGTTCCCATTCTATACTCAAAATACAAAATGCCAAGCAAAACAAATATTCGTAATGTGGTACTAGCAAAAGAATATAAAGTTTTGAAAGATCAATTAAAGAAATTTTGAACAGTACTTGCTTTAAAGTTCCCATTACCACCAATAGCTGGAACTCAAAGTCAAATGAAGGGTTTGGTATATTACGGCAATGGGGCTTCTTCTCATTGAGTGGGACGTCTTTAACAAGGTTGTTTTAATAGTCACTGTCAATTACTCAACAATGAAAAAATAGTGCGAGCTTTTGCAAATGAAAAATTTTGCATCTTTTTCCGTCCCTATTAACTTGAATGACCAAAAGTCCTTAAGTTACCAAGTTTATCACCAATTCAGAACATATGCAAGCAAATAGTTGCATTCTTTAAAAGCAGTACCATCGTCATTAAAAATTAAAAATAGGCAAAGGCCATTGAAAACCCTATAGTGTGATTCAGGAAAAAGCGTTGGAATAATGCCTACCTGATGATAAAGTTCTGTTGAAAACGCCAAGAGCTCCTCAGCAATTTTCGGTACAATTTGGTATTTTGAAAGGCAGCCGAATTTCTACCACTATTTAATGACACAACATATCAAATTTCTGCAGACAATACTATAACCATATATCTTATTATACCGATCATTTGTAAGCTGCAACAAAATAAGCAGAAGCAGAAAAAGTTCTTAATAACAATAATACGAATCTTACGAAAAAAAAACTAAAACAGGAAATCATAGGTATTATGTCCAAACTATAATTTAGCTAACGTAATTAAATTGTAATTGAAACATCGATGACCGCAAACATCGATGATTTTCCAGCTCAACATAACGGGCTTATAGCAAACTATACTGTGTCGAGGAAGAAGAGGAAATAAAGTATCACAAATTCTATATTATATTAGAAGTGGATTCCTGGAATACCACTTCATATGCGAATACACGTTATTTTTGACTCTGGTGTTTCATATATGATCATTTTTAGCGGTCATCTCTCTTAAATTAATCAAATTATCATTATCTGGTCGAAAATTTTTCTCCTAACTCAATGCTTCTCCCGAAGTGTGAATGCAGTAAA
Organism: Chymomyza caudatula; assembly: GCA_035041775.1. Taxonomy (NCBI): domain Eukaryota; kingdom Metazoa; phylum Arthropoda; class Insecta; order Diptera; family Drosophilidae; genus Chymomyza; species Chymomyza caudatula. Next base: position 2,777,197 of record JAWNKW010000148.1, read on the forward strand.
GTACTGATAAATGTAAAACACTCATATTTTTTTTGTGACATATTATCGTACGGTATGACGCACTCATGGTTTTACATTAATGAGATTTAGAGAGCAAAGTTAAATGCTAGTTGCTGCCAGCATATGAACTAGAGTGAGGCCAAATAGATTTCACTAATTTCGGTCAAACTAAACAAACTAGTCGAACTAAATATAATCGAACTGAACAAACGGGAATTCTTCGCAGGTTAAGAAAACAGTTTTGATTTGAAACCTCGAATTGGTAGAATATGCTCTGTACATGCCGTGATTGTAGCACAACAAAGAAGTTGAGATGACAATGGCTATGACGCCAGCTAGATGGCGCTTGCATATGCGTACGGTAGATGTCGACATATTATGCCAAGTCATGATCAAATTATAAGAGATCTAGCAAAGCGCAGATCCGTTTTTTCTTCCAATGTCTTGAGAAATTACGAGCGCGCTGAAAGTGATTTACTTTTCCGAGAAATTGTATTCTTATACCAAATAAATACTTAACTCACATAGATTTCGTCTAAAAATACATTTTTTTAAATGAAATAAAAATGGGGAGAATTGCTCATGCTCAAAATATAAAAGGCACCCCAAGACGGTGCTTCAATAGACGACTCAAGTCCATCGATGCTTTGTTATTGGAATGTTAAAGCTTGAAATATTTACGATTTAACTAGATTTCTCGCGATTTTGCAGGGCTAGTTTTTCAAATATATCCCTCGTAATATCTCCAACTATATAGCTGCTCATCAAACTAGACGATGACACAAGTAAGATAATTGGCATTATAACTCATTCCAACTATTTTATGATTATTTGAAACTTACGCAAATTGACAGAATGCGTCTGAGTACCTCCGGGACACCAAATGCTGTGTTCTTATAAAAGCAAGAAAGCTTTAGCCTGTCGGAAGGAGGTGTCAACCCCCTCTAGACTGCAGCTATAGTATTTGATTAGTGTGAGGCTTCAAGGCAACAAAATAAAAAAGAACCAGCAAAAACTGATTCAATTGACTCAATTTTGTAAATGCGGCAATAACAATGTTCATTAATAACGCCCATAAATGGTAACAAAAAAAAATTATATTTTACACAATCCACAATTATTTAAACTCCGATTAAATTTTGCGTGACGTTGTCTATTGGTGCTAGTTGATTGTCGGATATTGACGTCACAACTTTTCAGTATTATAGGGTGTTTAGAGCAGCAGTTTTGTAGCATTCAATTTGATACATTTTCGACTATAAATTTTGATGTAATTTTATACGATAATTTTCATAAAACGACGGATAGGCGGACAGATGGACAGACATGTTCAAATCAGAAGCTATGCCGCCTTCTGCCTGTTACATATATTCCACAATCCTACAATACCCTTTCCTTTTACACTGTGTCCCTGGAAAATGCTCGCACATTGTAGATCATGGTCAGTGAATGTTAAACCAGACTTAACATGATTTCAGGTTGGTTTAACAGAGTCAATCTATACTGGGTGCCTTGAAACCGAGTTATCCAGGGCAAATGAAATGGCAGATGTGCTGTCAAACAAAGTCTTGGCGTCAAAGACAATGAGCAAATTATTCCTGTCAGAGCGTCAGAATTGGTTGGATGCATAGCGGTACACACAGACAAAATTTGCAAGGAACGCTGGAAATCCACCACAAACAAAACATTTTGTGAACAAACACAATCCAAGGGCTAAAAGATATCTTCTTCGTTAGAAGAGGGAAGATTGGGTTAATACAGAGTTCCCGAAAAACTGTGCGGTGTGCTCGCTGAAAACCCTAACAAAAATTATTCAACTCGGTTTCGCTCTCAGCCGAACACTTTAATGGCTGCTTGTTTTTTTACCAACACTCTATTCATTGTGTCCGGCAATAACCGTTTTTTGCAGACACGCTGAAAAGGTTGACGGTTATTTGCGAACTCTGGATTAATCACATTTGGCATATATGAGCCTCACTGATGACCCATTTTGCGCGGACTTCACGGAACAACTCCATTCCGCATTTTGGAAAGTGATACACTGAACATGGGCGAGGCGTATACTCTACCCTGAAGCAGTCTTTACGAATTCGGGAAGATTGTGTTAATAGAGGCCCACTCGGTGTTCGTACCGTTCTTCTCATTTTAAATGTGATTGCTTTCTCTTAACTTCCTCGGGCATGGCATAATATGAAAAGCTGTCTGAGTGCTAGGAATGGGTCAAACATTTCTGATAAGCCATTGCACCCAACACAAATCTAATGTCATGTGTACTGGGTATAAAATGCTGAAAAGCAGTTGAGGATGTAGGCGAGTACACCATATTTTGCATGAATATTTGTGTAGTCGTCGTGGCAAAACTGCTACCCCATCTAGCATATTTAGATCCCTGTGACTATTTGCTGTTTCCAAACCTGAAGGAATGGCTCGGCGGGAATGAAACGATATTTCATAAATAAAACCCTAAAAAACTAATTTCATCTAGAAAGTCACTGTCTAAAGAAGCTGCTCTCGTAGATTAGAGAAAATCCTCCAAATGCCAAATAGCCAACAAAATAGCTATCTTTTAGCTTAACTGTACTTGAAAATATTTGCTATTATTTTGGCCAGCTTATAAACAAGATGGGTACTTATTTTCGTTTATTCAACTAAATAGCCGTTAATAATAAGGCTTTTAAAATCGTCGACAGTTCATACAATAACAACGACGACAGTTTTCATTATTGCTGTAATTTTCATTTTAATTTTAAGCTATATCATTGCATGATCAGTCAATAGATGATATGTGTTGCTGTTGTTATTGTTGGTGCTGCACATGACATTAAATTTCATTACACTGCAAGTTTTCTATGGCAAAGTAGCCCAACAGTTGCAACAACAATATGACAATATTTTCTAAGGTCAAAACGCAATGCAATTGGAAAACGATTCTTAGAATTGGCCCAGACCAGAGAGCACTGTCGTCATTATTGAATGTCGTAACTGTCTGAAGTATTGCTCGTCTATTACAGAGCAATGGCTTTAAGCTGGCCAATAATCGACTGGGGTTGCAGGGTTGCTATTCTGGGTATAATTATTGCTCAGCCTCTGTCCGGAAATTCCTCCATAAAAAGCAATGCAAATGAAACAGAAACGTAAACAAACTGCAAAGTTGTGACGTACTTTTTGAAAAACAATATATCTAAATGATTTAGTATATACCCTGTCTATGTCTCGTGTCCGTCATCATTCTAGAGCAGTCTAGAGTGTTTTACTACTTTTTTAGTTCAGGCTTGTGAGTCCCCGTTGTATAGCAAACAAAAAGTCCAAAGCAGCCGGTTTTTATCGAAGCTGAGAAAGGTAACGGGAAAGATGGTAGTTGTTTTATAGTAATTTCGCTTCGCTGAATTCAAATCTGGCTACCATTTTTCTACACCGCCTCTACTTATCGAGATATTTCAAAATTTCCATTTGTAGACAACATTTTTGCAATTCCTATCCGATTGATGTAACAGCACTTTCAATTTCGAATTTCGAAAATCGATTTTTCTTCATTTTAAACATGGTTTTTCAATAGAAAAGCGTAAATCTTTTCGGATTTCCAGATACCCTAGCCATAAGTTTATGTTACAATAGATTCAGTCAAAAAATGTTTGATGTTTCCCCACCAAAAGGTAATCTTCATGAAATTTTTAAAATATATAGTATCATGGGTATTTTTTTTTTAAATTTTGACTTCTCACCGTAACATCTTTTGCATCGCTTTCGAGATGATTGGTGGTGGGAATTCGTGTTGTGCTCTTTTGAGATGCAATTGTTTCGCGATATCGCGAATTGATACTCCTGAGCCCCATCATCGGTTCGGTTAACGATACTCTGCTAACGCTGCATTAAGTTTTGGGGTAAAACTTTTATCATTGCCACGCGAAGAATACTCTTCGCACTGCCAATTGGGATTCACACTTCTGAAACTAGCTAGAGAGCTAGAGCTGAAATGTTGATCATATTTGAGAATACAGCCATCGGCTATTGGTTTGTCTTTCTTTTACAGCTGTAACAAGACAATAATTTGTCAACTGTATCCACGCTACATAAAAGAAAAAGTTGTATCAATTGGCTATCACTGAAATCAAAATAAAAAGCATAGAAATTAACCTTTAATTTTGTTGTAATATTAATTAACTTCTGGCAATACTCTCCCCTCCAATTGAGCATGCATTGTGCTTTGCAGAACTACGCATTTGTGTCTTTTCTGCAAATACTGTCAAATGTTCTAAGAGTTTTGGTGGAATGCTATATTGTCAATCCTTCAGACAATAGCTTTTGGCGAAGACTGAACCAAATCTAGAACTACAAGTTCACCTTTTTTGTTTTCAAATGAGCCACAAATGGGTTTCCCCAAATACGTTCAGATTTTCTAAGCATAGCAAGTATTCTATAAAAAACGAAGTAATAACTATCAAAAGTTTTCATAATTTTCCAAATTTTTTAATGGATTGGAGCCTATTTGTCTGTAGAGCTTTGCCGAATTCGGTTCATAACATCGCTCTGAAAATAAGACGCCTATGCTTACCATCAAACAAATATGAAGTTATATAATTTTTGGATTCAAACAAACTTTAATATTAGCTATATTACACAGAACACACCTGTAATCTCCAGCCAAAAGTTATTTTTTTTGTGTGAATATTCAGACAAGGAGTTAAACATAGTTAGAATAGTTTATTACAAATCTAATGCGGGGAGAGGGTATGTTTCGGTATCAAAATATTTTGATTTTACACAGGATGTTGTGTAGGACCAGCATAAGTTGGATTTTTACACTCAGAGAAAAATTCAAGCAATCCGTGCTCAAACTAAGCATAAACAGTGACGATAGTACGGTGAGTATCAAGCACAGAATTCTGATTTCAAGCTTTTTTTTTATTGGTAGACTAGCGACCAAGATATTTAACTAAGAATCAGAAGGCACGGTTCAATCCCCAGACGAGACAATGGAAAACAATTTTTTTTTACATTTGTTATGCGTTTTATTATTTTATAGTAATATTATATTTTTATTTTTTTTTGTATATTACAATTATTATGTTTTTTCTACAAATTAAATCGAGAGAAAGGAAACATTTTTACCAGCGCTAGGATATATCCGCTGCAGGAATCGAACATACGACCTCGTCTCGTCTAGGGAGTTAAACACTAGCTAACTTGGACTGTACCTAATGAGATCTTGATTTTCAATTATGTACATTTATGACTTTTTACAAGCTTTTAAATTTTAATTCAAGATTTGTATGTGTATTATTGATTTTAGAATTAACTTCATATTATCAAGGACGAATCATGCTTAATTTTTTAATTATAAAATGGTAGAAATTCTAGAATAAAATTCTTACTTGACGCACGGTGTTTTTCTATCAGTGTATACATCTTATTTGTTGACTTTGGAAAATATTTAACTATATTTATTTTTAATCTAATTTTGTAGTAGTTTTTAGATGAAGACGGGTAAAGTAAGTACATCTCTACTCTTAATGTCTTCATCCACAACAGCGAAATTTTTTTGGACGAAAGGGTAGATTATTTAATGAACACAATTTGAAAAAAGGGTTACTCTTAGTTTTAATCGCCTTTTTTTTTAATTTCGACTAGTCGCATTTCGTGTTTCTCTTAAAATGCGAATGAACTAGTTACTTTTGAGTTTAAATTGATATTTTATAAGTATATATATGTATGTAATTCACATCTTTTTAGTGAAGGCAAAAATTTCATTGGAATACCGATGCATAGTCCCATAGCGATATCCCAATTTTTGATGTGAAAAAGTGATACGTGCTACATAGTAGAATAAGGCGATAAAGTGATTGATTTGATATGGAAAGATCCTTATGAATAAATTGTATTTCGAATTCTCAGATTGTGTTCTTTAAATAAAAAATAAAAACAGAATAGAAAACTCACTTTTTTGAAAGTCATATGAATATAAAATGTTGGTCGTCCCCGGTACCAAGTGTTTCTTGTTAGACCCTCTCGAAAGTGCTTTTATACAAATAGGTTTTAGCAAAAGAAATTTTGTATAATTAAGCTTTCAACTGAAACATTTTACTCATAAGATTTTCACCCATATGTCTACAGAGTGCAGCTGCAGATTATCTCTTTTGGCAAGTCTGTCAGTTCTTTTAACTGTCTGTGACAACGGCATACCTATGGAGCAGAGTCATATATTCTCAGATACCCTGCAGCAGCAAGAGAACCTCAAATCTTTGTTAAAACTGCCATTGGCTACCTTAGTATCCACAATATTTACACAGACCTCATTTAACGGTGTCAAAAAGTCAACGACTTGAATACATTTTTTAAGTTTTGTGATGAAATTTTTAATTGCATTTTATGGTTGGTATTATTGTTTGTTTTTATTGCGTCAAAGAATACAATAAAAAAAAGTGTAAGAATATTAAGGAATACTTGAGTTGATATGAATATTTAACGCGTTGCTATCGAAAAACTGCAAAAATTTTCAACCGACAATGTTTGACTGGGGTAAACCCAAGTCAACAATAACAATAAAAGTAACAAAAAGAATAAATTCAAAAAGTTGAAAAACAATAAAATAAAAAAATCAACAATTTTAATAATTTTGTTTGTAGATTAATATAAAAACAACGCAAATAAAAGAATCGAAACAAATGTTTCTGGGGGCTCTACTGTCTAGACTCTAGACAACTGAAAATGGTTTTTGCTATCGTTGATGAAGCTCATTTTTTACGCTCTCGACAACAACAAATTAATTGAGGTGGGCCCGAAAAAATAATAATATAATAAAACTTGACAATACATTTTTAAGTGATTGCCATTGAAATTTGGTGAAAGCGCAGCAAACGACAGGGAAAAAGTTTGCAATGACAATACAGAGGGTAGAGTACATACATATACACTGCCGACCACTTGATTAGGAACAAAAAATTTTTTCTGTTTACATGTCCATATTTTCAAAACTAATAAAGTTAAGTTTCATAAATGTGTTGGTAAAATTGATGGGAAAAACGTAGTACTAAAGGTGTCACCCAACAACAATGGTAGTGCGTTTTACAATTACCAAGTAAGTCACTAACAAAATTTGTAAATGGCATAAAATAATCCATTAATATTTTAGGAGTCTCCGACGCATCATATCGATTCATGCATTGTTGGTCCCTACGGAACTAAAGGTGACTTTCTCCCATTCCACATTGGGCAAAGCCATATCCTCAGTCAACTTAGAATTTCCGGAGAAAATACTGAATGGGTGTGTACCCCACATTTTACTGTTGAGGACGATGCATTCCCTCTTCCTAAGCGCATCACAAAACCGTATGGTTTCCGCAACCTGATCAATGATGATGCACAGAGCTGCAATTAGATTTAAAAAACTATCGATATAACACCAATAGTACTTTCGATAGTATTGAATCTTTTCGAACCGATAGTACCAATAATAGTATCTCATCTTTTTCCTGAAAGTATCAGAAATATTGATTGGCACCACTATAATTTTGCAGCTCTACTACGAAGGAGTACAGATCAAGCAGATGCAGCACCACAAGCCGGGGTTGGTGAGCGGAACACTATGCAAGAAATTTGAGCTCAATGAAAAGCATATTCTCAAATATTCTAGATAATTCTAAAGGGTTTCCTATCAACGAACACAAATTTACCGAAAAAGGTGTGTTTTACTCCTGGTTTTGTTTTTTTTTTTACGGAAATTGAATAAAATTGTCGATTGTGGAATTTTTTTCTATATTTCCAAATCACTTCTTCTTTCGCTCAAATTAGTGCTAAATGTTCGCAAGGAATCAATTATTGAATCCAAAAAAAGTACATTCGAAAGTTTTTGTTATTTTTGATTTGATTACAGTGCAAATTTTCTGCATTGGACACATTTGGTTCGAAGACTTTTATCCAATGTAGGCAGTGAGTCCAATGTATAAAAATTCAAAGATTTTCAGTATCTGTGTTCATTTCATTTGTTTTTTATATTTGATATATACGAATTGAAAGCATTTATAATGTTATTCGTGTACATTGTCTTGAGTTTCTTGCTCAAATCATTAGTCACTTTGTAATCGGCACGGGATCCTTCTCTACAAAGCGTTTAAAAATTCATTTGGGGACGCTAAACAAATGACTGTAACTCTTTTTTGTAAAAATAGAATTGCGAACTTCAGTGTCCAATGTACATACTTTTTACAAAAGGAATGGACTAAAAAATAACCAAAAAAAAAAACATTTCATAGGTAGATGGGACTTATTTACACAGTGACAAAAATGCAATATTCAATTCACACAGGTTGTCCAATGGAGACAGTGTAAGATTCTCGAGTAACATTAGATTTGCTGACTTTTCAGCTCAAGAAATCTTGAATTTTTCAAAATAGCCATAATTCGAAAAGGGTGCCAGAAAATCCAAAACGGTTTCCGGATTCGAAATCAGCGATAATAATTTTTTATACTTTACAAGAACATCAGTCAAATAACGAGAATAACTGGAGCACTTTTATTATAAAATACCAGCTGTTCCACAAACACTGTCTAGTTGGCAACTTTCATTATAAAAGTTGGCAACGCAAAGTATGGTACTGCGTACTGCAGAATGGAATAATGAAAAATTAAAGTTGTCTTCATATAATGAAGTTTAACAGCATAAAATAAATTCCATTTATTTCCGTTCCGCTCAACTCACACAATACAGTTGCGTCGTAACGCCCAAAACCATCAACGCATGATGCAAATTTGATTGAATTTGATTTTATTGATAAAAATTTGTACAGGGTATCCTACTGTCGGCCACCGCGCTCCAACTGTCTGCATAACATTTTTTGTGTTGCATTGCAAATTGCATTATTTACCAAAAAAAAAGAAGGTATTTCTGTTAGTTTTGAAAATATGAACTTGGAAACACAAGAAATTTTGCGTTCCTAATCAAGTGGTCGTCAGTATATATATATTTTTGCCAAGTCAATTCCAGGCATTGACATCACAATTCCTCATGTTAGCAAAATAAAGCGTCTCAAATTGTTTTCAAAAAAAAAAAAACAACCAGCCATAACAATAATATAATAGTTGTTCAACAAATAAATAAAACGATTTTCATACATAATTAAATTGATTAAATAACTTGAAATGATTCAAATCGTTGTCGCTTCAAGCTATGCATACAAATTGCCACTGTGCCAACCGTCATTAAATAATCTGGAGAGCAACAAATTGTATAAATTAACCAAGACCAAGAGAGGGTGTACTTTCAGTTGTCACAGAGAGGCAAGGGCCCCGATAAGTACAAAAAAAAACTATAGAAGAGCGCACGCACTGAGCAACTAAGTCACGAGACTGACTAGCACGACATGCCAAATATATGTAGGAGAGTTGCAGTTAATGCACTGTTAGTTAATATAACCCATCGATGAAGAATGCTTATTAGCTTAACGAACAAGGTTGAGACAGACTTTTGTCACATTTTAGAGCCTCATATGTATGCATGAGTACTGAGTAAGACAAGTTATTGTTATTTTCAAAGATCAAATTTTTCAGTTACCTTTCATCTGAGTACTTGCTGGCTGAAAATAATGATACAATGCTCAACATATCTCTCACTCTCTCTCTCTCTCTCTCTCTCACTCTCACTCTCTCACTCACTCTCTCTCTCACTCTCTCTCTCACTCTCTCTCACTCTCTCTCTTTCTCTCAAGAAGGCAATATGTGAACGTCAGTTTGGTTTTCCGCTCATGACCGATTAAAAAAAAACGTTCACAAACTCGAAAGACATGACTATTTCGGTACTGATCTACATCATGAACATTGTGAACATTGACTATGTAACTAGTTCTTCAGTAATTTAAATAACGATAAACTGATTAACACACAGTGTTGCGATTTAGGCATGTCCAATTATAATAACTTTGGGAATAATACAGGTAATCGTTTCTAACGTCATTTATAAGCATCCCCAAATCGATTCATTCGATGAACCATCTAATCCAACACAAATATAATCTAATTTAATTAGCCATTGAAGTTGATTATTTCTTTTATAGATCGTTTCTTGATTAAACCTACAGATATTCGTACAAAGTTGTAATCTTTTGCCAATATTTAGTTCTTTCACACAAAATTGGGAGTTTATGCTCACTGTTTCAATTAATCTGTAAACCGTTTCGCTTAAGAACCACCTTTATGTAAAGTTGTATGTATTAAAGCCAAATCGGTCGATTCATGAGAACTTAAAAAAAAAAACACTATTTTTTTTTGGGATACCACCATCGCGTGGTCCATTTACATGGAAATTTTCAAACACTTAGAGCGCAACTTCGTCCTCCCTTTTTTGCGGCCTTTCAGAAATACATGCACTATAATCTTACCGATGGATGACAACTTCTTTGTCTTGTATTCACGATTTCACACTTAATTCATTGTTTAATGGTTACATAAAGCTGAAAAAAGCTTAACATGCTTTCAAAAAAGAGGTAGTGTTTTTTAGCGTAACCTAACTCATGAAAATAAGTAGCTTATTTCTTGGTACAATCGTTGAAAATAAGACCATTTGTATGAAGATCATGAGTTTCATTTAGCTTTGCATAAATGATATGTTTTTGTTCGCGTTTGTAAATGACAGATTGTGTTAAGAAAGTATACGTTTCGAAATTTATGAATTTATTGATAATTTCAAGTCCTTTCATAAATGTTCTTTCATTTCCAAGAGCATAAGTGGTCTAAAAACTTTTCAAAAAACGCGTTATAGCATAAAACTAAAACTGTCTCAGGTGGTTTAAAGCACGATATAGTTAACCAAATCCAAGTTTTTTCAATACTTAACTTGGCATATTTCAACAAACTTTATTAGAACACATATTTAAATGGTTTCTTGTATTTACAGCGTGATAATAGAGCATATTTTAGTCCACGTTAGCCATACGAAAAACCAAGTAATCTAACTTGTTTTATATTGCATGGCGTGACAATACTCATTTACGGTTTTCCACAAGCAAATCTCAATCGCATGCTGTGCGACGAGCAGATTCTAAGGCTTCCTTTCTTACCAAATGACTAATGAACAAATAAATGAATGAAATGAGTGGCTTGAGCCAGGCTAGGCGGTAGAGGGCAAAGTTATGGGAAAATTGCGGTTGGCCAAGTTAATTTGAAATTGAGCAAATATAAAAATCCCCACTAGGAAAAGTGACGCACGACAATGATATGGCTCAAGAATATCCGCTAAGGATTTGCATGACCGGCTTAAAACATTAATCTTCAACTAAACATTTGCATTTAAAGTTGGGAATCTCAGCTCATTAGTATTTTCGTAAGGAAAGCCAAGTTAATTGGACTGCATTAGCGTATAGAGTTTTAATATAAAGTCAAAACAACTTGAATTTAAGGTACATTTCAAGTTACCGTCCATATTTTTCACTTGACAACCACCAATCCATATAAAATAGTCACTGTCACAACCTTGTAGAACTAAATTTATATTCAATTCTTATAAGTGAAACAAAACGGATACACCCGAAGCAAGTGTCGCAAATTACAGAACGGAAATCGAATACCGAACACACAAATACCACAAGCAAACCCACAAGGACAATAACAATATCAAGGACACACGGACACACAACCACTCGAAAGGATTCGTATAGCCATTATGTTTTTAATCTACAAAAAGTAACTTGCCTTACTTTGTTGCTGCCACTTTGCGTTTACGGGTTTCTATGGCTAGGGACATGGAAGAAGCTAACTTTGCCGGGAAATTAACGCGTGGCACCCGTACCTAATAAACGCACGTGTTTAGTACTTGCAGCCAGGTAGCAATTGTGGAACGTATTGAATTTCTTAAAGCAAACCAACTGCACGGAAAACGTTTTACTTGTTTTTTAAACTTTCTCTTGGCGACTATACTTGTATTATTAATCATACTGAGGACTTTCAAATCACATTTAGCTCCAGAGTTATTAATTTGGTATTAATGAACTTATTTATTTGAACCTTTTACTTATTTTTTCAAAGTGAATTTATAAGAAAACTGCGTTAACGTCTTTTAGCGGACGAAATGGTATAAACTAAGCCGCTTATTGCACGAAGCGAGACTTTCAAGTCAGAAACTGAAAAAATCCCACGTGCAGCTATCAAATATTACAGGTAATCTTAGAATGGCCATCAAACGATGCGAGTAAGATATTTGACAACTCACTGATAACACTATGCAACAAATTTGATCTCAATGAAAGGCCTATGACTAAAACATACCTTTTCCGGTACATTTTGGGTTGCTGATTTCGAATCCTGAAACCATTTTGGATTTTCTAGCACCGTTTTCAAATTATCGCTATTTAAAAAAATTTGCGATTTCGAAAGTTGCGAAATCAGAAAATCTCATATATCTAAGGAACCTTACTACAGATGAATTGTAACTCGAATTAAAGATAATTTAATATTAAATGAATGTCTTTCAGACAGTTTTGGTCTAACTTTATTCGATTGCAAGTTACAGGGCAATGAAATAAAAATGTTTTTTCGAAAATTAAAAATTCTTATTTTCTTTTTCAAATAAATTAAATCAAAAACTAAAAAAATTTGTGAATGGGTTTTTTTTTTGGATTCGATAAATTGATTATTTGAGAACATTTCAATACCAATTTGAGCAAAATCGGTAGCGAAATGGAGAAGTTTTTATCGAAAAAATGTCACGATCGACAACTTTTTTGAATTTCGGTACAAAAATAAACAATATAAAATCCATGGAGTAAAACACGTCTTTTTTGAATTTTTTAGGCTTGTGTTAGAAAAGACACGCGAAGAACAAAAGAAGCAAAGCAAAAGAGGTGCCCACGAAGTGTTTGGCACTTGCAGCACTAAACCGAGGTACAGCACAATACTATATCGCACCTTTTAGCTCTGAACTGTGGGGTACAACACAACCGCGGCATAAGCGAGCCTATAAAAAGGGTTCCATATGGACCCACACTAAAATGCATCCTACACCTCAAACAAATCAATTAAATTGTAGTTAACACATTAATAATCTAACATGTATTAACTATCACATTGACAGAAGAGGAAGGCATCGCCACAGGCATAGGCAAATATTTTCATGCGTTGCTTGACAAGGCAATAACATGAGCGGCACAACCTTCCTCATTGACGTTCGCAGCAGAATGGAAAATAAGATACCATTGCGAGGGACGTCGGCAGAGTAAGCTTACCTTCTATTCTTGTACTATGCTTCTAGGCAAGGCGTATTATTAAGAAGCCTTTTGCCGGCTCAAGGCACTACATTTTTTTAGAAAAAAAGTGCCTTAAAAATGATGAGGTGTCGGCAGACGGCTCATACCTTGTTAATCATATACCTTGGCTGTACGTATCGAAACGCACATACAATAGACACGCATGTACAAACTTATATTATTCTATACTTTTAGAATCGCCAAAATGACTCTTCTTTTATAACTTTTTTGTATATATGTTATTTCCAGGGGTTAAAACTCTGTTCTGATGTGTGTATGTTAGAGCTAGACGAAATGCATCCCATTTGAACCTTTTTGAACTTGATTCTACTGACTTTTTTCGTAAGGAATTTTCATCTAATTGATTTTTCAGTAGAAAAGAAGGCATAAAATAATTATAAAACAAAAGTAGGTGATTGGTGGTGCAAAACCGCCTTCTCTAATCAGCAGTTTGTCATGCACTCTAAATTACAATCGCACTACTTCAGATGCAGTGATAGTATTTCTAATAAATTGGGGAAGCAAAACATGATTCCCGAAGATGAAGCTACAACAAAACATGCTGAGAAATCAGCTCAGAGGAAGCTTAAAAATCAAAAATTGATTTTCGATGAAGCGAAGTCTATTTTTAATTCTCGGTAGGATATTGCTATTTCGAAGATCTACAACACTTAAACTTCGAAAACACTATGCTATCTAGGTGATCATGTTCCTGCCACCTTCCCTAAATATAAAACTGCACTTAGTTTTTCGCGGTTACCCCTTAACTCTTGAGACTTCACGCAAACCATTATATCTCCATTACCATAAGTAATTAATGTGATTCTAAGTTTTAAATTTTTCACTTCCAGAGCTTATAACAATCCCTAGAACCAAACGTGTATTAATATACAAACGTATAAAAAAGCAGAGCAGGTTCGAAGAAAGTTTTGTGTAAGATTTGAGCTAATTTGTACAAGATGATGACCAGATTTCCTACCGGCAAGTGCAAGGTGCCAAAACACTTTATGTCTTTAGAATGAGGACAGTCTGAACATAAAAGAAAGAACAATAGAAGAGATCTGTTCATTTATAAAAGACCTTTAACTTTAAGCAAAGTGTTGCGGTTATAACACTCCAAAAAGTAAAAGGTTTAAGCGGAATAAACAAATCTGCATGTTTTTTGACTGTTACGCTTTTAAATGACTCCGATCCGATTGGGTTGTATATGGGGGCTATTAAGGGCACACACACCAAAGAGTATTTTAAATAAATATATTAATCTTGAGCAATCGAACGTTGGGACCGTTTACACCGCCCTTATCAAACAACAACAACAAGCGACAGAAATATTTCAATGTTTATATCAAAGCAATTTAAGTATAACTTAGAAGCACCGAAGTATACATACTCTTTATGTACTTAGGGTAGCCAAAGTTTACAAATCGCGGTATATTGATACAAATTCAAGCTATACAGTGGGCCAGTTTATCGATGGTATATGCTTGATCCATGAGAATTGTCGCAAAACGTCGATCATGCTCAGTGAATGCAAGACCAGACTCAACTTAATTTCTTGGATACCGAGTTTGACATGGAAATGAAATGAAATGAGCCTTTCAGCCATGTCCGGGTTGAATGTATAACTCTGTTTTACTGGTTAAACATAACATATAAACATCATAAACTTTTCCGCAAAAAAAAGTATTGGGATTGCACAAAAAACTAAAATCTCTAATTTGATATTTTTCGACGATTTAAGCAGTTTGACAACATTTCCGGCGATGTTGAGATGTTTTTGTGTCCGTGCGTTGTCGATGTAGTGTGTTATTCAAATAACTTTAGTAATTTCGGCTTTAGAAAGCTAAATGTTTTTCTATCGTGTTGGGCATGTCTTCAAACAGTTTCCTATTGAAATTGAGTACTCTAGTCGCTATAATTGAGTCGCCAGAAAAATAATAAGAGTAAATAATTGTCAAAATTTGTTGTTATTCTTTTTTTTTAAATTTGTCCAATCTAATTTCGGTTGTTTTGATAAACGTGCAGAAACACCTGAGTTGGTTACCAACTGTTACTTTTCCGCAAAAAAGTATTGCGATTGGCCAAAAAACTAAAATCTCTAATTTTATGTTTTTCGACGATTTAACCACTCTGACAACTTTTCCGGCGATTTAGCGATGTTTTTGTGTTGGGCATGTCTTCAAAGAGTTTTCTATTGAATTTGAGCACTCTAGTCGCTATAGTAATAATAATCTCGCCAGAGAAATAATAAAAGTAAATAATTTTGGAAATTTTTGTTTTGTTTTGTTTAAATTTTTAGCTAATTTCGGTGCTTTTGATAAAAGTGCGGTTACCAACTGTTTATTTCAATCTCCCTCTGACAACAGAATCTTTTTGGGTATGTTATGTACCTTTTTGCAAAACTCTTGTCGAATCTATAATACTTTCAGCGTAGAGTATAAAAACAAATTTTATAGCATGTGATTTTCGTATGTAAAATTATTTAGAAAATCATTATTAATGTATGTATTGATGTATAAAGCATTTTGATAATAATGTGTATATGTATGCATATAAGAAGAGTATCAAAGAGCGAAAAACAAACCTGTTCCTCGTGCGACATAAGTTGTGGTCGTTGCTTGAATGGATGACGAACTCGAACTCGCGCCGACAGCTCCGCTGGTTTTTGTGAATTTCAAAAGCATCGTCTGGGAGTTAGATTACGTTGTTGTTGTTTTTGTAGCACGAAATGAACGCACAAAATGAACGAACAAAATAACAAAACAAAAAGTGGCAAAAAGAAGAAAACCAGGCGAATGTGCGAGCACAACAAAAGTTTTCGATTCCAGTGTCTGGTATTTTTTTTTGTATTTTTTTTTAAATTTTAATTTTAAATCAATTAATTTGGCGACTTTTGTTGTTGTCTAAACAGAAACGCGAGCGAACACTGACCGAGTGACGACAGCCAATGAGCGAGGAACCAATCGCAGCCTGCTGATGCCTGGCCTGCGTCAATGCGTCTATTTGTTGTCTATTTATTGCTATTTTTAGCAACAAAAATATTTTTTCTGTATTTCGCGTTTAACGTATGCGTTTGCGTTTGCCTTTGGCCGTGCATCCGTACGGTAAGGCGGGCCACGAGTGAGTCGTATTGAGTCCGCCGTTGTCGTTTTGCTGGACTTTATTCCTGGCGCAGAATCGGCGTTTTATATTCGCTTCGTTTTGTTGTTGTTAGCACAATGTTTTATCAATTATATATATATATATATATATATATATACATATATATAGTATGTACTGTTGTTTGGCTTTTACAAAAACATTCGCTTTTTTACTGCTCTGCTTTGCCTACGTCTTCGCTAATGTTGTCTTTTTCTATGATGTGTGTGCTTAATGTGCGCACGTTTATAGTTGTGTGTGTATAATTTTTTTTTCCTGTGCCATTTGAAACGTGTGGCTTGGCTTGTAAAACACATGCAGCACATGCATTTCATGCACGAATTATGTACATAGCTATGTACTTGCGGTTTACATATAGATAAACACTTATTTTTGATGTTTTTGCATTAGAAATACAAATTAATTTTGTGCACTAACTTTGCTTTGCGACGCTGCGGCTGCTGCTTCTTGCTCTTTTGCATTCAACTAGTTGCGCAGTGCTGCCAGATCGCTAAATTAACATAAAGGCGCTGCCAACTTGTTAGCTGTGTTCAAAAGCAGCTGTTTAGTTCAGCTGTGCCGTTGGCATCGCCGACAAAATTCATAAATAAGAAAACATATTTATACATAGCATACTATTGCGCAATTTTAATGATGGCAGCTTAGCGCTTGTCCTAATTATTTAAATTACAGCTACAAATGCTTTGTATGCAAGCCAGACGCATGCTATAAACTTTTGTACATACACACATTTGTATGTGTTGTGTTTGTTTGGCACAAACAACGGATAAGACTGTGCTCTAGCGATAATTTCGTGATAAAATTCGACTTTAGCCGACGCTCTACGAATATATCAATAAAACAAAGCAACAAAGAGACTGAAACAGTCACTACCTTTAGTTCAGTATATAATCGTATGCATATATGTATTTCTTATATATAAGAAAATAATTCATAGGCCCTAGAAAGATTAAGATTGAAAGTGCTCGCTGTCTTCTTTAATAATTTGCTGACAGTTTGAAAGAAGTACTTGCTGCGTACAATTATTGTCCAAAATGTGTGTTATATTCGTCTATGCGAATTCAAGTCCCGATGCAGATGGCTATAAGCTGATACTGGCCTCCAATCGCGATGAATACTTTGCGCGTCCAACGCGTCCTCTAGCCAATTGGCCCACGGCAAACCATGCCTTTGGCGGTAAGTAAATGTTAGTTATATACATATGCTCCTCAATAGTTTTCTAATGCTTGCTTTCTACCTAAAGGAGTGGACATGGAGCCTGGCCGCGAGGGCGGCACCTGGCTTGCTATAGGCCATAAAGGAGGAATATACAAAGTGGGCGCTCTACTTAATCTGACCGGCGAGCCACGTCCACGCAATGCAGTTGGTAAATGAAATTCTAAAACAATATGAATATCTCACATACTATATAAACCGAAATCATCTTTCATCTATGTTTTTCTTAACTTGATGCATGAATGTTTTTGATTTTGTTTGAAGCGCATGATCACATTTTGCGAACGCATCATAATAGCATACTGCCCAACAACAACAACGACAACAGTAGCTGTGATAACCACAAGAACAACAAATGCACTTCCCCTCCAACAACAACAACAAATAATGAAACTTTCTTATTAGGACGCGGCATGATTGTGACAGATTTTGTGGCCAACACTAGTGAGGAATTTAATATTGACAATTACAATGTTCAGATGTTGGCCAATTCCGATAGATACAGTGCCTTTAATTTTCTATCCATAGAAATTGGGTAAATATAACATTAAATTCAATCAGAAACAAGCATTCAAAGTGCAATTTATGAGTTCTTAGTTTTTAACATCTTAAAGCAGTTAATTTTTCATTTATTTTTCATCTATGAATTGTTTTTATACATTTTGTAGAACAAAGTCCTCGCTTACATTATAACAAATGTCTCAAATTTATAACTTTTTCTCTTTAGGTGTAAAACCCAAAAGGCTGACATCAAACTCTTAAGTAACAAGCCGAGACACTTGACCAATTTCGAAGAACAGCAGTGCTATGGATTTGGCAACAGTCTACCCAAGACACCTTTCGAGAAGGTGCGCTTTGGTCGCCAAGAATTTGAAAACATTGTAACTGAGTACGGTCACAATGATGTCATGGTAATATATGACAAACTGCAGCAGCTACTTAAGAACCCCAACAAATTTTGGCCTGACACTGAGCTAAAGCGTCGAGCGCCTAAATGGGGTGAGGGTCTTAGCTCACTGAATGTAAATATACCAGAACATTCCTATGGCAGTCGCACGCACAGCGTTATATTGGTGGATGCCAAGGATGAGATGCATTTCTTTGAAGACACCATGACGGGTCTGGATCCCGATGGTCAATGGCATCATACGCACATTAAACATAGATTTGTCTAGAAATTTGGATTAGTCTGCTGTAAATCTTTAAACTCAAATGTCTTCAAAAAAAAAAAACGCGATAGGGGTACCTTATCATTCTTTTTTCATTTATTGGTTATATTTAAGTTGTAAAAAAAAAGAACAAAGAACAGAAGTTCTAGCACAAAAGATGCTTGCTAATCTTTATATTATATACATCGTATCTAGAAGAGCTACCCTATTTGTAGTTCTTGCCCACACGTCCCGTTGCCTGATTGGATTGCGCACCAGCTCCACGCACCACGCTCTTAAATTTGCGAGAGTTCATTGCCCGTTTTCTAAAAAGAAAGAGAACACAAGTTCTTGTGGACTTCTTTTGATAAGTGTTACTTCAACAATCTTACCTCTTGTTGAGCGTATTACGACTAAGAGGTATATAGGCATAGGGATCGAGTTTACCACGCTGTTTCATGTCACCCTGAGCCTTTTTGCTACTATATTCGCTGCCAGCTGCTTTGCCGGCTGATTTAGTAGTATGACTCGACTTTACAGACATGGCATCCGCATTGCCGCCCAAGGCACGATGTATACCCTTTCCTCCGGCTGTATAGCGTGTAGTATTGGTTTTTCCTGAACGTATACTCAGTGCATCGCTAGCCTTTCGCTTCCGTTTGCTTGCTATAGCTGCTGTTTGCAGTTGCTCCTCATCACTAGAATGATCCTCCATGCCACGCTTGGCAGTCTTCCCTGATTTGAGCACATTAATAGCTTGGCCGGTCTCCGCACCAGAATTACTTTCGTCATCGTCGCTGTCATCATCATCGGATGCAGCCAGTCCACGTAGTGCTTTATCATCGATAACAAGTCGACCATCCTGTGCTGTTTTAAAGCCGCCATTGGCCACCTTCTCTTTGGGTTTGGCCATCTTTATGCTTTGCGCTAATGTAGCTTGGCCACTGGCTTTTGATTGAAAATAAATATTGTCAATTAGATATATAATTGCGTAAGCCCATGTGGCTATAGATAGCTTCACTGCCTTCCACACTTACTCAGCACATTGCCAATAGACTTGAGATCAGCCAGATCAACAATTTCGTCAGCATCCTCGCGTATATAAGTGCTGCGTGTCTGCTTGGTTCTGTTCTTGCGTTTGCTGCCAGATGGTTCATTATCGTCAGCCTCCATGTCATCGGGCAAATCCGAGTCCGAGTCGGCCAAAATATCATCAATGCTTCGGGTTAAAAAAGTCATTAATTACATACTTATTATACAAAAAGTGTTTTCACTTACGTATAACTCTTTTGCTCTAGGCTGCCCACCAGCTCTTCGTCACTGGAGTCTCCATTAGCTTGGGCATCCTCATTTTGCTTTTTGCGGGTATCACGTCTCATTTGCTTGCGTATTTTCTTCAAGCGTCTGTGTGTAACATCATCATCTCCAGGTACAAAACGTGCCAGCTCCTCGGTGGTGAAGCGCTTACAAAGCTTTTTTAGAAAGTAGCCGATTTGTATGCGACAGTAGCGTTTGGTATCCTTGGTCATGGCGGATAATGAGCGCATCTGAAAATATGTATTAATAAATGATTAAAATTAGTAGATATTCTATTCTTGTAAATAAATTTACACTGTTTAATATATTTTTAAACTCGAAACGCTTAAAACGTAAATTTGTGAAATTGTTCTTGTGAAAACTTTAAGGCAATGGCAAATATGCTGTTTAAAACGCATTTGACTTTTCGGATAGTGAATAAAGGATTAGAAAACACCCAGTATAACTTATTATCAATTTTAGCTTAATATAGGACTTACAATCGTTTCCAAATGATTAGCCACCAGCGGTATGGGCATGACCTTTATGAATGTAATCAGAAAAGCAACAGCTGCTTCTGCCTGACCACGTGATTTTTGCACTAAAAAGACAGATATCTGCTGCAGCGTAAACTCTAAGGTGCTCACGGTCAAGTGCTGACCCTGTTGTTGTAAAACCGCACGAAAGGCTAAAATCGTATTGGTAATCAACGATTCATCGCCGGTAAAGCCTGCTGTAAGAATGTCTACAAAATCATTAATTTTGTTTGCCTCCTGATAAAGATTAGCAATATGCTTGATGAGCTGCTCGGCCACGGGTTCTTTGCGTGTGGAGAACTCTTTGTAGTTGAGCACAGCCTCGGGTATGGCCTTCATTACCAGCTGATCATTGTAGGCTAAATTGCTGCGGCATTCCAGCAGCGATTTCAAGCAGCTGCAAGAGATTTTTCAGGCATATTAAATTTTTTTCTGATTGAGTTAAGCTGTGTGCAAACTTACTGCAAACGTGAAGCCTGACAGACGCTGCAGCTAGTGCTGAATGCATCCAGTAATATCTTTTGAAGCGCAATGGAATTCTTGCGTGTGAATTTCTGGCACGATGGCTGCTCGGATGTCATCAACTCACGCAGCAATCTATAGAGAGAAAAGTGTAAAAAATTCAATTTGTATGTATGAATTTTTGATGAACTGCACATTCATCGATTCGTGTAAGATCATAGATGCCTTCTGTATAGGCCTTTTTTCCATATTTAATTTAAAAACAAAAAGTTTCAATCGACTGTGTTTGATATGCAGATCAACATTGATAACGATTTAAGATTATAAAAAT
This sequence comes from Chymomyza caudatula, assembly GCA_035041775.1. Taxonomy (NCBI): domain Eukaryota; kingdom Metazoa; phylum Arthropoda; class Insecta; order Diptera; family Drosophilidae; genus Chymomyza; species Chymomyza caudatula. The sequence continues at coordinate 2,798,573 of JAWNKW010000148.1, forward strand.
TATTACGCACTTTACAAAAAAATATAAAGGATCTATCTACCTTACGTTCTTTAAGATATTTAATTTATAGCACACTGATAAACTGCACGCAGATATCCATAAACTTAACAAGCTTCCCAATAAACCTAATATGGTACTAGTAGTATATTAACTTTTATAAAATAAAAAAGAACTAGCTTTTACTTACTCATAGGTCTTGCGCTGTTGTTTTTTTAGCTTTTGCTCATCCTTAGATACCAACTTGGACTTATCATTTCGCAGTACTGGAGCCATATGGGTCTCAAAGTAAGCTTCAATGCCGCGGCATTTCTGCACACGCACAATGGCCGTATTAATGTCAAAGAGTGCATCATATTCGAAACTGGCCACCGAACTATCGGTCAGCTGCTTCTGTGCGGTCTCAAAGAGCTCTGCCTGCACCTCGGCCGGAGCACGCGCTATGTACAGCCGTATGACATCTAGGGCGCGCTTGCGCATATCCGCCTCATATGTGTTGCTGGGCTTTTGCGTATAAATGTTGAATAGGCGTGGCAGAAAGTTGCGCGCATACTTGGCAATGGCATCATGGCAGGCACCATTCTGACTATCATCGAGCAGCTCCAGCAAACCATCATAGATGGGTGCACGAAACTCGCTATTCTTCTCGAGGGCTGCACCAATAGTGGGCGCTAAATGACAGAAATATTCTGGATCCTGTGGCTGCCTACAGAAGCCTGGGAACAGACCCCACAGCTGACAGCAAAGCAGCTCATAAATATGCGATGACGATGTATTCTTAGCCTTGTCAAATTCATGCCACTTAGTTTGACAGTCTGCGGCCAAGGGCACAATAGTTTCCTTAAAGTACTGCAAGCTTGCGCCGTTGGCGCCCTCACGCAAAAGTGGCAGCAACCAAGAACGATCCAGGATAATGCCCTTGGCATCACCAATGGGTATGGCGCGTAGCACCAGTTCTGGGCCCAAGGCCTTGATGGCACTTATTAAAGTATGCTCTATTTGTAGGCGTAGTGCGCTTTGACTGTCATAACGCTTAGCAATGGACACCAGTGAGGGTGACAGTTCGGTACTGGAAATGTAAAACAAATGTATTAGAAAAAATAAAACTAAAGATTTAGCAATTAAATCAGTTAAATCAATTTGATGCTCGCCAGGGGAACGCCTTGTATCAATTCGTGCCAACAAAATACAATATATGTGCAAATTTTTGTATGGATGTTTAGTTTATAAGCTTAACATGAGTCGACATAGCAAGTTTGGTGGCTCTAGCTAATATATCAAATTCTGTTGCAGTTTATAGAAGCGGGGTTCCAAAATTGGCATTTATTACCTATATCTTTAATATTTCCAATTCGATCTTGATAATTTTTACACTACTTATGCACAATAACAATTGGAATAATTGTGCGAAGTGTCAATTGGAAAATTTTTATGGTGCGGGTGTAACCGCGAAATTGTGCCACAGGGGAATGGGGTAAGATATCGACACAATTCTACAAACTTTCCCTGCGTAGGGTAAATGCGCATCTTTTGGTGCAAATCTTGTGTCTCTATCACATATAGTCTCCGAGAACGGTGCAACAATACGGACAGACATGGCTATATCGACTCGACTGTTGCTCCAGATCACTTTTGTCCAAGGAACATATGGTCTGCACAAATCTATAATACCGTTTTACACCTTGTGTATAGTGTATAATGAGCTTAATAATTTTAAAACTAATAGATTAGCTAGTTGTGATGGAAAAACACTGAGGGGGCAAACAGAGCATAAGAAAAGTTATAAGACACGATTTCACTATTATTCTATTATTTTTATCTATTAGTAGCGAAAACTTACCCGAACGATCGTCCACAAGCCTCAAACACAATGGAGAAAATCAGTATAACATATTTTGTAATCTCGCCAAATGGCGCATTCAGCACCTTGTGTGTCTGGGAAATTATGCGACCTATAGGTGTCCGATATTTCTGTGCCGATTCTGGTGTACCACAGGCGCGTGCCACACAGTCCTGCAACAGCTCTTTAATGCAATTGGAGACGCCCACCAGAAGCTCGCTCCGATCGGAGAGCCATAAGTCATTAGTGCACACCTCAAAGAGACGCGGCAAGGCATTCATACAAAGATCCAAATCCAAGCTGGCTAAGTGTATGTGTCCCTCCTTGAGCACTGTTATCCAAGCTAAAGTTTGGCGCACATCGCTGCGATCTGGACGATATTCATGGATGGCTGAGAGCAGTTTGGCGCACAAAGTGCCGCTCAGATTCGAACTACGCGTAAGGAACAGAGCATGCAAAGCCTGAAAACAGTTGGTGCGTACTAGAACATTAGCCGCTGTCATAACGGATAGTAAATGCTCGCAAACTGAGCGTATATCTTCGGTACGAAAGCCGCTAAGAGTGTCCTTTAAAAGAGCTAGAGTATGCAGCACTGTGGTTTGCGCATTGGCCAACACTTCTGGTTTAAACTGAGCCAGACAGAACTTGGTTACTCGGTTACTGGCTGGATGATGCCTAATTTTGGCCGCTGCAGGCTCCGCTTGCTCTACTTTATCTTCGTGTGGTGCAGCTGCTGGTAGAATGAAACTACTACCGTGTATAATGGAAACCACAGCATGCTGTGCGGCTTTGCGTATTTTCGGCTTGGAATGAATGCTAAACGAAAGCAAAGCATCAAAGTACTGAAAAGTGGATGGATAGGTCCAAGTGGTATAGTCCTGAGCACGTAGTAGCACGGAGAGGCAGCCAATGACCTGTTGGACAAACGTATAAAACGTTTACGTAACAACGCAGAAATTCAACTTACATATTTGATAACAGATTGATTATTGGCATCAACAAAGCGCTGCAGCAGCGTTTGCAAGGTGGCTGCTGTCTCGCTAAATTTTTTACGCAGCACTGCTGTTGGCACAGACTTAAGACCCATAGATAAAAGGGCAACACCAGCCATAATGTCACGCTCTTCGCTGCTGGCTTCGATTTGTTCCATGAGCAGCAAAAAGTATTCCGTGGAGGACTCACTACCGCCACGTTCGCGAATGATCTCTGTAAGTGCGCTTAATATTGCCAGCATTTCCTTGTGCAGCTCGGAACTGGCACGAAAGCCGATTAACAGTTTCTTAAAGCTCATGTTGCTGCAGGTGCTGTAGTTTGAGGCAAAGGTTTGAAAGGTCTTGAAGGTGCCTAGCTGAGTGCCAGACATACCATCATCATCAACTTCATCATCCAATTTAAAGGACTTGAGACTACCAGCAACATCATTTACTGTGGTGGTTTCCGTATTATAGGCTTGACGCAACTCATGCTTGTGCACGGCTTCCAAAGTCAGGGCATTAGGCGTGGCTGTGGCATCGGGCGCTGGTGTTTAAAATGTATATAAATATAATAATTCAATAAAATACTTTCAAAAAATATATATATATAGCTTACCCAAATTTAAATTAGGCTGAAAGAAACGCGACTTGGCTTTAAGACGATGTTTCATTTGCTCGGGATTTGAGGTGGCGGACTGACCTTTGCCCCAGGTTTTTCCCTTGCCATGACGCTTCAATTTTGAACGAAATTTGCCCATTGCCCAATATGTGCGTTTTTGAGAACTTAAATAACTTTATTCGCACAAAATTCAAGCCAAACACGTGCAGCAGCAACAAGCTATATATTAAGTACACGGCGTTGCCAGACTAATGCGACGATACATAAATGAGCACAGTGCTGCCAGATGTCCAATGCGAACAGCTGTTCACTTGCTCCTATGCATTTCGTTCACCTGTAAACTTATCGTCGCGCTTCGTCATATTATTATTAACATAGAGCAAGTGAGCAACACAACAAGACAGAAATTAAGCAACAAAAAATCGCTGCAAAACTTAAACAAAAAATTGTAACCGTGCTCAGTAGTATTTAAAACGCGCGTTTGCAATCGGTAAAGTCGCGAGAAGCTCATCGAGTGTATTTGTTGATTGAGCGGACAACAGAGCGGACAACACAAATAAATACAAATTTCATAGAATGTAAATAAACGTATAGCGGCAGAGCGCGCCACACTATAAACATAGCTTAATGCAGTTCAAATGAAAAAACGTTTATCAAATGACAAATAAAAAATACAAATGCATTCAAATGAGTAGTTGCTCGCGCTGCTTAATTAAACACAACAACAGCCTATACACACCTGAGGCATACAACAACAACAACAACAACAAAAGCAGCAACGAGAACCCAAGACCAAGTCAAGTATAAATAAACATAAAATAAAGAAAGATAGAAAGTAAGCTTTAAGTGAAAATTAGGCCAGCGGCAAATACCAACAAAATAACAACAAAATAACGCATATAAATTAAGCGGCATCATTTATAAGACGTGTCTCTCTCGGCTTCTACATGCAACTTCCCAACAATTCTTCCAACCTAAAAACAAACCAACCAAAGTCATAAATATACGCCAAATATGGAGTTTCTGCAAAATTTAATTAAAAGCCCCCAAACCATGTTGTGTAAGTCTTTAGCTTATAACCTTTTGGCTGAAAACTATTTAATTATTTATTTATTATATACCATTACAGCATCCTACATAGATCTGGACTACTCATTATGGCTCTATCGTTTTCTAACACCCTTAATTGTCACATTCCTGCTCCCTCTGGTATTTGTAGCGCTCATCTACATATCGTTCCTAGTGCTCTTCATATATAAGCTCCACAGGTAAGTTCAAGCAACGTTTTTGTAATATTCTTAAATTTTCTGGTAATTTTTTTTTTGCCCAAAATGCTGCCACAGCACAAAAATTACGTATGTATGCACACACATTAAGTACATTTATACATTTATGTATATGCACATAATTAACGCATGAAAGCGAAAAATATTGAAGCAAAATAATATATTTACATATACATATATATAAATATATGTGTGCATGTACTATGTATAGATGCCATTGCACTTTTGTCATTGAACTTTTTGGCTCGAAATTGTCTGCAAGGCAGATTAACCATCAACTCCGTAGCAAATTCTACATATATTTCATCACAAGTTACTTATACCCTGTACACAAAGTGTAAAATATTATTATAGATTTGTGCAATGTATGTAACAGGCAGAAGGAGGCGTGGCAGACCATAAGTTTCATAAGCAAAAATGATCAGGAGCATTAGTCGAGTCGATAAAGACGTCCTTCCGTATGAACCTCGAGATACCAGACACTATAAAAGGTAGAGTTAAAAAATTGTACCAAAAGATGCGCATTTACACCGAAAAGATGAAGTTTGTCGTATCACGTCGATATCTTTCCCCCTTCCCCTATGACATATTTTTGCGGTCCGTTCAATCTATCATCTCAAAACTCGACAGAGGTTTGCTTCGTGTTTATGTGCATCTACATTTCAAAAATTATCGAAATCGGATAAATACATCAGAAGTTATAGTCAAAAATATGCAAATTTCACCCCCTCACGCCTATAAACTGTGCCAAAATTGCACTGTATATAGATATGGATACGTGTGAGCTAGAGTTACAAAATTTGGTGTGGACTCGTGACTTGTGTAACCCTAATTGCATCCTTCTTTTTTCAATATAACCGCCCCTTCCCCCGCAATTGATTTACTTTGATTACTGCCACACCCCCCAATATGTTGATTTGATATATCATCTATAAATGTATTTTTGATCTATATTACAAAATTCAACGACATTGGCCCCAGAATACTAAAGTTACGAGTTCAAAAGTGATTTTTGCTCCCATAATAGTCAACTTCCCAATAGGAGAACTGGTCAATTGGACCTTCCCAATAGGAATATGTTTACAGGCATATCGATCTTATGAAAAGAGATATAAAAGTGGATACTTCCGTTCCCATTTTATCGTATTTGGTGTTTCTAAAGAAAAAGGGTACAGGGTATTCCACTTTCGGGCACCGTCCCGACTGTCTGCATCAAATTTTGTTTCTATCAAATTATCTTTTACGTGCTACGAAAGCAAATATAAGAATTGGCTGCCTTTTTACCTATGTTGGTGTTTGGATTCTTGTAGAAATAAACCAACAAAAAATTGAGTTCTAAGCATTATAGCTCAATTAAGTGGTTCTGCAATGAAAAAAACTTAATGAGACAAAAAAAAAAAAAAAAACTAAATGAGACATATGAGCAACGAACTGGATAAACACTCCAGGTCTGAGACAGGCCAAACAGTTAGTTGGGTCTTACAACCAGATTAGGTTGCAGAAGCTATCGCGCTAGGGAAGAACTCTATCAGAATTCTTACAGGTCTGCTTTCTGGACATTGTAGACTTAAAGGTCACCTGAGCAAGCTGGGCATCACCGGCTCAGCCACCTGCAGGTTCTGTGAATTTGAGCAGGAATCCTCCCAGCACATTCTCGCCGAGTGTGATGACCCATACCATATAATTCAGTTTATAACAGTAGGGGGCACAATAGTTCTCACAGGTCGCGGTGCGGTAATCCCCAATAACATTATTTTTATTATTAAATGAGACATTTAGACAGGATATAATTAGTATATTTTAGTATTAAAAATCATACGGTTTTCTAAAGTCTATTGTAAAGTTTTTTGGTTAGCAACAAATAAACTGCAATAAATTGCAGGCCGAAACGAGTCAACTTTGCCGCTATGCAAATTATTGGCGGCCAAAAATTGGTGTGTGTGACCACCACACTTTAGGCATTTATCGAGTTTGTCAGCCGGTTCTGGCAAACAAATTGTAAGAACCGACACACCCGACTGGTTATTGTTGAAAGGAAAAGAAATTCGTAATTAAAACTAATACTATTATCAAGTCAAGTTCGAAATGCATATATAAAATAAAATTACTAAATGATATAAATGGTTAAAAGGTGCAGAAATGTGTCATTAAAATTAATACTATTCACTATAAAATTAAAAATAATAGCTAAATACAAATTCAACAAGCATATCTATAGTATAACTTGCGCGGGAATAGTAAGGTGACATAGATAAAACAAGAAATCTACTGATGCATTTTTATTTAAGACAACGCATCCAGGTGAAACATATATTCGGCAAACCGCAATCATTTTATCTTTCGAATGGTATAGGGTTCAACTAAAAAGGTTGCGTTATTGAGAAGCAATCGGTACCACACCGAATTTTTGCTTCTCGTATTTATATATAGATGTCTGTGTTTGATTTGTGCTGGTAAAACTTGTGCACCCAAGTACTTCTTTTCTTGATTTTTTTTTGTGCATTTGTTTAACAGAATACAAATGCGGCTCTCAGCATTATAATTAAAATACTATCTGCCTTGTGGTTTTCCATATTTGCACTGCCAAAGTCGACTGTAAGCGATTAATTTCATTTTCAGAATGGAAATGCTGCCGACATGTGAGAAAAACCGACCGTCGCTTCATCCCGACTAAGTATATTTGCTATGTATAATAATTTGTTCAGACAGTCGGTGGCTAAAAGTGGAATATACCCGGGGGTGCGCCTGAAATCTCTTTTAACCGAATTTCAACCAAAACCATTTTTTCGGTATGCGAGATATCTTCCTATACCAAATTTTACACAAAAAGCAATTCGTCAATATGCCAGAGCTATATTTGAGAGCATGGGGAATCTAAAAAATGAGCATCTGATCCACGGAATTTTTAAGCAAATACAATTGAACTTTTAGGCAAAACCGTTTAAAGAAGTTTTTTTTTTTATTATAGTGAGTGGCAAATAATACGTTTATGTCAATAGTTTTCTGGGAAAATGTTTAAATCTAACGAGTACATTGGTTACGGGTGAATAGGCGTCATTGTATTGATAAATGCTCAACAGAGTTTTAATAATACTATGCAACAAAAAAAAACCTATGTCTAAATCATACCATTTCCGGTAAATTTTTAGTCGCTGATTTCGAATCCGGAAACCGTTTTGGATTTTCTAGCACCGTTTTCGAATTATGGGTATTTGAAAAAATTCGAAATTTACAAAGTCAGCAAATCTCATGATACATACTCGTTAACCTTACTACCAAACGTATGTATGGCAAATTAAAGACAATTAAATATCGATTTAATGTTTCTCGGACAGTTTTGGTCTACCTTGATTCAGTTGCGAGTTCCACAATGCATGCAAATTTTTTTTTTTCGAAATTATAAATTTTTTTTATGCTTATTTTTTGGTAAAATTTGTGTGCTATATGGTCTCCGAGATCCAGGTCCAGATCCAGAGCGCTGATGAAAGGTGTGAGAATTGAGCCAGATGAAAATTAAGGTTGGTCCCCTTTGCTACCTTTAACTTACTGTGATCAAATTTAAAGGTGAATTGAAACTTGGTAAAGTCCTCCTACGGAGTAGCCTTCAGAGCCGATACGGTTTTTATCTCCTGCGGAATACGGTTCTTGCGGAACGATATTTGTTGAATTTTTGGTGAAATGATTGCGTTAAAGCAGTGCCGTGTGAGATGGCGTACATCAATCCAAATAATATGCCCAAACTATCAGCGACGTTTCTAATAGTAAATCGACGATTTTCAAGCACCATTTTATTGAATTGCTTGGCGTGATGTTCATCAATCGATGTTTTTGGCCGATTTGACACTACCTTCATCCCAACTCTCTCGCGGCCAGACTTGAAATCGTTGTACCACTTGTAAACATTCTTTGAAGACAGAGTCTGATACCCAAAGGCTTTTTGAAGCAATAACGTTTCCGCAGCCGAAATTTCATTCCGCAAATAAAATTTACTAAATTCACTATGAGTACTACCAACTTACCGAACAAATTTTTAATTTGATCACAGTAGTATGTTGATAAAAGTCACATATTCACAAAATATTCAAAAAATTCAAAATTAATTGTCTAGTCTTATTAAGATTCTTGTAAACTTTTTCCCAACGTTCCAAAATGCTAAACTGACCCTTGCGATTTATAATTCTCTCAGAATCGTATGAATTTTTTACCTCGATTTTTGGCAAACAGATTTTGTTTTCATTACATTTCTCTTAACAGCTCCCAAAAACGAAAACATATATCAAAAATTGTTGTTTAGAAAAATTGTTATTAACGATGATTTTGATTTTAGGGGACGAAAATGTTTTTTATGCATATTCAAAATCATAATGAGGTGCCTAAGGTCAGGTTGAGAAATTATGTCTTATAAGAGCAAATATTTCGGAAATTAAATTAAGCACATTTAAAAAATATATTTAAAAGATTAATAGAATTAATAGATTAATAAGGGTGCAAGGTCTTAGATAACAAAAATAATTGGGGCTGAGCAAGATCTTAGTCAAGGTCGTCGTATCTTTTTAAAATAATGATTATTGTAAGTTAAATTAAAAGAAAACATTGCACGAAAATATAGTTATACTTATATAATATAGTTTTTATTCACATTTTGATTGTGACGTCACGTTTGCGAAAGCCCTTTTTTCGCCTCTTTCCAATCGATCTTGCTTTGTTTTAAAATGTCTCGCAAGAGTATCAAAAGTATTGAACAGATATGAGCATAGTGTTAAGCAGTTGTAAACTTTTACTGTTTGCTATTTATGGATTTTTAATTTTTCTATCTACCTTCTAAACTCTCTGACGCAAAAGTAAACCGGTTGTGTTAGTCGTAAAACCGTACATATTAAAAAAGTTTTAGTTGCTCTAACTAACGCTCTAGTGTTTTCACCTTTTACCCTCTAATCGAAGCTTAGCTTTTAGTTTACACTAATCTAAGAAGTTAAGGTAAAAGCCCTCCCTTTTTTATATTTTTAGAAGAGGGTTTTATCGAATTTGAAATCATATTTTCCTTACTTTTTTAATGACTTCAACGAATTAACTACGAAATTGTTGCTCTAGAAAATGTATCGTCGACTTTTTCCTTAAAAATCTTTTGGACCAATGTAGAACCTATAAATGTCTGAAAAGACAAACCGACGTATTCCTAGTACTGACATACATTACACCACACATTGCGGAGCGTGCGTCTACATTTCGATAAGTGTTTCTCAGCATATGGCAAAATGAGTGTATAAATGAAACACGCCACGGCTTTTTTTTGTAATTGCACCGATAAGAAGACACTCATCAGCTGGCTTAGTGCGCTATCAGTTCAACAATAGAAACAACAACAAAAAACATGATGACAAATGGCATTACGCCAACAGACCCAGTATGTACTCATAAAAGTAATCACTGACATTAGAGATCCATTAATACTATATGGTATAAAAAACAAATGGCCAAGGTTATGTTAATGGAGTAGTAATACTTGCTGAAGAACGAACGATAGCAGGATGATAGAATTGAAGCCAAGTCAAAAACAAACAGCCTGAACCTAAACCCAATCAACCCGTGAGGTAGCTTCTTCATCCATACGCACAACATGACCTAGCCAGCGGAGCCGCTGGATGTGAATTCGGTTGACTATGTCAATGTCGTCGTAGAGCTCATAGAGTTTGTCGTTCCATCGTAACGCCTAAAGGACTAGAGATCTTACGGAGTTCTTTCCGCCCTTTCACGCATGCTTCAACGCCATTAAACAAAACGGGAAGGATAAGCGTCTTATGGAGTGTTAATTTCATCCAGCGAGAGTGGACTCTACTACTCAAGTGTCTACTGAGACCAAAGTAGCATCTATTGGCAAGAGTGATTCTCCGTTTGATCTCCTTCATTGTGACGATTATGCCAAAATAGAGGAAATCCTTGAGAACATTAAATGTATAGTGTTCAACAGCAATCTAAGAGTCCAACCGCTCGCTCGGTATTAATAGATTCGTGGTGGTTGGTTCCTACTTTGCCGGAGCTACGCAATTTGCTCAACTTTGCAGGGATACCGAACCCAGACAATGCTATATATACGCAATCCTCCAACGGTCCATCAAATGCTTCTTTATAAAAGACACGTAGATGGTGGGCGTCTATTTGATATTCGTAGGTTTTTGGAGTGGTGTACAATGTACATCAGTATATATATCAAAATACTATACTTACGGGTCGGAAAAATGTAATCGTAGCTAAAAGTTCAATTGGGTCGATTTAATACAGTGCACTGGACTTACCCAGATAGAGGAACTGGCCGTTGCCTATTGCCAGATGATGAGCCCGTTGCTCTTGGACAGCTTCGCGATGTATTTTATGTCATTTAAAACAAAAAAATATTCATTTATCTTTATTCGTTTACGAGATATGAATTAATTAAAAAAGGACTACCCAAATATTCATTTATCGATAACTCGATAAATAATCGGAATTTGGGGAAAAAAGTAGTTTGAGTAAAATATTCTTTTTCAATACACTACACATTTCATATAACTTTGAGTATGATTTCGACATGACGAATATTAAGGGCCCACTTGAGAAATTCTTACCCTTCTGTTTGTGTTCAACGTTAACTGTCATTGCAGATTATGCATCTAAGGTTACTAAAGCAGGAGTTTAAGATCTCAAAATCGAAAAATTTGACTAAAATCAATCATGAAAAAATTAGATCCGTGGACTTAAAAAAAAACCAATTATTTCTAAATAAGACAATTTCCCAGGATATTTGCTATAAAGGTTAAGGTACCCAAAAGTGCCCCCAGCGATTTTTAAAAACTAATGATGCAGATCGATTTGTACGTTAGAAAAAAAATCTACAAAAAATTTCAGATCGAAAAATGAATGCCTAAATAAATACCGCTTTAGTTTAAAAAAACGTGATTTTCACTTTTTGAATTATTGTGACTAAACTACTAAATACCAATTATTTTCCACGATAATACTTATTAATAAGGGTAATGAAAAGAATTTTTTTATTTTTTTTAAAGTCCTTACTTAAAGAAAAAAAACACAATTACGATTTTTTTCACATAATTCCTTTCATACTCTTCTATATACAGTAAAAATTTGAACTTAATCGGTTTGGTGGAACAATGTTAAAAAAATGACAGCTAAAATTTGTAATTTTTTTTCCTTATTTTAGATTAAAAAAAATAATTTTTTTTCCCCAAAAGACTTCAATAATTATATTATAATTTTCTTAAATTATTAGGACTTCATATTTAATGTTGATATAACGAATAAAATGTTCATCTTCTGAAATATTAAAATGAGATGATATGACAATGTAAAGCATATTACTGTAAAAAAAAGTAATTTTTTGCAAACTATTCACTGTATGCACTGCAAATGGTTTTGTTATAGATATCCTCGAGCCACTCACGGCTATTCAAAATGTTTTTACTATCATAAGTTACTATGGGTTATTGGGTAGTTGAAGAGTTACACGGTGATATTTAATAAAAGTTTGGGCTTTAAAATCATACACAAGACATCATATTTCTTTGAATTCGTTGTTTTTGTAGTATTTCTTGTTTTTTAAACAACGAATTTGGTGTTCATTATATGTACTTTTTTGATGGTAGAAATGGTTAATTTCGATAAGCAACTTATTTTTAAGCACAATCGATATATTGTAGTCGAGAATATATAATAAAAAATCATAAAAATAATTTTTTTGCAATGTTAATTCTCGAAAAAGCTAGTGAAGATGAACATTTTTTTCGTTAAATGGTCATTAAATACAAAGTCCTTATAATTTTAGAAAATTATAAAATAATTATTGAAGTCTTTTGGGGAAAAAGAATTATTTTTTTTATCTAAAATAAGGACAAATTTTATTTTTTTTTAAGAAAAAGTAAGGACTCAAAAAAAAAATAAAAAAATTCTTTTCATTTCCTTATTAATAAGTATTATCGTGGAAATTTTGTTTCAAAGATATTTAGCAGTTTAGTCGCAATAATTTAAAAAGTGAAAATCACGTTTTTTCGATCTCAAATTTTTTGTAGATTTTTTTTCCCACGTACAAATCGATCTGCATCATTAGTTTTTAAAAATCGCTGGGGGCACTTTTGGGTACCTTAACCGGCTAGACCCTTTTGAAAAGGTATATTTCTGTCTTAGTGGCATCTTTCTATAATGAAAGGGTCAAAAGTTATAGATTACGCCAAATCAGCTTTTCTTCGACTTTTTTGAAATTCCGTATGATTTTTTCGCTCTCCTGTAAAATTGTTGATTTAGACAAAAGACTACGGAAATAATTACAAAGCTAACGGATTGAAAAATTTTTGACTAGCTACTCTCATTTTTCGGACCAATACTTTCTCAGTTGTTTTTTGTTTATGTTTTTCTAAAGTTTGCAAATATAAAAAAAAGAAAAGAAGTCTTTCAACTGACTACCATTTTTCTTTTCAACAATATCTGGTTCCGAAGTTATTGAGTGTTGAATTTGCAAGTATACTGCCACTGGCATACCTTGCACATACATATAGCATATTAAGTATTTTCAGATTTTAAGGCACATAAAAATATTAGTAAAAATAATTTTTCAAGGATAAATTGAATAAAAAGTCTATATAGCTTTAATTTGCCGGTTTTGTGTGAAAATTCCAGTCGAAATGCATGAAAATTGAATAAGGCATCTTGCCAATCGCATCAACTGATGCAACTAGGTGTCAAACCAACCGCATCAGTATCAAGAATAAACAAAAAATGTTTACATAATAAAGGTGGTGAAATTGAAATTTTTGAATGGTTCTCCACAATTCATGAATAAACTAACCAAGCTTTATTTTGTTCTATTGCTCAACTAAAGAGCAATAATCAAATATTAATTAATATAATAGCTTCGTTTTTAAAAGTCTGTTTTACATGTGGCACGCGTGGGTTATATATCAGTAAAAAGTATCGATTACGAATCTAAGTCGCAGCAGAAGTAGTTACGGCGAAAAAAACGCACACACAAACCCCATGTAGTGTACGGCCGCAAAGCACCTAAACAAAAAATCCTTTAATTCTCTTGATGCGGTGTGCCCTCAGTATCTCGATAATATCGATATTTGTGCCGATAATTTACCCAAATTTTATTCAATGAATAGCGATATTTTCACAGCAATAGTCAAACCAAGTAGTAAAGCGGAAAAATAGATGATTGTTGGAGAACAATTTTTGTATATAACAGAGAGGGAAAACACGATTTGGATATAAGTAGAAATTCTTAAATATGATTTCGTATTGAGTTGTAACGTATCATTCAGAAACAAGACATCAAGAGATTAGCATGATTATTGCCGTAAAAATATCGATATTTATATCGACAAAAATATTGCCTTGAATTTCATATCGCTAAATATCGTAATTATCTGTACATAGAAGGATTTTATTGATATATCGGTAAAATTGTACATTTATACAAAGTTCATGCATATGTGTTCTGGAATTTTCACACAAATGAGATATATGGAAACATTTATATACTTTATATTCAATTTAACCACCAAAGAACAGGAAACTAGCAGCCAAGGATTCCACTCTATTAAATTTCATGGGCATGTTTCAAAATATCATACATAGATGTTTTAGCAATAAATCGAGTTCGTAAAAATATCGCGATATTCGATATTTGCGCCAAAGCGTATATCAATAATATCGATATATCGATATATCATTACATCCCTAGTTGAGGTTGAATGCTTTTGTAATGTAACATGAACTCTGGTAATCGTGTGCTCACTATTTACCCTTTATATGAAATTGTACCAATTTTCCTTTGGCGACTTCTGATCTATAAGTACCATGTACATAACTTATTTTGCAATCAACTTAAAGAAGTCAATAATAATAATGTAAGCACAATAGCAGTTACAAAGTAAAATAATACATTGAAATATTAAACTATGATGCGTGTGAGGAAGTCAAAACTTGGCACAAATCAAAGGTATTAGTCCATCTTAAAACTCCCCCTGGCTCACAACTTTAGATTATATCATTATTGCTCAAAATGTAATGATGTAGGTAATGAATTAACCCAAGCACATTTTGCTGGAAAATCCGTTTCTGCCAACTGCTGCAACATCTGTAAGAATATCAGTAATCAGTATTGAAGAAATGAATTAATAGTATTGTTGGGACACAGGTACATTTCCGAGCTATAACACCGTTAAATAGCTCTCACTTGCGCACTGTGGTCGAAATACCAATCTAGCATAAGAAAATTGGTATTTTCTGAAATAATAGACCAACTTATTTAAATATTGAGAAAAGTGAGTAGCCAAGGTCGTTTCATAATAATCGTGTTTATTTATTCTACAGAGGTCTTTCGCTTTCGTTCAATCTACATTCCATCTTTCATTCATTTCCATGCTTTATCGCCAGAAACATTTTACGGCTTAGTCGCTAAGTGGTTCATGCTAATTTGTTTGCTATTCTTATCAAAGAAACAGAGAGCGCGAGAGAGCGCCGCGTCTCAAGACCCCCTATCGCAAGCTATATGCCCCAAAACTGTACGTGTTGATTTTGGGCAAAGCTTGGTCATTGATTTATTGACATATAGAGCTGCTTATATGTACTAGACAGTATTGAGTTGGATTTTTTGTGTTTGCCATACTGATAACACCTGGGTGAGGTTTAGACAGGTTATGATCATTATGACGTTGGTTGGCTGCTGAGCGAACCGCGATCCTGATAAGTCTAAACATAGCATTATCATTCAAAATAATTAAAGAAAAATTGAAAAACAGAAATTCAAAAAATTTCTTTGATATTAACTGCAACTGATAAGCTCCTTACACTAAGAACCAAAAAATAATTCTTGTGCTCTTTAAAAAAATTTAACATTCTCTCTCTGCGCCTCTCTCATTTGCAGGCAGGTGATCATGCGCGCCGTCCAAACGGATGGCAATTTTTGGCATGTTGGTCGGAAAATAGTCGCCGCTATATGGGATGCCCATGCTCGCATTTATCATGGCTATGACGTAGTTGGTCTGGATAATATACCACAAGAAGGAGCGGCGTTAATTGTCTATTATCATGGTGCCATACCCATTGATATGTATTATCTGAACTCACGCATGCTGCTGCAGCGGGAACGCTTAATTTATACCATTGGTGATCGCTTTTTGTTCAAGTTACCCGGTTGGGGCACCATTTCTGAAGCATTCCATGTGAGTCCCGGTACTGTACAGTCTTGTGTAAGCATATTGCGTGATGGCAATTTGTTGGCCATATCACCAGGCGGCGTCTACGAGGCGCAATTCGGCGATCATTACTATGAGCTGCTTTGGAGAAACCGTGTGGGCTTTGCCAAAGTGGCCCTGGAGGCCAAGGTGCCCATTATACCTTGTTTTACTCAAAATTTGCGTGAGGGCTTTCGTCAAGTTGGCATTTTTCGCAAGTTCTTTATGAGGCTGTACAACAAACTGCGAATACCAGTATATCCCATCTATGGTGGATTTCCTGTCAAATTTCGTACATTTTTGGGCAAGCCCATTGAGTATGATGAGAAGCTGACGGCGCAGGAACTGCAAATTAAGGTGAGCTATCGAAATATATACAATATATATGCATTGAATTCACTAAGCTTTTACCACTTCGTTATAATGACATGTTTTAGCTGCTTCAATTGCCAGAAATCTCTGGACGGTTTTACCCAAGGTTTCATTTCAAGTGTATTGTCTTGGTCAGATGCTTTCTTGTTAGATTGTCCACGCTCCCGTAGATTTTTATGTCATTTTATATACCGATAAATTGTTATTGTGTTGAAATTCGGTTGAAAGAGATTTCTAGCACACCACTAAATAATTAAATATGCCCAAAAGAAAATGTCAAATCCCTCCTGGAAGGAAGTCTTGTACGACTTAAGATACTGCAATTTTCAGTTGACGTATTCGAAACCTTCTGCAAATCAAGTAGCTCACTAGTTCACAAGTAGTTCGAGTCGGAAGCAAACATATTGAGTAGTTACTTACCTGGACGCAGCACATGCCACATGCCATGAGAGATTCGTTTGGCTTCATTTTGATTGTAACAAGTAATGTTAATAATGTTTCATTGTGGTGGCCATCTACGTCTACGCGTCCATTCGTCTGATCAACTTAAGACGAAATAACCTCTTATAAACTATACTTCTACAACGAACTATCCCTGTATATATTCATATCAAAACTGTAACTAATTGTCAACTTTTTCTCTTCTAGGTGGCCACAGCAATTGAGGAACTCATCAATGAGAATCAACGTCTGCCTGGCAGCATACTCTTAGCTCTATTAGATCGTTTTCCAGCCTTTAGGAAAAGGAGCCAAAGAAACAGCAGCGAAAGTCGAAGTAGCGAAAGTAAAAGCAGCAAAAGTAGGCGGAATAGTCTGCAGTTAAGCGTAACCCAAAATACTCTCAAGGAAGATTAGGTTATCCGCTTAAGAAATCATCAAGTGTGCTGCCTCAAAATCTCTTATAACGCTAATAACTGTGTTAGTAACTGTAAATGTTTTAAAAGCAACCAATTTACAATTATGGTTAATATTCTGTGCCGCCATAAGACTTTGTTTCTATAGATATATAATAAACCATATATGTACTTCGTATACTATGAACATAAAGCTAAAACTAACTAAAAATGAATTATGCCCATTTAGTCATGGCACGTGGCAATACTTTACCCTAATTATACTTAAAGTCATCTGGATTATGATAAGAATAATTTAAAGTATTGTCTGTGTTACGCTCATTAAAATGTTTGCCTTTTTTTTAAACGCAGTGAGCTATTTATAAAATTCCTAATTTCAAATTATATAAATTTTTTTTTTTTTTTTTTACACTAAATGATAAGCATCTTTAATTGGTCCACAGAATGTTTCTTTGTAACATTAAGTTTTGAAAACGAACAAAAAAAAACATGGCAATAAGTGTGCTTTTTAATACTAAGCGTAATTTTAGCAATATAAAAATATTTTATTAGATTTTTATTATACATATACATATAGTAAGTACTTAAATTTGAGAGGTTTTCTTTATTTTTATATGTCATACGATTGTGAAACTCCAAGCCCCCAAAACAAGCTAGCTTTTTATATTTGTATGTCTGTATGTGAAAGTGTATATCTATTAAGTGTAGTATAGATTAGAAATATCTATTGAATTTAAATTACATTTTATATGTGAACATGACAAACTCTAATTGAAATGATAATATGAATAAAGTGATAAGAATATCATTATGGATTTCCATTGAGATTGAAACCAATATAGTGTATATCGCTTAAGGGGTAACGGGAGAGCCTATTAAATATACAATATAGAGTATGGACATAAAAATTCGCGTTGGTTCAGCCGGCAGCAACCCATAACCTGTGCCCATAGTGTCAAGGGCATGTATCGATCTGGGTAAGCATGGTCCAGCGCCCGGGCACATTTAAACCCAATAAGCTCGAGTATTTCAGCCAATGTTTCACCTAATAGAATTTCACAGTGAAATGTATACCTAACCAAATTCGTGAAATGTAGAACTATTTAAGTATAAATAATCCTGTCCATCTACCGGACACAAACTGAAGAGAAACCTTCCAAAACAATGTATGGTCAAAATATGAAGTCATTCGGTTCAGTGGTTCTCTAGTTTTAGCAACAATTATACATATTAGGATAATTAACAGCCCTCGCAATCGATTTACCTTGATAACATACAATCCACTAAAAGTTAAAAATCTTATAATAAACTAGTGTGCTTCTGCACGAGCTTCTTCAAGTTTCCTTCATTCTACAGTGTCCAGTAAGTAGACCTGTCAGAATCCTAACAGAATTCTTCCCTAATTGTGAAATTTTCTTGAACCTATGGAAGTTATAGGAGCCGAGGAGTAGTTTGGCCTGTCCAAGGCCAGGAGTTTCCTGCCAGTTCATGAACCGTTTTACTCTTTCCTCTTCTCTCAGCAGCTGCTTTATGGCAGAAGTCGAAGAGAGTAAATTTAAGAAGGAATCCTAATGAGTACAAGAAACTAAACTAAGCGAAATAGATTTTGAACGGCGCTTTTTATGTACAATAGGAAGAAGATGTTTGCTCAAAATCAGAAAAACCATTCCTGTTTTGAATTGAACTAGGCAACCTTTACTTTGAACTATCTTCTTATTATAAATTTAAGTAAGCAATACCTTTCAGAAATTTAGAATTTTCAATATAAACACTTTGCATATTTATATTATATCTAAAACTACAATGGAAAACCATCCTCACTCAATACTACCTTATATATTGGATTTTCTGAGCCATCAACCAACCTTTTTACGTAAGTGCATAAGTAATGTGAATATATCTGCAATACTGAGACCATTTATCTTTAAATATATAGGCTTTTCCATTAACGGTTTGTGCGAGCGTTTGGAAGGCTTTATAGATGATGAACTCATCCGTCCGTATGGTACACTTAAGGCTGCCGTGGAGTTTGCACTGGAAATTGGGTCTGATCTTGGCCTAATTACGATGACCCAAGGAAGTATCTGCATGGCTTTTCGCATGTAGTGTAGCAAGTGTCAATCTCGCTAAACCAGCTGAAAAGTTGAGAAAAATCGTACATTACGGTTTTAAGTATTCAATTTTCGTAAATTTTAGTTTTCTTTATTATGTTCTCAGATGCAATCACAAACATAATAAGTTAGTTAGAAGTAAATAAAACCATAAATATCAGTTATATTTTAAATGGTCATAACAGCCCGTTACCGGGCTAAAGCTCTCCTCCAGGTTTCTCTGTTTTGCGCCATCCTTCTTCAAAGGTAGTTGGTGTGCTCATTACCTGGTACTTCCAGCGGAGCCCTTTCGTCGCCTCCCTCCGACACCCGCAATGAAGAACTTTCCCGTTTATAAAAATGGGATTGCTGGATGATTGATGTAACTGGGTTGAGTGCAGCTAGTACGATGCCAATGCGACAGTGGGGACATCCAATTAAGCACGTGTCCTTTCAAAGATACTCATTAAATGCCTATTGAAGATAATCGAATATTTAGAGAGTGTAGAGAACTTTACGCTCTAGAACTGTTTTTAATATGCAAAATGATTCAAAAGCACCGGAAACAATGTATTCACAAAAAAAGATTTTCGTTACCTTGAATAACTTGAGATACGGACATGGAATTCATTTTGCCAATACAAACATTCTCACCAAGTTTCATGATATTATCTTTCCATTACAAGGACTAAAGCTTAATTGAATAGATTGCTAGGTAGTCATATGTTGAAGGTGTCATCACAAAAACATTCATAGCTTCTTTGGTTATGAAAGTCAATCAAATTTTTTTTTTCTCATAGAGTTCATGCACGTTTAAATTAACAAATAAATAAAAATTAAAAAATTATGAAAATACATTTTTAAAAGTCTTCCCCTTTCTCTTGCTCTTCCCCTAGCTCTTGCTTCCTCCTCCTCATTCCAAGAGCTATAAGATCAAAAACTTGATGTACGTTTCAATTCACCCTCTTCTTTGCAACCCCCTTGCTTTCTCTAGGTGTATCATACATCATACATCTTGCTCTTTCCGATCCCCTTCCGGTTTCCCTTCCCGTTCGTTTTAGCAGGAGGGTTCTGGCTCTAAGAACATGCCTCATTCAAAGAGCTGTGCATCAACCCGATTTACGTTAAATTACCGTTTGTCAAACCATACTGAATTTTGGATTCATTTTTATATATGTACATATATACTTCGTTTTACCCAAAATAGATTGAAGCATTCACGGTTTCAAATCTGGAAACCGTTTTGAGTTATCTAGAACGGTTTTCGAATTATCGCTATTCCAAAACTTCTCACATATCTTGGGAACTTTGCTACCGAGCGAAAAAAGCTATAATTTGAATTAAAGGTAATTAACTATTGATTAGATTATTAGAACTAGATTAAAACTATTTCAGATAGTTTTGGTGTACCTGGATTCGAATGCGAGTTACACTCAAAAAATATTTTTTTAATTCAAGATTTGTTGTTTTTTTTTTTTTAATTTAGTGCCTTGTAACCCATAATGGAGTTAAGATAGACCAAAACTATCAGACAATCATTGAAGCGATACTTAAGTACCTTTAATTGAAGTTACTGTTCATCTCGATCGGCAGTAAGGCTCCCGAGTATTATGAGATTTGCTGACAGTGCCACTTTCGAAATCTGTAATTTGAATTTTGAAATAGTGATACAGTCAAACCAGCTTAAGTTGGCCACTCACGGTTCAAGAATTTTTGGCCTACTTATGCAGGTGGCCAAAAGGGTGTAGAAGTTTTATATTAATTTTATGTTGTTTCGTTATTTTTTTTAACTTTATATTATGGATAGTGATTATTTTTAACATACAAATTTATTTAATCGTGTATGTTTAAAGTTGAATTTATCATAGTTGCAAAGCAGTAGAAGTAACTTAAGGAGGTGGCCATCTTTGCAGGGTTGACTGTATTTTCAAAACCGTTCTAGGTAGCTCAAAACGGATTTGAAATCAACTACCCTAAATTTACCGGAAAAGGTATGTTTTACTCCAGTGTTTTTGTATTTTTATTTTTTTTATACCGAAATTCGGGTCGATTGTGGCATTTTTTCGATAAACCCTAATAACTTCTCCATTTTCCTAGCGATTTTGCTCAAATTGGTGTTGAAATGTTGGCAAAGAACCAACAAAACACGCAAAGATAACATTTTTTTTTGAACTTTTAATTTAATTCATTTGGATAAAAAAGAATTTTCGGTTCCTGGAAAGAAATTTTGAGTTCATAGCAATCGAATCAAGTTAGACCACAACATTCTGAAAGACATTAATTTGATATTAAATTACCTTCAATTCGAGTTAAAATTCATGTCGATCGGTTTTAAGGTTCCCGAGTAATATGAGATTTGCTGAATTCGCAACTATCAGAATCTCGAATTTTTTGAAATAGCGATAATTTGAAAGCGTTGCTGGTAAATACAAAATTGTTTCCGGATTCGTTTTAACCATAGACCATTGAGGGCAAATTCGTTGCAGTGACATTTTTAAATTTTAAATTTATAAAGTCTAACTATACATCTTAAGCAGGAAACAATTCTGCCAATTTTGCAAACTCTTACCATTTCCCTTACTCAATCTAATATTAATATGTAAAAATTTAAAAACATAGTAATTTTGTGTTTAAAATTGATCTATTAACGTTATAGTTGGTTTTATTGAAATTTCGTCAAATTTGTACAGTTTTTGTCTAACACGAGCAGTTAGAGCAGTTTATCTTTTATACTTGAGAGGAATCACTACTAAACATTATTATAGACATAATTTACTATATATATAGTTCTACTATACCTACATAAATATATATATATATATGTCTATAGACATAGATCATTGACATTCAGCGATTGAATTAACTCATCAGTTATTGGCAAAAAATCCTAAAAATCGCCAATAAGTAATTTATGTACTAAGCTAGATACATGTTCATGTGAAAGAAATGTATGTACTTTGTCTATCACAAGAACTCACAGCAGCTGAAGATCGCATGCGTTAGTACTATTTTATCGCTTAATTACGACGATACGCCAAGTCATTATTTTGTAATTAGTATTGCTCAGCCATGAGCAGCACAACCAGACCACTCCAGCCAGTAAAAGGATTACAGCCCTTGCCCTCGCCAGTGGTATCATCATATTGCTCCCATATATAGCCAGTGCGTTTGTACTGCTTGAATATGTTGGTCACTAGATTCTCTCGCAGACGTGTGTAGAGGTCGCGAGCTATAGCCGCATTGGAGCTCTCAAATTTTCCATAATGACGCAGTGCTTTTACGGCCAGGTAGTTCATATTAATCCATATGGGACCCCGCCAATATGGCGGATCATGTTCGGTATTTCGCTTCATATAAAGTGGTGACTGCTTGGAAAGGGAACGTAAACCATAATTTGTCCACAACTCTTCAGTATTAGATAAATCGCGTAGTAACTTTGTCAGTTGCGGTGAATCATGATCTAGCTGCTCTAGTAGAAACGGAAACAGGTTCACATACCCAAAGGTGGTACCTACGAACTTATAAACCGGCGGATTAACCGTATAGCGCTGCATTTCGGGCAGTTGTATGGGCATACGATTGCGCTGATTCTTTTGTGCTGCTTTTTGATTAATTGAAGGTCTTCTGAGCACTACCGAGTCCGTGTGCAGACCCCAATCAGCATAGCGTTCGGTAAAAGGATCCAAGTGCATTTTATTGAGCAAATTGTTGTCTGTTAAATACGAAGCTGTTTCATAGTATTTTACATCGTCCTTCCCCAGCAGTGTGGACAGCTCAGCCATGACACTTGCGGCCAAGGCAATCCAACAGCGCAAATCCAAATGTCGCTCCCGATCTGTGGGATGTGAGGCACGTGGAAAATCATCCAGCCCCGAGGACAAACTCTTAGGATTCAGCTCACGCAGAGTCGTGGCATTGCGTCCCCGCCACAGATAACTGCCAAGAAGATCGCCTGAGAGTAAAAGAATTGGAAATAGTTAATGCAAAAGAGATGGCGAATGCTCGTGCTAAAGAAAAAAAAACTAACACAAAGTGGCGATAATGTCTTCACATATATGTATTATATGTATGTATGTACAGACTAGAATACTGTCACAAGCTGGGAGTAAATTTAAGACTTTAAATGCATTTTCTATAAAATCGCGTTTTTAGTTGTGACAGCGTTCTATGAGCGATATCTACATATGTCTATGTATTGCAGAAAGTAATTTCTATTATAATCGCAAACCATTTTGTGCTCACCGCGTTGTGTAGTATTAAACCAAGAAAACCATGCCTGCAGGCGAGGATACAATCTCTCCAGAGTTGCAAAGCGACCTTTTACAGACAGCTGCTCTCTATGCTGGGTCAAGAGCTTACGTAGTGTCAGGAAAAACGTAGGTGGATTGGCGTTTGTATTACGCTGCGTGACAAATTCCTCAGGCACCTTAGCTAAGGCTTCGGATCCCAAAATTTGCTCGCGTGGTATCCAGCCCTCTACGTTGAGTAAATCAAACCAATGACATATAATATCCAGCTCAATGTCCAAGTCCCATGATGATATGAGTAAGCCATGGAAGCCTTCATCCCATAAGAAACCGCGCGGAAAAAAGGAACGTGAGGGCACTGCTGTATATAGCGGAGCTTTCCAATAGGGTACTGGACTCTTGGTGTGCATAGACTGTACACGACTGGCTCCATAGAAATAGCCAATGCCGCCTATCATATTGCTTAAAGCAGCTTTGGAAAACTTTATTTCCTCTGGCGCATAGCCCTTATCATGTAGGTGGAATGTCTGCTCAAAACGTTTGTCGAATTCTGCTATTTTAGACTGAAGTAAATCTGTATATTTGCGTCCAACGGGTGGCTTGGGTATCGCAGCGCCCAAAGCATAGCCTGAGGTAGACTGATATGTAATATCCAAAATAAAGTCTACTTCAGCAGTGATTTGAATAGCTATGAAATTAGGTTCAGGCACAGGCATGCCATTTTGTGAGATCATTTCGCCGGGTAGACCTATATAACGTCCATCCGGTTTGTTAAATGCGCGAAAGCTATTGTGTAAAGTTTCGCCAACGGAGCTAAGCGAGGAAGAGACTGTACTCAGATAGGATTTGTGCTTAACGCGGCCCTTGATGGCATGAAAACGCACTTGGAACTCGCCCAGACCTTGTGTTTCACCATATATGCCCGGCTCTGTGCTTTTCTCCTCCGAAACGTATTTTATATGACCATTGGTGCGTTGATCCAAAGCCACATACCAAATTAAAGAGATGCTATTATCCCAAGCGCGTGTTGTATTGCGCACAGCAATTCGTGCTGTCCAATCGCCGCCAAACTGACTGTCCGAGTTGTACTTGACAAATGACGTCTTTAGTTCAAAGGGCAAATCCTGTATTTCTTGCACGCCAAAGCTGCGCCCATCATGATGTGTCCAGCCATAGGCATCCAGCTTGTCCCCCTGCTCACACCAATGCCGTATGCCATGCCCATTGGGGCCAAGATTACTTGGTGTATACCACATAAGACCCTGGACCAGGGAATGCGGATCACGTGTTTTCATGCCAAAGTATGTGATGGGTCGATAAGAGCCCCAGTAACGCTCTGGATCATCCAGCCCAGTGCGTAGCACCATTTTCTGACTATCATAGGGTGTATTCACGCGTGTTTCCAGATAGCCAAGGTATCCAAAATAAGAAGCAACCGCAAGGCATACACAGCCGATCAATGTTTTCCTTTTGTCCAGAGCCAGCTTGGATGATAAATTAAAGCTAGCACGCTTTTGCTTGGCGTTCGCATTGGCCTGGGATGCGGCAGCAGCTGCAGCAGCCGCTTTTGACGCTGCTTTTGGCGTGTTGTTATTGGTATTGTTGCTTGTGTTGCGCGCCATAATACTCGGTAGTGTTGCTGACAATATCCAAGCTAATTGCAACAATGTATTAACGCAAAACTACAAAACTTATATTGCTACGCGGACACGACATGCAATTCGGTTTGTTGCCAACATTTTTTCTTTGATTTGCTTTGGCGTGGCCTTGCCAGACTGGCGTTTTTGGTTACCAGCTGTCCGTTGCCTTAGGCGCCTGTTACACGAAGCGAGATTTTCAAGAGAGGCCGTTTGATTTGTATCTCACAACGTTTGTAGGCACGGTAACCTCCCCGTAAGTTGTATCGCCAGCAACCCTGTGCGACTTGCTTCATATAAGAATGAATTCTAATATCGAGCGAGATTTTATTAGGTTTTTTCAGCTTTTCATATTGCGCCTAGCCCATTTAAATGATTAGAACAATTTATGTCAATAGTATATATTTTATGTATAGCTTAAGTATATTAAGTTTAATTATAGAAAATTTTAAATTAAATTATAATTTTTGAAAACAAAATACAAATTGGTTTTATAGCATACACTTTGGTGGCGTTGCCACACTGGTACAGCGCTCAATCAGCTGTTTCTTTCACTTTTGATACCAATGTGTATTTGTTTGTTTCGGTGTTTTTGTTGATACCGCTTTAATTGTGTAAATTATGGAAACAGCACCCAAGGCAAAGCGCTCTTTCAAAAAGCCATTTACATTGGCCAAGAATCGCGCTTATCGTCCTTTGCGTCAAATCAACAATATGGAGCGTAATTTAAAGATCTCCGCAGACAGACCCACTTGTGAGTAGTATAAACACAGCTTAAATCCACTCCAATTTCTATATCCAAAATATTTTTTCAAGATTTCAACTTAAATGGTCCGCCCTCATTTGTGCCAGCCAAGAAGTATTCAGATATAAGCGGTCTGCCAGCGCCATATGCCGATCCTCATACTAAACTTCGCTATGCCAATGCCGAAGAGTACGCCTCCATGCAACACATGCCCTCTGATATTATAAATGGTTACTTGACGCTACGAGGGTATACCAATGCAGTCGGCTAACTATTAAGATAATTCTGGGACGTAGATTTGTTAAAGAATCAAGCGAATAAACCTATTTCCTTAACTCTTTTTAAAACAATTTTGTTTAATTATTTAGCTAAGTCATAGCAAACACGTTAGTATATAGTTAATTTATTGTTGTAATAGTTTTATTTAAGTAAATTATAAACTACATTTGTATGCATATATTTAGTCACTTTTTTTGTTTTGTTTATATGGAACTAACCAAAGGACCAAGCAAGTTTTAAAAACTTCATTTTTATTAATTACTGGATTTGTTTATAACAGCAGCGTGGGCATAATGTGTGAGTGTAGTGTTTGGCATTCTGAATTTTCAAATATTTAAATCGAATGCGACTTCCATTGCTGAAAATTGTATATTGAATGGCCGGTATACCCTTGGACTAGTTTCGTTTTTGCCTAAAATTTCGTTGTTTCTTATGTGAGAGATGCCATGTTCAAATTTCCCAGTCAATGGAAATCAAATCAAAAAGCTTGTATTTGTTTTATAATAATGTGTGTAATGAGAGAGTTTAGCTGCATTTCCGTTTAACTAATTTCTATTATTTGCTGCTTTAAAGCATTTTGCTCTAATTGTAGTTGATCCGAGACGATAGACCGGTATATTTTCAACAATAACAAGAAACAATGCTGCTAGCCAGCCTGATTAATTGGTCGTGTAATACTGTTTGGCTGCGTTAGCATATTTAAGTCTGTCCAGAAACTGCGCGGCAAACCAGAGATATCCAGTTGATGTTTCAATACAACCATTGTGGCCAATGTTTTCAATGTGGGCTCAAAGTCCAATACATGCAAATCACTATAATCAATTAAAACGACCGTGGCAGCATCAATGTTTACACGCGGGACCGTTGAATTGCTGTTATTGGCAATGGCCTGATTGCGTGTGGCTGGTGCCGGACTGGTTCCACCGAATAGAAACATGCGCGTACCCATGACAACGGCGCATTGACGACGCCGTGCTGTCGGTGCCTGGCCGTTGGCACGCACCAGATTCCAGAGTTTGGTGCGCGGATCAAAGGTGTACATATCATTAAAATGCTGATCTAGCAAGCCATTGTAGCCGCCAAAGACAAAGATTAGTTTGTTGTAGACAAACATGCTGTGACTGCGTCGACCCACAGGCACTTTACCAGCAGTAAAGGGTCTATGCCAAACCTTGGTCTTCATGTCAAGATACACAATCTCATGGCAGTATGTCTCTTCCTGGCTGTGGTATGGGCTGTGCTTATCACCACGTCCACCAAATATGTACATGCGTTCCTCCTCATATGCTACAGCGGCATGAAAATCTCTATAGGTTGGTGGAACTCCAAACGTTTGTATATAGCGCCATTCCATCGTGGTCAAATTGAGCACATGCACATCGCTCGAAAATTCATTAATTTCATCAACAAAGCCACCGAATATGTACATGCAATTACCAATCACACAGGCCGAGTGACCGTCGCGCGCGCCTGGCAAACAGCCGCTAACTTTCGGTCTAGTCCAGCGTGCTGTCTTGGGATCAAAGCAGTACAAAACATTGCACAGATTCTCGTCGTTGCGACCGCCCCATATATAAATTCGCTCGGCATATGCAACCACGGTATGGCCATAGCGTTGAAAGGGCACCAATGGATATTTGAGCGGTGTGCCATCGCTGTCGCATTGCTGAGGCACTAAGGTCCACCGCATAGTGTGCACATTCAGGACATGCACATCGATGGGCTCATTGAAGCGATAGTCATCGCCAGTGCAATAGCCGCCAAAGCTATAGATGAAGTCGCCAATGCCAACTGCAGCATGATTGACGCGTTGTGGCCCACCATCCAGATGAACAGTCCAAAGCATTTTGGTTGACGGGAACTTACTGGAAAAAAGACAAGGCCGGATCACGGCGGACAAACAAAAAAATAATAAAAATGGTGTGAATAAAAGAAAAAAAGGTGTGAGCGCGTGAAGGCCAGACCAATAATTGCAGAGTTTGAGCTTTTGCTTTTTCTTAGATGATTAAATAATTAAGAGTTGCTTGAATTACCTTAGAAAACTATTGCACTGGCCAGCTGTGGCAGTTGGTACTGCGTTCGTTATGTGATTTTCGGCTTGTATTTGCAAACTCCGTTTATATTTTTTATCTTAAAAATTGCTGTTGACTGACAAACAAAAAGTGAAGAACTGAAATAATACAAAAACACTCAGCGTAGCCTCAAACAACAAAAACAATGTGTGCTATTGACGTTTTGCCATTTAAGTAAGTTGGCAGTCCCCATAATAAGCTTGGGCTGCCAACTTGCTTAACTTTTTGCATTTGCTTTTGCTGCTGTGCTGTTGTGGGCTCAGTTGCTTCACAAACACAAACACAAAACAAGCGTGTAATTGTAAAATAATACGCACGCAAAATGAGCAAACAAATGTTTTAAGTTTAAAAAATAAAAAAATTTTTTTTTGTAAAATGCGAACTATTGCCTAAACACAAAAAGAGTGTGAACGCAAATAAAGTGCCATATAGTCGTCATCGGGTTGTATTGTTATACTCGAAGATGTCTGTATTATGTTTTTTGGGCATTAGATGCTAAAAGGAAGCAGCAGCAGCAGCAGCACATACGCACACACACAAGAAGCTTTTGCAACAAAAACGTAAGTTGTAACAAGTTTTTGGGTGCATTATTTAGCCAAATGTGCTAGCTTAATCTTTGTTGCTGCCTAATTTATATATGTATATATATCTGTGTGTGTGTGTGTGTTGACTATTTGCAATTGTAACTGAAATTGTTGTTTTTGTATAGCGATTAGAGTGCATCGACAAACAAATTATACACACGCTGTGTTGCAACATGACAACAACAGCAAAAATCCAATGACAACAATAAAGTTTTTGCTCTAGCGCGCGCATTAGCATTTCCCAATTGTATGCATGTGTGTGTGTATCTGTGTGTATGCGTCAAGTATAGAGAAAGCTGTTTGCATGTGTGCTCCATTAAACAAATTGCGTCTTTTAGCAACTCCAATGCGCTATGTGATAAGCAATGCTCCCCACAGAGAGCGCCTATTAAAGTTCATTCATCTGATCTTTTCAAATGCTGTAATGTTGTGTGGGTGTACATACTCACGTTCTCTTTTTGCACTTTTTTGCACATGCACACAGCTGTTCGATTACTGGCTTTTAGCTATATTTTTATGTCCCAGACTGTCGCTGTAGCCTGTAGGATTTGCGTCAAAGAAAGAGAGAGAGAGAGAGAGAGAGAGAAATAAGGATGGCAGCTTTGCGAATACTCTAACTTTTGTGTACATGTATCTGCATACACAGCGCTGCAGCAGCTATATTGCGTATGTGTTTGTGTATATGCGCCGCACACAGCTGTTCCGCGCTCTATTTTTGTTTACGCTTGTTCCCGCTCGCACACACACACACACACACACACTCTCTCACACACACACACACGCGCACACTCATGTATACATGAGTATATACACTTGCGTCGCAACGCAATAAATTTCGTGTTATTATTTTCAACGTCTGATAAGAAATACATTTGTATGTACGTTGTTTTTGTGTTTCATCAGCTGTTGTATGTTTTTGTTTTGTTTTCCTCGCTTTTTATCATTATTATTATTTTGTTCAACTGATAGTGGACCATACAATTTCAAATTAGGGCTATCTAAACCCGCTTGCCATGGCACAATTATCTTTGTTTGTATTTATAGTATGTATCCCGTTATTCATAATTATTTTCCACCTTTGATATACAGTGCACTCTCGACATCATTAGACTTTCATTATATAAACATCGCTAACTACAGTCAAACCTGCAAAGTTGAACAATTTTAAGCGAAACCAAAATATATTAGTACAAAAACTCAAATTTGGCCACTTTTTGAGCGTTTTCTGAATTTTGTCAATGCAATTGAACCTGAAAAAGTTAGCCACCTTAAAACCACAGCAATTTTTTGTATGAAAATACGCAGACTGTATTATCGAATCATAAAAATAAGCCAAATCAATGGCAAAATATACAACAAATATTGAAATTTGAATGAAATCCTTCCAGATGGAAGAATTTTTTTGTTGAAAAGCAAAAGAAAGAAAACCACAAGCTTATAAATAAGCAAATTTAATAGTTTCTCTTAAGCTACATTAGAATTTAACAGCAATTTTGAATTTAAAAGAACGTACTGCACTCTTGAAACAAACTTCGACTGCTTTGCAACTATGAATTTAAACATACACAATTAAATAAATTTGTATGTTAAAAACAATCTTAAGCCATCTTTATATTATGGCATATTATAATAAAATTAAAGAAACAACATAAAATCACTATAAAACACACCCTCATTGGCCAAAAATTCTTGAACCGTGAGTGGTTCAATTCTTTGCAATCTAGCTTTTCATACAGACAGATAGATTGGCCTTACTGACTCCCATTACGATACCGTCCATTTTTGCAAAAGAAGCTGTTGTTTACGGGACGGGTCAAAAACCTTTCGCACACAAAAACTCCGATCGAAAAACAGTGACGCCTAGAGGAGTGCTTAACATTATGCCGTAAACCGGTAACGGATAGTTATGTCTAGTTAAGAAGACTAAAGGTTTCTCCAAATGAAAAAAAATAAATAAAAATACCGCTTGGCTGTAAGCAGCTTAATTCTTAAGGAAGCTATCAAAAATTAAAAGAGAATAAGAGTGTATTGAATGCTATTGGTACAGCTTTCGCCTTACAATATCAGACGAAAACCCTACTTCGTGGGCTCAATTGGCGAACAATAATTTTAATAATCATTTGTCCATTCTTAAATACCAGTTTTAACTATAATACGTTACTAGTTCGGTATAATATAACATAAAAACATAATTGAAAACATTAATAGTCCAGAATAATGTATATTAAGAACAATTTTTACCTAAACTTCGGAAACGTGATGAATATGTCTCAATTTATCGTGAGTGCACTGTATTTGTCTTACTGTTGTAGGATTTTACAGCCGAACATACACAAATAAATAAAAACAATACAAAATACAGCAACTTAAATTTTCGTTGCTATTGACAACGTCTTTGACCCCACCGGTTTCATGGGTGATTTCTGGTGGTACTGTTAGTACATTCTCTGCGGTCGTTGCTACTTCATGACATCTTTGGCATGTTAGGGTGTTGGAAATTCTAATTAGATGTACTTTTCTTTTTTTCTTGTGCGTTTCCATTGTTCTTGCCGTCTTCGTCTTCTTCGTCATCCTCATGTGTGTATGCACATATGTACGCACATACATATGCTTGTGGTTTATTTTCGCAAAAACAAAAACGAAAATAAAACTAAGCAAGAAAAGAGAAACAAAGAAAAAAATTTGATGGAAGACGGTGCCCGACAGTGGGATACCCTGTACCCATATTTTCCATAAAATCAAAAATTCTGTGCAAATTTTTAAGGGGTATAGGTGTTATAACGGTAACTGTGCTGCGGTGGCAGGGGGGTATGTTTCGGAAAGAGGTAAACATTGTTTGGTTTTTAAGCCTAACATGATTCTACGTACCACATTTGGTTAACATAAATATTAACCTTAACAGTTCAATGAAAAGTGAAATTCTTTTGTAGTTTATAGGAGGAGTCTAAAATTGTAATTTTATCACCAATATCTTTTAAAGTTTCTATCTGATCTTGATTTTTACAACACACATGCACAGTAATAGTGAGCATAAGTGTGCCAAGTTTCAATTGGACAGCTTTCATGATGTGGGTGTAAACTGTCCCCGGGAAAAGGGGTATGCTATCGACAAACTTCTACTTTTTCGAAAAACATTCCTTAGTCTCCGAGAACGGTGCGACAACACGGACAGACAGACGGACTTGTCTGATCGGTTTTGCCCTTGGAACATATGGTTTGCCACGCCTCCTTCTGCTTCTGTTACATACAATGTACAAATCTATAATACCCTTTTGCACTTTGTGTGCAGGGTATAAAAATGCGACGTAAAAGGTCTATTGACTTTTTGTTAAGCGCGCGCTAGTGTGAACAGAAGTGTTAAAAAATAGGCGAAAGAAGCAGCAGCGCAAAACAATAATAAAGATGGCAACTTGAGCCACTTTGATTGCGTGCTACATTGTCATATTCATGAGTGTGCACCTTCCATAGTACATAACTGTAAATGCGTACAATGTCATTTTAATAAGAACAGCTGATGCCAGGCGCACAAATCTGTTGCAATCTGTGGCCTAGTATACGGATATTGACTATGGGACAAATAACAAAAATTGCTTGCAACAGTGGCCAAATTTCAATACAACAACAATAACAGCAACTTATCACGACGACAAACTGAGCTAGCCATGAAATTAGCCAAGGAAGATGACATCTAAAATAGAGTGGGATCAGTATTTGAAACATTTTTAAAATCACTAGAGCACAAAACTTGTACTTTGTGAGACGATGATAATAATCACAACACACACTTTTAAACCTGATGTGTCCCCCCGTATGCTGTGTGTATAGCAATCGGTTGGCCAATTTGAATAAAAAACGCTTCTATTGGGGAAGCAATTAAAAGTACGTACATACATATGTATGTAAATTGATGTGTTTGGTTACAAATGTATTTATTTAAATGTTAAAGAAATCGTCGTGTTTACCTTGCAAAAAAAAAAAAAATACCTGAATTTTACAAACAAAAAAACTCATTTAAATATGAATTTAAAAGAAATTCTTTAGTTGCTAGAGGCATTATTTTATATTTATACATATCTAGTTTTTAACTGTATTTATGCCATAGATGCAAATTATAAATGTATGTACTATATACATACATATGTATGTATTATGTTAACGGATAATTTTAAAGTATTTGTATGCCTTTTTTTAATGTCCTCTTCCTTATCGTCTCCCTTATACTCATCCTACCACTCCCTTACCTCTAATTTTTTACAAAATTATTACTTTTTAAAATTGAAATAAAGCAATTAATTTAATAAATTATAAGTTAAAAGATAAAATAAAATGACCGAACTCAGCAGAGTTGGTATTTTTCGTATCTGACAGGACAGCAACTCAGAACAGATCACGAGAACTAAACAATTTAAAATTTGCATTTTCTGGTTAATATCTTGCATATTAATAGATTTTGATATACTTTTGTATTGTATTATGAACATATGTACATGTGTAAATTTATTCTTCTTGGCTCTTCTTTTATGGTATATTGTATGTAGGTTTGTATGTATGTATGTATGCACAAAGGTTCATATTGCTCTCGGGAAAATTGAGGTTGTCTACATACAAATGTATGTACAGATCGCTCATTTACTAGAATATAATAATAACTCAAAAAACGTGATTTTGGTGATGGTTATATCCTGCTTTATGTTGGGCCTAAATTTCATATAAATATCTGGTATACTCTCCGCAAGAGAACGGATTATAGCACTCTATTTTCTACTAGGTGGGAGCAAATGCAAAACTTTAAACGCCTTTTCTGCAAAATCGAATTTTTTGAGCTATGACAGTCTTCTCGTAAATGAGCGATATGCATGTATGTACATACATATGTAAATACGCTTGGACTTTTGTACTAAGTGTTATCAAGAGATTGTCAATTTCGTGTATAAAAAAGTGCATAAATAATTAAACAAAGTTTAAAAGCAATGGCTGCGTATTAAATTATGTGTTTTTGTGAGCTACAAAGATTTATTTTATTAAAAGCATAAATTATAAATGTACCCCGTGTGGTGAGCGGGTTAGAGAATACCAACTCAGCAGGTCAAAGCTTGTCGTAGGAGGCGACTAACCATGACACTGGGTTGTGAGTAGAGTTTGGCACCCACCACGTAAAACCACAATTCCAATGAAAGAATGTATGTATTTACATCAGGCCGTAACCCGATAACACGGGTTGTTATGGCCATTTAAGAAGAAGATGAAATTATAAATGTAACCAAGAAGTAAGGCCAAGCTATACATAAGCTAAGATTTTCCATACAACAAATAAAATAGTGTATGTTGCAGAGTTTACTGTTACAAGCGACATACATGCTTTCAACTCAGTCAATTAATTACTAATACGATTCAAGAAACCTCAGCAGCTTGTTATTAATTACTGGCAACTAGTTGCACACTTTTAGTGGACGCGAGTGTATTTAGCACATTCACTCCTTTGCCAATATGCTGCGGCGTCAGTGGGCTTGTTATTGCTTTTGCCCACACATACAAAAACAACAACAACAACAACAAGAATATTAGGTTAACATTTCTAACGGTAATTTGTGCGAGTATATGAATTTTTTATTTTTACCTTGCGTGCGCACTACACACACGCGTATATTGGTAATTACACCTGTACATATATATCTATATCTATATATATGTATATAGAACGTGCACTCGTAGGTACATATGTTTGTTCATATGTAGGCGTCGACGTCATCATCGTCATGTCGTCCACATTGGCACAAACACTGTTGTTGTTTTTGTTTGTTTGTATGCCCAGCGGACCAAACGCTCGTTGATGATATCGCGCATACGAGTGAAATGCGACAAAACGCTCGTTTTTAGATGCGAAAAAGCTACGAATAAGATTCATATGTCGTTCAGTTTGTGGCAGCAAAAGCTATTGTCTACGTGTTGCGCCAGTATTATGGTTAGCTTGCATTTGGCGATATCTCTTTTGACTCGTTAGAAATATCAGAAAAGTCTCGCAAAAGGCTCGCTAACCGTATGTTTTGCGATACGTTTCTGATATTTCTTGAGAGACTTTTTTGATATTTAAAAAGAGACGAGTCAAATTAATATTAAATGTGATACGTTTTTGAATAAAAAATAGTATTTTTACGAGCCGGTAGCAATATCAAAAAATGGCTCGCAAAAGATATCGAAAAAGACACGCAAGAAATAGTTTGCGGTACCTTTGTTTTATTCCCAACAAAAAACTGTTTTTTTTTTTCATTATTATTGCTGTTTATTGTCAACTGGTGAGGTTAGAACTATATTTTGCAACATTTGTTGCTGGAATTGGGAAAACTCCAGTAAAACCCAATCAGACCAAAAATATTATTATACATTCAAATAATATAAATAAAAAAATTACCTTCTTGGTCATTAAATAGCCTAAACTATGCATAAACTAACTATATTAACACAGAAAATCGCCGTGCGCGAGTACAACAACAAACACAGCACTAATTGCTGTAGCTGCAGGTTTCCAAGTCAATTGAGGCGCTACATTTTTCTTTTCATTTTTGCCGCCTTTTTTATTTATACTCGTATGCGAGCATTTTGCGCGACTCTTGCTAATATTTTGTGTGACGCATTTTTATCGCAAAACACTCGTTTCAAAGCTCGTATGCGAGTGTTTTGCGGAGCAACACCGTAACACTCGTTTCCAAGTCGTTTGCGAGCATTTTGCGAAACGCATGTATGTTGGCGAGCATTTTCGCTAAAGGCACGTATGTTGGTCCACTTGGTTGTTATTTCGCGACTCTTTCCATGTATGTATGTATATGTGACGGTCTGCTGGTTGCATTTTTACCGCAAAACACTCGTTTTAAAGCTCGTATGCGAGGAAACACCGTAACACTTGTTTGCGAGCATTTTGCGCGATTTTCGCTAAAAACGCGTATTTTGGTCCGCTGGGTGTATGTAGGTAAATTGCCTTAAATGTGTTTGTTCTCAGTGTGGGCCTTGTTGTTGTTGTTCGTCTTATTATTGTTCTTCTTCTTTGCATTGCGCTGTTTTGATTGCATTTAATTTGTTGCATTGAGCACGCATTTATGCGTTTTGTCATTTCGCGACTCTTTCTATGTATGTGTGTGTGTGTGTGTGTCACGTATATATGTTTGTTTAGGTATGCATTATGCATGTGTGTGTGTGTGTGTGTGTGTGTTGTCCTTTTTGCGACAGCGACTGCAGCAGAGCTTATTGCTCTATCTCTTTGTTGTTGTCTTCGTTGTCGTTGCCGTTGCCGTTGTCGTTGTTGTTGTTGTTGCCACCTGTGTGCGCATTCATTCTTGCTAATGTTGTTGTTGTTGTCGCCTTGGCTGGCTTTTTCGCTCTTTGTGTGCTTACTTCGCTGCTTGGCTGCTGTTGCATTCATTCGCTTCGCAACAGTCAGCGTCAGTTCTTACGTTGACGCAGACGTCGGCGTCAACGTTCTGCAAGCAACAAAGCAGCTGCTGCCTCTGCTGCCGCTGCCTCTGCTGCTGCTGCCTCTGCTGCTGCCTGGTTACCTACCGACACTTTTGCTTTGCCTTAGCAGCTCGTCGGTTCACTTAACTCTGCTCGCTCGGTCGCGAATTTTTGTTGTGTTTTTTTTCGTTGTTGTTTGTTGTGCTTGCTGCAAGAACATAATCGAACGATAAGTAAATAAAGTGTAAAACATTTAGAGTGAAGTTGCAACTAAAACTCATTGCAACATTTGAATTTTGAAATGTAACGGCCGTTAAAAAGTAAGTGCCCATAAACAGAAATCAAACAAATAAAAATAATGATAGCCAAAATGCGAGTGTTGGCAGGAAGAGCGCAAAGCTTCCATTTTTTTGTTCTTTCTTTGAGAGATTGCTTTGCGTAGTTCACTGAACTTTGACTTTATATTGTCAATTGTGGTTTGTCAATAATTAATTAATTTAATTTGCTTGGCGTCACTCCTAATTGCATGCTAATGATTCTGCAACTCCAAGCTCACGCCCGCGAGTCTTTGTTGTCTGCATTTTTGCTCCTTGCCGTAAACCGAGTCAAAACAACCCTGCCAAGTGCATTTCTCCACTATACCCTTCTGTAAAGCATGTTAGAACCATAGTTCCTTATTAGCTAAAGCCTTGAGTCTTTGCTTGACACTTAGTTTTTGATATTTTCAAGCATGACTGCTTGTTTGTTTACCACATTATTATGTTGGAAAATAGAATTTTCAATGAAAAACATTTGCATTTTTAATAGTGTAGTCACATATACTACTCCTCCTTCGCTAAACTTTATATACATTTATATTTGCAACACTTATGCTTCTTAACTGGCCATAACAAGACGTTATCGGGCTATGGCCTGATGTAAATACATTCTTTCATTGGCATTGTGGTTTTACGCGCACAACCCTTTCAAGGCCTGGGGTGGTTCTACTGGTCTCGACAGAACATTGTCATTGTTAGTCACCTCATACGACAAGCTTTGACCTGTTGCGATGGTATTCTAGCACTGGTTTATTTATTTAGATAATTTTAAAAGATTTTAAATGTATAAAAGTTCCATTGAGAATGCAACGGTGAATTTCTTAACTATAACACTCTGGCTGTGTGTAGGGTCATAGCTGGCCTGCGGGCAAATAAAGTTCCCCCAACGGGTTGGAGATGCTTTTTGTTCTATGATGGCTTGAACAGCTTTGTTGCCACTGACCACGCTGGTTGTGGGTAGTGGCATAACTGGCCTGCGGGCAAATAAAACTCCCCCAACGGGTTGGTGGCAATCTTGCTGTTTTGATTTTTTTTCTTTTCTCATTTATTTTATGTTAATTTAACTTTGTAATATATATATCTTTAATCAACCATTTTGTTATTGTTGTGTTGAGGAAGAGCATTTATAATTCGGTGTGCCGCACTTAAAACTCTCCTTTTTAGCTGTTGCATTGGCGTGCATTTCGTTTCTTTGTTCATCTGTCAGAATCGGCGAAGTGCCGCCGCCGACTCCCACAGCGCCTCCTTTTTCTTTGTTCCAACTGGTTGGCAGCGCTGTCGACGCCGCTGCTAACGTCGCCTTCCAACCAATTTACATGCGTTTGCATTTTGAGATTTAACAGATACAGATACAGACGCAGACACATAGACGGCATCGAAGGCTTGGCACTGCTATGCTAATTATAAAACGCATTGCATATAAAATATGTATATCGATATTGTATTCACACTCGCACAAAGACTGTATTTGTGGCCCCTTGCATTTTCATTTCCTTATAGCTGAACTTTGTTCATAGATACAGAGTGCGACAACGAAAGAAACGTTTCTCGAATAATTCTTCCGAAGCCGCAAACAATTCAATTTTTGTTAATCGTTTCCCTTTCCTTCCCTTTTCGCTCTTTCATGTGCCTTGATTTACTGAAAGAAACTATACTATAGGCAAACGTTTGCGAATCCCTTCCATGAATCATTCGTCAAAATAATTTTTTTCATAGATTTTATCTAATGGGTCGCATATGGTGGACCGTCCAACAGTCACCTAGTTAATAAGCCGCAGCTAAGTCAAAGATTCAGTCAGCTGTTCTACTCCCTCATCTTGTGAGCCCCTCTATGTATCACCCGGTCATAAATGAGCGTGCAAGGCTTTCTGTAGAAATGAGCATATATGTATATGTGCATATAATTTGTACCGGTGCGACATATTCTATATTAACATAAAGAATATATATTTAAGATCTTTTGATCATATTTAGGTCCACCGTTTACCTTGAGCCGGAAAAACAGCTAGAAAAGAAGAGCAGGTCGCAAACTCTATATATCCTTAAAATATCTAGGCGGCTCTTACCTTACATAGCTTCTTCTCAACTGGCCATTACAACACGTTACTTGGTCCTTTACGAGGAGGCATGGTCGGTCTCGCAGGAGCTTCTTTATCCATACGAACAACATACTTTGACTTTCTCTCCTTAACAACCAAACCCAACCTGGCGAATTCTTTTTCAATAGCCGCAAAGGCTCTAGAAACTGCTCGCTTTGTTAGACCAATGATATCGATATCATCTGCTTATGCAAGCAACTGGACACTTATAGAACATAGTTCCGTTCCTATTTACTTCAGCCTTTCTCAACACACTCTCTATTCGCCTTGTCTGAAGCCTCACTTGGTATCAAAAAGTTCGGTGAAGCTGTTTCCTACCTTGATGAGATGGACTCACACTGACAAGGTCCGATCAGTTCTTTCGCAACCGGGTTTAGCCTTTCACACAGTACGATCGATAGGGCCTTATACGCAATAGAAAGAAGGCTGATACCACGATCCTTACATAGCATATATTATTTAAACTGTATTCCTTTAAACCATAACGATAAAGCTGTAAGATTTAGTTTAAGCAACATAGCTCTGAATCGAAGGCTTCTCTTCTGGAATCCTTAAGTGACTTTGCTCAAAAATATTTAGATAAATACTATATCAATAGAGTATAAATTATGTTGATTGATTGATGATTCTCTTTATTTTTGAAGAATTCCTTAAATTTAATGGGATGAATATGGTGCATTTTCTGCTCTTTATTAAAAGGCATACCTCTTTCTGAAAGTGTATTGTAGAAAAAAGAAAATAAGTCCGCTTGCATTTTGCAATATGCAATGAAAATGAAAATGAAAATCAATAAGCGGCACTTGGCAGAAAGCCCTATCGCGGCAGTTCCAGAGTGAGTGTGTTGGGTGTGCATTACACACAAGTGTTTTGTAATGAGTGTGTATGCGTGAGTGAGTCAGTAAGTTTGCCAAACAAACGCTGCTCTATTATTCACATGGCGCGCCTTTTGTTTCTTCTGTTCTTACCCTTGCAGTGAGTATACCAAGTTTCGCCAATATAATTGAAGTGAAACAGAAAATTGGAGAAAAATTGCCGATATTGTTATACAGCAAGAACCAAATTAGGAATGCATGTAAGTATGCATTGATAGTAAGTAAGGATAGTCTCAGTTTGTTTAATGGAAGTTTAAAAAAATTAGCTTTGTCGATTTCACAGTTCCTTGGCAATGGGTTTACTTGGATATAGATAAAATAATGTACAAATTTGATGCAAACATTCGGGAAGGAGTCAGTCAGTGAAAATTCTGTAACCATTTTTGTGAAAAAAAAGCAATTTCTCTACAAATTTGTGTATCGATGCGTTGAGATGAAAGCGCGTAGTAGTCAAGGTAACTGTGTTGCAGAAGGTAATGAGGGAACCTGCGTATCTCGAACTTGTAGTCTCCGAGATATATTTGTACATATGGAAGGACAGACGGACTTGGCTATATCGATTCGATCATTGCCTCTGATCATTTTTGCCATGGAATAGTCTTCCACGCTCGCTAAGTGAAAATGAAAAATGGCGTTAAAGTTTTGGTATTCGATTTAATTCAGTGCGAACATTTTGGAGTCAAAATTCTTTTTGCCCCTTGTTCTAAAGGTCTTAAAGTATAAACTTTTGAAAGAAGTTAATTTTCTGAAAAATTTGAAATTTAGTTTTTTAAATTTAAACTCACTTTGACCAATGCCAAAAAATGTTTTTTTGTTTTTCAAAAATCTAGTTAACTCTTGTAAATCCAAACAGGTTTAAGCCTTCAATGCAATTAGAAAAATTATCAGTTGTCTATAATTCTAGATAATGTCGAAGCTAGCTTAAACTTTTTTAATAATTAACGGGCATCATATAGTGATGTAAATCCAGACCAAAACATCGATGTTTACAATCGCAGAGTACATAGACAATGGACATCGATGTGGATCGATGCATCGGACGATGGTTTTCCGATGTTTTATGTTTACAAAATTTTCTTTTTATTATACAAGAAATTTCGTTAGATAATATGAGATATGTAAAACTATAGCTATCTGAACATAAGAAGATTTCTAGATACTATATAGGACCAATAGATCTACAACTAAATTATGTCAACATAAAAGTTTTGAAAATCGTCCCCATAGCAGTCTATTTCGCTGACAGTTTGGCTTTTGAATAAACTGAGATAACACACTCAATTCTGCAAACACTATTTGTAAAACTGAGAATAAGTTACTTACTTTGGCATGATCTTGAATAATATTGGGTTGGCGTAAGAGATGGTGAAATGTTCGATGGTTTTAAAAACATCGATGTTTTATCCATTCATCGTATGTTCGAGAACAACGGAAAATCACAGGCCAACCATCGATGTTTTGGATGCATCGATGTATTTTTTACACCACTAGCATCATATAGCCGCTACAGAAACGATCGATAATCGGATCTCCCAGGTTATCTAAAATATATCGATAAGTTCAAAATCGAATAGGTGTCTTATTAGTTTCTTAGACCAAAAAAATTTGGTAGGACGGTGAAACATAGATCGAAAACACTTTTATAAATCTCTGTGACGATTTCCAAATCAATAATCAGGGTAATTATTGCCACTAATTAATGTAAATCGGTAAACTTAGTTTTAACGATTAAGCTCCCACGAGTCTCCACACCAAATTTAGTAACTCTAGCTCACATGTATGCATATCTACATGTAGTGGAATTTTGAAGCATTTTATTGGCAAAGAGGGGTGAATTCAGTACATTTTTGACTTGATGTAAAAGCGCGGTTAATACAGACGGACGGACGGTTACATACATTGCACAAATCTAGAATACCCTTGTACTATGTGTACAGGATATAAACATGTATTTGTCAAGACATTGGATCCAAGCCCTCTTGCTTTGAAAGCGACAAGTCTTGAATCATTTATTAGTGTTCAGTTAGCAGCTCATTTTTATGAATGAACAAGAAACTTGACGTAACTTCTGTAGCTAAGAAGTATTTAAAGTAATTCACGACTACAAAATGGTTGCTTGGCAAAGGTTTCTCTCTATCACCTGAATTACTTTATGTAGTGTATCGTTACAGGAATATAAGAACGATCGGTAGTTCGTGCTGTGAGGAACTTTTGATAAGAGCGTCTGATCCGGTCGAACCGTATTAAGGTTATAGCCCCCCCACCGATTCTAAAAAGCTATAGGTCAGTTATTAGTTCCCGAGATATATTACATTCATTGGTAATGTAATTTTAAAGCACAAAAGGTTCTTGAAAATTATGTGATTAAAAATGTTATATGTATATATATATATATTCCCGTGTGGTGAGCGGGTTAGAGAATACCACCACAGCAGGTCAAAGCCTGTCGTATGGGGCGACGAACAATGACACTGGATTCTTTTGAGACCAGTAGAGCCACCCCAGGCTTTAAAAGGGTTGTGCGTAGGAACCCACCATGTAAAACCCCAATTCCAAAGAAAGAATGTATTTACATCAGGCCGTAACCCGATAACGGGTTGTTATGGCCAGTTAGGAAGTAGAAGAATATGTTCACATAGCATGTATCTGGCAAAAGTATTGAAGCTTTGTCAAGCCAAGGTTTCCCCTTTATGTAAACGTGTATATAATATATACTCTATATGGTATGTATCCTTACTTGTGTTGCACATTTTTTATACACATATGTATGTTTTTGTCTAACTGGTTTGAAATGCATAACGAAACGTATCTTTTTTTTTTCCAGGAAATTGAATATATAGACAAACGGATACACATACAACGCCCACAACGGACGGAGAAAGACACGTGTGGAGTCAAGCTGCGGGCGTCGCAGTCAGCGTCCAAAACAAAAGGCCAACGTGGTTCCTGTTGGGGGCAACGGTTCTTTGCGCATAACTATCCAACAAAGACATATACACGCGCAGACAATGTTACGGATAATCGTTCAATGACAGCAAACGCAGTCGCAGCGTCGACAGCTGTAAAAGCTTGCAGTTAACGTCAGCGTCGCTCTTTGTTGTGTCAGTTGTGCGGGCGAACTTAATAGAGACGAGGCGGCGTCCTACGAGGTACAGGGAGAGGAGAAAGCTAGTGAGAACTTTTAGATCTCAACAAAGTGTACGACAACGACAACACAGAGGAGCCTTAGAACAGGGTGAGTACCTGTTGGTAATAATGGCTGCGATGTCGACGGAGCCCCAATCTGTCCGCAGATTTTCCACCCGCAGCGGCTTTGAGTTGATCGACGAAGCACAGTGGATCCAACTGACTTCTTTTTCGGCGAAAATCATAACTTTTGAGGAAGTAAAGATATTTTTTCAAAATTTAAAATGTATATAAGAGATAATTCCTTAATTGCTTGTGAAAAGAGCGAGCTTCAAAAAACGATAGTAAAGTTCGATATTATATACACCAAACGTCGTTTCCTTGCACCTACAAAATGTGCTTATTGCTTAAAAAATCGTTTAGAATTTGAAAATCTATTGGCAAGATGTTTGCAGTCTGTTTTGATCTTAGATTAGATCTCATCAGAGAAAGATGAGACCATCCCTAGCACATAGAGGAAGTTAGAGGAGAGAAAGACAGTTGAAATACGAGAAAGGAAGATTTTGATCTTAGTGTACAAACGTTCGCAAGATAGACAAACTTTCGACGAGGACGATTTGTTGAATAATAAGCACAATTTAGAACATGGAATATTTTCATGACATGCAAGGATAAGACATTTGCAGTATATGATATCGAACTTTAACACCATTTTTTTTTAAGCTCCCTCTATACACAGCTTATTTATCGCAGAATTTTAAGTACTTTTTGGTTCTATGCATTTTAAATTTTGAAAATATCTTTACTTCCTCAAAAGTTATGATTTTCGCCGAAAAATGAGTCAGTTGGATCCACTCTGTTTTAAGCAATATAAAATACTTTGTATATTTCACTTTATTTTATTTGAAGTAACGTTTAAGTCATGTAAGTTACACAATAGCATAAATGCACTCCAACTGATTGAAGGTTTTTTCATTTTTCTAGCTTGTTTGCAGTTAATAACTCGTACACCTTGGATCCAGGACAAGTATAAACATAGAGGGTTTCTACAGATCAACCAGCAACAAAAGCCAAGCAAACCACACGCCCGAAATAAAACTAACAAGAAATCAAACTCGGATAATCCAAGCTAAAGCAATTAAGCGAGCAAACATAATGGTGAAGACCTTTCAAGCCTACTTACCGTCCACCAACCGGACCTACTCATGTGTTCATTGCCGTGCCCATTTAGCCTCACACGACGAGCTCATCTCAAAGTCGTTTCAGGGCAGCCAGGGCCCGGCTTATCTATTCAACTCGGTGGTAAATGTTGCCTGTGGTCAGACCGAGGAGCGTGTACTGCTCACGGGTCTGCATGCCGTGGCGGATATCTATTGTGAATGCTGCCGAACGCCATTGGGTTGGAAATATGAGCATGCCTATGAGTCCAGTCAGAAGTATAAGGAGGGCAAGTTTATTATAGAACTGGCGCATATGATCAAGGAGAATGGCTGGGATTGAAGCAAATGTTTGGAATGTAATGCAAATGGTGGACAGCCGGCATGGGTTAAATACATAATAAACAACGACACAGCGTTGACAACGAGCGTCAGAGAGGGATAGAGTTAGCTGGAGCAAATGTGAGTGAGGTAGAGAGCAAGCTAACGAGCCAAAGCAGGGCCAGAATAGTATGAGTTGGCTGTCACTGGTTGGAAATTGAACTGAAATTCTTAAAGACCTGGGACTGTTTCGGATAGACACAAAAACAACAACAACAACAACAACAAGAGCAACAAACCAACACACTTATATCTCATATTGTGCACACCCAAAGACATGGATCATGGCTATAAACACTGCTATTACACATACTCACAAGCTCGTCAAAGCTTCCCAGTCGAAATAAGTAGCCGATTTTCAGAGATAGTATTCACTTACGCATACTTTTTTTGTAAGCTCATTATTCCGGAGAAGTTCCAAGCTTGTAAGCGTGTAAGTTTCCTTTTGAGAAACGTTAAGAAGCAAGCACGGCAGTAAGAATGACTTGAATGAAACCCCCCCCCCCCCCCCCAACTTTTAGACTTACGATTTCAATTAAAGTTGTGTACAAAATACTTTAAAAACGATAAAAAGTCTGCGTAAAATT
The DNA here is from genome assembly GCA_035041775.1 of Chymomyza caudatula. Lineage (NCBI taxonomy): Eukaryota > Metazoa > Arthropoda > Insecta > Diptera > Drosophilidae > Chymomyza > Chymomyza caudatula. Next base: position 2,843,379 of record JAWNKW010000148.1, read on the forward strand.
TGACTTTCTTTTATGTGGCACCTTTAACTGGGTAAAACACGCAAGTGCTCGCTGCTTCTACGCTATGAATGCGTCTGTGAGCGCCTTGCTTTGAACTTTGAACTTTGACCTTTGACCTTTGACCTTGGCGGCAACTTCCTTAACTGTCGTACTGCCAGCCCTCTATAAACAGATAAATGGGCGAATTTTACAGGCAGTTGCGAAAAACCAAAATGCGAAAAAGTTGGACAAAACAAATCAAATTATCAAACGCACTACAAACAAAACAATTCAGCTGCTTTTTGGCTATAGCTTTTGTGTATACTATATGTACAAATTAAAAAAAAACCATAAAAAATAAAAAATAAAACATTAAAAAAATAAAAGTCAAAAATTGCGTATAAACATACAAATTTTTAGAGTTTATATAATAAAAAAAAAAAAACAACAGCTGAACACAGAAGTTAAGTCTATGATCAGACTTTGTGGCAATATATAATTTAGTATTAAAAATGTTTGTATTTGTATTTGTATTTAGTGTATTTTGAATTTATTTTTTTTTTTTTGTATTTGGTTTGACTTTTTCTCTTTGTTGTATTATAAATAAGCAGCTGAATATTTCGTTATATGCCGCAGTTTAAGTTTTTTGTCTATTTTTTGCCACAAACAAAAAACACAAAAAACTTGTACTGCCAGTAATAATTAAAACAAAAAAAAACGTGAATTTTTCGTATTAAATTAAAATTAACAGTGAAGTTATGTAGCAAGAACAAACACAAACACAAAGAATCAATGTACTAGTTGATTAATGAAATATTTAAATAATAATTGTTTAATGCAATTTAGTTTAATAACTGCAACTAAAAGCGCAAAAATAGCTTCAGAGCGAAATTATTTCAAATTTATACAAAAATACAAAAATTTTCCAAATGAAATATTATTAAGTGCATAAAAATAAAATGGCAAAAATTAATAATGGCAAAAAGTGCGGCAGCCTTTTGGGGATGCAATCGGCGCTAGATGGCGCCAGTAGTCATGTTTTATGTTTTAAGTGTGATTTCAATTTCCGGAATTTGTGTATTTTACTATGTAAGTTTTTGGCGAGAGATTTGAAGTATTTTAATGGCAGAGCAAGGGCTGATAAGGCTGCATATGAAATGTATAGATTTTCGAGCTAAACAGAAATAAAACAAGCAGTTAAATTAAATTGAAACAAAATTGAAAGAAATTATATAAAATACAAGCGTTATATGGCGTTATCATTATATATATATATATATTTGTGTATATTCAATGCGCAGCAAATTATTTGTCGTATATATACATATATAGCAATTTGAAAATTCATGTCTAAGCAGATAAAACAAAAAAATATTGAAATTTTAAATTAATATGCAAAATAACTGCCAAGAACTATTCAAGTTAATAACGTTCTTTAAGTAGTCATAAATAAATATATATATATATACACATATTATATACATACATTATATATGTAAATCAATATATTTTGTGGTAGCATTAAAAGCTTAAATTATTATTAAAGGCGCCCAAACAAGCCACAAAAACCATACAATAATAAAACAAAAAAAAACACATTGAAAATCTCTTTAAAAATTCCTCAAAACAAAATTGAATTTATATTTATTTATCAATTGTATTTTCGCTTTAGTTTTTAACTTTTGTTTTTGTTTTTTTTTTTTTTTTTTGTATTTAAAGTTTTACTTACTCTACTATCTGTCATGTGTTCACTCCAGGCATGAACTGTACTTTAATTTCTATGCAAGGGTTATTATTTTTTAAGTTTGTCTATTTATATTTGCTTTGTAAAATTGATGACCAACGAACGAAAGAAGAAAATAAAAACGATTTAAAGAGGAAATCTAAAAAATAAAATAAGTGAGCAATAAATGTGGCGATGTATTCCTTAAATCTATTTACAAATCAAAAGCGAAAAATTGCAAAATGCCTTAAAAAAATATAAAAAAGTAAAAATACTTACCAATAATAAACAAAGAAAAAGTTTTGCAAAGGCAGCAAAAACTGGCTAAGCAGTTTTCCAGATATATATTTTTTGAATTTCCGGTTTGGCAAGCAAAATATGACGGACGCTTACATATCCTAGAATATCTTAATGCAAAAGCTTAAATATTATCATGAGTTTTTTTTATTTATTTATTTTCACTTTTATTTTCAGAAGACACATTTATTTTATACTAAGGGTCAACCTGCAAAAATTCATAAAATCCATTAATTTTTTCATTCTAAATCAGCTAAAAAATATGTCTCTCTCTACTACATAATATATCATACGGCAAAACATAAGCGTTAGTAACTAAAATTGATTTCCTTTGCTTTTTAGTAACTGACTGCATTTTAAGCTGTGATTCAGCCCTGAAAATTTTTTGGCTTTCGAAATTTCAGGCCTGAAAAGTCAGCCCTGCTTGCAGGAACTGAAGGGCACTGTAGAAATGAAACATTTATCCTTTGTTGTATGTTTCATATGTATCTCCATATAAAATACAAGTTGTATGTTTATACTCTATATATAGGCACATATGTTCCATGGGCAAAAATGGTCAGGAGCAATAGTCGAGTCGATATAGCCATGTCCGTCTGTTCATCCGTCCCTCTGTCCGTGTTGTAACGTGTTTCTCAAAAAGTTAGAGCAAAACAATTTTACCAAAAGATGCGCATTTTCCCGGAAAAGTTTATCAAGTTTATCGATTCATGTCGATATCTCATCCCCTTCCCCCGTGACAGACTTTCGCGGTTTACAGCCGCTTCGTTGAATCTATCAACTCGAAATTCCTCAGATATGTGTGTTTTTGAAATCAGATAAATACATCAAAAGTTATAGTCAAAAATGGGTTGTTCTAAAATACCTGTAGATATGGATATATGTGAGCTTGAGTTACAAAATTTGGTGTGGAGACTCGGGTAATAATCAATAAAACTGTATTCAATTTTTTTTTTCAATTGAAATCCCCCTTCCCCTTAATCGATTTACCTTAATTCCTAACGCACCCCTCAACATATTCATTTAAAAATCGCCACAAATATTTTTAAACGTGTTTTTGATATATGTTTCAAAATTCAACGTTATTAACCCAAGAATACTACTAATAGTTATGAGCATAAAAGTAATTTTTGTCCCATAATAACCAACATCCCAATAGGAAAACATGTCAATTGGAACTTCCCAATAAGAAAATGTTTCCAGGCATATCGATCTTATGAAAAGAGGCATAAAAGTTGATACTTCCGTTCCCATTTTACCGTATTTGGTGTTTCTAAAGAAAAAGGGTACAGGGTATTCCACTGTCGGTCACCGTCCCGACTGTCTGCATCAAAAAGGCTGCCCTTAGTGTTTTTTTTTTTTTTTGGTTAATTATTTCATTCTGTTTTTGGTTATGAAAATACACATTTTTTTCTGGAACTCTTTTTTAACTTATGGGTGTTCATTGTACTGTGTAAACGAACTTAATAAATGTAAACGCTCAACACAAAACTAATTCAGAAATATAAAAGTTCGCCCAAAACTCGCTTCATAAGTATTTAATGTATGAACTTCCTTCAAAGGTACTTCCCCAACGACGTGCAATAGTCATAAGCGAGGATATGGTAAAAAGTAATTTAAAATTCTGAGCTCCACTACCACTAAATGAGTTGTATTAATGTAATCTTTGAGAGAACTATTAAAAGCATAAAAGCTACAAAACCCTTTAATTCTTACGGATATGAAAGCAATTGTTAATCGTGAAGTGATAAAATTTGATTAAGAAAGTTGAGATCAATATTGAACCTAAGATACCTATAAAAAATATGACACTTTCGAATTCATATTTATAATTCGATAAAAAATATTACAAAAATATATTCAATTTTAATGGCTTTTAGCAGTATATTTTTGGCCGAATTCTTATAAAATTTTAAGAATAGTTTTCTAAAAGATTATGCTAACGTTTAGGATTTATATCCTAATTGGTTTTGGAGCTAATATTAGTAATATATAGTAACCCCAAACCCGCTTTCATATATATATGTATGTAAAAAAAAAAAATTGTATTTATTTTTAATTAAACTAACAAAATTGGCAATTTGTATGTTACAAATGTCAAAAAGTCAATACAAAAACACATAAATTTACACTGCTGCTCTACTAAATATGTTTTAAAGTTGCTTCATTTTCCGAATGTCAATGAGTTCTACAAAGTCTACAAAAGTAATTTCCACACTGGAAATGTTTCAGATTTTAGTAGAATTCTACGCTGTACAAACATACTATATTGTATAAGAAACATCGAAGACTATTGCATCTCGCATGCTTCAAATCAATCAAAAAATTTCAGTTACATTGAAGGACCCCATAATAGGTCTTGTTACACTATGCAACAAATTTGACCTCATTGAAAGCCAAAATATACCTTTTCCTCTCAATTTCGGGTAGCTGATTTCGCATCCGTTTTGTAAAAAAAAGTAATTAAATTAAAAATTAAAAAACATTTTTATTGGGTTCAACACCAATCGGTAGCCAAATGGCGAAGTCATTCTCCTTCTTAACTGGCCATAACAGAATTCTCCGACCGGTGATATCAAAGGTAGAGAGTGTACACTCTACCTGGTCCTTCCAACGGAGACATGGTCTGCCCTTTCATCGCCTCCCTTTCACATTCTAAATTTAAAAAATAAAACAAAAACCAAGGTGTAAAACATACATTATCCGGGGGAACTTAGGGTCGCTGACTCCAAATCCGAACATCGTTTTGAATTATATTGAACGGTTTTCGAAATATCGCTATTTCAAAATTCAAATTCAAATTACAGATTTCGAAACTGGGGACGTCATATTACTTGGGCTCCTTACTGCCGATCGAGACTGTAACTTGAATTAAAGATATTTAAATGTGCTTTCATGGTCCGTATACAGTTTGGGATAAGTCTCGATGTGGATTACAGGGAAATAAACTAAAAAAAAAAAATATTTTAATTTTAAAAATATGTTTTGAGTTTATTGTAATCAAGATGGATCGAAACCGTCTTGAACACTTTTAAGCAATATTTAATTACCTTCAATGCAGATTCATCTCGATCGAACTTCACAACTCTCGAAATCTTTGATTCAAATTAGCGATTATTAAAAAATCGTTTTAGATAATTCAAAACAGTTTACGGATTCGAAATCATTATTTCGCGGTTTTTGGTTTGGTTTTTTTCACGGAAATTTGTCGATATTTCCTAATAAGTTCGTCATTTCGCTAACGATTTTGCCCAAATTGGTGTTGAAATGTTCGCAATGAATCAATTTATCGAATCCTAAAGGAACATGTGACAAACTTCCTGTACTTGTTAATTTAATAGAATTAAAAAAAACATTTGGGTTTATTGCCCTGTAACTCGCAATCAAATCAAGGTATACCAAAACCGTCTGAAACATTGGATATTTGGTTTCCTTCAATTAAATTTATAGTTCATCTCGATCGCTGACTTCGCAACGCCCGAAACCTCGAATTTTTTCAAATAACCAGAATTCGAAAACGTTGCTAGAAAATCCAAATCGGTTTCCGGATTCAAAATTGGCGACCGCCCCGAATTTACTGGAAATGGTGTGTTTTAGCCATAGGCTTTTCATTGAGATCAAATTTTTTGCATAGTGTAATTATTAATTTTTGAGATTAAATTATGAAATAAATGTTAATCTTTGAGTTGTAGCTATTAAATTGTTGTTTGTTGTGCTTTATTGATTCCTTAAAATATAATCGTTACTTTTTGTTATACATTATGTTATAAAAGTAGTAATAGTTTCTTGACTTGTTTGTAATAGTTAGTTTTTGAATCTTATTTATTTATACAATAATATTTTGTTTTAAAACTTTTCTTGCACAATATCTTAAATACAACTCAAAAATTAATATTTACACTATGCAACAAATTTGACCTAAAAAAAAAATTATTTTCTGAAGTAATAAATAAAACTTAAATAAGATAAATAAAATATGAGAAAAAATAATTCTAATTCCATCCAGCTGTCCTTTCTCACAGTTTTTTTTTCTTTAAAAATAACAGAAATAATCGATATTTGTGTTCCCTGAATTTGTAAGGTTTTTCTTTGAATTTTGCTTAGGGAAATATTTCTGTTTCAAGAATTGTACGTATGTTTGCAAAGAATATTCCAGTAAATTGAAATTTGCATATTTGGCATGCTTATGTACTTTATATTATCTTCGCTGAAATCGGTCTGAAAGCTAAGTACATACTATATGCCAAATAGGTAGCATCGATTCTTTTTTTGAATGAAACAACTTTAATGAACCCAAATTGTTGAGCGACAGTGTACTAAAAAAAAGTTACAAAAAAAAAAAATAACATTGCTATACACGTCGCCATCTTTATAAATAGTATTTACTTTATACATATATAAAAAAGCATATTTATTTTTATGCAATAAAATGCAAATGGTGATACAACTAAAAATTGATGTAAACAACTAAGAGTTTATTAAGAAAGCAACAAAATTAAAAATATATATATGTATGTATATTAAAAATAAAGTAAGCAACTAGAGTTGAATTTTACATAAACACTCGAAAAACTTAGTCGTACATTCATACATTCGAACCACCTTTTGAAACATACTTACATACGTCTTGTGGTACATACATACATATACACATACAAAGCAAAACATAACCTAAAAAACTTATCTATGTGTCAAGCATGGCAGCAGTTTATTTTAAAAAAAAATTAACAAAATAAAGAACATAAAACAAATCTGAAATATATGTATACAAAAGATATAAAAAATAATATATATATATATACATAAATATGTATTTAAAACTTGAAAATTGCAATAAAGCGCATTTTTAGCTCAAAACGCTGTTATGACTGAAGAACATGAAATTTATTGAAGGAGGAAAATGTAGCAGAAACCAACGTCAAGGTTGTGCCGGAAATCTCTAGACGGATTTGCCTCAAGTTTCATTTTGATTTTCAAAAAAAAACTCCTCGATGAGATGCTTTTTTCTAAGTTTTACCATGCTCTTAAGGGTTTATCTGAAATTCGGTTTAAAAACATATCTAGCATACCGAAAAATGACTTTTAGTTGAAATTCGGTTAAAGAAGATTTCGGGCACATCACTGAATAAGCTACACAATACATATTTCTTTCTGATATATGATTGGACTGTTTTTGATTGGAATTGGGGTTTCCTAAACCCTATACAAAAAACCCTTTTGAAACTTTGATGGCCTGTCCTCAGTCTTCTTTCTATTGCATATAAGGTCCTATCGAGCGTACTCTGTTAAAGACTAAAGAACTGATTGGACCTCATCAGTGTGGTTTTAGGTAGGTAAGTCTACCATTGACCAGTTATTCACACTACGCCAAATCCTGGAAAAGACCCACTAAAACCGAATCGCCACCCACCATCCCTTTGTCGAATACCGACGCATTTGATAGCCTGTTGAGGGATCGCGTATATGACGCACTGTCTGAGTTTGGAATGCCAGCGAGACTTCAGATAAGGCGATGCCCTCTCCTGCGACCTCTTCAACCTTTTGATGAAGAATGTGTCGCGATAGGCCGAAGTACATCGGAACGGGACTGTATTCTATAAAGGGATCCTGTTGCTTGCCTACGCAGATGATATCGATATCGTCGGCCGTACTAAGCGAGCCGTTACCGGAGCCTTTCCGGCTATTGAAACAGAATATGCAAGGATGGGTCTGGTTGTAAATGAGAGCATGAGAGAATGGGTTCTCAGATTGATGTTGAAATCTATACTTTTGATGTTGTCAAGGATCTCGTCTACCTTGGCACCACCGTCACGATGAAAAACGATGACAGCGGAGAATCACATCTCGCCAATAGATGTTACAATGGTCTCAGTTGGCAAATGAGTAGTAAAGACCACTTCCGCGAGACGAAAATAACACTATAAGACGCTCATCCTCCCCGTTGGTGATGACGCAGTCTGATGAAAATGCTCTTGTAGTGTATGAGCAGACTGTACTCCGTAAGATCTTTGGCCCTTTACGCGTTGGCAACGACTACCGCATCCGATGGAACGACGAACTGTTTTAACACTACGACGACATAAAAATGGCTAACTGGCTAGGTAATTTTGTTGCGTATGGATGAAGAAGCTCCTGCAAGGAAGGTGTCTTTAATGAGGTTTTTGTGCGGAGGCAACGAAGGGGCAGACCATGTCTCCGTTGGAAGGAACAGGTAGGGGAGCACACTAGCTACCTTTGGTATTACCGATTGGTGAAGGCGCACAACGCAGAGATACCTGGAGGATTGCTTTACATCTTGCCGCAACCCGGTAACAGTTGGTTATGGCCATTTGAATGCACATATGATTAGACGGTTTAAATAAGGAAATGGAGATCTGCTGGTATTTTTTTAAATCACAACAATCGTTTTTAAATAATAAGTACACAATATTCTTTAAATTTTGTTGAAATAATTAAATATCTCGTCCGTCGAGTTTGTCGTGATTTGAAAAAATATATTTTTTTATATTGCCGAAGAGTAATGTAATCTTTTTGGCAAGAATTTCCTCCCAAAAAAACGAGGGACAAAATTTTACATCTTTGATGTTTTTGTTTTTGGGGGATATAAATTATTTTTAGAAATTGAACTTTTCCACGTCATTTAAAAATTAAATTTCTCTATTCATTTACAAGATATAAGTAATATTTTTCGATATTCATTAAGTTTTAACAAGATTTAGGTGGTGAAAGCTCGCTATCTCCTTTAGATTTACTTATTTTGTGTCATATACGTACGTATTTCTCGATGTTCCTAATTTTAAAATCGATTGACCCAATTAACAGTCAAAATGCGATACAGCTGTTGCGGAAAGTAAAAACTTTGTAATTCCTGGATTTCTGTTGGTATTTTTCCAACATACACTTAAAATTGTTTTATGCAATACATAACGTTGTGTGCAATGTATATTCACTACTTATATTTGGGGTCACTACTTCAGTACTTAACATGTACCAACGTATTCAGTAGTTTCACTAGGACTTAGCATGTAAGCGAGATGGGTAAGTACTTACCCACCCGTGACGTCGCAATGCTAAATTCGTTAGTTTTTTATAGAGTGGTAAGCACATACTGTCACCGAGTACGTAGTGAGCTCGCTACCTCTGAAGGAGATAGATGTCGTTCTGCCTGATGGCTGAAATAGAATATGGATCTGCCAGTCTAGACGAATGTTGCCAACAATTTATAAGGGGAATATGAGACTCCTGGCAGCTAAGCTGCTGGGAAATGTCAGCCAGTCAATTAGCAAGGAAAGAGTGTTCAAATAATAATCCCTTAAAAATCATGTTCACATGACTTTAAATTAAAAAACGATTGTAATAATATCTTATTGTCTGTGAGCTACGGCGCACAGTGGTGCCATGTGACTTCTTATTCGCAAAAATCATAGCTTGTGCAGGAGTAATGAAATTTTCAAAATTTAATACGCGATTAATGTGCTTTGGATATTGGGAGTTTCATAGAGTTCATACTGCAAATGGTGGAAAAAATAACTAAGTCAATAATGAAAATCTCGATGCTAATCTTGATTCGAAATGTTGTTCTTTTTAATTCCTTACGAATTGAGTTTTCATCGCTAAACTCAATGAATGAACTCTGTGTTGTACTCTGTTTCTCACAGGCTATAAGAGCAAAATAATGTTACCAAAAGATGTGCATTTTCCGGAAGAAGATCAGGTTTATCGAATCATGTCAATGTCACACACCATAAAAGCTATCTGATTGAAACTTTACCCATGTGATTAAGATCGGATATAAAGCTTAAAAGATTTAGGCAATAATGTGCCACCAAATTTGGCACGTAGACTCATGATGGGCTTATGTTGAACACCTTACTGCCGCTATACAGTTAGCTTGTAACGGCAATAATCTTCAACGAAGATACAAAAATTTGCATAGAAATTCGATTTTACTTTTCCGCAAAAAAGTATTGGGATTGGCCAATGAACTAATATTTCTAATTTTATGTTTTTCGACGACTCTGACAACTTTTCCGGCGATTTAGCGATGTTTTTGTGTTGGTAATGTCTTCAACTTCTTTCATATTGAATTTGACCACTCTAGAAGAATAATAAGAGTAAATAATTTTCCAAAAATTTGTTTTTCCTTTTTTTTGTTTGAATTTGTCCTAACTAATTTCGGTTGTTTTGATAAACGTGCAGAAACACCTGAGTTGGTTACCAAGTGTTACTTTTCAACAAAAAACTATTGCGATTGGCCCAAAAGTTATAATCTCTAATTTTATGTGTTTTCGATGACTCTGACAACTTTTCCGGCGATTTAGCGATGTTTTTGTGTTGTGTTAATTTTCAAAAATTTGTTTTTTTTTTTCATTTTTTTTGTTTAAATTTCTCCAAGCTAATTTTGGTTGTTATTATAAACGTGCAGAAAAGCCTGAGTTGGTTACCAACTGTTTCTTTATAATTCAGGTTGTAATAAATTTTAGCCATTTTAACATTTATGTTTTTTAAATTAATTCTTCACTATTTAGTTCTTTTGAAAAAAAAACTCAAAAGTTCGATTATTTTAAGAATTACATAGCATACTTTTAGTCAGAGATTAAAAATGCACAGACAAATAAATGACTGAGATTTTTACTAACATTGCTATGTTTATATTTATTCACTGCATTAATACATATAGTATATATATATATATAAGTTTATTTAACAAAATTAGATATAAGTTTTTGCGCACTTATCTAGAAATTAAAGTGCGCGAAAGTGACTGCATGTTTTGCTACATTTCCTTTAGCTTATATACTCTTTTTTTTTTTTTATTGGTATATAACTTTGAATTGGCCATCGCACGGGGGCGGGAAGGGCGTGGCCATGACAAGACACACAAAACAACATGTGTTTAAATATGTACATATGTATATAGGCAAAAGAATTTACATTAAAACTAAAAAAAGGAAAGGCAAAAAAAAAAAAACAAAAAAAAAATCTTAAAAAAAACTTTAGAATACGTAATTATTCATGTAGCTAATCGTCACACATAGCTTTTGAATAGTTAGTGTATTTAGTATTTAATGTATTGTCTTTAAATATAAAGCTACCAAATGCAAAATTACTCTAATATTGATTTAACCTTAGAGAACAACATTAGTTACTAGAGACACAAAAATTGTTGTGGCCAGAAATATATATTACAATAGAGATGTGCACGGTTGTGGGCGTGGCATGTAGCATCGGTTCCTTGTCTATCTTGGCGATGGCGACATCGTTGGCTTTCCTGTCAATTGGCTCCGGAGCGCTGAGGCTTTTGGTGCTGGCGTTACAATCTTTATGACCTGAATGTGTGTGTGTGTGTGTGTGTGTGTGTGTGAGTGGTGTGCGAGACGAGACGAGGCGAAAAGTTACGATTACATATCACGGATAGACCAAGTGACTAGCAGCATTGTGATTTACTTTGGAATTGCCATCAATGATCTCCACAGGATCGGCTGGCACATAAGCAGACAAACCCATCAGGCCAAAGATGTCGGGCGTATAGTTGTGCTGCGGTGCTATTGTGGGCGTCGGCGCGGGCTCTACAATTAAAACAAATAGAAAGCAAATAGAAGATTATTCAAATTTTGATTCTACAAATTGTCGCCCAGTTATCAAACATTCTTCTTTTTCTTAACGGGCCATAACAACCCGTTATCGGGTTACGGCCTGATGTAAATACATTCTTTCATTGGAATTGTGGTTTTACGTGGTGGGTCCCAGACCCTACGCACAACCCTTTTAAGGCCAGGTCTCGAAAGAACCCAATGTCATTGTTACTCGCCTCATACGACAAGCTTTGACCTCTGATCTCTGGATGTTTTCAATTTAATCTGAAAATTTCCCAAGTATTACACATTTTTCGAACTTTGGCAGCTATTTGCAGCAGATTTTGTAATCAAAAGGTTATGTTTTTATATTTTATTTCGAATGTAAATTCAATTCTGAGTCAAACGAGAGTTGCCTTACCTGGTCAAATATTAACCAACTAATGAATTAAATGCGAAAAAATGATGAAAATAATGGGGAATCCATATTTTAAAGCTAACAAAAGCAGCTTAAACTAAAAAAACTATAACTTGAAAACTAATGATAGAATTGTTATGTAATTTTTAGAGTTAAATGGAGCTTTGTAAAATCTAAAAATAATATGGGTTTTGAGTTTGGGACACCTGTTATGTATCGGACTGCGAGCTTTTCAGGCTATGTGATATTTTTAGTACTTTTTATTTTAACTCATCTCGGGTAATTCTTGATCAATTTTCAAATGTCAACCCTCGTTTGACTGTGATTCAAATGTTCTTTCGAAATTAAGCATTAATATATAACATTTTCTCATGAAAAAATTCGCTAAATGTCGGTCAAATTTCGAAAAATAATTTTATTTTTTTTTTTGAAAAGTTTAGATTAAATTGAAAGAATCCCTATTTAGATACTCTTACTTACTCTTACTCTATATAGATTAAGAAAGGTACGTCTTTCCCCTTTCTAAAGCATTCTAAATAAGGAAAATCGGTTAAAATTTTGCGGAGTAACAACGAGATTTATGTGTAAAGAAAGAATATACCGTTTTTTGTGAATAAAAAAAAATCGGGGAATGCCCAGAAAAAAAGTAGTTTGATTTGAGTTGTACTCGACCAGATCTTCAATCTACACTATTTTGCTGCATAGTCTAATTGAGACATACTTCGTATTCTCAGTTTTTTTCTGGCATTTTATAATTTGAGCCCCTACCACATTTGTACCCGATTTCTGGTAAACTTTTAGATCTACGATATTGTGGACTGGCTTGTCTTTCCTGCAATATCTAGTAAGCTTCCAACTGTTTTTATGTGACTATGAGAGCTAGTAGTACGCTAGAATGTGCCAGTTTTGACGAAAATTGGTTTCGCTTATCGTTCTATTAGAATTGAGTTAACATGTGTTTGCATGTGGGGCACAACGGGTTGTGGCACGTGAAAACTCCTTGGGAAATGTAACTGATATGAGAAAAAGTAACTGACTTACCTCTGCCGGGTGTGGGACGCACCACAAATCTGGCTGATGGCGCTACCGTGACCGTATCGAAGCTGAGATGACGGGGTTGTGGCGTTACTACGTAAACCTTCTCATTTGTTTGCGGCGAAATAGACACCTTGGCCTTCTTCCACAGCTCTGTGGCTGTCTGTGTCGGCTGTGCTCCGCGCACATACAAAGGTTTTACTTTTTCGCCAATTTGGATGTTCTGTGCTGTTGTGGTACCTTTAGGTACACTTGGTGGAGAGCTGCTTATACGCTTATGCTGCAGCTGCGCTCCATAATGGTCTAATAAATGATTGTCAACAATGGGCGCTACGTATTGGAAATGCTTGCTGCCACGTTCGCTGTCTACAAGGCGCTGACGCTGTTCCAGATTGTTGATGGAAGTGGAAAGATCACCCACCTGTTCGTTGTCACTGGCTGTCACGCTGCCGCCCAACTCGAAGCCACCATATGTGGTTTTGGAACGTCGTGCTGTCGGCGTGGGCACAGTCGTGGTCAAATATTCAGTGGGTATGTGTTTGGAGCGACCACGTATGGTTGGTGTGCTCGGTCGATGTGACAACGATGTATACTCCTGCTCCGTCCAGCCGTCAATGTTCTTCTGTAGCTTGGCAATGTCTACGCCCGAGGCGCTCAATGGACGACTCTTGTTCTCGCGCTCACGCTTTAGCAGCTCACGCAAATTGGAGGCCAGGATCTTGGTCAGGTACTTGGTGGTGCGTCGTGTATTAGGAGGTGGTGGTGCAGTTGCTGTGCTTACTAGCTTAGATTCCTGTTGCTCATGCAGTTCCACATAGTTGGCTTGAGCCGATTGTGCGCGTACTTGCTCCTCATGCGTCCAACTATTGAAGGGGGCTCGTGTAGGCTCAAACGGTCTTGGCTTATTTTTGGTCGTGTAGGGAACCACTACCTGTTGTGGACTGGGCGGTGCCATGCCGGCGAATTGGCCACTGGCATCGATGGCTCCATATGTTGAGGTGGGCGTGGGTGCCTGGGTCACAGGCGGCTGCGGCGGGTGTGTGGGTGCTGCAGGCGTATACAACTGACTGAGGCGGAAGTTCAGCTCGGCAGGATCTCGCGTAAAGGGTCGTGGTGGCGGTCCTGCTTGGCCATACTTGATGGGCGCATCAAGAAGACGTTTGGGCGTCTCGCGTCCGCGATGACGTAGACCCACCGTATAAGAATGAGTGTCAGTGCTGCTTAAATGATTATTTAGTTCCACGGCAGGAGCAGGCTCTTGGGTGGTATACTTCTCGTGCTCATAAAGTGGAGGAACGCTTGTGGTGGTGCTAGTGGACAGCTCTACGTACTCTTGCCAGGTTGCGAAATTGTCATGATGCTGCTGCTGTGACGATGCTGCAGGGTAATTGTCCGCTGCTGGTGGCTCATAGTATTGTGGCGGCGCTGTTTGTGTTTCCATCTCGGACGTCGTATAACCACTATTGGTTGGAATACTGGTAGTCTGTTCCTGCAGCTGTGTGGCTGATGAAAAGTGCCCCAGCTCCGTCAACAACTGTGAGGCGGGCAAATGATGGCTTAGGCTGCTGCTCTGCAAATCCTCTAGCTGATACCGCACGGTACTGATTTCGGGCTCATCCAGCTGCTTGTGGTTAGTGGGTATTGCAGCATTGGCTGTCGCTCCATGGTCGCTGGAGCCCAGATCTATGGCATGCGATTGCACAAAAGTGGCTGGATATTCCACTGAAGTAACAAAGTCCGTTAGCTGATGGCTCTGAACAATTTCAAAGTTATTGTTGCCATTTCTGTTGCTGTAGTGACTGGAGGGCGGCGGCAAAGTACTAGCTGGCAGGTGGGTAACACGCAACTCAGAATGTGCACCCACATTCTCGGTGAAATGCGCTGGCTGCGTGGTGGGCAGCTGTTGAGCAGTGAAGGCTGGTGCGGATGTGGACGAAACAGTTAACTCTGCTGCGTTTACCAGCGGTCGGAAGGGCTGAGCATTGTAGAGTGGCGGCATGGCTACAGCGCTTAGACCAGGCACAGGAATGGGCAGAAAAACACTCTGACGTGGTGGTGCATGAAAATGTACAGCGCGCTGCCTCTGCTGCGATGCCTGAGCCTCAAGCTGAGGCTGCTGCCAAGGCGTCTGTTGTTGCAGTTGTGCCGAGAGCATTGGAACCCAGGGATATTTATTACACAGACTGCAGGGCTTGCCGTCATAGCCCTGTGCTGGCTTGGGATACGCATAGCTGGTGATAGAGCTGGGGCTAAGTAGTTGTTCTCTTGGCGGCGGAGCGCCTCCCAAGCCAAACCAGCGTGCAACGCGAGTCATGAAACCTTGTCCGGGCACATCGGTATTTGTTGCTGGTGTAGCTGTGGCAGGTGGTGGCGGTGGTGGACGCAGTGTCTCGGCCGCTGGCTGAGGGGAAGAGGCAAAACTGTGCGTCAGCCGCTGTGGCGTGGGCAGTGGTGGCGGTACCAGATGATCGGCAGGCGGTAGAGATAGCGAAGATGCACGTGTTAGCAGCACAATGCTGGCCAGAGCCAAAGCTGTCGAGAGGCTTTGTGGTAGCTGCAAGGGAGACAGAGAGAGATGAAGATTGAGCACATGTGAGTAACCAAGGCAATTCATGTCTGAAAAATGTCAAACGCTAGCGTAAAATTCAATCAATATGCGACCAATTTCACTTTTTGGCCGCCAAGTCCATAAATTATGTTATTGAACATACTGGACATACGCACGTACTAGCTGACCATTAATTTATTAAAGCAGAGTGCAATGATTGGCATTATTGATCCGGTTTTCCGCCGACTGCCTAGGTCAGTTTTACCGGTTTCTGTATTGGCGTTGGAGTTAGCTTTGACAGCCACGAGATTTCACGGCCAAGGTCTGTTGCTAGCTATGCAGCGATGGGTGCCGATTCAAAGATATGGAAAAGTGGTTTGCACAGAGTTGTCTTCACTGAGCATATGTTTGTAGAGATGCACTTGAAGCTGTGAGAAATCCGAAAAAACCTTTGTTATATAGACAGTCGGGACGGTAAACGAACAGTACCTATCAATGCGTTGAAGGGTATCTGAGAGGGAGGTCCGAAATTGGTACATTTTCTTATATGTCTTCTAAAGCGTTTGTCCGCTCTTCTTGGTTTGTAATGACAACAAGCCACTACAGTAATAGGGTGCGGAACTGGCCACTATGGCTGGCTGGTAACATTGGTGATGTTCAGAAAATTCCTAAGTTTTTCGCATATGTATAATTTAAATGCGCCAGTCAACAGTCAGACTCAACTTAGTGGTGACTTATGACACAATATTGTTCATTGTTTAGTTTTGCAAGAAATCTGTCATACGTAGACAATATGTGGAACATATTAACTCTTTTTCTGCTTCGAAATATATCCAACTATCGAAGATTTCAAAAAGTGTCTCATCGAAATCTTTGGTGAATTGAAGAAACAGAGCGTTGAAAGAAACGCTAAAACAAGTAAGTAGTATGGGGGCTTCTTTGTGATATCAACATGATAAGACAAACAAGGGAGTGATTCCCTAAAAATGAATACCCAATATAATGATATGGTATTTGGCCTCATTTAATCTAATAACAAACTCAAGATCTTCAAAATAGGCCTTCCTGTTGTTGCTGAATATCAATTTCATTAGGAGCTTGTGAAATACCTATTACTGTCATATAGCAAACTATTATTATTATTTGTGTGGCCTTTGAATATTTCTTAAGAATTTTCTTACTGATAAAACCAAATCACGTCAAATTCTTAGCAGTGTCAATATGCCTGTGATAATGGCATTTTAATTGAAACTTGGCCAACTGATTAGACTGGACGTAGTATGGGACAAATAAGCTGACTAATCGTTTCATTAAGTTTCAATACTTATAAAGCATTTTCAAGTGCCTTCAATGGATCTTCCGATAAAGACAACAAAGTGGTAGTGCCACAGCTATCATAGAGAAGAGTATTACTTACAATAGTATTTTTAGTATCATTACGATTATTGCTAGAAATAAAAGTAATTTAATAGTTTATTAAAAAAAAATGTTATCAGACAGTCGGAACGGTGCAGGACAGTGGGTGTTATGTTAAGATTAACATTTATATTACAGCCACCAAATTTGGTACGTAGACTCATATTAGGCTCATAAACCAAACAATGTTAACCTTTTACCAAATCATCCCCCCTACCCCCGTAGTTGATACAAAAACTTGCACAGTAATTTGATTTCCATGGGAAAAATGGGTACAGGGTATACTGTCGGGTACCGTCCCGACTGTCTGCACCTGCTAAGCGGCTAACGATAGAAAGGTATTAAGAAATAAAATTATGTTATTATCGATCTTTTTCTTGGAACTACTTTCGATAGTTTTGCAGCTCAATAAAGTAGCAGAGTTAAACAATAGCGCAAAGAGTATAAAATTTCCATGTGAAGTTTATTTATTAAACTGGATTTTTTCACAAAAAGATTTCTTAAATGGTAGCATTTACTACTTGCTGCCTTCACAATCAAACCATAATCTATACATAAATGTTTTTGTTCTACTTTGAAGCACTATTTGTTAAGCTTTTACCAAAAAATGTCGTTGAAAATTAATCAATCCATTGAATTAAATTCAGTATGATTGGAGCGACAATTCAAGTGGTTGCGAATGATTAAAAATAAATTAATGTCGCCTAGCGGTAAGAGTACGTCAAAATCGACTCCTAGATAACACCTAACAACCAGGCAACCAACTTTTATAGCCTCACTGTTGCCTGATCGGGACTTTTCCAACTACATTTAGGCATTTTAAACAATTTGGGAAGAATTAGTTGCTTCCAAAGAGGATGAAACTAATAGAGCAGGATCCTTGATTATTAAGCCCTTGAAAATTAAGCCATTACAACGAATTTAACCTTTTCAGAATGTTCAGTGGCAGAAATGGTTGTATTTCCTGATTTTGTCGTGCTTCTTCATGCTTAAGCACCTGCGACTTACTAGGTGCTAGGTGTGGCTAGTAGGTAAGGACAGTGCATGTATGACGTCATCACTGATGAACAAGGTTTCCCACTGTCGGACACCGACCCGACTATCTGGCCTTAAAGAAGTTTTGATAAACTTGCTGCCAATTTCTAAACGTTAATTTATATGAGTATTATTTATTGCATCGAGTTAAAATAAAAGAGACATCCTCAGATAAATATAAGGCAACTATAAATAAACAAATCGATGATGGTGGGAAATCAATATTCGGACATGTCTCGAAAAGTACTTCATCATTATCGCGAGCGTCTTCAATTGCCAGAAAAGAAAGATATTTGTTACCAAATACGTGCAGACTTCAGTAAAAATGTTGTAACGATTATACGATCTATAGAGCATTTGGGGGGAGAAGCCTTCCTGCATCTGGTAATACTGACTAGCAGCTTAGTTAATAGTTTCATGTCACCTACATGTTCAAGGGGGTTACAAAAAAAATATGTAATAGCCCTAACAGTTAGCTGTCCAATTGTTATGGTCAGACATGACCAATGATCATCGGGTTTTCCATTTCAATTTCGAATTGCGTACCCAGGCCACGGAAGGCACTTTCGCCTACTGTCTGACCAAAGAGCGAGGTCAGGCAAACCAAGATACTGAAATTGCTAATTACCCAAGACCAATACGCAAGTCCAATGGCTACCACTTGGCATTGCAGCGCCTGTCTGTCCATGCGTCCATGTGTCGTCATCATGTTTGGGCTTTCATTTGGCAGCGATTGCTGGCAGACCGCAATAAAAACTGCATGCATTCATAATAAAAATAAATAAAACCACAAAGTCAACGGCACTCTTCCCACTGCCATTGCCTCAGACCGTAACCCCCCTTCAGTCCCAAACACAGACCCCGCCACTGCCGCTGCCGTTTCCACTACCATTATCACAGTCAACGCTGCACATGCGAACGGCGAAAGGCAAATGGCCATTGCCTCTAAGCCCACAAAAATGTCTGTCAGCGACTTCCTCCTTGCGCTGCCCGCCGAGGCAGACGCCTTGTAGACTTCGACCAAATCTCGATTTGAAATTATTTTTGCTGGCTGACAAAAAAATTTTGGTGTACCCGAACAGCTAACGCATTCAGTCGATATAAACGCACAATCACAAACATTTCTGAATAGAATTGGTATAGACAAGTTCTCCATCTAACTGAACGTACTTTTTGCCTAACTTATGCATTTCATAGAATAGCTCGGGAAATATAAATTCCATGTGGCAGGGCCTCACATGGGTATTCAAACCTATGAAAATTTTTGTGCCGATGTGTTAACTGTTCTTTGTGTCTATGCTTTGAGGGATTTTGGCGCATTAAAGGTTACTATCATTCGGCAAAAGGTCAACATATACAACCCTAACATCTTTTATATAAATAGGCTAAGGAAAAATTTGTTCACCATTTTTCACCAACTATTTAGCAACAAATATGGGTGAAACTTATATTATTGTGTAGGGAATTTTCATAAGTTGTGCGATATATAAATTTTATTCATGTATTTTGCCAAATAATAGGTAAAACTAATAAAAAATCAAATTCCTATATTTTATATGGAAATATCATAAAATGTATTGGTGACTGTTCACGTTTTCTCAGTTGCTATTGGCATTACTCTCATTAAGGCGACTGTTACACGAAGCGAGATTTCCAAGGGAGGCCGAGTGATTTGTACCTCGTAACGGTATGCGACTTGCTTCATATTATATTACTAATATCGAGCAAGATTTTGTGAGAAGTTTTTTCACTTTCTCACTCGAATATCTCAGCTTATAGAGTGCAAGGCCTAGCTCTTATAGTCTCTGAGAAACAGAGACTTACGCGGACCGGCGGATATGGCCAAGGTTCTACACATGGCGGGCATACACTCAATATTGCGTCTGGCATACTTCTCAAAAGCCATGCCCGCCACCTTATTCTATTACGTCTGCTGCCGGTAAAAAATTCGAAAGTATATTTTTGAGCAGAGTATTAGCAACAGATAATCTGGCGACCATTATTACAACTTGGGTTCCGCCCGAACAGGTACACAGAGTGACACAGCACATACTCGATTCCTTCGAACAAAAACGCTAATGGATTGGAGCGCTTTTAGACGTTATGCAGGCGTTCGACCGAGCCTGGCATCACGGACTATTACAAAAACGAAAAAGGTCAGTCTCTGCTCCTCAGTACCGAACACTAAAATCATACCTGGAAAAACGCTGCTTCAGAGTTTCGATAAAGGGTGAGTTGTTCGAAGTTCGAACGGCGACTAATCCAAGCTAGGGTTCCTCAAGGAAGTGTACTCACCACCATATTGTATACACTTTATACCATAGACATGCCAAACAATGCGGGCCTCCTCACGGCCACTACTGCCGCTTCTATCCTCAGCTAACAGCGCCCAAGAAGCGGCTCTAGCTCTACAGTTGGCATTGGGCAAAATAGAAAAACGAACAAAAAGTTCAATGGAGGAAAATCTTCCATCCAGGTATCGCACCCCTACCCTGGCATCCAACTTGACGCAAAATTGAACTGGTACCAGCACATAAAAGATATCACCGCAAATGTAAAGCAAAGATTCGAGTGGCAAGCTGTAGCTAGGAAATAAGAGTATCCTCCATAGGAGTATAATTACGCCAACTTGGTACTTAAGCGGTACAATACAAAACAAAGCATTGCGAAGAATTGCGAACGCCCCATGGTATGTCCGAAACCGCAATCTGCACAAGGATCTCTACATTCCATTAAATAATAAGCACACCAAGCGACCCTTGCCTGCGCTCTGACCGGTCATAGACCAGGAATAGAGAGAGATAGAGGCGCAAATCAAGCAATACATACAAATGCACACGCAAATAAGACAAGGCAATATCATGCGCGGCACAACCTTCCTCTTTGACATTCGCAGCAGAATGAACATTTGACGAACAGTGTGAAAGCAGCTGAATTCCTGCAGGAAAATATACTAGTTCGGAACCACTTTTAAACCCGAAAAAGAGGATGTAAAGATGGTTCAATACTAGTATTTTTGTTTGAAACCAAGTGATATGTTTAACACAGGGCTGTGCTCGTCCAGCCGTCCGTCTGGAATCGCCACTAATCGTTTTTATTAGTGTAAACAAATTACAGTCTGTCACGACCCGGCCTACCTATTACATACATACATATTGCAGAATTCTTTAAAAAAAATAGAGTTCTTCGAGGAAATGGAAAAACACAATTTTCACCATCGTCCTGTGCATCTTCTCAAAAGAATTGTGCAAGCAAAAATATTTATTTTGTTTGGGGCTCAAAATATCGGATTTGTGCTATGTTCAGATTTTACAACCAGTGGTTGATGTGATACAACAAATATGGTTTGTATCGATCGTGCAACGGCCGCCGCCTTTGTTGCTCTAAGTAATAGGGAAATCAGGGATGCAATCCAAAACTTGTTTCCGATACGGCTACGATTACGATAGAGCCGTAATCCTGATCCGGTAAACGGTTTTATTTCGGTTTTCTTTTTGAATAATATCGGTTTCAATTCGATTCACCGATATTTGTTTCGGTTTACCGTTTATACCGGTTCCTATACAAAAGCCAAAGAACATGAAAGTAATAGACGAAAATTCAAAATTTTTACTGAAAGCGAACATTTTCGGTTATTTCGGAAAATTTATTCGTTAACGGTTATTGGATTTTCTAAAAAAATGTGTTTCGGTTATGGTTTCAAAATTCAATCGGTTGTTGATAACGCTTACGATTACGGTTTGAATTCCTGGTTCAGACTGTTATAATCAATTCAACGATTTTATATTCCTGCATTGAATTTGGTATAGACCTCGCCCGTAGAGTCTTGCACAGAATCCTTCCATTATTTTATGTGGCTTATCTTTGGTGAAAAAGTGATTATTGGAATGGTAAAAAAAAAAAAGGCATAAGTACTCAGCTTTATTAGCTTTCTGACAGTCCAGCTCTTTAAATTTACTTTCATTAAGTGCTGAAAGCCCTATCAAAACCATGTATGAGAGTTTTCAATGACTGCGATTATGTGAAAATAAGTAAATTAATGCAATCAATACAAAGTATGAGTATGAGTGCAAGAAACATAACAAGTCAAGTAGCAAATAAGGCAGCAAAACTTAAAAGAGATCCGTTTGTAGCGCAACTGTCATATTTTTCCCATAATTATTTTGGCAAGTATCTCATATGTCGGGGCCAACTCTAGATGAACCCACACGTACACACGAATATACACTCAACGTAATTCAATTAAAAAGTGCCAACAATATCATCAAAATAAAAGTACAATCTCAAAACAAAATCGGCGGGGGAGTATACAGATACAGCTGGGGATGCATTACTTGCTTGTGTACAATATGTACTTACTAGTGGTGTACATAGGTACTATGTACGTAAGTGTAGCGCATGTATATACATACGTAGTATGTACAGAGGCATGCAAGTTGTTGCCGTGATTGTGTTGTGAGCTGTTTGAAATAATTTAATGGGGTCGTCGCAATTTCGAAAGAAAGTGAAATTCTCCTACAACAACGGCGACAACAGTTCAGTTAAACAAATGTTGTTATTGTTGGTGCGGAGCGCCAGACTGGCTGACTAGTCAACTATTTGGCCATTCGGCTATTCGGTTGTTATCTCCGCTTTGTCCGCTCTTGTCCCACACGAGCCATCTGATGGATAAGCCTGTGTGCCTGCTCCTCTGCTCGCCGGACTGCCGTCTGCCGGCTGCCTGGGAAAATGGCAAAGTCTTTGGCGAAAACTCGTTTCGTGTCAATAATAAGACTGGTCGACTTTTAAGTTGGCCACACTTAAAAGTTGCCCTGTCCAGAGGAAACATAAACAAGAAAATCAGTTTAACCTTAACCGATATGCCGATGATTTAATACCCTCTAGGCAGATAGAAAATATGGAGCGGTATTTAAGTAACTAAATGATAAGGGGTAACCCTATCTAATAAATAGAGAAGGGATCGAATCGCCATCGAAATCCAAAGTGTCCCTTAATTTTCTTGCTTTCATATCCAATTGATTTTTTTTTTTTAATAAAAATCCATATGAAAATTTTTATTCTTGGCTCCTCATTAATAGTAAACATTTTATAAGGTTCTCAAGTTCAATCCCTACGGGAACACGCAATTCTGTCACACTTCATTTTAATCCAAGCTGAAAACCACTCAGAAATAAGTTATTATACCTTGCTCCCATAGTAAAAGGGTAATATAGCTTTGTGCAAAGTATCTAATGGCCAAAAGGGGGACGTGGCAGAAAGGTACAATGGCCAAAAATGATTAGCATCGATTGGATTAGCGATGGGATGGGAATATTTCTGTTTGTCTGCATTGATCACTAGATCTGAGAGACCATAAGAGATGAGGACAAAAATGTTACCTAAAGATGCGCGTAATTCCGGGTAGTATGAATTTTATTGAATTGGGTTGATATCTGCCCCGATTCCCCCAGCAGTTTACATCCGCGCCGAAACTAGACAGAGGATTGCTTCGTGCTTATGTGCATCTGTGTTTTATGATCAAAATCGGAATAAGATATCACTATAGCCTTATAGTAAAGTTAAAATGTACCAATAAGCCAATAAGCTGCACCCAATTTCCACTACATGTAAAAACTTATACAAGGTAAATTCAATATGATTTTGTTTGAAGGCTCGTATAAACGTAATCCTCAAAACTGTATTGATCTTTTGTCACTGCAAACTGTTTATGGGAACTGTGGGGCACCGTCCGGATTGTGTGCATCACATTTTTCTGTATTCTGTATATAAAACAATTTTGCTTTTTCGATTCGTAGATAAATTGGTATTTTCTGGCATTAACTTACATAGAACTATAGGTTTTACGATCTCTCTTTTTATTGTTTACAAAGGCTTGTAAAATCGCGGAAGAAAAGTACAAATTTTCTAGCAATGATTTATTTTCAATTTTCGACCAAAATAAGAAACAATCGATGTGTTGCGTGAATTGATAAGGAAAAGATCGATATGTAACATACCGTGAAATTGAGGCAACCTTGTGTGGGACCAGCATAGATTCAACATTACATCTACATTTGAGCGTTGGATCTCCCTATTTTCGGAAAAAAAAACAACATTTGAACTGGTGCCAAGAAATGTTCAGGACATACAGCCATGTGGGCGCTAAACACGTTTATGACATCGTATCAGGTAAAATAATTCAGGATATATGCGTGTGAGCCCGAAGTAAAAGTAGCAACCAAATCGCCTGTATTTCTTGGGAAAAGCTGGCTACATGGCAAGTGTTTCGCTGCAACAAAGTAGGACGGTGAATTCTGAATTTGTAATGTTCATATAGAAAGGCTTTTGGACACTCAAAACATCGAACTAATGGGTCAGCCGCCTTACAAATAATGACTTCTTTTTGTTTTCGACAACCAAAATAAATTAAGAGGCTAACGTTTTTCGGCACCAGAAGAGGCTGTTGAAGCGTTCAATAAGCTCTTTTTCGAGAAACAGTCTTCGTGGAATTAGAAGTGTAGTCTTCAACAATAGAATCATTTTCAATGAAGCAATTCACTATAGGGCTAGAAATATAACACTACGGGGGCTATTTATCTGAAATACTTAAACGAAATGAAGTAAAACGGACTATATACCCTAATAGATAGCACAACACTACACTCCTAAAGCAGCAACATGTGTGTGAAAAAATGTGACAACGGAACGAATGCAATGAAATGATTCGCTTGATCGCCTTGAAATCTGATCTATATATATAAAAATTAAACCTTTAAAAAGTGATGTACACGCTAAACTCGAAAACGCGTGGACCGATTTCAACCAAATTTTTACACATTGTAGACAGTATTAGGGAGAAGGTATTTTAAGAAGTTTGCAGGAATTCAAATAGATGACGCTAAAGATATCGACAAAAACGATTTTCCATATAAAGCATACTAAATGTGTTTCTAATTATATAGTAGGCAAGCATTAACTTTGACTAGGTATAGAATTCTTTTGAATTGAGGGACAGGTAGGGGTACAGGTAGAGGTAGAAATAGAGAGGATATAAAGATATTGGTACCAATTTTCGTAGCTTGACTTAGTATGAAGAAGAGAGAAAGCAAGAGATGGAACAGGAACGGGAAGGAGAATGGGAACGGGAAGAATTATCAGCTAGTTTTCAATAAAAGCTTTTACGCGATCTCTAATAGCTACTGTAAAAGTAGTTTTTGCCCATCTCATTCAGAAGTTACACTCCGCTAGGGTGCTTGTGGGCGTGAGGTACACTCCAGGGTGTATATACATATGCAATGCATGTCGCAGTTAGAAAAACCTTGGTTTTTGAACCAAGTTGATGTCACCCCCTTATGGCCACACTATAAAAGCCATCCGAATGCAGCTTGGAATGAATGCATTTCTGTGTTAGCACAGAAGTGTAAATGAATCATTTATAGGAGTTTCGCACTGCACGAAAGAGTATTAAAAAAAAAAAACCTGCCAGTCCGTGAATCAATGACATCTCACCATGCATTGGGGGTCTGCTGTTGCGCTTTAACTTGGCCAACCTTGGCTTTGCACTTGAAATCTCTTTTTGTGCAATAATCTTTGACAAACGGCTTACACTCGCACCCACGCGAATAGACACAAACACTCACGTTGCAGCACGATTGCAATACTTTCAGCTGAAGTGCACGCGATCTTACAACGCTCTGGGAACCTTTTTATTTTTGTTTTGTGGCTCCGCTGACGCTGGGGCAACCACAATTGTTGTCGTCGACCTTATTATATCCATATATCGTATGTATGCACAGCCAGCGGTAGTCATAGATATATGCATGGTACATACATCTATGAATGACTTTTCGCCACTGCCTTCCTGAGGCGGCATCAAAATGCCACAAAGTCATCAACGCCGCCTTGGCATCAAAAGTGAAATTGTCGATAAAAAAAAGGCATATGAAAATGAAATACGAAAACTGTCACAGGCGTGAAAAAAGAGGCACTAGGTCTAAAAACAACAGCAACAGTATAAGCAATAATTCACATTTCTTCCAAGCGAAATTAATTATAATAAAAATGCTAGTTAAAAACTAAGAAAACGACTCGTCATTGTTTATGTGGAAGCTGGTGAAGATTGAAGCGGACTTAACGTTCCCCCTCATTCAATTGACTAATAACGAGTCATTTGAATTCATTAGGTCTCTAAACCAGAGCTGGTGTGCCTCGAAACAAATATGTATGTATGGGTACATGCGAGTTGGGTTAAAAAAAAGGAAAACTTTATGAATTTCGCAGGCTACCTACATTCGACTGTAGATTTTTGTGTTTCATGCTTTGCAGGTTGCCAACATTTTTGGTTTGCTTTTGACAGATATAAGTTAGACCTGTTTTGGTGTATAACCATATACCCTTTGATCCTTTTGAGCCAGTCTGGAACGTCTTTGACAACATTAAACAGGCCCTGATTCTTTTGTTACAATATTTAGTAATATCGGAACATATAATATTTATTATATTATATTATATTACCATATATAGCAAAAGCGTTTCAAGCCGAAAACGTACGAAAAAATTTCATGTCAACTGATATGTTGTGATCATGTGTGTGAGTTCAAAATCAAGTATATTGTTTAAACTGTTCAAGAGTTATAGTGTTCTCAAATTTTTTGGCGAAATCTGAAAAGATTTGTCTGTTGGTAGAGGTCATTTTTAAATAGAAACGCTATTACTTTTAGTACGCATAATATACATTGATTACTGAAAATAAATTGAGAACTGATCATTAATGACCCCCACACCTCTTAGACCAAAATCAGCACAATTTTCGCCCCACCCACTGTAACTTCCCAAATCGCTAAAGCGAACTAACACATAAGCCTATATTCACTTACCCAAACTCTTGCATTGTCTCATAGTCGGCCATATATTTTCTTTGTTTTTTCCGTAACTTTTTGACTCATTTCAATTATCTGCGGTCAAGCAAAAACACCCGAAAATGCTTCATTATGTAAGAAAAATACCCGAAAATACCGAAATACCAGTAAAACCCAAAGTACCAATTTGACTCCAAAAATTTACTCTGTGGTATTAAAAAATAGCGGTTTCGGCCACAGTGTATACCATTAACTTTATTCATCATCCTTCTTAAACTATGATAACACTTACATCCTATCGATTAGTATCGAGATCACTTAATTGCTTAAACATCAATAAGAACAAGTAATGGCTTAAATCCAAAGGGCCTGAAAGTAATGAAATGGAATCCTGAAGAATTCAACTCTCTTTAATTTCATGCTCTTTGGTACCTATATAACCCGCAAAATTTTAAAAGTTTTCCTTTTTTGTATGTATGAATAGATACAGTTGCTTCGACGTCAATTAGACTAATGAGAATGGCCTTTAAAATGCTAAATTGTTTGAAATAAAATGTATCAATGGACATAGAATTAGAATTTATTGACAGATAAATAAACTGTTTTCGTGTAAAGACGTGTTTTTATATTTATTCTCTTACCGACGCACAAGGTTCGATAACATTATAAATTTCGAATCACAATACATATCTTAGATAGAGAGAGAGATTAAATAAAATAATTATGCCCGAAGCTATGCACAATTCTCAGCATAAAAGTATCGTATATCATGATTACAGTGAGCAACAAAAAACGAAGTAAGCTCGACTAGTATTATAGTGTAGGTTGCAATCAGCTCGAAAAGGACTCAAAAAAATTGTCTTTACCAATGTACACTTAATTAGGTACTGTCATCGTTGAGAGAGCCACCTTAACATTTTGTGCGAGTCTGAAATAGCGAAAGAGAGAGGCGCAAGTTACTCTCGTTGCTGAAAAAGAACGCACACATACGGTTGTTAACATAAAGCAATGCATTCGCATAAACATATTGCAAAAGAGAAAAAAAAATTAAGAAGCTGCGCTGCTGACGTCGCAGCGATGGCAGTACCTTTATAAGTATTGTACCCACATGTTTACAGGGAATTTCGTCTGTTTATATGTTATAAAGCTTTGTTCTTTGTTATCTGTCAATCATGATAATAAGCTCTTAAACAATTGCAAATGTAGTCAATTCTTCAACGATAGTTAGGAATTCTCATTGTTCATAATTTTATGGCAATGAAAAATGAATATGTCAAAAGAAAGCCTAAGAGCCTAAGAAAGAAAGCAATGTTGACCTTTTGCCGAAACAATATACTTGTTCAAACTGCCAAAAAGAAAAACATACATTTGTACATATTTTGTTGTCCCAACTAGTACTTACCGTCTAACTTGTCAAATGCATTTAATTTCATGCAAAATTTATGAACATTGTTAATTTGATGAATTGTGTTAGCTTTTTTGCCCTTCCCGATGATTGTTGCTTAAGATACAAAAAAAAAAAATAAAAATAAGAAATACACATTGCAAAATTTGTGCCATGTAATTTACAAGAAATGTGTTGCTGCTCATCATTTGAGCGCAATGCGGAACCAGCAGAGACGCCAGCAGAGACGTCAGCAGAAGACGCCAGCAGCTGACAGCACGCGAGTAATTAACTAGTTTTTCTTTCATTTGTCGCGTAATCCCGCATTGAGCACTTCATGTCTTCATTATAAACAAATTAATGCAATGAAATGCGCATTGGTAATGGAAGTTAATAGCCGAGCAACTAACACGATCGATCGATCGATAGTTCGATCAGTAAGTACATATTACATATATGTACATATGTATATAGTGTATAAAAGACTGTTACGCGCAACTGCCATATACATATGTAATGCCTCAAACTTTGCATAATCTCATCAATCTCATCATCTGTCTCACTTAGCTATTGCTATCCCGATCTTCTTAAATGGTACTCGCTCCCGGAAGAGTTGACAGCTTGTTGAGGGAGTGCAAATAGTTTACAATAAAAACTTGTGGTATTCGTCAATGGGTTAAATTTCATGATCTGAAATTCATGTATCCCACGGATATTAAGCTTGCTTGGCAGCTGATTATTAAAAAAGTAAACGCAAATGGAAAAGAGCTGCGAGTTGCTGTGTTCCCTATTTCTTGGCTTTTTGATTTTTAAACGCAAAAAGTACAAGCGTTTCGCTATTGCTTGGTTCTCAGCAAAAAACTACTTTTTGCTCTAAAAAACCAATGCTCTTTACATCGTTTTTGTGCCTGTGAAAAGCGGTGATCGTGAGAGGAAGAGCACGATTGCATTACACGGAAGAAATTTAGAAGTTTTACTATGCAATCTTATTAATCTTAGGAATATCAGCTCAATTTTCTTTTTGCAGATGTTCAGTGGACACATCGCACACACTTAACTAAAGGGGCACAATTCATTGGCGTATAGGCCAGTGGAAACGACTTTGCCGCAACTTTTAGTGGCGCACTCTAGCGACTCCTGGCGAATGAGACATATGAAACTAATCTCAGGTACTGAACGTCACTGTCATGGTCACGCAAACCACTCATAACAAGGTTCAACACCAAAAAGAAAAGCTGCAGAAGATCTGCAATAAGCATAATTGGGCGTCGTACTCAAAATGAGCTGACAATGATATAGTGAAGCGAACATAACGTGGCCTATGTCCAAGACGGCGGCGGACGGAACACAAAGACGCTCCCACTCATAAGATTTTCCTATAAGAAAAATAAAGGCAAGTAAAATGTAAAAGAAGCTACTATAGAGAAAACGGCAAAGAGGTATAGAAATAATAATAACAATTCCCAAGATTGGTAACATAATCGGCGCATTGTGGATTTTGTTGTTGTTTATAGTTGTGCTTCTTCTTGGTGTTTGTGTGCGTGGGTGGCGTATTTAAGGGGGGTGATTAAGGGATCAAACCCCTCCCATTTATTTGCATATTTCCATCATTGCATGGTATAATAATTGCACTATACGACAGTGAAAATACACCCGTCATTCGTAAAGACTGTAGATCTAATCGAGTAGAACTTAAAACAATTTTTTAGACAAATAACGTTTTTTTTGTCTTCGTATATGGATCTATTTATAACTTCGCCATTTTCAAACCATTTTCGTAATTTAATATGTTTTAGAAAGAGGAACCTTTCCAAATCTGTTCAAATTTCGACTGAATGTCCTATAAAATTTCCAAAATTTGGAACTATTTTTCGAACTTTGGCCGATATTTACCGCGTATTTTCATAAAAAGGGGTTATATATTAATAATTTAAAAGAAGGGTCCACTTATGAAAATCGCAGTTACCGGTCCGATGCATAACACGTGTCACACTCAATACTCATATTATTTTTAGATTTTCCCAACCTTCACATGATAACTGTAAAAAGTTCATGACAATTCGATCAGTTTTCAAGGTACGGTCGTTTTAGTTGCTTTTGTTAGAGTTAAAATATGAATTTTCCATTGTTTTTGCATTTAACAGGCGATGTGTTGCTCAGGTACTTTATATTTTCATTTATAAGTTGGTCAATTTTGGCCGATTTCCATAAGAAAACTGTAACTTGAATTGGAGCTTACTTTTGAAATAAAATATAAAAATATAAATCTTTTGTTTCGAAATTTGCAATTAGCTTCCAAAGTTAGAAGAAATGTGTGATGCTTGGGAAATTGTCAGATCAATTTGACAAAATCCTTACTTAGTTTCAAAAATCCAGCCTAACTTTATATAAATTTGAAAGAGTTCATTTATCTCCTTTCTAAAACATACTAAATTACGAAAATAGAAAAATGACGGAGTAATAAATAGAACCATGTACAAAACCAAAACCAAAACCAAAACAAACCAATATTTTTCCATAAAAGAAAATTGGAGGGTTCTCCAGAAAAAAAGTAAATTGTTGTAAGTTCTACTCGACCAGATCGACAACCGACACAATGTTATTTTTCGGATGTATCTCTTTCTTTTTTTTTTGTCGCACAGTGTTATTTTTCCGATGCTGTAAGTAAGGCTCCAATTTGTGTTTACTTTGATCAAAATGAATAAATATTTGGTGTCAAAAAGCAATATTCTGCTGGTTTCCAAATAAATTCACAATCAAGTGATATTTAGGTGCATCAAGCAGCCAGGGGTTCAGGTAAGACATAGATAGGATAGGATGAAACTCCCTGCTCCCTTTATCAAGCTGAGGCACAACCTCCACGTGGTGAACTTGGCAGTGAGCTAATGTGCGCAGCGAAGTCTGCCTCCCCTCCCAATGGAAGATTGTATGCGCCGCTTTAGAAGTGCCCTACATTGGCACGTAACCCGATAACGAGTTGTTATGGCCAGTCAAGAAGAATAACGAACCTATGTTGTTGGTCTTTAGAGATGAGCTAAAAGGTTAATAACTTTGTGAATAACCGAGGTCAAAAAGATTTTTCATATCATATTATCTAACTAACATTGAAGAAAATAATTTTACACGAACAATTTTGTTTGTGTCAACTCTTTTTGGATCTTTTCATTTTTCTAAAAATTAATCTATTTTGGCACAATGCGCCTTAGAGATAAGAATGGCTCAATTGATTTGATCTCATTCACGACAAATGTAATCAAATTTTATAGGACTGTAGAAGGTGGCAAATACCGCAATACTTCTTTTATAGGTCGTTTCTCGATCAAAACTTTAGTTATTCCTTGGAACTTCAGGCCAGTTTGTTATTCGCAATTTTAAGTTATAAACTCAAACCTCTTTCGCTTAAAAACCACCTATATGTAAAGTTGTTAATTTTATAGGATCGACTCTTAAAAATAAAAACTACTCTTTGGATATACCAAAACCGTCTGAAAACTATGGAAATTATCTGCAACAATTTGGAATTTTTTCCGTTCTTTGCCAAAAATTGCACTTAAGTAATTTACGAAAAGCTTTTAAGTGTGCATGTTAAATAATTTTCGAGTTTTTTCGACATTGAAATGCTCAGTTGATATTGACAAACTTTCCACACGTATTTTCATTAACATAAAATAAAGCTAAGAAAACTTCAACTTATTTTCAAAAACAGCTAGAATTCCAGCTGATTTAAGCTTTTTCCCGCAATCAGGCTAGATCTAGCGGGGAAAAAGCGGCATTGGCAACACTGCCCTTTTCGCTCTTTTATGTGCCTTGATTTAAAGTACCGCGCGCAACGAATCGCGACCAAAGCGATAGGCAAACGTTTCCACGAATCATTTGCCAAATTAATTCTTTCGCACTTATCAAAAACGGGCAATGGCGCGACATTTAACAAAGAAAACTAAACAAGAAACTGTCTTTCAATAATTCGAAGTATATACCCGTAAGAACTTGTACGTTTCACATGGTAATATTTTTTTTCAATAAATTAACCTATCGATGCAAAAATATAAGTTGAAAAAATATTCAAGTAAGGATTAAATTGCTAAAGCAAAGTACAATTTCTTTGAGTATGTTTTTGCAAAATCTTGTATCACGGCCACCGAAAGTCAAATGTGTATGAACAACAATGATTTTATTCCAGAAATTATAAAATTTATCGAATTTCCTTCTAGTGGGCCACTTGCGGATCTCACCAAGTTGAACAAAAATTCGATCCGTACAGGCGAAATCAAGCCTAAAAATCCACTGGGAGCTCAGAAAAATTGTCCAGAATAAGATTTGCCGAGCTATAATATGCTACTGAAGATATTACCTACTGTAGAAAAATAATGCTCTTGTTTGAAACGGATCAAGCCAATTTAAACAAACTCGATAGGAGAAGTGGGTTTGTTCTGTGGATTCCATCAAGGAACCCATTTTAGAACCGCTTGGTTGCTCTATCAAGCCAATGTGATAATTTCTGACGAAGTTATAATTGTTGTTATTATTCAATGATCAGAAAAAGCCGAAAAATAGTTTTCTTTCTAAGTCATATCCCCCCTCCATGGCGAAAAACTATCTACGCCACTAGTATGCATGTGTGTTACCATTGTCGCTGAATCTTCTTCTTAGCGCTCCAGTCACCCGGAGCAACTAGTTAGCTTTAGCTAACTAAGCGCCCAGAGTCGAGCAATTGCTTTGACTGTGCCAAAGACAAAGTCAGGGTCGGACCCAGAGCCACTTGTAACAATAACAAAAGTTCCAAAACTTCAGTACAAAAACAACAACTATAACAACAATAACAACATCACTGCAGCCGTAAGCTTCGCTGAAACCGTCAACGCCGCTGCCGCCATAGAAAAAAGTGAAAATTTGTTCGCCTCCAAAAATTATGCGCTTTTCACACGCGCAAAAGCACAACCACAACAACAACAACAACATGCCGCGGCGTGATGCCAAGGTGCCATTGGCAGCGACTTTGCGACATAGTGCTCTCCCATCACTAGCGTGTAATTGCTGCCGGAGCGGCGGCGGTGGCGGTTGCAACGTCGTCGTCCGACGTCCAAAAAAGAGCCGCGGGAGTTTCCAAGACATGTGACAACGTGCGCTTGACTGTAGTTTTAGTTGTTGCTTATACCCTGAACATATAGTGTAAAAGTGTATTAAATATTTGTGCATTGTATGTAACAAGCACAAGGAGCAGTCCTAGGGAAAACAATTTTATGCAGACAGTCGGGCAGGGACGGTGCCCGACAGTGGAATAACCTGTACCCTTTTTTTCCCCCATAAGCACTAAATCCAGCATACGGTAGAATGGGAAGGAAAGTATTTTCTTTTATGTCCCATTTTACAAGTTTAATATGACTGTAATCATTTTCCTATTAGGAAGTTCCAATTGACAAGTTTTCCTATTGGGAAGTGGGGGCAAAAATTACTTTTATGCCCATAACTTCAGTATTCTTGTGCCAATGTCGTTGAATTTTGTAACATAGATCAAAAATACATTTATAAATGTCTCTGGCAATTTTTAAATCAATATATAGGGGGGCAGTAATAAAGGTAAATCGCTTAGGGTCACACGAGTCTCCACACCAAATTTTGTAACTCTAGCTCACACGTATCCATATCTACATGCAGTGCAATTTTGGCACAGTTTATAGGCGAGGGGGAGGGTGAAATTTTGCATATTTTTGACTTTAACTTTTGATGTATTAGTCGATTTTGGTCCGCCTGTCTGACAGCCACAAAAATTTGTGTTATCGGATGAAAACTTTAAAAGATATAGGTAATAATGTACCACTTACAGACTACTCTTGCATTACACTGTCACACAAAATCACTTTTCAAAGATATGCTAAATTTGGTATTTACACTCATTTTAGGCTAATAAACCAAACAATGTTGTCCTTTGTCCGAATCGACCGCTCCTCACCCCCATGCTGCTCAAGGCAAGCTGCAAAAATTGCACAGATATTTGATTTTCTTGTGAGTACAGGGTATCCGATTGTCGGGCACAGTCCGGATTGTCTGCATAAAATTTTTCTTTTTTGAAACTGGTTGCTCAACGTTTGCTTTAGATTCAAGAGCACGCGCGCAGGCGCTTACATTTCTCTCAGAGTCAGTTCAGTGGTACGTATGACCATATGCACAGGGTAAATACACTCAGTAAGGTACAAATGCCCTGCTGAAAATGAATAAAGCGTTCCCTAGTTTTAACTTTAGTGCGAAAGCTGATGAGGAAGGTAGTGGCCAATGTATACTTGTAAAGGTAACGTCATCGCTGCGACGTTAGCAGCGCAGCTTCTTAACTTTGCATTCTCTGGCGAATTTCAATGAGGGAGGTTGTGTGTCGTATATGGTTTTTTTCGGCAAAGAGAGTAAATTGCGCCTCTCCATTTCGCTATTTCAAACGCTCACAAAATTTAAGGGTTCCTTAATTTGGCCTTAATTTAAGGGTGGGTTATTGTATCTACTACTAGATACAATTTTAATGTTTGTGTGTAATTGTGCCGCACAATAAATACCCGTCAATGGTCATGGCTGTGTTTTTTTTACAGCTACGGAGGTGAAGAGCGTTTCTATTCCGCGTTCGACTTTTAGGGAACCGACGTCAGCAGAGTTGTCGTACCTTACTAAGTATACCCGGCGAACTTTTTGCACTATAATATTGTGCACAAGGCATGAAACAATGAATACAAAATAACGCAAAGGGGTAGAGTTTTCGTTTGTTCTGTGCATCTACGTCATCACCTTTTAAATTATTTGCTTTAAATTTATTAAAAATTATATGAAATTAACGATGTTTTTGGCCGATTTTACACCATATTCTCAACTCGCAGAACTTGTTGTACCACTGTAAACATTTTTTGAAGACATAGTCTGATCCCCAAAAGCTTTTTTGCAGCATCCTCAATTTCAAATAAATTTTATTGAAAATTTAATCACAGAAGTATCTTAGCTTGAGTGCATAGAATTCCTAAAACGTATCCAAAAACTTTTAAAATGTAGAAAAACTGTGTAAAAATGAGAAAATTCAACTTGGATTAATTTATTCTGTTTGTACATTGTTATAATGCATGGGATTTGCTCGATTTGGGTCTGATAGTTTTTCTCAGTTAACATCTTTATGATATAGCACTATAATTTAAAATAATTGTTACGGCCCGTTACGAAGATCCAGAATACTGATATGCACCAATATCAAAGAATTCGATAAATATCTGCAGTGTGGTGGTCACAAAAACCAATAATTGGCATACCGACACAGCGGACTTTTTTTGGACAGTGTCGGCCTGCAAATTATTTGGCTGTCAAATGTATTTGTGCGATTTTTGTGTGTTGACGTTCCAATTATCGGACTGTATAACCATAGCTTTAAGCTAACGGATGCAGATGAAGGTTATTTAACTGAATTTCATACTATTCAGAGTAACCGACAAACGAATACCAGCCACTGATAGTGAATAAGGCAAAGCTTTTCGTAATCTAATTAAATTGTTTTAAAGTAAATTTTATATGGGCTGGATGCGTATATTTGAGTCATCTAAACTCACCCTATGTCTGATTTATTTTCATTATAACCACCATTTTTAAAGAGACTTGAGATGAGATCAAAGTTTAAATAGCCATGGCCAATAATACTGAAGTTACTGGCATAAAATAATGATCAACCTCCCAAAATGAGAACTTCCCAATTGGCCAATATAGTCAGATCAGCCCTGTGAAAAGAGACATAAAAGTAGATAATTCACTGCTCATGTTACCGTATGTTGGATTTACTGTTTATGAATACAAACACTTAGTAAGGTGTGAAAACTCTGCCGATAGTGAATTAATGATAGGATTCCTGAAATTTCACATTAGTGCGAACGTCGAAGTCTACGGTACACTTAGGTATAATAACTCTGCCGACGTCGGATCCCTAAGTATCGACTGTGGCAGAGAAAAGCAATCCAACCGCGTAGCTGTAAAAAAACACTTCCATGACCATTTAGGTTTTTTTTATTGTGCGGCACAATAATACGCAAAAATTCACACACTAAAGTGTACGTTTCTTAAAATTGTATCTATTTGTAGATAAAAAAACACACCTTAAATTCGCGTTAAGGCCAAAAAACTTGTGTGAACACAATCACTGTTTCATCGAGGTTCGCACATAAGTGAAATATATGGAGCCTTTTATTAATTTTCGGCAGAATTACCATACCTTATTAAGTGTACCCTGGTTGCGACTATATGCATAAAATTTGTTCTCTCTTTAAAATGTGAGAATTTAATACCCTTACACAGCTTCCCATGTAAGCACACATAATCACATAGGTGACTCCCTCCATCTTTATGGACGCACCCTTAAACGGATAGGAAATCTATTCATCATATATCATATATAGGGGATTTTAGTGTGAAGAACAAGTGATCTATTCCTACCGACTACAAACTTTGTGCTTCACTAGGAGAGATAACTTCTCACCTCATTAACGATCTTAACAGCTTTATCATTGTGTTAGAAGATATCATGAAACATGAAAATCTGTAATTTTTGAAGAACAAAATACAAAATTCTATGCATATTTTTTGAATTGCGAAGAATATGGGCGTCTTTTTATAAGGCTTACATGAGTCTATATATTTGGTATATATTTGGTGGAAACTAATAGTAGTAACGATTCTATAAAAAGTGGAACCTTGTTGCAGTTTATAGAGTAGCCGTCCAATCCATCCAATCTTAATAACTTAATTCACACTATATGGAACTTGTAGTCTGCGACACATGCTAGTCGCTTGCCTCCTTTCTAAAATTTGAAGACCTCGATAAAGAGGAAGGATTCCCAAAATATGTTTAATTAAGAAAAACATACGACAAAAATGGACAGATTTTTAATCAGTTTCCGTCTTAGCACATTTTTTTGCTTTTTTACCATTTTCTTTTTAATCTCTTCCGTGTCGTCGTCGCACAGTGGGGCCATCTGACTTCTTAACGACAAAAATCATAACTTTTGAAGCAGTAAAGATATTTTCAAAATTTAAAATGCATGTAACAGAGAATTTCTTAAGCTTCAGCTATAAATGTGCTGTGAGTAGAGGGTGCTGCAAAAAACCTTCGTCAATTATTATTTTCGAAATTATATACAGTGAATTCCGCTACCTACTCGCCCACATAGCTGCATTTTCGACATAAGTGCCCGAAATCTTCTTTTCGCTGCTTAAAAATGTGAAAATGGTCTAAATTTTGTCTCGTAGCTGTATTCCACTTAAGATTCCTTTTCGCTTAAGCGCCCTCTATAGTTTGATTTAAAAGTTGGTTTTATATAGAGAATTACACATTTAATTGCACCACGCCATCTGTAGGCTGTTTTGGGTACAAAATTTGTACAGGTGTTTGCTATGCACAGAATCATCTCTATAATCTCTAAATACAAAACAGAAGCTCCGATATTTTAAAAATTCTCCAAAATAAAAATGCAAAGATGATGAGATAAAGTGTTATTGCTTGCGGTAATGTAATGTAACAAACATTTGGATCGTCCAAGGGATAGTTGGATCTTTAAATAGAGTGTAACGATAAATCTTAGAGCGTAAGCAGTGGAAGCAGGCGATACTTTCAAGAAATTCATGCATTCTATGTAACTCCTGAAGGCTTTGCAACACGTTACAGAAACTGGGATCGGGAAAAGCGTGAAAAAATTGAGCTCCTAGGGCCTAATAACGAACGTTGGGTTTCTTCAAATTTCGTAGTGAGCGGGCTAGAGAATACCACCTCAGCAGGTCAAAGCTTGTCGTATGAGGCGACTAACAATGACACTGGGTTCTTTCGCGACCAGTAGAGCCACGCCTTAAAAGGGTTGTTCGTAGGGCTTGGGACCCACCACGTAAAACCACAATTCCAATGAAAGAATGTATTTACATCAGGCCGTAACCCGATAACGGGTTGTTATGGCCAGTTAAGAAGAAGAAGTCAGGGCCAAGATCAGAAGAAAAGGTTGCGGGGGAATAAGTCAGTGTACTCCAGAATAATTAGCAAATGAACGGAGAATTTTTGTGGCATTCATTGAATTTTTTAATTAAGTTGATAATCCATTTGGCAATAGAGGTATAGCGGCTTGGGTGGTACTAGAGTTCAAAGCGGTTTTGAGGGAAGGCAGTTTAAATATGATCACCCAACAGAGTTCTTACATATGACCTAGTGTTGATCAGTGTTATCAATTGGTTTAGTCTATGAAGATTATCACTTAATGTTACAAATTGTTGCATGATAGTGCTTAAAACACCTATGCACACAGTTTTAGGCAATTGAAAAATATTTTTGGTTATTTCATCTGTTTCCTTAAAATAGCGGGCAGTTTAATAAAATTCACTGTACTCCAAACATTTGATGCTTAAGGAATAATTCTCTGTTACATGAACTTTATATCTTGAAAATATCTTTACTCCTGCAAAAGTTATGGTTTTTGTCGATATGGCGTCCGATGGCACCACTGTGCGTCGTTGCTGGCTGAACTTGGTCGTTGAAAAATTAAAATTTAAACAAAAGTAAAAGTAGTTTTTGTTGTTTTGGCCAGCATTTTCTTTTTGGCCATTTCGTTTGCTCTTTTTGAGGGTCAAATACAAAGCCGGCATTTGGTCAAGTGCTTCCATAGACTGTATATGTTTCTATGTTTATTTGCATGTGTTTGTGTGTGTGTGTGGGGGGTACCCCCCGCGCGGTAATTAAGACTTTTCGTGACCTAAGTGACGCCAATTAAGTTACGTTTTCTGTTCCCCCAATGAGCGGCCGTGTTTGACTTTAAGAGCATAGTTTTTACTTATTTATTGTTGTAGTTTTTCACTCTTAGCGCATAAAAATAATTAAATAAAACAGTAGACAGTCAAAAAAAAAAAAAAAAAAAAATGTAGGTTATGCAAGTTAAATAAATAAAATGCAACAACTAAGTAAGAAATACTATTCGTTTGTCTGTGGGAAAACTTTTTGGCAGCTGGACAACAATTGCGAAGCTTCGCCTGTAAGCCTCAATTATGAAAGCCAAGATGAATGGACAGACCTCAACAGGCCCATCTGGCGCATCCCGCCGCCCCCCCCAACAGCTTGGCAGTCACATAAATAACTGACACTGTTATTTTTCTTGGCTTTTCTTCTCTATTTTTGTAACTTGTTAAAATTGAAGTGAAATTGCAACTGATTATTCGAATTGTGTTTCGGCGCTAAGACAAAAAGCCATAAAAAATTTATGAGAAAACCAACAATGTGCGAACAGATCTGAGGGCAGCAACGCGACATCGTCATCAGCAGCGGCAAAAGTGATTATAAATATGCAGACATCATATTAGCTCTCTTTTTTTCATTATTAACCACAAGTACTCTTATTTATAGTTTCTTTTGTTTTTATTTTATCTTCATTAGTTTAAAATATTGCACAGGATTCATAGTCGGTGTTGTCTGCTTGACGGTTTAATTCAAAAAGCTCAACATGTCGCATATGCGAATTAATTGGTGTTCACTGTATACTATGTATACAGTGTTTCCATAGTAATAGTATAATGTTGCAGCGAACGTTGCTGCGTATGCGTAATATCGTGCCTTCATTTAGCGTACACGAAAATTAACTGATTTATGGCGATTATACAATATTTTCAAAGGTTGCCTGGTCAGTACTTGCAACTTATGTTGATACGCTTATAACTTTAATTAAGATGTTACATATATATATGTATGTATTTTATGGAATCGCTATAATACACTTGAGAATTTGGACGGCGCGTTGCTGGCACATCCAAATTGACTCGCATTTTAGATACTGTAATAAGCAGAAGGAGGCGTGGCATACCATAAGTTACATGGGAAAAAATAAATGTCGAGTCGATATATCCCTGTCCGTTCGTCCGTCCGTATCATGTCTATATCGTACACCCTTTCCGAGTGACAGAATTTCGCTGCTTACAACCACACCGTAAAAGCTTCTTCTTCTTAACTGGCCATAACAACACGTGTTATCGGGTTACGGCCTGATGTAAATACATTCTTTCATTGGAATTGTGGTTTTACGTGGTGGGTCCCAGACCCTACTGGTCTCGAAAGAACTCAGTTTTATTGTTAGTCGCCTCATACGACAAGCTTTGACCTGCTGAGGTGGTATTCTCTAACCCGCTCACCACACCGTAAAAGCTACCTAATTTACCTAATTTTGGCTTGCTGAAACCAAGATATGTGAGATTAGGTGACTTTGCAACTTTTAAAAACTCGAATTTTTGAAATAGCGATAACTCGAAAACGGTACTACAAAATCAAAAATGGTCGAAATCAGCGACCCGAAATTTACCGGAAAAGGTAGGTTTTAGTTATAGGCCTTTCATTGTGGTCAAATTTGTTGCATAGTGTAATTGGACAGCTCAAGTAACCGTTCTACTTTTGTTATCTTTTCGAGGCGACTACGAACATTATTTATATGCTATTTATGCAATAGTAAGATTGTCCAACACAGAACAGCTCCAGTGATCGGTACTATTCTTTCGATCCATTCGTATATATGCCGTTACTGATGGCTATATTTATAAATCACAGCGTATTGATAAAAACAGGTTTTAGCCACCGAACTACATATCGCTTATCCAAGCAATAGTCCAAATTGTTTTTAGAACTTAAACAAGATAAGTTTTTATTTATTATTGTATGCAGTTCAAATAATAAGCGTTGATTTTACAGTTGTCTTGTGACAGAAAGTTATAGAAATAACGGATGTTCCCTTGATCCGGAGAGATGGTTCTGGTGGGTTGGTGTTGATGCAGCTACGCTATCTGCCCTGTCTAACGTTTTTTTGCAGGAGTAGCTGAGGCGAGGATGAGTGGGAAACAGTTGAGCACCTCTTCCGCCCATGTCCAGCAGGCCCGAGTAGTCAGTAAAAGGGCCTGGCAGCCTGATAGCCTAACCTAATGTCTTTGGTGACTTTAAGCGATCACCAATTTCTATCAAAGCTATTTTTCAACCGATTTTCAACAAATTTGGATATTTTCTACTCATTCATTACTTTCAGGGAAAACTCTGAAGATGATAATTTTCTAGCTTTCGAATGTTGAAATGTGAAGCTAAATTCTTTTCAGATGATGAGACCGACGAAGGTAATATTCCCTTCCTTTGTTGTTTTAAAAAATACAAATTTTTTATCTCGACAGTCTGCATCACAATTTTTGTTCTATGTGTTTGCAGTGCACAGTGGTTCAAATGCTCTTTTTAGCTTAGGAAAATTAATTTTTCTGAAAACAATAGACGCTATGAAGAAATTGACAAACAATTTTTATTTTCAATTGTTATTTCAAAATTGCCAAATAAGAGTTATTTCTCAATTTTTGAATACAAATTGAAATTTAATTTTTATTTCATGATTATTTTTTTAACGTCCGCAAATAAGTTTTATATGTTAACTTTTTTAAAAAAAATCAATATATAATTCTTAATTTATAATTTTAATATTAAAAAATTATAACCGTTACGGTCACTGATAAAAAAACAAAAGTCTTTTTTTTTTAGAGCTGTGTGCAAATAAATTGCACTTTATAGACCGTATTCGGAAATCAATTTGGCGAAACTAACACATAATACATAATTAACATAAAAATCAGCATATGTTAATGTGTAATATCCTATATTGAGAAAGACAACGTAATCAATCATGTTAGTTTGATAAACATATTCAAATTGACCCAGCTTTAAATTAAGTGTATATATTGTAATAAATAAACGTTGATGACATGGCGATTATTTCATGAGCCAAGCCAAAGCCAAGTCTAAAGGTAGCTTCACATCTAAGATACAGACATTAAAACCGTTAGACTCACATCTCAAACACGTTACTTGCAATTTGTAAGCACTGAAATTCCCCTTCCTGTCCACATGTATTTACGAAGAAATTTCACAAACTTTATATGAATATGTAATGTGTTGCGATATATGTATGTACATTTAAATGTTTAAATACTGTCGTCTTTGCAATATTCGCTCATTATGTTTTGGGCAAAAAATACAATTTTTTAAATAAGAGAATAATCAACCAGACAATACAAAGCACTGAAAAAAATATTTTACCACTTTCCTACTCAATGCACTTCCCATTAATTTAGTAATTAAACGAATTATCGCATCAACACGTTTATGCGTCGTAGTCTGTGTGCGTGCATGCACCTGACCAATTGCGTGGTAAATGGAGCTACAACGAATTTTGTATACACTACCCGTGGCAGTGTCATCACATTATGTGTCTGCTACAATGTATCTAAGAGTTAATTTTCTTAACTAAAAGACAGATTGATTTTCTCGCAAGTAAAAATGATCTGAGATCTGATCTTATTCGTAGCCAGATTTAGCTCTGTAACTGCTTCAACTTAGAAGATTCTAGAAAAGGTTAAATAGTGTTTCTCTCTTATGCATTAGACCGATTACACAATTGTGTGGGTCCCTCACACATATTTCGATTTCTTTGTTTTAGTAAAAACAAACTTTTCCACCGAACAACATTTCCGCTTAGTAGTTTAGCGTAGTTTAGTCCCCCATGTGGTGAACGGGTTAGAATATACCAATTCAGTAAGTGAAAGCTGTGGCGACTTATAATGAGACTGGATTTTTTCGAGACCAGAAGAGCCAACCCATTCATTTCATTCCAATGAAAGAAATACATCAGGCCGATACCTGGTAACGGGTTGTTATGGCCAGAAGTAGTTCAGTGCAAAGTCAAATCAAATAAGATGTAAACTGCTTTTAGATTTGGAAAATTAAGCGGCCTTAGGTGGTCTTAACTAAAACCCCAGTGCGTGGGCCAACCTTGACCACATTGCCTTATGTGTTAGTACTATTTACAGAGCTACAATAAGCTGCTGGAAGTAACCATAGACCATTTAATGGGACAAACAGCAAACGGCTTCAAAGTGTTACAAACTTAGCTACACATTCATAGTACTATTTACAACGTGCAGGGTATAAAAAGTAATAACGAAGTGACAGCTTGGCAGGCGACGCTTGTGCGCTTATTGTCTGTCAATTATAGTGACATCCTCAAATGTTTATATAATTGTGCATTAAGCAGTCAATGACATTGGACACTGTGCATGCATTTCTCGAATAGTTAGATTCCATTAAATACATAGATACAAGTATGTGACTTATCGAAAGATATACACACACACAATGTAAGCAAGGCAACCACCCACCCAAGTCAACCACTCAACCACTGAAATTCACACTCATACAGTGTGCACATACTATGATCAAGCCCCGGAACGCACAGTGGGCTTAGCTGATCGGTTTTTATGGTTTTATGCTTGGTCGTCACATCAACAAAAAAACGGAAAAGAAAATGCCCCAAAATAATTCAACAATTACACAATTGTGGGCATAAAAACAATACAATTTTGCACATTTCAATTTGACTGTTACAGTTTACGGTGAACCCGTTAGCCCCTTGTTGCCCATACGAGTCCCATAAGTCACGTCATATTTGGTTATGCGCAGAGCGTCGCTGGACGCGCGATGGAAATTTCGTAAATCTTTTATTTTTTTCGTATCGCATTTGTTTCACTTTTCAATTGAAATGCACTGACTTCGTGTGCAGCACCTGTTACGCATGTTAAAAAGCGCCAAAAACAACGAGAAACAGCGCAAAAACCAGTAAAATACCTATAATATACGATATATTTAACAGTGCCCATAAGTAATTTTTGGCCATTGCCATTGCGTTTTATGTAACATTTGGAGTTACTTGGCCATTTGGAATGCTAATCTGTGATTGCCAGCTCCAAATCGATCTTGCTGTCAAAGAGTGTATACACCCAGAAAACATGGAATAAAAGTTTTAGACTGACATTCAGTGAATACCGATAAAACCCCAAAGTGGCTCATATGCTACAAAGAACAAACAAATTTCAAAGTTTCTTTATACACAACTGAAAACATCAACTGATGTGCAAACTTATAATCTGGAACACCAGTTTGGAACCCTGTTTGCCAAGTTTGGTGGCTCCCTCTATCCCTGTGAATACCAGGAATACTACTTCTGAGTGTTCCATACCTTCGTGTAGTTACAGGGCAAAAAATCATCACATTGGTTATTTTTTTTGCAAACCAATTGGATTTGGGAAAAAACTGTTTTTTGGCATCACACACAAAGTGTAAAAGATTTGTGCAATGTATGTAACAGGCAAAAGGAGGCGTGGCAGATCATGGGCAAATATGATGAGGAGTAAT
Source organism: Chymomyza caudatula (assembly GCA_035041775.1). NCBI lineage: Eukaryota > Metazoa > Arthropoda > Insecta > Diptera > Drosophilidae > Chymomyza > Chymomyza caudatula. The sequence goes on from JAWNKW010000148.1 coordinate 2,887,869, forward strand.
AGTCGAGTCGATATAGCCATGTCCGTTCGTTCGTCTATATGTCCGTATTGGTCTAATGTTCTCAGAGACTATAATATAGAGTAAAAGACATAAAAATGTAAATTTTCCCTAGGTAGAGGGAGTTTATCGAATCATGGCGATATCTAACCCCCTTCCCCGTTACAAATTTTTACAGTTTTCCCCCACATCATAAAAGCTATCCCATTGGCACAGCTATGCACACTATTACTGTGCATGTGTGGTGTGAAAATTATTAAGATCGGATAGAAACTGTAAATGATATAGGTAATACCACTAGTCTACAAAATTCAAACATTTTTAATGTTCAAGAACTCTGATGGGTTATCATGTTTAAACGACCTTTCCTCCATATCGCTACTTGCTCAGTTCTTTCCAGTCACCCTCAGGTTTCGAGAATTTTGCGAATATCGGTATTTCCACCGATATACCTCTATTGTCAATCGAAGTATCAGCTTTATTCTACTTAAAGCTTATATATGCCACTGCATTTCATAGACCACTTTTCGATGTTTGGCCTTAGACCTCAAAGGTCAAAAAAGGCCAAAATTTATGTCTTTACCTTAGCACGTTGACCTGTTGTTAATAAGATGATTCGATAGGATATATTTAATCTAAGGACATTTAAATTGGGTGGATATTTAAATTATTAAATGTATAAGTTGTAAGTGTTCTAAGTTAATATGTACATAACTTAATGTTACTTCGACACACTTAATGGGCACAGAGTGAAAATATTGGATGCCAAAAGAGCGAATGTCTGTGAATGAATGAATATGTCGATATCAGATCATCTTGAAGCCTTATTTTTTATACCCTGCAACAATTGCCACTGATTTATAAATGTATTTTTGATCTATTTTACAAAATTCAATGACATTGGCCCAAGAATACTGGAGTGTTGGGTATTAAGTAATTTTTGCCCCCATAATAGCCAACTTACCAATAGGAAAATTTGTCAATTGGATCTTCCCAATTGTAAAATGTTTACAGGCATATCGATCTTATGAAAGGAGCTATAAAAGTGGATACTTCCGTTCCCACTTTACCGTATTTAGTGTTTATAAAGAAAAAGGGTACAGAGTATGCCACTGTCGGGCACCGTCCGATTTATTATTAGATCTTGTCTTTGAGACCCACACCCATCAACTGCATATGTATTTTGTTTAAGTGGCCCTAAAAGTATAGCCGTTGGGCTGGCAAGTTACTCCTCTTTCGTCGAGTGTTGTTATAGTGCATGCAAAAGGTATGTGCTGAAAGATGCGTTAAATAGTTTCAATTTAAGCTTGAAAAGAGCATATAAAGTTTGCAGAATACAGTGACAATCTTAAATTAAGGTTCAGAACAATTTTGTAATTTATATCTTCGATAGATTGATAGAAAATCTATTGAAAATCAGCACAGCCTTCAGGTTAAGAAATGTTCTGCGCTATATATATTTTAAAGTTGTAGAAGCCTCGTTGTTCGCCTTTTGGTCTTTTAAAACATAAAAAATTATGCTCCTAAAAGGTACTCTGATGCATGCTTCAATTAAAAAAAAGTTCATACTGGAAACACGCTACAAAACCTTGACCTAACCCAGCTCATAAAACCAAGCTGGGCATGTGAAAATTCTTGGAAAAACACTGGCCGCTGTGTGCCTTGTTTTGGGTTCATTTCATTCTACTTACCATTTTCACCGTCTACACAGTAAATACATAAAATTTTCCCAGAATAAGATGCCCGCCGAGTGCTGTGCGTCTATGTTATCCACTTAAAACTCAGCTTGTTTGATTGATCCTCGCGATGAGTAAACAGGTAAAAATCGAATTCGTTGCTTACAAAAGTAAGAATTTTTCGTTAATTCGTTAACCAATTTTGGTTTGCTTGATTTTCATTGCTTTATAGCATAACGTTATAAAAGACACACTATTGCAATTGGTTGTAAAAAAAAAAGAATGCCACACTTAAACAATTTTAGCTTGTCTAGTTTAAAAAAAAAAGGTGTAGTACTTATTTTTAGTGGTTTTGAGAAATATCGCAAAAGATTCGTTTTTCACTTTTACTTGTTATCAAGTTTTGTTATTTTTTTTTTTTGCACAGTACTTATCTATCAGTACGCATATCGTAGTACCAAGAGAGATATTGCCATCAAAAAAACCGCAACGAACGAACTGCACATGCGCGCAGGCGCCTACTAACTGAGACGTGCGCATGGAAAATGCTGCAGGTAAAGCGGCAGCGACTTCGACTGCGGCAGCGACTTCGACTGCGGCAGCGACTTTGACTGCGGCTGCGCATGCGCATATTGTGCGACGCGCAGCGTGAGAGCGAGTTTGGGAAAGAGAGAGAATGTGCGCCGATGATACGTGAGAAATTGGCAATGTATTTAGTAGAGAGCTGAACAAGCATATGAAAAATGTTCTGTCGGTCACACTGCACTAATGTACGGTACTGATCAAGCACTGTACTTCAGTGTCACGTTAACAGCAATGTTTTATATACAGTGGAGTCGCGATAGAATGAACACTCGGTTATGTGAGCACTCGTAAGAGTGAACAAATTATTTTTTACATTGACTACTCTAAAGAGTCTAAAAACCAAAATTTAAACTTTAAACGTAATGCATTAACGTTTTCATTTATTGAATTTTATCTTATGGTTTTCGATCACAATGAATTTTATGTACTAACTTAGTTAACTTATGCGAGGATGTTTTAAGTTAAAATTAGAAATAAATTGTTTTTTTTTTGTTTTTTAAATAAATAAAATGATATCCCGACTAGATTTGTGCATAATGTTATTTAAATACATCATAAAATGTTCGAATCAATAGAGTGAACAAACTTGGTATTGTGAACACCCTTGGTTTTAATTAGTTCAATGTATCGCGTCTGCACTGTATGATTATGTATTTGATGTTGACTTGAAAACAGGGACCGCAAATAATAATTATTTATCAATTTTAAAACTAAAAAAATTATAGTGAAAGCGAAATGGTACATGTAAAAGTAGCATACCTTTGTGAGCGTTGTCACATAAGCTATGCAAACTACCTTAATTTAAGTTATACACAAAAAAATCATAAATAAAACTTATTGTTGAGTTTTATTTTGTAATCAGAAAATAAAACTTATTTTTGAGAAAATCACATAGGCTATTATAGATTTGTGTACTGTATGTAACAGGTAGAAGGAGGCGTTGCAGACCATACGTTAAATAGGAAAATATGATCAGCATTGACTACATTTATTTTGATAACGTCCATGTCCCTTAACGCATCGTTAAATAAATTTGCACGGAAATTTTGATTTTTCTTTGGAAAAACAGGTACAGAGTATCCCACTATCGAATCCTCTATCCACTATATTCTAAGACAAAAAGAATTGAGATTGGAATAAAACCGACATGTTCGCAATACCGAGCAAAAAATAAAACTCAAGAAATAAGTTTTATTTTCTGAGTAAAAAAGGAAACTCAAAAATAAGTTTTATTTTCTGAGTAAAAAGTAAAACTTAAGAAATAATTTTTAAAATGTTACTATCCCTGCTTGAAAAGCATCTGCTCAATGAATATAATGTTTGGATTCTGTTGAGCAGCAAAAAATGAAGACGACAGCGACACTGAAGTAAAGTAACGATGAATCATGGCAAGAACAGCGAGTGCAGCAGATCAATGGTATAATAATCACAAGGTAAGAGTCGTATACTTTTATACAGTTTGTGTGCACATATTTCATTCTGCAGATAGCTGTATTTTGTTCTGAAATATTTGCTTTGAAATGCGAGAGAGAATGTTATGAAATAGTTGAAAAGTCAACTGATGGCCTGTAAAACATTTTTTATATATATTGTACAGCCCTCTATTATTTAGCGTTATTCGAATTTTCCTTAGAGTTAAATTTCATTTAAAACTTTAAATAATAAACCTATTGTCATATTGTACGGATAAGTTGTTTTCTAAAAGGATCGATACTCTTTTTATTCGAAATTCAAGTCACATTAAATACGCCATTATTATTGTTTTTGGATGGGTTACCCATATACGCCAATATTTTTATTTTCTCACTTTGTATTTAAAAATTAAACGGTAACTCTTAATTTATGAGTTTTACTTATTATTCAAGAAATAAAAGTTATTTTTGGATTTATTTACAGTTATATAGAAAAATTAGTAAACATTTTTATTTAGAAGCATGAAACTATACGAGCGGAAAATTTTACATGTACATAAATAAGTAAGAAAAATCTGAAAAAAATTTGTTTTACTTAGTAAGTGAGAACGCAATCCCTAACCCCCTAACTGCGTTCGTGCCTGTTACTTAGTATAATATAGTGTCCCGTAATCGAGTATTCTTAATATTTGCCCATGTGGTCCAGGGTATTATAAATTTGTGCAATGTATGCAAAAAGAAGACCATAGACAATAATTTTGCAAAAAGGATCAGCTCCTATAATCGAGTCGATGAAGCCATATCATGATATCATGTTAATATCCTGCCACCTGCCCTCGAAGTAGAATTCTCGGTTTACGTACAAACAGACTTGATCATGGTATAATAATATAATGATTACTCAGAGTAGTTGCCTCTTTTTAGGCACTTTAAAATTGAAGTATAAATGTGATGTGTACACAAAGCAGCAGTACATTTTTCTCACTGTCTCACTCACAAAAATTATGGTTCCTAGAAGATAGATTTTTTATTAAAAAATTCTGCTTTTGGTTGAGTTGTGAATAGTTTGTGGGACATTTAGTTAGAGCATTTAGTAATATTTTTCAGAAAAAACTTATATTCTTCTTTATGTTACCCACATAATTTTCCATAATAATTTTAACTAGTGTTCGCCTTGTCGTCTGATTGCCAAGGGAAGAAAAGAAAACTATCTATCAATCTATCGGTGCAAGGCAGTGGAGTACCCTGTACTCAGGGCAGGGCCTCAAAATTGGGTGTAATGTGGGGTTCTATACATTTAAATACTCCAAATTCTGCAATTAGTATACATTTTTAGCTTTGTTGGTTTAGTAGTTACTTAGTAGTACTACATAAAATATAGTTATTAAGCGCCTAACAAAAAAAAAAGAATATTACTGAAACGATACTTTGTTTTGTAATTTAAACGTTTATTTTAGTTGACGAAGTTTTGAAGCTAAGAGGTCGATGATCAATTCTAAGGTAGATATAAGGATCTATCTCTTCTTTTTGAGTGGCGATTACAACCCGTTACAGGGTTACGACCTGATGTAGAGCTTTCTTCCAGGCGCCTCTGCTTTGCACGCGCCTTCTCCAGATGGACCTTCCAACGGCGGCTAGGCCTGCCCTTCGTCGCCTTCCTTCAACAGCCGCATTGAAGACCTTTCTCGCAGTAGATTCTTCATCCATTCGCACAATATGAGCTAGCCAGCGCAGCCACTTGGTTTTAATTCGCTTGACTATGTCAATGTCGCCGTAGAGCTACAGATCTTATGGAACACTGTCCGCTCAAACACTCCAAGGGGAGTTCCATCACACCGCGTAATCACCCATGCATGAGCGAGAATCGTCTCTACTACTCATTTGATAATAAAATAAAATAAAATCTATCCGATTGAAACTTGAAAGAGTGTAACTGTGCATGTATCATGTAAAATTTATTAAGATCAGATAGAAACTTCAAAAGATATATGTAATTAAGTTTGAATTTTAGACTTATATGCACCAAATACCTCACAGTTAGCTTGATTATGCCCATGCCCTCAACTCATCGATACCAAAAAGTACAGAAATTGGATTTTTATGGGCACCGGCACCGTCCCGACTGTATCTATAAAACCCTTTTACACTTCGTGTTCAGGGTATAACAACGACCTAAATATAAGCTTGCATTTTTTCCGATCTCGCTGTCGCGTTGTGTGGGCGGACGAGGTGGCTGTTAGCCTCCATTATACATGGCCCACCCTTCCCTGATTGGCCGATTGTAGCTTTTGGCCGATCCTCTTATGGTCCCTATGCTTCTGTGATCACTCTCACCTCACCATCTCTTATTTGCATAGCAGCTCATAATTTCGCTATCCTGAAACACATATTTAATTTTACTTTTACACTTAAAATTAAAGTTTCAGATTTTTCACTTAACATAGGATCACATATTTTACAATAACACAGGTCTATAAACACCGGGGTCATGTCAGTTGTTGGAGAGCTGAGGGTCATGTCCGAAGTAATTTGCTGTCAGAATAGGCCTGTCTGGTCTGTCTCTCCAGTTACATCATTTAATACCAATCTTACCATTTAATTTAAGAGTTCAAGAGATCAAGTAATTTGCTGCGTAGAATCCGAGCCAGGAGTCAGAATTGGCCTATAACGTCGAGACGTAAGGAAATTGTTTTTGGCCAATTTACTGAATACGCATAAGTAACTGCGAATATTACCCTTAAATAAATTTAAATTTTACTCAATTTAGGTAGATACTATCCCTTGGGTAATATTATTCAAAACTGTCTGCAATTGAAACCTGTCATTTGTGGCACAGGATAAGATGCAGCTTATGCTCAAAGATACAAAAAGCAGGTTACGACACCGACTAAAAGCTGGGCAATATTTTAAGTTGACACTGCACATAATTTGACAACATTTAAATGTTAATTTTTGTTTGTCTCAAATTATTTTATTTTACAACAACATGAAAACGTGTAAATGTACAAATTACATAACAAGTATGAACAACGTCAAATAAAGATACAATTGTATCTGGCTATTTATCTTAGAGTAGGTTGACGCTTGCGCTAAAGTCCGACGAGTTGAAGTCGCAACATTGCGCCCGGTGGGCGCAGTTCAAAATGTTCGCACGAAATGTTAGTTACTTTTATTTTGAAAATTCATTTTTGGGTCAAAGACGACGCCGCTATCGGTCCATAGTAAAAGAAAGTGACGGCTACGTCACAATTGTCACCCAATGTTCGCTAACAATCAGCCAGTTAATCAGTCAGGCAGTCGGTCAGCCGGTATGTCGGTCAGTCAGTCAGTCAGTCAGTCAGTCGGCAAGTTAGACAACGACGCATAACTGTTAATGCTTGATGTGCAAAGATATACATAGATATTGAACACTTAGAGCCAAATGGCAGAGGTTAAACTGCCCACGTATTACCCATAGAGTTTAGTCTGATTTTTTGCACTCTTATACTTAGGTATTATCGGCCTGAGCCAGCTGGAGGAGGCCATAGATACAACTACGTGCTCGGACTGCATCCAATAGCTTTGGATTTCAAATGGAATGCTTTTCGCGCTGCAGCCCAGTCCAGCTATTGGCTTAATTGTCGCTGCCGCCACTGAAGTCATTTTAACGAGCTGCGCGCATGCGCATTCGCAATTGTCTAACCAAGCGTTGGCTCTGACTTCTGCTGCGTCGCACAGTGGAGCCAACTGACTTCTTTTTCGACAAAAATCATCATAACTTTTGGGAGAGAAAAGATACACTGCGATAAATATGCTGTGAACAGCGGGAGCTTCAAACAACGGTTGTAAAGTTCGATATTATATACTACTAACGTCTTATCCTTGCACCTATAAATTGTGCTTATTGCTTAATAAAGCGTTACAATTTTACAAATCTGTTGGGAAGACGTTTGGAGTCTTTTTTGATCATAGCGTACACACTTCCGACAGATAGACAAACTTTCCACGAGGACGATTTGTTGAAAAATAAGCACAATTTAGAACATGGAATTTCTTCATGACATGCAAGGATAAGCTATTTGCAGTATATAATATTGAACTTTACTGCCGTTTTTTGAAGCGTCCTGTATACACAAAAAATGTATCGCAGTGTATCGCAGAAGCTTAAGGAATTCTTTTAAAAATATCTTTACTCCCTCCAAAGTTATGATTTCTGCCGAAAAAGAAGTCTGTTGGCTCCACTGTGCGTCGCTTTATGCAACAGCTGCCGGCTCTGCTGCTAGCTCTGCCAGCACTTGTACAACCTTCTCTGCTGTCGCTAGTGGCAAACACTTTCACTCGCTTGAGAATTCATTGAGTCGCGGTAGTGCGATTTACTTACATGTTTATTAAGCTCATTGCAGATATCTATGATTGTTGAGCAATATGACGACTACGTACTCTCCATTTAGTGCATAATTTAAACTAATGTGACGTCATCATGAGGAAATCCATTAGGTAAAGCCCGATCGCCAATGATTGATTGTTTGGAGAGCCTAGTTTTGCATTAGCATAAGTTCTAGGCACTTTTTCGCTCCGGTCCGTGATTAACTTTTAGCTGTTCGATAAATAAAGACTGCAGATAACGCTTTGCCAATTGGCTGCAATCGGCAATTGGCGTCTGTCTTGCTTAATGGTATTTGTAATGGTTCATAGACAAACTTTTTACTGATAACAATTATAGTGTTTAGACAATGCCTGTGTGAACCATGACGATTCATTGAAATGAGTCACAAATGTGCAGGGCTCTGAGTTTTAAAGATATAGGTGATTCCCTTTAAATTACAAACCATTCAAAATTAGATATCTAATTACACTAGGCAACACAATTGAACGCATTAAAAGGCTAAACATACACTTTCCGACAAATTTGGGGTCGCTAATTCCGAACCGTTTTGGATTTTCTAGCACCGTTCTCGAATAATGGCGTTTTCATAAAACTCGAGATTTCGAGAGTTGCATAATCGTCAAATCTCATTTTACCCTGGAACCTTACTACCAATATAAACTGTATTTCGAATTAAAAGTAATTTAACATCGGTTCAATGTCTCTCATGAGGCTTAAAAAAAAAAAGTTTGTCACATGTTTCTTTTGGATTCGATTAATGTGATCTGTCGACTACTATTGGTCCCCAAATCCTATATAATCTTTCTAATACGAAGAAGGAAGTATGGCAGACCATAAACTCGTTTTGGAAAAAATCGACATAATCGAATATGTAAATGAGTCGGAAGCTAAAAAACATATATACCAAGAAGTCTTTCCCCACTCCAGTATGTATTTAATGATTATAGCATCACGTCCCATATCGACGTGATTTGAAAAAAGAGTCTTGCCGGTTAAGCCAGAAAAAGTGACCCAAACTATTTTTAAAAACTAATTTGGAAATCAATTTGTAAATGCAAAATAAAAATTTTACTAAAAATTTCAGGCTTTAAACTAGCTTCTTAATTTAAAAAAACTGTGTTTCACTTTTTATTTTACTGCGACTAAACTACTAAATGTTTTCGAACCAAAATTTGAATGCGTATTTTTTCTTAAAAAAATCCGATATATATTTTTTGAGTATGTTCCTTAAATAGCGCAATTACGATTTTTTGTAGTTGGTAAACCTCTTTTTTTACACTCCTTTGTGTAGTAACTTTATAAGTTTGATGTAACAATTTTAAAAATAAATAAATCAAAATTTATAATCTATGTATAATTATAATAAACATTCCAATATTATTAGGACTGCATATTGAATAATCATATATGTAATGAAAAGAATAAAATGTTAGTTTTACAAGCTTCATTAAATATTATCATGACCAAAAAAAAAATAAAAATTATGAATTTTCGCTATAGAATGATATATTAACTATAAAAATATATCGATATACTTAAATATAAGTTACGAATCGAAATTTACCACTTTCAACATCAGAAGATCGTTAATTACATTAAGAGGGCCCATCAGGTATTCGCAATTTTTGAGTTAGTAGGAAAGGCAAGCGGCTGTTCGGATCGCAAATTAAGATACGAAGTGCAGAAAGAAGGAATTGCTTTTTAACTGTCTCTATCATATCCTGATAAAGGCTTTATTCTTTTTCTTCTCAACTGGCCATATCAATCCGTTATCAGGTTAGGTAAGGCCTGGGGTAGCTCTACTGGTCTCGAAAGAACCCAGTGTCATTGCTAGTCGCCTCATACGACAAGCTTTGACCTGCTGAGGTGGTGTTCTCTAACCCGCTCACCACACGGTAAAGGCTATATTGGGGACTCCAAATACAGAAGCAATATTCAAGAATAGAGCGAAAGAGACATTGTAACGAAGTCATCTGTGTAGGCGATAAACTGGACACTCTTTAAGTTTAATATTGTCCCGTTCCCACAAATTGCAGGTATCAGCGCTTTCGTTAAGAAGATATAGTCGTTTAGTACACTATACTTTAGGTAATTAAATCTCTGTCTTTCTCCATTCTTTCTGTGTAGTTTTTTATGAAAACTCCTTGAGTTCTTATCAAACATATTTTTATACCCTGTACACAAAGTGTAAAAGATTATTATAGATTTGTGCAATGCATGTAACAGGCAGAAGGAGGCGTGGCAGACCATGTGTTCCATGGGCAAAAATTATCAGGAGCAATAGCCGAGTCGATATAGGCATGTCCGACTGTCCGTCTGTGTTGTAACGCGTTTCTCAATACTATAAGAGTTAGAGCAAAACAAATTTTACTTTAAGATGTGCATTTTCCCGGAATGGATGCGCATTTTCTCCTTCCCCCGTGAGAAATTTTCGCGGCTTATACCCATACCATAAAAGCTATCCGATTAAAACTTGGCGCAGTCATGCACAATATTATTGTGAATATACTGTGTAAAACTTTTCAAAATCGAATAAAAACTTAAGAAGATAAAAGCAATAATGTGGAAATTTTAGACCCAGCTCCTATAAACTGCAACAAAATTTGACATTTGTAGCAATGTTAAGGTTAACATTTATGTTAAAGCAACCAAATTTGGTACGAAATTTCATGTTAAGCTTATAAACGAAATAATGTTGACATGGTGACGAATCATCCCCCCATCCCCCGCATTACAGATACCTTAGTAACGCCCATAACCTTCAACGCTTTTAAACAAAAATTTGCACATCAATTTGATGTTCATGGGAAAAATGGGTACAGGGTATCCCACTCTCGGGCACCAAATTTTTATTTTTATTCCAAAGTAATTGAATCAAAAGTTGCAAAATGGCCAGATTTATAATAAAAAAAACGATAAAATAAAAACAAAATACCATCCCTTAGTCAATTACAAAACAGCATTTGATGTTGAAGGAAAGAGCTTCTCCGAGCTATTCGACAGACGAAGCGAGGCTTCAGACGAGGCGATGCCATCTCCTGCAAGCTCTTCAACTTTGTGATGGAGAGTGTTTTGCAAAAGGCTGAAGTACATCGGAGCGGCACAATAGTATACTATATCCAGCTGCTCGCATACGCAGATTATGTCGATATCATTGGTCGTACTCAGTGCGAGCAGTTACCGGAGCCTTTGCGGCTATTGAAAGAGAATCTGCCAAGGTGGGTCTGGTTATAAATGAGAGACAAAGTATATGTTTTCTTCTAGGATAAGACGCAGCGCTTGGACTCTCAGATTAATGTTGAAAACTCTAGTTTTGATGTTGTCAAGGATTTGCCCACATTGGCACTACCGTCACAATAAAGGAAAATTTTTAAAAAAAAGGTCAAAATTGTTTGCTTTATAAGACTAACGTGCCACATTTAGCTAACATAAATGTTAAATTTAACATTTCTGTAAAAAGTGAAATTCTGTTACAATTCATAGGAGAGGGGGCCTAAAATTGGCACAATATTAGCTTTATCTTCTAAAGTTCTTATTCGACATTAATAATTTTTACACTACACATGCACAGTAGAAGTGTGCATAACTGTGCTAAGTTTCAATTGGCTAGCTTTTATGGTGTAGGCTAAAACCGCAAAAATCTGTCACGGGAGAAGGGGGTGAGATATTGACATAATTCGACAAACTTGCACTGAATAGGTACATATAATACGCATCTTTTGATGAAAACAATTTTGCTTTAGCTCTTATAGTCTCCGAGAACGGTGCGACAACACTGACAGACAGACGGACATGTCTAGATCGACTCGGCTATTGCTCCCGACTATTTTTGCCCATGGAACATATGGTCTGCCATGGTTATAAACATTGCACAAATCTATAATACCCTTTTACACTTTGTGTACAGGGTATAAAAATGTGGTGCAGAAAGCCCTTTTACACGTTGTGTACAGGGTATAACAATGTCAGCATGGAGATTAAGTGGAAAATCACTTTTGCCAATAGATGTTACTTTGGTCTCAGTTGGCAAATGTAGTATAGACCAATCTCGCCAGACGAAACTAATACACTATAAAACGCTCCTCCTTGCCGTTTTGCTTTATGGCGCAGAAGCATGGGTGCTGACGCAGTCTGATGAAAATGCCCTTGGAGTGTTTGAAAGTATTCCGTAAGATCTTTGGTTCTCTACGCGTTGGCTGCGAATATCGCATTCGATGGAACGACGAACTACATGTGCACTGACATAGTCAAGCGAATTAACATCCAGCTGCTCCTCTATCTAGGTCATGTTGTGCGTATGAGTGAAGAAGCTACTGCGAAAAAGATCTTCAGTGCGGCTGTTAAAGGAAGCCCTTCCGTTGGAAAGACCAGGTGTTGAGCACGCTAGCTACCTTTGGTATCACCGATTAGAGAAGATGCAAGCAAAGCAAAGGCGCCTGAAGGAGTGCTCTGCGTCTGGCCGTAACCCGGTAACGTGTTGTTATGGGCAGTTAATAATAATAGCTGCTATTTAGAAAAACAAACAAAAACGCCAGTACTTTGTAGTTTCGTTACTATGCTATTCAGAATCTAACTTGGAATAACTGATGCCGGGGTTCAAGTTAAATATTGGCGTACACAAAAAACAAAAGTCATAAAAAATATAAGTGTATAATTAAAAGGAGAAATAAGAAAACAATACTGCCTTGGCTTTAAATCTGCCAATCGTGCCAATCCCACAAACCGTAATCTAAACAGATAGTGTATAGAACTTCTTAACTGGCCATAACAACCCCTTATCGGGTTGCGGCCTGATGTAATTACATTCATTCATTGAAATTGTGGTTTTACGCGGCGGATAAACTCTACGCACAAACCTTTTAAGGCCTGGGGGCTCTACTGGTCTCCAAAAGAACCCAGTGTCATTGTTAGTCGCCTCTTATGACAAGCTTTGACCTGCTGAGGTGGTATTCTCTAACCCGCTCACCACACGGGGAAGTGTACAGAACTATGTACTTTAAAGTAAACCACATTTTCAGTCTTTTCATGTGCGAATTTCCATAACGATTGGCCATGAAGCTACTTGATAAAATGATAAATTTTACTTATGAGTTATAAATGTATACCCATATATTATTAGTCCACTACTTATCTCGTGCTGGGAGTTAATGAGTTTGCTTGTGATTTAATACCAAGCCACACATCAATTGTCTATATAAATGTATGTATGTTCTTATGTACATACGCTACCATAATTTCTTGTCTATAAAAAGTATCTAGCATATTCCCAGTATACTTTTGATTCTCAAAATATATTTGACAACTATTCGTAATGCATTTCCAAACTAAACATTATCTCCGATATGCATATTGTATAAATAGGTTTTTGGCTTTGTAATAGATATTGTAACCCAGAGATTTGGCAATTATACTTACACACATATATATGGTAAGGAAACGACTGTCAGCGGTACATACAAAGTGGTTATATTTTGTCAGTTGAGCTATTAACGTTTTCAAAATGGTAGATAAGATACCAAAATTGAAATCACCTCGGAAGCCGTTGTTACGGTATATTAGCTTTGCATGACACTAAAATACCCGAGAGTCGTTAGATTTATGATATTCTTTTTTTTTGATTTTATTATCAATACGTCCAAATTCTTCCTTTTGTACTGAAATTAACTTTGGTCATACGCAACAAACTAATATGTATCTTTGAAGTGCCAAGTTCTTAAAAATGAGAATTTGACAGCGACATCAAGATCGGCCGTCAGTGCAATAACGCAGTACCTCATAAATTAATGGGAGATTCGAATCAATTAATTTCAATTAAATTATTTATTCACTCAAAAAAAAAAAAGGATCCGTGTATAAAAGGTTTCACAGTAAAAAAAAAAGGATTATTGCTTAAAATATGTATGTGCGAAATTACGTCTTTATTGCTCTGCCCTGTATCTTATAAATCCCAAGGTCTTGAGCTTAGTGTTTCTGGCAGCTGTCGACCAACTGTTCCAGGGCACACTTGCCCGTGCTCATTTCGTAGGCCGTGCCAGCGGGGCAGTTCATGAGGGTAACTGCAAAAGCGTTCGCCATTACATTCCAGCTGCATGCATAGTACTGGTGGCAATCATTGGCGTTGGCAAAACTGCCCTCCACCTCGCACGCAAACTCGTTGGCCAACTCACTCAGACGGCCCTTGGCATCGGTACCGCCCACTGTACAGTCATAGGTAGATGAGCAATAGCTTTCAGCGGGATCGAACTGCATGGTGCCGGGACAGTTAAAGGTTAGTTCTACTAATTCATCGTCTTCCCCAATTTCGTAGCAATACACATATTGATCACATGCATCGCTTTTCGGCAAGAAACCACTTGTAGCGCAGATGCCACTTGATATTGTTGTGCTAGCAGTGGATTTTGTGGGTGTTCCATCACCTTCCGTTGTTGCTGAGCTGCCGTCGCCCTCAGTGGTTGCAGAGCTGCCATCACCTTCCGTTGTTGCTGAGCTGCCGTCGCCCTCAGTTGTTGCAGAGCTGCTCCCGTCGCCCTCAGTTGTTGCAGAGCTGCTCCCGTCGCCCTCAGTTGTTGCAGAGCTGCCATCACCTTCCGTTGTTGCTGAGCTGCCATCGCCCTCTGTTGTTGCAGAGCTGCTCCCGTCGCCCTCTGTTGTTGCAGAGCTGCTCCCGTCGCCCTCAGTTGTTGCAGAGCTGCCATCACCTTCCGTTGTTGCTGAGCTGCCGTCGCCCTCTGTTGTTGCAGAGCTGCTCCCGTCGCCCTCAGTTGTTGCAGAGCTGCCATCACCTTCCGTTGTTGCTGAGCTGCCGTCGCCCTCTGTTGTTGCAGAGCTGCTCCCGTCGCCCTCTGTTGTTGCAGAGCTGCCATCACCTTCCGTTGTTGCTGAGCTGCCCCCGTCTTCATTTGTAGAAGAGCTGCCCCCGTCGCCCTCAGTTGTTGCAGAGCTGCTCCCGTCGCCCTCAGTTGTTGCAGAGCTGCCCCCGTCGCCCTCATCAAAATTTTGGGTGCTCTCATTAGTGTCCGGGTTCGGAGATGGTGGTGACATCGTTGGATTCTCAATATCGCCACCAGAATTGTCCCGCGTCTCTATGGATACACATTTGCCTAACTCAGCGGTGAACACTTCGCCGGCCTGACATCTTAAATATCTCAACGTAAATCCACCGGTTTTGGCATGATCACAAGCATAAAATTCCGGCGTATTATCCACTAGCGGAAAGAATCCTTCTCTGGTGCAGGGGCTACCAACAAGCGCCTCGCCCTGCACACTTGCCAACAAAAATGCACCAAGCAACATGTACAACATCTCTACGCTTCGTATATATTTTTTTTTTCGGATTTTCAGCGATTTCGTTTGCGACTCGTTAATTGTTTCGACGGACTAACTGGCCACAACTCTTAACACAGTTCTTTTATAGGTGCCAACCGCCTTTGGCCGCTATCGAAGAAGGCGATTGCGTATAATTACCTGATAAAGTGCGGTATAGTGAAGCATTTTACGCATTATAGTTTATCAGAATCAACTAGCCGAAACTTTTTAAAGATTTCATCGCTTTTATTTATGCTCAAATAGAAAAAAAAAAAATTACATTCAATAGTAAGTACTCTATGCAATACACCAACATAAATTTTCAACAAAGAGTGGAAGTTCCATCTATATCACTTTAGCAACTGGTAAACACACGCCCAACTGAACATCAAAGGACTGACCCTCACAGCACTCCATTGGAAGGGTTAGCAATTGACCGTTCTGACTTACACAGGCAAAGTATTGATGCGAGTTCGTCCGTGCAAAGTTTCCTTCTCGAATGCACTGGAAGTTGTCCGGTTTGGGGCTCTGTACCTCTTCGATGCTTTCCACTGACTCTGCCTGTTCTTTTTGCTTCTGTTTGTCCTTCTTGGCCTGCTGTTTGGCCTGTTCTTTAGCTAATTTCTGGGCCTGCTTTTCCAGTTCCTTTTGCTGCTTGCGAATCAGCTTATCTTGCGTCTTTTGAGCCTTTTGACGCAGCTTTTCTTCGGACTTGAATTGCTTTTGCTCGCGCTTAATGGCAGCCAATTCGACAGACTCGAGTGCTACGGTGTCTGGCGACAGATTTGTCCACTCGTAACGCCAGCAACCACCTAGTGTTGGCTCGTAACGTTCACCACTAGAGCAGTGCACAAGATACTTATGGTAACCACCGAGCAAACTGGAAATGCAGTTGTAGTAATGGGTATCATCATTCCCTGCAAAGCGACCCACTGCGGCACAAGTGAAACCATCATCCGCGCAAGAAGCCAGATCGCGTGTGCAGCGCTGGTAAGTGGGTGAGTATACTGTGGATTCTGGACACAATTGCTCGTGGACCTCTAACTGTCCTGTAACAGAGTTCAGGAGGCAGCTGTGATAACGTTTACACTCGCCACTAGTGTGTACAAATAGGCCCGCTTTTTCACACTGGAATATTACTGGACCTGACGTTGTAGATTCATCGGTGGTAATGATGACTTGATCAGTGGTTGAGCTGGGCTCCACAGTTTCTGGTTGGTCAGTAGTAGTATCTTCGGCATCATTGCTGCTAGCAGCTGTTGTATCAGCCTCGCCACCCTCGTTGTTTGCCTGGGTTGTGGTCACTTTTTTGTCAGCATCTTGGTTTGTTGCTTCTGTTTCTGCGGTTGCCGGGGTTGTTGTGTCACTTTCATTCTCGGAAATATCAGTCGTAGTTAAGTTATCAACATCCGATGTTGTATCTTCTTCCTCCAGCTCCACTTTGGGCGTTGAGGTAACAATTGTTGTAAGCTCCTCGCCGCTACCTGTTTCACTATCATCAATCCACGAATTTGGTGTGCTTGCTTCAACATCTGTAGTTAGTGTGCTGGAATCACTCCAGGCCGCTGGTATTCCAACAAGTGCCTCGTCATTGTCACCACTAAACGCCACAATTCCACAGGACTTTGTCAGCAGCTGCAAGAGCCTATGTCGTTAACTATCCTCATCGCTTAGATGCATCCATGTGGTACTCACCAGAGCCGCACAAAGCAGCAGCACCGAGAAACCTGTTGAAAACTTTCCACGTCTTGTTGTCATCGCTGTAATTGCAGTCGTTGTTGTCGTCATCGCTGCCTTAACTTGGGGCTAACGTCGGTCGATCGTTGTATGAGGGCTTCTCCACACTTGCAACCGATTTTATATCAAATTCACGCCGGATGCTGCGCGTTATCAGCACCAATTACGGTATTAACACCTTCGGCTACAGCTGTCCTCTGGCGCTATCTTGGACAAACAGCAAAATAAATAATAAAAAAAAGAGTGAGTCGCTCGGTGTTATTTTGACGTCGTCAGCCCTCACGATTTATTGTAAATTCGTGAAATTGTTGTAAAGTCATAATAGAAGATTATCTTTGGCATGCGCTTTATCTGCCCAGCAGACTACAAGGCCCAGCCGTTCCAGCTGTTTGTGCAAAACCGATGCTCCTATCGCTCTGGCTGACTATCAGTGCAATTGAAACGGAAATGTATAAAGATAATGCAGCTTGATGTTTAGATTATACCATAAAAGGTCGAGTAACTATCAAAGCACTTGGTTACTCACCTGCTGAAAGTTGTAAAAAATGTGTTGAAATCGCGAACTAAGCCAATAACATAATGAATGCAGACTTATAGTACAATATTAAATCTAAGCGGGTCCTTACGGATATTTTTTATATTGGGAACACATACATACTATAGTACAATATCCTGGCTAAGAACGACTGTTTTCCGAATGAAACCTTTATTTGTTTTGCAATGAAAACTGAAACATAAAACTTGATTAAGCTGGCAGATCAAAAGTTCCATTGCCAAAAATTCAAAGCATTGATTCGGTTAGTTATTTGATCATGTCCGTCTGTCCGTTCGTCCATCTGCAAGAATTGCTAAATCTGGGAGACCATTAGAGCCACGGACACGAAATTATAGCAAAAGGTGCCGTGTAAGTTGAAGTTTGTCGATATGATATCTCCACACATTTCGCGTTTTACAGCCGCACCGTTGAATCTATTAACCCAAAACTTAATAAAGGTTTGCGACATGCTAATAATGTTCGAAAACGAATAAATACATCAAAAGTTGTAGTCAAAAATTTGATGCAGACAGTCGGGACGGTGCCCGACAATGGGATACCCTGTTCCCATTTTTTCCATGAAAATCAAATTTCATGCAAATTTTCGTATCGACGAGTTGAAGGGTTTAGGCGCAAAAACGGTAACTGTACTACAGGGGTAGGGAGATTGTGCGGAAAATGGTCAAAATTGCTTGGTTTATAAGCCTAACGTACCAAATTTGGTGAACATATATGTTGACTTTAACATTTCTGTAAAAAGTGAAACTCTGTTACAGTCCATAAGAGAGGGGGCCTAAAATTGGCACATTATATCTTTATGGTGTGGGTAAAAACCGCGAAAATTTGTCACGGGGGAAGGGGGTGAGATATCGACAAACTTGCACTGAATAGGTATAATGCCCATCTTTTGTTAAAAAAAATTGTTGTTCTAGCTCTAGCACCGAGAACGGTGCGACAACACGGACAGACGGACATGTCTATATCGAACTAAATCTTTAAGAAATCTTTCCTTTGCTTGGCCCTCAAGTTGGTTATTGATCCAAATGGTAATGGCCAGCTGTGTCCCAAACGTATAGCTTCGCGGTGGACGTGGAGAATAAGGATATGGCATCCACTCCTAATGTCGCCAAATATCTCCTTGCAAACTCGCCAGTCACATGAAGCTTTACAATTTTGGTCTCTTGTTTTCTCGTTAAAATTGGCATCCATCGGTAAGATTATTATATCTAGCGTTTTACATTGCCGCAGATGGTATGGGTTCACAATCTTGGTGACGCCAATTACGAGCAAACCCTTTGAAGAACCGTTTTACATGAATTACCCACAAAGTTATTAAGATTATAGTAAATTAACTCAAAACAAAGTGTAATCACATGGACATGATCAAATCGACTTGTCTGGTAAAAAGTGAAGCACTAGACAACACAATCTATTTCCGGCTCCCACATCATTTTTTTTATAGCATTGTTTGTGTGAAAAAGAATGAAAATAATAGAGTGGAATCCTTGGCCGTTTCATTCAGCCGACGTGCCGAAAAGCAACCATTCCCAAGACTGTGCATACATGTGCCTAGTTTTTACCCTTTTTCTTTGTCAATTTTGGCTACGAGCGAGTCGGTCTAACAGACATAGCAACACAAGCAGCATCACACGTACGCTGTGCTCAAAAATCGCTATTCAGCAAAAAAAATGGTCCAGGGTTCCACCCTATTTTTTGCATGCTCTTTTGTTTTTTTTTATAAAAACCGGTATAACCGGTAAACCAAAACAAATATCGGTGAAATTGAAAAAAGAAACCCGAAATAAAACCGTTTACCGGATCAGGAGTACCGGCACTACCGTAATCGTAACCGTGTCCGAAATATGTTTCGGTTTGAATCCCTGCTTCCAAATCAATAGCCAAATCAAAAAACCGTTTATGAAAGGAAAATCCACGCATTAATACCCTTACAACGGGATACTGCTTGACCGGATCGGACGCTGCAGTGTTTACCTAAATCTTTTTTCTTTTTTTTATAAAATTCAATTGCGCAATCGATAAAATTAGAATCATAAGCTCAATTAACTCTATCTGGGAAAACGAGAAGCATGTTACCATGGAATGCCATTGGTTTGCAGGAAGCCTTGTTTACAATCTTAACCGAAAGATTTCGCGTTCTCTTCCCAAAAGTTACACTAAAAATAGTTTTGGAAGTATGCCTCGGTGTCAGGCCATTTTTTATGCTGACTGGTTTGTTAAAGTTTATTAACGCTTTGCTATATGGCATTTTACTTGTATGAATATTGATGTTCAGAAAGTTAGATACTTTCTTGTAGAACAAACTGTACACAAACTATCTGTACAAATTACATTTAATTACTTAAACGATTATAAGAGATAATAAGCTGTAATGTATGTAATAGAACGAAACATAGAATATAATGTACATCTAATTCAGAACCCTTCGATTTACGTCTGCTAACAGATCTAGCGAACCCACAGAAGCACTCCGTTCAAATGCGTCGGTCAGACGGTAGCAGCTAACTTCGGGAACGACGCTGACGAGCTCGGCTAAATGACAAACGTGACGCTAACCAAAGTTTTACATACTAAGTATATGTGTGTGCAAACGTCCAAAGTTAATCTCATACATATGCCTACGGAGAGGCCATCACCACACCATCTGTATGTCTTGTTTGTATGGAGATATCTCTCTGATAAGCACGATATATTTATCAGTGTTTTTGCCATTATCTAAACCGTTTTTGGTTTGGTAAATGATGAATGCCAACGGCCAAGCGCGCGCGTCATACAACAGCGGCAGCAGCACTAGAGTTTGAGCACCAAAGTCGACGATTCAATCTTCAGACTATAGAAGTTATTACCACTTATTGTTGCACTGCTGCTTGACGAAAGGATTGCAAATGGAATGACGACCTCATCAGTAATGACAGCGACAGTTGCCGCCAACGCAGTAGCTGCGCCAGTGCGTCGCACGGCAGCTCGTGCCACAGCCGGGGTGCAGCGACGGCGTGTTGTCAAAAAACATATACAACAGAAATATATGCTATGTGGCTTTGCTATACATGTAAGATTAAACCGAACTTGATTAATATCGGAAATACGTTTCTACATATGTATCCACTAACATATTTTTTCTGGTTCCAGGCCTTTTTGGCTACTCCCGCGTATCTATATGGCAACATAGTCGAGTCGGACAAGGATCTGGTGTTGCGCATCTGGCCAGCCATTGTCTATCAAGCGACCGGCGAGCTATGTCGTTCCATAATGGAGCATTTGGACACAGAGTATCGAGGACGCGCGCGTGAAACTACAAAGTACAGACGCGTGTTTCTGCTGGCCACGTTAATTGCATGTCTCTCGCTGATGATCAGTGGAATATTCTTCTCCTCGGCCTGGGTTGTGGTCACGACTACTACACAAACAGTGGCTATTGTCTTTTATGGCTGTTTTGCCGGTAAGTTTGCGTAGTTTCTAGTAGAATACATATATATATATATATATAGATATATGGAACAACAAACGTTAAACATCATAGGTCACTTCGGTAAGCCTAGTATCATTCTGGTTTACCTTAACAAAGTATAGTTCCCTTGCTTACCAACTCCTTTAATATTTTATCTTAAGCGAATCCGTAGTAAACAGTAGTAGTCTATTTTCCTGCGAAAAGTTGTGGCAAGTTTTCACAACACATCATCAGATCTCTATATCATGTAGCTTTACAAAAAACCATAGTGGGAATCGCCAAAGAAATCTATCTACCTGTTCTTATGCCATATATTACACAATAATCACAAACACAATTACAAACACATACATACAAGGATATTAAAGATCTCATCATCATGAACAAAAATTATTAGGAGCAACAGTCGAGACGGTAAATCCATGTCTGTTTCTATGTAATTTCTTGCATTCTATAATTTCTGCAAAAGTTATGTTCAAAATTTAGACCCTTAACAGTTACCAATTCATTAAACCTATTTTTTTAAAAGAGGCAGTAGTAAACTCGAGACTCGTGCTGACTTATACATTTAAGTACTCTTTGGAGATTATTCTTCTTCTTAACTGGCCATAACAACACGTTATCGGATTACAGCCTGATGTAAATACATTCTTTCATTGGAATTGTGGTTTTACGAGGTGGGTCCCAAACCCTACGCACAACCCTTTTAAGGCTTGGGGTGGCTCTACTGGTCTCGAAAGAACCCAGTGTCATTGTGAGTCGCCCCATACGACAAGGTTGTATTCTCTAACCCGCCCACCACACGGGGGGAGTATCTCTTTGGAGATACTACTCCTAATATCACATACTGTACCCACACCTTTCCAAATAGCAGCATTTTCATGTCCAATAATAATACTGAGTTTGCAAGTATGTAAAAGGTTTATCAATGGCAGGATTTTGCAAGCGAAGCATTTCACCTGTTGATCTTGATGCGCTATATATTGTATATAAACTCTTCTTTATAGGCATTGGCTCTAGCTTGTATTTGTGGAAAACGCATGTCATACTAGAGGCAGTGCGTCCGCGAGAGGATAAATACGTGCGGAAGACAATACATTTGTGCGGTGAGGCCTTCTGTCAGCTCTTTCTGTCATTTGTATTCACCAGCCTGCGGACACTTTACGGCACGGCCCAGTCCATTGTATTAATGTCGGCGCTGCTTGTGAATCTCATACCACTTAGCCTTATAATTACCAAACACCGGGAAGATGCTTTTACCACAAAGCGCATATCGGTTATAAAGGCGGAAAGTGGATTTGCTGCCTTACCGTTGCGTGGGCTGGGCGCCAACTTTGTGGCCGATCAACTTGATGGCCTCGAGAATGTAACGCCCACATGGCGCAATCCTGCTAATGAGATATCTGCTGCCTCTGTCAGCAGCTCAGCGCCGGTGGCTGCCGTTGCAGCTGCTGTGGCCGATACGCATAGCAACTATATGCTGGCCACCGACGAAGCCTATGTTACCTATGTAAATCCTAATGGCGTTGAGATCATGGAGATAATTCCAGAAGAGGATGAGACAGTGTCCATTATGCGTTCAAGCACAGCAACCATTGACAACTATGGGCGTGTTAGTGTGCATGCTTCGCAATCGCAAATGTCGCATAAATCGCTATCGAACGGAAGGCTGTATCAGTCCCAGCTATCGTCCGGCAGCAACACATCTCCAGTTGATGCCTACGCCAATCTAGTGAGTTACACATACTCGCCAAAAGACCGTTTATTATAAAAACTATATATATCTAGCGCCGCATACGGAGAATGTCACGTGCCGTCACCTCCCATCTGTGGTGGAATCTACTGGACAAGATTGCCATGCCTTTGCAGCAAGCGCTGATGGTGCCACAGCTATATGCAACAACACTGCTGCTTTCGGTGGACATTTTCAGTTATGTTATGTGCTTGACAGTACTGCCTGGTCTAGCCGTAAGCCATCATGCTTTAAAAAATGCTGAAATACCATTTCTCTTCTCATTGCTTGCCTTCCCTTGGATGTGCTTCTCGCTAATGACTCCACGTTTTGGGACCAGGTAAGTCAAAACATTGATTTTTAGTTTTGTTTTTCAAATTATTTGGCAGTCGCGCCCTTTCTCTATTCTGTCCTTTTCAGTCTATACAAGCGTAAACTGCAGTGGCACACCTTGGGCAGCATCTGTAAGTGCTTTGCCCTAATATGTAAGTGAGCGATCATACAAATGGGGATCACTTCTTATTTAACCAGTTTATCCATTTAATAGTCATCAGTTTCTCCACGTCTAAGCTGCTGCTGAGCGTATCGGCTGTATTACTGGGATTCGGTCAAGTTGTTACGGCCTTTTTGCAGGAGCTTGTCTTTCAGATGGGCATGACGCGCGCCAATTGGACGGCAATACGCAGGCCGGTGCATTTTACCAACGGATTGCTGATACTTGTTTGGGGAGCTTTGGCGCATTGGGTAGTAGTGCGTTATTCTTTTCAGGCGACAGTGGGATTAGCAGGTGCATTATACGGCTTAACGACGTTGCTGTGGAATTTTTTATTTTTGTGCTGCCAGAGGAAAGATTGAATGGATGATTTATGCTACGTATTTTAACGTTCGCTACGTATTGGTGATAATATACAAAATGTGTACAAACGAATGGGCATTTTAATTTGAAACATTCACATTATTTTATGCGCAAATAGTTTTATCTTGTTGAATACCGTTGGCAGTGTGACCGCGCCGCATAAGAAAAATACCAAAAATACCATTTTCAAATTTTCAAAATACCTTTAAAATACCCTTAATAAATGTTTTATAGGTACCACCCAAAGAGCCTGAAAGCAATAGAGATTCCTGGACCGTTAAAAAATTCAAAATTTTTGTTGAAAAGCGACCACTTTCAACTCAATGTAACGGCCAAAGATTCCACTCTATTAAATTCCATTCTTTTTGGTACCACCATACATAAAAAAAGAGCCTAAATAAAAGCACATATGGAATCTAGGCGCAAACACAAATCCAACAATTCAAAATTGAAGTAAATCGTACAAACTGTTCAAAAGTTATAGTTCTATAAAAATTTTTGTCAAATCGGAAAATGTTTATATGTATGTTTTTTGAGGTAATTTTTTTTATAGAAGCATAATGTACATTGATAACTGAAAATAAATGAGGAACTGTCGATAAATGACTTGATCCCAAAAAGCATGAAATTTAATAGAGTGGAATCCCTGATCGTTACATTGAATCGACTAACAAGCGACTGTTCCCATGCCAGTGCATAAATGTGCGTTTTTTTTTATTTTTTTTTTATCTCTCACTCTCAATTTTACCTACGAGTAAGTCGGCCTGACAGAGACAACACAAGTAGCCTCACACATACACTTTCTTGGAAATACCAAGGATTCCATATTCTATCGGTCCAGGATTCCACTCTATTATCTTTAGGCTCTTTGACCTGGCCGTCACATTGAGTCGACTTGCTGAAAAGCAACCACTTTCAGCATAGATCTAGGTAATATGCAGCAAATTTGACCTCAATGAAAGGCCTATGACTAAAACATACCTTTTCCGGTAAATTTTGGGTCGCAGATTTCAAATCCAGAATCCATTTTGGATTTTCTAGCACCGTTTTCGAAACATCGTCAGTAAGTCAGCAAATCTCATATGTCTTGGGAACCTTACTACCGATCGAGATAAATTGTAACTCGAATTGAAGGTAATTTAATATCAAAACAATGTTTTGAAGACGGGTTTGCTCTAACTTGATTCGATTGCAAGTTACAGAGCAATGAACTTGCAAAATAATTTTATTTCCTCAGACTTTTTCCTTTATAACATTTCGGTGCTCAAAACATTGCACATGTTTCAGGTAGCAAATTAACAAACCTTTTCTTCTAGTAAATTTGTTATGTAATTGCAAAGTTCACTCAGTCTTTCGTCAAGTGATAGATTAAAGGATGAGAAATTAATTCGGGAAAGTAGTTCACGATATGTTAAATCACCTTGTTAGTAACATTTATTGTCAACTCGTCATAAGAGAACAATTCTTTAAGCAAGTCTTAAGTGCCGAAAGCGCGTATACAGAAGAACAGATATTTTGCCAAACCATCGGTTAGCGGTTTCTTCAGTATCGAAATTTCAGACAATCTCAAATTAATGTACATTAAGTTGACGTTGGAATTCATCGAAACATCGTCAATGATTATCAGCATTAGGTTTTATTTTTTTTTTTTGTCTTTTACTACCCAATTCCTAAAACATTAATCAAAAAG
The DNA here is from genome assembly GCA_035041775.1 of Chymomyza caudatula. NCBI lineage: Eukaryota > Metazoa > Arthropoda > Insecta > Diptera > Drosophilidae > Chymomyza > Chymomyza caudatula. The sequence continues at coordinate 2,913,226 of JAWNKW010000148.1, forward strand.
CGATTTCCTGTTCCACCCTCACCACAGATGTACATGTGCAATATTTTCCCTCTCACCAGTGACTATGTGATGTTAAAATTCGTGTTTAATCTACGTTAATTTTTTAAATGAGTTGATCAAGATGAAATCTTTGAAATCTTGAAATCTTTCATAGCTTCATTGGCTTCTATTGGATTTCATTCCAATGAAATTCCCGCCTTTAGCAAATTTTCTTTGACCATTTCTTACAAGTATCTAGGGCTTTTGCGAATTCAGTTTTTCTTTCGTGATATTCCACAGCATTCCTTGGCGTAAGACTCGTATCCGCACTTAAGAGTTTCAGACTGCCTCTAAGATTTGAAAAGAAACAACAAACAATGAAAGTACTTTTCTGGTTCCTTTTGAACCTTACATTTGTGATGATTGATGGGACATGGACATTGAATTGTTGTATTTTTATCAGTACTGTGCAATCACTGCATTTTGACTATGACTATGACTCAATCCCCTGTGGAGCAGCGCCCACAATTTGGAAGGCAGTGACTTGCTGGAATATACGTCTTCAAAGACATTGGTTAGAAAGTTTTTTTTTCGGGTTTCTGAATATATTTCAAAAGATATTCCGATCTACTTTTTTCTTCAACGAATTGAAGATCCATGTTCCCTTCCCACAATGCTAATATAACGGGATTGAAATCGTTGATAATTTTTTTTTCGAGGCTCTTGGACGACTCTTCGAACATAAGCCCGCGATTTACGTTACGGCATCACGTAAGGCAAAATCATTCGTTATCAGCCAAGAAAAAAGAAAAACCGGTATAAAGCGTTAGCGCTCCAAGCGGCAAAATCAGTAAACACATATTAGGCTTTAGCGTTCCAAGCGGCAAAATTAGTAAGCCCATTAACGCTCCAAGTGTCAACATCAGTAAAAAAAAAATTTGATTCAGACAGTCCCAAAAGTGAATAACCTTTACCCATTTCTCCCATGAATATCAAATTTCTGTGTAAATTTTCGTATCGATGCTTCGAAGGCTATGGATGCTTCGGCAAAAGGTCAAAATAATTTTTACGACTGTGCCAAGTTTCAATCGGATAGCTTTTTTGATGTGGTGCAGGCATGGAAAGTCTGTCACGGGGAAAGGGGTTGAGATATCGACATGAATCGATAAACTTGCTCATTTCGGGAAAATTAGCATCTTATGGTACAATTTTTTTGGTCTAACATTTATAATCTCTGAGAAACAAAGACCAACACGTACAGAGAGACGGACTTGGATATATCGACTCGACTATTGCTCGTGATAATTTTTACCGAAATGGTCTGCCACGCCTTCTTCTGCCTATTGCATACATTGCGCAAATCTATAATACCCTGCTACAATTTGTGTACAAGGTATAAACACTAAGTTAGTCGGACTGCGATTTTATTTTGAAATTATATGAAAAAGAAAAGTAGAGCATGCTAAATACATGTATTTTCATATATCTCTGTCTCTTTCTCTCGGATAATTTCTGTAAATAATAGCCTAGTAGGCCGATCTAGTTTTTCACTCTAAGAAAAATCGACCGATTTTTAAAATCTTAAATATGACTAAAGACAAACTAAATGTATCAATTTCATCCAATCCAATTTTTGTTATTTTTTAGCAGAGAAAATACATGGCATTTTAATCCTGTAGGGTGCTATTCCATTGTGAGACCATATATATGTATATATAATATACGAACTCGATTTATCGCAAAAATATCAATGTTTTATCACGAAATTTGATATATCATAAATTTAAGTTAAAAAATAAAATTAAATGAGGGGATGACCAAAAATGTGTTTTACCAAGGCTTTAAAACCATTTTAAATATTGTTTTGTTTGATCAAAACGAGTAAGTTGCAGCTTTTTATCATAAATTAATTCGCTTTGTCTAATTCTACAGTCAACCATAACAAATTTGTTGAATATTTATGTTTATTTTAAAACCAACTGAAAAAGTGCTGTGAAATATTATCAGTAACTAATAAGTATTTTACACTGGAGCACACAGCGTCACACTTTACTGTGATACAGGCATACCTCGGTGTGAACAGCCAACCCGTTGGCACAGTTACTAAATGTCACACGAACGAATACATTCTCAGTGTGAACACAAGTAATCGTTTGGTGTCATACGTTCCGTGTGACAGTAGCTGGCGCATTTTGGAAAACAAAATGTGTCACCGTAGTGTAAACAGCAATGTCATAAAAATGGTTCAAATAAAAAATTTTTCGGTGTGCCTGCATATCGAAAATTAAACGTTTAAACAAATTTTAAAAAAAAATACAGATTATTTAAACACAAATTAAAAAAAAAAAAAATGGATTCAAAGAATATTAATGTTCGTGTGTGCCGTGTGGTTCGCTCTCGTATGACTGTTTTCGTAGTTCTTATTCACGAACTTGTTCATTGTTTGCCTTTTGCGAACTTGTGGCCACAGCGTCATACAGTCATAATGTAAAAAAAGTCTGTCACAGCCGTGTGAATCATAATTTGTGTGGCCCCAATGTTAACACTTTCCACGTGTGACAGGCATTGGCGCAGACAGGCACACGTCACACTGTCATAGTGTCGTACAGTGTAATACTGTTCATATAATAGTGAAAACGATACAAAGTGTTCAATAAGAATATATCGATAGAATGTGCGTGGCAGTCAGCAGACACTTGGAAAGCGGAAAAGAATGAAGGCACATAAATTTGTTCTTAAAATTTAATGGATGCTGCATACTTTAAGCGGTGGAAAGAATTTAATGTAGTTCTAAGAATATATAGCTTCATTTCTCCACCTTTGAAATGACATACAAATTTATTCATATACATGCTGCATGTTAAGTATTTTGTGATTTTAAAACACAAAAAATTGTAGGTGAAGTAATAATAAATTGAATATAAAGTATACATATGTTTTCAATTAAGCCTTCTGTGTAAAAATTCCAACAAAAATGCATATAAATTGAATAAATTATCGATAGGTTATGATATGCTGTTCAATTCGATATTTGCTACGGTATGGACATCGATATTTTTCGGTGATTGCCTTACACGTTCGCATGTCAGCAAATTAGCAAAGATGGCGAAATGGGCAAAAATCGAATAAAAATTAAAGAAAAAACATTCAATAATCATTGACGTCGCCCGAATTGTAAATAAGCTTCAAGTGAAAGACCTTTAAATTAGGCGAAGTGAGTTCACAATAGTAATTTTGTATGGTGGGCTATTGACATGCAAAAAAAATCGACAAATGTTATTATATTTGTTCATTCGAACCAGGCCCTTATTAGTTACAATATTCGATAACCTGCATGCGATTGGCGATTTTCATAATAATACATTTTCGCCACAGCATTTGTGTATCGCTCATTGTCCAGTTCTGTGTCGGTATAGCACGCTAAAATCTGATTTCTTTATGCTTACAAATTTATTTAATTTGTACTCTATATCAAGGGACAATCATATATTTAAAACAAATTCGGACGAAAGTAAGTAATATTTTCGTAGATAACTCTGCAAATTACTACTAAGTACTACAACTACATCGACAAGGATTTTGCGCAAAGTAGCGACCGGCTTGAAATTTTTGGCGTGTCATAATTTCATATTTCGTTTAAACTTTATTCATTCTTTAAAAATAACTATGTTTATACTTTCATTATGACTTTTTGCAGTTGAATTCATATGCAGGCACACCTGCGGCCCTGTTCCGAAACTGGTGAGGGCACCACGGCAAACGAACAACAAAACTCTAATGGTATATTAAATGGCATCCCAATTGACGTAGATGCGTCGGTGACCACGCACTTGAACCCAACCGATTCCGTTGTATACCAGGCACGTAAATTGCCCAAAAGTTGTTTCTAGCTATTTTATATATGTATAATTATATATGTTTTTTTTTTTGTATATAAATAGTGCGTTGACCAAGCTACTCATACACAATTCGCAGACGCAGATCCTCGTCTGGATGCCATAAAGCGTGGACTTGAATTTCTTAACGAAGTCCATGTGCATTTTTCACAGAATAATATATACAAAGTTTTTGACATTTTGCGGCTACACTGCAAATTAGTTGATGCACTCAAATATATGCAAGAAAAAGAGCTTGACAGCACATGCGAAGCGGCTCTAAAAGAAATCCATACTGAAGCCAACGCTTTATCAGCTCGCATTATCGAAACTCTGTGTTACCAAAATAAAAATCCAATGGGATTCGATTTTCTTACAAAATTACGTCAATTGTTCACGGTTGCCAACTGGAATACAAAAAAAGAAGAAACAAATTTCCCAGTAGCCATTGGCGGAGCAGATATCGCGGAACCGGACGCGGGCAGCCATTCTGCACGTAAGCGACGGTAGGTGTTAAAACTCAAAATAGGATGTGAGGCAATTTTTTATAATTTTGTTATAACTTTTTCAGCCAAAACATTGATCAAGAAGAACGCGTTTTTAAATATCGTCGTGTGGATAATACATTCCCAAAGTTCATGCCAAATGACGGTAAGTATATGCGTAATATAGATATTTAACCATTTAAATTCATTCAAAACATATAAATTCGCTAAACTTTATTATATAAAAAACATGTATAGTAAACAATTTATATTGGGGATCTAAAAAAAAATCGAGTTCGGTTATGTTCAGTCTTGGGAAAAATATATCTTGTACAAAGTAAGCTAGCTAAGCCATCTTAAGTCTGCTCTGACAATTCACTTGCCAAATAGCTTCTGAACAATCTGTAACTCGACTTATGTGAATTACTGAGATACTTCTCTTGTATGGCGGATCATAACAACCCCTTACGGACTGATTTTGAATGTCCGGCCTCCGCATCTTAAAAATGATGTATTTTGAAATATAAAATAAAACAGTTGGTAACGAACTCAAGCTTTTCCGCACGTTTATCAAAACAACCGAAATTAGCTAGGATAAATTTAAACAAGAAAATGAAAAATAAAAATTTTCGAAAACTATTTACTCTTATTATTACTCTGGCGACCCAACTAAAGCGACTAGAGTGCTCAAACTCAATAGGAAACCCTTCGAAGACAGGGCCAACACGATAGAAAATATTTAACTTGGTAAAGTGGAAATTACCAAAGGTTTTGGAAAAACAAACTTTTTTAAATTACTTACTCTTATTATTCCTCTGGCGACCCAACTATAGCTACTAGAGGGGTCAAATTCAATAGGAAAGAAGTTGAAGACATTTCCAACACAAAAACATCGCTAAATCGCAGGAAAAGTTGTCAGAGTGCTTAAATCGTCGAAAAACATAAAATTAGAGATTATAGTTCTTTGGCCAATCGCGATACTTTTTTGCTGAAAAGTAACAGTTGGTAACCAACTCAGGTGTTTCTGCACGTTTATCAAAACAACCGAAATTAACTAGGAAAAATTTAAACAAAAAAAAATTTTTAATTATTTACTCTTATTATTCCTCTGACTATAACGAGTGGAGTGCTCAATTTTAATAGGAAACTCTTTGAAAACAGACCCAAAACGAGATTATTTGACTAAAACACTACATCGACAACGACAACGCACGGACACAAAAACATCTCCAAATCGCCGGAAAAGTTGCCAATCCCAAAACTAAAATCTCTAATTTTATGGCTTTCGACGATTTAAGCACTCTGACAACTTTTCCGGCGATTTAGCGATGTTTTTGTGTCAGGCACGTCTTCAAAGGGTTTCCTATTGAATTTGAGCACTCTAGTCGCTATAGTTGAGTCGCCAGAGGAATAATAATAAGTATATAATGTAGAAACAAATTGTTTGATGCTTAAATTTCTCCAAGCTAGTTTCGGTTGTTTTGATAAACGTGCAAAAAAGCCTGAGTTGTCTACTAACTGTTTATTTCACTTCAAAGATGTTTTTTTTTTTATAAAAAATGTTTGGGTTTCAAATTTGGAATAAATTTGATTAATTAATTAATTTGAATAATTTCACGAGGAGGTTTGAGATTGTGTATTACCGGTTAGATTTTGATTTGGTAAGTTCCTTTAGGAATTCAGCTTTGATGGCTATTTTTAAACGAATAAAAACTACTTATACTGCTCTTTCGCAGCTATGAACTATAATTTCATTGGTACGGGAAGACCGCTAAATGAAAGACGCAGCATAAATGTGCGCTCCAGACCAGAGATTAACGCTGAGAGCAGCAATAATCATGGTCCCTATCGACTTCAAACGCGTCGCTCCATATTCAATGCTCCACAAACAACACAGACACGCGTACGCAATACAAACGTCCCCGTTGTAGATCTCTCAGATGATGAGCATAATGATGGGCACGTGTTTGAAACTCTTGCCGATCATGCGGCAAGCAATAATTGCAGCGGCGCCATACCCAAAAAACCAGCCTCAACTCAACATCACTTTCAACGTGGCCCAGGGCGGCTGGGCTCCGATGTGGTAAATCATCTAAACGACATAAATTGTGCACGTCCTTCTAGCAGTCTGTCTTCATTAGGTTTGTATAATTTAACTATTATTGCTTGGGTTATTCTTACGCTTTTGATTTTTCAAACAGCTGCCGAGGGATGTCTGAATGGTCATACTTCCAGCCGGTATAACCCTCACCATAATAATATGTTAATACATGAAGGACAACGCATCGAGCATACGCAGTATCTTAATCTAATCCACAAACTAAGCCTGCAAAGCAAATGGTCCCCGTCGCCAATAAATCGTGTTAACAAGCTAGCGCCACCGCCGCTGCACCGCATTACCAATTGGCGTGACGAATGGACGCGCAACCTTAACAAAAACAAGTCACAGCTGGGTGTTACCTTAAACAATGCCGAAGTATCGCCGCGCTTCAAGGAACAGGCAGAGAACCACAATAAACGGCCAGCTCCTCCTCTTATACGCAGCGATAGTGTAAGCAGCAATAGTAATACTGCCACCAACAGCACCTTGATAAGCAACAATAGTACTGCATCTACTGCTTCCTCCCCGAACCCAACTGAAATCAAGTCATCTCAAGCTGCCACAGCAGTGATTGAGCTAGACGATAGCGATGACGATTCCCTTGAAAACAAAGCTGGCATTGCGAGCAAATCCAAGCTAGCCAATGATAAAATGTAATTACAAGGTCTTTGTTCAAATGAACAGTCGTATCTAAAAATGCAATTTTCCTTTTGTTTATAGACGAGTACCGCTGCCCTTGCGCCACGTCCAAAAAAATGCTTTACAGCTCCACTTCCAGAACTCTAACTTCTTTTCGAGCAGCTTTTTGACCAATTTTTCAAACAAGTACGTTCGTAAGCGTGAGGAGGTCAATCACAACAAGGAAATTGCTTTGAAAGAGTAAGTATATTCAGCAATAGAATACATAAATTTGATGCAAACTGTCGGGAAGGTGCCCGAGTTTGGAATATCCTGTACCCGTTTTTCCCATGAAAAAATCGAGTTTATGGTCGTTTGATTCGGCCAAATGTCAACAATGTTTAGTTTATAAGCTTAACATGAATCTTCGTACCAAATTTAGTCGCTTTAACATAAATTTTAACTTTAACATTGCTGCAAAAAGTAAAATGTTGTTGGAGTAGTTCATAGGAGCAGGGACCTAAAATTGCCACATTATTACCCATATCTTTTGAAGTTTTTATCCGATTTTAATATTTTCGCACCACACATGCACAGTAACAGTGTGCATAACTGTGCCAAGTTTCAATAGGTTAGTGGTGTAAACCCCAAAAATCTGTCACACGTTGTAAGATATCGACTTGATTCGAGAAACTTCCTCAGCCTTAAAAAATACACATCTTTTGGTAAAATTTTGTTGCTCTAACTTATAGTCTCTGAAAAAGCTGCACCAACACGAATGTATGTCTGTCTATAAAGACTCGAGAATTGCTCCTGATAATTTTTTCCCATGGAACATATGGTCTGCCTGTTACATACACTGCACAAATCTATAATACCCTTTTACACTTTGTGTACAGGGTATAAACACTAGTAGCCAACACTTTAGGCACAAAATATTCTTTAAGTAGTCCTGTGGTCACAGATTAATATTCAAAAATACTGATTTAACCCTGAATAACGCAGTAAAGTATACTTGGTTTACTTATATGTATAGTTTAAAAAACATGAACAAAAAAAATTCCATACTTATTATCCAAATGTTGACTACTGAATTGATTCTTAATAATTTTCCTTATTCAAGTGCTTTAAATGCTTATTGAGATGGTAAATGGCAAAAACAAAGGTCCCTAGATAAGACAAGTCAAATCCCTGCTAATAAATTTTATAGTGAAATTAGAAATAGGTTAAATTTTGAAAATTAGGTTAAGCATCAAGGTTTTGAAAGAAATTTCTATAACAATTTACTTTTATTTCTACAGAGCTCAAAAGACAACTGAAACACGTCGCGCCTTCGAGCAAGGTATTCGCGAGAAGCTAGCACGGTTGCGCCTCACACACAAGCCAATTTTTGTCTTGGAAAACTTAGAGTTTGCTGAGGAAGAGGAAGCCGAGTTTCTGCCCTTAACCGAAGAGCATCTCAAGCGTTACAATAATCTTGTCCGCGGCCCTGGCCAACAGGTAAATAGTTTAAACACAAACTATAGCCATTTCACTCTCACACATATTGCACTCTTTTAGGTGCTCATTGCGAAGTTCAACCTGAACATTACGCGCAATGACATAGTTACGCTTACTTCTACAAACTGGCTGAATGATGAGGTCATTAATTTTTACATGAATCTACTCACCGAGCGCTCCGAACGTAATCCGGAAAAGCTGCCAAGTGTTTATGCCATGAACACTTTCTTTGTGCCGCGTCTAATGCAAAGCGGTTACAGTTCCGTCAAACGTTGGACACGCAAGGTCGATTTATTGAGCAAGGATATTATACCAGTGCCTGTGCACGTTGGTGGTGTGCATTGGTGCATGGCCATTATACACATAAAGAACAAGACGATCCGGTATTACGACTCAATGGGTAAACCAAACCCGGCAGTACTCAATGCACTTGAGATGTACTTGCACGAAGAGTCGCTTGACAAACGAAAGCAACCCTTTAACACAAGAGATTTCAAGATCGAAAGCGTTAGTGGTGTACCGTTTCAGACGAACGGCAGCGACTGTGGTGTATTCACTTGTATGTTCGCCGAGTATATTACTCGGAACAAGCCGTTGACTTTTTCGCAGGAGAATATGGAGTACTTCCGTAAAAAGATGGTGTTGGAGATCTGCTCGGGAGAACTGTGGAAGTAATACATAAGCACAACAACACTTTCACTAGTATTGCGTTATTATAGGAGTAGTGACAGTAAGCAAAATCTGATTCTGGGGCAAGATAATACCTTAACTCAAAAGATATTCAGGAAATATGTAGGTACATTTGATTTAATGGGTCAAATCCTAAAATATTTCAAAGCGTGCTTGTATATACTGCACTAATCACTACTCTTTTTAAAACGCAGTAGAGGAGAAAAAAACTTTTTCACTTTAATTTAAAACAAAATTTTCAAATTTTTTTTTAGGTACTTGGCAAAGATCTATTTATTTTTGTAAGGTCATGCCGGCTGTTGCCTTAAGACACCAAAAATGTGAGATTTAAGCCAACTGTCGGTAATTACAAAAGAATGTACCTATATTTTCAAGTTTTTATAAAAAAAATTTTTCCTTTTTTTCAACAATTTGGAGAAAACTATTTTTATTTATTTAAATGTTGATTAACTAAGCTTTTTAAGCTAAGCCAGTACATATAATTAGAAATAACGTAAGGAAGTAGAAATTGTAAAGATTAATATTTATATTGTAAAAAAATCAAAGAATATAAAATAAATCTAAGCTATATACTATATAAAACAAATAAAACAAACTATGAACCTAAAGAGAATTTTAACGAGTCTTTTCCGCAGTGTAATTAAACTGGGATTTTACTTACAAGGCACACAAGACTTAATTGGAAAAATTATAACTGTCAAAAAAACATGCATTTTTAAGATTATTCGTTTGGAATCGATATATGTACTATGTGCAGTAATTTTTAGTCAAAATTTTCACGTTCCGTTATAAGCACGGTGGCCACATTTGGTACAATTGCAACAATAGTCGTTGGTACATTGGATCGCTTTTCTTCAAAATGGTACACTTTGCATTTTCTTGCAAATATGTACGTTTATAATAAGTGTTTTAAACTCTTTGTTTTTAACGCCGATAACCAACGCGTGCAATCGATACGCTCAACGAGTAAGAGTTTTCATTCAAAATCTAGTAACACATTGTAAGATCTTAAAAAAATTCTAAATTTTCGATGATTGTGGACGAAACTCACGCCATTTCTCATGCCGAAAAGCAATAGTGTTAGCTCTAAAATGTTTCCAACAGAGTCAATGTATCAAGCCATTTAAGAATATTTCTCATTAAACAAAAGACACGATTCTAAACTTAATCGGCCTACTAGTACTATGGTGGGGAACTTATCTGGCTTCAAAACTAAACTAAGTAAGAATAACAATTAGTGTAACATATAGTGTACATGCAAAACACTGCCGCACGCATTTGAAAAGATTTGCCGATTTCAAGTGGTTTCAACATAATTCAAGAGATAAAATAATTTCAGCAGTTTTGTTATTTGAAACCTCACAAAATTCTTAGGAATTGCAATGACCAGATGGTTTTTATTCGAAAAGTTAATTTGTCATATAATCGAATAGACAGTCTTCAAATCAACGACATAAAGCTAAAATAGATAGCGAATTTAATGTCAGTTCCAGAGAAAAAAAAATAGAATACTATTTTTAAGCTGCATATTAAAAATAGTCAATGATTAATTCATCCTGAGGCTGTTCGAGTGCTCCATTTGCATAAAAGAATGAAGTCCAGTGTTAAATTAAATGAAATAAAGAGTTGGTAATAGCATATTTTTGACTATAACTTTTGATGTATTTATCCTATTTCGATCAGTTTTAAAACATAGATGCACATAAACAAGACGCACACCTCTGTCGAGTTGATAGATCCAACGGTGCGGCTGTAAACTGTGAAAATCTGTCACGGGTGAAGGGGGTAAGATATCGACTTGATTCGACAAACTCCCTCAGCCTTGAGAAAATGCGCACCTTTTGGTAACATTTTTTTGCTCTAACTCTTATAGTGTCGGAGAAAGCTGGCCCAACACGGACAGACGGACATTTATATCGACTCGACTGTTGCTCCTGATAATTTTAGCCCATGGAACATATGGTTTTACACTTTGTGTACAGGGTATAAACATCGCTAAATCACCGGAAAAGTTGTCAGATATGCTTTAATCCTCGAAAAACATAAAATTAGAAATCTTAAATTTAAATCGCAATACTTTTTTGCGAAAAAGTAAAACTTTATGTATCAGATACATTAAAAATATAGAGTTGTTCGATATCTTATTAACAGATTCAAGTCTGTTTCTACAAATTGAAAATGTTTTCATTGTAATGAATCATCGTGCTTCGCATTAAATCAATTTAAAGTATGTAAAATTTTGAAACATCCCGACTTTGGCAGGGAAAACACAAAAAAGTAGATCTTATTTAGATTTACATTTTTTCATCTCTCTCTCTCTCTTCCAGATACTAAATCCAGCTATGGATATTGGTATCAATATTTTCCTATCATCTTTCTCCTTTCATCATCTTCATCCTTTATCTCTACGTCTACCAGAAACTTATGCATATATCCACCATCAACTTTCTCTGAACTTCAACGAAGATGTTAAAAAAAATTTTACGCTAATCGGTTGAGCTGTTTTCGAGTTCAGTGGATTCGAATACACATGCAGACACTCATTTATTATATTATTTATTTATTATTATTCATTAATCTGCGCTAGATTTACGTTTCTTTCCGCCCCCTTCTCGCTTTGCTCACAATCTCCCTGCCCCTTTGTAGCAAGATCATATTCCTATAGCTATTCCTCCTCATCTTCCTCTTCCCGTCCCCCTTCCGGTTCCCCTTCGCGTTCCTATTAAGTGTTTTTGATTTTGCGAACAGGAGGAGTCGTCGCGTCACCTGCTCGCCGAGTATGATGCACTGTCAAGAAACACCTCCTAGGCGGGTATAAACTCTCGATGATTGACGTAACCCTATTAGAACCATACCAATGAAATCAGAGATAGGACTGCTGGGAGAGATATAAGCTAGGAAGGGGGCACAATAGATCCTAAGGGTCGCCATGCATTACTCCCCAGTCATATTATTATTATTATGGGGGAAGGGGCTAAGATATTGTCACAAAAAAGAGCCTATTTTTATACCCTGTACACATAGTGTACAAGGACAGAAGAAGGCGTGGCAGACCATAAGTTCCTTGGCCAAAAAGTCTTATCATTGACTCGGGTAGAGGTTGGACTATGTCCATCTGTCCGTCTTTATGAGGGGATAGATCTGCGAGACCATAAGAGCGACACAAACTTTTACCAAAAGATGCACGTAATCCCGGGAAAGATGAAGTTTGTGGAATTGGGTTAATATTTGTTTACAGCCGCTCTATTGAATCCATCAACTCGAACTTCGAAAGAGGTTTGCGTTTATGTGGATCTTTGTTATAAAAACTATCGAAATCGTATAAATAAATAAAAAGTTATAGTCCAAAATTTATTTCACCCCCCAACGCCTATAAACCCGCCACTACATGCAGATATGGAAACATGTGAGCTAGAGTTACAAAATATGGTGTGGAGAGCCTTATCATTTAACCTTAACATTGAAAGAACGACATTGGCCCAAGAATACTGGAGTTATGAGCATAAAAGTAACTTTTGTCCCAACATTAATTTTTATATATACAGATTACAAGTCACCGTTCATTTTTTACGTTTGTGAGAAGAAATTTACAAATTCGAAAAAAGAATTGGTGACTTGAAACGACATATATAAAGCTCCAAAATGCAATAACTCAACATTTCCTGTCAACTTAAGCTATTCTTCCATATGACCACGGATATAAAGCTTGGTAAACTTTTTTCGAAAACTACATTTTTGTTTAAAATGTGGCATACAATTTTTTTACTAAGTAGAAACCGTGGCTATAAGCTTATGGAAACTGAACAAACAGAAACCATAAAAAAATTTGGGCATAATACACTCACTTTATATCAGTTTTTTGTGTTTAAAAGTTCATATTTTCAAACAAATTTGGATGCAGACATTCAGACCCTATATCCTTTTTTTTCATGGAAATCAAATTTCTATGGGTGTAAAAAATGTAACTGTACTGCGGGAGTTGATTCAGCAAAAAGGTCAGCATTGTTTGGTATATAAGGCCAACATGAGTCCACATACCAAATTTGACATAGCATAGCAAGTGAAATGTTGTTGCTGTTTGTAGCAGGGGTCTTAAATTGGCTGATTACTACCCATATCATTTAAGGTTCACATACGATCTTTATATTAAAACTTGATAACCAAACGTGTACAGCAACAGTGTGCATAACTGTGCGAAGTTTCAACGGATGTGTGTTTGTGTGGATACGCAGGAGGATGATTTGTTCAGCACGTAGTGCACTGGGATGCTTGACCTTAGCTTATGAACTTTGGGAACTTAACTATTGATGCTTACGTGTCTTCCAACAAGTCTCCAAACTGACCGTAAGCATTTTCCAATTGGGATGTTTTAAATTGAAAGTTTTCCTATTGAGAAATATTCTTGGGTCCGATCATGTTGAATTTTAAAACACAGGTCCAAATGGCAAAGTTAAGTATTAAGTTAAATCAATTCGGGGACAAGAGGTTTTGATTATGCTAGGAAACAAATTTGATCGCAATAAAAGACCCTTGGCTAAAACAAACCTTTTTTGGTAAATTTCGGGACGCTGATTTCGAATCCAGGAATCGTTTTGAACTTTCTAGCAAGGTTTTCGAATTATCGCTCTTTCAAAAAACTTGAGTTGCGTAATTGCAACGTTGACCTTGCTACAGTTACAAACTTTTAATGAGCTACATACATTGACGAGGACATCCAACACCTCATTGTACCTAATATACAGCATAAATCATGAGCCAAGCAATCCAAAGAGCATAAAATTTAATAGAGTTGAATCCTTGGCCATTACATTGAGTCGACTTGCTGAAATGCAATTTCAAAGACAGTGCATACATGTGCTTTTTTTTTTTGCTTTTTCTCTTTCCCAATTTTGCCTACGATTGAATCGGCCTGACATAGACAGCAACACAAGCAGCCTTACACGTACACTGTCTTTGAGATGATCGCATATCAGCTAAAATTTTTAATTTTCTAACGGTCCAGGATTCCAATCTATTAAACATCATGCTCTTTGGCAATCTTTTATCAAATCGCTATAGCAAATCATTTCCGATTGGTTTCTCTTAAGTTGTTTTTTTATTTATACTATTTGTGTCGCGCCAAAAATGGCGCTTGCGCTTCAATATTTTCAAACCAGCTGGCAACACGGACGCCTAGCACAAAAAACAATTATCAACTATCTGGCAAGCCCATTGCTTGCCCATAACTGTAATAAGAAGCGGATTCGCCATTAAGCAAGGATTCGATAGAAACGAAACGTATGCCAGTGAAGTTAAAACAGGAAGCATTACGTACATTTCAAAAGAAACTGTGCCCTAAATTATTACCCACATGTGCACAAAACTAATTCAAATCATTGTATTATAAAAGCTGCAAATTAATATTTACAATAAATAAACATGCCACAAGGCAAAGACGACGTGTGCGCATACGAGGAGCTGTAGAGTGAGCGTGCGTGGGCAGTGGTCCGAAAGCGAGCTATGTATGTATGTACATGCACACGTAGGCATAAATACACGGACGTATATTAGATGTGCAGCCTAAAACGCTCGCGCTCGCTCGCTACTCTGGCTACAGTTAATTATTGGAACAGTTGTTTGAGTGGTGCGCGCGGGGAAACACGGACGTAAGGCGGTACTCCCTCTGTCCTATTGGCAGCAGCGTTGTGTTTAAACTATTATGCTAAAGAGCATCAACGCCAACAACAAATATGCAAAATACAGCAGCAGCCCCAGCTCCAGCTCCAGACGCAGGAATCATAACAACAGTACAGGGAACAATAGATAGCGACAGCAGTACCACATACATGACGTCGACGACAGTCGCGACTTTGGCTACGGCAGCATCCAGCAGTGCTGCCGACGATGCTGAACGCAGCGCCAGCCGCGGCGCTGGCGGCCGAACGGTGAGTGTGGGCAAATTTTCTCCAAATGGCTCCAGTTTCTAAATTTACTTGAACGTGTGTGGCAATAGTCATAGCTTTTATGCACTTGTCTGGGCATTATATAACAAACGGTAGCAGCTCACCACACTTATTGACCTTCCTCTCTATCGACACGCCCCCAATTCGTACTAATGGGGCCCTCAAACGACGCAAACCATGTATACGGCTTTGTGTTTTTTTTGTAATTTTTCTGTTAATTTTTGCCTTCGACCATTTACTTTTTGTTGTAATTTCTGCAGCCCCGGAACAAAAAAACATTAAATAATCCTCCGCCACTCTCTTTGTTAGCCCTGCGCATGCCACCCACTTGCTTGCTTGCTTGCCAGTCTAGTATTTTCCGTATACGGCATTATTTTTGTTTTCCGTTTTTGCGCTTTTCTGGCCTTACACGTGCGTGTCTGCTATTATGTGTTAGTTTTTGTATTTTTTTATTTTTAAAATGCCTTTTTAGTTGCGTTTCTTCGCAAAACAACAAGCGACCTGGAAAACACCGCATCTATATATTTCTCCGGGCATTTCTCTAAATGTCCTTGTAAAGCTGTTCATGTGCGTGAGTGTGTAAAGGCCACCCTCCGACCAGCCCAAGGCCCACTAACTGTAACAGGCTTCCTGCCATTAAGCGCTCTCGTTATTAATTAAACCGCAGCGTGTTTCCATTCACGTCCGTTTTCTTTCTATTGTATCATTCCAATTTGGCCAATTACGTCAGGTGTTAAATCTGGCTGACTAACTAATTGGCAAACTAATTATTTTTACATTTTGTGACACCCTTGAAGTTTTTGTCGTGGCCTCAAAGCCGCAAAGCCTCATTCAGTTTATTTTAAAACATATACATATGTACATATATTTTGGGCAAACTATTTTTTTATCCCATTGCCACACAGAGTTGCAATACACTCTTGTCTTGTATCTTAAAATAACTCTTGTTATACCCTGTACCCAAAGTGTAAAAGGGTATTATAGATATGTGCAATGTATGTAACAGGCAGAAGGTGGCGAGGCAGACCATGGGCAAAAAGTCAAATCATTGACTCGGGTTCAAGTCGATATCTTACCCCCTTCCCGAGTGACAGACTTTACAACCGCTCCGTTGAATCTATCAACTCGATACTCTTCAGTTATGTGCGTCATGTTTATGTGCATCTATGTTCCAAAAATGATCGAAATCGGATAAATACATCAAAACTTATAGTCAAAATATGCTAATTTCACCCCCCTCGCCTATAAACTGTTTCAAAATCCCACTACTTGTGGATATGGATACATGTGAGCTAGAGTTACAAAATTTGGTGTGGCGACTCGTGTGACCCTAATCGTTAAAACTGTATCCCCCTTCTCACGCAATCGATTTACCTTAATTATAGCCACACCCCCCAATATATTGATTTGAAAATTGGCACAGACATTTATAAATGTATTTTTGATCTATGTTACAAAATTCAATGGCATTGGCCCAAGAATACTTTAGTTATGGGTATAAAACTCATTTTTGCCCCCGTAATAGCCAACTTCCCAATAGGAAAACTTGTCAATTCGAACTTCCCAATAGGAAAACAGTAAGATTCAGAGAGATATAAGGACTTGTACATACGTTTGGCTTAATGAAGAAGCTTTTTCATTTTTGTTCATTTTATAATTTATTTTAAGAATTATTTTAATTATTTATTATTCTTTTCTTTTTAATTTTAGCGCTTTACTGCATTTAACAAAAATATCTGCACATTTATGACAAATGAGTAAGCAAGACATGGTTAAAAGAACGAACTAAGAGAAATATCGTGCAACCGATTCCCAGCATTTTTTAAAGTTATTGTTTACTCTCAAAAAAAGACGAGAAATTAGATAGCACAATTGCAAAGATAACTTGGAACGAAAATCGTAATTAAAGTTACATTGTGATTTTGCTAGTACTTACTTTCAAAAACACTTTTCTACCCATTTTAGTTCTATTAAAGTATTCCACTTACTAATAAAATGTGAAGCATATCTTTAAAAAACGTCTTGGCTTATTTGTTGCTTTAAATGCTTACATAAAACAAATTCTTCACATCGATTCTGCTGATGTAGCTAATCTTATTGGCAATTTTTTAATATGGTGTGCAATATTTTACCTTTTGCTCTATCACTCTTTAAACTGTGTTTTTAAACACCAATGGTTACCTGGCAATATGGTCAAAATTATGTTAAACCTTGCTAGGTAAGTGCCATCACGCTCCTAATTCGGCGATCACATAATTTTTCAATAGTGAATTTTCAATTTATACTAATAACGATTGTTTTGCAGTATGACATTGCCGCAACACAACAACAGACAACGATTAGCTCAAAGAACAACCCAACAAATCTGGCAACAAACGCAACCAAGTCTTCGGAAATTGAGCCCCCCATTGCCATACACTATTTGGCAAGCTTCCATCAAATCTGCGTAGTGACTGCGTTGCTACCCCTGGTGACACTCTTCACATGCTTTGTAACCGCTTATGTCTTCCAGTACGACGATGTACATGAGACACATTGCCGCGTAAGTACAAATTAGGTCTTATAGAAGGACAATAACTAATGACCACATAAATTACAGGTCTACAACATTGTGCCCTCGATAAGTGCCATCACAGGTGTCAGTCCACAGCGTTATTTCTGGCGCTTTAGTATTGCGCTTCACATTGGCCCCCGCATACCAATTGCCTTTGTATACAAGAACTACTATCGGGCGCAATTGGCCAAGCTGTCTCCAGCTCTGGTGCCAAAAACTAGCTGGCTTATAACACTGATACTGCTACTTAATTGCATTGAGATAGCAGCACTGGGAGGAGTTACCTATATATCGAACCGAGAGAATTATCGTAAGTGCATACATATAAAAGTAAAGAAAAAAAAAAACAAACAATATCTTGTGTTTAACCTATACCTTAACCTTATGTATGCAGTATAAACAAAATCTATTATCGGAGTAATACGATATATAATAGTTTTCGCAAAAAAATTGCAATTCTCCAATGTTTATAATACAAAAGTTTGCGTACGCTTTACTTACTGTTTTTAGTTTAAAAATATTAATTGAGTACATAAACTTCTTTGCAAAATGTCTTTAGTTCGATACACCACTTTGTACTGAAACTCTGCCAATTGGCAAGAAACAAGTTTACTGGTCGGGGTGATATAGGCTTTTTATACACTGTACACATAGTGTACAAGGGTATTATAGATTTGTGCAATGTGTGTAACAGGCAGAAGGAGGCACACCATAAGTCTTATCATTGACTCGGGTAGCGATTCGACCATGTCCGTCCGTCTGTCCGTATGAGGGGATAGATCTCCGAGACCATAAGATGAAGTTTGTCGAATCAAGTCGATATCTTACCCCGCTGCCCCGTGCCAGATTTGCACGGTTTATAACCGCTCCATTGTTTCTATTAACTCGAAACTCCTCAGAGTTGTGCGTCGTGTTAATGTGCATCTATGTTTCAAAAATAATCGAGATCGGATAAATACATCAAAAGTCAATCTATGTTACAAAATTCAACGACATTGGCCCAGGAATACTGGAGTTTTGGGTATAAAAGTAATTTTTGCCCCCATAATAGCCAACTTCTCAATAGGAAAACTTGGAACTTCCTAATAGGAGAATGTTTACAGGCATATCGATCTTATGAAAGGATATATAAAAGTGGATACTTCCGTCCCATTTTACCGTTTTTAGTGTTTATAAAAAAATGGAGACAGGGTATTCCACTGTCGGGTACTGTCCCAACTGTCTGCATAAAATGTATTCAATGTTTGAAACCCTGCCATATTTTTTCCCTGGTTTGCCAGCCATTCCAAAAAGTATTGGAATGATATAAACAACCTATTTAATTTGTTTTTAATTAATTTTGTTTTATCTTGCAGCCATTCACGAAAAGATCTTCATAACGTTTATGATATGCTCCCTGTGCTATATGCTGGCAACTATTAAACTTAATGGTATATTGCATGCGCCCCACAAGCTAAACGCAGAGCAACAGCTATCTATTAAATGGAAGAAAATACTTTTTGTCGTCTCCATACTGAGCACTATTGGTCTATTGGTTTTCTTTGCCAAACATCGCTTTTACTGCCATGATTTAGGTGAGTGAATCTCTTAACTAAACAAATCGTAGACAAGAAAACTAAAAATTAATTTGTTTATACATTCTACTTTTATAGCCTTCAGCTGGTTTGCATTTTTCGAGTATTTAATAGCCATAGCAAACATGTTATTCCATTTTACAATTATCTGGGACTTTCCATCACAGTTTATGGTGATTGTGCAGGCACCACGCGGAAATCTGGCGCAATACTTAAGCACAGCACCAAAGTCGAAAGATGACTAAACAGCTGAGTAGCAAGCAGCCCAATTTTTGATTGCCTCGAAATCTAACAAACTTATTTACAATATATATATATATATTTAGTACGATAATTCTCAATTAAACTCATAAAACGCGTACAATTAATGAATTTCTTGAATTTTAACTAAGCGCTTCCAAAAACTTTCTTGTAATTCTTATAATTGTTTTTGATTTGATGCGTTTTCTTAATGTATTTAATACGTATGTTTCCTAAACTTGATAGTTTCACATAAGGGTATAACAAAAAAATGTACTTAAATCAGGGAATCAAACTAAAAATTTCGGGTACGGCTACGATTACGCTAGTATCGGCACTCTTCACACGGTTAACGGTTTTATTTCGGTTTTCATTTTTCAATAATTTCGATTCGATTCACTTCGGTATACCGGTACGTTATACCAGCATATTCAAAAATTTATAAATTTTAACCTATAATCGGATTTTATTGTAAATTAATAGCTAAAACTTGTGATTAGAACTTAATAATGATGATAGCGATTATGTTCTTGCTGTCTAACCCCTGAAAACAATCTTTTTACGCTCACTTACACTTTACACGGAAAACTTGTGAATTCTTGTGCACATCTAGCTTCTTTTGAGGCGTCTTTTCTAAACCAAAACCTAACCAATTTTGACCTTTGGCATGACGTCGCGATTGACGCTATCACCTTGACAAAACTACAGATAATTTAATTTCCAAAAAATTTGACCCTCTTATGTGATTGGACGGGCAAAAGTTATGGAGATATCAAATGCAAATAAGCTCAATTGACGAGTGGTTATATCTTCACCTACCACCTCAAATACGAAAACTTCTTTCAACAGGATTTTGCAAGTATTGCCTTCTTCGCGTCTTTTGCGCGTTGGCGTGGCCGCGAAAAGCATCCGTGTTTTTTAAGCTTCCCTTTAGGTGATTTGTCACCAGTTTTTGTTATAGCCTCATTTTCGGGATTCGTTTGGGTTCTGTTCCCCTTTCTATTTACAAAATCACTGCATCTGAAGTAGTGCTTTCTATGATATGAACTATCAATTTTTCTATGCGAGTTTTCATCAGTAAATACAGACAATTACACTGTGCGACAAAAAAAAAACGAGCTATACCCGAGAAGTTACATAGTGTAGGTTGTACATCTATTCGAGTAGAACTTAAATCCATTTTTTTTTCTGGGGAACCCTCCAATTTTTTTTGTATTGACAAAAAACTTTTTTTTCTACTTTATTTACTAATACATTGATATCTGGGTAATTTTTCAAGCAATTTTCAAAATTAATTGACCTTGAAAATGATATAAGCATATCGATTATTCGATTTCCCATATTATGAGTTTTAAACGGGTAAAAATAGAAAAATTGTTTTTTTTCCAACTTTGACGGCTCTTAAATGCAAAAATTTACATGAAAAGTATCAAATAGGTATTAATTTTCTAAAAGTGCAAAATAAATGTATATAGTTAAAATATAACCGAAACTGTAACTGTATAACATTTTAGTGTTTTTGGAAAAACGCTTATAAAATATTTAATTTCAGTTAGGGTTATGTTTACCGCTTCAAAATTCAATAGGTTGTTTTGGATAACGATTACGATTACAGTTTGAATCCCTGATTAAAATACATAAGAATATAAATTAAAATAAATCACCCGTTTATGTGAGAATAAAGTTAAATGTGACAAGTTTTCCCAGCACTTCTAACCCGTTGATATAAATTACATATGTATAGAGATAAGTGCACCGAGAACTAGATTATATCTAGATTGCATACTAATTATTATGTTTGCATGTACGTAACTCACAAACAAATATATACATATATATAAATATATATTCGAAAAAGATTTAGATTACTATTTCAATAAACTACTTTAACGTATTTATAGTGAGGGCTTGTTGCCATAAGAGCTAGAAAACAAATTTTATAAGCCAAAAAATGTTTAAAAAAAATTAATTAAATCCAGTAAGGAGCTTACGGTTTACAAGCAGCTGGCCCTAAGCTGTGCCGAGTTTTTAGATTCTACGTATATATCTTTTACATATTGTGATTACAATTGCTGTTTGATCTCATGTCAATTTCCATTAAACACAAATACACAATGTACTTACAGTAGCCATTGATTCAGCCAAATATCCAATAGAAGTGTATTTTTAAGCCTACCACTATATAAATAAGTCGGATTCTGGGCATCAAACCAAACTGACTTATGGTTTTGCATATGTGTACTTTACGTTTTAGGACATTTTATTTGGTATACAGTAGTTTCTGGTTGCACGTTTGAACATGTTTGCAGTACAGTAACTCAATTATAATGAAATCCTTAATAGAATCAGCATGTTTATGAGAGACTCGAGTATTTCGGAGTCAAATTTATTAAGAAACTCTTGACTGTGAAACAAGTTTGTTGCAGTAAATCTGAATCTGCTTTTGATAATTTTTGCCCACAGGGTAGAAGAATGAAATCTAAATACAATCAAGATATATATATTTTATAAACATAATCATTACTTCTTCGGCCTATCGGTCTAAAAGTAGCGATTCCATTTTGATTTCGTAAAAGAAATTTTGATGCTGCACATATATAATTTACTTAATAAAAAGCCTTCTTTCGATCAAGCGTTCTTAAAAATTCTTCGAAACCTTTCAACTATTTATTAAGTTTAATAAATGGTTAGTTATACGCTAAGCTAGGCTGAACATCTGAAAGCCTCGATTCCGACTTATTCCCTAAGAATAATAATTAAAAGTAACATCCTACTATTAAAACTTAGCAGACTACATATCGATTTGTATAGAGGCAAACAAGACACCAATTAGTATACTACATGTATGAGGTATATGCAAGTAGTCGTAAAGGGCACAAATCGTCAGATTTTGATGACCACTCTGAATACTGTGACGTCACAAATCGCTATGAATTCATTTATAAACGGGCTCTTATGTAGCGTCCAGTCAAAACACACTAAAAATAACTTCTTATGAGTTAAAAAGAAACACAAATAAAATTAAAATCCGACAAAATAGCCTTAAGCTGCGACAAGCAACGAATAGTGAACACTGAATGGAACACAATTCAGGAGATTTTCTCAGATAATATGTTGGAAGTTTCTATGGGCTAATGCTATTTCTTAAGTGAGAACAATGTGAAAACCTAATATTTGTAGCAAATAAATTGTATTTAGCAACATATATTTAAATAGCAAATGCAAGAGAAATAAGTATTGTAGTTTTAACATAATAAATTCTACAAAAAAACCACTAAATTTTTAGAAAACCAATGCTGACTATAAAGTGTGAATTTTTAATTAGCTTTCGTGAACAATTGTTTAATAATAAATAGGAAAGATACACCTTACAAAATTTTAATTTTATAATTATGCTTTAAAAACAAATTTATCGTTTAAAGGCAGAAATGCCCCAAAATTGGATTAACAAAAATCAGAATTGAGGATGACGTGAAACACTCAAAAGTTCAAATAATTATAACGTAATATACATATATAGCGAGATTTTTTTCTGTCCAATTGAACATAATTTGTTGAGTGTGTGCACATAAATGCTGTTATTTCAGGGTACGAAAGGAAAACTGACTCTGTATTTCATATTCTTGTATCTCTAGCTAAAGTTATTGATTGAACATTTGTTAATATGCAATATTCTTATATGGCTAAAAAGATATTATAATTGAATGTTTTTTTCGTTCCTAGTTTGGTTCAGAACAATTGCACTTTGTCACAAACAAATCGATATTCAGCTACTGTTATAATTGTTATTGTTATATGACTTTGTATTAACTGTATTTTTAAGACTACTCTAATCTTTAACCCAAACAATAAATCAACTATGTACTCACTCAACATTAGCCGCATATTATGTTATTAGTTTCGAAATTTTTAACCAAAAATCGCTTTGGAAAAAGTGCTCCTCCAACTTTCGAAATATTGTTATTAAGTTCTTAATTACCAATGTTTATAATTAGCTATTTGAAGCGCATAACAATTTTTTTAGAATGCGTCTTCTGACCATAAATGTGTATATGAATCGTTACTTCCGCATGTAAAACGCAATACGCTAAAATAAAAGCTAAACCCAAAAAAAATATATATCTATGTCAACAGAAATTGTAAAATTTGTAGCTTCCTAATTTGAATAAATATTAAACAAGTGTATCTTTTGACTTTTTTTTTACCCTTTACACATAGTGTAAAATGGTATTATAAGTTTGTGCCTTGTACATATGTAACAGGGATAAGGAGGCGTGGCAGACTATGTGCTATATGCGCCAAAATGATCAGCATGGACTCGGTTAGAGATTACTACTCAAAAGCTATTGTGAAAGTTTTAGCTGTCGAATAAAGTATTTAAAGTTATAGATAATAACACTACGAAACAAAAAAACACCTATGGCTAAAACTTAACTTTTCCGGTAAATTTGGGGTCGCTGATTTCGAACCCGGAAACCATTTTGGATTTTGTAGTACCGTTTTCGAATTATCGCAGTTTCAAAACATTCGAGATTTCGAAAGTTGCGAAGTCAGTAAATCTCATATATCTTGGGAACCTTTCAATTCAAAAACCGTTTGAGATAACTCAAAATGGTTTCCGGATTTGAAATCAGCGGTATGTTTTAGTCATAGGCCTTTCATTGAGGTCAAATTTGTTGCATAGTGTAATATGCCATTTTGAGACACATCCTCATATAAACTGCAACGAATTTCACTTTTTATAAAAATGTAACGTTTTTGTTAACCAAACGTGATACGTAGTCTCATGTTAGGCTTAAATACCAAACAATGGTGACATTTTTCCGAATTGTCCTCCCTGCACCCGTACCACAATTACCGTTATTACGCCCATACAACGCATCGGTACAAAAATTTGATTTTCATGGAAACGTACCAAATATCAAATGTGTTTACAACTGAAGAAATAAACAACAGCAATTTATCGTTGGATCCTAGATCCTTCTACAAAACAGTCAATGGTAGTGTATGGGATCGATATACAAACCTAGTTGCAACTTTCTTCTAAACTAACTAATCTTCATCTGCGCCAGCTGCGACCATCTACCCGTATCGGATTAGTCGTGGGTTGATTCCGCAACAGGTCAACATTGCTTGGTTTATAAGCCATCGTAGTGTTACCAATTTGACTTTTTTTCTTCAACTTCAAAGATGAAGATGACGATTCCGTTGAGCCGATAACTGATGCTGTGTACAAAGTTTTTTGCGCGGCTACCGTGCACAATTTGGAGATCAGTTCACATTCCCTGGATTGCTTCGGTATACTGCGAGTGTGAATTAATGGGTGAAACCGAAGGAAATCTATATTCCCCGGTAAGTTGAAAAATAATTTTGAAGAACTATTATTATAACCATCACTACGGTCGGACGCTAAGTCACAGACAGAACCAACGTGGACCAAAGCAGTGATGGGGACTCAGATTCAACCGTACCCGAAAGCGACAACATGCGCAAAAGTGCGTGTAAGAAGAAGCACAGATGCCCCATGAAACGCATATCTTGAGGGCGTAGCTTGTCCAAAATACGCTGCAGATCTCAAAGGTGTAACCGTTCGAAAAAACGCCGCAGTTCTCGTAGGAGCAGCTGTTGAAAGCCTACAATACGCTGCCCCAAAAAACAGAACAAGAAAAGTTGTCCGAAAAATCGTGCACCCAAATACAAGTCGAAAAAATGTTAGGAATGTGATGGGCTGCATGTAGTTTATGTTTTTGAGTACTTAATCGTTGGCATTAGTTAGTAGTTACAATAGTAGTAGGTAATAAAGTTATATATTTTCCATTTCCGAAATAAATAGACTTGAATCAGTGGTAACCCTAGTCGTAGATTTAGTATTCATATTATTATAAAAGAGCTGAATTTTTCTGTGTACGCCACTCTTCCATAGAAAACCTGGTTGGACGAATAAGCCAGTTCAATCAGAGATTGAATCGTGGTCCCAGTGTTTGGTGTACCGGTGCTTTTTTTCAACATCACTCGTTGGCTGATCAACGATATTCAAGTGCAGCTGGCATAAGACAGCTAAAATCTCCTGAAATAAGAACCATTTTTGGTTTGCATAACTTTATTTAAATCCATGGTAAAGCAGCATATCTTGGTATATGTATAAGTTGGTCTTCTGGAGTCGTACTTCTAGGTCAAGTTCTGTGCCGTACTTCTTGGTATCTCAAATATCAAGCCATCCAATGCGATCAACAATCTGGCTAAGTCCGATATCATCCTAGTGTAAAATTAGTTTTTCCCTTTTTTAAAGAAAATTTAAATGAGTTGTAAATTTGTTTAATGTAAACATAGTTTTGCCACGCCACTGAGTACCTATTACAATTTGTAATAACAAGCGAGTTAATCTAGTTTCGTTTTCATTTCAAGACTCGCTGGGAGTCTGAAAACAGCTGCAAGTTATTAGGACAACAATCAAACATGACTTGGAAGCTCTTAATAAAAGTAATTTTAATTACATATAAAGTTATTTACATACTTTTTATTAGATAACCATAAATTAGCAAAGCAATAAACGCAGTTGCGAATAAAAAAAATGTACATACATATACATATTTATATATATATATTTCAAATAAATGTTGCATAAAAAATAATTGCAAATGTTTCTGATGAGATATATGTATGTTTGCGAATATTTGGGCAATCGGTTTTAATACATATATATACATTTAAAAATAATGAACTTTATGATTTTTAATGGCTGCGCTACAATCTTATTTATGTTGTTTAAGATCTTACACATGCTATACATATATGTGTAATATTTTGAGAAATATGTGACCGGTATATACAATATGCTGCTACGCCAAGGACAGTTCTTACTAGGATTCCTTAAAAAATATATGTGCAAAGATTCTATTTGTGTTAAATATGCATATCACACACATTTAACTAAAGTGGTACAACTCGAAATTGGTAGTTTTAATGAATTTTGCTGCAAACCGCTCTGTTTCTCTTCATAGAAACTACTGTCAGCAGCTGTTGACCGTTTTTTGTGTTTTGTAAAAGTTGCAAAATTTTTGACTTGTGCCACTTTAGTTAAACAACACTTGCGAGAAGCGTGTAACACGCGTTACACGATGCGAGATCTCCAAGCGAGTAAGTCGTAGTCTAATATTCAGCAAATCTCACAGCGTTGCAGTCGAGACAACTTAAGATCAAGCACCTACAAACAATGCAAGAAACAAATCGCACGAGATCACTTGGAAACCTAGCATCATGTAACAGGCACCTTAAAGACTATTTATAGCGAGCAACGCAGTTTAAAATTAAAATTAAAAGAGACTACAGCTACGACCAATAGGGTAGATACATATATTCTTATGCCTAAGTGAAAAACCTATTATAGAAGTTAATGCATAAATTTAAGAGACATTTATGCGTACGTATGTGTGTGTCGAATTTGAGTCAACGTATGGATTAAAATGTCATTTAATCCGGCAGATCAATACTGATGAATGGCACCACTGGCTTCATGCTATCATTCTTAGCTGCCTTCTTGCTTTTCTTGTCATGCTTGTTAAACTCGTGTAACTGCTCCGACGCAGCATTGCTAGTGGACGAAGAGGATGCATCCAACGGCACAGACTGTCCGGCATTGCTCTGTGTCTCTGCATGGTAGCTAATGTTGCCGTATTCCTGTAGAAATGGCATCGCCGATAGCAAAAACTGACTAAAGGATTTTCTAATGCCAAACCACCACATGTTGCCACCCTTTGCGCTAAAGCTTAGTATGATTAGCGATAATATGGAAACAAGCAGAGGGGAAAATACCACAATATATGGAAACTTCAGCTCGCCATCTAGTTTGTCACAAATTACTACCTATGAAACAGAAAACAAACACATAGTGATTAAGATAAAATGTTTATAGAATATAAATACTACCTGAAAACACAGTAAAGGCAGTACGGTACATATATTGCCCACTGCAGCATTGAGCGCAGCTTTCTTTTGCTGCAGTGAAACCTCCGGCGTCCGCATCATAATGCCGCAAAATATTATATTGTACAAGACACTAACCAAACTGAGGCAAATGACGATCCACATTGGAACAAATACCACCTCCCAGTTCCAGTATACAAACTTATCCAGTTTCAGAGGCAATGATACAAATTGTAGTGCATTTACTGCTAAAAACAGTTCTAGCTCGAAGGAGCGATCATGTTTTACAGCCCAGACGCAGGCTCCAACGCTTACCACAGAGCCAAAGATAAGCGGTATGAACACGAGAACCCATAAATGACGCTCCGATGTAAGCTTGTCGCAGGCGAGCAGTTCGAACATAAGCAGGATAAGGTGTAGCGATAGAGAAATCAGCATGGCCTTAAACTGTGTATAAGAGTCACCTTCGAGGCGATAGTGTGGATAACGGCACCAAAATATGGCACCAACTGTAGCTCCCAATATGGCAATGGCCTTCCAAGCCCATAACGGTGAGAATATGGCCCAATAGGGCCAATCTTAAATGAAATAAGTGTTATTATAGTAAGCCAGAACGTGTTGGAGTTACTTACCTATATAGCCATCCAGGCGCAATGCAAAAAGTGTTACGAAGGTAAATAAACTGCAGTGTACAATAAACTTGCTGCAAAGCAATTTTGATCATTAGATGTTGGGTATTTGCTTCTTTTTATGAGCTTACCATGGATTGAAGTCACGAAATATCGATTCTAAATTCATGATGCCATAGGGGGTCGGTCACCTGTGTGCGTAACAACGTGAGCTACCTAGATCTCCTTTAAGCAGAGTACGTCTTGTGCTACGATTGAACTGCTGTAACAGGAGCAATGCCGCCACTAGTTGCACATTGTTTTCTGGACGATGGTTTTCCTTTTGTAGCTGCGTATAATTTACAATATTTACGTATGCACTTGCGACTGCATGTAGGGTGCACAATAAATTGGCTGCTCAGTATGGCAACAACTTTATGTTATTTACTCAAATATGCACTTTTCTCCACACATTCACACACAACAACAACAACAACAACAACTGGTCGCAGTTATCGAAACACAGGGATGCTAATTAGTTTGAACGAAAAACAAGCGGCTTGTGTGTTGCTGCTAACTCCACATTAACATTAAGACAACAATTTTAATAAGGATTTTTGGAACTGTGTTGCCTGAAAACATAATATTGACTTATATTATCTACATACTATATGATAAAAAATGTGAGGCAAACAAAAAAAAAACTAAGATAGTCACGCAGCACAACGTCTATATCGATATACCGATATCGATAGTTTTGTAGCACATCCGTTTAAACCATTACAATTTTCCATCTGATTTGGTTGAAACGGCTCACTCTTTATATATAATAAATGGTTGCCTCCTGCTGGACACAAAAACAAACTTTTCTGGTCAAAATCAAGTTTGCTTTAATACGTGAGGTGGCCTGCATGCATATGAACCTGTGGAACCTAAATTTTCTATGTTGTACTTGATACTTGCTCCAAAATTATAACTATACACACGCACCATGGACTGCGACGAGGAAGAGTCGGTGTCTCTTGATTTAAACCAAAGTGATTGCTGTGGCAACGGCTGCACAAATTGCATACTAAATAATAAACACAAGCCAAGTGCACGCGCCCTACTAACAGCCAAGCGCAATATTATCCTAAGTTATGCCAAATTTATATTGCTGACCAAACAAATATACAACGCCGACGCGGCTGTGTTGCTATTACATTTCAGTTATATGCCAACAAATGAAAAGGATGCTGCAGACAGCATATTGGACATTCCACCGGGACATCATGTAATGCTGCGCATTACCGAACCACACCTGTTGCGCCCCTACTCACCCTATTGGGTGGACTTTGACTTGAAGCAGTTTAAAATTGTTGTTAAACTACAGCCAAGTGGAGTTATGTCTAAACACATAGCTGCAGTGCAGCCCAATGATGTGCTGGAGTTTCGAGGGCCAATAGGCAACTATTCGCATCAACCTCAACCAGCAAGATGTATTTTTATCATAGCTCAAGGTGTGGCCATAGCGCCTACGCTCCCTCTGGTCGAGCAGGTGCTCAACAACGAGGACGACATGAGCCGCATACATCATCTAATCTGTGCTAAGAATCTGCAGCATCTATACTTTCGCGAGCGCCTGATGGAATTCGCAAAATACTGGAACTATCGCAACTGTAGCTACTTGGCGCACCAAGTGTGTTCCAATGCAGCTTGTCGGCAAGCAGGCAGCTGCAACTCGGAGTGCATTCAACTGCGCGCAAGTCTGCGCTACAAGGAGGTAGTGCGTACGCAACGCCTTAATGCTGATGAATTGACCGCCTACTGTGCAGCTGTTGGGCTGCCAAAGAGAGGCGGTCTTGAGCCAGTTCTTATAATAGCCGGAAACGCAAGTTTTCAGAATGAAATTAGTCAACAAGCAGCGAGTATATTATGTGTGAAAAATGCCAATATATATTTATTATAAAATATACATATTGTTTATGGAAATATCTTGCTATTCCTTTTGCTTAGGCAATTGCATATATTTAGCCAAATATGGAGTTAACAGCTCCATGGGCAGCGGAAATACAATGGTTGAGTTCTTCTCAGCGGAAATGCTGCTTAGCGTTTGCAAATAACGCAACTGCAAGTATGTACATATGTATAATTGTAATATAAGATATAAGACATTACAAATGTTGAATGTACCTGCAGTGCCGACGGACTGGATGATATAACATCAGATGCTTCTTTTAAAGCGGTTGCCGATTTCCTCTCACCCTCAGCTGCAATTACCTTGGCACGCGCATCACGTGCTGCTTCTGCCTCAGCAGCCATAGCGCGCTGCATGGACACGGGCAGCGAAACATCCTTACTACAAGTACACAATCATCAATAGACTTTATATAGACTATGAAGGCTTACTAACATTTCCACTCGTTCAACCATCACGCCCCAGGGTTCAGTGGCGACATCCAAAGTAGATTGCATAGTATGCGCCAATATTTCACGCTCGCTCAGCAAATCGGAAAGATTCCGCGTGCCCACAATATTGCGGAGCGTTGTTGCAGCTAGCATTCGCGACGAGTTGCTATAGTCTTCAACTTGAATGACTGCATTTAATGGATCACTGATGCGATAGTATACCACTGCATCAACAGTCACCGTTACCGCGTCCTTGGTCAACATCTCTTGCTGTGGAACACTAAATGTTACGGTACGCAAATCCACCTTGCGATACTCATCAATGCAGGGTAGAATAAAAAACAAACCAGGTCCGCGTGCGCCACCACTTCGCAGACGTCCCATGCGAAAGATAATGGCGCGTTCGTATTCGGACACTACCTTAAAGCAGATGAATACGGATATGGGAAAAGTGAGAACAACCAGAAATACAGACAGCGCTGTGGCAAGCCATTCGAAGCAACCGAGAGGTTCGTTCTCTGCTGCAAATATAAATTATATAGTCAGTCATTATATGCAATCTTTTAGGAATGTTAACATTTTACTTATACTGAAATACTTTAAAATTAAGTAATCATAATAATCTCAACTTTTTTTATACCTCAATTATGGTTGGCCAATTATTTTATTAAGGTGCATGGATAATATGGTTTTAATAATAATATATTTTCTTATGTAGCAGTCAATACCTTTGTCTTTATTACTAAGAAGATGTCTTTATTTATAAAATCAAAACATGAATTTACCGGGTTACAAGTCACACGGCCTCGCTTGAAAATCTCGTTTCGTGTAACAAGCGAATCCATCGAAGGGAAAGGCAGCTTTAAAAAAAAGGTGAACAAAGCTTTAATCAAAAGGCTCACATGAGTTTTCACACCGAATTTTGTAAATCTAACTCGAATTTAAGGTTATTGAAATTTTGGAGCAGTTTACAGGCAATGGCGGGTATTTATCCGATTTTGATCATTTTTATAGCATAGATGCACATAGGCAATATGGGTTAATAGAAATTGAGCTGGGTGTTCGCGGGGGCAGATATCAACCCGGGATCGCGCACATTTTGGTAAAATTTTGTGTCTCTACCTCTAATGGTCCCCTAGTGACTAATACAGACGGATAGACGCCTCCTTACATACATTGCAAAAATCTACAATACCCTTTAACATTTTGTTTACAGGTTAAAAGAATGTATTATTTATTTTGGGAATCTAACTTTTATCTATATTTATCATACTCCATACGAGATTGTGTTTACGATGTATGTGCACGCACCATTTTCCAGCAAAATTTTCATAAATGTACAATAATAGTATTTGAAGATAGAACGATTAGCTTATCTTATCTTATCTGTTTGAAACCTTTAACAGAATTTCATAAAATTGATTCTAGTGAAATGTTTACAAATCAAATTTGGAAGAAAATGCGTCTATAATTCTCCTAAAAAGTGTCCAGCTTACATGTCTTAAAGCCGCGATGCATCTGCTGTCCACTAAATTCTCCTTCTCGAGGTTGCAACTGAATCTGTGGACTGGGCATATTTATCATATACGATGCCGAACTGGTGGCCGCTGGCTGCTCTGAGTGTCTGAGATCCTCATAGTTGGCATAGTGCTCCTCTTTATCCATGTTTAGTTGATGCTATACTATATAGTAGAAGTATATATGATGTATATAGGGATGCGTCACAAACTCGGAATTGTAGTTAGCCGGCGGGCATTCCGAAAAGCACTGTCAAGTACTCTTTAGTGAATATAAGTTTTTGAACAAAAGCCCCAGCGTAGGCGATAAGGTGCGATAAATATGGCTGTAAACATATTAGTGATATGGCCGTTGCCACTAGCAAATTGTGTTTTCAGATCTGTTTGTCCCGCTTCAGCGAGTTTAAGCTGCATATGCATATTATTTATTATATTTATTTAGAAAATTTATTGTTAAATTAAAGCATATTAAAACTCAAAGCTTACCACTTATGAGAAACAACTGTAAAAGCTTAAACTATAGGACGCCAGTGCCATGTCGCGTCTCAGAAACATTTTAATTGCGGTCTGCATAGCCTCCATTGCACCCGTTGTACGAAAGAGCCGATAGTTTGAAACTCTAATAATTACTTCGTGTACCAGACAATAGAAGTGCTGACGCGGCATCATAAGGCAAAGCGGCATATGTATAAACACTGCAGTGTGATGGGTGTCTGTCACAGAAATTCTCTATACATCAAACTATTAACTCCGTAAGTAGAGCGGACTCTAGTTCCTCGGTAATGCAGCATGGAGTATGATAGTTGGCAGTGTGCACATATTCGGTATACACCGACATATAATTAATAATTTGGAAAATAGATTAGAAACTTCTTCTTCTTAACTGGCCTCAAAAACTCGTTACCGGGTTGCGGCCTGATGTAAAGTATTCCTCAAGGTGCATGTGCTTTGCGCGCGCCTTCTCCAATCGGTGAAACCGAAGGTAGCTAGTGTGCTAACTACCTGATCCTTGCAGCGGAGACATGACATGGCAACGCGTAAAAAGTAAAAAATCTTACAAATATATTTTGCTTAAACACTGCAAGGGAATTTTACAGAGACTGCGTCATCACCCATCAGCTTCAAGAACATGGAGCTAGCAATATATGCGACGACGCCCTTATCTTCAGCAAATACAAAGATATAAATATCTTGACCAACATGTTCAAAGATATTCTAAACATAATTCAGTCCTCCTGAGCCACCCTTGCCATAGATAAATATAAAATATTGCACATATGTAAAAACCAAAATTCTATACACTAGAATTTAACAATATCAGAATAGAACATGTAAATTTCTTAAGATTCCTGACCCTCACCATTGACAAACGACTATCCTTTAAATAGCATTGCAACGAACTCAGGGCCAACTTAAATAAACGACTTAACATAGTACCACCACCACACGTTCCAAACGTTCCCTCATTCATACAACAACCCTCATCCTCGCGACAAGGGCGCATACTACTATATAAAATGGAGTACGCACTCTCAATCTATGGTTGGAGCCTTTCTAACATCGCCAATTAAGTGTATCCTTGCCGAAGCTGGACTGCCCGATCTGCTCACACGAACCGCTCGAGTTACTTTCACACTAATACCAAATATTCTCTGCACTACCAAGTCAACACTTAGACTTCCAGACAGCATACAAAAATCGGAGAAAGTTTAAATTTATGTCAACCATTCGGAGATGCGTGCAATTTTGCAAACAAAACAATAATATTGTATAGACACCCTATCGCTGGAATATAGTCAGTCCCTCTTCACCGTGGCGTCTACCGACTCACTCCACGAATTAAAGCTGTTGCCATTTTAGAAGCAATTAAATACGCCGAAAGCAAAGGAAAATACATTATCTGTACCGATGGTACCGATATTGGTAGAACAACAATAGCCTGATCAGCGAAGTAACTAATTTGCACGATCCTCTTATTCAAGTGCATAGAAAGTACAGTAGGGTCAACTAGCGAAGCAGCTGGACGTCTGATCTGTAACTAAAGGAATATTGGAGGAAAAACAAAACAAATATTGTTCTTTTTTTCAATTTTTTTTTATTTTTAAATAAATTATGAAATTCTTCGTAAAATCGAAGAATTTATTATTATGTTTTCCGTTTTTATCTTCATCAAATTGATCTGTTTTTTGCTACTCCTCTTTTATTTCTATATCCGCCTGCTTACCTGACGCTCAGCGGGGTTCGGATACAACCTACCGAGCGCCTTATATACATAACATTAATTTTTTCAGTTTACATATATCGTAAGCTAACCTATTGTGATTTGTGATACCTCTCATTCATGATTGGGGTTATACAAAAAATATACAAGAGTAGTTTGAAGTATGTTCTAAATATTATGTTACTAAAACTTTTCGCCTCTTCATCATCTACCAAAAAGTCTACTAAATTTAATAAAAAAAAAAAAAATTGTAGAAACCGAAAAGAATTTGTTGTGTTTTGAAGAAATTTCAAACAATGATTTGCTTGCTGTGTTTACATAACTGTTGTTGATAGGCCCTGGAATATTCCTTATTTACTGCTGTTGTTTTTATTTCTGCTGTTCATGTTGGTGTTTTGTTGTTGTGTTGCATTAAGTTATAGTTGTTTTAATCAGTCTGATTTGCGTCTTCGATCATCTAACGATTTTAATGGGCCGCCTTACAGCTCGTCTTTGAGATCTTCCTCATCGCCGCTTTCTGGTGGAGGAGCACCGCCAGTGCCCTGGTACAGCTTAGCAATAATGGGCTGCACAATTGTTTCCAGATCTTTCTTTTGTTTCTTGTACTCCTCGGGATCAGCATCCGGATTCTGTTCCAGCCACTTAATAGACTCATCAATCGCAGACTCCATCTTGGTCTTCTCATCGTCGCTAAGCTTGGCCCCCAACTTGTCCTTATCGCCAATTTGATTCTTTAGACTATAAGCATAAGACTCCAGTTCATTGCGGGACTCAACCTTTTCTTTCAGCTTCTTGTCCTCATCAGCAAACTTCTCAGCATCCTTGATCATACGATCGATATCATCAGGCGTCAATCGGTTCTGATCGTTGGTAATGACAATCTTTTCTTTGTTACCGGTGCCTTTGTCTTCAGCGCTGACCTGCAGTATGCCGTTCGCATCAATTTCAAAGGATACCTCAATCTGAGGAATGCCACGTGGAGCCGGTGGAATGCCAGTCAAATCAAATTTACCCAGCAAATGGTTGTCCTTGGTCATGGGACGTTCACCCTCATACACCTGAATTGTAACTAGTGTGCTGGTTATCAGAGGCAGTCGAGAAGACCTGCGATTTCTTGGTTGGAATGACTGTATTACGTGGAATCAGTTTGGTCATCACACCGCCGACTGTCTCAATGCCCATAGTCAGTGGATTGACGTCAAGTAGCACAATAGCATCGGTATCTTGTTCACCAGAGAGCACACCAGCCTGGACAGCAGCACCGTAGGCAACAGCCTCATCGGGGTTAATACCGCGAGAAGGTTCCTTGCCGCCAAAGAAGTCCTTAACCAGCTGTTGCACCTTGGGTATACGTGTGGAACCACCAACTAAGACAATCTCATGCACATCCTTTTTGTTCATGTCGGCATCCTCAAGCACCTTCTGCACTGGCTTCAGTGTAGAACGGAAAAGGTCCAGGTTCAACTCCTCGAACTTGGCGCGGGTCAGAGTCTCAGAGAAGTCATCGCCTTCAAAGAACGATTCAATTTCAATGCGCACTTGATGAGAGCCTGATAGAGCACGCTTAGCCTTCTCCACCTCACGACGCAGCTTCTGTACAGCACGATTGTCCTTTCGAATATCCTTGCCCTTCTTCTTTTTGTACAGCTTGATAAAATGATCCATCACACGCTGATCGAAATCTTCACCGCCCAAGTGAGTATCACCGTTGGTGGCCACCACCTCGAATACACCGTTATCAATGGTCAGCAGCGAAACATCGAAAGTACCACCACCCAAGTCAAATACGAGCACGTTCTTTTCACCTTCCTTCTTATCCAGACCATAGGCAATGGCAGCGGCGGTTGGCTCATTAATGATACGCATCACCTGCAGACCAGCAATGACGCCAGCATCCTTGGTGGCTTGACGTTGAGCATCGTTAAAGTAGGCAGGCACGGTGACAACGGCATGTGTAACCTTCTTGCCCAAATATGCTTCAGCAGTTTCCTTCATTTTACCCAAAACCATGGCGGAAATTTCCTCAGGTGCAAAGACCTTAGGGCCCTGCGATGTGTCAACCTTGATGTGTGGCTTTGAGTTCTTCTCAATGACCGAGAAGGGGAAGAACTTGATATCGTGCTGTACATTTGTATCAGACCATTCACGGCCTATCAAACGCTTCGCATCGAAGACGGTATTCTCTGGATTTGTGGTGAGCTGATTTTTGGCGGCATCACCAATCAGACGTTCACCATCGGCAGTGAAAGCCACGTAAGAGGGCGTAATACGATTACCCTGATCGTTAGCAATGATTTCAACGCGACCGTTCTTATAAACGCCCACACTGCAGAAAAGAAATAAAAATAAAAAAAAAACAATGATTAGTTTTTAATAATTTTTAATTTCGGCTGCCTAGTTTTAAAGAAGGCGAACTTACCAAGAGTATGTGGTGCCCAAATCAATGCCAATCACTGTGCCCAGCTCCTTGTCCTTTTCTTTCTTTTCCTCACCAAGTGAGAGGCCAACAAAGGCCACGACAGCCAGTAAAATGCACAACTTCATTGTGTATTTTCAATATTTCCTAGTTTATGATGTCTTTTTCGCGCAAAAAAACAGCTAAAATAAAAGAGAAGGTAGCTGAAATTAGTAAATTTCAATTTGCATCTACAGCATTTTTTTGTCCACGTCGCCGAGCACAGCCACGCGCAGCTTAGCAAAGTGCTGACGTTGCCATGTCAACAGGTATGATGGTGGGTACCGTTAGGCGTGCCACTTTTGGCACATAAATAATAAATATTTATGACACTATTTTTATTTAGGGCAAACTTAAGTTTGCTACATACTAATTAAGCTAGCAGCATGAAAGTGCTTAAGGTGCGCCCAGGAGATATTTAGCTTTAATTTGAGTATTAGCAAAGGTATGCACACGTTTAACTCATAAACCAACTGACAAACAACTGTTAAAGCTTCTCTCGATGACTGCCGCCGATGACATTGACCGACGTTGGTGTTTTGCCGACAGCGACGTCGGTACAGAATTTTTTGTATACGTGTAACAAATTTCTGGTTCTTTCTGTTTAATCTTTCACACAAAAAAGCAGTTGCCGGGTCTTTGCGTCTTTGCGTGTGAGTGTGGGTAAGAAAGAAAGCACAAAACTGGTTTTGTTTGAATTTCCATTATAAGCGTAAGCACACATTATTCAAATTTTTGTATACGCATCAAAGTTACAGTGAATCAAAAAAGTTTTTTTCAACTTTTTTGCTTTTGCTAGTATAACAGTAGTTCTTTAGTTTTCTTTGATCTTTTTCATTGTCTTAACATAATATGTTGATCTTGAATTCGTGGTGAATGGCATTATACAAATAACGGAAAATTAGTGACTGAGAGCAAATATGTGCCAGTAGCGGATTGAAGAAGCTACTTCGAATACTAAAATGTGTTTCACTTCAAGTTGCGTGGAAATTAACTACTAACTGATTAATTTTTTGGATTCACTGTAGCTCTGCTAGCAACAGCAATTAGTCTATGCCATAACACCACACACACCCACGCCCGTCCGTCCGTCCGGTGAAAGTTTTGCCATTCTTCGTCTTGCATGTCGCCGGCGCGACACAAATTTAAAGAAATGGCAAACAGCTGTTTTGCTTTGCCGCGAGCTGGGTACACGTATTGGGCGTATAGCTAACACACTTGTGCACGTTGCTTGTTTAAATTTAAAAAAAAAAAAAGTTGTTAACCAACTTTCAACTGACGTGTACTTTGCCAGAACTGAAGCTGGCCTTATAGCGTTTACTTAAATCCGCTAAAAAAAAAATTATGACGTGTACGAAGCTGATTGAATGACTGCGCACACACACACACACATTCATATACATACAATTACACCCAACGATAAGCAAGCAGCTCCCGGCGCACGCGCGTAAATTTCTTATTAGACATACACTTCGCTCTTATAGATTTTGCAACTTACTTAGCTTCAGAACTGAAGAATACAAGATCAAGAATAACTATGCAACAAAATGTACTTTATTTTAACTGTCTTCAGCCGGGCGCTACTTTATATTTTTTGGTTCTACTGTCATTGAGGGGTGTCAGTGAGTACATATGAAATGTGGCGGGTTGAAAATGATGCTGCAGCCCACTAATATATGCATATATAAAATAAAATGGCAAAGAAAATTATATAAACCTTGCGTATTGTTAATAAACGCTTATTTCTTGCTGACAAACGTTCTTAGTGCAC
Source organism: Chymomyza caudatula (assembly GCA_035041775.1). NCBI lineage: Eukaryota > Metazoa > Arthropoda > Insecta > Diptera > Drosophilidae > Chymomyza > Chymomyza caudatula. Next base: position 2,951,667 of record JAWNKW010000148.1, read on the forward strand.
AAATTATATGCGAAAAGGTAAGCAGCGTTGCCACATATGCATGTATAAGGCGTAGCACTTGATAACTTAATTGGGGTCACACTGCCACTATGCCTGAGCAAATAATTCTTAAATCTTTGCCGCAAAGGCAGAATATTCAGTTTGCCCGCAGTTGGTATATATATTTCTATGCAATTTTGGAATTACATGTGATTGAAATAAAGTTTTTTTTTTTTTAAATCACATTCACTATGCAGCCAATTCGCCAACATGGCGACCGAGTGTAGGACGTAGGACCATCGTGGCCAAGGTGTGACGACTTTTACTTTTATGTTAACTTACTCGCAGCTATTTGAAATGGCTTTTCGAGCACTTGAATTTAAGGCTTTTACCACAAATGAATTACTTAAACTAAAACTTTATTTATTAAAATATTTGCACTTCGCACTCACTTGACTCTATTCAGCTTGACGTAGAATTAAAGAATGAAAGAATGTGGCTTGCTGTGTTGGCTTTGTGCCGGCGTCGACAGAGAGTACACGTCAGTGTATTACTTTATTACAGTGTTGTAAAATCGTTCAAATTTGAACTTGAACAGTTAGCTTTGCATACTTACATTTCTTAACAAAACTTAAATAAATTATGCACTAGTTAAAAAAAAATAAAAAATAACAAAAAATAATATTGTTCACTGTTCAATTGTCGCTTCTTTTGTTGACTTTGGCTTTGATGAATTTGCTATTTATCAGTAGTTTACTTTATTTCACAGCTCTTGTTTACTAATATGAAGAATGTTCCTTTTTTCTTTTTGCTGTTTGCTGTTTGTTGTGTTCACGTTTTCTTAATTCTTGTTCAATTCACGTTTCGCTGTTACTTCTTAGATATTTATATTGAAACTGTTTGTCGCTCTCCAACTCGCGGACTATTTATATGACGCCGTTATTTCTCGTCTGACGTGGAGACCACGTCAGTGACTGCTGCACTTCTGATTGGCTTTTCGTGGCCTCTTTTCGTTCGTTTCTGATTGGTGCACACTGGAAAGTTCGCGAAATGTGTGGAGAGCGCGCGTACTGTAAATGTTTCAACGTGTGCTGTTTGTTTCAAACATTCGCGGAGATAAAACAAAAACCATTTTATTTTGTTTGATGAAATTTATGATGAAACATCGGCATTTTGTTCAATTGTAAATGTTTTAAATACTGACGTGGTTTATGTAGCAAGGCATATCTATTGTCTACCTTCGCAACCCGAGGGGGCTTTGGTCTTAGGCAGTAGAGATCACTCTCGATTAAGCCATGTGGGCCAGAAATCAGTTTGATCAAAAATTAGACAGTAGAAGTCGATTGGTCTTACTTTCCGAATTGAAGAAAACTCGGTTAAGTACATATGTATATTAAAATAAAATTAAAACTGCATTTATAAATAAATAAATTTGTTTCACAACTGTTCTTTGCGGCTTATTATACTACGCACATCCTTAGCAATGCGCAACGCATCCAGAAACGGTAATAACTTTTGCAGCTCCGTGTCGTTTGGATCGTAGAACCAGGGCTTAATTTTTATCGCATTTTTCTCGAAATAACGATAAACATGCGGAGTGTCGTCAATAATTAAGGTACGAGACAAATCAGAATTGACTATAGTTAAATCCTTGCTAATTCCTGTGGTGGATGCGCGACAGTGTTGGCGAAAAAAGCGACGCGTCAGTATACCACGTTTAGCATCCAATAAATCCGCAACAGCAGAAGCATAACACTCCAGGCTAGCTGTGTAGATGGCTAAATCGTACCACTTGGCCACATAGTCCAGAAATTGATCGACATTTGGTCTTTTGAAGATGAAAAATTTAACCAATGTTCCATTGATATTAATATAGATCTTATAGTCTGGTGAGGCATTCGCTGGAACGTGCTCCCAGCCATATCGTAGATTATTTGATGGATTTGTGTAGCAGGAGTGTATTAGCGTCTCGTCCAAATCAAGTATAAGGGTTTTGCGGCCAATATCGGAGATCAACTTGACGTGCTCTGGTGATAGCGGCCAGTCTCGGTAGAAAAAATACTTTTCTGGTTTCCAAAACGCACATAGTTTCTGCACAAACTTTGACTGAAGACGCTTTACATATGAAGCCAAATGATATGCGCCGTTTATAAGTGTATAACAGGTACTCAACGAACCGGGGGATGTAGCTAATGGCAGTGGCTCTAGCTCCATAACAATATTTTCGGCTGCTGACGGCGCAATGGGCGACTGTTCTTCAATAACATCCATGACTGTAACACCAATTTTTTTTTTCAACCCAATGTAGACCAAGTTTTGTATGCCTAAAGAATTTTAAAATATTAAATATCTAGAATAGCTGTCAGCTTGCTTTTCAAATAATCAGGCCTGCTCTGGTTTTCGATTCCGAACGTCGGAATGGAATGGTTTTGGTGTTCTGTTTTCCGACTCATTTGTTATGAAAAGTAAAGCCTTTTGCAGTCAGAATGCAATGTAAATGGCAAAATACACCTTAAAAAGAATTTTATTTATCAGCGAAATATGTTATATATAAATCGTTAATGTATTAAAGAGATAATGCACTATTCATTGGAAAAGGATGTATTTATTTTAATTCATAAAACATTTTTTATAAAAATTGCCTGCTTGGACAAGCAAAACGATTGCGTTCGGAATAAAACGAATCTGCTGTTTGTAAGTATAATGTAAATGTTACCGTTTTGGTTTAAGGTCAAATATATACGTGAAATCATTTATATAATTATATTACTGCTATGAAATACCTAGTTTTGTACCCTACGAATGCGTGAAAATAGTGAAAAACAATTATTTTTATATTTAATATGGATAAATCTGTCTGTTGAAACAACAAAATATCTGCTGACCACCAAAACCATTCAATTCCGACGTTCGGAATCGGAAACCTGGACAGCTGGACTGATTTTGTATCAACACGTTGAGTTGTCAAATCCCCCTCAGCACAGTTACCTTGATTATGCCCATACCCATCAACTCAATAAAAAAGTACAGAAATTTAACTTTCATGGGGAAAAATGGGTACAGGGTATCCCACAATCGGGCACCGTCCCAACTGTCTGCATGAAAATTTTGTGAGCTTTGCAACTTCTTTTCATAATCTATCAGATACATCAGCGGGATATATAATTGCAAAAATGTCTGAATCTCTTGATTTTCATATTAGAAAATGGACACAAATTAACAATGTTTCATTCAATTTACTAATAGCTGCAAACCTTTGTTCCACTGACGCTTGAGTCAATTATAACAAAAAAGTGTTTCTCTTAAATTTGATTTCTTCATCAGTGCTGTGTTCAGCAAAAATCGTTGTGTGCACCTCTTCAAAAACCAGACTGAAGACAATCGATTCGTGGAAAAACACACTGTTATTGTGCATATGTTGTGTAAAATTTATTAAAATCGTATAGAAACTTTAGAAGATATAAATAATAGTGTGGCAGTTTTAGACCCCTCCTCCTATACACTGCAACAGAATTTCACTTTTTATAGAAATGTTAAGGTTAACATTTATGTTGACCAAATGTGGTAAGTAGAATTATGTTAGGCTTATAAACCAAAAAATGTTGACCTTTTACCTAATTATACTCCCCTCCCCCCGTAGAACAGTTACCGTTATTACGCACATACCCCAAAAAAGCGTCGATACAAAAACCTACACATAAGTTTGATTTTCATGGAAAAAATGGGTACAGGTTATTCCATTCTATGTCTTCCCTTAAATCTCTACGCGCTGCAGAGCAAAACGTACAATAGCTATCAAAAAACGAAGACATTATTTGAAGTAAATTTACTCAGCTACAATTTTCTAACTATGGGACTTTAATCGGTGGAAAAAAGAAAAAAATTGAAAGAATTTTTTTTTTTTTAATCAATTGTTATAAACAATATAATACAGTTATGAAAAAAGTTTATTGAATCCAGTCGATATCTTACTCCTTTCCCGCTCTGTTGAATCTACCAACTCGAAACTCCTCAGAGATGTGCGTCGTGTTTATGTGCATCCATGTTTCCAAAATTTTCGAAATGGGATAAATACATCAAAAGTTATACTCAAAAATATGGTACTTTCACCCTCCCTCGCCTATAAACTGCTCCAAAATTGCACTGCATGTAAATATGGATACATGAGAGCTAGAGTTGCAAAATTTGTCGTGAAGACTCGTGTGACATTAATCGTTAAAACTGTACCCAGCTTTTTTTCAATAGAACCCCGCCTTCCCCCGCAATCGATTTACCTTAATTACTGCCACACCCCCCCAATATATTGATTTGAAAATTGTCACAGACATTTATAATTCAAAATTCAACGACGTTGGCCCAAGAATACTGGAGTTATGGGTAGAAAAGTAATTTTTGCACCCATAATAGCCAACTTCCCAATAGGAAAACTTGTCAATTCGAAAATGTAATATTCAAAGAGATATAAAAGTGGGCACCGTCCCGACTGTCTGCATCAAATTTCTTTCAATCGCGTAGGTTCTATGGTGCGGGTCTTAGCAGCGAAATAGTGTCACACAGGGGAACGAGGTGAGATATTGACATAATTCGATCAGCGTAAGGAAAATGCGCATCTTTTGCTGCAAATGTTGTGCCTCTATCCCTTATAGCCTAAAATGTAATCGGCGGAAAATTTTACAGTAAAACAAACGTCTTCAGTTGAAATGACACTCAATCAATATATTTATATATTTTTGTTGTTTTCATAACAATAATAGTATGCATCTATAATAATCATGAATAATCATCAGCTTCATTACCACATTTGCTTCGACATTTATGAACTCCAGATGTTGAAAAATCTTTTTTCTGGCTTAATCATCTTTCAATATTTATGTTTCTAATTGTAATTATTATTTAATCATTATAGATTTTAATGAATTTTGCTAATATTTTATCATGCATCATCACGTTTTCCATATTTTGCAGAATTGTAACAAACTGCAGCAGGACATTACACAGAGAATATATGTACATATATATATATAGACACACATACATTTAGCAATTGCTTTTGTGTTTCCTCAATTTCCCTTCAGAACATGAAGAAAGAAAATTTGAGGAAAAGTATACACAAAATTCTTTATAGTATAGTACATACATATAAACATATATATCGAATTGTGTACAGAGGCAAGCTTTGCTAACATGCATACAATATTATTTATAAATTAATTAATAATTTTCACGTCGCTCTTGGGCAGACAATCAGCAGTTATTATACAAATATTTAAAGCTAAACGATTTAAAAGCATCTCGTTTGGTAATCAATTTCCGTTTACGGTTTCTTGTATATATGTAAGTGGCGTACAATCAAATGCTTATATCTACATAATTAACCGCATAGAAAGTAAGATCGTTTTTTTTGTAGATTGATTGGTCAAAAGCTAGCCAAGCGCCAGCAAATAGTAGTTCAAAAATCAGAATATTTTTGTGTGACACAAAAAATTGAAGCAAAAAAAGAGCACTTCGAAAAAGTATTACATAAATAATTTTACATTACAATTACATTTATTTGGTGTAGAGTGCATAAAATGGTTTATAAACTTGCCATAAATTCTGATTAAACAGTTTACAAGTATAGGTAGGTATTTGTATCATTTCAGTTGTTTTATTTCAAAACCTCCCCCCACCCACCTCCTCCGAACTTTCGCTTGAAACACTTTGGTTGCATGGAAAAATTTGTTTCGTTTTTCATTCATTACACGCGTGGGCCAAAAAAAAAAAATTTATATAGCATACGACTTTTTACAGGCAAAAATCATATATCTATTACCATAATATAACAATATCAACAAAGAAACGCAAAAGCACGCGTGCAATTAGGCTGACAGCGGCGTAGACAACATCATCCATTACTCATGTCGCACACCGCATATGGATAGGAACGTACTGAAGTTGTGCAGGCTGCAAGCCGGCAATACGGTGTAAACGATGCACGCGGTATCCTGGCATTTGTGGCGAAAGTCGTGCAGCCCCTGCAGCAGCAGCTCCGCTGAAGGAGCAGCATTCACCTGATAGAATAGCTTTAAATGTATGGCTGGCAGTGGCTTGGACTGCTGCTGTTCACTGATTGTGGCTGATGGTGCACCTGGTTGGGTGGGCGTATGCGCCGTTGAAGTTGCTGGAAATTTTACGCTGGTATTAGAAGACGTCTCGGTATCGGCATCACGCCGCTTGGGTATGGGGTAGTCTTTGAGCAATCGATTCACAATATAGGTGAGTATTTCATCCAGATGCTCGGCGCTAACACCTTGCGCCAGACGGCAGTGGTTGCTCAATATGTCCTCGCTCAATTGTGTCAGTTGGGTTGTGGAGGAAGCCAGACCTGTAGACACATAGCATACAATGGCAGCACAATTGTTTTCATAGTTCCAGCGGCGGCGTATGGAAATGGTATAATCACTGACCGAACAGCCAGTTTCCTCATCTATAAATGGAATACATACATAGTTAATGGTAAATTGCTTAGTTAAATGAACCTTAGCATTGCTTATTAATGATTGGATCAAGAATCGCGGACTGAAATTAAAGAAATCTTTCGAAATATCTTCAACGCTTCCGATATACCAACTACAACATAATGGATCTCATAAAGTTATCCAAGGAACGAAGAAATCTAAATATGCATGTATGTCTATCTCTGTCTTTATGAAAATTTTTAATTTTAAACTTTAAAAGTTTTAGGCAATAATATACCAATTTGAAAAACCTCCAGACAACTTTTTATAAATATTTTAATATATAAGCTAGAGCCACAAAAGTTTCATACGTAGACTCATGTTTCCCTTATAAACAAAACCAGGTGGCCCTGGTTTGTAGCGATATCTGTCTCTTTCTTAACCAAGTTGACGCACAACATTCCCAGTGTGCCACCTTGTTAGCTGCCCTTACCCGGTGTTAGTGTTGTGAGCTAATGTGCTCAGTGAAACCTAGGGTTTAACAGGGTTGTACGAAGGTTTTAAGACCCACTACGCAAAACGCCATCTCATTGAATGAAATGATTTGACAATGAGGGTAATCGGTATGATGCCGAAGTTCAACTGGGAGGTGCTCTCGACCTATGTAAAGCATATATAACCACCGTACAGGTGATGCGATGGAGATCAAGGCAGGTTCACACTAGTAACCAAGAGGTTACCAACAATCCATATCGCAGTTACAAATGACAACAGAATTGCTGGCGCAAAAGGTATGCCACAGAGTTTATCAAAACAGGCGACAATCAGCTGATACCCAAGTCGGACATCGACGTGTGACGGTTGTAATCTCCGAATGATGTTGAAAGCTATACTTTTGATATTGTCAAGGATTTCTTCTACACTGCTGGGTGGGGCCAGTCACAAGGAACAACGATGTCAGCATGTTGATGAAGCAGAGAATAACTCTCAGTCTCAGTAGGCAAATGTGTAATCATTTACGTGTTGGCAACGGGTACGGCATTAGATGGAAAGGCAAACTCATCCTGCGTTTTGGCATGTTTGATCATGTTGAAGAAGCTCCTGGGAGAAAGATCTATAATGCGATTGTTCGGTAAAACGGGATATCCTACTGTCGGGCACCGCCCCCAGAAATTACTTTGAGGGTTGGTTTCAAGTTCTTTTCGCTTTGTAATACAATTGGGAAAGTTTCGGAAACGTTTTGGGAACTATTCAGAATCCAGTTTAAGAAATCGGTCATCAGAAATAAAAACCTTGCTATGTATTTCATCAACGTGAATTTCTCTAATAAAGAATTCAAAAATTAATAAAACTTATTACCTAAAGTATTATCTATTATTTGCAAGTGGCCTGTTAATGTTATTCGTGGAAATTTAAAATATATACGTTATATGCAAGTCTCTTATTAGGATCCACTTACAATCAAAGCGATCGTTGTGCGCATGTGCCCAGACCTGCCATTCGACCAAAGCCTCACGTGGCAATGCGGGCAGCACAATATAATCCATAATAGCATTCGTTGTGCGTCGCTCCCATTGTCGTCGAGCCTCACCAATAAAGGTAGGGTGTGTAACAAAGCATATTCCATGCACAACGTCACGCAGCTGACCCTGGGCATTCATGGCCTTGGCAATCCGACTGATGTGGCGCAGGGTCAGTTTGCATTGAGGGCGTATGCCACCCTCGATGATTGTCATGCTGCCAGGTACGAGTGCAATTTGGCCGGATATGTAGGTAATATCGCCAATCTGTAAGGGAATGAGTGAATATACAAATTGCCGAAGGACCATAGGACAGGGTGCTCCATTACATTGATCAAAAACCACACACAAGTATAACGTCACAACTCACCCGCGTTGACTGACTATAGGGCCCTATATTGGCTGGCGCCCAATGGGAAATGCCCTGAACATGCATAGTATTGCGTTTGCCGTTGATTAAGGCCGCCGCCTGCTCCTCAAGCGCCTCATACGATTCCTCAGATACCACATCACTGCCGGACTCTAATGTTGCGCGTCTTGCACGCGTCAGGGCGCCACGATAGGCAATCGCCTCCATAACAACATGACAATCATCAGGCAACGGACATTCGACGCAAACGCGCGTTGGGGGATTGTGGAAGCCAAAGCTTTGGTTGTAGATGCGATTCAATGTCGGGTACTCGACAATTGAGCGTACATAGAGAGTTATAAAGCAATAATCCTGTAGCTCATAGCCATTGGTTGTAGCCAATTGTCGCAGCGTGCTTAGAGCCAGCTGCATGCCCTCCTCCATAGTAGTTGCACAGCCTGTTAGAGATGGACAGAGTAACGGAAGCTGAGTGAGAGTTACCTGGGAACTCACCCTGTATGCCTGCTACCCACATCCAGCCCTTGGCATTGATGGCTGCCATTGCGCGATTTGCAAGTGGACGGAATTCACGCTCATATTTCATTGGACTTGGCGGCTGTGTGGTAACCAATGCACCACCTACATTATTACACGTCGTCGTGCTCAGCCCAATAGAGGAGATGGCCAGAGACAGCGAGCCACATACCGCGGCTGTGCTTGTGCCCAAAGGACGGGCGCCAAAGCTGCCGGCTTGTAACGCGCTGCCTAGGGCCGCAGCCGAGGTGGATGTGGTTGCCCCAAGCAGCAGTGAGGCGCTTGACGCCGAAGCCGTCGGTATGGGCTCGTCGACACTGGCGCTCTTCGTTACGATTGGTATGGGCGAGGACGAGGACGTGGCTAGGTGGCGCCCAAACGAATTGCTACGCGAGATCAGCTCATTTTGGCTAAGAGACTCGCGTAAACGGGTTTCCTTTTCAATCAGCTCTAGTTCTGTTTCGCTGAAGTCGGGATCGCTGAGATCGCTGTAGGTTGACTCGTTGAGATCTGTGATATAGTCCAGTGATTTTTTTACAAAAACCACATCGGCGCCGGCACTTAGATCTTTTGGTTGCAATGTGAGCTTTGTAAAGTTTATATAGCCGACAGGGCAAATGGGATCAGCGCTGCTTATGATCGTCTGCATGTCCTCAACAGCAATGCGCTGCTTGAAGAGTGGGCAGTCCACTGTAAATGTTTCATATTCGCCACCTTCACCGCAAACATTTAAGCCGTACTTGTCGCGCATTTTAAGCAAATGCGGTTGCATTTCGCGCAGCGATTTTCCAAGATGACGATCAGGCACCAAACCTAGCGCGGCAACCTTTATAAACAAAGCAATTATTATAAAATCACAGAGTGAGTTTCAAAAAAGGCACCTTGATAATGATGGCGTGCACCTGGCAGTCAATCATTTCCTGCAGCAGTTCAGTCTGGTCTCTCCTCCACAAATAGGCCAAGGATATCAAATTTAGGCGGCTACAAACATTCTCCACCCGCACACGTTGATAGTCGGACAATATGGCTCCAACAGCAACTGCTTCCACGTGTACCTCTTTCTATCAAAAAAAAAAAAAAAATAGCAGAAATGAGTATTGAATAGACCAAAAATGAAAGAAACAGATGTCCTACGATGTAACGATGTCTTATTCGTAAATGTTAATGATCTAATGAAATGTGTTTTTGGGAATCTCAGTCTTTTCAAAATGCTGACAGACATACCGTGAAAATTACAAATTACAATATTGTATAACGATGCGATAGCCGAGTAAGATCGCTACACAAAGAAATCTAATACAAAAGGGAAACAGTAAACCTAGGATTTTATATTCAACTAGCTGGTCGACAAACTTCGTGTTGCCCATAATAGATAGATGACTTCAGTTGAAGTCAAGGAAATCCGTGGATTTAGCCATTCTTCTCCTTTGAATGGCCCTTTTAAAACCCTTGCCTCTATCAAATTGTTCATAAGCTTTGTCACAATCAGTCGGGTTCCATTTCACAATTTTGGGACATGAAGATTTAGTAGCATAATGATGGCAGATCCAACTTTAAGACGCAAATGATGAGCCATGCCAGGCAAATCCATAGAGTTTAGGAATTCTACTGGATAATTGACGACTTCGTCTTCGTTTTCAACGCGATCAAATGACTTGTCCGAACGCAATTCACCTGGATTTTGATTTTGAATCGTCTCATTTAATTCATTGACAATAAAGTTTTGATCAATGTTCGGAGAACTTAGCCATGAATTAGTTTATGTTATTAATATCATTAGCATTATCTACCGTAATTTGTCCATTTCCGATCCTCAGAGAAAACTTCGTAAAAATTCGAAAAATCGTATATTAATATACAATGGAATTTTTTTCACGTATAGCCACAAATATGATGACCTGAGACACGCGTTGAATTCATCCGCCGCTGGTTATGTCGGAATCACAGTCGCCTTCTAATATTACCATCTAATCTATTCGCATCGTTATCCCTCAGTTATTCTTCTCCCTTGCAAGTTTTGAGCTCGTTATGCCGGAGTTTGTAATCTTAAATACTTTGTATACGTTGTTCTGGTGTTGGATTTTCTCGAACCACTATCTCGTCGAGAGGCTCGAGTACTTTTATTAATGTTTCCTCTTCTGGACCATCTCCCAATCAAATTTCAGAGTAAAATGTTCACCTAATCAACACTTTCAAATGCTAGCTTACTATACAAATTTAAATAATATGTATTTATTACGTCACTTAAGAAAATTGCTGATCCTGTCCACCTAGCGGACACAAATTGGAAAGAAACCTTTCCGCAGACCAAACGAATATAGGGTCCAAATATGAAGTCATTTGGTTCAGTGGTTCTCGAGTTTTATTAACGCTTACCTTGCACCAACGATTTTATACATATTTAATTAATTAATTAATAGTTTTCTACTGAAATTCGCTCATATATAGGGTTTTATTACCAATTTTACATGAATTCTCGATTTTCACAAGGTTATAACGCTCAGAAACTAAGAATCTACTTTTTGGTATTTTACAAAAATAAAACAACGTACATGAATTTCAAAATTTCTTAAACCAAACAGCTACTAATCTAAACATTTTTGTGGCTACAGGGTATACATACATGCAAAAAGGCATACAAGCAAAATTGCTCTAAATCGAAGAACTTCCTAAACTGTTTGAGTGCCATTATAGCGCATAGCCAGTGCCTGACAAATCGCAATATGTGCTAATCAGTAATTTTGCAAAAAATGAAAGCACATTATCATCAACAATTTGAATACATTTGTGTTCTTCACGTGCTTTGTCGTTGCGTTCCCATTTCAACTGATAAGATTAGCAAAAAAAATAACGAAAACAATATTACTAAATTTGAATATTTATAATTAAAGTGCTCGGACCGCCTCATAACCGACTCTTTCAAGGACATTTCATGAAATAAAAGGAAAATCAACAAGCCAGCGAAATATACACATGGATACATTCGCAAATTATAGCACACATACATATGCAAAGTAAACAATCAACAATTTAATCAGCTCATTTAATCTTTGGGAGACGAGCCGCCGGCAGTTCCTGGTCGTCTATTGATTGATAGCAAACCAACGATGACGGTTTTTTTTTTGTGAATCACATAATACGGCACGGATTGACAAAGTGACTACATACCTTGCATGTCTCCAGCAAATTGTACAAGTCCTCGACTTCGTCATCATCAGTGGGAACATATTGTTTGCCGGTCTGTGTGCTCTTCCCTTTTGTTTCGCGCCGGTAGAGCGGCAGGCCCATGGCATTGGCCAATATTTCGATGCCCATGTGGCCAACTGTCTGGTACATAAAGCTATCCAGCTCATCTACAAAATGGGCAAAATGGCGTTAAATAAAAAGTCAAGAATTAGAAAACCAAACATAAGAAAGAAACCCCGAAGTTGAAATGCTCTCGGTCATTAATTTTTAGATCATAGTAATAAAAAGAGAATACCACCTCAGCAGGTCAAAGCTAACAATGAGACTGGGTTCTTTCGAAACCAGTAGGCCTTAAAAGGGTTGTGCGTAGGGTATGGGACCCACCACGTTAAACCACAACTCCAATGAAAGAATGTATTTACATCAGGCCGTAACCCGATAACGGGTTGTTATGGCCAGTTAAGAAGAAGGCCAGTTAATAAGAAGTAATAACAAAAGTATTGCAATATCTTTGGGAACGATCATTCGAAAAGTGTAATATCCAATATCTTCGCCACAGCAAAATGGCTAACTATTTTGCCAGCTATTCAAACTTGGAACTTCAGGTGAACAAAAACTCGGTATGTCATGTATTTTAAACTCAGTATTTCGAAAAAGTATTATTTCAATATAAAATAATACCCTTTAACACTTTGTTCAGCGCGGTAACACCAATAGTTAGTAAATTTGCAACAATAACATATATACCCGATTTGCAAGTGTATTAAAAGTTCGTAGGCGAGGGCATTTGAAATTTCATTGCCAAAATATGTAAATAGCTTCAGTAAATGTACGGGAAGGTAAATATTGATGTTTAGCAAACATTGAAGTGAAGTAATGCGGAGCATAATCAACATCAACTAGGGGGCACTTATCAACTATTTGGTTGGGCTGGTAATTGGGCGCACCAACTTACCTTTGTCTTTCGGATGCAAATTGGCCAGTGCTACAATTTCGTGACCTTCGGCGACGCACTGCATCATGTTGTAGCAGCTATCCTTGCCACCACTGACCATGGCTACGACACGCATCTTGTATATTTTTGGGCTGGTTTTCAGTTTTGTATGCAAAAGGAAATAAATTAGATGTTTCAGAGCTTGACTTTTTTTTTTTTTTTTTTTGAAATTGTGTGCTCGTGCTTACTTGATATTATGATTGATTTTTATTTTTGTTTTATATTTTATTTTTGGTTGCTAGTTTACTTTGAGTGCGGAGAGCTCATTTGGTCTGTTGTTTGCTTGACTAGACGTATTCGACTAAGGAACCTGGCCTTTACTACTTCCACTTCGTCTTGGTTAACACTTTGTGGCTGTTATTAATGTCTTTTGCCAGCTGCAAAGAGTGAAGAAAGCCGAAACAAATGAGAACGTTAAAATTACAAATTGCGACTCAAAGATCAGCTGTTTGGAAAATGGTTAAGTATCATAATAGAATATGTGAATGCATACAACCTTCAGTTGACTTCGATACACATTATCCGCTGATTCAGTATCTATATACTAGTATAAACATAAATGGAACATTAAAATAGAGAGTTTACATATTAAAATATGTTATAATATTCATGGCGGGTTTACACTACGTCACACTTTGCTGTCACGGGCACACCTCAGTGTGAACACCCGTTGGCACAATTACGAATGTCACACATAATGAGCATGATAATAATAGAGTGGGATCCTTGGCCGTTACATTGTGTCGACTTTTCAGCAAAAATTTTGTAACGGTCCAGGATTCCACTTTTTTACTTAAATGCTCTCTGTCCACACATTGACTGCATTTTCAAACCATTACAATTTCTTAATTTTCTATCTTAGTTGTTTGAAACGTTGTGCTATTTGTTCTTAATTAATGGGTCTAATGACATAAAGCGAGAAAGAAAAACAATGATAAAATGAATAAACTTATGTTATAAATTATGTTTTAAGTAAGTCCATGTTTTTTCTCAGCAACATAATATTGATATTATTTTGATTAACAAAAAACATATGAATAATTTTGAAGCTCCAAGGCCTCTAAATGAAGGTAAGGTGAGTGTCCTCTTCTGATAAGATATGATATTTTACATTATCCTCGTCGCTCTGCTAGTTTGGATCAATACCAGCTATGTTCTGTAGCTGTTAAAACCACGATTGGATGAGGTTCGGTCAATTTATTGTACTTTTATTGATGTATGGGTATGGATTCGTCTCTCCTAAATGCGAGATATTAGAAGGCTAAGCATAGGCGTTGGGGATGCTATAGAAGAGATAATAAAGTTACTGCTCTAGTAGACTCTGTTGATAATCACAATTTAAGTGTTCTGGTTCCCCTGGAGGACCCAGTAGATTTCCCAATGATCCCATTCGCAGAGTGATTGCTAAATGTTTGGATTTTGGTATTTATCGTGATTTTCCGCAATGGCATCTTTCTATTTTTAGTCATGTAAATCTTGGTTCTGAACGTCTACCCCTTGTTGTTACTTGCACTTGGCTGCTACCAGGTATCCTGTTGTTCTGCGGCTTGTTGGGAATGATATCAATATTAATGAATCTCAGAGGAGAATTACTGTTAATTTGGATGACGCTTCTCTAGTTTACTTAGTAGAGGACACTGATGTTGCTATTGAAGTACTTAATTGTTTTGCTTACGATGCTTCTACTGGCGCTAATGAATCAAATCAGGCTCAGCGCAGATCCGTTACGTTCTATAAGAGAACTTATAGGTTGAGCTAGGAAGCGTATTATGCGATCACAGCATCCTGATGACAGAAGGGAGGTTCCAAAGGGGACTGATCATTTTAATTATCTATACTCTTTGCCGGTGGACTAAATGCATTAAGAGGCAGCCTTTTCGACAAACTCCTATGATGAGGGACAATGGTGTCGTACTGATAATAAACATGATGAATCTTTGGCGACGCACCTTGAGTCGAGGTTCAAGCCTTTTACCTTAGTTCATTCTTCTGATTTGTTGGAAATGCGTGATATTATCGATCGGAATTGCTCCGTTTACTCTCTCTGAATTGTAAGGTACAATTAACAATTAAACAATAGGAAGGCACTTGGTGCTGATAAGATTCGTAATCAGACGCCTAAAGCTTTACCCGATAAAGCCTTGGAATTCATTTTAAATATTATTAATGCTCTCCTTTTGTTTTCCTATTTTTCTTGTGCACGGCAGCTTGCCATTGTGTACCTGGTAAACCGGATCATGACCCTGAATCTTATAGGCCTATAAGATTTCTTCATTTTTTGTTAATTTAGCAACGTTTGGTATAGATTATATTTTGTCCGGTTGTTTGGTGTCGTCAAGGAAGTTTTGCCTGAACATCAATTTGGTTTTAGAAGAGGTCATTTAGAAGATTATTGAGCTACTTCATCGCGCCACTGATCATATCGTAAAGGCATCATTATTGCAGTGCATTTTTTTCTTGATGTGGAACACGTTTTCGATAGAGTTTGGCATGACGGATTGCTACATAAAGTTAAACAATCTTTACCTTCTGTTTATTTCTTACTCTTAAAATCGTATTTGGAAGGCAGAATTTTGAGTGTTAGGACTAAAAATGCTATTTCTGATTCCAAGTCTGTGCTTGCTGGTGTTCCGCAGGGAACTGTTTTGAGTCCTTTGCTGTTCAACTTTCATACCTACGATGTTCTAAATCCTGAGGTTTAGATTTTGTTTTTCCATTTGGTGTAAAAATGTACAAATTGCCTTCATTTTCAATATTTCACTTCTGTGCCGTCCATCCCAATCGCGACATCGTTGGTTGTCGGAGCGTTAAAGTACATTTCGTCTTCGCCAGCTGGTGTTCGGTCTTTTCTGATTAAGACTCTGTAATCATCTGTCTGCATGTTTTTCTCTGTAGTCACGACAAATTTAACCATTTCATTTTGTTCGTGGGCTAAACTGGGTAAATTTAAGTTTATTGCGCGCACATTGTTCCTGCAATGAAAGCACATCGCCCAACCATGAAATAATTTTGAAGAAACTGATCGATATCAGGCTGCTGAAGAAGTGAACTAATTCGATGGTACACTTGACCTGTTAAAGCCAGGGTCGCTAACAATTTTTGCTGAAGGATGTCATTTGGTAACCGGAGTTGTACTTCCAAATGTCTTTGGACCTTGACCTGAGTTATTGACTATATGCATACAATTTCCAAATGTGCAATCCGTCTAAGAATATGCGATCAACCCTTTTTTTCTTCCTTCGACGAAATAACCAATTCCATGATAACTTGGGCCTATTTCTCTGGGCAGACGCTAGGCGGTTTCAAATGAACATGTATTCTATTATGGATTATCATGTCATGTCTAATGCCTCCTGCTAAGTAATTTGCGCACATTTATTATCGCCCCTTTGCTCCACAGTGCAGTTTATAAATGGATAAAGAAAACTGTAATGAGATGTAGTCAGCGCTGGTTTGTTGTGGTTGCCGGTAGCCACCAAGTTATTGAAACAAAAAAATAAAAAATTTTGAAAATAAGCACACAACCAAGTTGTGGATTTATGTTTGTTTTTACGATCAACTGCGACAGACACGAAGACTTCGGAGAGCATGGGGAAAAGCCAAAGAAAAATATGGCACTTAATAAGAGTGCTATAAACTGCGCACAGTGGGAATTCTAGATGCATTTAATTTAAATATTTTCCAATCGATAAGCAATAGCCTTTAAAGCTTAAGAAACACATTCTATGATTTTATTAATGGCATTTATGTGCTTTCAAAAAAAAGAAAGAAAAAAATGTTATAAAATCGCAACTTATTAATATTTTTACAAAATTGTGGTTCCTATTTATTGTTAAGGGGTATTCGGTTCATATTAGATAAATATCAAATATGTTTGACCTATGCTTGGGCTCTTTTAGTAATAAAATGAGGTATTGTGGCTACCTCCTTGCTATATCTTTGTTAAATCAAAACACAAAAGTTAAGCTGCTACCCATCTTGATTCTATTTGACTTCAGTTGCGAACGAGGCACAGTCAAGCTAGTCTGATAAGATATCTATATATATATATAAATGAAGCCTCAAAAAGTGATGTGCTCGCTAAACTCGAAAACGCGTGGACCGATTTCAACCAAATTTTCACACATTGTAGACAGTATTAGGGAGAAGGTTTTTGTGAAGTTTGGACGAATTCCAATAGATGACGCCAAAGATATATATAGTAGGCAAGCACTAAATTTGACTTGGTAAAGAATTCTTTTGAATTGAGGTAGAGGATATAAAGATATGGGTACCAATATTCGCAGCTTGACTTAGTATGAAGACAAGGAAGAGGAACGGGAAGAATTTATTTATATAATGAATTTATTGACGGCTTTGTAAATGCGCAGCGGAGCGCGCGTGTTTACCTAGTATAGTATATAAGTTATTCTTATAAAAAAGTTGATTCCTCACCAACTAGTTGTGGTTGTATAGGAGCTATGTGTTATAGTCGGTCGATCTGAATATCGGTTTATTTACGTTTTTGTTGAATTGAACGCTGCAAACAAAATAGGGCCTTTCGCCCACTGTGCTACGGTCGCAAGCTAGCAAAGTTGATAAACAACAAGTCGGCCAGACGCAGTTTCTGAAAGCCATTCTAGCTCGGCACATATGGCGTTCTTCCTAAGTAAAAACTCAGGTTACAATTTAAATTAATAAAGGCGTTTGATTTCATTATTTTCATTTTAATGCACTTGACCAACCGGCTACCAGCGGCCGCAGCTCATCAAACGGTAAACACACACAAGCACACACTTGTATGCGGCTGGCGCTGGCTGGGCGTGCAATTTTTACAGGTGGACTGCTGATTGCATTACAAAACTCACTTAAGTAGCTCTGGCTGGCATACAAAAGAAAGTTGAAGGGGTGAAAGCGTTGTGCAGGATACAGTTATTGCGTCGCCTGATGATTCTTGGACCAGCGCCGCAATGACGAAGGTCAAACACACACACACACACACACACATACGTATTTATGTATGTACATACGCACATAGAGATCTGATGGCATTTTGCAGTGTTTGGCCAAGACTCAAAATGCTTTTTGTTTAAGCAAAAACTTAAGTTTGTTTTTGTGTATAAAAATTTATAAATAAACTGAATGAATTAGTTGCGCCGGCGGCACATACAAACAGCGA
The DNA here is from genome assembly GCA_035041775.1 of Chymomyza caudatula. NCBI lineage: Eukaryota > Metazoa > Arthropoda > Insecta > Diptera > Drosophilidae > Chymomyza > Chymomyza caudatula. The sequence goes on from JAWNKW010000148.1 coordinate 2,969,824, forward strand.
CACCTTCACAAATAGCGAGCGCCCAAAAACAAATAAAAAAAAAAAATATAAGGCGAAAATTAAGGAGCGACGTAAGAACAAAATTTGTAGGTAGTTGATTGCTGTACACATATACTTGCAACTTACACATACATACATACATACATCCATACAGTCATTGTGTAGGATTGACCCAAATACAATTTTCTTATTTTGCTGGATAGATGAACTCACTAGATCACACCCACTGATGAAAACTGGACTCACGTCAATGTGGCACCGCACGCTCCTTGCTGTTGGTAGTGCGCCGTATGGCTTTGTTACATTCGTGGTGTACAAAATGTTTAAAAAATATGACAGACAAAAAAAAAAACACAAATCAAAATCAAATTGAGCACGCCGTTGCGCTCACTCGGACGACTGACGTTGATGATGAAGATGACAGTGGTGGCAGACCACTATGCGCTGCTAGGCTGCTGTTGTTGCCTTTGCTTTTTAAGACGACGATGAGTGTTTCAGCGACCGAACGACCGAGTGTGCGGCACGGCTTGGGCTATGCGACAGAAGTTCACGCGAAATTAAATGAAAATAAAATTTTGCGTGCGCGGTTATTACTACAATGCGACTACCGCGTACTATTTCCCCTTCCGCACCAGTACACATTGGCGTTGCCAATAGCTCTATTACTAGTTAGATATTTAGCTTAAAACAGTGTGTACACATTGGTTGACTAAACAGTGCTGCCATATCAACATAATGTCTAAGCTGTTGGGCAGCACCCATATGCTGAAAGCAGCTGTTGTTTGCCTTTTGCTGCGTTACAAATATCCAATAAATATTTATTATTTTAAATCTGCCATAAAACATGAACGTGCTGTCGCAAAGCAAGCATTACAATTTAACACACTATGAACAGCGTTATAATTGGGATTGCGGCCTATCCTGCATATTAATGATACTGTCAACAACACAACGCGAACAGCTGCTTACCAATTTCGAGCAAATCTGTAAGGAGGAAGGATTTGGCTCCAGTACTTGGACCATTGATTTGTCCTATATGCTGCTACGATTTCAAGTGCGTCACGAGTACTATACGAAAACCTTGGGCATCGATCCGAATTATACACAGCATACCTACTATTCGAAAATTATTGACAAGGACGAAAAACGCGTGACGCGTAAGTTCAAGGATGCCAAAGCGCATGGTCTGCGCGTTGAACAACGCACAGTGGATATGAAAGTAATATTAAAGCATTTGGATAAACATGGTCCAGTCATACTGCTGACAAATGCTTCGCTTTTGACCTGTGACATATGTAAACGCAATGTGCTCGAAAAATTTGGGTAAGTCATAAGCAAGCACCAGCTGGTTTAGTATGAAAAATCCTTTTGCAACATGTACTCCAATGAAGCTGTTTCTGTTTGTCTTGTATCGTCCAACACACACGCACTCCGGCAAAAAAAAGATATGCGGGACATTATGTGGTGCTTTGTGGCTATGATCTGAAAATGAAAAAGCTCTACTATCATAATCCCGAAGTGCACGATGGTCGTAAGTATTCTTTATGGCTCTATCTTGCCGACACTTAACAATTCTGTTTTTTTTCCCAGATATTTGCCATTGCCTTATTGATGCCATGGATACTGCACGTAAGGCATATGGCACGGATGAAGACATAATATTTATTTACGACCAGCATCAGACTAACACTGAGTAAAGCAGCTCCTCAGCCATTTGCTATAGTAGTACCTGCCAGCACTATCCTGCTGTTTGAATAAGATGGTTCATTGGGCCAAAGTATTGTGATATTAGTTGTGTCTGTGTGTGCATGAAAATTTTTTGACAAGCGCGAATTGCACAACGTACAATTGTGTGTGAGTTTAGAAGTTAAAGTCAGCTACCCCTTTTTTCAATCACTAACTGTTAATCAATAGTCCTGACTACTTGTTAAAGATATATATTAAAAAAATTGTTCACTATCTAACTTTCCTTGCCAAATTTTTTCTAATCCGCTCAACCGTTGTGACATATTTTGTTCAGAAACTTTAAATTGATTGTACAAATTACTAAGATACCTCTCAAACCTTCTTACAACAGTTAATTTGAACTATATTTAACAATAGCATTTAAAACCAATTGGAAACTGCATTTTTTAAATTATTGTGAATACATTTCTTTAAAGGCGAAGAGTATTTTATTTTCACTCTGTCTGCAACAACCAGCTTTCCATTGAAAACAAATGCTCTGATTGTTATTTTCTACAGAATTTAAATATTGAAAATGATTTTTTGCATGTAATTTTATTAAAACACTTGATTTTACCATTTTTTTATACTTTATTCATTGAAAACTTTATTTAACATAGTAGTATTGGTATGCAATACACATTTGACCTATGTCTGTATATTCAAGTACCAAGTTGCAAGCTTGAGCTTGTAGAGCCTTAGCTTGCTTGGCTTGGCTAAATGTAATAATATTTAAGGATACATTTAGTTATTGTTTATTTAGTTATTGTATAAGTTACATTTAGTTACTGTTGGTCCCTAAAAACAAAAGAGAAACAATTACAACAAGAACTATGCATGCCCTGAGGCATCTGGGTATAATGTAACCACATAGTAGCTTTCTTAGGATCAGCATATAGTAGTTTGTATTTATATATAGGTAAACAAACACATTAAAATATCAAGATACAAACCAAGTTCTTAGTGCTCTGTACCCTCGGGCAGCAGCTTATAGAGCAACTGCAGTTTAATGTGCGGTGCCTCCACATGCAGAATAATCTGACTCTGTGCATCGGTATATTTGGCATATAGCTGCTCACTGTGCACCTGAAAACCATTGGAATGTAAGATCTTCTGAGAAAAAATTCCCGTAGCGTCACCCTTCATCAGGCGAAAGCCACGTTTCAGCGCCAAGTGTTCACTGCGGCGCACCAGTTCCTTGGCAATGCCTTGACCCCGATAGTGTGCATCCACCGAGAGTATACGCATGTCAAAGGCACGATCTACATTAAAGTGATCAAACAGATTGGCCTGCAAACCATGTGTGTAGAGCAACTTAAAGATCTTCTTAAAGTTGGCATCATTGGTATGTTCCAGCTTTTCCAAAGCATGTTCCATGTCGCCAGGCCTTAGGACTCCATTTAAAATGACTCCAGCAATATGATCATCGGCATCGACAGCCATAAGGCTAAGATGATCTTCCAGTGTTTCAAGGCTGTGATGCTCGAGTTCGCGATTGCCCACGCCTGGACGGCAGAGACCAACAGCCTGGTTCAGTGGTTCGTCGGCAAAGAAGGCTTTGCGTAAATGGATGATGACATCATCGAAGCGATCGGCGGGTATCAATTTGTACTCCATTTTACAGATGGACGCTGAATGGACGCTGTGGAAATCATAAAATTTGGTTTAAAAAAAATGGTTGATTTAAGCATTTTCACAGCAAGCATTTCAGCTGGTGTTTACCTTAGGCTGTGTACTTTTTATTAGTACAAAGCCACGTAACTACAATAATAAATAGACTTAAGTCTAAAAAGCTCTAAACGGTTCGAATTCTTTTCATCTATAATTGGTTACAAATTTTACAGAACCTTTTGCAACACCATTACAGCATTACTTATCCATCAGTCACGGTACCTTATCGAATATTAAAAAAAGACGTAACGCATTGCGCAACAGCCAATCTGAAGGCGGAATGATTCCATTTCAAGGTGATAGTAGATTAAAACTGCGAGAGGATTTTGCAGTCTCAGACCTTATCTATGAATATATTTTAGGGTTATCTTATATGTTTGACTATATCTTCAGCTTCATTCATTCGATATTGATGAACAAATAACGTTCGAAAGATATGTTCTTAGAACAATTTTATATACACACAGTGTAATCCGTTGGTAGAGAAAAAAATTAGGTTAGGTTAGGTTTAGGAGAATAGGCTTGCTTATGCTTTGGCGACCGTTGTTCCTTTTAGGCAGTTGATGGTATTGTTTTCATAACGATGTCTTTCTCTTTCTGGGTGATGATGATGATTCTATATGATCTGGCGATCATGCATGGTATTGCAACGTTGATGTCTTTCTCTTTCGATCTCTAGGCTAGTGTTAATTTCATTAATTTTGTTTTTTATTATAGTTATGTAATTTTTTAATTTATGTCATTATATCTATAATAACGTGATAAAAACATGGTTATGAAAAAAAGGCTTATATAGTAGAAATGTGTGTTTAGACTTATCGGTATCAAGCTTTGTATAGGTAAGATGTAAACGTTCATACGGACAGACGGATCAATTTTGGATCATAGACTTTTTTTAAGATTCAGCTTATATATATTTATTTTGTGGAACTGACATTAAATTGGCTATCTTTTTGGCTTTATATAGTTAATTTCAAGGCATTTTGACAAGAAATAAAACCGTAGTGCATCCCATTGCTCGATTTTACGACCTGTGCCATTGCAATTCCTAAGATTTTGTGAGGTTTTTTTATTACATAGCTACTGAAATAGTTTAACTCTTGAATTCTTTTGAAGGTATTTGAAGCGAATACCAGGTACATTTTGTGTAAAACAAATTGGTATCTCTTCTTAGTTTGGTTTTTAAGCCGGATAAATTACCTGCCATAGTTCTACTAGCATCGGTTATCGGCTCGTTTGGCGAGAAATATGCTTTAATAGTTTGATACATTGACTCAGCGACACATTTTTCCATTTCTACCAAGCCAAAAACATATATTTAGCTATCCCCAGTTTCGTCCAACGTCAGAGAATATTTTGAATTTTTCAAAGATCTTACTATAAGTTATCTAGACTTTGAATGAAAACTCTACTTTCTTACTCGTTAAGCGTATCGAATTCACGCAATGTTTATCGGCGTTAGCTACAAAAAGTTTATACAAAATTTTCAAGAAAAGTTTGGGTACAATTGTACCAAATATGGTAACCGTGGTTGAAGCGACTTTAATTCTGCCGACGAGCAGTGGATTTTTCAGCGAAAATCATAACTTTTGAGGAGCACAGAACAGAGAAGTCCTTAAGCTTCTGCGACACACTGCGATAAATAAGCTGGGTATAGAGGGAGCTTCAAAAAATGGTATTAAAGTTCGATTTTATATACTGCAAATGTCTTATCCTTGCATGTCATGGAAAAATTCCATGTTCTAAATTGTGCTTATTTTTCAACAAATCGTCCTAGTCGAAAGTTTGTCTATCTGGTGAACGTGTGTACACGAACATCAAAATAGACTGCAAACATCTTGCCAACAGATTTCCAAAATTTTGACGATTTATTAAGCAATAAATAGGTGCAAGGATACGACTTTTGGTGTATATAATATTGAACTTTACGACAGTTTTTTGAAGCTCCCTCTCCTCACAGCATATTTATCGCAGTGTATCGCAGAAGCTTAAGGAATTCTCTCAGTCAGTTGGATCCACTGTGCGACGTCTCTGCTGACGTTGCCGAGCCCTGCTTTAATGTCATTAAATGTATCGTAGCTTCATGTCAAGTTGCTCTAAAAGTTTGAAGTAATTTGAATGTGGAACATCATAGAAAAAATCTGGTCCATTGTGTATCATTTTCTTATAACTCAATTGAAGAGCACTTATACCTCATACACACACACACACACTGACACACACGCACACTTCACGGGTCCATTTTTCACTCTTGACTGACTACTTCAAGTGCTGACTTCGATTTCAATCGCATTATTCCAGTGCCTTGGGCACACACTCTCACACACTCATAGTTCAAGAGACGCCATTCGCTATTTCACTCACTCCTTTCGCAATCTCATTATTATTTCACTAAGTACTGTTACTTTCGTCCGCCATCTTGGCGACATAACGGCACTTTGAGCTTGTTGCTTCTTAGCAGCAGGTTTTTTCCAGGCTTAAATGAATCCACTTTTGGCCTATTTAGATTTAATTAGAAATTAATTACTTACTTTACAGTAAATATTGTTGACTTTTGCCTTTTGTGACTTGCTTTCGTAGCTCTTTTTCGCTTGCTGTTTCCCTCTTCCTTTGTTTTGTAGCTTGACTCTTCTTTGTTTATTATTTTTTAAAGCCGCAACGAAAAAAATATATAACCTACTTGCAGGCGCTGCGAAAGCAAACTGCGGCAACAGTCACAGCAACAGCCAGCATCCTAAAGTTAACCGTATCCTGTGCACTCACACGGACGCACTCACACGGACGCACTCACACGGACGCACACACGCACAATGAAGTGTACGCAAAAGTAATCAGTGGCGTGGTTTGTTTTCAATGGTTTTCACCGTCATTGGATGGCACAATGTGCAGGGTTGCCCTGTTTCCTATCTCTGATGAGCCATCGCACCCAACGACTGAAACATTTTGGTGAGCTTGTATATTGAAAGTGTTGAAAGATCTTAGGAACGTCCACAGTTACGAACGCTCTAATATTATGTAGCAATATCCGTAGAAACATGTGTATGAATCCCTTGGCAATCCTGGCTTTAAACAATCGCTCTAAGTCAGTGTTGTAGAAATATGTTTTAGTCCATGAAACATCTATTATTTTGCAAAATTATCAAAAACACATATATTTTTATGAATTGCAGGTTTCTTATTTTATGGTCGCCAATCCAGCGTGTTTAGCTAGAGATGTCTAAGATGCCTAATCAAGGAGTCCTGTCAATCAGGAGGCCGTTATTTGGTACTCTTTTCTGTTGGTCTTCTATTCGTTTTCTTTCAGTTTGGCGCTTGTTGCAGCAGTTTTTTAAAACTTATTTTTTAAGTCTTTTTATAGGATTTTCATTTGGGAGCCCTTTAGCGGCTTGTGTGCTTATTTACTTGGAGGTCGACGGTATCCAGTCTGAGGTCGTGGTGCAAGGTCGTATTCCTTACATACCATTCACACCCAGTAATAAGGCGTAAGGCCCTGTTCTGGAGTGTCTGTATACGTGAGCGACTCGAGCGAGCCGCCATACCCCAGATCTGGATAGCGTATCTCCAGGTGGGAACCACAACCATTTTATATAAGGCTCTTTTGCATCGGAGTGCAAGACATTTTTAACCGGCAGTTTTTGACTGTGCTTTCTATATGTTGTCTAAAAGTCAGTCTGTTCAAGGGATCAAGGGTAACACCTAGGTGTTTAGCTTGTTTTTGTGGTTTTAGTGGTTTTTTTTGCCGGCTCAAGGTCCAAAAACAAGAAGTTAAAAGTTTGTTTTGTTTTTAAATTGTTATTTGCCGTTATTTCTGACTCTCTACGGAGTCCGTCTTCCGGAGATTGTAACACAACGTTTAGCTGCGGAGCTTTGTCTTAAACTTCTTTCACATATTAGTTCTAAAGAATTCACCAAAATATGAAATTTTACATTTATATTTTTTGCAAGCCGGTAACAAAACTTTCTAATATAATGCAAACAATACTTATTTTTACTTTTCCGCAAAAAAGTATTGCGATTGGCCAAAAAACTAAACTCTCTAATTTTATGTTTTTCGACGATTTAAGCACTCTGACAACTTTTCCGGCGAATTAGCGATGTTTTTGTGTTGGAAATGTCTTCAACTTCTTTCCTATTGAATTTGACCCCTCTAGTAGCTATAGTTGGGTCGCCAGAGGAATAATAAGAGTAAATAATTTAAAAAAGTTTGTTTTTCCAATAATTTTGGTAATTTCCACTTTACCAAGCTAAATATTTTTCATCTTGTTGGGCATGTCTTCAAAGGGTTTCTTATTGAATTTGAGCACTCTAGTCGCTATAGTTGGGTCGCCAGAGGAATAATAAGAGTAAATCATTTTCACAAATTTTTTTTTTCATTTTTTTGTTGTTTAAATTTCTCCTAGCTAATTTCGGTTGTTTTGATAAACGTGCGGAAAAGCCTGAGTTGGTTACCAACTGTTTATTTCTGTTAATAGTAGTCTATAAAAATGTTTAAAGTACCGCTAGCAAATAGGGCTCTGAAAATTGAGTCTTGTCACAGTTAAAGTGCCTAAAAGAGATTAGCAGACATATTTGAATGGTACACTGAATTTCCCCCTTCAGCTTTCACTGCTATACGCCACTGCTTGTGAATGGACTACGCTTTGGCATTTTCATTCGTATTCCTATTCGGTCTTCATCATTTTCGTTCGTTCGTTTTGACTTTTCACGTTTGTTGGGCTTTGGCATTTTATGCTTATTTTCGTTGCTCCTAGCTGACAGGATGCGTGCAATATGCCACTTGGCCGGATGGTTGAGAGACGAAGCGGGTGAGTCAGTCGGAAAGTGAGTAAGCGATTGTCTGGCCGTGACTTATGGCCAAATACAAGCAAAAATGCCTTGTTGATGAGCTGTGTGCGTGCTTGTTAGGGGGCACGGCTGAAAGCTCCCGCATTCTTATTTGCACACGCACAAATTGACAACAACAGCTACAACAAGAACAGAAACAGCACTCATGCCGGGTTTACACTGTTTGACACTATGACGGTGTGACAGTGTGACGTGTGCCTGTGTGCGCCGATGGTTGTCACACGTGGAAAGTGTTTACAATGGGGGGCACACAAATTATGAGTCACACGGCTGTGACAGAGCAAATTAATATGTTTAGGTGTAAACACCTTTTTACATTATGACAGTATGACTTAGTGGTGTAAAATATACATCGATGGTTGGCATGTCATTTGCCGATGTTCTCGAACATACGATGCATCGGCAAAACATCGATGGTTGGCCCGTCATTTCCGATGTTCTCGAACATACGATACATCGGCAAAACATCGGTGTTTTTAGAACCATCGAACATTTCACCATTTCATACGCCTACCTACTATTATACAAGATCATGCCAAAGTAAGTTACATATTCTCGGTTATGCAAATAGTGTATGCAGAATTGAGAGTGTTATCTCAAAGTTTATTCAAAGGCCAAACTCTCAGCGAAATAGACTGCTATAGGTACAGGGTACGGTTATGATAACTTTTATGTTGACATAATTTAGTCATAGATCTATTGGTCTGTATTAAATAGCATCTAGAAATCTTCTTATGTTCAGATAGCTTAAGTTGCAAATATTATATAACGAATTTTCTTCTATAATAAAAAGCAAAATTTGTAAATATAAAGCATCGGGAAACCATCGATGCATCGACCTACATCGATGTCCAATGTCGATGGGCTCTGCGATGGTAAACATCGAAGTTTTGGTCTGGTTTTACATCACTAGTACGACTATATGACGCTCTGGCCAGAAGTTCGCAAAAGGTAAACAATGAACAAGTTCGTGAACAAGAACTACGAAAAGAGTCATACGAGACCGAACATTTAATGTGCAAGTCACTAATATTATTATTATTATTGGCGTTGGCGGGATGAATACAAAAAAAAAAAATTGCAACTGCCGTTTTTGGAGCATGGTTGCTTGACGACGACGATGATAATGATGGGTCTAGGCCAAAGAGATCTTGCTGGATCGACAAAATTAATTTGACTCGACCAATCAATTACCACACGGCGCATAAGAACAATAATATTTTTTGAGTCCATTTCTTTTTTAAATTTGTATTTAAATAAGCTGTATTTTTTTTTAAATTCAACACACAAACGTTGTTGTTTTTGTCACAGTGTACAAAAGAACAAGTATGCTCGATATGCAGGCACACGGAAAAATGGTTTATTTGAACCATTTTTATGCAACAGCTGTTTACACTGCGGTGGCAAATTTTATGCTCCAAAATACGCCAGCTACTATGACACCAAACGATTACTTGTGTTCACACTGAGAATGTATTCATTCGTGTGACATTTAGTTGGCTGTTCACATTGAGGTATGCCCGTATGACAGCAAAGTGTGACGCTGTGTGCCCTAGTGTAAACCCGGCATAACTGTTGCTTCATGCTGTGTCGCCAGCTTTTTATTTAGTACATCACGAGTATACAACACGAGTATACACCACGAGTCAATTTTCTGGGACATATGTAATATATATAAGATTTTCTCCAAAAATACTGTTATTAATTTGTAATTAAAAAAACCACGTTTTGATCACAGTATATATCGCTTATATAACGTATCGGTTATATGACATTATTGCTTATATGCAAGTTAGTTTTAGTTCATTTTGTTTGCAAATTTCATACAAAAAATAGTCGTTTATATGAAAGTCGCTTATTAGATATATATATATACATATATACAATTGCTCAGCTGTTTCAATGATAAATTTTTGGTAAAAATATTATCGGTTATATACAAACTTTCCAGCGTTAAGTAAGCGTCTAAATTTAAACCAGTAATATAACAATAATGCATCGCGTCATTTTGTATTCTAACAAAAAAAAAGACTATTAAAATATTTTGCATATATCCGGTATATAAAATGATCGCTTATATGCAAAAACAACGCTACATTTTCACTCTTCGCTTATTTGAAATATTTTGCATATACCCCATTATCGTTTATATGATATTATCGCTGCATTTTCGACACTGTTCTTGATTTGATCCCATTTTAAGTATGAGTGGGCTTGCTTTGAGCATAGAAGTGGGATCGATTTGAGTACAAAACCGGACTATTTTTAGAATGCCAGAATTGATTTAAATTATTTGATTTAATAAATAATTAAAAGTTAGTCCTATGAACCCTTAATTTGAACGACCTATTTCGTTTAAGTGTGGTGAGCGGGTTTGAGAATACCACCTCAGCAGGTCGTATGAGGCGACTAACAATGACACTGTGTTCTTTCGAGACCAGTAGAGCCACCCCAGGCCTTAAAAAACCCCACCACGTAAAACCACAATTCCAATGACAGAAAGTATTTAGATCAGGCCGTAACCCGATAACGGGTTGTTAATTCCAGATAAGAGGAAGAAGAAGTATTTCGTTTTAATTTATTATTATTATTAAGTCCATTCTCGTTTAAGGAAATGAGTCGAAACATGCTGCAAAATCCTCTTCCGGTATATCCTTCATTTCATTCGTCGTTTTGGTTTCTATCTCATCTATCGATTCAAAACGGCGCCCACGGAGCGGTCTTTTGAGTTGAGCGAAGTCACATGGTGCGAATACGGTGGTTGCAGAATAATATGGGTCGAGTTTGTGGCGAAATGATCACGAATTACGAGTGCAGTGTGAGATGATGAATTATCGTGATGCAAAAACCAAGAATTGTCTCTCCCCAAATCCGGTATTTTTTGACGCACAGCATTGCGCAAACGACGCATAACACCCAAATATTATTCTTTGTTGACACAAAATGCACCACACCACGATAATCGAAGAAAACTGTCAACATGACCTTAATTTTTGAGCGACTTTGACGTGGTTTTTCCGGTCTTGCCTCACCTCTGGCACGATATTCACCCGATTGATCGACTGTTTCCGAGTCGTAGGCATAGATCCAGGCCTCATCTCCCGTAATCATGCATTTCATCTTGTTTTGATAGTCGGAAAGCATTGTTTTTCCATGAAATTCAGCATTTTTGGCACCAATCGAGATTTCACTTTTCAAATGGTCACTCAAAATGGTTTTTACTGATCTTTCCGAAATTCCAACAAGGCTAGTAAGGTCTCGGACTGTCAATCGACGATTTTCGAGCACAAGTTCTTTGATTCTGTTACACATAAAGTACATTTATAACCAAATACCATTTGCTTAGCTTTTTTCTCTTTCCCCCCATTTGGACGCTATGAGCAAAACAATGGAATTTCATAAAATATTTATAGATTTCCAATTTCATATTTTTTGCTTGACCACCTTGATATATGGCTTAAAAGTATACACCATTAAAATCTTCATAAAATTGCGTTTCCAAAAAGTTATGGGTTCAAATATTTTGTGTCATTAGTTCCCGAGACATCTTATATTAAACATAAATTTTCATGTAAATAATTTACAAATTAAAGCTCCCATCGGTGTTATTTCTTGTATGTATGTTTGCGAAAATTTTTAACTTTTGACTGGGGCATCGGATCCGTTCGAGCCTTATACCGTTCTAAAGGTATGGCTATTGGTTTGGAAAATATAGGGATTTAAATAAAACCGGTATTTAGCTCTATCGTGGTGCCGGAAAGACTTAGAGCCCCGATAAAAAGATACCATATCTGCTTTGGCGTGAGTACAAATCCAACAAGACTAAAATAAAGTAAATTGGTCATACTTTTAAATAGTAATAGCCTTTGAAAAATTTAAAAATTGAACAAGTTTTAAACTTTTGCATAGAGCGTCTGATCCGGTCGAGCTGTATGCCATTGTAAACGTATTAAAGGGTATTGTTTTGGAAGATACAGTGCCTTTAAAGAAAATGTTTCCTAGCGGAGCCCCTTTGTGAATGATTCGTGGAAACGTTTGCCAAACATTTAGTTGTGTGCAATAGACAATGCTGACTATTTCTTTTAAATAGTCAAATTCAAGAGCCTTTAAAAATGTGCTTTAAATTTTATCATATATATTATGATTTGCATATAAGTAAAAACGATTTCGCCTTTACTTCGAATATAAGAATACACAAAAATGAACAAACAATCAGACGAAATCAAAACAAAGTCGTGAAAAATTTACGTTTCGGTTTTTGGCATTGGAAGGCAATGTTGCCTATCGGTAACAGCGGTCCTGAAAGGGTTAAGAGTAATCGATCAACGATTGCGGTTTCAAATTTGCAAAAAACAGGTCAGGATTAGAACAGGCCTGTTAGTAAAAGGAAAACAAAAATTTTCTAATAGGCAACAAACTTAGTAGGCTTAGAAAAATGTCATTATCATTACAGTCAAAACTTTTAATTTTAGTAAAGTTGAAAATTTATTTAAACTGACACAAAATCGACAAGAAATTTACTTTTAGCATATTAGCGAATCGATTGTATCGGAAGTTTGGAAATATAAGTCCATAACTGCATCCATAACTTACGTAAGTGTGTGTGGTAACTATAGTAGTATCAGTTATATATGTTTGTATGGCTCAGAGCCGTAACAAATCATTTATGCAGTTCAAGAGCAACAGGCATAACTGCAGCTAATGGGTTTTCACAGAATCTACCGGCTTCAATTGTTACGTCATTAATTCCATAGCATATTGGATTACATAGTGCCCGAAATTGGGCCGCTGCCTAGACACCAACTGTTAATTAAATTTTGGCTTACAATGAGAAATATGAGCGTATGACTGCTTGACGATGACTCGCATGGTGCTTTTAGTTTCAATGGGATTTGGGACTGGGCGGTGCCCGGAAATTTTGACACAGGGCGGAAATTTAAATTGCGTGACCAAAGCAAAGCCAGCGCAGGTCAAACCGCCAAAGGTATTTCAAAGTCAGTGTCAGCTGAGCGACAAGAGCGGCAAGTGAGCTATGACAATCAGCTCCAATTTAAATCAATTCGCGCTAACTTTGGGTCAACACGAGCACAGCGGCTTAGCGGGAAGAAGGGCGCGCATAACGGTAGATGGGTAATGTAGAGCCCCTTGTGCGCCGTCACTGTCAATCAGCTGTTGATACCTGACAATCAGCTGTTGCGCCGTTGCTCTCAACGCCTCAGAGCGGCCGTGCTTGAATTTTGTCACTTGTTGTCGCTGTCAGCGTCAGCGTCAGCGGCGTCTCTGTCAGTGTGAGAATCTCGTGTCTCGTGTTGTTGTCTTGGTCTCGGTCTCGGGGTCTTGTCTGGGTTTTGGTCTCGTTGTTGGCCCATTTTATCGTGTGCTCTGCGCTCGTTTCATTTGGTTGCGCTCGTTTCCGTTTATTTTTGTATACATTTGTCGCATATATTCAGTTAACAATTTGTTGTTCTTACATAGATATAAATTGATATAGTTTTTTTTTTTTTTTTTTCGATAACTAAACAACATTATTTTTTGGGGAAACCGAAGTATATTTTTCTGGAAGGAAATAAAATAGCTGTTTTTTTGAAATGGCTACCAAAGATCGATTGCCCATCTTTCCATCACGCGGGTGAGTAAAATTTGAAAACGCTACTTTACACAACGATAATCATCTGTCGTCCAGTGCCCAAACTTTGATGAAATCGCGTCTGGCGGGCGCCACCAAGGGCCATGGGTTGCTCAAGAAGAAGGCAGATGCGTTGCAAATGCGTTTTCGCATTATACTTGGCAAGATTATTGAGGTGAGTAGTTTTGGCTCATTTGGTTGGCTATGCTACTAACACAATCTCTTGCTCATGCTCAGACAAAAATGCTCATGGGCCAGGTAATGAAGGAGGCGGCCTTCTCGCTGGCCGAGGTCAGATTCACCACCGGCGACATCACTCAAATTGTGCTACAGAATGTGACCAAGGCGCAGATCAAAATACGTACCAAAAAGGACAATGTGGCTGGCGTCACACTGCCTGTGTTTGAACCCTATCAAGATGGCGTGGATACCTATGAGTTGGCAGGTCTGGCGCGCGGTGGACAGCAGTTGGCTAAACTTAAGAAGAACTATCAAACAGCTGTGCGTTTGTTAGTGGACTTGGCCTCACTGCAGACCTCCTTTGTGACACTGGACGATGTGATTAAAGTGACTAATCGACGTGTCAATGCCATCGAGCATGGTAGGTGGTGGTGATGTTTACATCTGGCATAATTTCAAAACAATATCTTCCAAATGTAGTAATCATACCGCGTATTAATCGCACAATTGAGTATATTATTAGCGAGCTGGATGAACTGGAGCGTGAGGAGTTCTATCGGTTGAAGAAGATACAGGACAAGAAGAAGGCGGCTCGCAAGCAAGCGGACAAACAGCGTGAGGAACAGCGTCGTCTAGGCCATCAAAGGTCCATGGAGGTACAGAATATGCTTGAGGATGATGGCGATGAGGATTTGTTGTTTTAAACTAAAGGAACTAAAGTTGTTGAAGATCGGTTTTCCGAGTCCAGTTCGCATTATACACAGCTCGTTCTATATGTACGGCTTGATGCAAGCCAATCTATTGTCATTAATTGTATGTTTTTTGTATATTTTTTTTTTATATTTATCATTCTAATTAGATGTCTTTTTATAGCTCCTCGTTAAATTTGTCGTTATGTTATTACTCTTATTGTTTTTGTTTTTGTCATTTCGATTAATGAAAATAAGAATAGATATCTTTCGCGATCCGTATGTTGATTGTTTTTGTCCAAGTGTGATCTATGGTCGTATGTGCAAATTCTTCAAGACCCATTAAAATGTCTCATTAATTTGTATTTATAGCTACAAGTGCCATTCATATTCCAATTACGGAACCGTAGCGGCATTTATAAGGTTTTATGGCCGGGATATCTACTTATGTATACTACCTCCATGAGCACGTGTTGTGGTCAACCGCAAGGTGAAGCTTATACGGTTTTGTATAGTAACATAAATATATTAAAAAAAAAAAACAACTTAGGCATGTTTTTAGTACATAGTGTATATATAAAATAATTTTCATTTTATTCACATATTTCATTTTGCTTATATATGTAATAGTTTGCCATTGACCACATTCTGTGTTTTCTTTATCTTTTACAAGTATGTATGTAGTATGTGTAATTTCAATTATGTTTTTAGTTTTTATTTTTTGTGTAAATTCGGCTTGTTTATTGAATTCTTAGTTTAGTTTTTGTAGTTCATTCAAGTTTCGCGTTTCAGCTTACAATTAGTTAAATTTATAAATAGTTAGCTTTTTTTTGTTATTCATCACTTGTATGCCGGATTTTAAAAGTGTTTACCAAAATGATCAAAAGCGCCATCTATGGGCCGTGCGCTTGGCCCCTACTGCTTTCATACGCACACAAACTACATTCGCATCCTTTTGTACTTGATTCCTTCACTTGTAGAATAGATGTTGCTTGAGTTTTTGATTTGGTAGTTTTCGATTTGGTTTCGTTTTGGAAAAAGCTCTTAGGTTTGTTTTATATGTTTGTAAGTTATGCATGCTTTTGGTACAAGGTTCATAATCAGTGTTATTTTAATTGTACTATGAATTATATGTGTATAGTTCAATATGTATGAATAAGTTTGACATCGATTGACAAAAAAAAAAAACTCTTATGATTCAACATTACATACAAACATAAACGCTTATTTATTATAAAAATAATTTGACTATTCGCTTTAGTTATAGTTTTTACTTTGCATGTATTTAAGTATACATACCCAGCGTACCAACATACGTGCCTTTAGCGAAAATCTCGCAAAATGCTCGCAAATGAGCTCGCAAACGAGTGTTACAGTGTTGCCTCGCAAAACACTCGCATACGAGCTTTGAAATGAGTGTTTTGCGTTGAAAATGCGACCAGCCGACCGTCACATAAAATATTAGCGAAAGTCGCGCAAAATGCTCGTAAAATGCTCGCATACGAGCATTTTAGCGAGTGTTTTGCAATAAAATGGTCTATGCAAAAGAAAAATGTAAATCCGACTGACAATTTTTGTACTCGTACAGCAAGTACAGCACTAATACGCATGAAAGACAGAAAAAGTAAGCGCCGAGAGTTTTCGAATGTTTTGTTTGTATGATTCTTATGCCTTTTGTCGGGTTAAGTCTCGCATTTCACTCGTATGCGATATCATATACGAGTGTTTGGTCCGCTGGGTATACATATATATATATATATTTAGGTACAGTTGCTACTCTTCAACTGCGGTTGACTTATTCGATATACAAAAAAAATATGCATCTGCATTGTTATAAAAGTTCACTTAAACACATGGTAGTACAGTACACACACACATGCACACACACACACACCCCTATATTGTAGTTTGGTACAGTTGCGCGCTTAAAAGCTTAGCTAGGCTCAGCCACAGAGAGAGATAAAAGGATCGAGTCAGCAGCCAACAAGTGTGTGCGAGGAGAACAGAGCGCGTAAAACTTTAGGCATTAACGGTTGTTGTTTCTTCTGGTGCTGTCTTTCTTCCTGCTGTAGCTGTCATTGGTGGTGTGGTGGTTGCTGTTGTTGTTGTTGTTCTGGCTGCGGCTGCAGCTGTTGACGTCATTGCAGTCAATGCCGGCATTTGTTGTGACGTCATAAAAATTTGAGGCTGCATTTGAGCGCCGTGCATCACACATTTGTTCTGCAAACGACAAAAGAGAAAGACAAGAGAGACAGGGAGAAAAGGAGAAAAGGAGAGTACGAAACAAAGAGAGAGAGAGAGAAAGAGAGAGAGAGAGAAAGAGCAGCGATACCAAATCATAAAAACCGTTTAAAAACGAAGCAAATTATGGCAACAAAATGTACAATCGAAATATATCCAATGCGTAATGAAAGAGAAGAGGAAAAGTAAAGACAAATATAATTTTCTTAATGCTCTTCTAGTTGTTAATGTTATTTTGTAGTTTTGTAAATTTAATTGCATTTTCAAAAAAAGCGCAACAAGAAGCTGTGATATTTGTACAAAGTACTTAATTTTTAAAAAAATTTAAAATAGAAAAAATTTAATAGAGCAAAAAAAAAGAACATCATAGCACCAGAGTTAACATAGTGCTCATGTACACATTTACTTCGTAAAATTATTATTGGGTTTATTTTTTGTTTGGAGGCACCTACTATTCTAAGTTGGCTAATATTAAATATAAAAAGCTGAAAAATAAAAAACGAAATCGGCTTGAAAAGAACTTATTCACACATTCTTTCTAATTTCAACAAATTTTCTTCTTCTTAAAAATTCATTCTCTAAAAACGAAAATCTTCGGAATTCGGATCGATGCTGCGGCGATTATGGTCAGTGAATGTAAGACTAGAGTCAACTTGTTTTTATGTCAAAACATGCTGAGTCCCTGACTATCGCAATATACGAAGGCTCGGACCAGAACTGCACATCATTAACAGAGCGGTAGAATTGGTTGGATGGGTAACTAAGCTCATATTCAATGAACACAAAACTAAAATCCGTTTGCCAGAAGAGGAAGGTTAATCACCGATCAATATAGATTCGCTAATGATCAATATGAATTATATCGATGAGCCAGCTTTTGCGGCATACTTGAATAATACGAATCGATGGAGCACTTCCGGGCATCACAAGGACACGAATGCGCATTTTCATATGAGTGAAGCTTATACATCTCAGAGGATTCGTGAATAGATACTGAATACTGAGTATTGAAGCGTGTAACACTTTTTCCTATTATTCATTTCACTTTCTATTGGGCAAGGTGCAATGGGCTAAGCTCGGGTCTGTTAAACTCTCGAATGTGCTAAGATAAGAAATTCAATAATACCGAAATTGTTAAGGTAGAATGGCGAGTTGTGTTTCAACTTTTAGTCGTCTTCCCGAAAAAAATCTTAACTGATAATTGTGCTTAATTAGCTTCATATATACATATATTAAGGACGTTTTCTTCCCATTAAATTATTTGTTTGAAAGTCTACCTAATAACCGTTATTTTCGGTTGAGTTTAGAAATACTTATCGCCTTAAAACAGAATTCCAAAAGTAACTTAAAATCAGCTGAATTCATTAAATACTTGGAACATTTGTTTGCCACGTGACTTCTCACCTATCACGCCTTTAACTCTGTAATACACGAACATTATGAGCACGAATCACGCACCGCTCTTAACTCAAGCGAAAAGGTAGTAACCAATACGAGTAGTAACGGGACTTGCAAAAGGAGTTAAAAAAAGCAGCAAAAAAAGAGAATAAAAAGTGGAGTAGACATGCTGCTAAACTGATGGTTGCCATTGCTAAAGGTCAAGTCAAGTCATATGGCAACCATGCGATTAAGTATCATATTTGTATGTGTGTAGTAGAATATTGATTCTACACAGAGAAAAAAACGCAGTCTGACATTGAGTTTTCGGGTACTCAATATGCAAACGAATATTTTTAGATATAAATTGTTTTTGGAACGAATCAGAGAAAAAAATAATAATATATGAGACCAGCGTGTACTTAAAAACGATCTTGAGCACAATGTTCTTGAATTTTTCTCTCTGTGTATGTGTTTAAAAGCATGTAAATAAGTACAATTTGTGTATTTTGTATGTACAATATTTATAGATATACATATGTATAATGTGTATATAGATTGTAGTAAATGATAATTTTTGAGATTTGGCCAATGCCAATGCAATTGGTATTAAGGTAAAGGAAGAAAGTTTTTAGTGGGCACAGGAATACGGTTCTCTCAAGGAAACTAAATGTCTGATATGGAGTTAGTGAGGAATTTGAACTTTATAAGATTTCGGCCATTGATTTACAAATAAGAACTAAAAAATTACGGGAATTGTATGTCTTTGAGAGAGAATGAGAGATATTTGTGTGTGTGCGTGTGTGTGTGGGCATATTAGTGGCTTTAAGAATATGCTTAACTAGGCAACGCAACTACGTAAGGTTTATAGAACTACGGTGGCTAGGTGGCTTTTGGCTAATGTGTCTAGTTGGCTAAGTAGTTGATCTACTGCTAAGTTTGCCTACTGCTCTGACAACTCAAATACAACTGACTCGGGTGGTACGGATGACGCTGGCGGTACTCTCAGTACCTTTTGGCCGCGAAAACATAGTATGATCATCCAGCTGGAGCCACTGCTAGGCGATGAACTGCTTCCAGCTGCTGCCGGCAACTCCTTGCTGTGTATGCGTGTGGCCATTGCGCTGCCTGTTGATTCCTGCATCCCACCTGGCTGTGGACTGCCACTGATATTGTTTCTGCTATTACGTTGCAAAAGACGATGCCGCTGTGAGGCATGATGTTCGCGTCGCGGCTCATGGACTGCCACAATGCTTGCGCTGCTGCCTTTACGTGGGTTTAAGCGCTTGTTCGGTGGCGAAACGCTGGGTTGAGAGTGAAAGCACGTTTTCAAAGGGACAAGAACCGAAATAGTGTTCCAAGTGACTTACCGTTTGCCGCCTGTCGGCACATCGCCAGGCTGCTGCAGTGCATCCGTATCCGGCGCAGTATTATAGGCGCCCGAATACATCGAGGCACGTTTCGGTGCCCATTCCGGATGTCCACGTACGGACATGTAAACGCCTAAGCTCTTAAGCAGCACAGCACGCACCTGCAAGGAAATGGGAATAGAAGTTGCTTGTTCAAGAGAGCTGGCTTTATACTTTTATAATGGACGTCGAGCATACAATGTAGAGAGTAGAGATGGGCTTGGGCTGAGGGGACCCAAAAGAGGCGCTACGGATACTCGAAATCGAATGTCGACATAAGGCTACTGAAAGTAATTATACACCAGAATCACGATTTATCATTATCGGATACAAATGTTTATAAGAAATCAGTATTAAAAGTGCGGTAAGTATGGAACACGAAATGGGCTTAGGAAAGCTGTGGACGTAGATTTAACCCTGGGACGTCATCCTTTCTATGTACACTAACGTCTTACGGCGCGCGTAGTGATTTTGACGAAGGATGACGTTCTAGGTTTAAGAACGAAATTTGATATGTATGTATAAAAAAAAGTTAAAGAGAAACGTCGTTTTGTCTTTAATTGCAATATAACTTTTTTATAATTTTGGTAACGGTAATTTTTAAACTAAATTGTACTTGTGTTCTTTTGACGCCGGGTTAACTAGACACAAGAAATGTACGATTTTATTTTGTAGTGTAGTGCTACCAAAATAAATGCATTGCTACAAACCCAAACCCTTTGCCCTGATCCCTACAGATTGTATGCTCGCCTTGGAATAAGTATTTAATCCCACCTCGCCGTTAAGAAAACAATATATGAGCGCTATGAAAAAACCCTGAAACGATGTCAGAAAATGCGTCACATACGACCAAAGCGCAAACTTCCACGCTGTTTTCAGGTCAGGCACCAAGTACAACAGATTTGTAATTCCCAGCAGCGGGAGCAGTACAATGGCTGCTCTTACTGCCTTTCGCGTCTGCTCGATATCACTAGCCTGGGATTGGCGCAGCTTAACCACCAGAACTCGTATGATGTTGACCAGGAAACAAAAGTTGAGCTGTAAAAACACATACAACTATATGTAAGAAGTGTATAAATGGAAAAGCTTTTTCGACAGACGCACCAATATGACCACTAGGCGTGGTCCTTCAAGTATCCAATAGTAGGGCGTTAAATTGTAGTTCCAGATGCAGTCGCCCAGCTTCGTGTCCATATAAATGAAGGTGCACACGGCCCAAACGGTCGTCATCAGCACGGGCATGCCCCAGCCCAGCAGCGAGAAGAAGCCGAGCGGAAAGTTGCCCTGGAACACCGCCACAGTAACCATATTATGCAGATACTGTCCCTCAATGAACATCCACATGAACATGGCGGTGCGTGCATACTCTAGCAGCACATAGCAGGCCTCGCACAGATACGGCTGGGTTGTGCCGTGGACATGGAGCAAAAAGCAAAACACGTCACTTTTCAATTGAATTCGCGCCGCTGCACTGCAGCTGCATATATTTTTGCTTACGCTTCCTGCCAAGCACTCACCGTATTCTCAATTCCGGAGTGACTTGTACTGTGGCTCGTCGCCTGACGACCGCGTCGCACAGCCTGCTCCAGATAGATAGTTAATCGCACAATCACCTGCAGCACCATGGCAATAAACAGGTTCTTGTGTATCTTGGTGCGATTGTTGCGCAACGACCGAAAGTTGCAGAAGATCAGCAGCGAGATGATGAGCGCCAGCAGTGATAGACAGAGTCCAACAATTTCCAGTGTCCGTGTACGCTTGGCAATGTCCAAATAGAGCTATATAATAGATGATTACTAAACAAGTATGTTCGCTTCAAGTGGCGATGAGAACGTGACTAGATAACTATTTCTATTCCAAATATTTTTGAAGCATTCGCAAAAGCTAGTTTTATTTGGTTAGGATAGAAAGGATGCTTAATTTCTTAGGCACGAGATCTATATGATGGTATTTCAAAATTTCTTTATTCTAATACTGCTATGGATTCCGTATAGAAATTGAATTCTCTCATCAAAATCGATCAAAAGAGCAGCATACTTTTAGTTGCTATACTAAAATTGTCCTTCAATTTTAGTTTTGTATCTGAAAGCAATCTGTTCATATGTACAAAACACCTTTCAGAGATTTGGAAATCCAACTTGAAAACTTTTGACCAAAGCTAGCCAACCAATTTTTTAAGCGCATACGAACATATACAATTTTATTTTGTAACAGTGTAATATATTTTCAATAATTATGGAGCACATATGGAAAATTAGTCTCAGCCAAGAGAGAACTCAATTCAATGCCTTTAGCTAAAATATACCATTTTCGTTTAGTTTGCAGTCGCTGAATCCGAATCCGGAAACCTTTTAGTGTTTTCTAGCACGGTTTTAAGCTACCGAAATGCGTGTAACTCACGAAAAGTAAGCCCAATTAAGATTAAATTAGCGGTTTTAGCCCTTTATGAGACGTTTGCGAATAACAGACCAATGAAATGAGAATTTTTTTCAAAACTTATAAATATTTTTAAATTCATCTTTTTAAGATTTATTTAGCAAAATAGGAAAATGACGAAATTTTAAAGATGGCAAAAAAACCGAATGGTGGAAAGGGGCTGTTCATAAATGACGTCACCGCCGAAAGGGAGGTGGGGTTCATGAAATTGTGACTTTTTTGACGATGGGCAAGCCCCCCTTTCCGAAAGCGTGACGTCACATTCAAAATGTTAATAAAATCTGAAAAATCTTTATATTTTGATGCAATGTTTGCTTTTCATTTCGAATTCAATCATATCGATCAAATATCTTGCATTAAATTTTAAATGTTTATTTTGCAATAATTAATAATTTCACATGTATTTGTTATTGTTAAAAATTATATTTTTAATTCTGTGTTTGTTTAAACAAGATATTGCATTAAAATTCAATTAAATCGTTGAAATATTGAATTTAAGCAATAAAGTCTCACATTTGAATAAAACTAATAACTATTCAAATAAAGTTTTCGCTTTAAAACAATAATAATAATAGGCTTTCCTTTTTACTTCAAAAATCTATATATCCTTACACTAGTAAATAATACACAAAAAGTTTACAAATCAAAAATTTACGTTAGATGGGCGAGCGACAAAATCTCAAAGTATTGGTAGATGATGGTAACGGTGAGCAAAATACCAGTCTCCGAACCAATAGCGCCGAGGAAATCAGCCATAACTGATAGAGCGCCAATACATAGACCACCAAATGCAGCGGCCGTGGGAATATAACGATTCAGCTCGTGAATCATTGAGTTTTCGCGATGACTGGGCATAACCATGTGTTGTTCCTTCAGCTGTTTGGCAACATCCTTGGCCGAGCTACCGGACACATCTATCCATTGCTTTAAGAAGAACACACACGAGCCCAACATGAAGACAATGTACAAAAGCCCGTGTATGGGATCAGTCAATATGTGACCCACACTTTCTGGGGGCGACAGATAGTAGCAAAGACCGCCAATGGGATAAGAGCGAGCTGGACCGTCACATCAGCCCAAACTCCGACCAAATTAATGAAGAAGTTGCCTTGGAATTTGACAGTTAAAACCTGCGAGATGGCGTTCAGATTGGACACTAAGGCAGACTGCAGGATGATGGAAATGTTTGAGGTGTGAAAGAGCTTGATGGGATAGCTGCTGTATTGACCGCGGTAACGGGCGCTCTTGATGGGCAAACCGACGCGGAATCCTTGGAAGTATATCACAACAGCAAACACAAAGACGGTAGCAAGCAAGTTCATCAGATTGGGCAAATTTTGGCGGTAGAAAGCTTCATGCAGCGCACGAACCTTATCGTTACGCGTTGCCATTAAGTGGAAAAGAGCAATTACGGCGCCTTCGAATTCTGTGCCACGACCTGTGGTCACGGTGGTGTTCGAGAAGGCCTTCAATAAGTCTGTCAAAAAACGGAAGTTATTAACGTAAAAAATTTACTCAGCGAAAATGTTTCTTTAAAAATAAAATCGTGAAAGTCAAAAAAATGGCGACTTACTTAAAACTTCGTTGCAATATGACATTTACGTCGCTTCCATTTCGATTTTAATGGATATTTTGGGCGCCTAGGTTTTGGTGGAACAGGGCGAAAGCTACTGTTCACTGTTAACTTGGCAATAGTCAGGGTGATACCTACGCTGTATGTCCTGGATAGCAGCAGATACCGGGCCTTAAAAGGGTTGTGCGTAATAAAGATACTAGACGCGCCTCCAATAAGGTAACCCCGAAAGTTGCGAAACATGGTACATACAACCAGATTAACCACGTTGTGATCAATGGATAGCATGCATCCAGTGTGCAGCCAAGGATCGTATGCGGCTAAGCAAAGCGAACAACAGACTGCTGAAACCTTCACCTCTCAACTGTCTGTGATGCTCACTCAACATCCACTAGAACTTGACAACGCCGAAGGGCTTTGAAAACATACATAGTTACATTAGTGCCAATCCTCGTTGAAATAATGGTGCCGCTCTTTAGCGGTGTCTGAAGGTTGGTTTAATAGTTGAATTGATTGTCGTGTTTCGTCACACGTTCCAAACTAACTAATTTATTATCTTATTGTAGGTTTGCTTAAAGCTAAGAATGGGCTTTGTTATAAGAGTTTTGGTAACTTATAATAAAGCATAGAAGCTAGTGCTTATTTAATTTACAATGTAGGGTATTTACTTATGGCTATCTCCCACTAATTGTTTACTACCACGGTAAACGTCTTTGTTTTTCAACGCCCACCGCCGAGGAACACAAATGGTAGAGGTGCCTTTTAAAACGTAAACAACGTAAGCAGGAAAAGCGCGATCTAGAGAGAATATCGATATGTGCTGGGGCTGAAATGACGTTATGAAGTTCTACCAAGAAGTCAAGTGTAGGGCTCAAGGATTTAGTTTTCTTGCGTCTTCCTATAGAGATGCAGTGGGAAATCTGATAGTGGTTTCACAGCGTGCTCTGAAATTGTGGAGGAAACACTTCTTAATTCCTCCCCAAAAGTTAACTTTCCGACTTTCCAAATCATAGATGGCAGCGTGGATATTCCACCGCCTAGCCATTACGAAGTTAGGGTGTTAATCAAGCAGCTCAAGAACATAAAAGCTGTTGGCGCAGATGACCTGCTGCAGAATTGTTCACTTCTGCAGAATATGGCTAGATCAGAGCAAGCCCAGTGGATAGAATCTTGGTGTCCTCTGCCCTGTCCATTATATGCTATTGAGCGATCACGTATATGCCGCGGGGTTGTACGTAAAACCACAATCCCAATGATAGAATGTATTTACATCAGGCCGTAACTCGATAACTGGTTGTTATGGTCAGTTAAGAGGAAGAAGATAATTCGCTGCTAACAACTCACGTACTCATCTCTAGTTTACATATATGTATATTTAAAAATACTCACGTCGATGTCCTTGATCTTTTGCATTAGCTCAGTCACCTCGGGCTTGTAACATGGTCCATAGTCTGTCCAGCCGCTATGACTCGGCTCAGTCTCGTTTGGTCGGCCCCCCCAATGGCCATCCAGTTGACATTTGCGATTAGCAAACTCTTCAAATAAACGATAAATTACAAAAAATGTTAAGCACGCTTCATTTGTCATCATAGTCAACATGAACTATACACACGGTTAAATCAATTAAACTTTACACTCGGTTTTCAAATTTAGTCAGGGACTTGCTCATTTGATGGAAGGAGAAAAACAATTGGAGCAACGTCCACCAGCTAAGCAAATAGGCAACTCGTCGAATGTACATTTGGGTAGCTCCGCAAACTACATCTGCTGCGACTGCATATAATTATATAGTATACAACAAGAATAATAATATCAAAACGTCGAGATATACGTCCATCGTCTTGACCGAGGGCCGAAACAGTGGAGGCGGGATTGGCTTCCTTTTTTTATGCACAGCTCTTTGTGCTTAAGCCACCTGCCAGTCTTTGGCAAGGACACACACACATCAAAAGGTCGGGATAGTTCAGTCGAAGGGAACCTAGACATCGTCAATGTCTACATTCCGCGTTAGCAGTCTGTCGAGCGAGTTATCGAGCCAACGTAGTATAGCCTTTCCCCACTGAAAGTTGCACGACAATTGCTAGCCAAAAATGCATCGAAAACAAAAACAACAATGCTAACAATCGATTATTGTTGTTTTTGTTTTCAAGGCATTTTTGTCTAGCAATTGTCGTGCAACTTCTGGTGGGAGACGGGCCGTAGTCTTTCTAATAGTGTGCAACCGCAACAACGTCAACGCCCACCATACGGTTTTCTGAGTGGGCTGATGACGAGAGGACTGGCAACAGCGCTTGGGGGCAATTCTCAACAGGGCCAAACAATAAAATCAAGCTAAGCGTTGGCGAAGCTACGAGAAATCTCCTAGACGGCTCAGTGGATGATTTCCAGTTTCCTACTAAAACGCCTACAACGTTAAAGGAGCTCACGCTGACAGCCAAAGAAAATGCGCTGGAGACAGGAGTCAAAGGCAGCATAAAGCATTGCATCTAAATATAACTAAGCTAAGATTTATGTACTTATATTTATATAAAACTAGGGGGATCCACCCCTGCCTACTGCTTCTCTTTCTTCCTACCCTTCCCCTTTCGGCAAAACTAAAAATATATTTTAAAATTTGTAAAAACCATTTCTAAGATTTATAAAGGGGAGCAACCCGATTTAGGTTTCAAAACATCGTTAACAGTCATAAAGAAAAATGTTAGCGACCTGACCGTGGATCTTTGACCTTGAGCCAATAAAACATCTTTATAAGAAATATTTGTAACTTATTGCTTAGATTCCAAATTTTAATCATAAATCTGTAAATATAGCAATAGCTCGGTAAGGCAAGAAAAAACAATTTCGCAGGCTAACTCAAGTAGTTTTTTGACCAAAAATCTTCATTTGCCCCATAGTACAATGGAATAGTTGGCGCTATACGCAAAGTTAGTTAAAATTTCGACGTTGAATTTACGTTTCAATTAATTGGTTTCAATCGTCTATGTTCGCCGACCTTAATGTCCTTGTTCCTGTCAATGTCGTCATTGACAATTGTAATTATATCAATTCTATTTCGGTCCCAATGGTAGCTTCTATGTGTGCTGCTTTGGTTGATTGCACTAGGCAACAATTTTGACCTCAATTTAAAATCCATGCCTTAAATATAGCTTTTGCGGTAAATTTCTGGCTGCTGATTTCGAATATGGCAACCATTCTGCATTTGTATACCCTGTACACATAGTGTACAAGGGCATTATAGATTTGTGCAATGTATGTAACACGCAGAAGGAGGCGTGGCAGACCATAAGTTCCATGGGCAAAAAGTCTTAACATCGACTCGGGAAGCGATTGGACCATGTTTGTCTGTCTGTATAAGTTGCTAGATCTGCGAGGCCATAAGAGCTAGAGACACAAAATTTTACCAATCGATGTGCCTAATCCCATGTAAGATGAAATTTGTCGAATTGAGTTAATATATGCGCCAGTTTCCCCCAACAGTTTATGTGCATCTACGTTTTAAAAATGATCGAATTGGGATAAATACATCAAGAGTTATAGTCAAGAATGTGCTGAAAAATGTGTTTCTATATTTCAAATTTACTCAATATTGGTCTTAGAATACTGAAGTTATGGGCATAAAAGTAATTTTTTCCCCAATAACAACCAAATTCCCAATAGGAAAACTTCTAAAATGGAACTTTCCAATTTCCGGCCCCAGGACCGGATGGCACTCCCAAAAAAGGCTTCAAGATGGCGATGTCAATTAGGAAGGATAAATTTACAGAAACCTGAACTAGATGCCTACAAAATGGAATCTTCCTCATGATTTGAAAATCACGGTGCATTATCTTCTTGATATACGCAACGCCTTCAATTCGATATGTTGGGAAAGTATTTGGAAGGAACTGAAAGAGGCAGAGGCGGCCTTAGAAAGCTATATTATAGATAGCTCCTGCCACAGCAGGAAGAAGGCGGAGTTCATGGACGTGCAGGTGAGCAACACCACAATCAGGTCGAAGACTACGACTAAGTAGCTGGCCATCGTGCTGGATAATAGGTTGAGCTTCTGGACTAACGTCGAATATGTGAGCCAAAAGACCATGAGTATCCAGGCAGCTCTCTCTCGGATGTTGTCCAACATAGGGATGCCCAAGGATGACGTACGTCCTGGCGAGAGTAGTCACCTTGCAGCGCCTCTATGGGTGACGACATTAGATAGTAGGAGCGATTTACAGAGTTTGCTAGCGGCTCCTTACCGTCTGAGCGCGGCGTTCGCCCTCGTCCTGGCCTGCTAGCCAGAGAAAAGAGGGAAATCTACGCAAAGCAGTCAGCGATGCGCGGCTCAACAACTAAGGTAAGCGACCGAATTTTAAAAAAGGCAGCGTTAATGGCAGCATAGCAGGCCAGGTTGGATACTTCAACGAAAAAAACATGGACCCTCAGACTTATCCCGAAACTGAACGAATGAATAGGACGACGGGAAGGATTATAGACCTACCTTATTTCACAAATTATCTCAAATCATGGAGGATACTAAAAATATCTGTACAGGTTTAGACACTAGCAAACTCCCTAATGCCCGAGCTGTTCCTGCGAAAACGGAAATGCGGGCCCAATCGCCTACCCGGAGGAGCTAACGGGGTACATGCTGGAAAGCGAGGCTAATTGACTAAGAATTAGCCAGCTGATTATTCTCACACAAGTTGATGTGCAGCTATGCGAAAGGCCACGGCGCGAGGCGGAGAGCGCATGAGAAGATCGTGTGATAGCCGAGAATGGAAGGAAGTATGTGTGCCAGCTCATCAAGGCATCCAGAAATGAGATGATGTAAAAAGAGCTGATATGTGCATGCTAATAAAAGGCCATCCTCCCTTGTGAAGTATTACTTAGTGGTCCTCCCGCGAAGAGTGGTGGTGTGCAGGGGTGTCGTTAGTTGTCGTAGATTACGCCATGAATCGTGCATACTGGTGGTATGGGTCATCAGCATCTTTTGAAGATTTTCATCACCCATGGCGTTATTCATGGTTACTTATGTAAAAAATAAAAATAAGACACACACATACTCTGTTAAGGCCAATCGACTGCGATTGTGTGTATACAATGTAGTTCGATATTAGGCTGCCTGACAATTTCGTAGTGGACGTGCTCGGGGCAGTTTTACTTTTTGCCCCACTTTTCCAACAAATACAACACCAAACTGTTGTTGCAGTCTTTGTTGTTTTGGAGCAACTATTTGAATTATGAATTTTTTTTAAGGCATTTAAAAGGCATTTGAATTGTCAATACTTACTGCGCGCATCGACTCCATGCACGCCAGATGGGCAATTCATGTGCGCCAGGACACCGGCTGGCGTAGGCGGCCAGCAGAGAATTTCGTCCCAGGTCCAATTGCAATAGAGCCCTGTAAAGTGAAAGCGTATGGGTTAGGGAGAAAATGATACACTGTTCAATGTTCAATTATAGTTGAGTCAAAGTATAGTATATTGAAGAAATGCAAGTCCTTGCCTGACATACAAATGTTGTATGCTTGATGGACAGAGAAGTCGGCACATGGCAGCAAGCTAATTGGAGCGTACATTAATAATGGATTCGTCCGTTGCTCAGTTAAGAGCTATTAGCAAGTGCTTAAATGCTTAGGATACGCAAATATTGGAACTAAACGAAAATCAGTTTATCCTTTTTATCCTGTACACAAAATGTAAAAGGGCACAACAGGCAGAAGGAGGCGTGGCAGACCATATGTTCCATGGGAAAAAATTATCAGGAGCAATAGTCGAGTCGATATAGCAATGTCCGTCTGTTCGTCCTTAAAAAGGCACAAAAATTTTACCAAAAGCATTTCATCAAAGCAGAAGTTTGACGAATCATGTCGATATCTTGTCCCCTTCCCCCGTAAGAGATTTTCGCGGTTTACACCCACACCATTAAAGTTATACACTTGAAACTTGGCACAGTTATGCGTAGTGTTACCACCAGCTCTTTTGGTGTCCTCTGTCCTGTCCTCAAGAAGGGTGACCTCACTACCGAGATATCATTCTTCTTTCTATCGAACCTATCGGGCGTATTGTGTGAAACCCTATAGCCGTTCGCAAAAGAACTGAGTGGACCCCATCAGGCCTGGTAAGTCTTCCATTGAGCAGACATTCACACTACGCTAAATCCAGGAAAAAACTCACTAAACTTGTGATGTTGTCAAGGACTTCGTCTATCTTGTCACCACCGTCAAAACGACGAATGATGTCAGCATGAAGATTAAGCGGAGAATCAATCTTGCCAATAGATGTTACTTTGACATACTACTACTTTGAGTAGTAGAGAGCACTTTCGCTAGACGAAACTAATACTCTATAAGATGCTCTTCGTTTTGCTTTATGGCGCTGAAGCATGGGGATGCAGTCGGATGAAAATGCCATAGAGTGTTTGAGCGGAAAGTACTACGCAAGATCTTTGGCCCTTTGCGCGTTGGCAACGACGACTACATTTGATGAAACCACGGTTTTTATGAGCTCTACGGCGACATTGACATGGTGAAAGTAAAATTCAGCGGCTACGCTGGCTAGGTCATGTGGTGTAACTGGATGAAGAAGCTACCGCGAAAAAGGTCTTCAATGGTTCTACCGGGGAAGAAGGGTAGGCAGTTGGAAAGTCAGTTAGAGATCAGAATAACTTCCTTTGGTAATACCGATTGGAGAAGATGTGCGCGAAACATAGGCGCCTGGAGGAGTGCTCTACATCAGGTAACCCGGTGATGGTGTGTTATGGCTAGTGAAGAAGAAGGATTTTACTACGCAATAACTGTAAATATGTCTTTGATTTTATAGGTATGTTCTCCAGCATGAATGCTACATGAATGACTTGGGCTATTTCCTAATTATAGAGGCAGTAAAATAATCGATATATGCCATTGATAACATTGAAGCTGTGATTTCTCCATGTATTGTCATATATTTTATGTTGTTACAGTCAATTACTGAAATCTTCAGCATGGCAATCGGACTTACATATACCCGGAACATGATATATCCAAAGATTTTTAGAGTATCAGCCTAGCATGTTTTTTGCTGAAAGCCCTAGGGAAGCTAGTAGATAATTGCACTTCCAACGGAAACAGGAGTTTATCAGCTAAATAACAGCCTCAGTAAGCCAATAAGAAAGTTATATTATGCTAAGTCTATGCCAACGAGGGTGCTTTCAGTGACATATCTTATGGTCCCCAAGCAAATTCGCAAGTTATGGGTAGCAAAGCAAATTTTTTCCACATAATAGTAAATTTCCTGATTGGAAAATGGTTACCGTCAGATCAGACCGATTTTACGGTATGTTGGATTTACTGTTTTTGGTGATGGTTCTCTCTTATATGTCGAATGGTTGCTCCGTAAAAAAAAATAATAGTCCGGAATAGTCTTAAATAGTGCGGAGATGAGAGGGAGCACTTAACTAGAACTTACCTGGTAACGGGTGGGTATAATTGGCAAACGCAGCCGAGCAGTTTTCAGTGCTGCTGGCTGCAGCTGCTGCTGCTCCCGCTGCTATCGTTGACGATCCATTCCACGGATACCCAGGCGTACTAGCTGTTGTGGTTGTGGTGTGTACCACTCGATCATCGATGGGCGTGGATAGCGTACCACTTGTGCTGCCAGTCGAAGGCAGCTCCGCACTACTATTTTGAAAGTACATGTAAAGCATGCGAGTTATATTGGGGCCCAAGCCAAAGTTAAGATTGACTGATAGATTGGAGTTTGGATCACTGCTGCTGTTTGTGTGTGCCTGCACGGAGGCCAGCATGGACTTGGATGCCGTTGCTGTCGCTTTCCGTATGTAACGTGCAACTAAATGAGCAGCTCCTGCAAGTCCACTGCCGAAGCTGATGCTATTGCTTGGATCAGCATCGCCAATGTTGGCATTATGGTAGACGGCCATCAGCTCCGTCATGTTGCTGGATGGATGGTTGTGCTTTACATAACTGTAAATCAGAAAGTGGGTTGGCTTAGTTTTAATTAAAAAGAATTCCATAGTGCCTAGATATGCATTGTTCTCAACAACGTTGTATCGATTATACTATCATATTTATAGCTCTTCATATTATACCAGCGTATTGGATTGTGCAAACAGTTCCTATTTATAAAGTAATTATTCCTATGTATTTACTGAAATGTAACCATGTGTCATCGACAAAAGAGGCGATACACTTTTCACTCTGTTCAACCCTGACATTTATATAACCATGAAAAATTTGAAAACTATTGTTTAACAACTGGACTGGCGGACATAGTCATAGGTCCTATCTTTGCAGGCCTTGCCTTAAAACATTATTCTTCAGAGGCAATAAAATGTCTTGTATCGGAGTTTTATTATGCAATTCTTAGGTACTCGAAGACCACGACAACTTTTACAAAGTTAAATTGGTCTTTTCGTAATTTATTTTTTGAAAGTATGAACATTAAAATCAATCCGATGAAAAAACGGCTTCTTTCACCCTTTCTTTTGTGCCGCTGGTGATTTCTTTGCTAGCACAACCTGAGAGATATCGTGAATATTGGGATTTTGATCATCGCTAAATGCCCAAAATGCGTAAAAGTCGCGAATAGAAAGGCCCCTTGGTATGAACGCCAACTGCAATTTATGGTAATTTAAAGCAAGTCGATTTCCGATACAAAATTTTATAATTTTAAGCCAAACATTTTTGGGTAATAGAATCATTAAGTGTCGGAAAATCGTCCATATGCGGAAGTACTGTAAAATGCGAAGCACGGGCTCAGTACGATTACAAAATCAAATATGGAAAAACGCAAAAAATTCACTCTTTCTAATTATCATGACGCATCCTTCTGTGTTTGTGCAAATGTTCCACAAATGCACCTCGCAATACACAGTTCTGCTGACACAGCTATTTTCTAGTATAAACAAATTTAAATTTTGAAATTGAACCAATTATAGACTTAGAATAATTGGAGCAATACGACGTCCCCGTAGAAAAATGAGTTAGAGGAAGTTACATTCTTAGGGATCACCGTTCTTATTCAGACCTTGCGGCAACGGTGATCGAAGTAGGGTGGGCATCCGCTGTAGCAAAACCATCTGCGCAGCCTTTTTGTTATTTTTCTCTACAACTTTCCCTCTGCGTCCTCTTCCCTTGGGTTGTTTCGGTCCTGTCTCTAGCTTCTCCCCTCTATCCCTTTCCTCCTTATTTTCCTAGTGGATAGGTAGCACAATGGGTTTTCTTTTCTTCGAACCCGTTCCAAGAACCGATCGCCTAATAGCCGGATCGCAAGCGCGTACTCCACGTACCAGCTACACGAACATTAGCCCGAGTACCGTTATCCATTACATTGTGCCTCAGACTTTCTCAAAATCTCTAGACAGTTTTATCCCAACAACTCTTCGCTGTGAATGGCACGTTAGTATTGCGCAAAAAAAAAAAAAAAAATCACAAAAAAATAAAAGATGAGACTTTAATGTTATTTTAAATGAAACCCTAAGCATAATTGGTCTTCAAATCATTGAAATTTAATTTCAGACAAAAATGTAAATATTTTACTGTTTGCTAATTAAATGTATATCGATGGCCAAAAGTGTTTTTAAGGGAGGCTTACGAAATCTATGAAAAACTTAAAAAAGCTTAGTTATATACATAAAATTTCAGACATAACACAACCATGCCAGAGTGCTAACTATGTCACTTTCGATGGCAACTCAGTAATGTGCTCCATTTATAAATAACAGAAATAGAAAGCTCTTTAAAAGAGCTAGTTTTTTATGCCCTTCGAATGTGAAATGTGAAGAAAAGTCTCAACAAAATCATTTAAAAAGTGCAACCAATCAGCTGATTTTTTTTTTTTGTTAAAACGCAGACATGCCTACTTATACAACAATATTGCTGTGTTTTTTGTGTTTGAAATGATAAAATAAGTTGTTATTTAAAGGTATTTACGAATTATGTTTATTTAACAAACATGAATTAATCAATTTAAATGCAAGCTCAGAAACTTGAATTGTCTTTGCACCAATGTTGACATCTCTTAGTTCCTTCGATTTCTGCTGCTTTTCCAAATTCGTTTTGATTATATTAACACTTATTTAATTTCACTTTTTATTAAAGAAAACTATCAAATTAGCAACATATTTTAATAGAAATGGTTGTTACAAATAATAAAGTTTTAATAAATGGAACGATAAATAGAATTTTAAATGCACAAAATAAATGGCAAAGTCAAAATGTACCAAATCAACCACAACAAGGTTGGAGATTTGAAAATCTCTAATAGAGATTGCATTTGGGTTGAAAGGGATATTTGTCGACGTATTGCATTTGGGTTGAAAGAGACTTTTGGCATTCCGGCGAATATTTTGATTTATATTTTCTTGCCTAAAAGCAGGAATTTATTCCTTTATTTTTTGCGATTAGTATTAGTAGTAGCTACTTATAGTTAGTTCTGGTCATAGTATAATAGTAACAAGGTAAGATTGATCTGCCGACTTGATTGCTTAAATGCAACAGACTGAATGATTGGCACGCACAAAGTAGGCGAAAGGTAGATCATTCTTACTTTGTTAGTATTGTACAATCGCCTCCCCCAGATGAGGTTGCGGACCTTCCAGGTGCATACCCTTAAATCATAGTACTTTTTGAGTTCGCAGAGTTTCTCAATTTTTGGAGTTATCGTATCGGAGGCTTTAACTACATTTTTCAGTGAAAGACACGCACAATTGTCTGTAGTGGCGCGAGCACATTGGGAGTTCGGTATCCTCCTATAAACCACTATGTTTCAAATACGCTAGTCCCTTCACCAGCTTGTAGTTGCCATTTGTTATATGCTAAACACACACATCCCAGTTCTTGCGTAAACATTCTACCTGACATTCTCACGTTAACAAAAACAAAAATTACAAAAGCTATAACTGTTAAAGTAGGTCGTCTTTTGAGTGCATTTTATATAATTTTGTAAGAATTCCAATTTCGAAAGTCGTTGCAGTGGCATGCAACTTATGTGACTCACTGGCTTCCGCACTACATCTTTAGGCCCTTTCTACTGCCACATAACGCTCTTTTCAGCCCCCTCAGCGCTCCCCCGAATTCCGTCGTAGTTGTTGCCATTGAAATGCTGTAACCGTGAGCCAGGAAAACAGAACACAAAATGGCAACAGCAACTTCATTATTATCATCATTCAGTGCTACCTAACAACAAATTCCACCCCTGACAACGTTTACCGTTGCCAAGTTATTACGGAAGAAGTAGCAGTAAAAGCAGCACTTCCCGTTCTTATCTGTGCGGACCGATTATGTTCATTATGTTGTCCGCTTTTTGATTTCTTACTTCCAGCGGCTATGATCTCTGACGATTGCTTTATATAGCCTTCTAAATATATACATACTGTGCACATTTACAAATACGCGCTTGGAGCAAAATTTGGGTCTAATTAAATAGGTATTGTTCAAAGCAATTAAGGCGGCGAAACATAATATGAAAGGGTATTAAAGCTGTGCGCCATGTATGTAATAAGGAGATGGAGGCGTTGCAGACCCTAAATTCAATATAGTGAAGTCCGTCCTAGTTAGCCAAAGTTTGTCGAATCATACTGGGAGAATTTTACGGTAAATGCCTACACCATAAAAGCCATTCCTTTGAGAGTCTATGTTTTTCCTACATGAATTATTATATTATCTATATATCTATATCTTATGTTGTATATATATATTAAGCCTCAAAAAGTGATGTGCTCGCTAAACTCGAAAACGCTTGGACCGATTGTAACCAAATTTTCACACATTGTAGACAGTATTAGGTAGAAGGTTTATGTGAAGTTTGGACGAATTCCAATAGATGACGTCAAAGATATTGACAAAAACGATTTTGCATATAAAATGTGTTTCTACTTAGGCAAGCATTAAATTTGACTGGGTAACGAATTCTTTTGAATTGAGGTAGATTTAGATTTAGATGTAGATGTAGATATAGAGGTAGAGGTAGTAGAGGTAGAGGATATAAAGATATTGGTACGGGAAGAATTAATTTATATAATGAATTTATTGACGGCCTTATAAATGCGCAGCGGAGCGCGCGGGTTCACCTTGTATTATTATAATAATCCGTTTTTTAGAAGCGTATGGCAGCTCAGTCTAATTCAAGGCATTGTGTTTTTCATTGGGCAAAGCTTCATCTGCAATGTTTACCTCTTCTTTATAGAGGCAAAAACACTCACGAGCCACGGTAGGGCATCGCCCGAATAAAATGGAAATAAATCAAAATTTTGATGGAAGCAGTGACCGTAAATAATAATTATTTATAAATTTTAAAACTAAAAAAATCATAGTGAAAGAGAAATGGTACATGTAAAAGGAGCATACCTATGCGACCGTTGTCACATAAGCTATGTAAAACTACCTTAATATGTATTTTTGAAGTTATACAAAAAAAATTTTTTAAATAAATCTAAAATAAACACTGCCCTTCCATTTTGTATTCTAAGACAAAAAAGAATTGAGATTCCAAAAAAACCGACATGTTCGCAATACCGCAATATTCAATAAACCTAAATTGAATAAGTAATAACTGCGATCTCGAACACAGCTGTTATATCTTATAAGCAATTGTTATTGAATTGAAAAACAAATCCATTTTGGCACGAACTCGGAATGGCTTCAAATTTACTGTTCATAAGTTTTATTTTTTCCGAGCAAAAAATAAAACTCAAGAAATAAGTTTTATTTTCCGAGCAAAAAATAAAACTCAAAAATAAGTTATATTTTCTGAGCAAAAAATATAACTCAACAATAAGATTTATTTTCTGAGCAAAAGAGAAAACTCAAAAATAAGTTTTATTTTCTGAGTAAAGAGTAAAACTTTCTTAAGTAATAATGTAATTTTTAATATATAACTTATAGCAGTTACGATCCCTGGATGGAAGCAATTTGTAAAATGATTGAAAGCTTTTGATAGAGAAATGTCCAAAGACTAAGAAAATAATAAATTCATAGAATTTGGATTATTCGCTTTTGTTCTACAGCCCCTCAACGTTAAGACTTTTTTCTGTAGGCAGCAAATTCGAAATTTTTTGAAATAAAGTTTGTCTTTGAGATTGGTTTTTGGGTAAACTATGCAACCGAGTGTTTCTTTCTTGCTTACATTAAATTTAAAAGGAATTCAAGCAAATAGTTATCTTCTTGTTTCCACTTTTTAGTATGTATTTCAGGTTTGTGAAATGGCTATATTCGGAACACTTTTTCAACTTTGGTAGAGAATAAGCCCAGCATTAAAAGCAAGCAGCAGCCGGTTGACGAAGGAGAAATCATCGCAGGTACAATATTATGTTATAAGCAAAATTGTGGATGCTTGATTAGATTATTACACTAGGTACGATCTTAAAATATCTTATAGTTTAATTTACGGTGAACACTATTTCTCAATATAGAGTATTGAGTATTGTCCCAATTAGTGATGACAGTGTAACAATGTCTTTGGCAAATTTTACATTTTTGGAGCTTTTCAAAAACTCACCAAACGCAGCTCAGTTTGTATCGGCTATTCAAAATTAACTCAACGATAAAGTAGGCAATATAGACGAGTTTGTAATTTTCAAAAGTAAGCTATATATGAGAAGAACTCCACACGTCTACGGACAGAAGCAGAGGAAGACCGTCCAAATCGATTGAAGACTGTTCAACCAAAACAAAAAGAAGGAAGCTTGCAGATGCCACAGAGCCGATAAATACAAGCCATCTGTCAGAATCGTTGCCCTTTAGGTACAAAATATATGAAAAAACAAAGTCTCACACAACGATAGGAGAGCGAAGAAAAGTATAGAATGGAATGGAATCCAGAACAGGATCTTTATACCCTGTACACATAGTGTAAAAGGGTATTATATATTTGTTCAATGTATATAACAGGCAGAAGAAGACATCCTAGACCATAAGTTCAATATGCAAAAAGTCTAATCAATGACTTGGATAGCGATAGGACCATGTCCGCCTGTCCGTCTGTATGAATCTCTTAGATCAATGGTACATAACTATCTCTGGAATTGAATCTTCTTCTTAACTTAACTTCTTCCATAACCCGTTATCGGGTTACGGCCTGATGTAAATACATTCTTTCATTGGAATTATGGTTTTACGTGGTGGGTCCCAAAACCTACGCACAACCCTTTTAAGGCGTGGGGTGGCTCTACTGGTCTCGAAAGAACCTAGTGCCATTATTAGTCGCCTCATACGACAAGCTTTGACCTGCTGAGGTGAGCAAAATCGAGCTCAAATCAAATTTAGCGGTCTAGAAATCAGCCAGCTTTGTACTCAATCGATGCGACTTTTAGACTCAAAGAAAGCTCAATCATACTCAAAAGATAGGATTGAATCAAGCCGAATTGTACTTAATTTAGGAAAAACCGTACTTGGCTGACTTTTAACACTGCATCGGATTGATTCAAGTAAAGATGGATTAATTTTTTTGAGTGTATTTGCATAAAAACTATTTTATGCTTTATTATTGTTATTGCATCAATACAGTAACAATTTTGTTAAAAAGTTGACAAAGTAAAAACCTTTTGAATAGTGTGCACCTAAAATAGGAACACTTGCAAAAACAATACAAATTTTGCTGAAACGTTTGGCACAAATATCTGTCAGCTAAGAATGTTGCATGTAAACATTTTGGAAAGTTCATTTGCATAAGCAGCAGGCATACCTTTCGGCCACATAATTTGGCTGTCTATCAATAGCAAAAAACTCTGTTAAACATTAAGGGCTTTTTAAAACCAAATTCCCATTTTGTGGAATTTTTACAATACACAAACCTATATGTAAGAACTACTTTAACTTGGGAATATTATGTGTCTTGTGATAAAGAACAGAAACCGAAACAGAAACTAAAAAACAGACACTGAATTTCTGTTTCTGTTTCACTTTTTCTCTGTTTGTATTTACAGAGAACAGAAAATAAATGTCAAGACAACTTATCTTTAACTTTTTCGATGTTTTTCACTTTATTTTTTAACTTTCCATACTTTTTTTTATTTAGATTTTTGTATTTTTTCACCAAAAACCACATGAGTGCTGTGAAATAACAAGAAGAAAATTCTATATGCATTATCGTAATTAAGAGCTTTTTTAACAAATGTTTTGTTTTAAGTTCTTAAACATTTTACTTCTAAACAAATGTAAAATAAATTATAAAACTTCTTAAAAAAAAACAAATTTTGGTATGATACCAAGTTCATTAAATTAGTTAAGAACGTGACAATAAGCGTAACCAAATTAAAAATCAAAAAGTATAGAACCTGCTTATCAATTGATCTGCTGAGCAAATGCATCAACTTAGCGTTCCAAATTAAGCTCAAGGGTAACTAAACACCTGACTGGCTGGCTGATTGCCAACATACTATATGAACTCAAAAGTCAAATCAACAAAAATCCAATTGGGTACAACAAGAACAACATCAACTAGACAAGAAAACTAACCGAAGTATAGAATACTCTACAAGACACGGGACAAAACCGCTGTTCTTTGGTGCAAACAAATCGCAAAGGTAGTAATCAACTCGCTCGTACAAACGAGAGATACGATCGTGACAAAGTTATGTTTTCCATTTTCAAATATCCATCTGCTATATTTTGAAATCATAGAGACGAACCAAAAAAGTTTCATACAAACAAAATGCTGCTCGAGAGACTTTGAAGCTAAGAAAACTGAACTTTGGTGTGTAATTTCTGACCGTTCATTTTCTATCTGTTCAGCATATGTTTTAATGATTTACAACTGTTGTCTGACCTTGACGGCATATACGTCATATACCAACCTTGAGAACCTTGTGATTGATTTACAGCAAAATGGTTGCCTGGCACATGCGTCGTAAGGGTATTTCACTGGTGTGATAGTAATGAAGGAAAGTCTCTAAGCCCATGCCACAGAAGCTCCGTTGATTTGGGTCACTTGGCAAGCTAAGCAACAGCATCATCCAATTTGGTTAGCAAGTAAGCAAACTATGCGCTGATGTGGCAACGTTAGAAGCGGCATTGCAATGGGGTTCTGGGTGGGATACGGGTTACGCGCAGGTACTATATAAACAATTAAGCAACCGCATGCCAAGTGAAACCGAGCTTAAATGCTCTAAGGAATCTATTAAATACTTAATTCAAAGTAAACACTAGCAACAACAAAAACAGCAAAGTCTGGCAACGCCGACATCAAAACGAAATTGGGCGACAAAGTGCAGCAACAGCAACAGGAAGAGGAACAGTGCAAAGAAGTTGCCACAACAAACCGCCAATGACAGCAGGGTGGTTACCACTGGGGACTCCTAGGCATGGACTCGGAGGTTGGTTGCTGTGCATTTCATTTTTGCATAATTATTGAAAATTTTGCACGCTGCTTTTCCGGCTCCATTCAGGCGAATGTTGATAACAAGGCACAGCTCTGCAACTTGGCTGAATGGCTGAGTAGTTGGCGGGTTGGCTTGGTTCGTCTGTCCATGGTCTTTGCAGTCTCCTGCTCATTAACCAAGCCGCCAAAGGCTAAAAAGGAAGAGTGCGGCCAAAGTTGATGACGATGCGGATGCTCATCATGATGAGCACCAAAAAGGCGATGATGTTCAAGTGTACAATGGCAATGAAAGTAATGGTATGATTATGGCCTTCACACAATCTGACAATGCGCCATTTCAAGCAGCTCTCGAACAAGAAAGCCTGTCGTAGCCACTTAAAGCCCGAGTTGGAAAGTTAAAAAAAAAAATAAAAAAAAACTTAACGTACTTATGAAAGTATCTCGTGCTACTGTAAGCCTTAGAAAAGCTTATAAAATCAGATGAATACCTCGAAAGTTATGGCCAAGAATGAACTAATTTCACTCCCTTTCGAAAAAGAACTGCTGAAAATTTGCATAACCTGTCAATATGAGCTAAATAACCAAATTTCGTATGAAGGCTATCTAAACGTCTTGTCAATTGAAGCCTACTTATCACTACGATACCATTTCCTGATGAGCATATCTCTGATTTCATGGTTTCAAGGCGAATTCAGTACATAATATATCAAATTGATAAATGGTATGAGCCACAACAACTTGGAACTAGTTATCGCTGGTACAGCTGGAAATAAACAGCCGCTATTCTCATGTTTAAACTTTGAAGTAAGACACATGTGTCTTAAGAGGAGCAAATTAACAAAAACGCAACTACTCACCCGAATACCATAAGCTCTATTTAAGATGATGCCCACGAGCTTGGAACAACAAGACTATAAAATCTATGCCGACACCCTTGCATTGTTACCCAATAGATTCATAGTTTGGGTTATATCATGCCAGTTTCGTTTGCCTTGCTTTTCGAAGGAAAAAGAGTGCAGCTCGAAGGTGAGGTACCCGAACCGGTTCGGGGCTGTGCAACATTTTGTCACCGCAGGACATTTGCTGCATGTCTGCGTTGTTGCCATCGCCGAGCTGCTTATACAATTTG
This sequence comes from Chymomyza caudatula, assembly GCA_035041775.1. Taxonomy (NCBI): domain Eukaryota; kingdom Metazoa; phylum Arthropoda; class Insecta; order Diptera; family Drosophilidae; genus Chymomyza; species Chymomyza caudatula. The sequence goes on from JAWNKW010000148.1 coordinate 3,011,020, forward strand.
GCTTTGAAATTAAAATGCCTTGGTGCGGGTACACTGAGAGAAAATTCATCTGGCATTCTTTAGCATAAAGTGATTCTATCAGTGTCTTAGAATATATACCTTTTATCTGTTTTAATAATACAATTGTAGGAAAGTGGGCGTGGCCTATGGAATATTGAGTATGCATGGATATGGAACTGTAAGTACATACTGAACGGGAGTGGACGAGCGAAACGAGCAGGGTGCGGAGACCCATGGTAAATATAAAATCAAAATGGAATGTATGTATTTAAAAATAAATTGTTTAATATAGCTATTTAGGATTTACGATATCATATTTTCAATCTGATTTTACCCTGTGCACGTAGTGTCCAAGGTATGTATCGTACGCTTCTTACACAATACGAGATTACCCAAGAGTAAGCTTTTCTCGTTGCCAAATTCGCACGAGAATAGAACATAATACTTTTAAAATGAAGCAAGTCGGGACAACTTGCGGTTAATATTTCAGCGTCTACCGACGAAATCTTGAGTTCAGTATTTGTACCAAAATGTTCAGAATTGACGTCTGTTCATATAAAAGAATGCATCTCGGAGATCATAAGAGCTAGGAACATAATATTTTACCTCGATGTATATGTCGTTTGATCAAAATCGGTTAAATAGATAAAAGCTTACAGCCAAAAATGCACTCATTTCACTATTATCCGCCAATACTCGGTTCTAAAACTACATTCAAATATAGTTCTATATGAGCTGAAGTCACCAAATTTGTCTGCGTATTATTTTTAAAATTTCGAAAGATATTTAGAAAAGCTTTGTCGAAGGGCCTTGAAGTTCGGGTCCTTTTTTGCTTCATTACAATAAAAACAGGTTATTTTAATCGAATGACAATTATAAAATGATAAGTAGCCTTTATCAATGGTCAGACGCGCCGACAATCGGCCTGTGTCGGTCTACGAATATTTGGCTGCCAAAAATCAGAATGTGTGACCCCCACACTGTAGACATATGTTTTTGACAGATTTAGGACACGAGTCGGCATGCTGATTATCGGCCTTTCTGACCGTAGCTTAAGGTAGTAAAGCTCTACTTAAGCTTAGCTTAAGCGAATTTACTTTTTTTTTGAGGCATCCAAGGTCTATATGATTTAACTTTTGGTTGGCTCGTATTTTGCTAAAATTGTTGCTACTTTCTTAATTCAAAAACTATCATGCGTAAGAAACTTCAGTTAGACACCTCAAATGTTTTATGTTTTTTTTCCAGTGTACTGGCTTTGGACTTTGGCTAAGCTCGGCATTGCTTGGTCTTCCTTTTGTGCTTTTTGCGCCAGTCTCTTGGTTTGTTTTCTTTCCTTTTTTGTTGTCTAAAGTTTTTAGTTTTCAAATAATTTGACCTTACACATTTTGCATAGCTCTGTGTGAGTGTGGGTTATTTGTATAGCGTTGGTCTATTCTGCTCTGGAATCGCTCGATTTCTCGGTCTGTTCCATTTCGCTGCGAATAATTAAATAAACAGGCAAAGTGGCCCATGGCACTGTGTCGCCCTCTGTTGCCAACAATGACCAGCTCTTTCAACAGCAAATCCAACAACAAAGAAAAAAAAAAACAACAAGAGTAATTCTATGCATAATGAACGAAAATTGTATTGAGCCTGGCTCATCATTTATTGGCTTCAATTGCCACATGGCTCGTTGCACATATCCTATAGATATTGTATTCATGTATTCAATATTTCAATCCATTTGACAAAACGCAACGATTTTGACAGCTTGTCAGACTCAATGTGTAAGTATTTACAGTATTGAGGGTCAGTGTGCGTCAAGTTCATCTCTATTTATGCGTGTGTCTGTCTCTCTATTGCATGGCTGATTATGTAGCTGCTGTTGTGTAACTTGTCAGTCTGTCACGGCACTTTATAAATCAATATCAATGCACAGACACATAGATAAAGCGACAAAAACATCGCAGCGCATCAAAGAAACGGCAGCTGCGCACAGTGGTCGACTAGCAATTTGTTCGGAACCAATTACTCATACATTCATACGTTTTTCGACCGATCGTAACTATGGTACTGATGCACCGTTTTCGAATAACGGCTATTTTAAAGAATACGAGAATTCGAGATTTGCGAAGTTAGCAAAACTCTTACTACCGAACGAGATCAACTCTAACTCATTTTACAGTTAAATTTATATTGGTGTCTAAGATGTTTTTATTTTACCTTGATTCGATTGCGAGTTACAGGGCGTTACTAAGATAACTGGACTTGCAAAATGTCAACTTTGTTTGGTTTATAATCTGCGTATCAAAATTGGTGGCTCTAACATAAATGTTAATCCTTAAAAGTGAAATTTCGTTGCAGTTTATTGGAGGAGGGGCCTTAAAATGCCACATTATTACTTAAATCTTTTAAAGTTTCTGTTCGATATTGATAATTATGCACAATAATAATAATAATATGGTGTGGGTGTAAACCGCGAAACCCTTCTCACGGGGTAAGGGGGTGATATATCGACATAATATGATAAACTTGCTCTTTTTCGCGAAAATTAGCATCTTATGATACATTTTTTTGCTCTAATTCTTATAGTCTCTGAGAAACACGGTACAACACGGAAGGACGGACAGACGAACATGGCTATACCGACTCGGCTATTGCTCCTGATCGTTTTTACCCATGGAACATATGGTCTGCCACGTCTCACTCCGCCTGTTACATACATTGCACAAATCGATAATACCCTACACATTGTGTAGGGTATAAAAATTACACAAAGTTTCTCACATGTTCCTTGTGGTTTCGATAAGTTGGCGAAGTTATTAGGGAATATAAGGAAAAACTAAGATTTAGACATAGGCCTTTCATTGAGGTCAAATTTGTTGCATTCTTCTTAATTGGCCATAACAACCCGTTATCGGGTTACGGCCTGATGTAAATACATTCTTTCAGTGGTATTAGGAAAACCCTACACACAACCCTTTTAAGGCCTGCTGGTCTCAAAAGAACCCAGTGTCATTGTTGCATTCTTCTTAATTGGCCGTAACAACCCGTTATCGGGTTACGGCCTGATGTAAATACATTCTTTCAGTGGTATTAGGAAAACCCTTCGCACAACCCTTTTAAGGCCTGCTGGTCTCAAAAGAACCCAGTGTCATTGTTAGTCGCCTCATACGACAAGCTTTGACCTGCTGAGGTGGTATTCTGCAACCCGCCCACCACACGGGGGTGTTTGTTGCATAGTGTAACAAAAAAATACAAAAATGTATTCTAGGACCTTACTTTTTCCGCCTAGTTAGTTTTTAATTAAAGTCAAATGAATTGAACTTGCTGCTATTACTGTTACTGCTAACTGCAAATCCAGAAAAGTGTGTCAGTCAGTTAGTGGATTCAACGACGAGGACTACTGGCAACCTAGACATTCCGACTTTAGGTACGATTCAACTCAGTTTTACTCGTTTGCCAAAATAATTACATAGCTCAAGATTCTTGTGGTTGTTCTTGTTCTTGTTGCTCTATTGCTCCAATTTTGTTATCATTTATAAATATATGTATTTTGAATCACATTCGTTTCAAATGACAGGCAAATGACTCAATCAGACAGAGATAGACACTGAGAGAAAAAGAGAGCGAGCGAGTTAGTGTATAAGGGCTGAAAGATGTATGTAAATGTGATGAGCATTTTTGGTTTTATTATGCGATAGAGTCATAATTATACTTTATTCTTATATTGGGTTACCGTTTGTCGTCATTTTATTGTTATTGTGATTGTTGTTTGTACCGTTGGACTTTTATTTGATTATAATTATGCTTGACAGTTATGCGAGGCATGTGGCAGGCATCTAAAACCACAATTACCAAAACGAATTGTGTGGCATGAATTGATACTCAAATTAGGAAAATCTGCTATATAATAAACTGTTACATATACATTAAGCTATAGAAGCTGTTGCTATTGTATCCATATCGATGGCATTATTAGGCTTGGCCCATCATATTAATAATATACATATTTCTGAGAATATACAATTCAATGTGTGCATTTGTGTAAGACTCTGATAATGTACATGCAAATTGCCTTGTGTAACAATGACTGAAGAGCTAAGACGACCTGAACGAGGCAAGGAACAGTATAGTACCTCAACCCGTACAAGTGCCACGGAGCGTGTGTATAAGCAATTCATGCAACACGTTGCATGAACTTTATTGTATAACTAAGTGAGTAAGTTGAAATAAGATTTCAAAGGGTCAGCTGAGTTGTGTGCACTGGGATTTGCAGTGGCAAGCATTGAGGAAGTCAATTCACGTCACATGCAAATACACACTGGCCTAGAGATTGGCATTTGATGACATGTTTTGGAGACTTTTTGCACTTACTTGCTCCCCAATAATGCAGCTGCAATAGTAATAGCAAACAATGAAAGGGACAATTTGAATTCTTGAAACTGATACTCTACCAGCAGCAGTAGTAGAGCCACAAAAAACAACATCCAACCAAAGCATAGGATCTAAGTTTATATATAAAGACAATTTGATAAACTACCCAACATTTGATGTCCGCACTTCATATAGTCTGCGAGATCTAGGCGTTGAAATGCGTAGAAAAGTAAATAGGGAATCGAAGTAAGACTGAACCTTGAGAAACCAACTATAATCATAACGATAAACAGATCTGTCTAGAGTCAATAAATGATTTTTAAGATATATCGCTCATTAAAGACTGTTATAACTCAAAAAAACATTTGCGTCATTAACTCTAAAATCACGTTTTTTGAGTTATGATACTCTTCTAGTAAATGAGCGTTATAGACAATGTGAGGTCTGCCACGTCTACAACTAATCGTTACAAACTGCACACATAACGACATATATATTTAGTAAGAGCATTATCACCAAACTTACTAACAATTGATGCAAAAACTGTATAAGCTACATGCAACACAAGGCGTTACAACATTACCAAAAATTGCAACAATAACTATTCCGCAAAACTTGAACAACTGTATCAAGACAAGGCAAGAAAAGACAAGGACTATGTTTGATAAGTTTTGGAAGAGTGTAGCTTTAGAAGCTACAAACATTTAAGTTAAAGTCAGCATCTTTACACACATTGGTGTTTGTGTCGGTGAAAACTTTTACTCTAGAAACACATTTTTCCATAGCATACTTTGCAGCGTGCACATAAAATGCGTCATTAATGCTGAGAGCAATTTAAATTGCAATCGCAACACACACACACACACACACAGACACACACACACACACACACACACACCCACACACACACACACACACACAGGTAGACCCAAAGCGATTGAAATTCATAAATTTTGATGTGCATGACAATTCAATCCGCCTCAAAACTCATCAAACTGTCGTGACTATTAAACTGTAACAATGCAACACTGGAAACCTGTAAATTCAAGTAAAAAACTGTAATTTTGGCTTTTGGTGAATCATTCATACTACATTGTGTAGGTTATATATGCAACGCTTAAAGTGAATGTGTTCATTAACTCATAACTCATAGCTACACCGTAAACACATATTTGTAGAACTGTAATGAAAGTGGATTACAGATCAAAAAGGATTTAACTACTGTAGAGTGCATGTAACTCAAATGCAAATGGAGCTCAAAATGGCTGTGAAAGCCAATGTTTGTGTAGTTCCTGCATTTTATACCCTTGTTGGAAAGTGTATTCATCATCAAAAAAAAAAACAACTTATAGGCTTAATTTAAGGAAAATACTCACAAGTTTTCAACAGCGCTGTAAATTAATTACTTTAAAATAATCAGCTTATCCATCATCAATAGAGAACGTAATCAGATTTATAAAAATATGCTGCTAATAAAATGAAATGAAGAAAATATTTGCACGCATTTGAAAAATGTAAAATAAATTTGCAATATTTTCCATAAACATTCCTTTATAACAGTTCAATATGCAGGCGAAAACATTGTGCATCGAAACAAGATGCTATATTCTTCCGCTTCATGCTATTAACCCTAAACCCCTGTTCTGGGTCAGATCGACCCAACAAAATTGTTGCATGCAAACTGCGCATACACAAAAAAAATAAATACTGAATTGCTGGTACGGTTATGTATCTTTAACCAGCACACATCTCACATATGACCGATACATTTGATTTACATGTGTTCTGTGCGTGTTCTCGAGTCGGATCGACCCAACTATTTTCTACGTATATTTTATATGGAAAACCGTCTTGTAACGTACATTTTTCCTTCATTTATTGCTCTTCTTCTTGCTGGCAATGGAAAAAACGCGTATCCAATCAATGAAGCGAGCTCGAACCTAGGGATTTCCATATCTCAAAGAAAGTTTCGATGAGTAAACAGATGCATTTGTGCGCATTTTATCAACTGCTATAATTGAAATGATTTTGATCGAAACAAACAGAAAAGCGAAGAAATTGACGCATACATTAGAATTTTATTATATTTCGGAACTGAAAAGACGAACGTTGTTCATGCCAAATATCTCTTCAATAAAGAGAACATGCCGTTTTATCGAGCCAACATGTCCTTGTATCGCTTCGAGCAGCTCACAAGTTTTTAGAGATTCGATGACTCACGAACGAGATTGGTTCATTTACGAGAAAATATCTGGCGCCGGGTCTTCAAATACATCCACTTTCTACCTTTCAAAGTCATATGAGCTTGTCAGCTACACCACGCCAACGAAAAAAACCGAAGAATTGAATGAAGAAACTGGTAAGCCAGTGAAAGTTCGAGACTATAAAGCTTATAAGGTTTGACCAAATGCTTTTTTTACAATATGATCTCTATGAACCGCGCCACTTTGCATGGATATTGAGCAAGCAGGAGAGATGACAAGTGTTTTTGAAAGAGCTAGCCATAGACTTAGCAAGAAGTCATTTGAATCGTCGCGTCGAAAGTCCACGATTGAAATCATCCGGAAAAGTGGCCATGAGTTTGATTTGAATTGAACAATCAACGACGCAGTTGTGAAAGTTGTAAGGGATGTCAAACGCAAGAGAACAAAACGACTGGCATGTGTGTTCATTGTTTGAAACCCATCTGTCCACTGCATTACATTCGTTCGTTTGAAATGTACTACTTTTAAAACTACAAAGACCGTTACAAAGTTTGTGACAGTGAAGAAGAAGAAGAAGACGAAGATGGCAATTTCGATAAAGAGCAAGCAGGACCATCAACACGTAATACACTAGCCACATCAACACCAAGCCCATCAAAAAATAGTTCAGCAAATAGTCGACGATGAAAAAAAAATAAACTATTGGTACCCAACTCAGGCATTTCCGCACTTTTATCAAAACAATCGAAATTAGTTGGGAGAAATTTAAAAAAAACAAAAAAATTAAAAGAAAAGTTTTTGAAAATTATTTACTCTTATATTACTTTGGCGACCCAACCCCTATAGCGGCTAGAGTGGTAAAATTCAATAGGAAACGCGTTGAAGACATGCCCAACACAAAAACATCGCTAAATCGCCGGAGTTGTCAGAGTGCTTAAATCGTCGAAAAACATATAATTAGAAATTTTAGTTTTTTGGAAAATCGCAATACTTTTTTGCGGAAAAGTAACAGTTGGTAACCAACTCAGGCTCACAAACATCTACAAATCGCCGGAAAAGTTGTCAGAGTGCTTAAATCGTCGAAAAACATCAAATAAGAGATTTTACTTTTTTGGCCAATCTCAATAATTTTTTGCGGAAAAGTAAAAAATATCCATGGAATCACATATAACCAACACATGTGTTTCAAAATTAAAACTTAAAATTTTATATTTCGCCCCCGAAAAATATATTTAAAGTTATTATTTGCTACAATATCTGCGTTTGTTTAGTGAATTTGATGAAAAATAGCGATTTACATGTAAAATGCCACAAGGGTCGATCTGACCCGAGAACACGGAAATATATGGAATTTTGGGTTAATACACAATTTACATACATACACTTGGCAGATGTACTACCAAAGGCATCATTATATATGTATCTTTTTTCATAAGTATTACAGAGTTGCCATCGACATGCATATATTTCGCCAGCAATAAAATATTCACAATTTTGTTTGGTTTCTGCAAATTTCACTCATGATTAATTGTAAATTAAATTTAATATGAGCTCAAGAGCAAATATGCGTAGAGTTTCATTCAAAAATTCAATAAAAACTAAACATTAATTTCGTTATGACTTATTTTCGCTTTGTGCCAGCAGGCGGTAGTTTGCTCTCATCTGTTTAGTAAAGTTCACCAGCGAATTTCTCTGGACATTTTATAGACAGTATGGGGAAAACCCTAATTAATTAGAATTGAGTTTTGACTGTTTTGATTTATTGTGGCTGAATTCAAGATGAATATATTTTATGCCCAAACGGTAAAGTTCCCGATTCTATTATTGTAAGCTACAGTTCTAAGCTAATTGAAACCCAATGAACAACGTGATAAACAGACCGAATCCAAGTCCGCTGCTGCTCTTAGTATAATGAAAAGGAATAAATGTAGAAGAGGAACAGGAAGGGGAATGGGAACGGGAAACGGAATATGAACACGAAAAGAATATGATCCAGCACGAGAGGGGCAAGGGGGTTAGAGAACACTGTTTCCGCTTCGAAGGTGGTAACTCTTAAATGGCCTTTGTAAAGCTTCAACAGCCTCTTCTTATATCGGAAATAGTTGACCTTTTTGATTGTCGGGAACAAAAAGAAAGCGTTAGGACCCAAGGCAGATGACCTATTAATTCTATGTTTTGAGTGTCCAAAAATCCTGTCGCTTTAATTTAATTAATGCCCATAGGTTAATGTAATATTGAATGCCTGCTGGTTCCACTTATTCCCAAGGATGCCTCAATTTCAGTGTATGTCACGTTTTTGGAAGACCATCACGAATTTCGTCCTGCAGCGATCGACTGGCAAAAACGAAATCGTTGTACTAATTTTTCACTGTGGTAAAAGTCAAATTAAGTTTCTTTTTTTTTCCGAGATGCATTTTACAAGGGAATAAAAGCAATAAACAAAATGACCGACCAACAAAAAGTTCTATGAAAATACCGAACGTTTGAGTAGAAAAGACAAAAACTAAACTAGGCTACAAATATAAAAGGCAACCCTCATTCGAGGTGCACCTAATTTTTTTCCCAAATAAAACAACTCTCTTTTATGTTGGTTTTGATTAGGAAGAAATATGAAATATCTTTAAGGCAAATTCCCACCCAATAGCAATTTTTCATCATGACAAATATGTTTATAAGCGCAATTTTGGACCAAAATCAACTCGTCAATGTGCCAGAAACATTTTTGAGAGCGCATCTGACCAAAGAAGTTTGAATAGAAACGTTTAGAGACTTCTCAAATTCCAACATTATAAATATTTTATTGTAGTATTCCAATGGGTTTTGATTTCTTTTCATATTTCGTGCTTTTGAGCTAAGCTTGCTCGAAATTTGATTTCGAGAACCGATTCTCGTCGTGCCCCTGCTCAACACTGACGCCAATAAACATTAACCATAGCAAAGTCTTATGTACTTTAAGTCAGTCTTTTAACCACAAATAAGTTAAATATTTTTGAAACCTTCAAAAGTAAAAGAAAAAACTCCCATACAAAAGTAAGGTAAGAGCACAAAAGCTTCGTTGGGTCGGAGTGAGATTTTCTGCCACGTTGTTGTTGCATCCGCAACCACAATTGCTGCAACAAAGATGCCCACACCAGCAGCTGAATGTGTGTCTGGTTTTTAGTCGGCACTTCTGTGTTTTTATACCCTGTACAAAAAGTGTAAAAGGGTATTATAGATTTGTGCAATGTGTGTACCAGGCAGAAGGAGGCGTGGCAGACTATATGTTCCATGGGCAAAAATGCTCGTGCGTTGTATTTATGTGCATCTTATTGCAAAAATTATCGAAATCGGATAAATACATCAAAAGTTATAGTCGGAAATATGATAGTTGCACCCCCCCTCGCCTATAAACTATTCCAAACCAAAATTCCACTACGTGTAGGTATGGATACATGTGAGCTAGAATTACAAAATTTGGTGTGGAGACTCGTGTGGCCCTAATCGTAAAAACTGTATCCACATTTTTTCAATATAACCCCTTCTTCCCCCGCAATCAATTTACCTTAAATTTTGCCATAATAGCAAACTTCCCAATAGGAAAACTTGTCAATTGGATCTTGCCAATAGGAAAATGCTTACAGTCATGTTAAACTTGTAAAAAGAGTCATAAAACAAAATACTTTCGTTCCCATTTTACCGTACGCAGGATTTAGCGCTTATGGGGAAAAAAAGGTACAGGGTATTCCATTGTCGGAGCCGTCCCGACTGTGTGCATCAGACTTTTTTATATATGTGCCTTTACATTAATTTACATATACATACGCAAAAAAGGCACCACTAAGTGGAGCGCACTCCTGCTCCTTTCTTGTCGCGGCAGCTGGGGAAGTCAGCTTAAAGCGTGAGGAATGCTTTGGAGCACATCAGACAAACGGAAACCAAAAAACCATGGCATACTTCGCCGGACGTCAGAGATGCACTTTATATGCGTGACTGCACATCAATGCTCCTACGTTTAAGTGTGAGGCCATCGCTAAGTTATGTGTGCGTGTGTGTTAGTAAGCTCTGTTCTGTTTTTTCACGCTTTGTTTATAGTTTCCGTTGGGTTTCCTCCTGGTGCGCTATCCCGGGATCTACCTAATTCTTGTTTGTGGCCCTGCCCCCGTTTGCCGCTCTACTAATTGGAAATGTCGCATAATTGGACAGGGTGGGCTGGACTGAGCTGCAGCTGGTCGCCTGATTTGTCGCGTGCTGTTCTTTTATCGAATTATTTATACACTAAACATAAACATTGTGGTCGGAAACTGTTGGTTCAGTTGGGAAATGGTGTAATTTTTAACTAAAAGGCAACACAAGCGGCTAGGCTGCTGCCAAACAAGACCTAATCAATCCATTTTCAGACTCTTAGATAGCACAGGCCCAATTTCACTAAAGGGGCCGGGGTCACCGTGATGGTTATGTTCGATGACGTCATGTACATTATCATCAGCATCATAATTTTTCCAAAGGAAATCAACGATTCGAAAAGGCGCTCGCAAAGCAGTGCTGCTTGGAGAAGTGCTCTACATCAAGCCGTAACCCGGTATCTTGTTGTTATGGCCAGTTAAGAAGAAGAATATGAAGATAAATACGATGACGATATTCCAGAGAAATATAATATTAAGGCTTGGCTGGAAATGCCATACGTGAGTAAATATTGAGTTTAACATTAACTATCATTAGTGTTAGTAAGAATATACTATATACATTTAGTAGCTGATTGCAACATTTAGAAGTTAGTTAAAAATTGGTATATAGTTTTATAGCTTGATGTACCGAATTCTAACCCTTTAAATGGTTCTCCAAAATTTCAAAATCTTTTTACGAACAAATTAACTTTTTGTAGCACACATTAACCAACACTAAAATTATTGACTGTTCAATTCAAAAGTTTGTCAAGTATGAATAATATTGTATATATCAAAGTTATCAATGAGTTTCGTGATTTTTTTGCATTTCAGGTCTGCTTTGTTCGAAATATCATTTCGTTCGTCTCGAATAGGACTACTGATTCAAGAAAATTCGTATTAAATAATATTTTGGCAACAGGACAAAGTGCTTACGTACAGACATAAATTTTGACCTCTGGCTAAATTTCAGGCACGAGCGACTTTTGAGGTCTGTGGCCAAGAACTCATGGGAAAGTGGTATTCATTAGCTTTAAATAGGACAAAGAATAAAGTATATACCTCAACTGACAATAGAGATATAGCGGTTCAAGTGAAACCTCCTCAAAAATATCGATATTCGCGAAATTTTCGAAAACTGAGGGTGACTGAGTACGAAGCGATTTTGAGGAAAGGTAGTTTAAATATGATCACCCATCAGAGCTATTAAGTATGAACTCGTGTTGAGTAGAGTAATTGTCAAAGATGGGCAGAAATGGGATGACGTAATATATGAATAGCATGAGCCCAATCAACAAAACTGTGTTGATCTTTTGTCAAAAGATGCTTTTAAGCAGTCGCTGCAATGTGATCCTTTACGTTGAATATTAATTCTACTATATTGTAATAGTAAAACTCTTGTAAATTCATAAGAACAAGATTTATCTCTCGAAGTTTATATGGCTATGTATGTCACGATATTTGAAAGCAATCAATCCGACTCATCAAGTTTTTATGAAACAAAACTATGACTTTAAAGTCTTTATCTTTATAAGTATACAAGTTTGTTTAAAAAAACCAAATAAAAATAAATTAAAAATAAAAAACTTTGAATCAAAGAAATAGGAGAGTTGAAACAAATGCTATATGTGTAAGATTAATTAGATTTCCTAACTTAAAGGCTCAAATTCGAATACAGATCCTCAACAAATCCTGAAAGAACTGGAGGAGTATCAAAATCAATTTTTATGGCTTAGCTTACTTCTGAGAACAGTGTTAAAGCCTCTAAAACAAGGGTCGGCAGCAGAGATGATGATGGTGTGGAAAAATATCAAAATTGTTTGGATTATAAGCATAACGTACCATATTTGGTTAAGATAAATGTTAATTGTAACATTTCTGTAAAAAGTGAAATTCTGTTACAGTTCATAGGAGAGGGGGCCTAAAATTGGCACATTACACTATGCAACAAATTTGACCTCAATGAAAGGCCTATGACTAAAACATGCCTATTCCGGTAAATTTTGGGTCGCTGATTTCGAATCCGGAAACCATTTTGGATTTTGTAGCACCGTTTTCGAATTATCGCTATTTCAAAATTCGATATTTCGAAAGTTGCGAAGTCGAGATGAATTATAACTTGAATTGAAGGTATTTTAACATTAAATCATTGTCTCTCAGACAGTTTTGGTCTCTCTTTATTGAATTGCAAGTTACAGGGCAATGAACTCAAATTTTTTTTTTGCAAATATTAAATTCCTTTTTTTTTTTACTGCAAATGAATTAAATCAACAACAAAAATTTTTTGAATGGGCTATTTTTGGATTCGATAAATTGATTCTTTGCGAACATTTCAACACCAATTTGAGAAAAATCTGTAGCGAATTGGAGAAGTTATTAAAGAATATCGAAAAATTACAAGGTCGACCATTTTTTTGAATTTCCTTACAAAAAAAACCTTTTCCGGTAAATTTGGGGTCGCCAGTCCGTCCCGCTTTCTGTGTGCGCGCTCCCATATCCCGCAGTGTGTTTGAATTTTCAACAATGATAAGCTCTTTTCATCTAAGCTCAGTCCCGCTCTCTGTATGGGCAGGGCTAGTGAGGAAACTGAAGGTGTCGAAATTAAGCGTTGGCCAAACGTCAGAGCAACCGAATGTCGATGATATTTACTCAAAATATGAACAAAGAAAACCCAAATTCCGATCATACAAGGTCGAAAACTTGTCAATGGCTGCCTTAAACCACAGTTATACGGAAAATTTCTGAGGCAGCCTTAACCATTTATTTAATAATTGAGAATTTCCACTACACACAAAGTGTAGAAGGGTATTATAGATAGATTATTTATAGAATATAAAACTAGTAGTTATAAGATAATTGCTATCATGCATTGCACCATACACTTTATAAAGAGTATCAAAAGAACGCAAAACAAATGAACAGAAGTGCGAGATGCAACTCAAATGCAACTGAAAACATTTGCGCTGTTCTATTTTGCCAGCTGTAATTAAAATCTATATGCAAATTGTGGAAGGAGCTAACTTGCAGAGCATCAAATGGAGCAGCGCGAGCGGCAGCGGTGAGTAGTCACAGAATGTCCACTGCTCATTAGAGCGACCAATGTCAATGTGAACAGAGCGGGGGACCGGACATTAACATGGCAACAATATTGTGACTACTGAAGGAGGGGCTGAGGAGTTGGGGAATGGCAGGGCTAAGACCTGCCGCAGTTTTAGCTAATTAGCCAGCCAGTTGTTCAGTAGCCGCCGGACATCTTTAAATTTTGTCGGGCAAGTTCTTAAAGTTCTGGGAATATAGCAGCGACGTTGCTGGAACTGCAGCTCTTGGTGTTGAAATTGAGTGGCATGTTGCAAACGTTTTGACACAGCCGCAATAACAAAGACAATTCGATTTGCAATTGCGTATGCAACATGGCGTATGATTAATATTGCATAGCAATTATACAAACAAATATGTGTATGTACAATCATTACGCATACGTCACCGACCACAAAACATGTTGGTTGGTTGCCTTATAATTGGCCTCATTTAATTTCATTTCATTTTTGCGTAATCAAATTACATATGCACAAACAAAATGGCCGCAAACACTGCGCACCCAGCGGAAAAAGGCAGCGCGGTTTGGTAGCAAAATGACCCTGCTTATATAATTATGACACTTGTAATCAATCAATCAAATAAATAAAAAAAAGGATTATTTATTTAATAATGCATTCTATTTGGGATAAACATCAAACTAGCTCAGAAAAACAATTAACTTGTAAATTTCACAAAAAATCACTATATGTCGAAATTCTTAATGGTATGATCTGCTATTGGTGCTATGTCCAAGTCCCCAATATGAGTTTTCTCGAGTCCCGAGTCTGCACAGGCATATATTAGTTTATTCGAGACGATTTCCCAAAAAAAATCATACTTTAAATACCCTCCTGTCCAGGTCCATTATAATCCTGGGACTCAATCCGATTGAGGATGTCTGGGAGATAGCTTCTACGAAATTTTTTAAAATGATAAGGAGGAAGAAACCAACGAAGCAACGAAGTGCAAAACCGTTATGCAAAACCTGGTGGACTCAATGCCCCTCTGGCTGATACTAGGCGATGGACATAACGACAACATAATATATATATATATAAAAATGAATGTATTTATGAATCCATTTTACTCGAAAACGGCTCGACGGATTGGCGTGAAATTTTTTAAAACATCTTTGTTGAAGATCAAGGAATCTTATAGATTGAAATATGCATAATTAACCATTATGAAAAATCGTACAAAACTACAAAATTGACAAAAATCTCAAAGGCCACTAATATTGTTTCCAAAATATTTAGAGGTAGAGGTAGATGAAGAGGATAGAAAGAAGCTGGAGGAAGAGAGAAAAAGACAGGGAAGCGGAACGGGAAGGGGAATGAAAAGTGGAATGGGGACGGGAAGAATTCATTTTTGTAATGAATTTATTGATTGCTTTGAAATTTTAGTTTATTTTGTAGAAATAGGTGTTCTTTAGTGTTTTTATTGAATTATAAGAACTGTAGATACATATTTAATTTATTAAAATTTTTTTTGCACTTCACTAACAGTCAACACATAATTTATGTGCGCTCTCCTCACTGAAAACCCAAAAAAAGTTATGTTAGCTATGTTTCGCTCTGAGCCGAACACTTTTTCTCGCTGCGCTTGTGTCCTCGGTCATCATGTTAATGGTTGAGCAAAAATTCTGACCGGTTTTGTAGAAATAGCTAAACATAAACCATAAAAGTAGATTAACGGTAAATTATAGGAAAGAGAGTGAGTGCAGCTGAACAGTGGTATAATATTTACAAGGTAAGAGACGACAAACCTTACACTGTTAGTGTGCATATATTTCATTCTGCAGATTAATCTTATCTTGTAATTATTAGAAAAATTGGAAAGCAGATAATGTATTTTATTAGGACATCACATGTCGGTGACAGAGGGAACACTAGTACAATGTAATTAGCTTTAATCAACTAAATTGTTGTTGATCCAAATTAAATAAATGAATAAATAAATTTAAAGAGCATTTTTTGTTCCGCGAAAACAAAAACACATTCATATAATTGACCAATTTTCCACAGATTCTTTAAAAACAAGAAGCTAATCTGTAATAGCAAAATCTGCTACTTCTATTGTAAAAATGATAGAAACATAAGATCTCCCAGCTTCACTACTCTTGAAATTTCGAATTTTTTTAAAATAGATATAGTTCGAAAACGGTGCTAAAAAATCCAAAATGAATTTGAAATCAGCAACTCCAAATTTATCGGAAATGGTATGTTTTAGACATATCTTTCATGGTGTAATTAGTGCGCTACCAATTGGTATATATATACAGGTTTGAATGTTGTTTTGATGACGTACATTTACCCAGTAATATAGTCTAAGCTTTACTTTTCGATGTTTTTTTCGTATTTGGGCTCGAAAACAATCATACCATAAAATTTTAAAGCCATCTCAGCAATCTTAGTGTTTGATAGGCGCTGTATAATCTCAAAAAACATATTAAGAATACAAATTAAAAAAAAAAAAGCGTGGGATGTACTGTAATACCCCATACACACAGCAATCGGCTGGGCAACCGCAATACATTTCGGTCGTAAGAAAATGAAAATATTTTAATTTTACATCGCAGGTTGGCAAACCGATTGCTGTGAGTATGGGGGCATAATGTTCTGGTTTTAAGAAAATCATTACAGTAAAATGCTGCACATGGAACGAATGCTTCAAAAGGGCGCTGCTAAGCTACTGAAAAGTAGGCGGGGCAGTGTTGCCATTCATACTCATTCGCTGTGCCCGCGAATTTTGCGTTAATACAAAGACGTTGACAACGTGGCAATATCAGACGACACTAAGAATGCGAGACCCCAATCTTGGCCAAAATCTTTGCAGTGCCCCAGCAATGGAGCAACGTCCACGTGAGTTAAGTGCCAAAAATGGGCGTGGGATGTTTGTGCGGTAAAAGTTACTTTTCCTTATTATTATTATGTTTCATTATTATTATTATTGTCGCTACTACTTGTATCATAAATGCCCTGCCTCGGCCTTCTTTTGTTTGAAACATGGCCGTCTAAAACTGTTGCATTGTTTGGCCAAATTCAAAAACAATGGCAAAAACAGAAATCGAAAAAAAACCAGGGCAGGCACAGAAGAAGCTAACATGAGAGCAGAGTGGAAAGGACGAGGAGGCAGCGAACTAAAGCGAAGCGACCGAAGCGTTCCGCGTTCATTGTCTGTTCAGTCCAAACAAAGAAAGGCTACACTCAGAGAAAAAGAGCACAGTAAAAGCATGAAAGAGACAGGTACTGAAAAGACTGTGAAAGCAGACTTTGAATACTTAAGACGACAGTTGAACAAAATTTGATGCAGACAGTCGGAACGGTTCCCGACAGTGGAATACCCTCTACCTTTTTTTCCCCATAAGCACTAAATCCAGCATACGGGAAGTATTTTCTATTATTAGCATATTTTTTACTAAAACTTTTGATGTATTTATCGTATTTCAATCATTTTTTCCACTGTCACGGTGGAAGGGGGCAAGATATCGACGTGATTTGACAAACCTTATTTTTTCGGTGTAAATGCGCATCTTTTGGTAAATTTTTGTGCCTCTTCCTTTTTTAGTGTCTGATATCTCGACGTGCATACGGAAGGACGTACAGACGGACATGTCTATATCGACTCGACTATTGCTCCTGACCATTTTCGCCTATGGAATGGTCTGCCACGCCTCCTTCTGCTTGTTACATACATTGCATAAACCTTTAATACCCTTTTACACTTTGTGTACAGGGTATAAAAATGTATATAAATAAATAGCTTGTCTTGTCGGATTTATGTGTGAATACCAATACTTGTGCATGAATGCTAGCTAACTTGGACGCAGTATCCAATGCAACAACAAAACATACTTCGAAATAGTTTCAAGCTTTGCAATTTGACTATAATGAAGAAGAGGAAAGAGAAAAAAATTTTAAAGGGCTCTCGCAATAGTTTTCTCAAATGCAAGTCCATTTTAGTTATTTCAAGTATTTCGTGACTAAACATTAAGATCGCTCACTCTAAGATTAGATTAGATTTGGTGGGTGCGATGGTTCATCAGAGAAAGTTGAAACCATCCCTAGCACTCAGGCAGCCTTGCCCATTGTGCCATGCCCGACAGAGGAAGGTAAGAGAGAGGAAGGCAGTTAAAATAAGAGAAAGGGTCTAAAAACAGAGTAGGTCACAATCTTCCCGACTCCCGAAGGAAGTCGTGAAGACTATGTAAGGGGAGAGTAAACACCTCGCTCATGTTGAGTGTATCTCTTCCCTCGCTCACTCTTACTCTTACAGGAAATGTTTAATTCAAAATAATTTAGCATTTTTGATTTCTCTCTCTGCCACTGAGTTGTGAGTCAAAAATATAAGTATATAAAACAGGCATGTTCTTCCATAGCTCGCACGGTTCGAAAACTTGTCGGCTATTTAAAGAGAAACGGGCGAGGTGCAAGCTCAGGCCGTCGCCCACTGCTTTTGCGAGAGTAATGCCAATATAAACTGAGAAAACGTTCGTGAACACATGGATATGTCAACACATTGACAACATTTCTCTGTCGACACGCAAACACTACTGCAGATGGCGATAGCTAACAGAGAAAACGTAAAGACATCTCCATACAAAATACAGGAATTTTGTTTTTTATTAAGAAAACTTATATATTGCACAACTTATTGAAATTCCCTACACAATGATATAAGTTTCACCCATATTTGTTGCCATACCGTTGGCGAAAAAGGGTGAACAAATTTTTCGCTTATCTCCGTACTTGGATTTAGTATGATATTGACAGCGGAGCAGGTAGGGCGTGGAGCCCCCTGAGTGAGCTTAAACTCACTTACAGTGTAATGAAATGCGCTTCTATTTCCCTCTGCCGTTTTTCTCTAAGTGTAAGTGTGCCTAGGAAAGCTAAGAGGGCATCTCCCGCAAGTGGGCTTTGGATTTTTCACACAAATCCAGAAAACAAAAAAAATGCGGAAATGCGGCCGGTTGGCAAGATGAAATGTTAGTCCAATGCATAAGCAAAAGTATCTAATGCAGATTAGCCGCTCTTCTTCTTTCCACCATCACTATCATTATCAGTCCCCGCTCATCATCATGTCCAACCTCATCGCTGTGGTCGCCGTCGCCATCTTGTTTGTTGTTGCCACATCGCTTGCCCTGCCCGTTTATGTTAATCAACAGCGCAGCTCATGTGTGTGCGAGTGTGTCAGTGTGTGTGTGGGTGTGTGTGTGAATACTTATAGTGTTGCAGTTGCACAAAAAGAGATTGAAGGTAGGAGCGAGCCAGTACTATATTTGCATACAGCTGGTTCATATGCATCACTTGTTCCACTTATAAGTAAATGAGCTTGCCGCTGGCGAAAGTAGCACAAGTTGTCTCTGCATACTTGCATGTGTGTGAGTGCCTCTCTTTGTGTATGTGAGGGCCTCAGGCCTCGATGAGCAGCTGGCGTTCGGACGACCTTGATCTTGGTGTAGGTTTTTCATCATATTCATATATTCAGCTTATTACTTTTATGTATGTACATATATGCATATAATGTATAATGTATATACAGCAGACCGAAAGAGAAAGGGAGAGAGAGATATGCTTGTAAGGAATAGCTAGAGTTTGGCGGAATTAGCAAAACTCACCGCAAAACTAAAACTTAACAAGGAACTTTTCAAAGTGACCAGGAAAAGAAAAAATGTATAATTCATGTAATCTAGGAAAGGGAAAAACAAAGAACATGATAGGACTTTAGGAATTAGGATTAGGTAGAGAATAAGTAAGAAAGATTTTAACTCTGTAAGTATTGCAGTAAATTAAAAAAAATTGCAGCTCAACTTCGACGAAGTTTTGCACACCCTTTGAAGCAATTTTTTGTCGCACAAGCAGAGCGGCGATCATAGTATAATAGTTACAAGGTAAGAAAACACTGCCGATATCGCATTCAAAATTGTTTGAGTGCCTAAGAGAGTCAGAGAGGGAATCACAAATCAAAACACAAAAACAAAAGCGTTTATGCACACTCACATACAAATAACTGACAAGTAAATGACAAAGAAATAACATGCGTGGACATAACCATAGTATAAGAATTACAAGGTAAGAGTTGCCTGCCGACTTTCGCTCTTGAAGACTCGACATAACGAATGTTTTGTACGTTATTTTACGAAAAAACACTAGAAATAGAATAGAATAGAAATAACATAGAATAACTTCTTCGAAAATAATCTATGCGTATTAATAACGTGACTTTAAAAAACACTTGAGTTTCTTTCAACTTTTATGTACTGTTCAATTTGCAAATTTTTTGGTAAATCCGATTAGGTATCGTCTTGTCGATGTGCTATCGAATTCGTTGAAATATCTTTAGTATGAACAAATTTTAAGTACTTTCTGAATTTTTTTTACTTAATGTGTCGCATTATACACACAGCAATCGCTTGCCCAATAGAGCTGCCAAACTATCGATAGTCGGGTCATTTGATATTTTCGTTAGTTTGAGCACAAACTATCGATGGTACTATCGGGTTTTTTTTGTTTGATATATTTGACTTCCAATCGTAAGTATTATTAATAACTGAAAGTAGCTGCGACCCTTGATTTCCGGGCGGAAAAAGTTTACATTTGGCCTAAAAACCTGCAATATGAATTTAGGTGTCGATCGTATAACGCTTAGGCCCAACCAAAGTTCATTGAAATATTAGAACACACTTTATACATATGGGGAAATATGGATGTTTAATTCAAAAGTACTATGTTTAAGCAACTAAAAATCCTTTTTTTATAGTTTTTAAATACAATTTCCATCGAAATAGGTTGAAAAACATATCAGTTACAAAGGTTTTAATTTGAATTTAAGGTCAATCGAATGTTATAGCTGACAATCGATTTGCGTAGATAACTGCGTGATGAGTTATTGTGCCATTGTGATGACTATCGACCAGCGATGCCAAGTATTTGTTTGAGATTCGCTGTGAATCCTCTTACCTTTTTTGGTGATCTCATGATCAACCGATCGACGATCTATGAATTATGAAAGGAAGGTCATAAGCGAGAAGCGGAGAAAGCTCAAACAAAAGTCATTGCAACCGTAATTTAGTTTATTTCTTAACTTATATTTAATACGTATTTATACAAGTAATGTTCCATTTAATTTTGAATACGTAGATCAATACTGTGCAGTCCTTTATAATTGACTGCGGTGGAAAACTGTTGAACGCCAGACACGTCTAAATTTTTGGGCGTTCCCAAAGTCGTTCACGATGCACTAATCGAATGGGATATAGAATTAAAATGCCAAAAAATATAAACGGAAACTCTGGCGCATGCATTTTGTCGCAGCACAAACTCGTTCGAAAAGTAATCAATTTCGCATGTAGCCATCACATGTTGGAAATCATATTGAAAAATGTCTTTGTATTTAAACATTTCATGACTAGTGGTCCTGAAGTGCCTCTTTTAAATCGTTTTTCTGCCATTTGGGAAAATCTCGAAAACAAATCGTTTAAAAACACACTCGAAGATCCAATTAATGTTTAAACATTAGTGATGCTGACTGCAAAGTCATTAGTTTCTGCAATTTTGCATCCATTCGTGGTATTTGGCACCGGAAAAAGTTTTTTGTTTCCAAATGATTCACTCAAAACATGAACCAATCGTAAGATTGGAGGATTATCGAGAATTCTCCGACCCAAAATTATTGCGTATCACCCAAATTCAAAAATTTCCTTAATGACTTCGAATTGAAACCCGTATCCTTGGAGCATAATACGTCCATGCTCTTAATGTTTGTCGTGATCTGTTCGTCGCTTACGACAATGCCGAATGCAGTGCACATTTTATGTATGAGTACAATAGGATTCTTATGAAAGACGAAGAACAAAATCAATCAACTTTTGATTAAAAAACCCATATTTCTTCATAAACTTTGGGCAGACCTTGGCGTTATCCGATCGGCACCAAATTTTGTATTGCAGGATTTTAGGCCAAATGGAAACTTTTTTCGCCCGAAAATCAATACGTTAAAAATAATAGATGGTCTACTGAATATCCTTTCTGATTCATGACATTAACTTGCACTGTTGTTTAATTTACCTATTATCTCTTAAAGTTTCTATCCGATCTTGATAACTTTTACACTTTGTGTACAGGGTATAAAAGGAAGAATCCTAACAGAATTCTTACAGGTCTGCTTTCGAGATATCACCGGCTCTGCCACCTGCAGGTTCTGTGAACTTGAGGAGGAATCCCCCCAGCATATTCTAGCCGAGTGTGATGCCCTGGCAAGACGAAGGCTAACGCTCCTGGGCGGATACAGGATCTCGATGGCCGATGTCACCTGGTTGGAACCATCCCATATAACTGTTTATAACAGTGATAGGACTGGCAGGGGAGCTGTAGACTCAGTAAGGGGTACAATAGATCTTACAGGTCGCGGTGCGGTATTCCCCAATAACATTTTTATTATTCCAGGGTATAAAAAACATTGATAGTGAGAACAAAATAAAAAATTTAATATAGCTATATTGCCCAACCCGCATTGTTAAATCAAAATATATTGATTTTCTTGCGACCCAAATGTGCCACAAATGTAGATTCTGCCCAATTTTGCCAAAGGAACGAGTCCTTCACCCTGTTACATACATACTTCTTTACTGTCCTGCACGTATTTGTTTAATTAAATACTTAAAAACGATTAAGAAAACCGTGTCATATATTCTCTGTGTGGGTTTCAAGGTTTAGAGAATACCATCTCAGCATGTCAAAGTTTGTCGTTCGAGGCGACTAACAATGGCACTGGGTTCTTTCGAGACCAGTAGAGCTACCCCAGGCCTTAAAAGGGTTGTGCGTCGGTTATTTACATCAGGCAGTAACCCGATAACGGGTTGTTATGGCCTGTTAAGAAGAAGAATTTTCAAGGCATATAAAATAAAGTTGCCTTATTAATTTTTTAGTTTTACTTATCCATTGGCTGAGGCATTAAGAATTCTTTGAAATCGCTTTTAAGTTGGCCAACTTGCAATGCTGGTTATAAAATATGAATTATTCTCTTGAAATGTATTACTAGGAATTGTTTTTACTGGTTTTATTCGTTGTTGTTCGGCTTTCGATTCCCAACTTTTAAATTATTATTTGTCTTTGCTTAGACAGGTTGCGTATACGCAGTGCTGGCCAAACAAAATGACCAACCAACAAGCTAATGGTATTTTTAGCTATGATGAGAAGTGCAAATACGAGTGTGTATGTCCTTGCAAACGCTAGAGAATTGCTGTGAGCTGATTTGTTATTCGCCATTCGTTTTTGTATACTCTTCATGAACTATTAAGTGTATATTGGTTTTGTCCTGAAGAATGTTACCATAGTCGAGCTAATAAAATTCAAATACTATTTGTGCTTTCGGTCTTATCAGTTATTCTCATTGGAGCTGCATTTGAATCTCTCGCTTTTCCCATCGGTTTTGCAGCACTGAATAGGATATTTTAAACACAAAGCGGTTGTGACTGAGTATAGCTGTAAAAAACAAAATCCAAATTTTTCGATGTTTTAAAAATAGATACAAATAATTAATATAAATGCACTTAAGTCCATTTTATACCTACATCGTACCCATAGGATCCGTGGTTTTATGTACAGATTTGTTGGCGAAGATGCATCAATAGCCGAAACGATATTGTCATGTCCTTTGGTCTAAATATTTATACAACTGCTCAGGTAACGTTTATCGAATCAAATTTATATTATAAAAAAACTCCATTTTGTTCTATATACACTATAAAAACGTAGTTTTAAGCTTCTTTCAGGTTCATCCATCAAATTTATTTGCATCTGCCTGTGACCTTTGTAGCTATAAATGTCGAATTTTTTTTAAGCAACAAAAACGTTTTATCAAATATGAGAATTGTATTCTGCATTCCCCCAACTTGTTGTTTTTCAACTTTAAAACTCTAGTTATACGTATTTTCAACAAATCAAATATCCTTAAAAGAACAGTTTGCCAATCGATGGCTCTATTCCGTTTCTTATGCATTTGCTGCACTCTGAAATAGTAATCCGCTTTAAAGTCAGCCAAAATAAGTACATAAGGTGCTTAACAGAATCAAACGACATATTTATTTTTTCTAAAATAAAAGAAAGGAACCTTCTATTAGTTGTTTGTTTAATTGATACAACTAACAAAACCTTAACATAATCATACGGCACTTAATTTTTTGTTGAATATGTAATTATTAATGTTCATATATCCGTTTATATATTGATAACTATTAAGTACTTCTATCATTGTTTAAATGTTTTCCAAGCGGATTTAGATCCGTTTGTATTAAAATTAGCAGAGCATACTTTTAGATCATGCGTAAAAAAATGGTTCTTTTCTCTTCCGGGAATGCTCTAACACTCTCTCACATAGTCAAAGATGTTCATTCCAGTGCGAACGAGGCGCAGCATAGGCTTTTCTGGCCCGATCCCTTAAAGCTGTCTTATAGCTCCATACCTCCTAGGTACATCTAGCTTAAGTCTTCGTTACATCAGAAGAGATAAACTGTTTAAAACATAGTATGTTTTGTTGATTCAGGATGAAGCCTTAAAACAAAGTTGCCGAGTCACAAAAAGAATGTAAGTTATTCTCAATAAACAAGTTGGTTCGCTGTCTTGTGTTGCGGCCACCTTCACCATAGGCCGGCGTTGTATAGGAGCGTGCACACAGAGAGCGGGGCTTAATAAGACGGATATGACCTTTCTTTCTGTCTGTTTTAGTGATCTTTAAATCGAAAGTTTTGGGTGCAACTGCAAGATATGCAACCAGGAAGTATAATATACGAAAAGAGAGTGAATCTGTGTGTGTGAGTGTCAGTACAGTTCAGTTTCGATCTCTGTGAGCGCATTAATATAATTCGGCATGTTGAAAAATCAGTGCTGAAAAGCTCATCTCATCTAAGCAGGGATCATGATTGAATACATCACTGTACGTGTGGAAGGACGTACATCACTCACATTATGATCGTCACCCAGTCATTCGATTTGAGTCGTTGACTAGAGCAGTTGTCTAAATAATATGATAATCAAAAGCGAAATTTTTCTAATAAATAAACGCAAAATGTGGATGAAGAATTGGTACCAATGCCGCAGCAATTTACCCACCAAAATCTGCTCAATATAAACAACTGTCGTCGCCAATGGACTGCAAAAACTATTTTCAACTTTAAATTGATCACAATACCTGTGGACTTCAGGCTCTCATAACATTACGATATCTTTTATCCTTTCACTTGACATCCTAAAATTCAAGAAGACCGCTGTATTTTGCCAAGAACTCGAGCAAAAACTCGCGCTCGTCGGCGACAGACCTGTCCATTTCAATGTTTATGTGCAACTAAACACTGGAATTGCGAACATACGCATAGAATCGCACGTACCGTTTCCATTCCGTTCCGCACATCATGATTACAAATATCGAAATACCTTTGATATTCGTACATCATGTCCTGGTCACGCACATCAGCGTCGGTGTATACAAACACACATTCATCTTCACTAATACTCAGAGAAAAGGCGTACATCATGATCACAGTGGATGGGCCGCTTTAGAGTTTTGAAATGTGAGGGATACTGCCATGAGGAGATACAATAAGTGGTATATCAATAATAAAAAATAAAAATTAAACCATTTGGACCAACTTATTTTGAAATAGCACTCCTTTGTATGTGCCGTGTAAACATGTCAGCCAAGAAATCAGCATTTGTAGTATAAGTAACGATGTTTTTAGTTGCACTCAATAAGGACATCCACCGATAGGGTATCATTCATTCCCACTTCTGTGAGTTCTAAGTCAGAATGAAGAAATATAATGAGCGGCTTACAAATGGCAAAGGTTCTGATAGTGTCTCATATTTATGTTAAGCAGCTTAATACCGATTACGAATAGTTGCCTATTAGCTTGAAATTGCTCTCAAATAAGTAACGGCGCTTTTTAGATGCACTCAATAAGGGCATCCACCGAAAGGGTATTATTCATTACACACACACACACACCTGTGTGCTCTAAGTCAGAATGAAGAAACATAATGAGTGACTTACAAAGTTTCTGATAGTGTCTTATGTTAAGCACCTTAAAACCGATTACGAATAGTTGCCTATTAGCTTGAAATTGCTCTCAAATAAGTAACGGTTCTTTTTAGTTGCACTCAATAAGGGCATCCACCGAAAGAGTATCATTCATTATACACACACACTTCTGTGTGTTCTATGTCAGAATGAAGAAATTAAATGAGTCGCTTACAAATGGCAAAGGTTCTGATAGTGTCTCATATTTATGTTAAGCACCTTAATACCGATTACGAATAGTTGCCTATTAGCTTGAAATTCTCAATTCGTACAGTTTAACGGTTGTGTTCTTTTTGTTTGGGCTATAAAAAAGAGAAGAAAGTCATAGTTTAACCTTCAGTTGTTGCTTTTGCTTTTGAAAAGCAAATTCTCGTATTGTTCATTGCAAATATTGTATTGTTTGTTTTAAATTCTAAAATTATCTTAAATCTTAAGCTTAACCTATGTAGGTTTTTGACCTGAAGGCTGGAATGAATGGTTGAATGCAACACTTACGGTTTACTTACACATTTCTAATAGCATTTTATTGTAATAAATAAACCACCAAAATTCGATGTTAAAACAAGTAAAACACAAAAATTTACATTGCACCGATTTTTAATGAGCGCTTGTGCATTTCTGTCGACCTCTTGACCTCGAAAATCGGTTTTTGTTCATATAAGCCAGCAATAGTGTGCTTGAAACGAATTGAATCAATAATTTCGTTTATTCACCCTTTGCTTGCTAAAGAGTATGAGCACTTCGTTTGTCTTACGTTTTGATTTTACTCCCTCTTATTTCTCAGCAAAGTGGCAACAAAATTCTGCGCTGACCTTGACAACGCTGCCTACAAAGAGAGACCACAGAGACCGCGGCGGCTTTATTAAAATAGAAAATCAACAAAAATGGCCGACACGAGCGAGAAGGTAGTTGCCGCGAATGCAGCTGCTGCGACTGTTACGCAACCAAAGTGTAGATGTGATGGCGACTGAGGGGGCGTGACGGGACTCACTGCAGCTTTTTAGACCTGGGCTTTTGGGTTGCGCGCGTTGGAGCGTTTCGTAAAGCGCTTACCGAGTTTCAGTCAGCCATTCAGCAGATTGCATTTCGCTCCATTGCTGGCTCATTGCAGAACGGTTGCTTTATTGGCCATCAGAAGTTTTCCAGTTTTTCGTTTTCGGAGTGTTTGCTTTTGTTGTACACGCATTTAATTAAGTTTGGTAGCCGCCAGCTGCAAAGTATGCAACAAATTGCATGTATAATAAATGGCTAAGCTAAAAGCAGCCAAGGGCAGTCGGCCAACGTTAACAAGGTAATCAGGGGTGCGCCAGAAATCTCTTTCAAACAAAATTCAATCCTAAGCCATTATTCGGTATGCCAGGTAGCTTTTTGAAACGAAATTTAAGCAAAAAGAAATTTGCCAATATGCCAGAAATATCCAAGAGAACATGGGAACAACGGATTTTTTAGTGCCATTCAAATACACTTTAGGCACAACCGTGTTGAGGTTTTTGGCACGTCCCTGAATGCCTTTGAGTGTCTTTCGGCTGGGTCATGTGCACAGTTTTGTGGCAAGCCCAAAAGGGAATTGCTTTTAAAGAGAGAGCAACCGACAACCTTCATATTTATGATTGTCGTCTGTGCGTGTGTGTCTGTATGTCTTAAGAGAAATGAGCGTCTAGCCCAAAAGTATGCCTTGCTTTTTTGCAAATAACCTGAAAGTGCACAGAATTATACACTTGGTGCATTGCAAGCTCTGTATTAATTGGAAACTAAAGTCTTTCGACAATAATTATATCTATTCAGTGACATTGATTAGCTATTTACAGTGGCACAGTGAATGAAGGTCAGGGCTATAAAAAGAAACGTTTTAAGCAGAATTATGAATATTTCTGCGATTTCAATAGGAGAACAAATTGAGGCAACTCATAATTTGCAGCTGGAAGCTGAACTTAACCAGCTTAGCACCTGATATACGGATTTAAAAAAATCAAAATTTTTCAAGAAATAAAACCATTCTACACGAACTTCCTTAAGCTGTGTACATTTTGCTAACTTAATTACAACGTTTCGAAACCGATCATAGATTTCTGTGTCGAACGATTAACTCTATTTAGCTGTTCTCGGCTCCAGGTTCAACTAAGAAGTTAAAACTTCAGAGTTTTTCTTATTTGTTATCAAGGAAACTGGTCACACATCAATTAGCTGTGGAGCTTAACTTAAGCTCAGTCTCAAACACCATGTATGAAAGACTAAATCTTGAAAAATGTGGTCGTACGACGTAAAATGCTTTAAGGCGATATGTGACCGAATATAAAAAAGGAATGTAACTAACGGACGGAGGCCCATGGCTAAATAGGTTTCCTATGATGCGATTGAGAGGGCATGGCTGGTGCAAGTCAACAGACTGTGCCACCAAGGCTAATTAACTAACTTTGTAGAACTAGATTTCAGCATCCCGATTCCGCAAGGGTATATGGCAGTTCCCTCACCAATGTACACGCAAAACGATTAACCATGTTGTTATCGATGAAAGGCATGCATCCAGTGTGCTGGATGTTCGTAAGTTCAGAGGGATCAACATGAACTCTGACTATTGCGTTGTTGCTGATATGGTTACCACAAAACTGCAATCATGACTCAACTCCCTCAACCATCTTACGAACCAAATAGCACCAGGATTTTTGGATTAATACATCCGGTTCCATGCGTGCATTAGGACAAGGGGAACGTTTTCGCCCGTTGCCAATGAGCTAATGGTACGATTAGAAGTGTTGCGAAGCCACTGAAGAAGAACGCCTCCTTAAGAAGAATCCTGCAGTCGCCAGCTACGCGGGAGACCACTGTCGCGGCTCAAGAACAACAAAGCTGCTGGCGCAGAGGCCCTGCTTGGCTCTATAAGAGCATGCCCGATGTTTGGAACCTTGGCATCTTCTGTCTTGTCTTCAAGAAGAGTGACCCTTCTGAGTGCGGTAACAACCGTGGTATAGGTTTTTTTTCTAACGCATATAAGACCCCAGCGAGTGTATTGTCTGAAAGACTAACGCCATTCGCGAAAGAACTGATTGAACCTTATCATTGTGGCTTTAGGCCTGGTAAGTCACATACTAAGGCAAATATTGGAAAAGACCCACGAATACCAAATCGAAGCCCACCATCTCTTTGTCGGTTATAAAGCAGCATTCAATAGACCGTTGAGGGCTTCAGTGTCCAGTAAACGCAGATGATATTGATACCATTTGTCGTACTAACGAGCAGTTACCGGAGCCTTTGATTTGCCAGGGTGCATCTGGCGGTTAATGAGAGCAAGACAAAGTATATGCTTTCTTCGTGTAGCGACCCACAGCGGTTGGATTTTCAGATTGATGTTGAAAACGAAACTTTTTATGTTTTCAAGGATTTCGTCTACATTGACAGCACCGTCATGATGAAAAACGATGTTGCAAATAAAATGGAGAATCACGCTTGCCAACTGATGTTACTTTGGTCTCAGTAGGAAAATGAGCGCGGTCAAATGAAAATGCCCTTGGAGTGTTTGAGTGAAAAGTTGCGTTGGCAACGAATACCGCATCCGATGGAATGAGAAACTCTGTGAGCTCTACAGCGACATTGACATAGTTAAGCGAATTAAAATCCAGAAGAATCTGAATCTTTATTTAAGCTTTCGCTTATAAAACGACTCCATCTGGCTTCAATATGGTTAAACTTCTATCTACAAGAGATTGAAGGATCCGACAGACCTCTTCACACTATGTGTATGGGGTATAAATAGTGCAATATAAACTGTACTTGTTTGGTCGCAAAATAATAGAACTAGAAGTCCTTCTGTCTCATAAATGAAAATCTCTTGATTAACTGCCAAATCCCTTCTTTTTTTTGCATTACATTTGGTTATTTTTAACAACTTATTCTCACATTTCCTCTTGTTTACGCTCTCGCCTATTAAAGCTGCAACAGCTGCAAAATTTTACCAAAATAGAGCTTGAAGTTGGCTGTCGTCAGTTGAATGCAATTGGCAATTAATTTGACATCGTCGGACTTTGTGCGATGGCTGAGCTCTGCAGGAGCTGGTAATGCAGCGGAGTCAGTCGATGGCAATAACAGCTGTTTGCATAAATTACTTTTCAGGGAGGACAAATGTGACTAGGACGGGGAAGCAGGGATCCGTTGGACATTAAAGGACTTACTACTGTATAAAGATGTCAAATATGTGTGAATGTTGCTTTTTATAGCCTGTACACAAAGTGTTAAATGGTATTATAGGTTTGTGCAATGTATGTAACAGGCAGAAGGAGGCGTGGCAGACCATATGTTCCATGGACAAAAATGGTCAGGAGCAATAGACGAGGCGATATAGACATGTCCGTCTGAAACTATACGAGGTAGAGGCACAAATATTTACCAAAAGATGCGCATTTAAACCGAAAAGATGAAGTTTATCGAATCATGTCGACATCTTGCCCCTTTCCCCGTTAGAGATTTTCGCGGTTTGCACCCACACCATAAATGTTGTCCAATGGAAACTTGGCACAGTTATTCACAATATGGATAGAAAATTTGGGCCCCTCTTCCTATAAACGTCAACAACATTTTACATTTTACAACAATGTTCAGGTTAACATTTATGTTAGACCGACCCGATTTGGTAAAAAGACTAATGTTAAGCTTAAAAACCGAACTTTGCCGAAGTTACCCTCTAGCCCCCGGAGTCCGGCTACCTTAATAGCGCCGATAACCTTCAACGCTTCGATATACAAATTCGTACAGAAACTCGATTTTCATGGGAACAAAATGGGTATAGGTTATCCCACTGTCGGGCGTCCCGAGAGTCGGCATACAATTTTTAAATTTGATTTTATTTGTGTTGGATGAGATGGCTCGTCGAATAAAAATGGCTCGTTTGTAGCTATGAGGCACATTGGCTAAAAAGGGATCTATTTTTGAGAAAAATAATAACATCAAATAAATCTTCGTGGAGGCCACAAAAGCAACATTTTTCTTAACTTTACAAAATTGTCATTATAATTTGATATGGGTCCATGACGTTAGAACCGATTGCTTATATTATTCACATAGTTTAATTAAGTGGACAAGCCTAAATCGCCTTTGTTATTGGCAATTTTTGAAAAAGGAACCTATCTCCATATTAATACACCCTCTAAAGGTTTGACAGAATCTCA
This sequence comes from Chymomyza caudatula, assembly GCA_035041775.1. Lineage (NCBI taxonomy): Eukaryota > Metazoa > Arthropoda > Insecta > Diptera > Drosophilidae > Chymomyza > Chymomyza caudatula. The sequence goes on from JAWNKW010000148.1 coordinate 3,042,031, forward strand.
AATTGCTATCAAGTTCTAGGCTTTTAACTAGACCCTATGACATCAAATTAATTATATTATTGTAAGTTTTGCATATAGCTCATAATGCGACTTATTTATTTATTTAAGATACAACAACAAAAACCCTGTCAAAAATCCCGTTGGGTGAACTTTTTAAAGATGTGCACCAACTCACATCAGAAAGTGATCAGAGACTCAAGATTTACAATATAACAGAAAAATAAATTAAAGTAAAATAAAACAAAAAACAAAACCAAATCAGCATCAAAGGCAAGTTTGGTGTATTTTTTAACCATGTGCACCGACTCACACCAAGGATGGAGCCAAAGATGCACGATTGGGAGAGTCAAGGAAAGACAAGATAGAAAAAGATATAGAATAGAGCTAATTACCAAAAGAAAATCAGACCTACCAACTTGCAGGTGTAAAAGACGGAAATGGCGAGAAGGTCTACGGGGAATAGAAAACATAACCTGACCAAGAAGATAAGAGGAATCTATGAGGCCAAGAATTAGTTTATGTAGAAATAAAATACCGTGACAGATTCTACGATTAAAAAGGGATGGCAATTTTATAAGGCGAGGGCTATCAGTATAAGAAGGCAAGCGGATGTTTGGATCCCAATTTAAGCTACGAAGCGCGAACAAAAGGAATTGTTTTTGAACTGACCCTATCATGTCTTGATAGAGTTTATACTGGGGACTCCAAACACAGGAGCAATATTCAAGATTAGGACTGACGAGAGCAGTGTAAAGAAGTTTGGCTGTATACGGGTCATTAAACTCCGTGGACCAACGTTTAACAAATGCGAGAACCCCTCTAGCTTTGTTAACAATATAACAACAAGATCAGAAGCAGTGAAAATACGTTCAAGACTGAAGGAACCTAACGAGTAACTAACAATTTGAGGATTATTCCGATAAAAAGTCATAACCTTACATTTGCTGATAAACGTTACACCACGCTTGTATGATATCGAGATCGTTCTGAAGACGTAAATACATGCCATTATCTTTATATCGTCCGTATACATTAGTATATAAGAAGAAGAGATGACCTGAGGGAGGTTATTGATGAACGATACAAAACGGAGAGGACCTAGATGGCTACCCTGAGGTACACCGGATGTAAAATGGATATATTTAGACTCGCAGCCTTTAAAAATAACGTTTTGCACTCGGTTCGATAGGTATGAAGAGAACCATTTTCGAAGACATGAAGGAAAACCCAAACCGGAAAGTTTAGTAAAACGAAGATTCTGATTAACAGAATCAAATGCCTGAAGTCAGTATAAATGAATAAGGAAAGAAAATTCTAATAGATTAAAAGAAGTAGAACGACGTTTTACAAAGCCATGTTGGGAGTCCGATACTAAAGAACTGCAGAAGTTAGATTTATAGGCGGCTAGTAAAGAAACTCAACACTGAAACGTTGCCACAAGTGTAGTCCGAGGCGGCATAGCCTTCAAGGCGATAATATAAATATAGATGACGAGAACGAAAAAGGCACCTTATCTTTTGGACAAACCTCGTACACATATCTATTCAACTTATCTAACTGGGCTTGCAGATATAAGCAGCATCTTATGAATACAATCCTTCAATGTATTTGTACTCGGTATCGTTGTTGTTATAGGCGGCAAGTGAAGAAACTGAACACTGAAACGTTGCCACAAGTGTAGTCCGAGGGGGCATTACCTTCAAGGCGACAATATAAATATCGATGAGGAGAACGAAAAAGGCACCTTATCTTTTGGACAAACCTCGTACACATATCTATTCAACTTATCTAACTGGGCTTGCAGATATAAGCAGCATCTTATGAATACAATCCTTCAATGTATTTGTACTCGGTATCGTTGTTGTTATAGGCGGCAAGTGAAGAAACTGAACACTGAAACGTTGCCACAAGTGTAGTCCGAGGGGGCATTACCTTCAAGGCGACAATATAAATATCGATGAGGAGAACGAAAAAGGCACCTTATCTTTTGGACAAACCTCGTACACATATCTATTCAACTTATCTAACTGGGCTTGCAGATATAAGCAGCATCTTATGAATACAATCCTTCAATGTATTTGTACTCGGTATCGTTGTGGTTATAGCATTCATTTTATGGTTGTTGTTGTTGCTCTTGTTGTTGCAATGGCGTCAATTCAATTACATATGTAAGAATAATTGTCTCAGCCATCAATCGCAAATTGAATTGATGCCAGTTGCCAGGAGCAGCAGCGGCACATACTTACACACATAGTCTGTGTATGTACATAGTCATGTAATGCGATAGTTGACTGTACATTGGTGTTAATATGTTGATAGCACTGACCCTGACTTGCGGCATTGTAAGTACAATGGCAACTGTGGCAGATGTTGCCACAACTCGCTCTTCCTTAATTCGATAGTAGTCACATGCAGCGCATTAACTATTTAATTATCGGAAATAATGTGCGGTTGTTATACACGATATCAACTGGTTTAGCTGCATATATATATACATACATACATATATGTGAATGTGAATGTGTTTTGTGAATGTACTGCATTAAGCGCTTAAAGGACATACGTATCTATTATATAAAGTGCCAGAGGCAGACTAGCCAGCTAATACACAAAGAGCCGCCTGCCCCACAAATCTAAATCCTCTTTATATACATATAACATGTTTTAAGTGAGGGAAATATTGAGATGAAAAGTGTGCGAGGGTCGAAGACAGCTGAGGTAATAGTCAAGTTCAGTTTTAGAAGTAAGCTTGCCCGAGATGCGGTATTATAAACTGCAGCTGGTAAGCGCTTTAAAAATGGCATTTCAGCCATCAGCCACTCCCCATATTCACCTGATGTGGCACCGTGTGATTATTTTCTGTTCGTTAAACTGCATTTTCTCATGAAATGCAATGCTGACCAGTGTTACCGGCTGTGGAAAAAGTTTCTCAGTAGTGCTCCAAAATTTAAATGAACCATTTTTTTTTTTTTGTCAATACGCTAAAAGTACTTTTTGCAGTACGCTCGTGTATGTTGGTTTAAAAATATTTAACGATCGATGCTCGGTGCATGCAAGGTGGAAGTGTGCGAGGGTCAAATCAATGACTTCCTTTTAAAAAAAAAATTAACCACGGTTTGGGTCCAACTAACTCCCTGATCTGACGACACTAATGTTGACGACAGGCTACTCGTTTAAGCAAATCGTTGCTAGGAAGAAGGCTATTTTAAATAAAATCAACTCAAATTGAAGCAGCCCTTATATAATTATTATATACTAAATTGGTGAAATGATTACAATTATAACTGCTGCTTTCTAAATATTTTGTGAATTCGGAAACTTTCAACAAATTCGTTACGAGATACTTGGTACAGTAACGAACGTGACTAATCATTAGGATCGTTTTAAAACCTCATGTTAAAAAAGTTACACCCCGAGTACATGTGTTACTATAAGTACAAGCTGGAGCCACAAATTTGGGGAAAAATGATGATATATATAGGGTTTTGGTTGACTGGTTTTTTCGACATACGCTGTACTTCTTGTAACTATTATATGTACTCCAATTGTCACTGTGTTCGAATGCACTGATATCAAAACGAAGCGTTATATATAGTAGAGTTGGTTGGTGGCATTATGCAGCGAGAAGAAGAAGACAACAGCAGCGGAGAGATCGTTCTGGGCAGTCGAGTTGCACAAGTTCAAGGAGGTGGTCAAGTTTAAGAAATTCAAGTCAGTCAGTCAAGTTTTTAAGTTGAATAAAGAATTGTAACGTTGATTAAAAGTTGCCAAGTTGATTAAGCTGAACGTATTGTGAAATAACATATAATCTAAACTTAAACTATAATAACTAAACCATTAAACTTAAATTATTCTATAATCTATACTATAATAAAACCTAAGAATTACTAAATAATTCTACATATATATACCTATCCATGTTTTCCATGTTTTTCTCTCTCTCTTCTTCATACTAAGTCAAGCTGAGGATATTGGTACCAATATCTTTATATCCTCTACCTCCACTTTTAACTCTACCTACTCCTAGTAAATTTAATGCTTGCCTACTATATAAGTAGAAACACATTTAGTATGTTTTATATGGAAAATCGTTTTTGTCGATATCTTTGACGTCATCTATTGGAATTCGTCCAAACTTCACAAAAATTTTCTCCCTAATACTGTCTGCAATGTGTGAAATCGGTATACGCGTTTTCGAGTTTAGCGAGCACATCACTTTTTGAGGCTTAATTTTTATATACATAGATAGATAGTTTACTTATATTTGCATATAGTTCCTAGAATCAGCCATATAAAATAAACAACTTGCATTGACCTTGTTCACAGCTAATCTATGTATAAATACGACAACAAAAAAAGTGTTTGGTACCGATTGTGTTTGAATGCGTGTACGTATTAAGGTTAAACCTATACCATTGGATAGAGAATGTTCATACGGTGTGGCAAATATAAATTTTACCTCGATACGTTGGCATTATACAGGTGAAATCCCACCTCAAACGTGAAATCCCACCTCAAACGTGAAAATGTATTGAATTACAACAACAAAATACATTGTAAGCATGAACGGTGTCTGCTATAGTTTTGTCGGTTCTCTTTCCATTCTCATCCGTATATAGAATAGAAGGGATAGAGAACGGCAACAACAGCGTCAACGACTATGCTTGGTGTGTATTTTATATAGGCTTCAGTTGTGTGTGAAATTTGTTGCTGTTCTCTTTCCATATTGTTCTATACATTTAGCATTACCGTTGATGACGTTTAAGTTGTTGTTTGTATGGAACATTTTTTTCATGAAAATTCATGTATGTACATGTTGGTGGTGTATTTATTGAGAAATTTTTTTTTTTTTCGATTTTTATGTGAAACAATATATTGGCAATTGCAAAATACCAAAAAAAACCAAAGAAAAAAAAAAAATTTCTCAATATTGTGTGCCGACCAATGGCTTTCCGAGACTTTCATATAAAGTTCCCATGTAACTATGATGTGGTAGTCAAAACCATACATTTGATTGACTTGATTTATTTACATGGGAACTTTATATGAAAGTCTCGGAAAGCCATTGGTCGGCACACAAAATTGGGAATTTTTTTTTTTTTTTATTGGCAATTGCAAAATAACAAAAAAAATCCAAAGAAAAAAAAAAATTTCTCAATATTGTGTGCCGACCAACGACGTCAACTCTTGACGTTTGAAGTAAAAAAACAACAACAAAATATGCTTTGCTTTCCCATCTTCGTAATCAGCAGTTATAAGAGCGTGTATTGAGTCGTCGAATGTCGACGACAAGGCGAAGACCAGTATCCAAAAATAAATCAAACTCATATTCATACATAAGCCGCAGCACAGTTGAGAAAGTAAACTACAAAAAGGAATCTGCTTCAGCCTGATGTAAAAAATTCTTACATTGGAATTGTGGTTTTACGTGGTGGGTCCCAAACCGTACGCACAACCCTTTTAAGGCCTGCGGTGGGTCTACTGGTGTCGAAAGAACCCAGTGTCATTGTTAGTCGCCTCATACGACAAGCTTTTACCTGCTGAGGTGGTATTCTCTAACCCACTCCCCACACGGGGGAAAGGAATAGTTTTACATAAAGAATAAGAAGTGACCTCTGTCATGGGTCATCGCTTAAAAGATATCGCATTTGTTTGCTGCAATTTATAAACTGAAATTTTTCAAGCTCATCATAATCCAGAATAACGTTATCATCAGAGGCAGATGTCATCATGGGGCAGATGCGCATGAGTGTTGCCATAGCGAATAATGATGCACAACAAACACGAACAACAGTTGAAAGAGAAGAAAAAGAAGAAGAAGAAGAAGCAACACGAATCTGCTGAGCTGCAGCTGTCTCTTACTTTGAATGCTGATGTTCTGTCTTATCTTGCTTTTTTCTCCTGATTCTTATTTTATCTTTTTTGTTTTGATTATTGATTTTTGATGCCCACATGTGAGCAACACACACAGACACACACACAGACACACAGACAGACACACATACATTGACAAAGTAGTGCGCTGAGCCTCTTATATGTATTAATGTAGCATACTTTTTTGGGCCGTCGTCGCCGAAGGCAAGCTGCTGTTTGCTGCGTTTGCAAGCAAAGGCACTGACAACATGGATGACGAAGACGATGATGATGATGATGATGATGATAATGATGACAATGTAACACAGCACAACAACATTTTAAAAACGATACAAATCTCTTGAAAAGCCTTGAGGCTCGATTTTATAGCTTCACTATTAAATTTGCTTAAACTTTAATTTTGCTATTATAGCTTGTACACATGGTGTAAAAGGGTATTATAGATTTGTCAAATGTATGTAACAGGCAAAAGGAGGCGTGGCAGACCATAAGTTCCATGGGCAAAAAGTCTTATCATCGACTCTGGTAGCGATTGGACCATGCCCGTCTGCATGATGGTATAGATTTGCGAGTACAAAATATTACCAAAAGATGCGCGTAATCCCCCTATCAACTCGAACCTCGACAGAGGTTTGCGTAATGTTTATGTGCATCTATGTTTTAAAAATGATCGAAATCGGAAAAATAAATCAAAAGTTATAGTCAAAAATATGCTGATTTCACTCCCCGTCACCTATAAACTGCTTCGAAATTCCACTACATGTAGATATAGATACATGTTAGCTAGAGTTACAAAATTTGATGTGGAAACTCATGTGAGCCAAATCATTAAAACTGTGTTCACCTTTTTCCAAAAGAGGACCCCTTTTGCTTTTATCTTAATAACTGATTTGAAAATTGCCACATATATTTAAAAAAGTGTTTTTGATTGATATTTCAAAATTTAACGACAATGGCCTAAGAGTATGAGCATAAAAGTAATTTTTGCCCCATAACAACTTTCCAATACGAAAATTTGGAACTAAATTGAACTTCCCTTGTTCGATCTTATGAAAAGCGACATGAAAGTAGATACTTCCGTTCCCATTTTACCGTTTGTTGGATTTAGTGCTTATAAAGAAAAAAGGTAGAGGGTATTCTACTGTCGTGCAGCGTCTCGACTGTCTGCATCACATTTTTTTTTGTTTGCAAAGTTTTTTTGAACATTATTTCAGCAATAATTTATCTTCACCTAATGAAAACTGTGTCATCTATTTTTTTAGAGTTTCTAAGTTGGACCCTGTGCTGAATAAGAAGAATAAGAAGGTCGCAAATAATATGAGATTTGCTGACACAGCTACTTACGAAATCTGTGATTTGATATTTCTAAAACAGTTCTAGATAATACAAAACGGTTTCTGGATTCGAAATCAGCAACCCTAAATGTACAGGAAAAGGTATGCATAATCAGTGTAACCATTTATTGTTATTTTGTAGCTCATAGTCGTAATTAACCTTAGAAAACCTCAGCATTTATTTCTAGGAGTTTAGTTTTGCCTGTAAGAGCGTTAACTTACTTACACTCAAATTACAGTAGCATTTTAATTGAATACTTAGTTACTAATAACTTATACGATTTAGATTTGTTAACACTAGTCTACAAAATTCAGCCTTTTTAACTGTGGACTCTGAACTCTGATGGAATATGAAAGAATTTTAGTGGCATTTATTCACAAATATGAACTATTGTTGAGTAGTTAAATATAAGAGTAAATATCACATAACTCACAATAACTTCGTTCATTTGGTAAGCATTTGAAATCACCAGCTCTACTATTGCATTGTAAAATTTAAAATAGGGTATAAGCACTTAAGCGAGTTTATATTTGCCATAACAATCACGACATTTACGCCATCATTCGTATTAATGTATTCCATCGCTGCATAACCTTTATTCACACTCAAAACGGACAACCATGACCTCCAATAAACTGGCAGCGGATCTTAACTGTCACTTGACTGTCACGTGACTTCAACGACGTCTCTAAAAAGTAGTTGGAACCCAGGTTATCTCGATCTCATTCTGCATTCAACCATTGCATCACCTAAAAACACAACTCATACTCATATGACTATTGCTTGGCAGTCAGTTTCAAGTGCAATTTGCATTGCACACTTTGGCCGCAATTTCATGTGCAAAACTTTGCGACTAGTTCATCAAAAGGCTCAAAACTTTAAGCGTTAGCTTGGCTGAGCTCCAATCAAAGTGCCGAAAAGTGGAAAATATATAAGAAAAGTGGAAAGTTGCCCGAAAAGTTATTAGAGGTACTTCCATCGATGACTGCAACTTGAACACGAATGTAAACTTCTGGAAAATGGAGGAGAGTTGGTTATACCGTAAGCCACGCGTAATATTTACACAATTGACAAACAAAGTTTATATTGAAATCCAGCGCTTAAAAGGATTTTTATTTATTTTTAGCCTTCCTGGCATCCGGCCTGTTGCAGATCGTGTTTTTGCTCCGATTTGATATTTATTGATAGTCTAGGGTTACCAGGTTAGTCTAGCGGCATATCATTATGTTTACACCTTCAGAATCTACAGCCACGGTCGGCAAAGTGAGCAGAGAAATCGGCAGAATTTCAGTAATTGTCTGTCAGCATACATTAGCATGAATGTGTTCACGAACGTATTCTCAGTTTCTATTGGGAACTGCCATTGGGCAGAATTTAAGTTGCTTTTGGGTTTGACCAGGTGTTTACGGAAATCAACAAAATATCCCAACGCAGAAATTTTATATTCAAGCGAAATACAGGTACAGGGTTCCACTGTGGGGCATCGTCTTTTATCTAAACAAAATATAAAAGAAAGTAGGCCTTAACGAAGTTTTGGTAGGCGTTGCTTTGAAACTTCACATTTCAAACAACAACTCTATAGCCTTAGATATTCAAGCATTCAGTTGTTCCGAAAACGTTTGGTTAAACACATCGTACCCATTAAACTAAAATACTAAAATACGAAATTTATTGCACACTTTTAAAAAAATTTTCGTCAAAAATTCTATTCAACTGCGATAATGCCGAATATGCAAAATAAAAGAGAGGCTATTTTAAACCAGCCGTCATCATCGACTCAACCGAAGAACTTCAAGGGTGAAGACGACGATTCCGTTGAGCAGACAACTGATGCTGGATGTTTGCGTGACTACCAAGCACAATTTGGAGATCAGTTCCTAAACCCTGGATTTCTTCATAATACTTCGAGTCGTTCCGCAATATTTGCGCCGGTAAGTTGGAAAACAATTTTAAAGAACTATAATAATTACCACTGGATATAGGGAACCTATTGCTTTGGTCTGTCGCTAAATCGCAGACACGTGGAGCAAAGCAGTGATGAAGACTCAGATTCAACCAACAGCATGCGCAAAAATGGGTGTAAGAAGAAGCTTAGATGCTACAAGAAACGCACATCTCGAAGGCGTAGCGTTTCGAAAAACCGCAGCAGTTCTTGTAAGAGAAGCTATCGCAAGCCTGTAATACGACCCAAAAAGAACTAGATATTTTTTTCGAAAGGTCGTGCATCCAAGTGCACTCCGAAAAAATGTTACAATTCGGAGTGATGAGCTGCATGTCGTATGTGTTTATAATTAATGTGTACTAAATCGTGGGAATTTCCGAAATAAATTGACTTTTAAATCAGTGCTGACTCTAGTCGTAGATCTAGTAATTTTATTATTTATATAGAGCTGTAACGGGAACGGATCATTGGGGCTCAATTTTAAGCTATGGAGGGCTTGTCGCTTTCTCGTGTCCCTCAGCTTTGCCTAGATCGCCACCATAGGAGTAACCAGCTTCATTAACCACACCGAGTTCGCTTTCAGTCGGCTGTCATTCTAAGCCAACAACGACGAGGGGTATAACCACTCCTATGGACAGCACTGTAACTTGTCTCATTTGCGAGAGAATCATTGTGTGTTCTCTGACATCACCATCGTTATAAAGGTTGTTAATGCGGCTTAACAATCAAATGGTGTTTCGGCCAATAATTCCGCTATATTGGAAAAGTTTAGCGGCAGTCACAGCACGCCAAAGCCTTCAAGATACACCAAAACTGAGCAGCAAAGCCTCCCAAGAAGAGCAAACCCCGATCAAGATGGAGTGTAATTGAGAGTAAAAGTTTACCTGACGCACGGGACATTGACATAAAATGGACATGAGTCAAAGGTTGGCAAGGAAGATAATCGGCCAAAGAACGGCAGATAAGTTCTCGAAAACGATAAAGTCTAATCTCCAGCCTAATTGCTTTATGTGTAGGCAATTAGGAAGATTTTTGATGGTGACCTCCTGCTTTGAAGCAAGCTGAGGTACATTAAGCTCTTTATGGTTTCATTCAATGGCCTATTGACTTAAGCAAAATCTTATTCAAAAATATTTTGGTAACAGATTAACTGGCAAAAACGTATAGGTCGAACCAATAAATGATTTTTAATAGAATTGTATTGCATTCGTCATCGTAAATTTAGAAAACGGATCAATTTAATAGCTCAATCGGCAATAACCGTTTTAGGTGGAACCTCTTTTAAAAGACCTGCGAGTGACCGCAAAAAATGGACTGCATTTTTTTATTGAAGGAAGATAGTTAAAACATGAGTACCTCTATAAGAGTATCTACGCCACTGATTGAATGAGTAGCTAAAGGTACGGGTGCGTAATGAAGGTAACAAAGCTGAAAAGAAAATATATTTAGAAAAATAAAATACAAAGATTTAATTGGGACGGTGACGGACAAGGTATTCGTACCTATGTAAATCAATTTCCGTGCGTAGTTTTGTATCGATGCATTGAGGGGTAAGGGCGTAGTAAAAGTAATTTTAGTACGAGGGTAGGGCATGATTCGAAAAAAGGTCAACATTTTTTGGCTTATAAGCCTATCATGAATCTTTATACCAAATTTTGAGACTACAGCTTAAGTATTAACATTTCTATAAAAATATAAATTTTGTTGCAGTTTGTAGGAGAAGGGGTCTTATGGCCTTTGGCGCATTATTACCTATATCTTTAAAAGCTTATATCCGATAATCTTGTGTGCCAAGTTTCAATCGAATGGCTTTTATGGCCTTGGTCTAAACCTTGAAATTTAGTTACGGGGGAACTGATAAATTTATGATAAATGTGTACATGCTATAAAAATATGATGCAGACAGTCGGGACGATGCCCGACAATGGAATACCCAGTACCCTTTTTCTATATAAACACTAAATCCAACATACGGTAAAATGGGAACAGAAATATCCTCTTTTATGTCTCCTTCTAAAAGTTCGATACATTTACCTATTGGGAAGTTCCAATTGAGAAGTTTTCCTATTGGGAAGTTGTTTATTATGTTAGATCGGCCCATGGAACTTGTGGTCTGCCACGCCTCCTTCTGCCTGTTATATACATTGCACAAATCTATAATAGGTACGCTTTTACACTTTGTGTACAGGGTATAAAAATACACAGCATATATATATGCATGCATAGTAAACATGTAATATATGTATGCGGAATAGTATGTACCAAAAAAGAAGCCACATTTTTCTGACGCTCATAAAAATCGTGGTACCTAGAAAGAGCAAAGTAATCGTATGTTGTATTATTATACCATGGTTAGGGCTAAGTAATCGTACCTTGTATTATTATACCATGGTTAGGGCTATGTGTAATAAACACAGCTCAGCGCATTAAATTTGTATAATAACTTTTTAATAAAGTGTACGGGCTAATATTGCAACGGAACTGAAGCGACTTTGTATTTGCTCAAAGTCGTTCATATGTAGCCTCACACACGCTGCTAACCATGACCAGACACTACCAGCTAATCCTTTTATTGTCTCTAGACAATAGTTGGAACCCATGGTATCTCGATCTACTGCTGCATTTAGATTCACCCTTTGCCTCTCCTGAAAAACAAAACTCATACTCATATGCAATGTATACTTATAATCAGGGATTGAAACCGTTTTTGTAACAGTAACCGTTATACAAAACTTTTTCCGTTATTGAATTTTAAAACGGTAACCGTACGTTATAATTTTTTGAAAAAACCGAATTGAAACCTATATATTTATACCGGTACGGTTCCGGTTTTCTCTTTGCAAGCTTACATATTTTTTTCATGTTGTGCTTTACATTCCGTCATTCTGTGAAGCATTTTCATCTACGTCGCACAGTGGGGTCTTCTGACTTCTTATCGGCAACATTTATAGCTTTCGAAGGAGTAAAGGTATTTTCAAAATAAATAAATGCATGTAACATAGAATAAGGTAAGCTTCTGCGATTTCTGTTTGTATGGGCCGCAAAATAATAACGCTGTTGATGCTTCTGCTTCTTCTTCTTCTTCTTTACTGGCGATAACAACCTGTTATCGGGCTACGGCCTGATGTAAATACATTCTTTCATTGGTATTGTAGTTTAACGTGGTGGGTCCCAAACCCTACCACAACCCTTTTAAGGCCTGGGGTGGCTCTACTGGTCTCGAAAGAAACCAGTGTCATTGTTAGTCGTCTCATACGACAAGCTTTGACCTGCTGAGGTGGTATTCTTTAACCCGCTGACCACACGGGGTTCTTCTGCTTCTGCTGGTGCCATAAAAAGTGAAACACTAGAAAACACTCTGTTTATCCCACTTTTTTTGTAGTTCTCTTTTGGCACTGTGTTTGTCAAAGAGCATGAAATTAATAGACTCGAATCCTTGGTCGTTTCATTGAGTAGACTTGCTGAAAAGCGTCCATTCCCAAGCACTGTCTTGGGAACATGTGCCTAGTTTTTGCTCTTTCTCAACCCAGCATCACACGTACACAGTCTTGGAAATGGTCGCTTTTCAGCAAAAATGTTGTAATTTTTTACGGTTCAGGATTCCACTCCATTCCTTTCATGCTGTTTGTTTTTGTATCGGAACCGGTATAACCGGTAAACCGAAACAAAAACAATAAATAACCGATATTATTGAAGAAAAAAAAAACCGAAATAACTCTGTTTACCGGATCAGGAGTACCGGATTACTACCGTATTCGTAGCCGAAATAAGCTTCGGCTTCAATCCCTGCTTATTATAATTAGGTATACATTGCTCATATGTGTGACTATTGCTTGATATTTGCATTGGCAATTTTTCCACCATTTTTGAATAATGGTGGACTTACAAAGAACTTCCCAATTATTTTTGACTCCGACCAGTCAGAGACCCCGAATTTCGATTAATTAATGGTAGAAGGGAATTGAGATAGTGAGAGAGACCTCTTTCATATGCTATATTTCCTCTTCTGCCTAGTCCAACTGAAAATTTTGAAACTAAAGTAACAAATTAAAATTTGTTTTAAATTTAATTCTTGGCTTAATTTACGTTATAGCACCCTAGGCAAGTAATCCATGTAAATCCACTGTTTTCACTTAATGAGCGTTTTCGTTCTTTGCCCCCAAGGCGTCTGTTACACGAAGCGAGACTTTCAATTGAGAAAGTGAAAAATCTCTTAAGCGGCTGTCAAAATTTTACAGGTAATCTTGCAATGACCATCAAACGAAGCTAGTACGATTTTTGACAGCTCACTGATAATCGCGTTTTACAGTACTTCTGATACCCATTTTAAACACTGGCTCAAAAAAGTGCTATTAAATACAAAGAAGAAAAATTTATGTTCGATTTGGAAAATTCGAATTTCGTATGCTAAGAAAGAGATGAAAAAAATTAAAGAGGGGAAGCACAAGAGGCGCCACAAAATCTTGCACGATATAAGAACGCATTTTAATATGATGCAAGTCGAATAGGGTTACAGTCGAGTCAACTTATGGTGGATATTACCGTGTCATGAAACAGTGCAAGATACAAATCACACAGTCTCGCTTGCAAATCTCGCTTCGGGTAAAAGGTACCTGATTTTTGGTCGATCAATAAAGTTTTTTTGGTTTGGAAACCAAGCAGCTCGGGTTCAATCTTTGAATGCTCTCAGCTCTATTGGCTGTGCAGGGTCAAGTACTGAACTGCGCAATTGTTGTGAATTTTAGTGTCGATCATACAAATAGTTATATGAATTTACCCAAACCAATACCTAATTATTGTCTTCTAGCCGTAAATGATGTTTCGTTTCTACTACAGAGCTCATTTCCAAATTGATTGTGCAAACTCAAGCAGTAAGATACTCCGTGTATATATATATTACAATAGGCATTTTCCAAGTTTTTAAAAGTTCTTTTTACGAATTTCAGCTTTCTCTTAAGTTGTGTATTACTTGGAATACGCGTACGTTTATATAATTCTAATCAATTATGCTCGAGCCGTAGCCCGTAGCAACTAAATGATGAATATGGCTTATGATCTTTCACTCTTGCGATAGATGCAGACCTACTAATCCATATAACATACATTTCCAATTTTCATTTTATCTTTTGCTTTTATGATCTAGCATCAATGAAATATTTTCCGCTGGCAATAAAACTGCCAAAACTCAAAAATCAACATCAATGGCAGCTCTCCAACACTTTTTTGACTGACGTCAATGGGTTAAACAAAACGAGACGTAGCTGACCTGCTCACCCAATCTCCGCCGTACTCCTCTCGCATAGAACTCAATTGGCGGAAAATTAGTTATAAATAAACGGCGAGCAAATGGTTTTAAAGTTCATGTGTTTAATAAACAAAACTAAAGGAAAAACAGCAACACGAGAACAATTACTGATACTGCCAATAAAAAATCTTGAATGAAAAACGGCGCGCGGAAAGGAAAGAAAAGCGTGCCACAGACATATTGATTTATTGCCGTTTAATTTATATGAATATGTGTATAATATAAATAAATTGTTCACATACAAGATAAATGGGAGTTTAATGGAATTCTAAAAATAAAAGAACTCAAATTTTATTTGCACATCATTCCATCTGTATAGTACTTTCGGTAGTTAAGAGCTGATGTGATCGTGAGTATATATTGTATGATCCAATAAGCAGAGCCGATTGTGGCAAAGACTACAGTATGCAACAATATTTGACCTCAATGAAAGACTTTCATTTCGAGATTTCGAGACTTGTGAAATCAGCAAATCTCATGTCACTCGGCAACCTTTCTACCGGTCGAGATTAACTGCAATTCGAATTAACGGTTATAAAATATTAATTCAATATCTCTCAAACGGTCTTCTTCTACAACGATTCGATTGCGAGTTACGGGCAACAAAATTGCGTATTTTTTTTGTTATTCGAAAGCAATTAATCAAAAATTGCAAAAAGTTTTTCAATTGTTTCTTTTGGATTCGGTAAGTTTATCTTTTGTTGATATTTAGTGATAACACTTATTTGAGCAAAATCGGCAGCGAAATGGCGAAGTTATTAGGGAATATCAAAAAAATGCCACGATCGACAATTTTATTGAATTTCTTTAATTGTAAAAAAACCAACCCACGGCTAAAACTTTCCTTTTCCTGTAAATTCGGGGTGTCTGCTCTTGAACCCGGAAAAATATAGTCAGTAAGTCTATCTGTTGTGCATGAGCCCCGAAATTTCGAAGACTAAAAGAGTTGGACAGCAAAATTGTACCAAAAGAGATTTACCCAAGTATATGAAGTTTATCGAATTATCTCAATATATCACCCCTTGCCCCATGAGAGAATGCGGTGGTTTACATCCACTCCATAAAATCTATTCGTTTGAAACTTGTTATGTCTATGCACAATGCTAATGTGCATGTGTGGTGATGATAAAGAAAGATATTGGTAAGTCCCTTAAAGCATGTCGATCTTTTCTCGGAACAATAAATTTACTATGGTTACCCCAATAGCTATCAACTATTCTTTACAAAAGGTTGCACAAAAATTTGATCTTTTTGGGAAGAGTGGGTGAAAAGTATCGGGGCAGCTTCCCATCTATCAGTAACAAATTCTTTTCAATGCAATTGGATTTGAAATAGAACCGACAAGTACAAACCTTTTGCTCTTACTTCGGCAAGCTGAAATAAATGCACTTTATAGTTATTCTTCTTAGCTGGCCAAAACAACCTGTTCCAAGGTTACCGGACTCTTGTCCCTAGTACTCATTTGCCTATTGCTTGATTTCTATGCTGACATTCGGTTCCTATTTACTTCGGCGTTTCGCAACAAACTCTCCATCACAAATTTGAAGAGGTTGCAGGAGAGGGCATCGCCTTGTCTAAAGCTCCGCCTGGTATCAAAAGGCTCGGAGAGTCTCTTTTCTGTCTCTCTTAAATAGCCTTAATTAAAGTGATTTTATCTTCGCCATTGAAACTATCTACTCTTCTCCAGCTGTTAATTACTTCCACAAACACTGTTTAGTTGGCAACACTCATTATAAAAGTTGGCAACGCAAATTAAAGCGCAGCAAAATTCCGATGAATGAAATATGGTAGTGAAAAATTTCTACGCAGTTTTTATACATTGTACAAAAAGTGTAAAAGGGTATTATAGACTTGTGCAATGTGTGCAACAGGTAGAAGAAGGCGTGGCAGACCATACGTTCGATGGGCAAAAATGATCAGGAGTAATCTACCTGTCTGTCCGTCTGTCCGAGTTGGTCCCTGTTTTTCAAAAACTATAAGAGTTAGAGCTACAAAAATTGTACCACAAGATGTGTATTTTCCCTGAAAGATCAAGTTTATCAATTCATGTCGATATTCACACTCTTCCACAAAATTTTAGACCCCTCCTCCAAATAAAATTTTAGTTTTTATAATGAGTTAAGCTTATAAACCAGACAATTTTGGCATTTTGCCAGTTCAACACTCACCCCTCTCAAGTTACCATAATAAAGCCCATAATCTTCAACGCTTCGATATAAAAATGTGCACAGAAATTCGATTTTCAGAGAAAAAATAGGTGCAGGGTATCGCACAGTCGGGCACCTTCCCGATTGTCTGTTTCACATTTTTATTGTTGTGTATATTATATTTATTATGATTGTTCATTTGCAAAAAAGCAAATTACGCTGGCTACAATATAGAAATGTCTAGTGGAGGTTTCTCGGAAGTTGTGTTTTTGTTGTACTACTAAAATTGCGTTCATATTTCTGGAACACAGCGATCTTGATTAATGAACGAAAAATTAAGTAGAAAAATAAAATTGTTGATGACCTGAATTTTCTATCAGTGCAAGAGAATATCAGGCAAAATACTTGTACGCTTAAGCAGCATAAAGGTACGATGGACGCACTTTTACAAATCAATAAGTAACGCTCTTTCATCACGAAATTATGTCGTTATACTAGAGACTGATTTCGAAAGAGCATTTGTTCGCGTGTATGTACATACATCTCATTTTCAAGCAGTTTGAGCTCTGGAGAGTCGGTCCGAGTATCTTTAACACAGTAAAGGCCTTCATGACGCGGCGCTCAATCCAAGTTGGATTTCATAATGTTAACTCTTATGCCTACTTAACTTTTTAATGGCATTCTACAATGTTCCCCGCATTCAATAGTATTATTTCATTGTTACCCCTAGCCACACAAAAAACAACACTGCACATTAAATGATATTCCATTTAACAACTCTATCATAAGAAAAGTCAAATTGCTTAAAATACTCGGCAATAATTTTGACAAAAAATGTAAATTTAGTCAACATTGTATAGACCTAAGATCAAAACTAGAATCAAGACTAATTATCATCAGGTTTCTTGGCTCAAAGTTTTCTTAAAAATTCATATAAACTGAGTTTTAAATATAACGATAGTCCAAGCTGGACTCCGGACTGCCGATCTTCGGATGGAGCTCCAAGGCCAACAAGTACCATAACACACAGTAGTTCGGCGAAGTTTTAACGCCTTCCCCTACCACTGCTGAAGCGGTCTTCCAACAATAAAAAAAAAGGTTGATTAAGCCTACTATCAACCTAACACCAAATTTCTGCAGTTCCGCCAACCCTATCCTGTATAAAATAAACAGTACAAAACAGTATCCATTATTCGTCGCGGTACCAGGAATCGTGGGCAATAGAACATCTCAACTACGAAACTGTGATACCCCTATGGAAGTTCATCAGTTAGATGTATAATTCTAAAAACAAAAAACCTGAAAATGAACTTTTCCGAAAACTGTTTCTAGAGGAATCGTACAAAATGCAAAACCGGAAATGGCTATTCACCGATGCATCTAAAAACAACAAAAAAACGACAACAACACAATAGTTTCGGCAGGTCTTCTTGGGCCTTGGGCTTGGGCCTTTGCCCACCGACGGCTTCTCAACCATCAGAGATATACTAAATTCAAGCTATCTATCCAATATCCAAAGAAGCTTTCGTTATTCCAGTCACCAAGGTATCAAAGGAAATGAAACGATAGACGAAGCTGCTAATTACGCCAGACATGCACCTCTAATATTCTCCAATATATACAACGAAATATATCTGATCAGATACATCGCATCTCAACAATAAAAAGTCCACCGAAGAATGAAATCAATTCAATCATTGCTTTAAAAAATTTAACCCCAATGGCACCGCAACCCGCTACTCGACCAATACTATGAAGAAATTGAATACACTAAACTCACAGACGAACATCTTCTGACCGGAGACTCAGCCCTGCGTTGTTATATATGGTTTATGAAGAAACCGACCATCGGAACCTTAAAAGGCATACCCATTTGAGCACACTATGGTCTATGGAAATAAAAATTTGTTCAGAAATCTGTATTTTTTGCATATTCAGGAGTGTGCCAGAAATCTCTGGACGGGTTACCCTTACGTGTAATTTGAAATTTCCGAAAAATTTGCCACGCTCTGAATTGTGTTTCAGGCAAATCGAAGGCTTACTTTTGCCGTGAAATTCAGTGCAAAACGATATTCGGCACATTAACGGATTGTTGTGCTATTGAATTCCGGTTGAAAGCCACTTCTGACACACCATTTATTGAAATTTATTGAATCAAATGGTTCAGAGAGAAAGCTCTGATGCTGCAAATGGACATCCAACTACGGCCCAGTTCGTGTGAACACTGCAGAAAGAAAATTTCAGACCTTAAGGCCATAATATTATTGTTAGTTATTAAACGGCGATTCAAAGCTTAGTTCCGTTTTTTTCTTTTTCCAAGGAAACTCAATTATCGAACAATTGTGTAAAACCGCAAGTGCTTCAATTTGTTGCATGTTCAGGGCCCCATTGAGATTAAATTGATTACAAGCCAGATGCAGTCCATGAGCACGACGTGCGCCGATAACCACAAACTTGAAATGGTTTTGATAATGAGATGGCCAGTTGCTAGCTAACAGATTTATGGAGAAAAAAAAAACAAATAAAAGCAGTAACCGAAAACTAAGACCGGGAAAACTTACTAGCTAAGCCAGTCAACTAGGACCAACTAAAGGTAAGTGCAAGTATCGTAAGATCCACTAAGACCAAGTGGAGGCATTGCAGTGCCGTTTAAAGTCACATGCAACACAAAAGCACTTCACGGCCATTGCTAACGAGCTCGACACACACACACACACACACACACACACACACACACACACACACACACACACACACACACACACACACACACACACACACGAGACACACTCGAAATATAAATACATATAAACGAGTACAGTGTCAGCCAGAGGTTCAACTGCGTTTGGGTTGCATTTGTTTCTTGGTCGTGGTGCTTGGGTTTCCCAGCGGACCAAGATAAGTGCCTTTAGCGAAAATCTCGCAAAATGCTCGCAAATGAGCTCGCAAACGAGTGAAAAACGAGTGTTACAGTGTTGCCTCGCAAAACACTCGCATAAGCGCTTTGAAATGAGCGTCTTGCGATAAAAATGCGACCAGCGGACCGTCACATAAAATATTTGCGAGAGTCGCACAAAATGCTCGTAAAATGCTCGCATTCGAGCAATTTAGCGAGTGTAACACATTAAAATAATTTAGTTATAATATATATTATATTACTTTTTGTTAAAATTTTTTTTTAGACATATCTAACTCGAATTTCAACAATTGCAATCATTCTGGTAATGCAATGAATCATTTCCCTATTAAATGCATGTTTAATAGGTTTGTTTTATATATTTACAGATATATTAATCACTTTGCGAGAAGTAAAGACCAACATGGAAAAATTAATAACGAGAGTGGACCGGCAAAGTGCCAAGTTGGTATCGCTAAGGAGCGAGGAAAGCCTCTGTAAAATTTGGTAAGAAATTTCAAATTTTATTGTTTACATTTCAAATTTTAATTATTTGATCATATATTTCTCAAGGTGATAAAATTACACGCCAACTTCAAGAAGGCGTATGACAAGTTTATGAGAAGCTCCTGCTGTGTGGTGTGGCACAGACATGAAGAAGTGCGGTTCCCGGGCAACAAGTGTTGGACCATAAAATTGTAACCTCCCCAGTTGATGTTAAAAAGCAATATTAATGAAAAAAAAACAGTTTTTTGTTGGGAACAAAATGGGAATAAAACAAACGTCCCACAAACTATTTATTGCGTGTCTTTTTCGATATCTTGCTACCGGCTCGTAAAAAAAAACAAATTTTTTTTATTCAAAAACGTATAGCAAAAGTTATCCGAAAAGGATCGCAAGAAATACGGTTAGCAAGCCTTTTGCGAGAATTTTCTAAACTTTCTAACGAGTCAAAAGAGATATCGCCAAATGCAAGTTAATAATATTTCTTGCGACACACGTAGATAATAGCTTTTGCTGCCACCAACTGAACGACATATGAATCTTATTCGTATCTTTTTCGCATCTAAAAACGAGCGTTTTGTCGGGTTGAGTCACGCATTCCACTCGTATGCGATATCATAAACGAGCGTTTGGTCCGCTGGGTTCTAACGTACATACATGCATCCATATGTAACTACTTCTGTCAACATGAAGTTTGTGCACGCAGCCACGCCCACATGGTGCGCCCACACACATGGCTAGCATTGCTACTGTTGTTGTCTAACTGTAAAATTTATGACAGCGCTGCTGAACACTCAACACTCGTCTTTGGTTTGTTTGCTTAGATGCCAGTGGCGGCTGTGTAATGGCTGGCCCAGGCGGTGGTACCAGGGTTTCGGCGCATGTAATACAAGAACCATGTGAGTAGAAAACTTTTGACATGCATTCTAGGAAGCAACAACAACAGCAAAAGAAGAACACAACAACATCATATGGAGCTGCTCGCATTTTCGTCACAATTATGCCATGACATTGGCCTAAAAGTAGGCAATGAATTTTCGCAGCCACTCAGTCACTATTATTCCGAAAGCAGTGTACACTGTTCACCAAAAATCGTCCAGAAACGATCAATTATTGTTCTCAACAGCAGCGGCAAATATGCTTCTTAAATTCGATTATATGTACCAACCTTTCTTCTGGCAGCTTGTATGCTTCGGTAGACTTGTTTTTCGGAGTTCTGATAGTTACTTTTAACGTTAATCGGTTGAAGTAATTATACCCTGTACACAAAGTGTAAAAGGGTATTATAGGTTTGTGCAATGTATGTAACAGGCAGAAGGATGCGTGGCAGACCATATGTTGCATGGGCAAAAATGGTCAGGAGCGATAGTCGAGTCGATATAGACATTACCGTCTGTCCGTTCTTCTGTATGAATGTCTAGATATAAGACACTATAAAAAGTAAGACACCAAAATTTACCAAAAGATGCGCATTTATACCGAAAAGATGAAGTTTGTCGAATCAGGTTAATATCTTGGCCCCTTTTCCTGTGATATATTTTTGCGGTTTACAGCAGTTCAATCTATCGTCTCAAAACTCGACAGAAGTGTGCGTGTTTATGTGCATCTATGTTTTAAAAATTATTGAAATCGAATAAATACATCAAAAGTTATACTCAAAAATATGCTAATTTTACCCCCCCTCGCCTATTAACTGTGCCCAAATTGCACTGCATGTAGATATGGATACATGTGAGCTAGAGTTACAAAATTTTGTGTGAGGACTCGTGTGGCCCTAATCGTTAAAACTGTATCCACCTTTTTTCAATAGAACCCCGCTTCTCCCGCAATAGATTTACCTTAATTACTGCCACACGCTCCAATATATTGATTTGAAAATGGTCACAGACATTTATAAATGTATTTTTGATTTATGTTACAACATTTAACGACATTGACCCAAGAATATTGGAGTTATGGGCATTTTTGCCCCCACTACCCAATAGGGAAACTTGTCAATTGGAACTTCCCAATAGGAAAATGCTTACAATCATATTAAACTTGTTAAAAGAGACATATAAAGATATTCTTTCCCATTTTACCCCATGCTGGATTTATTAAGATAAATCCAAGATTGTGAAATTTTATAAATTTCAGTATCGCTTTCAAACATACTAATTACATCAGTAAGAAAATAGGCGTTAATCAATAGATAAGTATTAGTTTGAAGAAAGGCTTAAAGCTAAACTAAACCCAAAATTAGACTAGCAAAATTTTAAGGCAATAAAAGGTCGAAATGTTGGGTGAGTGTTTTCCAAATAAGTCTAAACAATGAAACAACAAATTTTTCGCCTTAATTTGCTCATAACTTCTAGTTATATTCGGTTAAAATCTGAGCTTAGAGTTGGACAGTTTTTTTAAAAATTTTTTAAGGAATTTTGTTTCAAATCCAAATGCAAAGTCATACGAAGTATTATTATTAAATCGAAAAAGCTATAAATTAAAAAAATACTAAGGCAATATTAACATGCCAAAATTCCACATTTAATTACACTATGCACCAAAAAAAAAAACATAAATTTAAAATTTATTTTTTGCCAACATCAGCAATTTGAACAAAATTGGCGAAATGACGAAACAATGCCACAAACGACAATTTTAGTGGAATTCCGAAAAAAAGACGGGCGTAAAACACATCATTACAGGTAAATTTGAGGTCGCTGATTGTATATCCGGAAACCGTTTTGAATTATCTAAAACGGTTTTCGAAACATCGACATTTCAAAAATTTGATGCAGGCAGTCGGAACGGTGCCCGATAGTGGAATACCCTGTACCCATTTTTCTTGTGAAAATCAAATTTATGTGCAAGTCGTTGTATAAAAGCGTTGAAGGGTATGGGCGTTACTAAGGCAACTGGACTGCGGGAGGTGGGGCGTTGATTCGGCAAAATGTCAACATTGTTTCGTTTATAAGCTAAACATGAGTCTTCGAACCAAATTTGATGGCTCTAACATAAATGTGGACCTTAAATTTTTGCAGTTTATATGAGTAGCGGCCTAAAGTTGCCACATTATTACTTATATCTTTTAAAGTTTCTATTCGATTTTATAATTTTTTACACAACATATGCACAGTAACAGTGTGCATGACTGTGCCAAGGTTGGATAACTTTTATGGTGTGGGTCTAAGGTTGGGGGGATGGGGAGAGATATCGACATAAATCGATAAATTTGCTCCTTTCCGGGAAAATGCGCATCTTTTGGTACCATTTTTTTGCTCTAACTCTTAAAGTATCCGAGAAACACGTCACAACACAGACGGACAGACGGACGTACATGGCAATATCGACTTGACTATTGCTTTTGTTCAATTTTGCCCCCTGAACATATGGTCTGCCACGCCTGCTTCTGCCTGTTACAAGCATTGCACAAATCTATAATACCCTTTTAAACTTTGTGTACAGGGTATAATAAAAAATTGTTTATCAACTTACGATTGATGTTATGCCGAGAGATTGGGCGATCTTTTGTCAAACGGTCAACTTTGTTTTGTTTTTTAAGCAAAGTTTTTTGGTGGCTCTTGGTACTCGTATACTAGTAAACATTCATCCGTTCTTTATAATTTTGCCATCACAAATGGACGGTTACAAGATTCGAAAATGTTCATATGAGTAGTTACAATGGGCTTCTTTTGGAAGCACTATGCTCTACGAGACAGACGAACGGACGGGCATACAGATATAGCTATGCCGGTTCGTCTATTGCTACAAAAATCGAATAGTTGTAATAAAAAAAAATTTTAAAGTATACAATTTTAAGAAAACTATTTTTAAATATGACACAGATTTTCTGCCAAATCAATCAATCCCATTGTTGTTGCAAGCACGTGTATACTCCTTAGACACGTGTTCTACTCAACCGTTTCTTTGGAACCCTTATCATACACACACACACAAGCTACCATAAATATAAATAAATATCGTTATGTAAATGGATTGAGACATGTGCTTCTGTAAAATCTTTTAAACGTGAATTTGCTGCACAATTTGTCATGTCGAAGACATCCGCATTCCATTGCCGCGCGCAGTTTCCGTTTTACTTTCCCGACTGCCGGAAACTTGTACCACGCAGAAATCTGCGATATCAAAGAAAATATAGATTTTTCTTAGTATAAACTTAATAAAGAGTATGAAGCACTGAAAGTGCATATTGCACATTAGAAATTGAAAATTAAATTTTAGTTCTTGTTTTTGTTTTTACACTGGCGAATAAATATTTAGATAACTAAGGAATGTGAAGCCCCATAAATTAAAATTTCGCACTTTATGGCTTTCTGCTCAATTAGCTGTGCGATTTTCTGGATCTGTAGCGTCAGCATTATATATGAGAACATGCAGACAAGATCAGTGTTGGGTAACGATTAAAAAAAGTTTCTAATGTACATATGCAGGCACCTTACTTGCAGTAAACACGGCAATATGTATTAGAGCAGCATTTCCAATGCCTTTCTTAACTAGATAAAGGTTCAAATACCCACCTAAAGTCGGTTTTTTGTACTTTGCTGTTTAACTTTTGCACGTATGATGCTTCAAATCCTGAGATTAGTGCTGTTGTTTTATAAGTGATTCTGGCACTAATATGCTGATGACATGGACGTTTTTCGTTCTGCTCCGGATATGATGGAAATGATTATATCTTTGGATCTTCAATTATTCTTATGGCGTTTTGAGCATTGTACTAAGTTGGAAAATGGCCTAACGTTTGTTGATATTGGATAAGCGGCTTACTTTTGCACAGCATATTGCTTGGAAGGTTGACACTATGCGAGCCAGAGGGTGTTGTCTCTTGTACAGCTTGGTATTGGTCTCAGACGTGTGATTTATCTACAGATGCTGTCTGGAGATATGGAAAGCCGATTTGAGGTTTTTGCAGGTTTTGCAAAATAAGGCGCTTTCTGCGCCTTATCACTGGGTCTTCTGGTATCTAACGCTTTGGTCCAACATATGGATTTTAATATAGCGAATGTTCGTGGCCAAATCGCGGATGCTGCTTTGTGCCATAACGAAAGGTTAAGGGGCTTAAACACCATGAGGCTTTGAAAGAAACGGTTATGCTAAGATTGAAGACAAGGAGAACCTATCCTAATTTAATACAATTTTTTTAATCTTTTTTTGTGACCGGCTTTCAAAATGCCAGGTGTTCTGCACAATATTGGGCTTATGTTAACTATTTATCGATTGCTTGATAAAAATTTCAACGGAAAGCTTCCAGAGCAAAGTATGTTTTTTGGGTCGTGATGTAGCTGGAGCAGGTGAGAAGTATGAGATTGGGTAGAAGCTTTTAAAAACTGTGTTTTAGCCAATTCAACACTGAAGTCGGGTATTATGCCACACATGCCGATGGTAAAGAATATGCGCATGTACCATAGACATATTTGAGAGATGATACAACATGCGATTTGCTCACTTCCTGATCATTGAGCATTCAATCTCGATATTTTCTTTGTTTTTCATCCCAACGAGAAGCTTTCTTTAGTTGAGTATGAGTATGCATATCTTGGCACAATGGGCAAGGAGCTATCACACCCAACACAAATCTAACTTGTATGAGTCCCTAGATACAAAATAAAGTGTTTTTGTATCAGACCATCAAAAAAATATCCACATCAAAATCTGAGCTGTCATCGAACTCCGCGATATATAGGAACAGTGTTTGTTTACAGCTACAATGGCATCCGATGAAAGTCTACCCTTTGGCACACGATTAACTCGCACGGTACCCAAACTATAAATACTAAAAAGCTCCGAAGGTCTTAAGTTAGGTCTACCTAACCAGCGATATATAAATATTATCGAAAAATATTATGAGATAAAAGTTGTCTGGAGCCAGAACGACACTTTCGCCAGCCGAATTGCATTGGGTGAAAAATTTTGTTCACCAATTGTGATGTTTATCTAATATATACAATCGCATCGGATTGACCTTCATTTTTGTTGAAAACATCTGCTTATAAAGACAGAGTCGTTGGGACAGGGGAACAACTTGGAATCTTATTTTGAACAATCGACAAACTCGAAAAGCTGCTAAGGAATGCCAACTGAAAAGTAAGCTAAAATTGGTCATTCCAAATTTAGAGCCAATTTCTTGTTCATCCCCAGTATCTTTTTCCCCAGTAACGAAATCTCTTTTTCTCAGACTGTTTTGAAGTTGCAATAAATTTTGGACGGAATGCGCACCCCGTCTTTAGGCATGGTGGCTTTCGGAACGACAAAAATTTATTTTGGAACTATTTGTTAGAAAATAAAATTTCCTCTTCACCAGGTTGTTTTTTGCTCTGTATAAGATTTATTATATTTTTTTAATATGGAAAATTACACTATGCAATAAAAGAAATTCAATGTCTAGCATGCCTTTTTCGGTAAATTTTGGGACGCTGATTTTACAGACGTAGAACGATTTGTATTATCTAGGACGGTTTTCAAATTAGCGTTATTTTTAAAAACACGTGATTTAGTAAATCTAGTGTTAATCGGGAGCCTTACTACTGATCGAGATAAGTCGATTGGATCACGGCCGGGTTCGGTGTACATTTTTGCATTTTTAATAGCTTAGCTTAAAATTGCTAAAATTATGTCACATATTCCTTTTGAATACATTTCAAAACCATTTTGAGCAAAATCGGTAGCAAAGTGACGAAGCTATTAGGGAATATGTAGAAAATGCAACGATGGACAATTTCCGAAAAAACCAAAAATCTTGGTTAAAACATACCGTTTCTGGTTAGTTTGGGGTCACTAACTTCTAATCCGGAAACTTCTAATCCGAAAAATCCGTTTTAAATTATCACGATTTCAAATTGTAAATTTAAATTCGTGATTTCAAGAGTGGCAAAAGCAAGAAATCTCACATAACAAGTGAAACTAACTGCCGATCGAGATGAACTGTAACTTGAATTTAGGTGTTCGTGATTTTCGTTCAATGAACTATATGCCGGATAGTTTTAGTATACCTAATTTCGATTGTAGATTTTAGGGCAATGAACTAAAATGACCCCGTTTGGTGAGAATACCATCTCAGCAGGTCAAAGCTTGTCGTATGAGGCGACTAACAATGACACTGGGTTCTTTCGAGACAAGTAGACCCACCTCAGGCCTTAAATGGGTTGTGCGTACGGTTTGGGACCCACCATGTAAAACTACAATTCCAATGAAAGAATGTATTTACATAAGGCCGTAACCTCATAACTCAAAATATATTATGGAATTTAAAATGGTTTCATTTTTATATTTTATTTCGGTAGTTAATGCAACATCGAGTCAAACGAGCGAGGCTTTGCTTATGAAGTTCTATTAAAAATTGGACGACATGTGAATTCAAATGGAAAATACCAGAAAGACTTATAAGACACACTCTGACTTGACCCAAATTGACACATTTCATACCTTGATCTCGTTGCCTCTGAAAATATTCGCCTTCGAATACTGTTTATTGCAGTTTTGTTGATGTTATTTGAACGCCATACAAGCGCTGCTCTAGTATTATGTACCACTTAGTTCAGCAGTGAAACTAGCCCTTGATTTCGATTAGCCCTGATAAATCAGCTCTTTTCATACATGCCATTGCATAACACGTAGGCTGTATGCACATTACACAATGCATATTTGTAAGTTATTGCATTCACGAAATTGAATAAATCGCTCAAAAACTGGTCAACATAAGAGGCATGCAGGTGCATGTGAAACAGGTACAAAATTGAGTTTTTGTACTAGATAGGTTTGCCTGTACATTCTTTCAAATAATATTGCCTTATTAATATATATTAACAATTAACACAAGCAGATAATAAATCTATAAAAAGATTGAATTTTATTACTAACACACATATATTCCGAGAGCTTGTAACATCTCGCTGCTCAATTTCCACAGAAGTTTTGGTTTACCATGTAAACTCAGATAGGAATTGAAGAAACAGCGAACTTTCAAAATTTTATAGAACTTTGAGAAACTGAAAAGTTTTTAACTCACCTTACACTTGGATTTGTATTGTATTATTTATTATTTTTTGTTGAACGATATTTAAAATTGTAAATTTATAGTTTGCCCGTCTTTATTTGTAGGATTTGCCTTTTATCATAAACAACAGCCGTCAATAAATCATTTAATTACAAGTTCGAACATAAGTTTTGATATTTCCGAGTCCGTGTAGCATATAAAAGCAAACTTAACTAAGTTTTTAACATCATTAAAAAAATCACTTAAAAAAATTGTTTCAAAACACCAACTCGATGTGTTTGAAGTGAAACGTCAAATCACTTTAAGCGCCGCTGCCGTTGCAAGCAAAGCGCCCGCCACGAATGCCAAAGCCGTTATGACAGAATCTTGCAAGCATCAGAGTAACTTATCCTTCCGGCAAATGGCCAGCGAACGAGCACAAAGCCGAGCGAAGCGAAGCCGAACAGACCGACACGAGCGTAGCCGAACGCCCGAGGGGGGCCGAGCGGGGGGCGCGACGACCATGATGACAACGACGACAAGCGACGAGCAAAGAGTAACGATGTGTGTCTCAGTTTTGTTGTTGCGTTTGGCCGCTGCCGAGTGCAACTGCAGCCGTTTAGCGGCAAAAGCGCCAACTAAGCGCCATGCCCATTGCATGTGAGTGTGTGTGTGTGTGCGTGTGTGTGTGTGTGTGTGTGTGTGTGTGTGTGTTGGTGGGGGGGGGGGTATGCGATTGTATATGTAAAAACGCCAAAACAAAACGCCAAAGGAATGTAATTTTTGCTTTGTTTGGGTGTAACTGTTGTTGCTGCCAACTGGAAAATAAAAGTGAAAACAAATTTCCTTTGCCGGCGACACACTGACACACACACACACACACACACACACACAGACTGACTTACTGCCCTCGCAGTCCATACATAAATACAGAATTTTAACTACAAATACGACAAAAAAATAATAAAAATAACAAATTTATACAGTCCGAGACGGTACACGACAGTGGTATACCCTATAGCCTTTTTGTCCCCCTCCCCAAAAACCGGAACTTTACCCCCGCGTGGTGAGCGGGTTAGAGAATACCACCTCAGCAGGTCAAAGCTTGCTTGGTTCTTTCGAGACCCGTAGGCCTTTAAAGGGTTTTGCGTAAGTTTTGCGACCCACCTAAGAATGTATTTACATCAGGTCGTAACTCGATAAAGGGTTCTTATGGCCAGTTAAGAAGATGAAGAAAACCCAGAACTAAAGTAGTAGTACTTAGTAACGCCAATATGTATTTACACATAATATCTTCCATTTTGCTTCTAAGGCCGTTAATTAAGTTAGTTTCCAAATATATTTTCACATTTTGCTATATATATGCACCACGACTGTTAATGCTGATAATTTCAGCAATGGCAACATACGGTGCGCAACACGTTCTTCTTTGCATTTCAAATTTAATGGCATTTTCCTATACACTGTAACAAATACAATTAAATAAATAAACCAAACATATTTAGAAAAAAATGTACTACACTGGGTAATATGTCGGGTGTTGCCCGGCGTTGCTCATGTGTGGCTGTGAATCGCCATATTATCGATCTCGCGGCGGAAATAACTGACATATCAACATGGTTCGAAAAACTTTATTTGCGTAGCGAAAATTTGCATATTTTGGATAAATGTTTATGTATCTAATTTTGACTGTCACGCAAATCCAAGTGCACATACCAACATACGTATCTGACTATATCGGCTCGACTATTGTTAATAACCATTTTTTCCCATGGTATGTCACGTCCTCTATTACTGGTATGTGCACTATTTTGATTCAACTAGAATAACCTCCTTCTCATTAGAACGTAAAAAGCAATTAAATGTGTTTAAAACTGCTTACAATTTTGTACTTTCATAGATACTTCATAGTGGATGTGTGCTCTTTCGAAGATATATCTAAGCTGTAGCGGCTTCCCGTTCACAAATGATTCGTAGAAACGTTTGCCAATCATTTCGTTTGCAACCGTTCGCTGCCTGTTACATGAACCAAGATTTTAAAGTGAGTGGTATACTTCATATTATAATCCATTCTAATATCGTAAAAGTTTGTAATAAGCGATACAGTTTTGTGTTGTTCTCAGTGACAAGTGTGGATTTGTCTTGTGTGAAATGGTAATTACAAATATTGTAAACAGCGAATATGAGTAAGCTACTATATATAAAGTCTGTGGCTTTGGACGAATCTTTCGTGAAACGTTTCGTTACACTTATTTTGTTGAAATTCAACAAAATATGGAACATGAAAATTTCAAAATGCAATGGTGAAGTTGGCAACAGGAGTCCACTCGAGTGATTCACCAGAGTGATGCTTTTGCTGCCAATCTCTAGTAGCTCATAGATTTTGCATCCGGCGAATGCCATTATAAAAGAACTGATATATATATATATAAAAATAAACATATTTTCTGTAGGTAAAAGAAATGTGACGAAATCGTAGATACTTGTAAACAAATCATAGTATGTAAGATATAATTTATGTGACGTGACAAAAAGACTTTCTCTTCAAGCACATTTTTTTAGGTTCTTGTAAATTATGTATTTAACAGTTTGATGCTAGAAAAAGCAGCTGTTAAAAGTTTGTATTACGTCCAATTAGACCACACAGCTTTCCGAAATGCAATCTTTTTTGGATTGCAAAACGTACTTCTCTGCACTACTATTTGAACTTGCAACTTTTTTATCACTCAATTTGTGTCCAATATGAAAAATAGAAAAGTCAACGTAATTAGAATCATATATATTAAGTAATACCTTTAAGCGCGACAAACGACAAATTGAAGTGACTGTGTTTTATCTCAGGGCATAGAGATGGAACCAACGGCAGTCAAATAGCCAAGCGTGTGATTGTAGTTATCGGCGTGTGCATGTGTGAGTGTGTGAGTGAGTGTGTGTGAGTGTGTGTGAGTGTGTGTGTCCTATCTCATTTCAAAACAAACAAATGGCAAGCTGACGACTGACAGGCTGATGAACTGACAAACTGATGAGCTGTAACATATTGTATATGTATGTATATGCATGTGAGTGAAATATGATACAACTTGTGTTGCCTGCCTTCAGGCTGATTTTAAAGTATAACTTTAAAATGGCTTTAGTGCAATGCCTATGAATGGCCAAGGAGTAAGCGAGTATTCGATTGAGTGAGTGACTGAATGAATGTTCGAATGGGGGAAAATGCGCGCTCGCGTACTGTGAATTATGTTCACTTGCATTTGATCGCAATCGTCAGTTATACGTGTCTTTGCTGTCAATGTGAGTCCGTCGGAGCACGTTGTGGTAGCTGCTGCTGAAGCACGTGACTGGCCGCAGAGGCGCCACAACTTTGCATGAAGCATGTGAAGCTGAACTTAAGGTTGCCTACTGTGACGCCTTCAGTTCTATATATATATATGTAGATATATGCACATATACCCATGTACAAACATAAAAAGAAAGACAACTGGCTTGACATTTATTTATGTAAGATGTATTTATATGTCCCGATGTGAGCTGTCAGTCGCTATCGAAACTGTCGAGCATTCTTAAGATGCATCCACGCATATATGTATATATATTTATTCATATATTTAGCCTATTTATTGGCTTTCAAGCGGCTGTCAGAACCAAACAGACAACTGACAAACAATTTCATACACAGAGAACAAACAACAAGTGAAAGACCCACATGGAATCGCTAGCTCTTCATCTGCGAAATCTTTGTGACTATTTTCGGTTAAGTCCATATAAATATTACGTATACGCACATATGTCATGGCTGCAAACAGAAGCAACTTTAATCGCAAGCCTTTTCTCTCGTTCTAGACAATTTAATCGTTATGCTAGAAGAGCATTTTCAAAGCATTGTGCGTTTAAATACATATTTTTAAAACAACATTTGAATGGTACAAATTGTTTACGTTTATTGCTTAGCAACCAATTTTAAAAAAAAATTTATTTTTTTTAGAATATGTTTCATCTTACAACAGCAAAATCCCAAAAACAAATATATTTTTAAATATTTTCTTTAATTCGATTTTTTTTTAAATTTGAAATTTTCGAATATTACCAGGAACACAATTGGTTTCTTTATACAAAACTCTGATTGAATGTCATAAAAACGATTTCAATTTATCGAATTTTATGCTTATCGAAAATTTTTACTATACAATTTTAATTTACAAGTATTTAGTAGATTATTTATAATGCATTAAAAGCTGAAAAACTCGATTTTTGCAATTGATCTATAAAACGATCTGTATTGTTAGTTTATCAAAAAAACTCTGTGGTCACTTTTTTGTTTTTAACAGAATCGACCCTAAATGCGCTTGCAGTGTATGTGCACTTGTTAAGCCTCTTTTTATTATGACTTCTGAAGAAACTTTGGTCGAACTAAGAAAGTGTTGCATTTTGATTCCGTATACGTATTACATTACGTATACGCATCATGTGATAGTAAAATATCTAAGAACTATGATTTGCTTGAGATAATACAGAGATTGTCTGCGCACATGCATACCTTTATATAACAAAACACTTAAATGATATGGAATATAGCTACTCAATTGCAACTAAAAGGTTGCCGCTAATATGTAACCTAGTAAGTAACTAAGAATGTATATGTACACACATGTGCTATTGTGTAATTATATATGCACAGAGTTTTCCAACAACTGGGTCTGTGCCCTTGTTTTTTAATAAGCTAGCCACTGAACGTATGTGTAATATGCACTCTGAAAAAAAGTGCTTTAGAAAACGCTCATAATGTAATTGTTAGCAGCCAATGGGCCTACAAAATCAAGGTTATCTATAAACACGCTTATTTCCTTTTAAGTCCTGAAATATGCCACAGGACTGATAGCCAGGCTCAAACCAATTCTGCATATTTTTGCACTAAAATTGTTGCATTTTGCAACGGAAGGAGGCCAGTAATACCCGAAAGTTACATATGTACAAATCAGCTCCGTACGATAATTTCGAGCTTTACAGATTATTTACACAGTTACCCAACCTGGGACTGTGCATATGTGGTCATCCAAAGACCGTTGCTTCTCATTAAAAGGTTTTATTGAGACTTATGGTTACATGCACTATAACTTTCTTCATTTTGTGTGTATTCAATCATTCTAAGTACTTAAATTTAGAAAAAAACTAGTTTTTTTGTTTTAGTTTCTGACGATTTTCAAAAGATAAAGTATCGCTTATTACTGTACATATGTGGTCATCCAAAGACCGTTGCTTCTCCTTAAAAGGTTCTATTGAGACTCATGGTTACATGCACTATATCTTTCTTCATTTTGTTTGTGTTCAATCATTCTAAGTACTTAAATTTAGAAAAAAACTTGTTTTTTTGTTTGAAAAGATAAAGTATCGCCTATTACGGCTACACGAATATGTTCATTAAAATCCAGATTTCGTCAGATAGACATTTGAATGTATGATAAATGTTGTAACTGAAGCATTGTTATGTAAATTTAAATGTTTTTAAAACATGTAAAATAACAACAACTTTAACATTATGCCATTAATATTTTCATTTTTTATAATAACTAGTTTCCACTAAATAATAGACTTCATTTTAGGATTGTTGGTATTTTACAATATATCGAAATTGTTCTCTTTAGAATATCGCAGTATCGTTAATATCAATTTTAAAATATCGATATATCGCTTTATCGTCAAAATTTTGCGCCCAGCGATTTTAGAAACACGGGATTTGTAACATTTTCATGTAAGGGCCTACTTTTGTTGTCTAGAACAAGTTCCACAGCAGATGCGACCCTGACGATGCAGAGCCGACTGGTGGTGTCAGTTATTTCAGATCAAGTTTCTCTAAGCAGTTGCCTTTTAGCTAAGTTCTCATCTTCCTCTTTAGGCCGATTTCCCTCATATTTCTGTGTTGGATCAGGTGATTACGAACATTACACGATCTTTCGTTTAACGAATTTCCATTGGTTTTCACAATTTTTCCGCACAATGTGACACAGAATTCCAATCTAATTTCATTGGTTCATATTTCATGTATCCAAATAAATTGCAATTTTCAATTTTTACGGCACGCTTTTGCTATTTATTGAAAAAATACATAGTAGTCGATATTTTATACTTGCCACATAAAATATCGATATGTGATATTATCGTCTTCGAAAAAATCGCTTCGATATTATCGTATCAAATATAAAAAATATCGCATATATCGATATAATATCAACTTCATTTCTCTCCGTGTATAAACAGTGGCAAATTTGTTTATAGTTTAAACAGTTTGGCACACAGTGTGCATAAATCAGTTGCCACAAAACAACACACACACACACACACACACATACATACATAGAAAAGCCGCTTAGTGTACACAAACAAAATTTAAAGGTGCGAAGATTTTGTTGTTTTTTCTGCGGTGTGTTTAGACTCGAGAGCGCGCAGCGACAATTACAACAACAGCGAGAGGCAAACAATGTGATACAACGGCATTGAATGGCGGCAGGCAACTGGCAAGCTGGAAAATTAGAAGCTACCTCGCTAGTCGAAAGCATCTTCAGTACAGATGTATGTAGGTCTGTAGTATATTTGGCTGGGTGTATCTATGTCTGAGCGTTGGCATGCAAACAACAACCACAACCACACCACGAAAAGGCCACAACAACAACATCTGTAGTGGCTGCTTTATCAGAAGATAAGACCAACAACTGAGAACGAGAAAATGGAAAACCAAAACCGAAATAGGTCCAAGTAAAAGACTAGCACTAGGTAAACAATGTAAGCCAACACTGGCAAGCCGCAATCATTATAGTGGCTACAACAACAGCAACATGAAAATGCAGCAAAAACAACAACATCAAGCAGCTTTTCCAACTAAAACTCGGTTTTTCTTCGTCTCATAATTTCCCTCGCATAAATAATTGCAAATAAGCTGCAATTAAATACAATTAAATGACACCATTAACTGGAACTCAATTATCCCATTCCTATCTAAAAAAAATCTCGCCTTTATAAAATGTTTAGCCAGCAACAAAGTCAAATGCAACACCAAAACATTATCAATGGTCACAAAATCCATACTAATTCAAAAAATAGATTACGGATTTTATATATATGGTCACACACACCCAAAAACACCCTAACCAAACTAAGAACCACATTTAATGCAGCCATCCGGCTAGCACTTTAAGCTTTCCGTACTACACCTATTCATAACATGCTTTTCGAAATCAAGATTCTAATAATGGAAATTAAACTTCCTAACAGCAAAACTTTTCAAAAACTTACTAAACTCCAGAGATACACCAATACACAAATTTATTAAAAACTTCAAACCTCATATTTATACCGCATTATAGAATACTGCAACCTGAATAGTTTACCGTTCTATCCCCAAAAATCATAGATATCGAACCCAATACTCCATCAAACATCTACAAAACTTTGTTCAGGCAAATCAAAAATCAACACAAAACAAACACCTTCATCTACACCGATGGGTCAAAAAAAGACCATCACTTATGCCATAACCACCGAAATTGACGTACTAAAACAAGGCAGTCTGCCCCATTACTCTTCGGTATACAGCGCCGAAATTATAGCAATATTAGAAGCTATGAAGCTCACAAGCTCGATTCCCTTTCATCAATGGAACCAATTCTCAACCAAAACTATATCTGTTCATATTCTTGTCAAATAATGAAAAACTAATCTAACTTTAATAAATGAAAAAAAAAAAAAAATGTCACCACAGAACAATTACTATGATATGAAAGAGAGACTAACATTTAAAGTCAAAGTCAAGATGCACTTACAGGAACCATTATATGACCTCAAAGTTTAACCCATTAAATGAAAATAACATAAGACTCCCCCGTGTGGTGAGCGGGTTAGAAAATACCACCTCAACAGGTCAAAGCTTGTCGTATGAGACGACTAACAATGACACTGGGTTCTTTCGAGACCAGTAGAGCCACCCATAGCCTTTAAAGGGTTGTGCGTATGCGGGTTTGGGACCCACCACGTAAAACCACAATTCCAATGAAAGAATATATTTTCATCTGTCCGTAATCCCTTAACGGGTTGTAACTGGCCAGTTAAGAAGAAGAAGGTTAACCCATTAAATGAAAATAACATAAGACTCTTAATAAATATGAAACATAAAACTTTCATTAACCCCTTGATGGTTCTTCTTCGTCGAATTGAAGACAAACAATTTTCAAAGTGGTTTTTGCGCAATGTACATTGTGCTCATATTCAGTATAAGTCCTGATGTTTCTAAGCTGTTAAAGAGTGCAGAAATTGGTTTGGTTTTTAAAAATCCGTGAAAAATACGAGAAAAATGACACCATGGATAGTTGGTTTACATCGATTTCATAAGCCAACTCACTTCTCACTTTTTTAGTATCTGTTGGCTAGTAATTAGGCTTACTCGGAGACACATAGTCGAACTCGATCGTGTTGTATAACTGCTTTCGCTTTGGGCTTACAAGACGAGATCCCTTATAGTCACCAGCAGCAATAAATCGTATTTAAGAATTCTACGAATTGATCCTTAGAGATCGGAAAGCGATGTGGGCATTAGACTTCATAGATGTAGATTGTAAGTAGTTTGTTTGAAACCTATGCATAAAGTAGTGTTTGATGCGATTTCTAATTAATATGCCAGTGCCAACATAAGCTTTACCATCTGGGAAATCTAGAAAAGATACCCTGGTATTTGGAAGTTATATTTGCTTGTGAGGAACGGGTCTGCAAGTAGCATTACGTCGATATTTTTGTTGTTTAGGAATTGTGTAAGTTCTAGCTTGTGCTGTGAGATGCCATTTGCATTCCACAGAGATATCCGTAGTGAAATCATTAAGATGATTTTGATTATACAAGTAGAGTTGCATCAGCATACTCTGGTTACTCATGAGTTCTTGCATTAACTTCACAATGTCATTAATACTTTTTTGTAGCGATACTATCGCTGCTTCAATGCAGGTTTACGGGATGCGAGATTTTTCCCATTGAGGCGGGAGTTTTCATTCCTGACCTTAGAGCGCTTGCAAATGAAATGCCAGGAGTAATGCTAACGGGAACTATAGACGAAGGAATCGTAGGACTCAGTTGCGAGGGAGTGTAGCAGTGCAAGTTGGTATGGGGTTGCGTAGGGCCAATTGATCTATTTAGGCGGTTTTTCAGCTCCTTGTATACTACGCAGCCTCTATACTATAAGAGTTGGAGCAAACATTTTTTAGTTTGTTGAATTATGTCCGTATATCAGCCCCTTCTCAAGGGTCAGATTTTCGCGGTTTAAAGGGTATCCCACTGTCGGGCGCCGTCGCAACTGTCTGCATAAAATTTTTGTTTTTCGGTTTTGCAGTGAGCAGACTGCATTGAAAATATGTGTTGACTGTTATTTGCGAACCCTACAGTAATTCAGGTACTTCGTAAGATGCTTGGACCTGTACACGTTGACACCGACTTCCGCATTCGATGGAATAGTGAACTTTATGTGCTATACGGCGACGAACTACATCATGTTGTGCTCAGGAATGAAAAAGCTACTGCGAGAGAGGTCTACGAAGGGGAAGTCCATGTCTCCGCGGTTCTATTGATAAAGCAGAGGCATCAGACCGTAACCGAGTAGCGGGTTGTTATGGCCAGTTAAGAAGCAGAAGTGTTCACGAATTACTGTATCTCAGTCATTTATGTCCAAGAAATTGCTTTAGACACTTTCAATTCTATGGTTCTGTTATGGTAACTCTTTATTAAAGGTCAGATGCAGTGTGTACCATGTAACTGAATAACTCACTGGCGTCAAACCCTTTGCTCGTTGCCATAACCATGACCATATTACCATTCTGGTTGCAATCGCAGTCGTTGGTCTTGGCTGAGCTCACTTTGGCGTTGGAGGAGAAATCCAGCAGCTCAAGTGCATCAATTGTTGCTTTTGTTGTGGCTACCTTTGAAATATGAGAAACTTGTTGATGTTAAGTGCAGCTGTACAGTGAATACTAGAAATGCCTATACCAATGAAATAGGAATCAGTCGCAACACTATTAATTTCCCCATACTATATTATGGAGTATATATGGTATTTAAAAAGTTTAAAGTTAAGTTTAAATCGTTAGCAACAAAAAACATGTACTTAAAAAAAAATCATTTTAATTCTTACTATGAAAAATATTTTTAAGTTTAAGCGTTGTTTAAAAGAACTGATATAAAAGAACCACTTTAAGGTAAACAACATTTGGGGTATTTGTATGCAAATCATAAAATAAGTGATACAATTTTTGTGACGAGAAAAGTACAG
Source organism: Chymomyza caudatula (assembly GCA_035041775.1). Classification (NCBI taxonomy): domain Eukaryota; kingdom Metazoa; phylum Arthropoda; class Insecta; order Diptera; family Drosophilidae; genus Chymomyza; species Chymomyza caudatula. Next base: position 3,080,303 of record JAWNKW010000148.1, read on the forward strand.
TGTATATTGAAATAATTTTTCATTGATAATTTAGTTTGAAAGCACGATTTTATAGGTTCCTGTAAATTTGTTTTTTAAAAAGTGCTGAAGTTCAATTAGACTATGTTACACACGTTGACAAAATGCGGACTTTTTTAAATAAAAAATGACAAGAATCTAAAATAAAAATTTTTTTTTTTTTTTCACTTTTTGCGACCGAATGTTAGTGTTTGTCTTTGTCCTTTAGCACAAAATTATCGGTTTTACAAAAACTAAATTTTACAGGAGAGCGTTTTTCAGCTTTTTTTTACTTTGGTTTGGATTACTAGAATAATCGTATAATTTAAGTCAGTTAACAATTTTTTTTTTTGAAATGCTTGTATTTGAAGAAAGAAGAAGTTTTTTGAATGTGTGTTCGTTTAATTTGGCACTTACGATCAATTTTAAAACAGTTCAATTTTACTGATTTAAAATTGAATACAAATTAATTTATGAAAACTAAAGTTTTTTACATTTCTTATGTCAATTAAATATAAGTTTACATTAAACAAAAAATTATACTTCATCAAAGGCAAAAGTGCTATGCACCGGAATCAAATATTTAACTTTAATTCAACGTAGTTCTAATGGCTTCTTTGCAATTTTTACTAGCACATTTTATTCATTTAACTGCTTTTCTATTGTCTATAATAAAACTATGCAAAAAATTTAACATCTATGAAGAGCCTGTGGCTATGGATGTTTTCGAATCCAGAAACCGTTTTAAATTTCCCAACAAGGTTTTCGAAATATCGCTATTTCAAAAAATTCGAGAGTTGCGAGGTCAGCAAATCTCATGTTACTCGGAAACCTTACTACCGATCGAGATGAGCTCTAATTCGAATTGAAGGAAATTAGATATGGGTTTATTGTGTTGCAGACGGTTTTGGTTCACCTTGCGAGTTACAAGGCAATAAACTATAAAATTTTTTTAGAAATGCATTTTTTTTTTTTTTTTTTTTGCCCTGTAATCCACAATCGAGATAGGATAGACCAAAACTGTCTAAGGAATTGATAACATCGCTACTCTCGATATCTCGAATTAAATAGCGATATTTCGAAGACCGCTCTAGAAAATTCAAAACGGTTTCCGAATTTGAAATCAGCGACCCCAAATTTAACGGAAAAGTTATGTTTTACCCTTCGGTTTTTTCTTTGTTATTTTTTTAACGAAAATTATGAAAAAACATTCTCGATTTTGTCATTGTCATAAAAAAAAGAAAAATTTTCGACTTTTGAAAAAAAAGTTAGAGCAAAACCGTCTTAAGGACATTGATTTGATATTAAATAACCTTCAATCCGATTTACAATTAATCTCGGTCGGTAGTAATGGTCCCGAGTAATATGAGATTTGCTGACTTCGCAACTGTCGAAATCTTGAATTTTTAGAAATAGTGATAATTCGAAAACTTTGCTAGAACATTCAGAATGGTTGCCGCATTCCAAATCAGCGACCCAAAATTTACCGGAAAAGGTATATTTTAACCATAGGCCTTTAATTGAGGCCAAATTTGTTGCATATTGTGATCAGTAGGACGGTCTCTACTTAAAACAAAGCCAGACCCTCGAAGAATTGCTTGTTGAAATTATGTTATGTAATGTTCTTATTCGAAAACTCATTTACTCGCTCAATTATGGTTTACTTTCAGCACTTTTGCACACATTTTACTCGTATTTTTGGAACCAGAACTTTACGTACTTATTATATGCAACACTGGCTGCGCAGTTCGATAGGTGCATCCGATGTATAGCTTCTTAACTTTTTATTCTCTTGCGAATTTGAATGACATTAATGTTATATGTTTATGTAAATTATACACCGGTTTTTTTTTCAGCAACGAGAATGACTTGCACCTCTCTCTTAAGCTATTTTAGACTATTACAAAATTTAAAGCAGGGTCGCTCAAAGACAACGTTACTTTTATAAGTACACATTGGGTGCATCGAGGTTAGCTTCGGTTCTAAGCACACTTGCCTGCATTACAATAATCAGCTTTCGCCGCTTATTGCCTGTCCTTGCCTGATGCTGAGCCTGCCCCTGTCCGTTGTGATGCCGAACCCCGCCATACAAATCGTTTTGTACTTTTCCTATATTCTCCAGCTAGTCACTTGCTCATGACACACACTTTCGCCTTTTTCCATTTTCCTATGTATTGTAATTTCTTCCATTTTCCATTTCCCTTTCGCTGCAATTTTTTCTAGTGATTTTATTATTTCCATTTCTATTTATTTACTTGCTATTCATTCATTCGGTCTGTGCAATGCAGAGTTTTATGCAATTTTTAATTTAAAGTGCAGGCTGCCAACTTAGTAGAAGTTTGCGGAGCACCCGAACCCCCGATACACCCTGTGGCCCACGTCAGTCAGGCAGCTCAGCTAGAGAATGCTTAACGGTAACACGGACTTACCGTTACAGTTACCCTCTGCCGGCAATCGGGTGTCTTGCTGCACTGCCATCCGTTCCAGTTCTGCACTTATTTTCATATAATTTTCACTCGATTTCGGCTTTTGTTTGTTGACCAAACAGTAAAGGAAAAGGCGTAAACGAATGCGACGAGAAAAAATGGGCGCCAAATAGATGGATTTTTGGGTAGTATGTTGGGTTTGTGCTGCGGTGGAGTCGACGCAATGAAGCACGAAACTAAAACCCAGCCCGAAAATCAGCTTCACCGCATTGATTAGGAGCAAAAAGAGCAAAGTGCCTTGTCCATACAAGTGCTTATGCAATAAATCTAACAGGCTCTGATTTACCCTTAAATATCTAATCCCATACCATTCCCATTCTTCGGGAATGGGTATATTGACAGACATCAACCATTTTCCAACATTGACCGAAATAAATATTGAAACCATTATTTCAATCTGAGAAGTCAGGTGAGCTTTGCCTTTTTTTATAAAGTAACTTGTGTCGTTTTAACAAAAAAGTTCCCCAAAAGCAGTTCGAAATGATGTAGCTTTTAAAACTGAGTTCAGTTTTCTTAATGAAGAGTTCGAAAAAAAACATTGGGTATAGTTACCTGTGAGTATAAAGATCACTCGGAGAATCACTATTAACAATCGATGGTTATTGGTCTTAGTAGGAAATTAAGTAGTAAAAAGCACAAAGGCACATTCTGATCTGTTTGAGAGAAAATCACTTTTTAAAATTTATGACCTCCTACATGTTGGCATTGTTTCAGGCTACAATACAATAAAATTTGATGCAGACAGTCGGGACGTTGCCCGGCAGTGGAATACCCTGTACACTTTTTTTCCCATTAGCACTAAATCCAGCATACGCTAAAATGGGAACGAGAGTATTCAATATAACTGTAAGCATTTTCCTATTGGGAGTTTCAATTGACAAGTTTTCCTATTGGCAAGTGGTGGAAAAAATTATCCTTATGCCCATAACTCCAGTATTCTTAAGTCAATGTCGTTGAATATTGTAACATAGATCAAAAATACATTTATAAATGTCTGTGACAATTTTCAAATCAATATAAGAGGGGGTGTGGCAGTAATTAAGGTAAATCGATTGCGGGGGAAGGGTGGGTTCTATTGAAAAAAGGTGGACACAGTTTTAACGATTAGGGTCACACGAGTCTCCACACCTAATTGTGTAACTGTAGCTCAAAGGTATCCATATCTACACGTAGTGGAAATTTGGCACAGTTTATTGGCGAGGGGAGGGGGGGGGGGGGGGGGGGGTGAAATTAGAATAGCCTTTACTATAACTTTTGATGTATTTATCTGATTTCGATAATTTTTGAGACATAGATGCATATAAACACAACGCACACCTCTATCGAGATGATAGATTAAACGGAGCGGCTGTAAACCGCAAAAATATGTCACAAACAAGATATCGACGTGATTCGATAAACTTAATCTTTTCGGTGTAAATGAGCATCTCGATGTTCATACGGAAGGACGGAGAGACGGACATTTCTATATCGACTCGACTATTGCTCCTGACCATTTCTGCCCATGGAACATATGGTCTGCCACGCCTCTTTCTGCCTGTTACACACATTGCACAAACCTATAATACCCTTTTAGATTTTGTGTGCAGGGTATAAATATTCATAAAACAAATTTATACATCAGACAAGCACGATGACCTTTTTCCGAATCTGCCCTACTATTCCCATAGTAAAGTTAACGTTATTACACCCATACCCCTCAACGCGTCGATACAAAAATTTGCAAAGAAATTTGATTTTCATTGGAAAAATGGGTACAGAGTATTCCACTGTCGGGCTTCGTCCCGATTGTCTGCTTAAAAATGTATTTTTTTATTTTTCCAGCTTTTTTGCCTGCGGCGGCAGAGTTCAACGTTTCAAACACAAGTTTTCATAATATGTGCATGTGTACATAGAGTAAGCCAAGAGGTAAGGATAAATCATGAAAAGAATAGTTCTGTTTTCCGGTTCGTGTTTATATCAGCTATTTGTATAATGCTTTATTTTGACACAACAAAGAGTTGCTTATTATATCTCCCATTAATATGAATAAAGCAATTGGAACTAATAACACTATGCAACATAAAAAAGACCCAACCTTGAAGTCAAGTCATAGTTCATCTCGGTCGGCAGTAAGCTTCTAGAGTAATATAAGATTCGCTGAAATCGCAACTCTCGAAGTTACAAATTCGCAAGTTGAAGTAGCGATAATTCGAAAACCGTTCTAGATAATTCAAAATGGTCTACGGATTCGACATCAGCGATCTTCTTCGTTATTTTATTTTTTTTAAGGAAATTAATAAATTTGTTAGTTGCGTTATTTTTTGATATTTCCTAATAACTTGGAAATTTTGCTACCTATTATCCTCAAATTTATGTTTAAATGTTGAAAATTTTTGTAGTTCTTAAGAACTATTCGCATCGCGCGAATATCGTTAGAATGGCTTTGTTTAATTAAAGACCTTGGGCGTGTCTTTATAATATTTTAAAACTTATTTTCCGATCTCTTATCACTAGATTGCCGGATGTTGGGCATATACCTATTTTGCCACTTTGATTCAAACATCAAAAATTAAGTTTTTTATCGGGCAAAGACTACTGACCAATTTCAATATTACCATACCTATCAAAATTATTTGACCAAATCAAGGCGAAACAAATAAATGAATTTATGACATCGTACAGACTTCCTAGTAAAAAACAATAAGGCTTTAAGTGATAGATACCAATCTTTTGTAACTTCGTTCTAGTCCTCGTCATTGTAGTGTGTTAAACGTGGAGTTCCCCAAGGATCTAATCTTCGGCCCTTCTTGTTCTCTATCTATGTAAATGATATTGAATTATAATAATGTCCAGTTTCTCTCATACGGAATTGATATCGATATTATTGATCGTAGACAAAGCTAATGTGTTCTTCGAGTAGAGAGTCGCCACGGTCGAATGTTAAAAACTATACATTTGATATTTTCAAGAATATCGTCCATCTTGTCGCCACCGTCACAATGAAGAACGATATCAGAATAGAGATGAAGCGTGGAATCACTTTTGCGAATAGATGTAGGAGTAGGAGGATAATTTCTGGCGACGTTGTAAAAGAGATAATAACTGAATGAGATGTTGATAACATAGGTGAGGATAATTAACCTAGAGGAAGCTGGGGCAAAAAAAGGAAAAACATAGCTCTCACCATACCAGCAAATAAGTATGGATGTCAAACTTGCTGAGATTTACACGTCAGCCGCCATGTGTCAAAGCTTGCAGATTTGCATGTTTTAGGTACTTCGTGGTACTTTTAAGGAGGACGAATATTGCCGATTCATGCACTGAAACGCCTATTACCCCTATTGATATGTTATTGATCGATAAAAAGGTGCGCCACTAGTTTTAGTTGCAGTCATTTATCGATTTAGGCGATAAGGTGGCCACAATGCAATTAAATAGCCCTCATCGAGTAAAAAACTTAAACTGGCTTTTTTGCTTTGCTAAAATAACAGAAGCTTATGGATTTTGTGTGTTTAAGTTATGTTGTTTCCCCGTGTGGTAAGCGGGTTAGAGAAGACCACTAACAATGACACTGGGTTCTTTCGAGACCAGTAGAGCTACACCAGGCCTTAAAAGGGTTGTGAGTAGGATTGAGGACCCACCACGTAAAACCACAATTCCAATGAAAGAATGTATTTACCTCAGGCCGTAAGAAGAAGAAGTTAAGTTGTTGGTATACATAAGGCAGATCAGAACTTTTAGAGCTAGCTTTTGCCCATAAATAGATATTTTCAGTCTTCCGAACCGGCTTCCAGCTTCGATATGTGCATGTCTTTGCACTACAGTTTCCAAAGAAATTATTCTTTTTTTTTTATGATTCCGGTAAATTTGCCATGAGTTCCTATTGCTATCCAGTCGGCACAGTTCATGGCAAAATTTTTGTTTGCGTATTTGTTGTTGATTTTTTTGTTTGTTTGGTTTAAAGAATTGTATTTGGTTGTAGATTTTAATGTGCTGCCGACCAATGCAATGCATACATATACAAATGTTCACAAATACACCTACACACTCGGTCTTCCACACACACACACACACACACACACACACCCACACACACACACACACACACTCATTAGTTGACAAATTTCAAAGCGGCCGCCAACGATTTTTGGTAGCAAATTTCAGAGGTCAAAGCTTTTGCTGCTCTTGTTTTTCTTCGGCTTTGTCTTCTTCTTTGTCTGTTTTCGGATGATGGCAACATCCACATGTGGCGCTCTATTTGCCGTTCGTGATTGCTTTTTAATTACTTGCGCCCCTCACACACCTCACACACCCAAACACACCCAAACACACCCAAAACACACCCAAACACACACTGAGTACAAATACTGATGTACCTCTAATATAAACAAACATTATATTTCCATAGGCTTAAAATAAATTTGCCATGCGACTTTCTTGTCGTTTTTGTTGCTATTGTTGCTTTTGTTGCTTACTAAATCTGCGTTGATCGCAAGTTTGCTTTATTTGTTTTGTTAGTTGCCGCCATTGTTGTTGTTGTTGTTGTTGTTGTCATAGCTTTGAATTTAATCGAAAAAACATTTTGATGAATTTCTATTCCAAACAGCAAAACTTCTTTTATTGTTTCGTTTTACTACTGCTGTTTTTTTTAGCATCTTTTGGACTAAAATTTTGAAAAAAAAAATACCGGGAAATTTGAATTTAAATTTTTTTATTTTTAAGTTGGCAATACTGTCACTCACATCTGTGCCAAGTTACACGTTAAAATATTCATTAGTGTTCGAGATACGCGTCTTTTTGTAAACAGCTAAATGTAAATTTTTCATTTTGCTTTCTAACTCATCTATCGATTCAAAACGGTGTCCACTACTATGTATACTACTGTGGGCAAAAAACACCGGGAATTCGTTTATAAATCAAAAAATCTTTATATAATCTTTAAAATTCAGTTCATCCCCCTTAAAGTAGTCTCCCCCGGATGCAATACACTGGTATTCCAATTTTCGAAACATGCTGCAAAGTCCTCTTCCGGTATAGCCTTCATTTCGATCTTCGTTTTGGTTTCTAACTCATCTATCGATTCAAAACGGTGTCCACGGAGCGGTCTCTTGAGTTTAGCGAATAGCCAGAAGTCACATGGTACTAAGTCAGGCAAATACGGTTGTTGCGGAACAATATGGGTCGAGTTTTTGGCGAAATGATCACGAATTACGAGCGCAGTGTGAGATGGTGCATTATCGTGATGCAAAAACCAAGAATTGTCTGTTCACAAATCCGGTCTTTTTTGACGCACAGCAAACGACGCATAACACCCAAATAAGATTCTTTGTTGACAGTTTGGCCGGTTGGAAGGAATTCATATGACATGACCTTGATTTTTGAGCGATCGGCTATTTTCGGGTCTTAGGCGTAGATCCAAGTCTCATCTCCCGTAATCATACATTTCATCTTGTTTTGCTAGTCGAAAAGCATTGCTTTGCACACTTCAACGCGGCGCTGTTTTTCCATGAAATTCAGGATTTTTTGGCACCAATCGAGATTTCACTGATCCTTCCGAAATCCCAACATGGCTAGTAAGGTCTTAGACTGTCAATCGACGATTTTCGAGCACCAATTCTTTGGTTTTGTTAACGTGTAGCTCATCAGTTGATGTTGATGGTCGTTCTGGCCGTGCCACGTCATCAACTCTTTCTTGACCCTCTTTGAACATATTGTACCACTCATAAACTCTTGTTTTCGAAAGAGCTTGCTCACCAAATGCAAAAAAATTTTAAAATCCAAATTTTCCGATTTTTTGCTCACCGTAGTACATACAATACTATATTGTATATATGTAGTTGAAAATATTCAAAGTCAGGTGTGTGCCAGAAATCTCTTCGAAACAAATTTCAACCTTAGGACAAATATCCGAGAGAGCATTGAAAATCTAACAAGATGGAACCTGATCACCTCTTTTAAGAGTATTCAAATAAAACTTTGTTAGAGATATCTGGCACACCCCTGAATGACAAAATATAGGTAGTTAGTTTCGCGCTCTACCTGGTCCTGGTCCGCTCGATTTCCATACTAACGTCGTTTTACTTCGTATCGCCGGTGCTAAGGTAGACGAAATCCTCGAAAATATAAAAGTACGGAAAACCTACGGAAGCGTCTCTACTTGAAGAAAACATATACCTTTTTCTGCTCTCATTAACAACTACATTCACCCTTGCAGATTATCTTTCAATAGCCGTAAAGTGTCATTGATGTTAATATCATCTACAAAAGCAAGCAGCTGGACATTGTGACTTAAATCCAAACAAAACCATCGATAATTACACTATGCAACAAATGTAAACTTAGTGAAAGGCCTTTTTCGGTAAATTTTGGGTCGCTGATTTCGAATCCGATACAAAAACCGTTCTACATACCCCAAAAGGGATTTGTGTAACAGTTACAAGTGTTACTCCTACTTTTAAATATCAGTTATTTTTACCAGTTACTAATACTTTTCGTTCCAAAATTCAAAATGAAATATTCCTCATTATAAAAGATCCTTAAGACTAAATTATTTTTTAAGCAAAATTTATTACAGTAATTTATTTTTAATAGTTCAAATAATATCAGATTTACAGCTTGTGCTAATTTGCATAAAATTATTATTTTTTTTTAATATTTATAATTTGCATTAAAGAATAGCAATATTTGCGCCTTTCTTCAAAACGTTTCAAAAAGTCAGATTAAGTTGAAATTTCGCACACTTATCAAGGACTGATAACAACACAATAATTAAATGGTTTGACCCATTATCCTGGACAGGATCGGCAATATTCTTAAGTAAAGTAATAAATACATTCATTTCATACTTATATAGTAGGGTATCGTTTTACTAAATGTGTTTCTACTTATATAGTAGGCAAGCATTTCACAAAATTTTATACAGAAATTTGGTTAGGCAGCTGGTTCCATCGACACAACACGCAGGTAAGTATCGAGACTCACAATCAGGAGAGGACAGAGCAGCACGAAGCTGAGTATCGAAAATCACAATATGTCAAATAGAGCTGTAAGATAAGCTAAGTATCGACTCAAAATCAGTCGAAGCGAGAGCAGCTCTTTGGTAGCAAGTGCGGCAGAGAAAGAGCATGAAACTTATAGAGTGGAATCCTGGACCGGGTCAAAGACAGTGTACGTGTGAGGCTGCTTGTGTTCCTGTCTCTGCTAGAACGGCTCACTTGTAGGCAAAATTGAGTAAGAGAAAGAGCAAAAAAGCACACATGTATGCAGTGCGACTCAATGTAACGGCCAAGGATTCCACTCTATTAAATTTCATGCTCTTAGTGCGGCAGCACACAGCTGAGTATCGAGATTCTTAACCGGTGTTCAAAACTAAAAAATTAAAAGTGAACAATTATAGTTTTATATCAAATTTTTATACAAACTTTACTTTTAGAAATCGTACCAATCGAATACTTATGACAACTCATATCGAGCACCCCACGCTTTTTCACAATTCTATTGATTTTCTCGTTAACAACTTTTTTCCAGCTGCTCTGTCTTCTTCTTTTTTACAATGCTATTAATTTTCTAGTTATTTATATATATTCCTATGTTAAAAATTATTTTTAGCTTTTTAGTTCAGTTTTTTAAACTAACGAAAAACTACGAGGAAAATGTTGCTGGGCGCTTACTGGCACCCCGGTACAAAATAAAGAGCAGGATATTTATATATTATTAAATTTCCCACATTGTGCTCCTTTCGATGATTTTGCCAAATGGAAAAAGTTTATCGATAACAAGAGTGAGTGAATTTATTCGTTAATAAATACACTTATGTATGTTACGGCGTACTAAAACGAAAACCATATAAATATCATTGAATTTGCTCTGCCACTGAAGCAAAGGATGGAACCAGTTAGCTTAGGTGCGATTAGTCTAGAGATCTTGGATCTTCTTGAGAAGAGAACAAGATCTGTTTCCGCTCTTCGCTGTCAAAGCGGAGAGTTGTTGCCTGGCGTCAAATTACAGAAGGTTTGGAGAAACTTAACAGAGAAATTAATGACAATATCGTCCGCAAAAGCTATTACTCGGCAGCCACCTGTATTATATAGCAGCTTATTTACAGCTATGTTCCATAGAAGGGGCCATAGTATCCCTCCTTGACGAAAACCACTACTAACGTAGCTGGCCTGATTCGAGGTACCCCGAGAAGACTGAATTGGTCACCAATTGGTCATCGGATTGCAGGTCTGTTAGTGCTCCGATTATTGCTTCGGGGACTACATTGTTGAGGGCGCCTCCAATATCTAGGAAGATCAATTATCGAAACTATCGAATGAAGGGCAGTTTCTGTTGACTTGCCTACACGGCTTTAACATTATGTTTGACTGTAACCATATTTCTGGAATCTGGCCCAGTTTGAATATTTCCTTGAGGATAGCTTTTAGCTAGTTTAGGAAAGTCAGTGTATAGTAGAAAACTAAGAGACTGCTCACTAGAATTTGTTCAGGAACCATCATCGTCCCTTTTCATATTGGTTTGGATTTGGATTCCTAAGCCAAGCTGCATCAGGGGTGGTTCCATCATGGTGGTTTTTCCTTTCCTCTTAGCTTATTTATTGGACATGATGCCTTTGAAGTCTTATAACATGCATTTGCGAAGGTCACATCAAGACTGTTGAGGTAGTTATTATTATGTTGACCTGAAGGGGTCGACCATGGTATAGTTTGAAAAATAGTTTGCGAAAGCTACCGGCTAAAGCAATCTCTGACATAGCACCGTTTCGATGTACCTATTTATACACTCAGAGAAAGAGTGGTTATCAAGGATTTTCCACTTAATCACCTGTCCAATTAAGGAGTGAGAGGCGAGAGTAAGGTCAATAACCTCAGACCGATTCTTCACAGGGACCGTAAATAATAATTATTTATCAATTTTAAAACTAAAAAAATCATAGTGAAAGAGAAATGGTACATGTAAAAGATGCATACCTATGTGTAAATTATACCAAAAAAAAATTATAAATAAAACTTATTTTTGAGTTTTATTTTGTAATCAGAAAATAAATCTTATTGTTGAGTTTTAATTTTTGCTTGAAAAATAATAATTATTTTTCAGTTTTATTTTTTGCTCAGAAAATAAAACATATTTTTGAGCTTTATATTTTGCTCAGAAAATAATAGTTATTTCTTGAGTTTTATTTTTTGCTCGGAGTTTTATTTTTTGCCTTTCGCGATGCTTCGCCCCACGTCCTCTGGTGGTTGACCCTGGTAGTCATGATCGCATTAGAGTTGACTGCAGCTCCAGACTTACTCCCGTGTTACCGTCATGATTGTAATTATAGAGAAGAAATATGCTGATGTGCTTTTTAGCAAGCATGCAAGAGCGAAGAGCCACCAAAAACACAAGGTTCTTGGATTGGGACAATGTCAGCTCTGCCCCCTGCCGGACGGGGTAGTGTCCTCGGCATCTATGAGGTCACATTTTAAGTGAAGTCTTTCAGATGACTTAGGTCTGCGATGAAGTCCTGCTTATAAGGCTTATCGGCCGCGGCGTTGGATGGAGCTAAGGCCGAAGTTCAGCTCTCCCTTTTGGTCTTCGTTCAAAGGCAGTGACTCCTTATTGAGGATGATCACTACCTCTGAGCGATCTAATTACACCACCCTCATGGGCACCTCGCTTCAGTCAGCAGCGACCAGCTTTGCCCCTGGGTAGATTTACCCTATTGTGGAAATGGCAGTGTTGTATAGCTCGATAGATCGAGCGCTGTCACAAGCTACCACCTTGAAGATCACCCACGTCCTTGCAGAACGGTGTAGGCCGGCCTCCTTTTTGAAAAGTTCAAAATGCTTCCTGGCCAGCGTTCCTTCTACCCAACGGCATTGTGCCCTCGGGATCCTATCTGCCTTGCTGCTTTGGTCGAAACGCTGTCGGAGGAGCTGTTGGGCAATGTTGCCAAACTCCGCAGCTGGAGCAGAGCTTTGGTCAGGCCTTTGGGCCGTTGCTTGATGTTTACAGCTGAATGTGAGTGTGAATAAACACAAAACACAAATACTAGTGCCTGAATGTTTGTCATTTCAGCCAATATACATTAATATCTAACTAGATTTCAGCTATGAGATTGATTTGCACCTTCCACTGTCGCTTTCTAAGGCTCTCAAAAAAATTTAAGAAACGAGTAAGCTTACCTTGTATTCTTATATCATGGCTGTGTGCTGCCTCTCACCGCATTTACTTCAAGTGATCTGCTCTGTCCACTCCTGATTGTGAGTCTTATATGTATTTACCATATTACTTTACTTAAATGTATTGCTGATCCTGTCAAGGATAATAGGACAATCTGTCGTTTTGAAGTTGATGCAAATTAGGTTCAATTACCCTGCTTCATGTTGTGTTAAAATTTTATATTAATATCTTGTGTACTCTCCATGTGAGAAGGGAATACTCCAATCATAGGACCAAAGAAAACCTTTAAGCGCGTTCTCTGCAAAATCGCAATTTTTTAGTTATGACAGTGTTTTGGTAAATGAGCGATATAAAAATAAGGTTTAAGATGTCAATAAAAGTGAGCATATTGTGATTGCCTGTTAATTCTAAATTCAAGTTTATCAATAGAAAATAGGTAATACAACATTGAAATAAAAGTCAATAAAAAAACAGACCAAAATTAGTATTAAAGTAGAAAAGGCAGAAATATTTTTAAGTCAAAAAAACACACTATTTACCATTATCGTGACAGCTATGATGGATGGCCAAAACGAGACAGGCACAAAAACCAACGCCACGGCGGTCTTAACGAGTCAAGATAAGCCAGATGGAGTTACAGCAGAGATGAAATTTGCCGCTGGCGATGGCAATACTAAGAGCCACTTCAAGATAATCAGGGGCCTGGGCAACGGTAGCTATGCAGAGGTCAAGCTGGCCCTACATGTACCAACTGGCCGTGAGGTGGCCATTAAAATCGTTGATAAGACGCGTTTGACCAAAGAGAAGCTCTACCGTGAAGTGCAGATCATGAAGCATTTGAATCATCCCAATATCTTGAAAATCTTTCAGGTGTTAGAGTCAAATCGCCATTTATATATGGTCATGGAGTACGCCAGTCGCGGGGATCTCTACGATTTTCTGGCTAACAACGGCCGATTGCGAGAGCAAGATGCTCGTAAACTGTTCCGTCAGATTGTCTCGGCCATAGAGTACTGTCACAGCAAGTCTATAGTGCATCGCGACCTAAAGATTGAGAATCTGTTAATTGATCACAACTTCAATATAAAAATTGCAGATTTTGGTTTTGGCTGCACCTACGATCCCCAGGCTCAGCTGGATACCTTCTGTGGCAGTCTCCCCTATGCAGCTCCAGAACTTTACAAAGGTAAAAAATACACTGGTCCTGAGGTAGATGCTTGGTCTCTGGGGGTGATCTTGTTTGCTCTTGTGAGTAACTCGCTGCCCTTCGAAGGCATCAAACACAGTGAGATGAGAGCGCGCGTACTGCGTGGCAAGTACCGCGTGCCCCATTACGTTACCACACACTGCGCGAATTTGATGCGCAAGTTTTTGATGGTAAATCCGACCAAGCGCACTACGCTCAATGCGGTCATCGACGACAAATGGATCAACTTCGGTTGCGAGCGCCTGCACGTCTACCGAGAGCAGCCAATGATTCCAGATCCCGTTCGTATGAAACAGATGGTTACCTTCGGCTACAAGCAGTGTGATGTGGAGACTTCCATCATGAAACAACAGATAGGTGACATCTACTGTGCTTACATGCTGTTGGGTTCACCCAAGTCAGCTTTGCTGAAATCTGAACCTTCATCATCGGATCCTGAAATAACCGTATCACAAAGATTTGCCCGCGGCACACCCACATAGGTCATAATATTGAGTTCAAACAAATAAAATAGTTTCATTTAAGAGCATCATCTTCTCATGACTAATATTTATATTAACTTATAGTTGTTGTTTGTTGTTTCGCTCCCGAGATACCTACCTCTTTGTATCACAGGAGGAGGAGGCGCCTGTTGGTGCAGTAGTGCCGGTTTCTGTCTTCTTCAAGGGATCTTTTTCTGTACTGTTGTTGTTTTTGTTCTTGTGGGCGTAGAGATTTGGTTCACGCAGGCGGCAGCTTCCTCTAGCGTTGCGATTCTTGAACCGTCTACGCTAAGTTCTTCTTCTTTACTGGCCATAACAACCCATGACCGGGTAACGACCTGATGTAGAGCACTCCTGCAAGCGCCTCCGCTTTACGTGCGCCTTCTCCTCACGGTGATTCCAAAGGTAGCTAGGTTGCTCTTCACTTCAACGGACGTATTGAAGACCTTTCTTGCAGCATCTTTTTTATCCATACGCACAACATAAACTTGACTATGTCATTGTTTTAAAGGGGATGTGCTTAGGGATTTGACATTCTTATCTGGGAAGCTGCTAGATCGAGCCAACAAGTTTTAAAATGTTTTCAAAAATAAACTCGGGGGAAGTTTGATAAGTCAGTGACGTTTAGTAAGAAACACTTTTTTTAGGTTTTCTCATGGTGCTCAAAATAGGCGTTTCTTCCAATAATAAGCTCTTCATCAGTCCCGAAAACAGTAAATAGTCGCAAGTGGCTAAATCTAAGGAATTTGCGATACTATAATTATGGACTTTTGTCATAGTGATCATACACGTTAACTTGTTCCCGGCCGACTGACATCCTGTTTGTTAGCCTTTGGTTTGTTGT
This sequence comes from Chymomyza caudatula, assembly GCA_035041775.1. Taxonomy (NCBI): domain Eukaryota; kingdom Metazoa; phylum Arthropoda; class Insecta; order Diptera; family Drosophilidae; genus Chymomyza; species Chymomyza caudatula. The sequence goes on from JAWNKW010000148.1 coordinate 3,095,465, forward strand.
CATAGATCCATGGTAACGAAACGCAGCAAAAACTCGTTCGAGTTGCCGCTGAACACCGTAAAATACTCCTCTAAAAAGATCATACGGCAACCGTGAAACACACCATGCAGTTAGCTTTCAGCCTTAGTCTTATATTGTAATGGTCGCGCCTCTGCGACTGGCTACGTTTTTTAGATATGCCCATTTTTCTCGCAAGCCCTTTGTCGACAGGAAGTGTCGCATGCGAGAAAAGTTCGTTGCCGACACGCCAGCTTTTGTCAGGCAGCGATCGAGCAGGATGTCTCCGTTTAAAGTACCACAGTGCAGCCAGCTGCAAGTCGTACGGAAGCTTTTTGCTTGGATTTTTTTGTATAAAAGACCAGTTGCAACCTTAGAAGGCCTCTTTGTCAAAATTTTTTCTTGCAACGGACAATCCGGACGGACAATCCGCGTCAGGTTAAACGTCGTAGACGTGGGTGCCGCCAATAGCCCAAAAAAAAAGGAAGAAAAAAACTTTTAAAATATCAATAAAAAGAACCACCATACATATAAATACCATAAAAAATTAAAAAAAAACGTTTTGCAAAAATTTAAACGCTAAAAAAATAATTACAATTAAAACAACATACCAGCGAAAAAAAAATAAATAAAATATCGAGTAACACAACCGCCAGCATGGTTGGTCGTATCAAGTTGGCCTTTATTTAAGGAGATCCGGCCAACCTGGAATATAAGATATCCGGAGAAGAGGGAATATCAATCGCAGGGCGAATATCAATCGCTTCCTCGAGGTGCAGAACGCGTCCGACCCCGTGCAGGCGCCATAGAATAAGCCTGCAAAATTCGAATTGTCATTTTGGCTCTATTGCTCTGGCCTGCAGTGTTCGAGATTGCCAGCTGTGAAACATCAGATAGAGCTTTCCTCGCTCTCCCCAGCCCCGTCAGCCGACGAGTAGAAGAGGTGCCAGTTGTGCGGTAAAAGGTAAAACTATATGAAGAAGATAGGTAAAGATGAGTATTGTTGTTGAGTGAAATTAAAAAAAAAAAAATAATAAAATAAATGCAAAATTCCCCTCTAAATTGGTTCCGGTATCAACTTAGAAATTTTTATTAAGAGTGAACAAAAGCGAAATCGAAACGATATTCAAAGAATATGCAAAACCCAAAAATAATATACAACTTAATATGTGTGCAATTCTATACTCCTCAGAAAAAAAAAAAACAACAATTCGACACAACGCTGAAACGCCTTTCATCGCTGGAAATATGCATGTAAGTTTGCTCATACATAATATTATAAACATACATATATATTTTGTTGTTTTATTTTGGGTAGATCTGCTATTCGTTCCCTCACTCCAATCTCTTAAAGGGCTAAGGAGCTTGTTTTTACGCGCATACGTGGTTACAGTAACGTATAAGAGTACAGCATCAAGAGAACCAAATTAGTGAGTGTAGTAGGCCTTAAAAGGGTTGTGCGTAGGGTTTGGGACCCGCCATGTAAAACCACAATTCCAATGAAAGAATGTATTTACATCAGGCCGTAACCCGATAACGGGTTGTTATGGCCACCTAAGAAGAAGGTGCAAGTTAATGCAAGCTTAGAATGTTTAAAAGCTTAAACGCCGAGGTCAATGACCTTGTTTTCCGATCAGCTGCAGCCTAAAGTTCATTTTTGTTACGCTTTTGATTTATTATAAGTTTGCTTAGACAATAACGAATAATATTAGTAATTTTTTTTTAATTATGAAATTTCTGGAAGCTAAATGTTATTAGTAAGGGTATATATTAAGAAGGGACTCTATTTGATTAAATACTGATGTTAGCCATTAAAACAAAAATCACGGAAGTACCATCACCGGAACAAAATTTTTAAAATTTAAGAATGTTTTTGAAATATAGAACCGTAAGACTATTGGATAGATATAGAAACCAAATGAATAGTGGATTAAATGAATTATAACGTAAAAAAAAAACATGCAGTAATTAATTGAAATAAAATGGTGTAAAAAGTGTAGGACAAATACTTGTTAAGGGGATTGGAGTTGCTGAAGGAATTGGGTTGGGTACAGAGTGCGATGGTCGCCTGTCATCTAAGACCATGCCTCAGATGAACCCCTAAGAAGCAAAGTCTCATTTTTTTTGTCGATCATGTTTAGTACCACGAAATTTCAGTTTCGAGAGCGTAGCTCTCTGTTTAAATACAGTAGGGACTCTATAATAATTAATATTATGTAATCGGGAGGTCAAAAAGGCAGCAACCCACCCCACACACCCAAGAGCTAGGGAATCAAAGGGTCCCGCTTCTCTGTCTGCTCTCGACCTCAAGGCCGTTCATATCTACCGGTTCACGTGGATATAACTAATCCCGATGGAACGCATGCTGTTACAATATCAAGAGTGGCAAAACTGATTCTCCGCTTGTTCTCCATACTGACATCTTTCTTTATTGGGACGGTGGGGACAAGATAGACGAAATCCCCATACAAATACTCTATCAAAAAAGAGGAAGAGGTTGAAGGAGAGGACATCGCCTTCGGAGGAGCTGTGTGTGTTGCTCAACGTCATTCTGCAAAGTCGCATCAACTTTGCAGGGAACTCAGACAGTGCGGCATTTACACAATCCCTCAACAGGCTTTCAAATACGGCTTTATGGTCGAGAAAAATATTGTGGGTGGTGGGTGTAGATCTGGTATAAATAATGTAATAATTATGGGGTAAATAAATTAAATTAAGTTATACTTAATGATAATAAAAAACAAACAAAAAAATGTAGCCCAGCTTTCTTGTGTCCTGACCTTGTTTTCCTTGTTTGGTTGCGTAGTGGCTGCGCTCATAATTCCGATTTCCTGCTGTTCCTCTGCCACTACTGCTGCAACTTCCGGAGAGGGCTCAAAATGCACGTTGTGTCCACGTCCGGCGCGTACGGTCGGAGCCGTATCCGCTACATCAACGATGGCAGGTTTGGTTACTCCGGCATGTACAATTATTTTAAAGATGTTAAAATGAAATCTGTGAAAACCAAACCAATAACCATCCAGGCAAGTAAAATGTTAATTAATATTGCTTTAGCTGTTGGCTCTTATATAGTATTTAAGTGGTATTAAATGTAACTCCCAAGAATTGTGTGTTATTTTTCTCTTAAAGTACAACCAAGCAAATTTGTATTAAAGCACAGTTGCTCACTAAAGTATGTAGATTGGGAGGGATTATACAAAAAGCCTTAAGCCGTCGAAATACAGGCTAATCTGACTCCTAGACACAACTTTAAAGGTACTCGAGAGGATTTTCTATAACAAAATACGTACGATTATGGAGTAGAAAAAGTGCTCGCCAATTCCCAATATATGCGTTTCGCAAGGCGCGGCCAATGGTGGATGCGACCAAGGCGGACATTGCACATTGCACATTGGCAGTAGAAGGAGCTGGATGGAGATGGGGCGAGAGGAAGTATTGTGCGGTCTTAAAGCTTGATATCCGTAACGCCTGTCGACAAGGCATTCCTATATCCTGCTATCTCTCTGACAGGGCTCTGGAAAGCGACACAGAAATAGAGTAACATTTGCAGGGAAACGCAACAACCAAGACGAACTGATCAACTTACACTTACGCTTGGTAAGATTAATCTCCCTAGTGCTACTCTAAGCAGTGCATATAAGGGAAAACACACTCTTGCAGGAAACTGCGGAGTGCCGAGCAGGTCTATTGCACTACAATCTATAGCATTTCTTCGGATACAGGAACCAGTTTAGGTTCTCAAGCATGAGCGAATCACCATATGTATATATAGCACTCTAGTGGGATCATTCTCTCACTACGAGGAGCTAGTCGGGTATGTACTGGAATGTGACGGAAACTGGTTTAGGAATAGCATCTGAAAAACTTGCGCAGTGATGACGAAGAAGGAAATAAAGGGATTCACGTGACCAACTAGGCTTAAAGAAGAATGTGAGAGTTTGTGAAAGATGTTTGTGCTGAGTATGCCTAAAAAAGTATTGCTTAGGGGTCCAGCATTGACATTGTCGTCCGATTACGACATGAATTCTGGTGGTGCGAACAGAAAGCTTCTGGTCGCGTTTAGAGATGGTGCCGATACGCAACTGTTGGATACTCTCGAGCATCATCTCTGACCAAGATTAGCATGGCGCTGAACAAGGCAAAGAGCATGCGATGTAGCGCACAGCGAAAGCTGGACATCACAATCACAACGGACTGCTGTAGCCTTCTCGGCACAACTTTATGAGCAGCTCACTCAACATCTCTCCGAACCTGGTAGCGCGGATATAGTTTGGACTCGTATTACCCAACCCCAACGCTTATAACGTCCTTGGTTTTCATCGACCACTGCCGTGGAATCAATTGTACTATCAGGAGTGTAAAGAAGCCACTGTAGTAAAGATCGAGTGATAAAAAACCGTGAGGGGCGAGAGATATGCAGGAGCAACAAGGACGCTAGGGGAGGTTCTTCCAAAAAGTTAAGTCTAACTCAAGGATTTAGTACGGCGGCGTTTTCCTATAAAGATGCAGAGGGAAATCTGGTGGTGAATGCATTGTGTGCACAACTTTGTAGGGAACAGTGTGTAGCGAAAGGCCGTACTATGTACATCGGAACGGGATCATTTTCTATAAAAGTGTACAGTTGCTTGCTAACGCAGATGATAACGGCATCATTGATCGAACTAAGTGAGATGTCAATGGACGCTTTGTGGTTCATGTTTTCTTTGAGTAAAGAGATGTGGATATTGGACTTTCGGATTGGTATTGGAAACTATAATTTTTATGTCAAGGATTTCGTCTAACTTGGCACCGCTGTCAAAATAAAGAACGATGTCAGCGTGGAGGCCAAGCGGAAAATCACTCATGTCAATAGTTGCTGAGCTCCGTAATATCCGCATTTGATGAAAAGACATGAGCGGCTGTTGAAGGAAAACAAGAAACGCTTACTATTTTATGTAGGGAATACGCAAAAACAGTAACATACTCTTTCTCTCTCTTTCTCTCACAACACAGCACCTATCAAAAAATGAAGCATATCGTCTAGGAAAGCCTTCTTAAGCAGACTTCAAACCCCTTTCCAAAAGGAATTAAGCACTTACTTAGTCCGAAGTATATAGCGCACCTTATCAGTCAGTATAACGTATCTCCATAATGACCAAGAGGAGCAAGAGGAGGATGAAATTTAAAAGCAGCTTGACTAATATTTTGGCTTGGAAGATCGAAGGCAACATCAACATTTTCAGTTTAGATTCCTCTAAAAAAGTGGAGCACAATCGATTTAATCATATTTATTAGATTTTCCACCTTTCAACTTCAGTATTCATCTATTCTAAGTAATCACTTACCCTTTTCCCATTATCCACTCACTGGCACAATCTATACAATTACTTACTTTTACTGTTTCCAACGTATGCTCTTTATGTAACAGGTAAAAAGCATTGCTAACAAAACTTTGCTTGGTTTCTTTTGCTTACATTTCATTTTATTTAGTTGTCATCAGTCCTAGAAACATGAAAGCCAACCCTAAGTTTGTTCAGTCACGTGTTTCTATTGTCCTTCCCATGGCTGTTATGTACATCACAGCACATAATGGTAAGCATTAGCAAATGAAGGTGCAATGTAGTGCCGGGTTCACACTATATGACACTATGACACTGTGACGTGTGCCTGTGTGCGCCAATGGCTGTCACACGTGGAAAGTGTTTACAATGGGGGGCACACAAATTATGAGTCACACTGCTGTGATAGAGCAAATGAATATGTTTAGGGGTAAACACCTTTTTACATTATTACAGTATGACTTAGTGGTGTAAAATATACATCGATGGTTGGCCTGTCCTACTCCGATGCTCTCGAACATACGATGCATCGGCAAAACATCGATGTTTTTAAAACCATCGAACATTTCACCATTTCATGCGCCTACATACTATTATACAAGATCATGCCAAAGTAAGTAACATATTCTCAGTTTGCCAAGTAGTGTATGCAGAATTGAGAGTGTCATCTCAAAGTTTATTCAAAGGCAAAACTCTCAGCCTAATAGACTGCTATAGGTACAGGGTACGGTTACGATAACTTTTATGTTGGCATAATTTAGTCGTAGATCTATTGGTCTATATTATATAGTATCTAGAAATCTTCTTATGTTCAGATAGCTTAAGTTTCAAATATTAAATAACGAATTTTCTTCCATAATAAAAAGCAAAATTTGTGAGTATAAAACATCGGGAAACCATCGATGCATCGACCCACATGGTCTGGTCTGGATTTACATCACGCTGTGGCCAGAAGTTCGCAAAAGGTAAACAATGAACAAGTTCGTGAACAAGAACTACGAAAAGAGTCATACGAGACCGAACATTTAATGTGCAAGTCACTAATATTATTACTATTATTATTGGCGTTGGCGGGAAGAATAAAAAAAAAATTGTAACTGGCTGCGTGTGCCGTTTTTGGAGCATGGTTGCTTGACGACGACGATGATAATGATGAATCTAGGGCAAGGAGATCTTGCTGGATCGACAAAATTAATTTGACTCGACCAATCAATTACCACACGACGCACAAGAACATAAATATTCTTTGAATCCATTTTTTTAAATTTCTATTTAAATAAGCTGTATTTTAAATTCAACACACAAGCGTTGTTGTTATTGTTACAGTGTAAAAAAGAACCAGCACACCGAAAAATTGTTTATTTGAACCATCACCACCAGCTACTGTCACAGCGTATGACACCAAACGATTACTTGTGTTCACACTGAGAATGTATTCGTTCGTGTGACATTTAGTAACTGTGGCAACGGGTTGTTTGTTCACACTGAGGTATGCTCGTATGACAGCAAATTGTGACGCTGTGTGCCCCAGTGTAAACCTAGCATAAGAATTGTATCATTGCTTCATAAGTGAAGAATTCTTTATGTAGAGGCTCTTGTGGTGCATTACCCCTTCGCCTGCCAAAAGTAAATCACATATTATGCCCACTTTGCGTTCCAAGAAGTACATAATTGTCAAAGTTTTCACTTATTAATGAAATGCCTTTAGCTTGTCCCAGTTTCAAACAATTTTCCGTTTAATTGTCGTCGCAAATAATTCAAATTCGAATTAACTTGCAGTCGCAGTGTGACTCTTATTATTTTGCTTTCAATTTAAGTCGACCACACACACTCACACACACACTCACACACACACACACACACACACACACACACACGCACACACTCAGAGACACACTCACACTCACACTCACACACACACACACACACTCACACACACTCACACACACTCACACTCATACACATACACTCACACACACTCACACACACACACTCACACACACACTCACACACACACGCACTCACACACACAGAGACACATACTGTTAGTTGACTGTTTATTAAGCGGCAGTAATTTGCCATCTGAAATTGCTCAGCCGTCACTTGAAAATTGTGTTGCATGTTTGCAGGCGCATTAACTGTACATTACACATACAGTCAAACCTCCTTAAGTTGGACACTTTTCAGCGAAACCAAAATATATTACTACAAAAACTCAAATTTTCACCTGCTTAACTTGCACCTGCATATCTTGTAAGTTGGCCACTTTTAGAGCGATTTTTGAGATTCGTCAATGCAATTGAACCTGGAAAAGTTGGCCACCTTAAAACCAAAGCAATGTTATGTATGAAAATACGTAAGCTGCATTTTCGAATTATAAAAATAATCCAAATCGAAGGCAAAATTTACAACTGCACGAAATTGGTTGCAGTTAACTAGTTGCTTATAGAAATGTAAATGAAATCCTTCCAGATGGAACAATTCATTTGTTGAAAATCAAAAGAAAGAATGTAAAAAGCGTATAAATAAGCAAATTTAAAAGATTCTCTTACGTTAGAATTAGAACATTAGAATTTAAGTGCAATTTTGAATATAAAAGTATATACATATACTCTTGAGACAAACTTTGACTGCTTTGCAACTATGAACTTAAACTTAAAATTATGTATGTACATATTATCATGTCTATTTTGTGAATATGTGGAGTTTATGGACATAGTACATAAATGTACACGATTAAATACATTTTTATGTTTAAAACAATCATAATCCATAATATAAAGTTAAAAAAATTTGATGCAGACTGTCGGAACGGTGCCAGACAGTGGAATACCCTGTACCCTTTTTTTCCCCATAAGCACTAAATCCAGCATACGGTAAAATGGAAACGAAAGTATTTTTTTTTTATTTTTTTTTTTACAAGTTATATATGACTGTAAGCATTTTCCTTTTGGGAAGTTCCAATTGACACGTTTTCCTATTGGGAAGTGGGACGAAAAATTACTTTTATGCCCATTACTCCAGTAATCTTGGGCCAATGTCGTTGAATTTTGTAACATAGATCAAAAATACATTTATAAATGTCTGTGGCAATTTTCAAATCAATATATTATATATTTATATATTATATATTATAATTATGGTAAATCGATTGCGGGGGAAGGTGGGTTTTATTGAAAAAAAAGTGGATACAGTTTTAACGATTAGGGTCACATGAGTCTCCACACCAACTCTAGCTCACACTCATCCATATCTACATGCAGTGCAATTTTGGCACAGTTTGCATATTTTTGACTATAACTTCTGATGTATTTATCCGATTTCGATTATTTTTGAAACGTAGATGCACATAAGCTCGATGCACAATTCTTTCGAGTTTTAAAATGATAGATTAAACGGAGCGTGTAAACCGTCATATGTCACCGTAAATATGGCAAAGGGGAAGGGGGCCAGATATCGACGTGATTCGACAAACTTCATCTTTTCAGTGTAAATGCGCATCTCTTGGTAAATTTTAATGCTAGACGTTCATACGGAAAGACGGACAGACGGACATGTCTATATCGACTCGACTATTACTCCTGACCATTTTTGCCCATGGTACTTATGGTCTGCCACGCCTTCTTCTGCCTGTTGCATAAATTGCACAAATCTAAAATTGAAGAAACAACATAAAATCAATATAAAACTTACACTCTCATAAGTTGCCCACCTCCAAAAGTTGACCAAAAATTCTTGAGCCATGAGTGGCCAACTTAAGCAGGTTTGACTGTATATGGTATGTATGTCTGCATATATAATGCAATATATCGCCTATAGTCCTATATCTATGTGAGTGTGTCAGACACTTATATTATACATACATATATGCCTTAAATATGCATAAGCATAATGCAAGCAAATTTTCTTTTCGTTTTTCCCTCCCTCCTCAATACAATCTTTTCGATTGGGTTGCAAAGTCTTGCAATTTCCACAACGCTTTCACAGAAAGAGAAGTAGCATGAATGAGTGAGAGGGCTGGGCGGGGAGCTAATACTTGGGGATAAGCACATTTGCATGACACCCAGAAACTTTTGACACAGTTTCTTTGTCGTCGATGCCTGCAAGGTTTTTGCCGAGCAGCCCCCAAAACAAATAGAAACGCAGAAAAACTGGAATGCAGTGGAAACTTCAATACATCGAAGCTTGAATGTTCTATTTCAGCTGCATGATTAAATTGTACTATTAATAACTCCATGTCGATAGTCGGGCGGAAGTATTCCAGTTTCTGGCTGTACCAACAAATGGATTTGGTATCGCTAGGCCAAATTCTTCAATATCTTTAAAATCGTGTTGTATAGAAGAGTATGCGTGCTTATGTTACGTATTCGTTTTTTTCGCGTCAGCGTGAATTTTATACCACACCGTGTGGTGTGCGGGTCAGAGCATACCACCTCAGCAGGTCAAAGCTTGTCGTATAAGGCCACTAACAATGACACTGGGTTCTTTCGAGACCAGTAGAGGCACCCCAGACCTTAAAAGGGTTGTGCGTAGGGTTTGGGACCCACCACGTAAAACCACAATTCCAATGAAAGAATGTATTGACATCAGGCCGTAACCCGATAACGGGTTGTTATGGCCAGTTAAGAAGAAGAAGAAGATGAACATTTTACGTTATTTAGTACAACAGCTGTATGATTGGACAGATTTTAATTAAAGTTGGCACAACAACTTGGATACAACTGACATGACGTGGAAAAAAGTTGTTCTCAAGTAAAATAGTGCTTCTTTGACCTTTGTAAACAATTAATATCAAAAGATTATGTAAGCCACCTGATCTTTTTTCTATACATCGTATAAACCATTGTAAAGAATATTGGACACGATACAAAGAAAACCGAAACACAAAGGGAAAAAATCCATAAGTAAGTCGTATGTATGCCAAATCTTCCGGATCGGCCCGTGAAAACAGATATGTATGAAAGACATGATTGACATGACGATTCCAAAGTGCAATATTTCACAAAGTCGATGTTGGAACCACTTGGAAATCTCAACTGAGAAATAACTACTGCGAGAAAAGTCTACAATGGAACGACCAAGTAGAGTATCACACTAGCTACCTTTGGTGCCACCGAGTGGATGAGGCGCGCCCAAAGCATGTTATGGCCAGTTAGTTACGAAAAGAGTATACGAACTTCGACGTCTCAAAATTAGCTTAAGTTATTATATAAGTAGTATGAGTTATGTATATAAATTTTGATTAGTACACAGAAAATGTATTTATGAATCACAAAACATAAGCCTAAAGGCATTTACAATTAATTTGCAAATAAAGAATTATGTTCCGGAGACATACCATAAAAATACTATATAGGATTATAGCATAGCATTTAGTTTAACATTTAAAGCAAGGGTCGGCAAGAAGTGCCACTGGCAACTACAAAAATTCTCCTATACATGCACATGAGATGCAGAGCGCTGGCAGAACAAATATTTCAAAAGCTTCCCTCTGCTAGGTAGTTTTTGAAAATCACTTTATCAAACCGATGGCCCAGCACAGTTTGTGCCAAGGTATACTTAAAAAGGTATCGTCGTCGTTAAGCGACCCTTCTTAAAATTTTGTGAGAGGATGAAATAGCGAAAGAGAGAGGCGCAATTTACTCTCGTTGCTGAAAAAAAACGCTCATTCAAAATTTTTGTTATTTTGTGTGCGGTACATTTCAAATGCAATGTATGTTGCTCCGTTCTCGGAGACTATAAGAGCTAGAGCAAACATTTTGTTATCAAAAGATAAGAGTTTTTCGAATTATGTCGATATATTACCCTTTGCCCCCGTGAGAGAGTTTCGCGGTTTACACCCACACCATAAAAACTATGGTGAAACTTGGCACAGCTATGCGCACTCTTAATGTGCATGTGTTGTCATTAGGATCGGATAAAAACTTTTAGGTAATAATAATTTTAGACCCCTACTCCTATAAACTGCAACAGAATTTCACTTTCAATAATAATGTTAAGGTTAACATTTATGTTAACCTAATGTGGTAAGTAGACTCATGTTAGACTTATAAACCAAACAATGTTGACCTTTTTCCTAATCATCCCCCCTCCCCCCGTAGAACAGTTACCGTTATTACGCAGATACCCCTCAACGCGTCGATACAAAAAATTGCACAAAAATTTGATTTTCATGAAAAAAAAAATACAGGGTTCCACTGACGGGCACCGTCCCTTTTTTTTTTTTTATTGAAAACCATGGATCCGAGAATCGCGCTTCTCAAGCACTTTCGAAATGGCAACTTAAGGGAACAACCGATGAAGCATATACCAGTATTTTATGTAAAGTTGGGGGACAAAAGAGTTTGTGTTTATCTCTCTTGTTTTCTTGGCTTAATTTATATTCACTTAGTTGCTCAAAAACCCAGTTTGCAATAGGGCAATATCTATTGCTATCAATTCATACGTTGAGCATTGTTGCATGTTTAAGCTTACCTACGAATTAAATATACCACGAGATTCGCCAAAAGTCGCAAAAAGCAAAACACCCTGCACTTTTTTTTAAAAACAGATTACATGTAGAATTATTGAGTAATTCATAGTTTATTATACTTATAGTTAAAGATTATATAATGTTTTAGATTTATTAGTTTAGATAGTTTTCAGTTCAATTGTTCAACTTGATCAACATTGCAGCACAACTTTACAACTTTAATAAGTAACAGACTCTCGACTCGACTGACTACTTAAACTTCTGTAACTCGACAACCCAGAACGATCTCCCGAACTCGAGTCGAACTCTCCACTGATGCTGTTGTCTCCTTTCTTACTGCCGATAATGGTGCTGCCAACCGCTGCTAATGCCACCAACCAACTTTACATACATTTGGCAGAAAGTTAGCTTTACTCCATAGAAGACGAGCACTTTAGTCAAGTTTTCCCATATTTTCGATAAAACAAAACAACAATCATAAATAACATGCAACAAATATTATCAGAATATTTTTCGGCTTATACATTTTACATAGCCTAGTTTTCAATATTGATTACACTATGCAACAAATTTGAATTCAATGAAAGGTCTACATATGTCTAAAACTTACCTTTTCCGGTAAATTTTGGGTCGCTGATTTCGAATCCAGTAACCATTTTGGATTTTGTAGTACAGTTTTCGAATTATCGCTATTTCAAAAAATTCGAGATTTCGAAAGGTGCGAAGTTAGTAAATCTCATATATCTTGGGAACCTTCCAACCGATCGAGATGAATTGTAATGAATTGAAGCTTTTTTAATATTAAATCATTCTCTCTCAGACAGTTTTGGTCTATCTTTATTGTATTGCAAGTTACAGGGCAATGAACTCAAATTTTTTTTTGGGAAATGTAATGAATCGATCGAACGATTAAATGATTCTTTGCGAACATTTTAACACCAATTTGACCAAAATCGGTAACGAATTGGGGAAGTTATTGGAGATTATCGAAAAAGTGACAAGATCGACCATTTTTTGGATTGCCGTACAAAAAAAAAAAACTATATGAAAACCCTGCAGTAAAACATACCTTTTTCTGTAAATTTGGGGTCGCTTATTTCGAATAAGCCCAAACCCATTTGAGTTATCTCAAACGGTTTTCGAATTACCACTGTTTCCAAAATTCGAGTTTTCGAAAGTTGCAAAGTCAGCTAATCTCACATATCTGAGGAGCTTGACTACCGATTGAGATGAACTATATATTGAATTGAAGGTAATTGACTATTGATTAAATCCGTTTCAGTTAGGTTTGTGTACCTTTATTCGATTACGAGTTACAAGGCAAAAAATTTAAAATATATTTTTTCCCTCTAATTCATAATCGAGTCATGATAGACAACAACTGTCAGAGAATAATTGAAGTGACACTTAAGTACCTTTAATTCAAGTTACTGTTCATCTCGATCGATTGTAAAAGCGTATATAAATCGCATTGTAAATTCTGTTTCCGGATTCAAAATCAGCGATCCAAAATTTACCGGAAAATGTATGTTTTAGTCATAGCCTTTTTTTTCGTTGCATATTGTTATTTACAATAGCTTATTGTAAAAGCGTAGCAATTTCAATTCATTATGATTCATGATCAATATGATCCATTTGATTCATTATGAACATAATTAAATAGAAACAACTTAACGACTGCAGCAAAGCTCAACACAAAAAGCTTTCATATAATTTGAAAGCTTTAGACTGAGGGATAAGTAATAAAAAGCTTTTACAGTATGAAGCTTTTCTGCTTAGCAGCGACCAGTGCTTCTGAAACTGTTCGGTGTACAGAGCTTTTCAACACATAACACGCGGCGAAGCTTATTAAGTGTACCGTTAAGCGACAGTTGCGCCTGCAGCTTTTGGTATTGCTGCTGCTGCCTCTGCGATTTCTGGTCGTCGCTTGCCTGCGTCAGTCGCAGTTTTGGCAGCATGCTGATAACCTCTTCACATCAGCGAAACGAAAGAAACTCATAAATACGTACTTTTATTTCTTGGTTTGCGACAGTTTCAAGACGCTCGCTATTTTAAGCAGACGGCGATAAACTCTTGCTCCTCGCGCGGCTTTTTTTTGTCAGCTCGCCACGGAAGCCGAACTTGAGGCGTCAAGCAACCAGTCACAGAACTTGGAATATAACCAAACGTACATATTATACATATGTATAATATACTCGAGTGCCTTGAGGCTGACCCAAATCAAGCGTGACATTGATACGCCAAGTCAGGCATCTATGATCATTAATTAAATTAATTATATTTTGAACTGCGGCAATGCGTTATCAACAACGGAAGCCGGAGACCTCGATGCTGGCAGCTGAAAATATTCGCAACACAAGCGCCTTATGCTAGGATCTATTAGGTCCTATCATCATTAGCCAGCCTAAGTCAACAAAATGCAATACGGCCATTGGTTGTGGCGCCACACGATGGGCGTCAACTCGTCGGACAAACGGCCGGCCGCCCAGTTGCCCGGTAGTTTGGGGCATGCGCAATGGGAACCATGAAAGTAGGGCGCCAATGGCAATCATGCTGTGGCAGCCTCATTGGGTGGGACTCGTCGGAGTTTTAGGGTGTCATGGGCAAAGTGGATATGATTTTCGACGGCAAGACTAATAAGATTTGTCGAAATTAATTTGAATATAATTGCTTTTATGGACACACTTTCTTAACGCAACTATTGCCGCTTTCTATTTCAACTTAAAGAGTTAAGCTAAAAATTAAATTTGAATTCAATTGCAGTCACAACTTCAAGACCTATAGATCTTTACTATTCACACAATTTTCGAGATAAGACTGTTAGACCCATAAAAACGAATCCGTAGTATTAGGTTTTTGCATACAGAGTATGTCGTTTCTACTAGTTTTAACTCTCACAGAATGCATTTTTCCCATGACTCATTATGTCAAGTCCAAGCATAGGTCTTTTCTTACGCATTTTTTATAAAACCCATTAGAATGTGCAGTTAGTAACCCGTTCTTAAAGCTGATAATGCACAGACGCACACACATAGATACTCAGATAGAAAACGGCTGAGTGGAGCATTCCTGGGCTAACCAAGAAAGTGAAATGCAGTCAAGTTAGTAAGAAAACCTTTTGCCTCGCATCCACAACCAATGCATACTTAACCAGGTACGATTGTTCCGGTGATGTTGCTCTGCAGACTTCTTTGTTTTACATTCTGTTCAGCCGAAAATAAATATAGGGGCCCATATATTTCACGTTAGTGCGAACGTCGATTAAAAAGGTTGTGACCATGCATGATTTTGCCTCAACGTGAATTTAATTGCAGGCTTTGGTATATACAAATAGATGAGTGTGTTATTGTGCCGCAAAATAAATAAATGCGGTCAATGGTTAAGGCAGCTGCGGCGACCTTACTCTGCCTCGGTGTATACTTATGGACCCGACATCGGCAGAGTAATCGTACCTTACTAAGTGTACCCTGGTTTTGTGAGCTTACTCGCCGCCACAGAGTGACTTGTGACTCTCTTTTTTAGTCTCTCACAAATTTTAAAGAAGGGTCGTCGGCAGCATAATCGAACCGGGTTAAGTAAGTACAATTAGTAAGGTATGATATCCCTGCCAAAAATAAATATGTAGGTTTCCTTACATACCATTTTAGTGCGAACTTCGATGAAGTTCATCATCATCATCATCATCAATACCCTTTCGCTTGAACAACGACTTGAAATTATTGATTTTTGGTACGAAATGCCGTAGTTACAAAATTCCGTGAGCATTTTACTCTGCATGATAATATCTCAACAAGAAAAATGGTCTTTGTTTGAAAGATCTTGGTTTATGAGCTTATAAGATCTAATTAGTACATAAACTAAAGCCGAACGACCGTCCGAGACGGCGTGAGTTTGCAGATTGGGTGCTGAGCAAATAAAAACATGACCCTCATTTTTATCAAAATCATGTTCAGCGATGAAGCACATTTTTGTTTGAACGAGTACGTAACCAAACATAATCGCTTGGAACAACCATAGAAAATGAAAGGGTCATATTTTGGTTGCGGTTTACAAGCCAATGGCGGCATCGGCCCATATTCTTTCAAAGATGAAGCCGGAGCCAAACTGACTGACAACGGGGATCGTTATCTTGAGATTTTGGGTGGTTGGGTCCCTCCAAATGTTGCAACTCATGATTTAGAATATTTTTGGTTTCAACAAGACGGCGTAACGATATTTTTAAGCAAGCAACTGGACACCCTTATACAGTACAACAAAAGGTTGAAGAGGTCGCAAAAGAGGGCATCGCCTTGTCTGAAGCCACGCTTGGTATTAAAAGGTTCCGAGAAACTCTTTTCTTCCCTGACGGAGCTTGCTCAACGTCATTCTATATCGTCGTATAAACTTTACGCGATCCCTCAACGGGCTATCAAATACTGATTTATAATCAACAGAGAGATGGTGGGTGTCGTTTTGGCATTCGTGGGTCTTTTTCAGGATTTGGTGTCAATCTGGTCTATGGCGGACTTACCAGGCCTAAACCCACACTGATAAGGTCCGATCATCAAGGTTCCAATCATCGGGCATGCGCTCATCTAGACATGTTCTGCAAAAGAGCCGCCAGTCTTGAACTACTCTGCAGACAGGTCATCTGCGCCAGCAGCTTTGTTGTTCTTGAGCCGCTTGATTGCGACGCTGTAGACCCGGTATTTCCTAGCCGTCATTGATGATGGGGTCGTCGGGAAGTTAACTCCGGAAGCGGCATTATCCTCATAATCGCCCGATGATAAGCCAGAGGGTGTTCCTATTCGCGGCTTTTACGGTTTTCATTGGTTGTTATTCCAAACACTACGCACAACCCATTTAACACCAAGGAGGGCTTCGCTGTGCACATTACCTCACTACTCTTACACCGGGTGGCGATTAGAGCAGCTATCCAGGGGGTATCACGTGAAGGTTGTGCATCAAAAGGTTAAGGTAGAGACACAGGGAATAGCCTTCAGAAGCTTTCACCCTGTTTCAACAGCACTCAGGGCCACCCGTTGGCCCAAGAGTTTTCCCACAAAATAATAAAATCTATTTAGATTAGATATATTTTAAATATCAGTTCTCATATGTTTTATTTAAAAAATTTCACAAGTTTAAAAAAAATCGTTATTTTGATAGTCGGGGCACAATACATTGCATAGCTGTTTGCCTATTCAAAAAATTTGGACTCTTTTTCAGAGAATAAATTTGTTTGTGATTGAATCCTTTACCGAAATGAACGCATGGACACATGGGACTTTTGTGGGTACTTCAGGTAAGAAGTACCTTTTTCCTTTATTAGTAAATTGTCCGTGGATGTAAACTTTATAAACCACAAAGTTAATGTGAATATAATAGGAACTAGTGTATTTTTGGATTATTACATTGGATTATTACGACCTTAATCCATTCATGCCCAACTCTTTATTTTGGAATATTATGGTGTTTTTGTAGAGATGGTAAAAGGAACCCTCCGAATCCAAATCCGCTGAAAATTTCATTCAGCGATCATCCATTTCAGCGAGCAGGGTGGGATCATTGGCAAAAACCGCTTAGCAAAAAAAATAAAAATTTTTTACATTTTAATTTTTTTAAGATATCATTACATTTTTTGAATCATTGATTTTCTATATTATGATGGTTTATAAAACATTTTACACATAATCCCACATCGAATTTTGGGCACATGGTACGCTCTTGACTTTTGCAAATCCAATATGCGTAACGGTGACGATTCTATTATATAGGGAATCGCTCGGAAAAGTAAACTTTCATTTTATTGGACCCAGAAGTATAAAAGTAACATGCGATTGAATGACAAAACTCAAGTAGTCTGACGCTGAGGCTTTCCAGATGTCTGTAAAGAATCCAAGCGTTCTGTACGAGAACACTATCTTCACGCTCATTTGAATCATCCTCACCTAAATCATAATGTACATCTGGCAGCTTTACGTATATTTCAGTTTCAACGTATGGATCATCTTCGTCGGAAACAATCGAATCAAAAAAAATGCAATTTCAATTGAATATCGATATTTGAAGACGTGCAAAACACGCCAATAATAAGCCAGAATGAGGATCTCTTTTTGCATCTTTAAGATAAGTTAGAACAAGATAGGAAATAGAATCGAATAATTGTAGTGCAGAAAAGTTAATCGCTTTAGAAATGCCTTCCAATTTTGATGAATATTTTAAAGAAAATATACTCATATGCTATATAAAAACATTTTCTTTTTATACTATAACTTATTTTTATTAGATAATACTAAGCTTTTGAAAAAAAATATAATATATATAATTAATATTTGTGATAGAAATAAAAAAATATCTCCTTTGAATATGTTATTAGTGCATTGTTTATAAAATCGAACTTTGAATTTGAGGCATCCTGTATTAAAAGCACCCTGTATATGGATTAGGAAATACTCTATAACATGCAATATGTTTACTCCTTCAAAAGTTATGATTTTCCCCAACAACGAAGTCAGATCTTCTTTGCCGCGTTCGACATTTAGGAAACCGACGTACAGTGGATCCAACTGACTTATTTTTTGGCAAAAATCATAACTTTTGACCGAGTAAAGATATTTACAAAATGTAAAATGCGTGTAGCAGAGAATTCCCTAAGCTTCTGTAATACACTGCGATAAGTATGCTGTGAATAGAGCGATTACGGTAGTGATGTTCGATACTATATATACTGCAAGTGTCTTATCCTCCCAACTCGAAAATGTGCTTATTGCTTAATAAATCGTAAAAATTTTGAAAATCTACTACTTTGATCATAGCGTACACACTTTTGACGATAACGATTTATTGAAAAATAAGCACAATAGAATGGAATTTCTCCATGACATGCAAGGATACAAGTTAAAAGTTATAATTTTTGCGGAAAAAGAAGTCAGTCCGATCCACTGTATGCGACGCCGGCTGAAGGCCCATACCTTAACTCTTTATATCTCCTAGACCTCTTCACAGACTGCCATGCGCTCCTCTCACTTCGTTTGGATCTGTGCGCGCGTGTTAGGTTGTATGTTGTTGTTTTTTTTTTTTTGTTTGTTTATTTGTGTGAAGTGCAAACAAAGGCAAATGCTGCCAAAAAGCAACGGCAAACAAAAGTGCCGGCTGATTGCAATCAAAACAACAACAACAACAATAATATCAGCAGCAAGAAGAAAACGCAGGAATTAAAAGAGTTAATAACTTTGAAAGGCAGCAACAACAACAAGCAAACAACTGCATACTCTAAGCAGTTAGCAGCTTTACTTTCAGTTAGTAGTTATGAGTTAGAAGGGTCATAAAAGCCCGATAGACCAACCATTTTCGTCTGAGAATATCGTCAGACGGCACCTGAAAGAAGAAGAGCGAGCCAAACAAACTCAACCCAACAACAATTAAAAGCGATCCACCCAATTGGGCTTATTATACCCTGTACGCAAAGTGTTAAAGGGTATTATAGGTTTGTGCTATGTATGTAACAGGCAGAAGGAGGCGTGGCACACCATAAGTTCCATTGGCAAGAATGGTCAGGAGCAATAGTCGAGTCGATATAGTCATGTCTGTCTGTCCGTCCTTCCGTATGAACGTCGAGATATCAGACACCATAAGAGGTAGAGGCACAAAAATTTACCGAAAGATGCGCATTTACACCGAAAAGATGAAGTTTGCCGAATCACGTCGATATCTTGCGCCCTTCCCCTGTGACATATTTTTGCGCTTTACAGTCGCTCCGTTCAATTAATCATCTCGAAACTCGATAGAAGCGTGCGTCGTGTTTGTGTGCATATGTGTTTCAAAAATGATCGAAATCGGATAAATACATCAAAAGTTATAGTCAAAAATATGCTAATTTCACCCCTCCTCGCACATAAACTGTGAGCTAGTGTTACAAAATTTGTTGTGGAGACTCGTGTGTTCCTAATCGTTAAAACTGTGTCCACTTTTTTCAATAGAACCCCCCCTTCCAACGCAATCGATTTACCTTAATTACTGCCACACCCCACGATATATTGATTTGAAAATTGTCACAGACATTTATATATGTATTTTTGATCTATGTTACAAAATTCAACGACATTGACCAAAGAGAACTGGAGTTATGGGCATAAAAGTAATTTTTTAACTAAACTTGTCAATTGGAACTTCCCAATAGGAAAATGCTTACAGTCATATTGAACTTGTAAAAAGAGACATAAAAGAAAGTACTTTCATTCGCATTTTACCGTATGCTGGACTTAGTGCTTACGGGGGAAAAAAAGGGTACAGGGTATTCCACTCTCGGGCACCGTCCCGACTGTCTGCATCCAATTTTTTTTCTGTTTTGTTGATTCCTCACGCCATTTTATCAGTTGACCTACACAGCGCAGCAGCAGAGCAGTCGTCACCCGCGTCGCGTTGCGTATGTTGGACGTATTTAGAGCGCGGCGCTGATAAAGCCAAATCCGTAGTCCGTGGCGCACACTTTTTTCCATTTCCATTTTCATACAGTTGCCATTATGAGGCAAAAATAGTGCAGAGCATCCTGTTGGCGATAAAGCCGCTGAGCTAGCGCTATGCCGTTAAGTCAGTCAGTCTTTTAGTCTTACGCGAAGCCCGATAAAATTTTCATACGCATGCCAAACGTCAGCAGCGACGACGACGCCGCAGCGGCCAGCGAGCAGAGCAAGCGCAGCAGCCGCAATATGCGCGTGTGCTTTATGACTCTGCGCCTTGGGAGCGGCGAGTGAAGTTGGTGCTACAGAGAGAGAGAGAGAGAGAGAGAGAGAGCGACTGAGCGAGTGCTGCCGCCGCCGACGCACAGTGGATCCAATTGACTTCTTTTTCGGCAAAAATCATAACTTTTGAGGGAGCAATGATATTTTCAAAATTTAAAATGCATAGAACAGAGAAGTCCTTAAGCTTCTGCAATACACTGCGATATAAAAGCGGTTTTTAGAGGTAGCTTCAAAAAACCGGTAGTAAAGTTCGTTATTATATACTGCAAATGTCTTATCCTTGCATGTCATGGAAAAATTCCATGTTCTAAATTGTGCTTATTTTTCAACAAATCGTCCTCGTCGAAAGTTTGTCTATCTGGCGAACGTGTGTACACGAAGATCAAAAAAGACTGCAAACATCTTGCCAACAGATTTTCAAAATTGTAATGATTTATTAAGCAATAAGCACATTTTATAGGTGGGAACATTTTTATCTATACGACTGAGCTGCTGATAAAGTAGCTAGGTGGGTCAGTTACGACTTTTGTATACCCAAATAAATATAAGCAAATTTTGTAGGTGCAAGGATAATACTTTTGGTGTATATAATATCGAACTTTATTATCGTTTTTTGAAGCTGCCTCTCTTCATAGCATAAGCTTAATGAACTCTCTGTTACATGCATTTTAAATTATGAAATTACAGTGCAGTCGCGATACTGTGAACTAATTAAAAACAAGGGTGTTCACAATACCAAATTTGTTCACTCTATCGATTCGAACATTTTATGATGTGTTTAAATAACATTATGCACAAATCTAGTCGGGATATTCTTTTATTTATTTAAAAAAAAAAAAGCAATTAATTTCTAATTTTAACATAAAACAGCCTTCATGGGTCATATATCATCACTAATTTAGTACATAAAATTCATTTTGATTGAAAAGTATAATATAAAATTCAATAAATGAAAATGGTAATGCATAACGTTTAAAGTTTTTGAAAGAATGCTGAGAAGTCAATTAAAAAAATAATTTGTTCATCCTTACGAGTGTTCACATAACCGAGTGCTCATTCTAACGCGACTCCACTGTATCTACTTCCTTAAAAGTTATGATTTTCGCCGAAAAAGAAGTCAGTTGGATCCACTGTGCGTCGCCGCAATGTGTGACGTACAACAACAACGCCCACGCCTGCGTTGGCCAAGACAGCGACGCAACAGGCTTGCAACTGCAAGCGCGTCGGCTCGGCGTTGCACTTAAGCGCCGTTACGTTTTAAGCACAAGTGCCTGTTGTTGTTGTCGTTGTTGTTGCAGTCTTTAGAACTGCAAAAACAACAACAGCGCAAAGCTTTGCGATGTACGCTGGCGCTGGCGGCTACTGCTACGTGTGCAATGTCTGCCTGCTGCATACACTCCACAAGTTTTGACTTCGTGCGTGTGTGTGTGTGTGTGTGTGTGTGCGTGTGTGCGTGTGTGTGTGTTGGTATGCCGGCAGGCGAATTGTCTTCGGCTCGCTTGCCTATAGCTTCGGGTTCGTGTTCGGGTGCGCTGGCCCTGCCTCGTGCTTGGCGACGGCAACGCGTTTTCGTTTTTGCCACCGCCAACAGCACTCAGGCAAAGTTCTTCTTCATTCGGTTGCGCGCCGTTGTTCGAGACGGTCGCACACTTTTCGGTGCGTTGCATTGCCTGTTTCTGTATTAGTGATTTTTGATTAACAACTGCCGGGGACTCGCGGGCCTCCCTGCTGCCAAGGCGTTCTTTGGCCTCTGCTAGCTCTTGTTCAAATGTTTTTTTCCAAATGCAATTTGTTTATTTTTTTTTCGTGAAGTGCTTGTCGAATTGCCGACACAGTGTTGCAAAAATTTTAACATTTTTTTTTTGTTGTGATAATTAGCGCAAGGATATGTGCTTCGGGGCAACAACAACATTTCAGGATCGTGCTCAATTAATAACTTTTTATTATATTTTTCGAAAATATAGCGCGTTATTTGGCTACAATTTTTAAGTTCTGTTCATTTATTTTTTTTTTCTTGTTTTGCTGATCTTCGCACATTTGGACCGGGCGGCCAAAAGGGAAATGCCGACAATATAAAACAATTATACGAGATGCCTGAAATTATAATAATAAGCGAAAAACGGGCAGAGAGTTAGCGACACAAGCAAAGCCAGTCAGATAAATGAACCACAAAAAAATAAAAAAAAAAAAATAAAAAAAAAAAATAAAAAAAAATAAAATGAAAAGTGGCCGGTGTAGTTTTTAAGTTTTAAACTTTGTCAGGCGAACACGAGCGAGAGAAAGAGAGCGAACAAAAGAGCGTCAAGCAACTTTGTGCAAAAGTCGCGCGTGAAATGCAAAAACCAAATAAAATCCCAAAGCAGTTAACCTACACTTAAAGAATACTCTATACTCTATCCAAGCGCTGCAGGAACCATTTCGAACCGTTTCGCGTGTCGTCCGCATGTTTTCGTGCCCCTCCCGGCATATGGTTTCAAAAATAAACATCTTTTATTTCTTTGATTTAGCTGATTTTGAACATTTTCAGCTTGTTGATAGCTAACGTCAGCAATTGCTGACTTTTGTAGAACTTTATATGTACATATATGTACATATGCATGTATGCTTTATCGATTTCGATTTAAAATTTTTGATTTTTACAGTGCCATAAACATCGTAACTTTTTTTTGTATGTATGTATGTACCACGTTCCTATCAACAAAAACTTTTCGAATACGAGCTACTGCCTTAACTTACAATAAATATAAATAATAGCTACATATCCATAAAACCTAAACCGAATCCCTTTGCCATAAGCAAAGCAAGCATCATGGGATCATCCGGGTCCCATGCGATCTCGCTGCTATGGCGCCTCTTTGTTGTGGTGCTGATCCTGAATGCCTGTCATACAACGCTGAGCAATGCCGAGGTGAGTACTTAGAACATAACTTAATATATAACACGACAGCATACACATTTTCTACCAACTTTTCTCAAACGAACTGACCATGTAGTCAATTCATGCATGAGATTAGCATAAATTGATATTGTTTTTAAATTTTGACAGTCCGCGCGCTGATCTTTGCTCATTTCTAGCAAATTAACAAACGAATATGTAAAAAATTTGATGCATACAGTCGGGACGCTGCCCGACAGTGGCATACCCTGTACCCCATGAAAAACGAATTTCATGCAAATTTTTGCATCGATACGGTGAAGGGTATGGGCGTTATAACGGTAAAGCTACTACGGGAGGTAGGGGTGATGGTGCGGAAAAAGGTCAACATTGTTTGGTTTATAATCCTAACGTACCACATTTGGTTAACATAAATGTTATCATTTCTGTAAAAAGTGAAATTCTGTTACAGTTCTTAGGAGAGGGGGCCAAAAATCTTATCCGATATAAATCATTTTTACACTACACATGCACACTAAAAAATGTGCATAACTGTACCAAGTTTTAATTGGATAGCTTATATGGTGTGGGT
The DNA here is from genome assembly GCA_035041775.1 of Chymomyza caudatula. Classification (NCBI taxonomy): domain Eukaryota; kingdom Metazoa; phylum Arthropoda; class Insecta; order Diptera; family Drosophilidae; genus Chymomyza; species Chymomyza caudatula. Next base: position 3,119,439 of record JAWNKW010000148.1, read on the forward strand.
TAAAACCGCGAAAATCTGTCCCGGGGGAAGGGCGTAAGATATCGACATAATTCGACAAACTCGTATTTTTCCCGGCATATGCGCATCATCGACAACACGGACAGGCAGACATGTCTATATCGACTCGACTATTGCTCCGGACCATTTTTGCCCATGGAACATTTAGTCTGCCACGCCTCCTTCTGCTTGTTACATACACATTGCACAAATCTCTAATACACGCTTACACTTTGTGTACAGGGTATAACAAATGTCAGTGCATGCATTTTTATGAACCATAGGATTTACGGAAGCTCATAGTATAACCCATGTGGAACCACAAGATACATATTGTAATGTTAGACACATATTAGTTGCATTCCACGACCGGATTTGGGTTGTGTGGGTCGCGACAGTTTCCTTTCAATTAAAATCACTAAACAAGAAATTAAAAATACACATAATTGCCCCTGACCATTGATTTGGATCGTTGGGATCTTGAGGTTATCGCATAATTTTCTTATTTATTAACTTATTGCTGATATACATTAATGTTCAGCAAATTCAAATACTTGGAGTAACATATTTGAATATATTTATTTTGTTAGTACTGTTGGTGATTCTTGGCAATGTGCAATTATGAGGTTTGTACTTGATGAGCCAAATCATCATGGACGGCGATACCCTTATCAGCGTGTTAATGACATACAGCCAGAGTCGTTGATGGAGTGTAATAAAATAATTTCTTAAATTTATTTATTTAAGATTTGTGCCTTATTCATTGACTCTACTGCGAGCACTTTCAGTTTCCCTACATTTTGGAGCCTAAATGTTATTTTACAGAATACATATGTACAAAAATACGAGGTGTGCTCAAAAAATAAAAAATGCAATTATCGTTTTTGGTCTTAACATATGTTGATATGATATGCCATTTTGGATGTTTACTTTGTATATCTTATATAGAAATAGATCAAATAATTTGGCATTGGGCGTTACTTAGACTAATGCATTTTTTTGTAAGTGTTTCAAGATAGCCACAGAAGGCTGAAAAGATCTTAATGACGTTTCCCGCTCAGGAATCCGCAGAAGCTCAATAATTGACGAAATCGTTGGCGCAGTCAAGAAAATTGTTATGAAGAGTTCAGGAATTACTATTAAAGAAGTTTGTATGGATTCCGGTATACATCTGTCTCATGCCATACAAGTTTTTGAATGCGTTAGCAAACTTTATTCAAAAATTCATAAATTGTCACAAAGACAACATGAACGTCTAAGGAGCATCGCTCAGACACTGTTAAATGACTGTCAACGACGGACGTTCCAGATTTGTTCAAAAGGGCCATAACTGGTAGTTGAAGTTTTATAGGCTTATGACGTGAAGTCCAATCCTTCAAAAGATCCAAGCACACACTAAACACACCTCGTACATACATATGTATGTATAGACAAGTTCGCTGCTCAGATTCTCTGTGTTTATCACATCGGAAGTTGCGTAAATGGGGCCAATCGTGTGCTCCACTCTGGACAGCCAATAGTTGTTGTTGTTGGTTCTGTTGGTGTGTTCTTGTTGGCCCGTGTATACTTTACATATACTGCTTATCATTGACTGAGCTGGTGATTTCGCCATAAATTCAAGAAATTAACATTTATAACAAAATAACATAGGCTGCGAAAAAAATTTCAAACTAAAACCATCTACAGTAGAATGTAATGAGGTCATTTAGTGAACTTTACAAGCTGTGACTAAATCCATAACATTGATAAGAAAAACTTTTATAAACACCAGGCGTATGCGTAATACACCAGTCAATATTAAGCATACGCCTAGTGGGGGCTATTAAGCTAAGCATCAGTTGTATAGCATAGCCAGACTGCCGATAATCTGTTGATGTTAGGACCTGGTTTTGCTAGTTGATGTGCCCACATGGCCTAGATGCAATTGTGCTGCTTTGTTTACATCATTGTTACATTGGCGTCTGGTTATTGGATCGTACAGCCACTTGGCTGTCGGAGGACTGTCAAAATATAGCTGTAAATACATGTCTATTTGCAACAGCCGCAGCAAATCAATTTGAAGTTCTTTTCATTTCAATTGTTTTGATTTTATTTGTATAGACCTTGATGCCGCCTGGAAACTTGAGGTTGCGTTTGCTTCTGATATGTCCGTCTTTCATTTTTTTTTGTTTTTGGACCCGGTTTCTTGTACTTTCCGTTGTTGTTTTGATTTTGATTGTTTGCGTGTATAACATATGGACACAAGATGTTGCTCACTGTCAGATCACACATGTTGAACTGTTGATGTTCGTCATTATTGTCTCATGAACAAAATGATAGCTCATGATGAAGCTTGCAATTTTGTTCAAAAGAATTTCGCTGTAGTCATACGACACGTTGTTTTATGACCAGTGTGCATAGACCTATTTATTTGTGAATAGTGCGAATCATTGAGTATTTCTAGAGGGAACCACTTGAGCTCAAGTTCAGCTGAAAGACCTCCAAACAAAAGGTGCACTCAAAACCTACAGACAACTATACTAAATTTATTGACAAATAGCACCATATTAACATAGATAGCTTGACAGCTACAAGCAGCTGCTGTTTACTTATTACTCGACGACTGCAACTTTTGGCAAACTTTATTGGCTTTGGAAATTAGCAGGTAGACCCCAAACTTCCGCAATTTTTTAGCTGCTTATTAAAGAGGATTTTCATGGCATGCCAAGTTGATGCTGAAAATTGCTGTTGATCAAGGCAATTAGTCATTCACTTGAACTTTGTTGCTGCAAGGGACTGCCACGCCCAATAAGCCCACTGTACTCACTTGGCTGGCTTCTGGCCAAAAACAAAAAACACAACAATAAACTGAATTGTGCATTTTGTAATACTTGTGCAAGATCACAACAGACGCACACTAAGAGGGTCCCAGAAAGAGAGAAATATGAAGAGGACGGTGGAACGGGGATCAACGAGACAGATACAAACTGGGAAACTATAAAAGCAAATTTAGTAAGTACTAAAAATAGCATCAGAGACAGCGACAAGATACAAAACACCAGACAAGACAGCAACAACTAGCACAACTACAATAATAAGACAGCATTTGGTGTTTTGTAAATGAGTGTAAGTATGTATGTATGTAAGGAGAGCTTGCGTACAACAAAAACACCGTAAACAGAGCTGACTTTCAGGCATCGAAGTGTACATACACTTTCAGCCCTTGCATATCGGATAGTTTCAAAAATATAATTGTTATTCACACATATTTTGGAAGATAAAACTGTTCTTGGTCAATCCTATTATTAAGCTTTGGCGTCTGTGACATTTATAGGAAATCTTCTTCTTAGCTGGCCATAACAAACCGTGTTATCGGGTTACGGCCTGATGTAAATACATTCTTTAATTGGAATTGTGGTTTTACATGGTGGGTCCCAAACAACCCCTTTAAGGCCTGGGGTAGCTCTACTGGTCTCGAAAGAACCCAGTGTCATTGTTAGTCGCCTCATACGACAAGCTTTGACCTGCTGAGGTGGTATGCTCTAACCCACTCACCACACGAGGTAATAGTGATCTTACGATGTCTAAATAAAAGCAGGCTAATGATATGGCAGACATATATATATTTCAATTACAATGGTTGCTATTATATGCAATTAAGTTTAAGAGCCACATTCGAATATTTTGTTTTCCAATATGTTTTTCATTCGAACTCTTCAATTACATCAATCCAATTAGTTTTAATACAAGTTAAACAACTAAGTTTATCATGCCTTAAAGAAACCTAGATACCTTTTTAGAAGAGTATAAAAAAAGCTACATTGAGATGATCTATCTAAGAATTTGCCGTTCTCGGCATTTCACAATTTGTTATGTAAGATATTTCCAGCGGCAATGCATATAACAAACTCAAAACTATAGCTCCAGTTAATAAATTCCCATGAGAGACAGTGCTACCCAGAATCAAGCCGATCCCAAACCCTATTCCAGTCTAAACTTTATGTTAAGGTTTTTGCATTTGTAATCTAATATTTGCATGGCACATCTGCAATACACACACAGATACAGATAATACACTATATAAGCATCTATTGTATCTATTATATGGCATATGAATAATAATTGTTTGACTTTTGCATTGCGTAAATTTCAAAAATAGAAGTACGAAAGAAACGGAAAAATGCCGACTATCAAACTGTGCAAAGAGCCGCAAAACTGTCACTATATCTGTTTGAGTTATTACAAGGCGGCTGAACAGATACAAACACAGATACAGATACAGATACAAACACAGATACAGATACTACAAACAGATACAACTTTTTGCCCTCCTCAAACGCCCACTTAGCCAAATAATAAGCTTTTGTAAACTGTGTTGGATTAGGCCATATCTGAAGTATGATCAATTAGATGCAGCAGATAAGACAGCTGTCGCTGTAAAATGAAATAACTTGAAGAAGATCCATACAAAATATTTTACCCTCTGGGCATCGACGAATTTGTGATACTCTTAAGAACTATCTACGGCTTTAACATATGACAGTAAAAGAAATTGAATAACAAATTATCTGCATTTAGGTCAAGTTAATTGGCCAAAGTACTAATTTGAAAATACATACATAGAAGTTGATGTAATTAACAGTTTTTAACGCTCAAGTCAATTCAAATTTCAATATCATAATTTCAAAAAATTTGATGCAGACAGTCGGGACGGTGGCCATTTCTGTGCAAATTTTCATATCAATGAGTTGATGGGTATGGGCGTAATAACGGTAACTGAACTACGGTGGTTAACTTTAACATTACAGTAAAAAGTGAAATTTTGTTGCAATTAATAGGAGAAAGGCCTAAAATTGGCACATTATTAGCTATATCTTCGTAAGTTCCTATCCGATACGAATCATTTTTATGCTACACATGCACAGTAATAGTGTGCAAAACAGTGTTAATTTCCTTTTGGATAGCTTTTAAGGTGTGGGCTAAAACCCAGGGAGGTGAGATATCGACATAAATCGACAAACTTCATCTACCCTAAAAATTGTTGCTCTAACTCTTATAGTCTCCGAGAACGGTGGGACATACGGACATGTCGTTATCGACTTGACTATTGCTCCTGATCAATTTTTGCCCATGGAACATATGGTTTGCCACGCCTACTTCTGCCTGTATAATTATCTAATACTTAATAGAATGCTAATAGGCAGGGATGTGATAGAATCTGGAGTCTGTTATAGAATACACAGAACTCGAGCTTTCGTTATAGTTTTCCAATCGCCTTTTAATGGCACATCGGACGATTGCTTATGATATATATGAATTACGTTGCTTTTATTAGAGGTATTGTGAAAAAGAATAGTATGCAAAAGTAAGCTATGTGCTTTGCCCAAATAGATGTTTTGAAACTCTATGGAGTTTGCTACATGAAGCGAGATTTTCAATCGAGAAAGTGAAAAAATCACACGCGCGACTATGAAAATAATTCAGGTAATCTTAAAATTGGCACCAAACGAAGAGAGTAAAATTTTTGACAGCTCACTGATAGTTGCGTTTTACAATACTTCTAATTCCCATTTAAAACACTGGCTCAAAAAAGTTAAGGGTTAAAATAACAAAATTCTAATTTTGTTTACATGTGCCAAGAAAAACATGTGAAAAACAAGAAAGGGGATACCTATACCTCAGCCGAACCTATATTTCATCGAACTTATGTTATAAGCCGCACGATCCGCACGAAGTAAATCGAATCTACAAAGGCAAAATCTTCTATGATAATTCGACTGACTGTGCTACATTGGACAGCAAGAGTAGTATTTCTGTATTTGCGTCTGGAAATGTGTGGAATCTCTACCTGGAACAGAAATCGTCATTTGTACTTTGGCGTTTGAGCAACACAATCCAGGGGTTTCATTATTGTATTTCAATGCCTTGCTAATCGATCCGCTAGCAATGTATGGGAACTAAATTCAGCCCGATGAGAATTTACGTTATTTTGTTTGTCATCATGGACCATTATTTAAATTAATTTTCGGGCTAGGATGTCTCATATCATCGGTTGAATTTTTCTTGTTTTTTGCTTGTGACAATCGATTTCGTTCAATTTCGTTTCACTCCTCAAGTTGCTCTGCTGCTCTATTAAATCGAAAATTCCTTCGGTTTTAAGCATTGCTAGTTTAGAATAGTAGTAGTTTTAGTCCATATCAAAACCAACCGATCTCACTTCTCGAAATTTTGTTCTCTAGTTTGAAACGAAAAAGAAATAAAATGTCGTATCAGCTCTGTGCGCTGCAAAGGTTAAGTCATAACTACACCATGCTCCTTTTGACACAAAAAAAACTTTTCTGGAGTCTAAGAATTTTTAGACTAAGTAAAATAAATTGAAAATTGTTATGTTTACGGTTGAAAATTACACAGCTCTTTAATGTTACAACTCTTACTAGCTGATCACTTTTGTTAACTAGCTGCTTTCAATACTCCGTTTTTCCGATCTTTCTCAGCTTTTGAAATCGCTCTCTCCATTGCCAGTTGAGTTATTAACGTGAATATTTGGTTTTTATATTTTGGAAATAGAGAAACTAACAAAGATATCGAGCTTATACATTTAGATTATGAAAGTCTTTCGAAACACCACGTCTACTTGATGCCCAGGGATGACACAATCTTCCGATATGTCCCATGTCAGGCTGTTTTTCGACTATTAAATGACATCAAGTTGTAAACAATAATCGCACGAAGTTCAAAGTTCAAGTAAATGTTTTGGAAGCAATCGTATGTTAAAACGTCTAGATTTGATGGTTTACAATTCAATCTTGTAGAGAAGACCAATACATATATACTAACACACGTAAGTTTGAGCTTAGTTTTAAGTTGTAGATAATTTAGTCAAAAACTTTTTAAACATAGTGTTCAAGTCCGAACAGGCGAAAGGTGTGCATCATTTACATCATAAAGTATAATGCTATTTTACGTGCTATAATTTGTAGTTAGGAAAAACTTAAAGTGGTTAATTTGCACATAAAAGTGCTCAACGAGAATTTCTCAAGCACATATTTGTCAGTGGCCAACCTGGTGAATATGAAATGTTCATCGGTGCACTGTAATTGTGGGACTCGGTGGTGACATCAGCACCCACTGTAGACGCAGTCTTCCAGTAATTCAAGGCCCCAACAAAAACAACAACATCAGTATATTCTCTTTCAATATGCGCCAGTTTCAGCATAATCGTTTCATAAATCTTGAACGATTTGTTTAGCTGTCTTTTATTTTGTGCATAAGTATTTTCTTGTTTTTTTATGTGTTATTTGTGGGTTTCGTTGGAATTCAAAATACTTTCGAGAACGACAACAGCGATGCCAATGGAGTTGCATCATCGCTGGAGCTGGAGCATGACTGACACTGCTCTGTGTTCTGGTCGACGCCCAAGATGTCAACGCAGCGATATGCCAAAAAAAAATATCGCCAATAAAATTATAAATTTTAACTATATAGCATGTGGCAGCAGTGCAAAATGTACCGAATCTGCTGTCAATGTGATGCAAAAACATTTCATTGGAAATTTCAATATTGCTTTTGTTCAATTTAAGCTCATTGTTTTTTGTACAGTGTCTCCAATTGAACATTTACAATCGACTGTCTAGACTTGACCAACTGCCAGCTGCTAATCAATTAATTCAAATATTTACATAGAAAAATAGTAAGCAGAACACAGAGCTACTATGCATTGCAGTACGACCTACTATAATATAGGCATCTATAATAACACTGACCAACAAGAACACGATCAAGTGCATGTATTTGAGTTTTTCAGTTTCAGTTAGAAAATGATCACTAAGTTTATGATTTGGGAAACTTCTGTTACCACGATCACAAACTACTTTTCAAACTTAACATAACGTAAATACGCAAAGCAAGAGTATATTGGAAAAAAAATGAGAAACGTTCCAATCGTAATGCCCAAAATCAATCTAAATGAAGCGCAACAAAATCTAAGAAATTCGCTACTTTAAGAAAAAAATACAAATGGAAAAATAACCAACAAAAAAGACAACAAAGCATTAGCTTAATTATGCTAATTAATTAATTTGTTTTATGTATATGTATATGCTGTACATATGTACACTAGATTTTTTTATACCTTTTTATTTAAATAATTATCATAGATAATTTAACTAATTGTCATCAAGATGCCAAAACAAAACAATCATTAAAAATCAATAGAAAACACAACAAACGACAGTAAACTATTAAAAAATAACAAATACTCAAAATTTATACTATGGCCGTCAGTAGTAAGTCAGTTCTATATATACATATATGTACATACATATATAGAAAGTTGTGGCAACGCATGAGAAATAACTGTTAAAGTAAGTCTTGTTGCCCGATAAGATACAGGTGAAAAAAACGCACTATTGCTACGCATTCTTGAGGTTATTGTTGTTATTGTTGCTTGTTTTAAGTGTTACTGGTGCCACAGTTGTTGCTAAGTTGATAAGCAACCTACATGACGTGTTCCAGAGGTACAAACACAAACATATAGACCCATATACCATATCCAATAACTATTATGTAGCTGAATGATAGCAAGCCAAAGTTTGAGAAACTTTAATTTAACAGTGCTTTCCAAACTGTAAGTGGTTGAAGACAACAAGAACTTTCGATTTCAGCTCACGTTTTCGTCAACAAAAAATATTGAGATTAATGACCAAGTGGCAACTCATTCGTATACTCTAATAGAAGAGTCTACATTGGCTATTGTGTATCAATACGTATAATTAAAGCCTTGCCGTTGGCTTTAGTTGCTTTAGAGGTGGACAATATTTGGCCACATATTTGCCATGTCGTTTGGGTAACTTACGGAAATAAAATGTGTCCAAACAAATGTACGCCAATTTGTAAGAGCTGTCGCTGAGACAAAGTTCCACACATACGAAGTTGTGTCTGTAAACATCTCGTCCTCTAATGTATGTACATATTATATACTATACTAGCTTTTCATCTAAGGATCTATTGTGCTTCTTGCCTAGCTTATAGCTTCCTCAGGAATCCTATCTCTAAAAGGGTTACATCAGTCATTTTGAGCTTATACCCGCCTAGGAGATTCAGTCTTCTTCTTGAGAGTGCATCACACGTGCCACGACGACTCCTCCTCCTGATCACACAACCTACAGGTATTAGAGCTGGTGTTGCCCAGCTTACATAAGTGCCCCTTTAGTCTGCAGTGTCCGGTAAAAAGGCCAGTCAGTACTCTTAGGTTCTCAGTTGAACAATTTTCTTAAATCTATTACAGTTGTAGAAGCTAAGGAGCTGTTTAGCCTGTCAAAGGCCTGGTTGGACAGAGGCCAATCAGAGGTTCGGCTGCTTCTTTCCTCCTCTCTTAATAGTTGCTTAAGAGCAATGTCTTCCAATGCCACAGAAAGGCTCTGGTCTATATTCCTATGTTGATAATTCCTTTCCAGGTTTACGTTTGCACATCTATCTACGGCTAATACCTCAGCTTGGAAAATGCTTGTAAGGGTGCCCATAGATTCACAGATGCGTGCCATTATTTTTGAGGGATCAAACGACCAAACTATTGCATGCCTTTTCATAGAATGCATCTTCTCTAAGGTTGTCCATGCGCGTTTGTTACTTATAATGGCCCTAAGGCTCCGCATGAAATTGTATTCTGTGTGAATTTCATCTCTGGGTCGTGTCTTTCCCAGCCTGTCAGCGTCTCGAGCACTGATTATGTGGCCATTATCAATCCCTTCCACTGCCATTCTCAGCAGTGTCGCTTTCATTTGTAGTTTAACTATTATATGGAGTGGTGTCAGTTCCATAATGACTTCTAGTGCCGCTGTGGGGTACTAAAATAGATATCTTTTACAAATAAAAATAATAAGAGTCGATTTTAATTACAAACAATTTCGCTTCGCGCTTGTATTAAACTTTTCGAGAAGCAAAACACACTCCGCGCTGCGCGGCGTTCGAAGAGCGAAAAGCCGCCTGAAAAGCCACGCCAGAATTTGTGTGCAGCATACATTTATATGAGCGTTACTCATCACAGTGTTTGTTTTGTCTTTGGTCTTACAATACAACAGTCTTACAATGCAACCGTCGATCCAGGACTTCTGTTATAAGGATTATTGTTGTTTTTCTGTGCAATTAAAAAAGAAAGAAGTAAAAGCAGTATTAGCTTCCTGACAGGAAGAACTCTGTATGGCATAGTTCAAGAACTAGAACCGATTTAACCTATTTTTAGTGTAGATGCCATAAACATCACTTAAAAACAGGCCGAACTAAACTTCCGAGTTGGTTGTCTGAAAGTGGAGAGTAACTTTGTTGAACTATGGCTCATGCGTTTTTTTTTTTTCGCTTTACAGCCTATTAAGAGGTGGTGAACTATTAAGAGTGAATACATTTTCAGGTTAATTCTCAAATAAGAATATTTTTAAAGAACTTAATCGAATATATATTTTAAGTTAGACGCATCAAGCTAGTGATTATGATATTTGCATTTGGATGCATCAATTTTTGATAGTGCTACGCTCAGTCTCGTCAGAACTGTAGACCTAACCGGTTCGTAACAGTTTTTCAGTCAGACTTAATTATGCTTAGCTTTATACTGAGTTCAGAACGAGTTGCCTTATCAGCTAGTTAGAGAGTAGCACCATTTTAATGAGCCAAAACTTTGGTATGACCGGCCATGACGGCCCCTCCATCCAACTCATCTGTCAACTACTTAAGCTGTCACTTGGTCACTCTGTCAGTCTATCAGTTAAAAAGTTTATGTGATTGTTAATTTGGGTTGAGTAAGCTTACAAATATGCGAAGACGCTTCGTAACAAAATGCTTGGATTATGATATGCTCCCTCGGGCAACTCCAACAGCCGGGGAAGAGTATCAAGTGCAGTTTGTGCAATACTCAGCATAAATTAAAGTGGCGCGATTTCTTTCTGGCAAGTTCATTAGCGTTTTTTTATGGTTGGTTTGTTTAATTCTATTTAGCCTGGTCAAATGTCATTGTTGGCTCAGTTAACGTCCATTATCAGGCGTTTTTTTGCAAACAAAATTTTTCACTGTTTTGTCATTAAGTGAAGAAACTGATCTAGCCACGTTTAGCTACAGTTTTCAGCTATGAAACCAATGTTTAGGTAGTTCTTTTCTCCAAATCATGAAAGCAGATGCTTCCTTATGGAAAAGTTGTACCTTGACACGCGCTTTGCAATAAAATGTCTGATCTCGTTCTTGTATGGCAAACGTTTTGGTTGAATATGCTGAAAATGGGTCTCAAAAAGGGGCTCAACTTGGCTTTCTGGGTGCAATTGACTGCAAGCTACTTGTAGTCATTTATTTACGAACCATCGATTAACCCATGCTTTAGTATGTATCTTTTTAATATGCAAACATACCGCAGTAAGCAAAACCAGTTGGTACATTTCTACATAATCATCAACATTATTATCATCATCAGCACCTTAGTTATTATAGCTTATAGCATTTTAAACACTTCTTATGATTACTTATGCATATGTATACTGTAAGTGTTTATATTTTTGTATATTAATTGTTAAATCAGCTATGCAAATTTGATTGTATATCGAGGCAAACAGACAGTTTGACGCGTCTAGTATGCCCTTAACCAGTGGCAAGTTATTTTGGGCGAGTCACTAAATGAGCCCATTAACTGTCAAAAGGCAAATATTTGTTGATATTTTTGTTGTCACTGATTATGGCTTAGCCTTACCTTTGATCATAGTCGAAAGTGTTTGACCAAAACAAAGGTAAAGCCGGGTCTGGGCCTGGTCGAAACTTGATTTATTTCCTGTGTGGTGATAATGAAACGTGCCGCTTTTTCAACAAACAATCCGGCCTTGATGTACGAAGATTCTGTATGTGTGCGATCTCGCCCTCATTAGCTTGGCTTAAGCGTTTTTTAAATTAGTCCCCAAACTGTCCAACATAAAACGTTAAGAGCTTTGTCAAAAGTCAAGCAATTAAAAGATGCAAAACAGTTGTTTTTGAGAATGTCTTGTGAGCATCTTAGATGCAACATTATAAGGCTCTCAGCTGCTTTTTATCGTTTAGAACGCAAACATGTTCAAACATGTTCGAGTTTTCCCCTCTTTTACAACTTTTTGGCTTACCAACTTTATTGTATTATTTAAAGACAGACACTATTCACATCCTTATCGTTTTGTTAAAGTTACGATTACATGTAAGCGATATATGCACAATGTTTCATGTAAGCGATAATCGGTTATATGCAAAATATCTCAAATATACGCTCTTCTTGTTATTTTACTGTATAAATGTACATATGTGTAAAATCTGACGCTTTTTTGTTTGGTATATACCAATTAATCGATGCAATAGTTAATTTGAATACAACCGTTTAAAGTGATCGATGAAACAGCTGACCGATTGCATATCGGTCACAGGAGTGCGAAAAGAACAGCATGCATGTTTGGAAAGTTGTTGTTTTTGTTGCTCTGGCACTGGCGTTTCTCACACAAGAAAATATATGATTTATTAAGAAAATTTGTTTTTATTAACAGCTATTAAGCTGTGCATCAACAAAATATGCCACGCTATTCAGTCAGTTTTGAATTCAACTAAATGCTGGCTTACAGTTTAAGATGCACTGCCATAGTTAGTGCAATTGAAGCCCGTTGTTGCTTCGTGTCAGGCTTAGGCTAATGCAGTTCAAGTGGCCAACATGCAACACAACAGCAACAACAGCAATGACAATGTGGCACACAGTTAACCGCCCACAGCATACCCTGCAGCTAGCAGAGACTCTCGGTGACAATGAGAAGAAGCAGGCTATGACTTCGACTCGAGTCGCGGCAGTAATTACGTTTACTTGTTGTCTGTGCCGCATTGTATCTGTGTAGGTGTAATACCTTTAATAAGGAGGATGACGTTGCACTTGACGACAACTGTGGCGCGCTTTTGTTCAGCATTTTGTGGGGCACTCGAGGCGCGGTCTATGGCCCCGCTTAGATGTATCTATGCTACATTGTATCTGTGCAGCTAGAATGTATCTGTATCTTTGTGTCTGTGCATCTTTAAGGCTATTTGTTGTTTGTCATGACTCTTGGCTTTGAGCCCCGCTCATAATGAGTCTCATTCTCTGCAGTTTCATTTTTATTCTATGCTTATAAGTCTGTCAGTCATATGTAGGCAGGTACTAGATTTGAGGTTAGTTTTGTTAGCACAGCAGAGAGCAGAACAACAAAAACAAAAGCCACACACTGTGGACAGCACTAGACGTGCTTTGCATTTTGCTTCGGCTTTGGCTGTGGATGTGGATGTGGATGTGGCTGTAGATGTGGCTTTTGGAATGCCTGCGACAATTCTAATTGACTTGGGGGCATCAACTTGGTGCGCCAAACACGTTTCCCCTGCTAAAGAGCTTTATGCCCGTTGCATATGAATACGTTTTTTATAGAGTGTGTATGGTGTGATTACTGGCAAATTTGGTAGGCCGCAAATGTTATTGGAAAATTGATTGATTTCTTTAAGTGAATTTTGTTTTGTTTTATAGCCATTTTATGATTACATATAGCGATGCAATGAGGTAATTGTAATTGCTGCCAGCCGATAACTTGTATATCTTATGGAGTAGGCCAAAAAGCAGCGACAATATTGATAAGTTAATCATCGTTGACTGCGTCAATATTGAGTTTTTGATAGTATATATAAAGATAATTTTCATTAACTTAAATTTACACTACTGCACATATGTATGATCTTTGGACCGATCATATCGTAAACTTCTACAAACAGGAAGAGTGTACAGAGAGAGTAAGCAGTAAAAGTTTCTTTCTTATTCAACAAAATTTGATGCAGGTTGTCGGGACGGTGCCCGACAGTTGAATACCCTGTACCCAAAACCAAATTTCTGTGTAAATATGTATATTGATGGATTGAGGGTTATGGGATACAGTCAACACTATAAGGTTTATACGCCTAACATGATTCTACGTACCACATTTGGTTAACATGAATGTTAATCTTAACATTTCTATAAAAATTGAAACTCCGTTGTAGTTTATAGGAGGAGGGGTCTAAAAGTTAGTTACTAGGTGAACCCGCGCGCTCCGCTGCGCATTTATAAAGCCGTCAATAAATTCATTATATAAATTAATTCTTCCCGTTCCCATTCCCCTTCCCGTTCCTCTTCCTTATCTTTCTTACTCTCTTCTTCATACTAAGTCAAGCTGCGGATATTGGTACCAATATCTTTATATCCTCTACCTCTATATCTACCTCTACCTCAATTCAAAAAGTCAAATTTAATGCTTGCCTACTATATAAATAAAATCAATTTTGTCGATATCTTTGGCGTCATCTATTGGAATTCGTGCAAACTGCACAAAAACCTTCTTCCTAATACTATCTACGATGTGTGAAAATTTGGTTGAAATCGCTTTACACGTTTTTGAGTTTAGCGAGCACATCACTTTTTGAGGCTTAGTTTTTATATATATATGTTAGACTATTCGATCTTGATGATTTTCACATTAACAGTGTGCATAACTTTACCAAATTTTAATTGGATAGCTTTAATGGTGTAAGATGTCGACATAATTCGACAAGCTCATACTTTTCCGGGAAAATGCGCATCGTTTTGCTCTAACTCTAATAGTCTCCGAGCACGGTGCAACAACACGGACAGACGGACGTGTCTATATCGACTCGACTATTGCTCCTGATCATATTTGCCCATATGGTCTGCCACGCCTCCTTCTGCCTGTTACATACACATTGCACAAATCTATAATACACGCTTACACTTTGTGTACAGGGTATACAAAGAGAGAAAGTGCATGTGGATGCGCGAAGATAGAATCAAATTTGAATGCTTTGGGTTCCAGTTGCAAAACGATGGTAGAAACTTGCAAAGCCATATGGATAAGAATTGTATGGGGAAAAGTGCATACAGCTCAAATCGAGACCACTGTTTAGGGTTTGAGGGCCCTTGCTTTAACTTTGGACTGACCTACAACGTCTGGCGTCTGCGTCAACGTCTCATGCAACGTCTTCATCATCAACATGCTCGCAAAATCATAATCAACATCATCATAATCAGTTTTTTTTTTTTTTTGAGTTGTCGTCTGTGCGTGCCTAATGAGTTGTTGTAATGGTAAACCGAATGCACGACATGTAATATAAACAATTTCCCTTTACGACTGAAGTGCACTAGTATGGGTTATGTGTTTTTTGTGTCTGTGTGTAGTTATGTTTTTTACTGGAGGTAAAACAAATTGCATGCAATTAAACACGCTTCAGTTTAGGAACTCGTGGGTGTTATGAATCTTGTTGCAAGTCGTATCGCTTGGATACGCTGCCACACACCGGTTGCCATTTAGATTTGCATCGCTTCCAGCTTGTCGGGCGGACACTAAAATGCCAAAACGCCATCAAGAAGCGAAGGCGAGCCACATGGGTCATAGCCAAAACACAGAGCTGGCCATATAGTAAATGCATACACCGAGAGAATAGCTGGCGTCTTTATCTATAAAAAATTTGATGCAGACAGTCGGAACGGTGCCCGACAGTGGAATACCCTGTTCTCATTTTTCAAATTTCTGTGTACATTTTTGTATCGACGAGTTGAGGGGTATGTGCGGAATAACGGTAACTGTTCTACGGGGGAAGGGGGGGATGATTCGGAAAACGATCAACTTTGTTGCCTAACGTATCCCATTTGGTTCACATAAATGTTAACTTTAACATTTCTGTAAAAAGTGAAATTCTGTTGTAGTTCATAGGAGAGGGGGCCTAAAATTGGCACATTATATTAGCTATATCTTCTAAAGTTCTTATCCGATATGAATAGTAACAAGGTGCATAGCTGTGCTAAGTTTTAAGTTGATAGCTTTTATGGTGTGGGTTAAAACCGCGAAAACCTGTCAGGGGGAATGGGGTGAGATATCGACATAAATCGACAAACTTTCACTGAATAGGTAAAATACGCATCTTTTGGTAAACAATTTTTTGCTCTAGCTCTTATAGTCTCCGAGAACGGTGCGACAACACGGACAGACGGTCATGTCTATATCGACTCGACTATTGCTCTGCCTGTTACATACATTGCACAAATCTATAATACCCTTGTATACTTTGTGTACAGGGTATAAAAATAGAACGCTTTACAGGCAGCATTTGTGCCAAAAACTATGCGTTTCAAACAGTTGGAAAGAACGAATTCGATTTCTTCTCAAATCAGGAAGTAAGTAAACACGTGTTTTTTTTTTGACTGTATAATTTTATATTGTATATTGGGGACTCTACTAAGATGGCGAATGGTTTTGCTATGTAATTTCGTGGTTAACATCTTGATTGCCGATTTGTGTTTGATTAATGGCATTTTGGCTATGAAAATTCTGTTGATGTCGTTTTTCATTTCGGCACCGCTGGCATTACTCTTCAACTTTTTGAGGATCAATACGCTACTAAGCCGATAATTATGATTACCATGATGATGATGATCACTGTGGATCGATGTTGATTGCTGACGCCGGCGGCAGACCGAGTCAACTTCAGAGGCGAGACTCAGAGAGCTGCAGCTAATTGCACAAAAGCTGCACGCCTCTTGCCAATGGCGCTTTGATTTATGCACAGCCACAACCACTACAACCACTACAACAAATACAACAACCACAAGAACCACAGCAACCGCAACAACAGCTACAACAGCTACAAAAGCCGAGTGTGCTGCAGTTTCTAGCATGACGTGTGCCGCAATAGAGTCCATTGGTTCTCTGTGATATCATTCGTTGAAAGTTGTCAGTCCCATGACATCATCTAGCTGACTTGGTTGTGATTTTATGAGTTATCATCTTTTTTTTTTTTTTTTTTGTATGCTAATGACATAGATTTTCTGTCTGGTGCATGAAATGGTATTGTTGTAGCTGCTGCTACTGTCAATTTTTGGTCTTTGCCAAAATGACTCAATCAGTCACTCAGTCAATGCATATATCAATCAAAAAGATACAAGAAATGCGTTCATACATGCGACAACTTGAGAAATGCCAGCTACGAAATACTGCGAAATGGAGTGATATATGAATGGGTGAGCAATTTGTGAAAAGCTTTTAATTTTTGGTAAGCAGCCGGTTTCTGGACGACGCCTAACCTCCTTATATTCTTCTTCTTCTTAACTGGCCATAAAAAACCGTTATTGGGTTACGGCCTGATGTAAATACATTCTTTCATTGGAATTGTGGTTTTACGTGGTGGCTCCCAAACCCTACGCACAACCCTTTTAAGGCCTACTGGTCTCGAAAGAACCCAGTGTCATTGTTAGTCGCCACATGCGACAAGTTTTGACCTGCTGAGGTGGCATACCCACACGGGGGATATGCAGCATAAATGCAACAATGTTGCTTGTTGACATAGAGGAATTTTTCGAAATTATATTCGCTAATTTTTATAATTGCTAAAATAAATGTACAAAAAAAAGATGTAACTTAAGAACGTCGATTGTTTGATGTTTATGTGAAACGTTTCCTTTCCAATAATTTTTATGTTTAAAAATTTATTTAATTTGACAAAAAAAATATGTAAACATATATTTTTTTTACTTTTTTATAAAACTTTTCCTAATAATAATGCTGTGAAAGTTCGGAGGTGGACTTTAAACTCAAAGAAGAAGAAGAATAAAGCAAATTGTTAAGGCTTCACGCCCAGCGTCGAATGTTTGCATTTGCACAAAGCTGGAGTGCCAGGCATTATGAGTTGAAACTAAAAAATTCACATATTCTGATTTGAACTCAATACGACAACAAGTTACCTATTTTATGATTTACAAAGAGGCCTTTGCCTCTTGGCTTTTTCGAATACAAGTATTTAGCAGCATCTCATCAGAAGTTACTCAATGACTCAGTAAATATAAAGAGAGCTTGAGGGGGAGTTGGTGTTGCGTTCAGCCGTTGCTGTGGTTACAAGGTCGCTGTCTGCCGTTTAAGGGCCGCAAAAGGGTTAAAAGGTCAGATTGCAAATTGCACTAGACTAACTCACACACACACACACACACACACACACATACACACAACAAAGACCGACAAAGTTTGTGCGTTGTAGACAAATTAAAACTGAAACACACGTGGCCACAAAAAGCTCGGCAACCTTTTACCACAACAATTGTAATAAAGTTGCTACACTTAGCAAAAATACTGATATAAAAAGGTATTCGTTTAAGTTTAAGCAACATTCTGTACACGCATTTTGTGTACTTTTAATACAATTGCAATTACCGAAACATTAAAAGAAACAGTTTGACAGCCTAATGGTGGCTCGGCATAGATCATTATACAAAACGCACAACATTTAGGGTCTCCGATCCTTGGATATTTGACTTTGAAGACCAATAACTTGATTGCCAATTTCGTTTTTCACAAGCCGTTTAAATGAGCGCTAAAAAAGAATAGTCTCGTGAGAAGAGTCTTCTTAAGAAGAAGCACGCTTTTAATTTTTTACGATTTTTATGAGTTACGGTACTTTACATTAAACATGAAATACGTAAAGTTGTTGCACATCCTATGGTTAATAATAACACAATACATTAAATTTGCTCTCAATGAAAGGCCTATGGCTAAAACAACCTTTTCCGTTTAATTTCGATAGGTATTAAGGTTTTCGAGAAATATGAGAGATGTTGTTAGACTGCGATATTTCGAAACCCGTTCTAGATAATAACAAATCGGCTTCTGGATTTGAAATTAGCGACCTCAAATAAACAGGAATTGTTATGTTTTTAGGCCGTTTCTAACGGAAATTCAATACAACTCTCGATCATGGCTTTTTTCAAGATTCCTTAATAACTTTGCCATTTCGCTACCGATTTTGCTCAAACTGCTGTTGGACTTATCGCAAAGAATCAAGATCTAAAGGACTAAAATCATCTGAGAGATTGAACCGATATATTAAGTATATCTTAAATTCGAATAACAAGAAGGTTACCGCGTAACATGCGATTTGCTGCTTTCGCAACTCTCGACATCTCGAATTTTTTGAAATAGCCAGAATTCAGAATAAAATCGGTTTCCAAATTCACCGGAAGAGTTATGTTTTAGTTGCATAGTGTAATCTCTCATATATTGAAATGCAGCTGTTCATAAGCTATTCTTATTATAAATAGCTTTCAGTGTTTTTGCGTTCGGCTTATTTCTCCCAGTGTACTGCTGTTTCAGCTGTTATAAATGTTGTTGGTCAAAAGTAAAAATTTTGAAAATTATCTGCGCGCGCTTCACTCAACAGGAAGCCAAACTGTCGGCTGGCATACAACTTACTTCTAATTGAGCTCAGATTTCAGGTTAAGGGGTACGAGTGAAGGTTCTAAAATAGCAGCTCCTACACAACCTTAATATCTAACTCGTTGCAACAAGACGAGGTAGCAACTTGGCTGTGCCTGATTAACAGTAACCGAAGCTCAGCTACCCTTAACCCGTCGAAGACGCATTCTAATTGTGAATCAAGCGCCATAAAGTGATCCAAGTCATAAGGCGCCCAATGTCATTACTTCAATTGAAGCTGATATGAGCAACGAGCCAAGAAAAAACTGTGTGTTAATTAATATTCATTCAATAAAGTTAATCAATAATCAAAAAGGCAACGCTGGGAATTATCAGAGCCACAGTTGTATGGCGAGGGCTTATCAGTTTTTGGGCCATAAATAAAACACTAACAGCAACAACAAACAGCAGTAGCAAACATATAAAATAATAATAAAAAATAAAAAAAAAATCCAATATGACCAAGGAACGTGCAGAAGAACGTAAATTGCGTAAATGCTTTTTATAGAATTTAGTTCCAAATCATTGAAATTGACTTCCTCAAACGGGGGAAAAAAACAAGACAATTGCGACAAAAATAATTTGAAAGTTCTCAATTGCTTTACGCTACGACAGTTGACTTTTGTACACTAACAAATGCGGCATAAACCTTGCATAATCTATTACAGAGAAACAACAAGTTGAATCTTGTGTGATCAGAATTTGAATTTGAATTTGAATTCAAAAACAATTCATATTAATTGAAGTGAGTGCACACACAGACACAGTAACAAAACATTAATTGGACAGCGACAAATTGTTGTAAAACACAAAAATTTAAGTAAAAGTTGATGACAATTCAAAATACGTTTTTTTCACAACTGAAAGCTGAATTGTGTATACAGTCACTAAGAAAAGTTTATTATATAATTTATGAAATTGGCAAATTCAGTGTCACTGCTTTTCAACGATTCCAGTTTTCACGTTTTTGCTCATTTTTGAACGAAAGATCTTCGATGTCTTATGTATCAATGACCTCACTTGGGTTATCCTTCAGGTTATCTCGTCTTCTCGCATACTTGTGTACATGTACGGAATATGTAGAACTTTTTATGTCTTTTTCCGATAAGAACATATGCAAAAAGTGACAAAACAAAAGTAAAAAAAAACAGACTCTACGTCAATTGATTCGTGGTCTTATTGATTCTATGTAAAATCATTTGCATTTCTTGTAAAATCGATTCGTTTATTTTTTAAATCTTATAATAGTTTTCGTTTAACAATGAATTGGAAGTTATATCAAACCACCGTTATCGCTTGTGTCATAACTACTGTAAATATCGCTTATCTGCATGAAACCGATAATTGCATCTATAATTGGTTATAAGCAAAATATTTCATATAAGTGCTCGACTTATTATGAATACATAATAAACGAAGTACACAAAATAATTGGCGACGATTCTCATACTTACTATGTAATAAAGTTCATTGGTTTTACTTCATTTTCAATAAACTAAAAAATTAAGAAAGAAATCACTGAATAATTTGAACTTACCGATAACATTTTTACCAAAAGTTGAGAGATGAAACAGCTCATCCATAGCATATATAGTCAAAGAGCATGAAATTTAATAGAGTGGAATCCTGGACCGTGTGAGGCTGCTTGTGTTGCTGTCTCTCTCGAGCCGACTCACTCGTGGGCAAAATTGAGAAAGAGAAAAATATTCACTGTCTGGGCAATGTTCGCATTTCAGCAAGCCAAGGATTCCACTCAATTACGTTTCATGCTCTTCGGTATATTATATGCACTAATTGCAATTAAGCAATTCTGTTACAAACGACTATTTTTGTATGAAAATGACACAAAAAATCCACTGAAACCAATTATTTTTGCATTTAAGCAATTATTTCATACGAACGATAAGTCGTTGACAAGTTCGATATGAATGCACTCATTTTCCTATAGTGAAATGGTTATTTTAAACACTTATACCGCGAGGTGTGGCAGTAATTTAGGTAAATAGATTGCAGGGAGAAGGGGCGCTTCTCTTGACAAAAGGTGAACACAGTTTTAATGATAAGGGTCACACGAGTCTTCATAACAAATTTTGGAGCTCTAGCTCACATACATCCATATCTACATGAAGTGGAAAGATGTATCAGTTTATAGGCGAAGCGGAGTGATATTGGTAAGTTTTTGATTAAAACTTTTGATATACTAATCCGATATTGATATTCTGCTGTGGGAGACGGGTGCAGATATCGACCCAAATCTTTTGGTAAACTCTCGCAGATCTAGCGACTCGTATAGAGGGATCGATGTACGGACGGTCGGACAGACGGGCATTGTGCATACAATGAACACTGACAATTAAGAAGCGATTTATTTTATGATTAAATGGCTTTAAATTAAGGATATTTAAAGGTGAAGCTAACTTTATTGAGCGATACATATTTTTGTGTCGAAATCAGGAAAAACTCTTCCATCTTTTGCTTGTTTTTACATTTTAAAACTACAATAACTGCTAGCTGCAGTTATTCATTAAAATCAACACCTAATGAATGAGTGCAAATTCTATGAAATCGGTGCACATATATGAAGTCATTTCTAAAAATATGCAGATAGCAAACTAGTCGAACATTAACTGCAGTATTTCAAGCAAATAATATGCTCATTTTAAAACACCGAAACATTGAAGCACTGAAATATGTACATAAACCGAGATACACACGCCGCTGCCATAAAAATTGAACGACGTC
Organism: Chymomyza caudatula; assembly: GCA_035041775.1. NCBI lineage: Eukaryota > Metazoa > Arthropoda > Insecta > Diptera > Drosophilidae > Chymomyza > Chymomyza caudatula. Next base: position 3,141,440 of record JAWNKW010000148.1, read on the forward strand.
CGACTCTACGTCTCACGATATTACCAAGAATTTGTTCGAAAGGCAAAAACTCAAAACATATAAAGCCGAACATAAAAGTTAACAACAATAAAATTTCAAACATTGCGCTAAAAAGCATTAAATGCGGAAATATTTTACATTTCCTTTATAGGGGGAGGTGCTAAAACTTTTTGCATTTTGAGTTGCAACTAAGTGTAAAGGGTGTTTTTTTTTTGTCTCATTTCTGCTGATTCCACAGTTAGTTGGTATCTCCCAAAAAACTAAATAGTTTTGCACTTTTAAGATCTCATGAGTCGACCGAATTGTCTTTAACAAAAACAACTTTACAAATAGGTGGTTTTAAAGCGAATTGGGTAAAAGATTATGCCCTGAAACTAAGCATAAACAGCAGATTTATGCACAAAAACTAAGTGTTAGAGACTAGAGCCAAACACGCCCACGCATGCATCCTATTGTGTACGAATAATGAACGATCTTTAAAGAAGTATTGCGATATTCGTTACCTTCAATGGCTAATGAGGCCTTCGTGCCAAAAATCAAGCTCCTTTTAAGAAATATCAAAAGATCCAAATTTCTTCGTGGTGGCTTTTATATTATGTGGCTAATCTGATATGAAGAATGGTTTTGAGCTGCGTTATTCAGAGAGTTATTAACATTTTAGTAATTTAACTCAAATCATAATGTAATGAGATGTACAACACTTCTTATATGCTTTACTAATACCAAGTCAAAAAATAAATATACATATATTAGGTTATAAGGCAATTTGAAATGGTTTTGCTGTTTTTGGTATTTTTTTTTTTTTTTTGTAAATCTAACTTTTTTTTGCTTGTGAATTTTTGGGTTCTTGTACAGTTAATGAGTTTGTTATGGGTAAAAATTGACCAAGAGAGTATATACTTGAATCGAAGCATAGTACTTCCTATAGGCTGAATCGAAAGTTATTCGATTGTAAGTTTTCGCATAGTTATTTGTAAAGGTTATCCCTAAGGGAACTTTTGACAATCTAAAAACAAAAAAATACACCCTTTAGTATTTTTGTGGGCAGTCAATTTGATAGCTGATTCTTAGTTAATTAGCCACATTAATTACGCACAATTGGTTTTGGTTTTGGTTTTTCTTTCTATTTTGTACAAAATAGCTGTACCAATTTCATAGCCAACTAATGTCCAATTACAAAATTGGCAAGGCAATGCCCTAGACTAATGCAGACAAATGACAACGCGTGAGCTACTTGACTAGCTGCCACCTGGTGGCAAGTAGCTCATTGCGAGCGGGCCAGCGTTGTGGCACGTAGCCTGCAAGTGCCACAAATTACGCACGCAAATTGGCTTTGTCTAGGGCAGAGAGTAGCAAAGACGTCAAAGACGAACAACAGCTGGTCAGGATTGGCTCTCTCTCTGGCTTCCCGGTATGCATATCAGTTGCAGCCGCTCTGGTCAAGTGTCTTGACGCAGCTTGGCATGCCCCAGAGCAAGGGTGCCTGCAAATTTGCCCATTAAACGGGGCTTAGCAGGAGCAGCAACAACAATGCATGCAACAGCCACAGGCTGGAGTATATCATAAATGCCAGCCAGAAACGGAACAGGACTAGCTCAAGTCTTGGGCGCCAACTGACAACTTAATATGAGGCACGAACCAAGTGACACCCGCTCACTCACTGCTACGCTCCCTTTCTCTCCCCATATGTATATACTATAGATATGTATGCGCAACCACAGCACGTCAAAGGTCTGCCGACAACTTAAAGGCGTTAATGGTCGTTTGTTTTATGAGAAATTGCCAAAACGTGCCCAGCATGCTTAGAACAGTTTCAGCCCACAAGGACAATAGCGTTTTGGCCAACTTACAGCATCCAAAACATCATCAACGTCGCGTCATTGTAAGTTGTAACAATCTGCAGGCGAATTTGTAAGGCGTCAAAAAAAAAAAACAAAGTTTCAAGCACGATGAAAAAAAGTCTGAACAACCAAAAGCCTCACAAAGGATCAACAGTCGCGAAGCGTGCTGGTATTTTGTGGGCTCTGTGTGCCACACTTTGTGGCGGGGATTGCAGGACGCATGCTAGTCGAGCTCAGCGACGTGATGTATCACAGTGGAGACAAAGCTTTAACATAGTTATTTTCCATGTATTTTGCTGTTGATATCAAAAAAACGGCACTTCAGAGTTGCCAACCTCAAGTATAAGCAGGGAAGTTGGCGCAAAAGGAGTTGGCGTTGCTACAGAGTTGCATTTTTACGGTACATTTCCAAAGATCTTGGAACGCAGCAGGACTCGCTTCACATTGAGAGGGCGGGCACTCTTCCTTAGCTTACTGGCTATACGTGTGTGTTCAAATCCCAGTTCGTTCGTTCAGACTCCGGTATTGTTGTGCCTGCTATATTACATAACCCACATTCTCAACTTGTTCCACCGTAGTACCACACAGACCCAGTTCTAGTGGAGTTCGTTATTAGCACCAAAGTGACACTAGAAACACAACAATCACTCTTTCAACCTTGAGACAAAGTCGCATAGGGCATCACAGATAGATTTATATTTAAATGAGTTTATGCTCAGGTGTATTAACAATAACATTGGCTAGTTGCTCCTATCCAACGTCCAAGTCACGTTGACGTTGTTCCTCGTTAGTTGTGGAGTGGCATGTGGCACACACAGACAGATTGCATGCAACATAGAATCTAATTTCCTGTATGTCACTTGGTCAATGTTCTTTATCGATGTTCATCAATGGGCACACTAGCTTTAGTTTTATGCCGCAGTAAAAACTAATTAAATCAAAACAAATGTATATATAAAATAAATCCGTACAGTTTAATTAAGCCACGCAAATTGCATTGCACAAAGATACACAGATACAAATATGGAGAGGCCGTCAAATTAAGTAAAGAATTTTGCACATTTCTCAAAATGCGCGCTAAATATTTCCTGCTGAGCATAGACACATTGCCTAGTATCAACATGATCATCATCATAGTTGTAGTCGTCGTCGTCGTCGTCATCATTATTAGCATCGTCATAATGATGGCATCGTTTATGTGTCAACGCCCAAAGGCTGCCAGCCTGAGATGCAACTATTCCGGGCCTCGGCCTCGTCTGGCCTGGTCTGGTCTGGTCTCTTACAATGGCATGATGTCGGCCTGGTAACCGACTCAGCTTAGGCTGATGATGATTGACGCTGTGCAGCTTATCAAAATCACCGCACATAATCGCATAATCGGCTTTCGGTGCATTTTGTAACTGCAACTGGGACTGAGACACAACGCCAACTGTAACGTATAACAAGTGGGTTAGTATGGAGCGGGGGGGGTAACGTATACCCAGCGTCAATTGCTTTGCACTTGCTCCAAAGACCCAAATACTAGTTGGGCTACCCAGCGCTCGTATGGCTCAACGATCCAATAATCCAGCGTTCCATCTGTCCAATCGTCCATTTTGCTTATCATTGTTGCATATTAAAGCCCACATAGGTCAGTTGAGCTAAACTCAGCTGATCTCAGCTCAGCTCAGCTCAGCTTGATGTAGTCCATTTCCATTTCCATTTCCAGATGCTATTTTGTTCAACGCAGCGTATGCGCAATATTTACGTACTTGCCCTGGGCTAGTCGTTTATGCATAAGTATTTCATGGTATTTGCAGCTACAATTATATTGAGATAGTTTTTAATCAAATTTTCCACTCCTTCCGAAATCGAGCACGGTTTTCGTTGCTGGGCCGTGCCCCAATTTATAATTGTGGCCAAAAACTTTTTACAGCTCCGGCATGTCCTGTTATGTGCTATTAGTACGTTTGTGTGTTTGTGCCTGTCTAATTTTTATTGCCACGCCCACTCCAATGTTGCCCATTTGGCTGCCTGAGATTGCCGTGTCTGCCAGCTACAAATTTTGCAGTCAGTCAATAACTTTTTCTTTCTAAATACTTCACGTAGCGTCGGCTCGTCGCGTTTTGCAATGGATGCGAGTGAGTTGGTAGTATCGAGGTTATGGCAGTCTGAGTGCGAGTGAGAAGGAGACGACACTGGATTTTCTTTTTGGTTTTTTTTTTTTTGTTTGTTTTTCACGCAGACATATGCGATCGATTTTATTGTCTGGCTTTAAACTTTAAAAATTGAAGGAATAAAAAAAAACGAGACAGCAAAGCGTGCACTTTATGTCGAAGTTCGTATGCCCTTTTTTTCGAAGTACGGTGGAAAATCACAAATTCAAATCACTTGTTGCAAGATGACAATGATAAAACTTCTTGACTGTCCATAACAACCCGAAACCGGGTTAAGGGCACTTCTACAAGCGGCTCATACCATCTTCCATCGGGAAGATCCGCATAGCAGTGTTAAATTCCTGGGCAGACTACGCTGCACACATACACCCTAACACCAAATGGTGATTAACCAGGAGCAGCACTTGAAGGTTGAACGCCGACTTGGTAAGAGACAGGGATCAGGGAGCTTCAATACTTCTGGTCGTACCAATATTCGCAGATAGTCTTAGTATGAAGTTGAAAATAAAGAGGAAAAAGAATATGATCTACCACGAGAGGGGCACACACAAGGTTGCCGAGCAGAGCGAGAGAAAGATGAAGAGCAACTGGATTAGAAAGACGAACTAGAAGGTGAAGAGCAATGAGATGTACTTCGAGAAGGGCATGGGGGTGGGCGAGGTGGGCATGGTTTGGAAGAAGACTGCGTGAAAACGAATGTTTTGAAAGGTTTGGTTGAAAATTCTCAACCAATACTTTTTTCAAAAAAGGGTATCAAGTTGGCCTGTAAGTTAAGAATAAAGTAGGTACAATATTATTATAAGGATAATGTTCCGATTTCATACAAATTGATTTATGTTATTTGATATATAGCTTTTTGCTAGAGTATGAAATTATCTGACACCTTTGTTTAACGAGTTGCACTACGTATCATCCAAGATAGGCAGATTAAGCTAATGGAATACAAAAAAGAGAAGCACAGGAGTGATAAGTTTAGAAAAAGCAATTCACAAAATGTAACGATCTGACTCATAAAGATATCTTTTGCTATTGAACTTCTAGACCAAAGATTTATAGTTTTGCTCAAAACTTTTGTACTTAACCTGTCAGTGTAACGAACATCAGTGCCTATTGAATATGCTTACCGTAAGTGTATAAGAAATGCAGTGATGTGGCAGGAAAAATTCAAAACGGAGCCAAACAATTTCCTAGATGAAAATAAACTGCAATTCACACATGTGTTGAAATTTATGAGCCTTATGGCTATAATGCTGTTCACTGGGTGCATGAGCCTAGAAACTTTCCTCCAGTAATTTGTGTTTTTTTGTGCAAAACAGGAAATAAAACGCCCAACATCATTTGCCGTGTCTGGGCTTAAGATTCTGGCCAGCTTGAGTAGTGTAAATGAAAACTAAGCGGTTCAATGTACGCCCAAAGAAATTTGCTAGTATTGTCAGTCGTATTGACGACCTTGAAAGTGTTGTACCAACACATTGGATGTCTTACATCTGTATTTAAATGTTTCTACAAGTGTCTGCGCACAAGAATTTTGTTTTTTCTGACCCAGATAGCTAGATAAATGCCAGCTGGCAGGCAAAAGCCGAGTGCAACAAGTGCGCGCGGAGACACCCCGCAGACGGCACCCCCTGCTCATCGCTGTCAACCTGCTAAACAATGCCATACAAAAATAAATATGGCTACAATTTCAACAAGTGCATCTCATTTGATTGCAGTGCATGTTGATGCTCTCATTCATATGCCATAAATCTTTGGCTGCAGAGCGACCACAAATGGTTCAAGGACATTGGCAGTTGTCATGCAAATCTTTTGCTTTTTTGTTATTTTTTCGTTCAATCCGAACACTCATTGCTGCACAGTGGAACTTGGCACACGATCAACCAAAATTTGTTTCTTCAAATCTGGGCCAAAAAAAAAAAGAAGCAAACTAAACACGCACGTGACTTTGTCGGCACGTTGATTCACTCGGCTGAGAGCCACAGCTGACATTATTTGGCAATAATAGGAACAAGTGTCGCAGACATGTAAGCGGAAACCGCCGAAACAGACGACGGAAATACACAACTTTCATTAGAGCTGGAGTAGTTTGTGTGGACAGAGTCAAAAGGACGTGATTTCTGAATGTACAAGGAAGGGGGATCCAACATGTCCAAGAATGTAGTACATTTTATGACGGTCCATATCTCTCATATTTGTGCCCACACCGAGTTAAAAAATCTATACTCTACCCTTTTTTGTGAAAATTTCCACTATATCGCTTAAAAAGTGCGGGAACTCTATGCAAAGCTGATAGCTTTTCGCAAGTTCCTCTAAAAATTACTGATTCGTAGAACATCTGGCATAAAAGCACTTCGATCCCCGGCAGAGGGTTTTTACTTTTTCCTTTCAAAGTGCAAATCTCGCGTTTGATATCTGCAATTTTATAACTATATAACCTAAGTATGTATCAATCCATGTCAAAATCGCATGAAAACTGTGTGAACTCTGAACAATGAGTTGTCGACGATGCAGCGTAGTAGGAATTTTCCTACCTACTACTTTGCTCGAGGGATATGTGTGTCCTATAGAATCGTTTGTGCCACAGCTCCAAAACATAGTACTTAAATTTAAACTTATTTCAATCATAACAGTTGGGCCAACTATCTTGTAATTGCAAGCTTCTTACAGTTCTTGATATTGAATCTTTGTCTTTCAAAGAGTGGAATAGAAGTTCGTATATTAGATTGTTTTATGCAAAATATATAATGCTTTTAAGTAACTATAACTACATTATGTGCTTAACGAATTTTAAGGTCGCAAGACATTGAGCAAAGTCAAATTCGATAAACTTCTTTAAAAAGGTATCTCAGTGGATTTTATGCACTCTACCAGCTATTTGGCTTCAAGTAGCCACGGGACGAAGTTCAAGCACCTGGAAGTGTTCCATGGGTGTACGCCTAATCAATCAACCATTTGGACGTATGAATATTCCCATGCATAAAATTCGCTACAATATCACACATGTTCTTTAATGTGTTCTACAGCTTTGTGGTTCTTCTTCTTCTGGCCATAACAACCCTTTATCGGGTTACGGCCTGATGTTAATACATTCTTTCATTGGAATTGTGGTTTTACGTGGTGGGTCCCAAACAACCCCCTTAAGGCTTAAGGGTAGCTCTACTGGTCTCGAAAGAACCCAGTGTCATTGTTAGTCGCCTCATACGACAAGCTTTGACCTGCTGAGGTGGTCTTCTCTAACTCGCTCACCACGCAGCTTTGTGATTGGGAATGTTTTTTTCAAGTAGTGTATACATCAAGGGGCTATGGCTTTCTTTTACGTGCTACTTAGATTCATTGAAGCTCTCTATCTTGCAAGTCTCTATATATCTACATATATGCACAAGCGCATTTATTAGACCCATCAAAGAGAATTTTGACTACTTGGGCTCAGCGCTAAGCGCCGTTCATACCGTGGTTTTCGGTTGTAACTAGCCCAATAAGAATGTATACATTTTTTGATGGCAATAACAGAATTAAAACTTTACCAACTATGCTGTAAATGGAATACTCTGCTTAAAAAAAAAATATCTTTTATCTTCGTCAAATTGAAATTAGTATAGACATATATGAATATTCAATATTAACTTGCAAAGCTTTGAAATGCAAGAACTCCTTAAAATTTACATAAAATGTAATTTCGACCAAGACATTTTTTGATAATCCCTTATAACTACCACTTGCCAATAGATTGTGCTCAAATCGATATTGCAATTTTTCAACATTGAACATTTCAATTACTTTAGAATTTTGAAAAAATAGATAGACCAAATCTGCTTGAGAGATATTGAATCGATATTTAATTACCCTTAACTCGATCGGAAGTAAGGTTTTCGCGTAATATGCGACTTCCCAACTCGCTAATTGCCAGAAAACCCGAGCGGTTTGCCGGATTTAAAATTAGCGAATTGATAGGTAATATATACTTTAGCCAAGAGTGTTTTGTTGAGGTAAATTTTGTTGCCTGGTGCAATTTGAGGCACAACTTATATAACAAGATTTCTAAAATTTATTTTATGCATATGATATGTACTAAAAAATAAAAACAAACTATTAATTCATGCTCAAATGTCTTGGCCTAATTGTAAAGTAGCGATTGTTCAAGTTGAGATTCAAAACGTTTTTTTTCATGTATCTTATGGATACTTTGCGCTATTGAGGTTGCATTTGATAAAGTTTTGAAGGCTTGGGCACAATATAGATACATTCTATTGGCTTTTCCCTCACTTATTGTCATTGTTGTCGCCACAAAACAAAATGTTCGTTTACAGATACACAGATACGTACATTAGAGCATTTAAGTCAATGTCTATATATAAAGGTAAAGATAGCCAGATAAGAGATACAAAAGTAGGTGATGGAACGGTAGGATCGTCGTCCATTTGCTATTCAAGATTGTGGCACATGTTGTACATGGAAAGTGCACTTATCACTCACACACACATTCGAACACTCTTAAAGCATGTAAGAAATATGACGTAGCAAGCGTCATTCTGACACTTGAGTATAAAAAAAGAACGAAACAACTTAAAACCACACCAAAATGTTGTGAAGTGAAACGGTCATAAAAAAATCGTAATATTGACACTTGAAATCAATTCACAATTAAAAATAGCTACAAATTGTACAAAAGCGAGACAGTGAATGACACAATGAGAAGAGAACCGAAAAGGTTGGAACTTTTTTCGTCATATTTAGATACATATTGTCAAGCAGAGTTTAAGAAGTTTTAGTGCTCTTAGTGCAGTGTTCGGCATATTAAAAGCAGACTTAAACATCAACTAAAGTATTTCAGCTGAACAACAAAAACAAACACGCAAACATTACAGTGAACACTCGTTGAACTAAGACAACCTTTAATTGGGTATGCGTCTGTCTTTTTTATAGAGCCAAAGTTGTCTCGATTATAGGTTGATTTCGTTAGAATACAAAATAATGAAGTAATAATTAATGTTTTTTCATCTTAATTCTTTGGCAGAGATTTTCATAAATTGCTCGTAAAGCGAACAAATCCCAGCAAAGACATGAAAGTAAATATGTTCCCCTGTCAATTTCTCAATGTATTTTTCAAACCTAAAAGCATTTCTGAGCAAAGTGTGATATTTTCGAGTTCAATCCAAAATGCATTGTGCTAGAACGCCGTCATTAACCTTTGGAGTTGTTCTGTTCTTTTTGCGACACAATTTGTTATATTCCTAATTTACCTTTTAATGACGAAACATATGACCGCTGTTTAGAAAAAAAAAGAAAAAAAAAGAGCAAACGGAAGAATGTACGCTCAAGTATAAGCTAAAGTTAAAGATAACAGAAAGATTTCAGTAAATGTGAATTCAAAATCATAATTCGAAGTTTTAGATAGTTTTCATACTGTAAATAAGAAAGTAGCAGATTAGAAAAGTAAATTACCTAAGTCGTCATACTTACTACCATACTGAATATCAGAGTCAAATAATCAATAAACGGAATCTTTCTTACATTTGCAAGCATTGAGTCAGTCCAAAAGCAATTCTTTTTGCGCTTCGTGGACTCAATTGGGATCCTCGTAAGGGAACCTCAATACCAATGAGTGTTGATTTTGATTCATTTGCCTTCTTTGTTAAAACGTTATAACACCACAGGATATTTATCCCCTTCCATTAATTATAGGTGAGATTGACTTCCCACACGTAGTTAGCCGGCTGAGTTCGTTACTACTAGAAATTTCGTGCCTCTTCTTAAATAGGTGCACCAGTAAACTGCCCCCTATGATCCATTTCAATTTCCATGTACATCGTATAATAACCTTCACCAAGAAGAGTAAAGTCTTCTAATCTTTCTCTTTCTATAAGAAATCTTACTCTCTCCGACCAAGTTCGACTTGTCAAATAAATGCCTACTGGTCAGAGGTTATAGGACAGAATGTCTGCTACTTAACTATCTCCGACTATAAAATGGCTGTCAGCAGCTCCCACCTAATTTGTAAAAAGAAATGTGTGGAACCTATTCCTATTCCTGCTCTGCAGGTGAGACTTTGACACTTAAACTTAACCCAGGGGTTTCACTTCTATATTTCAATGCCTTACAATCAATCCAATAGCAACGGTTTGGTCTGCACAGACTTAAGTGTTGGGCTTATCTTTCATTATATTGATACTCAAATTTAAGGTTGTTCCCACAATGTTCTACTTGAACACATAGAAACCCTTTACAATACTTTTAAAGACACAAAATACTCAAAAGAAAAGAAACTCAAGTTATTAACAGATCTTTGTGACCTGGAAGTCCGTCGTGTTATAAGTTCGATTCACATTCGAGTGTGAGTGTTTACTGTTCAACAAAACACACTTATGACTCGTTACTAGGTTAATTAAGCTTAAATCGTATTATTGATATTTTCAAACTGATAAATAACAAAATGCATACACACATAGATTGTTCATACATAAATACCTGTATGCACCTGGTAGGAAAATCCAACATATTGCGGCCCAATTTCCGATGCACGTTATATTTGAATATGAAAAAAAAAACAAACCAACACGCACAACGTTATAAAAGCTTTATGATTGTAAAAAGCTGCACAGAGCTTGAAAAGCTTTTATTCGCTCAACTATACGCTGTCGTGACGAAAAGCTCTATCATGTTCAGAGGCATTGAATGTCAAACTGTAAAGTTGCTTTGCCAAACAAACTCGAAAGCTTTTGTGCAGAGCTTTGACAACTGACTGTTAAAAGCTCAGAACAAAACTGAGAACAAGCGAATCCTAAAAGTATGCTACATATTTAATAATAAATGTTGTTTTGGGTTTTTGTTCACATAACTAATCTAAATTGCAAAAAAATTTAAGTTTTGATACCCTTTACGCAAAGTGTAAAAGGGTATTATAGATTTGTGTGGTAAGCGGGTTAGAGAATACCACCTCAGCAGGTCAAAGCTTGTCGTATGAGGCGACTAACAATGACACTGGGTTCTTTCGAGACCAGTAGAGCCACACCAGGCCTTAAAAGGGTTGTGCGTAGGTTTTGGAACCCACCACGTAAAACCACAATTCCAATGAAAGAATGTATTTGCATCAGGCCGTAACACGATAACACGGATTGTTATGGCCAGTTAAGAAGAAGAATGTAACAGGCAGAAGGAGGCGTGGCAGACCATATGTTTCAAGGGCAAAAATGGTCAGCAGCAATAGTCGAGTCGATATAGACATGTCCGTCTGTCTTTCCGTGTTGTCGCACCGTTCTCGGAGCCTATAAAAGCTAAAGCAACAATTTTTCTACCAACGATGTTTGTCGAATTATGTCGATATCTCACCCTCTTCCCCCGTGACAGATTTTCGCGGTTTTAACCCACACCATAAAAGCTATCCAATTGAAACTTCGCATAGTTATGCACACTAGTACTGTGCGTTTGTAGTGTATAAATGAACTTTAGAAGGTATAGCAAATAATGTGCCAATTTTAGGCCCCCTCTCCTATGAACTGCAACAGAATTTCACTTTTTACAGAAATATAAAAGTTAATTATGTTATTAGGTATAACTTTTACATTGACATTGATTTGTTTATTAACCCGTACTTTGCTTTTTATTAAATTTCAATTACAGCAAGTTTCCAGCAATGCAGATGACACCTACTTTATTTCCTCCCTCGATGACCTGAACTCTCCATCCGCCCACGATAACGAAAATGCGCTGGTCGAGGAGTCGTCAAGTGATGACGGTTGGTTCAGCACAAGTTTGCACCGGGTACGTCGTGAGCTTTCGCGTCTCTTTGGCAGCAGTGCCTCCGATGCCAGAATACAGGAACGCAAGAAGTTCCGGAAGCAACGCAGCGCAAAACGCGATCAGCTGGCCGAACAGAAGCGTCTGCGCCGCGCGCAAAGGAAAGAAATGCGATTGCAAGAAAGGCGCGATAAAAGACAGCAACAGCGCAAACTTCGGAAGGACCAAAGCAGTCAGTACAGTCACCCCAAGCCGCAAAAGCGTGCCTCTGTGGATGATATATATATTGACAACGAGGGCTCCGGCAATGATGAGGAGAGCGCCATTTGTAAGCAACAAAATGCCCCCCTTTAGACAGTAGTATATACAATTCATACTTTTTGCTTATGCAGATCTCACGCTCTTCACTCTCATGGAGCCTTATTTGGGGGCGTATACGGATACGCACAGCTATGAGTTTATCCAATTACATCATACTATAGACGATGCGCTACGTGAACTTTTTACTCGAAGCTATGAGGGCGACGATGATGATGTCAATCTGCGCACCACGCTTAAGCGCATTGAGTAAGTACATTAGGACTATATTTATTTAAACGAAGAGGTGCTGAACTTTACTCTAACTAATAAAACTTGCAGCCCTACTCAGGATAACTACAAGATACATGTTATTGTCCAGCTGGAAATACGCAGTGGCGTGGAAGATTTTGGACAGATTTTGCAACGTCAACTGACGGAATACTCACGCCTTGGTAGTCTGGGTGCCCAGGCGGATGAAAATTATTACTTTAAGAAAGTGCGCGGTAAGTTACGGGGCTTTCGTTAAATATGCAAAACCCCCTAGACATTCCTTTTCGAACCAAGTGCTAAAGCTGTGCTGTTGGCCCATGTGTTTCCAAACAATAACAGTGACCTTCTTTGAGCGCGAATAGCCCAAAGTATTTTAGACTGTACTTCTCTAGCACTGTATTACACACAAACACGCACTTGCCCTGGCACTATCACAAACAAGCAATCAATTCACAAACACACACATATCCCTCCTCCAAAATTCAGACGTAAACGAACCCCTTGGACCACCTGTTTACAAGAGCGACATTCACGAACAAGAAACCAGTTACGACACTAACACTGAACACAATGATGGTGAAGATATTGGCGAGGATGGTGCCATCGACATTCATGGAGATGTCCTAGATCTACCTGAGACTGATGATGCTGTCAATCTACCTGAGACTGATGAGCGTGTTATGGATAATAACGCAGTCGATTCTGGCGATGGCAAACTTTGCTACGAAAATCCGAATGCCTTGTTCCGATGCGGCGATGGCACCACAATTGATTGCAATGAGGTATGCAATCAGGTGTACAACTGCGAAGACGACTCCGATGAGAACCCCGAACTATGTCGTGTCTTCGAGCCAGGTTTGTTCTCGTTTGTTCGGGAACTACGGTTGTTACTGGGGTTTATGTACAGATTAACACACACACATTCACATACACTGAAAAAATCAGCTAACAAAAAAATAAACAATTTATTAAAAATTATTTTGCTTAAAAAATTCATAAATGACTAACTCAATTGTAGCTATTAGGCTATAAAATTTGATAAAATTGATGTCTATATACCCAATAAGGGATCTGACATAGTGAATAATAGACGAGCAATTTATCAAGATATATTTGAAAAATAACTTTCTAACAACAACTCAAGGGCATGGCAGTTTCGGTTACGATTCGATTTCCTCATAATTAATTCTGGTACTAAGCGTAAATCAGAAGTCCTACCGTAACCGAAACAGCAACTTTCCATTTGTAATTTGATTTCATGCTTTTAATAACGTTTCCAGTCCAATCATAAGTCCTGTTTTACTCATAACTCTCTATTTTTGTCAACTCCCCCCTCCTACAAAGTGCGCTATCTTATATAACTACGCTTTTATGTAAATTCTACGTTCTTTCAACATCTCTTCACGTCAATTTACTATTTAATGATATTAAGAATATGCTATATGTGTAGTATGTGTTTCCGTGTTTGTGTTTGTCCATGTGTGTACCTTTGACACTATTTTAATTTATTTGTGCCTCCTATCTCCTGCGAATGTACACACATCCACACCTACACAGAATCCGAGAACACCCCACAATCAACACCCAGAGTTGAGGGCTCCGGCGATGGCAATCCGATAGATATTGGCTGCCGTGGCGATGCCACATTTACTTGTCCCCAGGATGGCTCAATCATTTGTGATGAGATGCGCTGCGACGGCAATTACGATTGTCCTAATAGTGAAGATGAGCTCGACTGTCCCGGCGAAACAGACGATGATGGGGCTTATCCAGTCCCAGCCATTGGTAATATTGTCATAATAGTGTCATTTAGTCGATCGCTCGCTTTCACCTTTTCCACTAAGAGCTCAAAATCTCTTTGAGACTGTCTTTTAGGGCTATTTACAATGCAATATAGCGTAGTTTTTAAAAACTGTACATATTACTTATGAATTAGAGTAATCACCTCTGCAATTCATTACTTCTAACGATCTTGTTGGTTTTTTTTTTTTACGCTAAACTTTTTTCCATTGTCATCTGCCATTTTGTTTATCAAGCCATATTTAATTGAAGCAATATTATAATTTTTATTTTATTTTTTTTTTTGTGTTTGCGTTGCCAACTTTTACTTTCGGCTTTTCCTTTAGTTTGCAATGAAAACGAATTCAAGTGCGATGAGCGTTGTCTGCCACTATATCTGCGCTGCGACGGCCAGTTCCATTGTCGGGACCAAACCGATGAAGCTGGCTGCCCCACGGCTCGTCTAGAGCCCCAGCCCCAGCCACAGCCACAGCCCCAACCTGAACCCGAAGTTACTCATACTGAACCCGAGCCACAACCGCAGCCGCAGCCTCAGGGTAAGTTATCATTTGATTAATTTCCTTAATTAGTTACTATATTTTTTTTTTGAATTTTTTTTGGAATTTTTTCTGGCTTTGTTTTCTGCCTTTTCAATATTTGTTTTTACCTAAATGATATTGTAGTATGCTTGGATTTCTGTTTTTAGCTTGCAGTTTTTAGTTATGTACAAGTTGTGACGTCATGGAAAATGCTGGCTGATCTCATTTACGGAAAAAATGAAATCTATGCCAAAAATATGAATTTAGTTTTTGTATGGTTTTTGCAAATTTTTCAAAAATATGTTATAAGTGTTTGCAATCATGGCAAATGTGCGTGTCAGCACTTGACCATGAAACGACCCTGTGGATTTTGGAAAATTATTGAAATATGTTTGTATTTACATATAATCCGATTACAGTTCAGTTTCATACGAATTGCACATTATTTAAGTTTCCACATTTTCAGAGGAATTGATCAAAAATATTTTATATTTCTCTACACATTAACTAATTTAACAAGGCGCGAAGGACTTGTCTAGACCAAATGCAATTCAAGAAGGCGATTTCAAGTTTTCACCTTTTTATTTAGCTGTTAAGGTCACTACTTGTTATACAAATTTTAACTGAACAAATATTTCCTTCAACTGACTAAGCAATTGTCATAGTGAGTTTCGTCTAAAGGTAGCACGGCAACCCCGGTTTTCTATACCTTGAGTTTCTGCAATATAACTGTACTCAGTCCTAGCTCGGCCTGTCATGCTGATCCCTTTGATACAAAGGTTGTCTCATCGGCCGCGAAGGTTTCTATGTCATTGCGACATAACCATGTGCATAACCTTCTTTAAGGTCTTTGTATACATTTTGGTATACGGCATTATCAAGAGCAAATATAGGGCATTTTTCGAATCTATTCAACTTGAAATTTCCAAAATTGAACCTAATTATTCTTAGAATCTTTTTTGTTGGCTAACCGTTGCCTATGCATTTTTAGAAGCCATTCAGCTTGCCATTCAAAATGGCTCCCACATTGCTTGCAAATTAAATTGCAGCTTTAAAATTATGCAAAAAACAAACCAAAAACTGAAAAATGTAAAATCGCAATATGGAAAAGTGAAATTACAAGCGTGCCAAACTTGTGTGCCACGCCCACTTAACGCCCCTATACGCGTTGGCTCTTTTAATGAAACCAAAATGGCAACCACACACTCACACACACACAGTCGGCAATATCCATGAAATATGCTACAAATATATATTGTACAACTATAGGAAAAAAAACTCCAAGTAGTAGTAAAAAAAAGGTTGTGGAAGTATATGCTTTATGGACCACCCGACGCTTGGATGACTCTGGGTGGTTTTTTTTTTTTTGGGGCAATACCAAAATTTCTACAAGTCAACAACAAAAACAATTTGCAACAGATTAAAATTGCCCCTAAGCGTATTATAAACTTGAATAATCCGCTTGCAACAAAAATGTCAGCGTGTTTCTCCCCCTTAGGAAGCCCCTTGCTCATCCAGTTTTCCTCAATGTTGTCGTTGTTAGCGTTGTTGTCTACTTGGGGGCGTGTTAAGTGCTGTCAACGAGATTAAATGCAATGTCAGAGGTCACAAAAACTCTCTAGTACACATACTCAACGCACTTTGCTGAAAATTGTGTCCTTGTGCATTTAATGAATTTTCAACATCAGACTTGAAAACAGCGTAGAGAGCGTTTTTTAGCATAAGATTCAAATTTCATGGTTCTATGCTGAATTTCTGTCTATTTCTTGGAATTATTCGAAAATATACATTGTAATATATTTAATGAGCTAAAAAACTTGCATAACTAACAAATCTTTGCATACTTATTAATCAAGTAAAACGAACGACAAGCTTTATATACTCTTACATCTTGCTTATTATGTTAAACTATTGATATTTTGTTAAGAACTCGCTTTTGTTAAGTATCTATAAGATACAGGTCCACAATTACAAACAAACTTAAAACCTAACATCGCTTAGTCCGTATATGTAGGCTCATCGCAAAAGTATTTTATGAAAATGTTTATTTTAAGAATATAGACTGGATAACATATAATCGAATTTGAAAATCCAACCATGGAACTTATATTACTTCAAAAAAGAGACAGTTATAGGATAGTGCCGTTTTCTTAAAAAAAAAAAAAGAACTAGGTCCTAAATTCATCGTTAAGCTGTGACCTTTCAATCTAGTGGTGTAAAAAATATATCGATGGTTGGCCTGTCGTTTTTCGATGTTCTCGAACATACGATGCATCGGTAAAACATCGATGTTTTTAAAACCAACGAACATTTAACTGTCTCTTACGCCAAACTACTATTATTGAAGATCATGGCAAAGTAGGTAACTTACTCTTAGTTTTACAAATGGTGTTTGCAGAATTGAGAGTGTCATCTCAAAGTTTATTCAAAGGCCAAAATCTCAGCGAAATATACTGCTAAGGGGACGGTTATCCAAACTTTTATGTTGACATAATTGAGTCGTTTAGATACCTTTAGTTAATATAGTTAAAACAAAATTTGTAAATATAAAACATCGAAAAACCATCGATGCATCGATGTTTTTAGACCGTTGCATCGTCCTACATCGATGTCCATTGTCTATGGACTCTGCGATGGGAAACATAAATGTTTAAGTGTGGATTTACATCAAAATCAGTTTTGAGTGAGATAACAAACTTTCTTTAAAAACCAACCGAGATTTCCAAAAAATTAGAACATACAGTTATAGTTAAACGTTCGGCATAACTTAGATGTACCGGTTAACGAACCAATATGCGCCAGGGAAGAGTATTTTGTAAATGTGAAATTTAACTTCAATGCAACGAGTGATGAAATTTGAAACTTGCGTTACATTTATTGTAGAAGCAAATATCTATTCTCTTTTTGTTGTATAGTGTTGTTGTTGTTGCACTTGAACGCAGCTAAATATTAATTATTATACGAATATTCAAAAACACATATATAGCAGACATAGATACATTGTTGGATGTTCTGTTGAGATTTGTAATTTTGTATCTAGTGTTTATGTAAATAACATTTACAACATATGTGAAAATGCTTCATTTTGTTGAGCATTTTTTTGGGATTGGCTTGTTTTCTGAGGTTTCCGTGGTTGCAATCTCTGCGCTTGATTACTTTACACGCAAACAGACTCACACAAACTCTACACATTGGTGTGTGTGTGTGAATGAGTGTGTGTGTGTGTGTGTGTTTGCGGTAAGCATCGATTTGACCGGTTGTTATTTGAACTTACACTTTTTAGATTTACCTTGAATTGCAGCATACAAGCTAGCGAAAATAACAAAAGCAACCATAATAATAACATGTACAGCAACAACAAAAGGCAGCGAACCAAACAGTCAGCACTCAATTAGCAGCTCCAGTTGCTGCGCTGCGTTAAATGGACAAACAGACACTAAGACACACACACACACACACACACACACTTGTAGCTGGCACATATGCAAATTATATTTGCCACCATCTAGCGCGCTTTTCTTTTCACACCACCCACAAACACCGACATACATGGAGATGCCAAAAAAAAAAGGGGCGAAAATTAAGCCAGAGCAAAAAGGCAAGGCACAAAAATGTTGTTGAAATCATAAAAATCATAACAGCAAACAATGTGGCAACCTGCCCGAACCTTACTTCTTCCCTTTAACGTTACTAGCGACGGTACAGTGAATGCTGGCAAAGGAAAACTCTTCATATATATGCATTTTTATACCACAAGATGCGCATTTTCTCAAGGCTGAGAGAGTTTGTCGCATGAAGTCGATATCTTACCCCCTTCCCC
The DNA here is from genome assembly GCA_035041775.1 of Chymomyza caudatula. Classification (NCBI taxonomy): domain Eukaryota; kingdom Metazoa; phylum Arthropoda; class Insecta; order Diptera; family Drosophilidae; genus Chymomyza; species Chymomyza caudatula. The sequence goes on from JAWNKW010000148.1 coordinate 3,159,876, forward strand.
CGTGACAGTTTTGCGCGGTTTACAACCGCTCCGTTGAATCTGTCAACTCGAAACTTCTCAGAGATGTGCGTCATGTTTATGTGCATCCATGTTTCAAAAATAATCCGAATCGGATAAATACATCAAAAGTTATAGTCAAAAATATGATAATTTCATATGGATACATGTAAGCTAGAGTTACAAAATTTGGTATGAAGACTCGTATGAGCCAAATCATTAAAGCTGCATTCATTTTTTTCCAATAGAAGCCCTCCTTCCCCCGCCATCAATTTACCTTAACTACTGGCGCACCCTGCAACATATTGATGTAAATTTTGCCACATCTATTATTTTCTGTTATATATATAAAAAATTAAGCCTTATAAAGTGATGTGCTCGCTAAACTCGAAAACGTGTGGTCTGATTTCAACCAAATTTTTACACATTGTAGACAGTATTAGGGAGAAGGTTTTTGTGAAGTTTGGACGCATTCCAATAGCTGAAGCCAAAGATATCGACAAAAACAATTTTCCGTATAAAACATACTAAATATGTTTTTACTTATATAGTAGGCAAGCATTAACTTTGAATTAAAAAATTCTTTTGAATTGAGGTAGAGGTAAGGGTGTAGGTAGAGGTAGAAGTAGTGATAGAGGTAGGGGATATAAAGATATTGGTACCAATATACTTGACTTAGTATGAAGAAAAGAGAGAGAGAAAAATAATGAAGAGGAACGGGAACAGGATGAATTAATTTATATAATGAATTTACTGAGTTTGGCTTTATCAATGCGCAGCGGAGCGCGCGGGTTATGTTATTCCACTGTCGGGCACCGTCCCGACTGTCTGCATCAAATTTTTAATATAGTGATGACGTTACCGACTGTAGTATGTTATGTACACTTATTTCCCAAAACCAAAAAAAAAATTGTAAAAATAAAAAAAGAAGAAGTATATCTCATATCGGTACAGTGGAAACTAAAGTATCTACAATTACTTCTCTTCTAACATTACATGGCATTAAAGGATTAACAGATTCTGTTGTCCTTTGAAACAAGTATCGCAATGTTTTCAAATACCTCTGCTATGTGTTGAGACCATACTTTGAGGGATGTCAGCGTAGTCGAAGCAAATCGATGTGCATCGACAACGGTCAAAATAGTTTTAATCATTAGGCACACATTATTTAAATATAAACTTTACGCTCTGTGTACAGGGCAGAGAAACACAACACATTTGGCCACAAGCTTGTTCACATATGCGAGCGTCCACTGTACCGCGACTACTTGCGCACCCGCACAGACACAAGGGAGTTATGCATGTCTGATGAGTTTTGTGTGAAGGAAAAGTGAAAAGCTTGGCGCGTTGTTGTGCTAGCCATTGTTGTTTTTGTTTTTGTTGTTGCTGTACTCGCTGGAAATGCGGAAAATCAAATTAAGTGCCTTAAAGTGCAAGCTGAGAAGACTAAACGCCTGGCGCAGACGCAGTGTGTAATAATTTGGCAGAAGCCAAGCAACATGCTGCTTAACTTTAATACCGTTAGCAGCAGCTTAAGAACATGTTGCTCAAGCACGCCTTTGGCAACATTGTTGCGCAACATGCTGCTGCCCGCTGGTTGGCTGTGTGCGCTCAGCCATTGCCCATTGCCTTGTTGGGCACACGACGCAGCATTCGTTCTGAGTTCTGACATCGTCATCGTAGGCAAAAGCTGCCGATTATCGCCGAAACCGAAACTAAGCGCGCAGCTTTGCCTGCAGCACACGAGCAGCGCCATTGCCATCGCTGTTCTCGTCGTTGTCATCTTCGGGTCGTCGTCGTCTTTGTTGTTTTTGTCGCCTCCTCAATGCGCTGCCTTGTCGTTGGGCAAGTACGAGCCTAGGCCGGCGCTGGCTGCGCCAGTGGCCCGTCAGTTCAACTTGAAGCGTTTGCGTGTGCGTTACTTCGCTGCTTCTGAGTAGTTACAGTTATTGAAATTGCGAATGTGACAGTTGGCGCGTGTGCAACTCAAAATTTTACTGCTTAAATAAAGTTTTTGATTTTTCATAAATTTTTTTTAGTGCTGGAATTTTTTTTTCTCGTAATTGTTGTTTCTATTGAGTTTGCGTAAGAAGAGTGTCTAATTTTCAAGCTTTCGAGCTATAAATCCGTTGCGCTTGCAAAATAAGTGTCTTGTTTTTAAGTGAACGTAGTAAAGTTAGTTGTTAATTTAAATATTTTGTAACGAAAATTCAGCTGTTGAGCGAAACAGCTTGTAGCTTATATGGGTTAGAATTAATAATGTAAATGTTCTATAGTTTGCTTAATTAAAATATGAGTTTATTGCAGTTTTGAAAAGATCCTTTAGCTTTTTTGCTGAACACTTCTGTTCTTTGCTATGTTTATGGTACAAAAAATCATTCAGATCGAAACTACATTAAAGAAGAATTCCTAGAATTGGGTCAATATATTGTTTTGAAATATTTTTTAATTGCTCTAAGCAATTTACAAAATGCAAATCAAATGAATTGAATTGAAATAAAATCAAAAGAATTGAATGTGCCTGATTTGATTTTTTTTTAAATGTGAATGTTGTACAAGTTGTAAATTACTAAGACGATGACGGCAATGACAACTATTACAACAACAAAAAACGGTTGTGTTTTTACACTTTGTGGCTTGTATCTGGCAGGCACTAAATCTTAATCAAAGAGTCAAGAGGCTTAAGCAAAGCAACCGAAAGCGACCAAATAAATCTTTGACAGGGAAAGCAAACGAAATGTTAAACGTTTCTGACACTGATCACTGCACACACACACACACACACACACACACACATATATATATACTATGTATATATGCAAATCGATAAAACATTACAGTTACACCCTTGCTGCGCTCACCCACTGTCGATCGATCAATCGATTGATATGTGTGGCATGCCACATAAATTTCAAGGCATTGGCGCTAATGACACGCTTCTGCGTGCCTCACTCTGCGTGCGCCCAAAATAGCTTTGGGAATACGCTATGCTGACAAATTGCCGCCTTTTGTAGCATCTTTGCAGTTGCTCGCCCTTCAACACCTACAAAAATTTAGGGAGTGACAAAAATAACGCCCTAATATGGCACACTTGGCTGTGACGGATCAAAGACCAAAACCAAAGAACCAGCCCAAAATATTTACAGTTGGAGCTGATCAATTTGCATAGCTTGCTGTTTTTTTTTTTATAATGGAAGCAATTCTAAGTGTTTCGGTGTCTCTCTGTATCTCGTTGGTTCTGCAAAAGATCAGTTTTCAAGTGTGAAAAATTCATGAAGTGAATGAAAATTTTCGACAACGTTGCACTTTTCCACCAGTTGGACTGTATGTATTCTCACTTGGTACCAGAAATTGGACACATTGCATGTGCAGATTGCATACATATTTACTGAAATTCACTATCACATTGCTATAACGTTTAGATTACTCAACTGAATTGGCCAGGATACGAATTTTGCGTATACAATATGGCTGCAATGTAGGCTCCTTCACTTCCACCGTCACGCGGCATACTCTCAATATGCATCATTAATTTTAATGACTTTTAATATGCTCGAAAACAAACAGGAAGCTAGGCAACAGCTAGGCAGGCCTCGACCGTCTGCTTAAATAACTTAATCGCAATTTGAGTTTTAATGACTAAAAGAGTGTGGGCGGCGGGCGGGCGGGTGGGCGTGGCGTATTGTAGCTCGGTAAGCGTCATTAACAACTTGAAAGCCAGAGCAAAACCAAAGCTAAGCTAAATGCATTTCAGATTAAAGTACATATATTGAAGATTGTTAAGTGGTGAAGTGATGCAGGGTTGCGGGGCTAAAGAAATTCAGGGGTGAAACAGCGGTGGCAACACTAAGCTGGGGATGCGCTTTCTTCTACTCTTTTGACTAGTCGAAGAAGCACTGGCATTTTATTTGCGTCTCATTAGTGAGTATGAGAAAAGTTAGCTACCGCCAACTGCTCGGTGCATCTTGGCAATGTTTATCTCGAGTTGAAGATGGAAGGAGGGCGCGCAGGGCTACTCTATTGTGGCTGCTTTTGTGGCCAACTTAGTTGATGGCTTTTGTGGCTGTTGCAATTCGCCAATTATTATGCGTAACATGTTGGGTAACCCGAAACTCTTGGCCACTTACAGTTGCCGTCATCAAGTTAACGACGAGGCCGTTTCATTTCTTGCCGCAAGCTTAACTAAAAGCATTCCTTTAATGTTAAGTTAATTGAAACAGCTAACAACAACGCAGGCAGCGGCAACAACTACAGCACAACAACTGCTACTGGCAACATTTTTTTTTTTTTTTTAATAGAATAATAATTTAAAATGCAGGCATTTTGCCAATATACGGCATAAACAACAAAGCTTTTACGCGTATCTCACAGATGTAGATACTGTCGAGCAGGCGCCCATTCGACCAACATTGCCAAATGCCAATGTTTGGCGTCACCAGAGCTCTATTAGCCAACTTTAAAGATCGCGGAGCTGTCGTACTTCTTATTTTCCATTTCGCACTCTCGATTTCGATTAGTTTGATTTGAGCCAGCGCGAAAACACATGGTTCAGACACGATCACACACATTCTCTCACTCTCTCTGACATTCTGGTCTACTCAAGTTCAAGTTCATTAGAGACTATTTAATGAGTAAAAGTTATCTGCACTTTGTTTGTGTATGGACTACTACTAATACTTGTTTGAAAGTATTGCAAATCATTAATGAAAAACCCAATCCATTTAAAGTGTTCAAAATTAGAAAAATAATATGATAGGACTAACGAGCAATATTTTCACTTCATTCCGAAAATTTGACGTTTTCAAAATAGAAAAGCGAATATGCTGCTCAAACTAAACGAAGCCCAAATGTGCCAGAAAACATCAAATAGAGAATTTTTCAAGTATTTTCGTGCTAAAATGGTACTTGTGATCGCATTTTTGAAACTCAAGACGAGTCAAATCATGATGAAAGTTACGAAAAAGTGCAAAACTAAGCTATATTCATAAATTCAGAACCTAAACACGTACACAATTGGTTTTTAAAGACTGAATGTGATTTCGCTCTTAATTTAGACGCAACTCATCTATATGAGCAAAATATTTGTAAAATATGTATTTGTAATATATTTCTTCGAAAATGCTTAAATCGAAATAGAATTCGGCGATTTCCATCTATGTAAGGTGGTAACTACGAAATCTGCTACTTCTATAAACTGCAACAAAATTTCGCGTTTCGGGCAACGGGAGCTAATATTTATGTTAGAGCTAATCAAATTGGTACTTAGACTCATGTTAGGCTTATAAACCAAACAATTTTGACCATTTTCCGAATCATGCTTTCGACCATACCAAAATTACAGGGTATCCCGCTGTCGGCCACCGTCCCGACTGTCTGCTACTACTTCCTAAAAGGTGTTAAGTTGGTTTTCGATTCTATAAAGCTGAATTTTATTAAAACGATGTTCTATTCTGGTTAAAATGCCAAATCAGAGGTTATTTGTTAGCCACACACACAATATGCTTGCTTTGCCTATGAAATTGCGTAAAGAATGAAATGAAATGAAATGAAATATATGCAAAAATGATGTGCCATCAAACAGTTTGAGAGCAATTGGCAAAGAACAGCAACAAAAAGATGAAAAAAATCAAAATCAAAATGAAAATGAAAATACCAACAATTGAAAGTTGATGAGGCAAGCACTTTGAGTACGGAGAGTCGTAGGACAGAAACAAAGAGTGGGTGTGAGAGGGGGACTGAGCGGTACGACGAATTCTGGGGGTTCAAATATTGCGTTATTTAAAATTAAGGAACATTTAATGTGCTCTTCTCTATGCCTTCCTTTTGGCATAGACAAAAGCGGAAGTGTCCGCACACAAACACACATAGAGACAGACGCACACACAAGAGATGAAAAGTGCCGCTTAAGCCTTGGGAAATTATTTTTTCTGCAATACTTTCCGCATTTTCAGGTCCAAATTGCAGTTGGTGCTGGAGCTGGACTCGGCTTGGCTTGGACTTTTCATTGCTTTCATTTGTAACGGAAATGTTTGTTAAAGTATCCTTTTGGTTGTTGTCCTGCAAAACTTGTGCTTCTGTTGTTGTTGCCGGTCGTGTTAATGTGTTGACTTCCATTGAGCGGAAGAGCACAAGAGTCGCCAAACCAAAAATCCCTGCTGTGATTTTTATGCGCCAGTGTTGGGCAATCATATTTGGTATGGGACTCTGCGGGTGTTTCAACATTGCTCTTTCCGTTTAGCCATCTCTGCTAAACAATTCGGTTGTTCAGTTTCAAATCTACGCACACAGTAAACACTCAAAAGCTGTGAAATGACACAAACTTCAAGCGCAACTGATTTAGCCTCCGAGGTTTTTGGAAACTTACAATACTTCATTTGAGTTTTTGGATTCCTTCTTTTTGTTGGCGACACTTTAGAGGCAACGATAGTGAGTTATATCCAACCAGAGTCCACATCGAGTCAGTGTGTTCCAAAGACGTGTTCGAGCCATGGGCTGGCTGCAGCCTAGCATTATATGGTTGCTCTATGCCTTGGCCGTGCTGCACTGGTCACAGACCACCTCTGCCTGGGGCTATGGTAAGTAAATTCAGAAACTGAATAATTTAAAGAACAACACCTAATTAAATGTTCGCAAACTGGGCTTAAACTTGCTTTTTATATTAAAAAGTATAATTAGCAGCTAAGTGCCCAGTATTAAAGCCATTAAACGATGTAGCCCATCGAGCAAATTCAATTACAAACCAATATTTTTATTAAATCATATGATAAAGTTAATGACAATTTGGATAGTAGGATATAGGCTCATAGGATAAATTATGAGTTGAATGCTCAGATGTAAGGATTAGAAAATATAAAATGAATATATTTCCATAAGTATTTGCAAAAACTTTCAGTTGGTACAGATATATACATATATATATCTTTATTGCTCTTTAATAAATAAGTAATACTAGAATATTCTGATTGCATGCAGAGTAAAATTTGAGTAACTAAAAATATTTCGCCATTATAGTTAAAGTTAGAGAATTCGAGCGGACCAAATTTAAAATAGGTCACCAAGTTAAAACAACTCATTGGCTCACATTTTTGGAACTCCGAATTTGACGTTTTGAGTGCCCAAAAAGACTTTTGAGAGAGCTTGAATTATCGTGAAGATCTGAGAAAAAAATGGTTGTATACCAATCAAGAATAGCCGTTCTGCGTATGTCATAAGTCTGATAGCCACATGTCCGTGTTCCATCAATGAACAACTTTTTTTGGATTTGGCTTGTCTTTGAAAACGCATTGCTGTTTACTTTCGGAATCATACGTATAGATCCAAGATTCGTAGCCTGATACAAACTAATAAACGTTTGCGGCTGTAATTTTTTATACAATCCTTCAAAAACAAAACTTCTTGACGGCCAAATGTGTATGTAATATTGAATGTACACTACTAATGCCCAGGGATCACTCAATGTCACATGATGATTTTGTCGAATCAATTCACGCTTAGCATCGATGGTTTCTGACAAAACAACAGTTTTTTCAACAAAAATATTTGCAGGAAAATGTTCACGTTTCAGAAATTGTATTAGATTTGCAAATTTGTGCTCTATCTATAACGCTTACATTATAGGAATCATCTCGTCATTGAAGAACAACCGTTCTTAAAAATATGTCGAAAAGTAAAGTTCTTTCATCAATCAATACGAATGATTGTTCATAGTTTTTCCAAATCAATAGTGAAAACAAAATTCTGGAATTCTTGCATAAAATGCTGTACTATAATGTTTTTAATTGAGAAACTGTATGAAAAAACTATAACCGATAAAGACTATCTGAAACTTGCCTTTTATATCCATATCCATATCAGAAATCCATGCAACAACTCCAACTGACAAATTCAGAGTTCACATGGCAACATTGTTGCCTTTGTGGGCACTACCAATTCATTTCAATCAGTGCCGCATGCAGCAGATTGTGGCATTATCATCGTCATAGTCATCCGAGAACTTAATTGTTTTTCAATTTCGAAGGCAAAGTGACAATTGGCATTGCAGCTGTGCAATGATGAGCAGTTGCAAGCCAATGGCTGCTTTTCCAGCATTCCAGTGAATGCCATTCATATGCATAGCACTGTATCAGTGATTCAAGTATAGAGTCTAGAGTGTAAAGTGTGTGTAACTGAGAGTGTGAATGTATATGTAGGCTAATTGTTTGTCGCTTTTGTAATAATTATGCCAGCGACCAATTAATTTGCACAAACATCTTAATTTAGACATATATACACACACACACACAAACAAATATACGCTGATTGTAATTGCATGGAAACAAGGCACAATGCGGGCCAAGCTTTTGTGTGCGCTCTGTTTCAAGATCTTGTCAAGATCTCATTAAGATCTTTTTTTTAAAAAGAGTTGCCAAAGAGCTTTACAAGTGTTTGCTGCTTCTTTTCTTTTCTAATTGTTCTTTTTTTTTTTGAATAATTTGTTGATCTTTTGCATTTTGTTGTTGTTGCGTTTACTTCCGCAGTTATATTAGACTTAAGAGTTCCTTCCAGCTGCAGTTGTTGTGACTGTAGTTATTGTTGTTGACCGTCGAGTGCACTTTTTCTAGGTCTTTGGTCACGGTCAGTGGGAGAGTAGAAAGAGGCAGGCAAAGTGTAAGCCCAAGAGACATTGGAAAGAAACAAACAATTTGTCCAAAATGTAAATTAATACTCAGTAAAGAAAAAGAGACAATAAACAATACATAACTGCAAAAGAAATTAAAAACTGTAAATGCGCTTGCATTTAATGTTATGCGGTGTAACTGTGAATGAGTATGAGTATGAGTGTGTATGAGTATGAGTATGAGTATGAGTATGTATGAGTGTGAGTGTGTGTTTGGCAAGTCCAAAGTATTTACGACAATGCCATCCTTGACTTCATTAAAAGTCGCGTGTGTTACTGCACATAAGTATGTGTGTGTGTGTGTGTGTGCTATGTAACTTTATCTCTTTTGAGAAATAGACAAGCAGATGCTTTAGATAAAAAAAAATTGCACATATTTTTTTTTTCAACTTTTTTCGTACACATTTTTTTATTTAAATATTCAGACAAAAGTCAACCTTAGTCTGCTTATCGAAATGTAAGACCTCTAGTCGGATTTATAGAGGGGCTCTTCTTCTTGACATCATAAGAGACTTCCGCATGTTTCTGAAATCGCTTCAACATTAAATTCGTCTTAGATGCAAATGGTTGTACTATTGTGTTAAGTTAGCGCCTTTTTGTAAGACAAGCTCTTGTCTGAAAGCAACCTTTTTGTCACTAAGATTAAGGCACACAAAACTTTGTGTGACAACAAAGGTATACTTAATAAGTTAGGATACATAAATTGAAGATCGCAAGAGAGTAATCCTAGCCTATCAAGTATACCTTGGTGGCAATATATTGCGGTGACGGAAAATTGATTTCGCTGCTCTGACAGCTCCCAAGCATATTATTATTCAAGAAAATGATTCAACACAATAATTGATTATATTGTAAGCTGAGTGAAACTTAGATTTCTTGAAATGTGTCATTTTAATAGTAGTTGTGTAGACAACTTCAAAAACTGAGTTCATTAATATATAGATATTCTAATTCAAACAGTTTTGTTAAAATTTTAATTTCCAAACAATCGGTCAAAATCAATTTTGTTAGATTACGAACTCTCTCAAAGATATTTAGGGCAATTGTGTTCAAGAAGAGCACACACAAAGGTATGAATGTGTTAGTGTGGTAGGCGACAAGCACCAGCTGCTCGTCTCTTCGAAACACTAATTGTGAGAGCACTCTGTTAAAGTTCGACTCGATGGGTTATGAGTGCACACGCCTGGTTGAATCTCAATCTGAATATTTGGCATAGCGATCGTTTTTAGAGTTAGTATTTGGCAAGCTACAAGATAGTATTGCTTTGAACAAGTTATCAGAAATGCTGAACAAGCTGTTGCATTGTCAAGCAAGGCATCATGCCACCGGGAGTGTGCCTAGATTTATGACGCAAATTGTGCCTTTTGTCTAGATCAGCGTACAAAATTTACATATATTTCTTCACATTCCTAAGTCACACATCCCACATCCCTGCCATACCACAACTCATTAATCTCACTTTTCGGATGACTTAATAAGTTTTATAGTATATTTTATACAAGTTTTTATTATTATACTTTATTATTTCGTTTAACTAACACGCTCGCATTCTTGCCCGACTAACAAAAAAGAACACAAATGTATTTTTAGTACAAATGCTCATAGTCATCGGCCGCTACACCTTCAGCTCCCGCTCCAGTGTACACAGAAAGCCACAAGAAAAGTAAGCGAGCTTTTCGCTTGCCTGCTCCATGCGCTTCCTCAAGATGCAAGACGACGAAGTGACGAACAAAACGCTCAAAATGCAATGAAATGAGATCTGAAGTAGAATTAGTCAAGGGGAAGGGAAAGGGGAAGGGCTGAAAAGGGGGGGGCTGCCGAGGTCGAACTGCATGCTCATGCGCGCTACTCATGTGTGTGTGTGTGTATGTGTGTGTGTGAGTACAATTAAAATGTGCAACTGTAAAGTGAAATTGTATTTACAGTTGCCACTGCTGCTGTTGCTTCTGTTGTTGACACGCGCACTCAGTTGTGACTGTCAAACTGTAAGCAATGCGCTTGTCAAATAAAGCCAAATGCAATTGCAACGTCTTTTCAGGGCCAACAAAAAAAGAAAAAGCTCTTCAGTTGATTCTTTGTCGCTCGCTCTCTAGCACTCTCCTTTGTGTGTGGCCCACAGTTTGTTTGTTTGTTTGTTGGTTTGTTTGTTTGTTTTGTTGTTTGTTTGTTTGATTGTTTGTTTGGTTTTGGCTTCATTGTGGCCAGAAATTAAAGCGCAACTGAGCTGCTGCTAGTGGAAGCCTGAACTTAGAGTGCGGCGCGAACCTGTACCCCTTTACTTGCAGCCTAAATACCCTGCAGCAAAGCGTTAACCTGACAACCTGCAATGACGTTGTGAGTGTATGAGTGTGTTCGTGTGTTTGTAATTTGATGCTTGTGCCATTAGCAAAAATGTCAAAATGTCTAAATGCCATTGGGCAAACAGAGGCTGGGAATTGAGACTCTGAGCATCTTGGTTTCGGTAGCAAGTGGGGTTTCTACTAAGACTTTGGCCAAGGCTTGAAAGTTTTTTGCAGCACGTAATTTGCTTGTTAAGCGCGTGCGAAATGTAAAATAACAGAAACATCAACGGCAAGCCATGCTCCAAGAGCTGAGTAAACTTTTTTTTTTATCCATGTTATCCATGAGATTTGATTTTTGCAAAAAGAATCCTATAACAACATATAGCAACTTTCAACGGCGTCATTCCTGCTGACAACAACAACAACAACAGCCAGCATGACGACGCTGGCAACTCTGTTTTTTTTCCTTTACCAAGCACGGTCACATTGCATTTCGCCCGAAATGCTGATGGGATAACGGTATTCACACACATATACAGCATAGTGTTAGTGCGGCGCTATTGGCGGCAACTCTGCAAGTTTATTGGGGTGTCAGGTTGGCTGGCTGCCTTTTGAGAAAAAAAAAGAAAAATCCTGAACCATATAATGTTTAGCTGATTAAATACGTGACTTAATTCTATTCTATACATTGCTCGCTTTTGTTAAGATACTGTTTGTTGCCGTAGTTCTTGGCTGACTGACTGACTGACTGACCTGTCGCCCATGCAATCATAGCCCGTTGAAGCATTTTGACAGACTCATTTCGTTTAGACTAGGTGCCCCCTTAAAGCCATTCTTGCTATAAATTTATCACTTAGACACTTCGGGACACACACTCATACACACACATTTACATATGTAAGCACTGTCAATTTGTCAAGTTGTCAATTGTTGCATTGGTTTTACTGGATTGTAGTATCCATTGGGCCGTTGGTTAGCTTGTTAAGTTGTCACCTTGTCACCTTTAACTGTCTTTGATCGCCATACCCATTGGGTTGTGTTGGTCATATATATTGCCGTTTTATGATTGCAATTTGCAGTTTTCATGGCCTTTTCAACGTGTCACTTGACTTTCTCACAGTTGTTGCTGTCTGACTGTCTTTTATTGTAATTCACATTTCAGAACTTTCATTCCATATTACAAATATTATAAAAGTACTCGCTGAACCCGCGCGCATTGATAAATCAGTCACTAAATTCATTATATATATTAATTCTTCCCGTTCCCATTACCCTTCCCGTTGCTCTTCCTTCTCTTTCTCTCTCTCTCTTCTTCATACTAAATCAAGCTGAGGATGTTGATATCCTCTACCTCTATTCAAAAGTATTCTTTACCTAGTCAAATATGGAAAATCGTTTGTCGATATCTTTGGCGTCATCTATTAGAATACGTCCAAACTTCACAGAAACCTTATCCCTAATACCTTCTACAATGTACGCGTTTTTGAGTTTAGCGAGCACTTTACTTTTTGAGGCTTAATTTCTATATATATAGAATAGATTGTTTAGGCTTGTACTGTTTCCATAAATATCTTAAATTGCCACAATTAAGTGTCAATTTTGTTATTTTCTCAAAAAAAAAAAGAGTTCCGTGACTGCTCTATTTGGCCTAACTTTAGTAAGGATCATAGCTGGGCTATGCATGTTATATATATACATACATGCTATATATAACATAGATATAAACAATCAATTAGTTTAAAATAAGTTAATACATTCATCATATAAGCTACAAAAAACACAACTTACTTATTTCTATCAATTTGAGTTAACTTAAGAAAGAAATAGCTGCTTTTTACAATTCTATCTTTTTAAATGTATCACTGATTGTTGTAGGCAGTAAAATGTGTGAAACTTAGAAAGGGCATCTGATAAATCGATAGATCTATGCTTATTTTGAACTATCTTGTAAATTTTTGCGCTTAACACTCCCAACGTGTTAACACCAAAGTGAGCAGAAATTACATAAAATTGATTTGGATAACTACAGATAACTGCATACATATTTATATATTGTACTACAATCAATATAAATATATAATAATACGGATATTATCATGGTTAATGTACCGTGTTTTGTCGTTTGCATGTGCAAGTATCTGACAGCTTGCCTCAGCTTGATCTGCTTGCAATCAAGGTGCATATTTTTGTTGCAGCTGCTGTTGTTGTTGCAGTTGTTGTAACAATTTCTTGACTTTATGCAAATTCAACGGACTGAGTTGCATGACAAACAGCAACGACACTGACACTGACACTGACAACGACAACGACAAAGACAACGGCTGCGAATATATGATCACAATGCAGATACTAAAGTATCTCACAGATACTTTTGCAACTTGTTATATGTTACCATAAATTTGAATGCAAACAAACAGCCGCAGTAAATAAATAAAGCCAAATCAAACACAAATAGAAATATGTCCATAAAATATAAATGTAATGCAAACTCATATTTCCAATGACGTACTATCAACTACACCCTACATACCCTACATACCCCCAAAGTTGATTACTGGGCTATCCAGTTGAGTCTACTGAATTATTGTCCAGTTACCAAGCGATTTTCCGTATCTGAGATGCTCAGCTGTTCTGCTCTGCTCTGCTCTGCAGCCCCGATGAGTTGCTGCATGTGATGGATGGAGCCACAGTGCTGTATCGTTGTCTAAATTATGTCAAGAATTTTAATAGAGCCTCAACGATAAACGAGACGCCAAAAGCGACGCTGATGACAGCAACCAAAGCCAACTGTCGGTCTTCGTTTCCATCTCCATCACCGTCTCGAGATCGGTTAGATACCCATTCGATGAGTATGTGTATGACGTGTGCAGTTGCCAGTTGCGAGTCACGATATGCAGATACCCAGTAGGATACAGATACATGCGCACAGATACAGATACAGATGCAGATGGAGCGTTGCCGGGCAATGATTTCTAATTGCAAATGCAGGCAATGAGTGTCGGCGGCGCTGCTTTGACATCAGCGCCTAAGCCTGGCTAGCTGCTGCATTTGCCATCCATAACTTACTCACCCACCCAATCAAACAATCATCCAATCATCCATTGAGTTCATATATGTGTTTAATGCAAATGCCAGCAACCAATTGAGTCAGAAATGCAAAACTTGATAGTTTAAAAAAATATATATGATACAGACTGTTGGTGCGGTGTCCGACAACGGGATACCCTTTAACTATTTGATTTTAACCCATACCTATATGATAATCAGTATTGGGGTTGATTTCGCAAAAGGTTAATTACTGTTTATGCAACTTCAAGTTTTCGTGTCCCTTACTCGTATGTTTTCCGGAATCTAGGAGTTCATACGGCTAGACAACATGTGTACACGTTATAAAAAAGTAGCTTACTTCATTGTATCAATGTTGCAATCAAACGACAGACAATACTTTAAGATTACTACTGATGTCATCGTTTTCTAGACATTGTGTAAAAATAAGGGAAATCGTCATGGCAGGGGCAACAGTCTAGTCAATGCCAAGCCCGTCCGTCAGTCCGTATGGGTGCCTAGATCTCACAGACTATAAGATATAGAGACACAAAAAGTTAACCGAAAGATGCGATCATGATCATGTCAATATTACATCTCACCCCTGCTCCCGTGTTCGATTCAAAATCGGGAATTGTCAAGATCGTTGACAACGATTAGCATTATAGAACTAAAAATGTGTACAACAAAAACAGTTTACAGAGTGCATATTGTAGATCATAGGTCGGCAAGCGTACAATTTCTGTTTCCTTCTGAATTATGGCTTATGGACAATGTGGGTATAATGCTATATTCAGTTGCACATAAGGTATACTTAGGGAGAACTCGTTTTATCTAATTCTTGAGTTTGTAATACTTGCATATATAGGGCATTTCATACATAATTTTTGATGAAAAAATTGTTTTCCGTTTTTTTGCTATTTTGAAATTTCCCAAAAATTTCTGGAAATTGCATAATTGTAAAAAAGTATCTTTACAAAGATATTAAAATGTATCTCAGGCATACAATGCGCGCCATTTTCTTAGCTTTAAAATGCATTTTGGCCAAAACTCAATCGCTCAAATGATCTTTTTAATGATAAACAAATATAATTTTTTGAACTTGAATGAAAGTTAACTACTAACGGAACAATGCATGTTCTTACCTTGTCAAGCTAGACTTCAATGTTCGATGCTAAGGCCATTCCAATACGCTTAAACTGTACTTTGGATGACCGGATGATGATGATGAATGTGACGTTTTGGGCGATTAAAAAGCATTTTGTGTGAACCGTTTTCCTTAATTCTCTGAAAACATCTTTTTCAATTTGTCTACATTAAAAAATAACAAACTTCAACATGCAAATTTCAGATTTTATCTAGCAAGCCTAAAATTGCTAATTTTCGAAACATAAAACACTGCTCTCGTATATAAAGAAACATGCCTCTATGTGTATGTAGATTATCTAAATATCATCTTCGATACCTTGCATATGTTCTCAAGATATACAATTGTACCTTTATCAAGAGAAATAAAAGTGAATTGTGAATCTAAATACGAATGCAATTGCTTGAATGATTGACTGGCTAAATAACGAACTGACTGAATGGCTGACTTAATTTGAATGCTGTTCGTAGTGTGAAATTCCTTAACTGAACACATATTCAAAAACATATTCCCACTTAATATTTTGAGTTCCATTGGCTGAAATACTTCCAATTGGGTGCAAAGTATGCAAAAAAGTGTTATGAGTATATGCAATCATTTGGTTTGTTAGCCATACATAAGTACTTATATATTCAACGTGGTCCTTTCTGGGCTCATTGTAATACTTGAATATGTAAAATGTTCTGATTTGGTTTCAGAACTGTTTAGAGAAAGCATGAACGTAATCAAGGGCCCCATTGTATAAATATTTATTGAAAAGTTTTCCTTTTTTAAGCAATATCATATTGTAATGTACTATAAGATGTTTTCAATTATATCGTGAATTTTGGAATGTTTGATTTTCACTTCAGATCGCATTGATCTTTAATGACACATCAAATTGCATAATTCTATGAATCAGGATTTTGTGAGATTAAATTAAACTTTTAGCTAATCCATTTTGTACCACTGGTCGAGTACTCGCACCTTAATGTTGGGAGTTTTCTAATTTTTAAGATAGTACAAGTTTTCAGATTATATGTTCACTAGCCCCTCATGGGTTGGTGGGTGTGTTTTAAATGAAATCTTTGAAGATTACATTTTTTTAAATGAAACCTAATGCGAAGTCGTAATAGGTCGTGAATAGTCGGAAAAGGTTTTTAACACTTAATATACATTTATATTTAGAGCAGACTTGAAAGGAATTGTTTAAGATGTCGAAAATTAGCGATTCACATCAACAAATTGTCAACATCAATTTGTTCCAATTCGTGTGTCCTATGATTTTTTTACATTATTATTGCATTCCCTGCTCGCTCCGCTCGACAACCACCCATTTTTCCCGTTCCTCTTCCTGCTCCTCCTCTCCGACAATTTTTATTTCCTATTCCAATACCCATTCCTATTCCTAAAAGCTTCGATACAAAAATTTTCACAGAAATTTGATTTTCATGGGGAAAATGAGTATCCCACAGTCGGGCACCGTCCCGACTGTCTGCATCAAATTTTATATATATATATATAGATATGTTTCCATTAAGATGCTGCGAACACGTAGCTGCTCGGGCCAGGCTGGGCCTATCTCTGTTCGGTTGGACGCCAACTCTTCTTTATAGGAACCATCTGTGGTATCGACCCTACTTAATCTTGTATAGATAAATAAGTAGCAGGCATCAATAGCTATTGCATCCATTCAGAATAGTCGCCTAGAAGCAGACTTTAAGAAAATTCCTGAGACCTAGTACGACAACATTAGAAAAAAGCATACTGTCGATTTTCCTGACCTTTCACTTGAATCAATCCTGCTTGGATTTGTTGATCGAATTGTAATTGTTTTTGTATTACACCATAAAACTTTAGAAACGTCTCAGACCCAAAACTCCTTGGAATAGCCAAGTGCAATGTTTTTGCAACTTAGCTGGCTTGGGATGATAATCTTCTGTTTGGTAGACGATTAGCTCGCACGGGACCTAAACTTAAAAAGATTATGAGATGAATGTTGTCTGAAACCATTGGAAAAAGGGGTTTCGATGGCGAAAGCAATGGAAAAGCCGGCCGAATCAAACAAAGTAATAAGTTTTGTTTCGCTTTTGCGATGCACCACCTTTATTTTTGTCGAACACACCTGCTCATCAACACAGATTTCTTGGCGCTGAAGAGCAGCTTCATCTTTTGTTGAAGTAGTCTTTTTATAAACAATCGTTTATCGATAAGCTCGAGAAGCTGCTAATGAATGGTAGCTGTCCAATTCAAGCAATCGTTAACGAAGGTAATATATAGAAAGTAAGCTCAAATCTGTCATTCCAAATTAAGAGTCACTTTCTTGTTCATCCTAAGTATATTCTGCCCCAGTTGAAGAAACTCAATTCTCAGACAGAATTGAGAAGTTCATAGCTTTACAATACGACCAAGCGGTTTCGGAGCGATTTTAATGCAAATTATTTGTTTTTCTTAAGTATAATTTAGTACTTGTTTGTTTGTTAGAAAGCTTTCGTTTTCACCAGTATTTTTCTTAGCTCCGTACGATACTATATTACTTTTCTACAAAAAAGTGTTGGGATTGGCCAAAAAACTAATATCTCTAATTTTATGTTTTTCGACGATTCAAGCACTCTGAATACTTTTTCAGCGATTTGGAGATGTTTTTGTGTCCGTGCTTTGTCGTTGTCGCAGTCATATTCAAATAACTTTAGTAGTTTCGGATTTAATAAGCTAAATGTTATTCTATCGTGTTGGACATGTCTTCAAAGGGTTTTCTATTGAATTTGAGCACTCTAGTCGCTATAGTTGGGTCGCCAGAGGAATAATAAGAGTAAATAATTTACAAAACTTTTTGTTTTTAATATTTTTTTGTTTAAATTTGTCCTATCTTATTTCGGTTGTTTTGATAAACGTGCAGAAACACCTGAGTTGGTTACCAACTGTTACTTTTCCGCAAAAAAGTATTGCGATGGGCCAAAAAATTGAAATCTCTAATTTTATGTTTTTCGACGATTCAAGCACTCTGACAACTTTTCCGGCGATTTAGCGATGTTTTTGTGTTGGGCATGTCTTCAAAGAGTTTCCAATTAAATTTGCGCTATAGATGGGTCGCCAGAGGAATAATGAGAGTAAATAATTTTTTAATTTTTTTTTGTTTAAATTTCTCCTAGCTAATTTCGGTGGTTTTGATAAACGTGCGGAAACGCCTGTGTTGGTTACCAACTGTTTATTTTTTTTATTATTATTGAAAAAGACTGTTTGCGCTGAAACAGAAGATATTCACAACCTATAAGGACACACACATACACACACACGTACTATGACCTTTTACGTAAATTCTGTTTTACTACTTTTTTGCAAATATTAATTCGTGTAGTTTTTATGACTATTTTAGTGAAGGTCGTCTAAAGGCGGGTCTGGGCATTAGAGGGTTAATACCCGATTCATTATAAAACAATTTCAGTTTATATTTAATTCAGTTTGCATTTCCGTCAGCATTTTCAATCACAATCTGTTTAAAGTGAGTCCTCATTCAGTATGCACATCAAATGCATATGGGCAAAGCCTTGGCAATGAAATTGCTGCCATTCAATTTTAGACGCAGAGTCAACATTTTCCTCTTTTTTGTTGCTGTTGTTGTTGTTGTTGTTGTTTGTGGCACAAACTATGAGGCACGCATCAAATGCCACACAAATTTCAAACATTTTGACACAAATTATTGTTATTGTGGCTCTATCAGCTGGGCTGTTGTTGTTGTTATTGTTCCTGTAGCTCGAATTGCGTGTATGGCTGTCATGGCGCTTGCCAATGATTAATGACAATTTTTGGCCAGTCGAAGTGTATCTACACACACACACACACACAGGCAGCCAAGTGTATGAGTTTGACGTCTCGCTGGCCGATAACATTTAATTGCTCAGCGATATATCATAAGATAGGGCATGTCATTACCAGAACCAGCAGCAGTAGAGTATCAAGAGTATCGAGAGTTAAAAAAAAAAAAAACAACAACGACTCAAATACAAATTAAATGTAAATGGTAACTGTAAATAATATATGTTTTATATGTGTGTATGTGTGTGTGTGTGCGTGTGTGTGTGTGTGTGTGCTACATTTACATATATTTGCATTAATTTCGTCTCGTGCGCAGTGCAATCGCTGCAGAAACAGCAGCAAAGTCAACTCATAAACTTTGCTGTCGTGTTTGTTTAAGGCAAAAGACACACAGCGCAAAAAAAACGCAAAAAATCACGCATACGCCAAGTTGCGCAAACAGACAGCAAGACAGACGGACGGACGGACGGACGGACGGACAGACAGACAGACGGATAGAACTGCGGACAGCGCGGTTAAGACCGAGGTTAAGCCCATGTGTTAGTGTGTTTATATTTAGCCAATTTCAAACTTGGCGGCATTAATTGTTGTTGTTGCCGTCGTCGACTGACTCTGACGGTAAACCGCAAAAGTATTTAAGAAAGTTGAAAAACTTCTAGGTTTTAGTTTTGGTATTATGCTAGTGCCCGGTACCAGGCACACGCTGACACTTTTACTTTGTCAACCGGCACGGACTTGGGAACTGACAGGAGCCGCCGCTCTAGGACAAGACCGACGAACGACAGTTGAGGGCGGCAACAGCCACAACAACAATTGCAACTACAACAAAGAAGTGCAAAAGTGCCAACAATTACAATTTGTTGGAACTGCATTTAACTGCAGCTGACTGAATGACTTAGGCCCCGCTCACACTGTGAGCGGAACTGAGCTTAGATGAGCTGAGCTTATCATCGTTGAAAATTCAAACACATTGCGGACTAGGGGAGTGTGCACACAGAGCGCGAACACTGGCTTACGTGCATGCATTTTTGCAACAATAGAATTTTAAACTTAGAAATCATATTCTTCTTCTTCTCTACTTGACTGGCCATAACAGCCCGTGTTATCGGGTTACGGCCTGATGTTAATACATTCTTTCATTGAACTTGTGGTTTTACCCTACGCACAACTCTTTTAAGGATCTACTGGTCTCAAAAGAACCCAATGTCATTGTTGCTCGCCTCATAGGACAAGGTTTGACCTGCTGAGGTGGTATTCTCTCACCTTCTCACCACAAGGGGTGTGGTTTTGAATCAAGATTTTATGCAGCGGTACTTTTCTATTTAAACAATTTTTTTTTAACCCTATATTATTATAATTGTGAATGCAGACTATGTCAAGGTTTTTTTTTTTAAAAACCGCCCCTTTTTGCTCCTTCTACTCCTCCTTCCCTTACTCTTCTTTTCCCTCTTCCTTATCCTTATTCCAAAAATTATAAGATGAAATAACACGATTTATCTTCCACTCCCAATTTAAGTCGTCTAACCATAAAAACCTAAAAAATTAATTTACTAGCATATTGTTAGATGTAAGCTTTTGGTTTTACCCAAACAATACGCACAACTCTTTTAAGGCCTACTGGTCTCAAAAGAACCCAGTGTCATTGTTAGTCGCTTTGACCTGCTAAGGTGGTATTCTCCGACCCGCTCACCACACATCTCATCTAAGCTCAGTTCCGCTTTCTGTGTGCGCGGGGCCTTAGACGGAGATGATATGTTTAAAACATGGCCAAAAAACAATAATCTCTAATTTTATGTTTTTCGACGTTTTAAGCACTCTGACAATTTTTTCGGCGATTTAGCGATGTTTTTGTATTGGGAGTGTCTTCAACTTCTTAACTAATTTCGGTTGCTTTGATAAACGCGCGGAAAAGTTTGAGTTTGTTACAAACTGTTTAATTTTTTACAAATTTCTCCTAGCTAATTTCTGTTGTTTTGATAAACATGCGGAGTTAGCTACTGTTTAACGAGTTGGTAACCAAAACCGTGTTTCTGCACGTTTATCAAAACAACCAAAATTTGATTGGACAAATTTAAAAAAAAAAAAAATTAAAAACAAAAAATTTTGAAAATTATTTACTCTTATTATTCTTCTGGCGACTCAAAATTGGCGGCTAGAGAGGAAACTTTTTGAAGACATGCCCAACACAATAGAAAAACATTTGGCTTTCTAAAGCCGAAATTACTAAAGTTATTTGAATAACACCGACAACGACTACGACAACGCACGGACACAAAAACATCTCCAAATCGCCGAAAAAGTTGTCGGAGTGCTTAAATCGTCAAAAAACATACAAATCGAGATTTTAGTTTTTTGGCCAATCCCAATACTTTTTTGCGGAAAAGGAAAAACACATTTTTTATTTCTATTTGACCAGATTTACCACATACACTTTGTTATTTGCCAGATATATTTTCACAGTTTTTATTAACAAATAAGTGAATAAAACTATTTAGTTAAAAATATAAAGGTTGGTTTTAATGATTTTATTTCACTCAAGCATAGAAATTTTTAACATGCAGTTGAAATAAAATTTAGCATTTCATATTAATTTTATACACCACAATAAAACAAAATAAGTTAAAGACTACGACAACAATACACTATAAATTACGGATTAGTGCGCAAATCACACATAAATACACCATTTTCAAAATAATTTTAGCTTAGGATAGCGAATAACCTCTCCGATGGGGAAATTAATTTCCTCCAGTTAGTTGTTTGCTCTTCTATGTCTTCTGTGATATAACATAAAATATAGTCAAATGTGCTTACTTCCATCCTTGTATACTCATAAAACTTTTTAGGGTGTTCGCGTTTGGTTTTATACAAATGATGGAATTCACCAAAAAGCGGCCTTATTTTGTAAATAGGATGCAACCAAAATTTTCGTTTGCTTTGCTTTTTTATTATTACAACATTTGCATCGCTGAGAAGGAATCGATACACAAATTTTGTAACCATGTTTCTGGATCAAATTAATTAGAATTAGTTAAGTTCACACGGTTATATGTAGATATAGTAAGTTTAAGCATTGCATTATACATGAAGTGGAATTTGGAAGCAGTTTATAGGCGTGGGAAGGTGAAATGAGCATATTTTTGACTATAACTTTTGATGTTTTTATCCGATCTTGATCATTTTTGTAACATAGATGCACGTTAACACGACGCACACCTTTGTCAAGTTTCAAAACGATAGATTGAACGGAGCGGTTGTAAACCGCGCAAATCTGTCACGGGGGAAGGGGGTTAGATATCGACATAATTCGACAAACTCGTATTTTTTCCGGAATCTTTTGGTAAACAAATTTTTGTTATAGCTTTTATAGTCTCCGAGAGCGGTGCGACAACACGGACAGTCGGACATGTCTATATAGTTTCGACTGTTGCTCCTGACCATTTTTGCCCATGGAAATATAGTCTGCCACGCCTCCTTCTGCCTGTTACATACTTTGCACAAACTTATAATACCCTTTTACACTTTGTGTACAGGGTATAAAAAGATAGGGAATGAGTGAGTGAGAGTGTCAGCTCAGCTCAGTTCCGCTCAGTTCCGCTGTCTGTGTGCGCGGGGCCTTACAGATTAATCCAAGCCACAAAAGCAAATGTTAAGCAAATTTTGATGATAATTTAATATAGTAATAACTAATAGGTAGCTAAGACAACGGGCTATGAGACACGCACGCAACTTGGTCATGGCGGGGCTTTTCCAAGGGTTGACAGTTACGGGTTTCACAGATGTCAGCAATGTTGTATGTTTATGCAAAACAAGCCATAAAAATTAACGTTTGTCACATTGGGCATGGAATGCGCTAAATCAGCGCAACTTTAAGACAGTCATTGCCAGGTTGGCAGGTTGGGGTTAGCTACCAGAAGGATTTACTATTTCATCGATTTGTTGTTGAGCCTGGACAACAAGTTGTCGCTGAAATTCAATTGAGAATTAGCAATAGAGAAGGTTGACTGCGAGCAGGGAGAGAGGGAGCGGGTTTGGAGAATTGCTGGCTTGAGCAAACAGTGCCACATGCAAAGGCGCACTTAAAACTGCAGACGCCACATAATTGTTTTCAGCCAGCCTTACACCCTTAGAACCTTACACACCTAACGACCCGATCCCATACCCCTAGCGACATATTTTTGACACGATTTCTACAACTTGTTGTTGCCATTTTGCCAAGCGGTTGCATTGAGGCCGAGTACAGTCGCCTAACCCAACCTCCGAGCTTCTATCCAAACTTAAACACAGTAGTCAACCTTTAGCATGGCCCGGCTAATGACTCATTAAACAATGCGCAGCGCTTGCATTACACGATGTTGTGTCATCGCAGAGCTGCCTCTCTTATGTCGACTGCTGTCTATCGAGTTTATATGCTGGAACTGCCAACTGTTAAGGCCATACCATATTATGGCCTAAATGCTTACCGCCATGTGCATATTCATGAGCTTCGTGTTAAGCTGCCATTGGCATTTTGATGTTTGTTGTGGCTGTCTCTTTGTCGCTGATACTGCTCCAGCCTTTGGAGCTACCTCTTGTTGCCACTGTTTGCCCAGCCTTAAAAAAAGGGCAAAGAATGCGCTGCACTTGAATGACAATGAGTGCATTATGAATAATATAGGCCTAGAGTGTGTGGCAATCAATCAAGACGCTGCAATAGCATCACTCTTCGCTCAGTGTATATGTGTAAGACTTGACATGCATTTGCTGCCATTTTTGGGTACGAGTTGGCAGCACCCTCAACCACTCAGTTGCTCATTCGTACGCTGTCTATCAATCATAAGAGCAGGACGTATATCAGTCTAGGTAAGAG
Source organism: Chymomyza caudatula (assembly GCA_035041775.1). Classification (NCBI taxonomy): domain Eukaryota; kingdom Metazoa; phylum Arthropoda; class Insecta; order Diptera; family Drosophilidae; genus Chymomyza; species Chymomyza caudatula. The sequence goes on from JAWNKW010000148.1 coordinate 3,183,647, forward strand.
TGTATGCGTGTCTGTCTGTTTAATTTCCCGTTGAATTAGAGCTACTACTTACGACTGGCTTTTAAGCAATTAAAACTATGAAAATTATTACGCATAGCTCATGTAATACAAAGTCTACAATTATCTATAGTTATACACTCAGCGAAATGAATGCAAAGGCAACTGTCACGCATTTATGAAGCAGCTATGAAGTTAACAAAGGAAAGCTTCACAGTTCTTTGAATCAGATCTTTTTCTATAAAAATTTATTTTATTTAGCCCTTCTGAGAAGAACACTGAGAAATGTTACAACAATCATTAAGCTTTACAATTTCAGTAGACCTCTTTACACCAAAGGTGTTTTTAAACGACCAGAATCGACGATTTCAAAAAGTCCCAAAAATAAAAGACAATCCTACTATTGTGCAGCTAAAGCATTTGCTTTGTCTTATATTAGATTTCTCTAAGTGTACTCAGTTATATATAGTTAATTACACATACGTATGCATAAAGATCATATTTCAGTGATGGCAACTCCTTCTATTTGGAACTTTGTGTGTGTATGTCTGTGAAACGTGTTTGTTTCCTGCCCATCCAATTGACATTACATGTACGCTGCGTGTGGCAAGTCAAACGGAAATCGATTGGAAAACGTTAACCCTTTTTTTTGCTTTTTGCTCGTTTATTTAACTCAGTGCTAATAACGGTATGGCATGGCCAAGGATAGCAGAGCATTTAAAGATGGTCTTTTTACGATTTAAAGCCGCCAGCCAAGAGCAACAATAACATAAATTTGCGCACTTTGCGCGTCGAATAAGCGAGTTAATGATTTGATGTAGACAACGACGTTGAAGTCGAGTAGCTAACGAGCGATAATCAAATCAAAATACTTTTATTTTTTTTCGTCAACTTATTATAATCGATGTTTTGCTAAAAACAGCTTTTAAACACTCACACACAGTGCTTGGGGTAAATTCACTCTCAGAAGCGCAGACAGTTTGCATATACATTTTGTTGTTGCCTTAAATTTTGTACTTAACATTTGATGCTATTAAATTTGCTTCTTGCCATTCACACACACACGCGCACACACACAAACACACACACAGGTTGAGTGAAACAACCTGGACAACCCTGCGCTCTATCCTTGCTTTTTGTTTGTTTGCGGTTTCGCTTGGGCGCTTTTCCGTTTTCCCCGAGTATCAATTATCGACTCAAATTTAGCAGCAGAGTGCATACTATTTCGCTCGTACTCCTGTTTCTTGGATACTTGCCAGCGCCCAACCGTTATTCAACAGTTGTTTTAAGTTGTGACTGCCACATGCACAATCCCACAGTGTGAATCAATGAGCGACATTTATGCAGCAAGTGACCAAGAAGCGACAACAACTTCCGCTACGTCTTGTTTGCACATGTCCGTTTCCGTTTCCATTGCCATTTCTACTTCCGTTTCAGCTGTTCAACTGCTGCTGCAGCTGCTGTTGCATGAAACTGTGCGCCTGCTGCTGGCTCCCGTTTCAAGAGCGCGAAATTTCACACGCAAACTATTTGACACTCGCTTGGGAGATGCATAAAGTTGGTATATAGTTCGTGTTTATTGGGTAGTTCTGTATGACTTTACCGTTTTCCCATGTGACAGACTTCTCCATTAGTTGTCGATTTGGGTGTTATGCAAGGCATTACATTTAAATGCCATATTCGTTGCATTCCTAAAAGAATAAACTGTGCGTATACCGAGAATTTATTGTGTACAAAAAAGTGTAGATAATAGGACTGATTAAGCCGATTCTTAGCCGTTCTTTTTTTATCATAGGCATTTGTTTTCATCGAACTAAAATCGAGATAAGAGCCAAGTTCTAAACAATGTCGCTCTTGAATTAATAACTAGTAACTTTCAAATTGCTTCGTTTACACGAAGCGAGATTTTCAAGCGAGGTCGTGTGAGTTGCATCTTGCACCGTGTGATGGCACGGTAATATCGCCCGTAAGTTATCTCGCTTGCAACCCTATGCGACTTACTTCATATTAGAATGCATTCTAATATCGAGCGAGATTTTATGCAAAGTTTTGTGAAGTGCGATACAGTGTTGTGTTGTAGCTCAGTTTAGTGCTGCAAGTGTGACGGACACCAACAAGATTTTTGGAGCCGAATATATTAATTAATAATCAAGGTTGTAATTTACCGAAATTTTTGTATGACAGGGCAAACAAGATCTAGGAGCTTATCAAACGTAGCTGGAGGCATCCTGTTGAATGATTTGAATGTCTGAACGTCTTCATATTGCAACTCCTGCATTATCAAGTGCGAGTAGTCGCGCCCTTGTCCACGGCGTTTCAGCCACTCCCGGCCCCAAATACTTCGTTGGCGGCTCTTTCGCTCCGGCGCACAAACAAAAATTTTTGAATGGGAATTAGAAGTATTTTAGAACAAGTTTGTCTTTGAGCTGTCGAAAATCTTATTCGCTTCGTGTGTACAAATTTTAATATTATTTGTAATATTTTGACAGTCGCGTGGGAGATTTTTGTATCTCGTTTCGTGTAAAGGGCGCCTTATCAATGATTTCTGCTAGCTATTCGATTTGGATGTTTTAAGCAATTAATTTCCATAACGCTCGAAAACTTTCTAGTTCGCTGCGCTTATCTTTAATAGGAATAACAGTTAGTAAATTTCAGTGAATCAAGACAAAAACTTCGGCCAATACATTTTTGAAGACATTTTTTGCTTCATCGATAACATTCCTATTCTTCTTCTTAACTGGCCATAACAACCCGTTATCGGGTTACGGCCTGATGTAAATACATTCTTTCATTGGAATTGTGGTTTTACGTGGTGGGTCCCAGACCCTATGCACAACCCTTTTAAGGCCTGGGGTGGCTCTACTGGTCTCGAAAGAACCCAGTGTCATTGTTAGTCGCCTCATACGACAAGCTTTGACCTGCTGAGGTGGTATTCTCTAACCCGCTCACCACACGGGGTAAACATTCCTATTGGAGCAACGGTAAAATCGAGCCGTAACACCCAATGCGTTCGTGTGTGAGTGAGCGAACGCATTGTCAAGATGCTGTGAGCAAAATGGCTGCAGGCTGACTCCATTGCAGTTTTCTGTGTGTGTGTGTGTGCGTGTGTGTGTGTGTGTGTGTGTGTGTGTGTGTGTGTGTGTGGTGTGTGTGTGTGTGTGTGTGTGTTTGTTCCTGCTGCTGTTGGCTCTGCGCGCCGCATACTCGTGTGTGAATTGTTGCAACTGTATGTGTAAGCCAGCACCGTTATGCCGCCATTTGCGTAAGTCAGCCATTTTGATTAAGAGTGTGTGTGTGTGTGTGCAAAGTTCAGCGTTTGTTTCCGGTATATACGTATTCAGTTTGGCTTCCTGTGCGCCTGGCAATTATGGACATTTTTGGACATCACCACACTAGCAGCTGCAACATAATCATGTAAATGGTCCTTTGTTTGCATTGTTGCTTAACCTTCATCAAAGTTTTTTGTGGTTGTTGTTGTAATGCTTTTTTTTTTTTTGGTTTGGGGATTATAAATGCTGGACGTAATTTGTTTACCTTCGAGCATCAAACAAGTAAAGGGGATTACCAAATGCCGACTCTGGCACCTCTTTCGGCCTCTGACAAAATTGAAAAGATGACGACCAAGATGTCGATGAGATGCACACAACCGAACTTATGAATATTACTTGTATGTGTGTGTGTGTGTGTGTGTGTGCTTGTGTGCTCAGCTCAGCTCATCGTTTGTTTGTTTAGTTTTTATGTATACGTTTTATTTGGCTTGGCAGGCAAATCCCTTGAAGCTTTCACTGCCATGCAACAAGCCCATTATTGAATCTTTAATGGCCAAAAACATGTTGCATACTTTTCAGCGCTAACATCCGAATTTTTAACATCCACTTGAGTTCCCTTACAGTAGATGCTCGGAAATAATATTTGGCCCTTAGCTGTCTTATTTCGCTTAAATTGCTTAACTATGAAGAAATGGAAATTATAACAGCAAAACATAACAAGTGTCGTATTATAAGTTTATATCAAAGCAATTCTTAGAATTAAAAGAGCATTCAATCAATTTCACACACATAAACTAAATATGTAAACTAAGCAATAATATTTTATCTTAAAAAACTGGTAGCGGGTTTTCGCTAGTGGTAAGCGGGTTAGAGAATACCACCTCAGCAGGACAAAGCGTGTCGTATGAGGCGACTTATAATGAGAATGGATTCTTTCGAGACCAGTAAAGCCACCCTGTCCTTAAAAGGGTTGTGCGTAGTGTAAAACCGCAATTTCAATGAAAGAATGTATTTACATCAGGCCGTTGCCCGTTTTTCTTAAAAAAAACAGTTTTCCAAAAAGTTGCTTGTTAGGTTCACACTTTTTAGATTAAATACCCTTTAGCAAATAGAGAGTTTTATACTATTTTATGACGATTTACTAAATTTAAGAACAAAACTTATTAGCTTGCTCAATATTTACTCATGCTTCTCAAAACATATTAAGCATGCAAATGTTTATGTGATTGTTAAAGGTTTTTGTTGCTCGTCAACATTTCTTCTGCTTCACTGGCCTGGGAGCACTCCCGGAGGCACCTCTGGGTGTATCCAGTCGGTGCTAGTTAGTGTGCTCTCTATCTGGTCCTGGCATCGGAGTCAAGGCCAGCCGCTTCGACGCGTTCGTTCTAAAGCCCCATTAAAGGCCAGTAGCTTCTTCTTCCTTACGCACAATATCAATGTCGCCGTAGAGCTGATAGAGTTCGTCGTTCCACATCCAAATACAGCTACTGGCTATATCTGGGCACTCACACCGTTCCAATTTTCAAGCATTTACTGTACCGTTACTGTTTGCTTTATTTTCCCGTCGACTTTCTTACTATTTTCATTCCGTGTCGTTCTCGTTGTGAAAATTGACTTGCATATTTGGAATGCAATGCAATGCGATGCGACGCGCCGCATTGCACGCTTAATCGTCTGACAAACGGACGGAGAGTGTAGAGTATAAGCCGAGTCGGAGGGGCCAAATTGAGCCGCAGCAGTAACAAACTTGGCAAAAAGAATATTGTCAAAGTACAAAGGGCGGCACGCGGCAAATGGCAAATAGTGAATGCCAAATGGCAGAACATTGCGCCAAAAGTAAAAAAGTTTGTGCTTTTATGTTAAACGAAAATGCAAAATGTTGGTTATATTCTTACACAAATGCGCTCAGGATATTTCGTGTGGAAAATTGCGATTCACCAAAGCAAAAAAAAACAAACACAAATGTTAAAAAGAAAACTTTTGACGATTGAACTTATAAAGGCGGCGCCCAACAGACACACATACTACTTATCAATATAGCGCTTAAATTACGATTTAACCAATTCGCGGTCTATACGATTGTCAATTTCATGTGTTTTTCTACTGGTTCACATTTCAGACAATGTCAAATTAAATACATAGCAGCGTTGCCAGATAGTCTGAGCTGCTTGTGTTTTTTTACTTTTCCGCAAAAAAGTATTGCGATTGCCCAAAAAACTAAAATCTCTAATTTTATGTTTTTCGACGATTTAAGCACTCTGGGCATGTTGGGCATGTCTTCAAAGAGTTGCCTTTTCAATTTGAGCACTCTAGTCGCTATAGTCGGGTCGCCAGAAGAATAATAGGCGTAAATAATTTTCAAAATTTGTTGTTTTTCATCTTTTTATTGTTTAAATTTCTCCTAGCTAATTTCGGTTGTTTTGGTAAACGTGCGGAAAAGCCTGAGTTGGTTACCAACTGTTTATTTTTTAAAAAACTCGTAAATCGATCAATTAGAAAAATTTTCATTTGAATAGGATTATAACCGATTATTGTCGTTGGTCTTGATTCGGCAATGATTTAGGATAATTGAAATCTTGAATTCTTCTTAACTGGCCATAGCGGCCTGATGTAGATCAAAACCAATCAAAAAACACTGTACCATACTTTACTAACATACTTCGCAAACCTTTTATTGATTGTTTTTGATTTTATACAAAAATTCTTACAACTTGTCGCAATATCATAATTCAAGTTGAGCTACTGCATAGACTCGGCCACAGACAGCAGGACAGAGAAAAGTTGTTTAATTCAGAGTTGTCGTCGTTGCCGTGGTCGCTGCCATTGTTGTTGTTCCTGCTGTGGATTTATGAATGCGACGCTTAAGCAAGGTGTTGGGTGCAATGGCCTCGACCTGTTGCCTTATAAAGGGCGTGGCATTTGCATTAATTAAATGCAGCACTATAATTGTTTAATGTTTGCTTCATACAGCAAAGATATTCCTAAAAATTCATATCTGAAAAAATGCTTAAATTCTGCAGCTCTGATTACAACCCTGCCCAACAAAACGATAACAAACACTTCTGGTTGCCTTTGGTCTTTGCCACTTTGCTTTTAATTAGCCTTTGTGTGTGTAAGTGTTATAAGTTGCGCGTCGCTTGTAATCAAATCCGTGTTGTTTATCACTTTGAATTTTTTTTTTTTTTTTTTTTGTATAGAATACTTTTGAGCGCGCTAAGTAAAATCCAAAAAAATATTTGTCAAAATGCTTAAGTAGCTTCTGGAACACTTCTGTTGCTGTTGTTGTTGCTCAGTAAAATTTCTGACACTAAAAAGGAAACGCTCCGTTTGCTGTATGAAACTTAAAGCCAGTGCACAAAAGGTTAAAAAGGCAGAGCTAGTACCGTGTACCAGGCCAACATGCACAGGATGCTGTGGCTAACGATGCCCTCGGCTGGGCGGTTTATTAAGTTAGCTCCCTCACACACACACACACACACACACACACACACACACACACACACACACACACACACAAACATGGATGAAACAGCGTGAACAATGAGCAAACTTTTGCTTTCAAGTTATGTGTCGAGGAGTTTTGATTTGATGTCATCAGTGCTAAGCGAACATTTTCGTTTGTACCCTTTCTCCATGTGGACAGAGTTGTCAAGCCATACGGGAAGTGCTTGTTAAACTGCATCCGGTTGAAAGCTAATTGCAGGCAGGCTCTCTAGCCTTTTCACTCACACATACTTGCTCGCTCACAAATAGACTACAAATGAGCGTGAAATCAAGTATTCGGTATAAAAGAACACAAATTTCATAATCAACTTATTAAAAGGTCTTTTGTAAAAGCCTAACCCAAATACTACTATCAAGATGTAAGATTGTGGGCATTAGAAATGCCCTATACTCTATATTAATATAATTTCTCAGACAAACACCAAACGCACACCAATACATCTATGCATTTAGCAGCCCGACTTTTTAAAAGCAGCCGATATTTGGACCAAAGTCTATCTTTAAATAATTTCTTGCTAATTATGTGTCTTATTTTAACTTTTTGCAGAGTGCCAACCAAACGAATTCAGATGTCGCAGCGGTCATTGCATTGATGCCAGCCAGCGTTGTAATTATGTAGCCGAATGTCCCGATGGCGACGATGAGGGTGAAGATTGTCGTAAGTACCAAAAGCCACAAGCTTCAAAATTTAAACTCAATTGGGATAACATATTTTACTGAACACACAAACAAACTTAAAGAGTGTGATCATTGAATTAGTAGGTCTACAACAACACGCCTAGCGTGTTTTGACCTATGTGTAACTAGTGCTAAACCTTTTTTAGTTTGCTAAGTAAAGCCTAAGCTTAGTTCTAAGTATGCGTCAGAACTAACCAAGAACTCTACTAACCACATTTCATATAACCTCTTTCTCTCTCTCTCTCCGACTGAAACCGAAACCCGTCATCTTTTTGGCACACATAACAACATAAACCTAACACTAATCAACAAACGAATTGTTACTAACCAACCATAAAAACAGCGGCTGCCTGCAGCGGCATGGAATACCAGTGCCGCGATGGTACGCGCTGCATTAGCGCCAGCCAACAATGCGATGGCCATGCCGACTGCAGTGACTCCGACGATGAGGAGCACTGCGACGGAAGTGAGTATACAGCATCGAACCCAACGATCATCGTTCATCTACTACATCTGCTACATGTACCTATACATCTCTCTATTGCTCTGTGCTAATCTCAGTTGTGCCCAAGCTGCGCTACACCTGCCCCAAGGGCAAGTTTACGTGCCGCGATCTATCCTGCATATCGATAGTTCATCGTTGCGATGGACGAACCGATTGTCCGCACGATCGTTCCGACGAGGAGGGCTGTCGTATGTGTTCAAATTTAGCTATTTCTGGGTCTGGCACTTGATATGAAAATCGAATCAACAGATTGATATGAGTCGGTGGTCAAGCAGCTTAGATAAACGAAAATTAGCTTTTTTTTGTCTTTTGTTAGTCTGATCTTGTCATAGTTTTGGTTTTACGAGTTACATTCTTGCTTATATCGGTTGTAAGTCTCGTAACGAATTTCTATTAAATTCATTTCTCAATGTTGTCCAAATCGAGACAATACTTTAATTCTTCAAAGGAAATTAAACCGTTTCCTCCTCTTTGTGAATTGTAAAATTAAAAACTACTTATGCTTTTTATTTGAAATAGCAAAATCAGCAACGGGAATTATGAAATTTGTTCAAAATCAAAAAATTAAGCATAATGTCTATAGATACTTTCAAATGACCAGCTCATATACAGAGGATCGGTTTCTTGAGTGCTAGGCCCTGATTATTCGCTTTGACTACTACTGTCTCCCTTTGTTCTACTCTCTCGTTGAAACTTTGCATGCAGCCTGTCTCTATGACAAATGGCAATGCGATGATGGCACTTGTATCGCCAAGGAGCTGCTCTGCAATGGCAATATCGATTGTCCAGAGGATATATCCGATGAGCGTTACTGCGATGGTGAGCAAATAAGTTACTAGACCAAAACATAGTATTCAATTTATCTGTACAGCCAAAACTAGCCAGGTAAGTGCGTTTGTTGGCACTTTTCTTTGGTTGAATTTAAAAATACATTTTGGTTTTTCACTAGTTTTGTTTTCGGTTTCAAGTTTGCGTTTCTTTCTCTGCTGACTTGTGCCTGGGCATAACATACAATTTTGATGTCATGTTACATGTCAGCCGGCAGTCGTCAACTGTCTTGGCATTGGCTTACATCTTTTTTTGTGTGCAATGTTTTGCACTTTTCCACTTTTGCACTTTTATACTGTGGTACACGGTCAATGCAATGCTGACCACATAACGTACAGTTGACACCGCGCGTAGTTAGTGCCGATATCTCGATACATGCATCTGACTTCTTTGTTTTAGCTGTACTTTTGCTACGAACTTGAAGCCTGCTTTGTTATTATAAACTCCTTACACAGCTAGTAGAGCTGTCTCACACACACTGTCATTTCCAGCATATGTGTATCATCAAGAAAGTTCAGTAAATAAACAACTACATAAACATATTACTAACCTCTAGGCGGGTTCGATGCCGACGATATGTGTAAGTTCAATGAGTTCCGTTGCGGCAATGGTGAGTGCATACCGATGCGTCAGGTGTGCGACAATATCTACGATTGTACTGATTACACAGATGAACAGAGCTGCGGTAAGTTCTCTCTGGCTCACTGTGGTGTCTATGTGGATTTGTTATCGATTTCTGTATCGATATATTTATGTGCTTTGCTATTTCTGTTGGTAATAGAAACTTGTTTTAAGTTGTCACTAAAAATCATTTGGTGTGTGGTTTAAATTCTGTCTAGACACTCAAACTCTCTCTTCTCAATCTCTCCTGTCACTCTTTGACTATATTTCGCTACGTTTTCGATAAACGTACAATTGCTTACGCATTTGTGTGATGACTCAATGTATGCCAACAATAATTTGATTTTATTTAACACAAACATTTTTATTTTCTTTTCCCCCCCAACCACATCAAAAAAAAAAAAAAATTGATATAAACTTGCGTTTGTGGTTATGGTTATCGAATGTCTTGCAACTATCAAACCAATAATCGATTAAACAATATAACAATACCCTACTGCACATTGCAACAACAACAAAAACCACAAAAAAAAAAAAAACCTGGCCTGTGCCGCAAACTTACAAAACTTGCATGCAATTACAAAATCAAAATTACAATACTTACCATGGTCCTTGGTTGCATGCGGTTGCCTCTTGTATTGTCCTATCCACCATAAATCCGGTACGCGCTAATCAGACCTCGAAGATCTTGCACAAAATGGACGCGATGAGTTCGATGAGAACGAGATCATACGCTCCTATGCGCAACATCATCCACGCCGACCGCCGCTCATTGGATCCCATCATCTAGACGACCTCGATAAAAACGAATACGAACTCTACCATCCGAACATCTACGAAAAATCCAATGCACGCAATCCCTGCGCCGAAAATCAATTCAAATGTAACAACAATGTCTGCATACCATTGCATCTACGCTGCGATAATTTCTATCATTGCAACGACATGAGCGATGAGCTGAACTGCGAGCGCTACGAGCGACCCATCACTACCCGCCGCCCACCGCCACGCACTAATGCCCCTGCCATACCCAAAAGAACTACAACTCCGGCTGCGCCAAGATATACGACTCAACGCCCCCGATGGCCACCACAATTGTTGCAGCATTGGCCAACGACGGCGGAGCCACCAGAAATCACAACAAAAACTAACCCAATTCCAATAACAACAAAGCCCGTTTCGAGTAGGTTTGGTTTATCTTTCGCGTTTTGTGTAGCATACTTTTAGGCTGGTAGTTGAAGGGCGGGCTCCAAAGGTGTTGGTTAGCGTAGCGTACACAGAAAAAAAAGTGCATGCATGTTTATGACTCAAACAGCAAAATTTACTTAAACTACACACATACATATATGGCATGTAGTAAGCTAGTTTTAGTTAATTTTAATTTAGCATTTAATGTTATGTTGCTTTTAATTGATGCGCCAACATTTCTGGCGCTTCCGTATCTCACACATACACACCCACACACACCCACACACACCCACACACACCCACACACACACGTTGAAACCCACAAACGCTCACTATTTGTCTCTCTCTATCTCTTTTGCTCATTCTTATTCTTTTATATGTACACTTGTTTATGCCTTGTTTGCCGAACCATGTCCTATGCCTCGCCACACACACGCACACAAATACTACTGCACAAAAATCACTACATTTACATGTGTGTGTGTGTATATGTGTGTGCGCGCATGTGTGTTGCATTATAGGCAACAACTCATCATCATCATTACCATCATCGCCAGCGGCTGCCGCCGGCACATCAAATTGTCTCGAAAACATTGAATTCGCGTGCCACAATCGCGATTGCATTTCAATTGAGAGCGTCTGCGACGGCATTGCCGACTGTCCCCAGAACGAGGACGAGGACTATATGCTCTGCAATTGCAGCGGTGACAAGGTAAGTTGTCGTCTGTCCACCTCATCACACACCCACACACACAACCACGCACATGCCACAACAATTCTAGAAATCCTACTTTTGTTATACCCTTGCATAGAGTGCATTTATTGTAGTTGTAGTACCCTGTACACAAAGTGTAAAAGGGTATTATAGATTTGTGCAATGTATGTAACAGGCAGAAGGAGGCGTGGCAGACTATAAGTTCCATGGGTAAAAATGGTCAGGAGCAATAGTCGAGTCGATATAGACATGTCCGTCTGTCCGTGTTGTCGCACCGTTCTCGGAGACTATAAGAGCTAAAGCAAAAATTATGTCGATATCTGACCCCCTTCCCCCGTGACAGAGTTTCACCATAAAAGCCAGCCAATTGAAACTCGGTACAGTTATGCACACTATTATTGTGCATGTGTAGTATAAAAATGATTCATATCAAGTAAAAACTTTAGAAGATATAGCTAATAATGTGCCAATTTTAGGACCCTTCTCCTATAAACTGTAACAGAATTTCACTTTTTACAGAAATGTTAAAGTTAACATTTATGTTAACCAAATGTTAACAACCAAATGTTAATAACCATTCCCCCTAACTCCGTAGTACAGTTACCGTTATGTGGAAAAGCTCTCTAAATAAAAAAAAATTAACTCTACAGCTTTCTAATTTTTAAAACATACTAAATTACGAAAATTGTTAGAAAAATATCGAAGTAATAAATAGATTCGAGTGTAAGTACTCGCTTTTGAGAGCATGCCAATGGAGGACGATCGAAATTGAATGAGTTTATTCGTTAAGAATGTTTATTCTTTGTGTTTGAAAATCCAAAAAATGTTCATTCTGTATTTAAAGATATCCGTTCGTACTTTGCAATTCATATCGATTATTCGGATTTTATTTTGTACATAAAATATATTTTTTTTCTAATTACGAATTGAATTAAAAAAAGTGCAGCTTACGTATTTGTGTATTCATTTGCTAATTTCGGATAATCAAATCAAAAGAATAACGTTTCTAATTAGGGCGGTCTAATTGGCTCGTAAGTGCAACATTTTAATAAATACTAATGAATACCGCATATCGGAACAACCGATGACGGCATAAGCTCGTCTCTCGGTTTTCGTATTATTTTTCGCTAATGTTTATAAGTAACTCGAATTCCAGACAAAATGCAACATATTTTTTGTAAAACAAATTGCTTATGTTGTTCCATTAGATAATTATGCAATTATGCTACGTTAATTGAAACAGCTATAAGGGCAGGTGATGCAAGGGTATGCAATCTTCGGCAACTCGAAGTTAGCTTTTCTTTTTGTTTTTACTTGTTTTTATGCCTTATCCTTATGTCTATCTCGCATATGTGTACCCACAAACATTATATACCATATCACAACATGAACTACTACAACACTTCCATGCGCTCAGTATAAATGCCAACGCGGCGGTGGCTGCATACCCAAAACCCAGGTCTGTGACGGCAAATCTCAGTGCCGTGATGGCAGCGATGAGAGTGCCTGCCGTAAGTAAAAACAAATAAATATCGTTCTATCGGAAACGCGTTAGAAACATAACATTAACCAAATACTCTAGCGCCTATTTTCAGACCAGTTTTGTTTGGCACTAACTATACTTTTAGCTTATTTACTTATGCTCCAAATGTATATATAAGTATAGTTATCGTTATACTACTTATTAGCATGTTATGCTCGTTTAATTTAAGCTGCCATTTCTACTGCAAAACTTGTTTTTTAAATTTTCTCTACACACAATATTTCTTCTTTTTTCTACTTTCATTTCTATGTATAATATTTTGAACCATATAATATCCGATCTATATACCATTTGTGCAACTACTGCAACCACTACAACTTCAACAAAAACAACAAACATTACAACTACAACATCCAAACATCATACTGTCATTTCATCAACTCGTATCGAATCGTATCTTACCGTGTCGTGCTACCCTTTCATCATGCAGACTACCATTCCAAGTTCAATATGAGTCGTCCAAGTGTTGAATGCCATAGTTTTCAGTACCAGTGCGGCGATGGTAGTTGCATTTCCAGTTATAAACGTTGTAATGGCATCACGGACTGCGCTGATGGCGCCGATGAGTACCTCTGCCCGATCAATTACGATGATACGAATTATGGTAGCGCGTTTGATTTCTAAATCTACTAGTACTCATATCATGCATAACTCCTTAATCACTTAAATCTAAGCAATAGTTTATGCTTAAATACTCTTCCAAACGACATTTCACTTTTGTCTCTTATCTTTTCATGGCTTTTCATTATCACACACATCTTCAACCACACACACACACACACACACACACAAATATACACACAATTAAACGCGCAAATCGAATACGAATATAAACAGACTCCAGCAGTAATCCATTAAACGAGTGTGATATCAATGAGTTTGAATGCGATTTCTCGCAGTGCATAATGCTAGACAAGAGATGCGATGGCTATCCGGATTGTAGCGATGAGACCGATGAGCTTGATTGTCCGCCGTTTACAGGTAAACCAAACGACAACCAACGATTACTGCGTGTTCCATGTGCCACTTACCTAACCCACAACCCACTCATTTACACGCACACTGTACAACTCATGTACAAGTCATTCATCATTCGTCATTCACAGAGCATTGTCTAGAACATGAGTTCGAATGTGATGATTATTGCATACCGCGCGATCAGCTGTGCAACGGTATTGTCAACTGTAACGATGGCAACGATGAACGCAACTGTACCTTTTGTCGTGAGGGCGCTTTTCTGTAAGCCAGCTAGTTTAACTGTTGGCCGGAACAACGTTTAAATGTATCTCAATGCTTTCTTTTTACATATCAATGTGCGCATAAAAACATCTTATATATACACAACACACAAACACAAACACACGCTCATGGCTACACTCATTTGTACTCACTTGTACTCACTTGTACTCACTTGTACTCATTTGAACTTATTGAGCCCAGCTGCAACACAGGCGAGTGCATTGCCTCGAAGCTGCAGTGTAATGGCAATGTTGACTGTGCCGATGGTAGCGATGAGCTGCATTGTGGTAAGACCAACTACATCTTTCTACCCCTCCTAACAAAACTCATCTAATACACGATTACACACTTAATTACTCACTCTAGCTAATCGAGTAGTTGTAAATTGGTTTGGCTTGTAGTAATGCAACTTTTTACATAATTTTTTTGAGATGATTTGTAGCTAGTTGGCTGTCATAATTTTGGGTTTGAATTGCGCGTTATTTATTTTTGGTTGTTTGCCATTGACACATATGTTATTTTTATTTTTTTGTTTTCTGTTGATATCACGAAAGGAAGCCAAGTCTGTACGCCCAATCGTATAGTATGCAATAACACCTGCGTGAGTGGTGCACTAAAATGTGATGGTAAACTCGATTGCGTCGATGGTAACGATGAGAGAGATTGTCCGGGTAACTTAATTCATAACATTTACAATTACAACCAAACTGCAACTTGTCTTTTCTGTAAACCCCACTATGTAGCATGGTACAGTTTAGCTAGAACTGTGCGCTCTACAGTTTTAGTGCACTTCTTACTGTCAATACTGATGCACTGCTTTAAGAGCGCAGCTGAACTGTGCTATTTAAACTTCAAGCACGCCCGATCACTCCCTTACTCTCACTACCTACCCCTTACACTTTGACATACTTTTTCACATATAGCACAATTTGGTTTGATAGCCATTTCGTATGGCATTATCTACTTGTTTTTTATTGTTTATTATTTTTTTGTTTTGTTTGCTAAAATTATACCAAAGACGCCACTGGCAGCAGATCCAACCACATAAATATACCAAATACAAGTTGCCACGCCTCTCAATGGCAATGTGCGAACCTTGAATGTATTAACAAAGACTCCTTTTGTGATAATCACACCGATTGCACGGACCAATCGGATGAATGGCCCCACAATTGCATAGGAAAGGGTAACGACACATATTCATTCATACACACACTACTAGCTAACACTAGCTCTTCAATATTTTTAATTATAATCATTATTTTTGAGTTCAGTTATAAGTTAGGCTATAAGCATACGATATCCGTGCTACAGGTTTGTATGTACACACATCTTAGATATAGTTATCGTGCGTGATTTACTATCGTTTATACTTTACGATATCTATCGCACAACATACGATGCTCATTTGGCTTTCTTGTCTCTCTTTCTTGTTACGTTCTACCGTTACACACACACACACAAACACACACACACACACACACACATTGAATGCGTTGTTGTCATGTTCATATGCCTATTGTGCCGCCGCCGCCGCCGCCGCCTCCGCCGCTTCGCCTAACTGCCGTTATACAGCAACCACACGACTAACCGCCGAAGATTGCAGCTCGGAGCAATTCTTTTGCGATGACTCTTGCTTCGATCGTTTCATACTCTGCAACGGACACATTGACTGCACCGACCGTAGCGATGAGCACGGCTGTCAAGTCTATGGCGGCAGCAATGCTCATCATCATAATCCACATCATCCATCGTTTTCACATTTGCCATGCCCGCAGCACACTTGCCCCAGTGGCAGGTGTTACGCGGAGAGCGAACGTTGTGATGGTCGACACCATTGCGAGGATGGCTCCGATGAGGCAAACTGTAAGTCTGCTTTACTGTATCTAACTGTAATACACAACGCGTTCATTAAACAAGTACTATGTATTCATTTTTTTTTTTTGGTATATACCAAAATGTTTGGGCTGTTGGCTTTTTTTGGTATATACCAAAATGTTTGAGCTGTTGGCTGACTACCAGAAATTTACACCGGGACCTACTAACTGTTGTTAAGTCAAGCTAGAACTAGCACTAAGCTCTTTCAAACTAGTTAAGAAAACTTGGGAAATAAGGCGTCAATATTTTGGAATGTTGTGTGGTTGTCAGACGGAATTATGCTACAATCTTTGAGTTTATTTTTTAAGCACAATAACTACACAGCTTCTTATATTATACATATGTATGTATGTATGTATTTGATATATTATTTAGTATGTACTATGTATCAATAAGATTACAATTATTTTTTCGACTGCAGCACCAGGCGCACATTATATTATATATTATGCATAATTTTAGTTGCTGTTCTATCTCTCAATATGTATACATCTAATTTTCTGTCTCTCTTTAATATTACACATAAAACTCACCAATTGATTTCGCTTAACTGGTAAAACTCTTTTTGCACTTACTGTAATAACAAAACACAGGTACTCAATGCAAGGAAACCGAATTTTTGTGTTACGATCGACAGTTTTGCATAAATGTAACTCAGCACTGTGATGGCTTCTACGACTGCAAAGACTTTTCCGATGAACAGAATTGTATTGGTTAATAAGCAAATTTACTTTAATTTCCATTAGTTGAGTTCCAGTTGTATGTATAGTAATTATAGAGAACTTTATACTATACAACTATATAGAGAAATCCTTAATCTAGCATATTTTATGATATTTTTATTGTCACGCCAAGTGACTGCATGTTTTATATCTTGAGTTTATTCATGTATGCACTATTTTATTAAATTATAATTTTTATAAAACAACTTATTATATTTATATTATATAGATGTTTGTAGCTCTAGAAATTCTCTCTCGCTCAGAATCTCATACAACTACTTTGATACCTTCTTAGGTTGCGCTGACAACCAGTTCCGCTGTCACAATGGCGACTGCGTGCCCTACACAGCCCACTGTGATGGTGTGGCACAGTGTCAGGATGGTTCCGATGAATTCGATTGCCGTGATATACGCGAGTGCTTATCCTATCAATTCCGTTGCAATAATGGACAATGCGTTAATGCTGCTGTGCGCTGCAATGGTCAAACCGATTGTATGGACAGCTCAGATGAGCAGAATTGTCGTAAGTATAACAGGGTGCTTCATAAGATCAAAAAGATCATCCGCATGCATGTACCATACAAGATCATTTAGGGCGCGTAGTGCCTCCAGCAGCCACAACAACAACCACTTCAAGTCCCAGCAGCCCTGCTACTGCAATGACCACAGGCACAACTTTGGGCCCACTGCGTATTATCTGCCCGTCCAGCACATTTAAGTGCGAGAACGGACCCTGCATAGCGCTGGGTTTGCGTTGCAATGGCGTAGTCGACTGTCCATATGATGTAAGCGATGAACTGGACTGTGGGCCCATAACTAATGAAATCGATAGTAAGTCCTGGCTGCCCATTACCCCTGCGCTCCAAGCTAACTAGCACAATTACTTCTACTATTCCTACTACACCACGAACTTTGCTATTTACCGTGTTGGGGAAATTTTGGTTTAGGATCACAAATCATACAGCAGCTAACCATAGAATAGAACCTAGAATACAAAGTACATTAAGCGCATACAAAAACTAGCTAATACGTTTATATTTTTCACAGATACAAATAACGAGCCTAATCGTTATCCTGCTGCACAACCGCAACTGAATCTCAAGACCTATCCCGATAGTCAGATTATAAAAGAAAGTAAGTGTACATAGTCTGCTAAGTTCAAACTCTTAAAAAGCGTTAAACAAGTTACGAGTTCTGAAATACAAAACTTTTTACGATTACTTTTAATGCTTAACCCAACCAAATGCTATTACCTATAAAAATATACCTGCAGGATATATTAGGGAGGGTAAGTTTGCCTAACTATCGCACACACTATATACTATATATGTATATAGTAGAAATATTTCACTACAACTATAATGCACCTAGCAATTGGCCTGTTCGAAGTTGTCCATTGAGACGAAATTTCCCGACACACATGTATGCACACAGATACCTGCAAGCGCCTCACCACAGAACCTCAGTACTTTATATTTGTATAAAATACAAATCCTTAACCCTTCCCCTCTCAAGTATATGCTCGTTTATGCAAAATATTTCAGCTAATTAATAGCCGAGTCTTTCTAAAAACATTTTCAATGTCATGCCTAGGTCGCGAGGTCATTTTCCGCTGTCGTGATGAGGGTCCGCTGCGCGCCAAGGTCAAGTGGTCACGCCCAGGTGGACGTCCATTGCCTGCCGGCTTTAGCGACAAAAACGGACGTCTGGAAATACCTAATATCAGAGTAAGCCGTAATACAAAATACCTTTCGCTCTATATAAAAGTGTATCCCCCAGCTCGAGGACTCTGGCCCCTATGTTTGCGAAGCTATCGGCTATCCACGCCATGTTGCAGGTCAACAGGTCACCGTACATCTAACTGTCGAACGCTGTAAGTATTCCAACTAGGGTATACGTAACATTTGGAAAATCTTTACTGTGCTTCACTCAAACACATGCAGCCTGGGGTGAGCACAAGTATGAAGAGCTCAAGTCGAATCGCATTAAATACGGCACTGTACCCCACATAGATCTTGAATTTTTCGGCCTAGGTAGGCGTGTTCCATTATATGCTATACGCTCTTAGACCAATTTTAACTTACTAATGCTATTTATACATTCCCTAATGCCGCTGCCAATTGGCTTTTGGCGGGCATAACGGTAATTGTCCTTTACTCTTCTGCTTCGGCTCTCAAACTTATACGTTTTTAACCCTTTCCTATGCTTAGACAACAATTTGGACTACGATCGCCCGTCATCAGCTTGCAATCAATACCAAGCCACCTGCATGAATGGTGATTGCATTGAGAAGTCGCAGATTTGTGATGGCATACCCCATTGTTCTGATGGCTCCGATGAGCACAGTTGCAGCCATGGGCGTAAGTGTCAGCCTAACCAGTTCCTATGCAGCAACTCTAAATGCGTGGAGCGCACATGGCGTTGCGATGGTGAAAACGACTGCGGCGACAACTCTGATGAGGAATCTTGCGATCCAGAGCCAAGTGGCGCGCCTTGTCGCTACAATGAATTCCAATGTCGTAGTGGTCACTGCATACCAAAGAGCTTCCAATGTGATGATTTACCTGACTGCGTGGACGGCACCGATGAGATTGGCTGCAGTAAGTTTACCTCTTCTTATCTACAATTACTTCATAATCTAAGCCATTGTCCTTTTGCCTAATCGCAGTTGCGCCTGTGCCTATCAGACCGCCGCCGCCAGTAGAATCGCTGTATGAAGGTCAATCTCTAAACTTGACTTGCGTTGCCACCGGCACCCCCGTGCCCACAATTGTCTGGCGCCTTAATTGGGGCCATGTACCCGATAAGTGTGTTTCCAAAAGCCACGGAGGCACTGGCACACTACACTGCCCAAATATGTTGCATCAGGATAGCGGTGCCTACTCCTGCGAGATAATCAATACGCGTGGCACACATTTTGTCACACCAGACACAATTGTCAAGGTTACGCCCCTTCAGCTAGAATACTGCCCAGCGGGCTTCTTTAACATGTTGGCTCGCTCCAGAGATGATTGTATTAAGTGCTTCTGCTTTGGTGTGGCAAATGCTTGCTCCAGTGCCAATTTGTATACTTATGCCATACAGCCGCCCATTTTGTCGCAACGGGTAGTGAATGTGGAGCTCAGCCCCTACAGCAACATTGTCATTAATGAGTCACCCTCGGTCAACCTAATGACGCTGCATCATGGTGTGCAGTTCCGTGCTTCTAATGTGCAATATGGCGCTCGCGAAACACCCTATCTGGCGTTGCCTATTGAATATATGGGCAATCAGCTCAAGTCTTACGGTGGGAGTCTTAAATACGATGTCAACTATGTGGGAAGCGGTCGTCCCACCAACGCTCCTGATGTTATTATTACTGGCAATGGTTTTACACTGACGCATCGCATCAGCACCCAACCAAATCAGAACAACAAGGTCAAGGTGCAGTTTGTGCCCGGTAGCTGGTTCAAGCCCGATGGTCGTAAGGCGACGCGCGAAGAGATTATGATGATTTTGGCTAACGTGGACAACATACTTGTGCGTCTAGGCTATATCGATTCTACCGAGCGCGAAGTTGAGCTAACCAACATTGAGCTAGACTCTGCCGGCACATCGGATCAGGGTCTCGGCTCTGCCTCGCTGGTGGAGAAGTGCAATTGCCCGGCTGGCTATGTAGGTGATTCTTGCGAAACTTGCGCACCAGGTTATGTGCGTCAACCCGGCGGTCCGTGGTTAGGCCACTGCGTGCCCTTCGTTCCTGAACCCTGCCCAGTTGGCACCTATGGCGACCCACGACGAGGCGTGCCTTGTCGCGAGTGCCCCTGCCCACAAAGCGGTTCAAACAATTTTGCCAGTGGCTGCCAGTTGAGTCCCGACGGTGATGTTATCTGCAATTGTTACGAGGGCTACACAGGACGTCGATGCGAGGCTTGCGCTGCCGGCTACCAGGGCAATCCACTGGCACCGGGTGGCAGCTGCCACAAGACACCCGAATCGACTTGTAATGCCGAAGGTACCTACAATTTCTTTACGAATGGCACATGTCTTTGCAAGCCGCTTGTGCGCGGTGATCGTTGCGACACCTGTGCGCCCAAGTCCTTCCATCTGAACTCCTTTACATACACCGGTTGTATTGAGTGCTTCTGCAGCGCCCTGCAGGCGGACTGTAGCAGCAGTTCTTGGTACCGCGATCAGGTCACATCCACTTTTGGACGCTCGCGTGTTCCGCACGGCTTTAGTTTGGTGCGCGATTATACAGTTCCTAATCCCGAACCAGTGCTGTTTGATACCGAACAAAATGGAATTAGCTTTAGCGAGAGTTCAGAACCCAGTTCGGATACGCTTTATTGGAGCCTGCCTGCTCCTTTCCTCGGCAATAAGTTGACTTCCTACGGTGGTCGCTTGAATTATACCTTGAGCTATAGTCCCTTGCCCGGTGGCCAGATGTCACGCAATAGCGCACCCGATGTAGTCATCAAAAGTGGAGAGGATCTTACTCTTATACATTACCGCAAGTCGCCCGTTAGTCCCAGCACTTCCAACTCGTATGCGGTTCCCATTATTGAAAGCGCCTGGAGCAGGCCCGATGGGCAGTTAACCAATCGCGAACATTTGCTAATGGCACTTAGCCGCATTGAAGCAATCTACATTAAAGCTACCTACACGACGAGCACAAAAGAAGGTTCACTGAGACAGGTCGTCCTGGACATTGCCACGGCGAACAACTTGGGCACGGAACGTGCCTATGAGGTAGAGGAGTGTCGTTGCCCCACAGGCTACATTGGCCTATCCTGTGAACGTTGCGCTCCTGGCTACAAACGTAATCCCGAGGAGGGTCTCTATTTGGGTCTGTGCGAGCCCTGCGAGTGCAATGGTCATTCCAGTCAATGCGATGCCGAGACCGGAGAATGCCTGGTAAGTACAAAACCTGTTAAATTATCAAAGGAATTAAAAATTTCATGGACATTGATACCAAAGGATAGGAGTGGTTTTCGGTGTTGGTTGTGGAAAGTTTGACATCCAGTTAGTAAGCACAACTTGTCGAAATACATTCCTATTCCTGGCAATCGGTTTTATTAACAGCCATTTCAATTGGATTTGGATTATCAACGCAAATGAGCACATCGAAAATCGATTGTGCCGGTTAATTTCCTACTAAAACCTTTTTCATATATCCACAGAACTGCAGCGACAACACCGACGGCGAAAACTGTGAACGCTGCGCTCCTGGCTACATTGGTGATCCAACCATTGGCCAGCCGTGCCAACCCGATATCAATGTATCACGCCCTCCTCCACCACAGCCAGAGCCTGGCAACCAGACTACCTGCCCCCACTGTAATGCTGACGGCACCGTACTCTGCGACAACGGGTATTGCTTCTGCAAACCGAATGTTATTGGCAACTATTGCGATCAGTGTCGACCTGGTACCTACGGCATGGAGACGCGCAACCCTGAAGGCTGTAAGGAATGCTACTGCTCGCAGCAGTCCACACAGTGCCGTTCCGCCTCACTCTATCGCCAGCTCATACCCGTGGACTTTATCAGCAGCCCTCCACTGCTGACCGATGAGGATGGCCAGATTATGGAACAAAACAACCTGAACTTTGATGTAGCCAACAATATGTTTACCTACTCGTACGAGTCCTTTACGATGAAGTACTGGAGCTTGCGTGGCTCAGTGTTGGGCAATCAGTTACACTCCTATGGTGGCACGCTGCAGTACACTCTGAATGTGGAGTCCTATGGAGGCCACCAACCTGGAAATGATGTAGTGCTCATTGGCAATGGACTTAAGCTGGTATGGTCGCGCTCGGGTGAGGAGACCGATAGCGAGGACTACTCAGTTCGCCTGCAAGAGGATGACCAATGGCAGCGTATGGATCGTGGACGTGCCTTCCGTGCCACTCGCGCTGACTTCATGAGCTTGTTGACAAATCTAGAGCATATACTTATACGTGCCACAACCAAAATTCCCACACAACGCACGTCCATACGAGATGTTGTACTAGAGTCCACAGTTGAGCACTCCACGCCTGATTCCCGTCACGCTGTAGAAATTGAGTTATGTTCTTGCCCGCCTGCCTACACGGGTAACTCCTGCGAGAGCTGTGCTCCTCTACATTATCGTGATGAGAGCAATCAGTGCCGCGCTTGTCCTTGCCAGGATGATACAACCAACAGCTGTGCTCTTGGCAGCAGTGGCTACGTGGAATGCCAGTGCAAAGATCGCTACAGCGGTGACCGTTGTCAAAAGATTGGTGAGTAGAGTCTCAGCTGGATAGAGCTGGTTTCGTAAAATGAATCATATCAGTTGCTCACCAAGAAACATGCTCACACAAAGAGCAGCTGGCAAAGACTTTTCGATTGAACAGCTCTTCATGTGAGTTGAGAGCCGTGAGTCTCTAGTTCGTGAGTCTCTATTAAAGCAACTTGTCTTTTACCAGCAATGACTCATTTTGCCAACACTGTGTAAGTCTTTTGGCAGAATGCGTTTTACATTCTTATGTACGTATTTGCTTGCGCATGGCGTCTGAAATATGGGAATTAAATAATTTCAATTTTCGTGCTATGACACTATATCGTTTCAATACCACTGATCGTCTAAAACATAACACTATGGCACACAAAAAAAGCCTATGGCTAAAGTATACCTTTTCCGGTAAATTTTTAGTCGTGGATTTCGAATTCGGTGACAGTTTTGAATTTTCTAGCACGGTTTTCGAAGTATCGCTATAATTTTAGATTCCGAGAGTTGCGAACTCAGCAAGTCTTATATTACTCGAGAACCCCAATACCGAACGAGATGGACTGTAATTTAAATAAAAGGTAATAAAATATCGGTTAAATGTCTTCTAGGAAATATTTTGAAACATCAAAAAAATACTTTTTTTTGGCCCTGTTATCCACAATCGAGACAAGATAGACCAAAACTGTCCGAGGAATATTGAATCACCACTTAAATGCCTTTAATTCGAATTACACGTCGTCTCGATCGTTGGTAAGGTTCCCAAATAATACGCGATTTGATGAGTTCGCACTCTCGAAATCTCAAATCTCTTTGCAATAGCGATAATTTGAAAAGCGTGCTAAAAAAATTACAAAACGGTTGCCGGAATCGAAATCAGCGATCCCAAATTTCCCGGAAACGTATGTATGTTTTTGCGATAGGTTTTTCATCCAGATCAAATTTGTTGCCTACTATAATTAAATATGCAAAAGATTCGTGTAGCTGGAGATATTGTCAAATACGCAAGAGTAAACTTTTGGATTAAAATATATAAAAAATACAATTTTATTATTAAAAGATACTTAAATAAATTTAAAATAAATATTAATCAAGAAAAAATGACTCGTTTGCTTTCAAAACGAACTCATATCATTTAATTGCCTATTTCCTGCATGCATACGAACATGTCCTGCCCAAGCACATACTACTTATATGTACATATGTAAAACTCCCAGAAGACTCACACAAAATGAGTCGCTGGACTGACGTTCCGAGTAAGCGTCAAAAAAAAAATAACAAGAGGCAATCATGAGTCCTATTTTACGAAACCTGGATTGAAACGCGTTTTTTCGAGGAGGTATTACAGCTTTCCTAAAACTATTCCCAATATACCCCATAACTGATATTCAATCGCTATTTAGCCATATTCTAGAAGCGCCATCTGACTTTGACTGGTGCTATCAGTAAAACTCCCATTTAGCCCTATGCCTATATTTCCCTATTTTTCTCTTTTAGATCTTTACATAAGCTAGCTTGCTATCTTTTCGAAAACATATTATTCACTTTCTTATTTTTCTTTTAACTTTGTTTTTTATTACACCTACACTTACACCAAACCTTATCCAAAAAAAAAAATCCTTGCCCACCATCTTGAAATTCTAACGTAACGAAACGAAAACGTATCGTGAATTCGATATAACAATTACAATTACCACAACAAACATCAAATCCATCCACATTCTAGACACATCTCCCATTATCGAAGAGCCGCCTAAGATATGCGATATAAGCAGGGGCTTCTGTTGCAACGGCTTTCATTTTAATATTGAGCCCAACGAGACAATATCGTACAATGATACACTGAAAATATCTAAGGACAACAGAATCATAGGAAATATTACGAAACTGTGCTTTGGCTGTCACGTGCGAGGTTCGCTTCCAGTTGAACAATCAAACAACAACAACAACAATTACTGCTCTCTTACTACTGCTATTTTATACACTATACACTGAAAAAAAAAAATCATTCAAAATCGAAGCACTCATATGTACTATATGTATACACATAGAGAAATCTACTTACTTAACGTTAGCTAGAAGACACTAAGTACTCTTTCTATGCTCTAAAACCAAAGTACAATGTGACAAATTTCCAAATGTTTTGATATTGGGTTAGAATTTACTTCTCGTATATACTACTTTAGCTCTTTGTTGCTCATAACAGCCCTCCCCCCTACCCGATCACCACCTTTTACACTCTCCCTCTTTACTCCTTCTATTCGTGTGTAGCGTCGCGCTCTGTATGTCACGTACGCCATACAATGGCTGGGCATACCCAACGATTCGGGTTGCTCCAATGCCTGGCATACACACACCAATCGGTTGCCCAACCGTGTTACATTTCGGTCTCAAGGAAGTCAAAATATTTCGATTATATACCGCGGATTGTACAACCGATTGCTGTTTGTATGGCATGTATAACAGATAACCTTATGTAGTAGCATTATGTGTCTCATTTTTGTTTCTTGGTAATACTCGAAAATTCCCTACCCGCCTTTATGTAGTTGTTTTGTATGTTTCTTGTGACGAGAGCGATCATTTTGTATATATATTCTTATATTCGTGTGTAGCTTCAATTACTCTAAAAACCATTTGAGGTTCAGATTACGTTCCAAAACTACGCAAGCCAAAAATAGTGCTTGCTTAACCTTCTCCCTAACGTACTTACCATCCTTGTATATATTTCATTATATTCCGTGTTACCAGACTCAACATACGCCTATTTAGCCGTGTCACTTACTCTATAAAATTGCACAACAACTTTTCAAATTATGATTTTATAAAGTAATGTAAACTAAACAATTTTCGCCAATGAAATCGGAATTGAGTAATTTATTTATTTCTAATTTGTTGTCAATAAGTTACGGCGTTATATTATTATTTTTTTGTAGTTCATTAGTTCCAAAATACCAACCCAGCAATTTTGAGTTTTTTGCTCGTTAATAGCGCAACCCTCTATATCTTCCAAACCAATTGTCAAAATTGTCTTTCTGTGGTAAAAAAAAAAGGTGGTTGCCAGCGTTTCGCTAAATTCATATAAAGTTACCTAGGCACAACAAAATATACACAATTATGGAACAAAAGGCACAATAAATTAGCAACAAAATAATTTGTGTTTTCGATTTTGTTGGCGAAAAGTGTATTAAACTCGGTGCTTCAGTGCCAAGTAGCGGCGCCGTTGGTTTTTCCCACATACTAAAATCGAAAACTAGTTCTCAAACCAGTGCGCATGCCAACCGTAGTCCTCATTCGACGTTATTAAGATGCATCCATGTCACTAACCCACTATGTTCAAGATGTCATATGTCAAGAACCCAACCTAATTCTGCTTTCGCTATTTCTTTGGTAATGCGGCTAAATTCATTACTATAGACGATGACCTGAGGGAACAATCGCCTTTACCGGAACCACCAGTATATGACTACCGCACCCAGATCACTGTTTCGATTGCGAAGCCCGAAATTACCATTGTGCCTGTGGGTGGTTCCATTACGCTCACCTGCAGTGGATATCTGACCTGGAATAATGTAAGTTTTAGCCACTGTTTTTAGAATAGATAGGTATTAAGTCTCCATATCTATATAACATAGCATCCCGTCGTGGTCAGCTGGTACAAGCAGAACAGTCGACTGCCCAATGATGCAGAGATTGAAGGTGGTGCCTTGCATTTACATAATCTACAAATTGACGACTCCGGCGTCTACATTTGCCAAGCTGTGAGCAACATGACATCGCGCATCTTTGAAGACAATGTTTCAATTACTATTTCCGGTAAGTAGCAAGTTAATTCCGTCTCATATAATTAGCGACTTTAAATCGAACTTAATCCATGATATCATCTATCATGCGGCCTTAACTAAAGGATATGCCAAAGAAATGTTGGCACGTTACGGTAGCTATTTGCTCGATCGGCTTCCTACAGACCTCATTAACGCACCTTTTTTCTTTTGTTCCTGCAGAAAAATCTCAACGCACGCCAGCCCAAATTATAAATTTGCCACCTTCGATCACCTTTGAGGAATACCAACCCAACGAGATAAATTGCGAGGTTCAAGGTAACCCAGCACCAGTGGTCACCTGGACTCGCGTCGATGGTCAAATGGATAGTCAAGCCCGTGTTGATCACACACGCCTGATATTTGATTCGCCACGCAAGTCCGATGAGGGCAGTTACCGCTGCATGGCCTACAATAATTTCAACACTGATGAGAAGTATGTGCAGCTATATGTGCGCGCCAATGCTCCTCAACCGCCGCCACCCCAGCGAGAGTTGGTCTACATTGAACCCGAGTCCTACAACGGAGAGGCTGGCGATAATGTGCGTTTAACATGTCACTCCACGAGCGGTGCTTTATTACACTATGAATGGACACGCGATGGTTATCCATTGACCCACTCCCGAAACGTCGTTATCAATGGAAACGTCCTGGAGATACGTGAAGCTACGTCTCGCGACTCCGGCACCTACACCTGCTTTGCCATTGATCAGCGTGGTCGCCGCAATTATACCGATGATGCTCAGGTGTACATTGAGGAGCCTTATCAGCCACCAATTACCGACAGGCGAGTGATTTTTGCTACACAATATTTTGAGCATACTTATTTCTTATCTGTCCCAACAGTGTCAAACCCGTTATTATACATCTGATCGAACAAACTGATATAGTGCAAGGTCAGGACTTTACCATTACTTGCGAGGCTAGCGGTACACCATATCCAAACATCAAGTGGACCAAGATGCATGAGCAGTTGGCTCCAAACGCGCACCAAACTGGCAATGTCTTGAGAATTATCAATGCCAATCCCGAAAATCGCGGCATATATCTTTGCATAGCCGAGAACGTACACGGCTCAGATCAGTCCAGTACTTTCGTTGAAGTTGAACGTAAGTGGCTTAGAGTTGAGTGGGTAACTGGAATTGGGTTTACGTTTAAGGCGCATCTAACATAAAATCCATTTACTCTGCTTCTTTCTTCTAATCTTTTGATATTTTGAAAAATGAAAACATGCTAACTATATTTAACTTTATCATGAAAATTTCATCTATTTGAAATTCATATCATCTAATCAAATATTTAAAATGCAAGTGCACAAGAATGGAGTCGGTAATAAGACAGTTCCAAACAGTCTGATCCTAATACTAATATGTACAACAACCATAATTTACTTGATTGCAGCTCGGGAGCCGCCGAGCATCGATATCGACCCGAAGGCGCCGCAAACGCACCAAGTCGGCGGCTCAGCTGCGATCGTATGTCACTACAATGGCATACCAACGCCGACGGTGCAGTGGCGCCGAGTCGATGGCAAACCGTTGTCACACCGACACTTGGAGCAAGCACCAGGCTATATGATGTAAGTGCAACCCCAATACTTGTGATTGAGAACCCTAGAAAAAACCCTAGTGGCCAGCTTTTCATCTACACAATATTATTCCATGCTAAACCCAACCAATCCAATTTCTTTTTAGCATTGATAACATAGAAATCCAAGATGCTGGCGATTATGAGTGTGTGGCCGAAAATAGCGTCGGCCGTATAACAGGCACAACTACTCTGCGCGTCGTCCAGCCACCTACGGTTCAAATCGATCCAAATGTATCACTATTGCGGCTTACCGAAGGTGATGAGGCGCGCATCACATGCGTTTCAAGCGGCTTCCCCAATCCCAGCGTGCGCTGGAACAACACCAGTCCCGCTTACGATACTCGTGATGGCGGCAACGTACAAAATACTGCCTATCTTAACATCTATCGCGTATCAATGGCCGATGCAAACACATATGCCTGCATTGCCACCAACGAGGCTGGCACCGATGAGGCCTCCATCAGACTCGATGTGCAGCCGAAACGTGGTGATATTGGGGACTGTAAGTACAAGTGATCTATTAGCCTGATTTTTAGTCTCAACTCACCATGAACTATTGCATAGTTGACGGTGATGTCCAACGTGAACCCAATCGCCCACCCCCAACCCATTATTCGGAACGTCCAGAGCGTCCCGAACGTCCGCAACGCCCATATTACCCACAACCGCCACAACCTATACCAGATAGCCAACAGGTATTCCCCGCCAATATTGGCGATAATGTAACGCTTACATGTGATCTGGCTGCACCCAACTACTTGAACACCAAGTGGGAACGAGTTGATGGAAACCCACTGCCCGACAATACACACCTCGATCGCAATCGTTTGATTATTGATTATGTGGAGCAGCACAACTTTGGCGAATACCGTTGTAATGCCTTCGATAACCGTGGCAAAGTCGTCGCCTTTGTGGTGCGTGAACTGAAGCTGTTACCACTGCCACGCATTACTTTCCGCCCCAATATACCGCTAGAGGTAGAGGCTGATGCAAATGTTGACATCTTCTGTCAGGTATCCAATGCACAGCCTGACGACGTGCATTGGACTACCGATAATAACCGACCACTGCCAAGGTTAGTTACTCAGTATCATTAGTCTATAGCCTGGACCTTAACTCACTCTGACTCACGTGATCCTACAGCTCCGTGCGTATCGATGGTCAATATTTACGCTTTATCTCGATTACTCCTGCCGACGCTGGCGGCTATCGTTGCATTGCCTCTAATCGCTATGGCAACAGCAGCAAGACTGCACAGGTTGTAGTCAGGCCGCCCGCTAACTATAATCAACTGCCCCAGTCTGAGAACCAGCGACGCCGCGAGGGTGAGAGTATACAGTTAAAGTGTACTGTGTCCACTCCACGAGGTGAGCTGCGTGGCAATGTTCAGGTAAGTGCAAGCATTTATAATATAATCAATTAGAGGCATGTCTTATCACGTCTGGATACGATTGCAGTTCAACTGGTACCGCGAGGATATGCCTCACCAATCGTTGACCCAAAATCAGGTGCTCTATCTGCAATCTTTACGAGCGGAGGACGCCGGTCGCTATATTTGCGAGTCGTATGATCCCAGCACCAGGCAACGATTGCCTCCAACTTATGTTGATTTGCAAGTACTGCGTGAGTAATCTATTTGGTTATGTCAGGTCTGGTCGGTTTTCGGTGTCAGGTCAGCCAGTTAAGCCAATTCACCGACAGTTATATCTCTCTATCTCTTACACATACAGAAGCGATTACTCTCTATAACTTACTTACTTAAACTACAACTAATTACAAGCATATTATAAAAAATATATATTTTAATAATGAAAGAAGAAGCAACAGCAGCGTTAGGCAAGCAAAAGTGAAACTGAATCGAAAAGCGTTAACGATAGTTACAGTTATGGCAGTAAAAATGCGTATATTGATATCGATAACAAGAAATAGGCTAAAGATGTTTGTTCGCTCGCTGATTTTACTTATTCTGATGCAATATCTATATACATACTACTGCAACTTAACATACAAACACACACTTACACACACACACACACACACACACACACACACACGCCAATACCTGTAAAACGATAAATGTTCACTGTACCAAAAAGTGCTAAAACAAGAAATTACTGATAGTAGTAGCAAAAATTACTACAATATGTAAATATGGAAATTATATAGTTTTTTAAACTTGAAAAATTTATACACATTTGGGTAACTGAACTGGTGTAAGGTTTGTCGTATCTATAGTCACATAGCTCTAATTTTGCAACATTATGTTCACACACTTCTGTACATATTAATATATATATATATATATATATATACAATGTATATATGCCTATATACCAAGCAACAAAATAAAGCCATAGCAACAACTACAACAATAACTAACTAACCGATTGTAAAACATACATCTAAAAATACGAAAAAAAGATACAATTGAATTTAGTACATACTCTAGATATATGTATACACAAAACAGATAAATCGAGTATGAATTATAACAATGTTAAAGTTAAAATTGGTGACGGTAAAGAAGTTCTAACAAATACAAAAACAACAACAGCAGCAACAAAAGTTGCCAACTTGTACAGTCTTGCCAAAATGTTCGATAAATTTACAGTTACTCTATATTGCATGCATTTTTCCCCATATACAACAGCAATTTTCTAATACATTTGAAATTATACTTTTAAGTTGAATACTTTTGTTTATTTTATTTTATTTTATTTACATTGCCAAATTAATTGACAATCAACGACATAATTTCAATTTTTTTTTTAAACTTTAAGCTGCCATTTCTAATACATACGTTTTAAGTCCAAGCAAAACCCGCTAAATGAAAAATAAAAAAAATATTAACAAACATTTTACACATAAAAAAAAAAAAACAAAAAATGTTAAAACAAAATCAACTGTAACATATACTCTTTTTATTTAACTCTATTAACAATTGCGTTTTAAGTTCCGACTTTATTTTGATTGGTTATGATTCTCATTCTGGTGTTGGGCACACACTCCCTCCCCTCCCCTCCCCTCGCCACTGCAGCGCCTAGTATCACTCATCTGGTTTCCACTCTCTAATTGGTGTTGGTCCTTTGGGTTTAAGATGGCTTCCGAAAGATTCAACAATGTTTTGTGTTTTTGTGTCTTTAATAAACCAAGCAATAAATAAATGTTTTTAAAAGTAAACTCTGCACCGTACACGTATCCCACTCTCTCTCTCTCTCTCTCTGTTTGTCTCTTTCTCTCCCACACTGTCAATTCTACATTTTGAAGAACAAAACGCGCACTTGTTCTAACAACAAAAAATACCGCAAAATACCAAATCCACTTTGAGTCCCTGTAAATAATACCAAAGTAAATTGAAGTCGCGACCATTGGTTTTTATGTTTGTAACATGTTATTAATAGGCTTAAATATGTTAAACAACAACAACAAACAGAACGGCGGCAGAAACAACATACATACAACATTATTGAACTTAAACTAGAGCAATCTTTTAAGGATCTTGATTTAGTTTTGTGGAGGCTTCAGTTCTTTAGTCAGTTGAGTCGGGGTTCAGTATTGAGATACTGCTTTTTCAGCGGGCTTAATAATATTTATTAAATTTATATATTTTTATTTCTCTCTCTTTCTTTCCTGCTTGTTATCTCTCTCACACTCTCTGTCTCTCTTGATGTGCGCTTGTGCAAAATGTAAACTCTATAAAAATTCAATATTTTTTGCGCTTTTACAATGAAAAAACCAAAAAAAAAAAAACACATCAAAAAAAAAAAATACCAATACACCCGAAACAAACAAAATTCAAATCATTTTGATATGCAACATCCACAACTGCTACAATCAACAACAACAACAACAAACAAACATCTACAAATACAACAACAACAACAACAACAACAACAATTGTCTCTCTCTCCCTAGCAAATAAAACCAAGTACAATATTTATAAGGGCAGCCACAACGTAAATGAGTTCCCTTGCATGGTTTTCTATATATGTGCAGGTGTGTTACCTCATAATAATCAAATATTACATTAAATTTCAGCTTCTTTATGAATATTTTTTTTTTTTTTATATATATATATTTGTATATATACTTTTAAAAACGGTATTGTAAATGTTTGATATTCTTAATATGTATTCTGTAATGCCTTAAATGCTTAACCTAATTTAATTTATACAATTTTGTACATAAAAAAAAAAAAAATGAAATCAAAGCAACTTAACGAAATGTTTTTGATCGCCTGCGCTCCACTTAACCACTATCCAGAGCCCCCTACGCACACTTAAATCATTGATGATCCTTGCACAAAGTAGAGTCTAGCTGTAGAGATCATACGACTTACGAATGGAACGAGTACATGATCATTGAATGCATGTGTGTTGGTAGTCACCATATAACTATTCCATATCGTGCATAACTTGATACACTTTCTATTTCAAACTGATTCTGTTTGATTTTTGATCTATTTCCATTCTTTATCAGTTGCAATAAAAACAAAACTGTGACACACTCAACACGGAATCCAACGTTGGAATACCCTCTAGTCTAATATACCAAAAATATGTTCTGTCTCGCTTAAATGGCAATTTAAGTAAAACCACGCTTATTTCCCTTATAATCACAAATAATCAACATACTTTCGATTATTAGGCTCACATAGAATTTTGTGTCTTTTTTGTTCATATACAAATTCAGTGTGGTATTTTTATACGATTATTACGACATGTATGTTGCGAAGTCTGCAAATTTCATGTTAATCGGTAACTTACTACCGATCGAGACAAACTGAAGAATTTTGTATTTTGAAATTCTTTGCCCTATAGCCCGCAATCGAATTAATGTCGACCTAAAATGTCTGAACCGATATTAAATTTAATTTAATTTTACTTACAATCCATTTGGATCTGTTGTAGGCTTCGCAACTTTTCCATAATTCGAAAACAGTGCTAGAAAATCCAAAACGGTTTCAGGAATGGAAATTCCGACCCAAAATTTAGCGTTTACACAATGATGTAAAAAAAAGCCACAAATATTTAGAACAGCTTTCTCGGCCTTTGTTTCTAAATACTACAAAATTTGTTCAAATCACGGCAGTTAGGAAAATAATCGTTTTTTTATCTGCCATAGTGTTAAAGGCGCCAGTAATCAATTGGCAATTGTAAAAAGAAAGCCAGATAAAGGTACATAGATTGTCAGTGTACCATATGCAGGAATTTACTTGTCTAAAAACAAAAGAACAAGTATTTTTTTGTGAGAAGAACATTCTACGGGCATAAAAAATCGATTTTGAAAAGTTAAGTTTGCAATTTTCGAGTTGGTAGTGTCCATAAGTGTAACTTATATAAAATCAAGTAATATGCAAGTAAAGTAAATAATTTTCTAAATCGATCAGGCGCATTCACGTTCTTCAAAGAATATGAATAGTTATTCTAAAATCCGAACGGACTTGAGCTAAAATTGATTTTTTTTTTAATTATGTATAATACTTTAGAAGACATGTGTATCGGGATTTTCGATAAACAATTTTTCGGAGTAACATTAATTTGAATATTTAACCGGAAATATTCTTTGAAATCATTATCTTCTGAAATATTCACACACCAACATTCATTTTATGCACAAATTATAAACCCATTTATGTTTTTCATCCAATTTTATATAAACCTTATTTTAAAACTTATTAGCTTAATCTATATTGAAAGAGTAGAAAATATATCGGAATTGACTTAGCAAGCAGCTCATATAGACTAACTTAACTTAATTGTGCAAGGATATTTGAGTGTACTTACATGAGCTATTAACATTGTAGACATGCTTGTGTCGTCCAATGGGGCGTATGCGTGACGAGTCAAGAATTATTGGTAATACTAATTTGGGTATAAGAAGAAGCCTACTAACCGCAGATTAAACCTGACAAGCTCTTATTGCTAATCTTTTTATTTATGCTCTCTATGCGAACTGCTCAATATTGATTGAATTAAAAAAATTATAATAACAAAACAAAAATCTCCAAACAATTATACAACAAAATGGACCCCATCGTCTGCTCTCGACTCCCATTCCAATGCATGCATGCATTTGTATTCATATTGCTCTAAACCTGGAGCACAGATTTCAAGCCCAGCAAAAGCCTCAACAGCAAACCACTGACGCCGCCACGCCCCGCGTTGTCATATGTGTGCCAACCCAGTGACTTTAAGTGCGTCTCTCATCCACATACCTGCATCAAGGCTCACCATGTTTGCGATGGTATTCACGACTGCACCGATCACTCGGATGAGTTCAACTGTACACGCGACTATGCGGGTAAGAGCACTGGCGGCGGTGGCAACTCTGTCAAGCCGTCAGCGCCTAGTGGCAGCGCCACGGTTACGGGATCGGGTTTGGGAACCGGTCCAGGCAACAGCTTTAAGCGCTGGAAAAAAAGTCGCAAGGAAAAGCGACAACAGCATCAGCAGCGCAAGTGGAAAAGGTTTCAGCCGCAATTGGAGCATTTGTTGCCACAGAAGCGTGCAGCTGTGCAACTGGCCAGGAATTTCGGTTGGTTTTAAGTTTTCATTTCCTTCTTTCTGCTATAACTTTTATTTGTTTATGATTTGAACTGCTTTTTTCTGCACTATGGTCATACTGCTCCTTCATGTCAGCCTTTACTCATTAACACCCATCCCAACTTTTAATCTTTATACTCGCTATCCCATCTATTCTAACTCTGTTTGTAGGCGCACAACTTTTAGCTTTCAAACGCCAAAATATGCCAAAGATACTTGTACGTGCACTCAGCTCAAATTGAACTAAGTTATATCGATACACATGGCGATAAATTTTGGGCACGCAAGTTCGCCACATGACGGGATATACACCTCGAACACAAATTCGAAACGTAAACGCACCAACACCAAGCTTTACCACCAGTAGAATGATCTGCCAAAGCTTTGACTGTGCTATGGCCTAGTATTTAAGACGATAACGATAACGATAACAATATTGAGAGCAATCGAGCATCGATTAATTTATGCTGTATGAATCTGAAAATAATCTTAATATATGAAAAATTACAACAGCTTGAAAATGGTTCTTAAAATTGGTAGGGGGTCTAAATATGGTACACACAAATTTTTTCGCTGTAATTGAGTGATTGATCTCGTTTGCATGTGGTTTGCTCTTACTAACAAAATCTCTAGGGATTGTACATACATACATATATGCAACTCTACTTATATTAAGTAGATTTATATAACTCTCATGTTGAAACAAAATTCTCTGTAAATAATACAAAACACATCACGCTAAACACAACAAATTGAAAAGAACATACTTAAGCAACAGTTTGTCAACTAAAATCCACGTTAGAAAATGAAAACCGTTACAAAATTGTCATCGAAATTATGTATTTAATAATGTACGTTTATTCGGCATCTGTAGTAGTTGTGCCGATTTGTGCTCAACCAAACAAATTATGAACGAAATTGTACTGGTATTGGTAAAATATATATGTGAAATCGTATATCGATTAGTGTAGTAGTATTGCTAAAAAAAACCAAAACACAACAAATTTAATCGTATTGATAGAAAACAATCTGAAAATTCCCATTTGTAACTCCATATGTATTCGTACTTGTATTTATGTGATTCGATCAGTAGTAGTCCATAATATATATATATATATATCTAGTAATGTTGTTAGTCACCGCTGCCCCTCTGTATGTCTAACTAGGAAGCAAACAAAATTTGAAAAAAAAACATTTTAACTAAACTGTGATGTCTTTCAAACAATAATCACATCGATTCATAAACAACTACAATGTGTGAATTTATCGATCTGCGTTTATCGTTTGAAATGTATTGCCAAATCTTTGTATGTCCTACATTTTGAATCGTTCATATAATTTGCTAACTGTATAATCTCTCTCTCTTTCTCTGTGTATTTTTTACTACCTTAATCGCATCGTCTCGTCCATTGAACACACTTACACTGACACTACACACATAAAAACACACAACACTCAAAAACATGCATCTGTACACTACGTAACACTACGTAACACTACGTAACTCAATTGTGAATTGTCGCCAATTGTGAACGTACCGGCGATCATCCTGCCTTACTTTGCTGCATTCGTCCTCGTCGTTTTCGTCTGCGACTGCCTCGTCCTCCATGTTGCTTACTGTATTGTGTGTGCCCGTTTGTGCCCCGCTTCCTCTTCCCCAAACGTGCAGCGGGTGTAGCGCCAACACCACGTTACTTGCCGCCAGTTCAAGCCACACCGGAGCCCCCACGCCCACGCGACTACAGCCTAAAACTAGATCAACAATCCTCCAATCTTCGTATCGGTGACTCCACCGAAGTCGAATGCTACTCATCGGACCACAGTTATACGGATGTCATCTGGGAGCGTGCAGATGGTGCGCCCTTGTCACTAAATGTTCGGGTAAGCCAAGACCTCAGCATTTGTACCAACATGTCATACTTTACGCACTTCGGATTTGCAGCAAGTAGGCAACAGCCTTGTCATTGATCATGCAACAGAAAACGATGCCGGTAATTATGTCTGCAAGTGCAAGACTGACGAAGGCGATCTCTATACAACCAGCTATGAGCTCACCATCGAGGAGAATCCCCATGAACTGAAACGCCCTAAGATTGTGCATGCCCAGGTTGGCACTAGTGCTCATCTGCGCTGCGGAGCCGATGAGAGTCGCAATCCCACCTATCGCTGGTCACGTGAATATGGCCTGATGCAAGCGAATCGCGATGCTCTGAGCGTAAGCAGTACATAAACTGAAGCTACTCACAACTCTTTTCAAGCGCACAGAATCTTGTTATACTTACAGGATCATCTGACGTTGCAGGATGTGCAGGGCAGCGATGCTGGCACCTATATATGCACGGCCATGCACAATGATGGCGAGTCTGTGGATTATCCTACCATTTTGGTTGTAACCGGCGCCATACCTCATTTCCATCAGACGCCATTGAGCTACATGAGCTTCCCTGCACTGCCTGACTCCTCGTTTAAATTTAATTTCGAGCTGACATTCAGACCAGAGTCTGCCGATGGTCTTTTACTATTCAATGGCCAAACACGCGGTTCTGGCGATTACATAGCACTCTCGTTAAAGGATCGCTTCCCCGAATTCCACTTTGATTTCGGTGGTAAGCCCATGGTTATACGCGCCGAACAGCCCATCAACCTGAACGAGTGGCATACGGTACGCGTTCATCGCTCCCGTCGCGATGGGTACATGCAAGTGGACGAACAGCATCCGGTGGCCTTCCCCACACTATCTCAGACGCCACCCTTGGATCTCATCGAAGACCTTTATATTGGTGGTGTGCCTAGCTGGGATTTGTTGCCCTCTGAGGCACTAAATCAGCAAACTGGCTTTGTAGGCTGCATTTCACGCCTATCACTTCAAGGACGCACCATCGAGCTAATGAAGGATGCCAAGTTCAAAGAGGGTGTAACGAGCTGCAAGCCTTGCGCACAGAGCCCCTGCTCAAATGCAGGCATCTGCCTGGAAAGCCAAACGGAGTTGGCATATACCTGCATTTGCCAAAAAGGCTGGACTGGACGCCATTGTGCGGTGGCGGGCACCCAATGCACGCCTGGTCTTTGCGGCGCTGGTCGCTGTGAAAACACGGATATGGGCATGGAGTGTCTGTGTCCGTTGAATCGCACCGGAGATCGCTGTCAGTACATTGAGCATCTGAGCGAACACAGTTTGAACTTTAAACACAACAGCTATGCGGCTTATAGGTAAGCGATTTCTTAGAGCTAGAAAAGGGTGAGTTAAAAAAACCACTCCCATTTTAAAGCTTATCGCAGAATAAAAATAATTGTATGGTGGAGGTATTTTTTTTTTTTTTTTTTGTATGAGCACTGACTCACCTAAGTAAACATAGTATGAGGTGAGGGTCTCGCAATTACCAAAGTCTTCAACTTCAAGGTATTTTCAACATAGAAAGATTCTCAACTGTTAGAGCTCATCAAATCGGAGAGATATCTGCTCTGCACTTAGCAGTTCCACCGGTAAAACCGTTTATACATCTTTCACGACCTGTTGAAATTAGTGTATCTACTCGAGAAAGTGGAGTGACTTTCACTATAGATTCTGCTAAAACTCTGCATAGCTTTGTTCTCTTAACACTTCAAAGTTTCCCTTTCCACAGCACACCACGTGCCTCTCGCATAAACATCACCCTATCAGTGCGTGCTGCAAGCTTGGAGGACGCCGTACTGGTCTATACCGCCGAGTCCAAGCTACCCAGTGGCGACTTTATTGCATTGGTACTACGCAACGGCCACATCGAGCTTATCATCAACACTGGAGCACGGCTTAAGCCTGTGGTGGTGCGTTCGCCAAAGCCGCTGCCATTGAATACCTGGACACGCATCGAACTGGTGCGTCGTATGGGCGAAAACATACTGCGCGTAGGCGATGGACCTGAACAGCGTGCAAAGGCATCGGGTGCAGCTCGTGTGCTCTCGATCAAGACGCCGCTGTACGTTGGTGGCTACGATCACTCTACGGTAAAGGTAAACCGCGATGTGAACATCACATCCGGTTTCAATGGCTGCATCTCCAAGCTATACGACTCACAGCGCTCGATACATCTGCTGACAGACGTTGTAGATGCAGCCAATGTGCAGAACTGTGGTGAGATCAATGAGATCGGCAGCAGCGACAACTTCGATAATGATGACGCGGAGCTGCCTGTCGCTCCAATTCAGGCCGTGGTGCCTCCACACGAGATGGATGAGCTGAGCGCTGAACACGAGTCCATGCGGCAGGCACCTTGTGCCATTGATCCCTGTGAAAATGGTGGCACCTGCAGTGAAGTGGACGAAGAGGCCGTGTGCGCCTGTACGTTAGGCTACAGTGGCAAGCATTGCGAGGAGCGTAAGTTGCGCGATGGAATAAGGCATATTTAATCCTCTAACTAAAATTTGCTATCGACAGATATTAACATTCAATATAATGCTTCTTTCCGCGGCAATGGCTATCTGGAGATCGATCGCAATCAGTTTGACATTAATCGTGAGCAGAGCTATACCTCCGCTGCTGTGGTCTTCTCCTCGATCAAACCCAATGGACTTCTCTTATGGTGGGGTCAGGAGACTGGACAAGAATTCACGGGGCAGGACTTTATTGCACTGGCAATAGTCGATGGTTACATTGAGTATTCGGTGCGCCTCGATGGCGAAGAAACGGTCATACGCAATGCCGATAAAAGACTTGATGATGGCCAACGCCATATCGTGATAGTCAAGCGCACGGATAACACTGCCATGTTGGAGGTGGACCATATGCTGGACGTTGGCGAAACGCGACCCACCAAGAAAAAGACTATGAGTCTACCTGGCAATGTGTTTATTGGTAAGTTTGGTAAACAGCGACTATTGCAGAAGTACTCTAATACTTGTCTGTTTTCAGGTGGCATACCCGAGATTAGCCAGTTTACTGGCAAACGTTACAAGCACAATTTCAGTGGATGCATTCATGTGGTGGAAGGTGAGGCTGTCGGTCAGATAGAGCTGGGTAAATCAGCCATTAATGGCGTTAACGTGGACACCTGCCCTACGTAAGTATGCGGTATATTTGGGAATTAAGTGGGCTTTTGGTGCAACTCTACTGTTTTCTGCATGCTGCCATTTTGTGGATTAGCAATTATTGGTACCCATCTAGCCTTGTATATCATCACTTTAATTTCGATGATATTCGATTTGATCCCACGTTCTTTGACGAGGTGGATCAGCCTCCGCCTGTGCATATCATCTATCCGCGTCCTAATCTCAACACGCTCTATCAAAGCTCTGGCAACGGTGTGGATAGTGGTGGCATCCAAAAGTTGCTAAGCGCCCCACTGGCCATCGCCATAATTGCGGCAACATTTTTACTCCTGCCCGCGCCTAGTTAAAGTTGCGCAGCTCAATTTTCTAGGGGGTGTCAACCACTAACGCTGCGTGTCTATAACTATTATGATATAAACAAATTCTGCAAGCCCCAAGCTATAAAGGAGGAGATCTTAAACTTGAACTAATCGTGCCATATCATTGCAAAATAACATTTTATACTATAAAGAGTATAAATATACCTACAAAAATAAATGTGTACCTAGTGAATAACGCTTAGAAGCAATGTGACTTAACGCGCCACTTTTTCAGATTTATTTGGATTTGGATTTAGAAAATTTGATTTAAAGATTGAACAAGAAACCTTTCAAAACCGTTTAAAATTTATAAACGATTTGACTCAAAAGCGTAAGTTGATTCTAAGCGATTTCCACTATTAATATAACATAGTCAAATTAAAAACTGGGCTAATTATTGGGTTAGGGAAAACTCCCAAAATATACAAATCATATATCGATTTAAAAATATGTATACATATAGAACAAGAACTTTTTTTTTTTAGTAGTTAGCACCAACATATTCTTATGTAAAAGATCAACAGAAACATATATAGTGTATACAAAACTATGCATATGAATATATAAATATATAGAGCTGTCAAATACTCTTTAATCAAACACTTCTCTATGTACTAATAGTAATAAGTGACGCGTTCTCTTAAGTTCTAGAAAATCCTTTAGTCAATGCCCAGGGCGTACAATCGTTATATTAACTGTGCTTACGTGTGACCACACTATATAAATACTATTACCGTTATACCACATAGACAAAATACATGGGCTTGTGAGAGCAGCTGAGTTCGTAAACAAGGTATATTTAACAAGGTAACGTCGTCGTTGAGATACACAAATACATCATCTCTCTCATTGAACTTCGCAATAGAATGAAAAACTAAGAAACTGCGCTGCTGACGTCGCAACGACAACGTTACCTTGTTAAGTATACTGTATTGTTCGTAACTCTTCTCAATGAGACAAAGTCTGATATGCAGTTCAATGTTAGGCAGCACTTTTTACATACATACAAACATATACATAACTACGTTTAAAATTAAAATATTGTACTACTAAGATGAGTGTCTATTGAATTAAGCTTTTATTATTACTATTATTTTTTATTATTTATTCATTTATATGTTGTTATTGTTTTCTTTTTCGCCTTTTCCTAGTAACGATGAGTCCAATGGGGGCACCGAACCACCAGTCGTTTAAGAGCAACAGAAAAACTAGATTTTTAATTTAAAATTAATAAAAGAGCAAAACCACTTTTTTTTTTTTAATATATACATTAAGTATATGCAAAAGAAAGGATAAGCAAAAGCCAATCAATCACAAAGAACTAGAAGCAGCAAAATTAATTGCAATTGTCTCTTTATTTTGTTTATGCTAAGTTAACGAATACACACACACACACACACACACACACACACACACACACACATACATACATGATTTTTTTTACATAAACTTATTATATACATATATAATTTTAGAAGAACTACAATGGCCATAAAAATGTGAGAGATGCAGAACGAACGGAGCACTATTGCAAGTTATTTGTAATACCTAAACACACATACTATATATAAATATATACTAACAGCTGTCACTGTTGGGTTTACGGTTCCGGATAAACCCTAAAGTTTAAAAATTTAATTTTTTTCCAAACCCAGTGTAAAATTTAATTTTTATACCGTTTTTTTTACTTTACTTTCTTACTTATTTGCTGTTAATATGTGCGCACTATCGTTACTTTTCAATTGTTAATAGTTTATAAATATTGGAATTTTTGAGAATCAGTATAACACAAAATGAATAAACCCAAACTAAATACATATACATACAAGTATATATTAATTGAAATTAACGTGTATAAACGAACGAAAATGTTAAGTGGATAATAATAAAAGAAAACAACAAAAAAATATATATATGTATGAAAAATAAAAACAATCGAGCGATCGATCAGATGGTTTCCTTTAAAAAGTCCAACTCCCTAGCACCCAGCCATCCCAAGCCAGAAGTTGTGGTGTAAAATATACATCGATGGATTTTCTCGGACATGCGATGCATCGGCTAAACATCGATGTTTTTTTTAGCCATCGAACATTTCACTATCTCTTACGCCATACTATTATTATCTTAATCGCTTATTTTCAGTTTTACAAATAGTGTACAAAATTGCAGAGCTGAAAGTGCCATCTAAAAGGTTATTCTCAGAAGACGGCCAAACTTCTAGCGAAAGGGTCTAGCCGGTTAAGGTACCAAAAAGTGCCCCGATCGATTTGTATGTGAAAAAAAAAAATTCTACAAAAAATTTCAGATCAAAAATTAATGCGTTACCGCTTAATTTAAAAAAACGTGTTGTTCACTTTTTGAATTATTGCGACTAAACTACTGAATATTTTTGAACCAAAATTTCCACGATAATATTTATTAATAAGGACAAGGAAAGGAATTTTTATATTTTTTTTTTAATTCACTACTTTTTCTTTAAAAAAATTCCAAATTTTATTATTTTTTTTTAAATTTTTCTCAAAATTCCTTGTATACTCTTCTATATACAGTAAAACTTTTGAACTAAATCGGTTTGTTGGAACAATGTTAAAAAAAATAAAAACCAACATTTAAAATTTTTTTTTTTCTTATTTTAGTAAAAAAAAAATATTTTTTTGTTTTTTTCCCAAAGGGCTTTAATAATTATGTTATAATTTTCTAAAAATTTTAGGACTCCGAATTTAATGTTGATATAAGGAAAAAAAATGTTCATCTTCACTAGCTTCATTCGAGTATTAATATGGGAAAAAATTATGAATTTTTATTATATATTTATATGTTGTCGATTAAAAAACCTGTGCTTAAACATAAGTTGCCAATCGAAACCTTAAAAATTTGTATTGGGTAAAGGGTATGCAGCCTAAACAACAGCAATGTTATGTATGAAAATACGAAGGCTGCATTGTCGAATCATAAAAATAATCCTAATCCATGACAAAATTTGCAACAGAACCAAATTGGTTGCAGTAAACTCGTTGCTTATAGAAATTTGAATGACATCCTTCCAGATGGCACAATTCATATGTTGAAAATCAAAATAATCAAATTTAAAAGATTCTCTTAAGTTACATTCGAATTTAAAAGAATTTACGGTATTCTGGAAACAAACTTTGACTATTTTATATGTTTATTTTGTTATTATGTGGAGTTTATGGACATAGTTCATAAACATACACGACTAAATGCATTTTTATGTTGAAAACAATCATAAAGAATTATATAAAGACGAAAAAATTAAGGAAACAACATTAAATCAATATAAAACTGCTACCCGCTCATAAGTTGGCCAA
Organism: Chymomyza caudatula; assembly: GCA_035041775.1. NCBI lineage: Eukaryota > Metazoa > Arthropoda > Insecta > Diptera > Drosophilidae > Chymomyza > Chymomyza caudatula. The sequence continues at coordinate 3,227,230 of JAWNKW010000148.1, forward strand.
CTTAAGCAGGTTTGACTGTATATGTATTTGTTCTGTTGTAGAGAGTATCTAGAAGTCTTCTTTTGTTCACATAGCTTTAGTTTTACTTATTAAGTATTACATATCGAAGTTTCCTTCTATAATAAAAAGTACAATTTTCGAATACAAAACATCGGAAAGCCGTCGATGCATCGAGCTACATCGATGTCCATTGTCGTTGGACTCTGCGATGGTCAAAACATCGATGTTTTGGTCTAAACTTACATCACTAGCGAGAAGCGCTGCCTTTCTACCGAAAGCGGCAGCTAGCATGCTTGAAGCTGCCGTTTGGTTGCTTGTTCGTTCGTTCGTTCGGCTGCCGGTCTGCCGACGTCGTCGGCTGCGCCTTCGTCTTCGTTTGTATCTTCGTTTATGCTGCGCTGCGCTGCGCCGCGCCGCGCTGCGCTGCTGCGCTGTTTGTTGCTGGCAAACATCTCGCTTCGTTACGTTCGTTTTGTTGCTTACGTGACGCGAGACTGACAGGTTGGTGTGTGCGTTGTGTTCGCATCGCCGGCATTTTCGGCACATTTCAATTTTGCGTATTTTTTTTTGTTGCGGTTCATTCAAACGCATTCGCGCTGTTGTTAATATCAATTTTTTTTACACTACTCTACATAGTGTTTGTTTTTATTGGTGCCAATTTGAAGTGTGAGTGAAGTTGATGCTGCTATCTTGCTGTTGGGGCTACCTGTTGTAATCATTGCAATTGTTGCAAGTAGGAGTATGTGCCAGTGTGCATGCGTCTGCGTGTGTGTGTGTGTGTGTGTGTGAATGTTGCACGTTGCCAAATTTGAATTGCTGCCAAGTGCGTGCGACAAAACGCAGGCGATGTTTATTTTTAAAGGCGACCAACGAACGACTAACAGTAGTGGCAGCAACAACAGCTGCAGAAAGCGGATAGCAGAGAGAAAACGAAACGAAACGAAACAACTGAATAGTAGTTTAAATGCGTAATAAATAAATGAATAAATGAATAAGCGAAAATGAATTATAGTGTCAGAACATCGCAACGACATTCATTCATCAGCTGCCGCAGTCGGACAAATCAAAAAAAACTACAATAATAGCGGTACTTATAACAGTAAATTAAGATATAGCTTTATCGGTTCGTTTTCGTTAAGGCATCCCTTGATCCCGGTTCCGTCGTTACGAATTGCTATATGATCTGAAAAAAGCCATCTCAATGTGAAATGTGAAATCGAATGTTGATGTGATTGTGTTTTTTATTTTCAAGCTTTAAAAATGCCATACAATTTTAATAGGATTTTGGTATTTGAGTTTCCTTATTCTCAACTTTTCTTACGCACAAATTCAAAATGCAATTCTAAACCAAATTATTTTAATTTCCACGGCGAGTGTTAATCAATATTTATTGTTTTGTTACATAGAAAGTAATCATCAAAAGTTCAACAAAATAAGCGTAACAGAAATAGCTATATTCAGTGGCTGCATATTCGGTCTAAGAAGACTGTCCGGTGAGTACATAAAATATAGTGCAAATAACTTAATATTACAATAAGCGTACCTAAATCTCAATCAATTTTAAATCTGAATCGATGCGTTTAGCGTTTTGTTAGTACAATATATCTTATCTTCATACATATACATATCTGTGGTCATATGGAAGAGTAGCTTAAGTCCACATAAGGAAATGTTGAGTTATTACGTTCTGGAGCTTTAAAGATGTGAATTCAAGTCACCATTTCTTTTTTGAAACTTGTAGATTTCTTCTTTCACAAACTTAAAAAAGGAACGGTGACTTGTAATGACTTCTAAAAAGTTATAGAGCGCAATAACTCAACATTTCCTTATGTCGACTTAAGCTACTCTTCCATATGACCACAGATATATTGATATGGGCTCCTAAAAAATGTTACTTTAAAGCAGCGCTCCTTTGGTTTCGAATAAAAGAATTACTCCATAGGTAAGCCAAAAATTTTGTGTACGAAATGACGACCATTTGCACTCTTCAGCAAGCTACACCCTGTCTCCCCAATGAACACAGCGTATGCGTAATCTCCTAGAGTCTAACGGCACGCACAACAAAATACTCAAAAGTAGTTCAGCTGGTCAACAACTACACGCGTATCTGTCCATAAATGTATAGCCAATCGGGCCAACAAGACCAATCTGGCCACTTGGAGTTGACATTTTGTATGGGGCCAGGGTGCGGAAAGTTGGAAGCAAGCGCTTCGCATGTTGCCATGTCCTTTTTTGGGTGGGCGTTCGGTTGGTCATAAGTTGTCATTGCCGTTAAAGTCAATTGACTGGCTGCCAGTTAGCTTTTTCTGGTATACCCCGTGGCTGGTGCTTCCCCTTGCTTGCTCCATTCAACTGTGGCCTCATTTTATGTGGCATCAACAGGCGGCAGGAGCGCAGCAGACGCAACAGCCAGAGCAACAAGTGTCGACTCAATAAAATTGCCAAACTACGCTTAGCTTGGACGCAAACCTTTCAGTTGAGTCCGAGTCACATTCGCTGCATGCTGCAACAAGTTACAAAAACATGCAACGTAGTTGTTGTGTTTGTTGTTCTTGGTATAGGCTTTGTTGTTGGCAATCTTGTAGCTTTTGTTGTTGTTGTTGCCTTATCTACAACGACGTCAACATGAGTAAGGCAAACAAACGCAGCTGACAGTCACCGTCAACAATGTACTGTGGTTCGGATTTACTTTTCTGCAGCCAAAAATGGATTACTTTTACAAATTAATTATTACCATTCTAACAATTACTTGCATTTAATTTTTAAACATTTTCACCATCAAAAGTCATAACTGACATGAAGTGACTAATGTTCTGCATTCAGCGATCAGTGTTCTTCCAGTGATAGCAATAGGTTGTGTATGTGCCAATGCCTATAACAAAATGGGGCGAAATTCTTTAAAATATTCTGAAAGTTACTTAGGCAACTCGATAGCTTTATACAAAAAGAAATATCTATTTTTTCAAAAGGACGTTTTCCAAAGGTACCTTATAGCCTGTTAACTTATTATCTATTTTAATAATGCTTTCGCTTCGTAAAATTTTACCCAAAGCAACAAACAATTCTTTACCAATCAAAAATGCAGCTTTCGTATTTAATATGAACTTCTTCTACATGAACTTTGCAAGATAGAGCCCTCATAGAGAATTTTTGCTTTTGCTATATTCTAGGATTGTTGATATTATATCGATATGTGCGATATTTTTAATTTATGATACGATAATATCGGAGCGATTTTTTCGAGGACGATAATATCATATATCGATATTTTTTGTGTCAAAAATCAGCTACTATGTATTTTTCCAATAAATAGCAAAAGCGTGCCGTAAAAATTGAATGGTGTATTTTCTTTGAATACAAGGTTATCAAACAATTAAAAATAGATTAAAATTCTTTGTCACATTGTGCGGGAAAATTGCGAAAACCAGTGGCAATTCGTCAAACGGAAGATTGTGGGATGTTCATAATCACTTAGTCCAAAACAGAAATATGAGGGCGCACATCGGCGTAAAGAAGAAGATGAGAAGTTAGCTAAAGTGTAACTTCTTAGAGAAAGGGGAAGGCAAAATTAATGAAAATTATATTTCAAAACTTGCTCTAAAATATTTGACATCACCGGCAGCTCTGCATCGTCAGAAAGGTTCGCATCTTCTGTTTAATTGCTTATAGACAACAAAAGTGGGCCCTTACATGAAAATATTCAAAATCCCATCTTCCCAAAATCGTTGAACTCAAATTTTTGGCGATAAATCGATATATCGATATTGTAAATAGAACAATTTTGATACATCGAAATACGATATATTTGAAAATATCAGCAATACTACTATATTCCTCCGTTCACAGACCAAAGGATTAAAAAATATTTGGAATGGAAACGTAACCTTTTTTCAATCGAACCCACAAATTCTCAATTCTACGTGGAGCTTATCTGGATCAATGTTTAATATTTCAATAAGCCCAACACTCAATGGCATACATTGTATTTGTACAATTCACAAATACACACAGTCCAGGCTGGTGAATTTCGCGGAGTGCTCAACTTCGGCGCGGTGCAGCGCAAAAAGTATAATAGCTATCAAAAAACGACCAAAACAAATTGTAGGAAACTTACACAACTACAATTTTCGCATACAAGTTTTCCGATTTAAATCGGAAGAAAAGTAATGAAAATGGAAAAATTAAAAAAAATTAGTTTTAACAGTTATAAACAAAATAATACAGTTATGATAAAAATATAAGGCAAAAGTTGTTGCAAATTCATTTCTCTAAAAAGTTGTCTTTGTAAGTTTTTCTGTAGGATTGAAAATACGGGAGTTATAGGTCAAAACGCAAACCCCCGCTGCAATGGGGGGGGAGGTCGAAAACTTGGATTTAAGCTAGTCTCTTATACTAGCACCTACTTGCACAAATTCAGCTTGCCACAAATTTTTTCCATTTGAAAGTCGAATTTTACTGGACTGTTAGCCAACTCTTGGTTAATTGGACCACTGTGCGTCGCCGTTGCAGTTAGCAGTGGCACCGCCGCGGCATGCGCAAAGGCAATGTGAAGGAACGGAACGACCCATGCTGTTGATAACATTAATGAACTGTCTACAACTGCCTCACCATCGTTTTCGCTGTTGTTGTTGTTGTTGTCTACCTCGTCATCGTCGTGGTTCCCGACGTCTGTGCCGCACAAGAATAGAAACCAACACACACACACACACACACAGCTGCATATCTAGTTGGCAACACACAGATTCTTGGTGGATGGATGCACATGCTCACACATTTCTTTCTCTTTTGTATTCTTGGCAACAGGAATGCAGCAAAGAGAGCAATATTAAATGGAGAAACAAGCGGGAAATGGAAGAGAGAGAGAGAGCGAGGGAGAGCGAGAGAACGAGAGAGAGGGCAAACAATGTGACATGGCGTGTTGGCCGTGTTGTTCCTGATGCGAGCGGAATAGGCATCTTGTACCTAGGCCCAGGTCTAGGCAATTTCTTGCTAACAATAAATCAAAAGACAAGAAAAACGGCAAAAACGAAAGACAAACAAAGAGCAAGATACAAAGTGTGCATAGGGAAAACCCAAACCCAATATAATAGTAAAAATCGAGGCAAGTGTCGTCCACATCGTCATCTTTAGCATGCCTATTCTCATGCATGCCACACTCATTGGCATTCCCACTCTCATTCTGTGGAAGTTGCATGCCTTGCCCTACCACTCCCGCTCTTGTTGTTGTTGTTGATGTTTCGATTGCACTGGACTAGGGGTTTGGTCTGAAACCTGGCATTGTTTTGTTTTGTCAAAGGCTAACGTGTTGTTTATGAGATTTCATTATTACTTTCGATTGTTGTTCACGTTGATGATCGAGAGTTCGGTTTTAAGTTGCTTCGTCAATTTCTTTTTCTTATTGTTGTACAAATATCCGCCCAAACAAATAAACACATCCCAAAAGGGATAAGCAGCCAAGTTGAGCTCCTTTTCGGTCAAATTTAAAGTCACTCTAATCACATAAGAAGCTAGAGCGTGAAAACCCCGAAAAATAAAAAAGAAACTCCCCAGGCGATTTTCAAAACGGCTAAAATAAAAACGTTAAAAGTAAAAAAGCAATAAATGGAGAAAAAACATTTCAAAATTGATTTTCAAGTGGCCAAAAGGAAATTGCAATCACTTTGTTCAGCTCTTCTTGGACTTGGCTTTGGGGAAGTCTGCGTTGAACTATGCTCAAGATGCTTGCACATATCATAAATCCATGTGTGTGTGCGTGTAATTGTAATGCCATCGACTGTATTTTCTAGGCCAGCATTTGTCGGATGGACTCAAATTCGCTAGATTCACACGCAATTGAAAGATGAATGTTACTATTTCCATCTCCTATACCCTGTTTTCCAATGAAACGCTGACCCAAAGTTGATCCCATTGCATATGGCGCAATGCTAATTGCAAAAACTCAACAATGCACTCGTTGTTGTTGCAGTGTGCATCGTCTTGAAATCAACTCACAAGCGTGTAATCGGATCCGGGCGTTAAATTAGCCATTGACACCTTCTAGCAACGTTTTGATATTTTCTCGTTTTTGGGGCCGCCGTAAAAACGGCTCATAAAAAATATTTCACGCTTTTGCTTAACTCAAAAACATGAGATAAAAACAAAAAGAACGAGACAGAGTAGCAACAGCCAGACGACAGAGTGGAACACTAAAAAATTATGATTAATGCTCAAAACATAAATTGGATTTGATTTTTGTTTGGTAATTTTTTTTTTTTTTTTTTTTGCAAGCGAGCTAAGCGTACGTTTCCAAACGGATTCGTATAATCCGAAGAGGAATCTGAATCTTTGTCTGTCTGGCTCGCTTAGCTGTTGTGTTCATTAACGCAGACTAATCATTGAAGTTTGGTCAGTTAGAAAAAATGCCGAACTGAGACATTGCTTGAGAGCAGACTTGGGATTGAAGAGTTAAGAGAGGGAGAGTGGACACTGCCTTGGCCTTTTGTTACTGCGACTGCCGTCAGGCATGCGCACTGAATGAAAGCGCACCGCAGTTTGAATGTACGAGAGACAGAGATAGAGTTAGCGGCCCCAAAAGCCCAAAGGTGGTAATCAAAATAAATAAATGAATCGCTCGAAATGAGCCGCATGAATGAGTGAGTGAGTTAAAGAGAGTGAGAGAGAGAGAGAGAGAGAGTGAGAGCAAGTAAAACAGAAACTGAATGGGTCTGCATGAATGGGCTTGTTTTTTTCAGTGTTTTGTTGTTTCTGTTTTTTTTCAGATTTTTTTAGCGGAAGTGTAATTGCAGATCGACACGAACCAAAGGCTGCCTTAACCTGCGCTACAAATGAGCCGAAAAAAACGGCTAACTGGCAAAGGCGCCGCTTTAGCTGCTCAGCTGTCAGTTGTTGGCAATTAACCAAACGGAAGCGCATTACAAGGTTGTAATATGATAGCCAAATAATCGTATGCTGCTACCCTAAAGACAATGCAGATTTGCAAGTACTCTGTTTGAGTTAAAGCGAGAAACACCGAAGTATACATACACTTGAATATTGTCGGTTTACATGCTATTAGCTTTGTTTTGTATCAAAACAAAATCTTCAGCACTTAGAAGTTATGTCAACCTGCTCCTCGATTAGAATTTCTTTAGAATCGATAAAGCAACTGTAACTGTGCTAGTAGTTTATAAAAAGATCCTAGAAATGGACTAATCATATATCGGTATTTATATTTCTATAAATATGTTGAACCTCTGCAAGGGCATTTAACAAAAAGTATAGCACAACATTTCGAAGCCAAGCATTTCTTCAGTTTTAAGTTCCAAGCTGTGCAAACAACTCGGTAGCACGTAGCCCCGAGTCGGGGAATCTTATCGCGGCGAGGATATCAAGAACACGCAGCCTTATCAGAGAACATCGCGGCCTGGCCGTGACAATGAGAAATACGACGAGCACCAGTGGCAGACGATGACAGCTAAATGCATGGCGAATGCGTGCCTGACTTTGAGTCGACGAATGGGACTCAGACAGGAAGTGAGCTATTTGCACTTTGAAGCTAGTCATAATTTTTGACAATGGTTCGCAGTTGGGCACAGACTGAGTCGGAGACAGCGACAGACAGAGATATGGATACAGATACAAACAAGTGGTAGTTACTTGGAACTGACAGACAACTGATAAAGTGGCTAAGCAAAAAGACATTTGAAGCACTTAATAAGCGACAATTTAGCGAGGTTCACGCTGAGGTTGACGTTAAATTCGAGGTTGACACAGGTAGAACCAACCATTCACTCAGCCAGGACGCGAAGCAGCAATCATCGTGTGTGCTGCGTGAGTATGTTGTTTTATATTTGGGTAACCAACTTGAGCCAACTCTCTGTTTTAGATTTCAATCTTTTTTTTTTTTAATTTGAGGCCAACGTGGGCAGCTCAACCTGGCCTGAACACTTGAGAGGCCCATCTCTGCCAAGCCACCCCATGCAAAGCAAACGGACAGTTGATTTGTCTGATGATGATGTATTAATTTCTCACAATGCGTTGTGAAAAGATTGAAGAATAGAAATCCACAACCATAACCGTAGATGTATCTGTAACTATATGTATATAGCTGTCTATCTATCGGGCTCAGCACGTAGCTGTCAGCATACAAAGGTCACCAGCTGTGCCAAACCAAAAAGCTGAAAGGGTCAAATTGTAGCGTCGCCTAGCAAAAGTATTTGTGAACTCAATTAAAACAGCAGACGTGGAATCGGCTTTTGAATCTTTGACTTGGAGCTGGTAATAGCTCACAGCTTTGCTCAGGTTCAAAAGAACATTGTTGTTTCGGGTGGTTCACCCGAACTGCCCCAGATCACATGTAAATTATGGCCAGACGAAACTGTTCCGAACTTTGCACGTTTTCAAACTCACACATGGATACGAAAATAAAAAAATTTACACACAGGCCATGAAAACTTGCCATGTAATTAAAGCTGCGTGTGTGTCTCTCTGTTTCAGCTTCTCCACTTTATGGATGGAAGCAGGAAAAAACTGTAGCATAATAAACACATACCATAGTAGCAGTAACAAAAACAACAAGAACGCCAATAAGAACAACATCAAGCTCAACCACAAATGAATAGACATTCTTTTCCGTTGGCAATTAGAAAATGAGTTCAAGCCATGCCAACTCGAGCCAAGTCATAGATCAACGTTCACGATAAGACGCATCAGCATCATCATCAGCAGCTTTAGCAAAAACAGTAACAACCACGAGAATGGCAACGGGAACGGCATTGCTGCCGATCACTTTGCAAGATCTCAGGGCGATTACATCCCAACGGGCCAAATGCCTTTATAGCTAACTGGCTGACTAGCTTACTAACTGACTAGCTGACTTACTGACTGACTCTGTCGAGTAGAACGCAATCAACAGACATTCTTTTAAGAGGGTCAGTTGGATAAACTGATATTCCACTTCTTAGTATATCTTTATTTCGTATATATACGTGTTAAATACAGGACCAGCACTTTCAAACTCAATACCGACTCTTTAGAATCTTCACGCTATTGTTTTGTCTAGAGATCTACTCTTTCCATTAATATAATTTATATCGCATAAACTGTAATCGAATACTTTCCCGATTCATTTTTTTCTTTCTCGCACTCGTGTGACTCGATGTGACTCTTCATTCGATTAGATTATGCCGCAATGCACGAAATCTGCAATACATATTAGGCAGCTGTCCTAATTCATTTCTGAAAAATCAATCTAAAATCAAGCGTTGGACCCAAATACTTAACCAAAGCGATGGTCGATCGGAAACCTCATAAGATGTCAATAAGTCTAAAGTCAAAATGTTGATCCAGAATAAGTTTTCTGTCAACAAATATTTCGACCATACAGGCAGTAAAAACAAACTTATAGTCCGGTAGAAGTTAACATGATAGCCTAATAGGAGGGTCATCATCAAACGGAAGCCCTGTCACTTTTTGACACAAAAAAAAAAAATCTGAAATCTTTCAGCGAGGTGCATAGCAAACTACGAGCCTCTACATCCTCTGCTTTGCACCAATTTTCAGCAGCATCCTTTACCGGAACCTGACGAATTGGCTGCTACTTAAGCGTATTTTCTCTGCTGAGAAATTGCATCGCTACTGGAGTTATTCTATTCTGTTCTCATCAAGCATGATATGAAAATATTAAGATCTCTGCTCAGTCAGCGCTTTCCTCAGATCGTTAACCGCACGATATCATACACTTTTATCACTAATATGCAATGATGTTATCATAAGTCATATCATGCAAGCTGTAGCGTTAAATCTAGGCACTGAAAGGGTTACGTCGCGATCTCTTAGACGGGGCCGTCTTTATTTGAAGTCAATCTCTTTAGCTGAGTTTAATTCCATACTCAGATTGATGCCTTGACTTAATAAACACCTGCCTATTAATAAATCTAAGAGCTCAGGATACATAGTGTCAGAAGATATTCAGAGCCCAGACTAATACAATCCCTAATCGAAGCTGGATATATGGCATTCCTATATATAAGCTGTGGGGCGTAATTAGGTCTAAACGGATTCCACACAAACTTAAGCCCGTCTCTTTCTCTATCTTAAGTTCCGCGGTTTTTTTTCGTACACCCGATGTTCCGCTTCTCATTTCTCTGCTTGCCTTAATTCGACATTACTGACACAATTTGTGCACTCAAGCAAATTATAGAAATGAGCGCCAAGCTGGTTGTTTTGATAAATTTGTTTAACATTTGTTAGAGTTGTTGTTAATTTGAAGCTACTCCTTTTATGGGCTGTCTTCGCGGTAACGTGCAATGAACCATGCGATAGCTCGAGCCATTGCTAGCCCAACTCACATTACCAGTTGAGACTCACATTCTAAATCAAATATAAACCTATCTAAGGCTAAGGTAAAATATGTAAGACGGCAGCCTAGAAATTTCTTGCCCCATAAAAAGCAAAATGGCGTTCAGGCGTCGCAACACAGAAAAAAAAAAACCGCGCTGCGACAACAACAGTCAGTCGGTTACACCAGGTTTCGTTTCATTCATGGAAATGATGCGTGGCAATGCTTAGCGGCGGCCATGAACAGACTCTCGACCCGACAAGACCAGACCCAGACCGGGTCGAAGCGGGCCGGGCCGGGACGGGCCAGGCCAGGCCAACATACAAACAAATTTCATTCATAAACAGCCGCAGTTCAGGTTGACGTTGTCGCCGCATAAAGTTCAACAGATGCAATAACAACAAGAACTGCCACAATGATGACGACAGCAGCAGCGACTGCGCAGCGACTGCGAAGCTTGATTACGCCCACACAACAGCTACACAGATAGAAAGATACTTAAATACAATATATATTTAGCTCTCGGAATGCATTGGCTTGGTAGCTGCTATCGGAAGACAATCGACAGGCAATCGCTTTCCATCGTGGGCTGAGCGTTTCCAACAATTTAAGCAGTTCACATCATCTCAGCACTGGCCGAAGGTTAACGACGCAACGTCGAGACGTCATTGACGATGACGACAAATACCTGGCAACATTTTAACTGCTTTATTACAACAATGAAATGGTTCAATAGCAACGACTGCAACATCGGCGGAGACTGCTACCTGCTGTCAGTGCAGTTACCGTACGTACTGAGGCGACGCGTCTCTTTGGCTTCTTCAGCAACCAATGCTCCGACGACTTTGACTTTTATGTTCTCCTCAGCTGCTGTGCTGCATCCGCATTTGCATTACTTACAGTCATCGCAGTTGCAGTCACGACTGTTGCTGCCACAACTTTGTATGCCCCTGCAGAGTGGATATATTAAGAGGAACGCTGATTCAAGTTTTAAAACATTTACGGTCCGCAGAATTAGCTGTGCGGTCTATGCAAAACCCTTTCCTTCTCTTGTACATTTGCGCAACTAACGATCTACATATAACTTTTTTGATTTTGGAATTATATTGTTTTAATAACGTTTTCTTCAAAAAGTCAACTTGGCAAGCGATGCTCCCTCCAGTCAGAAATCCGATGAACCTTTTCATTGATTATTATTTTATACCTTTCTTACCTTTGTCTTTACTTTCGCTTTAGTCAATTGGATTTAGCTGGAAACCTACAACAACAACAACAACAACAACAAAAAACTAGCACGACTGTTGCATTCCATTGCGTAGAGCTCTCTCAGTCGTATTCATTGAACATTGCTGCTAGGGTTCGAACTGAACCGACCCAGCCCCGGTTTTGGACTGCTGCTGCTGCGTCTGGACCTGCTAATTGTTTCCGACTTTGGTCTTTGTCTTTTACTTCTCTTCGATTTGTGTGGTTGGCCTTCCCAACGTCTTGGCTGCGCTTCGATGATTTCAAGGTTCGCACGCTGCAAGTGAAGCCACATAGGGACCGAGAGGTAGAGAGAGCGCCAGTGAGCCAATCCCTACTGCCCACTCAGAAAGCGAAATCCAACTTCAATTTGGTTTGCCTTACATTGTCAACTGATCTAACTTTGCTGATAAACTTATGCCGGACCCCACAAGGCCCCTCTCTAGAATTCGGAAAAGGGGCAGCGACCGAGTCTAGATGGCGGCACGTACTAGTGTGTACATAAATGAAAATAAATAGAAACAAAATTAAATTGGGTTTATTGCGTTTCATGTGAAAAACAAACGAGAGCAACAAGAACCACAACAAATATGTGTACAACAAACACAAAGACAATCTTAATAGAGACAAACCATACCATCAGCCATATGGATCACCATGGTCGTCTGAGACGTTGTTCAAGTCGTCTTTCAAATCGTTCAGGTCGTCCATCAAACTATAAGGCCACAAATCAAACGCGTCGAACGTTCTTCAATCACTCAATAAAATATATATATATATATATACTATTCTTTCAATTGAAAGCAAACTATGTAACAGTAATGGTCTATATCTCTATATATGTACTTACTCGTCTATATATATTTTGTGTCGGGGTCTAACATGCGTTTACGCACCACTGACGACGGTTAGATATGTGTGTAAGCTTTTTGGCTGCTTGAATTAAATGCCAATTAATTAAAAAGCCATAACGGTTTACCAATTTCAAAAGGGGCCTCAGGCCGCATGCCCCATGCCGCGTGTAGCTTACTCACAAGCATAGTTCAAGTCACAGTGAGATAGTCCAAGTCTCAGTCAATTTCATTGATGAATTTTTCGGGGAGAGGTAACGCTGATGGCGCTGCTACCAAGCCAATCTAAATTACAAATTTGTCGTACCAAAATAGATAATATGATCTAATAAAATTAAAGAGCGGCCGCGCCACAATTCTCACAAAGCCCACGACAAAAATGTAAAACCAAAACCAAAAAATATAAACACACGAAAAGGCAGACGACAGCCAACAATAGATCACAATAGAGCCATTGAACATTGTGAAATCGGGCTGGAAAGGTAAACCTACTATAAAACAACGATGACATATAATAATCAAATGAAAACTACAAAAATAACAAGTTAATGGCTTTTTAGCAGGGGATCAATGAATGTTACTTAACTGATAGATTCATCATACATAAAGGAAATTACAGATACATAAATACAGTTGATGCACAGATGTGCATGGTTACAGTTAAATGAGAGCTGTTTTATTGTCAGATTAGGATAAACATTTTATTTTCGACAATTGACAGTTAGAAATTTTAAATGAAACCCTAGCCACGTTCAAGGGAGCGCGATCAAACTAAGATAGATTATAGCTATCAAAGCGATGGTACTTAAATAGCATGCCTCCAGAACTTACTTATGCTTCCGATATTACCAATTTACCTTAAATGTCAACACTAATCGACAGCCAATAATACATGATGACATAGCGTAGAATTTGAAATCTTGTTTGCTTGTTTGACAACAATACACGAAATGTGATTACCCAAAACAATCTTACTTTCTATGTTCTATGGACCGGACTATTTATATAAGCAGCTCAACTTAAAGATTGACTAACGACTGACGATGATGATGATTGAATCACACACGGCCGCACCCCTCCATCATTGTTGTTGTTCTATCCAAAGATCAGAGTCGTCTCTCTCCACTCGGCTTCGAATCGCCCCATTGATTGTGGCGTGCCTTGCGATTTGCTTCAATTGCATTTTTCATGGGAAATCTCAGCATGTTGGGCGAAATCTTCACTTGATTTACATGAGCTCACACACACACACACAGACACACACACAAAACTCTTTATGGTATTAAATGAAGATTGCAAAAAGGAGAAAAGCAAATTTACTTCATCTGTCTCTTACTTGGCAACCCTGCACTACAATTGCTAGTCACCAGCTCCCTCCCTCCCTCGCTTCATCTCACTCTGTCTCAGTCTTTCAATAAAATTGCAACGACTGCAATCAAATTGATATTGCCACTTAATTACAACTCGACTATTTATTGTTGTTGTCTCTGTTGTAATGGCAGACATTGTTGTACGTAATTGTTTATGATTATGAGCAGCGATCAGCGCGTCTTTCAACAACAACACAACAGCAAAAAAAAAAACAACAACAGCCACAACTACGAACGACGCGTGCTTAAATTGTATAATTAATTTGTTTTCTGTGATTTTGAGTGCACGTTTTGTTTAAATTTTGGAGCTCGATCTTCCTCTTCTTTTGGTTGGTGATCTTGTTGCCAATTTACGCGGACTTTGCTCCAGTTGGAGCTGTGATTGTTGTTGTTATGCTCTTATAGAAGAGCATACATTGGCATCAGCTCTGCCAGCTTTTCACAAGCAAAATTTAAGAAAAAATAAACAGTTGGTAACCAACTCAGGCTTTTCCGCACGTTTATCAAAACAACCGAAATTGGCTATTTTGAAAATTATTTACTCTTATATTCCTCGGGCGATCCAACTAGCCCTTTGAAGATATGCCCAACACAAAAACATCGCTAAATCGTCGGAGAAGTTGTCAGAGTGCTTAAATCGTCGAAAAACATAAAATTCGAGATTTAAGTTTTTTGTCCAATCGCGATACTTTTTTGCGGAAAAGTAACAGTTGGTAACCAACTCAGACTTTTCTCCACGTTTATCAAAACAACATAGGTAGGAGAAATTGAAACAAAAAAAAATTGAAAAACATAAAATTTTGAAAATTATTTACTCTTATATTCCTTTGGCGACCCAACTTTAGCGAGTAGAGTGCTCAAATTCAATAAAATTCAAAACTCTTTGAAGACATGCCCAACATGATAGAAAATTTAGCTTGCTAAAGCCGAAATGACTAAAGTTATTAGAATAAGACACTATATCGACAACGCACGTACTCAAAAACATCTCCAAATCACCGGAAAAGTTGTCAGTCTGCTTAAATCGTCGAAAAACATAAAATTAGAGATTTTATCCTCTAATACTCGCAATACTTTTTTGCGGGAAAATCTAGAATAAAAGCTAACAATTTGAAATTTTTTAATACCCTAACGGGGTAAGCTTATTTTGATATAATGTTGCTCACACATTTCAGAAGCATTTGCAAAAATGATCAGCAGCCAAGTTGGTTCAGGTATATTTAAATGATTACACTATGATTTGAATTACAAAACAAGTCAAATCGGTTCTTCATATCAGATTATCCACATAACATCAATAAATATAATTATAACCAGGGATACTGTTACGATTCCGCTTTATATCGGTTTTCTTTTTTCAGTAATATCGGTTTTGATTCGATTCACAGGTAGAGGAAAATCCTGTACCGTAATAAAATTCAACTCTTTTTGCTGAAAAGCGTCCAAACAGCTTTATCGTGCTCACAAAAGAATATTGTTTCAAATTTTTAATAAGTTTGGCCTATTCATGTTCATTTAGTACATTTTAATAATTTATTTCAATAAATCGTTTCTCGACCAATCTCAGTTGGATACATGAGTAAGCATGTTGTGCTCTAGTCTACCATACAGTTTTTATACTCTGTACACAAGTTGTAAAAGGGTATTATAGATTTGTGCAATGTATGAAACAGGCAGAAGGAGCACCCCTTCCCACGTGACAGATTTTCGCGGCTTACACCCACACCATTAGACCTATCCAATTTTTAGGTGGGAAAAAAATTCTACAAAAAATTTCAGATCGAAAAACTACCGCGTTACCGTTTATTTCACATGAGTCTACATACCAATTTATATAGAAACGTAACTAAAAAAAGAATGGAATTTCGTAGCAGTTTATACGAAAAGGGATCTGAAATTGGTACATTATTATCTACATATTTTAAAGTTTTTATTCTTTCTTGATGATACTGTACTGCACTATAACAGGATACATAACTGTGTAAATTTAAGCATAATTCGACAACTTATGGTAAGCATTCTTTTTCGAAACTCTAAGATGTAGAATTTTTTGATTTTTTACAAACAGAGGCGCATGGCTATATCAAGGCTATATATACATAAGTTTGGACAATGTGCCTAAGATGAAGAAGAAAGCATGGCATAAGTTGCTGAGGGTATAAATGAGCACCCTATACTCAGGTATAGAAATAGTCATGTCGGTCTGTCCGTATGAACAGCTATATCTCAGGGACCCAACATTTTATTGACACCAAATTTTACTTTCAAGATGCATTTTATTCGTATGCCGTTTAAGTTAGTCAAATCGGATCGATATCTGACTCCATCAGCGTAGTAGACGGTGTAACCCATCCATTGGAAACTCGGAATACTTAAGCATGTTGTTACTGCGCAACTTCAGGAAAATCCTCGTACGCAACTTCAATAGATATATAGACAATAATGAACAATTTCAGATCCTTTTTTGACGGTACATCTTTACAGAAATAAAGTTAGGGAATACAAACTTCGGTAAATCGATAACACGATTTTCCTATTTTAATTTTCGTTGCGGCAAATGTCAAGCCAAATTAGGTTTAAACTTTAGTTTTGGCTTTATGGGTCTTGGCCAACTGAACAGAATGCAGCTCCTGTTTAGTATTGTTGTAGTTGTTACTCCGAATTTCGTTGTAGTTTTTTGATTCCTTGGGTCTCAGTACCAAGTGTCAGACTGACAACAGAAAATAAGAAACCATATCTTAAAATTTTTACACAAAAAGCTCCAGTACACACATGAGATCCCCCACACACACACACACACACACACACACACACACTGAGAGACAGAGAATGGCAGAAACCAAGGAGGAGGTGAAGGTGGAGACATAATAAAATTGTAAGTTGACACCAAAGCACGTTTCTTTCTGGACAGGCTGCAGCTTGCTCATATGAGGGCGCGTCGTAGGCGGCGGCGTTACTTAAACAAAGGGCACAAACGGTTCGAGTGGTTTATACGGTTTCAGAAAGCGGTACGTCAGGGCGGGACAGCGAGGAGTGACGACGCTCTTCCAAGCGACTGAGCCAACAATTCTGGACAGGCAAAGTAAGTGGGCAGTTATTTTTATTTTGTTTTTAGGGCTCGTGCTCCGTAGCTAAATCCCAAAAGGCTAAAAACAAACCCAATGCCAAAACTGATCAAAAAAAAAAAAAAAAAACATATTTAACTAAAATTAGTATCAAATTTTCGTGTTGTTTGCAAGCAGTTCTTGGCTTTTGTCTTCAGATTCTGAAATACTCTTTTTGGGGGCTGGCAATTTATGCATAATTAAAATTAATGAACATGTTAAGGGGTTAGACGGACTGAGCAGCGCCAGAACAATGGATTAGCTACGCCACAAAAGACTCAATATCACTTTTTGTGTGCATGTCGTTGTTACCAGGTAACAGAAGACGCTGTCTTGAATTACCTGAATCCGCCTGACGCAAATTGCCAGTTACCTAACATCAAACAGCGCTACCACTTCAGTGAATGTGTGCAGTTGCAGTGGTACTTTATGGGCTTTGCGCCCACGCCACTTCCGGTTTGGGGCACGTTGAATGCAGCCAATGAAAATGGTGCAAAAATAAAGGAAAATCCGAATGGAAGGGAAATAAGATAGGAAAACAGCTGAAATCATGGCATAACAAAAATCAAATGTGGGCCAATTTAATGCCACCCGGTGGCAGATACGTAGATGCCGACGTCGACTGCCACAGCGACTGCTTTTGTATGGTTTAAGTGAACGGCATGGCCAGTTGCCAACTTGCAACAAACAACAAAAATATGAAAATGAACAACAACAAAAAGACGTACAATTTAGCCAAGTTTACAGCTAGACAAGAGACACTGTCTTACAGACTGATGGGGAGCATGTTTGGGTGTCGAGAGACCGGCATAGAGAGAGCGAGACAGCGGTGGACGCTGGAGGCGAGGCAAGGTGTGTAGCGGCTGCTGTTGATCCAATTTTTGTCGTGCGAAACTGAAAAAAAAAACAGAAACGAAACCCCAAAAACTAAAAAAAATACATATTTTAAAGCAACGAGACATGGCAAAGTTGAGATACTCTTAAAGAGTGTTGAAAGAAATGAATTTAAAACTTTGAACAACAATATCGGTACAACACAGAAGCTATGAGCATAAGTCAATTTTGTCGAAATTAGTATAATATTCACTATATCTATCGCTTTTGAAGTGCATTTTTTCAAGTCTAAGGAACTTTACAAAAAATATATATAAAAGAGGATTTAATCTTTGGGTTAATTTATTTCATTATTTACTTGAGAGGAACTTGGGTACTTTGTCAGCTTAGGAAATCCAATCCTATCTGTTAAAATACGTTGGTTAGTTAGTTAAGTTTCTTATTTAGTATGAATATATATAAATAATCGTATTGAAATCGGAATTTATATTTTGGTATTGATAACACAGATGCTCATAAAAAGATGCATACCTCCGTATGAATGTTGCATACATTGCACAAATCTATAATACCTCTCTATGTGTACAGGGTATAAACAACAACAACAACAACAAAACCGAGAGAATTAAATAATGTATTTATATATGCTGCCCCACATGTGGGTCTAGTGAATGCAGCCAAAACGACAACGACAGATGACTGTGTTTATAATGATGATGATGATGATGTTGATGATGGGGATAATGCTGTTCCGGGCAGGTAAAGTCTATGGCGGGGAAGAGTATGCATGATGAACTGCAATGCTGTCGCCATTTTGTCACTCAAGTATTTCCTGTTTTAGCCAAATTAGTTGATAAATTTCAAATTCATTTGGGTAATTTGCTTCTCGTCTGCAGCGAAAGTTAGTTTCACCAAGAGCTAGATAGAAAGAGAGATATATGTAGGGTGGTTGAGCAAATGTTTGGTCTATGCTAGGCATTTTGTCTATCATTAGTTGGCCATGGGCCATTAAGATGCCCACATGGTCATCAAATACTTTTCATAGCCAAGTCTCTCACAAGTTACAAAAAGGTTTAAAGCCCACATAAAAAAAAGAAAGAAAATTCGTAAAATGAACCAACGAGCATCCAACCATCCATTTATCCAACTCCCTATTCTATTGCAACTTGACTCACTTAGTGAGTATACGTTTATGATCACATTCTTTTCTGCTGCTTGTTTTTTCTTCTTCCTCGTTCAATTCCCCTCTAAAAGACGTTTTTGTTGCCGTTGGTCTCCAGTTTCAGCCCGCAGTTGGCAGCTTCCTCGGGCATTAGTCAGCATTGAATGCCGGCATTTTTTAGTTTACCGCCGCCCAAAAACCCCTCCCTCTTCTTGATACACGCCCGCCCCTGCGCAGGTGACATGACATACCAATTGGCAGGGAAAACACACTTGGCAACTGAAATCATTTTAACGATCGCCGCCGACGGACGACTGATGAACTGACAAAATGACTAACAGTCAGACTGAAACTTTCGTGGCAATATTTATGATAAATGGCTTACAGAGCTTGTTGGGTGGAAAAAGAAGGAAATTGCGTAACAGCAACAACAAGAAGAGCAGCTGGTCAAAAATAAATGGAACGAATTGGCTGGGGGAGGAGCTGCTGCCACCGCTACCGTCCCCAGCAGCTGCCTGTGCTCCTATTGCCATGCAAAAAGAACTCAAATTGGAATTCCAAGATCGAAATCAAAGGTTGCTTAATGCTGTTGTAGTTGTTGTCAACAATAACGACGGGACTCGTACAGCTAATCTTCTAAAGGCATTCAAACCCTGCGAGTAACGTATTTGACAGCTCACAGGCATTCGCGTTTAAGAATACCTGACAAAACTTTACACACTAAACTCACTTGACGTTAGAGCGTAAACTCTATGCTGTAGTACAATTCAAACTCAAGCAGATTGCATACTAAAAAAAAAAAGTTTGTCAAATGATTTCTTTCACCGAATCTTATCTCCCCTTGAGCAGGACACTATTTAAGAGCAACTTCTGGCTTGGGCAAGGTTTGCTTAACCAGGTGCTCTCACTTCACACAAACAAGTCTTCTGACAAGACCAGGAGGGGCGCAAAAGACTGCTTGCAACGAAACTCAAAATAGTCTACTTCTGAAAGCTGAGCGTGGTATCATGAGAGTACCTGGTCAAGTGTACCTTGTGCACCTTTTATTCGCATACATTCATATTTCAAGCATACATATTTTAGGTTTAAAACGAATCAAAACCATTAAGACTTCTTGCTGTGTCATTGCTCAGCCCAACTAAATTCTTGCTGAGATATGCTCCACTCTGTACACCAGAATTGCGAATCGAGACCAACATGTATCCTGCGTGTAATTATTGTGTCAATCGATCTTAAAGCACTATTTTGAAAATTACACGACGATGCAAAAAATGAATGTTTCCAAAACTAAAAAAATATTTTCCCAAAAAAAATAAACAGTTGGTAACCAACTCAGGCTTTTCCGCATGTTTATCAAAACAACCGAAATTAGCTAGTAGAAATTTAAAAAAAAAAAAATGAAGAAAAAATTTCGAAAATTTTTACTCTTATTATTCCTCTGGAGACCTAACTATAGCGAATAGAGTGTTCAAATTCAATAGGAAACCCTTTGAAGACATGCCCGACACACAAACATCGCTGGAAAAGTTGTCAATGTACTTAAATCGTTGAAAACATAAAATAAGAAATTTTACCGCAATACTTTTTTGCGGAAAAGTAAAACTGGACTAGAAAAACTTTAAAAAATATATCCGGATTCGGAAATAGACGAAAATAGAAAATTCAAATATGCTTAGTGGAAATCAGAATAATCAATTGATTTAGGCTCAGGAATATTTTTTTTCAAAATCTTTGGAAAATACTTGCTTCAACATATTCATTTATCTTTTGGTTTCTTCGAAGCCAATGCCAATATCAGATAATGAGAATAAAGCACTCCACAAGGTTGCAAGCAAGACAAAGCCAAGAAAAACCCGAAAACAGTTACAGAAATTTAATGCAATGAAAATCAAATAAATTGCAATGAAAAAGCATAACAACAACAACAATGACAACGATACCAATCACTAAATATGGTGGCCAGCGTTTAACGTCGCAGTCGCTGCCGCCGTCAGCGTCGCAGCCAACGCCGCGACGCGTCGCTGCTGACGCAATGCAACCATCTAACGAGGGCAACCTCTTCGGCGGAACATTTGAAAACTTTATAACTGGCATGCAAATTAAATTGCCGACCAGCCGAAAATGGACAAATCGCCAAACGAACAGCCAGAAAAATATGTACATGTAGCTATATAAAATGCACGCGGAGTGTTGGTTAGGGAAATGAAAGGCGAGGGGAAATACTCTTTCCATAGGGGGAGACCCTCTAAAATTATAAAACAACGATACAATCGCATTAATAACAACAACAACAACTACAATAACAACAACTTTAGTTAGAAACTGAGAACTTTTGTTTTCGGCATCAGAATTTCTATACCCTCAGTTTCACAGCCCATAGACGTTTGATGCCTCTTGGATCGGTTAAAATATCTATATTCTTCTTCTTAACTGGGCATAACAACCCGTGTTATAGGGTTACGGCCTGATGTAAATACATTGTGGTTTTACGTGGTGGGTCGGAAACCCTACGCACAACCCTTTTAAGACCTGGGGTGGCTCTACTGGTCTCGAAAGAGACCAGTGTCATTGTTAGTCGCCTCATACGACAAGCTTTGACCTGCTGAGGTGGTATTCTCCAACCCGCTCACCACACGGGGTAAAATATTTAGTATTATAATTTCAGTTGAATTGCACATTTTTGTTTTGATTTTACAAGCCTATATTTTCCAAACTAATAAAGACAACTGATTGAAATAAATTCTGTTTGATATTGAATTTATTTATCTTTCTATCTGCTTTAGTTTTAGAATAACAATTATGTTTCTCTGTTAAACGGTATTATAGATTTGTGCAATGTATATAACAAGCAGTGAGAGGCGCGGCTGACCATATCTGTGGACTTTTGTCTCTTTCGCAGGATTTTCGTTATTGATATAACTGTTAAAAAGGGATAATTCTCTCTTACTGGCATCTTTCTGCCATTAAAGGGTCAAATGTTAGAGAGTACATAAAATCAACTTTTCTTCGAATTATTTGAAATTGCGTATGATTTTTTTGCTCGCCTGTAAAGTTGCTGTTTTAGACAAAAGTAGTTTTGTCAAAAGACCACAGAAATGTTCCATGGACAAAAATGTTGTCCGTCTGTTCGTGTTGTCGCACCGGTCTCGGAGACTATAAGAGTTAGAGGAAAACTTTTGTTACCAAAAGATGCGTATATTTCCTGAAATGTACGAGTTTGTAGAATTATTTCGATATCTTACCCCCTTCCACCGTGACGCGGCTAACACCCACACCATAACAGCTATCCAATAGACAGTTATGCACACTGTTGCCGAGAGATCGGATAGCAACTTTTAAAGATATAGGAATATTATTCTTTAACATATATAGCTCTATGGTTTTGAAGGTGTGCTAAACCTTTGAGTTTTTGGACTCCAGTTCGCTTTTTGTAAAGATTCTCTGAAATATTTCGTTAAGCCGATTATCGGCTTCAATAATATCAAAGCTAAGATGAACGAAGCCGTGCAAATCGAAAAAGTTAAGCAAATGATTGTACGGCAACAGGTTTTTTTGTCCAATGCTAAAAAAACCAAATGCTAAGCGAATCAAATTCGTTAGAGATTTATTTAAGCCTTGATTGCCAGAGTAAACATAAAAAGCAGCAGAATAATTTGTTTTACAATAATAGATCAACCTTTCTATTTGAATTGGACTCCATCCTAACCTTTAGAATAATGAAAGTAGCAATTATTACATGAAAGTAATAGTTAGTAGTTTTATTGAGTCGACATGCTGAAAAGAAACAAATCCTAAGACGGTGCATACAATTGCCTAGTTTTTGCTCTTTCTCTTGCTCAATTTTAGCTACGAGCGAGTCGGTCTAACAGACACAGCAACACAAGCAGCATCACACGTACACTATTTTTAAAATGTTTGCTTTTCAGCAAATATTTGGTTTTTATATAGGAACCGGTATAACCGGTAAACCGAAACAAATATCGGTGAATCGATGAATATCTTATTGAAAAAAGAAAACCGTTTACTGGATCAGGGGTAACGGTACTGCCGTAATCGTAACCGTATCCGAAATCAGTTTCGGTTTGAATCCCTGATATTAATAAATAAAAATAGGTTTTTATCGTTTTTTCGTTAGTCAATTTAAAGTTCACCACATCTGCAAGGTGCTTCCTTCCATACCAACCGTTAAACGGAAATGTAATCATAACTCTTATGCGTGTGTACTTATAATACGCAGAATCGGCAATAAGCTGCAACCTCACTAGCCAAATATGTTTGCCAACTACGATACTTGTATATTAGGATTATGTTTAGTCGAAGGAGACTAAACTAACTAGCCTCCGGTTACATTCTGCAAGCAAATGTTAATCGACGCTCAGGAAGGGTATTACCAAGAACAACAACGATTGCGATGCTGCCAATGCACAAAGTTATGAGACCATTGTAAGACCAAGCTTTTCAAGATATCGAGAGAGAGAGAGAGGGAGACGAATGAGCTGCTTTGTAGACAGTTGGAAGGTAGAGCAAAAAGAAGTTGATAGCGGCAAGCGAGAAATTAAACGAATTTCAAAACTGGAAGTGGCCAATAAACTTGGTTCCATTGGTACGGATGAGATCAGATCAGATCGGGCGGAGCAGGGCAAGGTGGTATTGTGGCAAGGCAGGCGCAACGCATAAATTTTGGGGCATGTTGCAAATGTATCTGCTCGTGTTGTAGTTGTTTCAGTTGTTGCTGTGTTTGTCGCACGCCGCAGGCAAGCCGGGCGCATGTTGCTGACACTGGCAACATTTGTGTTTTGCATGTTGCTCCGCTGGAATGTGGGCTAAGTCTGTGTATGTGTGTAAAAGGTAATGGGGGGGGGAGGAGCGGGTGTGCCGGGCTGCATCAGATATGGAAGCGCGTGGCTTTCACCATAGGAATGCCAGTGAGCAATAGCTGCACCAGCGGTAAATTAGCTCGAATGCCGTTGCCGCAGGGCAGGGCCAAGGGGGAGGGGAACTTACTTGTTGCTGCTTTTGTTAAAGGGCTCAATGCAAGTGCTAATAATCAAAGGGAGCAAGAAATTGCATGCCATAACCATTAATTATGACAAAGCAAGAGGCCAGCAGAGCAACGGGAACGCAACCAGAGGAAGCCGTTCAGCAGCTGCTGTGAGAATATACGGCAGAGCAAAGACTCGTGTGACGGCAACAGCAACAATTAGAAGAAGAAGCAGCCGCAGCTTTGCTGTCAAACGCCCACACAATACATAAATGTGCACTAGTATGCCTATGTAGGAAGAAAAAAGAAGCTAAGCCAATGTATACTTAACAAGGTAACGTCGTCGTTGTTACGTCAGCAGCGCAGTTTCTTAGTTTTTCATTCTCTTGCGAATTTCAATGAGAGAGGTTGTGTGTCGCGCATGTTATTTCAGTTTATGTTATATGTACATACATATATGTGTATGCATTAGAGAGAGTAAATTGCGCCTCTCTCTTTCGCTATTTCAGCCTCTCACAAAGTTTTAAGAATGTTCGCTCACCGACGACGTTACCTTGTTAAGTATACATTGAGCTAAGCTATCATTTGGGCTCGTCTTCTGGTCTATTATTGTTGCGGTCGCTGCAGTTGCAGCTCCCGGCGATTTCTAATTGGCAGCCATGACTCATGTCTGGCAATAACATCAACTGCAACATATACGTAGTACATACGTTACTACATGCCATGGCAACATGATGCCAAAATGTGCTTGTGTTGTGCCTTGACGTGTAGGCCATGTATGTTGTGGCAAAAGTGCTTGTTGTTGCCGCCCCATTATGTCAGTAAAAATATTTTTTTAAATATTAATGTGGAAAATGACAAATGCCTATTCCAGACTACCCCCCGCTCCCTTCAATGCCGAACCGAGACATATAGGGTGCATACAGGGTGCACTCAAGAGCATTCGTTTTACTTTTTAGGAAAGGAACTATTTTTGTTTTAAAACTAAAAATTCAACCACATTTCCAGGATATTTGTATTAAAATCATTGAAATTGGTTAATACTTAGAACACTAATATTATTACAATTTTGAAAAACTGTGCAACGGCATTCTTATGTCCTGTATTGCAGACCGTTTCTTCTTTTTCCTGACTGGACATACCAAGTAGTTACCGGGCTACGGCCACATCTCCAGGCGCCTTATAACATCTTACTCTACCTACAACACTCATAAAGTCTTGGGGAGACTTTGCTGCGCACATGAGCTCCCTGCCATAACACTTTGTGATGATTAGAGCAGCTACTCAGAGGGCACGACATGAAGGTTGTACTTCAACTTAATTAAGGTGGAGACATGCAGTAAAGGAGTTTCACTCTTTGCTACCGAGACCCCAAACCAACGCTTTTCACGTGTTTTAAAATAAAAACGTAGTCTTCCTTCAAACATTCGTTTTTGGCTTATCGTGCTAATCATCTAGAGCCTGTGTACCAACACTTAAAAGGAATCTAAATAGAAAGCATAAATAATTAACCTAACACTAACTATAAGATTGGTTAGAACCATCCCATATAAGTCAGTTTATAACAGTGATAGGACTGACAGCGGAGCTATAGGCTCAGTAGGGGGCACAATAGATCTCACAGGTCGCGATGCGGTAATCCCCAATAACATTATCATTATCTACTATAAGATTTCCAATTGCTAAGATATGATTCAATCTTTTTTATACGCTGTACACAAAGTGTAGGGTAGGGTATCTTCTTGCTATCAAAGAAATTTTAAAACTAAACTTCTAGGCTTATTAAGACTTCCTTTACTACTTTTAAGTTTGCCAAACGGTACTTTAAGAAATCTAAAAAGACACCCTTTATATGTCTATATAGAAAGATAAACATATGCAACAAGTCTGAATGCATTTTCTTGCCGTGTGGCGCTTGCCGCATTCTGTTACTAGTTTTTTATTGTATGTTTGTTTTTTTTTTTTTTTTGTTTATCCACAAAATTTGTTATTCAATTTATGCTTGTTTTGTGTTTCTATATTAGAATCTAGTAGATATAACATACATATGTATATATATGCAGCCAGTTTGAGTGTGTGTGTTTGTTCGACTTGGCGACATTTCAAAATTCTAGAAATTATGGCGTAACAACTGTACACACATAGATGTATATATACGTATATATAAGATGTATATATGCCGACTGTCGATTGATTGCCAGTTGGCACTACCGGCAACATGTGGCTTTATCTGTGTGTCTGTATCTTTTGCTGCATGTGGGTGGCTCAGTGGACCGCATGGACAGACAGTTTGGACTTTTAGTTTGTCTGTGAACTCAAGAATGTGCCATAAACTGATTAGAACCTAATAAGAAATAACGAATCTCTAAGTATTACTCAAATCGCCTTTATCGCCCATATAATAACGCCGCTCCATTAAGAAATATCTTGTTTTGTGGAATTGTTTTGAAAAAGCCTAACTGGCGTTTTTAATGCAGATGAAAATCTTGCTACTAAATACCATACATTTTTGCAATTTTATGCCTCTTAAAGCTATTAGAACAATTCAAACATAGCTTTTGGATTCTACGGCGGATTAGTCGACTAGTCGAGAGTAGCCGTTAGACTTGGCATAATCTTATATAGTGTGTGCTTTGGTGTGTGTGTAGTATTTATAGTTTCCTGGCTGCTTATACATAGCTATATGTATGCATGTTGGTTCCCAAACTTTTCGTGTTTTTGTGCCACTTTAGGCCTCAATTATTTTAAAATTCATTAAAAGTCTCATTTATTTTAAATTTTCAATATTTATGTGTCCTATAACTTTTCCCCCACACTAGCAACATGCCTCTCTCTCTCTTACACACAATCTCTATTTCATTCACTATTTGCAGGCATGCAGCTATAGAAAGTTGGACTGAAGCATCGTGAGAAGTCATAAGCAGCGGCGAGTGACACTGCATTCTAAAGACTCTTAGACTGAAGGTAAGTAAATCTCACTCCCATGCAGCTGGGCGGCAGCTGATTGCTTTCGATAGCGCTCGTGTGTGCTCCTTAAGGCGCCCACGCAGACGAGCGCTGATGGAGCCGACCGGCCCATTTTGCGTGGGCCCTTAAAGAAAAAAGAAGATTGAATCCATAAAAAAAAAATAATCGAGCGAAGCGCCAACGACGCGTCGTCTTAAACGCCTACACTTTGAAATACCAGAGCCAGACCAGGCCAAGACAAAGCCAAGACCAATTTAAGAGCTAGTCAAGTTGCGCTTCGTGAGTGCCGTGAGTCGCGTGAGTGACCAAGAGCTGCTGTGATTCGTTTATAGCATGCAACAGGTATTTTGTTTCCTAATCTGTTGGTTAGTATTCTTTTTAGAAAGACAAATTTATCAGCAGAATTCACATTTTAAGTCCGTTAGTTTGAATATCTTTAAGAACAAGGCAGATGATTATTGGGTACAAGTTCCTAAAAAAAAATTCTATAAAATAACAGTGTTTTATAATATAACATACGATTACTTATTAAATAAGAGCACCTGTCTATATCTCAGCGACCATAAAAGCTGCCCATTTGCCACACACACTATAAAAGCCATGAAAATCCGATAAAAACTTCAAAAGATGCTATCACAACTAGCCCACCCGTTCCCAATCCAAACAACGTATTGATTTAAAACTTGGCACAGATATTGACTTTTTTTGGTACAGGGTATCCTACTGTTGGACACCGCAGAGACTGTCAGTAATATATATATATATATATATATGTATGTTTTCAGGAGATTTCTAGCACAGCCCTTTTAATATGCATTTAGGGAGCTCCCACCGAGCCCCTCTTGAGCTAGTAGGTTTTTCTAACCTCACCAAAATACAACTTTTTTTCAAAATCTCATTCCAAGAGATATAAAGTGGATCCACGCGACTTACGTGTCACATACAGAATTTTGAATTCTTTTTTAATATAAACACTAAATGAACCCGCGCGCTCCGCTGCGCATTGATAAAGCCGTCAAAAAAATTCATTATATAAATTAATTCATCCCGTTCCTCATCCTTCTCATTCTCTCTCTCTTCTTCATACTAAGCCAAGCTGCGGCTATTGGTACCCCTACCTCTATATATAAGTAGAAACCCATTTAGTATGTTTTATATGAAAAATCGTTTTTGTCGATATCTTTGGCGTCATCTATTGGAATTCGTCCAAACTTCACAAAAACCTTCTCCCTAATACTGTGTACAATGTGTGACAATTTGGTTGAAATCGGTCCACGCGTTTTCGAGCTTAGCGAGCACATCACTTTTTGAGACTTATTTTTTATATACATACATATATTAAGATTGAGATTACATTCTACACTTTTATAGGACGGTTATCAGCTCCATGACATATTGTCTACTGCATTTTCCTAGTTACGCTTGTACAGCGATTCTTCGTCTAGTCAAGGCAAAAGTTGATGTACTTTTTTTAAGGGTATGAAAAACAGGTGGGGCGATTGCGCTTTTGAGTTTTGTCGGGGCACACACATACATATATACACTGCCAAAGCTGACACTCGCACAAACATACACAGGCGAACACAAATAGCCACTCAGCCACATGCTCAAATCCTGTTGCGTTGTGTCGTTTCTGTTGTTGTTTCGGCTGGCTGGCAGGAATGCAGATTTCGAACTCGTTTACATGCTCGCTGCGCATTTTTGCAGCTGCTCTTTATATTAATTTTTTTTTTGTGTAGGGTGGATGAGGAGGCCTTGCGGGGTTACCTCTTCCGACTTGGACTTGAAGCGCATGGCGGCAATTTGGAGATTCCAGCCCAAGCTGTAGCATTGAGCGTTTAATTTCATTTAGGAGAAACTTTTTTAATTTGAAAGTACTTGAGATACACTCAAGAGTGATATCCTTAGATACAAATATACGTTTATTGTGAAGAATGAAACGTTTTGCAGTAGCTACAACACATTGCATGTATTAAATTACAAGACAAAAGGTATGCGTTCTTCTTCTTAACTGGCCATTACAACCCGTTATCGGGTTACGGCCTGATGTAAATACATTCTTTCATTGGCATTGTGGTTTTACGTGGTGGGTCCCAAACCCTACGCACAGCCCTTTTAGGGCCTGGGTGGCTCTACTGGTCTCGAAAGAACCCAGTGTCATTGTTATTCGCCTCATACGACAAGCTTTGTCCTGCTGACGTGGTATTCTTTAACCCGTTCACCACACGGGGGGTTATGCATTAAGAGGGTTTAATTTAACTTAAAAAGTTTTAATGCAAAAAAAAACCGATTTAATGATGAATTCGATATTTATGGACGGTAGTGTGCAAAGCACGAGGCATACGAGGCAAATGCGTCGGGCGACCTTCGGAAGGTGGAGAAAAATACTATCCAGAACTGAATTTTATTAAACTTATTTTCGAAGTAATGACCATAGTTAGGTGACTGTTTTGTTTTCTCTATTCTCTGTTAAAAGTTATTGCAGTAGCATTTAAGTATTATTTTTATGCAATCGAAGCAACCATTGCAGCAAAGGGCATGAAAGTAATAGAGTGGAATCATTGACCGTAACAAATGTTAGTCGTTACTTTCCGATGAAGTAATATTTGGTGTATACAAGTTCTGGGCCCTGTACTGTTTTTCTCATTCGTACACTCTACATCTGAGAGCAGTTTCTGGTTTCATTGTTATTATTGTTTGTTTCTGTTGGATAGTTGACTTGTGGAACAGGATCGTTGGTATCGGTGGATGATGTATAGTATATTCCCATGGAAGCCAACAAGGTTAGCCCGAAAGCTAATAGACTTAGTCAGCATCAGCGCGAAATTCTTTAACAGTCTGATTTGCTCGCCCACTCCGATATAGGTCTTTCCTCTGCCTGCCCTCCCCATGATCGCCTAAAACGATTATAATGCCAAGGTTGGAAGAGAGTAATCCTATTATCGGACAATTCGGCCTTCACGAGACCACTTCGAAGAACGGTCTAAGGCTAAATGACTTCGCCATGGCGCGAAACTTGGTAGTCTGTAGCATCAGATTTCAGCACTCTGTGCCATAATCAATATAAACGCAACCAGATTGATTACGTTGTAATCGATGAAAGGCATGCATCCAGTGTACTTAAAATTCATATGTTCAGAGCGGTCAACCATTTCCTTGTTGCAGCCAAGATCCGCATGCGCATAGCAAAGGCTGGTTATCATAAATATGCAATCACAACGGATCGCTAAACCTCCTTCCGAAATTGATAACGCCAAGGGACTTGCTTCTTGCGTACTACCATGAGGAACTTATAGCACGAACAGAAGTGTCGCGTAGCCACTGCAGTGAAGAACGTCGCTTATAGAAGGACCCTGCAGAGCAGGAAAAGCGGGAGCGAGAGGAGATCGCGATGTGCAGGATTAGGAATGACGTTGGAAAGCTCTTCCAAAAAGTCAAGCGTCCTATATTGTGTGAAAGACTAAAGCCATTCACGAAAGAACTGAATGGATACCAATATACTTTTCATGCTGTCAAGGATTTCGTCTACCTTGGCACCACCTCCAACACCACAATGAAAAATTATATCAGCACGGAAATCAAGCGGAGAATCAGTCTTGCCAATATATGTTACTTTGATCTCAGAAGGCAAATGAGTAGGAGAAACCACTCTCGCACGACGACTCAATCTCGATAAGGCGCTCATCCTTTCGGTTGTATATTGTGGCGTTCAAGTATAACGCAGTCTATTGAAAATAACGGTGAAGTGGTTGAGCGGTATGTATTGCTTAAGATCTCTGGCCTTTTACGCGATGGGAACAACTACCGCATTCGATGAAACGACGAACTCTATGAGCTGTACGACAAAATTGACATCTTAATTTGCTTATTTGAATTAAAATAAAGCATCATACCGGATGGCAGCACACTAACCAATCATTAGAGAAGGTGCGCGCAATGCACAGGCGCCTGAGAGAGTGGTCTATAACGTGTTGTTAGGGCCAGTTAAGAAGAAGTATATAGGTAGTGAGGTGCAGCACTGCTTATCGCTAAAGCACAGGTTACGGCCTTTGTTTAAAGCACGGCCGTAAAGCTAGCCGAAGACTTGACTTACTTCTTCTCAGCGAAAAAAGAGGCATTGAAACGGGCTCTCGTCGCTCACGACACTAACATATTCCAGTTATTTGTGTTCTCTTTCTGAACATGCCTGGTTTGAAGGCATAAAAGAACACCAACTTGGTAAGAAGATTGTGGGAAGGTAGCGCCTGCGCCCACTTGGGATTTGGACCCGCAATGCGCTCCTGAGCATCATCTGCTCGGTTCCGGTCGTCTTTCGAGTTGTCGCGTTGGTCTTTTGTTGTTGTAGCAAAACAGGTTCCATTGCTTAAGAATTTCTGCCACATCTATGTATACGTGTGTGTAAGTTGCCGTTTTCTTCTTCTTCTTCTTCTGCTTTTTTCGTGATTTTTCTATTGCTCCTTTTGGTTAGTGCTTCTACTTCAGTCCCACTGTACCCGCTGTTATTGTAGTTATTTTTGTTCTTGTCGCTGTTGAACTTGAAATGAAACTGGGCACACTGGGCAAAACATTTGCGATCTTAAGTTTTATTGAACTCTACGTAACAACAATCACAACAACATGTTGTAGCAGGTGTTAGTGTTTTACAAGCTGTTAACTGCCAGCTGCTAATGGCCAAAGAAGCTCAAGAAGCTGTGTTTAGGCCAGCATCAGCAACATCATCAGCAACATCATCAACAATAAAAACAATAACCACAACTGCCTATACGAACATATGTACAAAAAAAAAATATGTAAGAATTACCTTTTAAACTTACTATTAATGAACTCTGCTGCTGTCCATGCTCCCCTCCTTGTCCATCTCCTTCAGTCATCTCTTAAGCTCGGTTCGCTTCCTTATGTCTTTTACACATCTTCTTCTACGCTCATCGATTTCATTTCTAACAGTTTCATGCTAATTTTTGACAGACGCGACGACAACAACGCCAAAGCCATCGCTGGCGTCGCACAGTGGATCCAACTGACTTCTTTTTCGGCGAAAATCATAACTTTTAAAGAAGTAAAGATATTTTCAAAAGCCTAAAGCTTCTGCGATACACTGCGATAAATATGCTGTGAAGAGAGGGAGCTTCAAAAAACGTCTTATCCTTGCACCTATAAAATGGGCTTATTGCTTAATAAATCGTTAAAATTTTGAAAATCTGTTGGCAAGATGCTTGCAGTCTATTTTGATTTTAGTGTATACACTTTCGCCATTACACGTTTTTCCATGACATGCAAGGATAAGACATTTACAGTATATAATATCGAAGTTTACTACCGTTTTTTGAAGCTCCCTCTATACACAGCGTATTTATCGCAGTGTATCACAGAAGCTTAAGGAATTCTCTGTTCTATGCATTTGCAAATATATTTACTTCCTCAAAAGTTATGACTTTCGCCGAAAAAGAAGTCAGTTGGATCCACTGTGCGTCGCTATCTATTTACTTGATTTGAGCCAACGTAATGCTATTCAGTTGTCCAGTTGTTGTAGTCTTTCTAGTTTTAATTTATTTCTGTTAATTAATGTTTTCAATTTAGCATTTCAATTTGATTATTAACGTTTATGAATACAGCACACATTCGAATTAGAGGAAATTTTTGTTCTATCAAAAATACTGCCATTGAACAGATACTTCTAAATGTTACATATTTTCGATTTAGTTAAATTAGTAGTAAAGAGAACAGTTGCTGGGCTATAAAGGAGATTTGACACATAAGCGAGGTAAGCGATTTCGATATATAGAAGTAAACATAAAAGAATCAAAAAACAACTGATAAGTAAATGCTGAGGACATAATAGTTGTATTTTGGTAGCTTTCATAAATTATTTTACGATTGAACTGCGTTGGCGAAATGAGACAATTTTGTGATTTTATGGCTACCGATCTTGTGCTAAAATCTAACATTTTGGATTTATTATTATTATTCTTCTCTATGCTTCAACCCTTGACTCTTTTCTCTGAGTTATTGGCCTGTTCCTGAACATTATTTTTGAACTTTTATAAGGTACATCCGCATCCATAGTAATAGTGCAAGGACGGCACAAGCAGCCAGTCTTGAGAAAGCCGACTCCACGGAGATCTTTCTGTGTCACTGTGCGGCCTTTGCAAGAACACGGATGCGCATTTTGGGAAGTGATACACTCAACATGAGCGAGATGTTTACTCTCCCCTTAAGACAATAGGGAGCCTTTACAGCAAGCCTACTCTGTTTTCAGACCCTTTCTCTTATTTCAACTGTCTTTCTCTCTCCTAACTTCCTCTGTCGGACATGACACAATGGGCAAGGCTGCCTGAGTGCTAGGGATGGTTTCAACTCTCTCTGATGAGCCATCGCACCCACCACAAATCTAATCTAATCTAATTGCCGATTGCCGAATTTTATTTATTTAGAATTAAGTTTAAATTTGAACTTTCCTGATTTAGCGAGCTGTGGCGTCTAACTTTTTTTTTGAGGATACTTAAGTTCTCTAGAAAAGGGCCTTTCCTAGCAGGGTGGTGGCTGCTCATAGAGTGCTTACAAAGAAAATGCCCATCTTAACTGAGAGGGCGGTGCATGTTGCGAACATAGTAGACAAGCTCTTTCAGGACCACCCTATAGGCTCGCTCACTAATTGGTTAAAAAAAAAAACATTCACTAATTCGACTCTTGACTGTAAGATTGTTTTTCTTATGAATTATGTGGCATAGAACTTTGGATCAAGTTACGCCTGTCAACACTATCATTTATAAAAATATGTTGATTACAGTTACCTTTTATGTTGTGGTTCTTGTTGGTTTTGTTTTTATTAATGCTTGAAACTATGCCTAATGAAATTATGCCTTAGCACCTTGAACATCAGCAATAATAGTAATTATAATGATTACCATAATGTTTTGATTCGTGGCAACATGTTGCTAGCAACATTCTCCAACAGCTGCAACAACATGTTGCGCACTGAATGTTAAATTATGATTTCCATGCAAAAAATTGACAAAGTTTATAATCATTTGTTTAATTGTCATTTTAGCTATTGTTGTTTGTGCTTCTATTGTTATAGTTAATGGTCATTAGTTATAAACTAAGCTAATCACTTAGTGAACTTCAGCAATGCTCTTAATATATGTATTTGCTAATGGTTTTTATATACACTACCATAAGGCATATTGAGTTTGCAGACATGTATGTATAAATGGTATGTTTTTTTTTTTTACTTGCCCTCGAGCAGTTGTGCTGGATCTGGACTGATTTTGAATAGCAGCGTAATACAATTAAGAAAGTAACTGGTGAAAGGTGTTCAGCATACAGAGAGCCGGGCAAGAACAAGTGTTCCGCTTCGTACTTTCAATGCAATATTGAATATTTAGAGAATGCCGTGAAACCATCAGTGTCTCCAAGCATACACCGCAGAATATCAATATCAGACTTAGCGAGTCGTCTTTATTTTTATTCAAAACTGGGCTTGATCCGTTTGAGTAGATATATTCCAGATGCACATTTAGGATCGGATTTATCCACCTTATTAGATACAGATATACTTTTCAGCAAATCCTTGTATACAATTTTTACAAGCTGGTCATTTCAAAGAGTCCCTACATGATTTGGAACTTCCTGCCGAAATTCCTCTTTCATTTTAATCGCATAAGCGCACTATATGTAACCTAAAAATTCTCAACAAATCAACGCCTCCATTTCATATTAAGAACACATTCTTAACTAGGATGTGTAAGGCTTCTCCAAAGGCATGTGCAGGTCGGTGTTGCAAAACAACTCTCCGGTTCTACTTGCTCTAGTTGCCTTGGCACTGCCGCTGCCACACATGCGCTCCATCACAGGCCAACGAAATTACAAAAAAAAAAAAAAAAAAAAAAAAACAACATCAACATCAACAGAAAAGCAGTTCATTCATTTCCTCCTTTTTTTGCCTCTGCTTGTCGGCCCAAGAATGCGCATTAGTTTTCAACACACGCAACAGCGAGCAAGATGGTAGAAAAAGACTGCGTCAATTTCGCGCTTTACTTTTGTTGTCAGATGTTTTAAATCACCAAACAAGGGCGGAAGGGAAAGGCAGTGGGGGGCAGGGGACAGGGGACAGGGAACAGGGCAGGACAACTGGCTTGGCGTGTAGGCAGTCCGGTTCAGTCCATGAGTCTGGCTGAAAAGTTGCTGCTGCTTCAACAAGTGGTAAGAAGAGAAGAGAGGAAAGAAGAAGTGTATCGGTGGGGTAAGGGCAGGGCAGTGGTCGAGGAACAGACTAAGCTGGCGGCAGCTGCTACACGCGCCTGTGTGTCCAATAATGATTTTTTTCAAATGGGCAACCGGCCAAGCTGAAGCTGAATCTGAAGCTGGCCAAGCCAGAAATGCGCTTAGTGCGCCGCGATTTATGTGCGTCAAGTTGTTTCTTCGGTAGAATGAAGTAGGGAAAGCTGCAGAAGGAGCAAAGATTTCTTGGAATTCCGCGCGAGCTTTTGTGTTTGCCATCGTTTAAATTTCAAATCAAGCCAAACTGTCGCAGGGCATATGGCGTCCCTCCAGGCAGCGAGGCAAGGAACAAAACCACAACCAGTCAGGCAAGCTTAGCTCAGCCGTAGCCTGCACCTCATAATAATGACACACCATTAACAATCGGCCCGCCTGGCCGACAGCAGGGACAGTGTGACAGAATGGCAGGCCGACAGCCTGTCGCCCCATTGGCATGAGGCTCCAGTCTGGGCTTTTTATCATGGCTCCAGTTTAAATGGCATATTTCGTCGTCATCTTCATCGTTTTGGCGGCGACAACAGCTTCCCCAGTAGGTGCAGAAAAACTCATAAGCGGAATTGTGAGCAAAGGAATTTGTGCAGCTGCCACGCCCTAGTCTTGCCTCAACCTCGTCAGAGCAACACTTTGCACGTTTATCAGCCATTCAATGTGCATTTGTTTGAGTTAAGGGAACCGCTGAACCGCTCCTGTGCTTTCAGTTCAAGGACACAAAAGTCCAAGTTGCATTTAATTGCCACATCCGCTTGCTAATGCCACGCCCATTTTAACTCTCCATACTATTATGCTTTGCTTTTCAGCTAAACCGGCAGTTTGAATCACAAATACCACTCTATACAGGAGCGCATTTTCCGAACATGGCACGCCGCCAGGTGGCCGCGTTGCTCAGCTTAACCTTGGCTCTAGGCAGCGTACTTGCCAATAGCAGTGGATCGAACAGTGCTAGCAGCAATAAACTTGGCGTCTACATTAAACGTGCTCCAGAATCGGCAGTGGCGCCAAAGGGTGATGAAGTGGTCTTTGAATGTGAGCTGAGTCTCAAGCCAGATCGCTTGGAATGGCGCTTTCGGCATACGACAATGATCAGTAGTAATATCACATCTAGCGGAGGTCCCTATCGCTATCTCCGCACTACCGCCGGCTACAACGTGACCAGCAGCAATGATGATCACACATGGAAGCTGCGCATCTATGTAAGCACAGAGACTCTAGGCGACTATCAGTGTGTAGCGTGGTATGGACCAGGCGCCATTGCTTCGACGCCTGCACGCCTGACGCTTGTCTCCATATCCATCGACAATGTCAATGGCTATAGTCGCAATGCAGTGCGCTGGAGCGTTGCGCCCAAGAACTGTATATTGGTGCGTTGCGGCACAGTCACTTCAAATCCACCTGCCATTTGGAGCTTCTATCGCAATGGCGAGAAGTTGCCGCAGTCTGAGGTGCTGCCAGGTGCGGCGGGAGCCCTTGTTCTTAGTGCCGTGTCTGCCAAGGATTCGGGCAATTATACATGCGCCGCCACTAATGCGATTACGGGCGTGGAGCTCCGTCTACCGCAAAGCATCGATGTGCGCATTGATTATACGGACCGTACACCACCCTACTTTCTAGTGCAGCAGCCAGCCACGCAAGTTTCGGCACGACCTGGCGAAACCATTGTGCTGGAATGTCCAGGTGTGGGCTCTCCCAAACCAGAAGCAGTATGGAGCAGTCCAAACATTGTAAACATTAACAACAATCGCACCAAGGTGCTGGCCTACGGACTACAGATTGTGGATGTGCATCCAGAAGATCAGGGTTCATATGTATGTCGTCTAGATAATGGCATTGCGCCAGTATTAGTGCACATGATCAAGGTGAGTGTGCTGGAACGTCCGCGTATCTTGCGTGGCCCTGCATCTACATTAACCAACGAGAGCGAACCTTTGGAGCTGGAGTGTTCGGCCACAGGCAATCCCCAGCCAGATATATATTGGCTGCTGAATGGTGAGGACGCGGCCTTGGATAACGAGACATTAGTCGAAGATCGGCGTTTGCTTATACGTCACGTGCAAAAGCGTCATGCGGGCGTGGTTCAATGCTTTGCAAAGAATATTGTGGGCGAGGTAAGTGTATTCCATTTTTTAAACAAATGGGATGTAATTTAAATCTCTTTCTTTTTATGCCACAGATAAGCGAGGGTAACATGCTGCGCGTGAATCCACTGCTTATCAGTGGTGAGGATTTTCGTCCACTGGGAAATGTACCCATGCCACCAGCCCATACACATAGCTCTGGAAATTCCAATGGAGGCGGCGGTGGTCGCAATAAGGGCAAGCGCAAGTTTATGCGTGTGGGTAAGTACGAGCTGAACTTAGTATTTTATCGAGAATATTGCGTCCAATTTATTTAAATTGAAACTAGCATAGATCTGGTATCCAGTGCTATATTCTATAACATATACAAATATTAAAACAATTTATAATTCAATTTTGTGGCATTACGCATATTCCTGGAACGGATTAGGCGCAACGATTTCATATATTTCGAGGGCATTCCAAGGGAAACGCACAGAATAAATAGATTTACACTTTAGATTACATTTGCCTTAACTTACTTAGCCTGGTTTCAATGCGGCATCCCCATGTCGACATTTAACCCGCCCGATAAAATCTTAAAAAGAAAAAAAAATCATAACTTTTATACTTAACCATTAACAAAAGGGTCCCACTAAATCCAGTATAAAAATGTTGCCTATATTTCAAACGATTCTTCGGATTCTGCTCCATCAC
Source organism: Chymomyza caudatula (assembly GCA_035041775.1). Taxonomy (NCBI): domain Eukaryota; kingdom Metazoa; phylum Arthropoda; class Insecta; order Diptera; family Drosophilidae; genus Chymomyza; species Chymomyza caudatula. The sequence continues at coordinate 3,265,107 of JAWNKW010000148.1, forward strand.
CTCACAGACTGCTTGACCACTGCACAGCATCCACCTCGGTATCGTCATTAGCCTCGAGGTCGTCCAAGTCGTCCATGTACTCATCAACGTCCTCATCAGCATCGCTGATATCCTCCACGTCTCATGTGCTGCTAAACTTGCGCACCTTCTCCTCCTCTTTTTGCAATATGCGTATCTTCATTTTTAACTCTTCAACTCTCAGTCGATGTACCTCGCGCAAATATTTCAGCTCATCCTGCGCCTTGTTTAGCTCAATCTTTTTTGTCTCCGTTGCCAGCTGCTGCTCTTTGCACCTCAGCTCTGCCTCTTTTACCTTGAGGTAGTTCATGCGCTCCTCATAGCTATCAATCGGCGGAGTCGCCGTCGAAGCGCTGCTATTCAAAGTGGCGCTACTAGCGCTCACATTCGCCGCTGTGATGCTACTAGCGGAACCGGATACGGGCGCAGCCGTTGCCACCGTAGGCAGTGCACTAAACGTAAAGGTAGGCGTGCCCGTGGCCAACTGCATTTTCACCTGCTGAGCGGCTGCAACCGCTGCCTGCTGCTGTTGTTGCTGCTGCGCCTGCTGCTGCTGCTGCTGTACGACCACGGCGGCAGCCTGTTGTTGTTGTTGCTGCTGATGATGTGCCACCGCAGCTGCGGCCAGCTGTTGTTGCTGTGCAAGTTGCTGCTGTGCTGCTGCAGCCAGTTGCGCTTGCTGCTGTTGGGCAGCGGCTGCAGCCTGGGCCTGGGCCTGGGCCTGTTGCTCCTGTTGTGCCTGGTACTGTGCCAAAGTGATCTGCTGGGGCTTAATTTCGCTGATGATTTGCTGATTGTAGCCTCCGGCGGTTATGGTGGCCATTGTGTGCTGCTGCGGCTGTGACGGTATGGTGTGTATCTGAGTAGCTGCAAGGGGAACATTATTGTTAAAAGCTTTGGTAGTCATGGTAACCAGCTTACCTGTGGCACCCGCTTGATGCTTGATCTGTAGTATTATCTCCTCGCGTGGACGCGCTGTCTTAAAGTGCAATAAATCATTGAGGGTCAGCTTCTCGGCGCTTATTTGATCCACATTGATTTGATGTGTATTAAGTACCGCTGCATTTGCTGCTGCCACAGCTGCGGCCGCTGACACCTGCAGCTTTTGGAGCTCATGCTGCTGCTGTTGCGCGGCAGCGTTTTGTTGCTGCTGTTGCGCCACTGCTTGCTCCTGCTGTGCATCCAACGGCTCATCATCCAATTCACTGACATCATTGGCATCCATTTCGATTTCATCAAAGTTATCTGTTTGAGCATTGTGCTCTGACGCATCGGGACTGATTTGATAGTCCGGCTCGTCCTTGACACCTACATGATGCTGCACATGGCTGCCTCCACCGGAATTTCCCTTGCCTAGGCTGCTATTGCCGCCGACATTAACGCTGCCATCGCGATAGGGATACTGCTTGCGTAGGCTGTTGAAAATGCATGAAATGAAAATTATATGACTTTACTGTTCCAATCGAGTTAACCCTACCGTGAGTTGAGCCAGAATTTTTGTATCTGCTTGATGTTGCGCATGGCACTTACATGTGGATGCGAGTTAAATTCACTTACAATCTTATCCCATGTCTCGCGGACTGAATACTTGTTGCGCTGTTTCTTCCTATGTTTTATGTCAATCACCTCCTCGTGCGTGTGAAACAGCGTATAGAGCACCTCCTTCTCTTCTGCCGTAAACCTCGGCGTCAGCGGCAGCTGGGCTTTGCCCACTGTGCCGCTGGCTGCGCTGCCCCCAGCACCGGAGCCCACCACCACCGTCGTAGTGCTGCCATCTGTACCCGCCGTGGTGACTGTAGCTTGAACAGCGGCTGCTACGTTTGTAACTGAGTCGTTAGCACCAGACATATTATATACAATTTGATACTCTACTTGTTGTTGTTTCTAGGCTGCTCAAGTTTTTGTTTTGAGTGAATGTGTACGTACGGTTTGTTTATGTCTGCTGTTGTATATGGCACGAAAATCAATTGCACTCGTTTTACTTATACATAGCTTATACATAGCTAACTCAAGTACATAGCTACATACAAGTACTTCGATTGTTGCAATTGTGTATAAAAACTTGGTGGGAAATATAGCTGCACTATTTATGTAGTAATTTATAAAATGTGTGTTTTATGCAACCCGCTAATTTAAGCGCGCGCTTCGTTTTTTAGTTAATTATTTTTGTGTGGACGAACGAAAATTTAGACTCAACAGAGAGAGCAGTGTGTACACACGAGCCAAAGTGGCGACTACAACAAACACACAATAGTGATGCTCAATAGATGCGTGCATTTAACTCGACTATCGATAACTATTTAGTATCGATAAGTATTAATATTGACATTGCGCAAATGGCAACGCCATTATTTAATTCTTGTTTGTAGAGTGGCAGCACTTTTTAAAAATACAATAGAATTTTTTGAACTTTGCTATAAAATTTAACAAAATGTTTACCAAACGTCCATTGCAGCAAATATGGTGCCACCTTCGCGGCCCAATGTCACGCGTCTGGCGGATGACGCCGTCATGCTACGCTGGAATGTTCCTAAAAACGATGGTCTACCCATACAGTTCTTCAAAGTGCAATATCGTATGGTAGGCGACAACACACGCAAAATTCCACGCGAGAATTGGCAAACCACCAACGAAAATATACCCTATGGCAAACAACTGGACCGGGATCGCGATCATCAGCATGGACATGGTCATGATTATGTCAAGAATTTCACCTCCTCTGTGACAGGATTACGTCCAGATCGAAACTATCGCTTTCGCATTGTGGCCGTCTACTCCAACAATGATAACAAGGAGGGCAGCACCTCGCTCAAGTTCTTTTTGCAGCGTGGTGCAGCCAAATCGAATTTGCCAGTCCCTGAGCTACGAGATGTGGAGCCCTACTCCGAGTCCGCTGTGCTGCTCCATTGGTCGCTCAATCAAATGCTAGGACAAACACACAGCATTGACGGTTATTATGCGTACTATAGACCCGCTGATTCAGCTGGCGATTACCTTAAAGCTACAGTCGACGGCAGCCAGGCGCGTAAATACAAGATTGACATGCTGGAGTCAGGCACGGCTTATGAGTTTAAGTTGCAATCCTTTAATTCACATGCCGCCTCCGAATTTAGCGTGATTAAGCAGGGACGCACAAAGAGTAAGTGAAATAGTGTAAATAATAGACCAGTCTGTATTGATAATCACATTATTATATAAAAACAGCCAGCAGCTCGGCCGCGCCCACTGCGCCCGCAATTGTGCCCACCACTACGGGTAACCAACAACAGAATTCCATTTATCCGGTCATAGCAGGTGCTGCTGGCGGCGGCATCTTGCTGCTCATAGCCACTGTGGTGGCTTGCCTATGCGTGCGTCAGCGACGCAAGAACGCACAGCCTGAAGGTAGGACAAAAATATTTCTTTTTTTTTGTAACATGTATATCTCATAATTAAATAATTTTTTTATACCAGATGAAAACAAGCCGCAATTGGACCATATGCAAGCTGATTTTGTTACATCCGCTGTGCTAGGCGTGGCAACACACCACAAAGCAGGCGATATGCGGCGCTTAAATGGCGTCATACCCCGCATGAATATTACGCCCAATCCTTTGGCTCAGGATGTAGCTGCAGATAAGGTAAGTGCACCGTCTCATTATGTCTTTATATGCACCTCTCACATTTTCACTGGCTTCATCTTTAAACACACCAGTTATTAAGAAAAACAATATAAAAAAAGAAACTTTTTCGTTGGTTGGTTGGTCAAAATTGAAACGTTTTTCCATGAAAAGCAAATCTATAAATCTATGAGTAACTGTCTAAAAATGCTTCTTTGCCTTGGGTTAGTTTGCTTCGCAATTCACTAGTTCTTCTCTGTGCCTTAAACTTCTTTACCCAACCCAAACGCTTTTAGCAGGAATTTAATTCAAGTAAAAATCGGCAAGAAATTGTTGATTAAATTGAGGTTAAATTTGTAAAATCTTTATATGTAGAACAAATAATTTAATCGTTAGATATTTAAAAGACCAAAGTTTGTGAGAATGAACATTTTATACCAGATTATACTACATTTTAGAATGGTCTGCTAAAAAACTAGGATTAATAGCCGAAAGTTGCATAGTTTATAAGAAGATAAAATTTAAAGCTATCTAGATTGGAATGATTTCAGCATAAACTTATAAACAGAGGCCTTTAATGTTAATATTTTCTACAAAACTACTTGTCCTTAGAAGACCTATAGATGGTGCTTTTTTTGTATACTGCTTATTCCGCCTAGTGCTTTCTCTGTTATTCCCGCTATTTCGATACTGCTCTCTAGGCCATCTTTGGCTCTATGGCTATGGGCTGCCAACATGTGTGTTGGTTCTCTTGTGTCTCGCGTTTATTCGCTTAGCCAACTTAGCGTCAACTGTTTTAGAATCGCAACGTTATGGAGCTGCGCTTTATGCCGCCAAATGTCAGTGTGAACCCCAGCTCAACGCTTACAAGAACAACAACAGCCGCACCAGCAGTTGGAACAGCAACAACAACAGCCAGCAGTACAGAAAAAGATTCATTTAAGAAGACAGAACCAGGAACTGCTGCACCAACGGGCGCCTCGTCCTCCTGTGAGACCCTAGAGGCTTGTGAGGGTATAAGCCAGAGCGAGACCGCCATAGAGACAAGCACAGCGACACCACTAAATAAACCGCTTCCGCCTCTGCCCAAGAAAAAGCAGCAACAAGTAAACGTAAATACCAAGCCAACCAAATTGAAAACGTTTTGCCATTGTCATACGCGCATTCATCAAACTAACGCCGACCCTTTATATGCTCGTAATTTCAATTATTTTATATATATGCATCTCTCTCTTATCCGTACAGAGCAACGCATCAGTCGTAAACGCTGCAGCCGCTGCACTGCATCAGCCAGGCCTCCACCATGCGCAACCATATCATCCATCAGCCACGCCCAATACCTGCACGCCCACCATGCTGCACAAGCGCCTGCCGCACACACTGCAGGACTACCAACAGCAGCCGCCTCCAGTGCCGCCTCACTCAGCATATTACCAGCAGGCAGCGGCACTAGGCAACGCCTCACCCATGCTGGATCAGCAACGACGCACGTTGGAGCGCAGCGTGCGCAGCTTGCAACAACAACAGCAGCAGCATCACCAGCAACAACAACAAGGCTACGGTCTGGAGGAAAGCCTGCCCACACCCACGCGCATTCCCTCACTACGACGGCAGCGCCGCACATCGGGCAGCCAGCACAATAGCCACACCAATCTCAATCATAATCATAATCACAATAATAACAATCACAACAACAATAATAACCTGCCACATCATCATCAGCATTTGCATCATCATGCGCTGGTTGGGATTCCCATAGTGCCAGGGAGTCCGCGCGTTCAGCGCTCACCGATGCCAGCCAGAGCCTTAATCAAGCGCACACGACTGGGCAGTCACACGGACAACCTCTCTTCGGGCAGCCTAAACAGTATTGAGGTGTAGAAAGTGGGGCTGTCCGAAAAGAGTTAGTAATTTATGTAGACCTAAGTAAAAAGTTCCCGCAAAGTAATTTTAAGCTCTTTCTTGATTTCTACCACATTTCAATTAGGTCAGTATTCAGTTCCGTTGCTGATTTGTTGACAAATCTTTGCGGCATTGGATACAGATCTGTCTATATACATACATACATAAGGAATTTTTTTGTGCTAATTTATTTGAAAAATTTTAGAATAGTTTTTTTTTTTTTTAAGTCATCGATGTTGTCGTAAGTCGTAGATTAGTTTGTTTCGGACATCTCAATTAACCTCTCACCGCTGGTTGTTAATAACATGTAAAGGGTGTTGATTTATTAAAAATTAAGGATTTAATAATGTTATGAGTATGAGTATTTCATGCAGCCGAAATATTTTCTAGGATGGCATAATATACGCGATTTGGCTTTGATGGGGCATTAACAGTAAATAGGTCCATTTTCAAAAAAAGTCCAAAAACATAGTCTGAATAATAAAGTTCCAAAAACTCACTGGTCCATTTTGCAATTAAATTTTCTATATAAGGGCCCATTGAAAATCCTTCGATGCGATTATTTCGCATGTGCTTTTAAAGTTAGGAAAGACTAAATGCAACGACTATTGTTTGAATGATATGAATACCGAAAAGTATTTTCTATTAGTCTAAAAAAAAATAATACCCTTTACAATATATTACATGACCATTTTTTAAATCCCTTGGGGTTAGTCCTAGTATCTATTAGTAGTGTTATTTATTTATTATGTCCCTGTTCCCTGCGCACTGAAATTTATCGATCACTGATCATTGACTAGTTAAATTATATACATTTTCTTGTAAGAACCCTAAACCTAGTGTTAAGTTACATATACACAAGTCGTTTAACTCGCTGCATAGTTATAACTAATATCTCATAAGAAATATATGTTTAAAATGAAAATAGACACGTATGGCCATTGGAATGCATATAGGGTAAAAAATGTTTCATATATTTTTTGCACTGAACACAGACTTAACTTTAAAGATACTCTTATGACTTCAATGTTAACTGCCAAGAGGCACCTTACTAAATTTAATTTTTATCTGTTCAAACCAAAATAAAAAAACATTAATTGTACCATTTGCAGATGCATGTTTGTTGGGTTACCAATGCAGTAAAGATTGGATCTACGCCATTTTTTATTTAACGTGACATGTACCTTTGAAGGTTTAAAATCACAGTTTTCAAATATATTGCAATCATTAAACACACGGATTGATAAAAGCTTTAAAATGTTGGCTAAACTTGCTTTTTTTATTTGCTCTTTTTCGTCAATCAGCGATTCTTATGGAAAAATTGGAAAATCGGTGTTGTCATACTCGATGTCATGTGATACTCCACATAAATACTGTGAATCATGCAGCATACTTTATTTATTTTAATTATTATTAACAGACTATTAATTTAAACGGAATATCAATTTGATGTCGCATGAAACCCCATACAAACACAGTGTATCACATGGCATAATGTTTTGTTATATCGAATTTTCCAATATCCATTAGTACCAAATGAAGAAGTTGAATTGGGCAATTCTTACTACAACCTTGGTACGGCCCGAGGACTACCCAATTCCTCTGCCAGTCTCTGGATCCCAGCATCCAGTTGAAAAGATGCAACTCCACATCGTGTAAAGACACTTCCCGCTTTTGAGTCTAAATCACAGCCACCACGTTACTCCCCGAGGGGCCGCAACCATTAAAGTCAGTGCATAGCCGCCCCTAGGAAAAAACGACTATGTGGGCTTTGCTGACTACCAATGGTGCCAGTTTAAACTCCTGGTACTAGTTTATACCCGAAGGTAATACGAATTAAAAACTACCAACAGTTTAGGCTCGCTACACCTTTTGTCATTAGATGGTCGACCGAACGCTCTATCCGATTTGCCCGATCAAATCATAACAGGTACAAGCAGACGTAAAGTACCCACCTGATAAGATCAAAAAAGTTGTCAATTAGTCGCCTCATATGACAAGCTTTGACCTGCTATGGTGGTATTCTAACCCGCCACCACACGGGGGGTAACCAATGCAGTAGGCGATGTCGGGTCGTTGAGTAAGTGCGGGCAGAGGTAAGCCCAGCAGCATACAAATGCAGAAGATGTTATCGATTTGATTCACCATCTCCACATCACATTGCTTGTAGCACATGGGAACCATCTGTTCCATAAACGGGATTTGGCTTGACTAGATGACAAGACAAAACAGGATTACATCCTAGGACCATGCATCTATCCAGGGCGAAAAGTTACATTTTTTACTCACGAGAGCGGATGACTAACACAACTTATACCCGTCTCCCACTGAAAGTTGGGAGCTCACAAATAGCGTCATATTTTGTTTTGTGACATAATTGGTGAAAAGGGAATGGTATTTGTAATGTAGATTTTCATGTAATATGAATTATTTCACGTTGTGACCATATAGGAGAAGGGTGAGAAATTTGCTTACCAAATATGGGAACCCCCCCGACCAAAGAGGAAAACACGGTAATCGTAAAAAACTTGAAGCGAAATTAAAAGCTGGAATTAAGGAATGCAGAGACAAAATACCAAAGATTCAAAGAATTATGCCAGTAGCAAACACGTCGGATACTTTTATTGAAGGAAGCAAGCCCGTATCAAGTATTTATAGGGACTACGCAGAAATGTGCAAAGAAAAAAAGTGTCGTTTTGCACGTACATTTCTTTTTGTAGAACTTTTCGGCCTATTTCAACATTTCACTTTTCGACCCAAAAAAAGAAAAAGCTCCTGCGAGAATCGTCGACAATGCGACGGTCGAATGGAGGCGGCGAAAGGGCGGACCATGCCTCCGCTGGAAGGACCAGGTAGTGAGTACACTAGCTACCTTTGGTATCACCAATTGGACCAGTCACGCGCAAAGCAAAGACGCCTGGAGGAGACATTTGCATGCGGGGTGTTATGGCCTGTTAAGAAGAAGAAGAGTGTACAGCGTACAGTAACATGGATAAAGCAGTGAAAACAAATAAGAAATAGCTATATGAAAACCACACAGAGAGAAAAACAACATTCTCAAAATGAATTGCTATGTACTCAATATGCGAACAAGCATTTTTGAGTATAAATTGTCTGAAAATACTTCAATTGAGTAAATTTCGAGCTCACAAGAACATAATGTAAATTAAATACAAAAAATTTGATGCAGACAGTCGGGAAGGTGTCCAAAATGTTAACTAACATTTCTGTAAAAAGTGAAATTCTGTAAAAGTTCCTAGGAGAGGGGGCCTAAAAATGGCACATTATTAGCTATATCTTCTTAAGTTCTTACCCGATATGAATCATTTTTACACTACACAAGCACAGTAATAGTGTGCACAACTGTGCCAAGTTTCAATTGGCTAGCTTTTATGGTGTGGGTTTAAACCACGAAAATCTATCACGGAGGAAGGGGGTGAGATTTCGACATAATTCGACAATCTTGCACTGAATAGCTATAATGCACATCTTTTGGTAAAAAAAATTTAATCTAGCTCTTATAGTCTCCGAGAACGGTGCGACAACACGGACAGACAGACAGACGGACATGTCTATATCGACTCGACTATTGCTCCTGACCATTTTTGCCCATTGAACATATGGTCTGCCACGCCTCCTTCTGCCTGTTACATACATTGCACAAATCTATAATACCCTTTTACACTTTGTCTACAGGGTATAAAAATATACAAACAATAAAAATGAATGTCTGTATGTATGTCCGGATCCATTCTACCTGAAAACAGCTCGACCTATTGGAGTGCAATTTTTTTTAATATCTTCGTTGAAATATGCATAAATAACTATAATGAAAAAGCGTAATACTAAAAATATGGCAAAAAATCGAGGAAGAAGTAGAAGAGGAACGGGAAGAAGAATTTTATCTACCTACCCCTTTAAAAAATAATAATTAATTCTAAACTATATTCTAAGTATAGAATCATGAAAATGTATTTCCTTTGAATAATTAGAAGACGATATTTGTGTATTTGTGATTACATGATATCTGATTCAATATACACAATGAATTTATTGACGGACTTAACAAAAAAAAAAAAAAAAGTTGGTAACCAACTAAGGCTTTTCCGCACGTTTACCAAAACAACCAAAATTAGAGTGGACGAAATAAAAAAAAAAAAAAAAACGTCAAATCGCCGGAAAAGTTTTCAGATTTGCTTAATCATAGAACTTCATCCTTCGTCAAAATGACTACGCTGGCCGTAGAACGTTAGTGTATGAATGGATGACGTTCCAGGGTTAAATAGTCGATAAACATAAAATTAGAGATTTAAATTTTTTGGCCAATCACAATTGCGGAAAAGTAAAATTCTCAGAAACGGTAAAAAACAACTTAATTTGAGTTTTGGCATACTCCCAAATTCGTACTCAAATTGAGAATTTTTCACTTATAATGAGATTTTATGTACTTGCACTGTTTTCATGCACAGATGTGATCACTTGGAGTACAAAGTTCTTGGGTAATTTTCTCTGTGCACTTGCGTGAAGAAAATGTATCAAGAGAAGAGTAAAAAAGATAAAGAAAATACATAAGTATAAGAGTATTTGTGGCTGTCTATGACTTACAAGCAGTCATGCAATTACCTAGGGCCCTAAGGTATCTGCATTTTACTATAAGTCAAAACTAAATGTTTTCTGTTTTTTTTTCACATCAGCATACTCTCAGAAGCACTTTAAGGAGGTTACTATTACCTCTTCCACTACTCCCATCGTCATTTCGAGAGCTATAAGATGAAACAACCCAATTCTTCTCTTCCTTATCCTCATTCCAAAAACTATAAAATAAAACAACCGTATTTACGTTTCATTCCAACCCCTTCTCGCTTCGCTCACAACCGCCTTGCCCCTCTCTAGGTATATCATGTTCCTCTTCATCTTCCTCTTTACTTTCCCCTTCCGGTTCCCCTTCCGGTTCCCCTTCCCGTTCCTATTAGTAGGTGTTGTTAGACTCTGTGCAAGTTAACACTCTCGCTACACACCAATTATATGCTTTCCCACGCTATAAGTGTCATTCACCTCACCTTGCCCTACCTTACCTTACCGTACCTTACCTTACCTTATTCACCATTCACCATCTTGCTCTGAAACAATATCCGTTAATTTTAACATCCGAGCTTCACTTAGAAGCATTGAAATAAAATTTGTTTACGTTGTCCAACGAAAACGGGCAAGAAAATAGTATAAGAAGCATATATTTTTATATGGTTAGTTCTAAAATGTAGTTCAAAAGTGTTGGTGGTTAAGATCAGTTCATAAGTGAATAATAAGGCTTCGGCCAATTAAACTGAGTAAAACTCGAATTTTTTTGACATGTCCAACGGCATTTAATAAATTTGCACAGTTTTGCGATAAAATAAAAGTAAGCTTTAAGATTTTGACATGACCCATCCCAAGAGCTATAAAGTGGATCAACCCGATTTACTTTTCACTAATCCGTTTATCTAAACATTGGCCACATACACAATTTTTGGATTCATTTTCGCGTATGCTAGTATTCGCCTAGTGGTGAGCGGGTTAGAGAATACCACCTCAGCAGGACAAAGCTTGTCGTATGAGGCGACTAATAATGACACTGGGTTCTTTCAAGACCAGTAGAGCCACCCAGGCCTTAAAAGGGTTGTGCATAGAGTTTGGGACCCACCACTTAGAACCACAATTCCAATGAAAGAATGTATTTACATCAGGCTGTAACTCGACAACACGGGTTGTTATGGCCAGTTAAGAGGAAGAAGTATTCGCCTTGTCATCGGGGGGAGAAAAGATGACACAATAGCAACGTTTGCGTGTACAATGTATTTTGTTGTTGTTTTTTCTTTTCTAACGTATACAGTACATTTTTGACTTCAAATCAATTTTTACCTGACTAAAAAGCAACATATTCTGGAAACTTATATTCTGCGAACCGCAAGCGTTTTATCTTTCGAATAGTATAGGTTTCACCTGAAAACGTTGCGTTATTGCAAAGGAATCGGCAACACATTAAAATTTTACTTACCATATTTATATGTAGATAAATTTGTTTATTATTCAAAAGACTGTGAAAATAAAATGTATAAATAAACAACTGCTACTTGTCAATGATATCTTTATTTTTTAACATATGTATGACCGACAAATGAATATATTTTTGCAACAATAACGTCATAATCCAAAGTAAATACTTCTGGTGTTGAGGGAAAAAGTTATGTCTTTATGTCTTATGTCGATACTTAATGCACATTAGTTCACTAGTTAGTTCCGAAATTATAAGATTTTCCCATATCTATAAAAAGTGAAATTTGTTGCAGTTTGTAAAATTGGCACTTTTGAACTTTGTTTTCGATCTTGTTCATTTTTACACCACAAATGCACAGTAAATGTATACATAACTGTGTCAAGTTTCAATCTGATAGCTTCAATGGTGTGGGTGTAAACTGCGAAGTTCACTCACTCAAAAACCTGCACAATTTTAGTTTTTACTTCTTTTTCTTAACTGGCCATAACAACCCGTTATCGGGTTACGGCCTGATCTAAATACATTCTTTCATTGGAATTCTGGTTTTACGTGGTGGGTCCCAGACCCTATGCACAACCCTTTTAAGGCCTGGGGTGGCTCTACTGGTCTCGAAAGAACCCAGTTTCATTGTTAGTCGCCTCATACGATAAGCTTTGACCTGCTGAGATGGTATTCTCTAACCCGCTCACCACACGGGGGAAGTTCTACTCTAGAGAAAATGAGCACCTTGGTTATGTTTTCTCTTTTTTTGGACAAACAAAACTTATACATTCTACATACCCTGACCTTTAATTTCCATTATATACATTAACTTATTGTCCAAACGTGTGAAATTTGCAATCGCGCACATTTAGTAAAAAGTTCCTTCCAATTTTACCACAAAAATCACCTGACATTTTGAGTCTTCTAGTAAATGAGCGATATGTATATGCAGTTGCCTGCCTGCTTCAAAGTACCATAACAAGCGACTGGCCCAAAGCCACATAATTTTCAAATTTTGCATAAGGCAAAATTTATGGCTTGGGTCATAAATGTTTATTAGTTTCTTCGTCACCTTAACTTTAACAGGGTTGTGCGTACGGTTTGGGATCCACCACGTAAAACGTCCCTTCCAATGGAAGATGTTATGAGCTGCCAGGATAAGTGCTCGGCACCCGCCAAATTTTTTGTCGCTAGCTCTTAAGGTCTCGTAGATCTATCAACTCATACAGACAGAACAGAACTTCTCCTTGGCGGACGGATAGACGGACAATCGCTATCCGAGTCTATGATATGTCTTTTTACGCATGGAACTTATGGTCTGCCACGCTTCCTTCTGCCTGTTACATACATTGCACAAATCTATAATACCCTTTTACACTTTTTGTGCAGGGCATAATTAATAAAAAACTAAATCCCTGTATTTTATATAGATATGTCTTTACATGTATTGGTGACTGTTCACGAACGTTTTTTCTATTAGCTATTGGCATCTGCAATAGTGTTTTTGTCTGTCGATAGAGAAAAGTTGTCAATGTGCTTACGAACTTTTTCTCAGTTGTTATTGGCATTCTTCTTCTTAACTCGCCATAACAACCTGTTATCGGGTTACGGCCTGATGTAAATACATTCTTTCATTGGAATTGTGGTTTTACGTGGTAAGTCCCAAACCCTACGCACAACCCCTTTAAGGCCTAAGGTAACTCTACTGGTCTTGAAAGAACCCAGTGTCATTGTTAGTCGCGACAAGTTTTGACCTGCTTAGGTGGTATATTCTAACCCGCCACCACACGGGGTTATTGGTATTACCATAGTATAATAATCAGGTAAGCTTACTCAGCCGACGTCGTATCTTAAATTTTTTTTAGAGTCTAAGAGAGCGAGCTTGAGAGGCGCGAATCACACTCATAGCTGAAATGCCAAACATTCATGCACAAGTATTGGTATTATGTACACGCATACACAATTAATGTACAGTTGCACAAATCAAGCAGTGTTTGGAACCTCGTTGACGTTCGCAGCAGAATGAAAAATTAGATACCATTGCGAGGGACGTCGGCTGAGTAAGCTTACCTGGTTATTATACTATGGGCATTACTCTCGCAACTTCATTGCACTTCGGCTGTGTCGGTGTAAATAGCCGACAAGTGTTCGGTCCGTGCGGGCTGTGGAAGAACATGCTCATATAAATCATAGAGAGAGAGAGAGATAAATAAGAAATGTTAAATGATTTTGAATTACAAAATTTATGGATTATAATTTTGCGGGGCTACCACTAGTCATAATAAACAGCTTCCTTAATGGCTGCCAGCCAACAAAGCATTTCTATGAACTCCTGTCAAAAAGTGGGCAGCATTAGGGTTCCCCTTTCGGTTACCAAGCATCCATCCTTTTTGTTGACCACACTTTCCGGAAACTGTTTTGGATATTTTATGGCTATTTCGAAAAACTCGAGATTTTGAGAGTCGCCTTACTGGACTAAAACCCTTCTGAGAAACATCGAAACGATATTTAAATACCTTTAATTCGAAATAAAGTTTATATCGATCAGTAGTAAGGTTCCCAAGTAACATGTGATTTGCTGACTTCGCAAATCTCGAAGTCTCGAGATGGCATGTTTCAGACATAGTTTTTTTGTTGTTGCGTAGTGTAAGAAATTGATATTAGCGAATCGAAGGAAAAGTGTCTAGTACTCTTAAAACTGTTTATAAAGTTAAGTATGTAATAATATATTTAATTTGTTAAAATAAAATAAAATAAAATAAAATAAAAGAAATATACACCCTCCTGTTAATATATTAGCTAGAGCCATCAAATTACCCTGTTTGGTGAGCGGGTTAGAGAATACCTCCTCAGCAGGTCAAAGTTGTCGTATGAGGCGACTTATAATGACACTGGATTCTTTCGAGACCAGTAGAGTCGTCGCAGGCCTTAAAAGGGTTGTACGCAGGGTTTGGGACCCACCATGTAAAACCTCAATTCCAATGAAAGAAATACATCAATAATTAAGAAGAAGACGCTGTCCATTAACAGCAAGCCTTGATTAAGTATCAAAATTTCGACTGAATCGCTTAGTTCGAATATCGCTGTTAGGTATTACACCCCTGCACTTGTTAATGAATCAGATTTGACGGCTTTTCAATAAGTTTGCAGTGGTATTGTTATACAAGTGATAGGTCAATATATATAATTTATTATAGGCTATAAGATTTTTTTAACTGCTTGCGCAATTTTCCACACTTGTATATCACGACATTACTTTCTAGTGTGTTGACTGGAACTCAGGAAGGGCAAAAAGGGTTGCATCATCATTAAAGTAAACTGACTTCCTGCTACTTTTTTTTTTAAAGATTTAGTGAAGTATACTTTTAGGAGAAATTTTTGACATGCATGTCGAGGGATTTCAATCCCTCGGTTAATCTACACTACTTACTTTTATTTCATCGTGAATCCTGCTGCGTTTTGAGTCTGCAAGTAGCGCCTTGCTGTACATACATACATAGTATCTATTAAACGGATCCCAAGGGAACTTGCTTGAGGTAGCGGAGCTGCAGCTGGGCAACCGGATGCCATCAATATGATTTATGGTCCATTATAATATGGTTTGGATTTATGTCACGAATGTTATTACTGCTATTTTAGCTCGTTATCTTGAACTTTTAAAGAAAAGTATTTCGAACTTGGACATACATTTGATGCAAATATACATGCGACCATAAACAGCACTTTTGCTACTTATTTTAAATAAAGCAACTAAAATCTGTTTGCTCTTCACATCATCGGACTATTTAATCAGACGAAGCGACTGTTCCAAAAATATGCGCCGGAGCATTTTCGTAGCTACGCCCTCCAAAACATCGCTTGTAAGTGGTATCATCGTTTACCAATGACAGCGCAGCGATATATTTAGCCGATCACTTGCCAGAAGAGCAGCGCCATAAGCAGCCGTGCGCGGAAGAGAGAAGGCAATACACAACTGCAACTGTTCAAGTGGATTATGCGACGGGTAGTCGCAAATCGAGGCGATTCGAGGCTTATTTCAGTAGGCACACGACTTTGCGACGGTTTAGTGTCGGTTTGGTGGCCAATTATCATAATTAATTAATATATGTGCTCGTGCTAATCTAATTACAAGCTCCGAGGGACGCACGAACTGTGGCAAAACAAGAACAAATTTTTATACAATGCTTTCAGCATTTAATGTGTCGTAATGAGTAAATTCGTGAGGACAGAAATCAGGACTCACTCACAGTCACAAACATATCGGCCGTTTGTGTGAATTAAAATAAAACGGTGAATCTGTACTGTCAGGAAATATGCTTAACTATCAGCAGCAGCTACAATCACTACCCGCCGGCACTATAACCAGCAATTCCGGACATTTGTTTTACGCCGCGAGCCCAACAGAGCCAAATAACTCATCCTTAGATTATATGGTGCCCGCCGCGGATGAGGCAAACGCTACGTCATATGCTCTCCAACGTTTGGATGAAAAGCCAGAGGAGCGTTGTCAAAATAGGCGTAATGCAAAGAATCAATGTTTCTCGGTGGACAGTATTATAGAGCTGAAAAAAGACTCCTTTTTAAAAAATAAATTGCAAATTCAGCTAAAGAGTAAGTTATAAAGTGGTAACTACTGTTAATATTATTATTACTAGTAAAACAGTACCTTATGGTGTTTGCACGACTTGAAATAAAGATTGTCTTTGCTGAAGTGGGGAACGGAACTCACTGAAAAATGCACAACTGATGCTGAGAAGCGTCAGCGAATTCATGTGCATTGACTAATTGCGGTTCCCGAATTTAAAGACTACGGCACCATTAGTGAATTCCCTACACTTTATGGAACCCCACATTAATATCTGTACCTTATGTTATTTATCGAAACTTCTTGGGGATATTAAAATAATTTATCAAAAGTTAACGTAAATGTTTAGAACTCTACCTCCGTTGAGGGAAGCTGTTTCTGCGGCGGCTTTTAGGACGCTCCTTCGGAGACGTATACACGTTCCTTACAGAGTGAGGTTGAATAAGGTTGATTATGATTTGAAACATTTCTGGTTTCACAGATGGCATGTTGAGATCGTTGTGTATGCACTCGTTGCAAATGTCCAAAACTCGATAAGTAAAGATGAATATCTAAAGGGTTTTACAGTTTGAAGCTTTTCGATTTTATTATTTTCTAAGTAAATCTATATTTGACTATAACTCCGGCACGCATTCAACAAGTCAAAGTCTCACTGAACGTTTACATACCATTTTAATGATTGCATTAAAAACGTTACCACTTTAAATTCAAATTACCTGCTCACAAATTTCAAAGTTTTATAAATACATATGTATAAAATCATGGCATCTGAATTATCACACTAATAAAAATAGTTTATGTATATATCATGGTAAATCATGTTTTAGTCAAAACGTTGTTTATTATCGTCAAATGAATGCAATCATATCGTCATTCCGCACCTAGAGCAAAGTTGAGGATGCAAATGTTGCTGACATCAACTTTATTAGTCCTAAGATCTACTCAATGAGTTTAATTTATCTCTCCAATCGGTAATACTAAAGGTAGCTAGTGTGTTTTCTCCTGCCCCATTGAAGTCTTTTCTAGCTTCTTCATCTTTTCGCACAACTTGGCCTAGCCAGGGGAGCCGCTGCATGTTAATTCGCTTGACTATGGCAATGTTGTCGTAGAGCTCATAGAGTTCGTCGTTCCATCGGATGCGCTAGTCATTGCCAACGCGTTAAGGGCCAAAGATCTTACGGAGTACTTTCCGCTCAAACACTCCAAGGGCATATTCATCAGACTGCGTCATGACCCATGGTCGAAAACGGGAAGGATGAGCGTCTTATAGAGTGTCAGTTTCATCTGGCAATAGTCGTCTCTACTGAGACATCTATTGGCAAGAGTGATTCTCTGCTTGATCACCATGCTGACATCTTTTTTCATCGTGACGGTGTGGCTTGATACTCTGGCAGATTCGCTTTCAATATCATCTGCGTATGCGAGCAACTGGACATTCTTATAGTTCAATATTGTTCCGTTCCGATGTACATATTCTTCATCACAAAGTTGAAGAGGTTGCAGGAGAGGGCGTCGCCTCGTCTGAAGTCTCGCCTTGTATCAAAAGGCTTGGAGAAGCTTTATCCTACCCTGACGGAGCTGCGTATATTGCTCAACGTCATTCTGCATAGTCGCACAAACTTAGCACGGTTTCCGAATTCAAATCCTTAAATACCTATGTAAATCGGAAACTCAAGTTGGCTGGACAAAAACGTTCGCTTTAGCCACGAACGGATGGCTCAAGCTCAAAATGATCCTGATGTACGGCTTAGTCAAAGAGCCGTTGACGGCTGATCATTTTGTTAGGAGCTCATTTAGAGAGCAGCTCATATGAGCCATTTTACGAACCCTGATCTATCATTAATTTATCATTAAATCAGCAATTGTATTGACCTACTTTAAATGAAACAGGAACTTTTAATTATTGAGCTAAAATATGCACCCTTTGGTCTAACGTTATTAACGCGAATCGCTTTATCATTTTTTTAAATATCATTTTTTAAATCTATCTTGTGACAATGAGCAAGTTTTATGACATTTAAGTTTATCTCAGGTTTGGTGTTGCTGCTACGACTTCCAAACAATATTAACTTAAGAAACATACTAACAGTAAAAAACATGTGACGAAATCTTAGGTACTTGTAAGTAAATCATAATATATATGGTATAATTTATGTGACAAGAAAAGTACGCTGTATATTGCACTATTTTGTGTTTTGTTTGTAATGGATTGAAAAAGTGATCCATTTCTGCAAGCTGTGAAAAGTTTGTAGGACGTCCAATTATTCGTATTCACGCGAAGATTCCATAACTGCTTTTATCGGAGCCTTATTTCTTCCCAGGACTGCGGTAGAGCCAAGGAACATTTTCATTTAAACCACTATAACTTCTAAACTAATGGACAAATCAGAGAAAGGATTCAGAGCAAATGAGTTACAGCACTACAACTGACTCTCTGATTTCGTCACAGCACGAACTACCGTTCGTAGTGATAGTATATAAATTACACACACTAAAGGGCGTATCTTTGAAGAATAGCTTCTCGCCGTTCAATGAGTGATAATACTCAAGCCTGAACCGTTTTTCTTCGTATAAGCTGTTTCTTATAAGTATGTGGTGAGCGGGTTAGAGAATACCACCTCAGCAAGTCAAAGTTTGTCGTATGAGGCGACTAACAATGACACTGGGTTCTTTCGAGACCAGTAGAGCCACCCCAGGCCTTAAAAGGGTAGGGTCTGGGACTTACCACGTAAAACCACAATTCCAATGAAAGAATGTATTTAGATTAGGCCGTAATCCGATAACACGGGTTGTTATGGCCAGTTAAGAAGAAGAGCTGTTTCTTTTCATCTTATTGTCAACAGACCAATCATCTGCTCAAATCATTAGGCTGTTTGTCATCTGCAATGCTTTATTATATCTGATTTCGCACCCTGGCTAGTAATCGTTTTATTATAATGTTTATATTACATTGATGAAGCAAAAAAAACTAAAATGCATGAATACATAGTGTAAGGGTATTATAAATTTGTGCAAACTTTCAGAACGGGGCATGGCAGACCATGTGTTCCATGGCCAAAATTGATCTGAAACGCAAGTCGAGTCGATATATCCATGTTCTTTTGTCTGCTTGTCCTTGTTGTAACCTAGATCTCGGAGACTATAAAAGTTAAGAACAAAAATTCCACCAAAGATGCAAATTTTTTGTCCACATATAAAGTTTCTTGAATCCATAGGTGTGCCAGAAATCTCTACACGGTTTTGCATGACAAACGGATTTCTTTCAGGTTGAAAATGCAGCTGGAAAATATATTTGTCATACTTAGGATTGAAGCTGAGTTGAAATTCGTTTGAAGCATAAAAGCTATTCGAAAGTGCGCACATTTGGGTAGAGTTTTTAAGTCTCTATCTCTTATAGAAATTGCTACATAATTTTTGCCTATGGAACTTATGGTCTGCTAGGCATACACAAATCTATAATGCGCTTCACTTTATGTGAACGAGGTATATTAATATGCTAGAACCTTTGGCATTTTCTCCCACTGCATTTTGTTGAAATATTCGTTTCGGCTTTAGTCACTCTCGCAACACCTTCGATATGAAATTGTATGCGATAAAAAGTAGAAGCCACGATAGTTGGCGAATATCACTTTTCTAGAGGACAGGATAAAGAATGCCAAGATTCCACTCATGACTTCTGCTCGGTCTACTTACTCCAAACCGGCAGAAGTATGCTCCCAAAGTCCGTCGGTGCCAACATTTTGTTATTGATTGATTATTACTAAACTAAGCAAGTTAAGCGGATAACGTTTGTGTTCTTAAATTGGTGGAATTTTTCTGCAAATAGGTAAAAAATTTGTAGCAATACGAAACCCAGCTCTTCATATTCAGGTCTATCTCTCGATCTCGACATTTGATAATGACAGTACTCAATACTGGTTCCGACACCTTGAGGCCAAAGAGCATGAAAGTAATGGTCGATTTTCAACAAGTCAACTCAATGTAACGGCCAAGGATTCCACTCTATTACTTTCATGCTCTTTGCGCTCAGGCTTTGGGAATTTCACGAGTATCGATATTTTTGAAGTGAAGTTTTAACTTAATTTTATTTTCTGTTTAGGGCTAATGAATGCCACTACAATAAGTTCATAGACCACTTTTCGATTTGTCTTATGAATGTTTAGCGCCCGTGCTTCTTTAGACAAAAGAGAACAAAATGTATGTCTTTTGTTTTTTTAAAGGGTATTCAACTCATTTAATGTAAAAGCAGTTTAGCTATTGGGATATTGTCTTCAAGATTTTGGGATTATTTAAATATGATAGAAACACGTAAAATAAAGAAATTGAGCGAATTGTATTACCTTGTGTGAGACGACTTCGAATGAAGAAAAGTTTTTCTCAAATGTCAATTATTTGAAAGTTAAGATATTTAAGGAGCATACAAACTTCGGTGCAGCCAAATAAGTGAGCATGATGGTTCGCGCATTCTAGAAATATGAACGTGATTGTTACCTCTTCATTTGCTACTTCCACGAGCATTAACAAATTTAGTAGAACTATTGTGCTCTTGGCTATTTTTTTTTTACAGGAACTGCTTCTGTATACTTCTAAAGGAATACAGTCGGCAACGAAGAAAACATGCTAGGCGAAAGACTTCAACAATTTCAACATGACAAAACGTAATGAAAGTTGACATGATATTCCCTCTGAGGCTGCATGCCGAAACGTCCAGCGATCGCTTGTGTTTTCTAAGTGGAGCATAAAAAAGCACTGCCAAGACATGTAACCAACCAGCCAAATCCCGAGTGTATTGCTAGGGTTAGGGTGTGCATTTATTTTCGTCGCTTCTCAGGCAGGCGCACCGTATGGTGTGGGTTATTCTATGCGTGCCATGCAGGCGTACATGTGTTATTGCGGTTTCGGTTTTTCATCTGAGATGTTGCATTTTATGAAGCTGTCAGTTTGTCGTTTTTTAGTTAGGTTCCTCTTGGGCATTCTAGTTGACGTGTTTTTTTTTTATTGGGGAACGGAGTTTAATAGTTTTCAACAAAATTTACCACACAAATTAATGCCTTGATGAATTGTACGGAAAACACTTTTGAATCAATTAGTAAAGACAATGGATTAGCATTTGTTTCTTTCCAATATTGATTATTTGAAGACATATCCTTAACTATGACACACAGCAGTCGATCGCCACTTCTTCACTATTTGGTAACTACTATTTTGCATTTCTCCTTTCTCAGTTCCTTGTTGAATAGCATTTCGCCTCTATAAACGTTAATCGCTGCTGCATAATGATCTATTAGAAGTAGGTTTCGCTAGCCGCAGTTCAACAGAATACGTTTTTGTAAGAAGTCTAGAACAAATAGCCACATTCGACTAGATTAACTGAAGAAGAATAAACAGTTGGTACACAACTTAGGCTTTTCCGCACGTTTATCAAAAGAACCGAAATTAGCTAGGAGAAATTGAAACAACAAAAAAATAAAAATAAAATATTTCTCTGGCTACCCAATTATAGCTACTAGACTGCTCAAATTCAATAGGAAACCCTTTAAAGACATGCCTAACACAAAAACATCGCTAACTCGCCGGAAAAGTTGTGCTTAAATCGTCGAAATACATAAAATTTGAGATTTTAGTTTTTTGGCCAATCCCAATACTTTTTTGCGTAAAAGTAAAAAGGCTCAAAAATAAGCTTGAAAATAAGCAAAATTTCGAGAAAAATTGGTCGTAGTACACATGTTATTGTACATTTTTTTTTAAATCCGGAAAAGTATGGTTATTCCATGCTAGCAAATACTTTCTGCTCGTGATAAAAGGCACATTATAAATATAGCGAGCAATTCTACAATAACGTACTCCCAACTTGCTGCTTCTTGCAGTAAGAAAGTGTCTACAATGACCGTTTGGCGTACCTTAAACATACCAAATTATATTGTAAGAGGTGTGTTTAAGAAGGTGCCACGCCTACAATAGCGTCATAAAGCAGCGCGCCTTCTTTTCGCCGAAAACAACTTGGCAAGGTGCCGGGACTGTATACTATCTGTATACTACTTCTACTTCTCAATTCTGGCATCGATCTTTAACTTAATTCTTAAAAAAAGAGAACAAGTTTAATCTCGATGGACCTGATGGGTATTGCCAATATTGGCGCGACTTGAGAAAGGAGCCCCTTTTTTCTCTACGAAAAACTTTGGCGGCGGGTCAGTAATGGTCTGGGGCGCATTTAATAAGTATGTACTCGAGTTAAATTTATTCCAGTTAGTAGCAGGAGAGGTCTAAAAATGGTATATTATTACCCATATCTTTAAAGTTTTCATCTGATCTTGTTATACACCACACATGCATAGTAATAGTGAAAGTCTTTTATAGCAGGAATGGGCCAGATATTGACAAAATTCATATCCGTAACGAAAATGCTCTTCTTTCGGTAACATTTTTGTGTCTCTCACTCTTATAGTCTTCGAGATTCAGGCTGTCGTACGAATATACGGACATATCTATTTCGACTCGGCTAAAGCTACTGATCATATGGTATGGAACGAAAAAAAACCGCTTATTTAGAGAATTATTTTGCTAAGTTCTGAAAAATTTTTATTAATATTCACCTAAAATTCTGCCACTATAAGCTATATATAGTACTATAAATAATAAAAATATAATCGATTGGTGTAGTTTAACAGGACTTCCATTTTAAAAACACAAGCTTGTGGCATTTTTCACATTTTTATACCCTGTAGAAAAAGTGCAAAAGGGTATTATAGATTTGTGCAATGTATGTAACAGGCAAAAGGAGGCGTGGCAGACCATAAGTACCATGGGCAAAAATTCTTATCATTGACTCGGGTAGCGATTTGACCATGTCCGGCTGTCCGCCCGTCTGTCCGGCTTCATACGAAAAGTTTGACCTGCTGTGGTGGTATTCTCTAACCCGCTCACTAAACTCTGTCATGAGTATCAAACTTCCGAGTGTGCCAATTAGTTCGCACATCGATTATAGGTATCGGACTCCTCTGATAGTCGATTGAGTAATTTGTTAGACTTTTTTAACCGTTTTCAATGGTATAGCGGTGCCTACATGTAGTAACAACAATTTGGTCCATTAACACTAAATATGGGCGTGGCACCGTGAAAAATAGTCACAAAGCATACATCTCAAAATCTGCACACTCAAATTTAATGCTCCGTTATCTATATGTGAATAAGAACGAAATATTATTTGCACATATAATTATTTTACGGGCTGTATATCTTTTAAAGTTTCTATCCGATGTTTATCATTTTTAAATCGCACAAACGAAGTAAGAGTGTGCAAATTTTGTGTCTCTTATAGTCTCCGAGATCTGCGCTACAGCACCATAAATTCCATGGTCAAAAATGGTCAGGAGCAATAGTCGAGTCGATATAGCCATGTCCATCAGTCCGTCCGTCCGTCTGTCTGTTCGTCAATGAGTTGTTGGCCTATAATTGCGGTCTTTTACGACAAATTTTTTCAAGTAAACGCCTCAAAACGTTCAAGTAATAGGCTTTATTGTCCGTCTGGCCATTGAAAAAAAATGAGCATCACTTTGATTTTTGAACGGCTTTGGCGTGGTTTTTTCTGTATTGGCTCGGTTTTCTCCTTCCATTCCGATGATTGTTGGCTTGTTAGCAAGTCGTATTCATAGACCCATGTCTTGTCACCGGCTATGATGCGTTCCACGAATGTGGGATCGGAATTAGCATGATCCAGCATGTCTAAAGAGACCTGCGCACGACGATATATTTTTGGAGGAAATTCAGCTCTTTCGGCACGAGCCGAGCAGCGATGTGTCTCATGCCCAAATTATCCACCAAAATTAAACGAGCTACCTCACGACTAATGTTCAGCTCACGTGCTATCTTTCTAACACTCGCATGACGATTTTCGAACACGATTTCTTTCACTTTTTTAATGTTATCGTCGGTGGTAGACGTCGAAGGACGTCCGGAACGAGGCATGTCTTCGACGGTCTCTCGACCATCCTTAAAGGCTTTGTACCAGTCTAAGGCTTGGGTTTACGACAAAACAGACTCATCATAAGACTTTTTCAACATTCGCAACGACTCCGCACACGAAATTTGGTTAGAAACACAAAATTTGATACAAAACACTAGTGAGGAAGACTGATTTCAACAGCTGCTGTAAACAAACTAGTGGACAGATCGTGCTAATTTTAGACAGAGTAATTAAGGACAGTCCTACCAACTTAAAAAAAACCCAAACTTGCTGGAAAGTATTTACCGCGGGCAGTTTAAATTGGAATTTTGGGAAACTTTCTGGTCACCATGTTGGTAATAATGTGCCTATTTAAACCCCTCCTCCTACAAACTATAACAAAATTGCACTTTGAATAGCAATGTTAAGCTTAATATATATATTAGAGCAACCGAATTTGGTACGTAGTCTCATGTTAGGATTAGAAGCCAAACAATGTTGACCTTTAGCCGAGTAGAAAAAAGGGCACAGGGTATTCCACTGTCGGGCACCGTCCCGACTGTCTGCATCAAATTTTTATTGACTATAAAGCAGAATTTGATAGTGCGTTAAGGATGCTACTTTGAAGAATAACGTTTAGCAACAAACGCAGTTCCGTCAAGGTAGGAAAGAATCTCTTCGAATCTTTTAATACCGAGCGAGGCTTCAGACAAGGCGGTGCCCTCTCCTGCGACCTTTTCAACTTTGGGACGGAGAGCGTGTTGTAAAAGGCCGAAGTACTATGTAACGGAGCAATATTAAACTGTAAGAGTGTTCAGTTGCGTGCCTACGCAGATGATGTTATCTGGCGCAAATAACACTCATCTTTCCCGTTCTACTTTATGCTGAGGCAAATGACCTTGGATGAGTACCTCATTCGATGGAACAAACAATTCTATGAGCTCCAAGCGAATTTTCAGCGTCTCTGCTGGCTTGGTCATATTGTGCGTTAAAGAAGCGCTTACAAGAACGGTCTTTAACGCGACCGTTTGGATGGACCCGGTATCTGGCTGCTAATTGTTGTAATTGTTCGATTGGATTGTGTGGTACAAAACTTCCTACTTCAAAAAATTCAAAAATCTATGTGAATAAACCAGTTATTATTCAGGTATAAGAAGCCAACATTACACTTGCCAGTCGTCATTTACAATGCGAAATGCTCGAAGGAGTCATGAAAATAGACCCTCCGAATGGACTATATTAAATGCAGTGGCGGCCAAACATTTGAAAGGGATAATCTTTAAAAAACAAATTGCAAGAACTTTTTTCTCTAATGATAAGGATTGCCCAATTAAATTGAATATTTGTATCAACCATTATTATTATGAGTCTCGTAAAGGGATTTAAAAAGATTTTGTGTAAGTACTCATAAAATGTATGAAAATTTATGACTATTATAAAAAAATGTTATACCATCTTAGTCATATATCATTGAATAACGATTTGGTTAAAATACGTAGTTATTTATACTAATTAGCTAGTCAAATGCTCGATATTATGAGTAAAATCGTCAGAGTTCAGGTTAGGACAATTTCCATCACGTTACATTCTTTCCTCCATTGCTTATGGATGGGATTCACGACGTATATTCTTTTTTCTTATCAGATTCCAGCAGCGAACTACCTAGCCCCTTTGGTGGTAGTTGCCTTGGAAACGCTTCGCATTCTCGTAAGCCGCGTCGAAGCCGTACTACATTTAACTCCGTGCAACTTACTGCTTTAGAGAAGGTCTTCGAACGAACCCATTATCCCGATGCATTTGCACGAGAAGAACTTGCCATGAAGGTCAACCTAAGCGAGGCACGCGTGCAGGCAAGTTACTCTGTAATAAGGGGCCCTTTTATATACTTGTACCCTTAACTTTTGGCTTCCTCGATTTACAGGTATGGTTTCAGAACCGACGGGCTAAGTTCAGGCGCAATGAACGCAGCGTCATCGGAGGACGTCCACTGCTGGAGACATCGTCACAAATAATGCCGCATGTCACAAACGTTTTCAAGTATCCAAACATGACAAATCCCGGAGCCGTAAACGACTACACTCTAAATTTTACGCCTTTAGAGTTGCGTTCCTGCCAAGGCTATGCCAGTTGCTATGGTGGCTGCAGCACCAATGCTATAAGTCCGGCTAACAGTACCATCAGTGGTGTCTACTCTTTCTTTGGAGCTCCCAAGTATTGTGTGTCCAACTACAATAAGAGCGGTTACACCCCGCTGGGCTAATAATCACCTATATATTAAGCATTTAACTTTTTTTTTATTATTATTATGCTTTTCACGTATTGCACTAGCCACTGTTGATCCATAGTACAGCCATCGACTCCCGATTTAAAGATATCTTGTATATAGAACGTTCTTAATCCAAATAAGCATCAGACGCATTTAAGGACAATATTGCTCACGAAATGATTGCTTAATGAAAATCGGTCATTTTACAAAAACTCTTTTCATTTCGATCTTTTTTTAAGTTTTTTACTGGGCTCATTTGAATATGCATAGAAAGTTTCCACAACAATTTTTTTTAAAACTTTTTTTTATTAAACTTAGTAATTTAACTTTAGGATTTTTTTTATTACATAGTACTTGACCTCGGCTAAGAATTCCGAATACAATTCAAAAGTTACTGGCTTGCAACGGCGAGTTCGTATATTTAATTGACGAAACAACAATCTTTTTTACTTAGTATCAATTATAATTATAAGTAATTTACACGCAATGTAAATGAAAATCGAAAATCGGAATTCCGAACAGAGGAACATTTGTTAAAGAATTTTTTTTTTTAACTGAAACTCCATCGACAATGCCCAATTTATTTGGGTTGAGATAACGGTTTCATTATGCTTACATAAAAAGTACTCTTTTTTTTTTTTTATTAATATGAACTTAAATAAAATAAATGGGAATAACTATATATATATAGTATATCGTCATTTATACATGGTGGAGATGGAAATTGTTACAAAATACGTTAAAATTGATGAACGTTAGTCGAAAGACATACTACAAACTAAATGAGTTGTTTATCTAGTTTACTTTTATTTGCATTTCCAAGTAAGTATAGCTAATAAGTAAGTCCTATTTCGATACTCTGTGCCTATAGGGTTAACAGGGATAAGGCGCCAGATCATATAAAAGTTCCTTTCAAAAGCGATTGTCCGTCTGTCCATATGAACACACAGAGCTCGGAGGCTACCATAAGATAATGCTCACTCTTAGAAGACTTTCGCGGCTTACACCCACGCTATAAACCATATCCAATAATATGGGTACCTTTTTTGCTTTATAGGCAATATTTTTGTTAGTAAAAATAAAAGCACGTAGCATTTGAATTTATATTCAAATAATATAAATTTTGAAAATTTCTGTCTCAAACATATACTAATTTTTTTCGTTCAAAATAGAAATGGGTACTTTGGACAATTTCACACTAAAATGTAAACGAATTTTCAACGCCACCTTGAATTTGCTTTGCGCCGGAGAATTTCCTGAAGATTTACTCTTAAAATATGGCGGAAAGTTGGTCAAAGTTGGCGATCCTTATAGTGTGTTTGCCTTAGAAACCCAACCATCTACGTTCCTGGTTATCTTTCGCAGTGAGGACACAATAGTGTGCAATACCCTGAAAGTTTTAGATATCAACACATTCCTATGTTTTGAACAAGAGGGAAACCCATACAAGATACATCAAGTCTATAGCCATGTAATGTGTATCGACTATCGTTCCAATATGGCTGACGAGCTTGCAACCTCGTGTGGCGCGAAAAACTTTCAGGAAAATGAGTTTGTAGGCATGTATTATGCAAATTTGGAAAGTCGGCTATCGGAGAGTACTTCCGCAGGCTCAATATTCTGCCCAAACATGTTAATGCTCATAATACTCGCTGTAACATTATTTTTGCTAATACTTCGTTGGCGAATGTAGATGTTAAATTACGATATTTGTAATTAAAAGTTCATCAAAACTTTGTTCACGGTTTTGGTTTAGTTTTAGGATGGGACTATTGAACACTAAATCTAAATCTAAAATTCCTGTTGGATATGCAGTCCAAATTGCTTACAACAACTTTGAAGGGACCGAAGGAATGCGATTGCCGGAAAGTTTAGGGCCTTAAACGATGCAATACTCAAAAAACGTAGACAAACAAGTGCGGATTCCCAAGTTAAAGGAGCTGGTTTTCACCCAGATGCTGACTTTCGTTTCTTGAATTTTTCTATGCCTTGTACCATTGTAGAAACCGGATGGTTTCTGTAGTAAGCTTTTGATGGCTTAATAATACCTTGATCCATGGGCTGAAGTACAGCACTAACATTCGGTGGCTAAAATATGAGATTGATTGACTTTCATCTCTTTACATTAGCCTATGGGTCGAGCCCCTCGGACCGACAATCATTAACGGCTATTAACTGTTCCAGTCCATCGGTCAACTTAAATTGAAAATCAATCCTATTTCTTCTGCAACCATGAATCATGCACACCCACTTGTTCAGCATTACGTTCTCTGGATATCTTGCCAAAAGGAACATCATGGCGTTCGTATTCGATCGTTGCAACTGACAAGAAATAAGGTAATCCATCTCCACTATGTTGTTGTAGTGCGCCATTGTTTTAACCTATATGGTGTAGTAGGTGATTTCGATTGATAAATTTTCACTACACAGAGAGAAAAACCAATAACATTGTGAGCACATCCGTGCATAAAAGATGTGCCAGTACATAATTGATTGATTGAATGATTTTTAAAGTATGCACAAACTCAAAATAAGTTGTTTTGAGGAACATGAGAAACCTGGTTTTTTATTAATATTAAATATAATTTATATTCTCAATTTTTTATTGAGTACGAATTATATTTAATTCAATTAATTAATTAATTCTCATGTTAAGTACACAGAAACTCATTTTGGGATTGACATTTCTCTCACTGTGTACTAGAACAAGATATACTTACTTTCAAACATTAATTTTATTAAAATTTTCACAAATTTTTTATTTTATTTTTTTTCAAATTTCCCAGCTGCTGTGCACGCTACAAATGTTCACACAAAATTGAGTCAAAAAATAAGTTAGAGTTAACGCCTTAAAAGTCTAGTTGAATTTTAAATTTCAATGCTAACTTTTTGTTTTTTACATTCCATTTCGTGCTAAGTACAATGGGCCAGAATCAACCACTGTGCAATGGCTGCCTTTTAGCTATTGGAGGGCCTATTAGGTTGAGTATTCAGTCAGTTTTGGCAAGTAGGATATTTTTAAGTGAAAATAAGGACCAAACTAAATCGGCGACAGAATTAAAGAAAAACGCTCAAATTGGTTGAATTAAAATAACCAAACAGAATTTCGCTGGTTTTGCTCTTTAATAGAACTGCTCTGCAATCACGTCGATATCTTACCCCGTTCCCCCGTGATAGAAGCCGTTTATACTATTCGATTGAAAATTTGCACATTGTTATTCTGCATGTGTGGTGTAAACATTATCAATATCGTATAGACTAAGCTTTAAAGATATGGTCATCAAAGGTCCAATGTTAGACCTCTTCTCTTACAAACTGCAACAAAATTTCACTTTTTAGACTCACTGAATGCGGTAAGTAGACTCATGTTAGGCTTAAATACCAAATACCTTTTTCGCGTATCAGCCGACTGCAGGGTTCTTCTTCTTCTTTCACTGCAGTGGCTTCGCGACACTCCTGATCCTACCAACCAATTACGCTATCCACGTAGTACGCAAGGAGCGGGAAATATGCATCCAAATTACCTCGGTGCTATCAGGTTATGATCGGAAATGGCTTCGGCAGTCTGTTGTGATTGCAGCTTTTTGATATCTTGTGACTTTGAGACTTTTAAAGATAGGCGTAATAATAACCCGATTTTAGGCCCCTCCTCTATCGATTTAAAACGGTGTCCACGGAGCGGTATCTTGAGTATAGCGAATATCCAGAAGTCACATGGTGCTAAGTCAGGCGAATACGGTAGTTGTGGAACAATATGGGTCGAGCTTTTGGCAAATGATCACGAATTACAAGCGCAGTGTGAGATGGTGCATTATCGTGATGCAAAACCCAAGAATTGTCTCTCCACAAGTCCGGTCTTTTTTGACGCACACCATTACGCAATCGACGCATAACATCCAAATAGTATTCTTTGTTGACAGTTTGCCCGGTTGGAAGAAATTTATAATGCACTACACCACGATAATCGAAGAAAACTGTCAACATGACCTTGATTTTTGAGCGACTTTGACGTGGTTTTTTCGATCTTACCTCACCTCTGGCACCATATTCACCCGATCCTGGCCGTGCCTCGTCTTCATCGCTTTCTCGACCCTCTTTGAACATTTTGTACCACTCCTAAGCTCTTGTTTTCGATAAAGCTTGCTCACCAAGCCTTGCCTTTTTTCATTCCGCACACAAAATTTAATGGAACTGCGTTGTTGAATAATTTCAGACATTTCAAAAAAAGAAAAATTTACTTTTAGCTGTTTACAACACTCGAACACTAATGAATATTTTGACTTGTAATTTGGCACAGATGTCAGTGACAGTATTGCCAGCTTAAAAATAAAAACATTTGTCCCTATCGAAATCTCAAAAAAAAATTTAATTTAATTTTCCGGTATTTTTTGCCCACAGTATTATGTTAGGCTTAAAAACCAAACAATGTTGACTTTTATATCAACCTCCAACCTTCCCGGAATACAGTTACCTTTATGACACCCATTCCCCTCAACGCATTGACACAAAAATTATCTTAGAAACTGTATTTTCTTGGGAAAATGAGTACAAATTAAATCTTTAGCCGTCTTGGCTATTCAACAAATTTTTCTACAGAGTATAAAGCAAGTATGGGGCAAAACCTCTCTCAAACATCACTGCACAACTTTGCAATCCGCAAAATGTCGAAATTTTTAAAATAAATTTAAAAACTTTGCTAGAATATCCAGAATGATTGCCGGATTCTAACTATGCGACCACAAATTTCAGCAGTAAAAGACAATTAGGAAATTTCAACTCGAATAGTGTTACTTTCATATAAACTCTTTATTTCTTTATTACAAAAATATGTGTAATGCATACTTTGTTTTCTTGTTAATAAAAATTATTAATAAATAATAGCTTATGTATAATAAATAAATAAATACGGATATGTCTGACACTATAGTGTATAATGATTGAATTAAACAATTTCCATATCGTAAAAGCAGTTCAGATTTCCGGCTCTCAGTTTCACCCTTTTATAGAGGCGAAAAAAGAACCTTACCCGAAACAGACCCTATAGGCATCTATCGAACTGCCTTACAAGTTAGGGAAATTCAAATGCAAAGCTTATTTTAACTAATTTATTACGCAATGGGAGAGCTAACCGGTGTGAGAGCCACAGAAGAGTACTACATTTCCATAATTTTCTCTAGAATCAAGTGTTGACTAGACAAGACAAATAGAAATTTAAATGTCGCGTCGGTATCTGCGACGATGATGGTGACATAGCTGACGTCTCCTTTAATTGCGTAATAGTTGATTGCACCTTGTGAAAAAACCGACTATAGACGACAGGTGGAAGGCCGGCTGCTACCGCTTCGGACTGATCGTTTTAGTAGGAATGCTGGAAGGGCTGTAACTTTTGGCGGCGTTGATAGCAAAAAGTCCATATGACGAATACGGCCAGCTGTGTGAGCAGAAATATCGTAGCAGCCGCGATGAGACCTATATCATATGAAAGGAATAGAGAATAAAAACAAGTACATTAAGTTTTGTAAAACAAAAAAATTCTTCGAAAATGGGCAAAACCTAATGCCTCTCACATCAAGAGAGGGCAAGCCTGAGAGCACCTTACCTTGTTAAGTATACCTTGCTTGTGTGTAGCTGCAGGGTGGAATAAGTGTAAGTAGGCTTGTCGCTTGTGCACGTGATCGTTAAAGTAAAGAACCCAATAATTTGCCCTATTAATGTATCAACTACCATGGTATCAGTCTTCATTCTACTCCCAATATCTCTTTGACGATTATAGAGTAGAAGGGGGCTGCCGTATATGTTGGTGCGACTCTGCAGAACGGCGTTGAGCTCCGTCAAGATAGGAAAGAATCTCTACGATCCTTTTGATACTGAACGAGGCGCAGACAACCTCTCCTGCGACCTCTTCAACTTTGTGATGGAAACATGTGTGCATCGAAACACGGCCATTTTCTATAAAAGTGTTCAGAAGCAGATGATATTCAAATCATTGGTCGCTCCAAATGAGATATTACCGCAGCCTTTGGCGCGCGTGAAACAGAGACGCCTGAAGGGCTGCCCTACATCAGGCCGTACACTGTAACGGGTTGTTATGGAAACTTAAGAAGAAGATTGCTGTGTCTACCAAAAAAGAGGTCTCAAATGTGCGTCGAATTGCAGTGGAGCAATCTGTCATAACGATTTGAATGAGACTTTCTCTCTCTTCTCAAAACAAATGATACATATACGATCTATTATATAAATGAATTATATACAAATATTAAGTCCAGCTACACACACGAAAGCAATAGTAACTACAGATGATCATATCCCTAGGTCTAATTTCAAAAACTTATCAAATCGTAAACTCTTTTATCTAGAGATTGCCGATTGATTTCCCGAGTCTTAATGTGTATGCCATACTCACCAATTCCGTTCACACAGTAACCCTGCGCCGCATCATTGTCAATGAATACTGTTTCATTGCCTTCGTAGACACCATTTCCATTGGTTTTACGTTGCTTTTCGAAGCCGAATTTGTCTGAGATCTGAATGGATTGTACCAGTAACATGTCGTCAAGGCTGAATTTTAACGAAGCAGCCGACTCTCGACTATTTTTCTGACCGTTGTCGAATGAATCTGGAACAATTTATGAAAACAAAGTTATACAAGCGGTAAACTATGTATGATTATGCCAGTCAATATACTGGTTGAGAGGACTCATATGGCTGTCCAGCCGGAACATACCTGTAACATTTATCGATCTCCGCTTACGACCAAACGACAACATTGATTTGAATTCGCCGCTTGTGTCTTCTTTCTCGCATTGAACCGGTTCACAACTAGGCATACAAGGGGTTACCAATGCCCGAAACTGCACAACTTCACTAGATGGAAACTTGAAGGCGTCAAAGTGTGAAAGCAAAACCTTGCCGGAAAGTGAACTCTTATAGATGGGGCCCATGATAAAGTGATCTGTTGGACAGCCATGGGCGTCAATTAATGTGATTTCTGAACTGTCAACGCCATCCAGGGCTACGAGCTCACGAACAAATATTTCGTATGGGCTTTCCTCATCGACAATCTCGAATTTCAGTGCCAATGGATCTCCAACCTCGGCAGAGCGCATCATGTCTAGACCATTTCGCGATATTATACGCATTACAACGTTTGGTGAGTCCACAATGACCTCCTCGGATAGGGCTGGTAATATATCGCCACGTACATCCAAATCCACGCCATTGCTGACCGACTTATTACTCAGATCGTACTGGCACGCTAATGCCAGACCCAAATCGGAAGACGTAACTATCATATCGTGGTGCTGTATAATAATGTCGTTTATATAACGTCCGGCACTGCTCTGGCGCACATTACACTCTAGGTCTTGATAACCCATACGCAACTCGAAATCCAGCGAATTCTTCACATCCACCGCACATGACTTCGGTGAGCCCTTGGCATAGACTTTACCGCTAAATAACTTTGAGGTGCGTATGTGTGCCAACATGTCCGCACCGCCGCATTCGATTGTGACGTTGTAGCAAGAGGCCAGCTCATACGTCGAGGCTTCCGGCACCTCCAAGTACGGATCTTGCACATCGACCAGTGTAGCACGGCTGTGATGAGACAGTCGGCATACCATATCACCTGTGTCGTTATAGTCGTAAGAGTGACATCTGAAATGATGAAAATAACTCCTTGAGTATTACTTTTATCTTATTTTTATTAGTTTAACTCACCTAAACGGGGAATTAAGGCAAAGTTCACGGCACTCTGAAATGCTGTTAACTTCCTGGTACACCGAATCCACCGTCTTCAGTATACGTCCAGGCAAACGTTTAAACTCACATAACTTATTGGGCTCCTCTATGCAGTGGTTTTCCAAGTAATCGCTACCATCTAATTCCTGGAACGCATTTCTGCCGGCCAACGCCAAACGATCCAATTCACTTAGTTCGCAACTGCCTGACTCTCGATCGTAGTTCGCGGATCTATATAAAATTAGAGAAGGGAAAATATTAGTTAAAACAAGCTTTTCAGTTATAAGATGCCCGAACTTACCTGCAAGAGAAACTCGTTTCGCTAAGGCAAATTTCAAAGCACTCCTGCCGTGAGGCTACCTTTACGCTGCGCTTCACTTCCGTTTTCAGCTTAAAGTTCTGCACGCGATCAACGTGCCAAGATCGCGAGCATGGCTTAATGGATAGGCAAGATTTTTGTGCATAAATTGTGAAAACGGGAAACTGCGATTTGGTCAATGCGCCTGAAAAAGATTAGAATTGTTGCAATATGTTAATGTAGATAGCTTTAAACTGTAATCTACTGTCAAAAAGATGTTTGTAAATTAAAGAAAATCGCAGTAAAGAATTGGTTTTAAAATGGGAGTCTATAGTGCCATCGGTTGGCCAACCGTAGTACATATCGGTCGCGTGAAACATTTCGATTTTACACGGCGAGCTGTCCAACAGATTAGCTGTGTGTATGGGGGTAATACGATTTTTCTTTTTCTAATTTTTAACACGTTTTGACTTTCTGACTACCAAGCTTCCCTAAATATAAAAATTTTATGCAGACAGGCGGTGCGCGACTGTGGAATACCCTGTACCCTTTTTCTTTAGAAAATGTGAACGGAAGTATCAACTTTATGTCTCTTTTCATAAGAACCATATGCCTGTAAACATTTTCCTATTGGGAAGTTCCAATTGACATGTTTTCTTATTGGGAAGTTGGTTATTATGGTGGAAAATTACTTTTATGCTCATAACTTCAGTATTCTTGGGCCAGTAACGTTGAATTTTGAAACATATATCAAAAACACGTTTAAAAATATATGTGACAATTTTCAAATGAATATGTTGCGGGGTGCGGTAGTAATTAAGGTAAATCGATTGCGGGGAAAGGGAGGCTGAAGGTGAATACTGTTTTAATAATTTGGCACACACTAGTCTTCACACCAAATTTTGTAACTTTAGCTCCCATGTATTCATATCTACAGGTATTGGAAATTGGAAGGGGGTCGAAATCAACCTATTTTTATATATATAACTTTTGATGTATTAACCGATTTCAAACATTTTTATAACATAGATGCACATAAACACGCTCTGTCGAATTTCGAGTTGATAGACTGTACGGACGGCTGTAAGCCGCGAGAGTCTGTTACGGGGGAAGGTGGTGAGATATCGACATGAACTTGCACTTTTCCGGAAAAATGCGCACCTTTTGGAAACCTTTTTTTTGGTCTAACTCTTATAGTCATAATATAATATATAGGTATAATAAGTTTGGTCCCTTCTATGTATTGGTGTTGTATTTGTAAGCAACTTTTGGGCAGCCCTGGTTTAAAGGGTGCCAATATAACCATTTTTTTCTCAAGCCCCTGATCTTTACCACTGATGTGTGGCGTATAGTTGATTGTGATTGATTGATTGGCTAATTGTATCCAGGTGTTTCGGCGAAGGTATAGGTGTGCATGTGTATGTGTGTGTGAACAGTTGAAAGAAGGTAATCAATTGCAATTGATTCAATTGCAATGCAAGCACAAACAATAAGCAAATCAGCCAAAATGTATGCTACAATTTTATATTTACATGTTAAAAAAGCCTTTTTTGTGAATCCTTTAGGTGCTTAAAGTCAACATAAGATATCCTATCAAAAATTAATACTAAACAGCAGTTGTTTCTTCTTCATTCAAAAGACGTTTAACATTAGGAAAAGCAAAAACTTGTGCCGATTGTATTTGTTAGTACTTAGGAAATTGATAAGGCCGCATTACGGCTAGTTGTGTGGTTTAATTGGTCGTGAAATGAACTTTTAACAACTCGGCGAAAAGCATGAAGATTCGAAAAGTAAGTGGATTAAAGCCATGTTAAAACCTCGGTTTTTCAAGCGAACGTACACGATAAACGCAAAATAATGCCCATACGAATTTCAATTTTAATGGCGATCATTTACTGCTAAAATTTAATTTTAAGTTTAATTTAGTATATCTCAATCAATCAATTTACGTACTTTTTGGAACCTGTAACTTTTGGGATCAATGATAAAATTTTAGCTCTTCAACATTTACTTCAATTTGGGTTTGTTGGATTTTTGTTTTCGCTGGATCCATATACACATTTATCGGTGCTCTAGATCTTTTTTGCATTTTTACGTTTGAATTAGTCGGTGATCCGATTTGGAGTGTTTTACTGATAAGCGCAAGTAGCAGCAGCATGATGGAATGAAATCAAACCAGTGTGCTCACTGGAAATTGGTGCCTCTTAAAATAGTTACCAATTAAGTCTACAACTGATAGATGTGGCGTGCATACACACATGTCCTGTCAATTTTCACACAAAGCTTAGCTTTTGAGCTTTCGATTACACAAATTTTGGTAACTGAAGGAAAAAGAGTGAGCACACCTTGTTTTTTTATTCCATTATGAGTAGCAGCTGCATCAAAAGCTCGGCTTACCGATAAGCATAAGCTTTTACATAAATAGATAAAAGGGCGCATATTTATGAGCTGCAGATAACACCGTGTGGTGAGCAGGTTAGAGAATACCACTTCAGCAGGTCAAACCTTGTCGTTGACAGCTTGACACTGGGTTCTTTCAAGACCAGTAGAGCCACCCCGGGCCCTAAAAGGGTTGTGCGTAGGGTTTGGGACCCACCACCTAAAACCACAATTCCAATGAAAGAATGTATTTACATCAGGCCGTAACTCGATAACGGGTTGTTATGGCCAGTTAAGAAGAAGAAGAAGATAACGCTATACAAGTTAAGAGAACTTTATGTAATCATTATGGTTGTGCATTTATTTAAGGAATCATTATGCTAATGAGGCAATTAGACTTAAGTTCTGCTCCCGACAACCATAAAAATGTCTAAGATCGTTCTATGGGTTTAACGCTTGCATAAGATACGAGGGAAATCCTTTAATGCTTATTGAATTAATGCATATTGTTTATGTATTAGAATGAATTGGGTTACATACCTGGCAATTGATCTGCATGCGAGGAAAAAAGTACACACAGTCCTGTCTCATAGTTTATCGATTGACACGATACATTCTTTTGGCAAGTGGCCAGGCAGTCCGTTAACATCAACGTGCCAGGCAATGAGTCCATCAATTTACCAGGTGCCGAAAATACATAACTGAAAATATATATATATAACCGAGTACAATTATTACAAGTAAATAGTACGTATGCACTTATCAACTACAAAAGTCAAATAATATTGGAAGAGATTCCAAAAAACACGATCTGCTTAAAAGTTTCATAATACATAACGAAGTAGGGTAACACTTAAAAAAAAAAGAAGTCAAATGGCTGTTAATTTGGCAATTATAATCGGCCAGATTAATCAGCAGCAGACGTTTTGCTCAGAGCAAATAGCAAGTATGTAATTATGTGAACCGATACCATCATTTTGGCATAAAATACACTTAGTCATCTTCATCAGATCTGCTTCGTTTCTGACTTTTCTATAGGAATGCACAGTAATGGTTAGGTAATAGGATTTCATTTAGAATTTAAGTAGTTAGACGTTAAAAATGGGTATATGCGTGGCGTGAATCTTAAATTGAAAGTGAAAAAAGTATTGGGTATTATTATTGAGACCCAATTAAAGTATCAACTCTATATAGTTGAACGCTCATGCTTGATATCACCTATTGCAATCCTTACCCGGTAACAATTTCAAAGCCTACGAATTCCGGATCACAGGTCGTCAGCTGATTAAAGTACTGCTCATCTTCTGGCTGACTATCCTCGTTCGACTCTGTAGCAGCCGTATAATCTAAGGCAGCGTTGCGACTCTCGGTCACAGTAGCTGGTGCTGCCATAACTCCGGCGGTAGAAGAGGTGGCACTCTCTTCTTTGCTCCCAGTAAACTCTACCTTTGGTGCTGCTGTTGGTGTGGGTGTTGCTGCTCTTGTTGCTGTCACCGGTACTGCCGTAGGCAGCTCTTGAACTGTGTGCTCATTGTCCGTATTATTGATTTGGTTAGCCGCAGCCACTTTTCGGACGCGTGGATGTTCCTGGGCTGTGGCAACGGTGGCATAAATCAGCAAACAGGCAAGTAATGTCTGTCGCACCAGCCAGTCCCTATGTAGTAGACGATGCAGTGCCATTCCTAAAATCAACTGAAAAAAATATAAAATAAATATTTGATGCAAACAGTTGGAACATCTTGTCCCATTCTTCCCAATAAAGTTAAATTTCGGTACAAATCGTTGTATCAATGAGTTGAAGCGTATGACCGCAATCGAGATGTTTTACGAGGGTGTGGAGTGGATTCGACAAAAAGTCAACATTTGATTTATAAGTCTAACCTGAGGCTATATACCAAATTTTTTTGGTAAAGTTGAAATTTTGTTGCAGTTTAAAGAAGGAGACTTGAAGGTTTTCAGCCGATCTTGATTAATTTCACAGCACACGTGCTCCTTGTGAAGTCCACTTATATCATGTGCTATAATGTATATAAATTGAACAAAGTTTCAAGATATATTAAATTTAAGACAAGCTCACCATGTCTCCGAATCGACGTTAGTTTAAATGAATCGATGGCACTATCGATACTATCGATTATTTGGAAATGTTTGCACTACAAAGGGCTGTTCATAAATGACGGAACCACCACAAGATTGGCGGGATTATTTGTTTTATTTATTACTCTAATCTTCTGAAAATCATGGGCAACCACCTAAAAAGTATTTCCATAGATATGTACGTGTTTATGAACATATTCACGTGCTTTTTCTGCACTACAACAAAGGGATGTTTGTATTAAAAACTGCGAATTGCTTAACAGTACTCCCATGCAGAAAAAGGGAACCTCTATATTTTGGGAACATTTCAAGAGCAAGCAAGTTGAAGTATGCAATCAGTGCAAGTAATATAGAAATGTCGGAAACACAAGAATCCTTATGTGTCATTTGAAGCACCTTCATGCAGAATATTTAAATGCCGAAACAATATCCGCGGCAAACTTTTGAACGCCGGCCTTGCTTGAAAAATGGAGCTCGACAAAAATGTGCTGCCATTGAGTATTGTCAACGAAGAGGGATTTGGAGAGCTATTTCACACTTTAGACACACTATTATCTTGATTGCCCAAAACTCCTTAAGTTACCAGTATTGTCACAAATTCAGAGCAAACGTAAGTGAAAAGTTGCATTCATTAAAAGCTGTATCATCGCCAATAAAAATTGCAAGCAGGTAAAGGCTACTGGAAACACATATAATTTGATTCAGGAAGTATAAAGCTGATGATAAAGCGCAATTTTGGGTCAAACGAGTTCACTGCGGCTGTTCTGTTGAACACGCCCAGGGGTCCATAGCCTCTTTCGGCTGAACAAATCTGAATTTTTAAGGATCACTCTATCAGCACATCAAATATCTGCAGACAATACAGTAACCGTATCGCTAATTATATCGATCAGTTGTAAGCTGCATTAAAATATGATATATATTAAAGCCATAATGAAGACAGCAGAAGAGGTTCCTAATAACAATAATACGGATCAGGCGGTAAAAATCGTGGAACAGCACACCATAGGTATTTTGTTGAAAATTTTAAGAGAGCTGCCAAGAATACCGAAAAACCCGAAACAATCATAATTTATATTACTCGAAAGGAAAACTGAATCGAAGGTGGCATCCAACAGGTCGTAGCCCCTGTTTTAGCGAGTATAAATTGCATGGATAGTAGCGACCATCGTTTATTTTGCATCTCTAAAGAACAAACGCTTGGGTTTTGATTCTATAAGATCTATAAGAGAAATATCCTATTTATATGACAAATTAACTTTAAAGAATTTTGTTTGCCAAGAAATAGATTTAGTATTTCTGAAAGGCCGATTACCCAATAATTTAAAGAATGTTAGAGGCGCAATACTATTTAAAGCTAAAATGTATGCATACTATTGAAATAATATCTTATGAAATAACAAAACGGACAGACACACGGACATGGCTATATCGGCTCGACTATTCTTCCCAATCATACCTCCATCTGCCTTTTACATATATTGCACAAGTCTATAATGACACTTTGTGAGCAGGGCGTAAAGATATAAACAGGAAAAAGCAGGCGTGGCAAGCAGTAAGTTTCAATTTCAAAAATGATCAGCAATATAGTCTGTCCGCATGAGCACATAGATCTCGAGGACTATAAAAAACAGAGACACAAAAATCTACTTAAAGATCACTTCAAAAGATATAGAAAATTATTTACCAATTTTAGAACTCATCTCCAATAAACTACTATTATGTTCCACTTATATTAATAGAGCCGCCAAATTCGATACGTAGACTCGTGTTAGTCTAATAAGCACACAACACATTTCATTTCATTGATTATGGCAATACACAGAGTTTTAGAGGTTTAAGCCCTACCCGAAATTTCGGAGAAATATTTTTCGAAAAAATATACTGCATTTCATAAAAAATCTTTTGTTACATTTGATTTGACATTAAATGGATCGAAGGATCATATGGGACAAGTGTAAACCTGCGTCAGATATATTGGGTGATCTTTCTATTATTTAAAACAATTTTGATATATAAAATATATTTTATATAAACTAAAACCCAATTATTTTTGTGAGCTATTTTTGTGTATCTGGCCAAGATCTAAGTCTGCTACGCAAGAAAAACTCCAGGAGGCAGGGGTTCGAGTCACGCACAAAGTTCTGCCTGTTACATGCATTGAACAAGTCTATAATACCCTTTTACACTTTGTGTGCAGGGTATAAAAAATACAAAATTTTACAATAGAAGTTAATTTTTGATTACCTTTATCATTACGCCGACGGTGTTTTATCCTTTTTATAAATAAATACATAAATGTAGAACTTGAGGCTAAAAAATATCTTATCAAAACCGTTTAGTAGCATGATAAAATTGGTAGCCAACGTGACTGATTACTTTGTGCTAACTTGGGGTTAGGTAAGCGCAGATGCTGAGGAGGAAAAACCGTGACACACTTCGATCCTTACTGAGCGTAGCAGACTCATTAACCCACACTCCAAATCAGTTTGTACTTCTGTTCAGGGCTGGGCCGGTGTAGAAAAACTGAAAGTGAGTCACGGTCGCCTTATGCTCTTCTTCGTCATGGTAACTTCTACGGTCTTAGTAATCATTTAAGTCTTTTAGTATGTGCCAGAGCTTAGCACACGCTTTCTTTGGACATATGCTCGTCAATGACTTAGAGTAAAATGCGTACCAAATCGAACAACAACAGAAAAGCATCTTTGTTTAGAAAGTTAGTCAGACTTTGAGCGGCTGTGTTCATGTTTTTGTGTTTTTGTACACACAAATTAAGCATGATTATATTCTCATCAAATCTTAAATAAGATGTAAGATGTTGGATGTTACTTGAGAAAATTTAGACGATATTGGACATCATTGTCATAGTTACAGTGCCTGTTGTTAAGTGCTGCTACAACTGAATAATTTGTTTTCAAAACCGAACATTTCCGTGTAATGCGAGCTATACACGCTATAATCCGACGTCAAATTGCTTGGTACAACATCATTTGTTTAAAGAACTTCCTTGCATTAAGCATTATGCAACTGCCTCGTTGGTTGTACAACCGAGTGTAGCGTGTGTGGCCGTCATAACAACAAAATAATAAGAACACACAACCAAAAAAGGTGTTCGATCATGCCGGCTTTTTGGCTGCCGATTTTCTCTCGGTGTACATATGTCTGTATGTGTACATATATATAGGTACGTATGTTTATAGGGTCTTTTAAGCGGGGCCAATGTCTGTGCACTGACCATGCCTAAATAATTATACATAAGTAGATTTTCTTCTGTTGGCTATTCTCACTTCGCCTCTAATTAGCAGCACGCCGAGCGGGACCAATGGTCACTGACTGGCAAGATTTAAAAATAAAACGCAGAGACCAAAAAAACTTGTTATTCTAACTGTTTATTTCGGTGTATGTCCGACCGTCTGTCCGTCCGTCTGTCCGTCTGTCTGTCCGTCTGTCCAACTGTGCGCGTCCGTCCACCTGAACATGAATGACTAGAAGTGTGAGTTTTGCAAAAATTGCAGCCTATGCCTGTCGCCCATAGTTAAACATGAAAATTTTATGCTGCACTGCTCTCCAGAACGCGCAAAGAAAATGCTACCATACGCTCTAGTCCCGATTGCATACAATTCTAACAAAGACAACAACTCTGGCGAACAACGGTACTCGACTGCATAGCATGCGCCTTCCTAAGCTCTACCTCTAGCTAGCGAACCGATTGAAACCGGCTCTGGTTAAGTCCGTATCAAAGTTTCCCCCAAAATGTATAAATAGTAATCAGTAGGTCGATGCTTAACGTGTGTGGTGTGTATGTATCTATGTACATAGTTAAAGCCGCCGCAAGTTGTTGCAGATGCCGCAAATGCTGCTAACGCCGCATGGAAAAAGGTGTCTCGTCACACCGAGGCAATACTAAAAAGAAATGGAAATCAGCAGCAGCGACATGGGGCAACATGGGGCAACATGGGGCCGCATTACATGATAAAACAGACGTTGCTGCCTCCTCTGTTTATGTATTTACTGAGCTACTATTTATGTTAGTGTCTTATTGTTAAGCAGCTGCAATAGAGAAATGTGTTACAGAGGCGCCACAACGCCCTATGATAGTATACAGTGTTTCCCTTTTCTGACTAAAAGATAGTACTCTACTTCATAAGCTGCTTTGCAGCGCTTTGATTCTTATAAAACATACAAGATATATTAGGGAAACTTTGCTAATCTTCTTCTACTTCTTAACTGGCGATAATAGCCCGTTATCGGGTCGCGGCCTGATGTAAATGCATTCTTTCATTGGAATTGTGGTTTTACGTGGTGGGTGCCACCAAAGTTCATTGTATTTACTCAATGAGTTGCCAGATATTATGGCGAAGTTTGTTTATTAGGCTCACATGGCGACTCTAGCTTAGTTTATTGACGTATCTTAAAAAGTTGCAGTTGA
Organism: Chymomyza caudatula; assembly: GCA_035041775.1. Taxonomy (NCBI): domain Eukaryota; kingdom Metazoa; phylum Arthropoda; class Insecta; order Diptera; family Drosophilidae; genus Chymomyza; species Chymomyza caudatula. The sequence goes on from JAWNKW010000148.1 coordinate 3,308,378, forward strand.
AGTTTTCGTTTTGTGATTTGTCACGCCTCCTGCGCCCCTCACAACTACGATTAGATATTTATTGATTAAGTTTAGCTGTGTCGGTATATTTGCATAGCTCATGTGTAACATACCAAATGAATCGGTAGAATTAGGGCTGCTCGAAACTCGAGAGAAATGTGTGAATTTAGTAATTTTTTATAGCTTTGCTTTTCTTTTTTTGTATAGAAATAGAATACCAATTCACAGATTTGAATTTATCAAGAGAAAGTCAGTCACGGAACGTGCCAACAGAAGTACCATCTCATAATTAAATAAAACAAAAAAAGCAGTGCATATTTACACTTAGTGTACACATCAGCAGACACTCAAAGAAAACTTATCTACATACAAAGCATTTTAGCATAAAGAAAATAGAGCTAGGGACTTGGAAAGATATACTTAATGAGTACTAGTTAATGTGAGTGAAAAGACATTATAACAGAAATGACATTATAGTTCTATTATATGAAGCTTTTATTGACAATTAAACATAGCGGAGCACTATGATTTAACATATATGACATATATGTATGTGTGCCTATTAGCATTCTAAGTGTGATTGTCCAGTTATACCTGTATTAAAATACACCTCACAGTTACACAGTTAAGCTACAAAGGTACATGTGTGCGTATACGTATTATTTTTAGTATAGGTATTCGTATTCATATTTGCATTTAGTCTAGCAACAATAGAATATTCATTTGGCTTTATTTGTTTAATTTAATATCTGGGTCATGCGTTGGACTTCTTTTGGACTGAAAGTAGCGTACGGTATCGCATTGTGTGTATGTGTATGGGCGTATCTATGAAAAGGTAAAATCCGCCGTGTTGAGTCAACCTTTTGTATGCATATTTTGACACCATTTGTAAAGAGCATCAACGTACATAAGTAATCAATAAGAAACTATTAGCCCCGTCTTCGTTTCCACTTTCACATTACCAAATATATAGAATGACAGATATGTTCAGCTAGCTATTTACAGTTAAGCCAAATTTGAATGACTGTTTTTATTTTGTTGTAACGATAGGAAATAAAGTGAACACTTTAACACGCCTCAATGAACAATCTTGGTTGAGGTAGAGAGAAATACAAGTTTAACTGTTGGTTCTGTAGACCGTAAAAGTTCACTACCTTCAGAATATATTTCTGTCTCTCTGTCTTTTTAGAGTCTCTAAACCTTAACTGTATCGCCAAATGAGTTATATAGTTTTTCGACGAAATGGTAAAAAAGTACACTTGAGCACCAAAAAAAAAAAGATACAAGGGACAACCTCCCTGTGTAATTGAAAAAATGATTTGTCTCTCTATTGATAAGCTTTTTAAATACAAATGATTCAAACTTCTGTCTGAAAGAGTTCTTTGCCAGAAAAAAAAGTGGTTTCTCTTGGGCAGTGATATCTTATCTTTCTCTAATTTCTTAGACTCCTCTGGCTCTATCTCGGAGATGGCAAATTGCAAAACTTCAAACCTAGTAGAGTTAAAAAGTATTCAAATTCTATCCCAATTGGCTACAGACCCCAATGACAGACCCAGAATGAGCATATTGGTGCTTAGAGTATAATATCTCTTACATTCGGCTTATACCTACTGTCTACCTGCTTGGGTAGAATCGGAACATGATATGATATAGCAGCTATAGGAATGAAACCGGTTTTACTGAGCGGATCAAAGATTGTCGTATGAAGCGACTTATAATGACAATGGATTCTTTCGAGACCAGTAGATCCACCCCAGTCCTTAAAAGGTTTGTGTATTAGGCCGTAACCCAATAACGGGTTGTTATGGCCAGTTAAGAAGAAAGAGAATATTTTTGTTTCAGAATATAAAAAGTTCCATCTTCGGCAATATAGTCACGATACTTTTTCATGGGAAGCAAGGAGGACAAGCCGGCGAGCACTTTTTTCCTTATTCTGCTTGCAATTTGATGTATGTATTTACACAAGAAGTTCTTAATAATCGGGACACTATGTTTTACATTTGTGAAAAGGACAGACTGTGACCCGAGACTTTTTTTTATGATAAAATCATTGTTTACATTGTTATTGATCTTGGCATCAGGTTACACTTACCGGATTATCAGTACCGTTAGTATTATTAACAGTTATTTGGTGCTTTTGCTTCTAAATATATGCAAATATCTTACATCAAGCACAAAAAAAACAACAAAAAAATATGAATTTCTTGACCAACTGGGAACGAACGTCTTGCGTTTTGTACATCCAATGGCTGTAAACAACACGGATAAACAACAAACAACAAACCGAACCACGCACTGGTTACCGCAGAACTAAAGTCATTCTCACAACCAAATGTCTTATAAAAGTTAGATAAAAAAGTTGTGCGGCTCGTTGCTGTCATGGCATGCTACCATGCCAAGATTCATGTGTCGCAGCAGCGCATATACGAAGCGGCAGCAGCAGCAGCAGCAGCAGTTTAAGGTGAAGTCAAAGCCGCAGTCGGAGTCTCAGCGGCGCACAGTGGATCCAACCGACTTCTTTTTCGGCAAAAATCTGCGATACACTGCGATAAATAAGCTGTTTATAGAGGGAACTTCAAAAAACGGAAGTAAAGTTCGTAGTATATAAAACTGCAAATGTCTTATCTTTGCATGTCATGAAAAAATTTCATGTTCTAAATTGTGCTCATTTTTCAATAAATCGTTCACGTCGAAAGTTTGTTTATTTGGTGAAAGTGTTTACGCCAGGATCAAAATAGACTACAGACATCTTGCCAGCAGATTTTCAAAATTTTTACGATTTTTTAAGCAATGAGCACATTTTATAGGGTCAAGGATATGACGTTTGGTGTATACAACATCGTACTTTAGTACCGTTTTTTGAAGCTCCCTCTCTTCACAGCATATTTATCGCAGTGTATCGCAGAAGCTTAAAGTATTCTCTGTATATACACTCAATTCTCTTTTTATGCGGTTTTGAAGCTATGCGATTTTCCTTAGAATCTAATGCTGATTTTTTTGTACAAGATTTTGAAGTTATGCGTTGTTTTTCTATAGTATTTTATATGGGATTCTCCACTTCAAAATATTTCTTCTATACAGAGCAAGCAAACAATAGTTACATATGTTCAATGCTATTTTTTTGATTCGCAAAGCTTAATAACTGATTTTCTTATCAAATCAGGAAAACCTTCAGCAGGCGAAACTAACGTTGAATCTGTTGATGTAGTAGCAATCTCGTCACAAAATGAACTGACTGTCTATTCCAGTGGTGTTAATGATTTCGCGCCAGTTCACAAACGGTTTCGGGTGTTATCAGAAAGCGAGGAAAATGGGTAAATATCAAATTTTTATAAAACTACTAATTAAAGTAATGTGAAATAAATATGTTTAAAAAAAAATAAAATAATGTTATGTATTTGATTTGAATTCACCAATACTTTTTACTCTGCTCAAAAATTCTCAGGTATGCTCATTTTTTATTAGTAGATATCGACGTTTCTTTGCGATTTTTAGGGCCTATGAACTTTTAAAAAATTCTGGAACGTATCCCTAATTATATAATGTAATTAATGTCTTCTTTTATATGATTTTTTGGTTTGATGCGATTTTGAAAATAATGGAACACATTCCTTTTTTACACTACATTAGTGTATTTTTTTACGCGATTTCTTTTTGTGCGGTTAGTTTTGGAACGTATCTACCGCATAAAAAGAGAATTGAGTGTATCTTTGCTCCCTCAAAAGTTATGATTTTTGCCGAAAAAGAAGTCAGTTGGACCCACTGTGCGGCGGATCTAGCAGGCAGCATCAACAGAGATCCACCACATACACATTTGGATGCGCTTGTGTGTATGAAGATTGCATGCTACAGGCGCACCTTGGCAAAACATAATGAAAAGACAGACAGAGACAGAGACAGAGACATAGAGAGAGAGAGAGAGCAATATTAAGAAAGAGTGCCTATTAAAAGAAAGGCCAGCGCGGGTCAGGGCGCAGAAAGTAAAGTGTGTGTATATAGAATGTCAGTTAACAAGAAATTGTAAGCGTGGTAAATGTTAGCCAGCGCCGGAACCCGAGACTACGCTTATATAAGGCCTAACCAAAATGTGTACTCACCACTTGGAACAAGCTCGCGTTGCAAAGAACCTGTTTTAGTCACAAATGAAAAGATGTAAGAACAAGCTTTTCTTGACTCTCGTATGCCCTGCAACTATTTTGGACCATTGGACATTGGGTATGATATTAAGTTTAGGCGAACTTAAACAAAAATAGTACTTAAATAAATAACTTGAATTGAAATTGCTAAATTCTTATTTAGAGAATTGATCGCAAAAGACACAGCTGTGTAAGTAGATTTGTGAAGCCAAATTAAAAGTTTTGCAAGATTCGAAAGACCTATTTAATGGGTGCAGGGTATAAGATTCAACGGTCAATGCACGGCACGCTCACGAGGCACACCTGTTATTTCTCCCTCTCTTTGTCTATTTCACTCTCTCCCTGCGCATCTTCAGCTGTTATGGGTACAAAATGGTTATACCTGTAGCATGAAACACACAGTAGAAGCCACACTCTTTCTAGAGTCGGTTATACCGAGTAAAGAAAAGGGAAAACAGGTTGAATCTATGTATGCCCCCCAGGGGTGAGATATAGTAGCTTTGTGTAAATACTTATATCCATATCGGCACAATATCGGGACTTTGTCATGGGCGCTCAGCTATGCTTATGGTCAGCAGCTTCAAAATATACAATGCAAAAAAGACTTAGACTTCTTGGTGGCCCGTAATTCTGAAGTGATTTTAGTACAAAGCATGAGTAGCTACAACTATGGGGGCTGCGCACCCTGCACGCTTCGATAGCTTGCTCTTTATTTGTACTGTTTTCTATTACCAATATACCAAGAAACCCAAAGTTCTGTTATAATCAGCAAAAGTTATAGACAACAATGTCAAAATATAGCCAATTGTATGCGCTTATATTAGCTTGTAACTCTTAAAAGTGTCTAAAATGTACTGTTTATACTTTTTGAGATACACGATTTTACACAGATGGCGGGGCCAGAAGAGATCCATGATTCTCATCAAATTTATAAAAAATGTACATAGTGTGTGGGAGCTTCCACGCCTTCTTCTGCCATTTGGTTATGGGGCTTGAAAATTTTAGTTTTGTCACTCTTTTTAAAAAATATTGATTAAAAAATTGAAACTGTGATAGTTTCCCTGCATAGGATAAGTCTGTGGATTTTGTCAAACTAAGTTCCAACCGCAGGAGGACATTGCTCTGCTTTTCTTGGTTCGTAATTTTAAATAGAGCCAAAGCTCAAATAAAGGATATTGTTGCTGTCTACCATTCCACTCCTATAGTAAGTATTTCAGATCATTTTATTCACCTAAAATAATAAACCTTATCATTGAAAGTAGCATTTAGCCCGTCTTCCATTCAACGATAAACTTCTCCGAAATTACATTTACCATGTAAAAGACCAATATGTACTTAGGACAAAACAAATGCTTAAAAAAATAGTACAAGATTTATATATATGGTTCAGAATAGGTGAAAAAAGATTTTCACACATTCGATAGAGGAGATAGCCAGTTTTCACCACGCACGGAAGAACGGCTGCTAGTGGAAAATATTTTCGTAGACAAAATTTGTAGAGAGTTTTACGCCCTACAACTTTATTGAAAACACAAAATGATTTTAAGGCAGCGGGACAGTGCTCGATAGTGGGATACCCTGTACCCATTTTTTCAATGAAAATCAAATTTCTGTGCAAATTTTTGTATTAATGCTTTGAGGGGTATGGGCGAAATAACGGTAACTGTGCTACGGGGATAGGAGGGATGGTTCGAAAAATGGCCAACGTTGTTTGGTTTATAAGCCTAACAAGAGTCTACGTACCACATTTGGCTAACATAAATGTTAACCTTAACATTAATACACGTTTTTTCGAATCATCCCTCCTTCCCCCGTAGGACAGTTACAGTTATTACGCCCATACTCCTCAAAGCATCAATACAAAAATTTGATTTTCATGCAAAAAATGGGTGCAGGGTATCCCACTGTCGGACACCGTCCCGACTGACTGCATCAAATTTTTTGTGAATACATTATTTCCGGTGCTTTTAAATCATTTTTTATTTTCAAAAAAGTTGCAGAGCGTAAAATTCTCTAAAAATTTTATTTACAAGAATTTTTTCTGCAGTCAACTTTTCTTGAGGTAGAATAGATTGCCATTTCTGGTCAAAGGTCAAGAAAATAGTTTTTTTTTTTTTGAGAATACAGCGTTTCCGTTTATTTTAAATCATTTGGCGTCTTTAAAAGTGTTATAAATGTTAAAAATGTCTATTCATTTTGGCTAAGACAATAGGTTAGGTTATGCTACGACGGTTGTCAGGACAATTGGCTGACACACTTGGCCCGTATCATGGTTCATTGTGATATCAAAGTTATATCCTTGGAGGACGCCTGTTAGAGATAAAATCTGCGATGCGTTTAGGCCTAATTTCGGAAAGATCTGAAATACTCAACCGTTTCTTTCTCAGCCTCGTCCCAGCAGCTCTTACAAAAATAATTAGAGGAACCATAAAGCCTAGCTGCACGACACCAGAGAACTTCTCCCGATTAAGGGAGCAGAGCTCCGCTTCGCGTTTACGATTGTTTTCAGGCCAAATTTGTTTAGCGATTCGATAGTTTGTCACATTATTCTAATTTTGGTTGACTTCGTGTACATAATATTTCTTGATATGGAGCGGCCATTGGGTATCACTATTAAAAATTATATTGCCCGACATGATTATCGAGCTCTTAAGGCATGTAAGCCTGCCTCGCAAGCCTGAAACTCTGCCTAACATTGCACTTTTCTGAGTATACACCACCTTCGACCCGGTCATGCAGTCTATAACCATCCGGGAAGAAGAAGGAAGCGTCAATACTTTTTACAATTAACCGTTCTTGGGATATAGCGCAAAGAGGGAAATGTTCTGTGCCGAACGCAACACGTCATTCTTATGACTTCCTTACTGCTAAGCGATTTCCACGCTGTCTCATCTTTCTTTCTTCTTGTGGACAAAGTTTGTAGAGAATTTTAGGCTCTACAACTCTTTTAAAAATGCAAAATTATTCAAATGCACCGAAAACAATGCATTCACAAAATCACGATTTTCATGACCTTTGACCTTGAATAACTTGAGATACGAACATGAGATTCGTTTTAGCCTTTGAAAAGTATCATAAAAGGTCAAAATAAAAATTCTCACCAAGGACTAAAACTTATTTGAGTACATTGCTATGTAGTCATATGTTGAAGGTGTCATCAGAAAAACATTCATAACTTCCATAGTTACTAACTTTTTTTTATTTTCTCATCGAGTTCATACGCGTAAAATAAGTAGAATTTAATTTTTAAAAAAGATTGAGAATATTTTTTAAACTTAAAAATCAAAATTATATTATTATTAAATTATCATAATTAAAAAATTATGAAAATAAGTTAGCTAGTAAACAACATTTTCAAACCAGAGATGGCACTATACTCTTCTGGTATCAGTCATCCTAAGTAAGAGAAAGAAAACCGAAATCGAAAACGAAATCAGCGACTCCAAAATATATAAAATAAAAGGAGCATATAACAAACTTTTTGTAGTTTTTGATTAGAGTAATAAAAAATGAACAGTTTTTGAGTTTGTTGCCCTGGAACTTGCAATCTGATCGAGTTAGACCAAAACCGTTTGAGAGACATCGGTTGCATAGTGTTATTATATAATTACAATTAATTACATTTTGCTTGCATAGGGAAGAACATCTTTTACATTTTGGTGTACACTTTGTTGTATCTGCCACGCCCACTTATGCCAGGTGCATACATTGTGCAAATCAATTATACCCTTGACCCTATGGGTACAAGGTACATACATGCACAGCGCTGAAGCCAGCTTGCTGTGGGTACAATGTACATCAAAAGTACCTCTTTGTGGAAAACTCAGATCGCTTCAGTTTAAAAGAAAGCTCTTGCTGTCAAAGGTCGCTGTACAGTGGCTCGTGTAAGTTTCCCACTAAACATAAACAATAACAAATGCTAAGTCGCGAATAATATTTTTTCTTGTCTTCCTTTTTTATACATAAGATGACAACATGTTGTCAAGTAAGACTTAATAACTACAATTACATATAGTAAGTATCTTATGAAGTATCTTGCAGAGAGAACATAAAATAAAGAGGCTTACATTAGAATAGAGATAATAAGGCAAATTAGTGTGAAGAGAGACTCTATTCTTAATTGTATGAAACCCATGCTAGAATACATATGTATGTATGTATCTAGATATATATATGTACCTTTTGCAGATTTCCAGACACATAAAAGCGGGGAAAGGGGCTGAAAACTTATTGTTTAAGAATTATAAACATCATCATTTGCTTTGAAAGCATATAAGCCTGAATCAAAGGAAAAAGAAGAAGCAACATTGAATGATATTAATTTTCAGCGTGGGAGTATTGATGTAGTATGGATATGGGGCTCGATAAAACTGGTAGGCTCTCATTTGAAGAATTTTCCTTTGACCGCTCACCACACGGAGGACAATTATGTACTATAAAAACTTTAAAAAAAAAAAATCTTATCTTTATTTAGCACGAAATAAAACTGCTACACAAAACTCTTCCCTAATTCTACGAAAGAGGAAAGTTTACTAATATCAAAAATTGGAGCGCAAATCTTTCAGGATGCATCTGAATGTGTTAAACTATCATTTCTTATTCCAATGTAGGGTACAATAGATCCCAAGGTCATAACGGGCAGCTCCGCCAATGGGGAACTGTATGAGGGTGTTCATAAGTTGTAGCAGCTAGCGAGAAGACGCCTTGGTGTGTGAACTTTTGCGAAGTAGTTTTTAATTTTGGTCATTGCAGTTAATGGGCGTGGCATCCAACATAACTTTATAAGGCTATTTACTATGTACATAAATGACGTTAATAATGCCAATACTTTGCCGCCTTAAAACACCTGAGATAATAGAGCCATTGGCGTCTCATAAATCTTGACTTGCATATTTCATCAGATATATGAGTGTAACTTGGTTCCAAGTTAAGTTGATAGCATTATCCAACAACTTGAAAAAGATCGGCTTTGGGCAAGTAGGCGTGGCATCTAACATACAAACAATATCTGCGAATGCAAATGCTTGCCATAAGATAGGGATATAATGATACTATTTGACGCAGATGAATTTGATGGGCGGGACTGGCAAGTGGGCATGGCAGAATAGAAGCAAAGTGGTACAAGCAAAAAAAAAATGTATGTAAAGCAAATAAAATGTATGACTAATTACAATTTTAAACTAGAAGGTACATTTTTTTTAATTTTCTATTAACTATCTGTTTGAAGACACGAAGTAAATGTAATACCAGGAATAACAAGGTTCCAATAAAGCTTTCTATTATATTCTACTTATTTTGTTGCATGTTTTAATTTATAAATCTATCCGGAAGAACATAGTACATAGTTTCTTTTAAGTCTTCTTATAGTTAAACTATTATCAGCAAGGTTTATGTATCTAGATGGGGAATGTAGGGATCTTTGTGTGTAGTTGTGATTGGCAACGCTGAAGAATTTCGGTGTTAGAATGGCTTGTAATACCCCACAATTCTATTGCTTATGATGTCCACACTGACTTTGTAGAGTCGAACCTTGTTTTCTAGGCACCCGCTTCGTTTTTAAATTAATTTGTTCTTTTCCAAGATGCTGAATCTTTGAACGAAACCTCAGGATAGTCGTCCCTTCTGAGTGTAAATGTGGCTTGTACTGATTTTTGGCCGTTTACATTTATTTTCCAGCGTTGATACCAGGTTACCAATAGTATGAGCTCAGACTATAGATGCTAAGCAGGTTTCGAACTTGATTGGCTAGATCATATAATCGCTGTGTCATCAGTATAGGTGGCCACCATTACGTCATTTGACACTGGTATGTCAGCTGTAAGTAGGGTATTAGGAACAGGTCCTAAGGCCATTCCTTGTGTAACACCTGCATTTATGAGATGCAGAGAAGATGTTTCACGCATCTCTTGTTTGATTATGACTTAATTAGTAAATTAGGTCGCGGAGCGGGTAGCCATTTCTTTATCTTGAACAAGATGCCGTCATGTCAATCTCTGTCAAACACCTGTTGAACATCAAAAAACGCTGCTGTACAATAGGAGTTCCGTGTCCTCTTCTGAGCCCAAACTGATGTTTCGGTTGGATTGCAAGCTCGTCCAACATTAGGAACATTCTCCTTAACTTAATGTGATAGACTGGAACGGCATGACGAGTGTTCATGGTTCGTTTGGTTTGGAACGAAAGGCTTGGCTATTCCCTAATTTAAAAATCAAAAAAAGTTTGAAAAAAGTGTCTATCGATGCGTTGAGGGCTATGGGCGTAATCAAGGTGCGTGAGGTGAGGGGATTGACTAGGCAAAAGATCAACATTGTTTGGTTGAAAGGCCTAACATAATTCTATATACTAAATTTGGTGGCTCTAATTTATATAAAAACAAGTCTATAAAGAGTGGGATGTTGCACTTTATAGGAAGATCGCTTTGAAAATTCAATCGAACGGCTTTTATGGTGTGGATTGGCTTTTATGCCGCGTTGTTTTCTCACGGAGGAAGGGTGTTAGATATCGACCTGATATGCGTCTCGAGAATACTCATCTTTTATTAAAACTTTGGTGCGTCTTATAGTGTCCGGAATATAGAGACGGATGGAATGACAGACTTGGACAATGCTTTTGTGTCCATGGTCTGCTACGCCTCCTTCTGCCTGTTACATACATTGCACACAATCTACAATACCCTTTTAAATATGTGCAAAGGGTATAAAAGCCGATGATGTAATTACACATCGTACAAATATTGTATGGGCCTCAGTTTAGTTAGTGGAACATTTGAAGTTATGGATTTTATTGATTATCAAATCTTGCCTAAAGCCTCATGAAACTGTATGAAAACCGTTTCAATTACCTGAATTAAGCTGACCGTCTTCCATTAGTAGTAGAACTTACTTACATACTAGCTTGCAGGGTCCTGGCTCCTGTTTGTGCAGTTCCGTGCATTTCTTTGATCTGACATATAATTGCCAGGTGGTGGCTTGTACACAACGACTGGATATAACTGACAGAGAACAGGCTGATCTCAGAGTCTCTGTCTGCTCTGCTATAAGTGTGATCGTAGCCAGTAAAGCGTGCACCTGCGCCATACGATTTTCGCCTAAGCCATCTAGTATAGAATAATTGCAATGTATGGTGGGGGGTCGGGTGTGACTTGGGTAAAATGGGGTGAAGTGTCCCCTACAAATCAGGCTGTACGCGACTCCATGTCTTTTAAGTTTAATGCCTGTCTGTCGTCTGGCTATATGCCTGACTTTTGTGAATTACTACAGAAATCGAAATTACTTTTTCGCTCGTTTGCACTTGTGCGTGTGTGCACCTGCAGCATACCGTCTAAGTCTGTCAGGCGTCCATACGTGGAAGTTCCTAAAGCCTTTATAGCTGCCGCCGTAACGTCAAGTGCAATAATCAATCCCCCTCATTGCATGTGCGTGGACACATGATGAATGACACAAGAACTCCCCCACAGACACATATATCTTAAAACTTGAATATTTATGTGTATTGTATTCATATAAAATAGCACTAGGTTACACAATTTAGAAAATAAATAAACCAAAGATGACACACCACTTATTTCATGTAGTTCATTCAATTGTTTTTCTAACGATATCTGGATGTAGATGATCAAGTTGAGGTTGCCGGAGATATAGTCAAATATGTAAGAAAAACTTGTTTAAAAAAGAACCGCGCCAAAGCTACACCGAAAGAGTGTAGCGGCACGCTTTGTATGAAGTCTCCCATACGTTGACGGATATAGGCGAGAACTAAGCGATTTTGTATTGACCCAAAGTCAACATAGTTTTGGTTTTTATGCTCATTCGAATCAATCCATAAAATTTGAAAATTTTAACATATAGATACATTTTGGAGCAGCTTATATTTGAAGGGGAGTGAAATTATTAACAATAATTAACTTATATATCTTCTTAATATATTAAATCGTTCGCGTTAGTAAAACTCGAGAACAACTGAACCAAATGACTTCATATTTGGACCATATATTCGCTTGGTCTGCAGGAAGGCTTCTCTTTAGTTTGTGTCTGGTAGGTGGTCAGGATCAGCAATATTCTTAAGTGATGTAATAAATACATATTATTTAAACTTATATAGTAGGTTTTTTTTTAGTGTGTTTACGATTCCCAACTTTGATTGGGTAAACATTTTACTCTGAAATTTGGAGACTGTTCAGAAGAGGAAACATTGACAGAAGTACTCGAGCCGCACGACGAGATAGACGAGTTCGAGAAAATTTAACAAAGTATTTAAGATCTTGCAAATCGTGTAGCTACAATGAGTGCTGTACAAACTTCTGCATAACGAGCTCAAAACGTGTAGGAGAGAAGAATAACTGAGAGACAACGCATTGCAGATGCGAATAGATTAGCCAATCAAGAAAAATTGCGAGTGACTCGCGCATTAACATTGTTTTTATTTCAGCGTATGGCTTTCACCTGTGAACCAAATACCAAAATTAAAGTGCGCATACGACGATGAATGCATTCAATGTCATGCTCTAAAATTCAAGAATGAAACGGCAGGGATCTGTTGTGCTTCAGGAAAATGTATATTGCCGCCTTTAAGCCCACCACCGGAGTCACTAAACTATTTTTAAACAAAATAGGATCGAATAATTGTTTTCAAATGATACTGTTGGAGGGCGAATTCCGGCAAACACTTCCCGAGATTCCGAAATCAACAGCGGCTGATGAATTCAACGCTGTCTCAGGTCATCATATGTGTAGCGATACGTGAAAAAATTATATTGTATATGAATTTGCGAGGGTTTCTGCAAGAGGATATAACCGGAGAAGTGCTCTCAAATTCCGGGAGATACTTCCAATAGTTTAATATCGATTCTACATCGATACATTTTACAATACATTTCAACGAAAGATGCAATTCACTAATGTGTATCCAAACATGAGCCAAAATTTTGGTAACTACGATTGTCAATGAATTAAATTAGACGATTCAAAATCAAAACCCAGGAGAGTTGCGTTCATGCAAATCATTCGATCGCGTTGAAACGAAGACGAAATGGTCAATTATCCAGTAGAATTCCTAAGTTCATTGGATGATGAGCCGTCATTTGCGTCTTAAAGTTGGATCTGCCATAATTATGCTACGAAATCTTCATGCCCCAAAACTGATGAACAACGTGAAACTATAACAAGGGTTTTAAAGAATGCCTAAATCCACGAATTCCCTTGACTTTAACCAAATAGCTGTTCCAGTTCAAACCATAAACAATGGACGGAAAAACTTTTCGTATAAATATAAGATGTTTCAATCTTTCATTGATATTATTGTTAAATATGTAAAGATGGCAAAATTCCGATTTTAAAAAAATCGAGTGAAATAGTAAATTAATTTAATCAAAAAATCAATTTTGGGCAAAAAGAAATTTTGTCGGCCAGCTAGTATTTATATATAATACAAAATACTTCATGAACTCTCCTGCAACCTCTTCAACTTTGCGGTGGAGAATGTGTTGCCAAGGTTGAAGGAAGGCGACAATTGGAAGGATCAGGTAGAGAGCACACTAGCTGAAACAGAAGCGCCTGGAGGATTCCTCTACATCAGACCGTAGGCCGGAAACGGGTCGCCAGTTAAGAAGAAGATATATTATACAAATGCATAAGGTGTCTGTAGGGTCAACAGATTGGATGTGAACTACGATGTTCACCCACGGGAGTTGGAGGTGATGCATCAATATGATTCGAAAAACTAAATTTGCGGAGGAGAAATTCATAACACATATTTTGATATAATTCTTATGTGTCTAGTTGTAAGGGGTTTCGAGATCTAAGTGTTCATACGGATGCATAGACATGTATCAATCGCTACCCGAATCAATGCTGATCACTTTGGTAAAAAACAACTTATAGTCATTGCCAGCTTTTTTCCGTTACATACATTGATCAAATCTATAATGAGCTTGACTCTACGTTTACAGGTCATAGTTAAATAACACTCGATTATGGAACACACCGACTATAACACACCCTTTACCCTTAACAGTTCACTACACCAAATTGATGGCGATTCCCAAAGATTTTATGCAATATTCTTGTGCTTTAAAACATTGATTGAAAGTGATCATTGCTGATATTTCGTTTTAGTGAGATTCTGGCAACTGCAGCTTTTACACAAACCGTTTTACAAATAGATGGTTCTTGATGGAATTTTACCTATAACTCTCGCAGTTGAAATGCTATTTCAATGCTATTCAAACCATAAATATGTAATAGTATATAAAAAGATGTGTGGCACAAAATTTCAATGAAATCGGTGAATAAGTTGCTTAAGATCATTCTATTCTTTGTCTCCATTGCTTTACAACTTCTTGAAGAATAATATTAGCTTTGATGATAAAGAAAACTACAACAATTTCTTGACCTTTTTGGTATACCTAATATATGTATTGTGGTATAAAATAATGCATTTTATTGTTCATTAGTATTGTCAAATAGTTTCAGCATACACATATTTTTATAGGCATATCTATTTTCTTAATATTTGCATTACATTAAATTATCAATTAAATTCTCATTCAGATCAGTATACGATTACATACATATGTATAATTATAAAGTATATGTAAGTATTAACATTTATAATATAATAAATATTGTCAGCAAATTGCAGAGCCCTCTTTTTATTTAACATTCAACAAATTAATTTAACTATATTGGTTTATATTAATGTTGTAAACACCTAAGTGAAATATGTAGCTATGTATATGTATAAAATATTTACATATGCATATGGATATGTATGTATGTGAGCGAAAACTCATATAATATACATGACGGATACATAAAGTTAGCGAAGTCACAAATTGTTATCTTTGAAGTATGTGTATATTTATATGAGTGATAATTTGTATACAATTTTTGTTTGATTGTTAAAACACCAAAAAAAATAAGAAGAAAATTGGATGCCTTGTAGTTTCGTATATTTCGAATATATTTCGAATTGTACCTTTATGCCTGCTTCCACCAAATTTCAGGGAGTATATAACCTGCTGGCAATGCAGCTTCTATTTAACAGAGATAGAGATATCAATAGCGATTAAATCTCTTTTCAGTTGTGAAAAGACTTATTTTTGTATAGTATATGTTAAGAACAGATTAACCCAACTAGAATTATCAATAAAAACGTTTTCTGTGCTTTATATTATACTATTATATTCCCAACTATGTATTCGTGTCTGATGATTTGACCTAAGATAAACCATTGTTATTGTTCTTGATATAGTATGTATATAGCCGCCTTTTCCGTATCTGTAGATCATCACATACATACTGCTTGTGTTCTTATACTTATGTATGTATGTACACCCTTGACCCCAAGGGTAACAACCAGAAGAAGACGTGACAGACCTCAGTATATATACTCTACACTAGATGGGCGAGATGATTTCATTCAGCCAAACCAATAAGAACAAGAGAAGTTCTTCTTACTTCTGCACATCGGAAATATTAAAATAAATTTTAGTTATATAGTTTCGTATTTGTTTCACGTCTTCTCAACTTTCAGTAAATACCAGCCTAGTGAAATCGAAATTTGGCACACTAAAAAGGTTTGTTTCATTATGTAGGAAATATTTCGTTTGATGAATCTTTGATACCAGGCTTCAGTGGGTAGTTTACGCTTTACTAATAGCTAATTGAAATACTGAAGTCAAGTTGAAACCGCGCTAAAAGCGCTGAGTTTTCCCAAGTTATCTTTTGGTTTTTTTTTTTTTTGTTTTTTTAACATTATGAACAGTCTTTGGAGCTAGATATGGGTACACATACTGACACGTCTTTTAGCATTTGGTTGCTGCTTATAGATTTACATTTGGATTTACTAGGTGTGCATCGGTGGCTGCATTATTACTTTGTATATATGTGGGCTTTAGTTATTGTCATTATTTACAGTTAGGATGACTTTGAGTGTCGCTTGAACTGCAACAAGCAGCATTTACTCCTCTTCTTCTAGTGATTTTTCTGGAAGACCGTACTTCGGACAGCACATGCCCTCGGTGCCATCCATATTGAAGCAGAAAATGGTGCGCTCCAACTCAGTGGGCTCATGGGGTACGATGCCCTGTACCTCTCTAAGCTCGGCCTCGGGAAACCAGGCAGGATCGGTGTCCTCCACGACCTTTATGCCGCAAAGTCTAGTGCAGGATGGAAAGCAAGCAGTATAAAGCAAGTGGTTAAATCGTCAAGTGTACTAGTTACCTTAGCAACGCCACTATGGGTATCCACAGTATAGAGGAGAGTACTAGCATAAATGCAATGACTACACACCAATGTGGCCATTCCATGGACACAGTGGTGCCTTTCGAAGCAATCCAGGCCGGATAGCTGCTACCTTCGGTGATTAGCTGATAAAATGAGGCCAGCAATATGGTTATCATGGCACAAGGAGACAAATACTTCCAGCAAAACATCCAGTAAAAGTTGGGTCTAGAGCCAGTCATCATTTCAATATCATCCGAAAAACGACGCACTCCATAGATGTAGCTTATTGAGAGGCACTCAAAGAGCGCAATGATGAGCAGCGGGAAGTTACCGGCAAAGCTGTCCATCAGCTGAAAGATATAGCTGCCGGCACCGTTGGCAAAGCACATGGATATGAGGCAACATGAGCAACATAATGCCTGTTGAAACACAAACTCTTAAAAATCTTTAAGGACATAACAATAAAAGAAATGCCTTACACCGACTATCCACTCCTTGGGTAGGTTGGGAAACAGTTTCATATCAACCAACGATGTGACCACGCCCTCCAGCGTTCCAAATTGCGAGTCAATGCCGAGCGTAAAAAGCATCAGAAAGAATAGAACAGCCCATAACTGCGATGCCGGGAACTGATTAATGGCCTCCGTAAAGATAATAAAGGCTAAGCCAGTGCCCGAAGCACTCTTAAAAATAAATAAAACAGCATTATCTTTAATAACAGATACCGAAAAAGTTAAAGAGAAAGTGACTGAGTAGCATTTTTTATCTATTTTCAGACGGGATATGAGCCAATACCAAAGCACTCTATGAAACATTAGTGAAGTTATTGGTTTTTATTGTATTCTTTCTTTTGTGAAACCTATTGCTCCCAAAAACGTAATGATTTGGAGAACTGTTTTGAAGAATAGTTTGCATCTTTCATACCTCAAGACTCTTTCGTCAATAGAGACATGGAAATTATTTTTTTTCTTTAGTATTATATTTGGAGAGATACAAATGGACATTTGTCGAAATACTGAATTAAATGCAATATTTGCGAATAAGTCGAACATTTTTTGTTGATTTTGTATAAGATTTTAAAACTACAAATATTTCAATCCAAATTGGATACGCTACGATACAATATAATACAAATGAGTAATATATATTTGTCAAGTTCTATCTGAAAGGGATATCATGCTCTAGCCTTCGACAAACAGAAGGACATGACTTAATGGATTCCTTTTTCCATGATTATCATTTTGCATTTATTGTGTAATACATCATGATCACGATCATGCCTACGAACGAGTCCCAAAATATATTAGAAAAATTGCCACAAATTGCTTTCAGATATAGATACAACTCATATATATGTACTTACATTGCCCAGCTCCTGTTCCAAATCGCAAACAGGTAAATTCAGAGTTTTATTCATGGCCAACATTCCGGCGCGCTTCTCATTACAGCGATCGAATTCAGCCGTTGCCTTGAAGCCTATCACCGAAAAGACTACCACGCCAGCAAACATGGATGTGCCACAATTAGTTAGTGAAACGAGTATGGCATCCCGATAGCAGTTGTTATTGGCCGGATTGTATGAGCTAAAGGCTATTAGCCCACCAAAAGCCAATCCTAATGAAAAGAAGATTTGAGTGCCGGCTTCCAACCAAACGACTGGTTCAAGCAGCGTCTCCCAGCGCGGCGTGAACAGATGCGCCACGCCATCAGCAGCACCCTTCAATGTGATGCCACGAAAAAAGAATATAATGAGCACCACATATGGAAAGATTGCGGTTATATAGACGATTTTGCCCGACGACGTGATGCCCTGCACCATGCAAATGTAAACAAGGAACCATGACACCATCAAAGCAATAGCCATGTGATAATTGAAGTTCTCTGGCAGATCTACGCTTTCCGAGCATTGAAGCGTAGTGCGATACCAGTAGAATTGTGTGGGTGACGAAGCTACACACTCGGGCTCATGATCATAGGTATAGTTGCTGTAAAGTCGCGTTGGGCAGTCAGACCAGGGCAGCGGTGACTCAAAGCTGTGCAAAAGATATATGAGACACCAGGCAATGATGGTGTTATAGTATAGTGCCACTATATAGCTGACAATAGCCGAGGAGATGCCTATGCCGCCTAGATATGGTGAGATCTGGCTCCATACACCGATGGCTCCCTTGCGTAGGCGCTGACCAATGGCCAGTTCCAGATAAAATATGGGTATGCCTTGTATGCACAGCATGATGAAATAGGGCACCAGAAAGGCACCGCCACCATTTTTTTGAGCCAAGTAGGGAAAGCGCCATACGTTGCCCAAGCCTACAGCATAACTGTAAACATTAAACCCTTAGATCTAATTATTGCATGGAGTGTGCTAAACATACTTACCCAATGGTCGCTAGCAGAAACATTATCTTATTATCCCAGCTTTCTCGTTCCTCCACTTCTTTCTCAGCCACCACAATATCCTCATGTTCGACGGCAGCCTCCAACTCAGCCTTGACTTTGCTGGTGCTAGCCTCGGAGCCAAACTGAATTTCTGGTTCCAGTTCCGATGACTCGTCAAATGCATCGGACATAAAGCCCTGATTTGTAGCACCATACATAGGCTGGTGATGCAGGTGCGTGTGATGGTGATGGCCGGCTCCATGCTCCTTAGGCACCAGGCGTCCGCGCAGCTCCTATGTGGCATAAAAAACATCATCACCAATTGACAAACTAGCAATCCGTACAAAATACATACACGCAGCTCCAACTGATCAATGCTCTTCTGGCTCTTTAGCACAATGTCTCTCGAACTTTGCCGTCGTAAGAGCTGGGCTGTGTTTGCCATTGTATGTTTGGGTAAAAGGGGCTTAGGACGTGAGCTTGTAGTTTAGACGTTGAGATCGGCACCGTAAGTGTTAGAAGTCCAATGCAGCTATCAACATTCGTGAACACCACTTCTTTTTACCTAGAAGTTATCCAACAGTTTAGGTCACTTACTAGTCTTACAACATTATAACACACTATCTAAGTTTGTTTCACTTTAACATAACAACCTGCAACAAGGTAAACAAAAACACCGTCATTGTTGGAATTCTAGCGATTTAATAACGGAAATTTGTTGATTTTTCCTAAGATTTAAGGTTGAGCGTGTAGGTAACGTTTATGCCAGAGTCGATTATCGTGGAATAAATCGGGTAGGCTTTAATACGAATAAAACTGGTAAAACCATATTCAGTAATTAGGTAAATCGAAGATTTAGTACGACTGTTTCGAATCATGCTAAATTTTGTTTCCAAATATCTTGTAGCTTATGAAATACGTGTATTTCATAAAAATATGCTCAAAAAGTGCCCATTCCTAGACCATGGCATAACGAATTATCGAAAAAGCCATTTCAAAGCTTCTTCTTCTCTCGTGTAAACATAAAGGTATAATAATAGAGGAAAAAAGGATGCTCGATTCAGGTGGCACGGCTGCCAAGTACATACAATATTGACTTTTGTATAGAAACATGGTACACCTATTTCAACTTTTCTGATTATTATGATAAAATTGTATTTTTATTGTTTTATTTCCAAAATTTTTTTTTTTTTCAATTAATGTTTAGGCTAAACTTTTCAACACTTTACCGCCATTTTGATTTAAATGTGCTTTTGGCTTTACTGTTTTCGCTTTATTCCAAGCAGAACACTCTCAACTTTGCTCTACTTATATAACACTTAACAAAACGATGGCAAGGATAACGAAAAGAACACCATACAATTTGAACTGAATTCATATACCATGAGCAGCACTAGGACAGCAATAATGCCTTAAACTGAGTACAAATGTAGCACCACTGGAGACTCTCACATCCTGTTGACCGCCAGAAGATATTAAATTTAATAATACTTCATGAACAATAAGGACACAAAAAGGCCAATAAAACAATGCGTATCGAAACGAGTGGCCACAACGAACTGTTCAATGTTAACGAATTGCCGGATACAAATCGGAACTGGAGACACTAAGCACAACGTGAAACTGTTGAGCAACTGGCTAAAAGTGAGAGTTACACGGGATAGCACATCCAAAACACTCGATAAGAGGAGCGCGCGCGCAGTGGGCACGTATATTTGTAGGTACATACATACATATTTATGATAGAATAAAGTCTCTACGCTCAAGGAAATATTATGCAATGTTATAATAATATTATTTGTAATCTCTCTCTGGCTCTCTCTCTCTGTGCTCACGCGCTCCTGCTGACAATCTGCGGCGGAATTCGGACACTGCATAAGTTCACGGGAGACAATAAGCATTCATGGAGCTACGAAGCACAGTGGTTCCAACTGACTTTTTTTTCGGCGAAAATCATAACTTTTGAGGAAGTAAGGATAGAACAGAGAAGTCCTTAAGCTTCTGCGATACACTGCGTTAAATAAGCTGTGTATAGAGGGAGCTTCAAAAAACGGTAGTAAAAGTTCGATATTATATACTGCAAATGTCTTATCTTTGCATGTCATGGAAAAATTCCATGTTCTAAATTGTGCTTATTTTTCAACAAATCGTCCTCGTCGAAAGTTTGTCTACCTGGTGAACGTGTGTACACTAAAATTCAAATAGACTGCAAACATCTTGGCAACAGATTTTCAAAATTTTAACGATTTATTAAGCAATATGCACATTTTATAGGTGCAAAGCTACCGTTTTTTGAAAATATCTTTACTTCCTAAAAAGGTTATGATTTTCGCCAAAAATAAGTCAGTTGGATCCACTGTGCGACGTACACTGGGCCAGAAAGCGACTCCATCGACCAAAACTAAAAAATGTTTAAATATTTTAACTTTATACAATGAAAAATACTTACAAACATACTTAGGTGGTCAAGGTTTTAGCAAAACGAATGTTTTCGGCACAGACCAAGACATATTAACCACGATTGAACAAAAATTAATCTCATTTTGTTCTTTATATATAGGAGCATAACTCTACAATACTATTTGAACTATTTCCATATTCATGAACTCTGGTAATCGGCTGTGTAAAAGTACAGTGAAGACAATCTATACTGGACACACTTGCTTCGAACTCTTATGTCCCATGTAGGCAGTGTCCAATGCATAGAAATTTAAAGATGTGTGTTCGGCGTTTATTGGTTGATTTACATCTACATCTCCTTTGTCCATCGAACTATTAACTCAATGGCAATGCATGCCCCAGTTGATTCGACCTATAAGTTTTAGCACACAATTCAGATAGGATTCAGTTACTTGAAATTTAGTCAACAAAAAATTGGTGACTACCTTTAAGTCCAGTTTTTTCAGTGTAGTAGCTCAAAAGGAAGAACACCTTTTTTGCGTAAATATGTATATATTTAGGAATAAATCTTTCCTTATATCAATTGTCCTATTTTATCAGAAATTAGCCGTTGCTCAGAAGATGTTTAGAAGTGGTTCAAACAGAAATTGACAAGGGTTATAGTGCGCTTTTTCCGATATCCGCGAACCTTGAGATAGCTGGCCACAAAACGAAAAAAAGTGCTTGTTACAACCAGAACCATGTACCCTGTACCCATTTTTCCCATGAAAATCAAATTTCTGTGCAAATTTTTGAATCGATGCATTGAGTGGTATGGAAGTGATAACATGGCTCTACGTACCACATTAGGTTAACATAAATGTAAACCTTAACATTTCTATAAAAAGTGAAATTCTGTTGCAGTTTAGAGGAGGAGGGGTCTAAAATGGCATATTACCTACACCTTTTGAAGTTTGTATCCGATATTTATGATTTTCACATGACACTTGCACAGTAACAGTGTGATCATTTTTGCTTATGGAACTTATGGTCTGCCACGCCTCTTTCTGCCTGTTGCATATATTGCACAAATCTATTATACCCTTATACACTGAGTGTACAGTGTATACACAGGGTATAGCAACAAATGTTTCCACGAATCCTTCGCAGATATAATACTTTCGCACTAGTCAATTTGTCCGGCTGCAAAAACAGCCAACGACGTATTTGACTAGTTTTTATTTTTGAGGTGGCTAATAAACTAATACTACTAAAACAGTGACGTCAGCAGAGACGACGTCAGAATTTCAGTCACAACCAAACAATGCGCATTTTCCCTACGCAGATCAAGTTTGTCGAATTATGACTGCAATTCAAACCCTTACCCCATGCTGAAAAGCGAGCATTGCCAAAACACACTGTTAGGCTGCTCTCTGGTAGACCGACTCACTCGTAGGCGAAATTGAGAGAGATAAAAAAAACCCACCTTTATGCGCTGTGCTGGAATTGGTCGCTTTTTAGCAAGTCGAATCAATGTAACGGCTATTATTTTCATGCTCTTTGGCTTGTGCTTTAGGGTTTCATTATTATTATAACTATTATTAATCGGGGAGTAGTGAACTGCGACCCTTGGGATCTATTATGCCCCCTGTCTAGCTTAAATCTCTCAAAATAATCCTGTCTCTGGTATATATTTCATTATCTTGTATGGTTCTAACTGGGCTACGTGAGGCATCGAGAGTTTTTCCCGCTTAGGAGGTTCACGTTTCACATCTCCTTGCCAGTGCGTCGCACATGCCGCGATGACTCCTCCTCCTCCTGGTCACAAAACCTACAAGTGTTGAGCTGGTTATGCCAGCTTGCTCAAGTGTCACTTCAGTCTACAATGTCCCGTAAGTAGGCCAGTCAAAATTCTGAGGTTATTCTCGCTTTATTGCACAATTTTCTTCAACCTATTAGAGTTGTAGGAGATAAGGAGCTGTTTCGCCTTTCTGAGTCCAGGTGTGTTCATCCAGTCTGTCTTCCTCCTCAGTCTTTTCTGCTCTCTTAGTAGCTGTTTAACCATGTGAATTCCAATGTCACAAAAAGGCTCTGGTCCCATCAGAGGATTTGCGGCTGCCTTTTTTGATAGTTGGTCCACAAGCCCATTACCAGGATTGTTGGAGTGGCCGGGTAGTGTCAAACTCTTGCTTCTTCCCAGAAGATTTGGTTTAGCTCGGGTTTCCCTAACAAACTTGTAGTTTTTTCTACTTCCTGCTACCGCTTTTAGTTCTGCCTGACTGTCTGATAATATAGATATTTTAATATATATTGATATCTCCTTTCCAGGTTTATGTCTGCTACAAAAGTAAAGCAAACATAAAATTTAAATAGGTAATCCTCAAATTCTGGTGCAACTTAGGGCTGGTTGTGACAAAGACCAATAACTGAAACAGAAACTGAATTCAGTACATTTGCGATACAAGCACAAACAGAATTTAAATATTTAGTACTCATTAGGCATTGAAACAGAAATAAGTATATTTGAAACAGAAACAAGTACTTTTGACATGTTTCTGTTTGTGTTCAACGTAAATTTTTATTTGCGCTTCTTTCTTGTTATTTCATAGCACTCAAGTGGTTACAAAAATGTAAAAATATAAATAAAAGTATGGAAAATTAAAAAATGAAGTGTAAAATGTCAAAAAAGTCAAAGTTTAGTTGTCTAAATGATATTCTGGTTCTGTTTTTTGTTGCAGTGTCTGTTTCAGTTTCTGTTTCCGTTTCTGTTCATTGTCACAACCATTGTTTAGATATGTATGATGTGTCGATCAATGCCGTGCCAATGTGTTATCGATGTGTCGCAAAAACTGTTGTTTTCATGATTTTCCAAAACTAAACAGCTGTTTTGTGTGTTTTGCTGAAGCAGTTGGTTTGAGATCCAGTTACATCAGTTGATCCGATTGGCTAGGTGCAGGTCGGTAGTATCTCCGCCTAAGTAGAGATCCGAAATTTAAGTATTTTAGTATGACTTTACTAATTATATCATTTAATGATGATTTATTTAAAAGTAACTCTTATTATTATATTTAAAGAAAGATTTTTCGTCTCAGCTGTTGTCAATCCAGGAAGTTTTCGAATTATGCGAAAATGTTGTTTCTTTGTATTCCGTAAACTGACAGTTGTTTGGACAATCAAACATCATAAATGTTGAGTAGGTTTTTCGTATAGCTTGCTAAGAACAGCTTTCTTCATTAATTATATAATGTATAAGTATAGTAGTGTGTCATATAATTAACACTTAACGTTATTATTGAGAATAAGTGGAAAGCGTTGCTTGACAATTTGGCGGTAACGTCTCACAATATATGCAGCATCGTTCCCATTGTAGGTCCCGCCCAAGCGCTGTGAAAATACTTCGCCCAATAGATTGCTCGTTATAATCTCTGAAACGCTTCCATCTGCGACATTTGGCAAACGACGTGTTCTTATGCCTGTTATACAAGCTGCGGCACGCTCCTCAATGTATGCATCTCGACTGCCGACTTTATACAAATACTTTTCAAATGTCATATGGTTAAAATTCTCCTTTTTCGGATTACAACGTGTTCGCCGCTGATCAGCGTCATCCAGCCGGAACATGTGTGTTTCAAATGGAATAGCATTTGCCAGAACGAAATATTCTGACGAATTTATCTTACATGTATCTACATGTTTAGGTGGATAGCCCATTTCATGCGGGATGATTGTGATGCAACTTTTGGCGATAGACTTCCCTAAGCGGCGTTGGTCCATAATGTACATACTTGAAGTGCTACCCACATAGATGTGATTTTCATTACAGCCAGGCGCTAAACAGGACAGCTTCTCAAAGCCATTCTTACGGGATGCATCACAGTGGCAAATAGAGGAGTCAATTATACGTCGGCAGCGTTCATCCACTCTAACCAGCGCCCGATCAAAACAATATAAATAGCTTGATTTATTGGTGGCAAAGACCTTTGTCCAAGGTGTGCAGCTGTTTTTCGCCCAGCTTAGCTGATTTATGTTCAATCTGGACACACATTGGCCAGTTGCAATGTTCATAAAGAGAACGGATCGATCCTCCTCCGCCATAGCAATGTGGTCTATATTTTCTGGGTGCTGAGCCACACTCAATATAGAAGCGCTTTCACATGGAATGGTGGAGAGACAATCAAGCAACCGTCGTTTATTGGCTTTTACCTCCATGTTGAGCCTATAAATTGATACGCTGCTTTCAAAATTGAACAAAAGTAAATTTTCCAAGCCACCTCTCGAGCTTTTCAAAGACATTAATTCCGTTATTTTCTCATGATTCATGCGATGCATTCCTACTACATCCAAATCGCCTGGTTCGTTGGGAATACAAGATACACCTGTGAATGGATATTTACACGTTTAAAATATGAATTCATGTAATCAACAATTGTATAGATTATATAAATGTATGGTGTATAATACCTATACATAAATATTTAACGTTTTAAGAGGATTTATACCATTGAAACAAAGTTATGTAAATGTCTCCCCTAAAAAAAAAGAAATAAAATCGGAAATTTTTATTCATATATCATGTTCGTTTTTGCCTTTGGTGCTGTCCGAAATATAATACTGTGCATGAAATTCGGAGTATATCACTGAATTTGAATTCACGGAAATAGTGCTTGATTATATTAATTTTGTACTTGGCTACTTTTAGAGAAGTATTTATACATTTGGCAAATTTACTCAAGAAACTCCGGAGCTTTTTTTTTAGGAATTGGTGATGATTTTTTTTTATGCGAAAATGTTAGGAAGTTAAAGTTAAACCACCAAAGTTCAAAGTATAAAAATTACTTTCGAGTGACGAAAGTGCAAAAAAATCCACTAGTCACTTAAATGTATAAAGGAGTTTTTCAGCTTTCTTCAAATAGGATTTATTCGAAATAGAGTTTCATATGTGTTTCTCCTTTTTAAAACCGAAAAAGACGAAAACTGTAACTAGTTTGTGCTACATAAACCATGCAGGACTCTTCTGGTTTCCGATTCCGACTCATTCGTTTTGAAAAGTAATGGCAATTCCACGGCCTCGCTTGAAAATCTCGCTTCGTGTTACAATTATTGTTGTTTTTCAAAGAAGTTGCACAATAATTAGGCCATATTTTTAAGTGAAATTATTTATAAAAATATATTACTGCTATTTTGCAAGTGAGTCGGTCTGAAAGAGACAGCAAGTGGTCGCTTTTCACCAAAAATTTTGAATATTTTAACGTTACAGGATTCCACTTTATTACTTTCAGGCTCTCTGGATACAACAATTTTAACAAATAAAAAAATAGGAGCATATGTCTATTTCTTGTGTGTATGCACTTTAATACATGGCAATGCGGCTTGTCAAAAATGGTAAGCTGCAGGTTTAAGCGAAGTGGGCAGCGCACTTCCTCATGGCAAGCATTCCAGGCTTTGATAGCAACCTCAATTTAAAATTCCACAACCAACAAACAAACAAACAGTTGGTAACCAACTCTGGCTTTTCCGCACCTTTATCAAAACAGCAAAAAAAAAAATGAAAAAAAACAACATTTTGAAAATTATTTACTCTTATTATTCCTCTGGCGACCCAACTATAGCGACTAGAGTGCTCAAATTCAAACCCTTTAAAGACATGTCCAACACGATAGAAAAACATTTAGCTTGCTAAAGCCGAAATTACTAAAGTTATTTGAATAAGCCAATACATCGACAAGGACAACTACTACGACAGCGAACGAACGCAAAAACATCGCCAAATCGCCGGAAAAGTTGTCAGAGTGCTTAGATCGTCGAAAAACATAAAATTAGAGGTTTTCGTTTTTTTATAGGTAAGAAAAATGTTGCTCTTGTGGCCTCCACGAAGATTTATTGGATCTTATTATTTTACTCAAAAGTAGATCCATTTTGAGAATGGGAAAAAAAGAACTTCCGAGAGCAATAAATGTGAAAAATGGCTGTGATATGTGTAGTCCTACTTACATACATTCTGCAGATTGGGTCCAACTGTGTGTATTAGCACATCATTATTGTTCTCGCCAATGGATGGCAGCACCAACAAGTTGTTACCACTTGGCGTTGCGGCATTATGGAATGGCTTTATGTTGCTGTGTGACACATAGATAGGTCTCGGCAGGGACACCCTACCGCAAAAGTTTTCGATTTCGGGCTCAACTGTCTCCTCAAGAGTATCGAGCTCAATGATAGGTTTAACTTGTGCGGGCACGGATAAAGCAACTTCTTCATTTACCGGGTTTTGATCCACTTGAGTAGGGCGTATCCAGTACGCAACCCGTCGCCGTTTCTTTTGTGTCGCGAAGAAATTCATTGTGAACGAAATTTTGCTTTTAGCTTTTGAAAATTCTTTAATTGTAGCACAAACATTACTGAGTATATTTGCAAAGCCTGTTAAGAGCAAATCAGATTTTTGAATTTCAAAATTGGTGTTGGAAAGCGTTAAAAGTACAAGTGTCAATTGCAGTTGAATTTGTTTTGGGCAATTTGTTGTTGTTTGTTAAATTGCCAGCTAGCATTTTAAGCAGTTAACAGATAAATTATAGTCATATTTATTGTGTCTCAAAGTTTTCAATATAATTGATGGGCAAGAAATAACTCCAGGTGACTCCTGCATTGACGGCCCAACTCGTTTGGATGGCGCAATCAAACAGCTGATACTGCAACTGTGATAGTAAACTTGCCGCTAATCGGAACCTTTGCCAACAAGTTTTGCATAATTAACCCAACAGAAACTGCACACAGCTAGACAATAGAACCCAACGAGTGAGCATGCCGTTCAAGTGTCAGGAGGACAGTTTCCTAAAGCAGGCAAGTCAAAACAGTTTCTCTGTTGCTCTAGAGGATCTTTACTTACATATGTATGTATATTTGCTGTTTTTTAGTATCAGACCTCAGTCGTGTCCTGTGACTATGCTACACTGGACTGGCCCGGCGGCGATACAAAGACTGAGGAAAAAAAATTGCGTGGATTTAACATTGTCTGCGAAGATACCATATTGTTTCCGGAGGGTGGCGGCCAGCCTTGTGATTATGGTACTATTAATGGGTACCCTGTACGCAGTGTGTTGCGCAAGGGTAGCACGGCTGTTCACTTTGTGGAGGCACCAACCAGCTTTGAAGAGGGTGCCGTTGTGCAGCAACGCCTAGATTGGGAGCGCCGCCTTGATCATATGCAGCAACATTCCGGTCAGCATGTTATTACGGCACTTTTTGATCGTGAATTCAGCTACGATACTACATCATGGTCGCTTGGAGCTAGCACGTCTTATATTGAGCTAAGCACCCCACATATAATAAACCGTAAATCATTGAATCATATTGAGCAACAGGCCAATGAGCTGATACGAGAAGGGCGCGTTGTGTCCGTGCTACTTGTGGATCCCGAGACAGCGCAGGAGTTCCAGGATGCTCGAGCACCGCGCGGCCTGCCAAAGGACCACGAAGGATTGGCGCGCGTGGTGCGAATTGAAGGAATTGAGAGCAACATGTGCTGCGGCACACATGTTACTAATCTGTCACAGCTTCAGTGTGTAAAGCTGCTTTATGCAGAAAAATCTAAATCCAATGTGCTGGTGCACTTTGTAGTCGGCGAACGTGCAATGCGAATGCTGGGTGAAGTCTTTCACCGCGAGCAGCAGCTGACTGCAACTCTTAAGTGAGTACATGAGGCTTTTGTTGGCAAGTTTAAAGCAAACATACATAAATAACTTGTTTCACAGGGGAGGCGCATCTCAGCACCTGGAGCTCGTACAGAAGCTACAGCAGAATGTTAAATCTAGTCGCAAATTGTTTCAACAGCTCCTTAAGGATTTTGCTAATGCCGAGGCTGATCGACTCGAGAATTTACCAATAGAAAAACAGCCCAAATACTTTGCATTGCATCGGCGGGATGGAATTGAACCGGACTTTATTAACACATTTTTACGTAATGCGCCCAAGTCCATATTCTACTTTTTGACTGTATCCGAGGGTGTGGCTGCGGGTAGCAATGCCAAGGGGCACATGGTGCTGCGTGGGGATCCTGAATTGGTGGAAAAGTTTGGTGATCTATTTTTAGGGCTTCTCGATGGCAAGGGAAATGGAAACGAGGGGCAGTTCCAAGGCAAGTTTAACAATATAGGCAAACTTCATGAGTGTAACGCATTGTTAGAAGCACATTTTAAGCCAAAAAAGGTGACGGCAAAAATAGAGGAGCCAACAGGCACATTGTGAACAAAATTGGTAATGCAATTGTTTAAAATAAAATTTAATTAATAAATTAAAGATGTGTGGTTTTATCGTTGTTTATACATGATGTATATCTCATATAATAGAATGAAACACATTGTTGGCTATAACAATTTCTAGTTGACTGTAGGGCATCACAGATAGTTAATGTCGTAGTTGCGCATCATCCACTTGAGCCGCCAAAACTGATTCCAGAAGCCCACGTCAATGACGGACTTATGAAAGTTCCAAAAACTGACTGAAGTGTATTCACAAATTGCAGGGTAAGTACAGTCTTCTTCGCTAAAACTGTCTACCCATAAAAACGTGCACACACCTAGCGAAAGTAGGCGCAATTTTTTTTGGTTCATAGCTCGCTCCAAAACACGCATATACTCAGCCGTCTCGGGATTCTGCAGCTCCGGGAACACAGTGACCATCCGGTTGTTTTGACATCGAAGCATTGTGATGAATTCATCTTCGCCGGGATTGCGTGCAGCGGCCTGATAAAGTGCATATACGCTCGCGCCATAGATCATGGCTTTTTTTGGCTTTGCATAAGATTCCCTTGCAACGCCTAAGGCCACTTCTGAGTAGTCTCGAAGAAGTCCATTCCAGTAGGCGAACCATTTTTCAATTATCGTGCCCTTCAAGCGTGCCGGAAGCGTAAACTTTGATACGACTCGCTGCCGTAGTGCGCCTGCACGAACAGTCAGGAAATTCATTTATGAGGCTGGTAAAATTAAAACACCTTTTAATTGATAAAATTGTGACAAAAAGTAACAGGTAGCAGGTTTACACAATCTTGTGATGCGTCTATACCAAACAGCTGTGAAACGGATGAACTGCCCCATATCGCTTGTTACGATAAGCAATTGCTTATCGATAGCGTAAATCATCGGCTTACTTTCAACAATGTTTCAATAGTGCACTTAATAAAAAAAATGGATAGAATTCAATTAACTATTTTATTATCTATTGACTTAATTAATTATTTGTTTTATATGAATCAGTTTTATTATTTTTAATAATAATTCTCTATCTAGTGTAATCGATAACTTAGACATCGGCATCGCACACAACTCTAGTAAGCACATTATCAAAACGCGTAAACATAATAAATAGTAACATAATTTGAATGCAAATAATGGCACTCTTGCCCGATCCAATGCGTTTGGATAAATTACTCCAAATTTCCATCATGAACATCCGAGCACATAACCATGCTTTGTGTTCAAAAACGCCGCACATATGTGCGCATGCCAATCGACTATGGGAGCTCTCGCAGAGATACCAAATCATATCCACGTAAATGTAACAATGCTAGACTTAAGTACATATATTGATTCAAATTTCTTATGCTTATAGCACTAATCCTACCACCATCAATACCCTTCTTGCCGAGTGTAATAAGGCATACAACGAAATCCGCAAAAACATGTAAGTCCGTCCAAAACAATTATAAAATTATTACATATAGCTATAATCCTTTAGCTCAGGATTCAACACAACAGTGGGAGATATTGCAACCAATGTAAAAAGTTTTAAGCTTGAAGCGTTAAACACGCCACTTTCGCCAGCGGCAAAGGAGTGGTTGGCATGGCTAACACAGGTTTTAACCGTTTTCCAAACGCAGACCAAATATTTGGAGTTGCTCTGCTTGGCCCTTTCACCGCCGTTGATACAAAAAGACAAAGTTGAGCTGTTCAAAAAGGAATTAAGTTTGACCGAACACTATAAGGCCACCATACACATTGGATTGGCGCGAGCAGAGCGGCTAGAGCATGAGGGCAGTAACACTGGGCTGTTGCTTGTGGCGCCGTCTGTATCTTTCGAGCATTAGCTTTTAATAAACGCATAGTTATACGATTTATAAATAAATAAATAGAATTAAATGCTCCGTCTTCGCTTTTAACACAGGCTCCAACAGCCTTCTAAACGCAATCTAAATATCTGCAGCTTCTCTGCTTGTCCCTGTCAACAACGTGTGCACAAATCGAAAGAGCTGAGCTGCATGCATTGCATTGGCGTCAGACAAGCGGCCGGAAAATGTGGGCAGCGGCACTGGAATGTTGCCACAAGTGCCGACTTCATTTTTCAAGCGTTAGCTTAAATAAATCACAAACAAATTAAGCTAGGCTGCATCTATGAATTGAGAATTAAATGCTCCGTCTTCGCTTTTAACACAGGCTCCAACAGCCTTCTAAACGCAATCTAAATATCTGCAGCTTCTCTGCTTGTCCCTGTCAACAACGTGTGCACAAATCGAAAGAGCTGAGCTGCATGCATTGCATTGGCGTCAGACAAGCGGCCGGAAAATGTGGGCAGCGGCACTGGAATGTTGCCACAAGTGCCGACTTCATTTTTCAAGCGTTAGCTTAAATAAATCACAAACAAATTAAGCTAGGCTGCATCTCCCGAACTATAGTTGTACGATTTATACATAAAAAAAACTTTGTGCATTTACAGACAATTTATTTTTCGTGTTGAGAGTAGTAATGTGCCCATTTTCACTGTTTGGGAGCACTTCAAAATTCAGCTTCAAACTGGACCGGAACCAGCCGATGATCACAAAATAAAAAAAAAAACAAAAACTTTTTGGACTTATTAGCACTGCTCAATACTTGAAATTTATTTAAAACGCACTTTCAATTCGAATTGCTGGTAGTAAACCAAAAAAAAAAATGTATTGTCGGCGCTTGTGTTGCTGTCGGCATTCCTTACGGTAAACATTAAGCCATCTCCATCTGGTGGACAAAAAATATTTCGTTAATATCGTTCGCTTAAGCATGCAGCGTGTTTTCACTTACCTTGGTTTTAAATTAATTTCAAGCATGATGAACCAATCCTTAACGCAATCTTCTGGCTTCACGTTCGGATTCCAGCAAAGTCAATATATCACCCTCACGGACGGGACCCTTGACATTGCGAATAATTTGACGGTTTTGTTCGCCAAGGAATTCCACTTTGACCTGTGTACACTGGCCCTGGGAGCCGGTGCGACCAAGAACTTTCATAACGCGAGCCCAAACGACAGGTTTATCCATGGTTTTTAATTATTTTTGTGAGTTTCGTCAAAGAGAATTCACGTGCAAGATGCGGTTGTATTGACAGCTGCAAGAAAAAAGGAAGTTGGCTAGCTGTTGATAGTACGACTTAAAGTTGGTTGCGCTTCGGAAGCAAAGTCAGTGTGGTAAAACTGCGCCTAAAGCTGAAATTTTCAATGTTTTTATTTGTAAAATTAGATTATATTATTTTATCAGCAAATTAACATTCATAGTTTTTATTGTAATATTTGTTTTTAAAAATGAATTGTCGTTTAAGTCATATTATTTTTAATTATGCGCACAAATATGAAATGAATATGAAATTGTTTAACACTGTTAGACATGGTACTGCCAGACTTGATCAAAATATATGATTATTTTCATTCAATTACTCAAGAACTTAAAGAACTACACATAAATTTATGGCTTAAATGCAATTAGTCTTCATGACATGTTATATTTTCGGGCTCTTGATTTCGACCGTACTAATTCAAATGTTTGGCGGCACTTAATCAAAGACTGGCAACTCTCACTGTCATTTGACGCGTCACCACGTATACGTATTTTGACAGCAAAGTGGCGAAGTGGAATGTGTTCGTAATATGCCGATTGCTTGTCATTCTGCTAGTTTCTCTCCAAAGCGTTGGTTGTACGTCGTTTGGATCTTGTAACATTTTTGTCCGTATTTTCTATATTAGTGGATATAAAACTATAGAGAAATGAAGAACCGCTTTCTTTTACTGCTGCTTGTGCTGCCAACCATAATATGCATTTTCACAGCACGTAAGTTGACAAACCACTGAAACAATATATGTACATACTTAACACATTTATGCACTTATGTCCAATGCTTCTATACGTGGCAATGCCGACTCAACGTGCATTTTTATTGATAATTTGATAAAAGTGCATGTTTCAAAATCATTTCGACGTTGTGTTTGGAATGCAGATGGCAAATTTTACTTATTATACTTACTGTGCATAGAAACAAAAATTGTTGCGTTGGCAGTCTTCGCACATATTTGATGCGAGCACTTTCACTTGCTATCTCGCTCATGGTCATGGAAACTATTTATAATTTCTACTTTCAGAAAATAAACTGACTGCGTTCGCTGCGGAAGCTGTAGAGGATGATCTAGTAGATGTGGAAAGCGATGATGGTGCCGTCACTGGCGAAGATGCAGAAGCCGATGAAGAGAGCGACACTAGTACGAGCACCTCCCCAAATGCAGACACATATCTCTTGTTTACCAAACCATTGTACACGGCCGGCGTGCAGCTGGATCTGCCCGGTGGCAAACCTGTCGAGTTTCTGGTTGGCTTTACCAACAAGGGCCAGGAGGACTTTGTTATTGAAACTGTGGAAGCTTCGTTCCGTTATCCCATGGACTTTAACTACTTCATCCAAAACTTCTCTGCTGTTGCTTACAATCGCGAAGTAAAGCCCGGCTTTGAGTCGACTGTGTCATATACCTTCCTGCCATCAGACCAGTTTGCTGGACGGCCTTTCGGACTTAATATCGCGCTGTCTTATCGCGATGCCAATGGAATTCAGTACACTGAGGCAGTGTTTAATGAAACTGTGCTGATATCTGAGGTAGATGAGGGTCTCGATGGCGAAACTTTCTTCCTGTACGTGCTACTGGCTGGTATTGTAGTGCTGTTGCTTGTTATCGGTCAGCAATATCTGTTGGGCTCATCTGGCAAGAGAAAGCGCGCGGCAGCCAAGAAAGTAATCGAAACTGGAACTGCTAATGACAGTACCATTGACTATGACTGGGTGCCACAGGAGACGTTGCGTGCTCTACGTAAGTATTGAAGTAGTAGTATATATGCATGCAAAACAATTTTTAATTTATGTCGTCTATTTGCACAGAAAAATCGCCGCCAAAATCAAAATCGGCCAAGACCTCGCCTAAACCTTTTAAGCAGGCCAGCCCAAAGGCGGCAGCGCAGCAAAGCCCCAAACAGCGCAAAGTAAAGCGTTCGGCGGGTGACGACTAAAGACTGCGCCAGCAACTGGACCCACTCATACACTCACTCACATCTGCATGGTAGTTCCCATACGCATTACAAAAAAGTACACACTCACTTATGGGTGTGTAGAGATGCTTGCAGTTTCGTAAACACATTTGTCGCGATACAAAAATAATTGTAAAACCTTTTTTTTTTATATGAAATTATGATTCCCACTGTCGTAATTAAAGATTATAGTTTAATACATAGATAAAGGGCCCAACTGTTCAAAACAAAAGATTCGTTATACTCTACGCTTTGCCAACGTTCCATCTTTTCATTGTATGTAAAAGATACATAAGTTCGCAAAGCGTCTGTTTGGGCCAACTTCCCATCTATAGCTTAATTAAGCATGTTTTTTGTGTACACATGCCCTATGGGCTTGGAAGTATAATAGGTTTGCGCAAATAAATAGTGTTAAATTTAAAAAGAAACGATTAAGACTACATGATGTTTTTACCAAAATGTTAAGCTCGCTAAACAAAATCGATTGGATCTTATAATTTGATTAAAACCCACAAACTCATACAGTATTATAAATTTGTGCACTGTATGCAACAAGGAGAAGGAAGCTTCGCAGACTGTAAGTCTCAATTGAAGAGTTGAGACAAAAAAGTTTTACCAAAATATGAATATTTTCTACACGCAGTTGAAGTTTGTCGAATCTTGTTGATACCTCATTTCAATTGATCAAAGACAATTTAAATTTATGGTTAATCAATATTTCCCTTGTAACTTTTTTATTGTAGTATCAAAATTTTTTGTGAGTGAAATGTTTATATTCTTTAGTTCCCAATTTTGATAAGATAAAGTGTCCAATTTAAAGCAGATTGTAGAGAAGTACTGAGGTACTGAACTGAAAACGTACTGTACATACCAGAGACTTGCACCCAGGGTACACTCAGTATGATAAAATAACACTGCTGACGTTGACTAAAGGGTTCCCTAATTTTCATTTTAGTGCGATGAGTAAGGGGCATGTTTTTTGTCTTTAACGCGAATTAAAAGGTGGATACAATTGAAAGAAATGTACACCATAAACTATAGCACCTCCACTGCATTTGGTGTGAGTATACTTATAGTCATGAAAATACGCAATCTTGCAGGTCTTTGGTAGATACATCTTGTTAGTGCCCCAAGATTATGAACAATGGCGGTTTTAGAATTTGGATCCTTTAAGTATGCTACCGGGAATATTACTAATTTTGACACTTTTAGATCAATAGTACGGGAACAATTTGTATACCCTGTACACAAAGTGTAAAATAGGTTTGTGGAATCTATGTAACGGGCAGGAGGCGTGACCTTATGTTCCATGGACAAAAATGATCAGGAGCAAAAGTCGAGTCGTTATAGCAATGTCCGTCTGCCCGTCCGTCTATCTGTCCTTCCGTATGAACGTCGAGTTCTCAGATACCATAGGTAGAGGCACAAAAATTTGACCAAAAGATAATTTACACTCACACCATAAAAGTTATCCAATTGAAACTTGGCACAGCTATGCACGGTGTTAAAACAAACATAAATCAAAATCTGCATAACTTCATTTTCTTCAGTGGTTATTTTCTTAAATTTCTAAGTGCTGCATTTTTAAGTGTATTGAAATTTGCACTTTCTTTTCGAGAACATTGTCCTAACTTCTAATTGCAAAATTTTTGTCTATTGCCCATTTAATTTGTCACCCTTTTCGTTCGCTCGCATTACAGCTGCCGCCCATACTCTGTCATATATACATACGTATATATCATACAGGAACCACACCTGCACCCGCCCAATTATACCCTGTACACAAAGTGTAAATGGGTATTATAGATTTGTGCAATGTATGTAACAGGCAGAAGGAGGCGTGGCACATCATAAGTTCCAAGGGCAAAAAGTCTTATCATTGACTCCGGTAGCAATTGGACCATGTCCGTCTGTCGGTATGAGCGGATAGATCTCCGAGACCATAAGAGCTAGATACACAAAATTTTACCAAAAGATGCGCGTAATCTAAGGAAAGATGAAGTTTGTCGAATCAAGTCGATATCTTACCCCCTTCCTCCTTGACAGATTTGCGCGTTTTACAACCGCTTCATTGAGTCTATCAACTCGAAACTCAGAGATGTGCGTCGTGTTAATGTGCATCTATGTTCCAAAAATGATGGAGATCGGATAAATACATCAAAAGTTATAGTCAAAAATATGATAATTTCACCCCCCCTCGCCAATAAACTGTGCCAAAATTCCACTACGTGTAGATATGGATACATGTGAGCTAGAGTTACAAAATTTGGTGAGGTCAATCGTGTGACCCTAATCGTTAAAACTGCATCCCCCATTTTTCAATGAAACCCCCACTTCTCCCGCAATCGATTTACCATAATTACTGCCACACCCCTCTATACATTGACCCAAGAATACTGGAGCTATGGGCATAAAAGTAATTTTTGGCCCCATAATAGCCAACTTTACAATAGGAAAACTTGTGAATTGGAACTTCCGTCCCCATTTAACCGTATTAAGTGTTTATAAAGAAAAAGGGTACAGGGTATTCCACTGTCGGGCATCGTCCCGACTGTCTGCATCAAAGCTTCTTAAAACATTGAACAATAACCTACAAATTAAAGTAAAAATCAAGCAAATCCATTCATTTTTTCAGAAGTTAATAGCGTTTTAGAAGAAAAAGAAAGAAAAAACCTTCAAAAATTTGAAGAAACAAATTTAATAAAAAAAGCTACGCCTTCAAGGGCAAAAAGGAAAAATACGGGTATTCTAAAATTGCAAAAAGAATTTTGCTGCAGGACTTTTATGGGGAAAGACCCATATAAAACATGAGAACATACATGTAAACCCCATTTGTTTTGGTTATTAAGAGTATTTGGGTTTTCTTTCTTTCGGTTGTTTTTTTTTAGGCCTTTTGTGACGATTGACTTTGTGTTTGCCCTCCTAACTGCATGGTAAATAACCGGGATCCACTCGTTGTCCTGAATGAAACCATTTTTGTCTAAATAAATAAAGATTTCAGGGGGTGTGAAACCATTAGCTGTTTTGCTAGTAATCGTCAGAACACTTCTTTTGCTATCCAGAACCCTTTTCAGAACTCATATACCATTGCTTTTACGGTTAATTTAAAAAATGGAGCTTTCAAAACATTTTTAATAATTTTAGTTTTGTATATTAATTTGCCAGAATTATTTACACAAAAAACTGTATTTTTTTTTTTGTAATTTTTGTTGCTAACTTTGGGAAGTAGCAAAAGAACGTTTTTTTTTTTTCAAATTAGTCACTAAATTTGGCAGAACTATTTAAATTAAGTATCAGGAACTCTAGAACTCTCCGTCTGCTACTCAGAATTTAAAATTTATTTACACTCTCCAAGAAAGTGTGAAAAAAATGTCCGGAAAAGGATAATATAAAATCTCCCTTTCCCTTGGATCAGTCTTCTATTTCCTCGTAATCACGGAGCTAGATGTTATGCGTTTAATTTGTACGGAGTGCATATATATGGGCATTTCCAATGACTATGCACTTTAACGTAAAAAGACAAACAAAAACTTTTGTCTTGTTTTGATTTTTGGATGGCTCATTAATTTGAGGCATATATAAAAACCCAAAAGTCTACGAAAAGTCACCGAGTTTTTGAGTGCAACTTATTTTAATATTATCTGGAATAACGTTACTTCTATATTCAAAATTGTTTGTTGAAAAATCCCTAAAAGCTATTTTTATTGAAGCCATAATATGACGCTTTATTTGACCAATTTTCCTAAAAGTTTCTTATAAATTCTATTATTAGTACATTATTATCTATATGTACGTAAAATTAACCCTAACCTCCTCCTTGTGTGAATAATCACAATAGTTTGCACTGGCTTGCGATGCAGCTATCCTAAAAAGGCAGTTAACTTAAATTTAAAATTTTTTTTATTTGCATGGAATTATGCTAAGAAATTTAAAGCTATACATTTTTAACATAATTTAACACTCTTCAAACAAAAATTCAACTTCAAAATTAATATGTACTTATACATATTACAATATTTATCATTAATTGTAGAACCAATCAAAACAGTTCAATATTTATACTTATATTTAAATACTTTTGAATTTAACTAGTTTAAAAAGTCGGTTATTTTCTTCTGCCTGGCATTGGTTTTACTTAATGCAAGAAGCTTTTCTTCTTAATCACTGAAAGTATTTAAAAATTTCTTGCAATTTCTAGCTATGCAAGTGATTTTTAACACATTGATAGCGAAAAAACCCTCTTTAAAGGATGGACACTCAATTTCACCGCCATCATTACTATCAATTTCATCGTCTGTGCTCTTATTATCAGGAGCCAAGGATTGGATTATCTCTCCGTCCGCAAGAGCACCATGGCAAGGAACATCGGCGTCAATGTTTATATATTCTGCCAAATTTATGGTTATGCCAGAATCATTTGGAAACTCTTCTTCTTCATCGATTGTGCTGTTTTCGACATTAAATCCGGCCTGTAAACAACAATTATTAGTTCAATTCCAAATCAGTGGTCGGCATGGCCCTATCTTGCGTATGTAAAGATGCGGATGCTCGTTTCGATGTCGCTGCGTCACTAACACAACTGCACGCTATAATATAATATCATACCTCCCCCGTGTGGTGAGCGGGTTAGAGAATACCACCTCAGCAGGTCAAAGCTTGTCGTATTAGGCTACTAACAATGACACTGGGTTCTTTCGAAACCAGTAGGCCTTAAAAAGGTTGTGCATTGGGTTTGGGACCCACCACGTAAAACCACAATAGGGATACGTACCAAAATTTTTTAAAAGTTCATAGGACCAAAAATCGCAAAGAAAAGTCGACATCAACTAATAAAAAATGAGGATACCTGAGAATTTTTGAGCAGAGTAAAACGTATTGGTAAATTCAAATCAAATACATAACATTATTTTATTTTTAATTAAACATATTTATTTCACATTACTTTAATTAGTAGTTTTATAAAAATTGATAAATGATATTTACCCATTTTCTTTGCTTTCTGATAACATCCACAACCGTTTGTGAACTGGCGCGAAATCATTATCATCACTGGAATAGACAGTCAGTTCATTTTGTGACGAGATTGCTACAACATCAGTAGATTCAACGTTAGTTTCACCTGCTGAAGGTTTTCCTGATTTGATAAGAAAATCAGTTGTTAAGCTTTGCGAATCAAAAAAATAGCATTGAGCATATGTAACTATTGTTTGCTTGCTCTGTATAGAAGAAATATTTAAAAAGGAGAATCCCATACAAAATACTATAGAAAAACAACGCATAACTTCAAAATCTTGTATAAAAAATTCAGCATTAGATTCTCAGGAAAAAACGCATAACTTCAAAACCGCATAAAAAAAATTCGCATAAAAAGAGAATTGAGTGTATGTATTTAAAGATTACGCAGTTTCCCATAGATGGCGCTGCTAAATGCAATTTTTTCTTCGAAAAATGTCAAAAAATCTGCCGATAGGAGGCGCTTATGTGTCAGATGCACTTATCTTCAATGTGATGCTAACTTAAAATATTTCATATAAAATTGACTTTCTGTGCAACAAAAAGTGCATTTGAGGCACTTATCTTGCCGATGCAGCTAAGTATCGAGGCAGCTAAGCAAATTATACTGCAATTTTATTTTTCTATATCGAGATATTCAAAAACTTAATTTCAATGCATTTTGCACTAGAAACATTAGTTTTTATATGTACATGTGTTTATTTTTACACTAAAAGTGTGTGTACGTCCAATAAAGATATATTTTTTATACTCGATTATCAAAAATACCGTTACAAAAATGATGTGGGTGTGGTTTTTACTTGCCCACGGCCATGATCAGGCGTGTGTGAGTAGAGGAACGAGTATATAATATAATGTGTATATGCACCGAAACCACATAAGTTACGAGTATATTAACGGTCATGCATATACGAAGTCTTTCAGTTCTCTGGTATAAACATTGGTGGTGTCTAAACCATAGATTAATGCCGTTAGCAGTGACAGAACTCTGAATTCGATACCAAAGATAGACACCGCTGTGAGAAAATTATTGCAAAAAACCTTGCATTTTCAGAAAAATTGCAAACTAAGTCAGTGTATTATTTGCTTTGCGTGTCGCAGGTTACTAACATATGCATGAGAAATACTCGTACTTACTGAAAAAATTAGTTTGCATTTGATGCGTTATTTATTGACTCTAATTGAAAACAAACCGAAATACCTTACCTGCCAAGAGCTAGGAGATTTTAGGGATAAGTCTTATGATGAAGATCTTTCCGAAGACGATACTGAAAATTATTTTCCGAAAGAAACTGATGAATTGATTGTAAGTGAAAGTGATTCTAAATTTGATGTAACGGAACTAATTGAAGAAGACACATTAACAACAATTGAATCAGTAGATAGAATAGTCGACCCGTTTATTTCAAAAGACGGTATAGTGTGGAACGCACAACCAGTGCAAGATACAGCTGGTACCTTGAGGAATGAAAATGTTATTTATATATGCAAAATCACGTGTTGATAACATCAAAGATGCTTTTCTCTGGATCCCTCCACCACCAATTGAGAATGTGATTCTGTGGTGTTCCATTCCCATTTTAGCTGGAGTGAACAGGTGTGTTGTTTGCTTTTACGGTCATGTTCGCAATACCTCCAACACCCAATTTTATTTAGATCCAAAATTTAAACAATTTTAGATTTTTTTGATAACGAATATGGACGTCCTATTTTTAAAGCGATAATATCAAAGAACACTTTTCTTTTCAATACATGAACCAAGTCATTCGATTTCATCATGTTATGAGACGACGTCAGCAGAGCTCTACCGACAAATTTGCTATCTCTATCCGTGGAATATTTTTAAAATGGTTCGCAATTTTACTTGATTATTTTAATCAATCCGAATGCGTTACCATTAGGTGAACAATTTCCTGGTTTTCGTGGAAGATGCAAGTTTTGACAATACATGCCTTCTAAGCCAAAGAGTATCAAATTTTGGCTTCTGGTATTTTCTGCAACTTGCTATGTTTGAAAAATCCAGCTGTATTTGGGGAAGCCATTTGATAAATCAGTTGAAACAAATCTGCCACGCCTCCTTTTACCTGTTACATACATTGCACATATCTATAATGCCATTTTATTCATTATTATTAAAGGCTTTTTGCCAGCTTATCCATTACTGAAATACTTGTGTAAAATGCATTGAAGATAAGTTTATTTAATGTTACAATTTATTATAAAAAGCATAAGTAAATAATAATTTTGATTAAAAAAAATTATGTTTCTAGTGCAAAACGCATAAAAATCCCATATGTGTGAAAAGTCACTCATGAGGTAAGACAACCTAAGTTTTTTTGAGAAGAAGATGAAGGTTAAATAAGCTTTGATTAATTTTTGTAGTCAATAGTTTTTATACAAGGTATACCCTTATAATGTAAAAGGGTATTATAGATTTGTGCTATGTACATATGTAACAGGCTGAATGGGGCGTGGCAGACCATAAGTTGCACGGGTTAAAAGTCTTAGCATTGACTCCTTTAGCGATTGGGCCGTTTGTCTTTCCGTACGAGATCTTTGCATCATGGAGACAGGCTACCTTAAAAGTTGGCTTATAAGAATCAATAGACTTTTATGTTGTCATTGTTGCAGCAACGCATGTATCTGCGACCGATATACGTCTCAAGTAGTCACTTTGAAAATCGTGAATGACTATCGACAGTTACCTAAACTGTAATCGATATAATTTTGTGAAACGATGCCAAACAGGGGTATACCCTATACCCCTCTTTTTAAAATTGCTAAAGGGGCATTAAAGTAGCTAGTGGAAACTTAAGGCCGTAGATCTATTTAGGGTACATGCACCTGCTAACTCCCTTTTTGTACTTTTGTCCTGTGTTGTAAAAGCGCAACTGCCATTTTTTTTTTGCTCATACAGAAGCGAAAGCTTTCTGCACACTGTTGCTTTAATGGTAGCAGTAAACCACTTGTTCCGTTATTCCTTATGAAACAAAGTCCCTCAATTCTGTTTACAAATTGAGAAAAGCTTTCTTTTGAACGTTTCTGACGCAAGCGCAGTTAGTCGAGAGAAAGCTTTGTTGAGCTTTTTGTTTTGCTCTTTTCCTTAGAAGAAAAGATTTTTGATTATTTTTCACGAAAGAAATGAAATAAACAAAAATATTAATGTCAAATCTTTTGCAAAATTGAAACCCGAATATCTAAAAAGGGAAATTATTAATATTGGGATCACAATTTGGTGTAAATGTTGCATTGAGCTATCAAAGAATTTGAATATTTTCACGCGCCAATTGACTATCGAACGATTTCTATACCTACCACCTTAAGTGGTTTTCAAAATATTTATAGCAAATAGCATGCATTTTATTTCTAAACAAGTAAAGCGCT
This sequence comes from Chymomyza caudatula, assembly GCA_035041775.1. Lineage (NCBI taxonomy): Eukaryota > Metazoa > Arthropoda > Insecta > Diptera > Drosophilidae > Chymomyza > Chymomyza caudatula. Next base: position 3,351,194 of record JAWNKW010000148.1, read on the forward strand.
CTCTTATTCGGACAGTTGTTCTTTAGATCATTGCTGTTGCTGCATAAAGTAATGGTTTTCCTGCTATGAATTTGAACATTTCAATTAGAGTAAATGAAAATTATAATAGAGTAGAATATATAACACTATGCAACAAAGAAAAACATATCTATGTCTAAAATTTTAAAGATTTGCGGTTAATTTAATCAAAATCTTGAATTGTTTTCAAATAGCCATAATTTGAAAGCTGTGTTCGAAAATCCAAAATGGTTTCCGAATTCGTAAAGGAAAAGGTATATTTTAGGCCTTTAATTAAGGTCAAATTTGTTGCATAGTGTAATTTGAGTACGTACATCCTTTGCATCAAAACAAAGTGATTAATTAACAAATTAATGTTATAGGCTTCTTTGCCAAAAAACCATTATGTATGTGTCATTCAGATTTGTGTTGCACAGCAATTGCGAGCTGCAAAAATGCGTTGCAATTGCAATTGCTTGCATATCATCGTTGAGTTTTCTTGTCGGTTTTTCGGTTATTTCAGAAATCTTTCAACCAAGCAAAGTTAAGACTAAAAGAGCTTAAGAGCAAATACGACAAATACAACAAAATGACCACCAGAAAAGAGTAAAGAGCTAAAGAATGATATGCTGTAAATAATCAAATTTGTTTCTATAGTTTTTTTGCACATTTTTTTATATTTTTTTTTAATTCAGTAGCGTTTATCGCAACATATCGAAAAAAGGCAAAAAGGATAACGTGAATTTATCAATTTGGCAAATTTCGTCGAAAAATATCGATAGTCCTTTATCAGTTCTGTTCCAAACCTTACATTTGAGAGTTGTGATTAACAACCCTACTTGTTGACAGACTCTCGTGCGGTTCGGTCCAGCGTCAGTGCGCAGCTATATCACCAAAGCTCAAACAAATCCTAGAAAAACAGCATTAAAAGAAAAATCTGCATTATTTGATTCAAAAGTCAAGCGCCAAATTTTGCACGCCTACAACAACAGCAGACAGACATATTTTTTTTTCTTGGTCAGACACAAGTTCGTAACGGTAAACATAAGAAGTATACATATATGTATGTATATGTATATATAAAAAATATGCTATAGTGATTTGTGTATGTATGTGCATATGTATGCGTGTATGTATGTATGTATGCGGGTGTGATAATTTTTTTTGAGTGCCAAAGATGTTTCGCTGGGCAAATGTGCTAAGTAAATCGGCTAACCCAAAGAAGGCTTTCAATTTGTTTTGAAACAAACGGTAAACGCAACAAACATAGTACCGTTAGCGTTATTTTGGGTTGCACAAAATATACTTTCGAAAGGAAAATTTTAAAGAAGTTCAAACGTTAGCAAGCCCTAAAAAGGTATGTTTTAAAAATATCTAAATACAATCACTTATTTCTGAGTAATCAATTTTAAGAGTCTTCGGAATGCCGAAGTTCCTATGCTTTTGACGCATTCGTCAATATGTAAAATTAATTCCATGAACATAGGAAAATTTTTTGAAAATTATTTATTTTAATAAAATTGTACTCATAGTATCTTTGTAGGCAGGATAATAATCGGACATATCTCATTTAAACGTGCTTCAAATGAACCTAAACAAGGTTTTAATTTGCATATATACTTTATAAAAGGTAGTCTTTAATTTTTATGGGTTGGTTTAAATCATTTTAGTAAAAAGGCCATCATGTTGGCCACTTTGGGCGAGCCAAATTGTCAGTAGACAGTTTTTTGTTTACTTTTTATACCCTGCACAAAAAGTATAGAAGATTATTGCAGATTGTAGGGGCGTGGCAACCGTCCGTTTGAAAACCTGGATCTCGGAGATCATATGAGTTAAAGACATAAATGTTGTACCAAAATATGCACATTTGCCTTATGTTTCCTCATGTTGATATCTAGCCCCCTGACCTCCTGAAAGAAATTCGTCGGTTGCATACTCACTCGAAAACACATGTGTGGTGTGATAATAATCAAGATCGGATGTAAATTTTTAAAGATGTAGGATATTATGTACGACTTTTAGATCGCTCCTTGGATGCTTCAATAATTCTTTTAATATTTATACCCTGTACACAAAGTGTAAAAGGGTATTATAGATTTGTGCATTGTATGTAAATCTTATCAGTGATGCGACCATGTCCGTCTGTATGAGGGGTTATATCTGCGAGACTATAAAAGCTGGCGACACAAAATTGTACTAAAAGATGCGCGTAATCCCGGGAAAGATAAAGTTTTGTCGAATTGTGTTGATATCTGTCCCCGTATCGCCCCCAGTAGAATTTAGCGGCTTACAGCGTTGAATCTATCAAGGAAACTCGACAGAGGTTTGCTTATGGGAATCTAAGTTATAAAAATGATCGTTATAAGTTAAGGTATAGTCAAAATATGCTGATTTCACCCGCCTATAAACAGCGCCAAAACACCTCTTTTCAATAAATCGCAATCGATTTACCTTAATTATTGCCACACCCCGCAACTTATTAATGTTGAAATTGCCACATATATCTATAAAAGTGATTTTGATATATGTTTCAAAAACCAACGACATTGGCCCAAGATTATTGGAGTTATGAGCATAAAATTAATTTTTGCACCATAATAACCAACTCCCCAATAAGAAAACTTGTAAATTGGATTTTTCCAATAGAAAAAAGTTTACAGTTATATCGATTTTGTGAAAAGAGATATAAAAAGGGATACCCCCGTTCCCATTTTACCGTATGTGGGATTTAGTGTTTATAAAGAAAAGGGTATTCCACTGTCGGGCACCGTCCCGACTGTCTGCATCAAATATTTGTCTGAGTCCATTTTTTATATGCTCTCTTTTGGATTCCTTGTACTTTCTTCAAAGCCCACAAAGTAGGTTTTTCAATACATTTGTTATATACTATAGTATTTTTCATCAGGATCTTTTTAATTTTTCTTAAACTTCCTTTAAATCCTCGGATTTCACCTTATACCAGCGACATATTCAAGCTGTGTGCCGATTTCGACCCTTTCAGATAATGCTTTATCAATTCTAAGAGCTTTAGCCATTATTTTCGGAACTGGAAAAAATGCAGCCCTACGCTTCGGCAACGGCTGTCATATAACATTTTTTGGGACAAGAATAACAAGTCTATAAAATTTTAACTCTTTTAATATTCAAAATATCCAATGGGGTGTCATGTCTAAAGTTTAAATTACTTTTCATCAATATACGATTTCATTCACTTTTTGAAATCACTCTTAGGTCTTGAGAATATCGCGAATATCGGTAGTTTAGAGAAGGTTCTATTCAACCCGCTATATATCGAATGCCGGTTACGTTAACAATGTTATTGGCGAGTATTACACCACGACCTTAAAGATCTATTATGATCTCTACTGTGAGTTAACAACTCCAAGGAGTAGTATGGACTGTCTTAGGCCTGGATTATTCATCCAGTTCGTGGTTCGTCTTACTCTTTCTTCTTTTCTAAGTTTGCGGTCCCGCGACTCCTAGTCTTTTGCCTATTCGTCAATGACCCATACAGGGTTGTCCAGGCTGGTTTGTTGCTTATAATGGTGTTAAAGCTCTAATTGAAGTGGTACTCAGTAGCCATTTAACTTTGGGTTGCGTGAACAGACGATTTTAGGTAAGTTTCCCCATGACTTTCCTGTTATTTTCATGTGCGTTTATAATGCTCCTATGCATTTATTGGTCATGTTTTAGACAGTGGAGCCTAATTTCTGTTTGCTGTTAAATGTGAATCCAAGATAAAGGACTTCTCTACTTTTGTCAATAGAAAGCCGCTGCGGCGAAGTTGCCTGATTTCCTTTAGTTTATATCGTATGCATGATACCATTACGGATTTTGTCGGGTTCAGGTTAAGTCCAACTTCCTTGCACCAATCATCATAGGCAGTGTTTGGACCTTTCTGTATTAAATAGCAGATAGAGTCTTCAAATTTTTAGAGCGCGATGAGAAGAAAGTTATCTGAGTATCCCTGAGATTGTATTTCCTCATCTTCCATTGTTCTCAAAATCTCGTGTATCAGGAGACTCCAAAGAAGTGGAAATAGTTCTTCTCATTGGAAGCAACCACGGATTGTAGTGAAAGCACCGTTGTCCTCCGCTTGCGCTGTGACTAGCCTTGTTTTAAGCAGTGAGTGCATCCATCTGGATAGTGTTCCATTCACTCCCCACCTTGAGAGTGTTCGATTTATAGCATCACGGGAAGTGTTAGCAAAAGTACCTTCAATGCCTAAAGAGGCGACTGAGGATATTCTTCAGTTGTTATAGTGGTATATCAGTAGCTCTTCCTGATCTATAAGCTTGTTGTGGATTCTGATTGAGCAGCGTATTCCTTATGTGCTTGTCTATCAGATTGTCTAACGTTTTCAGCAATAATGATGTAAAGTTTATAGCTCTAAAAGATTTTGGGTGGATTATATCCTTCTTACCGGCCTTGGGAAAGCAAACTACCTTGGTTTCGATTAAGTTATGAACGTGATTCTTCTGAATTGAAGGTGATGAATACCGCTACAAATCTTTCGATCAATATGTTTTTGATATATATGGTTTTTTAACCAAGCAGAAATCTTTAATACTCTTTTGCACTATGTGTATGGGATATAAAATGAATACATAAACTTAAACCCCGTGTGGTGAGCGGGCTAGAGAATACCACCTCAGCAGGTCAAAGCTTGTCGTATGAGGCGACTAACAATGACACTGGGTTCTTTCGAGACCAGTAGGCCTTAAAAGGGTTGTGCGTAGGGTTTGGGACCTACCACGTAAAACCACAATTCCAATGAAAGAATGTATTTACATCAGGCCGTAACCCGATAACGGGTTGTTATGGCCAGTTAAGAAGAGGACATAAACTTAAAGGTACTGGGTTTCGATTGGTCGAGTCACAATACAGTTCATGCATCGTATAGTTTATAGTGTACAACAGGCCTATAATAAAATATGACAGATTCTGTTTGGTATGTCAACCGAATCATCCACCAACACCTATATCTACGTCTTGAATCCCATCTCAGCTCTTACCCTAATCTTCGTCTAAAACCGAACAGCAAAAAAGCGCTGTTTTATAATGTCTAATGACTCAAACAAATATGGGATTAAAGCTTTTATAAAATATTAATAAAATCTTTTATTCGCTTTTAACATTTTACTTCGAAAATGCTTTTAAGAGCGCAACAAAAAATTTAAACTGATACACCAAAGTGGACTTTAGTACTCGCTCTGATATTTGCCATCTTCTGCTTGCAGACACCAATTATATAATTATTGCCACAGTCCACGGGAAAATTATTGAAATTTCAATAAATCATAAAAACTTTACGAGACAGAAAGTGATGCGAGGCCCCTGCACATAAAAAGCTTTAAAGGTTGCTCAAATATTTATTTTAAATTACTTTGTAATACGCATAATATAATTTAGATTATGAGTTGTTGGCTTCCAGTTCAAGCACAACAAAGTGCACAGCATATCCGCCTTTGCCTCATAAAAGGACCAAAGTTAATTTAACTTGTTTCCCTGGTTTTGCTTTGATTTAAGTCTTTAGCAAATACAAAATTAAAATACAAATAACAACAAAATAAGCTGTCAACACGGCGCCGATTCAATATTAATTTATTTATATTTATTTAAAAACACTTCAAACGGCACAAGTATTTTTAACTCGCACATACACTTACATATATGTATGAATAAGTATGTACAGCTCCGGGAACTTATGAATCGATACCATTAAGTACCACGCACAGATTGTGAACTGGAATCTTCAATAGCTGTTTAAACGAGGTAACTTCTTGCCGTGCACAGCATTCTTCCTGCCCTGAGGCCTATTTTCGTTAAAGGCTGTATCTCGCAAGCCTAAATCTGAATTCAATAAGAAAAAGTATATCTTCATAAAACCACATACGCCAATCTAGCAACTAAAAAAGTGCTTCTAGATTCTTCTGATGCACGTTTTGTTCCTATTTTCAGAATGGAATGAAAATACAAAAAGAACCGTACATTTTGAGGTATAAGAGTTAAGTAAGTTCCATGAACCCAAATCCTTATGATTCGGTAGATCTGCGAGACCATAACACAAAAAATTTTACCAAAAGATGCGCGTAATTCCATGCAAGATGTAAGACCGTTTCCCCCCGGTAGACTTTCGCGGTTTACAGTCACGCCGTCAAATCTATGAACTTGCTTATGAGCATCTACGTTATAGAAATGATACAAATCTGATAAATACATCAAATATAATAGTCGAAAATGTGCTGATTTCACCCCCTTCGTCTATAAACTGCGTCAAATGTGCACCACTTATAGATATATGTTAGTTAGAGTTATGAAAATTTTGGTGTGGAGACTCATACGACCCTTATCGTTAAATAGAGGGCCCCCTTCCCCCGCAATCGATTTACCTTAATTACTGCCACACCCTGCCCTATATTGATTTGAAAATCGTCAAAGATGTTTAAAAATGTGTTTTCGTTCTATAAGCTACTACTGAAGTTATGGGCATAAAAGTAATTTTTGCCCCCCCATAATAATCAACTTCCCAATGGGATAACATCTCAATTGGACTTTCCCAATAGGAAAATGCTTACAGTCATACGACCTTGCGAAAAGAGACATTAAAGAAGAGACTTCCGTTCCCATTTACCAAGGGAAAAATAATCCTCTTTCATCGGCAGTACACATTTTTTTACAATGTAAACATTTCGCTACAAATTCGTAAAAAAGAGCTTTTAATGAAGGGAATGCAATGAAATTTGCAAGGTCTAGTTTTTAGGGATTTCGAATTATTAATTCACCAAAACACTTCAGCAGTATGATGAATAATGCTATCTTTCGGATGTGTTTGTTTCATGCAAATAATAGTGTAATAGATAACACAGGTTGGTAGCAAAATGGAGAAATAGGATATAATGTACGTTTGATTCGTCGATAAAACCTATGAGCTCTACGGCGCAGCTGGCTAGGTCATGTTGTGCGTATGGATGAAGAAGCCCCTGTGAGAAGGGCCAGCCTCCTGGATCAGGCAGAGAACACACTAACCACAAATTGGAAAAGGGGTGCGCACCGCAGGGGCGTCTGGAGAAGTGAGCGCACAGAAGGAATTTATAGTCGCCCACGTCTCCTTTTTCCTGTTAAAAACATTGCACAAATCTATGAAGTCCTTGATAATACTGATGTGTACACTGTACAGGGTATAAATATGGAATTTTATTGCCATTGGTAAGCAAGTTATTGATTTGCAAAAAAAAACATTCTGTTACATAACGTGGTATCTCAAGGCTAGTGCTTTATTTATTAATTTTTTTAACGACATAAATTTAACAACGTTTGCGAGTGCCACCAACTTTCGGGATTACCTTATCCGAGGCGTGTCTATTTTCTTTCATTGGACGATAATATCGAATGGCACCATTATCACAGCTCTAGTTTATGGCTGAGGTCGGGAGAACAGAACGTTAAAGGGTTATGACTAAAAATTGTTTTTAAACCGATTAACATTTTGTTAGCATAAATTAAGGATTTCCAAGTGAATACTTTTGGTAACATACACATCCAGAAAATTTGTCAATCATTCTCTTATGATTCGAAGAAGTTCTTAGCAAGAACACATCGCTTTACTGGGTACGACGTTCCTCTGCTTGAATGCCAGTATAACATCAACAAGAAGACTCAAATATTTAAGGAAATCCATAATGCTAATTAGGGAAAACTACGTGCAAAAAACTGAGAATTGGACGCTTGTTGCAAATCAGATGGAGTTAACTTACAATTAAATTATACATTTCATATTGAAGATGATTACTGCAGAACAAACCTTCTATATCAAATGGGTGTTCTCGAAGAGCTCTGCACCAACTTCTGAATTTACTGCGATCAATCTAGTGCACATATTTTCCCATTTGAGTAAAATTTCAGAGAATGTTCCACAGTTTTCGTTTCGCTTGAAGATATCTCTTCGTGTAACAAGCGTCAGGATCTAACAGTATTGCCAAGGTCTCCAAACTAACAAAATCGAACGAAAGGGCGACTAAAGATTCAATTGCGAGAAGCGCTACTCATATCAATAAAAGATTGCTTCAAATCTGAAAGTGCTAATGTGTTACATTCACAATCCATTGGAAAACTGCAAATCGTTTGATTTACCTGCGCGAAGTCAAAAAGTTTTTAATTGAAAAATCACCATTTTGGAGATAACCTGCGGAATTCCGTTTGAAAATCGTGTAATGTGTCTTTTTGCTTTTTCCAGTTTATAAAATGTTCTAGTTGAGTTATTGAGCTAGTATTTTGTTCCTAAGCAAATAAACAAAGGGAATTTAAGAGCTAGTTAAAAACATTTGTCGAATTTCTGCCGAATGCAATTTAGTTGTAAGGTGCATAGAAAAGTTTCCTAAAACACTTGCGAATAAGTGGTTTTATATGTTTTTACTATTTCATTATATTATATTTTATGGGATTAATACATATTTACATTTAAAACACTACAAAATCCATATGTATTTAATGCCAATCATAAAATAGTGACCACAAAAAAAAGTGAACTAATTTAAACAGGCAAAGCATCAGTATACAGCAACAACAACATGCTCTTCTTGTCGCTCTCGCTGCGCACTTGCACTAAACGTGCAACCTTCTTGCTCTAACACTCTCAAAAAGTAATTTTGGAATAAAATTCTAAGTTTAATGCCAAATATCTCTGCAATTAACTAACCTGTGTAACTTGTTGAAAAAGTGTGTATCTCTGCTCTGTATGGGCATTTTTCGTTGAAAAAATTGTACGTTAAATGCAATATATCTCAGCAATCAATTAAATACTTATTTGAACTCGTAACAGACAAATAGTCCAAATTTTCTAAAATTTCTGTTAGCGCTCAAATTGCTTTTATTGGGGCCTATGTTTTCCCGGGCCCCTGCTAAAGGTAAGGAACATTTTCCGGCGCTTTCGTCACAGCTAAGACGACCGCCTGGATTGATATGATTTCTGAATAGAAACACTCATATTGAGAGGTAAATGTGCTTACGTTTATTCCTTTTTATATTATATGCTAAAGTTAATTGATTTTATTACTAGCTTAAATGTTTTTATTTTGGATTACGGACCACGGTAAGTTAATCTTTGTGCCAGCGTTGAAGGTATGTCTGAGTGGAAGATAACTTAAGTTTACAGTGCCTGCAGAAAGAAAAAGCACCTCCTGCCGTTTTTAGTCTGGCTCTAAAAATATAGATAACAGGGAACAGGGAAATTCGAAACAAATGGGCGTATGGCAAAGAGCTTGTGAACAATTAATTGTTTCGGAGGTAGTAGTATTCAAGCTTTGACTGAAGAAGTACAAAGTTGGGTTCTATCCGGTTCTCAATTCAAAATATTTTTTGATTTTAAGACTTTTCCATTGATAAATAATATTCCACTTAATTCATTTTCCTGGCTCGTAGCCCAATTTTGCACTCGAATTTCAATTTTATCAGGCTTTCGTTTGGAAATTCTAGAACTCACTGGAAAGCCTCATAACTTTGCGCCATTCTCTTGCCTCGTTTTTACTAGGGTTAATTATAATCTGATGGTGACTTCAGCAGCTAAAACTGGACCATTTTTTTAAAGTATGCAAATCGATAAAAGTTCCAGATGTTTCACCATTTTGAGTTTGCTACATGAAGAATAAATGCAACTTCTGCTGGTTCCATTTACCACCAGAGGCTCTGGTAAAATCCCGATTGGTACGACCCATAATGTAAATATTAGCAGTATATCCAGTTAACTGGACACTTTTGTGAAAAATGGTTCCTCTCCCGAGTACACACTGAGAATCTCGCACAACACTCAATAGAACACTCTTCTTGAGTACACAACAGAGGGCACCGAGGTTCCTCTAAACGTGTGTACTTTCTCGTACGGATAACGTAAGGTCTGTTCACTGCAGTCGCTCTACCATTGATTTCTCAGACCGCGATTCGGTGGGAGACTGACTAGGTTGTCTAGAACCAAATGCGAGACTTAGCCCGACAAAACGCTCTCATTAAGACACGGAAAAGATACAAATAAGATTTATACATATGTCGTACAGTTTGTAGCAGCAAAAATAGCATTTTTTTCAAAATAGGAAAGAAATAGTGTTAAAATTTATGTTAGAGCCACCAAATTTGTTAAGTAGACTCATAAGCCAAACAATGTGGATTTTTCCGAATCTCTCTTCAACGCATCGACACAAAAATTTGTATAAAAATTGGATTTTTATGGCAAAAATGGGTACAGGGTATTCCACTGTCAGGCACCGTTCCCGACTGTCTGCATACAATTTTTTTTTGTGCTTTGATTTGCGCCTCTCTCATTCTCTTAGGCTCTTAAAAAACTTTAGAATACGACATTGGCCAAGTTATCTTACCTTGTTATTATTATATTAAGATGGGGCGGACTGCTTCGCAATAAAATGGCAGGTTAAGACAAAAAGACCCACGGGAATGATTTGAATTTGCCTCTCCACCCACTGCTATCTGTGTTGCCATCGAAATGAGCTAAAGTTCTGCCGTCTATACCGCCCTATTAGACAGATAGCTGTCGGCTGGTTTGTCCGACCTGTCAGTCTGCTCATCCCTTAATGAATTATACAAAGCAATGTTTTCCGTCTTTCGCCTGGGGTCGTTATGGTGGTATGCCAAGTGAAGTGTAGTGAGGCGTATGCTTAGTTTACATTAAAGTGCATGCGAACAGGGTCCATCCAGATTCATGGTTATATACTATATAGGCAAAGATTAAGACCAGAGCTAGCTGGTAACCGTAGGCACACACGCATGACCCTACCCCCCTTAAACGGAATTGCTCACTCTTGCCAAACATTTTTCTCGTACACTTCATCATTTCTGCTCAGTTGTCATTTGTAATTTTTCTGTAACTCTGCTAAAAGATGTGAAAGTTAAAGCTAACAATAGAAAAAAGCACACGCAGCAACGCGTTTAGGCTTAATCGCCTTAAATACGATAACAACAACAAAAGCAACTCTGTTGGCGGCTGCATTGAGTTCAAACACTCAATCATTTTACAGCAGACATCCCCGCCGACAGAGTCAACGAAAACAGCCGTTACACACACACACACACGCACACACACACACGTTGACTACGACAGGAAACAAGTGAAGTGTATCGTATTTGACTATAAATAAATTATTCAATATTTTGCTTTTTTTTGGCTCTTTTTTCCGGTGTTTTTTTTTCCATCTACTTTCGCTGGTTGGTAGCCAATTATGTTTTGTATTTACGTATACGAGCGGAAACGGAAGCGAGAACTACTTAAGCAAAATGGCTGCAATTTGTGTGTATGTATTGTATAATATTTTTGTATTACCCAATATGTATGTACAACAAAAACTGCGGTCGAAATTAATTAACAGCTGATTTATCGACAAGAAGCGGAGCAAAGTAACGCTGTGTGTGTTTTGCTTTTTTTTTTTGTGCTTAAATTTGAACAAAACAAAGAAAAATGATTGAAAAATGACGACAAAGTTGAAGGGTTCGCCGAAAGTTATATACCCTCGAAGGTCTCTTTTTTACTGTTTTGGCCCAATGCCAATTGATGGACTCTTTCAAAAATCGTAGTTTATTTATTATATGCTTTAGTTAACGTCGCGCAGTAGGACATTTTGTCAATCAGCAGGAAAATGACAAAAAAATAAACAGTTGGTAACCAACTCAGGCTTTTCCGCACGTTCATCAAAACAAACGAAATTAGCTAGGAGAAATTTAAGCAATAAAAAATGAAAATGACTTTTGAAAATTATTTACTCTTATTATTGCTCTGGCAACCCAACTATAGCGACTAGAGTGCTCAAATTCAATATAAAACCCTTTGAAGACATGCCCAACACAAAATCATCGCTAAATCGCCGGAAAAGTTGTCAGAGTGCTAAAATCCTTGAAAAACATAAAATTAGAGATTTTAGTTTTTTGGCCAATTCCAATACTTTTTTAAAAGTAAAAATACTTTAAACTCCAGGAGATTCCCAAGTTTCACCTTATAGAGGCCTCGATTTTAAAAAGGAATTCTAATTTTCAAAGACGTGAAAAACAATTTTCAAAAGAGTTCGTAAAATTCTGCTGGCGAAACAAACTTAATCTACGCCTGGACTTTGCTTAGCCCGGCTCTTATGGTCACTAAGATCTAGATGAACGGACGGGCACTGCTATATCGAAAACCGAGTCGATGCTTATCATATTGATAGATTGGATTTTATGGTTGTTTTTTTTTCTAACGTATACAGTACTTTTTTTTACTTCAAATCAATTTTTACCTGACTAAAATGCAACGTATTCAGGTGAAACTTATATTATGCAAGCCGCAAGCATTTTATCTTTCGAATGGCATAGGTTTCACCTAAAAACGTTGCGTTATTGCGAAGTTATCGGTACCACACTGAATTTTTGCTTCGCGTATTTATATATAGATTGATACAACGATCGGATCTATGGTAACAATGTCGTATAGTGCCCCAATCTCTTGGGCTCCTTCATTTTATTTTACCGTGCTAATTCTTAAGACATTCTCAAAGTTGAATTAACATAAATCAGTTTGTCTCAGATTTATGATTTTTTTGTTGTCTAGTTTTTTTCCATTCCCATTTAGAAGAGAATTCCAAATGAGAGAGCATCAGGAACTGGTTTATGTGACGCTAATATTTCGAGGAAACATACCAAGTTCTTTTTACTACACCAGAACATACCCACGCAAACGGGGAAAATCTAGTTAGCGCACACCTTCTTGAGGACAGGGCAGAAGATACCAAGGTTCCAATAATCGGGCATGCTCTCATCTAGCCATATTCTGCAAGAATCTGGTGCATGCATATTACCAACTCATTGCTTCCAGTCTTGAACAGCTCAGCAGGCAGGTCATCTGCGCCAGCTGCTTTGTTGTTCTTGAGCCGCTTGATTACGACCATGACTTCGTCATAACTAAGTGGCGGTATATTCAAGCCGTCATCTATAATTGGGGGACGTCAGGCATTCAACTCATCATCCGATAATAAGCCGGATAAGTGTTCCTTTAGAATCTCAATACACCCTACAGGAAGACGCTGAATACTTCAGCCAGACGCTTGACTTATTGGTAGAACTTCCCAAAGTCATTCCTGTTTCTACACATGTCGATTTTCACTCCCTTGTGATTATCCTGCTTGTAGGTTTTTATATCTAAAATTCATTTTCATTTTCCTTATCCTCCGATAGGGGTCTGCCACAGATCACGAGCAGCCGACTGCAGAGTCCTTTTAAAGGAGGCGTTCTTCATTGCAGTGGATTAGTAACACATCTGATTATTCCATTGGTTCCTCAGCAGTAGGCATTGGAAACCAATAACGCTATACCCGGATACTCGGTAATCAATGTTGAGTGAGCTGCTCAGAGAGTTGAACGTAGTATGCAGTCTGCTGCCCGGTCCTACCTGACAAAAACTATTTCCTTGTATTGTTTTACTTCAGTTCTACTTAAAAATGTCTGGCAATTAGAAAAAAAGTAATCCTGCTTTCCTTTCAAATATACATTCCCATAAATCTACGACGCCCCTTGCTTTTGGGTAAAGTGTAAGTGGTTGTGCAGCATCATCGGCAACGCAACCCTAGAGATTGAACCCACACACATACAACACGTACAACTTAGATGTGAATGTATGTGTATAATGTCTGGTTGCATGCCTCGACATTCTTCACACAATACCCTTTTGGACAACCTCCTACCGGTCAGCTTCCGACTAATTGAATATGCATATTTAGATGTCAATCATTTTGTTTGCAACCTTCAAAGCCAATGGGCTAGGCAAAGGACCGGCTTAGTTCTTTCGCCTACATTGTTCTCATAGCAGTTTATAAATGGAGCGTAGTTGGGTGTAGAACATGACATTGATGTGATAAATTGCCAATCAAATTTAAATTTTGTTGTTTTTAAAAAAAGGTCCTCAATTAATTAGGAAATTGTGTTAAGTTAAATGGATGGTATTCAGAGCAGTAAAAATAACCTTGATACAAATGCCAATATTAGCCAGTAACAAATTTCATATAATCAAAATCCAGCTCTATTATATGCTGTTTCCATCACAAAAAGTAATTAATATGTCTATGCCACCTCATATTTAAAACGATTTCCTTCTAACGAAGTTGGCTTTTTTTTACTTGAAGGACATAGGAACGGTAAACAAGAAAGTTTGCCACTTTCTTTGTGCAACAAAGTATACCTATAGTAGAAACATATATAGGAACCCACAGTAGTTTGTAATTGAGAATCAAAAGACAAGCAAAGAGGGCGTGGAGCCCCCTAGTGTTTAGTGTTGTTGAAGGGTTTTTTCCTATTGTGGTTTGCTGCTTAGCTGTGCACCTTGCGCTTCCATACAAAACATAAATAAATTCATAAAAATACATTTTTATTGATTTTTCATTATTTATATTTAATAATAAGTATTAACTATAGTTGATGACTGTGGGCATACGTATTAAGTAGTAGTTCATTGACATATGCAATATGTGTGTGTGCGTATTTGTTTTGTTGGAGATGCGGATGGTTTGTAAAGCTGAAAAGTTTGGAACTTGCGTTTCCGCTCACCCACGAAACCTGCCAACTACACCTCTTAGTTGCCCTCTCACGGTCCCAAAGCTACATTTTTCATCTATGGCTCGAAATTCAGCGTTATCGTTCAGTGTTACGGACGGATTTCAATATCTCTGTCGCCATGTTGGTTACGGCAGACGAACTGTTTTCCTAAATTTGGCTCTTTCCGTTCGGCAGCGAACATAGGACAGACAAAAATAAAAGCACAGTGGGTGCAAAATGGATCAGTCCCGTGCTTAACCCCATAAAAGTATGACTTATGCCCCATCAGAAGTTGGGTAAGAGACTAGGCTAACTGCCTAGTCCAATTGCCGTTGGCTATCGCCACCCAACTCTCTGGTTGAGGGTTATCCCTCCGAGCGGTTTGGAACAACAGGTCTAATGGATCTATCCCTTGCGGAAAGCGTACATACTTCTGCGGTAGGCCGACTTGCATCCATAGCTCTAGGCCTGTCTCTCCATTGTAGGAGCCTATACTGCTCTTGTGTATAGGATTTTAGACCGTGTACGTTAGTCTGTGATCAAGCATAACACCCTTGTATTTAAAAGCTGGGTTGGGCTCTATAGCACAGCTAGCAACTTGGATCATGGCGGTCTCGACCATTTCCCTCCTGCTGATGAGCACTGCTTCCAGGCCACTTTCTCCTAGCCATTATACTACCCGGCTGATGGCTGCGGTGGTCTTCTGCTCAACATCCTGCAGCTCTTCGACGACCATTACCACTGCAATGTCGTCAGCGTATCCAACTATAAGTGATCCTTGCTCTACGTTGAAACCATAATGTTCCATTGAAATATACTGTGGCAAAAATAATATTTTGAAATCTTTTAAAGTGAATCACAAAATAATAAGGCACTATCCAAGAATACTTTCTTTTTAATTCCTCGACAAACTTCTTTAGTATAACACATATTCCCTATATAGAATTGTCTTTTCTAGTCAGGAAATGTTTTTGTAATGGTTTATATCCAGTGCAATCTGCCTGATATCATTGCTCTTGACCTACATATCTAAATCGTGTTATTTGACCGTCTCTCCCACTTGCCCTTTGAGTAAGTTCAATTTTGCCTTTATAGGCTTACTGATGGTCAGAGCTAAGAGATCAGAGATGAAAATGGTCTCGAGCTAAAAGATGCCCTTTTTATTTCTGTAATGAAAGTATTCTATGCTCGCTAGATAAAATTTGAAATTTGCATCGTGAAGTTGAATATTTTGTATCATAAAAATACCAGTTGTTTGAAAATTGTACCTCAATTGGACAATGACCATTTTCATTAAATTAATTTTTACAATTTTCGAATTCTTTATCCCTACAAGCGGTGGTCGATGAACTTGAAAAACCCCAATATAGAGGTAGTTCTTAGAATTTAATTGTGTCGGTTGTAGATTGAGACATCGCTGGTCATTGGTTTCACCTAAATATTTGCTCGCTATGTATATTGCATAATTGGATTATCGCCGAATCTCGGATCTATGCGTACGAGCCCGAAACTAAATGGCAATTGACTGTAAGGTTCTTCGAAGACGAACCAACTCTAACAAAAGTTGTATCTTTTTACATTCCCCACATGTAGCTACCATAACATAAAAGAAACGTAGGACGGTCAATCTTAAATGTTATACAACAATTTGATTATCATCTTTACCCAATCCCGAATCATGGGCAAATAATCTTGATTCGAAAAACTCTTCTTTTTATTGCCGTTCATCAAGAATCAATTGCGAGCTCAATGGTTTTTTCGACACCTGAAAACCGATTAACCGGTTAATGCGTTCAAAACACATGATTTGGAGATAACTCCTTCAAAGTGATGAAAGCGTTTTGAAAATTCGTTCAAGCGTATGCAACGTATCGCATATCGTTTTTTGTACTATTAGTCACCTTTAATGGCTAATTAAATGGAATTATATTTGTGGTAGATGAGATGGATCATCGAATAAAAATGGCCCATTTCTAGCTATGAGGCAAATTCGCTAAAAATGGATCTACTTTTGAGTAAAATAATAACATCCAATGAATCTTCGTGGAGGCCACAAAAGCAACATTTTTCTTACCTTTAAAAAATTGTCTTTATAGTTTTGTGTATAATTTGACAGGATTGATTATAAATGAGAACCGATTATCTGTATTATTCACAAAGTTATTATCATTATAGGGAGTGAACCCAAAACATAGTTTAATCGGAAAATAGGCCAAAATCACCCTGGTTGTTGACCACTTTTGTCAAAGGAACGTATCTCCAAAGCTTCTTGCATGCGTTAGCAAAATCATATGAAAATCAATAAACCCTTTTAGGATTTGAAAGAGTCTCAAATGGTTGGCTTTTTTTGGCTTTGCAATTCTAATTTTTTTTGTTGGTGAAAAATTGGCAACACTGTTACCAAGGCAAGAGATTTGCAACATTCAGTTAAAGCCACTACATTCCCTGCAATTCGAATCAGGACGGTTGTATATTGGTTTTAAATTTTTTATACCGAGTGACATTTTTACATGTAATGGACTAACCAAGGCTTCATATAAAAAAAAACCTTTTTAATATAATCAAGCGACAAAAATAGCACACACATGGAAGCCTTAGGTATACTACCTTTGTACATAGCTACATATATACATATATACCTACATATATACTACAGTACGAGCCTTTACATCAATGGTACTAAAAACCTTTATAATAATTCAGCCACCCGCGAAATCATTGCCTCACATTTTCTCTCGGGAAAAACATGTTACTCGCATTGAATTTAAACTCTTTTGGCATTAGGCATGAAACATGGCAAGTTTTTAATATAGCTGCCCAAAAGATTTATGTATCCATATATATAGTAAGTACTGGATGAAAAGTGCGTATACATATATACATGTATGGGCCTCGAAATTCCCATTAAACAATACTATTTTGTGCCCAAAATCACTTAAAGTGTTATACAAATGAGGTTCTGCCAAGGCTGTCATAAAAATAAAGTGAAATTGAAAATGAAAATGAAAACTTGAAGGACAACACAAGGGACGGAGGGCGATGGCGACTGTGGCACTGAACGTGGAAGCTCGCTAAGCACAAATGTATGAATAAAGACAATAGAGAAAGAGCACACAAAAGTGTGAATGTGTTGGTGAGCACTACACTGCGCGAAACAAGAAGCATGTTTGAATGTTGAGCGAATACCGTTATCTTGTAACGTCCCTTCTTCAACGCATGATACAAAAATTTGCATAAAAATTTGATTTTGCTGAAAAAAAAAACAAAAAAAAATGCATACGGGGTATTCCACAGTCGGACACCGCCCCTCCTCTTTGCATAAAAGTTTCGTTATTAGTTCAGTTTATGCAGCTGATGATAACCGTCTTCCAAAGAAGGGATATTTTTCATCGTTTTATTGACATTTTATTAGATTTGTGGTGGGTGCGATGGCCCATCAGAGATGGTTGACCCATTCCTAGCACTCAGGCAGCCTTGCCTTAAATTAAGAGCGAAAGTACAGTTGAGGTGAGAAAAGGAACACTTTCTACGAAAAAATACAATGAGAAAAAGAGTAAGAAAGCAAAGTGGACTTGCACAGAGTGCCTTTATTAACACAATCTTCCCGACTCCCATAGTAACTCGTGTAGATTGCGTAGGTGCTGGTCAAATGTATTGCGACCCGTTGTGATGAATCCCCCTCTTCTGACGAATAAGATATCTGAAAGCCTTTGGATTGATTACTCGACATCTCGTGGTGGATTTCCAGCGTTCCTTACAGTTTTTGTCTATGTGGACCGTTTTCCATCCAACCTGACAGCAATGATTGGCTCAGGCCCTACTAGCTGTGACGCCGAGCCTTTGTTTGCCAGCTCATCTGCCATTTCATTGCCTTGGATACATCGGTGCCAAAGGAACCCACGTATAATGACTATGCTGTCATATTAAGATGATCAGATTGCACAGATTCTCATTAGCAAAACCGACGGCAAACTACCTGTCGGACATGAATTGCTTGAATTTTTATCAAGATACCAACTAGAGCCTGTCCCATCTTTCGTTTTGAAACCGTTTGTGTACATGACGTTGATGTTTCAACTTAGTATGTGTCATGGATGCACCAAGACTCTCTTTGAAGAAAAACCCCTTTGATCTGCGACCAAACTTCATATTTGCTACGACACTCTCTGCAGGTATCGATAAAAGCGGGTTCTCTTCCCTTAGCTTGCTGGCTATAAGTGTGTGACCGAATCCGAGTTCATTCGTCCAAATTTCGTTATTATTGAGTCTGCTAATCGCTTTAATGGCCTTTGAGGTACATACACGTCAAGAGGGATTAGCCTTAACAGTGTGTTAAAGGCATCACTTTAGGTCGTAACCTACTCCCTCCCAATGAAAGATGTTATAAGGCGCCTGGAGGAGTGTTCTAGAAGAGCCCATGGCTGATCTGAGTCGTTTACATCTTAGAAGAAATGGCTCCATTTCTGTCAGTGCACATATGTATAGTCAAATATTCTAAAGTGCATTCTTGTTTATTCGAAAAATGTCGTTAGGTTTTAAGTTATGTTAAAACGAATAGGTGCTGTAACTCGCCAAAGTTTTGTGGGACAAATTTATTGTTTGAACACGATTTACACTAATTTCTTTAATTTTAGCTTTGAAAACAAATTTGTTATGTATTACTCTTCATTTAAGTACAAATCTTGGTCGCATAGCAACCTATTCGTTTTCGGGTTCGTCTACAAAATTGTCCCTGCGTGCACTCTAAAAAAAATTAAGTATACGATATGTTCCAGCCACTGACGTATGTTAAGATGCATTCTCTTTATTTCCCTCCTTTGTTTATATATTATAATCAAGCCTTTTCGAAACAATGTTCCGCATATTCGCATATTTTGATTGAATTGAGGAGTTGAGGATCACAATAAAATTATGATATTTATATTTTATCCTTTGACTTGAAATCCCACAGTTGGCAAAAACTCGAGCAAAACTCGTGCTCGTCAGCAACATCTGTCCATTTCAATGTTTATTTGCAACTTAACTCTGAAATTCCGAACATATAAATAGAATCACACGTACCGTTTCCATACCGTTCCGCAAAACACACAAAAAAGGCGGTCATCATGATCACAGCGGATGGTCTGCTTGCCTAACACATATCTTTTCCCCTAATTTTGGGGTCGCAGATTTCGAATACGGCAACCGTTCTGGATTCTTTGCCAAGGTTTTCGTTATTAAAGAAAATTCAATATGAAGTCTCGTATTATTCGAGAATCTTATTTCCGATCTAGATAATATTAGAGGTTATTAAACATCGGTCAATGTCGCCTAGGTTGTATTGGATTACAGAGCAATCAATTATATGTATTTGCATTTTCAAATTTTGAAAATAAAAATTTTCTAAGTTCATATTTATCTGAAGTTAGGTTCCCGAGTAATATAAAACTTGCTGACATAGCAACTCGGGAGATTTAAAATTTTTTAAAGTAGCGTGAATTCAACATTTGTGCTAAGTATACATTATCAATGGGACGCCATACGACGAACGGTTTAGTGAAACGTAAGTCGGGTTGCTCCACTTTATAGCACTTGGATAAAGGATGGTTTAAACAAACAAAATAATTGATTGAAAATGTTCCTCGTTTATTGGAAAAGAGAAGGGGTAGGAGGAAGATTAAGATAAAGAGGAATATGATCTAACTCGAGTGGAGACCGGGGGTGGGCGAACGGAGTGAACAGGAGGCGGAGCCCCCTAGTAAAATATAAATGCTGATATTCAATTCAACCAAGTATAGCGACATTATCTAAATATGAATACTATTCCAACAACAAAAATGGAAAAAAATGTCATGCAGTCTGGACGGTGCTCCACAGTGGGATACTCTGTAACCATTTTTCGCCTGAAAATCAAATTTCTATGTAAATTGTTGTATCGGTGCGGCAAAATGCTGGCTCCAGCTTAAATGCTACTCTATAAAAAGTAAGTAAGTTTGTAGGAGCATGGCTCTAAAATTGTCACTTTGTAACCTAAATCTTTTAAAGTTTCCATTCGTTCTTGATTCCACGCCACACATGCACAGAAACAGTGTGCATAACCCCGTCAAGTTTCAATCGGATATCTTTTATGGTAACATTTTTCGACAAATTTCATCTGCGTATTGAAAAAGTGTATTTTCTTCTACAGTATAGTGTCCGAAAAGTAAACGTTCATTCGGAAAAAGTTAAGTTGGGGGCTATTAATCGGACACATGCACTGCTTGTAAGA
This sequence comes from Chymomyza caudatula, assembly GCA_035041775.1. Classification (NCBI taxonomy): domain Eukaryota; kingdom Metazoa; phylum Arthropoda; class Insecta; order Diptera; family Drosophilidae; genus Chymomyza; species Chymomyza caudatula. The sequence goes on from JAWNKW010000148.1 coordinate 3,371,994, forward strand.
CTCTATCCGTTGGTTGCACTGCTTGTAAGACTACACAACTGCTTCCTAGAAAAATATCTAATGTTTTATTTATAAATACATATATGTATATATATTTGTGGGTTATGCTAATATGTGTAGGAAGATAAGGTTAGATGCTAATCTTTAGATATTCAATGCGTATTTTTATACCCTGTTCAAAAAGTGATATTATAGATTTGTGCATGGTATGCAACAGGTAGAAGGAGGCGTGGCAGACCCTAAGCTCCATGGACAATGGGTCCTATCATTGCCTCGGATAGACATTGGAGTATGTCCGTCTGTCCGTCCATTTGTCCGTCTGTATGAGTCGCTAGTTCTGCGAGACCATAAGAGCTAGCGACACAAAATTTTACCTAAAGATTCGCGTAATCTCATGTAATATGAAGTTGAATTTATAAACTTGAAACTTGGCAGAGGTTTGCGTCGTGCTCATATGCATCTACGTTATAAAATGGGATAAATGCATCAAAATGTATAATCAAAAATGTCCTGATTTCATCCCCCTGCGCCTATAAACTGCTTCACATTTCCACAACATGCAGATATGGATATATGTAAGCTAAAGTTAAAAACTCTGTTCACTTTATAGGTATAGGGTATCCCACTGTCGGGCACCGTCCAGAATGTATTAAATTTTTATATTTTCTTTATTGGGATTGACGGTTTGGTGGAGGTGATTTATAAAAAATTTATTTTTGTGTAAAAAAGGTGTGGCCAAGGCGGAGGCGGATAATTGTAGTGGAACCGGAGCTTGAAATTTCATTTCCAAGTTTCAAAGTGCAGAAATTGTGCAAAGTTGAACTATCTTGATTAATTGTTATGTAGTGAGGGGCAGTGAGATTCCATGTATGCGGCATTCTCTGAGCAAAATGCCACCCTGAAAAAAGTTTTCTTTGGCAACGGAATATGTTAGGTTTTAAGATCTGTGTAATGCGTAGTTACCATGTTATCAGGGGCTCATTTTTTTTTTGCAGTATAATTTTCAAATGGCAATATCTTTTCCATATCAATGGATTTAAAATTTTTATAGGTATTTTTTGTGGAGAATTTTCCAAGCTTTCGAATGAAATTTTGGAATATTTAAAAAAAAATTAGTTTTGTCAAAAAAAAGCAAAAAAAAATTGTTTTTTCAATTTCCCCCCCTCTTTCCCCATTAAAAATTTTTCAAAACTAGCCTAAAATGTTCCTTATTTCATAAACTTTTTAACCCTTAAGTTTCATTTTGGGACATTACAATTCGTACAAGTGACAGACGAATATGTAATGCGGCGCAGATCATCAATTGCGCAGTTATTACTATCATTTTCCCCATAGTGTTGTGCAGTGAGTATTTTAGCCTGCATTATTTAAAATTCATTGTATACAGAAATTCCCTTCACTTTCAAAAAGCTTCACTCCCCAAAGTGACAACTTGGTGTAGGGGTATCACAGACCATAATTTTCAAGAAATCTTTGTACGAAATAAGCTTTGAATCTGCAGATTTTGTCAAAGAAGGTATGGAAACCCCATCAATCATTAAATGTACAATTTCATGATATGTACATACGCAGAATGTTCGGTTTCGAAACGGTTAAAAAGCTCTGAAAGGTTGCATAAAATTAGACGCGTATGTATGCGAGTTCCATCCGCTTGCTTGACCGATATAAAATCTTTTTTGCCCGGTAAAAGACGACTATTTATATAATTTTAATAGATGTTTATGATCACATTTATCACTTCTTCACACAGAGGATGTCCACAATTTTTATTTTCTGTCCCTTGTCTTGCATCTTTTACAAATGGACGCGAGCAACCAAATATTTTTGCAACCTTTCTCTCGCTCCATGAATCAGGCATAAGAATCAACATTTTCTTTCTTTTCAAATTGTTTGTGAGTGGATTGTGAAATAAAATTTTCAATTTCTCAACTATTTTGTTAAAATGAGAAGAATCTCCGAAAGAAAACTTTTTTCAGGGTGGCTTTTTGCTCAGAGAATGCCTCGTATGTATTGTGTGTATATATGTGTTTGTGATAGTTATTTAAGTGTTTATGTATGTCATATATATATGTCACCCGTGTGGTGAGCGGGTTAGAGAATACCACCTCAGCAGGTCAAAGCTTGTCGTATGAGGCGACTAACAATGACACTGGGTTCTTTCGAGACCAGTAAGCCACCACAGGCTTTATAAGGGTTGTGCGTGAAGTTTGGCACCCATCACGTAAAACCACAATTCCAATGAAAGAATGTATTTACATCATGCCGTAATCCGATAACGGGTTGTTATGGCCAGTTAAAAAGAAGAATAAGTATGTCATTTGGGGCTATTCTGTGGCATCTCTAGCGACTTTGTTGACAGTTTCGTTCTCTTGAATATCCTTGTCACCTGGAACACAGGCTGGACGTATTTTTGGAAAATATTTTAAGATCTGTGAACGGATGTCAGATGGATAGTACGAGTGAAGAGAGAGGGTCAGAAAAGATGTAGTAGTTTCGTATTGACTTTTTTATGTAATGATCGAACTGTATTATGTGGGTTTATTGAGTTGAACGTAGTGATGCTGAAGGATGTGACTGATTGGAATTTGAGGTATCAGTATGAAAGATTCTATGTGTAGTTTGCAGTGGATTCTTCGAAATTTTTTTTTTATAAATAAATATGTGATGTGTTTTCTTTGGGATGTGAGTGGGGGTATGTTATTATTATGCATGAGTTGAATACCCAGAATACACCGCGATTGCGCGATGAAAGAAGCTATTTTTGGAAATCTATTTTGTTTAGTAGAGATTTATTTAGTTTAGCTAATTTGAGTTGGAATCTGTTTTCAAGCGGTATGATTGTCGATTCGGCCAGCATATTGTTAATGATATGTAGTTGTTTGGATGGCGCCTCGGGTGAATCTTAGGGCAGACTGGTATTGCGATTTTAATTTGTTGGCTTGTGAGGTAGGTGCACTTCTGTAAAGGAACATTCCTTAGTCGGTTTGAGATAAGATGATGGCGTTTTTAACCAAAAAAAAAGTATGAAAACTTGCAGTTTAATTTGTGGCTTGCGCCTTTTATATATGTATATGCCTTTTGATATGCAGGAGCCTAGGAAAAAAGTGGCGGTATGAAGTTACAGCAGTCTTAGCAGTTTTTAGTTTGTTGAGTGGGATAATATTACTAAGTTTAAACTTTTGGGAAATGATGATGAGGAGAAGATGATTTTGAGAAAATTTACAAGTCTTACTATTACTATCGTGTGTAGACTATTGAACATTGGGTAGGAGATTACGTCAATATCTGGAGTTTAAACTTTAAGTTAAGGCTACTGCATACTGCAGTTCAATTCGGAATATTGGTTGTACGAGGTTTGTGGCAATTTGACATACGCTGGTGTAGGTGCCCAAAGCGATTTGGGCTTTATGTGATTAAAATGTGTGGAAAAAGTTGCTGTTATTGGATTATGTAGACCAGTGTTGACATACATTCTCCGCTATATCCTGTTTAGAGATGGTGGAGGTGTCAGTTGTAGTTGTCACTTATTAGACCGTAAATAGTGTGATATTGCATTTTTGAGCAAAACGTTCTGACATTTGAACAGATTTTTGCGGTATTTGTGGTTGCGTTGGTTTCAGATGTGAACGATTTCTGTGCTCCACGTTTGGCTATTTTTATACCCTGCACACAAACTGTAAAAGGACCGTTTGTCCGTCTGTATGAGTCGCTAGTTCTGCGAGACCTTAAGAGCTGGCAACATACAATTTAAGCTAGAGCGTAAACCCATGTCAGATGAAGTTTTACGAATCGGTTTCCATTTCCTCCCCAGCAGACTTTCGCCGTTGAATCTATCAGCTGAAACTTGGCAGTGGTTTGCGTCGTGCTTGTATGCATATACGCTATAAAATCCGAAGTTAATCAAAAGCTATAGTCAAAAATGTGCTGATTCAACCATATGCTTGATTTAGTATTTATGGGAAAAAAAGGGTATCGGGTGTCCCATTGTCGGCCACCATCTCGACTGTGTGCATCAATTTTTTTTGAAAATCGTTCAGAAATTATTTTTTGTCTCGTTGAGAGATTTTAACTTAGCAGCTAACCAGGGAACTCTGAACTCTATGACGATTGCTCAATAAGTTAGCGGATTCCTTTTGAGGCCTGCTGGCTGTGGGGTCTAGCTAGGCTGAGTTGCTCGGACTGTTGGCCAGGTCCAGCTTAAACTTGGTAAAGTTTTTATGCTTGGTTAAGATAGTTCAGGAAAGACTGCTGAGAATTGGGCAAAAATGATAAGAAGCAATAGTAAAGTCGCTATAGCCATATTCGTCTGTGCGACTGACCAACTGTCCGTCCTTCGGTTTACCAATACCTATTGAAAATTGTCAGATTGTTAATATGTAAATTACAAAAATTTGCACAGAAATTCGATTTTGATGGGAAAAAAATGAATACAGGGTATTCCACTGTCTGCATAACATTTTTTTTTATTTTTGTTTCGTTTGTATTTTTCAATGAGCGCCCCATATGTTCGTTACAAAAACAAATTCGTTTCAACTGTTCGCATCGTTTGCCTTGTGGTCATTGATTTTCCCATAAAAAGTAAAAGCAAATTAAAATAAAAAAAGCATTTCCAGCTTAATTGTTTATCTTGTGCTCGATTTTTTTTATTATTTTATTTTTGCACTTGCTCTAGGTTCGTTCAATTAACTTTTTTGAATTTTTAAAAATGGTAAAAAAAAAAAAATGTCAGCTCTAGTAAAGGGCAAGGATGCAGCGTATTAAAAGCTATGTAAACTTATATGCTCAGTAGCCCTTTCGCTCAATGCGCAGGAGCACTTCCCACTTGAAGTCCACTGGTCCAGAGCCAATAAAGTGTAATTTGTAATAGCCATCAGGGACATAGTTGGGAAAAGCATCGTTGTTAACCTGGCATTTGGTCAACCGAAACTTTTGTGGTCCCAACGTCGGACAATCTTTTTCAAATTGTGGCAAACTGGAACAGTCTTTGACGGTGGCCATCACCATTTTCTTGTAAAAATTGTTCATAGCCGAGTAAAGGTCTTGCTTTTCTACTGTCAACGGTTGGAGCTTATATTCCGCCGTACCGTCCGGACTGCGATATGCTTTCACTTCCACCTGCGTCTCTTTAGTTACCTCATAGCCAATTATTATATCTCCAGTTAGCCCAAATTCGCCGCGTCCCAAGCGCTCGATACGCACATTTATATCAATTTTGCTTTTGTCGCTCGTCTCCCAATTGAGCTCCAGAAGCGTATAAGTCCAGGCTTTCTGGTTTAAGAACGACAGCTTAAAATTAATAACCGTAATAAGCAAATCTGCTAGCATAATGTATATGCCTCACCTCGGATCCCAGGGCTGCGGTGCCCTTGCTCTTTAATAGTGACAGGAAAAGTACCAAAAAGCTGCATTTTGTTGTTAGTTTGGTCATTTTGGGAGCGAGTTTCTTTGCAATTTCGTTGTTATTGTACGATACGATTTAACCCACTTCGAACTTACTTCTGCTGGCATTGTCAGCCGAAAGTGCTTTTTATTTATGCGCTAACATCATCTAGATAACGGTCTCATGCGATTTTCATGTTTTCCAAAATCTGTTAGGTTGGTTTTTTTTGGGTTCGTGTGTGCTAATAGTCATCAAATTCGACAAGTTTGACATGTTCCATATTTTGATTTGCACATTGTGTACAAATGTTTGCTACGTATTTCCCTGTTTTCAGCTGTTTAACAGTATAGTTAGTAAACTAAATATATATAGTGCAAATTACTGAATAATTTATTTCTAATTGTACTACTCATTAATGCAATATATTTTTATGCAGCGTCAGCAATTATATTTTTTTACAGAATGCGGTTTACAATTCCGGAATTAGAGTGAATATAATAATATGTATATAATAAGTAAAAAGACAGATCATGCCCGGGACTGGGTTCTGCCTAAGTAGCGCCGCGCCTGCTGCTTTACCAACTTAATTTAGGCTTTTCTAAAAAAGAATTGCATATTCATCAGAAAAAAATATAGTCTAACGTTTGTTGGAAAGGTGTTCCCGAGATTGGGACCACATAATACATTGTATATGCCGTACTTCTTCTTCACTGGCCATAACAACCCGTTATCGGGTTACGTCCTGATGTCAAAACATTCTTTCATTGGAATTGTGGCTTTACGTGGTGGGTCCCAAACCCTACGCACAACCATTTTAAGGATTGGGGTGGCTCTACTGGTCTCGAAAGAACCCAGTGTCATTGTTAGTCGCCTCATACGACAAGCTTTTACTTGTTGAGGTGGTATTCTCTAACTCGCTCACCACACGGGGTGTATATGCCGTACTATGCAATCTATTTCACTGTTGACCTAACATTTGGCTCACCGCTTTTTAATGTCCGCTCTCTTATCGCAAGAATAGTTTATTACTAAAAAAAAATGGTTTGCTCTCTTTTTAATATATGTTTTTTTTTTTGGAAAATTGGATTTTTTATTGAAAATTATGGGGCCGTTTCAAACTGCGAAAATAAGAGGTGACTTTGTTCATTGTCCGGTTCAACTTGCAAAATCATCAGCTATTTAAGACAAAAAGACTATATTAAGCCATTGCCATTAGTTTAGGAGTTAAAGCACGTCTTAGTCAAAGCAGTTTAAGTCGAATCGATATAGATATTTCCGTCTGTCCTTGTGAGTTGCTAGATCTCGATGACTATAAGAGTTACCCCCAATATATTACACAAATAAAGTTAGTCGAATCAACAACAAAAATAAAACCTAAGACGGAAATGTAACCAACCTCGAGCGCTGTACAACAATTTCCCACTTGTTGGAATAGGACGCCAAAAAGGTGTTATGTAAATTCGAGCAAGATGTTCTCCACATACGCTTTAAGATAACGATGCTCGAAAATAAAGAAGGAACGGTCTTCTTTTTTTACATTTTGTTCTTCATTTCTCGTTTTTAAAAAAAGAACGTTAATTTTTGTCCAAAAATAGGAACGCATGTTCCAATGTACCGTAATAAGAACGTCGTTCTTGAATACAACAAAAACTTTAGAATAACTAAGCCTACACGTTTCTGTATTTTGGTTGTAACCGGCGTTTATTAATAGAATAAAAAGAAAGGTTCTAAAAATTCACAGCCGGGAATCGAACTTACGACCTTTCCTTGTGCAGTTCGACTGCTTATCCTTAATATCAGAACGGCGGTCTTAATAAATCCTTTCTTAAAAGGGGACCGACGTTCAAGGATTACGAAAAAGAGCGCACATCAGTGCAGTACAGTGTACAGAGTATGAAAATTCGTTAGCTCATATAAATAAGGAATTAAGAACAAATTTTTGCCAAGAATTATAGTCAAATGTGCTTTAAACCTGGGAATAAAAAATAATATATTGATAATTGTTATGACAATTTGTTTTGACACTTTAAGAGACTTTTCAAAAGGAACCATATATCCCGTGACCGCGTCTCATGATATTCATGGTCAAAGGTCACGGAAGTCTGGAATGATTGAAGAATATTTATTTTTTGAAAACATTTTTCTATCATGATACGTAAAGGGTCCAAAAACTATTACCAATGTCTCTCAATGTTTCTCTCTAAACTTTCTTATTGCAGCCAAAGCACTCAGCTGCACTCAAGCAATATGCGTCGCTCCTCGTTTACGCCTGTTTTTAACATTAGCACCCAAGAGCCGCTTATTGTTGTAGAAGAGTCCAACGCCGCCGAGGATGGTGATCTGTTAGAAGGTGCCGCAGGAGGAAGCGATCCAAACGCCACACGGCGTTCTAACAGCGATGACTCCGACCCAGACTCACCAGTGAATCCATATCTACTTTGCCCATTCCCAGATATGCAACAGCGCCGAAAGCACTCGTTACCTTCACTACAAATCACTGAGGGCATCACGGCCAGTCAAGTGCGCCGCCTCTCCGAAGTAGGAGGTGAGACAGGTGGCCTTAGTCCCAAGGAAGTTGAATTTCTGGCCACTCTCTCGCAAAAAGCCAACCCCGGCGGTGGTGGACGTCGTCACTCTGTGGTTACCATTTCGGCAGTGCCGCCCACGCTCTTTGGACGCAATCGCCGCGAGTCTATTTCCGGTGTGACGCTCAGGTAATTGCATATGTAATTGAAAATGTCATACGCCATTAGCATTGGAAATTACGAGCCGTAACTTTTGTGCTTTTGGAACGGCGCCATCGGCACTTAAAAGGTTGGCCCAAGCTAACTAACCGTTAGCTTTTGTGTACGTCTAATTGAATTTTTCCGGCAGTTGGCGATTCTGGGTGAGCCATTAAAAAAACTGTGGTGGCATTGCCTCATCACAGGCATCGGATGTACTGCATCTGCCTTCAAGTCGAGAGTAAGGTTTGCAATAGTCTATAGAATTTGAAGCAAGCTGGAAGATGAATTTCCTTCGGAAAAAAACAAATTGAAAGAGCTTTTAAAGTGAGCTATTCTAGGTAGACCTACCAGTCCATAAAAAAAATTTGTTTTTCTAATACCTCTAAATTCTGAATTTGTCGTTAAAAATCATTATTTCGTACTTCGCTTATTGATGTGTTACTCAGTCAACTATATTGGAAAGGCGAAAGACGCTCCTTGACTATGGTACCTGAGTTTGAGGTTCTTTTTAAGCTAAGTAGAGATTTTATGAATTTAATCTGAAATTTTTTCAAAAACGAAACCACATTTGCCTTAGATTTCCAATTAAATCTATCATTAAGAATCAACAAAATAGGGGTGGGTTTTTAGCTGATGTGTTACTTCTGGTATTTTTTATTTTAGTTTATAAATCGGATATTTCTTGGCCGAGCTTCAGTCTTTTGACTCAGATTTAAATTTACTTCCGAAATAAGGTATAATAAGTGCATAACTGTACCAAATTTCAATAGCTTTTATGGTGTGGGTATTAACCGCTAAAGAGAAAAGGATATCCCTAGGATTCGACAAACTTTATCCGGGTATTAAAAATGCACATCTCGTGGTAACATTTTGGTGTTTGAGATCTTGATAAATTGCATAAATCTATTATACCCTTTCTATACTTCTACAATTTCCATATGCCATTGGAAAGGTTCATCTTTCGCTTTCCAAAACCCTAAAATCGAAATTTGGGTGATAGTTGAGTTACAAATTTAGGAGTGTGCCTAAGTACGAAACACATGTTTTTAACGGTAACTTCAGATTTTAGAGGCATCAAGCAAGTCAAAGGAATGGAGCTTGAAAATTGTCGATTGACTATTAGAGACGTCGCTGATAGTTTGGGCATATCGTTTGGATCGGTGCAAACGGCATTGGTTTTACGCGATCATTTCACTAAAAATTCCACAAATATCGTTACGTAACCACCGTATACACCTAATTTGGCTTCGTGTGACTTCTGGTTATTCGATAAATATCTATGGCTAGATCTCACTAACAGTACTGCCAATTTGGAGAAAAAAAAGAATTTATCGATTCGAGAATCATGGAATTTTTAAATTAAGTTAAGCTTTTGGAACTCCCAAAGTGGAATTTGAGATTATACTTCCACAACAGCCTCCTGTAACTCTCAAACCGTTTCTAACATTGACCGCTAGCGCAAAATTAAGAAACAGATTAGCCTACATTTTCCCGATGGGATTCAAGTCGGAAGATCATGGTGGCCATCCCTGGAGTTGCATCTGCTTGACATGAAGCCAATAAGGAGAAGTCTGTGACACATGTATAACAGCTCTATTTGTCTGAACAATAGCATTTGTGCCTTAATGATGCTCCCTAAAAATGATCAAATAATTAGCTTATATGGATTTGTAGTTTGCCGAATTCGTACGCCCAGATATTTTGCAAAGGGGTTGCTGTTATAGAGAAAAAAGGTACTACATAAATCCACCACCAAAGTTTCGATTAGTGTAGAAATACTCAGGTTGTTTTAAATCAAGCCAGTAGAGATTAAAACTCTCAGAAATATCAACGTTAAACAGTTAACAATGTTAACAGAAAGTTTTCATTTTTTGATTTCTCGACATGTGTTCTTTTGCAAAGGTTAATTTGGCCAATTTGTGTGAATCTCTGAAGGATGTCTTTGACTTAATATTGCTCAAAGCAAACCAATTACTTGCGGCAAAAACTTCTTGTACAAGAAATTTAGGGACTGGAACTTAAAATAATGATAGATTTTAGAACTCGCGAGACCTTTTCATAATTTTTTTTTTACAATCGATTCAATAATTCGTCGCTTGGTCAAAGCAGTATGATTTCCGCGAAAGATTTCCCTTTCTGCATACTTAATTTTAGGAAAAATTAAGACGTATCTCCATATCTAACATTCAACAAGACGTGAACTTATTGACTGAAAGAAAACCCACTAGACTGCCTTTAATTGAACTTCGCACTAAAAATGGCTCTAAAACGAAAAGTGTTCAAAATTCGCGGAGAAAACTAACGGTCTTCTTTGACTTTGAAATTTAAGTAGGATGCAACAACGCAAAGCGAAAAAATATGAAATACAAGAAAACGTAGTGTTTGGAAGACATTTTAGTGTAGTAGTGTTTTTGGCAAAACATCTGTTTTTGGACGACCTTTACGAAATTCAGCGGCCATGATTCATTTCTGAGAGCTTTGGTTTTCGATTGTGCTTCAAATTGCGTTGAAAAGTAATCACGATTTTCTCATTAAAGTTAGCAGCGAAACTGAATATTTACAAGTTGGGAGAGGACAACCATAGTGAGTCCACCGTAGATCATCGAATTCCACAGCCAGTCCACAGACAGGCATTTTTTAAGCGCTGTATTTCGTCACTCTCAATTCAGAATATATTTCCAAGTCTTGTAGACAGTTCCGAATGAAATAGTCTCGAGAAGAATTTTTGAGATTAGCTTCTGAATATAAAATTGATTCGCATTAGATTTAAAACAACACTATTGAAAAGTGTTACAAAATTCCAACTAAAGATTTTTGAGTGGTATTGAGTATATTCAAGGACATAACTAACTATTTTAACACAAAAATAAATAAATAAAGTGACCGAACTAAACCGAAAACAAGTTCGAACTCCTGTCCCCTGGGATTTTCGTATGTGACACTCAGCAAGCTACGTAAACAAAACTCACGAAGCAATTTGATTTGAAAAAATAAATGATGTCGCAGAACTTTTGTATAAGTTAATTAAACTCTTTTAATTAGAATATTGTTTATTTTAGAATGTTATTAATATTTTTTAGTAGTACTATGTGCTTTTCATTAATGTGTGGTACGTTCTAGTTTTAAGTATTATTTATTTAGGCAGCGCGATGCGGTTTACATTGTGTCAGATTTAAGACTAACTAGAAAAGATCTACTTTCAATTTAAGTAATTCTTGCTAACCCAGTAATGGAAAAAACCCGAGAATCCGGCGATTTTAATCGAAAATCAGAATAAGAAATATAAGTTACAGTAATTGGACTGTATTACTCAAGACGGAAAATGGACAAAATATAGTTAACAATTTACGGATTAGATTTCGGATACAAAAGCTTTTTATAACACGTAATCAATCTGATTTTAAGTCCTTTACATTATTAGTTTTAAGTCCTTGATATTTTGGTCTACTTAATTGTATACTAAATCATACTCTATCTTTTCGCACTTTTGTCACTTTCAATGCAGCGGTAGCCGTCGTGGGAGCGTCATCGCAGGACCTCCATTGACCGATCATCGCGGCAGCGTACATAACTTGCAGCTGGACATCATGGATGGTATTGTCCAGCAGCGCAAGACTCGCTCTGGCAGCGGAGTTTGGGCGACGTCGGTGCTTCAAGAGGCGGATAGCAATGTGCCCGTACAAACATAAATGGCGCAACACGGACAACTTGGTCAGCGGAGAAGAAATTTTATCTTCATATTTGTCCCTTTCCATTTATCAATATAGAGTTTACATAAAAAAATTAAATCTGTTGTAACCGTCATATAAAGTTCTTAACGCAAAGGGAAGCGAGTTAACTGCATTCTAAGTACTCCGAAAATTTCGGACTCTTGTAGATTTCTTTAAAAAGACTTTAACGTTGGATTATATAAACACAACCCGAACATATTTTGCTTCTTAACTAATATATTTGCTTCAACATGCAGATAGTATCCTTACATCAATTTTTAGTCTGCGAGGCTGACAAAGCCCAAAATGTCAATAACAAATAATTTTTGGAAAAAAGCGAGAAATTCGTACATCTGCATGCCGGAAATTGATCATGGAAACAAATTGAAGGACAACAGATGAAAATAAATTGTATTTATAAAATGACAGAATTGCAAAATAATCAAAGTAAAAAGTTAAACAAATTAATCTTTCAACTCTAGTTGATGTCAACAAAAGTCAGATATGGTGAGTTTTAAGTTTAATACAATTTTTTTTATTAATTTCACTTAGTCTTATGTGAAACCGTAATGTGTGTAACATCGAGAAGGAAATTGGTAACAACCGCATTAAATGTTAAAAATAGCTGTCCGTCTGCCCTGTTATGCGTTTTGCACTTATTGATTCTTTGCCTTCTTTTAGGAGCCATGCTACCATTATCCAGTATTGGAACCAGTTTTCGGTTTCCTCTATAGAAGTGAACATGGGACCCGCCAAAGAAGAAGAAGCAATGTTCGTAGATTACCTCGGGGATACAGAACGTTTTACCATTCTTTGAGATATGAGTCTGAAAATTGTCTTGTTATTGTTATTCTTAAGTTTTGCCCCTTCGTCACCATCCTTGAATAGCCGCAATAAAGACCTTTTTCCCAAGAGCTTCTTCGTTTAACCGCACAACATGACCTAGCCAGCGGAATCGCTGGATGTTAATTCTTTTGATTATGCCAATGTCGTCGTAGAGGTCGAAGAGTTCGTCGTTTCTTCGAGTCCGGTAGTTGTTGCCAACGTGTAAAAGGACAAAGATTCAACGGAATACTTTCCACTCAAAGCGCATCTGCATCAGACTGGTTCACCACCCCAGTTTAAGAGCGTCTTATTAAGAAAAATAGTTATGCATCTTTTCGAATTCTCGTATCCAAAGAATATGTTTAATTGTATAATTGTTTATCCGTTTGTTGCAATTCACCGCAATGTTGCAATCATCCCTATTTATCACGAAGCTTTAAAGTCTTGTAATTTATCATGATTTTGCCAATTGCATCCATAATAATCCAAGGTTTATGAAAAGTCTCTAAATACCAAAGTTTTCCGGAACGACTGAAACAATAACTCGTATTTGTATACCCTATGCACAAAGTGTGAACGGGTGTTCTTGATTTGTGCAATGTATGTAATATGTAGAAGGAAGCGTGGACAGAACTGATGAGAAGCAATGGCCGAGTCGATATTGCCTAGTCCATTCTTTCATATAAACGTCTAAATCTCGAACACCATAGGAGATAGATACACAAAAATGTTTCCAAAAGATGCACATTTCCAATACGCAGATGAAGTTTGTCGAATGATGTTGATTTCTCAATGAAACTGTTTCTTCAAACACAAAAACTTGTTGAATATCATTTTAAGTATTTCTTTTGATAGGAACTAATGGATTCTACTTGCTTGTCTTTGTGCCTGAATCTTGAGTCACGGCATAAAAGAATATGTGCGATTTTAATTTGTTTGTTTGTCTTCTCTGAATGAATACCAACATAGAAGTTACTTTTCCGTTCCTTTTTTCACTTTTGAATGTATGTGTGTGTATCTGTGAGTGCATGGATGTGTAGGTATATGTCCGTGTACCTTCGTTATGGTATCCTATCCTGCCAGGCACCTGCATGTAAAAAATGTGACAAAAGCTTTTATTGACGAAGCCAAAGCGTCAGGGCAATAGTCAATTTCCCTTTATCGGCAGGATTTGAGCGTATGTCAAGAATACACACATGTGTACATATGTACTCACGTAAATGAACCTAGCCTTCCCCCAAATGTAGGATGTTCAATATAGAGTTTTTTTTCACTGCCAATACCATCCGCGAATTTGAAACTCAGTATACATTATTGGATGGTACTCGACGGATTAGTTGGCATCCAGCACGTAGAAAAGATAATATAGGGGCGGTAGCTGAAAGTGTTCGTGATAAATCCTAAAAAATAAGGATGAACGGGACATTAATCGCGCCATGCTTATTTATTTAACAACAAAAATTGTATTAACAGTCGATTACTAAACAAAAGTGCAATATTTCAAGATACGAGAATTATGAAAATACAAGGAAAACCAAAATAATTAGAAATCCTAAGTGGCTCACTTTGTGGAAAACTTTCTAGTTCCGGTTACAGCATAAAATGCGTAGGTGTTCGAAGAATCGGGAGCAAAGAGATCCCAAAGCAACGGCTAGTCGACATCACCTGCAATAAGTCTAGACAAGAATGAAGTCCCAAAAGAAATTTGTCTTTCCTCAAATGTCGGTAGGCCAATCAGCATCTGACGGCTCTCATACGATGGAAGATTAAACCGATGCAGCTTAAGCTACTTAACTCAAACAGTAGCAATTGTTTTTGAACAGATTCAATCGTGTCATAGTTAATAGCATATTGAGGGCTCTAAACGGGTGATCCGTATTCCAGGATTGGGCGGACAAGAGCGATGGAGAGCCACTTGGCGATATAGGGACTATCCGAGAAGAGATTTTGCTTTATTGACAGTAACGTCAATATGCTCACTAAATGATAGTTTTACATCGAGCATGATGCCCAGGTCGTTAAAAAAAGCAATCCTACTGAGAGAGGCGCAAACAAGCTCCTACTAGAAGTGAGAAAAAGCTCTTCGTGAAAAACTCATCGATTAGCATTTCTCGCAGTTGAGATGCGTTCAAAAAAGCTATCGAGGTCATACTAAAGATAACTCGTAGTATAACGAACATAGTCATTAATAAATAGATCAAACAGGACTGGTCCAAGCAGCATTCCCTGTGGATCTTTAGGGGTGATATTTAATGGTTTTGATAACGTTCCATTAAATAAAACCAGTTGGATTTTTACTTTTCGGTATGATTTCAAAAAGTATACTAACGCATTAAAAAAACCAACAATATCCAATTCGAGCATTAATAAATCAATGTTTACAGAATCGAATGCTTTGCGTACATATGTAAATATGACGCCAGGTTGGCAGCCATTCGAAAACCCATCGATAATATTGATCATAAACTCAGTATTCATTGCTTTCCCTTTCACGAATCCATGTTGACAAGGTGAGCTTAATGAACAGTTCTAGACTTTAGCGATCAGTTTATTGAGGACATCAATTTTGTCAGGTCCATACGAAAATTACAATTTTAGGTTATTAAGATATTTTGTATAGTGACAGTCCTAGATATATTATAACAACAGTTAAGCCAATACGGATACGAGGCACGAGGTTGACACAAATAAGTTTAAAATTTCTTGAATTTGGGATCTGATAATGATTAATCAGGGATTCAAACTGAAACTTATTTCGAATACGGTTACGATTGCGGTAGTACCGGTACTCCTGATCCGGTAAACGGTTTTATTTCGACTTTCTTTTTTCAAAAATATCGGGTTTGATTCGATTCACCGATATTTGTTCCGGTTACCGGTCCTTGACAAAAACAGTGCCAAAAGAAAAGAAGTGGGAGCGAGAAAAAGATTTTTTTGGCTGGTGTTTCACTTTTTATGGCACCAGCAGAAGCACCAGCAGAAAAATATATGTAAGCTTGCAAAAAAAGAAACCGAAATCGTACCGGTATAGATATATCGGTTTCAATTCGGTTATTTCGGAAATATTATAATGGTTAACGGTTATAGGTTTTTCTAAAAAAATGTATTTCGGTTACTGTACGGTTGCGATTTCAAAATTCAAACGGTTGTTTTGGATAACGGTTACGATTACGGTTTGAATCCCTGTGATAAATTATTTCTAAGATGATGCAAATGCGAATATCATGCTTTTTTTTGTATTAAACACGAAATTCGCGTGCGCTAAATTCATTCATTCAGTCATGAATCGTCGAAGCCTACAGAAGAGATAGATTTCTGCGGTTTTTAAGATAACCTCACGCATTACCCAAGGGTTGAATGATTGAAAACTTAAAGGTTCTCTAAAGATAAAACATGCTGACAGTCAACACACGGTAGCTGCGGTTTTAACACTGACAAATTGACAGCCTTAAAATGGCTGTCCAAATCGTGATTTGAATAGGAACACATTCAAAATATTTGATGTTCACCGGCTACTTATAGCCTGAAATTAAAGCCAGAGGTCTGGAGATTTGATTTCAAAATAAACTAAACTGAATAAACTAGCTACAATCCAGATATTGGAAGCCAACATTACGAGATTCATTCTCGAGAATTAGTCGCAATGTACCATCTTAAAAACCGCTTCGGCCAACAATTTATAGAGATTATATTAAAAAAAAAAAAATTGGTAAGAACTCTTGCCCAGTTAAAATACATTTTTGTATTTTTCGGAACTTTTGAAAAAAAAAAAAAAATAGAAAAGCCCCATATATATATGTATATATATATAAATGTTTAGTATGTACTATTATGTAAATAATACGAAAAACCAATAATATTTGAGAAACTCGAACTACAAGGTTGTAAATGCTTTAAATTAAATTTAAAAAAAAACTTATCTCTTGTCTTATTCACTTTTACCAAACAAATTTTTTAATCTCTTACAGCTCAGGTGAAGCAACGCCATCATGTCAACGAAAAGCCAGCATGAAGGATGAAAATGGATCAATTGAAATCAAAAGCAAGATTCTAAATACCAATATGATTTTGGGTACAACACGTTTAAAAGTTGTGCATTTAATTTTATTTTAACAAAAATCCAGGAATTGATAAATTATGTAGTATGTAATTATATTAAAAAAAAATAAAAGCATGTAGAACGTTATGATCGGGACATCCGAATAGGAGATTTCAATGTATTATTAAAAGCATTTGTATATATTAACAATATTATAACATTCCTAACTTCTTATACATGTATTTAAAGTTTATAGACAAATATCGGTAGCATGCTACAAACAGATTTACAGGGTGGATTTTTTACCCTATGCCCAAAGAGTCAAAACTATAATAGATTTGGGTAAATTCGGAAAACTTAGCAAACTACAAATCCAAATGTTTCAAAAGTTATTATATGATATCCAAATCGGCTAAAAGTTATGCAAAAGTGTAGAAAGTCAAAACGTAACGATAAAAATTTCGCAAGGAACTTACACTTGGGTGCTCAAGGCTTGTACTGCATTACGTTCTTATTGAATTTTTAGGACAACCTTAAGATGGACATATAGCTCCTGGTGCAGCTGCCTAAGATACTTCCCTGGAAAGCCTAGTAACAGAAGGACAATCAAACGAACTTCAATAGTGGTGCTGGTTTTGTTGTAGACAATATTTGGTCTGTCACGCCTTCTTTTTGCGTAACAACAATAATCTTATCTCTTTTTGTGCAATATAAAAGCGTATTGCACAAACTATTCGAATTCAAAATTTTGCATCATAATGTCACGTACCGGCACACCGCATAAAAAAAAACAACAACAACCAGCACTTAATAACACAGCCGCACCAACAAACATCTTTCTTTCCTTGGCATCCACAAATGGCATAGATTATCATTTAGATAATCTCACATAGCAATATACTGGACTGTTTTTTGTCTTCTCTCTACCCTCTATTCGTCTTACATAATTTTAGTGGTTTTTGGCGATTTTATGTTATATACACAGAAATTCACCTATCTGCGTTTCCCAATTGCAATTTGTCGGTGTGCAAGATTTCAATTCAGCCAAAATGCCAATTGTTAACGTGTCAATATCTTGGAGATTGTGGAGAATTTCACATAAAAGCATCTGACCAACGCATTTTTAATGGGAATTTAAATGAAAATTTGGGCAAATCCGACAAAAGATTTTAAGCACACCCCCGAATAAGTATTAAACTAAAGTACCGCAGCGCTCATTCTGCTAAAACAGCTCGCAAGACACGTTATCTGCATGGTCTTACTGTACTATGTAACTTTCTATGGTAAAATCTAGTTCCGGTTCCGGCAGTTACCATATTCCATGATAGTATACTCCATGAACACTTTCTAGACAAAATGTCAAAATCAATTACACTTTAAGGGCAGGAACGCGATCAAAGATCTCTTATTTTCAAGCACACAATACAATAAGACAAATTCATTACTTCTAACTTATTTTGAACTTCATGTACTGTGTTTTGCACAAAAGCCAACAAGAAAATCAACTATATATTTGAATTTTGGTGTAATAACTTTTGATAGTTTTGGAGAGAAAAAATAAATAACATTCAACTTGTTAAAGCTGATTAACTGAGTTTAAGGCCGAAAGAAAATGATTCTTTAAAAAAAAGTATAAAACAAAAAACGCATTACCCTGTTGTAATTATTTATATGTATAATCAATAAAGAATGGCGACTTAAAGTATTTAAACGGAAAAGCTAGAAAATTTAGTCAAATGATAAATCTCAGTGGATACCCAACTAACATACAAAATAAGTTCAAGATAATCAACTAAATTAAAATGAAACTGATTTGACATTTCGTTAATTTAAGTACAAAGTTAAACTAGTGCAAATAAAATAAACGCACAGAGAAACTAATTACACTTAACAGAATTCAACTGAGAAACTATGAGAAAATCTGAAAGGAGTCTGCTAAATGAAACCTTTGCCACCTAATTATAACAGAGATTATCAAACGAGAGCAAAATGTACCATGTACCTTACCTTACCAGGTGTTTAAGCATATAAGTCTACAACTCTAAGAATGCAAGTACATATGTACCAAAATATAGTGCTTATTATATACATATATACAAACGTTTATGTACCATAAACTACTATACTAAACAAAGAATCCGGAAACAATCAAACCGTATACATACATACGTATCCATCTGTTATATGGAAAAGCATCATTCTTAGTCATATTTCAATAGATGTTGCCGTTGAAATATATCTGAAAGAAGAAATTGAACTCTGCTTGCTGCTTGCCCAGCCCAGGAAGGCAGTGATCCTCAGTTCGAGCACTAAAATGTGTTAAAAACAAAAATATCAAATAAATGTTAATAAAATATAGATTCTACGAGAACATATTCAATAATTTGAAATTAAAAACTCTTGATGTTGTTGTTGCATAATTAAACATAGTTCAAAAGAGTATATAACATTAGTCTATAGTTCAATTCTGTAATAACTAACTGAAAGCAAATACAATTTATATCTTAAGAGTTTAGTTTCTTATCACACTATTGGCTCCAACTATCTAAAACTTAGCAGAACTTCTGCTCCAGAAATGAATGCGATGCACAGAGTCCAATGTACGATGAGCACCTTGTGTAGTATATATGTTGCATTGAAAACCTAACAACCAACAACGAATTGAGTTGAGTGAGAACGCCGAAGAATGCAGTAAGCCACACTGAGTACACTGAATGCTCTAGTTCTTATCTTCGCACTCATTCGACAATGCACATACATTCATATCTATTTTGTGTTTATTTCGTCTCGGAACAATATGAGTGAGTATGAGTACTAAGTTCAGGACTACTGTGTGTCGCGCAACACTTAGGTGCATTCAAACAGATCTCAAAACTGAATCTTCTCTTGAAGTAGGAGTGAGAGTTCTCTCTCTCTCTCTCTCTCTGTTAGCTAGGAGCTACATTTTCACTCCAAAAATACCATTATATTTCTTAAAGTATTATGTTTCAAAATAGTCTTCTATGTAAAGTTTAATTTGCTAAAGCAAAATTTTGTTCCATTTGAAGCAACATCGTCAAATTATGTACAACACAACCTCTCAGAGTATCTCAGAGTTACTTACTTACATACACTATCCAGCTATGTGTAGGTACTTTGGCGCTCCAAAATATATTTTGAATTTTTGGTTTCCTTTAAATTAAGAGACTAAATCAAATCAACCTATGTTTTGATACCAAAACAAAAAGGCTCTTTTTGATCCTTAAAATGTCGCTGGACGACGAAAAACTAGAGCATTTTTTAACAATATATAATTATATAAACCTTATGCATAGTCAAAAAGATAATCAGATAATCAGAGCAAACTTGAATAACTTAAATATAAACAACAATCACTACATAGGAATGTATGTATTAAAAGAATTTACAATACTAAATTATTAACACAACGCAAAAGCAATCAATTTTTAAATGATAATAAATGTTACCAAGTTTTTTAAATAGTTGTTGATGGTTTGTGTCAACAGTTTAATACATATAATAAATTTCGAAATTTAAATTTGTTTTAAGACAAAATTACAAATGCAAAAAAAAAAACAAACTTCTGCTCAAGAAAATGTTTTGAAAATTTTTTTCAGTCTATGTATGTTTGTAGATATGAGTCGCAATTTATTGATCTTAGCATAAATATAGTATGTTTGAGGAACCCTTATTTACTTATTATACTTACTTACATATATGCAAAATATAAAAGTTATAAAGATTAAAAAAAAACCAGACAAAAGGTCATTTTTTTTCAATTCAGCACAAAGCAATTCTTTAGTAATTTGGTAAGTAACATTTTAATGTAAACTAAAGTGTTTGGAGTACTTACCATAAACCCCATACACCTTAAACTTCCGATTGAGAGCAAATCACAATATTTTCCTCAACAATCCCATAAGTATTTGTCCAACTGTCGGGCCTCTTGAAACCGTAAATTTTTAAGGTAACTACATCTATAATATAGAGCTGCGCACCGGTCTTTAAATTCAGTTTGATAAACGTACGACAAAATAAATATACCTTATGCCTAGGTCTTAGCTTTTGAGGCTATTATAAAAGTAATTTTATTTAGAGAATAAATAAATAAATAAAATAAATAAATTCTTTTTAGAATCAGCAAAGCATGTTTGAAAAATAGAAACCCATGAATCTGAGATCTGATGAGAGGCCAACTGAGATCGCCAGATTCAAAAAGTCATCGGTGATTTGACAAAGAACAACCATAGAAGTTTAGCCAAATTCTGAATCCCTTCCTACGCATCATCCTCTAAACTGGCCGTACGACCCATTACCAGGTTACAACTTCAAACTTTGCAAAAATTCGAGTTTTCGAAAGTTGCGAAGTCAGCAAATCTCATGTTACTCGTTAACCCTACTATCGATCTAGATGAACTGTATGTAAAATAAAAGACAATTAAATATCTGTTCAATGTTTTTCTGACAGTTTTGGTCTTCTTTGATTTCATTGTTATATAGTTAAACTATAGGGCAATCAACTAAACATTTCTTTTTCGAAATGGAAAATTCTTCTTCCAAAGTGATTCAGTCAAAAATTACAAAAAATATTTTGGAGTTCTTTTTGTATTCGATAAATTGATTTTTTGCAATAATTATTATTTTCCGAGCAAAAAATAAAACTAAAAATTAGATTTATTTTCTGAGTAAAAAGTAAAACTTAAGAAATAATTTTTAAAATTCAATTTTTAAAATATAACATAAAAAATACGATCCCTGGATTTTCTAGCACCGTTGTGAATTAAACCCGTCGTGGGGAAATAACATCGTTACCGTATTATAAACTCCATTGATTTGAGCTGCTACTTCATGATTATCAAAAAACGTCCAAGATACATTTCCATATTTCATATTTACACTAGTCTACTTTTAGTGAATGCTTATCAGCGAATTTCTCCTGTATGTCTGTCTTCCTGCTATCTGAGTTTTTTCGATGTTGTTTTCTCGTAGAAAGTTTCACCATGAAACCAACGTGGAATGTATACGCTAGATTTAAAATAAAGTCCAAGCATCTTAGCCTTGCATGTAATGGATGAATCCCAAGATCATTGCTCAATGAATCATTGAAATTTGGAAAATCTCTTTGATTCTGTTTGCAAATTGTACATTCACAGTTGAAGATGTATTTGTCAGATCATTCAAAACTTTTTCATTAACCATGTCGAGTAAAAACTCATGATTGATGGTGATGGTTTTACCTGCCGTTCCGATTTGAAGAACAGCAGGTTTTATTTCCTTGATTTTGAATGTCAGTCACAGTAGCTCAGACGACAATAATGGGCTGACGAATGCCGAGGATTCTCTCAATGTTTGGGGAACAACAGCTACCGTGAACATGTGTGCATCCGAAATACCTTTGTCAGCCTTATTTATTTTTTGTCCAGATGATCCGTCAAAGCCCCACTTGTTTACCAATGAGCTTCAGATAAACTCTCGAAAAGTCGATTCGCAGTATGGTTCATTAAATCCTGAAGCTTAACTTTCGCGCCGCACTTAGTTATGTCTTTAAAAAGAGGCACTGCATACTTCTTGGCATATCCGATGTTTTTATGGATGGAACGAATATTGACGTTGTGCTGCAATAAGCAGTCGCGCAAATTACAACACTTTTCTTTGAACAGCCCCAAATCCATAGTACTAAAGCCTCCTCAGAAGTAAACTTTTTTAAGTACGACATTTGGCGGGAATGCTATGCTTAATCCTCTCGAGCCGTAATGGGCTCGCAATTTCTTGTTCCGTTTTGTACCTAAAGGACAACGGTTCCGACGGATGGTTTGTATTTATCGGCTCTGTGACATCTGCAAGCTTCCTTCTTTTTGTTGTTGGTGAACAATCTTCGATCGATTTGCCCGTCTTCCTCTGCTTCTGTCCGTAGACGTGTAGAGTTCTTCTGATGACTTTTCAGGAGATGTAAGCCCTGTTGTCCATCTTTCATTCTTAGTTAAAAAAACTTGCTGGGTGCGACTGGAGGCATACCATTTTTTTTTAACATTAGTTTACTTTTGAAAATTTCAAACTCATCTATATTGCCTACTTTATCGTTGAGTTCATTTTGAAAAGACAATACAAATTGAGCTGTGTTTGGTGAGTTTTTGAAAAGCTCAAAAAATTTAGAATTTCCCAAAGACATTGTGCCACTTTTATCACTAAACACTCTGACAGACAGACTTTTCTCTTGTGTAAGTTTTTGTGCCGTTTTGAGACGTTTTTGGCAGTTTTCAGAGCGCATTCCGAATTGAACATAAAATATGAGTTGTCTCACAGACGACTTGGCAAAGGTGCAGATATAGCTGTTCCAAGCAGGAGTTCCGCGGCCATGGCATAAAAAGCTGCATCTTCTAAAAAAGACAGCAAACCATGAGTTCCCGAAAAAATGGAAAAGGAGAAACTAAAACTTAAGAAACAGAATGCCATGCCTGCTACACATTCAACATTCCTTCAGCGTTTGCAGAAGGGAGAGAAGTTCTCTGACCCAGCTGATTACACTAGGCAACAAATTTGACCTCAATGAAAGGCCTATGACTAAAGCATACCTTTTCCTTCCACGAGGGAAGTGTGTGAGATATCGACATGAATCTATAAACTTGCTCTTTTCCGGAAAAATGCGGATCTTTTGGTTTTTGTGGGTAGGTTACAACACGGACGGATATGGCTTTATCGACTCTCCTACTGCTCCTGATCATTTTTGCCCATAGAACATATGGTCTGACACGCCTCCTTCTGCGTTTTACATACAATGCACATAACTTTAATATCCTTTATCCTTTTACACCTTGTGTACAGGAAAAAATTATACACAATAAGGGTATAAAAGAGCTTTAAATTGTTTGCTTTTATTTTAGTTATTTTTCTTAGATTTTTAACTTTTTTTGGCTTTTTTATTTTGTAAATTTAGCTTTTTAGATACAATGCTTTACAGAATATAAGTTTCTCCCGGATACGTTGCGTTTTAGTTAGGTAAAAATTGATTTCAAGTCAAAAATGTAGTTAGAAAAAAAAAACAACAACAAAATACATTGTACATACAAACCTTGTTATTTCGTGTTCTCTTTTCTCCTCTTCGTAATTAACTTTTCTAAGAGCGTGTATACGAGCGTAACTTTTCAGTTTGTGGTTACAGTTTGGTGGTTACAGTATTTGTACCTCATTAAAACTTACATTATTTTATTAGGTCGTCGACGACAAGGCGAACACTAGTTCACTATAATTTCAAAAACTTCTACAATAAAATTCTTTAAAGTCTACAATCAAAAAAAAAAATACTTCTTTGACTAAATATTTTAAAATTATTTTAAAAAGTGGTTTTCTTTTATGCATTAAATTACAATTACTTCGAAATTACTTAAGTTATTGGAATAACACACTACAACGACAACGACAACAAAAACGCACGAAAACAAAAACTTCGCCAAATCGCCGGAAAAGTTGTCAGAGTGCTTAAATCGTCGAAAAACATAAAATTAGAAAATTTAGTTTTTTGGCCAATCGCAATACTTGAGATACCCTGTACCCATTTTTCCGATGAAAATCAAAATATGAAAATTTTTATATAAAAGCTCCTTTTACACTACGTGTGCAGGGTATAAACATATTACACAAATAATAAGTAAGAAGAAGAAGAAGAAGCTTCCAATTAATAATGCCAATAATTTCATAAAAAATAAGTCTTCTTGAAAATCAGTTTCCGAGTTATGCAGTGGCCATGCTTTAACAAACTTTTAGAACCACCCACGCAGTTATGTTTTCCGTTATCAGCATCTCATTCGTAAGTTCACGGATAAGGGACAACGTAGAGTATTCTTCGTTCGTCATGGTAGGGAGGGTAAAGAATAGGGGAATTAACATGGAAATTCCCGAGTTTGAGCAAATTCGGAAAAGCAATCTAGCGTGTCGGGGCTACGGCCTTAAATAAAGTAGTGTAGAATTGATCTCCAAAAGTTAAACAGTTGTTTTCTTTTTGCGCATTAAACTTAAATATGTCAGTGTGCAACCGTGTAGCTGGGTGAGGAAAAACCCCGACCAATCCGCGAGCTAGACCCGAGCATAGCAAGAATGCGCAACCCCAAACCCAGTTACACCCCGATCCTCCAAACCAACCAAGTACACCCCGGTAGGTAAAGAGGTTGTAACCTTTTCGAGCTTTCATATGCGGCACACTACAGTTACGGGTTGATGCATTCTTCTAGTGCGCTCACAACCTGCTTTCGCCAACGAGGACACGGACTACCTCTATATGACCTTCGTTTAATAGACGCACTGAAAACCTTTCTCCCAGGAGCACAACGTGACCAAGCCAGCAGAGCATGTTTATTCGCTTTACAATGTCATTAAAGAACACGTAGAGTCCTAGGGCACCAGACTGCGTCATCAAGAAGAACGACCATAATTTAAATTTTAAATAGTATTATGGAGTTGCACAAAAATTACATATTATAAATAACTTTTATTTATAAAGCATAATTTCTCAAACAAGTATTATCGTGTTTTTACTTGGGGCCTAGGCTCTGTTTGATTAGGATAAAGCCCTACCTTCTTTAATACATTGTAAGCAAAAACCGCTTTTTACTTCTTCGGGAAACTTCGAACCACCAGGATGTTATTAAGTGCTGTTGAACCAACGAGCTTTTTCATGGACCATAAATTATAATAATTATAATAATATAATAAAACGATATCGAATTTAAATTAAGTTAGATATAAGTATTTTTTTATTGTTTTTAGTTTTAGTTATATATATGTAGAGTAATGCGGCGAGCTAAAAAGTTAAGCGCCGGCTTAAGATGTACCGGGTTACGGCCTGATGTATTTCTCTCATTGGAATTGTGGCTTTACGTGGTGGTTCCCAAATCCTACGCACAACCCTTTTAAGGCCTATTTATCTTGAAAGAACTAAGGGGATTGTTAGTTGCCTCATACGACAAGCTTTGACCTGCTGGGAACAAGTCCATTATATATTAAAAAAAAAATATTTAAAAAAAGATAACAGAATTCGCAATACACAAAAGTAAAGGTAGTGTAGGTAGAAAAGATTCAAAATTTGTTGTTTTCTTTTGAGAGAGGTGATCATCAGCGTATTCCAATTTCAGGGTTCTATTATGTCGCTAGAGGGAAACAAAGAGCTTAACAAACATATGAAAGAAACCATTGCATACTTTGAGGCTGTTGTACAAATTTCCTTGGATACAACTATCGATACGAAACTATAACATAACAAACAGAACCAAAGAGTATCGATTCTAAGAATTAAAATTCTAAATTTTTTTACCTTTTCAAAAACTCACCAAACACAGCTGAGTTTGTATCGGCTATTCAAAATGAACTCAACGATAAAGTAGGCAATATAGATGAGTTTGAAATTTTCAAAAGTAAACTAATGTTAAAAAGAAATGGTATGCCTCCAGTCGCACCCAGCAAGTTTTTTTAACTAAGAATGAAAGCTGGGTAATAGGGCTTACTTCCCCTGAAAAGTCATCAGAATAACTCCACACGTCTACCATCGGAAGCGTTGTCCTTTAGGTACAAAACAGAGCAAGAAAAAAAGGCTTACACAAAGAAAGAAGTGCGAGCCCATTACGACTCGAGAGGATTAAGGATAGCATTCCCGTCAAATGTCGTACCAACAAAGAATACTTCTGAGGAGGCTTTAGTACTATGGATTTGGGGCTGTCCAAAGAAAAGTATCTAATTCTTAGAATCGATACTTTTTGAAACAGAACTTTTTATTAAACTTTTATTTATATTTAATATTACTGTTATTTTTAACAACAACTTAAATTAAACTTAAAGAAAAATACTAATACAACTCTAAAATTTATAATTAAGTCTATGGTTTTAAAAATTGTATGTACATATTTATATAAACCTATTGACGAGGTCGACCGGATGTAACCTCCGTAATCTCCTTCTTATTGCCAAAGGGTTTGCCTTACTTTAAAGGCGTGTACTGCGCGGCTTGCTTTTTTAAGACATCCCCAACCTTAGGGACACCTAGATCACTCTCTGTGTCCGCAGTTCGCATGAATCAGGGGGCACCAGTTAGCAGGGTGTTTTCGCAGAAATTCTGTAGACTTGCAAACCGTATCTCCAGCCAGGAGCTATGCACGACTTGTAGATGGTCACCTTGTTTTTTAGGGATAGCTTTTTGCTGGTAAGGAGCCATCGGAGCCTGCAAATTCTGTTTTTAAGGCCGCTTGGACGCTGGAGATGTGCTTGCCGAAGGTCAGGCGCCGGTTCAAGTGTTCACCCCTGTACTTGGAACTGCTGTGATGCTGCAGTAGTTGGTCCTGCAAGAAGATGCCAAGGCAGAGATCCTTACGCAGTGCGTAAGTCACATTGGCGCATTTGCTTGTATTTATGCCTATGTTCCAGCGCTTAGTCCACATTTCAAAGCATTATGTAGTGGGTTAGTATTTTAATGTGTTTACAATTCAGCACTTTGATTGGGTAATCAATTCACTCTGAACGGTTAGGAGACGGCCCAGAAGAGAAAACATTGACAAAAAGGCTTTCACTTTACATGGACAATGAATGCATTCATTACCATGCTCTAAAATTCAAGAATGAAGCGGCAGCGATCTGTTGTGCTTCTGGAAAAGTTATATGGCCTCCTTTAAGCCCAAAACTAGAGAAACTAAAAACGCTAATGAATGGCAATAGCGCTATGTCTAAATTATTTATGAACAAAATAAGAAGATTTAATAGTTGTATCAAATGACCTCATTTGCCTTCAGCATTGTATACTTATACGGTTAGCCTGATGATAATGTTGGCGGGCGACTTCCGACAAACATTTCCCGTGATTCCGAAATCAACAGCGGCGGATGTACATATATGATTATGCGAGTATTTCTGCAAGAGAATATAACGGAGGCCTTTTTCCCCGAAGAACTGTTGAAGATCGGAAATGGGAAAATTCCGGTAGATACTTCCAGTGGTTTAATATCGATTCCACATGACATTTTACAATTCACTTCAACGAAATATGAAATCAGCACTAATGTATATCCGAACATTGGTAAACATTTTCGTAACAGCGAAAAATAATGTCAATGAATTTAATTAGACGATTCGAAATCAAATTCCAGGAGAATTGAGTTCATATAAATCGTTCGATTGAAAACGAAGACGAAGTCGTCAATTATCCTGTGGAATTCCTAAACTCTGTGGATTTGCCTGGCATGCCGCATCATATTTCGCGTTTTATTGTTGGATCTGACATCATTATGCTACGAAATTTCATGCCCCAAAACTATGCAATGGAACCCTAATGATTGTTGCAAAGGTAATGAGCAATTTGATAGTGGCAAGGATTTTAAAAGGACCGTTCATAGGAGAAGAATGGCTAATTCCATGAATTCCCTAGACTTGAATCGATTCGTCGTTCCAGTTTAAACCATTAACAAGTCACAAGGGCAGTCGCTGGAAATGTGCGATATAAATTTGGAAACGGCGTGTTCCCGAGTTGAAAAACATCCTAACTCTTCATTTACGCTCCGAGCAAACTTAAATTGAAGACAATCATTGTTCCATTTTTTTACAGGTAATTAATAGTTGATTTAATACTATTTTTTCAGAATATTGGAAGGGAAGCAAGGGAAATGAAGGATATGTTTCATTCAATCTATAATTGAAATTTGATTATTGTATCATCTGCAAAAGGTTGCTTATTTTCGATTAAAAACAAAATTCGTATGGAATCGTGAATGCTCGATATTAATTTAATCAAAACAACTATTTTGGGAACAATGAAGTTTGTTGGCCAGTTAGTAATTGAATAAAATTAATTAGGTTTTTCAGCATAGCAAATAACTATGTGTCCATATTTCATTGTCTTCATATAAAACACTAATCTTTTACAAACCAACCTATTGTTAGTACTCAATAAGTTATGGATTATCGTTATGTCCATCATTTAGTTTCAGAGTGTGGGGCATTAAGCCCACCCTATTTTTAGGGTCGGAAAAGTCAATTTTCCCCTTTTCTCCTCTTTAAAGTTTCATACTGATTATACTGGGAAAAAATTGTGCAGAAAGTATCTTCTAGATATCCTCAATCGGATTAAGGCTCGGAATCATACTCAGCCGCCACTGGAAGGGACTAAGAGTACCACTTTGTTACCTGCGTATCGTGGTTTGAAGTGTTGTTTTGCTGTAATATTAAGTTGTGCTTAGGGGAAACATCAAAATGGGTTTAGCTCATTATTGAATAACTTATAATATGCCTGTGCATAAATTCGACATGGAAAACTCATATTTGGGATAACGCTAAACAAAGCCGATACCATAAAGGAGTTCGCGCTTTGTTAAGTTTTTGAAAAGGATATCCCGAGTCTCGTCATTTTTTGAAACAACCATCGGAACCATCCAAGCGCCACTGTTGTTCATCGCCATTATTGTTTTTTCATCGCTAAATATAACGATTCAAATGGGTATGATTAGGATATGCAAAGGAGGATATGAGGATTGATTCGACTTCATTTTGTTGAACATCATCATGCTATAAGTATCAATCCATCGATGATAGGTATCGGACTCTGTCGACAGTTGATTGAAAAGGTTAGGTTAGAACGGCTACCAGGCTATCTGCCTGGCACACTTGGCCGTATTTCGGTACGTTTTTTGTTTGCTTTAGGCCAAGTTTGTTTGGCTATACGGCAATTTGCCAAATTTTTAAATTTTTCTGTAGATTTTTAATCGAAACGATTTTTAATATGAAGCTTACAAGTGGCCATATGTATACTTGCGCCGTCTCCTTCGAAGAGAGAGTGAGCGGTAGTACCTTGTCTGGCAATCTGTTCAGGGTGTTGAAAGGTATACGGGAAAATTCTAACGGTACACAGTAGTCGGTTTTGAGTGGGAGATTCAGGGGTTGAATATATAAAATAGCATTAAGGGCAGCGTTTGGCGTGGTACGAGCCGCTCCTGTAATGCACAGTTCCGCAACCCATTGTATTTTGTTGAGTTACCTTAAAGTGGTTTGTTTTTGCAGAGCCGGAGAATGGGCCTTGTTATTGCCGAATATAGCAATAGAACTATTTTGGGAGTAATGCCCCACTTTAGGCCTATAGTTTTCTTGCAGGAATATAGTACCTTCTTAATGCGCTCGAGAGTGTTAAGGTTCCAGTCCAATTTTCTGTCTAGTACTATCCCCAAATATTTTGTTCTGTTACTGAAAGATAAGGAATAATTTGGCTTGGGGGACAAGCAGTGGGATTTTACACTTCCTCGTAAAAAGCACAAGGTCTTTTCATGATTAATACTTAATCTGCTCCTTGCTTTACCCGTCATCATTTCACATAAAGTTTGAGGAAATTTTCCAGTGAAAAGGAGAGATAACACCCCTCCTGGAGAAGTACCCCTACTCACGTACCGAGAGTCGATGGGGCAGCAATTGAACAAATTGATGAGCAATTGACTGATCAGCCTAACGAGTTGATCCTCAACTCCCAAGTCCGTGAGTGCTCCTGTTATTGCCTGAGGGACAACATTATTGAAAGCACCTTCAATGTGTAGGAAGACGGCTAGAGTGGATTCTTTAATACTAAGGGATTTCTCTATCATAGACACTACCGAGTGAAGGGCTCTTTCCATGGATCGACCCTTCCGGTAAGCATGCTGAGATTCAGATATAAGCTTTGATTTAGAGTAGTTCTGATATGTAGACCAATAAGTTGTTCATTACTATTTATCTAGCAACATTATCGCTCCTACAGGAGCTGGATTAAAATCTTTTCTGTATTACAGCCCGGAATATGTGTGTTTAATAGAATACTCAGGGATTCTTCGCTGGAGTCTGTCCATGACCCATCTTCCCTTTTGAGGTACCCCATAGCTTGGTTGGATTTAGAGAGTACTTTTCTAAGTCTAGCGGCATCGGAATTACTTTCTATGTGTTTTTGCCCGCTTAATTCATTTTTTATAGGCAGCAAGGTCTGGTTTGTAGTCCAGCCATTCCATCGAGTTGCTGAATTCAATTGTGATCTACACTTGCACCGAAGATCATTTAACTGAGCATTCCACCATGGTGGCTTTTTCTTGCCTCTAATTGATTGAGTAATTTGTTGGACTTTTTTAACAGCTATCAGTGTTATAACCTACTTCTAATAAAAATAATTTGGCCCACTCCCATCCCATTTTCAAGCTCCCCTTAATCCTCTCCAGCTCTGTCTCAGGCATTTGGCTATCACGAAGGATTTTAGACCAAAATTATATATCTAATTTAAAAACAGTTGACTTGTTTCACTTTTAAATAATATCTTATACTCTTTTCCGCAATCTTTTAGCCTGTTTTTGCAAGGGTGTTAAATAGGTCACTATGTTCAACTAGCGGTGCCTAAATCAATGGTAGAAGTGGGCATGGTTTTGTGAAATATAGTCAAATTTAGTATTCTGTTATTCATATGTGAGTAGGTGCGAAATATTTGTATGCACCTATAAATATTTTACTAAGGTTCCTGATTCGGAGTGGCAAAAGTATAAATATGACACATTGGCGTACACTTGCACCATTTTACCTCTGAAAAGAGAGCTTAAGATGTAAACTAAATGCAGTTCAGAATTGATTGAAAGTCGCAAAAAGGCGAAAACCATTTATTTATGATAAGGAGCCAACTCAAAACTCGCAGCTGGTTCATTAGATTACCGTTACTGTCCTTCCTACCGGCTAGTTGGGCCGGTGAGGGAGTGCCTCATGGGGAGCAACGGGCGAGTGTGCGCGGAAATATTTATTTATTGAGATAACGAAAAGTTCAACAAGTTGTTTTGAAAAGTGTTATATGTATGCGGCATCAGCGACAGTATTGGTATAGCAGAAATAGTGGAAATTATGAACACAACATGGAACATGTTGCATGCAACATTTGAAAGCTCAATTGGCGTACACTGTACTCAAGTATGAACACAAGCGGCTCCTGACCCAAGCCAAGTACTCAGATATGTACATATATATTAGTATGACGACTAAAAATTAAAAATAGTCAATTATCCAAACAATGAAATCTACAAAAATATTGAAGCAGCAACAACTTTATAAATCCACTTGATGTGAATTGCAAAATGTAAGCAAATACTAGAATTAGTCTAAGCGCCGGACCAGATAAGGAACTTGGAGAAAAACATCTGTTGAATAGGCAGAAGATTGCTACATCTAATGAAAAGAACTTAGAAATAATTGGCTTATCCTGTCTGCGTTTTAGCGTTTTGGGTTGATAAACACTTTCTCTCGTTTCTTTCGCAATAATTTGTTACGACTTACCTAGTAATTATGAATTTATTGTTTTACGGTTAAAAGGCATGATTTCTTTTAGGAAAATTCCAATGCAATCAATGATGTAAGTGTAGTGTAGGATTGCCATAGCTGCAATTATAGAACAAAAACATTTCGTGCAGACAGTCGGATACCCTGTGCCCATTTTTCGCATGAAAATCAAATGTATATGAAAATTTTTTTATAAGTGCGTTGAAGTGTATGGGCGTTACTAAGGTGTCTAGGCTGCGGGGTGTGAGGGTTTGATTCCGCAAAATGTCAATATTTTTTCTTTTATAAACTTAACATGAGTCTTCGTACCAAATTTAGTGGCTTTAACATAACTGTTAACCCTTTTGTTGCAGTTTATGGGAGGAGTGGCCTAAAATTGCCATATTATTACCTATATCTTTTAAATTTTCTATTCTATTTCAACAATTTTTACACAACATATGCACAATGACAGTGTGCATGGTGTGGGTGTAAACCGCGAAAGTCATTCACGGGGGAAGGGTGTGAGATATCGACATGAATCGATAAACTTGGTCTGTTCCCGGAAAATGCGCATCTTATGGTAAAATTTTTGCGCTCTAACTCTTATAGTCTCTTAGAAACACGTTACAAAACTGATGGACGGACGGACGAACATGGCTATATCGACTCGGCTATTGCTTCTGATCATTTTTGCCCATGGAACATATGGTCTGCCAAGCCTCCTTATGCCTATTACATACATTGCACAAATCTATAATACCCTTTTACACTTTGTGTACAGGGTATAAAAACATATTAATATGTGTCGTGGGCGGGTTTTGTATATCCGTTGAATAAAACCGTAGGTGACATAGAACTTCTAAAAATTCCATTTCTTGGAGTTGTGTTTCCGAAACAAGAAACTAGTCAGCTGTTTGTTAACTCAGCACAATTCTTAGTTGTTTTAGGGGTATCAGCATTCAACGAAAACACTGTGCGACAAAAAAAAAGAAGCGAAATACACCTGACATATAACATTTTGTAGGTTATATATCTGGTCGAGTAGAACTCAAAACTAGTTAGTTTTTTCTGGGGAACCTTTCTATTTTTATTTTTTGACAAATAACGTTTTTCTTGGCTTTACATACGATTCTCCTAATACAATATGTCTAAGAAAGGGAAAAACGTACCTTTCCCAATCTATGAGGGGTAAGGCTGGTTTTTTAAAATAAGTAGGGATTTCTTCAATTCAATCTGAAAAGAAAGTGAATTATCACATATTTCTCTAAATTTGGCAACTATTTGCAGAGAATTTTAAATGAGAGGATTATGTTTTCATATTTTATTTTGACAGTAAATTAAATATCAAGTTAAACGAGAGTTTTGATTGTGACGTCACATTTTCGGAACACCCCTCCCCCGTCGTCACAAAAAGTCACAATTTGATGTTGTTTCAAATTACGGTCGTTTGAGTTTTAGCTACTGTCGATCGCTTTAAAAAGTTTTCCATTGTTTATTTATTTTTTGCATTTAACAGGCGATGTGTTGCTCTGGTACCTGGTACTTTATATTTTAATATTTTCATAGGGAAACTCGATTCAATTGGAATTGAATTTACTTTCGAAATGAAATATAAAAATTTGATGCAGACAGTCTGGACGGTGCCTGACTGTGGAATACCCTGTACCCTAAATGGGAACGGTAGTATCAATTTTTATGTCTCTTTTCATAAGATCGATATACCTTTAAACATTTTCCTATATCCCACCATCTCTTTGTTGATTAGGGATCGCGTATATTCCGCACTGTCTGAGTTTGGTATCCCTGCAAAGTTGGTACGACTATGCAGAATGACGTTGAGCAACACGCGCAGCTCCGTCAAGGTTGGAAAGAACTTCTCCGACCCCTTTGATACCAAGCGAGGCTTCAGACAAGGCGATGCCCTCTCCTGCAACCTCTTCAACTTTGTGATGGAGAGTATGCTGCGTAAGGCCGAAGTAGAGTGTCCAGTTGCTTGCATACGCAGATGATATCGATATATTTTTGATGTTGCCAAGGACTTCATCTACCTTGGCACCACCGTCATGATGAAAAATGATGTCAGCATGGAGATCAAGCGTGGAATCACTCTTGCCAATAGATGTTACTTTTGTCTCAGTAGGCAAATGAGTAGTAGGGACCTCTCGCGCCAGACGAAACTAACATTCTACAAGACACTCCTCCTTCCCTTTTTACTGTATGGCGCTGAAGCATGGGTGATGACGCGGTCTGATGAAAATGCCCTTGGAGTGTTTGAGCGGAAAGTACTTCGTAAGATTTTTGGCCCTATACGCGTTGGTAACGACTACCATATACGATGGAACGAGGAACTCTATGAGTTCTTCGACGACATTGACATTGTGGAGCAAATTAAGATCCAGCGGCTGCGCTGGCTAGGTCATGTTGTTTGGATGAAAAAGCTCCTCCGCTGGAAGGACCAGGTAGTGAGCACACTAGCTACCTTTGATATCACCAATTGGACCAAGCACGCGCATAACAGAGACGCCTGGAGGAGATATTTGCATCAGGCCGTAGCCCGCTAACAGGTTGTTATGGCCAGTTAAAAAGAAGAAATACAATTTGCAAAAAAAAAAAAATTCGAAGTGATTCTCTGGGGCGCAATGATCATAGTCATGACGATGCGGTGGTAGTGAAGTTTCTCATCAGATCAACAAAATGCAGCACATACATATGTATAAACAAGTTTTTTATAATTAAACTAGGTGAACCCGCGCGCTCCGTCAATGAATTCATATTATAAATTCTTCATAATAAGTCAAGCTGCGTATATTGCTACGAATATTTTTATATCCTCTACCTCTACCTATACCCTTACATCTACCTCAATTCAAAAGAATTCTTTACCTAGTCAAAGTTAATGCTTGCCTACTATATAAGTAGAAACACATTTAGTATGTTTTATATGGAAAATCGTTTTTGTCGATATCTTTGGCGTCATCTATTGGAATTCGTCCAAACTTCACAAAAAGCTTCTCCCACGCGTTTTCGAGTTTAGCGCGCACATCACTTTTTAAGGCTTAATTTGTATATATGTATATAGATAAGATGCCTATAGATGATATTTTCATTTGCATGTTAATACATAATTTGCAAATTTCTATACCATTCATGTTTATCATATTATTGTTGAAACCACAAAGTCCTGACAATTGCTTCTAAACACAAAAACAATTTAATACTTGATGATGAGATGAGGTGCAGCCTCCTGCCGCAGCATAAGAACCATGCCACATCAACTGCAACACAACTCCCAACCTGCAACCAACCCACACACAAAGCCTAGTGACAAGTCAAAGCAAGTCTGAGCTGAGACGCACATACATGCATACGAGTCGGTTTACACCGCCTGACACGACGACACATACCGACACAACACAACGTGTTGCGGCGCGGTCGCATAACAAAGAAATGGAGATGCCAGGCCGAGCGCTGTGCGAACAGCGTTCAGTCGCTCTCAGAGCGTTGTTGTAAACGGTCAGTAAGCGCGGTTTAGCAGCAGTCGTGAGAGGGCGCCAGTGTTTGGGGCATTTAAATACTTAGTATATATGTAGAAACGAAAGAGTTTCCAGTATAATTTAAACACAAGACGACAACCGCAAATACAAAACAAAACGTAGCCGCAGCGGGATTTTTACGCCAAATTGCTACATAATGGTTTATAGTGAAATTTCGGTTGTTGTTTTTTTTTTTTTTTAATGTGAGTGTAAATAAATCGTTTTTCTTTTTTTTT
Source organism: Chymomyza caudatula (assembly GCA_035041775.1). Classification (NCBI taxonomy): domain Eukaryota; kingdom Metazoa; phylum Arthropoda; class Insecta; order Diptera; family Drosophilidae; genus Chymomyza; species Chymomyza caudatula. Next base: position 3,407,719 of record JAWNKW010000148.1, read on the forward strand.
TTGTTGCTGTGTTCAAATTAATAAGAAGTAAATTTTTATTTACGAAAATAAATTTGCAATAAATAATATGTAAACAAATGCAGAAAAACAAATAAATAAACAAAATTAAATAAAGGGTACTCAACTTGCATATAAAGAAAGCGAAGCAGAATTTGCTTCAGCAGCGGTCACCATTGTCTTTAACGTCATCGTCATCGTCATTGTTATTGTCCGGTGTCCGGTGTACGGTGTACGTTGTCCGCTGTCCGCCGTTGTTGTTGTGGACGCTTTCGCCACTTTACGACGATGCGCCACTTCCTTTTTAGCTACAGAGCCAGAGCCAGATCCAAAGCCAAAGCCAAAGTCAGCTAAAAGAAAACCTGTCTAGCATACACTGAAAAGCCTCGGGCACACCAAATCGACATATGTATATGACATCGACATCGACGTCGACGTCGACGACAATGGTGACTCCGACGGATGGCTACAAAATACAGAGCCATTTTTAAAGCCGACTTCAAATGTAAACAAGATACGTGCGGTCCGTCGTTTGTTGCGTGTTCGGGACCGACAGTTACTAGCGCTCGTGCGTCTTTGTGTGTGTGAATTTAGTAACTGTTTTTTTTTAATCATAATGCTAAAACACAATACTGGTTGCAAATTTAGATGTGCACTGCCTCCTGATTCCGGACTTCCGGGACACTGCTCCGCAAGACCGGATAGTCTCTTATAGCTACTGAATGAGTGTTTTGCTCGCTCGCTCTACCTCACTCCGCACTCTTTCTCTCAAGGGCCCTCATCTTGTTGCCACAGACCACTAGGTCAAACCCTGTCTTAGTTGAAGCTGGGACATACCGCGCATCATCTGTGGTGCGTCAGGCAAAACTCTCGTGACTAAAGCGCCGGAGGTGCTGCTTGAAGCAACTGTGCCCTCTTAGCACGTCTGCAGATTTGGGATGAGCCAGCGAGTCCACCCAACACATTTAACATTTGTTTTGGCTTCTCATTTGAGCGCTGTTTTTCGCTGTTTGTAAATTCTAGAGTTTTGTTGCCTTTTATTTGGTTGTGTCAAAATTTGTGGCTTCTTCCGTTGCTCTACGAGCGCTTTTCCACAAAATTACCATAGAAAAATAACTCAAAGCGCTTGTGTGCCCCAAGTCCATAACAGCGCCGCGTTGATTATGTATGAAAAATACAAGTTATGGATCATTTTTGTCCATGGCATTCTTGTATATTTTATATAAGCTCTAAGGCGCTTATTACACTTAGCGAGATTTTCAAGTGAGAATGTGAAAACTCGCTCGATATTAGAATCCATTCTAATAAGAAAGTGCCTACAAACGTTGCGACCTACAAATTACACGGCCTCGCTAGTCCAAGATGAGCAGCTTTTGGAATTTTCGTGTGGATTCAACAAGCTTCGACCCAGTCTTATGTAGTTGAGGAATATAAAATTCGCCGAATTTGCATATGAAGTAGTTCTAGATTCGGTAGATTTTATAGCTTGTTGTGCGTAAATTTGTCCAGTTTCAGCTCTTTTAACTCAGACAAAACGTTGATCTAAAAATAAAAATATCTTTCCTATACATTTGTTTGTACATTTTTTTAGTAATGGAAATTTATCCAATTTTGAGTAATACTTTAAGAAACCCCTGCTTTTTGGCAACTAGTGTTCTTGTTTTACTTGAGTATTTGAATTAATAAATTGAATACATTTGATGCGACCCTGTTTTCCTAACTAATATGTTGGCGACACGTCGACTTTCAAACACTTCAGCACCTTGCATGATTGACATGATTTTTAGTTCTATTGGATTTATTTGTCTTCAGGTTGGAGCCTCTATGCCCTGCTCCCACTAGAAGTTGCACGACAATTGCTAGCCAAAAATTCCTTAAAAAGAAAAACAAGTACAATAACAATCGACTACCATGCTATACAAAAGTGGTTCTTATCGGCTAACAATTGTCGTGCAACTTCCAGTGGGAGAAGGTTATAAAGTGACTGACTGAGTTGTGGACCGCTACTCTCTGCCCCATATGTGTCTTGCTGCGAAGGAAAGTAATTTAAAATTGTTATGCTGTCCCTTTTATCAACTTCCGATCCCCAAATGGAATACAAATGATACCAAAATTAGGCATTATGCCCTGTATCCATAATGTGAAAGGGTATTCTAGATCTGTGCAATGTATGTAACAGGCAGAGTGCGGCATGTCAGACCATAAGTTCCATGTCAACCCCCCACCCACGCTATGCAGTTACCTCCTTACGCCCGTCCTCCTCAACGTATGATTCATAAATATGCATAGAACTTGAGTACTGGGTATTCCACTGTCGCATCGATTAATTTTTATTAAAACGGACTACAATCATCCTACTTTTGTGAAAACTTAATATGAAAAGATTGAAAGCGTAGTATGTATTTGAAAAACGGAGTTTTTACTCAAAAACCGAGATAGTGCTTTTGGAAAACCTTTTTGAAAGAAATTCTGAAAGATTAGCAAATAAAAACATATTCTGCATGCTTCAAAGTTCAAAATTCGTCCTTTTGTTCGGGGACATTTTCAGAGGGGAACATATTATCCCAATACATACGATTTTTTGGATCATAGCTTTCAGCAAGCGTATATAGAATAGAGCAAAGAGAAGAGCATCGCTATAAAGAAAGTGGCTGAAGAAGATCAAGTTTAACTCAGCGCACCAATACACACGAAACACACACGAAACACACACATCTGTAGACAGCTGTGATAGTCTTTGACAGAACTTGCCACTAGTATGCGTATCTTCTTCTTCTTCTTCCGATGCCAACCTCTTTTAACCGCCACTTTTGAATGTATATAGTATGCAGATGTGTGCTCTGTGTGTGTGCCTATGTGGGTTGCTTGTTAGAAAGCCAATGAACAAGTTTTGTAGACTGTGCAACTAATTTTCTAAATTGTTGTCGTTGTCGCCATCGTTGTTGATCACTTGTTCCAACGAATGTACATAGTTATGTGTATGTATTGTATTTCTGTAAATGCATATATATATATGTATATACTATATAGTATAGTTATATAAGTGTAGGGGTTTCTATCTAAATTAAAATGAATTTCGACTGCAAATTCTTTTTAAGCATACCACGCCCAAGCATGGATAATTAAATATACATATGTACCTATAGTTTATACATATATACATCACTCACACGCAGTGATTCTTTTTTAATTTGTATTTGGTTGGATTTCCAATTAACAAATTACAAAAGTTTCAAACCCATTGAGTAGTAAGCAACCACGGCCATGTTATCGTGTGATTTAAAGCAAGTTATATATATATATGTATGTACATATATGTACGAGGGTTGCCTTTTATATTTCCGTAATAGAGGAGAAGAACATCGTGACTCTATTGATTTCAAAACTGTTCAGCGCTTAAACCAATTTTCGAAATTACCACTCCAAATGACCCGATAATTCAATGTTTTGGGTGCACAAAAAGCTTCTTGTGTGAAGCGATGTATAAGAGCTTTGCGATGAAGCATGATCTGATTTTGGCGGATTTTGGATCTGACATCTAGCAAACAAACGATTGTTTACCATTGAGAATCCGTAATCGTAACTACACATCTGATTTTTGGATAGAAACAGACCAGAGCTAGTTACCTTGAAGTATATAAACTTTTGTTGGACGTGGCCCATACAGTCGATTGCTGTTTAGTCTCAGGCTTTTACGCATAGAACCAAGTTTCGTGGCCTGTTACGATCGAAGCACCACGACTTTTTTTACGCATTTCTTTCTTCTGACCACACGACCCTTTTTTTGGACGATTTTTAAATTATCCAACAAGAACAAATCTTCTTGACTTCCAAATGTTAAAGTACTATTGAATGACCACTGGTGCAACTAATGTCTAGGGATGCATTAACCTCATGGTGTGTTACATGACGATCTTGCACAATCAGTTCACGCACAGCATCAATAACTTCTGATAAAGCAACTGCTTTTGGACAATCTTCACGATATTCAACGGTGAGCGAACAGTGGCCACTTATAAATTCTGAGAGCCATTCTATATATTTTAGTTTTCAATTCGCCTAAAATAAAACTAAGTTCATCGACGCATTCTTGTTGCGATAAATGACGTAGAAAGTTGTAGAATATAATCGCATTGAATCCCGGTCACGACAAACTTTTCAAGTGACTTCTAAGAAAACAAGAAGCTCTTGTATGTAAACACGTTTTAAGCACTTTTTTTTTACATTTTTAATCTAGCAATCCTAGAATAACCCTTACCCTAAGAATAAAAGTCAGCCTTCGTAAGTCTATTATATAAAAAGCGAGATAAGAATTAGATTTTGGTTTGTATGATGGCTGATCAACGAAAGTTGGCACTCAGACAGCCTTGCTCATTGTTCCATATTTGATCGTAGAAGCTATGTTGAGTTAAAGGACAAATTGAGCGGTGATTACCAATACTGTATTTTGAAAAATTTTGACCAACACACATTAAAGTTAATTTTATTATTATTAACAGTTAACAAATATTTTTAAATCCTGGAATGCTTTTTACACATATATATAAACTGAATTTGTGAGAGCTCAACAGAAACGGAAGCGATCTATTTTGGTATTTGCACCTTGGGAACCTCTTTTACAAGAGACCCGACGTTCTGTTTTCAATTTGCTCAGGCAGAAATTGAGAGCTTAATTCCTTTATAAAAGTCTATGGAAAAAATGTTTTTTTTTATATCCTGTACACATAATGTACAAGGGTATTATAGATTTGAAATCTAAATCCTCGCCTCGTGTAACAAGCGCCTGAATAAAGCCCATACCCTTCAACGCTTTGATACAAAAACTTGCACATAAATTCGATTTTTATGGGAAAAATGGGTACAGGGTATCCCACTATCGAGCCGACTACCTGCACCAAATTTTGTTATTCCAATTCGTGTTTTATGGACGACTAAATGACATATGACGTATCACTCATATTACCAAATCGAGTTCGTTATAATGCAATGTTTTTAGAAGATAGACGCAGCGATAATTTTTCGAATATAAACAAGCGTTTCTTTTGTTTTCCTGCTTGAAAAAAACTAAGTGAAATAAGATATTGTTGGGTAGACATGATTTGTTGTTGGAACTGTAACAACTATTGTCACTTTTTATTTCAAAAGCTCAACGGCAAGATCATATGATGTGATGTTTGGTCTAAAAGTTCAGTTGGCTCCAGCAATATTCCATCTTAATTTTTTTCGGATGCGCAATGGTGATATATTCCCGTATAAATTAGAACATTGAGAGCACCAACATTTGAATATCGAACTTTGTCAGCTTCTTAGAAATGTACTGTTTCACGAAAATGTACTAGCTGTTTATCTACTGACACACATTCATTTGAATTATAAATTTGATTCAAGTTATTGGCCCACTTATCTAAAATCTCCCTCCAAAAAAGGCTAGATCATGCAGTACATCTATCCTCTTGGGGCCGCCCTCGTTTTTCTTGTACTCTTACTCCGCTTATTTCACCAATCCCTGTTGCCAAAAGAGCATGAGTCGAATCCACCTTCGTGAGGTTTCATCTATGCCATTCTCAGAGGTTCTCTCAAAGGTTTGCTGAATTACTACACAGAAACGTAAAGTGTACTTGCCTTTCTGGACTTTCCACTCTGATAAGCTTATTGCTCACTATTGTTTTATCAAATGATCTAGTGTCTCGACCCTTGAGAAGGAAAAATGTTAGACTTATGGGTATAAATCCTATGGCCAAGCTGCGGCTGTATTTGAGTTTAACCTTTTTTAAAGCGTTAGTTAGATAACCAAGCGTAATATGGGCTATATGTAATGGAATCAAATTGGAATATATTTTATTTAATATACCCTTTCTTATATGAATTGCATATATTGCAATGCATGCAGGTAACCGCAAAAAAGAAACCACATATCATAATTTTTTATGACAAAATTGCTGTACTGAAACCAAAATATATATAGCTTCATTTCCCTTTTTTCTCTACAATTTGAAAAAATTACAAATTATCTGCAAATCGATAGCAAATACATTAACAGTTCAGTTCTTGTTTTTTTTTTTTTTTTTTTTTTTAAGCAGAGGAAGCATTTTGTTGGGTGCAGCGAAATGTAACTTTAACCGATATTCTACTACTATCATCGTCCATTTAGAAATGCTTTTTGTTTCTGTACCCAAAGCTCATTTTAATGCATTTGAATGCTTAAGAAACAATCGTCAAAGGGTCAAAACAGTCTAGTTACAGTTTAGATCAAAAATATAGTATTTAGGAGCTTGGTACACGAAGCGAGATTTTCAAGCGAGACCTTTTGATTTGTGTCTCGCACCGTTTGATGGCACGGTAATATCGCGCGTAAGTTGTCTCGCCTGCAACCCTATGCGACTTGCTTCATTTGTGAGAGACTTTTTCACTTTCTCGCTTGAAAATCTCGCTTCGTGTAACAAGCGCCTAAATACTATATTTTTGATCGATTCTGTAATTAGAATGGAGTAAGTAAAGGCTTAATAGAGTCTACTAAGTCTAAGTCTTTTGTACATTCCCAACTAGATGATAGCGTGCCCTTTTAACTTTTGGGTAAAACAATACCACAGACATACATACATAAACATGTAAGTATGTGCATTCTATATATATATATCTATAAATTTTTGCAAAATGAAATACTATGCATACATACTTATGTATATGTAAATACATACATACATACATATATACATACATATGTATATGTTAAAGCAAAAGCTAAAAAAGTGAAATGTCAACTCAATGTATTGGGAGCGTCCGCAAAATCCCATCAATAGGCAGCCAGTTACCTAGGCCAAGCCGATCACAATGTATATAACTGCATATGTACATAGATGCATACATTCCTACATACATATGTATGTATCTATACATTCGTACATACATATGTATGTATCTATGTGCTTATAAGTACAAATTTGTAATAATGTTGGCGATGATGATGATGTATACGTTCCTATTCATGTTTGTGGTGATGTGATTGTATTTGTTTGTGTGAAATGAAACGAAGAAGCCTGTAAAGCAAAACAGTAAAATAGCGCAAATTAACTTCGTTGCAGCGAAGTTAACATACTCTTCACATAACCACTTTCATTCATCGCTTCATGCCAGGGATGCATTTCGGTTCAACTCTGTGACTGCCATCACATCAGAGAATGGCTGCACACAAATGGATAAACATTTGGTTTTCGATTTGTTTTTTTGCGCAATCTGACATTCAATGTGTTGCTTTCGAATCTAGCTTTAGAACAGCTGCTTTGTATGACAAATTCAAGAAAACAAATTTTTAATTCTATTAGAAAAACTTTAACTTTTTTAATGAAAACTTTTTAAAATCTAGTACGTTTAACACGTCAGTGACAAACGCATAAAACAAACAGCTGTTCAGCTGCGGCTTTTTGTGCAGTAGAAACGCTTTTGTACGCTACGCAACGACCTACGGAACTTTCGCAAATCGAGAATTTGGTTAAATTTTTAAATTTACATACATATGTATGAACAAATAGATACATGCGTACATCACTAGTTTCGTATGAGTACGAAATGATTTCTAGTTTCGTGTGCATACACTTGTGTGTGTACACGTGACTCTGTGCCGACAAGCTCTCTCACTCTTCTCCGACGAAGAGTGTAGGAAAGAGCATGTGCACACAGACAAACTTGAAAATCATTATTCGTACGCCGCGTTCAAAATGTTCAAGATGGAAATCATTTTCATCTCTCGCGTATTGTAAGTGTGCCCGAACGGTATGTTAGTTCGGTATGCGAACTCTGCGTACACTGCTCTATTCACTCTGTGAAGAGTATAATAAGCCCAAACGGCAGGCAAACGTTTCCCAAAGAAAGATGAAAAGAAAAAAAAAAAAAACAAAAGGTGGAATAGATGATGATGATGACGACAACGGCGGCAGCGGCGGCGGCAGCAACAAGCTACAATAACGACCACTGTTGCTACTCTCTCTGTCTCTCTCTGCCTGTTTGTGTGGACAAACAGGTATCACACACACTCACACACACTCACTCACTCACACACACTCACACTCACTCACACACACTCTAAGCGCTTCTTGTGTGCGCTGAATAACTAAATGAGCCACACCGGCGACCCGATTTTTCAACAAAACCCAACAAAAAAAAAATTAACCAACTTGAAGAAAACTAAGTAAGAACGCACTGTAGTCGATATTTCAAACACGCAATACCCTTTATCCCGAACACAGCAGCCGGTCTTGAACTTAGATTGTTTACGATGGGTGGTAGTGTGGGTAAGATAGAGTTTCATTGATGCGTCAAAACAACAAGTATACACAGAACCCGGCAGGAAACCATACTAGTACGCAACCAGTTCCTAACCAGAAAAAAAAGGATGTCAATTTACGCATATATCTACATACCTACTCTATAGACATTGGTTGCGTACGTTGTTCTACTTCTGATGCGTGCGGAATGCCACTAGTATCTTTCTTTCCGGTAATAAATTAGTTCAGCTATTAGCTTTGATACCGGCAGAAATCCAGTTTATTTCGCCCATGAATAAAACTAGTACAAAGTTCTCTGTTCTAAAAATTATATTTTATATATTTATTTTGTTACTTTTAATTAAATATATACCTATTTACTTCCATTGGTTACGGACCAAATTTGTTGTTAGTTTGTTATTCATAATTTTTTGTTAAAGCCTTCTTTTAGTTGCTGCCATTCAAGTCATAATACTATTCGTAACGTGACAACTTTTTCATTAAGTTTTTATTAATTAAATAACCACGGCAGATGTTCATGTACAATATTATTATCGATATTTACATAAATTCAATTAATATTTAATATTATAAAAGCGAGCATTTCTTTACATGGAAATGCCGGTATATGTTTATAATAATCCTCACGGATTCACTTTGATTTTTCCTATACTCCTTCAAACTGTTTACTCTATGGAGTTCTTTACTACTTGTGTTCGTCTTGGCGTCGACATTCGTCATTCATAAGATAATGTTGGGAAATTTTCGATGTGATACCCATGCTAACTTAATCAAATCAATTTTTACCTGACTACGTATCCAGGTGCAACGTACATTCGGAAAACCGTAATATTTTTATCTTTCAAATGTTATTTCACCTGACAACAATTTTTTGTCCATTTATTACTTTTCCGCCAAAAAGTATTGCGATTGCCCAAAAAATTAAAATCTCTAGTTTTATGTCTTTCGACGATTTAAGGCACTCTGACAACTTTTCCGGCGATTTGACGATGTTTTCGTGTGCGTGCGTTGTTGTAGTCGTTGTCGATGTAGTGTGTTATTCAAATAAATTTAGTAATTTCGGCTTTAGCAAGCTGAATGTAGACACTATAGTTGGGTCGCCAGAATAATAAGAGTAAATAATTTAAAAATATGTGTTTTTTCAATAACTTTAGTAATTCCACTTCATGTCTTCAAAGGGTTTCCTATTGAATTTGAAAATATATTTTAGCTAATTACGTTTGTTTTGATAAACGTGCGGAAAAGCCTGAGTTGGTTACCAACTGTTTATTTGTTCTTGTATATACACAAATTTACACAAACAACAAAAGGCAAAGATCAAAATCCAACACGCTAATGCGGTACATAGACACAGAAATCGGCCGCAGTGTAAAATCAAACAAAGTTTCAATTTGGTTTGCAATCAAAATGTAGTTAGACTTTTTTGAACCTGTCCACAACTACTTACAATCGAAGTAGTTGACGCCGTGCCTAAAACTGTTACTAGTACACAAATTTCCCACAGAAAAGATACATTCTTACATACATATGTACATATGCACAGATTGGCAGGTATTTTCTATTTATTATTGTAAATTTGGAAGAAAATTTCTTCTGTATGTACCTTGCATTAACTGCATAATAATCGTCATTGCAATTTGGCCGGGTTGGCATTATTGGCGTATTGTTAACTTGAGACCCGACTTAGAAAGCCAGTCAACAACAACCAAAACTTACAAATCACTGAACCAACAACAACAACAACGGGATCAACAATAAAAACACTGCCACCAACGACAGCAACAGGTTTTCATACTCACACACACACACACACGCACACACACACACACGCACACTCACACAGAGGTATGTATGTGTGTGTGTGTGTTTTTCTACTGCTGCTAACGCACAAAAAAAACGAAAGACTTTAACTGGGCAGCGTCAGGCGCATACTTTGTGTTGCTTGTGTTTGCCGTCAACGTCATTGTCGCGACGTCGCTGTCGCTGTCGGCGTCGACGTCGGCGTCGGCGTTGCTGTCTTCTCATTAGTTGTCCGCAGCAGCGCGTAACCAGAGCCAGAGTTAAAGCCAGAGCCAGAGCCGGAGCCCAACAACTTTTTGCGATGTCGTCGTCGTCGTCGGCGTCGTCGTCGTCGCTGGCTCGGCTCGGCGGCTCAGCTCTGTTCAGCTGAGCTGAGCTCAGTCAGTCAGTCAGTCGGTTTCCATAAGCGCAGTTGTCTAAATCGTTTTCGTTGCGTTTCCGAGTCGGCGACGTGGTGGACGTGGCTCTGTCTGCGAATCCAGCACCAAAAAAAAAAAAAAAATTTCAAAAAAAATTAAAAATAAAAAAGAATAAAGTATAGATATATGGACATACATACTTATGTATGTATAATGTTTTTTTTTGTTTTTAAGCCAGCAACAACATATAAAATATAAAATATTAAAATTACGGCGCACCGTGTGTTACGGTGCATGTGCATGTGTGTGTGTGTGTATGTGCATGTGTGTGTATGTTCAATCTATGCATCTCTGTTGTTTTTATAAGCATTTTTTTTTTTTTTATCTGTGTAAAAGTTTTTAATCAATATACATATGTATGTATGTAGTTAAAAAGTAATTTTTTATTTGCAAAAATGTTAATTTGTTTTTGGTTTCACGAAAAAACAAAAAAAAAAAAAAAAACAAAGTTTTTCTCTGCTTTGCGCTAGTTTTGTGTGCGTTTTCGACCTGTTATTATTACGCCTGGGTCGGCAATTTGCATTTTCTAGGATTTTCTCGTTGCGGCGGCTGCTGATTCGTGTCAAACGTCAAACTATGGGCACTACTTTTGTCTCTGTCTCGCAAGCGCGCTGAAAGTTATCGCGCGCGCTCAAATCTTTATTTGTTCTATTTGGTTTTTTTTTTTTTTTTTTTTTTTGGATTTTTGTATTTTATTCGAGACAAAGCTAATGGATTACAAGAACAACAGCGCCAACCACAACAAAAGCAGCAAAAGGAAGTGTGCTAAGATATTTGCTGGTAAGTACTTACATAAGTACATACGTATGTACATACCCATACGTATTTTGAGAGTTATGCCACTTCAGTTATATTCACAGTGAGTGCAAAAGTCCACACCTTCAAGTTGTTCAATTACTGTTAAAGCACAAAACATCTTTGGTATAGCAGCAGCAGTAGCATTTGCTGGCAATTTTCATTGTAGCGTTTTGCGTTTTCTGGCCTTTCAGTATTGCACTTTGTCATTGAACTCACTCTGCTAAATGCCAACTTTTCGAACCACCCACTTTTATTGACATCCACAACGAAACCAAAAACCCAAAAACCAGCTAGTTTTCAACAACAAAAGCTTCGGCACCGGCAAGTGCAAATGGAAATGGAAATGGAAGAACAACTCTATGCCGGCAGAGCGATCAGTAGTGAACATTTCATATTGTCAGTTGGGTAATAATGAAGCTATGGTTGTCTTTTATGTGCACCCTCAACATTATTTTCTAAGATGGTACCATCACTACCTTGCGTTCATTTCCCGCAGGTTTTTCCGTACAAGTTGTAATTGCTGCTTTTGTTTTGTAACTTTGATAAGTTTTTTTAATGCCAATCACTCTTACCGGGATACACAGACACAAACATAGACAGACAGATACAGAGTTGGACCGAAACACAGCTTGCATCTGAGTGTAGTTGCTTTGGTTACTGGCACTGGCACTGGCACTGGCAGGCGGCGGCCCTTACGCTCCTCATTGGATTTGTGTGCACTTTTCAGTTTTCACTTTGAACGCCAAACCATTTTCCTGCACGTTCTGTCCCATTGGCTAAACGCTGTCGCACTAACAGGATTTTCTTTTGGAAAAGCTGCAGCTGCAATCTACTTTTGGCTTTAGTTTTAGCCGTGCTTTGTTTCAGCTGGATTGTTAACTCGTATTCTGAATGATTCCCTTGTCAGTAGTTCTTATTGCTGATGATGATGCAGTTTAAAAGGTTTTAGAACTTTTGTATGCTAACAAAAATCTCCGCTTATACTCTATGTCCGTCCAATAAGGCAGCATTCTTACTCCGGAACACGTTTGCTCGATTCACAATTGTGGTCTGTCGTCATCATTAAAATATATGTACGAACTAATACTTTTTGTGAGTCTCGATATTTTGTTCTTTTTTAAGTTTTGATGACCGAGAGATCACATATTTGAACAAATAGTCACAGTCAAAAGTTTGTTTCATTTTTTATGGAAAGTTTTTTTTATTTATTATAAAAAAAACTCTTTATTAAACGTAGCTCAAAGTTACGCCTTTTACATAAGTATATGAAAACAAAGTGATGTCCAATTAATGTTTTGAGTTTTTAATTTACATACATACAATACATAATATATGTTTTTTACGATCGATTTGCCGATTTTGCCTCAATTTCTCAATTTTGATTCGTTGACGATTTTTCGAAATCAGATTCGGAATTAAGAAATGCTCCAAACATTTAAGATAAACCGGGCTACCCTTAATACACAAATGTTGCTTTTGGAAAATTAGTACCTACATCAGCTGTTTATAGTTAAACACAATTTGGTTTAAAAAAAGAGTAACAAATTAGATATGCCTGGAATCGTGACGGCCAGTTTTTGATCGCAAGTTTAAAAAATCGGAAATTCGAAACCAATTTTATCTTTCACAGACAATGCCAATGTCGTGCTTAGTAGGTATTTTAATAATCTTTTTGGCATAAGAACTCAGGCACGTTTTAGTGAACCAACGGAAAATTTTGCTTTATGAAGATAGTTGCTTGAAGCAGTCCAAAATATATACATTGTTGCCAAGTCATTGTTTGCCATAACAAATTAAACTGGTTAAAGTTGCTCAATAATCCATCAAAAGTTCTTTAAATAAACACCATTTGCATATTTCACAATAGTTTCATACTCTTGCAAAGTTTTTATTCACCTGCAATTTGTGCACTTTTAACCAAGCCATATCTATTACAAGGTAAGAGCCGTCTGTCGACGATCGCTCATATTTAAGGCACTATTTTTCATTCTGTTGCAAACGTCAATTAAGGAGGTTATTTCGACGCATGTTATTTGCGCCTCTCTTTCCCTCTGTGTCAAACACTCAACAAATTTAGTGGCTACTTTGTAATAGATATGCCTTGTTTTTAACTATCCAAAATAGTTCCTTTGTTTTCTTAGCGCAGCAACTCTTTGTGACCAGATTTGTTGACTTTTTTAAATTTAGACTTCTTCCTGACTGGCCATAACAACCAGTGGCCGGATTACGAACTGATGAAGAGCACTCCACCAGGTGCCTCATAACATCTTTCATTGGCAGGGGGTTTTATCCGTGGGTGTCAAACGATACGCACAATCCCGCTAAAGTTCTGGAAAACACTACCCAAAATACCGGGTGGCGATTAGAGCAGCTGTGAGGAGGAACCACGTAATACAAAGTTTCAGCAAAATAGATATGGAGACATGTGGACTGAGAAATGCAAACTTTTCGCTTTTCGGGGATACCAGCCTCAGTCAACAAACAAACCCCGGTTTGCTCGTAACAAAAGCTTAGTAGCTGAAAATGTACGATTTTCCACTAGAGTCTAAAACCGGTTTGGGAGTTTACAAATAAACTGCATTGTTTTATTGTTTTCCATGTCTGTTTCGTATTTTCTTTGTCAAAATCACTCAAGTCGCACATTGATCTCAGCCAGCGACACGCAGGTTGAGGACGGGATCGAAAAACTATGTTACCTCTTTAAAGACTTCTTAACCTATACTTTGTGGAACTTTAGCAGTTTCCTTGTAGGGGTCTAACAATACAAAATGCATAGATATATATGCAGAGCATGCAAGCTTCGGCACCACCAAAAAGTTATTGAAATCATTTTATTGCCGAAAAGTTAACTTTCCCTTTGTGCTGAGTAGTTTTCTTCTTTTTTTTTTTTGGCAATTTGAGTTGCTGCCATAATAACACTAAAAATGAGTAATTAAGTTTCCAGCAGTTTATGCAGATATGTGTAGAATTTGCTAAATCTCTCTTAAGTGAAATAGCTTCGATAAGATGTTATGCCCAACGGAAGCACGTAGTACAAAGAAAAGCCGCAGTCTATGGGCATTTTCGCGCAATTGCTTGGTACTTGCGACCTTAGTCCATAGTTTCGATATTTGTAGTTACATTTTTTATTTCAGTTACGTGCCAATACCTTAAATGACTGAGTTGCTCATATTTTCGTATTTTCTCCAAATTGTGCTTGAAACAAAGAAAAATGACATATTTGCAAATTTTTTTATTTTTGAAACTGTAATGCTAATCTTTATATGTATAATGCATAGGACGTGATTCTGAAATAGAAAAAGAAATATATTTGTTTTTTAGACCAAATTTAAGTTGTTCACTTTTAACTCGACAAATTTAATGTTCATTCCGTGAAAAAATACTGAAAAAGACAATTTTATGTTTAGATATTCGTACCTAAAAATGTGGAATCACATAGAACCCGTAAGCCATTATTGTATTGAAAAAAAAAGAAACCACTGAACTTTTAAAGTGCAAGAAAGGTTCTAGTTTCTAGCTTGTTAGACGAAAACAAAATTGCAAGCTTGCCAGAAGAGAGCATTAGCTATAATGCTCTACAAGCTTTTGAACGATATAAATTAAAGTTAATACTTCTAAGATCTCAGACATCGGTTAACCCATTTTCTGATTGTAAAAGTAAAATGTGAAATATAGATGCTGCCGCATTTGCAATGCGCCAGAAATAATTAAAATTTTATTGTAAACAAACGAAATTTTGCTAAATATTAGACATTCCGATATTGCTGAAAATTCCAACCATAACTAAATTCAATAATGCGAGCGAGGCTAGAGGTTGCTCAACTGGCAACATTGAAAACATTTATTGGCAAATTTGTAACTTTTACCGAATATTTCTGGTTGAAATATTCTCTTGGCAAATCGAACATTCTGAAATGTAAATACGTTTTAACCCAAATGCATCAAATGTCTGCAAACTGAAACACATTTGAGTTGTCAGCAAACTCAATCCGTTTGAATGTGGTCATTGTGACGTTCAAACACATTTACTCTGATTCATAAGACTTCTGAATGAATCGACTTTTGATAGCTTCAAATGTCAATAAAATTTTATAGAAAAGGTAGCAAAGGTAAAACATCTAGTAGTGTCTCTTTTTTACTAGATTTCAGATATACTCACAACTCACAGCTGCATAAGCTGCTTACTAATTACAAACTTCTATCGATTTCCCTTTCCTTTAAACGTTTTACAATACATATTCTACTCATATGTATCTGTGTTTAGGATGTGCTTTTATGGGCAAGCTCACAGATTACAGAAAAGCTTTGCCGATACGTTAATGTATTCGAAAGATACAAACACATTCAAACACATTCAAGCACATTCAAGCACATACTTGTTGTTGTTGCTGTTTTCGCCACCATTGTTGGCGTTGTTGTAGTTGTTGTTGTTGTTGTGCTATTTTGTCTTTTGCCTCACCTCAGAGTGAATGACCCTTTCGTTGGACGAGCTCGTCGTATGTTTATTTCTGCTGAAGTTTTTTTTCCCAATATTGTTTTGCACCTCATTTACAGTGAACAGAGACGTGTAGATGTTAGATTTTGAATTTGGCTTAAACCATTTATTTCCAAATCTTGTATCTTTCAGTGTCTCGCTCTCTCGCTCTCTCACTCTCTCTCTCCGAATGCTAAGCTATCAGACAAATTTTTATACAGTTTATAGCGCTCGAAAGACGTTTAATGAAATCCGAAATCGGTAATAGCACACTCACTCACACACACTCACACTACCCGTAAAGTCACGCTCACATTCCAAAACTCTCACTCAAAAGAGCGCACCACAAAAAATGCCGGCAAGCGCATATCTTACGCTCTACATTTCTAAGAGCGAAACTCGACTCAAAGTCGAACAACAGTTGAAAAAATATTTAAGTGCAGCAAAAAGAAAACGACTGCAACTAACGAATGCAGTATATTCAAAACATTTGCATACTGAGAGGTCGCCAAAAGTGGTGTGTACTGTAGTTCTTCTTCAGATGAGTGAGTTTTGACACCAAGTATGGAAAGTTTGACAAGGTAAACATACTAAGTCAAACGCGATGTATACCGAAAAGTTAATATATTTATAAATAGTTATCTTCATACCCTGTACACCTAGTGTACAAGAGGCAAAAAGTCATCATTAACTCGGGTAGCGATTGGACCATGACCGGCTGTCCGTATGGGGGGATAGATTTCCGAGACCATAACAGCTAGAGACACAAAATTTTACCAAAAGATGCGCGTAAACTAAATTAAAATGAAGTTTGTCGAATTAAGTCGATATCTTACCCGCTTCCCACGCGCGTTTCACAACCGCTCCATTTAGTCTCCTCAGAGATGTGCGACGTGTTAATGTGCATCTATGTTTCAAAAATGATCGAGGTCGGATAAATATATCAAATGTTATAGTCAAAAATGTGCTAATTTTACCCATCTTCGCTTATAAACTGCTTCAAAATTCCACTACATGTAGTTATGGATACATGTGAGCTAGAAATACAAAATTTAGTATGGAGACTCGTGTGACCCTAATTGTTAAAACTGCATCCACCTTTTTTCAATGGAATCCCCCCTACCCCTGCAATAGATTTACCTTAATTACTGCCACACCCCCAAATATATTGATTTTGAAAATTTTCAACGACATTGACCCAAGAATACTAGAGTTATGGGCATAAAAGTAATTAGCCAACTTCCCAATAGGAAAACTTGTCAATTGGAACTTTTCAATCGGAAACGTTTACAGGCATATCGATCTTATGAAAGAAGATATAAAAGAGGATACTACCGTTCCCATTTTACCGTGTAGTGTTAGTTTTAGTGTTTATAAAGAAACCGTCCCGCATCAAATTTTTTTTGATCGTGTGGATAAAAAAGTACATTTTATCATACACTGCACCCGTTCATATTGGGATTATTTCGAATTAAAAAAAATTTGTGCATTTTTTTACAATTTACAATTTCAGAGTCAGAATCGCATTAATTTCCCTAGCCGGGAAAGTAGAGTGTTGTCCACAAACATGAACAGCGGAGAGCAAGAGCTACGCTATTAACTCCTGTTGTTCCTAAGCTATGAAACTTTTGGCAATCGATTTTACATAAGCGAAACAATTTAACCCTACAGATATTGAATATTGTAGTCTCATCCTAAAAATTGTATATTTCTTATTTTGATTTTTGGATTGCACTTTAGTAGCATGTTACGGGAGATATTAGCAAGCAAAAAGTGGTACGCGATGTGAGAAATTGAAGTGGTTTTTGTTTGCATTCGTTTTTGAATGCAATTTTTTTGTTAATATAATCGGAAATAACATTACTTCATGTTCCGAATGTGTTTGTTAAAATTTCATTTGGTTTTTTTATTCAAGTCAAAATTTGACATGCTCGCCTCTTAATACTGAGTGAAAATATCTAGCAAAACTTTTTAATATATCAGAAAGATTATTATTGATCTGTTTATAAAATGAAATAAGAACTAATATTAGAAGAATGCATTTCTTTTAAATTTTTGTTAATTGTTTCCTGACAACAGATTTAGGTAACATTTCTTTGATTACTTAGAAGCCATTTGTCATCAGGTGAAAACTTTTTTTAATTAACATTTAGCTTTTAGCATATGTATGTAGATTGTAGTTTTTGATTTCAAATTATGACTTTGTGAATTTTTTTTGAAGCTCATACAACTCATACAAGTATGCCATAAAATACAGTGTTTTTGGCAACACATAGAGACAAAGTCAATTAAGCAACCCGCACTTTAATATTATTTATTATTTAATTAACTATTTTGATTCTCGGGTTTTTTTTCGTGATTGCTCATTAATTACTTCGGTACCCTGCACAAGGCGGTATACTCGTTTGTTGCAAAACCATGTACCGGCTCGTATCAGTCGCGTCAGAACCCAGATTGCCGAAAAGTAGAAAATAGATCATTGCACGAGATGATTCGCAGCGACTCCTCTGTCCTAACTGTATCTAACGAGAAAGTTTACATCGATATCTTAACGATCGTAGAAGTTTTCCATACAGCGACGTGATTGGGAGCCTTGTCTTGGGTCCAACCGGTTCCGAGAAATGTGTTACCTCGCCAGCTCAAAAACTGAGGGACTAGTTTGTATACATACAAACGGATATTTATACAAAACGAAGTAATAAACAAAGTACAAAAAATATAAGCAAATTACAGACAGCCAACAGGTAAAAAAAACCCCGACGATCATGTGATGATTTAATGAATTGTTTTTATAACTTTTTTTATTTACTGTATTTTTTTTTTTTTTGTTTTTTGCAAGCTTTAGATGATGTTGTTTTTGAATTTCAATTGAATTGCGAGTGGCAGATCGCTAAAGCATTTTTCTGTGTATGAAATTTCATATGCACATATGGTTGTATATCGTTTATCGTATATGTAGATGTATTTTTTAGTCTTCAAGCAAGTTCTAGGCCGTGATTAATTGAATTAGAGTTCAGCTGCTAGCAGAAAATGACGCAATTGCACGATCTTTATTTAAATCAATTCGCGCTAAAAATCGGCGGTTGGACAATTTATTGACTTTTCACGCTTGATTCGCAGACAAAAAAATTATGGGAAGAACTTAGTATCATTAATGCTTTTGTTTCTATGATCATATAAAAAATGACCTTGTAGCTTGCAACTCCAAAGTGACTCTGTTCGTGGTGAATTTGGTGGTCTTTTGACGATTTTGATTGGGGATCAATGGTATTCATGTTTCAATCTCATGAAGATTTGTATCATCGTTATTGTTGGGTTGAAACATTTAAGTTGGCTTTTTACAGTATTGTCTGAATTGATCCTTGGTAATTCAAGCTAATATTTTTAATTGTATTGGCATTACCTCAACGTTGGGGTTTCTATGTTTATAAATTTAACTTTACTTAAAAGGGTCCTTATAATTTATTTTGATTAATGTCAATGTCGAATGTGTTATATGAATTGTCGTATGCATTCAATTGAAGAAATTGTGACCTTTGCAATAATTTAAATGTATTTATACATGTAACAAAGATGATTTCAACCTTCTTTCATTCAAAAGTCCCCTCCAACTGAATCCCCATCGATCTGAGTTGGGACCCATATTAAAATCACACCCAATTGTTCGTACATGCACATTTCTGTGAAAATCGATTATTGTCAATTTCCAATCTTTTATTAAATATCACACGTGTGCTCATATACTGTAAATATAGTAAAAAAGAGTAGTATATATTTGTGCAATGAATGTATCACTCATAAGTTCCAAGCGCAAAAATGATTAGAAGCAATAGTCGTGACAGTAGATTCATACTCCAATCGTACATGTGAGTCTCTAGGTCTAGGCGATTTTGGGAGCTAGAGATCCGCAGATGATTTTTAGTCGAACCAGCTCTCACACTCTTACCTTTTGAGAGAACTACGCGGTTTACACACACACACACACACACACACACACACACACACACCAAAAAAGCTATCCGATGCACACTGAAACTTTAAAAGACATAAACCAAAAATATCTCTTTTTATAGACATGTTAATATAGCTAGAGCCACCAAATTCGTAGGTATAGAAACTCATTTTAAGGTTTATGAACCCAACAGTTCTGACGTTTTGCCGAATCAACCCCTACCGCCCGCAGCTTCTATCCTTCAAGGTATCAATACAATAGTTTGCATGGGAATTTGATTTTCATTGGAAAAAGCGGTAGAGGGTATCCCATTGTCGGACAACATTTCGACTATCTGCATAACATTTTTTTTATTATTTGCATATATTACGTGGTGATTTAGTAGTACTGATGATTATAAGTGTCTTGAAGTTTGTTACAGGCAGAAAACGTTGGTGTGACAGATCTGTACTTAAAAGACAGTCTGACGTTTTGTCCAACGTTTATGTACACTCAACATTTGCTGGAACAAAATGTATCCGATTACTGGGTACTCGGTAGCCACAGAAGGTGGAGCCGGTATCGAGTTGTTATGATATAGGAAACTCCTCCATCCCGTACGTATATCCAAGTTAGTTAGCTTTAACGGAAACTGGAGACGTGTTTATATAAAAGTTAGAGTCACTTAACATAGTATGTAGACCTTTGGTTACGCAGACTCATTGAGGGGATCGATATTTTTACAGAAATCCGATTTATTATCCCACTCTCGATTTTTATTTAATGAGTATGCATGTGTATGACATTGGAGTAAAACAGCAAATTCGTTGTTGTATCGCGTGCAGGTAATAGTTACCCCGAACCAAGTATAATTAGTTAATAAAAGTTCAGAGTCGAACGATAAAGATCTTTTAAATAAACACAAGTGTCATTATTTTCACTTTATGTGTTTATATAGGGTCAGCATTGCAATTCGCTATATCGAATAATTTCCCTCTATTAGTCCGCTCTTATATGGAAAGATCTAAATTTTTCACTGCAGATTGCATCTATATCTGGCTCTTGATGATATAGACTTAATAAGATTTTTTTTATATCCATAGGTCTTTAAAAGTCACTCTTAATAGTGAACTATTAAGCATCAGCATTGATTTATAATTTTAGTAGGAAAATGAGTACTGGGTATTTACAAAAAAAAACATTATATCCAAACTTGGTTTAAATTCGAGAACTGACAAAACTAAAGAAATGGCTTTTATTTCGCAATAAATTTGTTTCCTACTTTCGAATTGCTTTTTGGGTGCGTCTTGGAACAGACACATCTTGTTTATTTCATGGGTGGTTGCACCCGGGCATAAGTTTAAAGGTGCCTACAAGCGACAGTATTTCCGTATTGTCGCCTCTTCATTGTAACAACAACAACAGACAATTATGTGTCAATTGACTGACGTATTTTAGTTGTTTCGCTGTTAAAAAAGAATATAGTTCAGGGGATACTACTTGTGTGATGCCCGCATGGTTGCTATCATAATTTTGATATACAGCAGCGGCTTCCTTATTAGAAAACAGCTTACAATGACCTTTAGTTAAGTGCACTTAGAGCATTATTCTTAATTTTAAAACAAACTTTTGTCTAACACGATTTCTTATATTTTGGATCTATTTATGACCACGATTATTTCACTCACATTTCATATGTAATTTTCCATAATCTATGTCTAAAAGGAGTTCTGTTTAAGGTTTAAGTTTTAATCAATTAAATTTGGATCAGTCAATTTTCCAAAAAAAAAAGATAATTATTTGTGTCAAGGTTTGTATCGATGCATTGAGAGGTATAAACGAACTGACGAACGCACTCTGTACCGAAAGGGTCAAGAGTAAACGACTCCAAATAAGATATCTTAAATACATTTGAAGTGAACTTGTTTTGTACTCTATATACTACGATTATACGAGAGAAGTGATTCGTGGGAGAACTAAGAGATGCCAATCGAAAATTCATTTGAACTTCTTGGAGAAAAAGTCCAAAGTTAGGCTATAAAATACGTAGGTATTCCAAGGAAACAGTATTGGTCAAGGGTTAGGGAGCAGCTAAGCGTTTAGATGGTCACTGTACTTGGGCAACCCTACACATTGCATGTTATTCAGGGTTGAGGGTAATTATATCGTAAGAAGAGGTTTTATGAGGGAGCTTAGATTCAGCAATAAAGATGTAAGTTAAGTGCGCCCTACTGAAAATTTGTGGTATTTTGTAGCAAAATAAGAAGTCAAACTGCGAAGGAGGAATTTTTGAAATTAAGAGCCTGAAAACTTCCACAAAACTGACTACTTTTAACTATTTTTCAAATGATTTATTACGAAGAATATTGGCTGTTTCGTTTAAGCTCGTTTATAAACAACTGACTTTACAAAAAAAAACTTTCACAAATTATTTTTATAGTCAAAAAGCACTTCTGGCCACTGTTACAGTTTAAATTCCTCATACGGAAAAATAGGAGCGAAAGTAGCTACTTTTGTGTCCCTTTCGATCTGACTGTAAGGACGGACAAATGGACAGACGGTCATTATGCAATCGTCAAGAATTTTCAATCAAAAATGAAATGTACATAGCTCTCGAAATTGAAAAAGTCGCCTTTTTTCGAGTACAACTCGTACAACTGGGCTGTAGCAAAGGTACAAATCAATGTACTCTTTTTCTGTTGCCCAGCGTTTTCGCATCTGAGACACAAAACCGAACAGATTGCGATTTGTGCAGTTTTTTGTGGCCAAGTTTCGCACACAAATGGTATAAATCACTTGAAGCAAGTTCGACTGGACAATTAGCTTTGGCGTTGGTAGTAGTAGTACCTATAGTTCAGGCAGTAAAGGCGCAATTCACTCTCAAAGAGTAAAAACAAGTAAAAGAATGGGAAGAAACTTTTAGGTTACAAAACGGACGCCTCCAATCTATTGTTTTTCAACAAAAATAAAAAAACAAACATAGAAATTATAAAAATGAAGTAGCAAAAAGAAAACTGTTCATTGACATATGCTCCTAAGTACTATATGTTGCATAACTAGCGTAGTAAATAATTTATGCACCGATCGCGGTTTAATTTTGAGCAACACAGCAAAAAATACTTTTCAACCTAAAAATATATAAACTTCACCCATTAACACAGTTTTTTTTTGTAGCCGCTGCCTCTGGCCATGGCTGAAAAGTGGGCTGAGCGGTCAGCGCTTGAGAAGGGAGTAGAAGGGAGGGCTTCGAGTGCGAAGCCAGCTGTGCCTTGTCTCACATTTGCTGACTGGCTCGCCGAGTCAAAGATATTTAACCCAAATAGCACACACAGAAATCCAAACACACGTACGCAAAAAGACACACACATTAAATCTCACATGACTTGGCCGAGAAAAGGCAGAAAACAGATAAAAAGTAAGCAAAGAAAGATGACGATGGCAACTCTGGAAACGCTGGCAAAACTTTTCAAAACTAAGAGCTTCGAACTACGGTAAAAGAAAGGGCGCAGCGCATGTCAAAGAAAAGCCATAGCAATACACAAACGAAAAAAAGGTAACATAAAAAGCCAGAGAGACCAGAAGAAAGAGAACAACACGCACAAAGCAGCCGTCATTGGTCGAGAATGCGTCTACAGTAAAACGTGAGGCTTCAAAGTCACTCTACCTGTTTATACTTACTACATGCTTACGTACATACTTACAGTATGTACATACCTATCTACGTTTGTATGTACGTACGGAAGAGGTTGGCATTTTCACGCTTGAATGCACGTCCATTGAATTTCAAGCACGGTTTGTCAAAATGGCCAAAAGCTCAATAAAACATACACAAACGAACATGCACAAACATGCACACACATGCACACACATGCAATGTTTTACATTAGAAAATTTTGACAGTGTGAAAGCAATAATAATAATAAAGTGAAAAAATGTGATTGCAAATATTTGCAACAGAACTGCAATCTTTCAATTCATTGTGTTTAATACCGAGTACTGTATTTCGATGCTTGTTTTTGGGCTAGCAAACCGGTTCGAGCAGACCTTTGAAACTAGATGTTTCTTATCAAAGAGCATGCAGTGACGATAGCTAAATAGGAAATTCGGTAGAACCTTGTTTCGCTTTTAAAGTAAAAACTGTATATACAAACTACGTTTGTAGCCCCCCAGCCATGGTCTAGCGGTAGCCCTAGATATATAAGCTTGTAGCACGTTCAAGCAGACTGCACAACTTTTCGATAAACGATATTAGTTTTCATCAACAATCTATCTCTATATATAAAAATTAAGCCTCAAAAAGTGATGTGCTCGCTAAACTCAAAAACGCGTAGACCGATTTCAACCAAATTTTCACACTTTGTATACAGTATTAGGGAGCAGGTTTTTGTGAAGTTTGGACGCATTCCAATAGATGAAGCCAAAGATATCGAAAAAAACGATTTTCCATAAAAAAACATACTAAATGTGTTTCTACTTATATAGTAGGCAAGCATAAAATTTGACTAGGAGGAGGTAGAGGATATAAATATATTGGTACCAATACCCGCACCTTGACTTTGTATGAAGAAGAGAGAGCGAAAGAGAAATTAATTTATATAATGAATTTATTGACTGCTTTATCAATGCGCAGCGAAGCGCGCGGATCCAACTAGTCTGTTATATAAATAGGCTAAGCAAATATTTGTGCACCTCTTTTCGCCAACTATGTGAGAAGAAAATTGGGTCAAACTTATATCATTGTGTAGGGCATTTTCATAAGAATTGCAGATTTGTTGAATCATGTCGATATCTCACCCCATTCACCCGTGACGAAATTTCGTGGCTTACATTCACACCCTAAAAGTAATCCAATCGAAACTCGGCACACTTATTCAAACTACTACTGTGCATGAATGGTGTAAAAATAATCAAGATCGAATAGAAACTTTCAAAGCTATATTTAATAATGTTCCAAAATTTGACACCTGCAAGAAAACGTAACTTTTTATGAGTGTTAGTATGTTAATATTTAGGCTAGAGCCAACAAATTTGATACGTAGACTCATGTAAGGCTTATAAACCAAACAATGTTGACTTTCTTGTCAAATCATCCTCCTACCCCCGCAGAACAGTTACCCGTACCACTCAACGCATCGATATAAAAATTTGCATTCACAGCTCATTGGCTCATATCTATGAACTATTGAATAATCAAAAATGCTAAATGATTATTTGAATAAAGTCGGGTGACACCTGGTTTAAAATAATCAATACCAATTTGAAACAATTTTTAATCTTCTTATATATACAAAAAGAGGATAAGGAGGAGGAAAATGAGAAGGAGTGTTGTCCAGCACCTAATTTTCATTTAAATACGACTTCCGAGACTTAGCAACCCGCAAAATCATCTTGATGAAGATGAGTGAGGCGATCTTGAGCTACCTACTACGAACTAAGCATTGTGGCTTTCAATATGAAAAATTTTCGAATAACTTGGAAGTCCGAATAAATGTTTTAGAGGCAATTTGTCTTTAGGGACGCTTTCAGCTAAAATAACTTTTCTTTATAACTTTTACTCTTCAATATAATTATAACAAATTTGCTGATCTATGTTGTTCTTAACTCAAGGAACTCTTGCTACGATTGCGTAGCAATTATCATCATACGGAAACTGGAGTATGATTAAAGCAATACACATAAGCAAAAAAACCCCTCCTACCACATTTTTGAAGAAGCGCTAAAGAAGGGGTCGTCAGTGCTCTATTTGTACAGTTTGTGTGAAGCAAACCAAAAACCTATTCCGCCAAATCCAGCCCTGGTTGCTACTAGCCCATATTTTTACTTTTACTTTGCATCTTTACTTTTTAATGTTTCGCAATGTTTTCGGTTTTTTTTTTCTTTTACGCCAGTTCGTTTTTCTATAAAAGCCCAGAAAAAGAGACCAGTTATTTTGATGTCTCATTCGCTTGCTTTTCAACAAATTTGACATTTACTCAGCAGTGCTGGTTTTTGCGTGACCAAAATAATAGTAACGGTTATAAAAAAAGCGTGAAGAAATTTAGGTTCGTGATTTATTGTTAGAAGCGGTTTGTCACTGCAGATAATGCCCTACACTTGCGTTTTCATTCTAAGAATAAAAGAAGCTATACTAAAGGTGTTTACACCAACAGCTGATAGCTGATGTTCCGAAAAAAAAACATGAATGCAACCTTTTTGCCAAACAGATGTTTGTGGTATTCAGTTATTTCTGCCAGTGTATATAAACTGAGGCTAAGAGTACTTGCATTTTCTTCTATAAACAGTAACTCATTTATTTTTCACTTCTTTTTCTTTGCAGTGCACGCGAATCCTCAACAATATTCATAATTTTTATTCGTTTTTAACTTTATTTAGTCTTTTTTTATTATTTGTTTGTTTTTCCCATACACAAAGTGCAATATTAATTTAAACTTTTTAGTTTCATGTAAAAAACGACGACAACAAAAGCAACAAAAAGCAAAGTTCAAATTAAGCGTCAAAAAGTTTTTCAATTATTGCAAAAATGTGTTTAAAATATTGCTAGCTTCAAATAGGGCGGGAAGCAGAAAGTTCAAAAATATATATAACATATTCATGTTGAAGTTAAATAAGAGTAAATTAATAATCAGACGAGAAAAATAAGCAGAAAATGCACAATCAATGCTCATGCTCAATTTCCAATCCATTTTCTTTTACAGCAACATATAAAAGTATAATATAAGTTTTTGTTTCTGGTTTTAAATCAAACAATAAACGACGCTCCAATCGATATAAATCCAAAAAAAAAAAAAAAAAAAAACGTAAGCTAAATAGTGACAGATACAAAGTGTTAAAAGCGCGACGGCCGTACCAACAACCAGCAGTGGCAAAAGACTACGCCAAAATGAATCCGACGCCCATGGGCATTGGATTCAGACTTGGGCACAAGCCACCCAACGCTAAAATGTTCAACACTCGGAGGCGATGGCAACCGATTGGTGACGACACCAACGACAGTGCAACACAAGCGGTAACACATATCTTGAAAACAGCAACACCTACAACTCCAACTACGGCATGTAATGCCACAAAAAAATCACAAAAAAAACAGCACCAACAACACAAACATTGGAGCTACCTCCGCCGCCTGGGCACGCTTGGGACATTGTTTGTGGCCATTGTGGTGCTCAACAACTTGGATTGCTTTATAACGCAAGCTGCGGCCTCAAACCTTGGCTCGGAACGAGTACGACAAAATCCAACAGGTGAGTGCAGACGTAAAATGAACTGGGTTTTTCTTTTTCGTTGGGGTTTATGCACACACACACTTACATGCATATGAATTTCCCATAAGATGTAGCATTCCATTTTCTCGACAACCATTTGCAGCTGTTTACAGAGCTTACTTATTCTCTCAAGTCCATTGTTCCTAAGTCCTCTAACTCGGCACAAGGGAAGCTCTTTGTTTGGCTCGGGCTGTGCAATCACACAGAAGGTGTTAGAATAGATAGCAACAGAACCAACCTTCCAGTTCTCTGCCATAAACGTAAGCTTTTTTGATAGTAATAAAAAATAAAATTCGGTCATACCGAAATAGTGCCTTATAACACTCATAACAACGACGTCATATCATCATCTTATTGTTTCACTTTTGGTATTTGTAGTTCTCACTTTGTGCATCATAAATTATGAGAAGAGAATGAAACAATATTCTTGTTATATCAAAAACTGGAAATTTCAGAGAAGTGTCTAATCTGGACACTGTTCTCAATGGACAACCCGTCTGAATTGCACATTTTACAAAAAACAAAATAAATTACGTGCAATATTGCATTTTTGTCACTATGTAGATTGGTTTATAAGTTAAACATTAGAAATTGGACACCAAGCACAAATTGCAGAAGACCTGCAAATTAATTACTTTTCCAAGCAATGGATGGCTTCATTCATTTCTTAAGCGTCACCAAATTATTTTGAATCAAAAAACACTGAAAATCTTTAAATATCTATACACTAGACATGCTGCCTACATTGGGGAAAAGCGTTGGAACCAAGTGTGTCCAATGTAGACAGTTATCACTGTAGTACTCGTAACCCGAAAGTTTAAGTTTGCATTTTCCCATTGTTCAAAAGTTCACCATATATATTATATACAACAAACCTGATTGCCAGTGAATATGTACTTCTATTTTAAGCGTGCTCACGAGCTCGTAATACTTAAGATAGCATCTTGAAGCCACTGCAGGGATCCGGAAGCCTAAAAGATTTCCCAATGATGAGTTCTCAGCAGTAGGCGCCGTCTGACGCCAGTCTATAACTGTTAGATTTTGTAAAATAAAAAATATCGGATGAAATGTCGTAAGACTGACAATGCACATTTCGTCTAACTATCGTGGGACCACTTTAGTCATAAGCATTCATACAAAGT
Source organism: Chymomyza caudatula (assembly GCA_035041775.1). Classification (NCBI taxonomy): domain Eukaryota; kingdom Metazoa; phylum Arthropoda; class Insecta; order Diptera; family Drosophilidae; genus Chymomyza; species Chymomyza caudatula. The sequence continues at coordinate 3,435,824 of JAWNKW010000148.1, forward strand.
TTGTGCTTATATAAAAAGTAAAATCTTCAGGTTTTGAGCCGAATAAAACGCTTTTACTATTTTAGCTGTAATTTCGGTAAGCGAAGAAATCGTAAAGTCACGTATCGTCACTCTCTTATTTCTATAAGATGTACTAAGGCAAGTACTTGTTTTCCTCCGTAGCTACATTGAAAGAAAAACGCCGTTCTAAAATAAAGTATTTTATTCTAAAAATCCTATCATTTCAAACTGATAATGTTAAGAACGAATCTCTTGATAATCCTTGAATTAAGCGTAAATCAATATGAATTTTAAAATCAAGCCTAAATATGCTTAAAATAACACTATGGCTAAAACATAAGTTTTGGCTTACTTCGCAACTCTCGAAATTTCGAATTTTTTCAAATATCCATAATTCGAAAACGTTGCTAGAAAATTAGCGACTCCAAATTAACCGGAAATGGTATGTTATTTAGATATATGCTTTTTTTTTGTTGCATAGTGTAATTAGGCAAAATTTGATTTAGAAGCTTAAAACTTTTAATAAGCCATATACTTAGTTTAAAATCAAGTAAAACTTTTTTTACAGCAAGACTGAACTATATTAATGTTTGGATTAGAGCTGCAAAACTATCGATAGTGGCGCCATTCGATATTTTCAGGAAAGAATTCAGCATAGTACCATAATAATAATCAATACTTCGATACTATCGGTAGTACTATAGTTGTTTTCCTTCTTACCTTTCTAACCTCGGCCGCTTATCATGTGTTCAAACTATCGACATTGAAACAAAACATCGATACTTCTACAGTATGATCGATAATTTTGCAACTCTAGTTTGGATGTGCGGTGTGCTTGAAAATAACTAAGAAGGCAAAAATCAGTTAAACACATCAAATTTTTAGTAAAAATTGGTCTTAAAATACTTAAAATGAGTACAATGTGCATTCAAATCAAGAATTTTATGCAGACTCGTGTCGAGTTTCTGTGCAAATTTGAGTTAGGTAGCGTTGCGGCTTATGGTTAACCAGGGTAACTTTAATGCAGTGGGACGCAGTTCCGATTCGTCAAAAGGTCGACATTAATTGGTTTCTTAAGCTAGCAAACTTGTTGGCTCGAAATGAAATAACGAATTTCGTTGCGGTTCATAGGACGGGGTTTCCATTATTTCATTTCCAAAATGTTTGTAGTAGTTTTGAGTTTCGCTGTTTTTGTACTTTTTGCTAGTTTTCTTTATTAATCTGATCTCGTAAGAAATACTATCAGATGTCTCTATACATTTCCCTGTAAGCTAGGTAGCTACTCTAGCTTCGTCTTTCCGAATTAGATTTTGTTCAGAATTTAATCAAATAAAAGCATAGCTCTTCTTACAAATACAACTCAAATTCAAGTTTCGAAACTCTGCTCTTAAACTAGTATAGCTGCAATTTGAACGGTCGGCCCAAAACAGAGCTCAGCATGCAGTTCGAGGCCTCAAAGTTAGCCGGCAATATCTTTCGTTTTTCGTAGCTGCTGATGCGACTGCTACTGAAATTATGAATCAGGAAGTCTTAATAAGCGCAATTTCAAGTCGTTAGTCACACAGTAGAGCGCAGACTGAGGCTTTTCTTTAGCACATACCACACACCGACACATCAGTGTCACACAGATACATCGTCACACCGATACATCGTCACACAGATACATCGGCACACAGATACACACAGATAGAATGTAATATTGGTGTAGTTTCTGTTGACAACGATTGTTGTTGTTGTTGCTGATGTTGTGGCAACTGTACATATGTTAGTCTATTAGCGCCGGCCCCTGCCCCTGCCCCTGTCCGTGGCAAGGCCCCGGCCGATATGGGGGCGCTTGTGTCTGTTGCCCGTTGACTTTAATTAAATGAAATGTTTTTCCACTGGCGCGTCCAGATTTCTGCGCCTCTTAATGCAGGCACTGACCAGCGAGCTAACTAATGGGAATGTTTATGTACATACAATACATAAATACGTACGTGCCTATGTACATATGTATGTACTTAAATGACCGACCACAATATTCAATACTAATAGTCGAGTGGAAATGAAAGCGACTTAAAATAAGCCATGAAATTGCTTATTAAATAAATTACAAAAGTGAATGTATGAGCATATAACTATATATTTACACACCAAATATTAGAGCAGTACGTGATCTATGTTTGCAAGAATTGTACAAAGATACACAAATTTGGCAACAAAAATGTTAAATAGTTGATTTTGTCCACCTTCTAGCCTCGATCAAATATTAGCTAATGTGTTCTATAACTGACTGATCCATCGAAAACAACTATCATAGTTATTGATATATACATATAAGTATATATATTGTATAGGATTAGCAAAGAGAGCAGAGCCTCTAAAACGATGTCCCACTGTCTTTTTTTTTTGCTTTTCTTTTTCGAGTACCTTAAAGTGATGTAAATCATGACCAAAACATCGATGTTTACCATCGCAGAGTCCATCGGACTAAAAACATCGATGCATCGATATAATATGAGATATGTGAAACTTAAGGTCTCTTAACATAAGAAGATTACTAGATACTTTATAATATAGACCAATAGATCTACGACTAAATTATGTGAACATAAAAGTTTTGATAGCCGTCCGCTAAGCAGTCTATTTTGTTGAGAGTTTGGCATTTGTAAAACTAAGAATAAATTACTTACTTTGGCATGATCTTGAATAATAGTAGGTTGGCGTAAGAGATCGTAAAAAGTTCGATAGTTTTAAAAACATCGATGTTTTGCCGTTGCATCGTATGTTTGGGAACATCGAAGAACATCGAAAAATGACAGGCCAGCCAGATGTATTTTTTTTAAAAACATCGATGTTTTGCCGTTGCATCGTATGTTTGAGAACATCGAAGAACATCGAAAAATGACAGGCCAGCCAGATGTATTTTTTACACCACTAGTACCTGATGATGTGAACTCCATTACATTTGGACATTTATTGTTCCCAACGTTATCGATTACACTGTGCGACAGAGAAAATACACTCGACAAGTTACAAAGTGTAGGTTGTAACATACATCTAGTCGAGTATGACACAAAACCATTTTTTTCTTTCAGGGCAACCCACCATTTTTTTTTAAATTGACAAATAACGGATTTTTTAGACTTTATTTTCAAAATTTAACACGTTCTGAAAAGATAATTAATTGATCTTGAAAATAATATAAACATTTCGGCAATTCGATTTCCCATATTATGAGTTTTAAACGGGTAAAAATGGAAAAAGTTATTAAATGCAGAAATGTACATGAAAAGTATCAAATAAGTATTAATTTTCTATAATTGCATTCAATTTCAAAAAAAAAAAAGATTGCTCGATCAATAAAATCGACAAATTGACATAGTTATGTCATTTTTTCTGAAGTAAGAATTATGGCCGCCTATGTAACTGTGTCGAGTTAAGGGACCTTTTACGCAGTATGATTATTGAATTCCATAAATATCGTTACCATTCATAATAAATTAAGGTAAGGGAAATAAAACTTATGTCATCAATATTGCTAGACCTTCGTCGTTTTAAGCAAAAATCGCTCGTTTCACGTCTGAGCGACCAGCAGTAATCTGCTAACTTTTTGTGTTTTTTTTTTTGGCCTTCGAAGCGTTTTTCAATTGATGACATCTCTCGTTGAAATCTTTCGCCCTGCTCATCACTTAACTTTCCAAGGTTCTTTGGAAAGAAGTCCACATGTGGATGCAAAAAGTGTATTTTAATGAACATATTTGCATTTCATGGCTCCATAGGCTTGCAAAAACTCACTTTTTCCATTTTTATCCGTTTAAAACTCATAATGTGGAATATTGAATTATCGATATGTTTATATCATTTTCAAGATCAATTAATTCTCTTTTCAGAACGTGTTAAATTTTGAAAATTCACCCAGTTATCAATGTACTAATACATAAAGTCCAAAAAACCGTTATTTGTCAATAACAAAAAATTGGAGGGTTCCCCAGAAAAAAAAAATGGTTTTGAGTTCTACTCGATAGATGTACAACCTACACTATGTAACTTGTCGGGAGTAATTCGTTTTTTTTTTTGTCGCACAGTGTTATGTCTCTATTATATGGTTCCATGCTTCAACCAATTTAAACTGTCTAGGTTTTATTGGTTGGGAAGTCGAACCTTTTAAGACTGGTCTTCGGCCATTATCGAAGTTATCTACGTCTTACGTGTACTTATACCCTGCAGACAAAGTGTAAAAGGATATTTCGGTATTTTTTTTAGATCTAGCTGCCGCTGTTGGCAATGACAATACTTTATAGGGTTCACTACGATCCTTGGAACCGTTACAAAAAATCCAACCAAACTAAAAACAACAAAACATGGCAGCCGGATCCAGTTGCAGCATCATTGGGCTAGTTGCAGTCCAGCGTCCATTTAGTGGTCTTAAGCTGACTAGTTTGATGCTGTTTCTTTTGCAGCTCGTTTCATTTGGCTTTTAATCTCAGCCAGTAGCCAGTACTAACCCATACATGCACGGTTGTATGTTTTACGGGTGTATGTATGTACGTACGTATGTGCACGTAAGTGCATGCACAGATACAAATTTAACCGCAGGAGCTAAGTTAGTGGCGGAAACGGCTTTACTGCTGCTTCATACACGCATAAAAACAATGGCAACTGGCAGGCAGAGTGGTTGGGAGTCGAAAGGGGCATGTCTGTGCAGCTTCTTGGCAGGGTGGGCGTGGCACATGTTGACCGCAGAGTTAATTGCAGTGAATATTGGCGCAGCCGGGCGCATTTATTGCCTTTGCTATTACGGGTCCTGTCGCTGGAATATGTAGCGGTCTCATCAGTGGCTACAGCTACATATCTAACCGTGCTCAGCTTTGTACATACGTATATATTCATACCTATACATATATTTGTACATATTAGCCGGTAGCCAGGACCAGAATCGGGTTATATTGGTTGCAAGCAGAAATATTCGGTAACTGTGGGAACCATGCAATACATGACACTTGAACAAACACATCGTTAAAAATCCCAAATGGTTGCCTACCAAACTCGCTAACTGCTTATTTACTTGGGCAACCGATTACGATATTATCTATCGATAGTCAGTCAAAGTTATTCTACCAAATGACATTTTGAAATGCTAAATCCCGTTTACATTGAACAGTTGCTGACTGCAATCAGCTGTTGTTTGTTCATGTAAATTGAGGGCACATAAAGCTTGATTTTGAATGTTTTAATTACATTGATGATACTTTGATAACAGATGTTTAAAGAAATGCCGGAGATAGCCACTCTTTCGTACACGGCAATGTATGTAACAGGCAGAAGGAGACGTGGCAGGCCTTCCCCCGTGACAGATTTTCGCGTTTTACATCAACACCATAAATCCTATCCTATTGAAAATTGCTACAGCTATGCACATTGTTAGTGTGCATGTGTATTGTGAAAATTATTAAGATCGAATAGAAACCTTAAAAGATATAGCTAATAATATGCCAATTTTGGACCCCCCTTCTATAAACGCAACAGAATTTCACTTTTTATAGAAATGTTAGGGTTAGCGTTTATGTTAACCAAATATGGTAACATATGTAGACTCATGTAGGGCTTATAAGCCAAACAATGTTGACCACTTTCCGAATCAACCTCCCTATTCCCGTAGCACAGTTACCGTTATTACGCCCATACCACTCAATGCATCAATTCAAAAATTTTTACAGATATTCGATTTTCATGGGAAAAACAGGTATCCCTCTGTCATTCACCGTCCCGACAGTCTGCATCACGTTTTTTTGTAATCGAACTGTGCAAAACACATTTAAGCATGAAATATTAAGTATTATTTTAAGTTATGCATCCGCATTTCATAACAAGTACGTAGATTAGTTGGTTGACTGTAAAACGTGATTGTGAAACGCACATAGAATGCTTACTACATTCAAGTTATTTCAAATATGTAGATACATGTCCTGCACACTCGCCGAAATAAAACTGTCTGTGTAAGATCCTGATCCGTAGTAGAGTACACTACTACTAATACATGTATTATATGATTGCGTTATAAAATAAGAACTTAACCTGCTTCCATATCTGGGTAACGACTACAACAAAAGTGAGCTTTGAAAAATGAAGCTTAGTCCATACAATGAATTGTATTGTCAAAACAACGAATCGAACAATATTAGCATTACCGATATCTTATCAGTCAAATACACACGCATTAGTACATAGACTCGCCCTCAGTCTAAGAACTTATTTGGGAGTGGTGACATGTATATACATATGTAGAAATATGGGAATGTCAACACCAGTATGGCATCTTGTATACTCCACTAGTACAGTATCCAAGAGCTGTTGAGCTTTTTGTAAATTACTCGGTTTCATCAGTTCCATTCGTTTCTAACTACCTCGAGCATTTGATAATTACTTAATTTACCTTACGCAAAGAGTACAAAAGTATACTTAGTTAGTGGGAGTGTACGTAACACCCAGAAGAAGTCATATTTTTTGGATAAACGACTGAAAACTGAAGACAGTGTGATTTGGATGACGCGTGTGTCATCACTCTTATGTCTGTAACCTTTTCTTAAAGAGCTATTCCGTTTCTAAGGACACGTTATACCTTTGTATTTGTGTCTTATTAAAAAAAAGCATGTTCTAGTATGCAAAACAACTTGTTATCGGTTAACGGCCTGATGTATATACATTTTTTCATTGGAATTGTGGTTTTACGCACAACTCTTTTAAGGCCTACTGTCTTTTAAAGCCTACTAGTGTCACTGTTAGTCGCCTCATACGACAAGCTTTGACCTGCTCAGGGGGTACTCCCTAACCCGCTCACCACTACTAGGCTGTTTTAAGCTTCCTGAAGAGCAGTACGAAAAGAGTATATGCAAGTTTGTATCTCACTTTATTCGTGTGTGAATAGTAAAGTTCGTGAAAGTTGGGGGAAAATATCACTGTGATTGACATGATTGTTGTTAAAATTTAGCATATTTTTTTTACAATCCTAACTCTAGTTTCTACCAGCAACAACAACAACTGTGATCAATTTACCGTCAGCAGTGGAGTCCCCAAGTCGCGCATGGTTGGGTCTAGCCGGCCGGCAGTTTGTTTGCGAATTGAGCGGTTCGTTCGTCTGATGAACTCCCTCGTTCTCTAAAGACTTCTAAATGGCTTGAAGACACAATCTCGCGCCCTCGCTCACCCCTTATGTGTGCCGTGCCACTTGTAAACACTGTTGTTCTTGTATTGACTCTACAATAAAGTAAAGATCACACATGAATACATACACAAGTCCGTAATGTATGACTGCATATTAAGTGGGGGGGAAGGAGATTAGCTACAACGCCGGTAATAACATTATATTAGGGCGGTCGGTCGGGTAATGGGTCGGGTAATCGGTCGTTAAGTCGGACAATCGTTCTGTCTGTCTGTCTGTCTGTCTGGCTGTCTGTCTGTGTGTGTCTGCTTGATCGACAAGGTATTTTCTTGCTTTATTTTGATACGTCGTTGTTATTGTTGTTCTTTTTGTAGCTATAAACAATATTTTCTAGTTATTGTGTATTTTGTTGTCATCTGTGTGCAACACACACAGCTACTTACAAATGTATTTGGAAGTACAATGTGTACAGATATACACGTTTCTAGGTACCTCCATGTACAGTTTGTATATGTCTGTGTTGGGTTTTGTGACTGTTACGTACGGCATTCAGTGCCTGGCACGGCGATCACGGTTTCAAGTACTGAGCGCCATTCACCGCGTCACTGGATAACGTTAGCAGCGAAAACGACAACAGAAACGCGCATTTGTGTGTGAATATGCATGGAGCATGTACAGTCAAACCTGCTTAAGTTGGCCACTCACGGTTCAAGAATTTTTGGCCAACTTATGAGGGGGGTAGCAGTTTTATATAGATTTTATGTTGTTTCTTTGTTTTTTTTTTTAACTTTATCTTATGGATAATGATTGTTTTTAACATAAAAATGTATTTAATCGTGTATTTTTTTAAAATTCATAGTTGCAAGGCAGTCGAAGTATGTTTCAAGAGTACTATACATTCTTTTAAATTCAAAATTGCACCAAAATTCTAATGTAACTTAAGAGAATCTTTTAAATTTGCTTATTTATAAGCTTATGACTTTTTTTCTTTAAAAAAAAATTAAAAAATCGCTCAAAAAGTAGCCAACTTACAGATATAAGTTAGGCAGGTAAAAATTTTAGTTTTTGTACTAATGTATTTTGGTTTCGCTGAAAAGTGTCCAACTTAAGGAGATGGCCAACTTTGCAGGTTTGACTGTATATAAATACATACATACATATATCACACCCTAGCTACAAAAATGTATTAACTTATTACTTACGAGTTTTTAATAGAGGCAAACAACTGTTTTTGTTGGCATAAAAGATGCGCACACTCACACGTTCAGATATGCTGAGGCATCCATTTGGCGACTCAGAAGAAGTTTTTTTTACTTGGTTACTTTACTCCATTGTAATCCCGTGCAGCGCCGAGTTTCTTTCCGATTAACTAATTGCGAGTCATTGTTAAAACAACAAAATCACAGTTAGTTGTTGCATATTATTTTACATTAAAGTTGAAAAATTTGAAATGTACGTTAATTGGATATATTTTATTACAGTTAGTGCCAGGTACGGGAGAATTACATCGTACAGTAACACCTTTCAATTTTAATTACGACCTGTTCTTAATAGATTGTCATTGACAAAGAAAAATAGTAGTTAGTAGTATTTTACAATCAGTTTTTATACCCTGTACCCTCGCCTATAAACTGCTTAAAAATTCCACTACATGTAGATATGGATGCATGTGAGCTAGAGTTACAAAATTTGGTGTGAAGACTCGTGTGACCCTAATCGTAAAAAATGCATCCACCTTTTTTCAATGGAACCCCCCCTTCCCCCGCAATCGATTTACCTTAATATTTCCACACCCCTCAATATATTGATTTGAAAATTTCCACAGACATTTATAAATGTATTTTTGATCTATGTTACAAAATTCAACGAAATTGACCCAAGAATACGAATAGTTATGGGCATCAAAGTAATTTTTTCTCCCATAATAGCCAACTTCCCAATAGTAAAACTTGTCAATTGGAGCTTCCCAAGAGGAATCTATTTACAAGCATATCGATCTTATAAAGGTGGATACTTCCGTTCCCATTTTACCGTATTTAGTGTTTATAAAGAAAAAGTGTACAGGGTATTCCACTGTCGGGCACCGTCCCGACATCCTGCATCAATTTTTTTTTATTATGTGTATATCCTATACATAAAGTGTACATTTGCGCATTAGGGGCCGTCCATATATTACGTCATCACTGAGAGTAGGTGGGTTAAAGGTTTTAGAATTTAGAATTCATATTTGGCCATCAATGTGCAAAGGAAGCCGACTCCCCTCTTTGCGCGTTCGTTTTCAAATTCAGATTAATATATAAATACAATGTTCAAATCCAAAATCTATAGCAAAATGTCGCTATCTCTTTAAGAGATGAAAGTGCTTAGGCTAATATTAGGGCTGGGTAGCTGACGATCCTGGTGTGTTCTAGGGAGCTGCTTAAGTTAATCACACCCCATCAGGGGCGTAGATAGATTTTTGGCTTGGGGTATATGGTAACTACTTAAAGGTCAGGTTTTTGAAAAGAAACAGGCGACCGCGAACATCTTTTGTTGCATTTGGCTTGTCTTCGAACATCCATACATAGTTGTTTATTTTCAGGTTTGTACGATCTGAGAAACGTTTTTTGATGAAACGCCGATGAGCTTTTTGAACATTTTTTTGCACCAATCAATACGTAGCTTCTTTGGAGCGATTGTCAAATTAAGCAATATATAACGCGAACAAATTGGTGATTGATGCCTTAATCTCATCGTATGTCACAATCAGTTCACGCACAGCATCGATGGTTTTTGGCAAAACAACTGTTTTTGGACGATCTTCATCAAATACGTCGATGAACGATTAAATGATTAAATTCTGATTCTGATCATGATTAAATTCTGAGCAGCAACTACCTATTTCATGAGTTGAGATAAATTACTTTGAAACTTGCAACAAAAATTTGCACGAAAATGTTCACAGTTCAACTCCTAAATGAAATCAACAAGTCAAGTGACGTCTAAGAGAATAATGTAGATAAGAACGCAGTGTTTAAGAGTTAAGACCACAAACATTTACCAAAAGAAGCCCATTTCCCACTTCCATCGCAAGAGAATTTCGCGGCTTCCACCCACACCATAAAAGCAATTAAGATCGGATGGTAACTTTAAAGAATATAGGTTTATAGTTCACTTTTTATAGACACGTTACTGTATATGTAATGTAATGTGTGGCTTATAAACAAAGCAATGTTGATCTTTGCCGAATAAGACCACAACGCCCCGTAATACAAGTTGTCAAGGCAAATGACGCCCATACTCTTCGTCGCATCGATGAAAAATGTGCACCACAATTTAAAATTCTTGGGAATCATGGGTACAGGGTATCCCACAGTCGGGCACTGACCTGACTGTCTGCGTCGAATTTGTTTATTTATTTATTAGTCGCTTGTTTATTTATGAAGTAGTTATCTGATCGTCTAAGCAAAATGTTAGATACATATTTTTTCTCCATCATATTACAATGCACTTTAATGCTTGTATCGGCCGCCATTTAATTAATATCAATTAAGATGATTAGTTTACTCGTCTGTCTTTTTACTGTTACTCTAACATATAGATACATACATAGTATGTATGATAAACTAAAGACCACAGCCGAATGGTGAGTGGGAAAAATTTTGAGATTTTTGAAAATAACTTGTCCGACCCTTTGACTCCGATCTTTATCGATCGATTCAAAAGGCTAGGTATTTAGTTTATGGGATCAGCCATGCCTACTTCCAAATAAATTGTTTTGTTTACCTTGAAAAAGAAGAAGAATTCCGTCAGTATTCCAAGTAGGGTGGACCAAGACTTGATAAGTCCCCTTCAAGTGCATATATATTAAAACCTGATGTGCTGTATATGCCCATTAGCTTGTAATTTGATTGTATTATGTGCTGTCCTCTGTTAAAAGCAGCATTGCTTCGTTTCGCAAATTGTATGTTCAAGCAAACTACTTTAAATGTCAAGCTTAATTAGACAAATTTAGCATAATGTGCGAAACCATGAGCAACCGAATAGATTGCTATATCTATATAACGGCCCAACTTTGCCTGCCGAAGTTTGCATACCCTTCATATACAGATAATTGACAAGTGATCCTAACAATGTCAAATATAGCTTGTTGTTTTACTGATTAAAACTAAATTGTGGATCTCCAACCTCCGAGCTCTTGATAAGTCCTTTTCCTCCTAATCCTTCGTCTCGTCTTCAATTTCTTATTCGTATCCATATGTTCATCTCCTTCTCTCGCTTTTGTGACATTTTCTTTTACTTCCACTGCCTATTCGTCTTCTTCTTTGCTCGTCTTTGTCGTCGTCTTCATCTTCGTTTTCGCAAAAACGACTGACTATAATCGTTACTAATCTGTAGCCATTGTAATCGATAGATTACAACTGTAATCGATTTCAAATTGCTTGGATCACCGCGTCGGCGGAAGCGATCATGTATCCATGAAGGTTTATGCCACGAATTCAATCGTTCTCGAATGTACTTCGGACATGACAAATCGAATATTTTTATTATAGCTCTTTCGAAGGTCATCAATGCTGTTCGCACGTGAATTCGATATCCGTGTATTCTTTCAATTTTGTTAAAATTTTATAAAAATTGTAAAAGTAGACCATTTTGGTTTTTCACGATTTTCACACGCGTCCGTATGCATTTCGCGGGTTAAACTTGTATTCTGCAAGCCGCAAGCGTTTTTTCTTTCGAATGATATATGTTTCATTTGAAATCGTTGAGTTATTTCGAACTAATCGGGTGCACACATATTTTCTTAGCTTACTTATATAATAGATTTATAAAATGTCAACAAATAATTGATTAGCTGATGTTGGTTGTATATTTGACAAATGTCTTGAAGTATCTGAAAAACTAGAAGACTCTTTGCATATGGTAATTGACAAATAACTTATATAACCTTTTAGGGAGGAAACAACGGTGCATGTATGTAACTACTGTTATTATTCAAAGCTGCAACAGTAATGACATCTGCTGCTGCGACTGCTTTAATTTATTAATTACACGCGCTTGTTGGAAGAACAATCAAAACACTGACCATAGTCAGTACCAATGACAGCAGGCCAAAGAGAACTACAAGTGCAACATGTCGTATACGTGTTTATTATTGATGGTTGTTGTCATAATGCATTGAGTCAATGATGATGTTGATGTGGTCTCTGCATGCCTCATTGACTTACTGATTGACATGACGCCTCATGGAATATGTTCTCTGTTGCTTCTACATACATATATGTGACGTATGTAGAGTCTATACGCCTGAAATGGGCGAGTGCGCAGGCAAGAGAAGTGTCCAGGGAGTGGGCAGGAATGCAATTGGTCGTAAAGCTATTACACGTACGCATGTGTGTGTCCCGCCTACGCACTTATCTTACATTTTGCGTCCAGTTGTTCTCAGTCGGATCTCAGAACGCAAAGTTAGCCTAACCCGTAAGCGAGATCGATGACAGGGTGACATTCAGGCAGATGTGGTGTAGCGACGCGTAAGCAAACCTTCGCCGGCCACTTTTGTATGGATTCAATTTGATGTTGGTCTTGTTTTTGGCATGTCTGCGACAATGTGCAATAATGCAATATATTGGACGTTAATTGGTGACATCGAATCTTGCAGTTGGTTGACCTGGTTGTCAATGAGACAAGTGCAACTAACTCAGGACACAAACTGCGCAGGTGAAGCGAGTTTAACTTTGGATATCTGTATTTTTCGTCGCATAAGAATGTTGATTGTTGTTTTTACTGCTACTGCTATGGTCAAGTGCACACGTCTTTTTAAACGCCTACCACAAGCTCGCTCAAGCGTGGGTGTGGGTGTGTGTGAATGTGTGTGAATGTGTGTGAGTGTGTGCGAGTGTGTGTGAGTGTGTGCGGGTGTTTGTGAGTGTGTGAGTGTTGTCTACTGTCTCTTCTCACGTTTTAGCTGCCTCTCTATTTAGTTATATTGCCATTTGCGTGTGATGCCTGCTCTTTTCTACAAATAATAATTGACATTGTCGCATTTGCTGTTGTTGTTGTTGTTGTTGTTTTTGTTGTCACTCGCACTCAATGCTCTGGCCCAGCCCCATCGGCTTTGCTCTATTTATTGGAGTCCCCTGGCCGCTTTTAAAGCATTTATCTTTTGGCCATTCATTGTTGTTGTCGGCTGTATCTGGCCAAGCATTTGTCTGGATTTGTGTTTAAAATTGTAGTTTTGTTGCTCCACAAACATTCTAATAAAAGTTTATTAATTTACAAATTACTATACTTAACAGCACACAATGCAAACAGCAACAGGGTCACACACTCGCACACAAAAACACAAAAGATATGAGCCTGTGGCGGCAAATTTATTTGTTAAATCTTTAAACCTTAAATTTCATTTAAGTTTGATATTGTGTATGAAATTGTTGTTTCTGGTCTTTTTATAACCTGCACACATAATGTACAAGGGTATTATAGATTTGTGCAATGTATGTAACAGGTAGAAGGAGGCGTGGCACACCATAAGTTTCATGGGCAGTTATCATTGACTCGGTTAGCGATTATGACCATGTCTGTCTATCCGTAAGAGGGGATAGATCTGAGATCCGAGACCATAAGAGCTAGGCACAAAATTTTACCAAAAAATACGCGTTATCTAATGTAAGATGAAGTTTGTCGAATCAAGTCGATATCTTGCCCCCTTCCCCCGTGACAGATTTGCGCGGTTTACAATCACTCCATTGAGTTTATTAACTCGAAACTCCTTAGAGATGTGTGTAGTGTTAATGTGTTTCCAAAAATGATCGATATTGGATAAATACATCAAAAGTTATAGTCACAAATATGCTAATTTCACCCCCACCCCCCTCGCCTATAAACTGCTTCAAAATTCCACTACATGTAGATATGGATACATGTGAGCTAGAGTTACAAAATTTGGTGTTGAGTCTCGTGTGAGCCAAATCATTAAAACTGTTTTCACCTTTTTCCAATAGAAGCCTCCCTTCTCCCGCAATCAATTTACCTTAATTACTACCGCACCCAGCAACATATTGATTTAAAAGTTGCCACATATATTTTCCCCATAAATTTTTGCCCCATAATAACCAACTTCCCAATAGGAAAATGTTTACAGGCATATCGATCTTATGAAAGGAGATATAAAAGTGGATACTACCTATTTGGTGTTTCTAAGGAAAAAGGGTATAGGGTATTCCACTTTTTTCTTTTGTAACTTGCAACACTAAGCAAATGTAGGGAGCGTTTTTGTTATTTGTTAAACACTTGTGTTTTTGCACACTGCAAAGGTTCGCGCTGCAAAAATGAGAAATTGTTTTAGTTCGCTCAGGATGTCGGATATCCGAATACCTACGAGTCGATTTGAAGCGGACTTACAAACATTGCAACATTGTAACATTTAAATTTTTTTTTATTTTTTTGTTGACATTTGCACATGTGTACGTATTACAATGTATCTTATACAATGTATGCCGTTATTACACTGTAAAGATACGAAAATATCTACATACATTTTCTTTAATTTGATTTATTGATGTTTCCACACAATAGTCTTGCATTATCATTGGGTTCAAAGTGCAAATGGCTTTGATTAAAACGAAATCAAATATAAATTCAAAATGACTCGCCTTTCAAAATGAAAGCGAAACTCAATTATTTGATGGCAGCATGAATAATTGAATCAACATTGTGTCAATGGCAGAGCCTAACGACTATGCTAAAAACTCACTGGAACACACCGCTTTCCGAATTGTTCACAGGTCTGCATCGAGCGTTGCCTTCCTCTGTCACCCAATTTTTTGCACAACACTTTTTGTTTTATATGTACATACGTACGTATATATACATGTATATATATATATATCTGACCGTTTTTCATCGTTGTGTTCCGATGGGAGTAGAGTAAGGCAGCTACAATTAAATTATCAAAGTCGAATGTCAGTGTCGTTGGACAATGCCAGCTGAGCACTCATTGTCAGATCTGGGTTTCCCGCACTCCGTACATGTACTACTTTGAATGTATGTGTGTGAATGAGTGTGTGTGCAGAGCAAAGGAGCACTTATTCCCCATTTTTTGTCTCAGTTGCACTATTTGGTTTTGCTTTGTTCCGAGCTTGCGCGCTCGGTACCTCTTGTTGTGGTAAGAAGTTAAAAAAGGTGCACAAAGTTGTCAAAACATTCATTAAGTTAACGAAAACTTTCTTAAATTCATTTAAGCATTTTCTTTTAAATAGTTTAGATTTATGCACTTCTTCTGGCTTTCTATTTTAAAGCTATAGTTTTATAGGTAACATTATTATTTAATAAACAAAAATCTGTTTTAAATTGACGGCATCACCAGCTACCGTACAAGCCTTAAACACTCTTCTTCTTGTCTTAACTAGAGATAGTTCCACTTTCCTGTCATTTCATATGCTTTTAGATAACTTTTATGTGGAACGATTTAAAAGGCTGATAAGTACAGCTATATCAGCCTCTTTTCGGTACGTTCCTGTAGGTATCGTTCCAATCATGCCTAGCACTCAATTCATTTGTAACGATAAGAAACGCTGCAAATAAACGAAGGTGAGTGCCTGGCACTTAAGGTTACGAGGATTTTGGGGCACGGCCGGATAGACAAGCTGCCATAAAATAAGCGTAAACGAGAATGAGAGCAAGAAGACTGCCAACTGATTTCAAAGTGCTCTTAATTTACGATTTCTGTTGTGTGTTTGTTTTCTTCTTCTCTTCTCTTTGCTTCGCTTCACTCTGTTTGTGCGTATGTCAAGCAGTTTTTTGCCATTTGAAGAGAGAATGGAGAAATGTTAAACGGTAATACACTTACACCATTTGGTGCACATTCAATTGAATATTTGGTATGCTTACTTAGAAATGAATGAACCGGTTTTTATTTTAAAGAACACCTAACTAGCAGGCTCCAAGACTGAGCAGCTAGTTTGCATAAGTACAAGCAAGATAAACTTAACCATCACTTCGCCACCATTGAATAGACTATTTTCAGTTTCGATGCAAACTTCAGGATACAGATGGAACACCCCGGCTGTACATGTTGTAAAAGTAACCTTAGTGCGTTCACAGTGAGCATAGCTAGTTACTAGTATAAAGCTCAGTAAATGTACATTTACAATCTAAACTTCATTTAATTTTAATGTTTTTGTTTACTGGCTAATTTTAAATTTATATCGTAAAATGCCAAGATGTTATAGTGGTAGTCACCAGGTGCACCCACCCAGTTCTATAAAGTTGATTTCTTCTTGCCACACAAATTAAAATTTGGTTGCTAACAGAATATATATTATTTATTATATAAATAGGATAAGGAAAATTTGTGGACCCCTTTTTTACCAATTCTATGGAAACAAATATGAGTGAAACTTATAACATTTTTTAGGGAATTTTCATAAGAAGTGCAGAATACAAGTTTTATTCATATATTTTGCCAAATCATAGATAAAATTAATTTAAAAAAACATTTATGCTGAAATTTCTTTACATGCATTGAAACTGCAAGAGTATTTGTGTGACGACAGAGAATAGTTCAATGTTGTGACACATGCATGAGTTCACGAAGAGAAAAATCAAAATTAGAAATGCGAAATGATTTACAAATACGAGAACACAAAATATATTCTGTATTTTTAATATAAATATTCGTATAATAAATTCGCATTTTGCTTCCCACATGAAACGTTTTTTTTATGAAAACTTATAATGCGGATAAAGCTCATTATTTAGAAGTACGTCTTTCTTGATTTGGTTGCCCTTCGAAATTTTTGGAACTATTGTGAGACCTGAAACTATAGTTTGGTTTGAGCAAGATCGATGATGGTAATAAGCAAATCGAATGGAGGTAGTCGAAACCCAGAATTCACTGCATAGATTTTTTACAGCTGTAGATCTTCATTTGATAATTTCTCAGATACATATTCCCGTATTTATTTATAGTGCATACATCTTCCGGTTGATTGGAAAAATTAAAAATAGAGGTAATAAAAATATACTATATAAGAGTAAAATGTTAATGACAAATTAAATTCAACGTTATATTTATTAGAAATAATATAACTGACTGAAATAAATGGCATCAAGTAAATAAGTGAATTTATGCTATGTTAAACAGTAAAAAATATGCGGTGGGATGGCCCCCGAATGGTTTATACTTAGACTTTCAAAACAATTGAAATAATTATACCCTGTACACAAAGTGTAAAAGGGTATTATAGATTTGTGTACAGCCACTCCGTTAAATCTGTCAACTCGAAACTCGACAAAGGTGTGCGTCGTGTTTATGTGCATCTATCAAAATTTATAGTCAAAAATATGCTAATTTCCCCCCCTTCGCCAATAAACTGCTAAAAAATTCCAATACCTGTAGATATGGATACATGTGAGCAATAGCTAGAGTTACCCAATTTGGTGTGGTGACTCGTGTGAGCCAAATAAATAAAACTGTATTCACCTTTTTCCAAATAGAAGCCCTCCTTCCCCCGCAATCGATTTACCTTAATTACTACCGCACGCCGCACCATATTGATTTGAAAATTGCCACATATATTTTTAAACGTTTTTGACATATGTTTAAAAATTCAACGTTATTGTCGTTATGACCATAAAAGTAATTTTTGCTCCATAATAACCATTAAAAACTTCTTGGAACTTCCCAATTGGAAAATGTTTACAGGCATATCGATCTTATGAAAAGAGACATAAAACTGGATACTTCCATTCCCAATTCACTGTTTTTAATGTTTATAAACAATAAGGGTACAGGGTATTCCACTGTCGGGCACCGTCTCGACTGTCTGCATCAAATTTTTGAATTGTTTTCGTTTGTGAAATAATTATACAATGAAAACAATACTAGTAAGAGGAGTGATAGGTGCACCTTTTGATCAGGAAATGATTCATTCTGGGCCCAACTCAGCGTTGTCCAGGGTTCTCTTACACAGACGGCTTTTGTTTTAGTTATATAAATTTACATGTAGTGTACAAGGGTATTATAGATTTGGGCAATGTATGTACCAGACAAAAGGAGGCGTGGCAGACCATAAATTCTATGGGCAAAAGTTCCTATCATTGCCTCGGCTAGCGATTGGAACATGTCCGTTTGTATGAGTCGCTAGATCTCGGAGCGATAAGAGCTAGCGACACAAAATTTTAAGAAAAGATTCGCGTAATCCCGGGAAAGGTTGTTTGTCAAGTTGGGTGTACCTTCTCAAAAGGAAAATGCTTACAGTCACATCGAACTTGCAAAAAGAGAAATACTTCCTTCCCTGTTTTACGGTATACTGGATTTAGTGTGTAATAAGGAAAAAGGGTATTCCACTATATATATATAAATAATATAATATAATGTCTACTCAACTATATAATCAAGTTATTGTAGTTTTTTTAATCATATTTTTGTATATTCAATGGTTAGAACCAAACTCAAGGCCTACAACATGACACCAGCCACTTTTCATTTTTCTAATCTAATATAATAATAATAACCTTTTTTTTAGCCAAATGTGTTCTTGGTTTTTGTTTACTCTTGCTACAGGAAACTGAGTATGTGATACCTGAAATGAAGTTTTAAATGACTGTGGAAGATTCTGTTGCTGAGCAACATTAATAGTTGTTTATCTTTTATTCTTTTTTAAAAAATCACGTGTTTATTTGATCCTCAAATAACGCTGTCCATATGGCTACTCTCAATGTAAATACTTTCAGTATTTAAGCTGTGTATTTTATTTTATCTGCGTACTCACGAAATAAAAGTTTGCATCAAGTTTGACAGAAAACAAATATCTCGCTTATAAGTGTTTGTATTCACAGCTCTGGTTACTGATTGTTTGAAAAATACAGCCTTTACGAAACTGATGTTTGAAAGCTGAACCTATTGTCGATTTGAAAGTTAACTAGTTTTCGTTTAAAAAGTTATTGTTCTTTTTGAATAATTTTATCGATTTTCTTCTATTGAGTTTACAAGACAAAAAAAAATCAAACAATAATGAGAGTTAGATTTTGAGATCCATGCATGTGCGAGCGCTTAAATACAATTTCATTCAAGGTAATCCATTTCAATGACTCTCCCCGCTCGAGGAGCTTTTATCCTGCCCAAGTATTGGCATCAGCTTAGTGGCAATTTGGCCAACTGCATCCCGTTTGTGTTTTCAGTTCAGCGCGTAGGGAACTTCAACGACGGGAACTCTCCAATACTATTGGCTGCTCTTCCTTTGTCTGCCGAATGCAGCCTTCTAACAGTTGCGCTGAGCTCGCATGGCACAAACAGTAGTCCGATGTGTCAAAATCTGTGCAGAATTTCTCGATAGCAACGATACCTTTGCCTGCTAACTACTCAGGATGCATTATGTGGAATGAGTACTTTCACGTACCTTGTCTGCCATTCTCACGTCGGCCTCTCTCTAGCTCGGTGGGCGTCTAGTAGCTCAAAGGGGCTAAACTTGCCGGCACCACGACTGCCACTCCAGAGACATTGCGAAATGCACTACAGAGACTCAGCACACAAAGTCGGGGCAACAAATTTTACTTCTATTTTGTGGTAGGGACTTAACTACGCTTATCAGAAGCTATTTTGCGAGTTGAGCTTGATGCAGGAAATTGCAATATACTTAACATGCTATTTATGTTATACTCAGGAGTGTTGCAGAAATCTAATGACGGTTTTGCTTCAAGGTTATCAACAAAATGTTTGACTCATCGATGGATTGCTTTTGGTATAAAGTTCGATTGCAGCAGATGTTTGGCTTAGGTTAAAAAAGGGCACTATGTTAATACCCTCTATCCATACGTAACTGGCAGATGCTGGCGTATCATATTATAAGTTCGTGCATCAATTAATCGGTGGCAAGATGAGGTTTGACATGATTATGTGATTATGTGCCTCTGTGCTATGGAAATGCATCAATGTTAAATGTTAAAAACCTCAATCTATAAAAACCAAAATAGACATACTAGAGTGACCAAAAGTGTTTTGCTGAATCATAAATTGATTCCTTACATAATCTTTCATAGTTTAGAAGATATAGTCGAAAATGTTGATCGTTCAATTGATACACGAATCAGTGCTAAGAATTCCAGGCCATGGAACTTATGTTCAGCCACGCCTCCTTCTGCCTGTATAGTATTAAGAGTAAGGATTACAGAGTATACCACTGTCGGCGCCAACTCGACTTTTCTCATTGTAGATTTGTTATTTACGATATTAATTTTCAATTTGAAAATTTAATGTTTTTATGCGAGTGGCATTAATAGTAATTAAAATATGTCGAAATGTCGGCATTTAGATTAACATGTCTTTATTATGCATATATTAAAGCAAATTGAAAACAACACGATAACTTGAAAACAACTATTTAATACTTCTATGTTGAAAAAGTTGAATGAGAAAAACGCCCACTCTCCCATATAAAGCTGGCGTCGCAACATGTCGTATACTTGATATCCTTCGTCATATAGCCTACTTATGTGCGTAATCAAGAGGACCAAAGTATGGCTTTCCATTGAACTTATGTGTGTGTGTGTGTGTGTGTGTGTGCAATACGAATTCCGTTTTCGTATTTTGAAATTGCATTTGCCCCAAATTTTGCACTCAACTTGCCAAATTTTAATTGAAATATTTTCTCTTTTGCAGGTAAGACTACTAATTTACAATTGTTATTGGGTTTTCTTAAAGCTGTTGGCTATGCAGCAACGGTAAGCAATCTCAGTGCATTTTAAATGTATGTGCTAATAAATTGGAAAATTAGAAGAAAATGTCGTTGCACACACACAGAGAGAAAGAAAAAACCCGAGCTGCGAAATCCACGCCCGGAGAAGGCAATGTTGTATACTCGGAATTCAATTTTTGCTTGAAATGCTTCTGAATTGACTACATTAATATTGATACGAATATATTTCGTCGTGATAGTAAAGAACTTTGCATTCGCAGGTCAATTTTTATATCCTGTACACAAAGTGCAAAAGGGTTTTATAGGTTTGTGCAATGTATGTAACATCAGGTGGTAGACTATAAGTTCCATGGGCAACAATGTTGGTCTCTAATTCGCAGATACTATAAGCTTTAGGGCATGAAGATGAAATTTATTTCCACACAATTCTACGCTAAATGAGAACGAGAAAAGGCCTGGATCTCCTTTAAAATGTGTGCTTCCGTAATATATCTTTTCTCCCTTAGGTTGCAATCATACGTATTTAACATATAAGTAAATTACTTACTAAGTATACTACGACCATTACTACATTCTTTGCTGCCTTCACTATTCAAGGACATTTTTAATTTTTTGCCAAGTTTACTTTTGGTTGGCGGTAACATAAATATTGTAACATATGTGTTGCGTTTCTTCCTCTTAATTGGCCAAAACAGAGCCGCTGGATGTTTGTTCGGTTGACTATGTCAATGTCGTTGTAGAGCTCATAAAGTTCGTTGTTCCATCGGAGCGAGAGTCGATACCAACGCGTGAAGGATCTCTTACAGAATTACTTTCCGCTGAAACACCCATTTTTCAGCGCCATAAAGTAGAAAGCGAAGGACGAACGTCTTATAAAGTGTTAGTTTCTGCTTGCGAGAGTGGTCTCTAAAACTCATTTGCCTATCGAGACCGAAATCATGAGTGATTCTCTGCTTGATATCCATGCTGACATTGTTCTGCCAAGATAGACGAAATCCTTCATAATAATAATCCATTACACTGAGATTTTCGTCATCGGGCGTAGTCTAATGTAGCTATATTCTGCTATTTTGCAAAACATTAACCCTAGAACGTCATCCTTCGTCAAAATTACCCTTCAGGGTTAATAACTCATTACCTCTAGAATTGAACAACTCTGTAGACAAGACATCTGCGCCAGCAACTTTGTTGACTTCGTCATATCTAGGCGGCGGTATATCCACTATGTCATCTATGATTGGGGACGTCGGAAAGTTAGCTCCGGAAGCGGCATTATTCCCATCATCGCCCGATAAGCCGGAGAAGTGTTCCGTCAACTGAGCAGCTGTTTAGAGAGTTGAGCGGAAAGCAGTCGGCAGTCTGTTGTGATTTCCAGTTTTCGCTGTGCGTTTGGTCGCACGTTTTTCGATTTGCTTAAAATCATGCGAACCAAATCAGAGCAGCAAAACCGTGCAAAGTATGTTACAGCCACAGGGAGGCGTGGCAGACTATACGTTGTTCTTAAGAGAACACATATAAAAATATGGTAGTATACATGTAAGCCAAATGTGATGCGAAGGCTCGCGTGAGCCTCATCTTCCAAACCGTGTTGACCTTTTGTCAATAGAAGCACCTCTCCCACTGCTATGGATTTTGTTTTATTACTGTCACAAGCCGCAACGACTCAAGAATTCCGAAGTCTTTGGCTAAGATACTTTAGTTGCCATTTTACTGTTTGCTGCAGTTACTGTTTTTTGTATCGAACTTTCGATCACCGTCTGGAATCTTTGTATAATTGATTAGTTCACGATGTAGCTTTGTACTTATTTTGTATTATATTAAATGATATTAATGTCAGTAAAAGTAGAACCAACTCTAGTGTTTGGGTTAGGGCGTTCTACCCTTGACAGCGAATACTTGGCTCAACCCAAAGTTAAGATTGCATTGCAACAAGCTGTGAAAATATTGTAGGTAACAATAAATTGTTTTACTTTCCATAATCAATTTAGAGAAATATAATTTTTCACTCGCTTCATACGAAATTTATATCAGACATTTTGCACATGCTTTCGTCACTAATTAAGGCCACGTAGTCGTCGTTTTTGTTTGGTTTTTGTAATTACATAACATTTTATGATTACATTGCGAGTGAGCGATTGTTGTGGTTGTGTTTTTATTGCTGTCCTCTACTCCAACTTATCCAACTTGGGCAAATTGCAGTTTATGGCATCATTCCTAAAAATCCCCAACTTAACGATGCTACCTGTCCAGTAAGGACATAAAGACCATGAGTCATTGGGCGAGAAAGAGAGCAAGTTGTAGTAGCAAAAAATATAAACGGTACGAGAGCCGTTGCTGTACAAATAGTTACTAAAATATTTGATGCAGACAGTCGGGACGGTGCCCGACAGTGGAATACCCTGCACCCTTTTTCTTTATAAACACTAAATACGGTAAATGGGAACGGAAGTATCGATTTTTATATCTACTTTCATAACATCGATATGACCGTAAACATTTTCCTATTGGGAAGTTCCAATTGACAAGTTTTCTATTATGGTGGCAAAAATTACTTTTATAGCCATAACACCAGTATTTTTGGGTCAATGTCGTTGAACTTTGTAACATAGATCAAAAATACTTTTGTAAATGTCTGTGGCAATTTTCAAATCAATATATTATGGGGTGTGGCAGTAATTAAGGTAAATCGATTGCGGGGGAAAGAGGAGGATTCCATTGAAAAAAGGTGGATGCATTTTTAACGATTGGGGTCGCACGAGTCTTCACACCAAATTTTGTAACTCTAGCTCACATTCATCCATATCTACATACATGTAGTGGAATATTGATGCAGTTTATAGGCGAGGGGGGGTGAAATTAGCATATTTTTGACTATAACTTTTGATGTATTTCTCCGATCTCGATCATTTTTGGCATATTAGCACGATGCACATCTCTGTGGAGTTTCGAGTTTATGGACTCAATGGCGCGGTTGTAAACCGCGCAAATCTGTCACGGCGCATCTTTTGGTAAAATTTTGTGTCTCTAGCTTTTATGGTCTCGGAGATCTATCCCCCCATACGGACGGACGGACATGATCCAATCGCTACCCGAGTCAATGATACGATTTTTTTTCTAATGGAACTTATGGTATGCCACGCCTCCTTATGCCTGTTACATAAATTGCACACATATCTATGTACACTATGTGTACAGGGTATAAAGAGCAGCACTAACAGTGCGGCGAAAAAGTAAGCACACACACAGTGTAAGCGTCATCGTGTGTGAGTGTCAAAGTCCGGCAAAAAAAAGCGTGTGCATGCAGATAACGCTGGTATTATGGAGCCGTATACTTCAAAGAATAACGTTGAAATTATATTCCTCACACAGAGGCACGCGGTTGGCTCCATACATACATACATGCATACATCCCAGATACTGTACATGCAAATTCGCTCGTTCGCGTACAGAAATCGCCCCTGTGCACAACAGACATATTACGGCTCAAATTAAGCTCCGTCCGGCACATAAGCTTACGCTGACACTAGAACGAAAAAAAAAAAACGAAACTCCATTTGGCCAACTGCATGGCACTCAGGCAACCAACGTGTTCACTGCACATCACAATATGCTAAAATTCTACTCCCAAATACTGAACTAAGTAGCAGCTTCAGTTGTATCTTTAGAAGTTGTGTAACTCGGAAGTATGGTGCTTTTTACTCCTGCCTGTTGCAAGCATCTCTATTGGGGCTGCAGCTGCCGAGCTGTAGCTCGACATTCTGGATTATAAAGCGCATATTATCATTCCCCGCATATTTGCATATGAATAAATGTGGGTGCCAAGGAGAGAAAAGTTAAGGTTGTATTTGAGCGGCTTCTTCAATTTTTTTGTAATCCTTACTAGTTCGTGCATCTATTGTGCAGTATCCTTCAGCAGTTGAACTACTCTGCTTATTCAAACACAGAAGGTAAATAACAACTATATGGCATTAATGTTTATTAGCAAGTAGTTTTTTACTTCAAAATAAGAAAAATCCAATAAGCCAAACATTTTGCATTTATTTACCCAAAGAAAAGAGCTTGATATTATATAAATCAATATTAAAATAGCAAACATGCATATTTCTAATCAATTTTCTAAAAACAGTCGGAAACTATTCAGTGTGTGAGTGTGCATTTTTCTTGTTTCTGTGTGAGACTTTAACCAAATATTTGATTTTTGAAATCTCTGATACGAATTCGTGACAGTGACGTAGATAGAGGGAGATGTGCCCCCCCTCTCTCTCCTTGAAAACTCCACTGATGCGTGATAAAAGTTATAAAAAATTTCGGGATTTTCAGCCTTTTGACGATTTTACGTAATCTGTTGCCTACATTTCGGCGCTCTATTAATTTTACCGTTTTCCATTATAACACAATGTCTATCTATTACGGCATAACAGATTGATCGATTCTCAACAAGTGCCAGCAAAAATGAATGAAACAAATGAAAAGCTAAAACGAAAAAGTGAAATGAAAATGTCATGGAAGACAAGAAAAGAAACGATTTCACGCACACAGGGCATCATGAAAAGCATTCAAGCGCCATTCAATTTTGGCCACACGCCCACATTTACAATTTTGTTTTCTGGACGTCAACGCCCAAGCCCACGGCCCGGCCATGTTAGGCCAAGTCCTTTGTGTCTGCTCAGCAGACAAGTCATGACCAAACCAAGTATCCTAGCACCACACTCCATACTCGACCCTCGAACTATAGCCCCAAAGCTAAGCTGCCCTTGCTCTTATGCCATATTGAGACATTCAAGCTTAACTTCAGAGTGATATGCAATTAATTCGATTAAAAGGTTATCGCAAAACGCAGCAGTAGCGTGAAAAGAAGCGAGAACAGTTAAGCAAAATGGAAGCGAAATGGAAGCAAAAAGAGAAGCACAAAAGAGAGAACGCGAACAACCATCCATCCGTCCATAGACTATATACCATGACTGACCCGCTTGCCAAGTCGAAGTCAGCCCGTTGCCACAGTGTAAGTGTGCATGGTGTACATGTTTGGCTTGGTTATTTGATCTGGCTGAATGACTTCTTGCATACGGCACGGGCCGTTTACACAAGCCCGTCGTCCAATGTTGAATCAAATTGTTGAACATCAGCAAAATGAAAAGGTTTATCGCAGTTTTGAGCGTTGCATAATGGGACATTCAAATCTATTTTTGGCCAGAAGTAAAATTTTGGCTTATGCATAATATGTATATTATAGTCTACTAGCTGAAGCCGTCAATAGATTCATTATATAAATTAATTCTTCCCGTTCCCATTACCCTTCCCGTTCCTCTTCCTTCTCTTTCGCTCTCTCTTCTTCATACTAAGTTAAGCAATATCTCTATATCCTTTACCTCTACCTCAATTCAATAGAATTTTTTACCTAATCAAATTTAATGCTTGCCTCCTATATACGTAGATACACATATAGTATGTTTTTTATGGAAAATCGTTTTTGTCGATATCTTTGGCGTCATCTATTGGAATTCGTCCAAACTTCAAAAAAACCTTCTCCCTAATACTGTTTACAATGTGTCAAAATTTGGTTTAAATCGGCTTACGCATTTTCGAGTTTAGCGAGCACATCACTTTTTGAGGTTTCATTTTTATATATATAGATGTGACATAGGCGAAGCAAGGAGGCTGGAAACGGTTTCCTGCACTAATAGAACCATTCACAAACAGTTTGCATAAATTCAATTCAATTCTTACTTCAAGTTGAATATTCTCCTTTTAAGT
The DNA here is from genome assembly GCA_035041775.1 of Chymomyza caudatula. Classification (NCBI taxonomy): domain Eukaryota; kingdom Metazoa; phylum Arthropoda; class Insecta; order Diptera; family Drosophilidae; genus Chymomyza; species Chymomyza caudatula. Next base: position 3,462,395 of record JAWNKW010000148.1, read on the forward strand.
CAAATTGTTTTGGTTAAATTAAGTGCAAATTTCACTCATTTCAGATACATTAAGTAGCCAAAACCATTCGTTGTCATATTGCTAGCTCGGCTCCCAATTAAATTTGACCAAAAAATGGGCAAACGTTCCATAGTGCGTTGTTGAGATGGCTCTACTGCTCATTTGCAAAACATACAGTGGGGCACATACACTGAGTGCTACGTCTGCGGTCAAAGTTCAGGTCAGCAAAGTTTTAAGAGCCTCCCAGAGAACCACAAGCAGACGAGGAAGCTGAAGGAGCTGCGTCAGCTGGCTAGTGTGCTTTGATTACGTCAAAGAAAACTTAACATGGAAACCGATTATCCACCGTAAATATGGCAACTTGCTTAATGCATCTATTTTCACAGGTCTACAAATACAAACCACATGGCACAGCACAAACTGAGTGCCCACTATGAGATACCCTGTATCCATTTCCTAATCAGTTTTTATTAGTTATAAGCAATTCGAGTTCGTATTTTCGGTTCCCCTAAGCATTCAATTATAGCTCGTCACAAACAAGGAAACTTATGATCCAGCATTTAGTTGTTACACAAACTTGTTCAAGTCCAATATGTGCTTATAGTTATTTGATGCGTATTAAATGCAATTCTGATGTAGAGTGTATAGATTGGGGGCTGCATTCATAATATGCTTTAATTTTAGATGGACTCTATGGGAGTAGACGAAGGAGAGCAATTAGCTTAGTATGTCAGATGAAGAGCAAATACAAAAACACACTCCGACAAACATGGGCTGCTTCTTTCGGTCTCCCTGTCAAAGATGAATGCCACTTGACCCTCATCCCTGCCGTGCTACTAATCTTCGACCTTTCTGTCTTATCGTGGTATGCAAGTCAAGGCACTTTCTTAGGTTTCATTTTTGTACGCTTTCTCTAGAATGGTATGCATGAAAAATCTGGAAAAACTGGTTGCCCACCGTGTGGTAGATACGCATCAACCTGGTGGTCCTAGTTTTAAATTCGTTAAAGTCATCTAATATCAAAATGAGGAAATAACTTTTATCATCGAAGCAAGCTTTTCAGATATTTGTAAATGTCACTATATAACAACAAAAAGTTTTGCTTCATTTCATTCGAAACGAGTTGCTCGATAAGTAAAATCGTAAAATATATACAAAAAAATTGTAATATTTTTTACGGAAATTTTTCATAATCACGGTAAGTTGCAGCAGTTTTTCTTGTCAGAACTCAAACTAAACTTTTTGCCATGCTTCAGATGCATAACCCACAAAAGCAAGTGCGCGGACCAGTTGTCGGAGGCTACGATTTGGGAATGTTGCCCTTGCCTCCTCATAAGGTTAAAACGGATTTTGCCAAGATGGGCGGTCAGTTCGTTGAGCAAGTTAATGGATTTTTGAATTTAGGATGGACACCGCGCTTGATGAAGATGCGCCTGGCGAAGAATGTACAAATGGTCGTGGCCTCTCCATGGGCTAAGCGCTGTTTGGGACTTATAAAACGCTTTCGTTAAGCGGTAATTCTTAGATGTTGACCTAATTTGGCGGTCAACTTCAAAATGGTTTTTTGTTTTGTTAAATTGTTTTAGAATATTATTACACTCCACAAATATACTAAAGAGAGCACGCAATTGAAAGCATTTTTATTCCTAGAGGTATATATTTGTCAGATTTGTTGTTTTGAACCTTTACTTCTAATCTAAGCCAAAGTGTGGTTATAATGTGTGCTTATTGACCGAAACTGAGACGCTGCAAACGCTGTCAAGAAGATTTTGAAAATCATTGAATGATTGTAGGAACAGGCACATTTGCTGTAAATTGCCTTCCTGCACAAGAAGCACTGACAATGGAAAGTAATTCCGATGGAGTATTTAAAAGACAAACGTTTTTGAACTCAGCGCAATTAGTGGTCTCCTTTGCCCTCATTAATTTTGGTTAGCTCTTATTGTTCTCATTTGGTTTTGGTATTTAATTGCCTCTTAGTTTTTTGTGCTGCCAGATTTTGATGACTTTTCAAAAGATGAGTTTCCTTATCATCTCATTTATGGCATTTGCATACTTTGAGATGACAATTAAACGGTTACTGCCCATACATATATTAAAAAATTATTCCTCACGAAGTAATTAGCAATGAAAACTCACAACTTAGAATTGTTTGTTGAGAGCTATTGAATGCGTAATTAGTAAGTTGACTTCGAATCAAAATCAATAACGAAACCCTAGTGGTTTGACTGGGATAACATTATCAAAGCTCTATAGCCCGGATTTAGTTCAAACTGAAAAAGTTGACTACAAAAGCACCAAGTAATCATTTTTCATTCTTTAAAGTAAAACGGAAGAATGAAATAAAATAAAATAATACAAAATTCTCGATAATCTAATCACTAACATTTGCTGATAAAAGTTTCTTGTAGTATTCATTATTCAAAAATTAAAAAAACACATTACCCCGAAATCCATTGGCTTTTACTACCTTACTTTGCCGCGAGAAGATTATTATAATCTGCCGGATCCGTAGTTCCCACACAAGTTATGATATATGAGCTAAGCAAAAATGAAATAAATCTATTGGGAAAAATTGCAGAAAGTACAAAGATAAACTCCACTGCCCACAATCACACACCAACATTTGCTGTCGAATTTCGACATTACACATTGGAAATATTTTTGGTGCTTTTCAACTCAATTTCACACACAGAAAAAGGTAGCAGCCAAAAAGCGCAATCATTTTTATCACGTATTGACGGTTAGCGAGTGAGTGAGTGTTCATGCAACACCAACGGCTGACCTCACTCATTCATTGTTCCCCCGCATCAAATGCAGGATTCAGCATTTGAGTGCACAGCTGTTTCTGAGTGGAAAATGGCTACATGGTTACATAAAGAACTTCAGTTTCCTCTTCGTCTTGGCCTCTGCTCTGCTTCAGACTGGGAATACGATGGTGAATGCGACTTCAACTGCAAGTTTAGCTTTGACTAGACACCGATGGCCATTCAGGCGTGAGTCCAACAAAAGGTACGAACACAAAATTCACTAACTAAGATGAAATAAAAAATCAATATCAACGATTATTTGAAACAGGACATAACACAATCTTCTGCAGAAAGATAGCGCCAATTACTTTGTGTGACTGACAGCTTTAATCGAATCTTTCAGTCTTAAAATGCCACGACATAAATAAATCTGCGCCAAATTGGTTTACTAGGCAGATTGCAAAGCCTTGGAATTGTTTATAGAATAAAAAAATAAAGCATCTGCAATATGATTTAAACGTGACTTACTCGAAACAGTATTCCGAACTTGCAGTTAATGATAGCTCGTATCACTCGCCAACCCACGTGCCCGGCTCGAAGTAGATCATAGTCCTTCTGCTTCCTACTCCTCTGCCTCTTCGTCTTCCTATTCCTCGACCTCAGCGTCATCCTCAGCCTCATCCTCTTCTGGCGTTTCCAGACTTTGTGCACAGTTTTGGGAAAAAATAATAAAATGTTTTGAGATTTTGTGTCAATTTTTGTAGTTTAATGACTGTTTATCCACCAAAATAAAACTTTTTAAAATTTTTGTATGACCAGTATAAAGAAGTTTGTTCCTGCAAACCAACGTTTATTAAACGTAAGAACCGCTTTAGCTTTTGTTGTTCTAATCAAATTTAAGGAGTGGATCAAATAAAACACCAAGATCGGAAACAGTTGAAATACGTTCAAGAATAAAGGCACTATATAGTATTATATTATAAAATGTCATAACCTTACATTTGGCATTGTTATGAAATAGCTGATTAACATTACACCACAGTTGCATGTCATCTTAATTGTTCTGCAGACATAAATACATGTCATTATCAGGAAAATACATACAAAGTTTTACATCATCCGCATACATAAGATATAAGAGATCATAGATAAATAAGACAAAAGGAAGAGAATTTAGATGGTTAGCTTTGTAAAACGGGTTATTATAGACTCGGATCCCTTAAAAATAAACTTTTGCACACAGTTATATAGGCTGGAAGAGTTCCATGAAGGAAACCTCTAATGCGAAAGTTTATTTAGAAGATTAAGTTTAACAGAATTAATTGCCTTACTGAAACTATGAGGGTAGTGTTGTATAGTATTGTATAGTGTTGCAACGGTGAGGTCACATTATTGGAATTACTTATACTACTTATAGTTTAGTTGCTTGTTACACGAAGCAAGATTTCCAAGCGAGGCCAATCACACTTGTATCTGGCACCGTTTGTAGGCACTTGCCTGCAACCCTATGCCACTTCCTTCATTTAAGGATACATTCTAATATCGAGCGAGATTTTGTGAGATAGCTTTTTTCACTTTCCCACTTGAATGAATTTGACAACTCTAAAATTCGTGCGCAACCCCGTGTCAGATTATATTTCAAATCAGTAGCCAATGTGATCAACCGTATTGTAACTAGGGATAAACGGCATGAACTGGAAAGCGCAAACGAACGACATACTTACTCACATACTCTTCCTGCTGTGCTACTTACTAAAGAGTAACGTAGAAAACAGACCCATCTCCGTGGCAGCGCATTTTCTTTCCATATCTGGCGCACATTCACAGATTACATGGAGAAAGAGACAAGCTGAAAAGGTTGATTTAAAAACGCTATCCGCAAAACATCCGGTTTTTGGTTCACCTACGCTTTTATGAAGAACGGGAGAACGGGCAAGGAATGCTGTATGGCAACCAAAAACTGCAAAACAAAAAGTGGCATACAAAAAAAATATGTACATTTTTTCCTTGCAATAAGTGGCGGCAATTTGGGGCTTTGCTAACTGCGCTCGTTCTTGCAACCATTTTTATAATTATGATCATTACTACGGCGTCGCCAAAACCGACCACAACAACAGTAGTTACAAAAGCCAAAGCAACAACATGGGCATTCTGCCAACTGGCTTCCTTTGCCTCGTACATGCTGCCACCCTCCGCTAATAATCTGCTAATTTTCGTGTGAGCCTTTTGCTGCCTTGTTATAATACCCTGCAACCTATGGGTAAGGCATACCTAAAGCTGCATCAGGTCAGCACAACAAATGTTGTCGATTTGTCAGTGCGGGACTGTTGCTTAAAAACCATCGAAACTAGCAATATTTTAGGTTTTCGATATCGACAAATATGCTTCGCCTGTAAATGTAGGCATGAAGTAGAACAATATAAGGTATGAAAATTCTTGTTTTTCAACTAAACGAGTAATAATCTCTTTATATAAATACGCTAAGCAAAAATTCAGTGTGGTACCGATTACTCCGCAATAGCGCAACTTTTTCAGGTGAAACCTATACCATTCGAAAGATAAAATGCTTGCGGTTTGCAGAATATAAGCTTCATCTGGATATATTGAGTTTTAGTCAACTAAAAATTGATTTGAAGTAAAAAAAAAACAACAACAAAATACTTTGTACACACAAATGTTGTTATTTCGTGTTTTCTTTTCTCTTCTTCGTAATCAGGTGTTTCAAAATCGTGTATTAAGTCGTCGAATGTCGAGGCAACAGAGTTATCTTACTATGGTCGCGACTAAAGAGCTTAGTAAAAGAATGCTATTCTTATATCATGCTACAGAGTATCTTATAGTCGAGGATATTGGACGGTTGCATTCGCCTTGTTTTTCTTTCTCTTGTTGATGCTGCTGTGGCGTTTGCCTTGCAAGGCCGTTTATGTCTACGTGCCTGCTCCCAACTGCACACACACATACATACATACATATGCACATGCATGCATCTGTCATTTGTTGTTGCTATTGTCAAGTTTTTTTTTCTTATGTAATCGCGCAAATAATGTGACTTGCGGAAGTAATTAGCCACATGAGGGATGCTCCGAAAAGTGCTGTCTACAAACCAGCAAATCAGCCAAGGGACAAACCTTCTATGCTTTTTTCTGTTGGTAAATATATCTTGTAATTGGATAGTAAAAATTAATAGATTAATTGCTGCAGACTATCAAAACTAATGGTTGTGAATATAGCATAACATATGTGCTTCAGATTTTTTGAGATTATCCAGGTAAATGCCTAATGGTGTTAAATCACTTGATTTGCACTTGTAATGAAGGTCATCTTTAAGCCAGCCATATCTTAGTGCAGTCGATGTTTAAACTAGAGATACAAACCGAAAATTAATTCGTATACGGTTACGATTACGGTAGTACCGGTACTCCCTGATCCGGTAAACGGTTTTATTTCGATTTTCTTTTTCCAATAATATCAGTTTTGATTCGATTCACCGATATTTGTTTCGGTTTACCAGTTATGCCGTTATGCAAAAAAGAGAACTGATGCCAAAAGAGAACTGATACAAAAAAAGAAGTGGGAGCGAGAAACAGATTGTGTTTTCTAATGTTTCACTTTTTATGGCAGCAACTAAAGCACCAGCAGCGAAAGTTATGAATGTTGCCGATAAGAAGTCAGATGGCCCCACTGTGCGACGTCTATGAAAATACATGAAAAAATATGTGGGCTTGAAAAGAAAATAACCAAAATCGTACCGGTATAAATATATCGGTTTCAATTCGGTTATTTCGGAAAAATTATAACGGTTAATGGTTATCGGTTTTTCTGAAAAAAAATGTAATGTTACGGATTGAATCTCTTGTAGACAAACTTCACTAAAATAGTCATAAAAACTACAAAAATAATTATCACTCTGTACGATTCGGCCGACGATAATATCATTCTCGGGGCTGCGCCATTTATAATTTGCGTCCCATGCGAGTTAACCATGTTCCAAACAGTAAATTTTTATCCCATGCCAGCTGTTGGCTCAGCTTTTGTTCCGGATATTCCTAAAGTTCATTTAGTATTTATTTAATATCCTATGCAGGCACTCACACTCAATTATATAAAGCCACCAGTTGGGTTTGGACAAAGAAAAAAGGACATATCAAGATTGAATGCCCAATGGACAAATTATCATTTCGTAGCAAATACGTATATTCTCTACTATTGGCCAGCGTTACCAACAACCAGACAACCGTATTGAAGTCACTAAATCACTATTTTTACCGTGTGATGAGCGGGTTGTCGTATGAGGCGACTAAGAATGACACTGGGTTCTTTTGAGACCAGTAGGCCTTAAAAGGGTTGTGCGTAGGGTTTGGGACCCACCACATAAAACCACAATTCCAATGAAAGAATGTATTTACATCAGGTCGTAACCCGATAACACGGGATGTTATGGCCAGTTAAGAAGAAATCACTATTTTTAATAACGACAGTCCAATTTCGTATACTAGTTCGGGCAAACATCTGCGTCACCTGCTCCAGCTTCATCAGTACCCAAAAAATCATGCCTTCCCCTGGAAGCTGTCCGTTACGACCAAATTATTGTTTAATTAGTGCGAGAGTTTTGAGCGCTCCGTAACTTACATCTTTGTAATACAAGCCGAATAAAGCCATCAATAAAATAATTGTTTATATTGAATCAATCACAATTTAATCACAAATGCACAAATATAGTCTTCTAATCGTTAATTTTATCATTCGAAGGAAATAAATTTGCACCCTCTAGCCCATATTGAGGTAGATCAAATTCTTTTTTCCATTCCCTTCCCGATCCTCTACCCCTACCTCTTTATCTATCTATTAGTAGGCGTTTCCAGACTTTGTTCACATTTTCTAGAAAAAGTAATAATAGGCTTTCATATTTTTTGTAGTCATACGCTTTTTCACTATGGTTAATTATGCATATTTCAACCTATAACCTGAAGACGTTAAAAACGAAGATGTTAAAAAATTAAAAATTTCACGCCAATCAGTCGAGCCGTTTTGGTGTAAAATGGATTCAGACATACATATATTCATTTTTATATATATACATATATTGTTCAAGCAGAATTCGTCCAAACTTCGCATAAACGCATAAAAAAATACCCTATAATTTTTGGTTGAAATCGGTCGACACGTATACACAGTTACACTTATTTTTATATATTCAGATAACCAGAAATTAACTTTAAACCCAATTCGGAACTTAGTATGACACAAGTTTTAATGAGAAAAAAAAACGGCCGAATCGGAAACCGAACTTTAAATTCATTGAATTTGGCCCAAAATTCATAGAATCAGAGAATACCATCTCAGCAGGTCAAAGTTTGTCGTATGAGGCGACTAACTATGACACTGGATTCTTTCGAGACCAGTAAAGCCACCCCAGGCCTTAAAAGGGTAATGCGGAGGGTTTGGGACCCACCACGTAAAACCACAATTCCAAAAAGAATACATCAGGCCATAACCCGATAACGGCTTATTATGGCCAGTTAAGAAGAAGAAAATAAAAATAACGCATTAGAGGGTTAAAGAAACATAAATCGTTAAAAACAAAGAAGAAGCAAATATCTTTGAATTTGCAAACACACTACAATGTTCTTTGTAACAGTGGTGTTACGGTTCAAAATCAGATACTTTATCATGCACTGTGTGAATAGTATAATGATCTATTAGTTACGTGTTACGAAAAAAAGACGACGATAGCCAAGAACTCAGCGGTTTACGGCTTATCATTTTTCATTTGCCACCAATCTATTATGAGGCTAATTTGGTTGTGTCGCTTACATAAAGTCAGTCTATTACTCCCTTTGTCCAAATCCTCAAAACTTTGAAAGCATCGCAAGGAACAAGTCAAATTATAAAGAAACTTGCAAAATATGTTTTTTTGATCAAATAAGCTCACATGGCTGATTGGTTGAGGATGATTGTGTTAAATGTAAGTTTAGCCCCTGGCTTTAAGTTGTATATGTTTGTATTCGTTTGCGTTACTCTGTGAGTACATATTTGGCAATATTTGTGAGATACAGTTTTCATGTCTTAGATACGGGACAGCTTAGGATGGGCTAACACTTGCTGCTCCTTGTAGCTCTCGTCGGGTTTTCACTTGTGGTTGTTGTTGCAGTTGTTTTAGGTGTTTCGGTTGCTGCAGTGCGCGAGTTGCACGCAAATTCACCCCTCTCGAAAAAGTTTTGCAAGTTTTCCTGTTTGAATTTCCTATACACCTGAAGGCATCCAACCTGCATCCATGCCATTCGCCACACAACATATAGATGCACACTAGCACATGCCTAGAGCGGGAATCGAGTTTTGGAGAGAAGTTTTCAAAAGGCGCTTTACTGTAAAAACGTTTATATGTAGCAGGCGGTTACAGCCTTGTTACTTTTGTTTTAACTTTGTTGGGAAGCAAGTTTGCTTTGTTTTTGGTGTATATAGTGAGTGCAAGCGAGAGGTCAACAGAACCAACAAAATTGAGAACAGAATTGTAAATTAGGCAGAAGAAAGTTTGAATTTAATTTGTAAAGTGTAATTTTTTGCACGGAATTCGGTTGCAGTAAATAAATATCTGGCAAATCTGAACTGTTTCATATTTCATATTTAGTGTTTGTTTCATGTCATTAATAGTTCATACTAAGCAGTTCCTATGTTTGAATTGGATTTTGCCATATAGAATGAAAGTTCTGAACGAAAACTTTGTAAAAGGTCCACTAATTAGACTCTGATAAAATCAACGAAAGATATCTGATAGAGCATTGAATCTTCGGTTTTCAGACGTATGCAGCTCATTTAGCAACACTTAACCCATGGGTTTCAGGGTATTTAAACAAAAAACAGCACGATATTCGGCATACAAAATGGAAAACATTTATGCAACAATAAAGGGAAATTCTTTCATTTGATTTAAATTGTTTTCATTCCCTGCGTACCCGTTGATTCGTGGCCCGTACGATACCTTTATTGGCGTGCAGACTCCTCTGGAATGCGATTACGTAAAAGCAACAGTACCTAAAAGGGTGTTTAACGATAAAATCTTTGTTAAAAAAAAAGATGCAGTGTATAGCATAGTTGGTACTTCAGAACGCATTCTTGATTGTGTTGTTTTGTTATAACTTTGTCTAAATGACAATATTTTCGACTACATAGACAACAAGAATTGAGAAGAAACTGAAATAGGCAAAGAAAAAATTGTTATTTGCAGTTTTCCTCGTTTTCCAAGCTTACTTTTAGGCGGAAAAAACAATTAGTTGATTCACAAAAAAAGAAAATTGAGCTGCAACAGAAATGGAAGACAAAATAAGTAAGGCAACAAAAAATTGATTTCTGAATTGCAAATGAGGAAAACTGTACAAACAAAACTTCGAAGCATAGAAGTTTGGCTTCGCTACGAAGCTTCAAAATGATCTTAAAGATATTTTAATCAATTTTGGTCGAAATCGCTTTTGGCACACCTGACAAAACTTAATACCGCTAGTTTTAGTCAAACCAATCGTTCTGGCCAAACAACTTTGTGTCTGCTTAAGACCAACTCAGGGCGGATTGTCGGCCCGTCTGACCGTAGATTAAGTAAAAAACAAAACATTGCTTTCAATAGATAACTCAACTGTCTTAGCTACAAAAAGAGTATACGGAAACCCAAGTTAGCCGACCATCTTGATATTGTATTTGCTGTCTTTGTTGTAGTAGCCGAAGGGGGGGCCGCAAACAAAATGCCGTGCTCCTAACCTGCTGCGCCGGGATGCCAACTGCACACCATAGCAATATCAACATTATCTGTCAGCAATAGCAACAACAACCACACCGAGGGACACAGCATATTAATGGAAAGCAATCTACAAATGCTTTGTGCCAAAGCATTATTAAACTGGCATTTTCATTTTACAAGCCACACACAGATACACACACACACAGATACACACACACACACACACACACACACACACACACACACACACACAGACACACACACCGATAAGCATGTGGAATATCTGGTATGTCTGTATGCTATGCATTCTAGGCACCTCTCATGCTCGACTGCCTCAAACTGAGGTAAATCCAGCATTTCATATTCTATTTAGAGCGACAGCCATATTCCCATATGCCTTATCCAGAGGCTCTGCTTTTTATACACTGTAGGCAGGACAGACCGGGACCGGGACCGGGCCGGCTTCCGCTTTGCCCAGGTAATGCTTTGGAACGCCGGCGTCTGCATGCAACTATATACATATATATTGTGTTTCATTTTATATAACGGTGCGTATAATAATAATTAGTAAATGCTTTGGAAGCGATCCCAAAGTTTGCATACCCTGAAAGCTAGATTTTGGTTTCATTCGTACATTACAACATCTAAGGCCAACCATGGCGATTATTAGTCGATAACAATGAAACTGGGTTCATTCCACCACATAAAACCACAATTCCTATGAAAGCATGTATTTACATCAGGCCGTAACCTGATAACGGGTTGGTATGGCCAGTTAAGAAGAAGAAGACCAATTTTTTTCATCACTCATTACAAAAGTGTAATGTAAATTTCTTGCAAATAACTTCCATTAAGATATCTCTAGATTCAGTTTGGTTGAATTGAGTGCAGCGTTTGTTAGTTACGTGCGTCAGTGTTTGGCCATATGGAAGACATAAGTTGTTGATGTTGTTTGATTCTGATGATTCAACCATTTAGGCTGCTCATTATAATACACAACTCGTGGGCCTACACAGCTCCTTCTAACGTCTAATATCTGAGGAAACTGCATCATCCTCTTCTAACACAAATACATGCATATGCTCTTGTACATATATGAAAATGTATGAATGTTACGTCTATGTTCGTTGAGCGGTTTCATTATTAGTTTAAATGTTCGTTTAGCCCTTCGCCTCTTTTTGTTGCTCTTGTTGTTGGGTGCATTTCTGGTTGTTGTTGATGATTGTTGTTAACTTTTGTTTAGACAAAGCTCCTGTGTCGGCATTTTATGTATATTAGCATAAAATGTTATGTGGTAAATGTTCTTTATTCGCCATTTTGTACCTGAGGCCAACGGTAATACGCATCTATCTATGCAATAAATTTATGCAAAATTTAATATGTATAAAGTCTTTTTGCACGTCAGTCTATCGTTTTGGTGTGTTTTTGACTTTTGAACACTTAAATTAGAAGTTTGAGCTACCAATGACACTCGAAAGGAGATGAAAATAAGAAGAAAGTTATTGCTGGAAGCTGCTCTCCGCTTCCCCATAGTCTGTCCGGCTTCCGCAAGAGGATAGCATTCACTTTATTCCTGTCAAGTGTATCGATTTAAAAAACGTGAAGATAGTGCTCTGTTATAGGATACACATATTGGCCAGATACTCTTCAAATGTATTTGTCTACTGATTAAGCCAACAAGCGCTCGCAGATCTTTCCTCTTCTTATGACGATAATAAAAGAAATCTTTCATAGATATTGTTGAATTAAAAATTAGAATAAAAGATGAGTTTGAAAAAACACAATATTATGCTGTTTTATAAGTTTTAGTATTGACAACATCAAAAGTAAAGTTTTCAACATCAATCTGAGAGTCCAACCGCTGTGTATCTCTCAACTCGAACCAGACCCACCCAGACAAATTCTCTTTTAAAAGCCGCAAAGGCTCCAGTAACTACTCGCTTAGTACAACCAATGATATCGATATCATCTGCTTATGCGAGAAACTGGAAGCTCTTATAGTTCAATATTGTCCCTCTAAAACATTCTCCACCAAAAGGTTGTAGAGGTTGCAGGAGAGGGCATCCCCTTGTCTGAAGCCCCGCTCGGTATTAAACGGCTTCGAAAAGCTCTTTCCTACCCTAACGAAGTTCCGTGGTTGCTCAACGTCATTTTTCATAGTCGCACCAACTCGGCGGGGATACCGAACCCAGACTATGCGGCATATACGCGATCCTTCAACGAACTATCAAATACTGCTTTACAATCGATTTGTCGATTTTGTATTCGTGGGTCTTTTCTAGGACTTGACGTAATGTGAATATTTGGTCTATGGTGGACTTGCCAGGCCTTAAGCCACACTGAAAAAGTCCGATCAGTTCTTTCCTAAACATCTTTCACACAGTACGCTCGATAGGGCCTTATATGCAATAGATATAAGGCTGATACTACGGTAGTTGGCGCACACCATGGGGTCACCATTTTTGAGAACAAGGCAGAGGACACCAAGGATCCATTCAACGGGCATACTTTCAGCTTGCTATATTCTGCAAAAGATCCGGTGCATGCAACCTACCAACTTTCTCATTGCAGTTTTGTTGACGCTAACGGTGATATATCCAGACCTTCATCTATGATTGGGGAACTGGAAGCGGCATAATTCTCATCATCGCCCGATGATAAGCCGAAAACATGAGAAAACCTAGATAGAGTAATAATAGGTGTTACTTATAAAAGCTTGCTTGACTTCAAAGCTTATTAATAAGAAAATTTGTTATCATAAGTATAGATTGCAAATTAAACTTTCAATTAAAAAAAAATGTATATCCTCCAAAGGTTGGCGTTCATCCCGTGTCGTCATTTGAGCAGTTGATAACTAATTTGAGCTGTGCTCCAAAATTGTCATATGGTCAAGTAGTCATCACCAAAAAACTGTATATTTCAAATGTTTGTTTGCGTAAGTTTATGAATTTAAACTGTTTCTGTTTTCAACACTTAAGAAGACGTACTACTGATTTAAACAAAAAATGCAAAAAATTATAAATTTATATAAGCTGTGGCGCATCGATATCCGCACGATTTCCGCTCAAAATTCTCATTGGTTCTGACTCTATTATTAAGTATTTTGTGGTGCGGATTCTGTTGTTTTCGCGGTTGGCATTTATTCGCTTTAAATATTTGTTCATACGATATATACTATATGTATCTGGATATTGCGCTCCTTGTATTCAGAGCATTCGTTGCAACGGATGCTTTCGATGCCAACGGACTGAATGACAGTCGTGACAAAACCGCAGACAGTGAAGGAATATAATAATGTATACTATGCCGTCACAAATACACATATCTGTATATTTTTTCCTCTTATAAGCTGCATTTCGATGTCGGGTATATGGACAATTTCTTGGCGCTTTTCCTGTCCGCATCCTTATTCCTGCCGCTGTCTTTTGGCTTTCGGCCAAAGTAATGAGACCGCTTTTTCATTATAATTGGCTGCGGATTTGTTGTTTCCCCTGAAGTTTTTTGTTCTTTGTCTTTATGTCGTTTTTTTTTTCAATATTCAGGCAGCAACAAAATGTGTCGAAGCTCGTATACTCTTTACCTACTGAGTAAACAAAATGAAGTTGCAAGTTACACACTAAAAAGAGTTAATGTTGACATCTCTATCAGGGGTGTGCCAGAAATCTCTTAACAGTTTTGGTCTTAATTTAATTTGAAAGCTCTATCTATTTCTGGCACTTAATCGGATTCGTTGAGACTCAAAACTTTTGACTTGAAATTCGTTTCAAAAGATATATTGCAAATCGCAAGATTACTGGTTGAAAGAGACTACGGGTACACCTCCGATTATGTTTACTTAGGCTGCGAATTCTGACTATATGATATCCTATAGAAAAGTGTGCAGCAACACCTACTTCTTTGGCTAGAGCTTAAAATATAAGCATTTGCAAATAATAATAATTTCCGCAAGTGCGCAATGACTGATGATGCTTTAAGAGTAAAACATACATACACGTACATATGTACGTATTCATACTTATGGACGGAGAGGCGGATATGACCAGATATTGATTAACCTCGTCGAGCTGAGCACGACTTTTTATACTTTGTGAGGTTTTGGTTATAAACTGGAACGAGAGAATACACAAATCTTTAATCTAACATTGTGATAGTTATAAACTTATACTATGATTGAAGTTACTTAGAGGTTGATGAATGAATACAAAAACAATTCCGGAAAAAAAATCTCAATTTGTTGTTTGATAAATATGTTTTGTTTTTTCATACGCTTATCATTAACAGAACATTTTGCCACATAATATAGATGGAAATAGGTACGGAAGCCTGACTATAAAACCAGCAAGTTTATTCAAACATCAGCGCATGAAACTTGTTCTGCTATTTCGATTATTTTTGAAGTTGATTAAGCTGAAATTACGTGTAATCAACATTTGAACAAAATTTGAAGAGCCGGCATATAAATTTTTATTAGTTAAAGATGCCTGGTTGCCCAACGGCATTTCGAAAACCATCTCTAAAATGTTCTTCGTATTTCGTTTGCACTGTCATTGGCAATGTTCTTCCTTTTTGTGCTGCGGCCACGTGCAAGAGGTAAAATCGTTTTACGATAAATACGAATTGATATTTTCAACAAGCAAATTTGAAAAGAGGTGAGCTGGGAGGGTTGCCACGTTTCTGGCAATCGAAATTCTTTGTGCGCTCCGATGTTGTTGGTGCACGTGATGCCCTCAAAGCCTCGAACAGCAGAAACACCTGCCACACCCAGGCTTACGAGCCCGCAGCTGCCATTTTTCAATTGAATTTGTGCTGTTGCTGATGTTTATGCCTTTTAAGAACTCAACGCAAAGACTGGGGTCGTCTTGAAGTTCGTTCACTTGGGTTACATTTGGTTGTTTTAAAGCCGCCGTTGCCCGCAACGTATACTTAATATAACATTAATATAACATACCTTTACACTACACTACATACGAATTATATATGAAATGTATACGTAGAAGGTATATGTATATATTTCTTATTCTTTGTTTCTCTGCTCGTTTCAGGTAAATATTTCTGGGTGCACTGCCAGCAGAATGGGCAAATATTTAAGGAACGTTCAGTTATTTTTGTTCACTCTTTTCGACTCGAGCTTATTCATCTGTGAGTAAGTAAATGCAGCTAACGTCAGTTCAGACGCACACACATTTACACACATTTACACAGACATGTCCGCACACACACCATATATGCACATGATGTGTATGCAACTTGGATATAGACTTGGCATATTATCTATGTTTCCGAACAGCTAACGTTGCTCCTCCCTGGTCTTACTCTATTCCCATCTCTACCTCGCTCCCGCTGCCTGTCTCGTGCCCATCTTTTTGCATCGTCATCGTCGTCGCCATCATCAAGCTTTGCACATGAATAATGGCAGCCTGACGACGACAATGACAAGAAGGACGAGGACGACGACGAATTTGCCTTGTTGTATCTACCCTACCCGACTGTCAATATAAAAAGCCCGCTGTCAAACAGTCGGTGACCCATATTCACTTGTACAAACATACTCAGTCGCATACACACACACAAAATAAGGATGCACGCACATAGAGCGTCGAACGTCGGTGTCCACCATCGTCGGATTTAACTATATAAAAAGTGTGAAAATTGCATTAAAAAAGACAGCCAACGACTTCAAAAGCAACAACACAACATTTTCCGATGACAACAAGAATTCGAATAAAAATTGTATCATCATGATGAGAAAATCTAAACTCCGCGCCGCCAAGTATGCAGCATACGTGCGCATTTGTTTATAAGTTTTCCCATATGTATGCGCCATGTCGGGAGTTGCACAAGACCGTAACATGTATCTCAAAAACTTTGACAGAATGTTGAATTTACATGCAAGCGTGTCCTCGTTCCTTAAGCTTTGTGCACGCACACGCTCCATTTGGCCAAAAGTTGCATATCATCTTGCAGCGGGTTGTCCACCTTCAATATATATCAGCTAAGCACGTAAGAGGTTTTCGAACATGATCCAAAGTCAAGCACTCGTAACAAATTTCAAATATCACACATTTAGCGGCTCTCCGTGGGAGCGTAACTTTGCTTAAACCAAAACTATGAATCTAAATTATTCTTTTCGGGCATCGCATGTTATGGAAAACTCAATCATTTTGGTACGAAAATGAAAAGCAGTCAACGGTTAGAGATACATTGTTCTCTCTGTGAGTAACGACGCCGACAAACATTGCGGATTGTATACATAACTACCGCAATTTTGATAAGATGAGTTCCTGTTTAAAGGTTCATTGCCGAATTGTATTCAAAAAAAAGATACATAGATTTGATTTGCAGTTCAATTCGACATGATACCACGAGCACCTAAGTTTCAAAGTGCCATTTTCATTTGCTCTCTATCAGACGCACTCTCCATGGCGCCTCCTCTGATCGGTGGATACCAAAGGTAGCTAGTGAGCTCTCTACCTGGTTCGTCCAAAACGCAGACATGGTCTGCCCCTTCGACGCAACAACGTTCACTGAAGACCTTTCTCGCAGGAACTTCTCCATCTATACGCACAACATGACCCAGCCAGCTTAACTATGTCAATGTCGTCGTAGAGCTGATAGAGCTAGTGGTTCCGTCGTATGTGGTAGTCATTACCAACGCGTAAAGACCCAAATATGTTACGGAGTACTTTCCGTTCAAATACTGCCAGAGCATTTTCATCAGACTGCATCATCACCAATACTGGTTAAGCGTCTTATGAACTGTCAGTTTCGTCTGGCGAGTGTGGCCTCTGTTACTCATTTGCCTACTGAGGCCAAAGTAACATCTGTTGGCAAGAGTGATTCTCCGCTTGATCTCTATGCTGACATCGTTTTTCATCGTGACGGTGACAACATCAAAAATAAAGTTTTTAACATCAATCTGAGTGTCCAACCGCTGTGTATCTCTACTCGAAGAAAGCATATACTTCGTCTTGGTCTTATCTACAACAAGACCCTCCCTGGCAGATTCTCGTTCAATATCAATATCATCTGCATATGCAAGCAGCTGGACACTCTTATAGATTTACTTTGGCCTTTCGCAACACATTCTCCATCACAAAGTTGACACTTTAAAACTCTGCAGGGTATAAAAAGCGCCGCTTTATGTGTTGCTTTGGTCGAACTGGATTCCGAGCATTGATATGAAACTGACGCCTTTGGACTACGAGTACCGAGTAACTAGCATCAAATCGCTAACAAGCCTATCACTGAACCAAATATTATTAAAATTTAAAAGACTTTAATTTGGCTTTTATTTAAATGTCTTTTTTTGACTCAAAGGCGCACAAACTTGAGCCAGCCGTGGCAAGTGGCACTTATAGCCCAAGTATCTGGCAGACAGATTGAAAAGTAGAAAGAGGAAAGACAGAAAAGCTGTGCAGCTGCAGCAGTAGCCCTTGAGACGCACAATTTGCATTAATGGCGCTGAGTCCAAAAATAAAATACATTTATCAGTTGGGTGGCAACCCTGAAGCCAACGTCAACCGTCAGTTGCTATTCAAGTGCACCCTGTACCTAAAAGCAAACATAGCAAGTGCTACGATCGAACTGTATCTAGTGCGAATTAGCTATTTTATCACTCAAAATGGCGGACGCCTTGATTTTGATGAAGACCCGTGCTTATGACGCAGTCCAGCAGCTCACTAGCTATATTATACCGTAATTTTAAACTTTAGACTGAAATGTTCGAGACATTCAGGTTTTCATAGACAGTTTTTATAACCTGAACACAGAGTTAAAATGGGTATTTAACATTTGTGCTACATATGTAACAAAAAAAGGGAGACGCGGCTGTCATTGCCATGGGCATAAAATATTGCAATAACACTATGCAGCAGGAAAAAGACTATGGCTGAAACATAGCTTTCCCGGTAAATTTTGAGTCGCTGATCTTGAATCCAGCAACCGTTTTGAACTTTCTAGCACCGTTATCGAATTATCGTTTTTTCGAAAATTTCGAGAGTTGCGATGTTTCCAAATCTCATATTACTCGGAAACGTATTCAAGTGTAGATTCAATTTTTTTTATGACGGGTTTGGCCTATATTGTCTCGATTGTGATTATAGCCTAATGAACTCAACAAATCCAAAATTGCCCCATAATGAAGACAAAATAGAACAAAACTGTCCCATAAAAATTGAACCAATACTTAAGTTTCCGAGTTATATGAGATTTAATCTCGAGCTTGAATTTCGAAATAGCGATAAAAATCGGCGACTCGAAACTGACCGCAAACGGCGTGTCTTGGGCTTTTTTTTTTTAAATTAATTCAATAAAATGAGTCGATCGTACTATTTTTGCGATATTCTCTAATAACTTCGCCATTTCGCCAACGATTCTCAAAAAATTGAAAATTGAAATTTTCGCTATCAATTCATCGAATCCAAAAGAAACAAGTGACAGACTTGTTTTAATTTACAAAAAAAAAAGAAATAGAAAGATTTTTCGAACTTTTGTTCATATCCCTGCAACTTGCATAAAAGCAAGTTAGACAAAAACCGTCTGAAAAGCATTGAGTTTACCTTTAATTCCTTTTGAGTCCCTATCGATCGGCAGTAAGGTTCTTGAGTAATATGATATTCGCAACTTTTGAGGCCCTCAGGACACATTTGTTCCATAATGTTATCAGTTAGCTGTCAAATATCTTACTCGCATCGTAAGATTACCTGAAGGATTTTGCAAATCGTCTGCGAGTTTTTTCACTTACTTGCATGGAAATATCGCACCGTGACTCAAAAGCTATATAGAGCCTTTCCACTGCTTTTTCAAAATGCCAACTGGACACATAGCATAGTAATCAGTGCACTTTCGCCGAAGAAAAACCCAGTACAATAAAGAGAAAACAATAAGAAGGGCAAAGCCAAAGGTTAAAGGAGCGAATGCGAAAATTGCTCGCGGTTTCAAAACGAAATGAGTGCAAAGTTAAAGGTGAAATTACGGCAGACAGGCCTGAAAAGAGAAGCACACACACGCGCAGGCTAATCGCAGCGGCAACAACCACTTGCAACTTTTTGCTACTGCCTACTTGCTGCCCGTAATCAACAGCGTACACATGAACGCCATTGAGCCCCTTCCCTTCCCTTCCATTCCGTTCGCACTCCCACGCTCATCTTCAACTCACTCACTACAATCCCGTGGCTCCCTTTTGGCGCTGCAGTTCGCTCTGCCGGAGCATTCATTTTCCGATTTCGCTGTGCGCAACGCATTCGTGTGGAAAATTAAATTCAGTGACTGGCTCCAGCGACAGCCAAGCTGTGTTTAGTTGTCCGTGTGTGCCTTTGTTAGTGTATACGGGTGTGTGTGTGTCCCTATGCAGCCAAAAAAAGAGGTGGCGCAAAAAAGTTGCCGATTTTGGCTGCGCAGAGAGCGTGACGACACTGGTTCATATTATACACACTCGGGATACTGTACTATAGAACGTTACTACAGTATTCGGTGTAGAACCTTATTTTTACCCATAGTATCGGATTGCCATTTTTTTTGTTTTTTTTAGTTTAATAACTCTAGAACAAATTATGTTCTGTTTCACAGAGAAGCAATCAGTTGGGAAATTAAATTGAAAGGTATATCAATTATGCTTTCGTTTACGTTTGTAACCTATGGAAAGACTACTGAGCTATGGTCAGACAGGACGATAATTGGCACGCAAACTCGTGCCCTGTATATGCACTGTGTTGCATTGTATTCGGCATTTTCGATAGTTTGAGCAAAAATATTCGATACTATCGGTTTTTTTTTTTGTTTGATTATGTTTACATCTCAATTTATTGAAGAGGTGGTTAAATATATATATATTTGATTTCCAATCGTTTATTTTTTCATTTCATTTATTGGCCTACGCGCCGCCATTGGCAATATGGAAGAGTAGCTTAAATCGACATATCAAAGTGTTAGATCATTGCAAGATTCAAATATTCCTATTCAGAAACAGCATCAATACCACATGCTTGGATTCAAGCGATGCTCGCCTATCACTATGAGGAACATCCTTTCTGATACCGATTTACCGGAGTATCCTTTGATACGTACTGCAAGAAAGAGTAATATTAATTTAACATTAGCTTGCACTGCTGTTTAATTAACTTATCTTCCAGTATTCTACGTGGTCGCTATCGTGGGGAGGTTATGTGCTTCCAAAGTTCTTTCGCAATTGTATAATAGCGTCGTCCTTGCAATGCTAATGTCTTTGGTGTTAGAGGCTCTGAAATCTCAATATTCAAAGTGTCCTCATTTTCTGGCATATCTGAGGCTTGGCTTACGTTGATTGGAATAAGGAATTCGTCAGTTTTGAACCTAGGGTCTAGTAAGGTACCAAATTTCGGTAGTTTTCTCTTCATAATAAGGCAGTTTTTTTAACACATTCAATAAGTGGCGTGCACGCTTCACGGCGTTCATCACTCTTTATATATTTGAAAAAATAAAATCCAAATTGTGCAAAAGACCACACAGTATAGGAATTATTAGCGAGGCCATGTACCAAGTTTCAATCTTATCGCTTCTATGATGTGGTTGTAAACCGAGAATATCTCACGGGGAAGTAGGTGAGATATCGACAAAAATCGATAAATATGCTCTTTTCCGGTAAATTGCGTTTATGGTAAATGTTTTTTGCTCTAACTCGTATAGTCTCTAAGAAACAGAGACCAATGCAGTGCAAGTTATTTTATCAAAATGCTTGTTCTATCATCGCCATATAATAATTTATTTTACATATTTAATTATTTTACTTTAAATATGCCTTTTCGAAGTTGTGTTGACATATTATTTTTATTTATGTAATGGCTGTGATAATAGTATTAATTTCTGCACATTTTATCAACAACCAGTCGGTCGTGTAGACTCTTACAATTTGTTTGCAAGAACCTACTGACAAACTCGATAAATGTCTGCAATGTGGTGTTCACACGCACCAATAATTGGCATACCGACATAGCTGACTCATTTCGGCGAGTGTCGGCCTGTAAACCGATTTTTGGGCGGTCAGACTTGTTGCAAACCGATTTGCGCTATTTCTGACTCTTGCTTAACTTCTTTTTTGTTTGTATGGTTCTATTCTTAGTCGCAGTTTAATATAAGGACACTTTTTTACTTCCAAAACTCAGAAGTTCTTAATATTTTCCTTAAGAGCTGGGAGTTGATGGCATTTTTGCCTATACCATTCCCATGTAAATTAGAATAAATAAAATAAATTAATAAAATATCTGATAGACTCATATGTCTATAAAGACATTATATAGCACACTATATAATGTAATGGATACACGTAAAACAAGTAATCAAATTAATAAGACACAGCGTTTAGATGTTGCATAACTGAGAATAAATTGAGTTTTACTATATATAAATTTGAATTGAATTTGATCATCGTATTATAGGAACGCCATAGATTTCATAGTAGAGTAGACATTTCGCTTGTCTAAAATGTGAATCACGCTTTCTCATTTTTTTGGAAAAACTCAGTCAACCTCACAGGCACATTGTGTTACCTTCTATAGATGCACCATAGTTGCTTGTGTATGTGTGTCGCGCACGAGTTTCAACAATAAGTTTTTCGTTTTTCTTTCGGGGGGGTGTGATTCCCAAACTGCTGCTCTCGTTTTTCATTCAATTTTTTCCAGAGTGTTGCCACTTAATTTCCACCAAAGTTAGTAATTTGCTTTCTTTCTAAAGAGGTGAGCACGTAAAAATGCTTGCCAAAGATTTTGCGACAGTTTTTCTTTTCCTGCTTGATAACTCGAAAAACTGTCTTATACCATTGACGTTTTATCCGCCACGCTTCTATCTGCTTTAGTTTTACGCGTTTCCGTTTTTTTTGTTGTTTTTTTTTGGTTTTTGGGTAACTTTATAGAACAATCAAGTGCGATTCTTTGCCTGCTTTTTGAGGCAGAGGTAGCCGCATACCCCATTAAGTTGTAATGTTGTTGTTGGTCTACGTGGTAGAAGCAAAGCGGAAACGGAAGTTTGTAAGAACGCGGGAAATTCATACAGGCAACGCCGATGACAACGACGGCTGCTTAAGCAGGCCAAATGCGTGGATTTAGTCAACCGAACAAAATCACTTCCGATGAGATTTCCATTTTGCGATTACTTAATTGACGCTCAACGTAATGGAATTTTTGTTTTTTTTTTGTTTTTGCGCCTGACTGTACTTTCTATCTAACGCTTGTCTGCATTCGTGTGAATATAATTAAGTGGGTATAAGAGTGTGTGCGAATGTTTGTTTTTAATAAAGCTTTGCACTCTCTTAGGCGTATAACTAAGTGAAAGTGCATCGTCATTTTATCATAGACTGGTGATTAAGTTGTCTGCATTTAGGGTCTAAATGGTATTAAGTGGCAGCTAATAATTGTCATCAGTTTGATTTTAACGTTTAATAAACAAAAATTTGGTCTTGCATCATTGTTTATATATCTTAAATTAAATAAATTTTGTAAAATTTCATTTGTTTTTGCCGATTTGGAAGGTAGACTATTTAAACATCCATATCTATTTTATTACCTTCACAGTAATACTCCTTGTATAAACTTGTGCTAACGCTATTTCCAATCACAGAAGCACTCTTGATATGCGCTATTTCTATGGCTTTTGAGCTTTTGCAGCGATATTTTCGTTATCTTCTCAATCGAGGCATTACGCCTTTTATGACGCAGGACTCCCAGTCCGGTAGATACGTTGGTTAAAGCATGATTACGTTGTTTGTGGCCAAAAACGAACAGACGTGATCATTGGACCGAAGTTGGTGCTTCCATAATAATTTCGACGTTATAAGCATGTTTTGACTCTTATGAGCAAATCTTTACTTCTGTATTCCTGAACGGCACTATCCACACATAGCAATTTAGAAAACTTTGCGGCAACATCTTTAAGCGATTTTAGACGGTTCTCCAGAGATATTTTCTACACTGTTTCAACGTTTTCATCGATTGTTAGAGTACCTTAGCATTGTAAAGCAGGCATCCGAATAAGGAAATTCAATTTTTTCTTCGTTCAAAAACTTCAGGCTTTTACTGCAATTTTAAACGGCTTTATTAGATCTTTCAGTTAGTCGGGCTCTTAAGTAAAGTACTGAAAGAAAGCATGTGAGATTTATTCAACGTTATGCGACTATGTATAGGGAAAAACGTACCTTATGTAGAGACACAGTTTTATTGAAAAGTAGGTCAAACGATTCTGTGATCCATTTCCTAGTCCTTAAAAGATATTTCTAGAGTTTTAATGGCTTTCTTTTTTGTTCAAATTCATATAAATAAAATATGCCTGCCTCAATAATGTCAATTTCAACTTACAGACTTGGAAAAAGTTTCTCTCTTTCTTTATATACCTAAAAAGAGTGCACAAATTTCGGCGAACCAAAGTTAGCTGTCGCATTCCTTTTTTTTTGAGTCTAATTCTTTTATGGACCAGCTTAACTGTGTAAGTGTGTGTGTGTGTGTATCTGTGAGAGTGTGTTTAGCCGTAGCTCTTATTCAGTATGAAAATTAAATTTTGCTCTACACAGTAAACGAAAAAGTAAAAAAAAAAAAAAACTTGAAAAGAACGAAAGTAATCATAAAATAAGGCGCCCCCACGTACAGTGAACTTCAAACCGACTTAGGATAGAGATGGGGTCAAGTAAGACGAAAAACTTTTTAAAAGTTTTCTGAGCCAGGCATCCAGCTGATGTAAAAGGTGAACACTACCTGTCCTGCTGCTTGTTGTTGTGCCTGTCAACCCTGTCACATTCTCTTTGCCAAATCGAGCGTAAATTTACGCCGCTGCAACAAAGAATCCGCGCGTTTCGATGCCGTAAAATTGTTTGACTAAAAACGCGTTTACAGCAACGCCGACAATAAAATTGATAAGAGCCGCCCAAGCAACATAACTAAATAATAAAAACAATAATGTGACGTAAATTGGGAGCGAATGAATAAAACAAACCGGAAGTTGGGTCGTAAAAACTGCGTTTGAACTCTCACACACACACAGATGCGCGCACACACAGACACAGACCCGTACGCACAGGACGTGTGAGAGAAAGCGTAAAAAACGAGCGGAGTGTGTTTTCGGTGTTCAGGATGTATAACATTTTATAGCACAACGGAAAACTCAGCTGCTTCCTTCCGGCGCATTTCCAACTTGTTGGTCGGTCGTTTGGTCGAAAACTTTTTGTTGCTGTTGCTTTGTTTTTTTTTTGTTCATTCTTTTGCCTATTTGGTTATTATACCCTGTACACAAAGTGTAAAAGGGTATTATAGATTTGTACGGAGGCGTGGCACACCATAAGTTCCATTGTCTTATCATTGACTCGGGTAGCGATTGGACCATGTCCGTCTGTCCGTATGGGGGGATAGATCTCCGAGACCAGAAGATCCAGAGACACAAAATTTTACCAAAAGATGCGAGTAATCTAATGTAAGATGAAGTTAGTCGAATCAAGCCGATATCTTACCCCCTTCCCCCTTGACAGATTTGTGCGGTTTACAACCGCTCCATTGAGTCCAACAACTCCTCAGAGATGTGCGTCGTGGTTATGTGCATCTATGTTGCAAAATTGATCGAAATCAGATAAATACATTAAAAGTTATAGTTATAGTGAAAAATATGATAATTTTGTTATGATAATGTTTACAGGCATATCGATCTTATGAAAGGAGATATAAAAGTGGATACTTCCGTTACCATTTGACCGTATTTACTGTTTATAAAGAAAAAGGGTACAGGGTATTCCACTGTCGGGCCCCATACCGACTGTCTGCATCAAATTTTTATTCATTTGTTTCTTTGCGTTTGGTCAGCTTTAAAATGTTCCGTGCTCTTGAATGTTCGCTGTTGCTATTGTTGTTTTTGTTGTAGTGTCCAGGTCAAAAGATTACAACTAGAATGCGCCATTTGTGCCTCGTGCACAGGTCATGTGGTCATCTGATTGTGTGTGTGTGTGTGTAAGTGTGTGTGTGTTTTCTGCCGGGGGTCTTTTCTAAGAGTGCCAGTCACGTGCGTATGCTTGAGCGTGAACGTGAAACTTTGTTTACACATCTCATTGTCTGTTTGTGTTCCTCTGTGTTTGTGGTTATGTAGTTACCTTTGACTTCCTTTGTCGCACCTAATGACATGAAATCTCAATGACGTCTTGGTTGAAAGCAAGTTGCGTTCTTTTTCGCTGAGTAAATAATTCGATGATATGATACACCCTGTAACGAATATACCTAACGATATGTGCTGCCTATGACCCACTGAAGAGTACGGCTGGCATTTTTTTGTGGAATCTTGACAAAGTAAGAAATTACTATAAATAACTAATATATTGAGTTTCACAGTTCAGACTTTTTTATTCAGAGCCCTTTTCCAAATCTTTGCGCATAATTGTTTTTAAGGCACCGCTTATAAGCTGCATGCTCTCAGAGTACACCGTCGGCAATTCGATAGAGAAAGAAACACTTACATACTTCAACTAATGTTATTCAGTTCTCACCAAATTAGTCCGATTTTATCTCACAGCCGGGCACTGCATTGAGTTTCATTAATGACAACAATGCATTTTGCAAATATTACGTATACGTCTCATTGTGTCACACTGTCAACGTTTTTTAAGGACTGTTTAGAATCGGTTGACTTAAGATGCAACCTTTATGGCAGTGTCTATTGATACCAACGAAATTCGTATACCGCCCCCACACTATGCATCATGATTCTATATTCAGTCATAAAACAGTTTTTATACATTCATAAATTTATAAACTTACCTCGTTGAGTGCCCTCAATATGCCAGCGAAATTGTTACACACTTTAGTCTCTTTTTAATAAATTTTCACTCAACTTTTCTCTTGTTCGCGTAATTCAACTCTCTTATATAATTTGATGCATGCTTTTCCCATATTAAGTTTTGATGCGCAGATTGTTCTCGGGCTGTAGATCTAGCTTTAATCAAGGTAAAAGGAAATAATTGAAGGCACTCTTGAATTGCAATTGTTTATGCGAGGAAAAAAATTGTTGCATACTAACTTACCCACACATTTTTTATCATTAACTTCGGTAACAGAGTAGCTTGATGCCAAATGGTTGCATATTTCTATATTGCACAATGACAAAATGCAAGTCTCAAACAGTTCTATAAAACTCTTCTATGCCGGGTTGTCTCCGCTAAACAGCTTCCAGTTACTATTCATTTCCGTCATTTATTAGTGCATTTTACGTACCTTGATGTTCAAACCAGCTGAACAACCTCGTTAAAATAGATGCATTGTTGTTATCGTTGCTGTTATTGGTGTTTTATACCCTGTACACAAAGTGTAAATGGGTATTATAGATTTGTGCAATGTATGTAACAGGCAAAAGGAGGCGTGGCACACTATAAGTTCCATGGGCAAAAAGTCTTAACATTGACTCGGTTAGCGATTGCACCATGTCCGTCTGTCCGTAAAAGGAAATAAATCTCCGAGACCATAAGTGCTAGAGCCACAAAAGGTGCACGTAATCTCTTGTAAGATGAAGTTTATCGAATTGAGTTGATATATGCACCCGTTTCCTCCCAGCAGACTTTCGCAGCTTACAACCACTCCGTTGAATCTATCAACTCGAAACTCCGATGTGTGTCGTGTTTATGTGCATTTATGTTTTAAAAATTAGCGAAATCGGATAATTACTTCAAAAGTTATAGCCAAATATATGCTAATTTCATTTTCTTGATCAAGAATACTGGAGTTATGTGCATAAAAGTAATTTTTGCCCCTATAATAGCCAACTTCCCAATAGGAAAACTTGTCAATTGGAACTTCCCAATAGGAAAATGTTTATCAATCTTATGAAAAGAGATATAAAAGTGGAAAGTTCCGTTTTCATTTTACCGTATTTAGTGTTTATAAAGAAAAAGGGTACAGGGTATTCCACTGTCGGGCACCGTCCCGACTGTCTGCCTCAAATTTTGATTTTGTTGCATAGTGTAATTTTTTTTTTGTTGCTCTTGTCGCTTTCGAATGCTAGCGAAAGGTTGATCTATACAGATATGTACGTCTATATATGTATATGCGTTTACAAAACAATTTGCCTAGTCACAAATTGAATTGAGCTTGTTGATATATGCGCTCTAAACTAAATTGAGCAACATTAAACAAAAACGCAATTTAGCGCAATGTCAAGGAACAAAACATTTAAAAAAAAAAAACTCGTTTATGTATATAAATTTATGTACTATCTACATTGTTCCCTCATAAATATAATTGAATTAGGGTATGAAAATTAAATCATATAGCGGAAGGTGTGTGCATGAGTGTGTGTGAGTGTGTGTGAATGTGTGTGAATGTGTGTCTGATGTACTCATATTAAAACGAAGGCAAGCGAAATGAAACGCAAATTGACACTTTAATCGAAAGACAGTTGGAAATTGCGCACTCTGCGCGTTGCTGTGTGAAAAGTTGATTGAACTTTAAGAATGTGATATGTTTGGGTATGCATTAGACCGCTGCATGACTCAACCCATAAAAGCGCAACTCACGTAGTCCCATTTTGCTCAATGTACACTCAGCGAGACTTCAAAAATTTGATGTCGACAGTCGGGAAGGTGCCCGACAGTGGAATACCCTGTACCCTTTTCCTTTATAAACACTAAATACTGTGAAATGGTAACGGAAGTATCCACTTTTATATCTATTTTCATAAGATCGATATGCCTGTAAACATTTTCCTATTGGGAAGTTGCAATTGACTTGATTATGATTGAAATTAGCATATTTCTGACTATAACTTTTGAGCTATTTATCCGATTTCGATCATCACGCACATCACTGAGGAGTTTAAAGTTGATAGATTCAACAGAGCGGCTGTAAACGGCGAAAGTCTGTCACGGGGAAAGGTGGTGAGATATCGACATGAATCGAAAAACTTGCACTTTTCCGGGAAAATGCGCATCTTTTGGAACAATTTTTTTGCTCTAAAACACGGACAGACTGACATGGCTATATCGACTTGACTATTGCTCCTGATCATTTTTGCCCATGGAAATATGGTCTGCCTGTTGCATACATTGCACAAATCTATAATACCCTTTTACACTTTGTGTACAGGGTATAAAAACATCAACAACTCACAATCCTAAATGTATGTATGTTGAGGTGTGCAGTGCTGTGTCAACGTTGTATATTTAACCAGGTAGGCACGCACTTAGTCATTTGCTCACATTTTTTGTTACATATTTTCGGTGTAATGCGAATGTACATGTGCCAGTTGTGCAGAATTTACACTTGTGTGTGAATGTTTGTACACATGTGATTTATGAACGGCAAAAAGTAAGTAACATTGCGACCAAGGCATATGTTTTACAAGGTATGAGCCGTCTGCTGACGCTCGCTCATTTTTAGGGCACTATTTTTTCATTCTGTTGCAAACGTCAATGAGAGAGGTTGTGTCCACGCAAATTTAGTACCTCAGCCGGCAGACGATGCATACCTGGTAATACATGTGCCTTGAATGCGACTGAGCGAGCCTGCCCGGTTGAATATACCATGTGCAGTGCTAAAATCGGCAATTATCTCCTCGATAATACCGATATTCGCGGAATAAACCTGAGGGAAGCTAGCTTAAACATGATCAGTAGCAAATAAATTTGAATTTTGTAGACTAATTTTATTATAACAAAGTCGGTTAAGATAAGGTTACTTTTCAAAAAGAGGCTAACTTAAGATTTTTTATGGAGGCCAAAGTACGAGTAAACCACATTGTCTTTGAGAAAAGACTCGGAGCAGAACAACAAAAGCATCCAAGGCTGTATATACTGTCCCATAGAAGTTTTAGATGCAAGTTGAATAGATGAAAATATACAAATATTATAAGCAAGAATGTCAACTGTAGGCCAGTACTGGCCAAGGTACCAACCAAATCAGTGATTTTACTTTCCAAAACCGAATGTACATGTGTTATTGGATTTAAAAATATAAGTAGATCAATTAAAGCTATAAAGAAAATAAAACATAATATGTTAATGTACGTATGTATGAGTGTTTTTCCACTTACGGGTTGTTGATATAGTGGCTTCTTCGACAGGACCTGAAACCCGTGCACCATTTGTTTGTGCATCAATTATAGTTATAAAAGCATTGTTTTCAAATGAATTGTCTGTGTTGCAGAACAACATGAAGTGAAATGGCATCCACTTTGGAAATATATATATGTAAATATATAGTGAAAATATGAACCGGATATATTTATAGCTTCACTTATTCACAGGAATTGTTTCTGTTTATTTTTATGCCGACGCCAATTCAGGGAAAAAACAAATAATCATAATAATCATAATAATAAGCAAACCTTTTATTAATCATGTATGTACGATATGACTCGATGTGTACTTAACTCAGAATTAATGGCATGAAGAGGAGCTCTAGTCGCTGATTAAACAATATAAATTTAATCAATAACTCCAAAACTGAGGTAGCAGGCAACAGCTGATACTTTTTATTCAAAGGCGAAAAAAGATTGGATATTTCAGTTTGAAAAAGAGATACATTCAGAGGTGTGTCAGAAATCTCTTTCAACCCTATAACCATTTGTCAGTATGGCAACTATGTTTTAAAACTGAATTTCACCCAAAAAGCAAATTGTCAATGTGTCAGAAATATCTTTGAGAGCGATGCGGCGAATGAAATAGAACTTTGGGCAAAACTGTCTAGAGATATCTGATTACAAGCGTATTGAATGCATATTGGTTAACTTCACACGTGACAAGGATTGGCCACAAATTTTTGGATATAACTGTGCGAATTGTAACGGGAAAACAGAATTAACTTTTTTTCAAAATGATTTCATGAAGTGTACACTTTGTATCAAGGGCGTTAAAGATTTGTGTAACGTATGTAACAGGCTAAATTAAATTGTTTGTATCATATGATAGGTATAAAGCATATAAATACGGTTACGTTTACGGCAGCATCGGTTTTATTAATACGGTTAACCCTTTTATTTCTACATTCAATTTTCATATCGATTTCGATTCGATTTCAAGATACTTGTTTTGGTATACCGTCACGTTATACCAGCGTATTCACAAATTTATATTCATTTATGTGTACTTGTACATATAAATTAAAAGTTAAGCTGAACTTATATGATGAGATGTGAATCACATGATTGTTGTCCACTCGATTCCTAAGTGGATTCATTATCAGTTTAACCCCTAAAAACAACTTTTTCATGGTCACTTGCGTAAATTCAACTGCAAGGACATGTTGTGTAATCTGATACAGCTATTGATATGATGTGATATGATATGATATTCTACCCAGTTGAATTATGACTAGCTTCTTCTGAGACGTCTCGGTTAAACCAAAACTTATGCCTTACTTTTGACTTCTGACAGTCTGTTGTGGTTGACCTGATTGCCCTATGACCTTGATAAAACATTTCTAACAAATTTGATACTCGGAACTTCATAAGACACAGACCTATCAAATACAAACTACCTCACCCCCAAATTGACGAGTGGTTACATCTTTCCCTGCCCCGAGCCAAATACGAAAATGCCCATTTAACCGGCATTTAATTTACAATTAGAGTTTTAAATTTCAATTGGTTGTTTTGGCAACGATTACGCTTCGAAACCCTTTTATAAACGAATGAGTCACATGGGCTCGAAAAAAGTTAATGTAGGTATGCGTGGTATATGAATCATGATTAAAATCGGATAATTAAATCAAAAGTTATAGTCAAAAATATACTAATTGTACGCCCCTCCGCATATAAACTGCTCAAAAATTTGCATTTCATGTAAATATGGTTATATATGAGCTAAATTTACTAACTATATTTGGTGCGAAGGGCCGAGTTACAGTTTCCCCCTGGATCCGACCTATCGATAACATTACGTTACATAGAAGAGCTACAGTCAAGCAGTCGGTAAGAGAGTGGAGAACTGTATCATTGTATAGTGTGTGAAAATTTATTTTAAAATACCAATAAATAAAATACCAATTGGGTTTAGTTTAATACTAACTAGATTGATCTGCCACTCACCATCTTTATGCGTGCCAAATGTTCATTCAGTTGTATTAAGCCAATCAAGTCGGCAGAGCAATCTTCTTCTTCTTCTTCTTCTTCTTAACTGGCCATAACAACCCGTTATCGGGTTATAGCCTGATGTAAATACATTCTTTCATTGGAATTGTGGTTTTACGTGGTTATTATTATACTATGAGTTTGGGTAAGGTAGCAGAGCTGCAAGAGAGACTCCCATAAAATGATGTAGTTTGTTGTGCCACAGTATCTAGTATCGTCTTAAGAATGATGATAAGAATTTGCTCAAGTTTTGTTTATTTATGCTTATTTTTAACTCTTATTAAGGGTAAGAATTACGGATTAGGGATTTAGATATAAAAAATTATATTGGGAATTGGTTCATTAAAATTCATCCATAGAGACACTTTGTTTTAGTTGGTATTTAACAAAAACCACAGCATTACATTCTGCAAATATCTAAAACGATAATTATATGCCAAATAATCCGGAATAATAAATTGATTTCGACGATTGTGTGTAAACACGAATTCTATATACATATATATGCCTTTCTTCTGTTTTATTACTATTTACTTACTAATTAAGTGCAATTAATGCCATGATCAATTTATTCATGCGATTTTTATGGCCATTTATTTAATATGTTTATATTTTATATGTTCACCGTTATGAATGCCTCTGCTGTCACTAGTATTGCACGGCTTTAGTAAATTGAATGATTAAATTTTAAATCATATTACATTTTCAATTAAAATGCAAATAAAAACAAATAACAGCTTTAGAGTCTGATGTAATCGGTATACTTTTTAATCATTTTCTGAACTAATTGGGATTGATTTTTTTCTCACAACTAACAATACTCGTCATTTCCCTTACACAGGAAAGGGAAAGTTTTTTTCCAAACTTGTGACATCCATTAGTAACAATGAGTTGAAAGAAGTAAATAAAAGAAGAAGGTTTCGTATACATAAATACTCTATGCTTAGAGATTTTAAAATCTCTAATAGAGATATCAGACGCATCGACGGATTGCATTTGGGTTAAAAGAGATATCAGGCACAATAGTGAATAAGTCTTATTGTACATGAATAGTGTGAAAATTATGAAGATATAGGCAATAATATACAAATTCTAATAGAACGAAATTCCACCAGTACACGAACCATCAAGATATCGTACAAAACTATAAGACATTCGCCAATAACATTATTTAGGTATATCAATACATTCATAGAAGATTTAATATATTGGCAAAAACAATCGTTTTTGAAGCGACTTGTGCAGATTGGGGCTCTATCCTACACACAAATCCTTTTCACCATTTTTGTTTTTGAATAGAATGGGTCAATGCTCTAACACCCTCACATAGTCAAAACTCAGGATAAATGTCTGGATCAAAAGGCCATTCTACATTTTTTCCTACCATAAAGATAGAGGAAACACCTTAAATCTTAAATATCTACATACCCCTTTATTTCATAAAAAAATATGTACTGTTCGGTACGCAAAAAGTTGTTTTATGGATAAAATATAGATAAAGTTGTTTTAACACTTGCCGAGTCCCAATAACAGTTTTAAACAAATTTATGGTGCACTGAATTGTGAAGCGATACTTGAGATGAGTTCTTCTTGAAGTGTTTGAAGTGAGTAACACCGTCTCTTGATATTTTGCGACACTGGTAAGAGCAGATAGTGGGCTGCGAGGTCCTAGTGATTTATTCCGGTTTTTGAAGATTCGGTGTCCATCTCGTTCTGAGAGCTTTGGTTTTCAGTCTGAACTTTGATTTGTACCAAAATAAGTGAAATAGATAGATAGATCGATAGCAGATATTTCACTGTGAGAGACAAAAACTCTGAAGTTTAAACTTCTCCCCCGTGTGGGAGAACCGAGTGAGAATACCACCTCAGCAGGTGTCGTATGAGGCGACTAACAATGACACTGGATTCTTTCGGACCAGTAGGCCTTAAGATGGTTGTGCGTAGGGATTGGGACCCAACACGTAAAACCACAATTCCAATGAAAGAATGTATTTACATCAGGCCGCAACCCGATAACGGTTTGTTACGGCCAGTTAAGAAGAAGAAGAAGAAGAAGTAGAGACATTAACATGTTGAATAGGCTGTTTCAGCTTATATATAGGAGCGAAGTTCCACTGTATGCACTACGTGAAGCGCGTAAATATTCCTTTTAGTTCTGTCAAAAGCGTAAAATAATCCAATGGCATTTCTTTCATTACTCGTTTTGCGCCGTGCACTGTGCAGTTGTGGCATTACATTTCCAAAATAGCCTGAACACAATGGGACTAGCCGACGGCAGTGTTGGATAATCCTGAACAGTCGTTGGAATGTTTTTTTTTGAGCTGAAGCTTAAAGAGAAAAAAATGACGTGCCTTGTTGTGCAACACAAAAAGACACAAACACATACATAAGTTAAAAATGGCGCATATGGAGCTCAGATTACTTGCGTGTGTGTGTGTGTGTGTGTGTGTGTGTGTGTGTGTGTAGCTGGGGGGTGGCGGATGACTGTGTGTTGTATACATGCGAGTAATATTGGTAAACTGTCCTACTCAACACGGCATAACAATAGTGAGCACAACAACAAGAACAACAAGCAGCAAACAAAATGGCGTTCATAACTTACTTGGGTCTGGTTTTTTTGTTGTTGTCTCTAGTTAATTCTATACAGACAACAACAGTTACAACAACGACAACAAACACTGTACAACATAAACAAAACCAGAAAATTTATTATACCACATTGGCCATTTTGTGAGCGCGCGTTTTTGGCCAACACCCCAGAAGCTTTTGTTGTTGCAACATTTCAATTGTCAAATTTTTATGCCCAGAAGCAGCAGCAACAAAATCAACATTGCCGATTGACATTATTGACAAACATCTCATCTCAACATAGAAATCTGCCAGCTTCCATGGAACATGGATGACCGACCGACCACCATTGACCAACAAGAACCACGAGAACGACGGCCATTGGTCACTTTAATTCGCATCAACATAGCCATGGAGCAGAGCTGAAAGGCAACTGAAGGGCAGCTAAAGTGCTGTCTCTGCTGATGGACATGGATACAGACAGCCACTGGTGCATTCCATGCCATATGCCAACACCAGCAGCTACATAAGCCACAGTCGCGATCCTGCCCCAGTGCCCTGGGTCTCGCTGCTCCGGATTGCTCTGGCCTTTGACAGTAAATTTCAAATTGAATTTATGGTTTTTTGGTTGCCCGTCGCAGTTTATTATGAGCGCACAGTTGAACTGTTTTTATTTGTGTTTATTTCCACTTTATGATATTCGGTGGAGCTCTGTTTTTATGATGGCACGTGGTTCAATGAACCATCCGGAATACAGTTGTGGCACGGGGTCTGGCAGTCTGGCAAAAACTAGTAGCTGCATAGTCGACTTTGATTAGCGCACAATTTTTTATTATTTTTATTTCTTTTTTTTTAGTTGCACTTTAATTGCATATCAAATAAAAAATAAAAATGCTTTTTTCCTCTCTATTTGCAGGTAATTTTCCACTTTTGTGCAGCCATAAAGTATACTACCAAAAACAATGGCAACCCATTCATTGGCATAGAAATTTACGTCCCACATAAGCTTTTGGTTTTAGTGGTTGAATAAACACCGTCATTTGGGTCTAACTTGAGATAATAAAGAGATGCAGGGGAGCATGAAGATGTGCTCTAAAGCACAAAATAAAAAGTTGGTAAGCTTACGATAGATGTAAAGTATAAAAAATATGATGATATTCGAAGCACATTTACCCTTGCAAGTTTTTAGGACTCTAGAACCTTCTAATATTCCAATTCAGGTTAATCTTAAAAGTAACTGTTCATAATATATGCCTCACTATGGACAAACAACACAGGGAACCTCTATTCCACTAGGTGGTGTGCTCCTTGCCAGATCTGTCAGCGCTGAACCCATTTCTATGGCAACTTCTTCTGTTACATTTCCAGTCCATATTATGCATTCATTTATACGAGTTTCGTAAATCTTGAACTGGATTTGGTTTGGCTAAAATCAACTTTTCGAGCGCTTCACTCGTAAAATTTGTGTGTTTTTTCGACAATAGACTTACATGGGTTTCCAATTGTAGTTAGCACTAGTTTAGGCCAACAGTTTTTGTCTTTGCTCATTTTCCCTGTGGTAGTCCAAAAATTTTGACTTAAGCCCAAAAATTATACCTATTAATGAGAACAAAAGTTGTAAAACTCCTTTGGATTTTCATTATACTCCACTAGTATTAGATTAGATTTGATTTGTGGTGGTTGCGATGGCTCAGCAGAGAGAGTTGAAACCATCCTAGCACTCAGGCAGCCTAGCCCATTGTGCCATGCCATATAGAGGAAGTTAGGATAAGGGGAAAGCAAACACCTCGGTCATATTGAGTGTATCACTTCCTAAAATGCGTATCCGAGTTCTTGCAAAGAAAGGACAGTGACACAGAAAGGGAGCAGCCGTGTGGAGTGGAGTCGGCTTCCTCAAGAACGGTTGCGTCGTCAACGAGGCCCATATTGGCCAGGTTTCATTAATCCAGTTTGATTAATCCAACCAGGGCTCGCAGATCTTTCCTCTTCTGACGAAGAAGATATCTGGAGGCTTTTGGATTGGGTTGGTGGATCCAGTGCTGGATATCCAGCGTTCCTTACAGATGTTGTCTGTGTAGGCCGCTATCCATCCAACCTATTCAGCTCCGCTGACAGGAATGATTGGCTCAGGCCCTATTGGCTGTGACGCCGAGCCTTTGTTTGCCAGCTCATCCGCCATTTCATTGCCCTGGATACCTCGGTGTCCAGGAACCCGGTATAGACTGACTTTGTTACGACGTGAACTCATGTTAAGTCTGGTCTTACACTCGCTGACCATGATCGAGATTGTGCGAGGATTCCCCAGGGACTTGAGTGCAGCCTGACTGTCCACTCCACTCGTACTTTCACCCTGCAGTGAACCTCATTGTATCATTGACTATTTAAATTCCATACTTTCTCTGTCATGATTTTGTGCAATTAAATTAATTGACAAAACATAAATAGCTGCTTATTAAATGATTGTGACGATTAAGTTTTCTTTTTAGCCTCGTTTCTTGAAAGTCAGCAGCTCTTTTAATATGATAGTATTCATAAATTGTTTGTCGTGCTTTTCTGCAAAAGCTATTTAATAATTTTGTATTATTTGTTTTTACGACTTTGCAGCTCGAGAGAAGAGAAGACACATCGTTAAGGTTTTTCCCTCAAAAATGTTGTAGAAAACTTAATAAGTTCAAACGAGACAAAATCTGGCATGGTGTGAAAAAAACAACAACAACAAGTGCCAAATGTCCTTTTAGACTCTTTGCAGTGCTTGCGCGTCTTTGTTGTGTTTACACGGTTTACACCCATAAAGACACGACCACACACTCACACACACTCACTCACACTCACTCACACACATTCACACACATTCACACCAGAAACAAAAGCAATCACAGATTTGAACACGCCAAAACGTTCATTTCAATTGCCCAGAAGTGCTTGTTGTCCTTATTGTTGGTTTATTATTTTTGTTACAGCTCTCAAGCTCTCGGCGCACACATTTTATTTTCATATCTCTCCGCTGGCTTCTATGTTCTATACTCTGTACCCGTGGGGACAAGGTTATAATTGATCTGTTGAAATGTATGTAACAGGCAACAGGAGTTGTGGCAAGTTGTGTCCTGTTTGTGTTGGGTCACCGCGCGTTTTTTAGTAAAAACTCTAAACTGAGTAAAAACAGTCTACAACAAAATTGGCTACAATCTACGATTGTTGATATTATATCGATATATTGATATGTGCGATATTAACATTTTTGATACGATAATATCGGAGCGATTTTTTCGGGGACGATAATATCACATATCGATATTTTTTGTGTCAAATATCAAGTAACGGCTGCTATGTATTTTTCCAATAAATAGCAAAAGAGTGCCGTAAAAATGGAAAGGTGTACTTTATTTGGATACATGAAATATGAACCAAATAAAAATATATTAAAATTCCGTGTCACTTTGTGCGGCAAAATTGTGAAAACCAGTGGAAATTTGTCAAACGGAAATATGAGGGAGCAAATCGGCCTTAAGAAAAAGATAGCTAAAGCTTAACTGCTTAGAGAAAGGGGCAAGCAAAAGAAATGAAAATCATATTTCAAAACTTGCTCTAAAATATTTGACACCACCAGGCAGCTCTGTATCCTCAGAAAGGATCGCATCTGCTGTGGAACTTGTTCTAGACAACAAATGTTAAAAATCCCGTCTGTCGAAAATCGCGATAAATCGATATATCGATATTTTAAAGTTGATATTATCGATACGGCGAAATTGTAAATAGAACAATTTCAATATATCGAAATACGATATATTTTGAAACATCAACAATCCTCTTACAATCATTCTAGAAAATGTTTTTGAATTTCAATTCTTTCAATTGAGCGGCAAATTCCAAAAAATTAACGAATATTTGTATAAGCTTCCACTGAGCGAATGTTAACAAATCATGTTAGCACAGCTGGCCACCAATATATACCAATCATCAAGCTTGTGAAGAGCTATTACTAATTTCTTGGTAGGATGGACTGTTTCATAAAACATGGTTTTAAACCAATGACAAATAACGAAAAAAAAAAAAAAACTTTCCTCACCTTTGACCTGGAATGCTAATCTATTCTAGCTCAAGTGCCGGTTTTGACCTTAAATATATTAAGCTGCGAACATGGGATTCATTATGGCTTTTGAAAATAATCATAAAAACATTCTTACCAAGTTTGATCATATTATCTTTCGATTCGAGTGCAATGCTAGGTAGTAATGGGTTAAAGTTATGTTAGATATGAATTAATAAGAACCTAAATATTCATTTTTCGATAGCTTCATAAATAATCGCAATTTGGAAGAAAAAAAGTATGTGGATCATATTTTTTCTGAACATTACTTAACTAATCAAATTTTGAGTACGATTTCAATATGGCGAATTTTCGATGTCCACTTGGCAAGTTCTTAAATATTGCTCTATTTGGTTGGAAAAAATTTCATATTTCAATCAAGAGCAACTATCTTCTCTATTTGAAAACTATAACAAAAACTTGGCTTTGTATTCCAAAACCCTAACGCAAATAATAATTACGAATTAATTCAAATAAATTTGCAAAATTTGATGCACGATTTCATTTCTATCAATATCGGATAAGTTTTAACGCAGATATAGACAAATATATGAGACTACATTATAAAAATCGACAAAAGGACATTAAAACGCGAAATCCTTACAGGTTTAACTATACTCCCCCAGTTTTTTCACCCTAAAGTGAATCACCCGCTACGATTTTGGTTATCAAAAACGAAATGATTAAAAATTATATGAATAGTGAATTGTTCCAGAGAGAGCTGAAATCAGACTAATCATCCAATTCGTGAAAAAGTTTGCAGGGTATCTCTCTGAGAGAACTGTCATACATATTTCTATATACAGGACACATTTGCGCACACACACACACACACACACACACACAATGGCATGCAAGTTTTACAGCTACAAAAAATGCTAAATATTTGTGCAACATATTTTATGGCGCTTGTGCCAGGAGGAGCGACGCCATATTTGTTGTTGTTGTTATCGTATGGTAGTCGTCTGGGTCGCAGTAGTCTCAACTTGACGACCATGCACCGCAACCAAAACGCTTTAAACAATCCGCATAGCTGCGGCTCTACGCCACTGCGCAAGTTAAAAAAAAGGCCCATGCCACTGGCTCTCAAAAAAACCAAAAAAAACTAAAAAAAAACAACAACAGAAGAAGAAGAATAAAGCTGGTTGAAACTAGTGGAGTATGCTCTGGTGCGCCTGCCGCTTATGCCACAATTTTTTGTTGAGTGGTCGTGGGTTGAGGCGTTGGCCAACTTTTGACCGTTTGGCCAACCGCGACATTTTAAATTCCACACCGCACGGCAAAAGTTTTACTATCGTTGAATTTTGAGGCAGAGGCGACACCACAGCAGACATCAGACAGTGAACTGGGAAAATACGAGAAGTCGTGTTTGTTAAGGAGCGGGGCTACGGGGGGTGGCCTTTGTGGCCATGTTTGTCCGTCCGTCCGGCCAGCCGTCCGGCCAATCTAAACGACATTAATAGCCAACATTGTGTGCGTTCTTGTGTACGCCTAAAAGTGTGCATGGATTTTTTGGCAGCCGAATGATGCTTGGAATTTCTAATAGCCTATTTCCACTATGGAGCATTTTAAGTGTTGTGTGTTCGTGAAGAGCGATTTATTCGCTTTTGCCTGTTTCAAAAATATGTTAACCGATAAAGCGGCGATTTTCTTTCACAACGACACAACCCTTGGGGGGGAACAAGGCCTTACTAAATAAAAGTAGAAAAAGTCTCTTTTACTAACTAGATGTTTAAAAAGTATTTCGACACATTTAAGCTACAGATGAGATGAGAACAGCAACAAAGTGTCATCTCCCATAGAGCACAACGTGCTAGTGTTAGTTCGATCTCTACTACTAATTTGCCTACTGAGCTCCGCTTCATCTCCATGCTGATCTTGATCTTCACAACATTAGAAGTATGGTTTACTAAACCAATCTGTGAGACCGAATGCTGTTTGTCTCTCTACTCGAAGAAAACATATACTTTGTCTTGCTGTCACTTAATAGCCGGTATCTGTTCTCTTAGTATGACTAGTATGATTTCGATATCGGTATCTGCGTAGCCGATCAACTCTAGCCCTCAAAATTCAATAATATAGTTGAATCATCATAGTCTTTTTGGTCTTGACTTGTTACATATTCAGATTTTTGCAGAAAATATCCAGTTCCATAAAAATAAAAGTAGTACCACCATTTCTATTGCAACTCGAAGGAATTTGTTTTGTAATATTATTGTTTGGGTAAGGCGGACTTCCTCTGTAAACGTTTGGTCAGTTTTTTCAGGAACTCTCCTGTTTGATCCTTGGCGCTGTCTCTTTCATGCTAAAATGGTGATACAGTTGTCGATATTTCTTTTACAACTTTTTTACGTTTTCCAACGTTTACTTGAGTGACTATACACATAGACATCCAAGAGTATAGTAGATTTTTGCTATGATGTAACAGGGTTCATCTGAGCATGATTGTTACCGCATGTACAATGGGGAGAGCATCCACATATCATTGAAATTCGCTCATTCCACATTCATTAGTGCCATTGGTGTT
Organism: Chymomyza caudatula; assembly: GCA_035041775.1. Lineage (NCBI taxonomy): Eukaryota > Metazoa > Arthropoda > Insecta > Diptera > Drosophilidae > Chymomyza > Chymomyza caudatula. The sequence continues at coordinate 3,503,110 of JAWNKW010000148.1, forward strand.
CCTATGTGGAAATACATATATATACCAAATTTGCTATCTATCGTTTCTATATATGCATATTCGCAGTACTTGACGTATAAATAATAGATAGAGCGTCCAGCTTTATAATTGTGATTCTTCGATCGAAATTAGGCAACAAATATATGATTCAAATGTTTTTCTAATCTCTTGGAATCCTAATGATACAGTTATGTGTACCATATTTAAGTAGGAAAAGTTTGCCAAACTGCCACTCACAAGCACTGTAATTTGTATGATAACTCTTCTCTAGTTTTCTCGGGGTTGACCATTAATGCAATGTAATGTTCAAATCGAATAGGGGCTGCGAACGCACAGCATCAACATTACCTGCAATTTGCATGAAACTTCACCAGGTGTTGCTTAGCATCAAATTTGTCGCCTTCGTACGAATATTTTGAGCACGCGCTCCGCAAAGTTTGACTGGGATTTGCTGAACAATTTCATTAAATTGCACCTGCTAAGCAGACAAAGCTTCGCTCAGAGGTTGTCACTTACAAAACTCATTCACACCCACACACCGTCTCTTTCCCACGCACCTGCTGCCACCCTTTGTCTGACACACACTTAAACGGGCAGCAGGCTACGTGTGAGAAAGACAGGCACGTTCAATTAATGACATTCAGGCAACATGCCACATACCCTTGTGCAACAATTTGCAGCAAATGTTGCCAATCTGCCACACAGCATCCATGGCAGTGCAGTCTGCTAATAGCCGCAGTCCTAATGTGATTTTGTCGTCCTGCATTGTCAGTTGTCCAAGCGATAATATCATTGGCGTCATCAGCCACATCGTCATCTAGTGACATCATCTTCAGCATTTGGCGTTATGTTATGTTATGTTAATCATCACGTCATGGGCGTCACATCGTCATCACATCTGTATTGCTGTCAACGCGTTGAAAGATACTCGGTGGCATTCGATGAATTTATTAGCAGTTAGCCTTGTGAAAATTATATAATTTCCATGCTCGCACTTACTTATCCCATTATGTTGCTGGACCAGGGACGCTGGACCCGGGATGCTGGGCTGACTGACTCCCTTCTAGTCGCAGCGTTACCTTTGCAGGATAATTTCGTTGCTGCCGTTAGCTGGTAATTGCCACTGACAAGCGCCTTCGAATTCTGGCTGGAATTTTGCACAACTTTATCTGGAATTTACATAATTTATGTATTTTACAAAACATCTATTTAGAACCAATCTCCGTGGGATTAGGTGATGAAAATGAGCAGTTTGTTGAAAGCTCATAATGTCTTAAGCTAGATCACTTACTGATGGGCAATTTTTCAATTTCAACATTATTAATGGTAGTTGGAGTTGAGGTTGGACAAGAATTTTTGTTATTTCTTTTTGTACCATATAAATATTTTATTATAAGATTTGTTTTGAAATGTATTTCACTTAAGATTAAATGAAAATTTTGTTTTTTATTTAATAAATTCAAATTGGTTTTACAAAATACAATGTTTGTCTGTTTTTACATAATAACTAGCATTGATTCATTGTCTCTCCTCTCTCTCCCTTGCCCCTCTTCTTCTTCTACTGCCACATCCACTTCCACATCTACTTCCACTTCCACATCCACTTCGTATTCCACTTCTTCTACCACTTCCACCTTCCCTTCTTCTCCCACTTCCTCTTATACCTTAAAACGTCACCTGTCAAACAAAAAAAGCCACATGCGAATCGGTGTACGAATAGCCGACAACACCGACCACTATTACATTTGCAAAGTTTTATTTATATATATGGATTACGTCAATATCTTAAAAAATTAAGCAAATATTTGCCCTGACGTATGTGTGTGTGGGTGGATGGGTGGGTGTGCGTGTGAGTATGTGTGTATGGGTAGGTGGGTGGGTTGAAAACTTTTGTAACTTTAAACATTCCACAGGGCATGCAAAAGAAAATTTTAAAAAAATTAGGCAAATCTGTGTGTGTGGGCTTGTGTGTGTGTGTGTGGGTGGGCAATTTCAAGCAAACTTCATAAAAACCGTCTACCTAATAATGTCTACAACGTGTGAAAATTTGGATGAAATCGGTCCACGCGTTTTCAAGTTTAGCGAGCACATCACTTTTTGTGAGGCTTAATTTTTATATATAGGATATAGATAATTTATTGTCCCGAAAATATTTCGGTGTATATAAATAAATCTTGCGGTTTTCGTACTCTGAAGCAGGCTACGTCTAATTGGCCATAAGAGAAGCACGGGTTTTCAAGGTCCTTGGGATTTGTTGATTATCATTGCATATGCCAGGTGAATAGGCAATCGTAGGCGTTAAAATTTCTCTCTACAGCATCCGTTGGAATCAAGAATCACGTTCTTGGCAATAACACGTGCTCTCCTTTGAACTTGCCATTAAACATGGTCGATTCAATAACATTACACTTTACTAGATATCTGGTTCCATTACATAATGTTGGTGCTTTTAGATGGCGTAGCAATATGATCGGCAAGAGTCGAATCCAAGTTCGTTGAAAAAATGCGTGGTTGTTCTGTGACGGTTTCCTGGTTTTGTTTCAAGTAAAATATCTTGGCATTTCGGCATGCAGTAAGGTTGCAGCATAACGTCCGAAATCATTTGGTTGTTTCTTCAGTGAAATAAAGAAATCATTTTCAAGATGGTCAACTGAGTAACTTTCGTCGATACGAAATGTTAGCATCCTTCGTACAGCCACATTGCTCGCTAATATACTCTCGGCATATTCGGTAATATTTTCTAACGTAAACACAGCCATGTCACTTCTTTCGTGCACATATTTGCAGATGTATCGAAATTCATCGATAGATTTAGAAATTGAAAAATGTTTTCTTTTATTCGTAATTTAACCTTAGTCAGAAGCTGACATAGAGAACCCAGTTCCAAGAATCATCATCAAAAGTGTTGACCTTTCCTAATAATAATGAGTTTGTTAAATCCTTTGATCTAGCTTCAGATGCTTTGCGATCAGGAACATTCTAATTTTATATGTGGAAAGAATTTGAAAAACTCTGAAATCTACGCCTTTGTTTCTAGTGGTTGCGCTTACCAGGATATAAGGATTTCGCATTGTACATGACTGACGGTGCTTCAACACAGTCAATATATTTGTAGAGCTGTCAAAAAGCAACGTCGGTCCATATATTACGTCATCATAGAGGAGAGGCATTATCAATTGATTATGTTTGATTACATGGGGGATGATGATAAAGGCGAAAACGAAAGACGCCGACTCTTCTCTTTGCTTTATGCTGGAAAACCGCGTACTTGATTCGTTTTCTTTTGATAAAATTGAAAATTGTGACCTATCAAGACTTGATTACAAAAATATTGTAAATATGTTCAAATCCGACATCTGTAGAAAAATGGTGCCATTTCTTTATGAGACAGTTCAACAGTTATAAGGCTAATGTGGGGTCCGGGTACCCGCTGAGTTGAACTGTTCATCTGACGATCCCTGATTAGAGGTTCAAAGTGTTCATAAGCCCATGGGGGAGTCTTACATATTTCACTGCTCACAGGTAAGGCACTACTGCTTCATATCTCCTAAAAAGAGGGTGCGAAGGCTCAAAGCCAAATTGAAATGGCAAAACTATGGACACGGTAGAAAACCTCCACTGTTTTGGAAGTACTTGCCCTGACCCTTATTCTTTCCTAATGTATCACAACTGTCCGATTTACGTCCATTGTGTGCCTGCAAATAGCCTTCCACTCTGTCCGCTGACCAAAACTAACATCGAAAATAGATTAAAAAAGAAAAACAAAGAACTCAAATCCTAGATTATGGAAAAATGTGTGCAAAAGCACTTCGTAATGCATTTTGCCACCAATGGAAGAAGCCAAAGAATTGTATGAGTCATTCAGAAAAATAAAATTTAATATTTTCAAAAGCAAACTATTGTGATGTTATGGTGTTCAGAAGCGATAGTTTTTCATACTGAAAAATTTGGTATGGCTTATGATAACCTCATCAGAGAGGAGGGGGAGAGGGCGTTGAGCTGATGATTAAGCTTTTTTACAAAGAGGCGGAAGCGGTCGAAAATAAGCAAAATCGTGATAATGTGGCATATGGACGATCCCTTAGGTGTTTTTCCGTGCTGTAAATCGTATGCCTTCCCTTAAATGGCCTTCAATTAAAGCGCTCAAAGCGTAAAGTCAGATGTTAACTCATTGCATTTCAGAATACTTTGTTCTTTTCCGTTCTTTGGAGTTTCGGTCTTTACTCTTCCATTGAAGCACAACACACAACCGAGTATTTCGCAGATTTTTCTGACCCTAAAGACAACATCTTAAGGTTCAAGGACCTCAAGAAAAATTCAACAATTTTGAAGCCCTAATAGAAACAAAAACATTTGCATAACCATTTATAAGTGCTGTAGTTACGATTTGTTCGTAAGGCCATTTTGCATTGCAGCTTGAAATATTCAGAGCCATTATTTGGTTTAATTAAAATCTTGCAGTTATTGTTGTATGCATTATTTATTTAGGTCAACTTCCGTTTTACAGTTCACAAACACAGGCCGACGCGGGGAGGCGCCATGGCAATCGAGTGGACCGGCCCGGCGTATTACTTACCATCTACGTCATTGGCATCTTTAATGTCAAAATAGACATAATTTTAATCATATTCCATAATCAATTTTAAACTAAGCACATTTCCACATTTGTATGTATACAGATGTGTGTGTGTGTATTTATTAAGTTATTGACATATGTATCATACAAGTGCAATATCAAAAGTCAAAACCTTCCAAATTTAATTAATATTATGTATTTAAATATCCATGAAACTAATTTCTGTCTCTTTCTTTTGTTTACAGGTAATCATTGGCCCAAAACTCTCCGAATGAATTAGCAATCTGTTAACATGCCTTTGCTTACAAATGTGCAATTCCTGAAATCATATTTTTATACCCTGTACAGAAAGTGTAAATGGGTATTATAGTTTTATATGTAAAATGTATGTTATATGTAAAAGGCAGAAGGACCATAAAACCTATCAAACTGAAACTTGGCACAGTTATGCACACTGCCATTGTGCATATGTTTTGCAAAAGGTCGGGTAAAAACTTAAAGAGATATAGGTAATAATATGCAAATTTTAGACCCCTCCCCCTATAAACTACAATAGAATTTACCTTTTTATGTTAAAGCCACCAAATTTGGTAAGTAGACTCATGTTAGGCTCATAAACCAAACAATGTTGACCTTTTTCCAAATCATCCCACTACCCCGGTTGTACAGTTACCTTTATCCTTCAACGGATTGATAACAAAATTTGCACAGAAATTTGATTTTCATGTGGAAAATGGGTACAGGGTGTCCCACTGTCGGGCACCGTCCCGACTCAAATTTTTCATTCTGTTGCAAAGGTAAATGAGGGACATTGTGTTGACACATGTTATTTACGCCTCTCTTACTCTCTGTGTCAGATACTCAAAAAAAATTTATCAAACCTTGTAATCCTTTGTCCCGACTATCTGCATCAAATTTTTAATACATACATACCCACATATGGCTCCAATGAAGCTAGTTCATTAAAATCTGATTTTCATAACTTATATAAACCAATTGTGTGCAGTCATGGGGCTATATGCGACATTGAATACTAATTTTTTCCTAAATTTTAGTCTATAATGCGCACCCCAATGGTCTAATATTTCCATCTTATTAACAATCATCGATCAAGAGTCCCGAGCGATAAATTGTGTGCTACTGAACACTCACCCCAACAACAACAAGTTTACATTTCTGGATTACTTTTTCCATACCGAATCTTAGGAAATCTTGCGGTTGCAGATATTCCGGACTATGCAAATGGTAAAGCTATGCCAGTTAAAAGAAGATTTCTCCAAATGCATTATTGATAGTTCGGGACGGTGCCCGACAGTGTACCCATTTTTCCCAAGAAAATCGAATTTCTGTTCAAACTTTTGTATCGAGGTGCGTTAAGGTAACTGGATAGGGGGTTGATTCGGCAAAATGTCAAAAATGTTTGGTTTATAAGCTTAACGTGAGTCTTCGTACCAAATCTGGTGGCTCGAACATAAATGTTAACCATAACATTGCTCTAAGGGTCATGGGTGTTATCTTAGAATCCTCAAAATTTTGCAAATAATACCATGCGGATAGTGGTAAATATTTCACTTTCAGAGAGAAACAAGAGCATTTCACTTTTTGCGATTAAAGTCTGAACTCATTTTTCCATTGCCAGTTGTAGTATTATCAGATTATGTTCGAGTGCATTTTTATTCTAAGGTTTTAAGAGTTTCACTACATCTCGTACTTTTAGGGTTCTCATAAATTTTTTTATAGCGTTTTAATTTACACATTCTGGTTTATTTGTATAATTTAGCAGAGAAACACTGAAAAACAATCGATTAGCTGAAATTTTTTGGTTAAGTCGCACTTTTCTAGGTTTCTTCAATAGTACTTTATAATTTCACACAAGTCTCAAGAATCTTGCCTCAATACATACATAGTTCAACAAAAATCAAATTTTTAAATCTCTGTGGTTAAGTTCTGTGTACTGTGTAATATACTGGCTTCCTAGTTTACGGCCTAAACGGCGTATTGGTAAGTCCAGCAGTGGATTACCAATTGTGAATTAAAGTGTACATTTAGAACGGTAAAATGAGTATCTTTGAGTCTAAATTTGTGTATAAGCGTTCTGCTTAAGTCTTAAAGTGCATATGCTGACCAGGAAAACGTCTAATCAGCTACATATAGTATGCCGTTAGACAGATCAATACGGGTAACAATTGCATCGTCCACAAAAAGATTTATGTGCTGCACTTGCAGTGGGACTGATGTATCGATTGACCTCAAACCGTATGCTCCACGAGTTACACATAGACGGGAAGTTTTGTTTGTAGCAACAGAGCGCAATCCGTTTTTTCGACAGACGGAACCATGATGATTTGTTTTACGGTTACAGTTGTTGTTGCAGTTGAGCTTTGTTTTCAGCGCTCCAGTGCCCGGAATTACGGAAAATTCAAATGCCCGCTGCGCAGTTCTCCAAACAAAATCTTAGCTTAACCTTTCGCTGTTATTTGAATTATAACGAGCTTGCTATAATTTTTCGATTCTTCACTAACATTTTAATATATGGTGTTAGCCACATAATCGTCTTCTTGTACAACTGTTTATTCCAACTAAGAAGTTAAAACTTCAGAGTTTTTGTTTCAGACTCGGCCTGAATTCATATTCAGCGAAAATTGTTCTATGTGAAGCTTAAACTTTAATTTTATTTCAAACGCAAGAGCAACAAATCAGCTGTTTTGCATAAAACCAACATTGCCGCAATGACAAAAGTAAACTAAAATCATCGATTGCCACCGATAAACGCAGAGTTACCCATTTGTTCGCTTGATTTTTTCGGTCGCTGTGTTTAACCAAACTGTTCTATGGACTCCAGCTGGCCACAGGGTTTTCCTATTACGGCTCTCTTGGCTTAGGTTGAAACGGCTGCAGGATTTCTATCTGGCACAGTTCGGCCAAAATTCGGCCCGTTGTGAAACCGTAACCGTCTGACCGACAGACCATTCATTTCTATCCGGAATATAGTGCTCTTTAGAAAATCAAAAAAAACTACTTGAATCTTTTTTAGGGAATTTATTATCTTGAGTTGTGTCATGTTTTTGGAACCCTCTTGGTACCATGAGTAGTGCGTTAATGATGTGTCTGACTATTACATTCGTAGCACTTCACTAAATTTGTGGAAAAAAACCATCTAAATAACATATAGAAAGAAGAGCAAGTGTTCGGAGCATATAAAACACATGCACCGAAGCAAACTGCATCACACTCCAAAAGTGCCGGAGACTATACACTATATAGCCGCCAAATTTCGGGTACTTTGAAAATATACTTGATCATTCGGTTTATAATGCTGCTGTGACCTATCGATGCCACTGTTTATTAACAGTGCTCAAGGACTGCATTTTTGACTTGTCACTGCGACTGTGACTCCTCGTGATTTAGGAACACAAAGACCCCGGTAGCCTTTCCAATTAGACTCGCTTATTAAAATCTAAAGCGATGTTCAAATTTCGGCAAACGGTTGCTGGTTGGAGTTCCACATCGATTGCTGGCAATTAAAACGCAAAATGCAAATTCTATTTTCCAATAATGCGCCATGACCGGTCGTGCGTGCTCCGCTCTGGACGGCTATAGTCCAACCGCAGTGGAAATTTATTGCCCAAGTTGACCCTCAAAACAACAACAACAATGAAATTGGCTCTAATGCTTATTCCACATAAGCAACAACAACAAAATGGCGACTTGCTGTTTGTCCAACTTGCTGCACTTGGCTCCGATTTCATTCCGAATCATTTTGCTGCCGGTTCCGCACTCAAATGAGTGGGACAAATGTTGCACCACAACGCGGAACACAACCGTCAGCTTGGCTGGCGATTAAATTATAACAAAACAATTTGTGTTTTTAAATTTATAGCTAATTTACATGGATAATTGAGTAAGTTTTTATTGGGCTTATTGTTTTTCTATATCGTTTATATAATGTTTTAGAGTATTAAAGCTATGTAGCCAAATTACAAACCAAAAAAATGTGTTGTCGATTATCAGATAGGGGTGCTACGAATGTACGCTAGTGGTGTAAAAAACACATCGATGGTTGGCCTGTAATTTTCCGATGTTCTCGTACATACGATGCATCGGCAAAACATCGATGTTTTTAAAACCATCGAAAATTTCACCAATTTTTTCGCCGACCTTGCCGACCTAAATTATCTAAAGTCAAATTATTTTAAGATTATGCCAAAGTACGTCTTATTCTCAGTTTAACAAATAATGTTAAAGGTTTTTCTCAAAAAACTCCTGCCGAAACGCTTATCAACACGTTGATGCTTACACAGTTTAGGCGTTGATCTATTTGATCTGTAGTATTTAGAATTCTTCTTTTGTTCACAAAGCTTTAGTTTCACATATTTTGTATTATACAACGAAGTTTTCTTCTATAATACCAAACATCGAAAAACCATCGATGCATCGATGTCCATTGTCGATGGACTCTGCAATGGTAAACAACGATGTTTTGGTCTGGATTTACATCACTAATGTACGCCCAAAATTATTACCTATAAAATCTGAATATAAATGCATGAGGCGTTACGTCTGTAACTCTTTGGTGCCTCGAACAGACAAGCCGACAGAGGGACCATTTATTTAGAGTTGAGATATCGCATATATTGACAAGCACTGCTACACCACTACTGTTCAGGTGATACCTAAGTATTTCCGCTAAAAGGATCAAAGTGATAGCTCGTTAGGACATTTGCGTCAGTGGTAAAGGCGGAAGATATCTTTATTAACGCTTCACTTAGTTCGTTTCAGGGTTGTCTTTTTGATAATACGTATTATAACTTCTAAAAATGTTCACTTTTAGAAGACATATATAAGTATAACCCGTTGGACGGAGTCTAGGCAGCTGTCTATATTGCTTACCTCACTCACCTAAATTTTAGCAGCCTCTATTTTATGTGATCTTCTATAGGCATCAGTATATATGAAAAGAGTGCGAATCATTGTATAGGAATTTCAAGGTAAGAGTCGTCTTCCGATTCTCGCTCTTTTTTGGTGGACTAAGTTTCGATCTGTTGCAAACGTCAATGAGGAAGGTTGTGTTAACACAAAATTAAGTCCACAAGCCGGCAGACGACTCTTCGGCGCCTTTTACCCGAAGTGAGTTTGAAGGTAATATCGCTTGTAAGTTGTCTAGCTTGCAATCCTATGCGACTTGCGATGCAAGTTGTCTTGTACCTCGGTTTAGTGCTGTAAGTGGAACAAAACACAACCTATCCGCTCAAAATACTTGTTGTTTAACCCATTTTCTGTTGTGTTAATCTTCAAATTTTTACTTTTCCGCAAAAAACTATTGCCCAAAAAACTAAAATCTCTAATTTTATGTTTTTCAACGATTTAAGCACTCTGGCAACTTTTCCAGCGGTTTGGAGATGTTTTTGTGTTGGGCATGTTTTTAAAGGGTTTCCTATTGAATTTGAGCACTCTAGTCGCTATAGTTGGGTCGCCAGAGGAATAATAAGAGTAAATAATTTTTTTTTGTTTAAATTTCTCCTAGCTTATTTCGGTTGTTTTGATAAACGTGCGGAAAAGCCTGAGTTGGTTACCAACTGTTTATTTTCTTGTATTCTTATTTGGCTTTTGTGCAAAATGGTTTTTTGTTGTTTGTTTTTTCCTACATAAATAATAAATTTATTTATATGCATTTTCATATTTATGTGTACATAAGTTTTCTTTGTTGTTTTTTCTTTTAATATTTTAAAAGCGCATTGTCTATGTGCATGTGTTATTTTTATAAATACAACAAATATGTATATATATTTTTAATTTATTACTTCCGTATGCTTTCCGCTTGGCTTTTTTTTTTTTTTTTTTTTTGATTTAATGTGCAGATGTGATTTAGTATTTAGTGATGGTCATTTAATGACGCACAGTCATTTTAACATTTATTATTTATCATAAATATGAAAACACATAATTATTTAAAACATATAAATTAATTCCAATTTGTTACTGCACGTTATACTATAATTAATCTGGGGCTCAATATAAATGCGTCATGCAAATTGTCAATCACACACAAACTTTGTAAATTTAAGAACTTTTATAACGTGATTTAAAGTAGCAATTGCTACATACTTGATTTAAATCACCACATTGGAGTAAATTACATTTTGTTTTTTTTTTTTTGACTGCCAACAAAAGGAAAACACTCTATTGCGAACCAATAAAACGATCCGTAAAATTCAATTAGATCAGCCATCGGCAATGGCGGCAGAGAAGGTGCCAACGCCAATTGCAGAAATGCTCAACACATTGACAACTTTTCTCTGCTGACAAAGACAAATACTATTGACTGACGTTGCCGACCCCTGAATTAGAGCCGCATGCATCTACTTAATAGACTGTGTTTAACGCAGGCATGTTCAGAAAAAAGAGTATACACAAAAACGTGTAATCTTTTAGTGTATATTAAACCAGGTACGATTATACTGCCGACGATACTTCCCAGCAGAACTTGGCCGTATGAAAATTGTATTTCTTTCCACTGGATTGTGAAAGGTGCAAGTAGTGCTTTCTTCTTCTTAGCTTCCCTAAAGGTAGCGGTGTAAAAAACACAAGGATGCATTGAAAACATCGATGGTTGGTCTGTAACGTTCCGATGTTTTCCGATGTACTCGTACATACATTACAACCATCGAACAATTCCCCAACTCATACGCCGACCTATTACTACTATCTAAAGTCAAATTATTTCAAGATTATGCCAGAGTAGGTTTTATTCTCATTTTTACAAATAATGTAGCAATTTGCAGAATTGAGCGTGTCATCTAAAAGGTTATTGTCAAAAGCAGGCAAACTCTTCTTGCGAAATTGACTGCTGCCGGAACGCTTATCAACACTTTTATGCTTATCCAATTTAGGCGTAGATCTATTTGGTCTGTAGTATATGTTGTAGTACATAGACCTTACTAGACATTACCTATTTACAAAATCGCTGCATCTGAAGTAGTGCTTTCTGAAGGCTCGCAACTAAATTTACGCATTATATATTATTTTATGCCTCCTTTTCTACTGCTAAATGCATTAGATGCAGTTGGAATCAATTTCGAAAGAGGTTCAGAGGTTCAGAGGTTCGTTGAAATAACACATAAGAGAAGGTATGATCCCTCTATCTATACCACAATTTTCGTGAGTTTGTAAACCAAGAGAAACAAAGGTACATATATATACATATGTATGTAATAATAAAGCAAATTGCGATGACTGCGCCAACACGTTTACTGAAGAGGCAACTTTTCTGAGTGATCATACCTGCTATTATTCAACCATGGATACAACCTTTTTCATTGAAATTCGCAACAGCATGAAAAATAAAGAAGGCAGCAGAGCAACGTAACTAGGATAATCGTACCTTGCAAAGCATACATTCACTGTTGCCACTTGAAACAAAAAATCGTTATCGTTTTCGAGGAGAGTATATTTTATAGGTAAGCCTGCCACCTGTCAACTAAGATCCAAGCCATTGTAGAATAATATAAGATATGATTATTCAGAGTAGTTGTCTCTTTTTAGGCACCGCAAGATATATGTTTGCACGCGATGAGTGCACAAAGCAGCAGTACATTTCTCTCATGCTGCCTCACTCACAAAAATAGTGATATCTATAGAAAGATAAGAAGTCATACCTTGTATTATTCTACCATGGTCTAAGCATAGTAGGCTTGTCAATCGATGTAAACGATTGGCAATGGAAAATTAAAACTACAAAGTGAAGAATTAAAGATTTAAGAAGAAAACTAAAAGACGGAATAAGGGCTTAAGGTGAATGGGAAGGGGTACGGGAAGGAAAAGTTTGCTTTTCTGTTTAATAGCCACACATTTCGTAGAGAGAGCATATTGAAAAAGTATGATGGGCATACGCAAACTTAAAAGAAAAGGAAGAGGAAGGGAAACGGGAAGTGGAATATGAAGATGAATGGCCATGATTTCGGTCATGATTTTGACCGATTTTCACTATCAGTGTACCAGCGAGTAAAAAATGTATCAGTTCAGTTTCAAAAAAATGAGTGAATGCAAGTAAAATGAGTTGGATTTACATATAAGCGGCAAGTAATAAAATTAAGGCCAGCTTCACAAGTAACTCATTAACTGGAGGCTTCAGTTTCGGGCGAGAAAAACTTGTACCTTGTTGAGCCAGATGGCTTTAATTACTGCTGGCATGACTTAAAAGAATCACATGCGAAAAAGTTTAAACTCTTTGGGCCAGATGGCTTCATTTAATTTATTAATTATTAATCGATTTAATGACGATGATTTAAATGCGTAACAGCACTTTTTCACCAAACGAAGCTTTGGAAGAGTATCGTATATGTATGGGCTTGGCTGCATTTGAGCATAATAAATAATGTCGACGCTGTGCAACGTTTTTGTCATCTTAGTCTAGAGACTCACCCAAACAGATGCGCTTGAGTCCAGATTTCCCTATTAATCAACACGCTGGTGGGATGGAAGCACTGTAAAACACAAGCTTTGAAGAAACAAAATTTGATGCCTACAGTCGGGACCCATTTTTTTCATGAAAATCAAATTTCTGTGCAAATTTTCGTATCGATGCTTTGAGGGGTATGGGCGTAATAAAGGTAACTGTACTACGGGGTTAGGGGAGATGATTCGGCAAAAGGTCAACATTGTTTCGTTTATAAGCCTAACATGTCTACATACCAAATTTTCTGGCCCTGCTTAAATATTAACAGTTCAGTTCGTAGGAGAAGGGGTCTAAAATTGGAACTTTGTTACCTACATCTCTTTAAGATTATTTCCGATGTTGATAAGTTTTACACAACATATGCACAGTGTGCAAGACTGTGTACTTAGTTTCAATTAGATAGTTTTTTTGGTGCGGATGCTAACCGCGAAAGTTTGTTACGGGGAACGCGGGTGAGATATCGACATGAATCGATAAACATGCTCTTTTTCGGGAAAATGCGCATCTTATGGTAAAATTTTTTTGCTCTAACTGAGAAATAGAGACCAACATGGACAGACAGACAGACGGACGGTCGGAGGGACGACTCGACTATTGCCCCTGACCATTTTTGCCCATTGAACATATTGTCTGCCACGCCTCCTTTTGCTTGTTACAGACATTGCACCAATACCCTTTTACACTTTGTGTACTAGGCATAAAAATGCATGAACTAATTCAAGTCGGAAAACTTTTGTATGTGAAATTTTTAGCTGAGTGAATTTCCAACAATTTGTGTGTTAGTCGTTTTTTTATAGCTATTACTTTTTTTGCACTTCACTTACGGTATACGATACTTATCAGAAAAACTATTGTAATCATTAGAGATCCAGTAACAATAATCTCAAAAAATAGCGTACTAGATTTTGTTTTTCAACTTTTGCAAGGTGGCAACGATGATTTTGCTCGGTTTTCACTCGCTTCTATTGCAAATGTTCCTGATTTGACCACTGTAACTGCGCGTTACCATAGATATTGCCCAAGGAATCTATACAGTCAACCATCCCAAAATCTTCAAACTGGCCAAACTGTTTCTTACGATGTCGACACTGCAATGGAATACATATATTTCTATATAGAAATATATAAAATATAGGACTGACGAATGTCAATTTTTCTTAACTGACTTGACAAGTCAACTACCAAGCAATTATAAACCTTGCATTAAGACTGTCAAAACCCAATAAAGATCGAAATCCCCAAGATATATTCTCGCCGGCAGGATTTAAACACGGAACCGCACTTGCAAAATGCATCCTTTTCAGCCACGCATTCAGCGGCTACGACATTACATCTGCATGTTACAACATGTGAAAGGGAAACAAATTTTAGTTCTGACAAACTATCCTGATGCGCGACCGTGTGCGCAGTACTTCTATGATAAAAACATGTCGCCGGATATTCTATTTTCTGCGGGCGAAAGTATTTGAATTGCCACGTATGAAGGACATTCAACTGAAGTCTTTGAATTCGTTCAGGTAAAAGCGATTTATAAAAATTTGCATTATTTTACTCACAACGTCCAAAAGAGAGAATAGTGGGGAAAACGCCAGAACAAACGTTTTTCATTTAACAACTACAACTGTACTATATGTGTACAATATTTCAGAACGCTACGATACAAAAAAGTCACGACAAACAGACAAACATTTTTTGCCATTTCAGATTTTGCCAAAAAATTTAAAAGGCTATAAATTCTGAACAGTACTTATATCCGATTTACATCATTTTAGTTTTGTTCGGCTTGTATTCATGCCTAGATAATATATCTGCATTTATTGGGGCTCTATGTAGCTAAGGTCCCGTTCCACTTAAACGCCAATATCTTCCAAGCCCATTGGCAAATCAAAAAAACGTCTATAAAAAGGTTAATCTACGCTTTAATACCTTTACAACGGTATACGGCTTGACCGGATCGAACGCTCCAGTTAAAAGTGCAAAACTTGGCGTAATTATACAGTTGTGAACTGCAGCACTGCTTAGTAGCGCGCTTTGCATCATAGCTACAGAGCTATCGCTCTGAATGATATGAAAGAAAATATTGTTAGTGTCCTACATTTATGCTTGGGAGACGCATTTGTATCACTCTTTGCTTGAGCCATAAGGTGTTCACTTGCAAGTCCTTCACAACGACTTGGGGTTGCCCCCAATTTGTATAGTGCCAAAGTTCATTGTGACCTCTATATGCCACAGTGACACAAGCTGGTACAATGACCGGTTGAACACCAACTTAAGCTACTTGGCGGTTTTGGTCTGTAATATAGCTTAATAGTACAATATGAAAAAAAGAAACTACATTTTTTCGACTTAATTTAATTGCAATAAGTCGATTTTAGTTGGTATTTGCACAGTATTTACAGGTTCTTTTGTGAAATGTTTTGTGCATTATTTTTATTTTTTTGTTTTTTGTGGGCAAGAGTTGTAGTGCAGCCAGCGGGACAGGCGAAACACCCTGGACAACTCTGGCAGGGATTTTAATTTAAGTTTGGTTTTTCTACATTTCCGAGTGCATGGCTGCTGGGAACTTTTGATTGCCAATTTTCTGCCATCAAAGCCTTGCCATCATTTTTTTGTGTTGTGCATTCATATTTGTTGCAAAACAATTGTGAATATTTGTAAATGACAACTGAGGATTAGTTCACTTCCATTACAAATCGACATCAATGACAAATGTGCAGGCAAAAAGTTGCACCGTGTAAATTTAAGCTGATTTACAGCAACTTCAAAAAATGATCGAAAAAAACCCAGCAGAAAACATCATGTGTAAAAGCAGGCTTACTTTTTCCAAAGCAACCTTCCCAATTAGTTGTTGTTTGTTTTATCGAATGGCCTTTTAGAATTTACGATTGAAAACCCATATAATGAAACAAAGGTTTTATACTTTTTATAGGTGATTTTTACATTTTTTGGCGCAGTCTACCGACAAAATAGGTTTCTGATGAATGGAGAGTAAAATAGTGTGCTAACACAGCGGTGTTATTTAACAACATTTTATGTGTAGTGTCAAAAGATCGCGTGAACAAATCCGTATTATTTAATTTCGCTACTGATAAAATGATGTCTGACGTTGCCACGCTCTCAAAGTGATAGGGGCTTAAACTGTAGTTCTATTAAGAGCTCCCAAAGTATTAGTCTGTCTTTCGATTTAATGCAGCACATCAAGAGTAAACGAAAACCCAATGCCCATTACCACCCCATACCACCCCTGATTCTTTCCGCTTTTTTAAACTGCTACCATAATTAAGCTTATTACCAATTACAATTTATTGACACAAAGATTGACAAGATATGATACACAGAGAAAACTATAATCTATTATATAAATATGCTAAGGAAAAAATTGTGGACCCCTTTTTCACCAGCTATATGGAAACAAATATGGGTGAAACTTATATCATTGCGTATGGAATTTTCATAAGAAGTGCAGAATATAAGTTTTAGTCATATATTTTGGCAAATCAAAGGTAAAATAAATAAAAAAAATTTAAGATGTCTTTACATGTATTGGTAAGAACGGTTTCTCTTTTAGCTATTGGAATCTGCAATAGTATTTGGGTGAAGACAGAGTTGTCAATGTGTTGACACATGCATGAGTTCGCAGAAAAGACCTTAGACCAAGATCCAATCTCCGGGGAGGTCCAGGTCGGATCGAGTTTAATCCGGCTGATACACTGATTTTGGTAGCGGAAATTCACTTTATATAAAAAGGGATATTTTCACGCTACTTTAACCCGTACCTTTTTTCTCTTTATCAATATATTTTTCCTCTTAATTTCCCGCACAGAACACTTGGAGGTTGAATAGTATTTAAAAGTGGCTAATAAGTCAAAGTTAGACCGTGTGTTAAGCCGATCTTTTAACACTTATGTTTCGGTTTTTATAAGATCAATAGCAATGCTCACGCTTAACACCAAGCAAGCTAACGTAGGCCTATCTTCAGCCTACCGGATTTATCGTATGATCTTTTAATCTTTTTCACTTGTCCGTACGGAGGAAACGTAGGATTAGCTCTGTACTGACGAACAAGATGCTGGTAACAAAAAACATAACTGCGTGGGTACTACTAAGAGTTTGATAAAACAAAAATTCGAATTTCAATTCGATGGCTTTTTCGCACGTGGGAGGCAGATGATCTCATTAACATGATTTATCTTCGTAGGGATAATGCGCATCTTTCTCCCGTCTCTTTCTGCTTTCTATAACTATGTATATATGGTGTAAATATCATTATGGCTTTTGAAGTTTTTGTTTGATCTGTATAATAATACAGAAAGTTAATTATACCTTTATATGGATTGATTTTCCTTCCTCTCAGCCACTTGTTTACGATTGCTAAATTCCAAGAATAAATATACCCTCTTTGCATAAACTAATATTTTTTTAAAATTAATAACCGAAAAATATATTTATTCTTGAAATCATGCCTGAAAAATTGGACAGCCAAGTTTTTTTGCTTCCTTAATTGAGGTTAGCCCGTGTGGTGAGCGGGTTGGAGAATACCAGCTCAGCAGGTCAAAGCTTGTCGCATGAGGCGACTAACAATGACACTGGGTTCTTTCGAGACCAGCAGAGCCACCCCAGGCCTTAAAAGGGTTGTGCGTAGGGTTTCCGACCCACCACGTAAAACCACAATTACAATGAAAGAATGTATTTACATCAGGCCGTAACCCGATAACTGGTTGTTATGGCCAGTTAAGATGAAGAAGAACCTTAAGTGAGGAGTGCGCTAAGCCAAGTTCTTGACACATTTTAAATGAAATGCATTTACAAACCGAAAAAGAAACAAAAATACACTTGTAAAAACGGACATTTATATCTACAAAATGTAGGCAACATAATTTATCTCAAATTTAGTCGGTGCAAAGGAGCCAAGTGCTAAACAATTGTGGCTTAATTTGTTTGACAACGCGTGCAAAATGGCGCCGGTGTATGAAATTTCGCCGTAAGATAGAGAGGGATAGCTTCCAAAAGAGGAAATAAGTGCTGGCAAGTCGCAACTCAGCAAAAGGCAACTGCTGTCGACTGAAGTGAAGTGACTTTATAAACACTTTTAGCAACAAACTACAGCAACAATAGCAAAAACAACACGTTTTTGGCCAAGAAGAATAACAACAACATTATATGGCACACGGGAGAAATTAATGCTGCCAAAATGCGCCAGCTGCCGCAGTTGCCAACTTGCTTTTCAACGTTTGTTTCAACGTTTTTCTGTGGCACGTTCCCCAAACACCCACAACATCAGGGGGAACAACCACAAAAACTACTATTACTGCATACAAACGTACATACAACTGGAGCAAAAAGAAGGCATCCTGTCTGTCTGGCTGTCTGGCCTGGCCTGGCCGGGCCGGGCCTCTCCTAGCCTCTCCTGGCCCGGCTTTGAAATAACTTGGTTAAAAGACATTGCCGCTGTGATTCTCCAACAAGGAGCACGTGCGCATGAGCTTGCCAACTTTAATACACAAAATGCTTGTTATAATATTTTGTTGTTTTTGTCGCCCTTCTGTCTGTGTTTTTGTACCCTCTACCCGAGAGGTAAGGGGCATATTAAGCTTGTGTAAATAAATAAGGTGTTTCAACATCTAGATTGAGACGAGCAAGACCCCATAAAGTATATTATAGCAAAATGACTACGACATAAGAAACCGCCTGTCTTCGTCCTCGTACACTTGTATAGCCGGAGTCAATAAATTTTGTCAGCAAGTGCAGTTTACGCTTAAATCGTTCACTTGTTCTCAGCTTGTATGTACGTTGTAAAGTATATGTTCGAGCTTGTGAACCGAACTTCACAAGAAATACTCCAATTTTTCAGACCTGCTTTTTATAACTTGTACAGGTAGCGATTAAATCATTTCCGTTTGTCTGTCTATCCGTCCGTATGAACGTATGGCTCTCGAATGGGGGCTCATGTCAGCTTAATCATCCAAACTATAATGACATTTTGTCAACACACCCCCCAAAGTATCGTTACAAAAATTTCCACAGCTATTATTTTCGAATTATGTTTCGAATAACAAAATCTGTTGAATAGAAAGCTATGAATATAAATAAAAGCCCATATTGATAGACTCGGCAATCGGAAAATACTTATAGTCAGTAAGCGTAGACAGTTAAGTTTACATTTTATACATTTTATAGTAAGCTGTATCTACGGCTTTTGGGGATAAAAGTTACAGTGTATTGCAATGTCGGGCAGCGTCCCAACTGTCTGCATCCCATTTTTATACTAAGGCAACTACAGTTGAATAATTTAAAGAATCGGGATTTTACATGTATGTATATAGGATAATTTTTAGTTGTAATAATAACTGGTGGTTACCCCTCAGTCGAACGCTTGTCGACTATTAACACAGACTCAGCCGAAGTGCAAGATCAGGCCCTCGCTCACTGTTTTTAGGAGATTAATGCGAATAGCAACTGAGAAAACTTTCGTCAACACATTGACAACTCTGCCATCACACAAATACTATTGGAGATGCCAATAGCTAACAGAGAAACCGTTCTTATATAAAAGTTTTTTTTATTTATTTTACCTATGATTTGCCAAAATATATGCATAAATCTTATATTCTACACTTCTTATGAAAATTCCCTACACAATGATATAAGTTTCATCCACATTTGTTACCATATAGTTGATGAAAAAGGGGTCCACAAATTTTTTCTAAGCCCATTTATATAATTTTTAATAATATTAATAGGGAGCAATGCGCTGCGACCCCAAGAAGTTAGCATATAGCCCCCGAATAGTCTTATCCTTGATAAATATCAGCAGGCTTCGAGAGTTTATACCCGCCTAGGAGGTACAGTGCATCGCACTCGGCAAGCATATGCCGCAACGACTCCTCCTCTTGATCTTAAGATCTTTAGGTGTTACAGCTAAAAGCTCTAAGAACCGTTATTTAATTTTCTTTAGTTTGAAATACAGTTCATCTCGATCGGTAGTAAGGTCCTCGAGTAACCTGAGATTTGCTCACATCGCAACTCTTCAAATAACGAATTTTTTAAAATAGCCATAATTCGTAGATTGTGCCGCACCAAATTTATCGGAAAATGTATGTTTTAGCCATAGCCCATAAAAACTTTTACCCTTTCGCTTGTAAACCTAAACAAATTTCAGGAATATGCTTGGCAACACCAAGTTTATTATGGTTATACTCTTTAAGTCTGAAGTTTTAAACCTATTAAAAGACCGTACGCCACAAAAGCATTATTTTGAGATATCAGCTTAAATGCAATCGAAAACGTACTTCTTCTTCTTAAATGGCCATAACAATCCGTTACAGGGTTACGGCCTAATGTAGGGCCCACTCTTGGCGCCCCTGCCTTCTCCTATCGGTGGTACTCTCTAATTGGTTCGTTCAACGGGACTTCGTCGCCTTCCTTCAACAGCCGCATTGAAGACATTTCTCTTAGTAGCTTCTTCATCCATACGCACAACAAGACATGGCCAGCGGAGCCGCTGGATGTTAATTCGCTTAATTATGTCTATGTCGTCGTAGAGCCCTTACGGAGTACTTTCCGCTCGAACACTGCAAGAGCATTTTCCCCAGATGCAGTCACTCATACTTCAGTGTCGTAAAGCCAAACGAGAAGGATGAGCGTCTTATAGAATGTTAGTTTCGTTCTCTAATTCTGATCTTCCTACTGAGACCTAAGTAACATCTATTGGCAATTGTGATTCTCCGCTTCATCTCCGTTCTTATATCGTTCTTCAAAGTATAGTATAGGAGATGGAGACATTCTCAAAACTATATTATTATTCTTCATAGTGTTTATAAGACCCGCTCTTTCTTAGCGATGTCTTTTGAAAAGGTTAAAAGAAAGACCTTTTTCATAAACCTGTAGTGCATATACACAAAGAGTATACAGATTTAGAGGGGGTACCAAATCTTCCTTTGGCAATTTGATTAGATTTAAAATTTTATTAGGTAAAACTAGCAGTCATTAAAATAAGAGTGTGACCAGTGTCATTGTACGGCTCGTTGGGCCTAACTGTTGTTGTTAAGTAATGGTTTTTGTTTCTGTTTTTATTATAAGAACTTCCTTTGTCTGGACCCAGGCCAGGGCGGTCCCGGTCCAGTGGTGGTTCGGTGGGTGATTGACAGTTACTGGGTTTATTACAAGCGATTGTCGTACTATCTTTTGTGCTGCAGCTGCTCAGGACAATGCTGTGAAAGCTTTTCACAAAAACAATATAAAATGAAAAAAAAATAAAATAAATGACACAATTCAACTTTGAGGCGTTGAAATTTGTATACTCTACTTTGACGATATCTAGATATCGCTTATATGCAATTGGGAGAATGTAGCGCAGTCGATGCTTGTAAGCGATAATCGCATGTACACAAAATATTTAATATATGCGATAATCAGTTGCCAGCATTGTTTAAAAATATTGATGGTTCGTCATAAATTAACATTTTTACCAGCAATTTATTGATGAAACAGCTGATTATTTGCCTTTTGGCATTAATTGCAAATAGTCGATTTTCAAATAAACAACTATTTTTGTATAAAACTTAAAAGCAAAATGCACTGCAACAATTTTTTTTTGCATATAAGCAATAATTTCATATAAACGATACCTCATATAAACGATATATACTGTATATTATTTCACACATTTTCAAACAGGGAACAGAAAATGTTTCATACTCTGACCTAGTCGGGGTCCAATGGACCCAAAACTGAGCGTTATTTGCAACAAACGTATATAAGGACATAAATATGCTGGCCAAGCTTTTAAAGCGAACATTTATAGTCCTGCCGCACATTTTACTGTTAGTAGCAATCTTGTTTATATAACCGTAATACTATTCACAATGTAAAGAGTATCAAAATAAATTAATATGCAGGAACTTTAAATAGTTAAAGCATAATATTATAAAAGATAAAAGAATACATTTTGTATGGCGACAATCCAACGCAAAGAACCAGGCTCGAGCAGGATTATAAGAATAAATTGCTACAATTAGGCAAAATAGCATTGAATGAAGCTGTATATACCAAGAAAAATAAATGTTGCCAAATTTCTTTAAAGTTTATTGTTTTTGTGAAATTAACGCAGTGTTGTTTCTGAGTGAATTGCCAGACTCGTTTCATTCAAAATCACACTTTCACTTCGCCAATTCGAAGAACATTTTAGCATTGCCATAGAAAAATGTATCCGCTTCCAAAGACATTCGGATAACTCTCTTCTACTCTCTAGTTTGCTAATTCCACTGCAAAAAACTGCTAGTTTGTAGCTAGGTAACGAGGGCTTGATTTTTGCCCCAGAAGGAAAGCGAATCAGAGAGAGGAAAATCTATACTAATCAGAAGAAGCAAGAGTAACTTTCAAATCCATGTTAGCCTTGAGGACATATTCGATGCAAATGTCGATATATGACAGAAAACAAGCGACTTTGAGCTGAGTCAATTTTTAGCTTTTAATAGCGTTTTGACGCATTTTAAAGAATAAAGCTAATGGAAAGTTGTGAACCCGTGTGGTGAGCGGGTTAGAATACCACCTCAGCAGGTCAAAGCTTGTCATATGAAGCGACTAACAATGACACTGGGTTCTTTCGAGACTAGTTGGCCTTTAAAGGGATTGTGCGTAGGGCTTGGGACCCACCACGTAAAACCACAATTCCAATGAAAGAATGTATTTACATCAGGCCGTAACCCGATAACGGGTTGTTATGGCCATGTACGGTGTACACTGTCTTCCAACGGCTGAGAGGAATGGATTGGATTGAGTGAGGGCTGTGCTTTGAAGAAGGTATGACTTAAAATGGCGTATTTGAGCGACAACACTGAGTATACTGCAAGTCTTGCTACCTTCGTCCCGCATTTAGCTTGGCTTGTCGTACGCACTCGAAACGAAAATAAGGAAATTTCTGTTGTACCCAAAAATGCACTACTTGGGTGCAAACTTGCAGCATAGTGACTCCAATTCCCGAAATATAAACGAATAAACCGATTACCAGCGTATCTTTTAATCAACATATAAAACTTGAAAACAAATTTTATTCGTATTGTACCCCTGTCCAGGCCAGACAACCGGCAACTGTTACATGCAGCAATTATTCTTAATGGAGATTGTGTTTTAAAATTGTAATCATTGTATGTAGTAAGTCGTAAAATCATAAGCGAACAAACCATTAAACCAAGTTAATCATTGGCAAACATGGCGTATGTGTAATATTTTTCGCCGTACTCATCGCTATGCCGTGAGTCATTTCCATTTGATTCTATTCATAATTCATTGCAGTACTTACTTACTTAATGTTTTATTATTCTGTTTCTGTTTACTTCGCAGTTGGCGTGCACCTGGGCGAGGGCGCCAGCAGCAGCAGCTCATCAATATCCGTCCCCAACGTGCCATGTCCTCCGGAAATGTTTCGCTGCAACAACGGCAAATGCATAACATCGCATTGGGTGTGCAATTACCAAAAAGATTGCGATGACGGGGAGGACGAGATGCAATCGTGTCGTAAGTTCAAAGTAGAAATGCCAAGAGCGCTACGATACCTATACCATACCATATATACAATACCATTAAATCGAATGTGTATGAGCAACTGAAATTTTTCATGCACTGTTTCAGCGCCGCCGGAATGTGAAACGCCGCAGCTGAATTGTGGGCAATATGTATTCAATAAGACATACTGCATACCGCCGCACTATCGCTGTGATATGATTGAGGATTGCGCGGACAAGTCGGATGAGGCGCAATGCAGTAAGTGTAAACCCAAATCCTCTCTATTTGTGTATATGTACTTTAGCTATACTATGTACCTTTGGTTTACCTATACGTATTCCTGTGTGTGTGTGCACTGTGTGTTGTTGGTTGTGCGATATTTAAACAATCTGATGACATAAGATTGTATGTGTATCATCATATCTCCAGCTGCTGCTGCCCACAGCTCATAGCTCATAGCTCACAGCTTTCCATGCAAATTTATTGACTCAAGATATATTTACATTCATCCATGCATTCCTTTGAAATGCAGCAATAAATAGCAAAAAAAAAAAAAAAAAAAAAACATCCCAAAAGCGATTTAAAGCTACTACAGTTCAACTGAGTTCAATTGAGGGTCTTAAGAAGCACAATTAAAAATCGATGTTATAAGATAAGATTTAAAAAGTTAGTACACTTTGAACTTCCCAATATAATTAAAATAATCACAATATACTTGGTCTTGGATGATTTGTTGCTTTAAAGCAATGTTCCTGAAAAAAATGTATTTCTACGCTTCGCATACAGTTTTTTGACTTTAATTGTAATTGAAGGATCTGTTGCAGAAATATCTTAGCACATCGCAAAAGAATAGCTTCTAGGGAAAATGGGTCAATATTGTTTTGCTTACAGGAGAAGCGATCCCAAATTGATACATCCTCGCCTATATCTAGTTTTCACACCACAAGTGTACAGTAATAGGGTTCGTATTCGTGCCAAGTTTCAAATCGATGGCCATAGCATGTGTGGATGTTAATTTTATGCTCAAACTTTTTTTTGGCTCTTGCTCTTATAGTCTCGGAGAACTCGGAACTCACACAGACAGACGGACATAGTTTAATCGCTGCCCGAGTCAATTCATCGTTCCTCACTTCTTTGAATTCGATCAACTACTAAATGTCATCAGCGGCGTCGATAGCTTTTTGCCATGGGTGGCGATACGGCTCAGAGAACAAAATCTATTTTGAATGTTTTTTTGACAACTCATTTATGTCATCCTTAACCGAACCATTCAAGTGGTTCTTCTTGATAAACCTTAGCTTTGAGTTATTTTATGGTATCCACATAACAAACTCAATTCTCCTATCGAGTTTCTTCGAATTGTCTTCATCCGATTTAAACAACAAAATTTAGTAAGCAGTACTCAATTATCGTAATTTTTCAAGAGCACCGAAAGTCCTTGAAGTACTTTTTTGTGATTCGTAAATCTTTCTTCAAGATCCATATTGTAAAAGTCTAGAAGTGGCTTAAACACTACCGTACGAAAATAATCTTCTATTCTTTGGAATTCACGGTTTCCTCGATTTATCCATTTGCGGACTATTGTTTTATGTTTAACTTCAATGTCAACCTCAAACAATCTTTCCTTTGTACAACCAATTTTACTAATCCGCAATTGCATGAATGGGGTAAAAAAAATTTTTCATGTTCTTAATAAACTGATTTTGTAAGATCAAATATGTCCCAATTTTGGCCAATTCATGTGAAAAATTTAGTGAAGTTGCCAATATTACAAATTGTAGTACATTTGTACTGATATTATATTATTTCGAAAATGTCAATATTATGTGGGAACAAGAAAATTCCTCTTTATTTGTGACAATACAAGCTAATGAAAATGGCCATAATATTCAAAGTACATACATGGGTAATAGAACTGATTCGCACTTCTGTGTTTTTCCGTTATAGGGATTTGAAAATTTGGAAAAAAGTAAAATAAATAAAAATCCTACAAAAAATCGTAATGTCCAAAGACTTTGTTTTCTTCAATCATCAATTATGCAGAACCGAGTTCCAAAAATCGTGTTAGTGTCTGTTATTAATGTTACTTATTAAAGTTGCCTATCAATTGACTTCATTGGTCAAATTTTGTGCTCACTAAATGGCCTAATGATTGCGATCCTTTGCCAACACTCTTGGCAAATGCCTCGCATTGAACACAAAGTGATTCATTTTACAATTTGGAGTGGTTTGCCGGTAAGGTTAGTGATATAAGTATAAGGTGTGATAACTCAGTGTAGTTGCCTCTTTTTAGCTGCCGCAAGCTCTCAACTGTAGCCAAGCAATAACAAAAAAAAACACAGCCATGCATGATGAAATAAAAACAAGGTGTGCCACTCACAAAAAATGAGTGGAGAATGCGTGCACCGACGTCCACTCATCACTTATATCAGGCGTAGTCGAGTGAGCATACCTTGGGTTCATTCGATCATGCAGGCATTTATGTATACCTACAATAATAAAGGTATGATAACTCTGCCGACGTCGTATCCCTAAATGTTAACCGCGGCATAGAAAAGCAATCTACCCCCGTAGCTGTAAAAAAAAACACTGCCATTGTCGTTTATTTATTGTGCGGCACAACAACGCACAAAGATTCACACACTCAAGTGTACATTTCATACAATTGTATCTAATTGTAGATAAAAAAAACGCACTCTTTAATTCGCGCTAAATCCAAAAACATGCGTAGACACACAAACCTACTCAACGACGCGACGTCGCACTAAAATGAAAATTAGAGAACCCTTGATTCAACGTCGGCAGAGTTATCATACCTTTATTAGTATACCCTGCCTACGAGCTGCATCGAAAGCTCGGCTTACCGGCAAACTTTAAGCTTTTACATATAACATGTACAACAGCAACAGATAGCGCTTTACAAATTAAGAGAGATCTTTATGGAATCATTATGTTTATGCGGCAATTAGAGTTTGGGTAGTCACTATGTTCTGCTCCCGACACATAGTATTTCACCAGCCCATGCCATCAGCTTAGTAGAATAATAGTCTAGGTTTTCCTCAAAAATCATTTGTAAGAGAAGTGCGCTCAATAACACTCGTTCAATTTTGATGAATGCTGTTTTTGTTGCTTCGGATTGGTCGCAACTTTTTAGGATTTTAAAATTTGCACTTTTTATACATGAAGTATTTATGTTGATTTTTTCATAGTTTTCGTAAGCCCATGGAGGTTGGTCGATTGATACCACTATACTGCCACTCTAGGCAATTGATCTTAAAAGATATACTATTGTTGACATTTTCAACATTTTCTATACAAAACAAACACACACTCTTGAGCTTAGCCTATATGAATGTGCATACCATATTTCGCAATATCTGTGCATTTTTCGGATTGACAACATCCAATACAAATACTACTCGAATTTTCGAACAGCAAGTGAATGCAACTAACAAGCTGTTATGCACTATTTTGGTACTAAGTAAACTTTGCCCATCCAAGCCAAACAAACAATTTGCTGCTATTAAAGTTTTGTATCTAAATGCCTTTGGGCTAACAATTTCTGACTCTTTCGCTTGCTTCTGACAACTTTTTTATCAATAAAACCAACAAAAATGGGCAGAAGTCTAGCTCTCCGTCTGGCTGGATTGGGGAAGCAGTAGAGTAGAATACCACCTAACTAGGAGAATATGTACATTTTTTAGTTACACAAACAGCTCTTAAATTTTATTTGTGGAAATAAAAACAAACATTTTTTGGAAAAGTTGAACTGCTTTAAAAATTCTCGATGGAATTGAAACGTAACTTCGAACTTAATCTTTAGCCGAAATTTAACAATTTTAGCATTATTTACATAGGACACTTAGACTCTGCTTGGAATCACTGTGTACATCTTAAATTTGAAACACACACTTCAAATGAGTTACTTGGTACGTGTACCGTACCGTTGGAAACGACAAATTATCCGTTTAAGCGAAAGTTACACTTTAATAGTTAGGGGCGATTTGTCAGTGTTTAAATTTTCATTAAACAAGACGCCGATCCGGGCAGGAAGCTGGCGGAATGCCGTTAAGCGAGACAAATGTTGCATACCACATGGCGCTGACGCTGGGGTTCCGAACTGTTTTGGGCCCATTGTGTGGGTTGGCTATGCAATGCTCATCTTGTCTAGCTCTCGCACTTAATTGGACTACAAAATGTGCGCTCTTATTGCGTTCTTAACAAATTTATTTGGCGTACGTGTCAACGTGCTCTCACATCCGTCGCCATCTTTGACAATTTAGTAGAACTTTTTTGCACTTCAGCACCTAGCAGTACAGCCATCCGCCGCCGAGCTTCCGTTCAAATTAACGTTGCGTGTCATTGCAGAAGGAGTGCTGCGCCCTCGCTGTTACCCACCCGATTCACCCGATTCGCCCGATTCACCCGATTCGCGCCATGCTTGTTGTAGGCCATGCTGCAATCGGATTCACTCCTTCTCAACGTACAGTCCCGCAGCAGCAGATGTGCGTCCGCTGCACAAATTTATGTGTACATTAAAAATATAAAATACTTCTTCTCGTCTTTTATGGTGAGCACAACTTGTTGGGCATATTAAAGTTAATATATATACTTAATTATATGTATGTATTAATTGAATAAAATTCAAAAATCCAGTCGACAATACGTTTAAACACTAATGATGCAGATAAAGTTCAAAAATTTTGCCAAAAACTACAGGCTTTCTACGTTATTTTCTTAAATTCAGTAAAAATATGAACTTGATCGAATTGCTGGAACATTTTTAAATTTGGTTTTTTCTTACATTAGATGAAAAATTATTGCTTCAAATATTATAATATAGTTTTTCAATATGAGGAATGGCATTTTGTCAAATCGGAGATCCATATCTTATAGCTTTTTATTGAAAGAATTTTTTTCCAGCCATTCTGGAACCGTCATCACTTCATTGGAACCAAATATCTTATCACCAAGCCGTTTCTTCGGGTTTTGAAACACAGGGTGCTTTTTTGCCTTTTCATATCCAAATAATCATGTAAAATGGTATTTACCCGCTCAGTCACCTAACCTACTTTTATTCTCCGAACGTCCAATATCACTCTGAACTCTTTTGGGCTAGTTTGTTACGGAAGTCAGTAAATCAATGATAAATCATTGAAATGGATGTTGCAGAATCATTGGCTTCTACGCAAAAATAAGGTTTTTAATTTTCCTCGAAATTCTCGAGGTTGTCTGCTCTCAATGGATGTCAAACACAAACAAAATGACACAGCTTGCTTTAAATTGAATAGAACTCTATTAACATATGGTAGTTGACAGAAGTAGTGATGCATTTAAAGCAGAGCTCGGCGACGTCAGCAGAGACGTCGACAGCATTTAAGTTGCTGCAAAAATATTTGTGTGTCGGTAGGGAAAACTTGTCAATATGTTGAGAAAATTAAAATGCATTTGTTCACGAACGTTTTCCCAGTTGATATTGGCAAATCTCATTGGAGCAGGGAAAAGTTGTCATCGTGTTCGCAGTTGCCAGTGGCAACTTCTCTGCTCACTTTGTCGATACCTGATTTAAAGTTACTATGCATGATATTCAAAAAGTCACTGACTTATCAAACAGCCCTCGCATATAGCTTTAGCTAAGCTAAACATTTTAGTGTCGCTAAACAAAAGTAAAGGCTGCCGTCCTCCGCGATGGTTCCAACTACAATCTCCACATCTTTATCACCAGCACTTAATTACACTAGCTCCAAGGCATCTAGCACTAAAAAGTGAAAACGGGAGACCTCAGGTGCTCCCGAGATAATGCTGGCGGAAGGCAGACGGCTCAGCGTTTAGTACCAACAAATGAGACAGCTTGCGGTGGAGATGCCAGCTCTTAAGCCAAAACATAAACTGGGCTTAAATAAGTGCGTGAAAAAGTGGAGGATGAAATGGTTATAATGTCGTACGGTTTAGGCAACAAACAATAAAATTCTTTAACCACAAAAAATCTGTTAGTGCTCTATTGACGAACTTCCCAACTTCCAGCTTGTCTGGAAGAGGTCGACTATCGCTTTTGGCTTTTGCAAGGAGCGTAGCACTCGGTCATTACAAGCTTTTCGGCTACTCATTCAAAGTGTTTCTTTCGAAGATGGACACTGTTTTCTACCTTGATGACAATCTTTGTTCCATAGAAGTACAATTGAATTTTGAACAAATGCCCGAAAAATATTGCTCACGCGTGTTCATATAGCAGAAAAACGGTGTAAGTGTGCACATTTTTTATATCGACTGAACAGAAATTTCTTTTCTGTGTGAGAAACTCAGTGCGCACATACATGGAGTGACTGGTCACTGCACTATGGGGCGAGCGATTACTTTTTTGGCCAAAAGTAGTTTTGCGAACATGTATTCCTTTGCCCCCATAAACATTATGTATATATTTATGTATCTTTTAACCGGGGATTCAAACTGAAAATTATTTCGGATATGGCTACTATTACGGCGGTACCGGTACTACCGATCCGGTTAACGGTTTTATTTCGGTTTTCTTTTTTCAATAAAATCGGTTTCGATTCACCGATATTTGTGCCGGTATACCGGCTATACCACTACCTTTATAAAAACTATGCCAAAAGAGAACCAAATAAAAAAAAATGAAATGGGAGAAAGAAAAACATTGTCTACTCAGCGCGCCTTCTACAATCGGTGATACCAAAAAAAACCTAGTGTGCTTTCTAACTGATCCTTCTAATGGAGTCATGGGCTGCCTTCCTTCAACAGCTGCATTAAAGACTTCTCGAAGTAGCTTCTTCATTCATACGCACAACATAAACTTGCTAGCGGAGCCGTTGAATATTAATTCACTTGACTATGTCATAGTCGTCGTAGAGCTCATAGAGTTCATCGTTACATCGAATGCGGTAGTCGCGTTCTAAAATTATATTGGCAGTTTGATTGTTTAATAAAAAGAGTGAGGACATTTAATTTTTTTAAAAATAATATATTTTTGACTAGGGTTTAAGTGTTGCACTATGCAACAAAAAAAAAAGGATGACTAAAACATACTCTTTCTGGTAAATTTTCTCTGATTTCGAATCTGGAGACGTTTTATTATCGTACCTTGTGAACATTGGAGATTGGAAGTAAGTCTTACATTTTAGCACATCTTCGATTTTAACAAATTAATCTTAAAATTATGCCCATTATTTAATAAATTTCAATGCAAAGTTATTACCACAAATTGCAGAATGCAAAACAGATAAAACAATTTCAAAATTATTAAGATGTTTCTAGCTATGTGACGATGTTGATTCACAAACGTCGAAAAAGGTACATAGTTCAGTAGATATTGCAACTCTTTATGGTTGTAGAGCGAAGAATCCGCTTCAGAGTCCGAAACTAAAGAAGTGCAAAAATGTGAGAGTGAATATCACTATTAATTTTAGTTTATTTTCTGTAAGTTTCCAATACAAAATTTATGAACTTAATTCCTATTGTCAAAATGCGTTTTCAGTACATAAACACGAAAGAAAAAAACCTTAGAGCGAAAAAAAACATTGCAAAAAGTTTTATTATTTTGTTTCCATTTTACGAAGCAGGTGTCTTACGGTGCATAATACTCTCTGTGACTTTGTGAATCAGGCCTCAAAATCTGAATATTTTTAGTTCCTAGGTAACACTCTCACGAATTCAATCCTGCAATCGAAATCAAATGGTGGGCTTATCCTGTTATTATAGTAACATTGATATTGGAGGTCCTTACGCTTTTATTCTTGTATTTTAACTTTGATGTGAAGAGCAGCAAGAATTTATTCTTTAGCTAAAATGTTTTACTAGTTTACCTAAACTAATAATAATACCACAAAAAGTGTTCCAATGGCCCATAGTGCAGTTTGTTTTGCTGAACTACGTGCACACACACACACACACACACACACCCACACCCACTTATACAGAGTAAGCTTAAAAAAGGTAAATGCCGTGCACTTTCACTCAATTACCCTCCGTGACTCTCACGTCTCTGTTCTTCCATGACAACACTCACTGATTGGACTGTATTGCTAGTCAGTTAGACGATGACGGTGACGATGAAATCGCGTTGGCAAGCTTCCAAATTTATTGTCCTGTATCTCCCGTCGGTGTGTACATACCTACATACATACATGGATACACAGGTAGACATCGTTTGTGTACACGTGTTAGGGGCTAGCAAAAACAAGTAAGCCCTGCCAAACAGGCACTTGTCGCGCGTAATTACACAAACCAGCAGGGCAATACTCTCACAAAAGTCTTAAAACACACAAGAGTTCCATTAAAGCGCTACACCACCCTACTGTACGTTCCAATTAGAAAGTGGCAAGCTTCAAAAGTGCCAGCTGCCAAGGGTTGTAGCTATTTTTCTTGCCGTTTTTATACTGCCTGTTGTGTTTATAAAGTGCCAATGCCGATGTTGCGATACCCTTCAACTTTTAGGCAACTCCAGACGCAGCCAAACAACATTTTTATGGCTTTGCAATTAAACAGTCAGCCCCAAAACTGAAAAGGTGCGTACCGCGACCGAAGACAAAGATGCCATCGTCCTTCCAATTTGTTCCCTCGTTTGACATTATGATTTGCTTTTAATGTTATGTAACAGCAAAGAAACAATAACAACAACAATAACGGAAAGCATCAACGCAAATTTGTTACAAATTGTGCGCGTAAATCTTCTCGGGAGTCGCAACTGTTTACCGCTTGAGTACTACACCCAAGGTTCCCAAAGTTCATTTAGTCAAGAAACCGTGTCACACATTTTTCATACACTATATGCTCGGGGTAAGGAGTACATTAGGTTGGGGAATAACCAACATCGAAAACGTATATGTAGGTATATTGTGATTTCAGAACATTGATTCGTATTATAGGTAGCAGAACATTAGCTTCAATACACAAAATCGAAAAATTTGTTTTCTAGAACAACAGCACGAATTCGAAATGTACTTTTCTATCTATATGAGAAGAAACATGTATGAAACTTATATCATTGTCTAGAGACTTCTGTAAGAAGTGCAGATTCGTCGATTCATGTCGATATCTCACCCCGTTCCCCCTTGACGAAAATTTCCGGTTCACACACACACCAATAAAGCTATCGATTTAAAAATTGGCACAGTTGTTCACACTGTTACTGTTCATGTGCGGTGTTAAAATTATAAAATAAAAAAATTAGTTTTATCCCAAAACTGTGCACCATGTCCGGCAACACCTACTTAAGGAAACAGCTGTGGAACCCAAAGGGCAACGGGAAGATGAAGAGGAATATGATCTACAGAGGGGCACGAAGGTTTTGTTTGAAGCGAGAAGGAGTCGGAGTGAAACGTAAATCGGGTTGTTTCATCTTATAGCTCTTGAAATGAGGATAAAGGTAGAGGTAGCGGTAGAGGTAGCGGTAGAGGTAGCTGTAGAGGTAGCGGTTAAAGTAGAGAAAGGAGAATATAAAAAAGAAGAACGGTAAGAGGAATGGAAGAGCCATATGATCTATCTAGAGGAGCAAGGGGGTTGTGATCGAAGCGAGAAGGGGTTGTTTCATCTTAAAGCTCGTGAAATGAGGATGAGGAACATTAAGAGAAAGAGGAGGAGAAAGAAAAAAACGAAGAGAAAGAAGATGAAGAAGCAGAAAAAGAGAAAGGGAAATGAGAAGATGAATACCTCGAGAAGGGCATAGGGGTTGACGAGCGGAGCGAGCACGGGGTAGAGACTCCTCGTTTAAATAATTCCAGATATTGTGCACCAATGTCAATCAAGTGAATCTGAAATTCGTTCCTTAAACCTCCTGAGTTTTTTACTTTTAAGAATATTCCCAAAGCTTTAAATTTCACCCCCAACATCTTGAATTTCGCAAGCCTCATAGCGGGCACAATAAATTTCATGGTCATTTGGACTTTCCTACATTAAAAAGCCACTAATTCTTTGATTGCTTGTTAAAGACAATAAATGTTTCCTTAAATAACTTCAATTACTACATTGTTTGACACAAATACTAACATATTCGGTGCAGCTTGGAATTCTTATAGTATAAAACTCGTACATTGTTCCCAAAAAATGGCTGGCATGGCAACAATCTAGTCTTAGTTTAGTGGTAGGATCCAAGGATATTTGATGTTGGTGCAAATGTCTTTCCCCTTCCTTCGTTCCCTTTCTCAGCCTTTAAGTTAATGAATGTCTTTCCCATTGTATATGCGGAAGCATTGAAGGCTCCCAAGGCATTACACTACAAATAGTATCTATCTGTCTGTGGACAGATATTTTATGAATATTGCACAATTGTATTAATATTAAGCCACTAAAGAACAAGTGCACCAGCCGGCTACAGTTGGGAAATGCCAACTATAATATACCCTAACCCTCAAAATGTAATTCCCACAGTTTTCATAAGATCGTGACGCGCTTTGGACCATAGGATTTTTCAATCGTTATTCTATTTTCTGATTTCTTGTATATTGAAGAAGAAAGGACGCGTGGCAAACTATAAGACTCTATAAGTTCTAGACTATAAGTTCCATGGGCAAAAATGCGTCGCATTGACTTAGGTAGCGATTGGAACATGGCCGTCTGTCCGTCCGTCTGTATGACATTCTCAAGATAAGTTTCCGTGTAGATTTTTAGTAAATTTTAGTGGGTACGATGGCTCATCAAAGAATGTTGACCCATCCTTAGCACTCAGGCAACCTTGCACATTGTGCCTTGAGTTTTCGTGCACTCAATATGCGAACAACCATTTATATACCCTGTACACACCTCAGCAGGTCGAAGCCTGTCTTATGAGGCGACTAACAATGACACTGGGTTCTTTCGAGACCAGTATAGCCACCTCAGGCCTTATAAGGGTTGGGCGTAGGGTTTGGGACCCGGGTTGTTGTGGCCAGTTAAGAAAAAAAAAGTATCAGGCAGAACGAAGCGTGGCAGACCATAAGTTCCATGGGCAAAAAGTCTTATCAATGACTTGGGTAGCGATTGGTCAATTTCTGTCTATCAGTCTGTATGAGTCGCTAGTTCTGCGAGTCCATAAAAGCTAGCGACACAAAATTTTACCAAAAGATGCCCGTAAGATGAAGTTTGTCGATTTGGGATGATATCTGCCCCCGTTTTCCCCCAGCAGACTTTTGTGGTTTACAGCTGCGCCGTTAAATCTATCAACTTTGCAGGGGTTTGCATCGTGCTTATGTGCATATACATCATAAAAATTATCAAAATCTGACTAAATACATCAAAATTTAAGACAAAAATCTGCTGATTCTATCCCTCTCACATTTGCTCCGTTTTAACTTCTTCTTCTTGATCCAACTGCAAAAGTTGAAATTATTAGGAAGTGTATTGTGCTGTTGCATTGGTTACTGGATGTAATTTAGCTCACGTGGCTCGGTAGTAAAAAAAAAGTTAAAAGTTAAAGATAAAAAATTGTTCACAAAATTCGAATTTTTAGCATAAAATGAGATTTTATGTACTTGCACTGTTTTCATGCGCGGATGTGCTCACCTTAAGTACAATGTTCTTCTTTTTTTTTATTCTCTGTATAAAAAGTATGAAATTATCCCCACTTGCCTATAAACTGCTCCAATATTTCACTGTATGTAAATACGTCTATATAAAATCAGTAAAAAAAATTGTATACCCTACAGATAACTGAACCTTAACCTTGTTAGTAGAAGAAGCCGTTGCAGATTTTAAGTTGCTTACCAAAAAGATCCGCATCGAAAGCCGAATTTGTATAACCATTTCTGTCTTTCTGCACATTCAGCAGAAAAAATGTAAATATGACACATGACATGGAAGCTAGGGGACTTAAATGTAATGCGGTGTAGTGAATTATTTAGGATGCAGTGTATCGTCGGGATTTCGCAAAATGTAGCTCATTGGTTTTGCACATGATCTAACCCTTAATATTGCCGAAAATGTTGAATATATTGACGAATAATTTAGTCGGTTTTGGGTGTAAATTTCATTTGAATCACTTGAAAAATAGGTCAGTCCAAATCTTTCATTATAGATTTTCAACGCTCTCAAAGGAATTTTCGGAACTGCACCGGATTGATTTTCAGTTGAAATAAGTTTAAAAAGATATATGGCACACACACCTCTAAGTTAGGCACATTTTGAAAAATTCGCACACTTAGAAGATACCGTTTTTGGGAGGAGGGGTGCAAAATTGGAACTTTATTATCTTTATCTCTTAAAGTTTCTATCAGATCTAGGTAATTTTTACACAACATGTGCACAATGACAGTAAGCATATCTGTACCATATTTCAATTGGACAGCTTTTATGGTTGTTCTTTTGGGGTTTGGGGTTCTTTTGAGACCAGTAGGCCTTTAAAGTGTTGTGCGTAGGGTTTGGGACCCACCACGTAAAACCACAATTCCAATGAAAGAATGTTTGTATTATGTATTATGGCCAGTTAAGAAGAAGAAGAAGCTTTTATGGTGTGGTTGTAAGCCGCGAAAGTCTGTCACGGGGGAAGGGGCTAATATATAGATATGAATCGATAAAATTGTTCTTTTCCGGGAAAACGCGAATCCAATGGGTATATAACCAAATTATAAATTTTTTTTTGCTCTAACTCTTATAGTCTCTGAGAAACAAAAACTAAGACGGAAAGACGAACAGACTGACATGGCTATATCAACTCGACTATTGCTCCTGATATTTTTTGCCCATACAACATATAGTCTGCCACGCCTCCTTCTGCCTCTTACGGACATTGCACAAATCTATAATACTCTTTAACACTTTGTATACAGGGTATAAAAACAAAAACTCACTTAGTGCGGTAAACTGAGAACTTTTGTATTAACGCCTGATTCTATCTCTTTTTACAATTTTACCAACAATTTAATTTCAATTCAATTTCCTTACTCAATTATAATTTATTATACGTATGTAATTGGTTTTATACACGGATTAACTTAAGTATGACTTTTAGATCTGAGATTCTACATCATTGATTTGTTCATGATTTTTAATATCAAATATACCTTAATGTAAGGAATTTTACAAATAAGATGCACTTTCTGATTGGCATTATAATTATGCAAAACAGAACTACATATTACACGCTCGATTTTGAACTGATATCGTTGTGCCTTTA
The DNA here is from genome assembly GCA_035041775.1 of Chymomyza caudatula. Taxonomy (NCBI): domain Eukaryota; kingdom Metazoa; phylum Arthropoda; class Insecta; order Diptera; family Drosophilidae; genus Chymomyza; species Chymomyza caudatula. Next base: position 3,539,746 of record JAWNKW010000148.1, read on the forward strand.
AAATACTTAATCAGACCACTGATAATTTTCAAGTATAATCTTGGCTTATCGATTAAATGTGGGAGCTGTTTTTTTTAAAAGATCAAAATAGTTTTGACAGTTTTACAGAAAAAATAATATGGGGGCCTTCGATTGTGATGCACACACACAGTGCCTTTAAAACCCAAAAAACTTTAAAAGTTTAAAAATGTCTTGCTTTGAAAATTGTATGCACTTAGAGAATCAGGTATAAAGAACCTCCGCACTTGTCCAACGATAAATTGATGCACCGTGAAACCTTTGCATAAAAGTGTACAAATTCCACATAAATGCATATAGATACTCACATACATGCATATTCAGATTTTACCATATGAAGTGAATAATTTTTGTTAGGGCAATATGTACAGGGTATCCCACTGTTACTCTCTGTGTGTGCATGTAAGTCTGCAAGTTAAACGAGTTAGGGTACGCTGCAAGCTCCTCGATAATTTATAGCACTTTGCTTGCCAACACACAACTCAAGTGTACAACGGCAAAGGGGTTAGATGCAAAGAGGGTTCGAGGCACAGGCCAACGAACCGCCCACCCAGTCGACCGACCGACCGACCGTCCGACCGACCGACCGACCGACCGACCGACCGACCGACCGACCGACCGACAAACATTGCCAACATTCGTATAATGCTTACATTATGATATGCGTAGGCGTATGTGTGTGTGTTCATATACACACACTAACTAGACAATGGCCGCTGTGTCGACTGTTGTTGCAATTTCTGGCATCAAAATTTGATGTCTTTTGCAGGAATATTATTCTGCATTGTGCAACCATTTTTGAGTTGCCCCATTCTACATGGTTTACATAAGTCTGCGCATATACATATATACATAGTACTTACATATGTACCACGTATGTGTGTTAACTTCTAGGTTCAATGCCAGTAAGGGCTCAGTGGATTATAAAGGAGCAAGCGTTTTGTCTGGAACAATGAACTATAACCGGTAAAACTGAAATAAAATGCTTTATTGACTGAAAAATAAAAAAATTGATGCAGACAGTCGGGACGGTGACCGACATTGGGATACCCTGTACCCATGAAAATCAAATTTCTGTACAAATTGTGTTATCGAAGCGTTGAAGGTTATTGGCGTTATTCAGGTAACCGGACTACGGGTGTAAAGGCTAATTCGGCAAAATGTATACAGTGTGTGGTTTATAAACTCAACATGAGTCTTCGTACCAAATTTGATGGCTTCAACATGCATGACAGTCTTAACATTGCTGTAAAAAGTAAAATTTTGTTGCAGCTTGTAGGAGGAGGAGCCTATAATTGCAACATTATTACCTATTTCTTTAAAGTTTCTATACGATTTTAATAATTTTTCACAGCACATGCAAAGTAACACTCTGCATAATTGTGCCAAGTTTCAATTAGATAGCTTTTATGGTATTTATGGGTGTACACCTCTCAAGGGAAAAGGGGGCAAGTAATCGACAAACTTCATCTTCTTGGATGAAATGCGCATCTTTTGGTAAAATTTTTGTGCCTCTACCTTTACACCATTAAAGGAGATCTCGACGTTCATATGGAAGGACAAACAGACGCACATTGCTATATTGACTCGACTATTGCTCCTGATCATTTTTGCCCATGGAACATATGGTCTGCCACGTAGGCAGAAGGACCTGTTGCATACATTGCACAAACCTACAATACCCTTTTACACTTTGTGTAAAGGATGAAATGATAATTTTTTATTCCCATATTAAGGCATGCCCAACACACACTCCATGTACAAGCAAATACTTACACTACAAATACTAGTACTTACGTACTTATTTCTAACACTCAATCTATCCAACAAAAAGGGTGGGCAGAATCGTTTGCTCATTCGGCCTCGTTTCGCATGCGGCTCGTGCTCATGAGCCTGAGCTCTATTCAAAATGAGCGTAAGTCGTGCGAGGCTCGTGCTCATGAGCCGTTGACGGCTGCTCAGTTAATAAAGAGCTCATCTGGTGAGCAGCTCATATGAGCCATTTTACGAACACTGCTTAATTGTCAGTCATGTAGAGGCCGGCAAATGAAAAAATTCACTATATCGTTAATACTATCGATTGTTGTGCAGCTTTTGAAGTAGTACATGTATGCAGTCCTATGTTCACGATCTACTTTCATGTTTGTACTTTTCTAGCATATCGCAAGTGCCAGCATACCGATGTGTTTTGTAATTCACAAGGAGGAGTGGCTCCCTCCGATGGCAGCCGCCTGGCTGGGCCGTGTGTACCCAAAGAAAAGCGCTGCGACGGTTACTTGGACTGTCGCACCGGTCGCGATGAGGAGGGCTGCAGTGGCGTCTCCTGCCGCCTGGATCAATTTCGTTGCGCCAGCGGCCACAAATGCATCGACGCCTCATTAAAGTGCAATCACCGCAACGACTGTGGCGATAACTCCGATGAGCAGGGTTGTAGTAAGTATAAATTCATAAGTATTGATATCTGCCGGCCAGTTATTAAAGTATTTCTTACCGACGCACAGATTTCCCACCATGCCATCATGCGCAATTTCGTTGTACAAACGCATTGTGCATTCCGTACAACTTTCACTGCGACGGCTATCACGATTGCGCCGACGAAAGTGACGAGGCGAACTGCACGGCCATTGCATGTCCTGACAACAAGTTCCTGTGTCCTCGTGGCGGCGTGAACGGTGCGCCAAAGTGCATACTCAAATCGCAATTGTGCGACGGCAAGCGCGATTGTGAGGATGGCAGTGACGAGGAGACTGCTTGTTGTAAGTAGTCATATTTTTTGCGCATACCTACCTTTATATATAAGTATATGTACAACTATTTGCTTTTCTTTGCAGCCATTAATTCCTGCCCAGCATTAAGCTGTGAATTCAAATGCGGACCCTCTCTAACTGGTGGTGTTTGCTTCTGCCGACCAGGTCAATCACTGGCCGCAGACAATAGGACCTGTGCAGATCTCGACGAGTGCTCCGAATGGGGACACTGCGATCAACTGTGCACGAACACGCCCGGCTCCTACACCTGCCAATGCGCTCAGGGCTACACATTGATCAACTCATCCAAGTGCACTGCACCCGATGCAAACAACCTGCAACTTATCTTTGCACACGACCGTGCCATCATGCGCATGTTTGCACATGGCGGTGATCCCAAGGTGCTCGCTAATGCAACAGCCGCCTCTGGCGTTGCCTTTCACTATGCGCGCAACACGCTTTATTGGTCGGATATAAAGACACGTAAGGTGCAATCATTGCCCCTGGATGTATTCAACAACGTTGTGGCACCTCTAGATCAGACACTACCTGGCACATGGGCGCCTGTAGCCATTGCCGTGGATTGGGTAGGCGATAAAATCTACGTTGCGGATTTAGTTGGCCAAAAGATTGATGTTTTCGAGCTAAGCGGCCATTGGCATGCCGTTGTGCTCGGTTCAAATTTAACCAGTCCAGCCGATTTAGCTCTAGATCCAACCGCTGGCCTTATGTTTGTGGCTGATGGTGGACAGGTTCTACGCGCCCATATGGATGGCACACATGCACGTTCGATTGTTTCTGAGGCAGCATACAAAGCATCCGGCGTCACCGCGGACATCATTGCCAAACGTGTGTTCTGGTGCGATTCGCTACTGGACTACATTGAATCTGTGGACTATGAAGGAGCCAATCGCGTCATGGTGTTACGCGGTCAACAAGTACCCAGCCCTTCCCGCCTGGCGCTGTTTGAGAACCGCATCTACTGGACTGACGCTACTAAACAGGGCGTTATGTCTGTAGACAAATTCGAGGGATCTTCTTCCATTCAAGTCTCTTACAAGGCCAAAGATATCCGTGAGCCTAAGGGCATCATTGCCGTGCACGCACTTAGCCAACCACGTGTATCGAATCCCTGCGGCAACAACAATGGTGGCTGCAATCATATGTGTATTGTTACTGCTGTTAAAGGCGCGCCCACAGGCTTGGGATATCGCTGCGCTTGTCACACTGGCTACCAGCTCCAAACAGATCTTAAAAATTGCAAACTGGTGCGTGAATTTCTGATGTATTCGCAGCAGCGCTTCATCAAGGGTAAAGTGCTGGAACCGGTCATTGAAGGCTTTAGCGATGCTATACTACCAGTAGTCTCACGTAGGGCCCGGTTCGTTGGCCTTGACTTTGATGCACGCGACGAGTTCATATACTACTCGGATGTGCTGCAAGATGTTATCTATAGAGTGCATCGTAACGGCACGGGTCGTGAGATTGTACTGGCATCACAAAATGAAGGCGTTGAAGGATTGGCCGTTGACTGGGCATCCAAGAATCTTTACTACATCGACTCTCGCAAGGGCACTCTTAATGTGCTATCCACCCGTAATGTCACCCACCGACGAACGCTGCTCAAGAACCTAAAGCGACCACGAGCAATTGTTGTTCATCCTAATAGGGGATACATTTTTTTCTCCGAATGGGATCGACCAGCCAATATTACCAGGGCCAATACTGACGGTACTGGACTGCTAGTCTTTCGTAATGTAACACTGGGATGGCCCAATGGATTGTCCATTGATTTCAAGGAGGATCGAGTCTATTGGTGTGATGCGCTGCTTGACCATGTGCAGCATGCCAATCTTGATGGCACAGACATTAAGACTGTTAATTCGCGCTTGGTTCGACATCCTTTCTCTATTGTAATACACAACGATTGGATGTACATCACAGACTGGCGACTGGACGCCATCATACGACTGCATAAGCTGACCGGCGAGCAGGAAGAAATGATGGTTCGTGAGCCACAAACTAATAGGCTCTATGGCGTTAAGGTATATAGTCATGAGGTGCAGCGCATTGCAGAGACCCAGCCCTGCCATATAAACAATGGCGGATGTCAAAAGATTTGTTTTGCCGTACCGGTAGCAGGTCAAAACGAAACATTGCCCGGCATGCATGATAGCCGACTGCAAGCACACTGTTCCTGCCCATACGGTGAGCGCTTAGCCGAAGATCAGGTTAACTGCGTTTCCGATCCTAGTGCTGAACCACCTGTGCAGCCATGTCCCAATTCGTGGGACTTTACTTGTAATAATCAGCGCTGCATACCCAAGTCCTGGGTATGCGATGGGGACGACGATTGCCTGGACAACAGTGACGAAGAACAAAACTGTACAAGTAAGTAGTGTCAGTATTTTCACGTACTTGACTAGCTAAACTAGCCTAAACCATTGCTTTGTAGAACCAACCTGCGGCTCGAATGAGTTCCAATGCAAATCTGGACGTTGCATTCCGCTTAACTTCCGCTGTGATCAAGAGAATGACTGCGGCGACAACTCCGATGAAGCTGACTGTGGTAACGTGACCTGCGGTACATCTCAGTTTGCCTGCGCCAATGGACGTTGCATACCCAACATGTGGAAGTGTGACAGCGAAAATGATTGCGGAGACAGCAGCGACGAAGGAGACTTCTGTGCGGAAAAAACTTGTGCATACTTTCAGTTCACCTGCCCACGCACTGGCCACTGCATACCCCAGAGCTGGGTATGCGACGGTGACGATGATTGCTTCGACAAACAGGATGAAAAGGATTGCCCGCCCATAAGTTGCTTAGCAAATCAGTTCAAATGTGCAGACTTACGGCAGTGTGTCGAAGAGTCCTACAAGTGTGATGGCATACCTGACTGCAATGATGGCAGCGATGAGCTAGGCTGCCCATCCATGGGCCCCAATCAATGCAATTTAGAAAAACATTTTCGCTGCAAGTCCACGGGCTTCTGCATACCCATTGCATGGCATTGTGATGGCTCTAACGATTGCTCGGATCACTCAGACGAGGAGGAGTGCGGTCAGATTACCTGCGCCCAGAACTTCTTTAAATGCAATAACACCAACTGCGTCTTTAAGGCTTACATATGCGATGGCAAGGACGACTGTGGTGACAACTCAGATGAAGGCACAGAGCATGCATGTGTGCCACCGCCTTTCAAATGTCCACATGGCCAATGGCAGTGTCCAGGCATTTCAGACCGCTGTGTCAATATAACATCGGTATGCGATGATACACCAGACTGTCCCAATGGCGCTGATGAGGGTGAGGGTTGCGAGTTGGCAGAGTGCGAGCATCAAGCTGGCCAATGCTCAAACTTTTGCCAGAAAACACCGAACGGAGCGCTGTGCGTTTGTCCGCCTGGCTCGGAGATAAGCGAGGATGGTTATACCTGTGTAGATACCAATGAGTGTGATCCACCTGGTCTGTGCTCACAGCAGTGCACCAATACTAAAGGATCCTACTTCTGCTCCTGTACGGATGGTTATATTCTGGAGACAAACAAGCATACCTGCAAAGCGGTTAATCATTCATCCGCCTTCCTCATTATCTCAAACAGGCATTCCATTTTGGTGGCAGATCTGAAAGAGCAGGGCTTAGAGCGCGTACCGATTATTGTTGAAAATGTGGTGGCTACTGCATCGAATATGCACACAGGTACAATTTTCTGGAGTGACATGAAGCTGAAAAAGATTTCGCGTTTAGATCGTGGCATGGAGCCACAAGAGATAATTACCACCGGACTGGATCTCGTTGAAGGCTTAGCCTATGATTGGGTTGCGCAGAATCTATACTGGCTTGATAGCAAGCTAAACACTATTGAAGTTTCCGCAGAAAATGGCTCTAACCGCTTAGTCCTGGTACGCGAAAACATTACTCAGCCACGTGGCATGTGTATCGACCCAAGTCCTGATGCACGCTTCATCTTTTGGACGGATTGGGGTGAGAATCCGCGCGTTGAACGTATTGGTATGGATGGCACAATGCGGAAGACCATCATCAACACAAAGATACACTGGCCAAATGGTCTGACCCTGGACATTGCCACTAAACGCGTATACTTTGCTGACTCGAAGCTGGACTTTATTGACTTTTGTTACTACAATGGAACAGGTCGCCAACAGGTACTCGCTAGTAGTCATTATCTGCTACATCCGCACTCGTTGTCTCTTTTTGAGGATACTCTATATTGGACAGATCGCCAGTTGAATCGAGTGCTGTCAGCCAACAAGTTTCGCGGCAAGAATCAGACTGTCGTCTCCCATTTAATAAGCCAACCACTTTCTATACATGTGCATCATGCATCGCTGCAGCCCATGTATCCCAATCCGTGTACACAAGCCAAGTGCCAGCATTTGTGTTTGCTAAGTCCCAGCTCCACAGAAGGCTATTCTTGCAAGTGTAAGCCTGGTTTCCGTTTGCTGAGCGAGGGTCGCTGCGTTGAGGAAGAAAATCCTTATCTGATGGTCGTTAAAGGAATGCAAATCGTTGACCTACCACTAAATGGTGGCGATGCACGTGCCGGCGGCTTGGCACCTGTTATTGGCATTGAGAGCAGCACCGGACTCGATTTCGATCGCAAGGGTGAGACCCTTTTCTGGGTGCAAGGACGCGAAGATGACGATGAGAACTGTACAATCTATACTACACCATATGGTGGAGGCAACAAGACTCTGTTCCTGGGTATTGACACCGGCATTGTTGGTGCACCCTATACCATTGCTTTTGACTGGCTGGGACGAAATTTGTATATTGGTAATCGTGTGGCCAGTAACATTGAGGCAGTGCGTGTAGATGGTAAACAGAAATATCGTACAGTCATTCTTGCCAACGATGGTAATGCTACTTCCGTGTCAAAGCCCAAACAGCTTGTGCTTGATCCCAATGAGGGCAAACTATTTTGGATTGATGAGGGCGTTGAAATTGTTAAAATTGGTCGCGTTGACATGAATGGCAATGATCCACGCGTACTGCGTCAGGATATCAAGAATCCCGAAAGTATTGCTCTTGACATAGAGAAGAAAATGATATACTACAGCACCAGGTCTCCAGCCTCGATCTGTGCCATGGACTACAATGGTGACGACCACACAGTCATTTTGAATGAAAATCAGGCCATTGCGCGACCACGAAGTCTAGGTGTGCTCGATCAACGTCTGTATTACCTGGATCCCGTCTACGAAAAAATTATGCGCGTTGATCTGCCGCGTGGCGATAATCCCAAAACCGTTGTAGATAATGAGCCAGATTTACGCAGCATGATGATATACAAGAAGCGGGCCCGCACCCAACATCCCTGTCAGTCGGGCAATGGAGGCTGCGAACAGCTATGCATGCCCGGCCCAGGTGCCACACGCTCCTGCGCATGCGGAGTTGGCTTCCGTAAAGATGAAACCAGTTGTATGCCATACAAAACCTTTGCAGTGGTTTCTCAGCTGGATGTCATACGCGGCTATAGTCTTACCGACAGCTCAGAGGCAATGCTACCAATTAGCGGTGCCGGTCATCACATATTGCATGTTGATGTTATGTATCGTGAACAATGGATTTACTGGGCGGAATACAATCGTGGGTATTGGAATGGCATATTCCGTGCACATCCAAATGGAACCGATCTGCAGCACATTGTTAAGGATGGCATTGGTAGCAATGGCATACGTGGCTTGACCATCGATTGGGTTGCTGGTAACATGTACTTTACCAACGTATATCCGCATGAGAACTATGTAGAGGTTTCTTGGCTAGATGGTAGTAATAGAAAAGTGCTGGTTAAAACAACCAACGATGCACCACGCGAGCTGGCTGTCAATCCGATAAAGCGATTGCTCTATTGGATCGATTATGGTCAGCACCCACGCATTGGTAAAGCGCTGCTTGATGGAAGTAAATGGACACCGCTAGTTACCTCTGGTATTTCTAATCCACGTGATCTAACCATAGATATGCAAACACATGATATATTCTGGGTGGACTCAAAACTAGATATGATACAAAAGATCTCCTATGATGGCATTCATCGAAAGGTTATACGTCGTGACCTGCCCAATCCCATGGGCATTGCAATCTACCTGAATGACGTCTATTGGGTAGATCGTAATCTCAAGACTGTATTTAAGGCCTCCAAACTCTATGGCAATGAAACTGAAGTAACACGCGTGCGCACAAATCTGGAAAAGCTACGTGACATCGCCATTTATAATATCAACAACCAACCTCAAGATGACAGCAATCCCTGCGCTCATTTGGGGAATGGGGGCTGCGATCAGCTGTGTTTTAGTTTTCCACCCGACGCCGTCGGCACTACTGGTAAAAACTTCCGCTGTGACTGTGCCACTGGCAAACTGGGCGCCGATGAGCGCAAATGTGAAACAGTAAACGAATATTTGGTATTTGCTACGCGCACTGAAATCCGCGCTGTTAACCTGGATCCGCATTCTACGGAAGTTCCGTTCACTCCCCTAACCAATCTGACCAATGTTGTTGGCCTAGACTTTGATTTTGCCGACAATCGCATGCTCTACACTCAAATACGCCCATGGGCCAAGATTGCCTACACGCAGGCTAGCAAACCCAGCCACAACGACATCAATGTGGTTTTAAGCAAGGGCATAAATCCAGAGGGAATTGCTTATGACTGGACGCAGAAAAAGATTTACTGGACAGATAGCTCGAATAACTCAATCTATGCCATGAACCTCGACGGAAGCGAATTGGTAATGATAGCACGCGTAGAGCGACCACGTGCCATTGTGCTAGATCCCTGCAATGGAACACTCTTCTTTACCGATTGGGGTCGTTTTGGCACCTCCGGCAAAATATTCCGCACTACTATGGCTGGCTCGCTTAAGCGCGCAATTGTCGACAAGGAGTTGTCTCAGCCTAGCGGCTTGGCAATTGACTATGAGGAGCGACGTCTTTATTGGACCGACGCCGTACGCGAAAAGATCGAACGCTCCGATTTGGATGGGCGCAATCGCGAACTGCTAGTGGCCGCCACCATATATCCTTTCGCTATTACCGTCTTCCGCAACTATATCTACTGGACTGACTTGCAGCTACGCGGCGTTTATCGTGCCGAAAAGCATACGGGCGCCAACATGGTGGAAATGGTAAAGCGACTAGAGGACTCGCCTCGCGATATACGTATATACAGCGCTGATCGTCAAAAATGCAAAGTCAATCCGTGCTTGATAAACAATGGCGGCTGCGCGCTAAGCTGCCATCCGACTCCCACCGGCAAAGAATGCAGGTGTGATGACAACTCGAAAGTTGTCAACGAAGGACGCATGTGCGCGCCACGCAATAACACATGCGAGGTAAGCAAATTCTACTGCCAGAATGGCAAGTGCATATCAAGGATGTGGTCTTGCGATGGTGACAACGATTGCGGCGATAACTCTGACGAAGATCCCAACTATTGTGCCTATCATTCGTGCTCCCCCAATGAGTTCCGCTGCAATAACGGTCGTTGTATCTTTAAGTCGTGGAAATGTGATCATGAGAACGATTGCAAGGATGGCTCTGATGAGGTTGGATGTATCTATCCACCTTGTGTGGACGGTGAGTTTACTTGTGGCAACGGACGTTGTATTCCTCAGTCGCAAGTATGCAATGGTGTTAACGATTGCAAGGACAATGCCACATCAGACGAGACGCACGAGCGTTGCCCTATGAACACGACCTGCCCAGCAAATCATTTGAAATGCGAGAAAACCAATATTTGTGTGGAACCCTATTGGCTTTGCGATGGCGATAATGATTGTGGCGATAATTCGGACGAGGATCCATTGCACTGCGGGCAACGCACTTGTCCGACAAATAGCTTCCGCTGCCCGAACCATCGCTGTATTCCAGCCACCTGGTACTGTGATGGGGACGATGATTGCGGCGATGGTGCTGATGAGCCACCAGATTACTGTAAGTCCGAAGGTCGCACATGTTTCGGTGATCTGTTTACCTGTGACAATGGAAACTGCATTCCACGCATTTACATTTGTGATGGCGACAATGATTGCCTTGACAACAGTGATGAAGACAATCGTCATCAATGTAGTAAGTACCAGCATAGTCTTTCATTTTATGGCATTCCCAACCTTTGCTTAAACTTTTCTTTTTCTTTAGATGATCGCAAGTGCGATGAGGAAACAGAATTCACTTGCGTGGAAAATAAGTCCTGGCAGCGAGCCCAATGCATACCCAAAAAATGGATTTGCGATGGAGATCCGGACTGCGTTGATGGCGCCGATGAAAATACCACGTTACATAACTGTCCAACGCAGCAGCCTTGCGGCGAAGATATGTTCACGTGCGGCAATGGGCGTTGCATCAATAAGGTAAAATATTTAGTAAATTATTAAAAATACTCATGATTAACTTTCATTTTTTCTGAATTTAAATGAATCGATTTCTGCTTAGGGTTGGATATGTGATCACGATAATGATTGCGGCGATGGTACTGACGAGGGCAAATTTTGTAACTCCAAATATAAGACCTGCTCTCCCCAAGAGTTCACCTGCCAGAACTTCAAATGCATCCGGAATCAATATCGCTGTGACGGCGAGGACGACTGTGGTGATCATTCAGATGAGGTAGATTGCAAGAAGGATAATACTACATGCCCGCAAGGTCAGTTTGCCTGCACCAATGGTCAATGCATCGACCAAAACCTGGTCTGCAACAAGGTTGCAGATTGCAGCGATGAGTCTGATGAGCCAGCCCATTGTAATGTAGATGAATGTGCCAAGGTTGAGATCAACCAGTGCGGTCATAAATGCGTCGATACTCCCACCAGTTACTATTGCGACTGCAACGAAGGCTACAAGTAAATACAAATTATTATACAGCAACCCCAAGGCAAGGACTAATTCAATTATTTCACTTGTCTTTAGATTACTTGCAGATGGTAAAGCCTGCGCTGATGTCGATGAATGCCTGGAGCAGCCGGGCGCTTGCTCCCAGCATTGCTCGAACACTCCCGGCAGTTTCTACTGCAAATGCGACGAGACTTACTATGAGCGTCAAAACGATGAGCATACCTGCAAGCGGAAGGATAATACTCCACCATGGCTTATCTTTACCAACAAGTATTATGTTCGCAATATGTCCGTTGATGGCCATCAATATAATCTAATGCATCAAGATCTGATGAACGTTGTAGCCTTAGACTTTGACATACAAGAACAGTATATGTACTTCTGTGATGTCACTGCCAAGACAATTTTCCGAGCCAAGTATGGTGACAACGATGGCCAACCTGTTGAGCGTGAGGCTGTCATACGCCATGACTCTCATGGTTTGGAGGGCATTGCTATTGATTGGATAGGCCGTAAGTTATACTGGCTGGATCGTCACTCGAAGAACCTAGATGTATCCGAGTTAGATGGCACCAAACGCAAAACTCTGCGTAGCGGAGTTGTTGATCCCCGGGCTATTGTTGTACACCCTGGTATTGGCTATCTCTACTTTACCAGTTGGCATTTACAGGCCTACATTGCCAAAATGGGTATGGATGGGTCCAATTTTACACGCATACTTAACTGGAACGATGGCATCGCCTGGCCAAACGCACTCTCCGTTGACTACTTTACCGATCGCATATACTGGGCTGACGCTCATCTTGATTATATCGCCTATGCTGATCTGGAAGGTCGTCATCGTCACACTGTCCTAGCCGGCAACCGCGTGCCACATGTATTTGCGCTCAGCTTATTCGATGACTATATTTACTGGAGTGATTGGAACCTAAAAGCCATTGTGCGCGCAAATAAATTCCATGGCGCCAACTATACTGTACTACGCAATACCACCCATCGTCCCTATGATTTACATATCAATCATCCGTTGCGTCAGCTGCCATACACCAACCCATGCGGTACCAACAATGGTGGTTGCTCGCATCTCTGTCTGATTGCGCCACCACCTGAGTCCACCTATTTGAACATCGAAGGGTATATTGAAGAAGGTGCACCCATCTACAAGTGCGCCTGTCCCAATCAGTTTTATTTGGCCAGGGATAGCAAAACTTGCATTGCCAATTGTACAGCCGGCCAACATTTGTGTGGCGGTGGCGATGAAAAGTGCATACCCTGGTTCTGGAAATGCGATGGTGAAAAAGACTGTAAAGATGGTTCGGACGAGCCAGCTAGTTGCGCACCACGTCATTGTCGTGCTGGCACCTTCCAATGCAAGAACACCAACTGCACGCCCTCAGCTACAATTTGCGATGGCATTGACGACTGCGGTGATGGCAGTGACGAACAGAACTGCGATCTGCCCTGTCCATTGTCCGACTTTAAGTGCAAGTCAAGCGGGCGCTGCATTTTGGACAGCTGGCGTTGTGATGGTGATGCAGACTGCAAAGATGGCAGCGATGAAGATCCTGCTGTGTGTCGTAAGTTTAAAGACTGAAAAATCTTTACGAGCTTATATTTAAAATTCCTTTAACAGACAAACGCAGCTGTGACCCTGATACGGAATTCACATGTAAGAATGGTCGCTGCATTCCACAGCTGTGGATGTGCGATTTTGACAATGATTGCGGCGATGACTCTGATGAACCGGCCTACATGTGCCGTCAGCGGAATTGCACCACCGGTTGGCAACGCTGTCCTGGCCAGTCCAACTATCGTTGCATACCTAAATGGCTCTTCTGCGATGGCAAAGACGATTGCAGAGACAACAGCGACGAGCTGCCCGAGAACTGTCCAAAATGCTCTGTCGAAACCGATTTCAAGTGTACTAACAATCGTTGCATACCAAAGTAAGAGACGGCGCACAATATTTAAAGTATTTTTGTACAAACATCTCCCAAACAATTACAGGCAATGGATGTGCGATTTTGCGGATGATTGCGGCGATGCCAGCGACGAAAATGATGCAATCTGCAAGGGTCACTATCGCGAGTGCTCCGAGTCTGAATTCCGTTGTGGTAATGGTAAGTGCATCTCATCCCGCTGGCAATGCGACCATGAAGATGACTGTGGTGACAACTCCGACGAGCTTAATTGTGAAGGATACAAGTGCAAAAATGGCACCTTCCAGTGTGCTTCTGGTCATTGCATAGCAGCCTATTTCCGTTGTGACGGTGATCGCGATTGTCGCGATATGTCGGACGAAGTGGGCTGTCCGCCACGCTACCCTGGCGGCCGCTACTGCCCTGAGTCACGGTTCCAGTGCACCAACAATCTATGCGTCTCACTGTCCGACCTCTGCGATGGCACTGACGACTGCGGCGATGGTAGCGACGAGGATCCAAAGGTCTGCAGCGATTTTAACTGCGATACACTGCGTCGCTTCCAATGCAACAACCATCGTTGTGTAGCCCGTTACCAAATTTGCGATGGTGTAGACAACTGCGGAGATGGCAGCGATGAGAACAATATGACACTTTGTGCCACTAAGCAGAAGCCCTGTGATCTATACACTCAATACCAATGTGCCAACAAGCGTTGCATAGAGCGTGCACAAGTGTGTGACTTCTCCGACGATTGCGGCGATGCTAGTGACGAGTTGGGCTGCCATCACACGAGCAGCTGCTCGGAAAATAGTCGTGGAGGTTGTCAACATCATTGCCACAATCTGACAGATGGTGGCTACATCTGTACGTGTTATCCAGGCTATATAATTGCGCCAGACAATAAGAAAAAGTGCGCTGACGTGGACGAGTGTGCCACGCGACAACATACTTGCTCCCATCAGTGTCACAATTTAAATGGCACTTTCTCCTGTTCTTGTCGTGAGGGCTTCCGGTTGTCCGATGCCGTATCGGGCGTATGTAAGGCAGAGAAACAGGATGTGTTATTGGTGTTTGCCAATGGGCCAGAGATACGCGGTCTGGATTTGCAAAAGAGGGAGGAGTTCGATGTAATTTCTGCAGAGAAGCGTATCGAGGCGCTGGACTATGATGCGCAGCAACAAATTTTGTTCTGGGCAGATAGCTATGACAAGACAATTAAGCGGTCCTACATGGTCAATGCCCTGGATGGTCAAGCTAAGATTGGCTTTGCCCAGGATTTAAATATGAAAGGCGGCTCCAAGCCCACAGCTGTGGCTGTTGATTGGCTGGCTTCGAATCTCTATTGGACTGAGGTAGATCGCACTGGCTCCAAGCCACGCGGCCGTGTCATGGTGGCCAAGACAGATGGTCGTTACAGGCGCTCTATTGTAAATGCAGGCTTGGAGGTGCCTACTTCCATTGCAGTAAATCCGCAGCTAGGTCGCATCTACTGGGCTGATGCTGGCTCTGCGCCCAAAATTGAAGCTTCCTGGATGGATGGCTCCAAACGTCGTCCCCTGATTACAGAACAAATTCGTCATCCCGCAGGACTTACTATTGACTACGCCCAGGATCACATAATATACTGGGTGGATACCAAACTAAATACAATTGAGTCTATGCGTGCTGATGGCTCGCGTCGTTGGCCTATAGTTAAGGGAGATCAACTGCACCATCCCGTCTCTCTAGATCTGTTCGAGTCCAACATGTACTGGGTCACACGTGACACTGGCGAGTTGTTACGTCAGGACAAGTTTGGACGTGGCGTGCAGGTAGTCGTGCATCGGAACCTTGTTAATCCGTCCGGCCTAAAAGTCTACCATGAAAAGCGCTACAATACCTCGCTACGCAATCCCTGTTTTGAGTCAAGTTGCTCGCATCTGTGCCTGCTAGTGCCTGGAGGTCATCGCTGTGCTTGTCCGGATGGCTCTGGTCCGCCACCCTCGCATCGTAGCACTGCGGAGGTTACTTGTGATGCAGCTGCGGAACGTCCACGTCCGGCTCCGCGCATTTGTCCCTGCCAGAATGGTGGGCTCTGCAAGGAGGATGATCGCGGCGAACTCTACTGCGAGTGCTTGCCAGACTTCAAGGGAGATCATTGCGAACGCAGCACAGCGGGTGCATTCGGACATGGCGGTGCGAATGTGGCAGCCGTTTTGGTACCCATAATGGTTATACTGCTAGTCATGATGGCTGCAGCCGGCGCTTGGTATGTGATACGCAAGCGGCCCTTGTAAGTATTTTTGAGACTAACTGAGGGACATCTAACCAATGTATATCGTTTTTTTTTTTGTAGCGGAAAGCTGGCTCGTATGCCTGCCATAACTTCTTCGCAGAGCGTCACGTTCCGTCATGGCTCAAATGTGGAATTCAGTGAGTCAGGCTTCCCAGGGGCTCCAGCGTCTGGCAATAGCGACATGGCGCCCATTGAAGGCTACAATTTGCAAACGGTGAATGCAAACAAGGCTCGCGATTTTGCCAATCCCATGTACGATGCAGTGCAATCAGGCACTACCACCGATCCTGGCATGGGCAATGGTTCAGGTCAGTAAAATATGCCAAACTAATATGCCAAAATAATGATAACACAGCGCTGCAGTGAACAAATTTTGTTTACGTTTTTCAATTGATTAATAACCTTTGTGTTCCCACAGGCATTTATGACCTACCACAGGAACCATCCAAGCCAAAGCACATTGGCTCATTTACAGAGCCAGCATCAGCCGTCATTGCTCCCAGCAGCATCACGCATAAGTCGTCTCCGCAGCTGCAGCTACGCACTCGCGAACTCGATCCCTCGGCCGACACCGGCAAGGACACACAGTATCTGGTGGAGGAGGATAAGTCTGAATGCTGATATCAAGCTAGACCCATAGCGGTGGCGGCAGCCCCGACGCTATCGACGTCAGTGCCAGCAACTGCTATTATGCTCCTGGGCTGTCGCCGACAGCAACAGCAGCAGGAACAAAAATCCAAGCTGGCGCAGCACAAGAGCTATCCGCTGCAGACATAACACAGACTTATACTACAACACCAACACCAGCAACAACAACAACAACAGCAGAAGCTACACAACAAACAGCTACAACAACCACAAGGGCGCAGCAAACATCACAAATCCTGACATATCGCCACTGAAGGCGCTACAAAACTTACAACAAAGGTGTAACGATAACGATAACGATAACGATAACATTAACAACAACTACAACAAAAACAAAAACAAAGACAAAAATTGTAAATTAAATAGATTACAAGCAGCTTGTATACAAGAGGAATTATTTATATACATACATAAATATATATATATCTATATATACAACATTTTATACATGTAGCTATGTATCTATGTTTTTAATTAGTTTTCTATAAAAAAAAATAAAAATTTAAAAAAAAAAAAACAACAAAATGAACGTAAAATTTAAAACATATCCTCGAAGACAAATGGAAAACGAAACGGACGTTGTGCGTTTGGAAAACTACTGTTGCAATTATTATTATTATATATATTATTATTATGATATTTTTTTTATATATATATATGTCTATGTATATATGTAACTACAAAAGTGTAATAAATCAAAGTTTGGCAGTTTGAACTTTTTTTTTTTTGATAGAAAGCTACATTTAGTGATCATCTTCATCAACTGTAAAAATCTGGCATTCCTAACTTTAAAACTAAAAAAGTCATCTCTAACTGCCCAACTCTGTAAATCTTCAATGCAAAACACTTTTTAGACAAAATTTCTAAATTTTGAGTTATTACACCAATGTAAATTTGCGGTATATATATACAAGTATGAACATACACACATACATACATATAAATATCTAAGTTAAATTGGCGCCAACTCGGTTATAAGCTGAAGAGCTCCAACAAAAAAACAAAACAAGCCAATAAATAAACAACAATAAAAACAAGATGAAGGTTTTTTTTAAACAATTTTTTCACTGTTTCTTTACAATAGTTATTTGATTTTTTTTTTTTTTTGCGTGTAACTGAAATGATGTATAGTAAAAAGGCATAGAAAATATATTTTTTTAATGCTAAATGACAATATTAAAATTATATGTATACAAAAAACATCAGAAAACAAACAAAATTTAAGCTAAGCGTCAACACTTTTTTGTAACCGCAACACAAAAAAAAAACCCCCACTAGAACTTTTATATTTTTCTAAATGAATAAAAACAACAAAACATTTTTTGTGCTAGCAAATCATTCCAAAAAAATAACTAACTAAATAAAGTAAAACTCAAAACATAAAAAAAGAGTACCATACATATTAAATATTTATAACTATTTAAATTAAAAAAAAAATTATTTTTTTTTTGTTATTTTACACGCATAATTTGACGATGTTATTATACTTTATTGGGCATTAAACATTCCAAAATCAAAGCAAAGATTCAAAGAATCCCGAAATCTATTGGAAGAATTAAAAACTGCTTCGAATACCATTTCACAGATTAATGCAATTTTTGAACTTTGCGAAAAGCTTAGCTTTTTAAATTATGCATTCTCCCTTCCTTTGTGTGTGTAATTAACATTAAACGTTTCTATTAGATTTTTTTTAAAAATTGTGTAATGATATTTTTATATACAATTTTGGGTCGTCGAAAGTTTTGTAACTTGTGCAAACTGTGCTTCCTTTCATTTAAGTGTGTTTTAGCGTAAATTTTAGTGAAAAAAGATATATATATATATATATTAAACGATGATATTGATGACTAAGATGATGATGATGATGCATGCATGTGCTATCAGCAGTTGGCTGCTGTAGGTCAAAAGTTAATGTATATTTAATGTCAAGCAAAAAAAAATTAAATCTATTTGTTGAAAATAATTACACTTTTTTTTTATTATACAAAAACCACAAAGAAAAAATTTAAATAAAAAATAATAAAAGAAAAAATGTAAAATCATAACCAACTGTTTTTCTATAGCATATTGGCACAGAACTACTGTGACATCATAAACAAGCTTCTAAAGCAGGTTTCGGCAACGTGAGCAGAGACACTCCAATACGTGTGGTAGCCAGTGACTACTGGTAAATATAGATTTACACTAAAAGTAGTGCACCAATCGCTGCACTACCTAGTAGTCGACGAATCGTCGACACCATGAACACACTTGACACACTGAACTACTTGGCAGTGGTATCAGCGACCACAGCTGTATGTGAGTGTGTCCCCAGCGGACCAAACGCTCGCATATGATATCGCATACGAGGGAAATGCGAGACTTAACTCGCATCGATTTCGTTGTCTCAAGATATACCTGATTGGTTACGTTGGATCCGTCTCCGATGTTACCTATGACGGGGCTTATTATGCCCTTTGGGGAGTCATTTTACTTTTCCGCAAAAAAGTATTGTGATTGGCCAAAAAACTAAAATCTCTAATTTTATATTTTTCGACGATTTAAGCACTCTGACAACTTTTCCGGCGATTTGGAGATGTTTTTGTGTCCGTGCGTTGTCGTTGTCGTTTTTTTTGTTGTTTAAATTTGTCCTAGCCAGTTTCGGTTGTTTTGATAAACGTGCAGAAACACCTAAGTTGGTTACCAACTGTTACTTTTCAGCAAAAATAATCAATCTCGGTTTTTTGAAGCTATGTCAGTTTTGTAGAGCATAAGAATCTCTATAAAACCGAAGCCGATAACCAGTACGGTTTCAGGTTTTCTCTTGGCAAGCTTACATATTTTTTGATGTTGTGCTTTACATTCCGTAATTTTGTAAAGCATTATCATCTACGTCGCACAGTAGGGCCATTCTTATAGGTAACATTCATAACTGTCGAAGAAGTAAAGATATAGAATTCCTTAAGATTCTGCGATACACTGCGATTGCTGTGTGTATGGACCGCTTGGAACGCATTTTTTTGTAGTACTCTTTTAACACGGCTTTTGTCAAAGTAATTGAGTGAAATCCTAACCGATTCATTGAGTCGACCTGCTGAAAAGTGACCATTACCAAGACAGTGCGTATATGTGTCTAGCTTTTACTCTTTCTCAATATTGGCCACGAGCGAGTCGGTCTAGCAGACACAGTAACACAAGCAGCATTACACATACACTATGGTCGCTTTTCAGCAAATACTTTGAATTTTTTAACGATCCAGGATTCCACTCTATTACTTTCAGGCTGTTAGGGTGCGAGATGAAATAAGCGGTTCAGATTTTAAAGTGTCCTACAACTAACTTAAGAGCTGCCAGATCTGTGTATATCTACTGAGTTAGCAGCCCATTGGCTGTCAGGAGATTGCAAATTGATGGAAAGGAAAACCAGCTGGCCATCCGTACTGAGTGAAATGTGTATAAGCAACGTTTTATAGTTGGTTACTGACGTTCGAAGCGCACGAAAATTCTATGGATCTCAGGGTTGCAGGCGAGGAAACTTATTCAGCACATTGTTGAATGAATCAAATTAGAATACATGCGATTTGCTCTAATGACACTAGTCATGCAAAGAGAACAAATTTTCCACTGATCTGCCGTTTCAGTCTTCAGCTATTTACACGGATTCGAAAGAGATGGGGTTACAAGATTGTTGTGGAAGCGAGACCATAAGAGTGAATTGATAACAAAAAATTCACAAAGAATGTTGGTTTTATTCAGGGCGACTGTGCTTGAAGCACATGCTTGGCGATTTGTGCTACATGTTCACCTCAATAGGTAAAATAGGTATAAATTGTCAATAAAATAAAATAAACATATATACATATAAAAAATAAATTGCTTGACTTATATGGCATGAGTGCATCATAACAATAACACTAAGCAACAAATTTATCCTCAATGAAATGCCTGTGACTAAAACATACCTTTTCTGGTAAATTTTGGGTCGCTGATTTCAAATCCGAAAAGAATTTTGCATTTTTTATAACTATTTCCGAA
The DNA here is from genome assembly GCA_035041775.1 of Chymomyza caudatula. Lineage (NCBI taxonomy): Eukaryota > Metazoa > Arthropoda > Insecta > Diptera > Drosophilidae > Chymomyza > Chymomyza caudatula. The sequence continues at coordinate 3,560,227 of JAWNKW010000148.1, forward strand.
TTGTCGCTATTTCAAAAAATTCGAGATTTCGAAAGTTGCAGAGTCAGGTTATCTCACATATCTCGGGAACTTTACAACCGATTGAAATGAACGACAAATTGAATTGAAGGTAATTGACTATTGATAAAATGCGTTTCAGATAGCTTTGCTGTACCTGGGTTCGATTGCGAGTCAAAAAATTCCAAAAATATTTTGGAAATTATCATTTTTTTCGATTTTTTGGAGTTCAGTGCCCTGTAATCCATAATCTAGTCATGATAGACCAATACTATCAGAGGATCATTGAAACGACAACGAAGTTACTGTACATCTTGATCGGCAGTAAAGCTCTTGAGTAATATGAGATTTGCTGACATTGCCACTTTCGAAGTCTGTAATTGAGTTTGAATTTTGAAATAGTGATATTTCGAAACCGTTCTAGATAATTGAAAACGGTTTCTGGATTTAAAATCAGCGACCCCAAAGTTACCCGGAAAGATATTTTTTACTCCATGGATTTTATATTGTTTATTTTTGTCCATTTCGCTACCGATTTTGCTCAAATTGGTGTTGATATGTTCACAAAAAATCAATTAATCGAATCCAAAAATAACCCATTCAATTTTTTTACTTTTTGGTTTAATTTATTTGAAGTACATGGCGACATAGGTCATGTTCGGCCTATGGAAGAAGAAGCTACTGCGATAAAAGGCCTTCAATGCGGCTGTTAAGGGAAGGCGACAAAAGGGCAGAGAGAACACTAGCTACCTTTGATATCAATCATTGGAGAAGACGTTCGCAAAGCAGCTCTACACCAGGCCATAACCCTGTAACGGGTTGTTATGGCCAGAATGGTTAAGAAGAAGAATCACAAAAATTACAAAAGCGACATTTGTTTCGAAATTGACACTTTCATGCAAAATTGTTCTTAAAGCCATAACAGAGATATGCAAATTGTAATTTTGTCGTAAGCCGCTTACTCACCTTTTTACGCGAAAACAAAAATAACCTCTAAGTGAGGAGAGCAAATTGTATTATAGTGATAGGAAAATTTTCCTTGCTTTTCTTTTGTAATTGTTCTTTTTGTTCTTTATACATCTGCAGTGCATCCAGTGACATTTAAAAATGAGTTCAAATAAACCGAAATTCATTTATGATCAGTAATCGTGATACGGTAAACGGTTTTATTTTGGTTTTCATATTTTAATAACATCGATTTCGACTCACCATATGCATATTTATAAATTTAAACCAACATATATATAAATTAAAAGTTAAATTAAGCTGAACTTATGATGAGATCTCAATAACATGATAGCGATTAGCGTCTTGTTGTCCAATCGATTCATAAGTGAATTCATTATCAAATTAACCCCTTTCCACCCTCACTTGTTTAGATTGAAGTCCAAGAACAACTCGTGAAACCTGGTGCATCTCTAATACCAGAATTTTCTAGTCATCATTTAAGATTATAAGATTTGTTGCGATGGTGTTTTTTTTAATGAATATATAAACAGAAGTCAATAGGACATTCATAGACAAATGAATTTCAACAGTTTTGAGACCCAGTTGTATTATGACTAAAACCTAACGAATACTTTTGACCTTTGACATGGCGTTGTGGTTGACCGTTATGAGCTTTAGACAGCTATTTTTGATTTCAATATGTTTTATTATCTAGACTGTATGGGCAATAGTTACAGATCAAATACAAACTTACTCACCCTCAAATACAAAAAACTTAGTTTTATGCTCTGTCCCCAAGCACTCCCAAAATGTTGCAGGCAGGGGTGTGCCTGAAATCTCTTTCAACCAAATTTCAACCCATTTGCAATTTCTCAGTATGTCAAATATAAAGTTCAACTGACTTTCAGCCAAATATTCATTAGTCAATGTGCCAGAAATATTTTGCAGAGAGTGAAAAAACTAACAAGAAGGCATCTGGCTGAATGATTTTTAAAAATAGATACAAATTTAGGCAACAGAGTCTAGACTAGAGATTTCTAGCACAATCCTGAAGAAGTATTTTTTAGGTAAATGTGGTTGGTTCTCCAAGGTTTATTTACTGCACTAAAATACAAAGCAAAATGTACTAATCTGAAGAAAAACCCGAAACCGTACCGGTATGATTACTTCGTCTATAATTCGGTTATTTACGTTTAACGAATATCATTTCTTAATAGTTAATAAGTAATGATAACGTTATTCTATTCCACAACAATTGCATCCTCTAATTGATTACTTGTTTATATGGCTTTCCATTGAGAAACCTTCAAAAGAAAGAATGCCGCACAGGTTCTCAATAGGCTTTAGGTCCCGCATTTTAACTAGGCAATCCAAAAATATTTTATTTCAAGCTTGAAAAAATATACTTAAATATACTAAAAATATATACATTCCGTAAGAGCCAAACGGGAAAACACCTTTTTCGGGAACCTAATGTCGCGATAATAATATGGGTAGCTGGATGGTTTCGTCCCTGAAAATAAAGTTTTCCTGTTGTTTTTCCATACGAAATGAAATCTTAAAAATTTGATGCAGAGAGTCCGGACGGTGCCCGACAGTACCCTGTACCCATTTTTCCCATAAAAATCGCGTTTCTGTACAAATTTGTATATCGAAGCGTTGAGAGTTATCGGCGTTATTAAGATAACCGGACTGCGGGAAGTAAGGGGTTAATTCGGCAAAATGTCAACCATGTTTGGTTTATAAGCTTAACATGAGTCTTCGTACCAAATTTGGTGGCTCCATCATTTATGTTAACCTCAACATTGCTGTAAAAAGTAAAATGTTAACGTTTATAGGACGAGGGGCTTAAAATTGCCACATTATTACCTATATCTTCAAAAGCTCCTTTCCAATTTTACATTTTTTTATATAGCACATGCACAGTAACACTACGCATAACTGTGCCAAGTTTCAATTGTATAACTTTTATGGTGTGGGTGTAAACCGCGAAACCCGAAAAAAAATCTCTCACGGGGGAAGGGGGCAAGATATCGACATGATTCGACAAACTTCATCTGCTTTGATGAAATGTGCATCTTCTGGTAAAATTGTTGTGCCTCCAGCTTTTATCGGGACTTTATATCATTTTTGACAATGGAACACATGGTCTGTCACGCCTCCTTCTGCCTGTTACATACATTGCACAAGCCTATAATACCCACTTTGTGTACAGGGTATAAAAACGCAAAATTTGTTGCACCTTGTTGCAAATTTAAGATGTCTTCTTATTTTCATGGGTCGCTCAGAAAAACTTTACCCAATTCATAATATGCCTTGATTCAGATGTGAGATCGCTATTTTGAGACATTCCTTCGACGTATATGTATAATATTAATGATTTAACTTAATTACTTAAACTTAATCTTTGTATTCAGTTGGCTTATAAGTAAAGTAACCAAATTCACATTCACTGTATACCTCACATGAAGCCCAGCACAACAATTTCGTTTTGAAATGCAGTCAAGTGGGAATTGATGTGAAATACGGTAACCTTATATCCGTAAATAATTGTTTTTTGTTGTATAATTAAAAAGTGGGATATCCCGACTATAATTGTGAATAGTGTTATTTAAATAGTACACGATAGAGTGAACAAATTGGATATTGTGAACCCACTTGGATTCAATTAGTAATATATATCAATTGAGTGGACAGAGAGAACCGTCATTTATGATCAGAAAAAATGAGCGCATATATGATCAGAACCTCCTAGAAGAATCGAAAAAGACTCGAATATGATCAGAATTTTCAAGAAATCTTGCATAGGTATGCTCATATTGACATAGTATATACATGAGTCGTGTGCTAGTGCACAAACAAAAACGCACCCAAGGCTACAATGGATGCAATTTAGCTGAAGACCGGAAGACTTTGTAGCTATCAATGCGGCAGGCACATGAAAGGCGCATGCCAACTTATGACTATTTTCCAACGACAACAAGTGCTAATCTCTAAAATCTAAATCGTCAGGTAATTCGTGCAATAAAAAGCAATATAAACAACTACAAAGGGCGTCTAACAGCTGGCAAAATTGCATGTTATAAAAAATTTGATGCAGGCAGTCGGGACGGTGCCCGACAGTGGGATACCCTGTACCCTTTTTTCGCCATAAGCACTAAATCCAGCATACGGTAAAATGGGAACGAAAGTATTTTCTTCTCTTATGTCTCTTTATACAAGTTTCCTATTGGGAAGTTCCAATTGACAAATTTTCCTATTGGGAAGTGGGGGGGTTATGCCCATAACTCCAGTATTCTTGGGCCAATGTCGTAGAATTTTGTAACATAGATCAAAATCACATTTATAAATGTCTGTGGCAATTTTCAAATCAATATATGGGGGAGTGTGGCAGTAATTAAGGTAAATCGATGGCAAGAGAAGGCGGGGTTCTATTGAACAAAGGTGGATGCAGTTTTCAAGATTAGGGTCCCACGAGTCTCCATACCAAATTTTGTAACTCTAGCTCACACGTATCCATATCTACATGCAGTGAAATTTTGGCACAGTTTATTGGCGAGGGGGGTGAAATTTACATATTTTTGACTATAACTTCTGATGTATTTATCCGATTTCGATCATCATTTGAAACGTAGATGCACATAAACTCACGCACACCTCTTTCGAGTTTTGAGATGATAGATTGAACGGAGCGGCTGTAAACCGCAAAAATGTATCACAGGGGAAGGGGGAAAGATATCGACGTGATTCGACAAACTTCATCTTTTCGGTGTAAATGCGCATCTTTTGGTAAATTTTTGTACCTTTACCTCTTATGGTGTCTGATATCTAGACGTTAATACGAAAGGACGCACAACCGGACATGTCTATATCGACTCGACTATTGCTCCTGACCATTTTGGCCCATGGAACATATGGTCTGCCACGCCTCCTTCTGCCTGTTACATACATTGCACAAATCTATAATACCCTTTTACACTTTGTGTACAGTGTATAAGAAATACTATATACGTATACACATATGTGCATACCTTACGTGTGTAGATATGACGCTGGAGCTTTGCTACGGTTTTGTTAAAGACGGCGCCTCAGATTCTCATCACTTTGAATGTAAAGCTGAAAGTTGCGCAGTCCACAGCTAGTATACGCGAAACCTTCATCAACTGAACAACGTTTTTTTTATTGAGGAACAAGTGCGTCCGCGAATCAGTTAATCATACAGTCATTGCAGTTATCGTGATGCGTCATATACTACAACTTAGCAAGGTGCAGCAGCGCCGCTTCATAGACTCCTTTGATATGGTAATAAGCGACTGCGATGGTGTAGTCTGGCTTTTGGCGGGCTGGATTCCCGGAGCAGGCGAAGCCATTAATGCGCTAAAGGACGCCGGCAAGATGTTTAAGTTTGTGTCCAACAATAGTTTTCGGACCGAGGAGGCTTACAATGAAAACTTTGCTCATATTGGCGCAAAGAATGTGCAGCCTGAGGATTTGGTGCATCCTGTGAAAACAATTGTACGCTATTTGCAGACGCATTTGCCTGGACAACGCGTATTCTCCTTGATGTCAGAAGAGGCCAATAAGACACTGCGCGAACAGGGCATTGACTACGAGGCGCTAGTAAGTTACATATGTAGTTACTCTAGAATCTAACATAAACAGTTGCGGGTTTCGACTTTTCTGGTTGTATTTGGCGAACTAACTTAGAAAAGTTTGAGTTTTAGGACAATATCTCAAGTCATTTTGAAAAGTTGTTTCTACTCTAAATTACTCACTTAATTAGGTAAGAAATATGTTTTGGAATTCAAACAAATTTATCTTTAGCTGAAGATTTTAAATTAACATGACATTAACATGAAAAAAGTACATATATAGTATTTGAGCAAGATAACATAAAATGTAAGATAGGAGATCGCACGCCGCAGCCCTGCGATAATTATTCCCCTGATTCGTTCAGAATTCAAAATGTATACCCTATACACTTCTTTCCCATAAAAATCGATCTTCTTGCCAGTTTTTTATCCAAGCGTTGAAGGGTACAGGCGTTATAACGGTAACTGGACTGCGTGGTAAGCCTACCAAATTTGGTTGTTCTGGCTTACCTATTAGCATGTTCATAAAAAGTAAAATTTTGTTCCAGTTTGTAGGAGGAGGACAAATTTGCCTGTAATGGACACATTACACATTATATCGTCTAAAGTTTCTATCTGACCTTAATAATTTTAAGGCTACACATGCACAATCGCAGTTCAATTGGATAGTTTTTATGGCGTGGGTTAAAACCCCGTAATTCTCTCACGGCGGCAGGTGTGTGATAGAGACCCCAACAAATTTGATTTGCGTAGGAAAAATGCGTCTTTTCGTAAAAATTTTCTGTCTCTAACACCAAACGTTCTTACCGAGAACGGTGCGGCAACAGGGACGGGCATGGCTATATCGACTCGACTATGGCTACTGATCATTTTTGCCCATGGAACTTATGGTCTGTCACGCCTCCTTCTGTCTGTGACATACATTGCACAAATCTATAAATAAATAAATAAATTTTATACTTTGTGTATAGGGTATAAAAATATTTTGATTTGATTGCCTTTTTAAGACAGCGGTATTTCGATTCGCTTGGAAAGCTTAAGATGCATCTGGTTTCAGAAAGTAAGACTGCTATTCTAGTTTGCTCATGTGTTTGCTAAAATTAATATGAAGAACAAATTGGTTGATGATTTTGCTTATATGCCTTTAAATCAAAATGAGCATCCTAAAGACAATAGCTTTTCTCACCAGCAGTATGTGCACCGTAGTAACAAACCAGTAGTGATTGCTCCTATTTGTACTACATATACTATCTATTATAAAGAGTGTTAAATGTAAAAACTAGATTACAATTTTTTATACCCCTAAAGTAAACACGGCAACAAAATGTATGTTGAAAAGTAACGAACATGAATTTTCTGTGCTAATATCCAAAATTCTTTCATTGCAGCAAGTCAAGGAACATCTGACATCGGCAAAGTTGGTGCAGCATTTGAAGTTGGGCAAGCCTGTAGGCGCCGTGCTTTTTGACATACATCTGGATTTGTCATATGTGGAACTCGCCAAAGGTATACGTTATCTGCAGCAAAACGAGGACTGTCAGCTGATTGCAGGAGGCAGCGATTATATAATGCCTCTGGCCGAAAATTTGAATGTGCCTGGTTTCTATGATTTCTTGCAACACTTGTGCCACTACACGAAGCGCGAGCCTCTCTATCTAGGCAAGCCCTCACCCATGCTGGGCGACATGCTGAAAGAAAAGTATAATATTAAGCAGCCAAAGCGCTGTCTCTTTATCGGCGATATGCTGGTGCAAGATATTCAATTTGGAAAGTCATGCGGGTTTCAAACTTTGCTGGTGCTTTCTGGAGGAAAAACAAAGGAGGACATGCTTAAGGCTCCAACCGAGTCCCAGCCTGATTACTACGCTGATAGTTTAGCGGACTTTATACAGCTGTTGGAGAACGTAGAATAGACTATGGGAAGTATTTTCGATTTATTTGTTTACAAATCGTCAATCCACAAATAAATAATTAAAAACAACACAGTTCGAGTTAAACTTCTAGATCCTCTGGATGATACAGCTCAGTAAGCAAACGGTAAACATAAGAAGGTGCATGACCACCGCTAATAAAAGAGACGGATGTTAAAACAGTCATTTAGGAATAGATAGGACTTGATCAGGAAATCAAACGACATAAACCGATTGGGACATTAAGTAGGAGCCTTGTTTTGAAACATCTAAGCTATAACGAAACTATTTTTAAATTCTATACACTTTAAGTATAACAAAATTCTAATGTCCCCCTTGGACATATAAAGCGTGATCAATCTTGCTAGCTCATATAAAAAAAATATATACCGACAGTCGGGACGATGCCCGACACTGGGATACCCTGTACTCATTTTTCTTATTAAAATCACATTTCTGTGAAAATTCTTGTTTCGAAGCGTTAGTGTTTATGCGCGTTATTAGGGTAACTGTACTACAGTGGTAGTACAGAGTCTATCTACCGAAATTAATGTTTCTCTAACATAAATATTTATCTTAACATTGCTATTAAAAGTGAAAAATTGTCATATTATTTCTTATGTCTTATAAAGTTTCTCTCTGATTTTAATAATTGGTACCAAACATATGAATAATAACACTAGGCATGACCGACTCCGGGAAAATGCGCATCTTACGGTAAAATGTTGTTCCTCTAACTCGTATAGCCACTAAGAAATAGAGCCCAACAAGGACGGACGGACAGACGGACATGTCTATATCGATTCGGCTATTGCTACTGATAATTTTCGCCCATGGTGCATATGGTCTGCCACGCCTCCATCTGACTTCCTTACATACGTTGAACAAATCTATAATACCCTTTTACACTTTGTGTACTGGGTATGACTATAGTTAATAAACAATAGTTCATTGCATTTTTTTTTACCCGCGCGTAACCGTTTACCTAATGTCCGTATAAAACTCGGTTTGATTTCCTGGTTTACAACTTGACTATCTACTTACGTATTGGATATAAAGAGAGTAACCAATTCAGGTGGCACATAATCGAACATGGGACTGTAGACCTTGGACTCTCGTCCAGCCAGCGAGTCATAGGGTATGACATCCTCAGCACAGCCAACCATATTGAAAGCATCCTGCTCGCACAGATGCAGCGGCGACAGCTTATACATGGGTGCCAGAACAATAACTGGCACCGAATAGTGCTTGGCAGCTAATGCCACAGTATGGGCGCCGCAAGCAGCACGTAGACCACCATTGGCCAGGACGCAGTGAGTGCCAATGATTACCTTGTTGACGCGCGACATCATGGCAAATATGGAAGCATCGGGTATAACAATGATCTCCACAGTCTTGTCATTGGCCAAGCTTGCAGCCATATTGTGTCCCTAAAGAAGTATTATAATGCAAATCAAATCAAATATTGGTTTCGGATGCAAAATTTACCCGACATGCAGGAGCACACTCGGCCACAATGATTGTAAGAAATTGTCGCTTTTTTATGGCGCGCTTCAGAAAGTTCTCCACGCTACGAGAATGCCCCAACGTGAGTATAATTTCTGAGGAGTGTATGTGCTCCTCAGCCTGAACACAAATGTTTTCAGAGCTAGTCTCCAGCTCAGTTTCGACTTCTTGCAAATGGTCAAGCAAAGCCTCACGTAAACCCAGCTGCGGTTTGGTATAGTCAACACTGATGTTGCTCTCACTGGTCTGTGTGACCAATTTGTGCAGCGACAGCGAAGCCTGTGAGTCGTCTGCAATGTGTTGGACCTTGGCATGAAGCAAATCGAACTCCTCGCGTATTAGCTTGAGTATGCGACGCGCAATGTTCGAGGTGACAGTTTCTTGAGGCAGTGCGGCTTGCAGTATGCGACATTGAGCGCGCACAACTTGCATCAGTTCACTGTGCGGAATGATAACATTAGACAATTTGCTGAGCAAAGCTGACTACATTTCAATACTTACTCTGCATTTTGCCAGTTTTTACTATTGATAATATGTTTGAATATATCCAGCGTTTTGTTGGTTATGCAGTAGGAGCCTTCAACTAGGCTAAAAAATTTGTAATTAAGAAGTGTCCGAAAGAGCATGCGAGCAACGTGTTGTTGCTGTTTACATACCCAACTTTGATGGCATGTATAAGCTGTGTGACTTCTTTAAGAGGCTGTTCACGCATTTTGACAATCTATCACACTGAAATTAACATCAATATTAATAATTTGAGTGCAAATTTTGCTTAAAAACAATAACTACAGCTTATTATTTTTGCACAGCCAAACGATACTTTCAGTCGATAGCTGTGTACTCGATAGTTGTATCGTTATCGATAGTTGCACAACTTCTTAGCGACAGCAAAAGCAACAACAACAAAATTCCGCGACTATATTGACCGCACGAGATGGGCTGAGTTTGTTTACGTGTCTTCTTCGCAGCCGAAAAAACTGGCTGGTAACCAAAGCATTTCGAGAAGGGAACGACAACTGCAGGCAAGAGCACACACCTACAAGTCACAATTAGACTCTTAGGCAAATATTGGGCCATTCTTTATTTATCTGGCAACAGGTGTTTTTTTTTGTGTTCTTGGCTTCCATTGTTGACTTTTAAACTACGCAATGAATATACACAGTAAGTGTGGGCCTTTAGTTGAGTTTAATACCTGCTGTGGAGCAGTCCACCAGATCCAATGATACTGATATGCTACCAACTCCCGTCTATCATCGCACAGTGAACACCAATACGCTCAAGTACATAAGCTTGCTAACGCTTACACTACAGAATGCGATCTTGGGACTCAGCATGCGATATGCACGTACCCGGCCAGGTGACATCTTTCTCAGTTCAACAGGTAAGTAGTGGATAGCTGCACCACGTTGCATCTTCAGCCCAATATGTATATACATATCGTATGTGGTCATTTGCTTTAATTTCCCTCTTGTTGACGTTATCATGGTGCAAATGTATTGCTAATTACCGCGTCCCATACTTATGTGGAAGTAAAAACAAAAGCAAAGAATTTTTGTGTAGTTTCCGATAAGAGCTCTCATTCTGTTTCCTTTTAAATTAAGATAATGCTACTGGATATTATAGTACATTTCATTTACTTTATATTTTTTTTTTTGCAGCGGTGCTTATGGCTGAATTTGCGAAGCTAATTACATGCCTAGTGCTAGTCTTTAATGAGGAAGGAAAAGATGCCCAAAAATTTTTGAGATCGTTGCATAAAACCATTCTTGCCAATCCCATAGACACGCTAAAGGTATGCGTGCCGTCACTAGTTTACATAGTGCAAAACAATCTGCTTTATGTATCGGCTTCTCATTTGGATGCGGCCACCTATCAAGTTACCTATCAGCTAAAAATTTTAACCACAGCCATGTTTGCCGTAGTCATTTTGCGACGCAAGCTACTTAATACCCAATGGGGTGCGTTAGTGTTACTTGTGCTGGGAATTATCCTGGTGCAACTGGCCCAAACAGATAACACAGAGACGAGTACAGTGGACACGACCAATGGACCTGCTCAAAATCGCATGCTGGGCCTGTGGTCCGCACTTGGAGCTTGTTTTCTGTCTGGTTTCGCGGGCATCTACTTCGAGAAGATACTGAAGGGTGCCGAAATCTCCGTTTGGATGCGTAATGTCCAGCTGAGTTTGCTAAGTATACCCTTTGGATTGCTCACCTGCTTTGTGAATGATGCCAGTCGCATTTACGACCAAGGCTTCTTCCACGGCTATGATATGTTCGTTTGGTATCTAGTATTGCTACAGGCTGGCGGTGGTCTAATCGTTGCTGTGGTGGTCAAATATGCGGATAATATTCTAAAAGGCTTTGCCACCTCGCTGGCAATCATCATATCCTGCATTGCATCTATCTACATATTCGAGTTTAATCTGACGCTGCAGTTTAGTTGTGGCGCCGCTCTGGTCATTGCCTCAATCTTTCTCTATGGCTACGATCCGGCGCGTTCGACTCCTAAGCAAGCGCAATCGTCACCCAGCGAAGACGAGAAGCTGCTTCTGCCACGCGTGTGAAACGTGGTTCTTATCGCCTTTTCTACCATTATGGACTTCAAGTTGTGAACAGTATTGTATAGTTGTCGCCTTTTTTGTACTTCAAAATAATATTTATATGGTATGTATTGTCTGGTGCCTTGGCCCATTCCATTCCTAGGTATGATTGAACAATTATTCGAATTGTAATATAGTTTTATTCGCATTATACCTGTGCATATTGAAACATTGTCTAAATGTTTAAAATTTCTTTTAAATAAAAGAAACAATGAAAACAATTTGTGTTGTGTTATTATTCATTCCATCCAATCCAATTTAGCTGATTTGCTCTCTGGTGCTCAGCTAGTTAGGATTTGTTATAGAAGATGAATTGATAGCTCTTTCTCATTATACCTATATATCTGTTCTGTATTTTTATGGACAAATCAGCAGAATTTAATACTTGTACCCATTTAACATTTTCAATAGAAAAAACCCATTTATATATGTTAGATATGACATATGTATGTATATTGATTTCAGAAAAAAATTCACCTTGTTTTGTGCTATAGCCAAATTTGGCGCTTTAAATTAAACAGAGTATTTTCAATTATTATTTAGAAGCAACTTAAATCTTTTTGTAAGTGTTATAACTTATAATATACCCGCGTATATAGTCTGGCGGAACTTTTAGCTTTAAACTTAAGTCTACTTGGACAATACTAATTTGTGTATTAGTCCTGCCAGGCAAGCGTTATATCATCGCTTTGATTCTGCAAGGTGCTAACCAGCTCGTATAGCCGCAGCGATTGCCCTAGTTTTAGGCCAAATCCAGTGATAATGTCCTTTCGAGTGAGCAAAAGCAATGAGGCGCCATCAATGTCCTGGAACTTGAAAACATGTGCTTCGTTGGGATAAAACCTGGCTACGTATTTAAACACCTGATCTACAGACCAATCCTGCACGTTCATGTCATTGCTCCCTTGACATTTATATTTCTTGGCTTTTTCCTCCTCAATTTCGATGGGATTGTTGGGCTCTATTGGCGTGCTTCCACCGGAGGAGAACTGCATGACGTAGTCGTCATTAACCTTTGGTTGCTGACTCAAAACCCCTTCGCTGCTTTCTAAACGTTGCTCGGTCGGTTCTGTTTTTAACCAAGAGTCCGCCTTTTCCTGATTTATAAAAAATAAATCGTCGCTTGAAGTACTATTCGGGCTTTGTTTGGTGGGCTTAGTGGAACTAGAAATAATGGTCGCAGTAGTAGTTTCCTTGCCGTTGCTTGCAAAGGCAGCTGCGGCAGTAGCATTTTGCTTTTTGGAGCCACCGGTGGATTTGCGCACAATAGAGACATCACTTGACTTGGACTTCCTGCCAGGCTCGCGTAAAAACTCCGCTTTGTTATAGTTTGCATCACACTGCTTGCATTTCCATTTGGGATCATATAACTTGGAGCGCAATATGCTTGGATAGTGACATTCCAAATGATACGCATCGGCACAACCGCTGCAAATAACCATCTCTTTCTGAAAACACACACAAATATTAATTAATTTAACAGCTTTTAGCTTGTTGTTATTAAACTCACCTGCATTTTAGGGTTCTTCGCTACCAAGCAAACACAGCATGTGCGGCATTTTTTACATTTAAATTTCTTGCGCGCTGCGCTGGCACTTTCGAACCTTGTGGGTAAACATGAGTAATGCCCTAAGGGGTACCAAAAAAAAGAAGACCCATTATATAAATATGTATGTACATCCCACATAGCAATAATAAAGCCAGAACTTACACTTCATATTGCAGCTCTTGCAGCCAAGGAAGTTGCTTTTGTGTCCGGAGCCACGTTTGAGCTCGCTCTTGCCGCATTTTGTGCAAGTATCATAGATCTTTGCCAGCTGCTGCTCAACATTGGCGTCACTCGAGGAAATGTCAGTCTCACTTTTCGTGCACGTCGTTTTTACGGCGGCGCTGCCATTTATGCTAACATTTTGCTGAGCGTTGCTCGACGACGCACTGGATACGCGAGATGGGCGTGCTATATAGTTATCAGACGGATCGTAGACTTGTTTTGGTTTCTTAAACACAAACCAACTGTTAAGATCATAGTAAATAGTTTAATTAGAGCTATATTTACCTTAACGCGTCCTGTGGTACGTACAGTGGCCATCATGGGAGCAGGGTTTGTGTCGCTGCTGCCATTGCTGGTGTTCAATATGTGGTTATTGCTGGCGTCGCCGGCAATGCCAAAACTAACGTCGGCCAAAGTATAATCCTTATCCTCCTGCCTTCCTGGTTTCATTTTATTTATATGATAAATGTTATTTTTATTTTTTTGCTGTAGTGTGCACTATGCCGCTTGTTTAACGTACAAACTGCAATTTATCGATACCAAATATGCTAATGAGCTGCACGATGGCACGAAGCATACGTAAATAAGTAAATGAAAAGAGAGAGAGAACTTTGTAAAGCCAAAATATAAGCACCAAAACAAAATTACTTAATTATTACTTAATTATTACTTAATCATTACTTAGTTATTGTTTTCCAGTGTCCAATGCGCGTAATTAAAATGAAACAACTTTATAGAACAGCTCTCGAAGCATAAACTGCAATTTATCGATACCAATAATTTTAGCAAACCGCAAAGTTGTCGCAGAAAAAATCGATTTTACTTTAAATTAAATTTATCACATTTCGCTACATCGAAATATTTTATGATCTTATTATCTGTTTATGATTCTATACCTCATTTTTTTTGAAGTTAGGCTAAACTAACATAATTAAATTACACAGATGTAACTTCAATCTTGTTATAATTATTTTTATAAAGAAATTATCGCGCGAAGTTAAAATGCGCGTAACTTTGCGATTGAATGCATAGTGGATGAGGCGTTAATCTTAGATATGGGAGCAGGGTTTTATAGCTACTTAAGTTTATTTTAATATTATATAATTTTTACTAAATTTTGATTTTCGATTTAAATTGCTTGGCTTATTTTTGTGGAATTTAAGTTGGCTTTTATTGGTGGGCAAAAACTCCTCGACTGAACCCTTAGCGACGGTGCCGGCTTCAAATGGCACTTAAGTAGTTTCGCAAGGTAAGGGTGATCATCCTAAATGAGGAATCACTACCCCTGTTAGGAGCTGCACAAGGCAAACTGAGCTTTTGGGTTCCACTCACTGATAACACTATGAAATAAAAAAAAGCATATGTCTAAAACAAACAATTTCCTGTAAATTTGGGGGAAAATCAAAAATGTTTTCCGGATTCGAAATCAGCGACTGGAAATGGTAAGTTTTAGAGATAAACCTTTCATTGGTTTTAGGTCAAATTTGTCGATGATCATTTTCGGAGTAATAAAATCAAAGCCAGGCGATTTTCCGGGCTTTACTTTCATAATCCCGCTCGGCTGAGGTGTCACGTGCTGCAGATGGGCGGGTGAGTGTCATTATTCCCAAGCGAATAAAATATCTGCAAATTTAAAATCTGCAATGGAGCAAAAATATAAAAAAATACTAAGCATTTTTCAGCGGCTGGCAAAAACAGCGCTTACGGGCTGTCCATAAATAACGTCACCAAAATACACTATGTGTACAGGCTATAAACATGCAGAACTTGGCTGCATACTGTGTCGCGAGTCATTTTAAGGATAGACTCCTCCGTGCCGTACGAGAAAATCGGGTCTTCGCACAACAGCAAGTACGCGGTAACACAAAAAGACTAGTGAACGGGTTGATGATGGGGAACGCCCAACAACATCGGCGGCTGCTGCCAAAGCAAACGGAACATCATTCCTCTAGCAACGCCATGCCTGGACTTACTCAATGATGGCGAACATGTTCAATGTGGCGATTGTTCTCTTAGGCTATCCTACCGAGCGGTCAGGAACGAAAAACTGCTTTCGCTAGAGGAGACCATACAGTCGGAAGTAGTTAATGGATGGAATGCGACATTGCGTCTAGTTGGCATACACTAGCAGCCTTGGTCGTGAATTGCGTGGACCCATAATGTGGAAGCGAGGATGACCGAATGGAAGGGCGAACCTCTCGGGTGGGCAATGGGATTCCTACCACTCACCATACAATTGTCTATCTGTCAAGCAGTGTTGAAAAGTCTGAGGTCTTTCTACGACTCAGAAAAATTCAGCACAATTTTAATCCTGAGAGTGATCTTGCTCCTGGCGACATGAAGGCACAAGGACCTCCTGCACTCATATCGGATGCCTACAAGATTATCCCCGGACCAATCCGAAGAGAGCCCTATGGGTGTGAAGCTGATGTACTCTCAAGATTTGGAAGAAAAAGAAGCTGACACTACACTGACGGGGAACGGCGCTGAGTGTGATGCAATGGCGAGAAGAATGATGTCTTTCTTAGTTGGGTACAGAATCTAGATGCACGACACGGGCCGGTTGGAACCATTCCAGATAGCACGGGTCAACATGGCTTAGTTGTTGGAAAGCTAAGAGTAATTTCCGAAGTAATAATCGCTGGGAACGAATATGAAGTCGAAATAATGAAATTTGCATTTCCAATATGACGTATAATTATATAATATTAATATTATATTCGTAACTTCGAATAGCCATAACTTTAAGAAAAAAATGAATTGATCTCTTGATCTCTTACATTAAAGGGTAAGGTGGTACTAAATGATGTGACTGGACCAAAAATTTTTTGCATCCTGTACACAACCTTAAAAGTAGGAAAACACGCCGTTTTTCGGGTACATACTCTCAAATATCTCAAAATCCTGACGTGATGGGACAATTCTAACCCGGGTTCGGATTCTACGCAGCAAATTAATTCGGATATGACCCTCAGCCTTTCAACAACAAATATGGTATTTGAAGACCTGTGTAATTAGCTTTATCTCAGATATAGGACTGACAGGGTAGGTATAAGCTCAGTGGCGACGCAATATATCTTAAAGATCGCTATGCAATACTCCCCAATAATAATTATTCTAATCACGTTATAGAATTTCAAAAGATTTATTATGTTCAACAATTAAACGATAAAAATTACTATTTAATTCGTTGTCTTTTTAATGTTTCTTTAACAAATGTATATAGCTAAATACATACATAGTTAAATTAAGCGCTAGAAACATATATACATTATAACTTAACTTGAAACCCTAACAAAACAGTACACATGGTATGCAAATATCGATTGTGCGTTTTAAAAAGTTGGCAAAGTGATGAAAATTTCAGGAGTAAACGATCTCATTTGCGAAGACATTGTCCAACATTAACATCAACAACAGCGGTAGCAGGACACTTAATTTACTCGATTTTAATATGTCTGCCATACTTCCAAGCCAAACGCATCAGATCCCGATGTGACATTGCCCACGACAGTAAGCACAGAATGCCAGCAGTAAATCCAATACTCAAATGTGTTGCAAACGTGGCGTTTCGATACTATTAAAAGTATGAAAACTTTTAGAGAAAAATTTATGGATATGCATAGTAACTCGATGTACTCACCCAAAAACACAAAAGACCCGCAAATAACAAGGTGCTACCAAAGAGTTTTCCCGGCAACAAGCCTAGCAGCGGACTGAGCTCTAATGGCTTATACTGATGGTGTATGTAGAAGGTGCTTAAAGGAACAAATAAAATCAAAAGCAGGATTTTAATAAACAGATTGTAATATTATAAATTTAACACTAAGGTTCATCTGGTATAACCGGAGAAGTGGTTTATCCCAGCCTAGGTTTTAGTACTCCAGTTCTAGATATCGTGGTAAAAAAAATCCATTGAATTTGAATTCAGTGCAGTTGCAGAGTTAAGTTTTTCTTAAAAACAATTTGATAAATGTAGTAGGAGTAGGTTAAGTCAATAACAAAGAGAAGGTTTCGGGTATCCCTAAAAGCTATTTGCTTCGTCTCATTTTATAGCCTAATAAATGTATTTTGGATAAGTCTATTTAACTGTCGCATTGAATCCTGAAATTCTGTATTTGTCTCTCAGTTCATTCCACCCAATCCATGTAAGATCTAACTTAACTTTATCCAAAAACGAGTTAATTGAAGATACAATTTTTTGAGAATACCTGATAAGCTTGAGCCGATATATTTATACCGGTACGGTTGCGGTTCTTTTCTTTGCAAGCATACATATTTTTTCATGTTGTGTTTTACATTCCTTCATTCTGTGAAGCATTTTCTTCTTCGTCGCACAGTGGCCATCTGACTTCTTATCGGCAACATTCATAACTTTTGAAGAAGTAAAGATATTTTCAAAATTTCAAATGCATGTAACAGATAATTCCTTAAACTTCTGCGATACTTCGCGATTGCTGTCTGCATGGGACGCATAATGATAACGTAGCTGGTGCTTTTGCTGCTACCATAAAAAGTGAAACCCTAGACAACACAATCTGATTCTGGCTCCCTCTTCTTTTTTTTAAATCTCTTTTGGCACTGTTTTTGTCGGTCTAACAGAGACAGCAACACAAGCTGCATCACACGTTCACAGTCTTGGAAATAGTCGCTTTTCAGCATAACTTTTTAATTTTTTTACGGTGCAGGTTTCCACTCTATTACTTTTATGCTCTTTGGTTTTATATAGGAACCGGTATAACCTGTAAATCGAAACAAATATCGGTGAATCGAATCGAAACCTATATTATTGGAAAAGGAGAACCGGAATAAGACCGTTTACCGCATTAGCTACTACCGTAATCGTAACCGTACCCTAAATAAGATTTGGTTTGAAACCATGGTAAAAAGCCAATATAGATTTGTGCAATGAATGTAAAAGGCAGAAAGAAGGCGTGCTAGACCATATTACCTATTGCTCATAGACTATAAGAGTTAGAGGAAAAATTGTATTGTATGTTTGTACCAAAAGAAATTATCAAATTTGTGGAACGATGTCGAAATCTCACAGCCATCCCCTTGACAAAATTTCACGGTTTACACCCTCACTATAGAAGCTATCTAATTGAAAACTAGCACAGTTATAATACTACTGTTACTGTGAATGTGTGCGTAAAAATTATTAAGATCGGATAGGAACTTTAGAAGATATAGGTAATAGTATGTTCATTTTAGGCCCCTCCTCCTACAAACTGCAACGAAATTTCACTTTTTATAAAAACGTTAATAATTAAGCTAGAGCAAGCAAATGTGAAATAGTGTTAAGCTAAATTTTTACAATGTGCATCATTACCTGTAGATTATGCGACTCAGCATATTAATGCAGTTGGCAAATATGAAACCAACGGGTCCAAACATGCCAGTCAATACATAAGACAGGACTAGGAAACTGACGGAAAAGATGGCCATCAAGTAGTTGTACTTATCAATATCGCGACTAGTATTTGTGGCAAACATGTAACCCTCGGATATGCCGTTTACCGCAAGCAAATAAATGGCCAAGCAATGCCACTGCAGCAGGCTCTGTGGCAGGCCACCAGCCACAAAATCCTCGCCACCGTACAGTAACAGCACCGTGTGCGAGTAACTCTGGCCAAAGGTAAATGCCAGTAGACCTATGGAACTGACAGCTAACAGCAAATTATGCAGCACACCACTAGCCTGACGCACACGTTCCGGTTGCTGCTTGGTTAGTTTAATATCACGTGAAATGGTCTGTGTAAAGTAGAAATAGGCGCTGTCCTCGATGGGCCGGAATATAAAGCGCGCTGCCATGCTGCCAAGATTGTTGACAACATCGTAGGTGGCCTGTTCGCCAAAACTTAACACTGGACTTACAGACATGACATACTTCTCGCCTTCGGTGAGTATTTGCTTAAGTATGCCCTGCTTGACAAAGCTGAGGGTTAAAGTTTGTAGCTCCCTGTTGAAGAAGCCAATGGAGTTTTGCATTACGCCTGGCATCAGCTCACTTAGCTTGCTGAAGGGAAAGTCCTCCATATGTTCGAACAATGTACGCTCCCAAGGCGTGGAATCTGCTGACTTAACCGTGGTCTTGCCTTTACGCGATTTGGAATTTGGCTGCAGCTGTTGCAGTTTGAAGTCGTTGAAACGTCTTATGTAGTAGAGAAAGAATCCGTACTGACCTAGAACAATTGTTAAGGCGCTGGCTAACTGTGCAATGGCAAAGGCGTTGATGGCTGCGCTACGATCCCCAATGACAATCCACAGAAAAATTACCGAGCGCACCAGTATATGTAGCGTGTTCAGCAGTATCTTTAGTTTAACAAAACAAAAGACCTGAGCCACAAAAACAGCGGCCTCAGCGAGCAGCTCCAGCACGCAGGAGAACGCCACCGCATAGCAAGCAAACTCATATTGTTCAAGATACGGTGCATCCACAGTGGACAAACAGTTTAGCCAAATGTATAGACATGGTACGCACAGAACCGCACAAATGGGCACACTGCAATGAGATGGCAACTGAAGAGAGTGTTTGTGCGTGCCCAGACGCAGGCAGAGACTTACGTAAGCCACATTTGGTTGATTAACTGGGCCCAAGAGCATTTGTCCCGCTGCTGAGAATTGGCGCTCAGAGCAGCGCGATTGATTGCCTCGCGCGACAAGAACAACAATGTGCTCTCAAGCAGCAGCAGGCGCACATTCATGATGCCCAGCACTTCTCGACCTACATTGCGCACTATGTAGGCATTGATTCCGAATGTTAAGATGCGGCACAAGATCTGTAAGAGCATTAATTGTTATTTACGCTTCAGTCAGTTGCAATTCTTACCTGGAAAATAATACTGAATCCAGCACCGAGTAGGCTGCTTTCCAATACATTGCGCGCCATTTTAAGTAATAGCAATAGTGGTAGTAGTAGAAGTTAAGTTAAACTTATTTTAAATCATTGCGTACGAAAAATGTATTTTGTTGCAAACCAAACCAAATTGAAAAATAACAAGAAAATACCCAAAAACATAAAGCTACACGTCAAAGCTAGGCGGTTTGTTTTTGGTTATCAGCTGATTTTAAATAGTTATCGATAGTTCAGTTTTGTACAACAGCTGTCACTGCTCGATAGCCAATTGTAATTGGCGCCGTTGGCATTTGAAAATGCAACTTCTATTATAGTGCTAGCTATTTTAGTGTTTAATTTAGGTAAATTTAATGTAAATAATTGCCGATAAATGCTAAACTGAAGTAAGATGAACATAGTAAATTAGCATATTAGTAATTAGTAGCATAATTTTAACAATATGATGACAATGACTGTTGGCTAGTTGGATACATTATACTTGAGGCGGGCAAAATTTCGCACTTTTCGTACATATGTAACTATTATTTCCGATATCAATAAGCGCTTGATAAGTAGACACTTGAAGTTTGACAAATATTCAAAGATAGGAATTACTTTTGGTTGCCGTTAACAGGTGCTTAGTATTAGAGTTGCAAAGACTTTTACTCCTTTTCAACATTACTGAACTCGCAACCTTTGCTGATTTAATGGTGTTAAACAAAAAACGATTTCGGTAGAAGATTGGAAAATTCGGATAGGTACGTTAATAACGATGCTTTGTCTTTATCATTACATTGTAACATATGTACATATATACACATCTAACTAAATCAATCAATAGCCTAATAGTTAGGTATTTAACTAATCATTAACTTTATAGCTATTTCTTTTCGACACCGTCGCTGTGGTTGTCGTTGTCGTCGTGGTCGTTTACTTACCTTGCCAAAACTGGTTGGCACAACTTTCGTTGCAACCTCATTGATGCTACCAACACGTCGTGTCTTTTCGCCAAAGAACTAGTCAGCTTGCCCCAACTGCGTTCAGTCGGTTTTTTCACTTAGCCAAAGCTAGTCGGCCCGATCGCAACTCGCTCGTTATACTCTTAAGACCGCTTTTCGTTCGCTTACGTTCACCATCGCTCCCAGTCGGTCACCTAAGAAAGGTACGCACGCGTATGCGCTCTCGTTTGAAAAAGTGAGTGTGAGTTCTGCAAGACGAAGCGTGAAGTGCAGTGTGTGTCCCTTCTTCCGTCCGTTGTGTTTTCGCGCAGTTTGTTTTTTTTTGTTGTTGTTGTTTTTTTTTTTATGATACACTTTTCATGCGGAAAAGCATGCGGAAAATCTAATCTGAAAAGGCAGTTTTTGTGCAAAACGAAGCAAAACAAAAGCGGCAAACGTAACGACAACTTGCCTTGCTATCAGTTACAGCGTGTGACACTTTGCAAAGTGCTGACCAAAACGGGTTGTCCGAGACGCCTCCCTCTTACGTTGCCCTAAGCCGACTACGGACTATTATTACTGCTACTTAAAAAAATATTTAGAACGCGATCATGTTGCTTGTATGACGTATACGTCGATGCACTTGCAGTGTGCACTGAAAGCACCACAATAACATCACAAACAGCAACAACGAGCATACAAACCAACTTGAAGGCAGCTTACGCTGTTCCAGGATGTCGGACATTTACTACTGCAGTAACAGCCAGGTGCGTTTTGCCATAATTTAAGTCAAATGATCATTGATAAAAGAGTTTATGAAATTTGTACGGGGGAAACGGCTATTGGGCTCAAAAAAGTTCTTAGCGAATGTAATTTTTAGCTTGTTTGCAACGAAAGCTAATTTTGGCTTACTCAAACTCGACTTAAGTTTAATAAAACACAAAAAATAAGCTCATTTTTGCCAAGTCGCATAAAATATTTCTTTATTTACTCTTTTAATGTGGTTCTGTTTCAATAATAAAATAAATTAAATTCCAAATATATATCACAATTAATTAGCGAAAACAAAAAGTATTTGTGATGAGCGCAAATTTCGAGTTTTAGTTAGTAGGTGCTGGAAAAAAAATGCTGTTTCAATAGAATAATTAGCAAGTGTGCGTCCACACTTCATCCACCTTTTTAACACAGTTACATTTTATAATATGATTGGACGTCGTTGGATAATACAAATTTGTATACCCTGAAAACAAATTGTAAAAGGGTATTATATATTTGTGCAATATATGTAACAGACAAAAGGAGGCGTGGCAGACCAACCTAACAACTTCTTCTTAACTGGCCGTTACTGGGTTACGGCTCACTACCTGGTCCTTCCCGCGGAAACATGGTCTGCCCTTTCGTCGCCACCCTTCGACCGTCGTATTATTGACCATTCTCGCAGAAGATTTTTCATCCATACGCACAACATGACCTAGACAGCGCAGCCGCTGGATCTTAATTCGCCTGACTATGTCAATGTCGTCGTAGAGCTCATAGAGTTCGTCGTTCCATCGTAGTCGTTGCCAACGCGTATACGGCCAAACAAGTTACGGAGTACTTTCCGCTCAAACACTCCGAGTGCATTTTCATCAGACCGCGTCATCACCCATGCTTCAACTGTATGGCACAGTAAAACGGGAAGGATGAGCGTCTTGTGGAGTGTTAGTTTCGTCTAGCGGGAGAGGTCTCTACTACTCATTTGCCTATTAAGACCAAAGTAACATTTATTGGCAAGAGGGATTCTCCGCTATAAGGTCTGAAGCCACGCTTGGTATCAAAGGGGTCGGAGAAGCTCTTTCCTACCTTGACGGAGCTGCGTGTGTTGCTCAACGTCATTCTGCATAATCGTATCAACTTTGCAGGGATTCCAAACTCAGACAGTGCGGCATATACGCGATCCCTCAATGGGCTATCGAATGCTGCCTTATAATCGACAAAGAGATGGTGGTTGTCGACTTGTTTTTCGTGGGTCTTTTCCAGGATTTGGCGTAGTGTGAACATCTGGTCTATGGTGGACTTGTCAGGCCTAAAGCCACACTGATAAGATCTGATCAGTTCTTTCGCAAACGGCCTTAGTTTTTCACACAGTACGCTCGATAGGGCCTTATATGCAATGGAAAGAATGTTAATACTACGGTAGTTGGAGCACACCGTGGGGTCCATTTTTGAGAACAGGGCAGAGGACCCCAAGGTCCCAATCATCGGGCATGCTCTTTTCTAGCCATATTTTGCAAAAACACCATAACTATCTAATTAAAACTTCGCACTCTTATTGTGCATATGTTGTGTACAAATTATTAAGATCGTAATTAAGTACCAATTTTAGACCCCTCTTCCAACAAACTGCAACAAAATATCACTTTTTATAGAAATTATATTATTAAAGATAGAGCAACAAAATTTGGTATGGTAACATGTTATAAACGAAACAATGTTTACCTTTTTCCGAATCTTCCCTCCTCATCGATACGAAAATTTTCACAGAAATTTGATTTTCATGGGAGAAATGGGTACAGGGTATTTCAATGTCGGGTACCGTCCCGACTGACTGCATCAAATATTTTTATTACTTCTGGTTTCAAACCGCAAGCGTTTTGAGCATCAATATATTAGGATGTGGTTGCTGCTAAAGCTTGTGAATTATATGTTTATTGTTTCTGTAGGTAAACACACAATTTTAAGGTCAATTGCTGTTGAGTCCAAAGATTGTAACCGCTAATATTGGGTCAGTCTTGCACTTCCTAAATGAGTGTTGCTCTAAGTAAAATATTTTGCAAGTAAGAGCTCAACCATCGGATGCTCCATCGGAACTAAGGGCACATGCTTTTATGGAGCCTAAAACTAAAATTACAGGTGATTTAAAAATTTACTTCATTTTGGGTGAAAAAAAAATATTTAAGCTTATCCAAACTTGAGTAATCAAGTAATCAATTTATAAAATAAAAAAGATATGATGCAGTTAGGATGGATCCGGACGATTGGTGGGGAAGTTAATTCGTCAAAAGAGCAACATTGTTTTGCTTATTTGGCTGACATGAGTTTAGGTTATACATATGTATAGTACCAATTTGGTTGCAGTTTATAGGAAAAGGAGTGAAAATTTGGAATATTATAGCCTATGTGGCTTTAGGTGTCAATATGATTTGGACAATTGCCTCTGCGTACGGATAATGCAAATCTTTTGGTAAAACTGGTGTCCTTACCACTTATGGCCCCATAGATCACACTGTCAGATGAACGGACGGACAAAGCGGTCATCACTTTTACAAAAGGAACTTATGATCTGTAATGAGAAGCCCTTCCTTTGCCCCAATTTTAGTATGACAATCTATACTACTTTGACTTTCAATAAGTTCTATCAAACTAAATTTCAATGCATATTTCTATTATTTTTAAAACACAGTCGTCTTATATGTATATGTATGTACATATCGCTAATTTACAAAAAGTGCCCGAAAGTGGAATACCATGTACCCTTTT
The DNA here is from genome assembly GCA_035041775.1 of Chymomyza caudatula. NCBI lineage: Eukaryota > Metazoa > Arthropoda > Insecta > Diptera > Drosophilidae > Chymomyza > Chymomyza caudatula. Next base: position 3,584,848 of record JAWNKW010000148.1, read on the forward strand.
TCTTTATAAACACTAAATACGGTAAAATGATAACGGAGGTATCCACTTTTATATCTATTTTCATAAGATCGATATGCCTGTAAACATTTTCCTATTGGGATGTTCCAATTGACAAGTTTTCCTATTGGGAAGTTGGTTATTATGGTGACAAAATTACTTTTATGCCCATAACTCCAGTATTCTTGGGTCAATGTCGTTGAATTTTGTAACTTAGATCAAAAATACATTTATAAATGTCTGTGATAGTTTTCAAATCAATATATGGGGCGCATAGACATAATTAAGGTAAATCAATTGCGGGGGAAGGGACGGCTCCATTAAAAAAAGGTGGATGCAGTTTTAACGATGCAGGGTCACACTAGACTCCACACCAAATTTTGTAACTCTAGCTCACATGTATCCATATCTACATGTAATGGAATTTTGAAGCAGTTTATAGGCGAGGGGTGCTGAAATTAGCATATTTTTGACTAGTATTTATCCGAACTCGATAATTTTTGGAACATAGATGCACAACTCTTAGGAGTTTCGAGTTGATAGACTCAATGAAGCGGTTGTAAACCGTGCAAATCTGTCACGGTTGAAGGTGGTAAGATATCGACTTGATTCGACAATATGCATCTTATGGTCTCCGAGATCTATCCCCTCATAGGGACAGACGGACATGGTCCAATCGCTACCCGAGTCAATGATAAGACTTTTTGGCCATGGAACTTATGGTGTGCCACGCCTCCTTCTGCCTGTTACATATGTACATTGCACAAATCAATAATACCCTTTTACACTTTGTGTACAGGGTATAAAAATACTGCCAGCTCGGACTAAAAATTGAAAGTCCGTACCTTTAGATTCATTCATATGATTTGTCATTTGGTTATTCAGTCGGTTTTAGTTGGTGACTTAAAACTGTTTTCCAATTGGACAACAAAGTTGGTGCTGTTGCTGTTGTTGTTGTGAGTCATAATTGGAAATTGCAAGATAATTAATGAATGAAATGAAAAGTAAAAGCGTTTAAAACGACTTTTGTGTGTGTGTTAGGAAAAGCAAAATGAAAAATAGTTAAAACAACAAAAACAACAACGTCATTTGTTGTTTGTTAAATGTCTTTTGTTTTTGTTTTTATTATGATTACGCAACTCGCTTGTCATTTGCTCTCGTAGCTGTTGGTCTTTGGACGAATGATGAATTTAAACGGCATTAAAGCACCGTTAGCTATCGATGCGTGCCGCTTATCGTTATTTATGCATACATACATACATACATACATACATACATACATACATACATACATACATACATACATACATACATACATATGTATATGCATGTAATCCCAGTTGCTACTGTGAAATTTATGGAAATTATAATGAAAAGAGCTGCCGTGCAACCCCCCGCCCCCCCCCCCCCCCCCCCCCACAACGCCAGCTCAGTCGGCGGCGCGGCAGCAGCGGCGCCTAGTGAAAGTGCGTTCCGTTATGCGCCAACTCGCAGTCGCAGCGCAGTCGACGTTAGCAGTCAAATTGTCTTAGTAACTTACTTTAGCTCAAGCATCTGTGTTATGGCTTTAGCTTTGGCGCTTTGGGCGCCTCTTTCTTTCTCCTCGTGCTTATTATGCTTGTTTGTGTTTTATGGCAAAAGAAATCAAAAGTTTGGCTGCAGTGCGTCCGCGTTCGCAGCTTTTCTGCTGCTGTTGCTCCTCTGTGGCTTTTGTTATTTTAATTTGCAGTTGTTGTTTTTTTTTTTTCTCTTTTCCGAGTTTTCTTTTTGTTTTGCTTTGTTTTAGCAGCTGCTATGAGAATTTTCCACAAGACCAACTGTCGCCGCAACAACAACAATGTATACCAAGGTTTTCACTGACCAAAAAATTTGTTGTTGCCAATTGTTGATTGTTTTATTATGTGTCTTTTTTTCTCATATAGGGCGTGTGTGTGTGTGTGTAAGTGTGTCTTGCATGGCCAGCGACTAAGTTATGGGGCTACCAACTATTGAGCAATTTGTGCAATTTTTTTGAGCGAGTAATTTAAGCCGCTTGCTGGTGGTACATATGTATATATGTGCTTAAGTGTTGCTTGACAAACACTCCAATAAGCCGCACAGGCATATATACAGACATATGCATGCAACCAAAAGTGATTGCAACAAACTTGTTTGGCACCAAAAAAAAAAAAAACAAAAAATGGCAACAACTTTCAGTTAGTTGTTTATTATACCCTGTACACAAAGTTTAAAAGGGTATTATAGATTTATGCAATGTATGTAACAGGCAGAAGGAGGCGTGGCAGACTATATGTTTCAGGAGCAATAGTCGAGTCGATATAGACATGTCCGTCGGCCTATCCGTGTTGTCGCACCGTTCTCGGCGACTATAAGAGCTAGACCAAAAGATGCGCATTCTACCTATTCAGTGCAAGTTTGTCGAACTATGTCGACATCTCACCCACTTCCCGCGTGACAGATTTTCGCGGTGTTAACCCACTTATACTGTGCATATGTAGTGTAAAAATGATTAATATCGGGTAAGAACTTTAGAAGATACAGTCAATCCTGCTTAAGTTGGCCACTCACGGTTCAAGAATTTTTGGCCAATTTATGAGGGGGTAGCAGTTTTATATTGATTTTATGTTGTTTCTTTAATTTTTTCAACTTTATATAATGGTTTATGATTCTTTTCAACATAGAACTTTATTTAATCGTGTTTGTTTAGGTAGTCTATAAACTCCACATAATAACAAAATAAACATATAATAATATCTACATTCATAGTTGCAAGCCAATCAAAGTTTTTTTATCAAGAATACTGTTCATTCTTTGAAATTCAAAATTGCATTTAACTTTTAATGTAACTTAAGAGAATCTTTTAAATTTGCTTATTTATAAGATTTTGACTTTTTTTCTATTGATTTTCAACAAATGAATTTTTAGCATCTGGAAGGATTACACAATTAAAATTCTGAAGGTGGCCTGACTTACAGGTTCAATTGCACTGACTAAATTCGAAAATCGCGCAAAAAGTGGCCAACTTACAAGATATGCAGGTGCAAGTTAGGCAGGTAAAAATTTGCGGGTTTGTACTAATATATTTTGGTTCCGCTGAAAAGTGTCCAACTTTGCAGGTTTGACTGTATAGCTAATAGTGTGCCCTCTCCTGTGAACTGTAATAGAATTTCACTTTTTACAGAAATGTTAAAGTTAACATTTATTTAGGCTTATAAACCAAACAATTTTGACCTTTTTCCGCAACATCCCACCTACCCCCGTAGTACAGTTACCGTTATTACGTCCATACCCTTTAACGCATCGATACAAATTTGCATGAAATTTGATTTGGGTACAGGGTATCCCACTGTCGGTCACCGTCCCCGACTGTCTGCATCAAATTGTTTTACTTATTTCTGTCTGCTGCAGCGGCGGCGTCGACTAAAGCTGCCTTATCTAGCGCGTTGTTCTTGCTTTTGTTGCTTTTTTTGCACAATCCCGTTTAAGACAAAGCTCACCCGCGCACAACTCTCTCTCTCTCTCTCTCTCTCTCTCTGATAAGGCAGCAACTGAAAGAGAGCGACATATAGAGAGAGAGAGAGAGAGAGAGCGAGATTTATATATTTTGAGCTCAGGCAAGGCAACAGGTTCATTCCTACAACAACAGCAAAAGCAACAACAAGAACAAACAACAATATGAAATGTTGTTGCCATTTGGCCAAATGCCACACGACAGCCAATAACAAACAGCAGCAGCCACAAAGCAACTTGAGTGAAAAAGTGAACTAGAAACATAATAATAACAGTTAAGTTGTAAATTACGAAGCTAAATCTCAAGGCATGTGTCCGTCCGTCCATGTGCCTTGCTCTGTTTTGCCTTTTGCCTTTTGTCGTTGTTTTTTTATTCAACGTCTAATTGAGCATAAATGTTGTTTTGAGCACAAAATTGAGTGTCAATTGAGTGACCTTTCAAAGGCAAATGCAATAAAAATTCACTACTATTTTCAGTGCACATGTGCGCACAGAATACATGCATTTGTGGTGTAAAATATACATCGATGCATCGAAAACATCGATGGTTGGCCTGTCATTTGCCAATGTTCTCGAACATACGATGCATCGGCAACACATCGATGGTTGGCCTGTCATTTTTCGATGTTCTCCAATATTCTAGAACATACGATGCATCGGCAAAACATCGATGGTTGGCCTGTCATTTGCCGATGTTCTCGAACATACGATGCATCGGCAACACATCGATGGTTGGCCTGTCATTTGCCGATCTTCTCGAACATACGATGCATCGGCAAAACAACGAAGTTTTTAAAACCATTGAACATTTCACCATCTCGTACGCCAACCTATGTAAGGACAGAGTAAACACCTCGCTCATATTTAGTGTATAACTTCCCATCCGAGTTCTTGCAAAGGCCGGACAGTGACACAGAAAGTGCTCCGTGGAGTCGGCTTTCTCAAGACAGGCTGCGCAGGTTGGGTCGACAACGAGGCCCATATTGGCCAGGTGTTGGCCAAGTGTATTGTGACCCGTGATTAATCCAACCAGGGCTCGCAGTTCTTTCCTCTTCTGACAAGGCAGATATCTGGAGGCTTTTGGATTGGGTTCTTTTACGAAGTGTTTCGTTACGCGGCATCCAGTAGTGGATATCCAGCGTTCCTTACAGATGTTGTCTGTATAGGCCACTATCCATCCAACTAATTCAGCTGCGCTGGCAGGGATGATTTCCTCGGGCCTATTGGCTGTAACGCCGAGCCTTTGTTTGCCAGCTCATCCGCCATTTCATTGCCCTAGATACCTCGGTGTCCAGGAACCCAGTATAGACTAACTTTGTTATGACGTGAAATCATGTTAAGTCTGGTCTTACATTCATTACCATGATCGACGTTATGCGAGGATTCTCCAGGGACTTGAGTGCAGCCTGACTGTCACTACAGATCCCTACAGTTACCCCTCTAGAATTGCGTAGATTTCTGTTTGGAAAACTGACGGCAATTTACCTGTCGCGCATGAGTAGCTTGAGTTTTCATCAAGATACCAATCAGCACCAGTCCCATCTTTCGTTTTGAAACCGTCTGTGTAGAAAACATGAGTATTTCCCCTTCAACCACCTTCAAGGCCAACCTACTATTATTCAAGATCATGCCAAAGTAAGTAACATATTCTCAGCTTTGCAAATAGTGTTTGCAGAATTGAGAGTGTCATCTCAAAGTTTATTCAAAAACGCCAAACTCTCAGCGAAATAGACTGCTGTAGGTACAGCGTAAGTTTATGATAACTTTTATGTTGACATAATTTAGTCGTAGATCTATTGGTCAGTATTATATAGTAACTAGAAATCTTCTTATGTTCAGATAGCTTAAGTTTCAAATATTTCATATAATATAACGAAGTTTCTTTGTAAATATAAAACATCAGGAAACCATCGATGCGTCGATGTTTTAAGTCCGATGCATCGACCTAAATCGATGTCCAATGTCGTTGGACTCTGCGATGGTAAACTTCGATGTTTTGGTCTGCATTTACATCACTAACATGCATACAATAATAAGCAAAGTCACAACTTTCTCCGCCGTTTAGAATAGCTTAAATTGCTGGCTTAAGACTTCGCTATCGCAAGTTTGTTGCCTAAGTCTTTTGTAGAGCTTTGCATTAGCACTCAAATCTCTTGTTTGAAGTCATTGAAACGAGCATGTGCATATGTATGTATACATATATGCATACTTACATACATATGTACATAAAAAGGTGTACAAAAACAACAATGCGCAAATATAAAGCTTAAATAATTTTTCATCATTCTGACAGGGACTGCGGCTGCCTGCGCGATGCTTTCTTGAAAATGTTTGCAAAGACGTGACGGCGCACAGTGGATCCAACTGACTTGTTTTTCGGCAAAAATCATGGCTTTTGAGGGAGTAAATAAGCTGTGTATAGAGAAAGCTTCAAAAACCTTAGTAAAGTTCGATATTATATACACCAAAAGTCTTATTCTTACACCTATAAAATATGCTTATTGCTTAATAAATCATTAAAATTTTGGAAATCTGTTGGCAAGATGTTTGCAGTCTATTTTGATCTTAGTATACACATGTTCGCCAGATAGACAAACTTTCGACGAGGACGTTTTATGGAAAAATAAGCACAATTTAGAACATAGAATTTTTTGATGACATGTAAAGTTAAGACATTTGCAGTATATAATATCGAACTTTACTACCGTTTTTTGAAGGTGCCTCTCTTCATAGCATATTTATCGCAGAAGCTTAAGGAATATCTTTACTTCCTCAAAAGTTAAGATTTTCGCCGAAAAAGAAGTCAGTTGGATCCACTGTGCGACAGTGGTGCAAAGAAAGTAGCACAAATCATTTGTTGTTGTTGCGTTTGCTAGCGCGTTTTGTTATAGCGCGACCCAGCATCAAGTATCTTTGAGTTTTTGTTGTTCGCGTCGTTATATGAATGTCTTTTAAATTGGATTTCCTTTCAATTGTGCATATATATATACATACATATGTATACATACATATATGTACATCTATGCATGTGTGTGCGCCCTTTCCAAGTGGCAAATGCGATTACTTTTCTTTCTTAATTGATGTACATATGTACATGCATACTTATGTACATCTGTATGTATGCTGGTCAATAACATATACATCAACAATAAGTTAGCTGCGCTGTATTTAGCCTTGAACTGCCTCAACTGACGCCAACGTCAACGTCGACGTCGACGGCAACGTCGACTGCGTTGCTGCGTGGGTTGGCTTACTTTATGCTGTCTTTGTCTATTTGTTGCTTTTGTTGTTGTTTATAGCTCATTTGAAAGGTAAATTTCCTGTTGCAATTCTAATTAGTTGCAAACCCGAAAAACTGCTCCAAATTGATTGCAAAAATTTAAAATCTTTAAAACGGAAATTAATAGATATATTTGGGGCATATATGTACACTCCTTGTCACTTGAATAGCCCTCCTAAATTATTTTTTAAAGAACATGTTTTACTATGATAAATTTTGTGTGATAAATAATTTGCGACTAACGGCGAAAATAGCGTAATTTTGTTTCGTCATTTATATAGAACTTTTGACTTTGACTTGTTATAACTTCTAAACTAAAAACGCTATGTTATGTTATTTTCCTAAAATAGGCGAATCTAATTTTGATCAAAAGCTGCAAATATGATAACTCTCTCTCTTTTAGTTTTCATTTTACGACCTCTAGAGTTTTCTTTCTGAACAATATTTATGTTTTTTATTTTTTCAAAATTTAAATTACCCAATACGGAACAGCCTTTTGTGGGATTATCGAAAAATGTGTTTTATTAACATATAAATGACACTTTTTGTTTTTGAAAGATAATTATCAAAAATATCCTATACAAGTAACAGTGATTGTGTATGCTGCTTATGATCAAGAATTGATTCACCTATTAAAAAAGGAAAAATTCATTCACAGAGCGTTTTTAGTTTAGTAGTTATAACAAGTTGAAATTGCGGATACCAAGGCTAAATATCTGGGTCTAAAGGCTTACTTTTACTCAACGCATTGCTGGGAAGGTTGCCACTGTGCGAGCCAGGATGATAATGTTAGGGTAGCGCCTTTCCAGCAACTCTAAACTCAACATTGATCAAATTTATAATGATAGACTAATGACGCATGCCAATAGACTGGCCAATGGTTTGGTCCGGAGTGTGCCCATTAGAAGACATTGACGGGACCGGCTAGGCTGTGTTTTCCCATGCTAAGGACGACGAGGAGGAGGAGCTAACTTCGCTAAGCTCAAAGGTTCCCAAATCTATTGATAAAAATGAATAAATGCTTAAAAATGAGCAAGCGTCGATAGACGGCTCATACCTAGTAATACATATACCTTGGTCCTAGATGTGACGATAAGTGCGCGACGGTGCCAAAGGTAGATTCCGATTCTAATAGAAAGTTAAAGAGAACGGTCCACGGGATTCTACGGGAATCTAGGCAAATCCAAAGAGATGATTGATTATGATTTGCATATAAGTAGATACGCTTTTGCAACAGGCTTCTTTCACCGCGAAGAGGTTTTTATTACCCGATATTTAAATAGATGCCAAGATATTTCATCTGTAATATTTTTAAAAGCCAAAGTAGCAAACAGATCTTTTGAAGATGTTGGTTTTACCGGCTCAAGGTCAAACACAGAAGTTAAAACATCGACGGTTAGACCTTGACCCGAAAACAACTTTTCCTGCTACGTAGATACTATATCAATGTTCTACTTATTAATTTGTAGACTCAACCGTTTTGAGTTATTAATAAAATTCTAGGGGGCTTCGCCCACTGCTCGCTTCGCTCAACAGCCCTGTGCTTCTTTTAGATTTCCATTTTCACCACGCATTTATTTATTTTTTCCCTTTCACTACTACAGCGCTTAGGCACCAATTATGAGAAAAACTTTCTTATATAATGGAGAGATAAAAAAAAACATGTTTCTGTAAAGTTTATCAGCTTGTCTTATCCAAATAGCAGCTTCTTGGGCTGTAAAACGTGTATACGTAAAGGGGTGCTTTTTTCTCACAACTTAACTTTTCGTTATAAATCTTATTGCTGTTGTGCCTTTGCTCCCGTAAAATATGGAAGTTCCAATAATCTGCATGGTAATATAGCCCGTAAGTTGTCTCGCTTGCAAGTTGCTTTAAATTAGAATGCAGAATGCAAATTATTTCACTTTCTCACTTGAAAATCCCGCTTAGGGTAACAAGCGCCTTAGAATTTTTCGCATTTGTTGTTTTCCAAGTAGTTGTATAAAAGTTCAAAGGCTATGTGCATATATTTCTATCTTTGAGTACATATCTTATCAGGATACATTGAAAATACTTTTGATACTCTAAAAGTTTGGCAAAATTTTTTCAATGACAGTTTTTTTTCTTTTTTTTTCCAAGCGCCCTGTCGCATTTTATAGTTTATTTTTTTTAACATTTTATTCTTCAGTTTGGAATTCCAAGTAGTTTCTTCTGCTTTTGCATTTTTTACAGTGCTTTCTACTTGTTTTGAATGCTAAGACAAAACCAAATAAGCAAACAAAGTTAACAATAACACATAATAATAATAGTAAAAACCTGAGAGCCAAAGTCTGGAGGCAAGTTTAAATTGTGGCAACTGCTGATTGACCTGTTTCGATTTGCCATATAAAGCATATATTATTCTAGTATATATATTAATTGAAATTGCAATTGTGTAGGTGCCAAACACACACATACGAGGTTACTTGACATGAGTCAGAGTCTGGCGGCAGAACACACCCTGAATAAATAAAAGAAAACGCAACCCAGGTTGGTGCTTTAATTATACTCTTACAGAGTACGTTCATATCAAATTTGGCAAACAGTTTGCCGCTGTTCTGGCGAATTAGTTGGTCATAACAACCCGTTATCGGTTTACGGCCTGATGTAAATACATTCTTTCATTGGAATTGTGGATTTACGTGGTGGGTCCCAAACCCTACGCACAACACTTTTAAGGACTGGGGTGGCTCTACTGATCTCAAAAAGAACCCAGTGTCATTGTTATTGCTTTGACTTGCTGAGGTGATATTCTCTAACCCGTTTTCAGAAAAATGTGTTCCTTATTTTAAAAATTAAACTTACTAAGGGACAAGACTCTTCTAGACTCTCTAGTAACGTTCAGGCTGCGCATAAAAGATTCCCGACACAAGGTAACTCATGACAGACAAACCGTCGTAATAGATCCAGTCTCTACTGCGTTTCGAGCACATATCAAGTAAATTATTATTCCTGTTAGCAAAGCAAACAAGTTGGAAATCCAGTCAAATGTGAATAGGTTTTTTTTTACAATATTGCACAATATTCCTCTAACATATTCATTTTGATGGATAATTTCGTTTTGGTAACTTCCTGCTTCATGTTTTTCTTAGTGTAAGAGTATGCAAGTTTCGACATACTAAAGCCAGTCGCCTTTGGTGCGGCCAAAGAAACGTTGGAAAAATTACATTGAAATCATTTTGATGCCTCAGTCACGTCTTGAATTGGCTGGAAAAGCCACAAATCTAGTTGCCACGCACGTCGTCAGCCACGCCTTAGACGCCGCCCCGAATTGTTGATGCAGACGTTGCTTAGCATGCAAAACAATGGGCTAGAAACCTTAAAACATAAAGATATATGTAGATAATGCTATGGAAAATGGCTGTCAAAAAGGGTCAAGCCCAAAGAAGGGCCAAATCCATTTTGCTTGGTCGCACTTTCGCTGCCCGCTGCTGATGTTGTCTCCGCCGCCGCCGCCGCTGCTGCTGCTGCTGCCAATGTTATTAATTCGTCACGATTCAGTGGCGCAGCTGATTGCCATGTGGCGGCTGTCGTGCTGCCGACTGCCGATTGTCTGCTTAAAGGGAAATTAGTGAAAAGCTGTCACAGATGCTGCAGCCATTGTCGCCCCCAACGCCTGTGCCTCCGCCTCCGCCTACACATTGTTGTAAATTGCGGTTGCAGCCGCACGTGGCGTCTTTGTATTTGCCGCGGCTGCTTCTTATGATTTTGTCTTCTCTCACAGTGCTTGCAACTTTCGTTTGTGGCATGAGGTCAGGCTGTTAGTTGCCGCCAGCTGCAGCGCCTGTGAAAGTGCAGCCAGAGTTCAAAAGACTCAGACAACGAACTCGTTTGAAGTCAACCAACCAACGAAAAAGTTGACAAGTGCCATTGAATTTGGCCATTAGATTTGGTGAGTCTTAAAGAAAAAGGAGCGCCGACTTGTCGCAGTATTTAGTACACCTGCAAGGGATATATTTATCAAGAAATTTAAATTTCAATTATAATATGACTCCTCAATCAAGACATAAATTTATCAAGCAGCAACGCATTAAATTACAGATATTAATCATGAACTATCAAGGGATAAAACCGGATAGAATAAAAATCACAAATCTATAATACCCTTTTACACTATGTGTCCAGGGTATAAGCACGTTCCAGGACATTACAGTTGTTCGTACATATCGAAATATCAAAAAATTGTTAATGAAAGATAGGTTTTTACCTATGAATCGACTTGCATGATTAGTTTTATGCACTGCATCCAAGGAAACTATAGGGTTGGAGGGTATTATAGAACTGACCCCCTTTTTCGAGAGGTATACGCCCATACCCCTACACCATTCTATTCACGATACACAGATATATACATATATACAAACCATCCGGCTATACCCTTAATTTATAATCCTACAAAATTAAAGTAAAATTTTACAAACAAGCAAAAAGATCTTTGTAATTTATTTAATTACGATTAATGTTTAATGTTTTGTAAACTTTAAAAGAGTTATACATTGTTTTAAAATGCTTTGAAACGGTTACTTTCTTCACTCTGCTTCCCGAATACTTACTCTGCCTTTTCCAAGGATCTTTGGTTCGTCGGCGTATGAGTTAGAGGAGTTGCTATTCCAGTTAGTTCTACCCCAGTCGGAAGTCCGTTTCAATTATAAATATATATGTTCATCTTCTAGGTAATTTTTTCTTGGTCATGTAGATTTAGTTGTTACAATTTTCAGACTGGTTTCTTACTTGGAAATATCCGATCAAATTGTCAGTTTTTATATCAAAGCAGATTTCTCTCATTCAGACATTAATGTAGTTAGCAAATTTTTGACGACGTCTTTTGATATAGTTTTCATTACTTTAAATCGGAAAGATAGAAGAATAGCAGAGTAGACCTTTTTTAAAAAAGACACTTGGCTATAGAATTATGTATAAGACTTGTCATCGACTACAGACACCAAAGTAACATCTATTGGCAAGAGTTATTCTCCGCTTCATCTCCCTGCTGACATCGTCCTTTATTGTAACGGTGGTGCCAAGGTGGACGAAATCCTTTACAACATCAAAAGTATAGCTTTCGCTATCAATTTGGAAGACCGACCGCGCCGTGTCTCTTTACTCCAGGAAAACATAACTTAGTCATGCCTAGGCGGCGGTATATCCGCGCCGTAATCTATGATTGGGGATGTCGGAACACTCCAGAAGCGGCATTATTTCCATAATAAGCCGTAGAAGTGTTCAGAGTAAAGTTCGAAAGTCCATTGTGATTTTTCGTTCTTCGCTTTGCTTAGCAGCATGCGGCCCTTGGCTCCAAGAAGGTTATGGCCAGAGTTGATGTTGTCCCCTCGAACGTACGAACATCAAGCTTACTAGATGCATGCATTCCGCTTGATGCGGATTGTTGGCAGGCCTTTCTTTAATGCTGTTAACCCGGAGACACGGTTGTGTAGTCTTCGGACAACAACAAAACCGCACCCAAATTCGCGCCTCATCAGATGGCATGATATCGAAATATACTTTTGATGTTGTCAAGGACTTCGTCTACCTTGGCAACAACGTCACGATGAAAAACGATGTCAGCATGGAGATCATGCGGAGAATCACTCTTGCAAATAGGTGTTACTTTGGTCTCAGTATGGCGCTGAAGCATGGGTGATGACGCGGTCTGATCACAATGCGCTTGGAGTGTTTGAGCGGAAAGTACTCCATAAGATTTTTGGCCCTATACGCGTTGGCAACGACTACCGCTACGATAGAACGACGAACTCTATGAGCTCTACGACGAAATTGGCATAGTCAGGCGAATTAAGATCCAGGAGAATGGCGACGAAAGAGCAGACCATGCCTCCGCTGGAAGGACCAGGTAGTGAGCACACTAGCTCCCTTTGGTATAACCCATTGGACCAGGCACGCACAAAACAGAGACGCCTGGCGGAGATATTTGCAACAGGCCGTAACCGGGTAACGGGTTGTTATGGCCAGTTATGAAGAAGAAGATGGCAGATGTAGTATATGTACATATGTCACAGCCTAATAACATTAGGGCATGTGCAATTCGGCGCAATGCAAAGCTATTTCTTTCGCGCTATATTTTGAATCTTTTTTGGTATTTTGTATGCATTGTCTGCATTTTATTTTATTACCAGTAATGTGCACACATTGTTTCTCAGGATCATTTGTTGTTGTTGTCTGCAGCGAAAGCGAATTTTTTCGCAAGCAACAACGAACAATGCAACAACTCACATTGACCAAAAAAACTTAATCACACACATACAACATTGTATGTACAGTCAAACCTGCTTAAGTTGGCCACTCAAGGTTCAAGAAATTTTGCCCAACTTATGAGGGGGTAGCAGTTTTATATTGTTTCTTTAATGTTTTAAACTTTATATTATGGATTATGATTGTTTTTAACATAAAAATTTGTTTAATCGTGTATGTTTATGTACTTTGGCCATAAACTCCACATATAATAATATGTATATACATAAATTAAAGTTTAAATTCATAGTTGCAAAGCACTCGAAGTTTGTTTCAAGAGTACTGTAAATTTTATGAAATTTAAAATTGCACTTAAAATCTAATGCAACTTACGAGTATTTTTTGAACTAATGAATTGTTACATCTGGAAGGATTTCATTCAAACTTCTATAAGCAACGAGTTTACTGCAATCAATTTCGTTCAGTTGTAAATTTTGCCATTGATTTGGATTATTTTTATGATTCGAAAATGCAGCCTTCGTATTTTCGTACATAACATTGCTATGGTTTTGAGGTGTCCAACTTTTGCAGGTTCAATTGCATTGACAAAATTCAAAAATCGCTCAAAATGTGGCCAACTTACAAGATATGCAGATGCAAGTTAGACAGGTACAAATTTGAGTTTTTGTACTAATATATTTTGGTTTCGCTGGAAAGTTGGACAACTTAAGGAGGTTTCACTGTACATATTTATTAAATCAAAGCCAAGGTAAGCGCACCCCAACAAAATGAAAGTGTTTGCCAGCAAACACGTTTCGTGTAGCAGAAACAACAACAAAAACAGCAGCGACATTGGCAACAACTGCAATAGCAACATGTTGCTGTAAACATGTTTACAAACGCCGTTTGCATGTGTGGGTACACATATTTGATTGAATTTTCCTAATTAGCCGCAAGTTAACTAACTAAAGACGAGCGTTTTGTCGCGATATCATAAACGAGCGTTTGGTCCGCTGGGTTGTTGCTCCTTGGCGGCTGATGGAAAATCTTTGATAGCAACGGCAAAAGCAGCAACTACAACAACAACAACAACAACTATGGCAAAGGTAATGGGAGCCGTGACAATAGCCGCAACAACAAACACAGCAAAGTAAAAGTTTAACCAAAATTATATGAGAATCGAAAATAAAAGTTTATGCATATGTATATGACAGCAACAACAATGACAAGATGTGAACGTCGTCGCCAACAGCAAAACAACAACAACAACAACAACAACGAAAAATTATAATAAATACCAAAAATAAATAACAAGACGTTGCTGCAAAGGAAACGCCGCAGCATCATCAACTTTCTTTTGCGCTGTCCGTTGACTTTGACGTCGCAGTCGACTGCGCTACCCAGCGGACTAACATACGTGCACTTTAGCGAAAATCTCGCTAAATGCTCGCAAACGAGTGTTACAGTGTTGCCTCGCAAAACACTCGCGTACGCGCTTTGAAACGAGTGTTTTGCGATAAAAAGGCGGGTGCAAAAGAAAAATGTAAAACCGACTGGCAATTTTTTGTACTCGTACGCAAAGCGCCTAAGTTTCAGAAAGCGTAAGCGCCGAGAGTTCTCGAATGTTGTGTTTTTTTTTGTACTCGCGCTCGGCACGTAAAATACGCCTTGCTTGGAGGGTGCGGTCACGCGTTCATTAAAACGGAATCTTGTCAGGTAACACATTCAAATATTTTAGTTATAATATAAATTTTATTACTTTTTGTTTAAACTTTTTTCAGACATATCTAACTCGAATTTCAACAATTGCAATCATTCTGGTAATGCAATGAATCATTGCCACGGACATGGCAAAATTAATAACGAAAGTGGACCGGCAAGGAGCGAGGAAAGCCTCAAAGTTGAAAAATATCCAAGAAGGCGTACGACAAGTTTATAAGAAGCTCCTGGCGGCTGCTTATAACCGATAAAGTAGCCATATAATGCTCGTGGTGTGGCACAGACGTCAAAAAGTGCAACAAGTGTTGGACTATAAAATTGGAACCTCCCCAGTTGATATTAAAAAGCAATATTAATATAAAAAAAACAGTTTTTTGTTGGGAGCAAAATGGGAATAAAACAAAGGTACCGCGAAACCTATTTCTTGCGTGTCTTTTTCGATATCTTTTGCGATCTATTTTTGATATTGCTACCGGCTCGTAAAAATACTATTTTTATTCAAAAACGTATCGCAAAAGGCTCGCAAAGCCTATTCCTTGCGAGACTTTTCTGATATTTCTAACGAGTCAAAAGAGATCTCGCCAAATGCAAGTAAACAATATTTCATGCGACACACGTAGACAAAAGCTTTTGCTGCCACAAACTGACCGACATATGAAACTTATTCAAAAAGCGAGCGTTTTGTCGGTGTCCAACCAATTAGTTGGAGTGGTTAGTGCCAGATTTAGGCACTCGACAACTTGTATAAAAATATATATATGTATAACAAGTGGACCGAATAGGAAGAACAAACTTTTCACTCCAATATCAATTTCAAGAGTAATTTTAATTAGCCTGTTAATCCATCTTAGAGCTATTAACAGTGTTTAACGTTTTAATATAAGAGAATAACAGCATGTATGTGTGCATAGGCAGCGCTCATTAAGCAACTATAGTTAATTGAGTACCAAATTCAGCTTATGTTAAGAGAAAAGGTAAAAGATCACACAGTCGGGTTAAGTCTTTTGGTCCGCTGGGTATACAGACTGCGGCGGGCTTGCGACTGAATTGTTGTTGCAGGCTAGTTGCTGCTTGCTTGACATTGATGTTGTTGTGGCAGCTCTTTTTCTTCAGCTTGTTTTTCTTTATTTTTTGTGTGGCAAAACTGGAGCAATGCGCAAGGCGTGGCTTAGTCATCAGCTACTTTTCTGCTTCTTTAAGTTTAGTTTTTTTTTTTTTATATTTTTGGGCTTCTGTGCCAAATTTGTGTAAATTGTGTTTCGGGCAAAGAGGCCGCCGACATCGCACCTTACACTGAAAAAAAAGAAGCAAAAACAACTTTGACAAACAAATAATTAGCACTTTGCTCATGTTGTGTTTATTACCACAATTTGTTTTAATGGTTAAACAAAAAAAAAGTATATACAGTATATATTGCTTATTTGACGTATCGTTTATATGAAATTATTGCTTATATGCAAAAAAAGAAAGGTTAAGTTTAGTGCATTTGGTTTGCAATTTGCGTACAAAAATAGCAATTATTGCATATATAGAAACAATCGGCTAAATAAATAAATTTTTGGTAAATATGCGATCGTTTATATGCAAACTTTCTAGCAGTTTAATTATTAAAATTAAGCAACAATGCTTTTTATTCAATGGATTGTAATCGTTTGCTCTGACCAAAATATTTTGCATATTTGCGATTATAGATGGTATAAAATTGTCGACTATTTCGAATAAACGATCTCGATTATCTGATCATTATATGAAATAATCGCTTAAATGCAATAACAGCTCTGTATTTTCGCCATTGCATATAAGCGATTATCTACTGTATGTATGTAAATTTATGTGTGTTTTTTTTTTGCTTACTTCTAGATTAAAAAATCTCGCCATGTTGATAAAAACACAGCAGTTGCAACGTCCACAGCTTTAGCTGATAACAAAAAGAGCGGCAGTTGCAACAACAACAACAATTGCAAACATAACAGTGTCAGCGGCAACAGTTGCAACAACAACAACACCAGCTCAACGGATAATAAAGAAAAAGAGGCCGCCGCCGGCATCAAACATAATATGCAAGGAAATGGCAAAGCCAATTGGAAGGTAAATATTATAAGCGCAAATGTGTAATTAGTTATGATTAGCTAATGCAATCTGCGTTAATTAAGGAAGTAAATATATGTATGTACCAGACATATGTATGTAGCATTTGCACCTGGTGAGTGATCGCTTTATGTACGCACAATTTGATACCGTTATGCGCGTCCGAGTGACTTTTGACTTTGCGTCTGCAACGCTTCTTGCCGCGGCCAAAACGCAGACACGCCAACGGTCAGCGAAATGCCAACTTGGGTAAAAGTAATAAAGCCTCAGCAATTGCAACATGCAAATGGCGTTAATAAGCTTCATAAAGCAAGCGCTCCGCTCCGAATGTACAGTCAAACCTGCAAAGTTGGTTAGACACTTTTCAGGAACACCAAAATATATAAGAACAAAAATTCAAATTTTTACCTGCCTAACTTACACCTGCTTAACTTGTAAGTCGGACACTTTTTGATGCAATGCAATTGAACCTTGAACCATAACAAAATGGTTGATTAAAGTTAAGACAATTAGATTTAAATATATAACAAAGTTAAATTAACATAAAATAAATCAGAAATAAATCAAAACAGCTAGATTGCCACCAACCCGTTGGGGGAACTTTAGCCAGAGTGGTCAGAAGTTATTGCAAGTTCTAAGATGCTGTAAGACGGTTTTAATTAGGCATGAAGGAGAAAGTTCCGTTGAGAGAATACTACTAAGATTATTAAAAATTTGTATTGTGTAAAGGGTATGCAGATTAAACTACAGCAATTTTATGTACGAAAATACGAAGGCTGCATTGTCGAATCATAAAAATAATCCTAGTCCATGACAAAATTTACAACTGAACGAAATTGATTGCAGTAAACTCGTTGCTTATATAATATTTTGAATGAATTCCTTCCAGATGGCACAATTCATTTGTTGCAAATCTAAAGAAAGACAGTCAAAAGTTTATCAATAAGCAAATTGAAAAGATTCTCTTAAGTTACATTCGAATTTAAAAGAATTTACAGTATTCTGGAAACAAACTTTGACTATATTATATGTTTATTTTGTTATTATGTGGAGTTTATGGACATAGTTCATAAACATACACATAAAATCAATATAAAACTGCTACCCGCTCATAAGTTGGCCAAAAATTCTTGAAGCGTAAGTGGCCAACTTAAGCAGGTTTGACTGTACATGCATATGTACGTACAATGTAGTACATACATATGGCGCGACATGGTCAATAAAACGTTGGATGATGTTAATATTATGAAATGAGGAAACCATTTTACTGTTGTTAGTATTTAATTACATTTTGTGTTAGTTTGTGACTACATATATGTATAATTTTTTATTGTTATGTTGCTACTTTGCCGCTCTGTGGCAGCATCACGCAGTCGGCATGCTGCAAAAAAGTAGGCCGCACGCTGCTGCAGCAAGCTTTAGTTACGGGCCGGGCCATCATCGCGACCTGTTTAAATAACAGGCAGCTGCTGTTACATTTTACTTGAATTGCGCGCAAACGCTCTTTGCTTTGATTAATTTTCTAAATTGTGTTTATGTGGTGTGGCCATAGCTGTGTGTGTTCTGTCTTTCGCGCGCTGTTTCGCTTGGCGGTTGCAACATTTAAAACCAATGTAAGCCCATGACCTAATTATGGCTACGTGCCCGTTATATAGAACTGCCAACTTATGTGGATGTACGCATGCAGGGCTGCCATTCTTTTAGTCCTGTTGCCTGAACATCAATGCAGGGCTGCCATATTAATTTCCAAACAGCTGTTCAGTATTGTTGTTTAATACGGATTTGTGTTTTCATATATATTTTATTTCAAAAAAATATTCACGCAAATGTTAAACTTTAACGCGATCAACGCTATGCAAGTTGCACCTGCCGCGTTAATTGGTGGAATCATGTGCGTTTCCGTAATTATTATTTTCATATTCCTTTTTGGCAGCACCAACTCAGCGCTTCCTTTACTTTGGTGTGCAGTACATAAGCCAACATCGTGTTGCATGCAAACCTTGTATTTGCATGCAGCCGAAACATTCACATGGAAAAAACCAAATTGAAAATTTTTCAAGTGCAACGGCTAGCCAGCAGCATGGTCATGCGGGGCACGCCGTAAAAACGCGTTCCAACGACTGATTTAACGGCATGATTTGCGCAAAACCATCAACAGCAGCATCGACCAGCTTTACCAGCAGCTTTGACGTGGTCAAACAAACACTTAAGGCGCTTTTATGGTCATTGACCAATGTCTGATTGGCTCTCTGGCTGATATTGTCCCTCACAACGATGACAAACATGACCAGAGATCATTCATTACCGTTACAAAATGGTGTAGCGAATTAATTTTCTTCTATGGTTTCTGCTTGCAGGGCATCGTACAAACTAATCCAAATGGCCTGCGTGATAGCGCGGGGAATGGCAATGGCAATGCGTTGACAGCAGCAGCAGCAGCTACAGCAGCGCCGCCTCCCAAGGTCTTCCACAATACACGCTGCACGAGGCACCACAAACCGCACCACACACACAGCGCCAGCAATAACAATGGCAATGGCAATGGCAGTAGCAACGGTACCGGTAATCTAGGGAGCAGCAATACCGACCTAAGCAGCAATACACATCATCATCTGGGCAGCAGCAATGGTAGCAGTCATACACATGCCCACATACACACTCACAGCCATGGCCATAATCACGCCCCAAGCAATAGCAATGGCAGTGGTGTTGGACTGCGCCGCAAATCGGAGTCAGTGCTATCCACGGACTCGGATATACGCTTTACGCGGCGAAAGTTGGGCGACAGTCAAAAGTGTGGATGTGCTGTGATAGCTGGCTTTCTGGTAGCATTGCTTCTGGCTGGCGCCTTTGTGTATATTGGCTGTAAGTAGTAAACCCTTCCAACTCTGTAAATAATACAGCCAATTTTTTTTTCTGCAGATACCTATTTCAGGCCGGAGCCTTTGCCAGATCGTGTGTTTCGCGGCAAGTTTCTTGTGCTTAACGACAAATGGAGCATGGACCTCGCAAACCAAAATTCGTTGCGTTTCCAGCATAAAGCACGTGACTATCGGGAACGCATTAATCTAACGCTGCGTCGCTCCGACTTGCGTGACGCCTATGAAGGTAGCGAGATACTCGCTCTGGATGGGTAAGTTATGTGAAGGGCTAGGAGCTTAGAAGCGCTGATCATCTAATAATCATAATTTATTTATTTTGAGCCGAATACAAAATTTGTTCTTAGTAAAAGCTTTTAATCTGAGTGCGGTATGTATACGGAAACAGACGGATAGACGGACGGACTTGTTAATATACTATTCGGCTGTTAGTGATGCCCATTTTTTTAAAAGAATTAATAATGCATTCAAAATGCATTACGAAATGCATGGCTTTAGTTGCCAGCTAATTTAAAGTTATAACTTGTATGGACGGTAAAAGTAGATGTTTTTCTTACATTCTAAAACTTCAATACTGTGTTGTTTTTAATACATATATACATGCGCCAATTAAAATTAGGTGTTCCTGGCTCTTTAACAGAGAAACCTTTTAATAACAGGAAAAGCATTTTTATAACCTGTGCACAAAGTGTGAAAGAGTATCATTATATGTGCGATGTGTGCACCAGGCAGATTGGGGTGAAGCAGACCGTAAGCTCCATGGGCTAAAATTATCAGGAGCAATAGTCAAGTCGATATACCCATGTCCGTATGAGTGCCTAGATCTCTATAACTATGAGTTATAGACACAAAGGCGTTACCAAGAGATGCGCATTTTCAACTCGGCAGATGAAGTCCGTCGAATCGCAACGCGTCTAACGCCTACACCACAAAATCTATCCGATTGAAACTTTGCACAATTATCCACATTGTTACTGTACATGTGTGATGTAAAAAGCAAGATGGGGTAAAAACTTCAAAAGATATAGGTAATAAAGTGCCAATTTTAGACACCTCCTATAAACTGCTGAAAATTTGTTACGTAGACTTATGTTCGGCTTATAGACCAAACACTGTTTACCGTTTTCCGATTCAACCCTCTACCCCTGCAGTACACTTACCTTGATTACGCTCATAGTCTTAAACGCATCGATACAAAATTTGCACAGAAATTTGATTTTCAATGGAAAAATGGATACAGGTTAACCCAATACCGACAATACGTTAATCATTGTATTTACCTTCTCTTTTAGCTCGGAGGACACCAACGACATAGTAGTGCATTTTAATATGATCTTCGATCCTTACGCTGGCATAGTATCCACGGGTGATCTTCTGGCCTTGTTCCATGAGGAAATGACCAGCCCACAGCGTCGCTACTTTGCGAATATGACTGTAGATGCCCAGAGTTTGGCAATCAAAGAGACCACGGGTATAATAGAGGAGCCCATCATGTCCTCGTCACCGCTAGGTGGCCACGACGAAACTACGGAACTGATAACCACCACACCACATCCACCACGTCGCTGTGAGGCGCTCCAACTTAGCTACTGCCGCAATGTGGGCTACAATGTGACCACCTATCCGAATCTGTTAGGTCATGGTAGCTATGAGGAAGTATCTGCCGACGTCATTGTATTTCGGGAGCTTGTCGATGGCGAATGCTTTCGCGAGGCCTACGACTTTGTCTGCCGACTCTTGCAGCCGCCCTGCAATACACATGGATCCATTCTGGAGCCCACGCCAGGCACCATGTGTCGGGAGTACTGCGAGGCCTTTATGCAAGGCTGTGGCAGCCGTTTACCTACTCGTTTTAAGCAGTTCTT
Organism: Chymomyza caudatula; assembly: GCA_035041775.1. Lineage (NCBI taxonomy): Eukaryota > Metazoa > Arthropoda > Insecta > Diptera > Drosophilidae > Chymomyza > Chymomyza caudatula. The sequence continues at coordinate 3,606,390 of JAWNKW010000148.1, forward strand.
TGACTGCGAGTTGTTTCCGGAGGCTACTGGCACTCAATCATGTCAGCATAAGCCGCATTGCGTCAATGATATGCAGAACAATGTACAAAGCCCACGCCTTTGTGATGGCTATGCAGACTGCCCGGATTTGTCAGATGAACGTACTTGCACGTTTTGTGCGTCCAATGCCTTGTACTGTGGACGTGGACGAGCCTGTGTGCCGCGCAAGGCTCGCTGCGATGGCAAATCGGATTGCCCTGATGGATCAGATGAAAAGGATTGCCGTAAGTGTGTATACATTTTTTCATCTGGGCTGAATTAAATATTTCGTGTTGTTTTAGTCTCTATAGCACCACTAGCCGCTGATCTGCTGCATCCAGAGCCTTTGGTGCCCTATCTGCCGCGCTTCTATTCAGAGGGCTATGCCGTCTTCTCTGAAAAGGGTATCATAGGCAAGCTGTGCGCTGAAGGTCTGGAAGGCGATGCAAAACTGGTTGTGCGTCAGACAGTGTCTGAGTCCCTTTGTAAGAGTCTGGGATATGAGTAAGTATAATATTATATTACGTACCATGAAAACTGTATTGAAGTTGTTTCTTCATTGATGCGCTGTATATCGTGTTTTACAATAAGAGTACTAAATATTCTTTTTATACCCTGTACACGAAGTGTAAAAGGGTATTATAGATTTGTGCAATGTATGTAACAGGCAGAAGAAGGCGTAGCAGACCATAAGTTCCATGGGCAAAAATGATCAGGAGCAATAGTCGAGTCGATATAGACATGTCCGTCTGTCCGTATTGAGCCAGCTTTCTCCGACGCTATAGGAGTTAGAGCAAAACAATTTTACCAAAAGATGCACATTTTTTATCTTTTTGTTTGACTTGAGTTTGCTGGTGGTGGTTCACATTTATATGAACATTGATTCATTGGGTTGTTAATGTTAATTACTATTTATGAGAGCGGACTATAGCCAAATTTCACAACGTTATGAGAAAGGTATAAAATATTCCAAGCATGGCGTTCTTCTTCTTAACTGGCCATAACAACCCGTTATCGGGTTGCGGGCTGATGTAAATACATTCTTTCATTGGAATTGTGGTTTTACGTGGTGGGTCCCAAACCCTACGCACAACCCTTTTAAGGCCTACTGGTCTCGAAAGAACCCAGTGTCATTGTTAGTCGCCTCATACGACAAGCTTTGACCTGCTAAGGTGGTATTCTCTAACCCGCTCAGCACACGGGGTTCTTAGAAAAGCTTTTAGTCATGTGAATGTGCAGTTTACTCCCCTTACAACAATATTAGAATTTTGTACTGCTCCTATAAACCATATCCATATAACTTCAAACTTCTCAAAAATGATTCTATGTTACTCTTTAGATCCGTCGAGATCTTCGATGTGCAAAACGATACAGAACAGTTGAATGACTATGTGCGAGTTTTGGATCCCCATGCGCCCGAAATCTCCTTCATCCGCACACACTGTCCTAGACGTCAAGTGCTCTATGTAGGTTGCGGCGAACTTCGCTGTGGTGTTCAATCCGCTCTGGCCAATGGCAAACAGTATCTTTCGCTTCCAAAAATGTCTGCACCTGGAGACTGGCCCTGGCTTGTGGCATTATTTCGTGAGGATATACATGTATGCGATGGCACTCTTATCTCTCGTGACTGGGTCTTGACCACTGAGGGCTGTTTCCAGGGTCAGCCGCGTGCCACCTGGATGGCTATATTTGGCTCTGTGCGCTTATCGGCAAAGGCGCCCTGGACACAACGCCGACGCATAATTGGTATGATCAAGAGTCCGGTTGAGGGATCCACAGCAGCTCTGGTGCGCTTGGAAACGGCCGTCAACTTTTCGGATCATGTTCGTCCCATATGCCTGCCAGATGCTCTACAGCGCCAGCAACATCAGCAGATACAGAGACGAAATTATGTGCCAGTAGCTGAACGACTAGAGGGTAATCCACGTCAATCCACAAACAATCCACAGCGGCGTCTGGCACAAGAGACACAGCAGTTTTTCCTGTTTCCAGCGCAAGAAAGTGCAGAAAATGGCGCGAAACGCGAAGCTCAAGAAGAGGAGGGATCGAATTATGATTTTGGAGTTGCAGAGGCTTCGCATATGCCACATGCAGAGGCGCTCCATCAGACTGCCGAAGAGGAAACGCAGCTTTCACACTTAGGCGCTCAGTATCCGCTGCCCGATCATGCGCCGCAAGTTAACTACTATGGCACTTCATCGGCAGCATCAGCAGCGGCACGTGCCGCAAAGTCGTTAAAGAGCACACCAGCGCCCAATGTACCTGAGCAAATCTGGACAAATTGCAATACGCTTGGTTGGTCGCGACAACGCGATCATTTGCAACGAGTGCAGCTCAAGATTGGCGATATGGCCCCCTGCGAAAACGTCTCCATAGCTACTGTCAACTCTATGTGCATGGAGGCCACTTACCAGAAGTATGACTGCACGGTAAGTGTTGATTTAAGCGATGAATTACGAGTAAATGAGAAGTGAACTTATTGGGTATAGCTGGTGCTACATATCCTAATCAAGCAAAGAATCAAAAATAAAATAGTTTGGGTTTATTAAAGTTTATTACCTATAAAATGATTTGTATGTTATCCATAAAAAATAATATCTTTCGTTTTCCACAAGTGATACTACTTAACTATCTTATTACTTACTACCGCCTTATGAAATTGATATATTTAAATTATTTTATTACTTACTTTCTTAAACTTCTTACTCAAATGTTATTTACAAGATCGGTTCAGTGATCGTATAATAAATATGGATAGTTTAGAGTGATGGATAAATAGTATAAATTTTACATAATTTCGTCCACATATTTACGTCCCAAAACACGAATGTTCTGAGTAGTGTGGTATTTGAATACATTTCAATTTGCTATAAAGCATAGGAACTTCGGTTCAACCTAATCCTTAAGCAAAACATTAACGTGACTCTTTGTCTCGCACTTAACTGTAGCTATATACATTGGTAATTGTTTGGTTGGGTACATCATTTATTTCATGGCCCTAGAGGCGTATGGAGCGATTATAGATCGGTGTGGCGGTAACCATCTCCATTGATGGAATGGCTGAACCCATTCGACGTGGCTGTCGTTGTAAAGTTAGTCGCAAACGTTTAATACGAGGTTCATCGTTGTTCGGCTGTTGCTGCTGCTGTTCTAAGGCCGAAGCCTGTTCATGGCGCTCATGTAGTACACGAGGCAATTCGCCCATGAAGCAGTTCTGTCGATGCACAGGAACGGCTACATAGCTTTCAAAAGGTTCCCCCATTTCGTGATCCTCACGGCTTCGCTTGGCTGTTGTGGGTGTTGCGGTTGCGGTCAAAGCACGCCGTAGATTGTTCCAGTCGAAACGCATATGGAAAACCATCTGTGGGCTGGGAAAGAGCATTAGAAAGTACTCGAACAGATGGTGCTCAAACACATAGCCTCTGCCGTTTGTGAGCACCAGAGCACTCCTTTGATTTGTGGGCACATTATACTTTTCACTAGCTGCAATTAAAGTGGATAGATGTGGGTTAGACTAGAGCCACCTATGTATATGTAATTGGAACTTACCTTGTCTCATGATTTGCTCATAGCTGCTACCCGCATCATAATAAATAAGCTGCATCTTGCCTTGAAAGATAATCTTCAAGCAATTATTAACAAAGATCATGATGAAATTTTGCTTATGTGGTTCGTGACAATCCGTGTCTGTCGTTTTTTCTCTAATAAACACAATGCAGTTAGTCGACAATTCTTTTATACAAAAATTGCCATTTACTCACGCACAAAACACTCAAACTCACATCGACTCAATCATGGCGCGTGAGTATCTGCAGCTGCACTCTAGTTAGGTAGTGAAATGAAGCAAGCGCCGTTACGCACTCGCACAGGTCGCTCTCACCCTCTCTTTTCGTCATTCATGAATTCAGACATGGGTAGTTCCTGGCTGTAACTGTGCTCACGCTCAGTAGATCTGGTAAATAGTCGCTGAGAGGAAGAGAGAGTGAGTTGCCGTTGCTTACTCATCTACGGTTATTGTTGACTGTTGAATTGTCTGTGAACGCGTCGCTTCATGTCGCGAGCGCGATAAATAGCCTTATGACGTCAGAAACTTGGCATACAGGGTGCTTTTTTTGCTGGCGCTGTTTATGGGTCGCCCTTATTTATTTATTAATTTTATTCTATATTAATTTAACTTGCGTCCATCTTAATATAAACCTTAAAAAATGTCAATTCATGGTTTTTAATGTATTATACCTGATTAGGTATCTTCTTCTTAACTTAACTGGCCATAACAACCCCTTATCGGGTTACGGCCTGATGTAAATACATTCTTTCATTGGAATTGTGGTTTTACGGTCCCAAACCCTACGCACAACCCTTTTAAGGCCTACTGGACTCGAAAGAACCCAGTGTCATTGTTAGTCGCCTCATACGACAAGCTTTGACCTGCTTAGGTGGTATTCTCTAACCCGCTCACCACACGGTGGGTGGTATCAGGATAAACTTAAAGACCTCTGTAATAGCTCTTTAATTTATTTGATTTTAATTTATCAAACTTTTCCGTATCATTTTGTTTCATTTACAGCAAGAAGAGTACTCGGGCGCGCCCGTACAATGCCTTATTCCTGGTACCAATCAGTGGGCGCTGATTGGCGTCTCTTCCTGGCGCATAGCCTGCGGGCCTACGGGTGTCGAGCGCCCGCGGATGTACGACAAGATTGCTTCCAATGCCGCCTGGATTCACGAAACTGTAAATGCCGTGTAGCGGTTTGGTGGCGCATATACAAATAGCATGTAAATTGGGGGCAAACGCTGTGTATTATGTAAAAAGCAACAAAAAAAAAAAAAAAACACAAATCCTAATCTTAACTAACTGCATACTATACGATACTATTTTTTTTTTAAACTGTTTTGTGTAATATTTATTAACTACTTTAGTGTTACGTTATAATCAAAAAACAAAAAAAAAGAGAACAAGAATATTTAGTGAATAGCATAATTTAAGTGGCTCTAACTGTATAATGTTGTTTGTGTAAAGCGAGGCGAGCGAATTGTTTTGTTGCAAATATTAGTTAAATAAAAATCAAAAATTCAAATCTTTCAATCGATCACTTAGGTCGCCACATGTATAACCTGCCATTGGTCATTCTCCTGCAGCCGATATTGCACACGGTCGGCAATCTGATCCACGCCCACCTTAAGAAAGTCCCAACGTTGGGGCTGGAACTTGAACGCGGTGCTGTGAAGCGAAATATCCATATGTAGGTTTATACTACAGCTAGAAACTATTGGCAACTTACTATGTAGCTGGACGTTTCAGTGGCTTCCCGCTCTCCAAATACTCGCTTAGAAATTTATCATGTTCGGCTTTGAGTTCTGTATAGTTGACCGGCTGGCCGCAGGGAAACACATAGGCTCGTATCTGTGATGGCAGCTGCTCCTTGGCCCAGAGGGCATCCAGATGGGATTCAGATAACTCCACAGCTGTGGCGCCCAAGAGGCGTACCTGCCAAGTGCTTGGCTCTGCGTTTAGCGTGGGCAACAATAGTTGCGGAAAATAAAAGGTTATGCCCACTTTGGGATTGGCCAACAGATTCTTATAGTTGCGTGTGTATCTTTGTGTTACATAGGTAACAGAATTATCAATGAGACCACGAAACAGCACCGTACGATTGAGCACTCCAAACTCTTCATCAATCGTTGCTAGATTCATGGGCACTAGTTCAGCATCGTTAACGGTGGCATGCTTTATGAGTAAATTGAAAAATTCTACAGGATTTTCGGGAGCGTTAACTATTTCTGCTACACTCGACTGAGCCATAGCGGTGAAGCTGTAAAATAATTTAAGAGAGTTCCAGTTTTAATAGTACAATCCATAAATTGTACTGCTTCAAACGTTAATAAGCAAGTTGTTTTATATTTATATACATGATCTATTACGTGTTTTGCTCTATTTTTTGAGAAAATGTGGAAATATACGCATATGTACTTGACTTAAGTTAGCATCTTGCTAAAAATTCTATGAATCTGTCTATTTATGCGCATCGTCTCTACAACACCAAACTTATAAAATTCAAATTTAAGTTAAGCGCGTTCTAAAATTGTTCAAGCTGCCAACTTGCTGAAATCGTGCACACGTCAATATATCGAGTGGCAACGCTGTTTCGCTGCAATTAACTGAGTCGATTTGGCAGCACCGTGAGCGCAAAAATGAAAGAAAGTTTATTGTGAGAATTGTTTTTGACGTCGTGCTTAAGTAGCAGACGAAAACAGCAGCAGCAGTAAGAAGTCTTCTAGTGTGGGTTGTACGTTCGCACGCTCGGTCAGGTTGCTTAAGTAGCAGCCTGCGCCGCAGCTCCTAGCGCCATGACATCCATATTGGACATGAAGGCCGGCCCTCCGGATTATTGGGCGGAAATCAGCAATTTCTTTTTGCCGCTAAAATATCTCATAACAAACGACCGCTTCGATGCACTTGTGCAAAATATTGATTTTTATTATCTTACCAATGCCGTATTTTGGATATTCGTAATCTTGTCGTGCGGGTTTTGTGGCTTCCACAGACTGTTCCAGGTAAGCAGCAGCAGTTCCAACTTGCAGCAACCCACGGCTTGGTGTGTCTCTCTCGGTGCCCAAATAGCTTGGCGGTTTATAAATAGCACCGTGCTGTTGCAGCCTGAAAAGCGCACACAATGTGAGGCGACTGTCAGTGCGCACGACTGATAACGTCTTCCGCCGACCGCAGCCCGCTATCTAGACTCTAATCGGGCTTCGCCACAATAAAAATGGCCATTATCATAGCTATGCACCCATAAACATTTCCATATGTATGTCTATAAGTATGCACAAGACGTGGCTTTCGGGTAAACAGCTCAGTGTTATTTTTTGTTTCTTTTCCAAATCAACAATTGTTTCATTGTTTATTCGCTTTGTGTTTGCAGTTCTTTCTAAAATCATCAAATGTGAAATACTTTAAGCGCAAACAGTTTGCGCGTCTCATATGGAATATTGCCTTCTATGCCGCCTGCTCGCTGTTCCTGCACTTTTACAACGAGTTCATGATATTGCCTCAGCTAACAAAGAATCAGGGGCGATTTTCATTGTTCTACTCGTCGGAGAATCTCATCTTCTACAGATCGCATCAGTATGAGAAGTTTCAATTCTATTCTGTATTTATTATTACCTTCTACCTGCATGGCGCCATGCTGGACTCTAAGGAGGCAGACTTTTTGGAAGCTGCGTCGAAGGGCCTCTACCTGTTGGCCCTAACAGCCATCAATGTGTATAGGTAAGGTGTTAGGAGTCTTACATAAAAAGTTAACCTCATTATTTTTTGTCTACCTGCAGATATGAAAATTATTTTGTTGGCTTGAATCTAACGTTAGGCATGTACAATATACTCACAGAGTGCCTGGCGCTACTTGCTCTGCAAAACTCCAATCGCAATCGTCTGATCTATCAAATATTTTTGGGTCTACGAATTGCAGCATGGTCGTATGTGTTTATCAATCTGCTGCCCTTCAAATACTTTGTGCCTACACTTTTTGCCAAGAACTTTAAGCTGCCACTTAATGTGGCCATTTGGCTATGGTATGGTCTATCAATTTGGAACTCCCCGGTGCTGCAATATTTCTATCATCAAATCTATCATACCACGCCAGCGGACTGCTCCGGCGAGGGCTTAGCGGCTAAGTGAGTTACGTTCAACATTTTTTGTGACAATTGATCTTGAATTTGTTACTTACACTTACAGATGCATATTATTGAGGGACTCTAGCGAGTATCGGCATTATAAAACTTTGAAGAAAGCGTATTTGGAGGTGAAGCTGGCGCATGAGAAGGCCACGGCTACCTCGCTGCCAGCAACGGAGTCTGCTTCGGCCTCAGCTAAGACCTTTCAGGCTATTAAATGTAAGTGTTGTACAAAATACAAAACTAAGCATTGCTAAAGAACATTATTATGCTTACAGGTGTCATGATGCTAAAGCGCAAATTGAAGCGAATTCGCGAGGGTCGCGGTGCCGAAGTAGAGGATGATACTGAGGAGCTCGCAACTGACTGCTAAGCTTGCCGTCACACATCCAGAGTCACAACGTAGATCCTTAATGCACAAATCAACAAACAACCAAATCCAAAGCAAACACGTTAACTACCTAGCTCCTATGGAAAAGACATCAAACATACAACTTAGCTACATGCCTTGTGTGGCCGTCCACTAGCTTCTAACCTCACATCTAACATCACATATGGCTAAACTCTCTACTGCTTAGTAAGACTACTAACATTTGAATTGGGGCTGCAAAATGGCTTGGAAACTCTCGCCTATAAATTATAATTGCAATATTCGGTGTGGATTTTGGATTAGCTCCTAACTCCTAGCAGAAGTTTCAACCATTTGTTATTCAGTTAATCTGGATTATGTAATCTGCCCTAATTCCTAATTCAAACATGTTCCTCAAACAAATTCTTATAAATAAGCTCTTTTAAGTTAAAGCTTATATTGTTAACTAAGCGCAGTGACTTATGACAAACTATATTTAAATATTTGACTAGCTTTAAAATTGAATGCGTATTACTTAAAAATAAAAGTTACACGCAAAGAACATTAATAAAAATGAAAGTTTTCGCTTTTTTCTTTTAATATTAATCTTGTTTATTGATATTTGAAAAGAATTTCTATTTGAATTTTCCTCAATGTTTTTCACTGTCATGTCATTTTCTTTTTTCCTGTCTTGTTATGTGTTGTTTATAAATAATTAGTTTTTCTCTTTGTTCTTTCATCGATGTTTTTAGTTTTTCTTAGTTGCCTTTTTGCTATTTATCATTTTACGCTTAAATATAAATATTTGTTGGTTTTTCTTGTTTTGCGTTGCTTTAAATTCTTACTAGTTTCTATGTTTGCTTATATTTGGCTTGAGTTAAATTTACTTTTGTTGTGTTTTTTTTTTTTTTTAATTTGCATTGATACCAATTTGTTTTTATTTTAGAAATGTCTTCAAACAGTTTTTTATTTAACAAATTTTTATTTTTTAGCTTAGTTGTCACGAAAAAGATTTGCAATGGACTCTTATGTGTTGCTGTGATAAAGAGACAGTTACAGAAAGAGATAGAGAGAAATATAGAGATTTTGTGTTTGAGATGGCGTAGACCTCATTTTCTGGAAAGGTCCTGGGGCTGAGTAGTGGGGCTGGGGAGCCAGCTTTTCCTTCTTTTCACTTTGAGCAAAAAAATATACAATTAGTTGCATCTTTTTTGTATTTTTCTGTTTTGTTTTTTTTTTTTAACTTAGTTGTGTAAATCGTATAATTTAGTTTGCTGGCCAGTTTAAGTAAGTTTTTTGTTTTAGAAATCAATTCGATTTGTTCAGCTCTTAACATAAATATTCGTTTTTTTTTTAGTTTTCTTTTATTTTAACAATTTTACTAAGTTTGTTAACAATTTGCTGTGTTGTTTTTCTTGTATACCGCTTAGACGTTTATCATTATGTTCTGTTTTTTTTTTTTTTTTTATATATTTCTTTTATTCAATTTAAAATTTAGTTTAGTTTTAAATCTTTTTAGTTTATTAATATTAATGTTAGTTTTTTTGTTTGTTTGGTTTTGGCTTGCTTTAATTTAAAGGTACGGGATAAAAAAAATGTTTCATTTATCTTCATATATTTAATTATACATATATAAATTTTTGCTCCACTTTGATAATACCATGCAATGTTTAGTTGTTGCTATATTTTTGTTGTTTTTTAATTTGAACTACGTTTGTTTTTGGTTTTGCTATTTTTAATTTTGTTCATAGTTCTAATTCATTTGTTTATGCTTTCTTGTTAGTACGTGTGTGTGATTTTGTTGTTTTGTAAAAAATATTTCCACATTTTTACACTTTTAAGTTATTTTTTTTTTTTTAAGGATTTTCTATTGCCTACTTGCAGGCGCCAAAAACAATATGCAATTTTTTAATTTGCTGTTCTAATTTAAACTAAATTTTAGCTTAGTTTTGCTTTCTTTCGTTTTGTGTTATTTTATTTAAGTTATATATTTTTTTATATTATGACTAGTGATATAGGCGCTCAAAGTACAGACACAATTCATTTTTTCTTTCAATTTCAATTTACATTTAAGTTAATAACCAATTTGTTGTTGTTGTTTTTGGTGTTTTCAACAATTCTTTTGCAGGCTGGATTATAAAAATATATATTAAACAATAAAACTTCATGGCGCTCAAGCTGGCAAAAAGTTGGCATAATTTAAAAACATAACTTGCAGTGCCAGAAATCAATTAATTTTATGTGCCCAATTCAGGAAATCAATTATTAAAGGCTCTCACACACACACACGCCACATGCACGGCCATCAAACACACTTGGCACACACACACACATAGACCACCAGCGCACAGTGGATCCAACTGACTTCTTTTTGGGCAAAAATCATAACTTTTGTGGAAGTAAAGATACTGCATATAACAAAGAATGCCTTAAGCTTCTGCGATACACTGCGATAAATATGCTGTGACGAGAGGGAGCTTCAAAAAACAATAGTAAAGTTCTATATTATATACACCAAAAGTCTTATTCTTGCACCTATAAAATGTGCTTATTGCTTTATAAATCGTTAAAATTTTGAAAATCTGTTGGCAAGATGTTTGCAGTCTATTTTAATCTTAGTGTACACATGTTCGCCAGATAGACAAACTTTCGACGAGGACGATTTGTTGAAAAATAAGCCAAATTTAGAACATGGAATTTATCCATGACATGCAAGGATAACATATTTACAGTATATAATATCGAACTTTACTACCGTTTTTTGCAGCTCAAAGATATCTCTGTTCTATGCATTTGAAATTTTGAAAATATCTTTACTTCCTCAAAAGCTATGATTTTGGCCGAAAGAGTAGTCAGTTGGATCCACTGTGCAGCAGCGAGGCAAAACGACAAAAAACAAAACTTTCAAATGAAATCAAATTCAAATTAGCGCTTAAGCCGCCTTGGCGCCCAAGTCGGGGCCACGTATTGGCACGTGTCGCTGGCGCCCAAGCTGGCTCACGGCTCGATAATGAGCTCCAATGACAATAAACAGCATGCGGCTGCTACAACAAAAACAACAACAACAAGAAACAAAATTAACAAAAATATTTATTATAATATAATGAAATGGAATTATGTTGAAAGCATATTTTTGGCCTTGTTGTTTTTTTTTGGCCAAAACGACAACCACGAGGACTACAACAGGAACGGCTACAATACCAACTACAACAATAACAATGAGTGCCAATGACCGCGTGAAAACAAAAGGAAATGTTTGGCTTCCGTTTTTTGTGCGGAAATGTAGCGCCTAGGTGAAAGAGTAGGAGCAGCAGTACGTTGATTGTTCTGTTGCTGGCCAGGATTCGGCTGCTCTGTCCCTGCTATTAGCCAATAATAAATTTGTCGCTTTTATGGCCATATGCGGTGACAGGGTGAGCGGACAAGCGGAATGCGGCAAACGCTAGGCAGGTAATGGGCAGTCAAGCCATTAAAATGGCCAATTGACAGCGCTGGAATTGGCCAAGAAATGGCAGCAAAAGCAGCTGTAAGTAGTAGTAACTGTAAGCAAAGTTGGCTTTTGCTTTTGTTACATACCCTACACTTGGCGAAGTTTATTTTGAGTTTGTCACGAGCTTAATTTACGCATTTTGTAACAAGCATGCTCCACTTTTGACTGTTCTTTTGCTTTCCGTTATCGTGTTACGGCCTGATGTAAATACATTCTTTCATTGGAATTGTGGTTTTAAGTGGTGGGTCTCAAACCCTACGCACAACCCTTTAAAAGTTTGGGTTGGCTCTACTAATCTCGAGAGAACCCAGTGTCATTGTGGTTTTACGTGGTGGGTCTCAAACCCTACGCACAACGCTTTTAAGGTCTGTGGTGGCTATACTAATCTCGAGAGAACCCAGTGTCATTGTTAGTCACCGCATACGACAAGCTTTGACCTGCTGAGGTGGTATTCATCAACCCGCTCACCACACGGGGACTATTTAATTTTGACTGTTACCTTAAGATAACGATAATGTCGAGTTTGACAATGTGTTTGAAATGCAAGTCAATGCGATGGCTTTCGGAATTGTGAAAATTGCTGCCTAGAAAACAATGGTTTTGTTGAGTTCTGTAGACCAGACGCCGTCATATACTAGGAGAGATTATTCCTTCCGTTAGCTGTTCCTGAGATCTTATAGAATTTTCGTGCGCCAGTCAGCAACTATAAACCGTTGCATATAAAAATTTCACTCTTGAGGTTGTTTGCATATATGGTTTTCCTTTCCATCAAGAATCTTAAGTTAGATGTAGGAAACTTTAAAATCTGAACTGCTTATGTCATTAATACATGAAGGCGTCTGTTACACGAAGCGAGATTTTCAAGCGATCTCGCTCGGTTTGTAGGCACGGCAACCCTATGCTACTTGCTTCATATAAGAAGGTATTCTAATATCGGGCGAGATTTTGGGAGACACTTGAAAATCTCGCTTCGTGTAACAAGTTGCGTATGAGAAAGTCGAATGGCGATGTGATGTTGGATAGGTTGCTGCGTGTTAAAGAGTATGCACAGTTAGGCTACCCGAAATGAGACACATTTTCTTTTAAATATTATTTTTGTATTACGAATAACAGCTACAAGCATCATAAATGAAATTGACTAGAGAGGGCAAATACAGTATGGAACATGCCCTAGGGGGGTAGCAAGGTCGTAACTTTATGATTACTTTTGTATTGCCTGGCTGCCCTTACAGAGCTGCCGATGGAGCAGGGTACTGAAATGGTCTGTCTCAGTCTAAGATAGATAAATGTTTGCCACACACTTTTGGGCGCTGGCGCGGCAGGTCGAAAAGTTGAAACAAACTGATACGCATTGCGATTGAAGTTATATACGCTGGAGCTAAACGGTTCCGGCGGGGTCTGGGCGGCTCTTTGGCAACAACAATGGCCAAACATAATAAAAGCAATTACAAGAACACAGACACACTCACATAGGGCGACAATAACAGGGACAGTCAAAGAGACAAGGACTTTAACTACGACTACGGCTACGACTACGACTACGGCTACGACTACGGCAAGGCTAATGTCCTTTTTTGTGGCTTTTGCTGTTGTTGGCAGTTGTTACGGCTTACATTGTTGTTATTGTTGTTGTTGTGAATGCCGCAACAATTATGATTTGCGGTTGGCTTCAATGTCGCACACTCACACATTACTCATACGCTCTGTGGACGCTCTTGGGCGTGAGCGGGAAAAACTATTAACTACCTCTGTGTGGCAAGACCTTGCAAGTTTGCCATTAAAAAACGCTTTACAAAGTTTGCAATTTGAGTTTGTTTTTATATTTTTTCGTTAATGGTTCTTCATAGTGTGGTGCTCTTGGTTTTTGCATTTTATTTAATTAAAAATAACAGTAAGAGGCACAATTGTGTCCTCTGGCAGGTTAATAACATGCGTTGACTGTGTGATTGGCACTTCTGGCCAAGAAAGTTTAATTGTGTTAATCTCCTCAAAAATAAAGCGACATAAACCCTAAAGCAGGACAACTGATAAAATACTGATCCCGCCTTTCCAAAAGTTGATCGGAAGTTTTGTAGCTCTATACTATTTACGATTTACAATCGGCAAAGCCGAACTTTCGCAGCTCCAATTAAGAGCTTGACTCACTCCTTGTATGGGACTAAAAGAAGCAGAAGAGAACACATAAAGGTGTGCATGTGACGACTTGAACCTGATTTAAAACGGTTTTTTTTCAACAAGCAGTAACTCAAAACCTCGACTATCATTTCGGATGTAGAAGCTCTAAAAATTAGCTGCAGGCGAGGTATATTTAGTCAGGTAGGCCAATTTAGCCGCAAATCACTCTCGTAGCTATACAAAAAAAAACTTCTTATGCCCCGTGCTGAGACATAATACGCAGCTGCAAAGAGCGCAAGCGACTGAGTGTAGCCCACCTGGTTAAGTATACCTTCGGTGCATGCATAGATTACAACAAAAACAAACACTTTTTGTACCCATACCCAGCAATGTTTGTGACAGGTGGAAGGAGGCGTGGCAGACCATATGTTTCATGTGTTTCATAGGAGCAACAGTCGAGTCGATATAGCCAAGTCCGTCTGTGCGTCCTTCCGTATGATCGTCGTGATCTCGGATACCATAAGAATTAGAAGATCAAAAACTTTTTATAGAAATGTTAATAAATTTTAACACAGCAATTAGATTTTCATAGAAAAATGGGAACAGAATACCACCACCAGGCACCGTGGTGGTACTCCCGACTCTTTGCATCAAATTTTCATAGATCCAATTCCTTAAAAGTTTTTAAAATTTAGTTATATTATAGTTTTTAAAAGCATGTTAAAGTATTTCATAATTTGCTGAAATTATCAAATTTTACTTAGAATTTAATGGGAATTTTTATTTTTATTATTTAGTTTTTGAGTGCCATCAAGAGTTCTGAATCAAGTGGTGCCAAAAAAAGTTACCTATTTTTGCTGTTAATTTAAAGAAATAATTCTTTTTTCAATATAAAACAGATAGATACCTAATTATTTTTTGTTGCGTTGAAAATTATTGTTCTGATTTTATTATATTCACTAAACGCAATTTATTAGTCAGTAGTCTTTCTAGGATCTAAAAATACAAACTTGTAAACACAAAAACCTTGCGTTTCTAATCAAGTGGGCGTCAGTGTATTGCATACCAAACCCCGTTATACTTGATACTTTTTCAATATCGGACGAATACTATATATATATAGTACGTACGTAGTAGTAAAGTTAAAACTGCGGCTCACATAGCATAAATTCTGTTAACTAACATTGCTCTGTTAGCATTAACAGTCAACTGCGGGTTGCAGTGCTTGGCTAACATTTTGTTTGAGGGAAATTTTTTGTTGTTGTGTTAGGGAAATTCTTTTGCTGGTATCTGCTAAGTGCCAAGGACATATCTCGGCATCATTTGTCTTTATGGCATCAAACGGCAAACAACAGAAGCAGGAGCCAAGGCGATGCGTCGCACAGTGGATCCAACTGGCTTCTTTTTGGGCGACAATCATAACTTTTGAGGAAGTAAAGATATTTTCAAAATTTAAAATGCATATAACACAGAATTTCTTAAGCTTCTGCGATACACTGCGATAAATAAGCTGTGAAGAGAGGGAGCTTCAAAACACGTTAGCAAAGTTCGATATTATATACACCAAAAGTCTTATTCTTGCACCTATAAAATGTGCTAATTGCTTAATAAATTGTTAAAATTTTGAAAATATGTTGGCAAGATGTTTGCAGTCTATTTTAATCTTAGTGTACACATGTTCGCCAGATAGACAAACTTTCGACGAGGACGATTTGTTGAAAAATAAGCCAAATTTAGAACATGGAATTTATCCATGACATGCAAGGATAACATATTTACAGTATATAATATCGAACTTTACTACCGTTTTTTGCAGCTCAAAGATATCTCTGTTCTATGCATTTGAAATTTTGAAGATATCTTTACTTCCTCAAAAGTTATGATTTCCGCCGAAAAATAAGTAAGTTGGATCCACTGTGCGTCGTATATTTCTTATTTGATTGCCTTTGCCAAGCAGCCATTAAAATAACGTCTAAAGTAGGGACCGTAAAGGCTATGAGTTTTTTATTAATTAAGACAAAGTAAAAAAAAAAATCATTCATGTTTCAGTTTTGATGTTTAGTTATAACTATTTTTAATTTAAAAAAAATATAAGTTTGTAAATAATATTTTCAAATAATAAAAGTTTATGACCCATTTATAAATTCCAGTGGAACACAAAACGTTGTCTTACCAAAGAGTTATTTTACAACAAAAATAGCGGTAAAGTAATAATGATTTTAATTTATGAACTTACAATGCGGAACATTAAAATCGCAGTTTAACTATTTTGGAACTTGATTCCAAAATCATGGCATTTTTCGTGCTGAATTTTCATGCTAAAAAGCATCTAATGGATTTTTCAGTAGGAAAGAATACATAAAATAAATTTGAAAAAAATGTAGCTTATAGGTGATTTCTCAGTAGGTTGTCAGGCAAAAAATCAGTAGGTGTTGCATGCTCTTCAAATTGCAGTCGCGACCAAGTAGCGAAGGGGGAAGGGAATGAAGAGAGTGGGAACGAGAGTACGCATTATACGATAATTTCGTGTTATTTGAAATTGATACTTCATAGTGCTTGAATTTAGTAGCGAGCAATTCGGGCAAGTCATTTTGTTTTCAGAAAGCACTACTTCCGATGCAGTGATTTTGGAAGGCGAAAGAGGAAGCGGAACCCGAACGATTCCCGAAGATAAAGCTAAAACAACAACTGGTGAAAAATCACCACTTGGGAAGCTATAAAAACAGTGATGCTTTTCGCGACCACGCCAGTGCGCAAAGGAAGCGAAGATGACACTACTTTCACGTTCCGAAATCCTGTGGGAAGAAGTACAAATTTCATACAGCCAAGTTCTGCTGGGATAGCCCCTTTCTAATGGCAAAGTTTACTTTTATCAATAACTCCTTAGCTAATATAGCTAGAAGGCTGAAATTAATTTATTTTGATGCTTGTAAAATATTGGAATTAAAAATAAGGGTTCCAATAAGGGGTCTTCTAATTTTCTTATGTATAGGTGTATAAATTCATGATTCAGCAATGTAGGTTGTTCTTGTTGTAAAATTTGAAATGTGGGTGAAGGCAAACTAGGGGTCCCAACAAGATTTAACAATGCGATTATTTTCAATTTCTGGCATAAAAACACATAATTTCAAGCATTCTTGAAATTACGGAATTATATGTTTTGTTCCCAGAAACACTAGAAAAAAGTATACTTGTGGGGTTAGACGTGTTCATTAGTTTGAATGTCTTCAAATTTTGCACAACTCTGAGTACAAGACTAAAGAAAGTCGGGTAGCAAATATCAAAGTTATGAAAACAAATCATTTCGGCAGTATTTAGGGTGGACCAATTTTCAATTGATTCTTTTCAAATCCTCCTATTGTGTAGAGTATATTTCTCAACGATTGGAAAAGAGCAATGAAAAAAAACGTTTGTTTAAAAAATGAATAGCTTAAACTTTGAGATGATGAACGAACTGTTTAGGAACTACGAATAACACCAAGAACAATAAAAGGCTGGAGATAAGACGGTAGTCAATTGAAGAGTAGATAACTCTCTAATCAACTCTCTATCAAAATTAGCTCGAAACTTTGCTGCAGAGCATAGGCGCTCGCTCCGATAGGGTAAACTATCTGGAAGTTTTGCGAGAAAAATTACTCTGTGAAAGCTTGACGTAGAAGACGTTCAAGGTTGTACTAACGATGAAGCTTACGGATTAGATAGTAAATGGACCACATGACTCTAACCAGAATAAAATACATACAAATACTATTGTGCCGATTTGTTAGTGACGACTGCTTACGGTATGCACATGTTCATGTTAATATATTTTAGTGTTTATACCCTGTACACAAAGTGTAAAAGGGTAAGCTTGTAATTAGGTAGGTTGCAATGCATGTAACAGGCAGAAGAAGGCGTGGCAGACCATATGTTCCATGGGAAAAAATAGCCAGGAGCAATAGTCGAGTCGATATAGACATGTCCGTCTTCCGCATGAACGTCGAGATATCAGACACTAGAAAAGGTAGAAGCACAAAAAATTTTAGCAAAATATGCGCATTTACACCGTAAAGATGGAGTTTGTCGAATCACGTCGATCTTGCCCCTTTCCCTGTGACACATTTTTGCGGTTTACAGCCACTCCGTTCAATATATCATATCGAAACTAGACAGAGGTATGCATCGTGTTTATGTGCATCTAGGTTTCAAAAATGATCGAAATCGGATAAATACAACAAAAGTTATCGTCAAAAATATGCTAATTTCACCCCCCACCACGCCCATAAACTGTGCCAAAATTCCACTATGTGTAGATATGAACACATGTGAGCTAGAGTTACAAAATTTGGTGTGGAGACTCGTGTGACCCTAATCGTTAAAACAGCATCCACCTTTTTTCAATGGAACCCCCCTTCCCCCGCAATCGATTTACCTTAATTACTGCCACACTCCCCAATATAATGATTTGAAAATTGTCACAGACATTTATAATTGTATTTCTGATCTACGTTACAAATTTGAACGACATTGACCTAAGAATACTGGAGTTATGGACATAAAAGTAATTTTTGCCAACACTTCCCAATAGGAAAACTTGCCAATTGGAACTTCCCAATAGGAAAATGCTTACAGTCATATCGAATTTGTAAAAAGAGACATAAAAGAAAATACTTTCGTTCCCATTTTACCGTATGCTGGATTTGGTATTAGGTACAGAGTATTCCACTGTCGGGCACCGTCCCGATTGTCTGCATCCAATTTTGTTTTATATGCATAATTCTTGATAATTTGCTGCCACAAAGTATTTCAACTGTTTGTGTTGTAGTTGTTGGGGGCAGCCCATGTGTTGCCACTATGCATTTAAAAAATGTTGCAAATTAGCATAAAAATTGGCAAGTGCATTAAAAACGCGACCGCAGCTGATATCGTAGTCACAGTTGCAGATGCCGTTACGTTAATTGAGAGTTAGCGGTAAAAAACGCGTCCAAAACGCGCGGCCGCAAATTGAATTTGCATTTCTAATAATTACTATTTACTACGCACACACACACACACACACACACAAGCCGCTTGGGCATATCTAACGAGCGTTATATTAACTAATTGCTGCAAGGCAATTGCCAAAGGAGTCGGTCGGTCGGTCGGTCGGTCGGTCGGTCGGTCGGTCGGCGGTCGGTCGATCAGGGGGGTTCGCCAGTCCAAGAGCGCACGCCGTTTATTTGCACTAATTTGCATGCCTCATTTGGCACAACTTGAGCGCCCACACACACGCACACACACACACACTCGCACACACATACAGAAACAAGGTTTTTCTCTATATATTAATTACTGCAAATTTTTGCTTTTTTTGTTGCAGATTTACCGTTTAAATTTTCAAATACAATTTGTATGCCTTTCTTTTTTTTTTTTTGATTTTTCTTGGTTTTTTTTTTTTGGTTTCTTATGGTTTGCTATGCATAAATATTTTGGAAATATTTTTTTATTCTCGTTACATTTGGTAGCATACTTTTAGGCTTAGTTTGTTTTATATTCTTATCGTTTCACATTCAAGTCAAAAAAAAAAAACATTGGCATTTAACATTAGTGTACAATTATGTTAATTTCTTTATATTTATGTATATATACTTTATATATATATATATATATATCTTTTCTTTTTATATAACAATTACATTTATTTATTAATATTAAGTTACGTGTAATTTGTTTTTGCTAATTATAGTTATTTCGATTTGTTGTTGGAACAAGTTTTTGTTGTTGTGTTTAGAAAACCAAAAACCAGACAAGAGAAACTACTCCACAATAGAATAGCATACAAGTTAGAATAAGTATTTCCTAAAAAAAAAAATCACGCAATTAACAATAATTATAATTATACATAAAAACAAATGCGAATTATGTTGCACGTCAGACTGTCTGTGTGTTGTTGTTGTTGTTATATTTTTTCTTACGCTGTTGTTGCATGTGCCGCTGTTGTTTTTGTTGTTGCACTTACAACACAGGACGCGCCACATTTGGCTTGGCCGTCGTCGATGCAATCTCGGAGAGCTTTATGTCAATTGGCACTCGGGTATCGTACAGTGTAGGCGCCTGCAGTATAATTCCGGCAGTGCCCACAACTACGGCTATTGTAAAGATCCATAGGAAGAGACGATCCAGTACCATGGCCACATATTTCCAGTCCTCTTTGACCTACACAATGATAGAGTGGCGAAAAAATCGAGATTTTGAATTAATAATATCAAGTATCAAGATTAAAGCCGTCTGATTGAACAATATCCGTGTGGTTTTAGGCCTGGCAAGTCCACCATTGACCAGATATTCACACTACGCCAAATCCTGGAAAAGACCCACGAAAAACCAATCGACACCCACCATCTCTTTGTCGATTATAAGGCAGCATTCGATAGCCCATTGAGGGATCGCGTATATGCTGCACTGTCTGAGTTTGGAATCACTGCAAAGTTGGTACGATTATGCAGAATGACGTTGAGCAACACACGCAGCTTCGTCAAGGTAGGAAAGAGCTTCTCCGGCCCCCTTCATACCAAGCGAGACTTCAGACAAGGCGATGCCCTCTCCTGCGACCTTTTGAACCTTTTGATGGAGAATGTGTTGCGAAAGGCCGAACTGCATCGGAACGGGACTGTATTCTATACGGGTGTCCAGTTACTTGCATACACAGATGATATCCATAACGTCGGGCGTACTAAGCCAGCAGTTACCGGAGCCTTTGCGGCTATTGAAAGAGAATCTGCCAGGGTGGGTCTGGTGGTAAATGAGAGCAAGACGAAGTATATGCTTTCTTCGGTTGGACTCTTAGATTGATGTTGACTATATTATAGTATAAACTATACTTTTGATGTTGTCAAGGATTTCGTCTACCTTGGCACCACCGTCACAATGAAGAACGATGTCAGCATGGAGATCAAGGGGAGAATCACTCTTGCCAATAGGTGTTACTTTGGTCTCAGTAGGCAAATGAGGCTAGACGAAACTAACACTCTATAAGAAGCTCATTTTTCATCAGCATGGGTGATGACGCAGTCTGATGAAAATGCCCTAGGAGTGTTTGAGCGGAAAGTACTCCGTAAGATGTTTGGCCCTATACGCGTTGGCAACGACTACCGCACCCGATGGAACGACGAACTCTATGAGCTCTACGACGACATTGACATAGTCAAGCGAATTAAGATACAGCGGCTCCGCCGGCTAGGTCATGTTGTGCGTATGCATAAAGAAGCTCCTGCGAGAAGAGTCGAAGGGAAGCGACGAAAGGGCAGACCATGTCTCCGTTGGCAGGACCAGGTAGAGAGTACACTAGCTACCTTTGGTATCACCAATTGGACCAAGCTCGCGCAAAGCAGAGACGCTTGGAGGGGAGCTTTAAGTCAGGCCGTAACCCGGTAACGGGTTATTATGGCCAGTTAAGTAAGTAAGTAATATCAAGTAATACAATACAAACTCGATAAATTTGAAATGAAATTTCGAGATCAATCGATATCAATAACTTAAATCAATGTCTTAAATATTTATGATGCTGTTTAAAAGTGAGGCCTACTTATAAAGCCATAGCATGAAAATAGTGAAATTTTCAAATTTTGCTAGCTCACAATTACCCACACTCATATATGTATATGTCTAAGGAGTCCCACATGGCTGGTCATGTCTAGCCCGTGAGTAGGCGGTGCCTCGACAGCTGCTGCCGGCCCCTCTAGCAATTTACGCACACTTCATGTAAATACCACCAGACCAAACACTACCCATTTGTTGTGGTCATGATTGTGCTACGACTAACACTGACATTGCCACTGCCACGACCACTGCCACTGTCACTGCGAAGCTCATTCCCATGCTGGCTCATGTCCTGTCGTGGCCTAAGCTCAGCATGACATTCCAATAATGATTGAATGTGTGCGTAATTTTAATAAAATACTTTTATTGGCATTTGTGCGCCACAAGACACATTCATTATGCTACCAGTCGGGACAAGCTGGGTCAAGTCCGGGGCGCTATCTCTTTGCCTCTTCATCTCTGGCCAAAAGGAAACTGCAAGGTTATTGGCAAATTGCCGCTGTCTGTTCATAAGGCGCATGAAAAGTCATTAAAACTTTTATGCGGCTTAGACGGAGATGCTTTGATGGTACGCACCAACACATACGCACGTATATGGATGCTGACAGACACATGTGTGTTTGAACCGGACCAAGTAAGTAGTGAATTTCTACACCGAGAAATATACACCCTAAAACCCATTTCTTCAATATCGAATCATTAGAAGATTTACTTTGATACCCGAAGTAGTTGAAAACAACAGGAATTTAAAAAGAAAACCAACCATATAGGTTTGCTGACTTTCGTTGACAGAATCGGGCTTTAAACTGCTACCAATCCGATTTGTATTTTCTGACATTTTTGCATTAACCGAAGTGTGAACCAGAGAAACTATAATCGTAAACGTTATCCAAAACAATCGATTGAATTTTGAAATCGTAATTTTGAAAACCGATAGCCATTAACTGTTATAAATTTACCGAAATAACCGAATTGAAACCGATATATTTATAGTGGTACGATTTCAGTTTTTTTCTTTGCTAGAATACGTATTTTTTTTATGTTGTGTTTTACAATCCGTCATTCTGTGAATTGATCGACGTAACAGGCTACCGTAAAAAGTGTAACACTAGACAACACAAGCTGTTTCTCGCTCCAACTTCTTTTTTTGTAGTTCTCTTTTGGCATTGTTTTTGTTTAGGAACTGGTATAACCGGTAAGCCGAAACAAATATCGGTGAATCGATTCGAAACAGATATTAAAAAAAAAAAATCAATATAAAACCGTTTACCAGATCAGGAGTAACGGTACTACCATAACCGCAACCTTATCCAAAATAAGTTTCAGTTTGAATCCCTAATGTGAACCAGTTTTTCCAAAATGCTAAATAAAGGACGGTAAGTTGTTGTTCTAAATTTTATGACCAAATTTTAGTACGTTTTTAAGAACAAGTGCAAATAGAATATACTCTCTCTAAGAGTATATACAAAAATAAAACTGTAGAGAGAAAGGGAAGAGCAAAACGCACAGCCAAATCGATGATAATGCAGCAGCTCATATTCCCAGAGCTGTTGTTATTGTTGTTGCCTAGCAGCCAGCAGGAACAGCAAAGGTCAATGAAAGGTCAAGCAAAGACGATGTTCACATCATCGATATCATCAACGTCATTAGCATCTCATCAGCAGCATCATTATCAAAATGATTATCGACTCCGCTATGTGAGACAATTCAGATGAAACAACTTGTCTTGCCTAAAAAGTTGTCCGCATCAGAGTGTCAGTGTAGCTTACAGAGAGAAAAAACCATGATCCAAGTTGAAATTTCTTATTGCAAGTAGAATATTTTGTAAAATTTTTAACCATTTTTGGCTCTTAACGCAAGAACAAATAAGAATATCAAAGAGGCGTGTTTCTGCCTCTCTCTAACTTTTGTCGTACAAATGTAACGAGATTTTTGTAAAATAAATTTTTGTTTGTTTTTTGTGTACTTGTCGACTTAGTTTTTGAACGACGCTTTTCTTTCTGTGTAGATATGTTCCCCATTGTCGGTCGAAATTGCCCTATTCGCTGCCTTTACCGCCCATCGATTATTGACATTTTAATAAATCTGGTCTAAGGCCGTTCTAATTTATTGCGCATTTGATTGCCATCGCAGTAAGGCAAGCGCAAGCCATGCCACGCCTACATTTGTGCAATGCCAACCCCAAATATTGTACCGTTGGCATTGCGTGCCATCTTATTAACATAAGCACCCCCCAACCTTGTGCTTCGTATCGTTAGTTGGGTAGACGTCGACGACTTCCGTCCGCTTAGGGATCAGCAGACAACGTCGACAAGCGCTAAGCTACGGCAATGATAAGCGGATTTGCCATGAAATTATGCAGCCAACTGTCAGGCAACTCGCCTCTTACCCCCCGCCATTACACGATGACAATCGATAAATGGTGTTGCCCCAGCCACTTGGCCTCTTTTTTCGGCCCTGTCCTTGCTGAAAGTGCACGCTCACGCAGGCAGCAGTCGGCAGTCCATAACTAACGTTCAAGGACACCACCTCTGTGTGTAACTTACCCGTGTGCTCTCCTCTTCCTTGCGCGTCTGATCTGCTATATACGTGACCCCGTCCATGGCTTTGTGTAGTTCGGGGCAAGTGTGCCAACGCTGGCGCACCGTCGACCGGCCAGAGCAGCAATGCGGCCCACCCTCGCGCTGACAGGCGGGCAGTATATCACAGACTGCCGGCGGCGGTGGCGGCGGCGGCGTGGCTAGACTGCCACCAGCTGCTGCCGTGGAGCTGCTTGCACCCGCCGCTACCGCAGCTGCTGCTGCAGCCGAGGTAGTTGCACGGCCGTGATGCTGCTGCTGTTGTTCTGATGATTGGCAGGCGGCGCCCGCGCCCATGCCCTGGTGAATCTGTATGGTGCCACTGCAGCAGGAGTCGGCCAGTGTGGAGGCTGTAGCCACCGAGTTGACAGTCGTCGTAGACTTTATCACATTGGGGTTGTTGCTGCCTAGCAGATCGCAGGTGGTGGTAGAGGCATGGTGCTGGTGCGCATGCTGCGGCAGTGGGGAGAAGTTGGCTGACGAGGTCGACTGTTGCCGATACAGATGGTAGGATGAGGCCTGGCTGGCCTGATGCGCAAGCTGCTGCTGTTGGTGATGCTGATGCAGTGTGGAGGTGGACGAGGATTTGCCAGCAGCGCTGCCATGCGCATAATGATGGTGCTGAGCAGCTGCTCCATTGCCAGTCTGGCTGGACGTCGAGGTCATTTGGCGAAATTTGGTTGGTGTGAGCGGATGATCGAGCAGCGAGCCACCCGTCTGTTGGTACTGATTGTGATACTGGGCATCAATCAGCGACGAGGTGGTGGAGGTCTGCTGATTAACTGTGGACATCGTTGGCGGATACAATGAGCTTAGGTGGCCCGTAATGGTTGAGGCGCCGCAACCACCTAGACCAACACCGACGCCGCCGCCGCTGCCCAGCTCATCCATGAGATTCAGGGTTTGTACTCTATGTTGCAGGTGTGGCGAGGTGCTGCGTGACGTCGTTTTAGGGCTGTGATGCATGCTGTGTAAAGACAAGACAGAGAGAAAGTGTGGGCAGGCAATTAATAGCAGGGTTGTCTAGTACATACCGCGACAATGCCACTGGCGGTGGCAACGGTGGTATTTGATCCCTCAGTTCGAGCCCATTGCAAGTGCGAACCATAAGACGGCGCGATGATTTTCTATAAGTTAAAAAAGTTCGTAAATGTTTGGAACTGTTTGGGTGCAGAAAGGCTGAGATTGGTTTTACTACTCACATCATCTCGCTGATCGGATAAAGCGGGCGACGTATGACCAGAAAGCGTGGCAGCTGATTGATGAACACTGTGCGCACCCAGGGTGCCATGGTATGCGTTTGTGGTGAACGGAAATGAATGTTCAGTACCAGCACGGTCACACAGATGCTGTGGAAAAGCGGAAGAGCCAGAGTTGTAGTCAGAGCCGGAGTCAAGTGTCTGTCAGCTCTGTCCGTTTGTCTGCGTGATTAAGTGAGTCTTTTAGTCCGGGTAATTAGCTTTTAACCTTACAACGAGCTTAAACAAGCAAGGTTGGAGTGGGTGAGAAATCAAGCAGGAGCAACGCCCACTGGTAATTAGCTGCTCCAGCCAGACAACCGGCAAGGCAGACACGCAGCCTAATTACATCATTGACGCGGTTCCTGTTGCGCGCGCCTGCACTATATAGTAGCAGTAGTGGTAGAGTAGGTACAAGTCAAGCTGGGCGTCCACTGAAATCAAGACCTCAAGTGCAACGATTGAGCGACGTGTTTGTTGTTATTTTTGTTGGTTCAGTCTCTCATCTTCTGCCAAGCCTGCACGTTGAAGGCCTGCGGCCATCTGGCCAATTTGCGAAGCTTCGGACCAAATCCTATCTCTAGGACTGCACTCTTTTGTTTACAAATAATTAAGTGGCATTCGGCTAGATCGAGCTTTTAGCTGCTGGCTAGGGGCGTGGCAAATTGCTGTAAATTGCTGGCCATTTATGAAGTTTGAGCGGCTGAGACACAATCAGAGACAGAGACGGAAGTAGTCATTAGGCTATGCCTATAGATAGGCATATGGATATGGGCAACATGCCAAGTGTGCATTTTTCCAAAAAATTGAGCGTCGTTCTAGATTATGTTTGACGGGTTGAGTGCGGCACAAGCGAGCAGGAACAGACTAACTGGAGCCCCATCAACAGCGTCAGACACACCGAGTGTAGGCGCAGTGAACAAGGCTCAGAGAGAGGCTACGGTGGACAGGGAAAATTGAAAATATGGGCAAAGTTTTATTTTTTGTTTCCGTTTCCGTTTTTTGCAGCACTCGCACAATAAACAACAATTACAACGGAAACAACGACACTAACAACCAGAATACGTTCCTGCTCTTATCAGTTGGCACGCAAATCGAACGTGTGCGTGCCACGTCACAAAAGTCACCTTCGCCACAGTAGTAGTCACGGTAGTAGTCACTGGAGTAGTAGGCGCAGTCCGTAATTCAGTCACACACCTGAATGTATCCAGTATCATGGTGAAGAGCACAAACTTGCCAAGCAGCGGCACCACTAGCGATGTGGGCGGAATGATTTCCGCCAGCAGCAGGAAGAACACAGTCAGCGACAGCAAAATGGATATGCTTAATGAGACCTGCAAATATATGTATGCATATAAATAGGAGTAAGTACAGGGAACATAATTCACAGCGAAAATTCAAAGGTATAATGTGGAGAGACTTAAACACATAAAGCTTAGGTGTACGCACAGGTATTGGTATACAGTCAAACCTGCAAAGTTGGCCACCTCCTTAAGTTGGACACTTTTCAGCGAAACCAAAATATATTAGTACAAAAACTCAAATTTTGAGCGATTTTTGAACAATTGAACCCGGAAAACTTGGCCACCTCAAAACCACAACAATGTTATGTATTAAAATTCGATGGCTGCATTTTCGAATCATAAAAATAATCCAAATCAATGGCAAAATTTACAACTGATCGAAATTGATTGCAGTAAACTCGTTGCTTATAGAAATTTGAATGGAATCCTTCCAGATGGAAGAATTCATTTGTTGAAAATCAAAAGAAAGTATGTCAAAAGCTTATGTATAAATAAGTAAATTTAAAAGATTCTCTTAAGTTGCAATATAATTTAAGGGCAATTTCTTATCTAAAAGAAACAAACTTCGACTGCCTTGCAACTATGAATTTAAACTTTAAATTATTGTATGTACATATTATTATATGTTTATTTTGTTATTATGTGGAATTTATGGTCAAAGTACATAAATATACAAGATGAAATAAATAAATATGTTAAAAACAATCATAATCCATAATATAAAGTTAAAAAAATTGAAGAAACAACATAAAATCACTATGAAACATACACCCTCATAAGTTGGCCACCTGCATAAGTTGGCCAAAAATTCTTGAACCGCGAGTGGCCAACTTAAGCAGGTTTGACTGTACATATATAATAAAGCCAAGTTTCAGTTTGCGTATGTGTGTGTGTGTGTGTGGACATGCAGCTGAGCGGAACACTTAAAAATACTGACAGTGGTTGAAAGAGAATAAAAGCAACATAGAAAGCATAAAAAGTGTGACAAACGTAACGCCGCACAGTGGATCCAACTGACTTCTTTTTCGGCTAAAATCATAACTTTTGAGGAAGTAAAGATATTCCTTAAGCTTCTGCGATACACTGCGATAAATATGCTGTGAAGATAGGGAGCTTCAAAAAACGATAGTAAAGTTCGATATTATATACACCAAAATATTTTGAAAATCTGTTGGCAAGATGCAGTCTTTTTTGATCTCAGTATACACACGTTCGCCAGATAGACAAACTTTCGACGAGGACGATTTGTTGAAAAATAAGCACAATTTAGAACATGGATTTATTCCATGACATGCAAGGACAAAACATTTGCAGTATATAATATCGAGCTCTACTACCGTTTTTAGAAGCTCCCTCTATATACAGCTTATTTATCGAAGTGAATCGAAGAAGCTTAAGGACTTCTCTGTTCTATGCATTTTAAATTTTGAAAATATCTTTAGTTCCTCAAAAGTTATGATTTTCGCCGAAAAAGAAGTCAGTTGGACCCACTGTGCGCCGGCAGCGATAAGGATAACTAAGGCACAGCACAGCGACATAAAAAATTGCACTGTTAAATGTGACTAGAAATTTTGATTTTTTTTCCCGAACCCCTTTTGGGTGTACAACGAACCGGTTTGTGGATTGTTATTGTAGAATTTGTATACAATATTATATGTTTTGCACTCGTCGACGTTCTCAACCAAAGCAACAAGGAAGGAAGGATCTCACGGGCACAAGTTTTTTGAGCTTTGTAAGAAGGAGCCCGGCCCTACCGTTCTGCAAAGACTTGGAGTGATATCATCTCAACGTTAGGTGGTATCTTGCGATAGCGCTCGATCTGTTGAGCTATACAAGACACCAATTCTCGTCTATAGGGGAAGTCTACCCAGGGGCGAAGCTGGTCGCTATTGATTGGAGCGAGGTACCCAGCAGACCTCGGAGTTTGGGGATTCTGACGAGATATTGTCGATGCTGCAATTATGCACCCCTCATCACCCAAAAAATTAGTCGGATCACGTCGATATGTAGCCCTTTTCCCCTGTGACATATTTTTGCGGTTCACAGCCGCTGCGTTTAGTCTACAGTTTCAAAACTCAACAGAGGCGTGCACATAAACTTGACGATGTGCATCTATGTTTCAAAAATGATCGAAATCGGATAAATACATCAAAAGTTATAGTCAAAAATATGCTAATTTCACCCCCTCGCCAATACAATCGATTTACCTTAATTACTGCCACACCCCACCATATTTTGATGTGAATATTGTCACAGACATTTATAAATGTATTTTTGATCTATGTTACTGGAGTTATGGGCATAAAAGTAATTTTTTCCCCCATAATAACCAACTTCCCAATAGGAAAACTTGTCAATTTGAATCTCCCAATAGTGAAATGCTTATAGTCATATCGAACTTGTATAAAGAGAAGTAAACGAAAATACTTTCATTCCCACTTTACCGTATGCTGGATTTAGTGCTTATGGGAAAAAAGGGTACATGATATTTTACTGTCGGGCACCGTCCCGACTGTCTGCATCAAATATTTTTACTCGGGAAAAGGAAATTAAATATCGGTTCAATGTTTTTCAGACGGTTTAAGTTCATCTTGATTCGATTACGAGTTACAAGGCAATGAACTTAACATTTTTTTTTTATGTAAAAGATGACCGATTGCTATTCTTTTGAAAACTAGATTAAATTCAAAGAGAAACAAAGAAAAAAATTGACATGTTTCCACTCTTTTATAAATATAATAAATTTTGGCTAATCACTTAATTTTGACTCTTCACTTTTAAAAACAGTTAGAAATTAAGAAAAATATTTTCAATCTAAACTTTGTAATTGAATCCTTTACCGAAATTAAAAAATTGATTGCGAAGACCTGTAACAACAATATAATCAAATCAATTTGGCATCAAAAAGCTGCAGCTTCTTTTTAGAGAAATTTTCAGGGCTGAATCACAGCTTCAAATGAAAATACCTAATGACAAACAAAGGAGATAAAATGCAAGGCACAAGAACCCAAGTGTGAGTGTGTGGCCTTCGGAGCACTGAAAGGCAGAGAAAATTTGTCAATATGTTGAGCAAATTGACATGCATGTTTTATGTATTTATTTATTCTCTAGTTGCGTTGCAATGCCAAAATGTAGGCAGTTGCCAATGGCAACCTGTCTATCTTTTAATTTTTGGCATCAACTTGAATTTAACCTCAATCAAATAATTTACATGTTTTTGCCTCACAATTAAATAAAATAACCAAACCAATAATACGTCTCATATTATTGGTCGATTTTAGAAGTTATGGCCACCTAAAGGTTTAAAGTATCAACCTTCTCCGATTGGCTTCCATTTTACACCTGTTGTTAGTAAGCGACGAAGTGATTCGAAAATACGCTTATTTTTGCTCTAAGACGTATATTTTAGAAGTTATCGCCACCTAAAGATTCGAAAAATCAACCTTTGTTTATGTTCCCTCACACTGATGCATACATGACATATATGCTTGATGAGTTTGTAACGAACCTTTGGAAAGTTTGATCGACGCACGTTTATATGTGACATCTTTTAACCGGAATTCTCAATTGCTTTCAGTGCCAAGCATCGCGTATAATCGAGTTTCAACTGTTTAAAAGTTATTGCAAACTTAAACTTACGATTTGGTCTTATGGTTAAGGTCCCGCTGCATTACAATAGAATAACTTAGATTAGCGAAACCATTGTTCCACTTCCAATGGTTGGGGCAGGTGCAAAAACAGCTGACAGCTGAAGGATTTTGGCTGCCAATTTCATAACAGGCATGTCATAGTGTGCCGCGTTGGTAATAAAACACACACACACACACACATCTATACATACCCAGCAGACCAAACGCTCGTTTATGATATCGCATACGAGTGAAATGCGAGACTCAACCCGACAAAACGCTCATTCTTAGATGCGAAAGAGATACGAATAAGATTCATAAAGCTATTGTCTACGTGTGTCTACGTATCTCTTTCTCGTTAGAAATATCAGAAAAGTCTCGCAAAAGGTATCGCAAAAGGCTCGCTAATCGTATTTCTTGCTCGTATGCGAGCATTTTGCGCGACTCTCGCTAAAATCTTGTGTGACGGTCCGCTGGTCGCATTTTTATGGCAAAACATTCGTTTCAAAGCTCGTATGCGAGTGTTTTGCGAAGAAACACCGTAACATTCGTTTCTCACTCGTTTACGACCTCATTTGCGAGATTTTCGCTAAAGGCACGTATGTTGGTCTGCTGGGTAGTTACACGAAAACGAAAAAAAAACCAGAAAATGTAACTGTATGTGTGCGTGATTTGTTGTCTTATTGTATCAACTGTTAAGCGCGTCTAGGTAAAAGCCAGGCCAGCTGCGCCTGCTGAGCTGATATTTGGGTGCTGTTGGGCGTTACCTTTTGTTTTTTATACCCTGTACGACGGTATTATAGATTTGTGTATGTAACAGGCAGAAGGAGGCGTGGCACACCATAAGTTCCATGGTCAAAAAGTCTTATCATTGACTCGGGTAGCGATTGGACCATGTCGGACTGTCCGTCGATCCGTATGAGGGGATAGATGTCCGAGACCATAAGAGCTAGCGACACAAAATGTTACCAAAAGATGCGCGTAATCCCATGTAAGATGAAGTTTATCGAATTGAGTTGATATGTGACCCCGTTTCCCCCCAGCAGACTTTCGCGGCTTACAACCGCTCCGTTGAATCTATCAACTCGAGACTCCTCAACTACACAGAGATGTGCGTCGTGTTTATGTGCATCTATGTTTTAAAAATTATCACAAACGGATAAATACATCAAAAGTTGTAGTCAAAAATATGCTAATTTCACCCCCTCTCGCCCATAAACCGCTTCCAAATTCTACTACATGTAGATTGGATACATGTGAGCTAGAGTTACAAAATGGTGTGGAGACTCGTGTGATCCTAATCGTTAAAACTGCATCCACCTTTTTCAATAGAACCCCTAAATGAAAAGAATGATATAAAATGAATGAAAGAAGATATAAAAGTCGATACTTCCGTTCCCATTTTACCGTATTTAGTGTTTATAAAAAGGGTGCAGGGTATTCCACTGTCGGGCAACGTCCCGACTGCGCCTGCATCCAATTTTTGTACCTTCTCTGAGTGTGTATATATTTGTAGATAGGTATTTATGTGTAGGTGAGTGTGTGTGTGTACCCAAAGCTGCTTGTAATGAAGAGTGTGCCAAAAAAGTAATTAAATGTCGAAAATGAGACGCACAATTTGAGTTGCTTTGTGATTCTCTTCATCTGCTGCTTGCAGAACATTTCTTGGAGATTAAACGAATTGTATATATGTATGTAAGTATGTACTACATTGCATAAATTTAATGCTGCTTAATGATTTTATGATAATTAGCCTTTAGTTGCGCCACTGTAAACCGATTAGTGTGTGCTAATTAAGGTTACAAAGCGCTTTGACACATTGATGAGCAAAGTCAGTGAACGTGGCAAATGCCAGGTACGTGTCTATGCGTATATGTGCAGAAGTGACAGTTACAAGGCTTAGTTTTATTTATATTTGATGTTTTAGCTGAGACTCTCAAACTCATCACTCACTTTGTTTATGCTAATTTCAAGCAGTTTTAAAGGCTTATATCTATATATATATAAAAATTAAGCCTCAAAAAGTGATGTGCTCGCTAAACTAGAAAACACGTGGAACGATTTCAACCAAATTTTCACACATTGTAGACAGTATTAGGGAGAAGGTTTTTGTGAAGTTTGGACGAATTTCAATAGATGATGCCAAAGATATCGACAAAAACGATATTCCATATAAAAATTACTAAATGTGTTCCTACTTATATAGTAGGCAAGCATTAAATTTGACTGGTAAAGAATTTTTTTTGAATTGATGTAGAGGTAAGGGTATAGGTAGAGGTAGAGAATCTAAAGAAGTTGGAACCAATATCTTCAGCTTGACTTAGTATGAAGAAGAGAGAGTGAAAGAGAAGGAAGGGGAACGAGAAGTGGAATGGGAATGGGAAGAATTAATTTATACAATGAATTTATTGACTGCTTTATCAATGCGCAGGGGGTTTAGCTATATATATGCATATATATTCAGGCAATCGTAGAAGCGACTTAAAAACAAATAACAGAGAGCACGTATCATCAGCATAAAACGTTATGGTTTCAATAATAAAAATGCAGTTTTCGTAGCAACTACAAAAAGAAAGAAAAAAACAACCGAAAAAGGTCAACTTGCATAAGCCGAAACTTTAACACTCTAACAAATGCATTTAAGACGAATAATAATGCAATTATTTTAAAATTAAGCCCTTCAAATACCTTTTTTGGATTCACTTCAAATAGTACCCAAATGCACTTCTTCTTCTTAACTGGCCATAACAACCCGGGTTACAGCCTAAATGTAAATGCATTCCTTCATTGGAATTGGGGCTTTACGTAGTGGGTCCCAAACCCTGCGCACAACCCTTTTAAGGCCCACTGGTCTCGAAAGAACCCATTGTCATTGTTAGTCGCCTCATACGACAAGCTTGGACCTGCTGAGGTTGTATTCTCTAACCCGTCCCCACAACACACGGGGTTGATGCAATGCAAATGCACTAACACAATGATATACAAAGACAAGACAAATTACAATCATAATTTAATAGCAAAAAACAAAGCAAAAAATCGTTTGTACCTTTCAACAAAAGGGTAGGCGATTAACGAGAGGAACAATTGCCAGCATGTCCTGCTAAAAAAAAGCTTCATCCTTCATCCCCATGAAACGCCTGGTAGAAATGAATCATTCAGCTGTGAGTGCTCTTCGACATGCTCTTCTCTTCGCACCAACTAACACAGCACACGAAACCAAACCAAACTTGCAGCCTTATTGCTCTCTTTTCAGCGCTGCTTACACAGCACATACAAGTAAATACCTATACTAGCGCCATCTATCATGTATTTTTGGTAACGCCATCTCAAGTGCGAGCGTAATATAGATTTACATAAATATGGATATGTCTATGCATAAACACAGAGAAAAAGGAGTTAGAAACACGTGGTGTTCATATATTCCGGGTTTTTTTGTATTCCACCAATAAAATATAAAGGTAACCATTTTTTAATAGATGATTAACTAATGCTTGGGTTGTCTCGGTGGATCGTGTTTTGTAAAACAAACATTGTGCCCGCGTATTTAACACTGAATGTAAAGAATGGACTGATAAATTTTGCAGATTTGTTCCTTTTTGTTTCGTTTTGGTATAAGAAGCTTTTGTATCTTTATATAATAATAACATAAGTCCTGGTATATTGGTAACAACTGACATTACGCATTTATATATTTCACAGCTTGTCGGTCTGAAAGTTTAAGAACAGTTTTTTTTTAACACATTTTACGAACACACTTTTGGACATCCATGAAGAAGTTCCTGAACTCGTGAACTAAAATGTAAACTATTTATTGTTACAGCGCAAGAAGTTGCACCTCAAATGTGTTTCATTGGCAAGTTTTATAAAAAAGGAAACATCTCGAAACGAAATCAACTTGTTCAATATGCTTGTCACTGGCAAAATATGTTCTTTCGAAGTACACTATTGAGGCAACACGATTCTTTTGAAAGGTCATAGTGTTTATGTGACGCCAAATAAATACTGACATTCACACTGAAGGAGCATTTATTCATGGAACACTGAAAATCGATTAGTCAACTTAACAATTTTGAGGGGTTCCTGCAACCTAGACGTACGTTATAGGCCCAAAACCCTGGACCTAGGTCGCGATTAGCTTAACTATGGTCAGGCTACCCAGCACTGAAGCACTATGAGATATTCACCTCTCGAAAGACCTACCTGGGTGTATGTAACGACAAGTAGGCAAACTGCCTTGGTAGCCATTTTGAGAGCGATTTGTTTAACAGTATCTCGATAAACGAGATGGAGTTTTGAGCAGGGATTCAAACCGTAATCGTAACCTTAACCGTTATCCAAAACAACCGATTGAAACCGTAACCGTACCGCAACCGAAATACATTTTTTCAAAAAAAAAACCGATAACCATTAAACGTTATAATTTTCCCGAAATAAGGGAATTGCAACCGATTTATTTATACCGATACGATTTCGGTTTTTTCTTTGCAAGCAGACATATATTTCGTATTTTGTTTTACACTTCGGCATTCTGTGAAGCATTTTCATCTACGTTGCATAGTAGAGCCATTTGAATTCTTCTCGGCAACATTCATAACTTTTGAAGGAGAAATATATTTTCTAAATTTAAAATGCATGTAAATGAATTCTTTAAGCTTTTCCGATACACCGCATAATAATAACGCTGCTGCCATAAAAAGTGAAACACTAGGCAACACAATCTGTTTTTCGCTCGCACTTATTTTTTTCTTGTAGTTCTCTTTGGGGACTATTTGCGTCAAAGAGCAGGATAGTAATAGAGTGCAAAACTTGAATGTTATATTGAGTCGATTTGCTGAAAAGAGACCATTCCCAAGACAGTGTATACAAATTTTGAATCAAGGATTCCACTCTATTACTTACATATTCTTTGGTTTTTATATAGGAGCCGTTATAGCCAGTAAGCCAAAACAAGTATCGGTGAATCGAATCAAAACCGATATTATTAACAAAAAAAAAAAAGAAATAAAATCGTTTACCGAATCAATAGTACCGGTACTACCGTTATCGTAACCGTATCCGCAATAAGTTTCGGTTTGAAGCGCTGGTCTTGAGTAAACGACCAATCGGTACATCATAAATGATTATGCTGGATTTAATTGAATAACTGCAATATTCCTAAGTTTGTTTGGACTTTAAAATCAACTAGTTTAGAGCCATTGAAATTGAGATTCGTCAACAAATTTTACAATTATGTTTTAGGAAACTTATCCCCTTTATGTCAGATAAGTATAAACATCCAAAGGAGCAAGAAGGTTAAGAAGCTATGGTTTATGCTCTACCCACTTCCTGACCAACCGATATTACGAGCACGGAAGCACAACGTATGCGTTGGGTTACAGCTACTTGTTATTGGAAGAGTATTAAGAGGATGTCATGAATGACGCAGTGCATGCATGCAAATTGGCAATTGGCCGTTTCTCTCTCTCTGTCTCCGGAAATGGCGGCCAATGTGCTCGACGAGCGAGAAGAGTTGCCTGCTTTTAGGTGCAAATATTTGTGACAGTTTCAGTTCGTGTGAAAGAAAAAAACACAGAAAATTTAATTAATTAAAATAATTTGAGCGCATTTTGTATGTTTTTTATGAGGCTGTGCAGTTCAGAATGCAATAAGTAGAACAAAAGAAGAGCCCAGAAAATTGGAAAATTTGTTTAAAACTTACAGGCTCTTTCCTTCTTAAATCGCATATGTTTTTTTAAATTTCGTTTTCGCGATGGGATTTTCGCTACCTAATGCGTAGTTTTCGAAAAAAAAGTTTGTTTCCTTACTGAAGAAAAGATACTACTAGTAGTAAGTAAGTAATACAAATAATATAAGTGTGGACATCTTTGTTGGATGAAAGAAATTGTGCCTTGCATGAGCTACATATGTATTATAGATAATAGCTATCGAAAACATGACAGGGTCACATTAAACTCATCAGAATTGTAACAAAACTCTGTAACAAAACCTTCATCTCATCCTCAAAAAAACTTACGTTGTCTTTCCTCATGTGTGACTTTTCACATTAATTTCTATGCATTTTGCACTAGAAAAGTAGTTTTTTGAATCAAAATTATTATTTAAAGTTAATAATCCATTTATTTATGTTTTTTATAATAAGTTGCAATATTAAATAAACTTATTTTCAATGCATTTTACACAAGCATTTCAATAATATCTGAGGTGGAAAAACGCCTTTGTGGCAGAAAAACGACAATAAAAATAAATAAAAGGGTATTATAGATTTGTGCAATGTATGTAAAAGGTAGAAGGAGGTGAGACAGGTTTTTTTTTTCAACGGTTCCATCAATTGGCTTCCCCGAATACGGTTGGATTTTTCAAACATAGCAAGTTTCAGAACATACCAATAGCCAAAATTTTATATTTTCTCTTTGGCATACTGCCATCTAGTATTGTCGAAACTCGCATCTTCCACGAAAAGCAAGTAATTGTTCACCAATGGTAATGTATGGATTTAAATAATCAACCAAAAAAAAATGACTTGGTTCATGTATTAAAAAATTTTTTTTGACATTATCGCTTTGAAAATATGAAATTCAATTTTAGATTTTAATAAAATCGGATGTTAGATTTATTTCAAACATGACCGCAAAAGCAAACAACACACCTGTACACTTCAGCCAAAATGAGGACAGAGAAATTTTGACAATTTCTATATATTTTTTGCATTTGCAAAAGCTTTAGAGCACTACAGAATAACATTCTCAATTGGTTGTGGAAGGAACAAGAGAAAAGCGTCTTAAATGTTATCAAAACGTGCTTTTGCAAATCTATATAACATTTTCATTCCTCAATGTACCAGTTCTAACTTGCACTGGTTGTGAGTTCCACACTATACCGACTTTTGAAAAGAACAATGGGTCGACTATTCCATCTACTAATTCACTTGTTGTTGATGGATCTTCATCAATTAGTTCCGTTGCATCATCAAATTCCGAATCACTTTTAGTTCCAATCAATTCATCTGATTCTTGGGGAAAATAATTTTCAGTAACATCATCGGAGATATCGTCATCATAAGACTTATTCATAATTTCTGATAGCTCTTCTTCACTGACTTAGTTTTTCATTTTTCTGGAAATGAAATGAAATGTTTGGCTGAGGTTTTAGCAATAATTTTCTCCCATAGCGGTGTCTATCCTTGGTATACAATTCACAGTTCTTCCAGCTGTGGCAAATATGACACAGAGTATATACAGCTAACGGAATCGATCTATAGTTTAGACAAAACCAATATACCAGAGAACTGCAATTGTGCGTATAGAAATGGGCCATTTTCACTCGATGAGCCATTTTGTCCACCACAAATATAATCTTATTTAATTAGCTATTGAAGATGACTAATTTTCCATTATTTCTTTTATAGATCGTTTCTTGATGAAACCTATAGACATTTGCACGAAGGGGTAAGAATGCGTTTCTTACTCTAATCTTTTGCTAACATTTAGTTCTCTCACACAAAATTCGATGTCATGCTCATAGTCATCCATTTTTAAACCGTTCGCTTGAGAACCACTTTAATGTAAAGTTGTTTTTATTAAAGCCAAATCGGTCGACTCATGAGAACTTAAAATGTAGGAACACTTTATTTTTGGAGATACGACCATTGCGTGATACATTTCTATGGAAGTCTTAAGCTGGTGTAGTTGGTGTCGGCAACCTCATCATGCATAATATTACCGATGGATGCCAACTTTTTTTTTTTTGATTTCACTATTTTACACTTAATTTATTATATGATTACATAAAATAAAGCTGAAAAAAATCTAGAATTCCCGCTGTCCGCTGTTTTAAAATTTTTCCCGACATCAGGCTTAAAAAAAAGCTAGATCTAGCAGGGAAAAAAAACTAAAATGGCAACAATGTCTCTAAGCAATGTAAATTTTGTTTATGGAAAACCTTTTGCACCGACATCGCTTTTTAAATTGGAGCAAACCCTGAGTCCCGCATTAGTTCCAAATCGGAATTATAAAAGAGTATATAAGATGTGTGGTGAGCGGGTTAGAAAATACCACCTAAGCATGTCAAAGCTTGTCGTATGAGGCGACTAACAATGACAGTGGGTTCTTTCGAGACCAGTAGAGCCAACCCAGACCTTAAAAGGGTTGTGCGTAGGGTTTGGGACCCACCACGTGAAACAACAATTCCAATGAAAGAATGTATTTACATTAGGCCGTAAACGGTTTGTTATGGCCAGTTAAGAAGAAGTAGATATAAGATGTTGACGCTTTCAGAAAAGGTTGCTATTGCTTTTGTAAGGAAATAGAAGAACATCACTATGGGTCTTTCAATGTTTTTTTTATATATGGTGGTAGTACTGAGTGGCCGGAGAGATTTCATTCGGTGCATGAAAGCGGTCTTCAAACTCATTATCACTGTTAAAAGCATCATTATCATAATCGATTTGAATTGATTCCATTGACTAGTGTCTTTTCAAAGCTCACATTGTCTTTCTTATATGAAATAAAAAGAACGCCTCCGTAAGATCTTCGTCTCTTTACGCGTTGGCAACGACTTCCGCATGCGATTCAACGACGAACTCTATGAGCTCTACGACGACGTTGACATAGTCAAGTGAATTAATATTCAGCTGTTCCGCTGTCTACGACCTGACTTAAAGCTCTCCTCTAAGCGTCTCTGCTTTGCGCGAGCTTGGTCCAATTGGTGATACCAAAGGTAGCTAGTGTACTCTCTACCTGGTCCTGCCAACGGAGACATGGTCTGCCCTTTCATCGCTTCCCTTCGACAACCGCATTGAAGACTCTTCTCGCAGGAGCTTCTTCATGCATGCGCATAACATGACCTAGCCAGTGGAGCTTTAAGTCAGGCCGTAACCCGGTAACGGGTTGTTATGGCCAGTTAAGTAAGTGTTCCGCTGGCTAGGTCATTTTGTGCGTAAAGATGAAGAAGTTAATGCGAGAATGGCCTTCAATGCGGCTGTCGAAGGAAGGTGGCCGTAACCCGGCAATTGGTTATTTTGGCCGTTCAGAAGAGGAAGTTCAAGTGCTCTTTAGTGGGAACAAAAACAAAAGATTCTAGTCATATAAATATGAAGAAATAAGTATTACAGACGATTAATGACAGCTGTTTTTATATATTTTTTATTGTGCTTCCATCTCGGTAGGTCTCTGAACGATGGCTGTAAGTATTTGTGGGCTTTGTGAATCCTAACTCCACCCAAGGGACCTTATTATTGCCAAATGTAATAAGCATCAAATTAGTACTGTCAATATTTATTCTGAAAATTATGCTTTACCTATATGATGCAATTTTTATTTGTGTCTGACCACAAATTATTTTTGCACAAATTTATTTATATTTGAAAATTGTCCATAATTTATTCATAATTCGAAAGATATGTAAATATATAAATATTTATGCATTATGCCGTTTGCTCAGTTTGAAACTCGCCCTTTTTTAATGTGAGTGTGTCGCATTAATTTAAATATAACATGGAACTTTATTTACTCAAACTTAAACGCGAACTGAACAAAATACAAAGAACAAAATGCAAAAAAAAAATTCCCATTTGTTGGTTAAAATCCATTTTCAATTTCATTTGAGTGTGAAATTATTTTTATTGTATGTTGGTGGCCATTTTTTTTTTTTTTAATTAAAAGCACATTGGTGCACTGTCAGTATAATAAATTATGACTATTGGATGCAAAATAAGAAAAAAATGTTTAAATTCAAAAAATATAAAAACTGCGGCTTACAAAAAAAGCTGCAAAAAGTGCGTTGCATACTTCTGGGGGACAAGCAATGCATCTAACTTAATTATAAACTCCAACTCAATATCGAGCCTAACATAACAATTAACATAGCATTATTTTAGACTCCTCTTGTAGGTCCACATGTCTAGGGGACTGTATTGGTTTTTGATCAGAGAATAGTAACCAGCAAGCCAAGGCAAGAGCATCCACTGTTCTCACTGGGCAAAAACTTTAGACAACATTTAAATGTGTGTGTTATCCGAGAGCAACACAATTGCATAATCAACGCAACACAACTAACAGTATCTTCTTCTTAACTGGCAATAACAACCCGTTATCGTGTTACGGCCTGATGTAAATACATTCTTTCATTGGAATTGTGGTTTTACGTGGTGGGTCCCAAACCGTACGCACAACCCTTTTAAGGTCTGCGTTGGCTCCACTGATCTCGAAAAAACCCAGTGTTATTGTTAGTCGCCTTATACGCCAAGCTTTAACCTGCTGAGGTGGTATTCTCTAACCCGCTCCCCACACGGTGTAACATTATGCACCTAAATAGTCTCTAATGTTAAAACAATCGTAACATAATGTTAATTCACAATATACAAACAAAGAACATAATAGCCCGCTATAAGCCGAGTTCGAAAATCCTTCGGAATCATACCACATTCTTGAAAAAGAGCGTAAACTTGTTCAATTACATTGTTTCGCCAAATATATGACAAGATGACGACAGTAAAAACCTTCATCGGGGTTTTATTTTATGTAAAGTTTGGCCGCAGGTACAATATGGTGTTCCCCCAAGAGATTCCTTTAGCGATCCAGGCGGAACACCCATGTCTTCTGTACAGACGGTTCAAAACGAAAGATAGAAATCCAAACAATTCTAAATGCCACGGGTTGCATGCTTGAAAGAAAACTGCAAAGAGTAACTGATTGGTCAGTCAGGTTGCGCTGAAATCTCTGAAGA
This sequence comes from Chymomyza caudatula, assembly GCA_035041775.1. NCBI lineage: Eukaryota > Metazoa > Arthropoda > Insecta > Diptera > Drosophilidae > Chymomyza > Chymomyza caudatula. The sequence continues at coordinate 3,647,065 of JAWNKW010000148.1, forward strand.
ATCTTAACAGACTCAACATGATTTTGCGTCATAACAAAATCAGTCTACACTTGATTACTGGTCACCGGAATGTGCAAGGACACGAATGCGCATTTTCGGATATGATACACTCAACATGACCGGATGCACTTACGAAGTCCTCACGCATTCCTACGGGCGCCGGGAAGATTTTTTCCTCCCAAACCATACGCACAACCTTTTTAAGGCCTACTGGTCTCGAAAAAACCCAGTGTCATTGTTAGTCGCCTTATACGACAAGCTTTGACCTGCTGAGGTGGTATTCTCTAACCCGCTCACCACACGGGGAGAGGAATCCCCTCTATTCTTTTAATATGTACATATATATTAATAATATGCCGTTCCAAGCGGCAAAATCTGTAAGCACACTGAAAACCGGACTTTTATTTTAACATGAGACTGGAAAGGACGCATTGCTTAGATGCATAGAGTTCCGTATAGCCCTTTCTCTTTCCCTAGAATGATTCCTATAAATAAGAGCCTAGTCGGCCGCTCTAGTTTTTTACTCAAGGAAAAATGGCTCATTTCGCATGAGGTTCGGGCTCATGAGCTCTGTCCAGAATGAGCATGATGAGCGGCACTTAAAGAGTCGTTGACGGCTGCTCATTTTGCGAGGAGATTGGAAAAATTATGCAAATAATTACTAACTAGCTAATGTTTAATGTGGGTTAGTTAAGTCTCTCCAAAAGAATAATAAATCTATACTAAGATATATAGCGAAATTGGGGTTAGTAGTGAGAAAATGGCTCTCGAAGAGTATGTTCGAACTTACCTTTTCGCCACTGTCCGATGGCAGATAGAATACCAAAATTGTGAGAAAACTTATGCCCATGCATGGTATGATGAGGTTGACCGTATAGAAGAGAGTTTTCCGTCGCATAGTTATATTAAATGTGATGTCCAGATATGGCTCGTCGCAGCATGTATAGAACTTTTCATTGCTGCAATGGAAGAGAGAGGGCGTTAGAGTGTGTGAACGTGGGAGTACCCTACAGTTAGGCAAAAGCAAATTTGTCGCATAAGCCGTAAATATTTATTAATGTTATTTTTCGTTTTTGTTATTTGGTTATATGTTATTTCTATATGGAATGAACAACTTCCGCATGTTCCATACACACACACATAGCCAATTACGCATACAGAGGTACACACACATAAATATACATATATTTGTTCATGTGTCAGTTTATGTGCCCACTGTGTTTACTCATGTGTCAGCCTCCAATCACATAAATCATCAGCATCATGATAAATATTGTAAAATGCACAAAAGAATAAAAATAAAATGTTTACAATGTTTTTTTTTCTTCTTTGCTCACACTGAACATTGTGCCACTGTGACAACCAAACTGTGCCACACACTCATGAATGCTTAATGCAAATTCCTTGCTAATGAACTTGACTTTACTCAAGTCCCGGGAAGTCCTCCTAAATAGCGAGCCAACGAAGCACTGTAGTATTGGTCAAGTCATGGCCATGTCGCCGGCTGGAGACTACGGCGCATAATTTCAAAGTTAATAATTCTTTGTGGACCACAACAACAACAACAACAACAAAGAGATAAAAAGAAATGTACCAAATTGAGTCGAACTTTTTGACCTCACTTCAAACTGTGGCAAAACAGGCAAGGTCGGAGTGTAAGCGGAATAAGTGTACGATAGAGAGGGAGCGAGGGAGCGAGGGAGCGAGGGAGCGGGAGAGTTTGGGAGTGAGAAAAAAAAACATTTGCTTGCGGGTGAAATATTTGGGGACCTATGAATATACAACAGCAAAGGGGTACTACCAACTGGAGGGACAGCCTCTGTCCTCTGACTCTGCTGTTGCCAATGGCCAAGGCAAAAATATTTGTTTGTGTGCGTGTAACTTGCATCAATAATTCCAAGGGCCTGCGGCTTCATTTTGAATAAGAAAATATTGTAAATAAATAATAAACAACAGCACTATGGACACTGTGGTAACAGTGAGTAAAAATATCTGGGATAGAGATATATTAGGAGCAGGGGTAGCAGTTGACTTTCCAACACAAACAAAGACACAAACTCACATAAACACACGTTGTGGTTGGTGAAATAGAAATGAAGTATGTGCCAATAGGCAGCGCAAGATGAGAGGGAAAACGAACAGAAACGGAAAAAACAACAACAGCCGGGAAAGTCAAGTGCAAAAGAAAACCCAAGTAAGTTAACGATAAGTGCCAGCCATATCAAAATGTTAGCCCAATTGGACGGACTACAGCAAAGTAGTGTCCAGCCAGTACTACTAGCAACTTGTGGTTAGTTTTGATGGGGTTTTCCTTTCCTTTCCTCCCTTTTTTGTGTTTCGGCTGTGGCTCCAGTAATAAAATATAATTTGCAGCCAATTCGAATTGTAAGTTAGGATGCAATAAAAAGGGACGGAACGGAACTGAATTAGAAGTAAAATATGAAGAACAGGTAAGAAAAAGGACGAAAAAAGGGTTTCAAATTATTCAGAAATTTGTTAAAATTTATGTAAAAGTTGGCAGAACAAGCTTGGTAAATAAATTATCAAACAGAGAGAGAAAGAGAGAGGGTGAAAGTGATAGAAAGTGAAAAAGGGGCGAATTAAAAAGTAAGTCTCTTTATTTGTTTGCAGATTTTGTGGTTTTGAAGGTTTGTTTTGAAAAATGTATTTTAATTTGTGGTGTTAATACGCATGTTCAAGACAGGGTACACATAATAATATAATCAAATTAATATTAATATTTCTTAGAATCAAAGCAGACAATAAAGCCAAGAAACTCTAACTTTACTAAAAAATTCATATGATGCAGTTCAATTCATAGCTAAAAAACTGCACTAGGTTAGGTTGTACCTCTAGCAGCTGGTCTTTCAATCTGGCTCCCTTAGACCGATGGTTGGCGCTTTGTGATTCAATCGGATCTGTTTATTTACAAGCTATTTAAGAAGTATCTACCCAGGTGTTGATATATCGAAATCATTATAAAATATCGATATATCGATTTATCGCCTAAAATTTCGAAAATATTACTTAACTCCCATATATTGCGTTCAGCGATTTTAAGAGCTCTGGATTTTTTTTATCTAAGGCCCTACTTTTGTTCTCTTCAATAATTTCCACAGCAGATGCCACCCTTTCTGAAGAGCTGCTGGTGTCAAATATTTTAGAGCAACTTTTGATATATGATTTTTGTACCTTTCAGTCATCCAATTAGCTATTGGGCCCGCCACTTTCTGTATCCTTCTGTACGCCGCTTTGCTCTACCATATTTCTGTTTTGGATCATGTGTTTATGAACATCCCACAATCTTTCGTTTGACGGATTTACACTAGCTTTCATAATTTTTGCGCACAGATGATACAGATATTTGATCTATTTTTAAATGGTCCATGTTTCATGTATCCACAACATCCTTTAACACACAGCTACATTAGGCCTTTCATACAAGTCTACACCTACGAGCAAGCACAAGCGCTCGTGCCTCGGTCTCAATACACTTATATTGATCGAATGATATTGTCACTATTATAAACTATCTGTTGAGTTATTGAGCTTTTTCAGTAACTATATTTTATGTTTTCATGTTATTAATTAAAACACGATAATTATAAGAAGTAATAGAGTAATGTAATTTATTTAAATCCCGATATGCAGGTTTACGTTTATGCTGATATTGAGCACAAAGCAGGCGGAACTAAGAGTAGCCCGTGCCACTGACGTTGAATTATATATACAGACGATCAACTATGATCGTGTAAATATGATCGAAATATGTTATTTTGTGCGTCGTACCGACTACGGTTACCGACGATTAAAATACGAATGAATACAATTACAGCACAGCTAGGCGACAATCCCGCTTAGCTGGCGGTTAACATAAAGTATTGCAGGGTGGTGAGTGGGAGCTATGTAAGTTAACATTTGGCTGCTGGGCCGCATAACCAAACACTATCCTACTATAATAAACTGTATTACAATATCAACAACTTGCATATTTTAAACACTACTCAACATGATTTTATATTTTAGAACTCTGATAGGTGATTGATGATGTTTAAACTTCATTTACTCAGTTTTTCCCGGTCACCCTCAGGTTTCGAGAATTTCGCGAATATCGGTATTTTTGAGGAGGTTCCACTCAAACCGCTATATCTTCATTCTTAAAGAAAGTATCAACTTATTTCTTTTTTCATTTAAAGCTTGTGAATGCCACTACAATCCTTTCATAGACTACTTTTCGATACTCGCGTGCGTGAGCTGAGTGGGCAGTGCTCTGTGAGACGTGTGCGTCTCTCGATGATTGTGCATATGGCTCTTGCTCACTAGCTTGAGTTGTATGCAAAGCGAACGTGATCCGCGCACGGCTCATAGCTCACGTTCTGAGCGATAGCCGCTCATGAGCCAAATTTTACGAAATTTTGTTTGAAGTTAATCGAGTCTTCTTTTCAGTAATAAATCAAAGGATTCCTCAGTTATGTTGATTAAAAATGCACCTTACTTGAACTACGAGGTCTTCCATTTTCACAAATGTACTAAAACGCTATTCTATAATTGGGTATAAAAAAAATAGTTATCAACATAGCGTTGTCAAATACTAAACTAAGCTTTTAAGATTTGTCACTTGTTGGAAATATAGGCACTGGTATATGGTAAGCGTTCCATACATTAGTGCAAAAATTTGAAATTTGGTACCAAATCTAGCCGAATCTGTCATGTATGTAAAATCAATAGTTTAACATATGTACATACATATTTACGAATAAACGAGTCGAGTCCCGAAAAATAATTGTATATGAAAAGCTTGAATGGATTATTGATTGACCCATTGCTGTGGGCCATATGTGTGATATTCGTTGACAAATTCGTGCACTTCTCGGATTCAACTCAATTTGCATCTCTATTGAAAACATTGCAAACAATTTAAAGATTTTTAAAGATAATTTATGAATATGCTTGTTGATTGGCTGTCAATTTGCCACACTCTTCAATCCAATCACCAGGGAAACCGTAACAACTGTCAATAATAACAAGACATACTCTTTTTTCCCTGGAAGTGTGCGACAACATGTATAATAATAAATATATAAGAAAACTTGGACAATTTGGCTCTGGCATTTTTTCTGTTTAATTTGCTGACAGTGGGCGTATACGTAAAGATGTATACGGATATATTTATAAGTGTCTCTGTGTGTGACTGTGCAAAGGTCAGTTTAATAAGCTCAATAGCGATGAATTGCTTAGTTGCTTTGTCGGGGTATCGGTTGGGAAACATTGCGACGAGCTGGAACCGGCCAAGAGCAAAAACATGTAATAAATCATAACATAGGCAGAGCAGCATACTCAACATACACATACACGGATACGCATGTGAAATGCGTGCGCGTGCCCGGGCACGGGACACAACGACGCCAGGAGCAGCCCAGGATTCGACAGCGGCGCCGCATTTGAGCAGCAGTGGTAACAACAACGATAAATGGCAACAAATACACTTGATTTGACTTAAGCGCACACGCCCAAGAGTCGGCAACAATTCATCAATGCGGAGAAGGTTGCCGTATGCGGCGTATACGGCGTATACGGCGTATGCGTAATAAAAACAGAGCAAATGGAATGCCCAGCGGGGCAAAGCAAACAGAGAATTCGACATTGCCGGCTCAAGCATCAGGCATACAATAAAGTGAAATAAAGAAGAAGAAGAAGTAACATCAAGTAGAGTAGAGTGTAAATACAACGTATGCATGTATGTCCGAAAGGCCGACGAACTGACCGAAATCGACGGAATGCTGATTGCTTACATACAAACGAACAAACAAACCAACAAGCAAGCAAACACTTGCACTTATGTAGTACTCAGACACACGAAACGCGCATGGTAGCGAAAGAACTAAACGCATAAATAAAAAATGATTGGCAATATAAAAACAAGCGAAGGAAAAGAGACGAAGAAAATACAATACAGAAACAGACTATCAATTTGAAGGTGTCGACGCTTATATACTCTATTTGAAACGGTCGATATTCGAAATCGAAAGAAACAAATACATGGATTAGAGCCGTAATCCAAACATTAGCTGTGAACGGAAAGCGTGATGTGCAGTTTTCAAAATATAAGCATATTTCAAATTACAAAAAATTTCTATATTATAGCTGTTGCCATATTTATGTTAACTAGTGTTCGCCGTGTCGTGGACATTCGACGACTACATACACATTCTCATATTAGCTGACTGACTAAAATGCAACCTTTTCAGGTGAAGTTTATATTCTGCAAGCCGCTAGCATTTTATCTTTCGAATCGTATAGGTTTCACTTGATAACATTGCGTAATTGCGAAGTAATCGGTACCACACTAAATTTCCGCTTAGTGTATTTATATGCAGACTAGTATTCGACTTGTCGTCAACATTCGACGACTTCATACACGCTGTCGTAACAGCTGACTACGAAGAGTAGAAAAGAAAACTCGAAATAACAACGTTTCCGTGCACACTATACTTTGTTCTTGTTTTTTATTTTTCCCAAAGTATGCAGTACATTTTGTAGCTTCAATCAATTTTTAACTGATTAAAACGCAACGTATCCAGGTGAAACTTACGTTTTACAAGCCGCAAGCATTTTATCTTTCGAATGGTATAGATTTCACCTGAATATAGTACGTTATTGCGAAGTAATCGGTACAACAGTTGGCTACCGTATTTTATAGATTAAGTATGAAATCATGAAACATGTACAACCGAAGCTTAACTATATCCGAAATAGGATCGACTTTAGATTCTCAGGTGTTATCTAACATTTAATAGATAAATGCAAATGCCCGCATATCTCATCTCTCTCTACACGCGTTACAAACCTCTCGACAAATTTTTATAATACCGTTTGAAAAGAAAAGCCAAATGGTAACGAAAACGAATGAGCCACATGAAAAGCCGTTGCTTCACACAGACGCGTCGGAAAAAAAGGTAGGAAAAGCTTGCATATATGTAATATTGGTGGGGGTTTATGGGATAGAAAAGAATAAAAAGCAGCGGCCATTTGGTGGCCAAAGCAATGCCAACATTGCCACCTAGTAAAGGCGGCCATTGTAGGAGTTTGGGTGTTTTTGAACTGAGCTTGTCGTATCCAAAAGGGTCCAACGCTTGATTGATTTCTACAACTTTGTGCCAAGTTCGTATTTGAGATTTTTATTTTGCGCGTGCATTTCGTTTCCCACGCTTTGATTGCTTCAACGATATATTTTCTCCATTTTTTTTTTTTGTGTTTCGATTTGGTCCGCAATTTAGCAAAGCACAAAAATCAGTGGCTAGCAGGCAGAGCTGCCAGTTGTCAGTTCCAGTAGCTATACCCAGGGTTGCTTTCGCTGTCGGGTCATGCTACGGAATGCCGTTAGGTAAAAACAAGGATCCAAGTAAGTAATAGAATTTTAATAACTACATAAACACGCTTCAATGCATGACATGAAAAGGGACGCAGCGCAGTTTTGGGATATGGCAAGGTGCCGTAATGATTGCTGTGAGTACCCGGACAAGTAGCAGCGGAGCCGGTGTGAGTATTTACGGGTGTGTGTGCGTGTGCGTGTGGAACGTGTGGCAATGTTGTTCTGGACTGGCCACAGGACTAGAGCACGCTAAATGCATTGACCATTTGAAAGTTTGTTAATTATGTTATGGCATCTTCATCAAGGTCGTTAAAAATGCGCCATGTAATCAAGCAATCAAACAAAAGTTGAAGTGACAGCTGCCAGAGGCAAAGACCTTGCTACCTTGCTCTCTTCTCTACCCTCTTACCAGCTGTATGTGTGAGTGTGTGTGTGTGTGTGTGTGTGTCTGTGTGTGTGTGTGTGTGTGTGTGTGTCTGTGTGTGTGTGTGTGTGTGTGTGTGTGCCTTGCGTGTTAATAAAGAGGCCATGACAACAGTCAGAACAATTTAATAGAAAGCCAAGTAAAACTTTTTTTTGGTTATGTTGAAACACGGGATGCTCTTTCAAAGTTTGAAGTGGAAAGTTGTAAAGCAAAGGATTAAGTATATTTATGTATACATGCATGCACTTTAAACAACCTTCAATAACAGCAAAACGAAGGTATTTACGTTGAACATGGAATAAGGTAGATAGTTGGACACTATCATGAGGGTACCAAAGCTACTCTAGACAGTTTAACCACTGATGTGCGGTTAATTAATAACACTAGGCAAAAAAAAAACCTTTGTCGCTGATTTCGAATCCAGAAACCGTTTTGGATTTTCTGGCAACGTTCTCGAAATTATCGACAATTTAAAAAAAACAAGATTTCTAGAGTTGCGATGTCAGCCTAAACCTAACTACCGATTGAAATGAACTGTAATTCGAATTGAAGACAATAAAATATGAATTTAATGTTTTTTAAACGGTTTTGGTCTAATTCGATTGCGATTGACAAAATAATGAACTCAAAAAATATTTTTGGGAAACTTTCCACATCCACAATCGAGATAGACCAAAACTCTCCGAACCGATACTTAAATTTCTTTAATTCAAGTTTCAGAATATGAGATTTTCTGACTTAGCCACTCTCGAAATTTCGAATTTAAATATTGAAATAGCGATAAAACCGTTCTAGATAATTCAAAACGGTTTCTGGATTGAAAATCAGCGACCTCAAATTTGCCGGAAAAGATATGTTTTAGCCGTGAGCTTTTTGCTTTCTAACTTAGCTATTTCGCTATTGCATTGTAACCCGTAATCAATTCAAGTTAGACTAAAACCTTCTCAAGAGATATTAAACGGAGATTTGTTCAGCTTTAATTCGGATAACTGTAAGGTTCATGAGTATCATAAGATGTGCTGACATCGCAACAATCGAGGTCTCGATTTTTTTTTGAAAAAGCAGCGACCTCAAGTTTTCCGTAAAAGGTATGTTTTAGCCATTGGAATTTCAATGGGGTCAAATTTGTTGCATAGTGTAATATAACAAGCTTTTATATAATTATATAAGAGTTGCATATTTTTGGATTTGACAAATCATTTAAGCCCTGAATATTTTCGCTGAATAATGTTTGCAAAATTCTAGTTGAGTTCAAAAACACCTTAAGCAACTGTCTGCAGTTTGATTCCTGTTTCGAACTGGATATTTAATATTGATACTTGGCTTTTCTCTCCTTTTTGAAAATATACTCGCGTTTCATTAATAAGGCACAATAAATATTCTTTGCTCCCAAACAAAAAATATCGATCTAGCTATGGGAACAACAGAGCATAAGATAAATTTAATTGTAATTACTTGTACTAAAACTGAAACTTATTTTAGGTAATTTCTTTGCGTTTTAAAACTTGAGCCATAAACTATTTAATAACTAATTACAACAGTTTTTGCGACTGCTGTCTGTAAGTGGTCAAAACCATACTTCAAACCGAATCGACAATTCATTTCAATTCAATATAACCTTTTTTGTTTAATATAAACTCCTTTGGCGACGTTAAAATTCAAAATGCAAAGGTAACGACATACACCATATTGGGCTTGGGCAGAGTATATCTAGAAAAAAAGGGCAAAGCTCTAGGCAAGGTTCAAGTCATTCCAAGGAATTAAAAAAGTTGACGGCGGCAGTTACGTGGGCCCTTTGCCTGTGTGTGTGTGTGTGTGTGTGTGTGTGTGTGTGTGTTGATTGCACACATACATAAATACATATAAACTTTCACATACAAGTTGTATGTGGGTTTGGCCGTGTGCTGCTGCCTCGCAGTAAATTATGCCGCAAGTGCGTGACAGATTCCAAAGACAGACCGTGCGCCATTTTTATAGTCTGCCTTGAGCGACAAACAATGGCGGCATCCGGCAGTGCCTAAAATGCTGCAACATAATTCACAGCACGTAGCGCAATTTACACCCATACCAGCCGCCGACACGTACATGCATTCATATATCTGACTTGCCTCATACAACAGTCAAACGGTTAACGCTTCGAGTACCGGTTGGAGAGAATTCGATAACCGATTCACTTTGATGCGCATCGACAGTTAGATTAACTTCAAGCAGCGTGCGAGCTTGACAAGATCGGGTCACTTTTAAGTCATCCTCTTGTTGTTATGTGAATGCTAGGAATATTGGACAACTGGCGTTGATGGACATTGATCTGAGTTGCCAAGTTGGCCAGCTCTTGCCTAAGGCCCAAAGCCAAGTGCAGCCAATGATAAGACACCTGCTAGCTCTTTAAGTTCCTACAAAGCCAAAAAATTAACGCATACACAGAGAGAATTTGTCAAGAACGTTGTACTCAAAGTGAGCACATCCGTGCATGAAAACAGTGCAAGTACATAAAATCTCATTATAAGCTGACAATTGCTCATTTTGAGTACAATTTATGAGTATGCAAATACTCAAATCAAGTTGTTTTATTACGTTCTTGTGAATTTTTATACCACCGACACGTACATGCATTCATATATCTGACTTGCCTCATACAACAGTCAAACGGTTAACGCTTCGAGTACCGGTTGGAGAGAATTCGATAACCGATTCACTTTGATGCGCATCGACAGTTAGATTAACTTCAAGCAGCGTGCGAGCTTGACAAGATCGGGTCACTTTTAAGTCATCCTCTTGTTGTTATGTGAATGCTGGGAATATTGGACAACTGGCGTTGATTGACAAGTACATAAAATCTCATTATAAGCGGACAAATGCTCATTTTCAGTACAATTTATGAGTATGCAAATACTCAAATCAAGTTGTTTTGTTACGTTTTTGTGCACTTTTATACCCTGTACACAAAGTGTACACATACCTTTTTGTATTATAAATTTGTGCAATGTATGTAACAGGCAGAAGGAGGCGTGGCAGACCATATGGTCCATGGACAAAAATGGTCAGGAGCAATAGTCCAGTCGATGTAGACAAGGCCGTCTGTCCGTCTGTCTGTCCGTGTTGTCGCGCCGTTCTCGGAGACTTTAAGAGCTAGAGCAAAAATGTTTTCACCAAAAGATGCGCATTATACCTATTCAGCGCAAGTTTGTCGAATTTTGTCGATATCTCACCCCCTTCCCCCGTGACAGATTTTCGGTTTTAGCCACACCATAAAAGCTAGCCAATTGAAACTTGGTACAGTTATGCACACTATTACTATGCATATGTACTGTAAAAATGATTCATATCGGCTAAGAGCTTTAGAAGATATAGCCAATAATGTGCCAATTTTAGGCCCCCTCGCCAATGAACTGCAACAGAAATTCACTTTTTAACATTTATGTTAAGCAAATGTGGTACGTTAGGCTTAAAAATCAAACAATGTTGATCTCTTTCTGACCTTTCGGTTCCCAGTCGGGACAGTTGAAAATCTTTTTTTAAGTACATTATGTTCTTGGTTTTTATTTAAGTACGAAAATTACTCAATTTGAGTATTTTCAAAAAGTTTGTGCTCAAAAATGCTTCTTTGCATATTGAGAACACGGCAACTCATTTTGACGATGTCCTTTTTTCGCTCTGTGTACATATAACTTCACACACAGGGATATACCGCGTGAGACATGGACATATTTCGAATGAGACAAAAAGAGATATCCAGTTAGTAGCAGATAGTAGCTGAAAGAGCTAAAGTGGGAATGTGTCTTAGTAATGATGTGATGGAAAAACTTGCAGCCATGATTTATGGCCCACTTGCGCTGCTTTCCTTTCTCCAAAGGCCCTAAGACCGCAACCATTTGCTCACACGCAACTTAAAGCAACAACAATAACAAAAACAATAACAACAACGAAACCAATAAAACACCAAAACACACAGAAAATCTAGCTGAAGAAAATGCATTTCCGGCATTACACGGATATGCAGTACAGAGATACTATACATAGTGTGCATGTGTGTATATTTGTTTGATTCACGCTCCTGCACTTGGCACTTGCGCCCAGGTGAATAAGGCTTCCCCTCGGTCTGGTTTTTGGCTTATCCTGTCCTGGTATGTAGTTTTTCATATACCCTTGCTAAGAGTATATTAAGTTTTGCTTATTTATACATACTAGGTGAACCCGCGCGCGGTAAGTAATTCTTCCCGTTTCCATTCCCGATCCTCTTCCTTCTCTTTCTCCCTCTCTCTTCTTGATACTATGTCAAGCTGCGGATATTGGTACCAATATCTTTACATCTTTATATCCTCTACCTCTACCTCAATTCAAAAGAATTCTTTACCTAGTCAAATTTAATGCTTGCCTACTATATAAGTAGAAACACATTTAGTATGTTTCATATTATAAATTGTTTTTGTCGTTATCTTTGGCATCATTTATAGGAATTCGTCCAAACTTAGGAAAAACCTTCTCCCTAGTACTGTCTACAAAGAGTGAAAATTTGCTTGAAATTGGTCTACGCGTTTTTGAGTTTTGCGAGCACATCACTTTTTGAGGCTTAATTTTTATATATATAGATTACTTATTTGTTTGTATGTATATTTATGCGCATATATGATTGGGGCTTATATATTAATAGTTGCTTAAAAAAATGAAACAAAGAGCTTATCGGAAAATATATGTATATGAAATCGATTTCTTCTACTCTTGATACTATCATCAACTGTTCTATTTGGTTGCAGTTGAAACCAAGCTTGAAACTATATATGGCAGTAACAATAATATATAATATGGTATTTAATTTGAGACCCTATCAAAACATATAAAATACTTATTAAATTAACTTGAATTTTTCTTGACTGAATTCATTCCAACCTATGTTAGTGACAGAATACAGGTTTTCCTTTCCAGAGATATTTGAGATTTTACAGAAAGAAATTTTGGTTTGAAATTTCGCTAAATGCAAAAGTCTACTTCATATAAGTTCACTACGATACTTGGCAGATATCGACTTTTTGAAAAGGCTGGGGGCTCACCGGCTGCATCAAGAGAATTAACTGTACTGTTTTGTGTGTATGTTTTTCCGCGTCTAGGCCGCACCAACTTCTGGTGCGATTCAGATGTGATAAGTGTTGTAAAATGCCTTGCAGATGTGCTATTGATATGCGGCCAAAACAGCTGTTTATACCCTGTACACAAAGTGTGTTAAAGGGTATTATAGATTTGTGCAATGTATGTAACAGACAGAATATGCACAGAAATTGAATTTTCATGGAAAAAATGGTTAAAAGGTATCCCACTGTAGGGCACTCCCGAGAGTCTGCATGAACTTTTTTACTTATATTAGTGTTAAACCCACAACTGTAAATTAAAATCCATAAATTTTTTAATTCTAAATCATTGAGCATTTCTGATTTATGTATCTCTCTCTCTCTCTCTCTATGAATTATATGACCCACTGAGCTGTGAGTCACTGATACATATAAAACAGTTATGTTTTTCGGCTATTTACACAGACACAGCGGAAGTGCAAGCTCAGGCCTTCGCTCATTGCTTTGGCGAGAGTAATAACTAACAGCGAAAACGTTCGTGAACAGTAACCAGACATCTCCATATAGAATACAGAAATTTTTTTATTAAGCACAACTTATGAAAATTCCCTAAACAGTGATATAAATTTCACCCATATTTGTTGCCTTATAGTTCGTGAAAAAGGGTGAACAAATTTTTCCTTAGCCTATTTATATAATAGATTTCCCACGCCACATGTAAAACATATATATAAAAAATAAGCTATTCAATTTATATATACAGATTTTGTTGATTTTAAAGTTTTTTCATTAGAATTTTACAATTTAGTTGATCAATGAATTAGCTTGATTAGTTTATTTACGAATTATGGCGAACCCTTCAAACATTCAAATTTCGCTGCGTTTTTTATGTAAACAAAAAACAGCTGTTTTATTTTTTCTTGATGCTGATGCGGTTGTTCTGGCACCTCGTTGCATCAGTTGATGCGATTGGCAAGATGCCAGCCGGTGTTCGCTCAGCCAAAAAGTATGAAGACATGGGAAACCTATCGATAAATTCTTTTAAGAGCATTTCTCCTAACTTTTAATCCGAACACTAATATAAGAAAAAGTGCCTTAAAAGCTGCTCGCGGAAGTCATATCAGGCGCCGAAACTATGGTTCTCACGTTGGCAATTTGAAATCAAGATAAAGATAAGATTTTTACACATAACATATTTCGATCTTGAATCTGTCGATCACAAAAATTAAAGAAACACATACTAATGAGTTTAAGAAACACTGTTTAGAGTGTTCGTCAGAGCATGAAAGCTCTCGGCACTCCGAAGATTGTAAGTAGCCTTTTGGAATCTTTCATATACACTTTTTGAGCTGTAGCGACAAGGGCATTTTGTCCTTTGTCCTTTGGCTGGCATAAACAACATTTTCACGGACGCGCGTCGCGACATGTTTGTGGCTGGCGTGCGTGCCAACGGCAGCAATGGCGGCGACACCAATAACCAAAATGGCGGCAGGAAGTGGCCCGCTGCCTTTCGCTTCCCATGTGTGTGTGTATGCATATGCTGGTGTGTGTGTGTGTTTAGCTCCTTCTAAGTTAGCGTTGCCCCTTTGCCTTTTTTTATTTCTTTTATTAGATTTTGCTGCAATTTCATTTTGTTGCTAAATTCATTTTTTGCGTGCCATCTCACAAGCAAAACTTTATTTCGCAGCTCTGCAGATATTTTTATTATATGGCAACGCATATTCGTACATACATATATAAGGAGGTACACATATATACAGGTAAAAAATAAAACTATACGATACTCTTGCACTTAGCTGGCAAAGGAGCTTAAAGGCTCTGTTTATCTTTTGTTAATGAAGTTTTTATTTACTTATTAATGTACATACTATATAAATATGATAAAAGTTTAATTGTGAAACTTTTAAAAGTGCAAACTGTATAGTAATTAAGAGTTAGTGTTGAAAAACGCATTTATGTATTTGGCTTTTGCCTCGCACTAAGTGAAAGGTTGTGGGGAGAACACGCGTTCAGTTTACTATCAAGCGATTATGAAAATAATGCCGCTTTTTGACTTAACAACCCGACGTCCCTAATCATGGATGATTGGATATACCGCCACCTAGCTATGATCTGCTGCCTGCAGAGTTGTTAAGTCCACAGGCGATTAGATATTCAGACTACGCCTAATCCTGTCGGATATCCACGGATACCAAATCAACACCCACCAGCTCTTTGCCAATTATAATTCAACATTTGACAGCCCGTTCAGTTTGGTATCAATGCAAAGTTTGTGCAGAATGACGTTGCAGCTCCGACAAAGTTGGAATATACGTCTCCGAACACTTAGATACCGAGCAAGTCTTCACACAAAAAGCAGAAGTACATTAAAACGGGACAATAGTGAACTCTAAAAGAGTCCAGTTGTTCGCTTACGCAGATGATATCGATATCGTTGGTTGAACTAAGCGAGCAGTTACCGGAGCCTTTACGGCTGTTGAAAGACAATCAGGAGAGTAAGTATATGTGTAAATGAGAGCAAGATAAAGTACATGCTTTTGCTACGAAAGATTGCGAATTCCCCATGGTGTGTCGGCAACCTCAATCTGCACAAGGACCTCGGCATTCCGTTCGTGGGTGACGTAAAAAATAAATAAAGCGACCGTTATGAGGATTCCCCTGCCAAAACGCGTCCATCCATGTGATCTCAGACGTCGACAACTGAAATAATCAATAGCATTTTCAATGAATTTCATTTTATTTTTCCTAAATTTATATATTATTAAAAATTTTACCATAGACCACACTACTTAATAGTGTGTAGTGATTAAGTTTTTTTTTGTTACCTATTGGATTATAGCTTTAGTTTTTTGCAGGCTGATTTGCAATTATTATTTAATGACCATTTAATATAAATATTCGTTCAATAAATTTTCATTTTACTTTCCACATGAAAAGTTTTTTTTCACTAACACATATAAAGTGGATGAAACTGCTTATTTAGAAGTACGCATTTCCTTGTTTGCTGGAATCTAAATTTAATTTTTTGGCCCATTTTGGCGAGACTTGATATTCTAGTTTGGGCTGAGCAATATCGACGGAAGGTTTAATTCCATCGCATTGATGGCATTAAGTCATTCGAAGAAAGGTAGTCGAAATCCGTATTTCGCTGCATAGATATATTTGAGCTGTACAACTTCATTTGATAATTTCTCAGATGCATTAGCGGAGTATGTAATTTCAAAGTTTTTTGCAATCTGAATCTCTTGAATTTCCATATAAGAAAAATAATAACACTGGAATGAGAATGATTCGTTTAATTTACTAATAATGTCAAAACTTTAATCCAATGATTGAGTCGATTATAACGATTAAAGTGATTCATCAACATAGATTTCATGTGTCAACTCACCACTCTTTTTCCACTCCACACTCTCTTGAAGAACCATATTAAAGACGAATGAATCGTAGAAACGTTTGTCAATCGTTTCGTTCGTGTTTAGTTGCGAGCATTATGGTAAATCAGACCACATCAAAGAGAAGAGAAAGGAATTGTTTTGCTTGTGCTCTTTGGCATTGTCGACGTAGTGGCTTTGTTTTTGCTCTAGTATAAAACGATTTCTGTTCTACACCGAAAGTTCGAAACTTTTAAGACTCACTTGTTTTAATTCTGTGATGTTCCAATGTACATGGACATGCCCGTGAGTGCTAAGCACAGTCACTCATGAGAGTGAAATAAGAAATGCTAAATGATTTTGAATTAAAAAATCGGAATCCGAGTGCAGGGTTACCACAAGTATAATATAAATTTAAAACACACTCCGATGCACCTATTTCAAAGCTTATTAATTTTCTTCCTCTTTAAAGGTTACACCTCGTGAATAGCAGCCAACAGACCGTTGTGTTTAAATTTAACGTTCACTTTTCTGTTATTTAATCATTAATTGATTTTATTGTATAGGTATATATATATACTTCTCCTAACAAAATCTTTTGAATTATGCATTGTTCCAGTCATGCTTCCATCACCCACCAAAGCAAGTCAGCAACTTCGCTGTTGTGTTGTGTAAATTACCGTTACTGATGTGTGCACACAAGCATGTGTTGGTGTGTGTGTGTTCAAGAGGCAGAGAAATAAAGAACAGACATATTTGTTGTTACCTCCTTAAACGACTAAGACATACAAATAGAGCTGAATCATAGGTGTATATGTACGTACACTGAGAGAAAATTGGACCCATGAAATCAAAGTATTAGAGTTTATGCGTTCTTTAACTCATTCTTAAAACAAGATAACAATAAGAACTGGCTAGATTCATGGATTCAGCTAAGATGTTTTGCCGTATCCGTGTACCTAGCTAGGAATTTTCCGTTCGTTCCTGTTTCCCGGAGTGTACAGAAAAGCAGAGGGAAATAGAGGCATATCGGGAGATTTGACCAGGCGTACTTACATCGCGTCTGACTTGAGCGGCGTAAAAGTTTTTTAATTTAAAAAGTTTGCACACTCACTCACAAACTGTTTCACATTTACACACACGTACGCGTCACGGTACAGTTTCCAAAGGGCTAGGCAATGTGTACAAGTGTAAATATTAGCGGTAAACAAAATGGCGCCTCCCGCACTCACACATCCAAGCCAAATGTTCGCCAACTCATAAGCTTAACTCGAACTAAACGGAACGCATCTGCAATGGATTCGACATTGGTAACCGTATCCTTGACCTGCAAAATCTACAACCAGGCACAAGAGTTCCGTTTGTATCTGTGTTTGTGCGTTTTTATTTGTATTGGGCCAAAAATTCGTCCTGCACACGGACAGGGGCGAAGCGGTAAATGTATAGCCAAAACTTGCCAGTGGCTTTGTTGTTGGTACTTGAAGTTATCGCTGTTGGTATTACACTTTTTTGAACACACACACACACACACACACACACACACATATGCACACTTTTTGGCAATCACACAAAAGCGCACACACATATTAAGTGAAAGTTTTTGCACTTACCGCACTGCAGGAACTTCAAGTATATCCCATTCAACCGATGTGTAAAATTCGGACAAATCCACGCCAACTTCGACCACATTGGTGCCATTCAGTTCATCAATGTGACGCAGATCCACCTGACGAGCACAAGAGAAAAATAGATATAGAAAGCAATAGAGAGTGAGATGGAGAGATTGTGTGTTAGTGCTGATTAGAAAATTACTACCTAACTACGTTGACAACGTTGTCCATAATTGGGCTGTAGTTTTCAGTTCACAATTCACAGCTTTTGACATTTACTTCTCTCGCTTAGTGTTGTTGTTCTGTTGCGTTTAAATTTACCCTTACGTCGGTCATTTCAGCTGCCACATATATCAATACTGTCAAAAGGTTGTCTCATTAGCTCGCACGGCCCGAGTGTTTACGTGGACACGGCCGAAGGTCTATCTTCAGGCGTGAGCAGTGAGCTTATAGGAAACAAGTGGAAAGATGGCTTACTGAATTCCAGTTGCCATGTTTCAGTTATCGCAAGTAAGTTTGTTTCTGTGTAAGCTCTGAAAGTGTGACAGTACACAGATGATTCTCAGCGCAAAACTTGGAAATCAATTGACAAATGATCCTATTTATATCGTAATAAGAATTATTACGAAATCACGACAGCAATGTGGGAACAATAAGAGCATATTTACAAAGTAAGTAAGAACTTTACCATTTTTTCTCGGAAAATGGGAGCTCAACCATCTACGCTTACTCTCTTTTTACAGTCCGTTTTCCCTTTAAGAAGTTTTCCTATTGGTATGTTGACTTTTAAAAATATCTATGCCAACGTTTATATATAACCATATGAACAGTGTGAAGTGGAATTTGGAGCAACTTATGGGTGATGAAGGTGAAATTAGTCAAATTTTTGACTATAACTATTTTATTATTTTGTTTTTAGCAGATTTGGTTCATTTTTAACACACAGATACATATAAACACGACACATACATACGTCTGTCGAATTTCATTTCAACGGCGGAAATTAAAAGCTTAAGCGGTCCCCCGTATGTTGAGCGGGTTAGAGAATACCACCTCAGCAGATCAAAGCTTGTCGTATGAGGCGACTAACAATGACACTGGGTTCTTTCGGGACCAGTAGAGCTACCCCCGGTCTTAAAAGGGTTGTGCGTAGGGTTTGGGACCCACCACGTAAAACCACAATTCCAATGAAAGAATGTATTTACATCAGGCCGTAACCTGATAGCGGGTTTTTATGGCTAGTTAAGAAGAAGAAGCGGCCCAAAATGTCTTCAACTTTTATAATGTCCAATAATGTGGCGTTCGGTAATAGTCTTAACCGATAAACCTTTCAGTACGATTATCTATGGGTCAGAATAGAGTGTTTGTACTACGGTTTCCAAAAGTTTGTCCGTCCGTAACTTTTATTTTGCTCTTGGCTTGACTCGAACGAACTGTCAACGTCAGCTGGCTTAAAACTCACTTGACACAAACGGCGTGGAATGGGATACACAGGTGGCAATGCATCGCCTGCTGTGCTTGATGTGCCGGCCGGACAAGGAGCTGCAAGGCCACCAGCCACTTCAATTTCAGTTTCAGTTGCCGTTGCCAGCGCCATTGGATTCGTTTTGTTTCTCGAGGCACGAATGCAGCTGACAGGCACACAGACACACAAACAATACAATGCACTGGAAGCTATTGCTACAAACACAGACAGACAGACAGACAGACAGATAGACAGACAGGCATAGTGACACACACACAGACGGAGCCGGAACACTTGTATATTGAGTTGGAAGGAAGTGGCAAAGCTTCGTTTGGCTTGGTTTCATTTGGTTCTGTTTCGCGTCGTTTTGCTTTATAACATTTTGGAGTGCTTCAATTTTGCAATGTTGCCACATTTTTCCATAGCATATGCCAAGGCGCACACTAACCGGCATGCCACACGAAAACTGACACCAACACCAACTCTGACTCCGCGTCTGCTGCCGACTGAATCTTTGAGACTCTGAGCACAGGAGCAAGACATTGTTCGCTCACTGATTAGTCTGTCTCTCTGCCAAATGCAGCGAGTGTGAAACTTGCATTAAAATTCACTTAGTAAGCGTCATGAAGTCAAAGGTAGTTGGCATGTAAGTCACCTAAGCAATTGGTGGGGCGGAGGGGAACGGATGCTGGGAGCCCCTTCACCTGTCTGCCATTTCCAGCTGAATGAGCTTCTAAGTAAGGAAAAAAAAAAAATGAATAGAAGTAAAGGGCACAAAAGCCAATTCACAAAATGCCAGCGTGTAAAGCTGTAAAACTCTTACGAGGGGGATCAAAAAGCGTGAAATTTTGCAAAATCGACGTTAATTCGATTTGTGCGGCAATGTGGTGGGCGGCCAAGTGAATTGAGGGCGTGCCATTTGCTGCTTTTGTAAATCAAGTGTGAAAATTGTGCCTATGCCCTTGCCCTTGCCCGTGTCCTTGCCCGTGTCACACTTAAGGGCTCTGATATAAAATTAGGAAATTGACTAAAACCAGCAAGCAGCTGCTGTTAGGGTGGTTAGGGATGCGGAGTGATATGCGAGTGAAAAGCGCTTTCAACGTGAGTGGGCAACAACAATCATAATCAGGCCGGCAGGCAGTGAGCATTCACAGAATGTGTATGAGATGTTGGCTGAATGAGTGTATGAAGCTTGGTGGTGCTTCGTGGTGCTTGGGCGGCACAGGTGTACACAGCTGTTGGCTGTGTTCAGTGTGTAACTGTAAATTGTATAACTGTAGCGGTAACTGTAGCTGAAACTGAAACTGTTGAAGCGGAAATTGTTATTTTAAGTGGTAGCGGAAATTTCACTATAAGGAAGTTACGATTTACTGAAATATTTCCGACAAGGGGAAGACACTGTAACGAAAGGAAAGTGCACCAGCTGAGAGAGACGGAGCGAGAGAGACATGTGGCAAGTGGCTGCTAACATGAGCCAGAACACAACTGACTGACAGCTCGAGTTTTAGCAATTGAAATTGAAACTGAGGGGACTGAGCAGTTCCCAACAGTTGGCTAACTTGTGTGCGTCCGGTAAGTGCCTATCTCTCTACCACCGCCCGCCCCTCTCTCTTTCCCGCCGTGTTTTAGCAGGCAGTTTATAAATATTTTATGAAATGGTCTGTTGATATCGCTTATTGTGGTTGATTTATGCATGCCACAAAAGAGCCAACTTTCCAGCACCCACACATATATACACACACACACACACACACACATACTCACATACAAAAGCGTTGAAAGGCAAACACAACAACAGTTACAACGGTTACAACAATGGCGACTACGACGACACGACGCCATTTTATCGTTGTGTGCGTGTCAACTGTTTTAGCAGTCGCCTTCAGTTGGTTAATAGTAAATGAGCTTGGTTTGGCTTTTTAGCAAATTACCGTAATATGAGTGTGTGTGTGTGTGTGCGTGTGTGTGTGTGTGTGAGAAAAAACTAAATAGATTTCATGAGCTTGATTTGCAGCTTACCTCTAATTTTAAACATTTGCACCTGTAATTCGCTACAAAAAACCCACTCTATATGCATGTGTGTGTGAGAGCAAGTAGCAATGGTTCATTGTGTGGCCTCATTTAGTTGGCAACAAACGATGCCCGGCAGTAGAGTACCAACTACTAATGCCACTTCATTAGCTTGCCAAGTCCTAGGAAAGTAATCTATATAAAAGTAACCGCAGGCAGCTCAACCATTTCCCCCAACAACTGACAACCGAATGAACCCAGTTAACTGCGGCTTGTTGCATTTGCTTTGCACATTTTACGAGCAGAGACGAACATCTGGCTCTTTGGGCTTTTGTCCTTTTGTCGTCTTTGGCCAATTGCCGCCAGGTGTCAAGCTGTGACTTATTAGCCAACCACTAAGCCATGTGTTTCTCCCCATGCGCCTGTCACTGTGTGTGTGTGTGTGACATTTTTATGTACATGAAATGTGGTTGTGGGCCTGGTCATAAAATGTCAAGAAATTTTATGCCAGAGCGCAAAAATATGAGCCAAATTTCATTTTACGATCACTAAAGTGTATGGTAATGGAATGAATAAAATGGAATGAGTAGGACTACGACTACGACTAGCGTACACTGTTGCCTCAGCACGGACACGAATAGGCGATAATATGCTGTTTACCTGAAATCCATCATAGGTCCAACTGCCAAATTTCATGACGCAGGTTTGCTCATCAAATGGAAAGTACTCCACATCGATTTCACAAGAGCTTTTATATATGGCTGGTGGCCGCCATTCCACACGGCCCGTATAGTTCAAAGTTGCCTTGGTAGCAAGTGTTACCTCAAAGTTGCCATCGGCGCTGTGTGAATAAGGAAATGAAAAGAGAATTGGTTAAATCTTAGTATTTTTATAGCAAAATTGTGAGTTTTATATAGATATTTGTATAAAACCGCTGCTTTCAAGTCTGTGTATATGAGCTTCAAGAGTAACATAAAGTATTCTTATGCGAAAAGTAGTTGATATGGACAAAGCCAATAATATAAGAATCAAGCTAGTTAGTTGTACTAGTAGCATTAGTAGTATGTATATTTATTTAATTATAATACACTGTACACAAAGTGTAAAAGGTTATTATAGATTTGTGCAATGTATGTAACGTGCATAAGGAGGCGTGGCAGACCATACGTTTCATGGGCCAAAATGATCAGGAACAATAGTCAAAACAATATTGCAATGGCCGTCTGTCCGTCCGTCTGTCTTTCTATGTTGTCACACCATTCTCGGAAATCGTAAGAGCTAGAGCAAAAACTGTTTATCAAAAGTTGCGTATTTTCCCGGAAAAGTACGAGTTTGTCGAATTATGTCGATAGCTTACCCCCTGTAGAAGTTTTACTATACGTTTTACATACTACTTAAATAAGCGTCGACTTGGGAAAGGTTGCTGCATCACCTAGTACACTTGGCCTTCCGGGACTTTCTTAGGTTTGGTAGTGTACCATGAGAGCGTATAGCCGTGATATACATATATTTAAAGTTAATTTTATGAAATTCTTTTCCGATACGTGAAGTGTAACGATGAAATTTACAAAATATTTTGATATCTGCTCTTACGTAAGATGGAATTGCGTTGATTTCAATCAAATCGAGCTGAAGCTCAACCATAGACAACTCGCGCAATGAAACGCTGATATTCCCCACGCACAGAAGTATTGCGCATTATCGCTCAACAACGAACGAAAAGAAATTTCATTTATTTTGATTGTCGTCATTTTAAGTATCTTATGTGAATGGATATTGGAAATATAATTTAATAATATGGGGGACCTAAATATCAGCATGCTCCATGACCTTCGCAAAAGACTTTTTCGCAATGGCTTTAGGCATGGTAAGTCCACAATTGACCAGATATTCACACTATGACAAATACTGGATAATGACCCACGAATACCAAATCGAACCAATAGCGAAAGACCGAAGTACATCGGAATGGGACAATGTTGAACTATAAAAGGGCTCAGTTCCCCTCAGAGAATCTGCCATTGTTGGTCTGGTTGTAAATGAGAGCAAGACAAAGTATATGCTTTCTTCGAGTAAAGAGACACAGCGGTCGGACTCTCAGATTGAAGTTGAAAACTATACTTTTGATGCTGTCAAGGGATTTGTCGACAGATGATACTTTGGTCTAAGTAGACAAATGACTAGTAGAGGCCACTTTTGCCAGAAGAAACTAACACGCTATAAAAGCTCATCCTGGGCTTATGACGCTGAAGCATTTGTAATTACGCAAGCTGATGAAAATGCCGGAAAGTACTCCGTAAGATCTCTTACGCTTTGGCAAAGACTACCGCATTCGATGGAACGACGAACTCCATACGACGATATTCAAGCAGTCAAGCGAAGAAACGTACATCGGCTCCGCCGGTTAGGCCATTAATGAAGAAGTTACTGCAAGAAATATCTTTGAAGCGGCTGTGGAAGGAAGGCCAAAGCACACCGTTGGTAGGACCAGGTAGAGAGCCCACTCACTTCATTTGTTATCACCGATTGGAGAAGGCACGCGAAAAACAGGGTCGCCTGGAGGAGTGATCGACATCAAGCCGTAACTGGGTAATTTATTTGTTATGGCCAGTTAAGAAGAAGCAGGAACTGTCTAAGGGCTGGAGGGCTTATCCAGTTCGTGGCTCGTCCTAGTCTGCCCACATAGGAGTTGTTTGATGGTGTGTCTGCGAATAATCCAGAAAGGCACTGGCCCTATCAGCGGGTTCGCAGCACCATCCCTCGTCGGCTTGTCGTTCCCGGGAGTATTAGTGTGTCCAGGGACCCATTTAAGTGAGAGTGAGCTATGCTGTCCCAGAAGGTTTAGATTCAATTGGGTTTCCCGAACCAGCTTGAAGTTTATTCTGGTTTCTGCAACCACTCTTATGGCGGCCTGACTGTCAGTTATTTCGATAATTTCTGTTTAGGTTTATATCTGCGCATCGGCCTATGGCGCAGACCTCAGCCTGAAAAACGCTAGTATGGACACCCATAGATTCTTAGAAGTGGCAGCCTCCCAGCTGATTTACCTAACGACATTTAAGAAAATATGAATTTCTTTGGAGATTTCATTCTTTTCTAAACTAATGGCAGGTGATATTAACTCGCCGTTCTTGTTTGAATGGATAAACTTCAACAACCCGAATCGGCACTCCGGATACTTTGATTTTTAATTTTGAACTCAAGTAAATAAAAAAAGAGTGTTTTTTATAAAACCTTTTAAATTTATTAAAAAGAAAATCGATAATTATATAGATTAAGCTACTTACTTGTTGTAGAGTACAATGTCCGGTCGCCAAATGTGATCGGATGGTACATGCAACATTTCGACGCCGCCATACTCTTTGGGCTCCCATTTGAGCTTGTAATCATACCAGGACTGCTCCACCCACAGATTTGTGGTCATTATTTGATTCTTCAAATTGACATCAATCAATTGGGAGAGCTTTAACTTGATTCGCACGGTAAGCGCATCGGTTACATTCACAACGGGTCGGACCAGTTTGTTGTAATTGCTCAGCAGATCGTCGTACAGTCGTTTTGCATCCGGATTCGCTGTGCTGCCTGTAAAATGCAATATATAAATACGTGTGCAGTTAAAACGTGATAGCATCGAGGCTAAAATACTCAGTTAAGTCAAGTCAAGGAGCGCAAAGAAAAGTAATGTACGGAAATGGCGCGGAATGGTATAGAATGGGAAGTCCTTGGACATTGTTATCACCAAGACCACGGACAACGCTGCGTATGCGCAATGCCAATTAATGGGCGGCATTAAATTAATGTTACACTGATAAAAATGCTACAATATGCTTGCTCAGCCTTCAACCCTACTCTGCGCCCCTTTGTCCATTAGGCCAGCTGTCTACCAGTTTATCAGTTTACCAGTTTTCCAGCCGTTAATTAGCTTAGCTCTTGGTAGCTTATGGTTGACGGGGCAGCTCTTGGTTTGGGACATCTTCGTTTGGGACATCTCTCGTTCTGTTGTGCGTTCAGAATCTTTTAATTGATTTATTCTGTTCTGTCCGTTGGCTTTGGCTTTGACTTGGCACTGCCATTGCTTTTTGTCATTTGTGTTGTATTGTCTGGCCTAATGCGATGACAAGGCTCCTGCTCCACATCCGATTTCTATTAACCCTCCTCACCAAACAATTCAGTCAACTAATTTAATGCGCTTAGATTGCTACAAGCGTTTTTATTGTGCAGTTGCCCTCTTCTTGGCCGCCTTCCACGCGCGACTTAATGATAATGATAAGCTGATTAGCTGGGGCTCTTTCTCCTCTCTGTCGCCTGATGTCTCGCTCTGAACATTTGTTAGAAATTCTCTTTTATGGCAGCATTGGCAACCGTTTACAGCTAAAGCTGCCAAGTTGGAATCGAATGGGTAAGAGCTTGGCGCAAAAATATAAAACTTTTCCTCTTTTCTCGAAGCTTAAATGCTCTGAAAATGTATTGAATAGATGGCGAGCACTATATACATCTATAAGTATATAAGTGCTAGGAGAAGTGTGAGTTTTGTTGATGCAATGTTCGGGGTACGCTTCGAAAGTAATGCACTCCACAAAGTGAATAAGTATTTACTTGTACAAGTTTTTTCGCAAAATTGTGAGTATTTTTATTTACTTTGAAGCGTTTTCTACCTTATTATGGGCAATGGTTTGCTAGAGTTAGAATTGGTTACGGACGAAATATGGACTTTAAATTGATTTTGTCAAGTTCTTACAGCTAAGGTTAGGAGAGTGGTTCGATAATTTGTACGAGAGACTCTGATAAATATAATAAGAGTTGCATTTTAAGTAATCCACCTAGAAAGAGTCAGGAGCGGCCAAATCAGGTGATACTTTTTGAAATCTAAATTTTTAAAAATCCAATGATTATCTATATATAAAAGTCTATCTTAAAGCACTTTTATTAATAGTATAAGCTATTAACTCCTAAAAACCCATTTGTTCACTTCGCATTTGTATGGATAGTTAGCACTTTACCTAGACTTTTTTTTCCGTTCTAGACCTAAGACCAAACGTACTTAAGTTGACACTACTTAGCTAGTAAGGTACAGTAAGTAACTTCTGTTTTAATCATTTTTAAACGATTTGATTTGAAAGTAAACTTTTGTAAATCAGATTGCAGAAATTATCTTCAGTTTTATCAGATTATCTGGACTTAGTTGCTCGGTCGTGAATGAGATTAATAAGCACATTTTGTCTATTTAAGAAATCTATCTAAATGGATTTTTTAATGCCAGGAATATCATTCTTGATTTGGAAATATTTTTGCTAAATATATTATTAGAGTAAAGAATTATTCTTCTCCCGCTCGGATTGTAAGATTAGTCCAACAGTGAAAAACAAGAGCAAAAAAGTGGGAGAATATAAATTTAAAAAAAACTTAGATATTTTTCTCATTTGTACAGATACTTTTATGTATTTCAAGCCCTCAGTGCCTAAAGTGGTAACATTCATTTCTACAGACTTGTTGTGTATACTTGCTTTTCAAGATCGATTCTATGTATATATATATGCATTCTGTATATATTTATGCAACTAAGTTGAATTAAATTAGGATGCAGTTGATCAATAAACATTAAAACACTGAAAATGGCAATGATATTTTTAAAGTTAGGTTAACTCTTATAGTCACTTCTATTATTGGTGCCGTTTAAAGAGAGTAAACATAAACTGATTTTCGACTTATGTAAATGATCGATTCAGCTCCTACAAACTCACATTAGGTGTCGGTAACAAAAAGTAACAAGCCATGCGCTTGGTGGCCTCTTTTATCACAAAGCTAATGAACTTCTTGGCAAGGGCAACGAATACTCTGAGTTGTTGTTTGTGTTGTAGTTAACGTTTCATAGCCAAGTTGACTGCCTGATTGGATGCCTTGTTAGCTGGTTGGCTTCTCATTGCCATTGACGTGGCGGTGCACATTAACTCATTTCCTGCATCATTAACGGCCCAAACATTTTCCGAACATTTACAGCAGGTGGTCCACATGTCAATCCCAACCATATGGCCAACATTATACTTGGCTACACTGCACTGCTTGATTGTTGTTTAGCTTGTGTGTGTGTGTGTGTGTGTGTGTGTGTGAGAGCTGTGTTGGTCATTATTTGCATAGTTGCCAGACTGATCAGGTATGTATGGTATAAAATAAAGGGTCATAACTTTAAGCAACTGCCACATAATGCTCATTTACTAGGTGTGTCAAAATGTATGGGTGTGTGTGTGTGTGTGTGTGTGTGTGTATGTAGATAGCACACGCTTGGGAAGCGTTATATTAAACGCACCTTTGGCACCTGCCTTGGCGCTTGCTTGCTTTTGTCGACTTGCCTTTGGCCTGGCTTACATGGCGTATGCTTTATATTGCTCACTAAACTAAACAAATGTACCCGCCGCACATATAAGCGAACACACACACACACACACACACACACACACACACACACACACACACTCACGCATCTGTATGTATTTGTTAATCGACTCTGCTCTGGCCGCAGACAACAATAAAGTGTATGTGTGTGTCGCTTGACAATCACATTAAGGTAACCAAAAGCACATTTTATGATTGCTTTGCGTGTTGCTTTATTCTTATACTCTTTCTGCAGTGCATAGTTCTACGAATTTGTGAAACAGTTTGTAACCCACTAAATGCGACAACGGAAGGTATTCAACCGACAGTCGAGCAGGCTACATTAAACACTCATTCCAGATTTCTGCTCTAGAGTGGCTCACTAAAGTATATGCACTGCAGGAAATCGGTCTACTAGTAACAGCTTCAACTGGTTGTAATTGCAGTTGTAGTCAAGTAGTAGCGGACTGGTTCAAAAAAGTATTATGGCGGGATAGGAAAGAACAGTTACGGAGAACGCGCTGTACTCGGCGCTCTCACTGTTTGTTTGTGTTCGCTCAATTTCTCTTAGCACGTTGTGTTTTTCAGCTCTTTAACTGTTGTTGTTTGTGTAAATTGAAGAAATTTGTAACGAAAATTAAGAAAAGTAACAATATTAATTCTGATGCGTCAGTGCAAAGTTGTGCGAAATTGGTAAGTGTTGGTAGTATTTTGTGTTTTTAACTCAACATTAACTTATTATATTATTTACTAAAGCAATTAAACTTTATGCAAATAAATTTGGAATGCTCGAGTGTTTTCAGAGACTAAGGTAAGCCAAAAATACATACATATGTACGTACTAAGTACATTGAAATGGTTTCCATTTAGTAAGTAAATGATGTCTAAAATTTATTCTTTTATGCATTTGTATGTAAAAATGTATTTTTCAAATTTGCATGTTTTTTATTTTCAGTGATTAAACTCAAGGTGCCGAGCAAACCGTAAGTGATAAGAAAAAAAATGTATAATAAAATTTTAAATATTTAAAACATAAAATGTTTATGAATAAAGTCAAAACAAATGGATAAAATATAATTTTAAAAGAACACTGGACTTGTGTTATTCACGGGCAGAATACACTTAATTCCTACCGATATGAAAGATATTAGGAGCATTCAACAAGTACCAGTAGTGGTTTGCAACAATACACACCGAACTGGTATTCATCCATGACCCATGATCCATGAGTTATATGCCACTCGCAACCAGTTCCTATGACAGCCCTACAACTTGGCTTCAAACAAAAATACTAGTATTGAACCATATTTTCATTCTGTTTTTCAGTTTTAAAAGTGATTTCGTACTAGTATGGTTCCATTGCCCATTTACGAGTTCCATACCACTCGCAACCAGTTTCCATGACAGCTCCGTGTTAAACATACCACTTGGAGTCAAACAAAAATACTAATTAAGGACCTTATGACCATCCCTTTTTTCTGGTTCAAAAGTGGTCCCTAACTAGTAAACATTCCTGCAGGGTGACGATAAGAGTAGAGTGTATGCAATTCGGTGTTGCAAACTTTTTTGCTGTTGCTGTGTTTTAACTGTTTGCTTGTTGGCTTGCCAGACAACAGTTAAATGTGTTTATTGTCACGGTAAACGCTCGCACACACATACACAGAGAGAAACAGAGAGATAGAGTGTGTTATATGTATGAATTATTATATTAATATTATATTAGGGCAACCAATGAGTCCCTCAGCTGTTTCCACATCAAACAAATATAACAGATTAGATGTGAATCTGTGATATGTTATTGTAGTTGTTGCGGTTACTAAATGATAAAGCAATGCACATTAATGGCATCAATTTAACTTCCAATTATTTTGTAGCTAATTAGAGATAGAATGATGGAGAGCTATTGGCTGAATAGGTGCAACCAAGGACGCGCTGTCATTGTGATTCCTGGAACTCTTTTGTGGATGTGCGGTAACTCTGGTGTGCGAAAGAGTCAGCTTACCTAAATGCAATTTCGCTGTTGCATTGTGCTTTAAATGACAAGTAAACACGGAACATGAAAGCCCATGCCCGATACCATAACCAATGCCCATTTTCATTTCTATCCCGGGATCCATGTTCATGTCCATCTTCATGCTGGTGTTCAATGCACTGTGAGCTGGCAACGCTTTGGGTCAGCCCGGCACAACACAATGCTCGTAAAACTCAAATAACTATTTGCTCTTTGCACAAACCAACACACGCACACACAGGGACACACGCATACATATGTGTATGTATAAATATATACAACTAGAATACAATATGGCGACCAACACATTAGGGTTTTATAAATCACATGGCTGTGGCTCTTGTTGTTGCCTGTCTACTAGGCTATGCCTGAATTTGATTAGTTTACTGTTGCATAGCTGGCACAGTGCTCTGCCCACTCGTGCACATTAATTAATACACATTACGTATACGCTATGGTAGCCACGTCGCTTTTAATTATCTGGCCCAAGGCAGCCAGTTGCACTTGGTCTAGCATCAAAAGTCGAGCCATGTTAGGATTTATCAGTACCTGTTTCCAGTACCGGCTCCAGCTTAGTTCCAGTCATCAAACTAAAGCTGCTTAGGTCAGTTTAAGGAGCGGCTCTGCTTCAACGCTCCAAGGCAATGTACAAGAGCGTTGTGCATATCCAAAGCAAGAAATAACTACAGAAATGCGATTATAAATACCACAAACTTGGCCAAGTCAAGCAGATAAACGTTAACCTGAACAAAAGCCGGAAAGAGCGAGCACTTGAAAACTCGCGTTCACCAGCTAAATGCTGCAAACTTTGCGGGGCATTATTCACCCATTGTTGACATTATAACGTTGGTTTCGAAAAAAAAGGAGAAAGCGAAAAGCGAACGAAAAGCTAACGGTAAAGGAAGAAATTTACATTCTCTTGCTATAGGTTATAATAAAGCGTTCCAAATAGACTTTAAATTTGTGGCATGCAGCATCTATAAGCTCGTTAGCCCAAGGTTTAATTAGTGTACATTTATGTACTTATACTTTTCGAGTTAGGAAGGCTGTATGGGTTACTTTGAAGGTAACAACAATAACCAGCTGCCAGTTCTTACAATTAACATTAGAAAACTGTTTATTAGAAAACAGGCCGTTGCAAAAAAGTTTCGTTGAAAAATCTTAACTAAGTTTATAAAAATTCAAAGAAAAAACATGTTTTTTAAGTGAAAATGAAACTGCTCTGTACACTAGACCCTATTTTTACTTTCAATAAGGTTTTGCGGAAGTAATCGTACAATTCGTTTTTGCTACAGACATATCCTAAGCTTTTTAGCGAATCAGCTAAAACAATTGCTTTAAAGAAATTCTTTAGCAAATTCATAAAAATTCAGGTGAAATTCTCTAAAGTAAGAACTGAAATTTGGCGTGTAATTAATCAGCAACCCTCGTCTGATTTTTCAACATTTCTAACTTTTGCATCTTTTTTATTGGTAATATTTGCTGACAAAAAAAGCGAAATATATTTTATAGGAAACAATAAAGCGTCAAGTTTTAATGAGTATAATTTTTTCGGTGGTTTTAGATTATGCATATTTCGAACAATAAATACACAAATAAATTGAATTCAAAGTTTAAGCCGCCTGATCTAGATAAGCTTAAATTACGTCATGCAAGAGTGCCTTGTTTTATAGGTGAAATTTTTCGGTCATAGCCGTCTTTCCGGCCGGTTTACTTTGCTATGCCGGACTCGATTTAGATACATAAAGTGTACCTGAGAAACTTATACGTGCGAACATAACCTACTTGAATAGCTAAGAAGCTCTAGCAAAAAGTGCATATACTCATATATTTATGCGTATAATGAAATCTTGCAGGCGATGCAAATTTATGCGCAAGTAAATTAAATGAAAAGAAATGGAAATAATTTCAAGGCGTTCTTTTTTTTTCCATCAAGCTCATTTCCAGAATCATCATTTTCCTCAGCTGAATGTGAAGGCACAGCACAGTAAAAGCAAAATCCTTGCCAGACAAGTGCCCTTCACTTCGAGTGTCCAGGCTACCTCGAGAACCATGGCTGCTGCTGGTCCTGCCCCTGGCTTTAGCTTAACATAACAGAAAATTTAGTCATTTCGATTTGAGTTGCCAAATTGTTTTTCGTCCTGAAAGTTGCTTGTTGTTAGTGTTTGCTCAGGATTCCCCTCTCCTAGTGTGTGTGTGTGCGTCATGTGTTTACTCAACTGCTATGCGATGCAATTTTTGTGTAAACAACGCCATAAATTCAATAAGAACAATAAGAATAAAAGCAGCAACAACAACGGCAGCAAAAAGCTGCAAGGAACAACAGTTTAAGCCAACTTACAGACAAGGCCAAGCAACGGTAAAGGACAGGGTTGCCTAGTTGTTTACCAGTTGTTAGTATTGCAACATGTTTACAAGCAACAGCAACAAAAAACCAAAAATTTTATGAAAATAAAAATAAAATAAACCATGGCCATAGTCACGAAGATTGCAACTCTGACTGCAGCAGTAACTCTAACTGTGAATGGGTGTGCAACTGCAGCTGCAACTGCAATGCAAACTGTGTCGAACTGGTTACAATTTTAACGCATTTTTGTGGCCCTCTGGTCACACTTTTAGTTGCCATACTATGTACAGTAGAGCATCGAATAAATTAACTACTTCTTCTGCCAAGTATATTTACATAAAGAACTTTTTTAATTATTTTTCTTCTTAACTGGCCATAACAACCCCTTATCGGGCTACGTCCTGATATAAGTACATTCTTTCATTGGAATTGTGGTTTTACGTGTAGGGTCCCCAACCCTACGCATAAACCTTATAAGGCCTACTGTGTCATTGTTGTTTGACCTGCTGAGGTGGTATTCTCTAGCCCGCTTACCACACGGAAGGTGCTTATATATGCATATACTATATGTTGAAGATTCTTTTAATAACACTCGTTAGCCCTTCCCTAGAATAGAGTGCTTACTTCTTAAATCAAGAGTTGAAGCCTTTGCTGAGTATTTGGAGAAATGGTTCGAACCTTTTAATAGCAGCAACCACAACAAGCAGGCAAGGAAAAGTCCAGAGCAGTTATGTCATCACAGCGTAAAAAGCCTTGGCACATATTAAGGAGCTAAAACCCAGAAATAGGGAAGCAAATTCTATCCTTCAGGGCTTCGAGGGTAAGGGCAGCGTAGTTGGCAATTAAACAAGCCTTTGATATGCCTACTGTCACAGGACCTGTTCATCGCTTATGCTGATGACATGGCCATCCTGGCCAAAAACAATTGTGTCGACGGGGCAACGGATATTCTTCAGCCGTATCTGCATAGCTTTGAAATGTGCGCTAACCAATGGAACATAGACCTTAATCAAAGAAAGTGCGATAATGTGGCTTACTCACTGCATAAGGATCTCTGTTTTGGCGTCTTCTTTTACAGGAACAACTACTAGAGAATCACAGCAGTTAAAAGTACTTTGGACAGACGCCTGACATTCGGCAAACATATATCCATCTTAAAAACAAAATAAGCAGATAGCTCCTAAGCTCTAGCAAAAAACTATCCCTAAATAACAAGTTTTTCTATATTTCTAATCTGTCAGTCGACCTTCGACAAACAGTTTTACAAGTTATTTGAGAAACATTCACATAAACAGAAGAACTTTAAAAAACGAGATAAGGTAAATAAAGTCAGGTATGAATTCATAAATATATTATTACTAATCTGTTTTGTATTGTAGTTTAATTGGTTGAATTTAGTTTTTGGCCAAAAGTTGTCCCGTTACGATACCGTAGGATCTATTTATCGTTTCACCCGCTAGAAATACATGCTTATGGGGAGGTCCATTCAGATGCTGATATCAAATATATCTGTTTGGGGCTAATTTTGGACAGCTCTGACAGGCTGATAAGGAAGTACCCAACCAGGTGCTGCTAGGTAAATGCACTGCCATTTCTTTCTCTTCTTTCTCTCCGAAACTTCTGCAGAGGTCATTGTAGGGCACAAAAAGCCTAGCTGCATGGACACCCACTAACCAGTGTCCAGTAGTGGCTCTGACAACGGCTGAGCAAATATCGCTACTAAAAGAGCAGAGAGCAGCTGCTCCTTTGTTATAGACTGGGCTACATTTATGAATCACATGCATCTTTTAGTAAAATCTGTATAAAATTCTAGGGTCTCCGTGATCAAAGTATTCGATTAGACGTATATGGCTATAACTACACGGATCTAGATCGTGATAGATATTTTGTGCACTCTTACACACATCGCCCAAAACTAGTTCGGAACGAAGTTGTACTAGGTAAACACTATTGCTTGAAGGTAGCGGCAGATGCTGGTTACGGATATATACGTAATGTCTTCTCGTCATAAAAACTTTAAAAATTGAATTAGAAGCAAGTCAAGCTTTACCCCGTGTGGTGAGCGTGTTAGAGAATACTATCTCAGCAGGTCAAAGCTTGTCGTATGAGGCGACTAACAATGACACTAGGTTCTTTCGAGACCAGTAGGCCTTAAAAGGGTTGTGCGTAGGGCTTGGGACCCACCACGTAAAACCACAATTGCAATGTAAGAATGTTTGACATCAGGCCGTAACCCGATAACGTGTTGCTATGGCCAGTTAAAAAGACGATGTCACGCTTCAAAAGGACTTCTTGAAGTTTCTGGTTCCCCCAAATCAGGTCGTCATATTAAAGTGCCACTGTAGTTGTGTAAAATGCACGCCCCCATGCGTATGCAACATATTTTTAACGGGTTTTACTTTTTGTGCAGTGCTTGAAATGTACACTCAAATTTTTATGCGAATGATAACTGAATCAGCGCAGCAGCACTTCACTGGTTAAAGAAGAAGAAGAAATTGCTTTCGACTGGGCTGGGCGAACGGGGCGTATGAATAATAAAACATTGTGCGGCAATTGCCTTGCAGGCTGGACTGACAAACTGGCCACCAATTTGCTGACTCGCGGCATTGTTAGCATTCACATTGCGCATTCCATGTTGCATGTTGCTGTTGTTGTTGTTGTTGCTGTTGTTGTGTGTTTCGAGTGTCGCGTTGTTTTGGGGCATGTATTGGTGTTGGCTTTATAGCTGGCATTGTTGTTGTCATCGTTGACTTTAGTT
Organism: Chymomyza caudatula; assembly: GCA_035041775.1. Taxonomy (NCBI): domain Eukaryota; kingdom Metazoa; phylum Arthropoda; class Insecta; order Diptera; family Drosophilidae; genus Chymomyza; species Chymomyza caudatula. Next base: position 3,681,868 of record JAWNKW010000148.1, read on the forward strand.
TTTGTTTTGTTTGTGGTGTCTAATGCAGTGGCCATTGTCGCATTGAAAATACAAAACACGTTTCATGAGCAACGACATAACCTGCAAGGGGCACCACCAACAAAAACATCACCAAGAATAACAAGTATAATGGGAGTGTGGGAAAAAAGTTATGAATAATTTGCTTGCCCAAAGCTGCCACAGTGCGTGCAAAATATGCTGACTACGCTTATTTAGAGCGGGATAGCAAATGGTATAGAAATTGTTGGGAGCAAGAGAGAGCCCTACATAGATAAATGTGTGGCAGCTTAGTCCATTACTCAGCGAAGAGGCTTCTGTTTGTTTGCCAAGTTAAATGATGAAAAACCATAACAAAAGGAATCAAGCACACCTCGTCGTAAATGTATGTATATGTGTGACATGTGATGCGTGTGTATGCGTATCGTTGTGAATGCCTTGCAGCTTCAATGGCGATAGCATCAACAATCGTCCAACGCTTGACGCCATTTTCTTGAGCACGTTTCTAACAGCACTTGCCGCTATCTTTCATTGTTCGCACAGTGGGCGAAAAACACAAACTAACAACTTTAATCTTACACAGTGACACAACTTACTAGCTGTCGGCATTTAGTATTCTTTATTTACATATTTAATTTTGTATTAAAAATAATTCAATTTATAATAGAGTTGGTATGAATTCTAATGAAATTTGGACAAAGCTAAGTCAATTTCAAAGATACAATTGTTTTTCTAAGAAAATAACCGTAGCTGAAGAGCTACTAACTATACTAATGTAAACCTGCATTTGCCATACTTAACGATTGTCAAATTGGACTTTAGCGACCCTAAAGTTACCGACCTTTTTTTATTGCCCAGCGTTATCAAGCGTCTTCATTACATTGATACACTTCAAAGACTGCCATCGAGGGCGGAGGTTTAATTAAATATCACGGTTATCTATGTGCGGTGTCAAACTTTTTCGGGTGCTTCGCTGGCAGCGCGAAACTGGGGGGTGCTCCATTGAGTGACCAGTGTCATACTAAATCCTCTCGAGGGGATCACAGACAAATCCACAAACGTGGTAGTGATTCATAAAGCCAAAAACCCGCACATTAAAAGTGACCAAGCCATCGAGCTTGAAAAAAATTAGAAAATTTGAAAAATCAACTTTCCCCCACTGGGAGTTGATCTCGTGACTGAGTGTTTCTCTTCTTCTTTTTTTTGGGCTAAGCCTTACCCCACTAAGCCACTGCTTGATAGGCACTGGGCCTACCAAAAGTGCATCTAGTGTTATAAAAGCTAGTGCATCTAAAAACTTAAAAATAATAAATAAATTGCCTCCACCGGGATTTGAACCCACGACATCCTGATTTTGAGTCTTGTGCTTGCACCTCTAGGCTACAGCTTGTTAGACGTATAGCCTGCAAAATCTACAGCTAGTAGAATCAAAAATCAAGATACCATCGCCAACATAAATATGGATACCTATGACGATGAATTCAGCTCGGCCGCAGCAAATGTCGTTGCAAAATTTAATAATACATTGGGTCAATCGGCAACCAAGAAACCATCGACGCCTTCCTGGCAAATCGTGCCAGTTAAAAATAATCCCACCGTCACCAAACGGGCGGCTTCTCGTTCCCCCGAAGCAACCCGTAAAACATCGAAGACAGACCATGCTGCCAGCACGAGTGCAGCTGCAACTCGCGCAAATCGTTTTGCTGCCCTGGGCGCAGCTTTTGAAAAAGCGCTAAACGACCCCGAAACCGTATCCGAGGTAAACGAGCCAAAAGAACACCAATCTAGTGCACTTCGGACAGAAAAACCACCGCCAATCATTTTGAAAAGATGCACAGACATAAATGCCTTCTTTAATGATTTTACAGATGTAAACCCAGAAAAATTCAACACAAAATCTGCAGGAGAATCCCTTCGGATAATAGCTGCTGATGTACCGACATTCAGAGCCATCGTAGCCAGGCTAGACACCCTGGGCGCAGAATTTCATGTGTACCAACTGGCAAGTGAACGCGCGTACAGAGTGGTCCTCAGAGGCTTGCATCACTCTACAAGCCATGAGCAACTAAAAGCGGAACTGACAAAATTGGGCCACTCAGTCCGCAATATATATAACCCGAAAAGTAAACGGGACGGTTCAACGCTTGACATTTTTTTTGTTGACCTTGACCCCAAAGTCAACAATAAGGAAATCTTTCGAACAACCACCCTGTGTCGCCAAAAAATAACCGTAGAAAAGCCACGTAAAAATAACGATTTTGTACAGTGTCATCGCTGTCAAAATTATGGACACACCAAGCGCTACTGCAGGAGAGGTTTTCGCTGCGTCAAATGTGGTGAAAACCACGCATCAACCGAGTGCATTAAGCCACTTGAAGAACCTGCCACCTGCGTTCACTGCAAAATGCCGCACACGGCAAATTACAAAGGCTGCCGAATTTACCAGCGCCTCTCAAAACGGCCAGTGATCCAGGAAACTCGCCGCCAACCTCCACAAAATAGAAGTCAACTTTCTAATGCCCCAGCTGCAGAACAAACATATAACCCGTTTAGACAACAACCACGAGGAATGCCCATGTCGTTTGCTGACGTGGCCAGAGGAACCCAACCCCCGCTGACAAATACCTGGCAAACTCCTAATTCTGCTCCTCAGGATAATCACCCGGAATTGGAAAACAAAATTGATAGTCTCTTGGGCCGTTTTGACCAATTCATATCAATGCAGCGTGACATGATGGAGATGCAGAAGCAAATGCTCCAACTAATGACAATGATGGTTAAAAATGCTTCCAAAAATTAAAATCTTAGTTTGGAATGCAAACGGCATAGCTAACAAAGCCTTAGAACTTAAAAACTTTATAGCTACAAACCAAATTGACATCGCTCTGCTATCAGAAACTCATTTCTGTAGTAGAGCCACTTTTAAGGTACTTGGGTATGAGCTCTACGTAGCGAACCACCCGTCAGACAGCTGCCGAGGAGGAGCAGCTATTCTTATTAAAAAAGATTACAAGCATCATCCAATTTTGCCAATATCTACACCAGAGATGCAAGCTGCAATCATAGAATTAGTTACCGAGCAGGGTAACATAACCATCTCTGCTGTGTACTGTCCGCCTGGGATATTATGGGGAGCAGTTCCCTTTACAGAGCTCCTTCGTCAGCAAAGCCACCGTTTTGTCGCTGCAGGTGATTGGAACGCCAAACATGCACTCTGGGGAAACTCACGCGCATGCACCAGAGGTCGTGCGCTTTGTTCAACTATGCAAAACACGCCTCTATTCATCCTGGCAACCGGCGCACCAACCCATTTTCCCGGAGACATCTCCCGCACACCCAGCGCACCAGATTTTGCAATCTGCCGAGGTCTCCATCCACAGCAGGTATCTATTAAATCTCTGGTAGAGCTAGACTCGGACCATTTACCTCTGATCATCAAAATCTGTGCAAATGTTGCTGAATATTGCAAAAACCAAATACTTCTGCATCCTGGAGCAAATTTGGATATTTTTCAGAGATACATTAACCGCAAGACGTATCTTACGTTAGAAATCAAAACAGAAAGCGATATCGATGATGCAGTCAAGATTCTGCAGAAAAATATTGTTGACGCTGCAAAGTTAGCTGCTCCCCGAAGTGCATATCGCCTTCAACAGACGCCTCGAGATACTCTCGACCCACAGATAGCACATCTGCTAAGGGAAAAACGCCGGAGCAGAAAAAGATACATGCGAACCAACAATCTGGCAGACAAAGCCCTGCTTCGTAGTGCTGAGACAAGCCTGAAAAAAGCACTCAAGGATGCAAGCCAAGACAAAATCAATCGTCTTTTGTCTGAGGCTAGCCCTAATGAAGAAGGAAATCGCAGCCTATGGAGATTAACACGATACATTAAAAAAGCACCAATTCCAAGCGCACCAATAAAGGCTCCCAATGGTCGTTGGTGCCGCTCGGACCAAGATCGCGCTGACGCTTTCGCTCAACACCTTGAGGAACGCTTTACTCCATTCAACCTGAACACCCATGCTGAGGTTGAGGAAACTCGCGAGGTGCTTTCTTCTGCGCTCCAATTAGATGTCCCTAATCGACCAGTGACGCTAGATGAAGTTGTAGAGCAAATTAATATGCTTAACAACAAAAAAGCACCTGGAATTGACAATATAGACGCCAGAGTGGCCAAGGCTCTTCCCATGGCGGGTATACTCGCGCTGTGCAATATATACAATGCGATAATGCGTCTGGCATATTTCCCAAAAGAGTGGAAATGTGCTCAGATCGCAATGATCTTAAAGCCTTCCCAGCCACCTACGTCAATTGCGTCATATCGCCCTATTAGCCTGCTGCCGGTATTCGCCAAAATATTCGAAAGAATATTTTTGTGCAGAGTATTGGCAACAGATAATGAAGCGACTCTAGTTCCGAAACATCAGTTCGGCTTCCGTCCAGGGCACGGCACGCCCGAGCAGGTGCACAGAGTGGTTCAGCATATACTCGATTCCTTCGAGCAAAAACAATACTGCATTGGAGCGTTTTTAGACGTTAAGCAGGCGTTTGACCGAGTCTGGCACGACGGACTACTGCAAAAACTTAAAAGTTCGCTTCCTGCTCCTCAATACGGAGTACTCAAATCGTTCCTGGAAGATCGCTGCTTCATGGTTTCAGTAAAGGGTGAGTTATCCGACAGGCGGTTAGTCAGGGCTGGGGTCCCACAAGGAAGTGTTCTCGCACCTTTCCTATATACACTATACACCATGGACATGCCGATCAATGCGGGCCTTCTCACGGCTACTTATGCCGATGACACCGCTCTTCTGTCATCAGCAAACAACGCCCACGATGCCGCTCTGGCCCTGCAGCTGGCATTGGGCAATATAGATAAGTGGGCAAAGCGCTGGAACATTCGGCTCAATGGAGAAAAGTCCGCCATTGTTCTGTTTTCCCTGAGAAGAGACCTATGCCCTCAAATAAATCTGGACGGGGAGGTTATTCCCACTAAATCATCGCATCCCTACCTCGGTATTCATCTTGACGCAAAATTGAACTGGGCCCAACATATAAAAATAATCACCGCAAGATGTAGAACGAAGATTGCCAAAATGGAGTGGCTGCTGGGCAGAAGTAGCAGGCTCTCTCTAGAAAATAAGACCATACTCTACAAAAGTGTGGTAATGCCGACTTGGTTTTATGGCGTCCAGGTCTGGGGAACCGCAGCAAAAACGAACTTAAAAAAAATTCAGACTATGCAAAACAGGGCACTACGGAAAATCGCGGACGCTCCGTGGTATGTCCGCAACCGCAATCTGCATAAGGACCTCGGCGTTCCTTTCGTGGGTGACCTAATAAACAGATTGAGCGGCCGGTATGAGGATCGGTTAAGAGTTCACCCGAATTCCCTTGCCTGCGCCCTGGCCGGTCACAGACCAAGGAGACGATTGAAACGCCTCCATCCATGTGATCTCAGAAGTCGACAAATGATATAAGAGCACCAGTCTTGTAAACTTTGGACACTCTGCAGTCACGTTTTGGCTGCGGTTCCTCAAGCTTGAACGTCATACTTTCTGATTGGTAGTATGATACATTTGTATTACAGTATACTGTTTTTCATTGACAGCTTGCTTCAACTGCATAGCAGCCATTCCATTTTTGCCAGTTTTGTCCTATATCTCGTCGTGGTCTTCGTTATCTGATGACCAAGAGTATTACTAATAGTTCGTATCAACTTTGAGTAGTGTATATGGGAACGGTGAAAGAGCGCCTCTTTGAGGGAGTCCAGCTCTGATTGAGAGCTTTTTGGAGGGCTCCTCCTTTGTTGAGACCTTGAAGAGGCGGTTTTCTCGTGTCAGGCACGACCAATCACCCGTGTGACGTATTTTAACGATTCAATCCAACACTGCCGGTGTTTAAAAGAGTCGAGAAACCGCTGAACAACTCTGTGCGCTTGTTCGGGCATGCCGTGTCTTTTATGGAATCCGAATTGGTGACTCGGGATTGTCGGCACTTTTTAATTTCCTACCTCTTTTTCGTTATTATTGTAAATGTTCCTTAATATTAAATATTGTAATGTAAATATATCCTATAATAATATCCTATTAGAGTTATAATAATAACTAAGTAATAGAATTTAAATTTAACAATCTGCCATAAATCACACTATTAAACACTTAGTGTGTAGCGATTAAGAATAATGTAAATACATATTGGATTATAGCCTTAGTTTTAGCAGGCTGATTGCCATTAATAATAAAAAAAAAAAAAAAAAAAAAAAACATTGATACACATTGCTGCAAAATTATTTATAATTATTAAATTCGATGAAATCGGACCACCGTGCATAGACATTTGCAATGTCATGATGGTGTTTGTAGGTGTGCCATCTGATGAATTGAGCGTGAGCACGTGCATGATCCTCATAATCATTTTTTATGGCCATACGTCAAAAACCAAAGACGAGCCAAAGTGGCGCTCTCTCGCTCTTTGACACCCATCCTACTCCATCTGCTCGACTGTTTGGCTGTCTGTCAATGTGTGCCCAAAATGTTGTTGGCCATGACATCAATATGAAATGCTGTCAAACTTTCTAATGACACTGTGGCGTGGCGTGATGCGTTGAGTTTTGGCGGAATGGGTGCGGGATCTACTCGCGCGCTAATGTCCGACAGTGGTAGCTGCGGGTAAAGGGCTTGCGGAACTGCCGGTTGTATAGTGTAAGGCGAGAACTCGGGAAGTAGAAAAAGTCGGAAACATTTCAGCACAGTCAGAAAACGACTGAGATAGACGCAGTCGGGGAAGAGCAAGAAAGCGACGTTTTGTGACACTTCAAAATAAACGAACACATGCATATATATGTATATATATACACCATCGCACACATAGTTAACGAATTTCTAACGAGCCATCTCACATATTGAACTGCTCTAGCCCCCACTGCCACTTCCTAGTATTTTTAGCTAAGTGCTTAAAGTTACTGTGCGTGTGTGTGTTAGTGTGTGTGTGTGTGTGGGAAGCGCGCTATCATTGACACTCGGAAAACATGAAACACTTTTAGCATTCATGCGCTGCATGCGCCCCCATTTTTGACTGTCGCCATCTTTATGAATATGGCGCATAGCGGAAGTTGGCAAAGCAGCTTACTTAGCTAAAAAACAGCATAAAGTGTGGCATACTTTTTAGGGCCGAGCGCGAATTAGCTGCGCCACGCTGCCGACAACGACAACGACAACCACGATGACGACGACGACAAGCCATGGCAACACCGTAATCAAGTCAGTAGCAGACTGACAAGATAAAATACATACGCCAGCAGAGCACAGGAAGCGGAAGTGCAGCCATTGACAAACTGACGTCTATCTCGTTGTGTATAGTAGTACACGTATGCTGCGTATGTCTGCGTGCGTGTTGGTACTATAAATTTAATATCGGTTAATGTAAAAATATAACGCACTGTGCACGAATAAAAAAATTGAATTTGCCGCCTTCACTCAATCATACATAAACACATACGCACACTTACTACTATAAAGTTGTCAGCCTCAGGCGGTTGGACAGCCCCAAAAGCTGCCCGTGGCGTTGCCACACGACCACGACCACATCATTGCAGCCAATGGGACCAACGGTTCGGGGCGTCTGGGGGCGATATGTTCGCATCCTTGCTGGCAACATTCGATTGGCAATAAATTGAAATACGCGACCATAAAATCACTTAATTGCGAATTCGTGTCACTGCAGTGGCAGCACTTGCTCCGGAAGCGCCCAATTCGCTCAAGATACGCGCTCACATATATGTACATTCATACACGCACACACACACACATTCACACACACGTACATATACATTCATAGTACGTCTGTGTGTGTTTGTGTGTGATGGTGTGGCACATAATTGCACTGAATGTGTGTACGCATTGCTGCTTGCCTGCTTCATACCATTTGCCTGTCACTCACTGAGCCAGTGAGTCACTCAGTCACTCAACGCCTTGCAAGGCACTCATTCATACACACATCGCTAGTGGATATGGGTTGTGATAGCGGCTACAAGGAGGTAGCTTGGTTTAGGTAGCGAAGCGTGCCATTTATGTGCACGTTACTTCATGATGATTATGGCAAATTGATTTGTTTTTACCGCTCAACATGGCGCGCACTTTGTGGTCTCGCCAAAGCGGACAAGTTGAATGACAAATGAGCAAGTGACTTGCATGATGCAGAACGGGGTGGTCTCCCTTCTTCTTCTTCTCCCATTCCCATAATACGAATCAAAAGACCTAAATAGGTTTAAGCTCAAGTTGCGCTTTGTTTACGCGATTAAATTGGATTTCGGTAGATACCAAAGGTACTAAATTTCTGAAATACCAACCTTTATTGGAGCTATTAAGAAATCAAATTGGGGTATCAAAATGTCAGGTTCTCGGAATATTCGGTTGTGAAAGTATACATTTTTCGATGCATCTACAAGGCAGACTCTGTGGTTGTTCCGGCAAAAAGCAATATTGTTTTGTTCATTAGGCTAATATGAGTTTATATAACAAATTTGATGGCTCTAGCTTTTATATTAGCATATCAACAAAAAAAGTGTAATTTTGTTGCAGTTAAGTGGTAAGAGCGGCCTAAAAATTGTACATCATTGCCTATATCTTCTAGGGCTTCATCTGATATTGATCATTTGCACTATACACCTGAGCAGTTTGCACTGTAATCCGCAAAATATTTAGCGGTTGAGATATCATCATGATTCGACAAACTTTATGTAAAGTTTATGGAAACACTTTTGTGTCAGTAACTTATAGTGACCAAAAACTAGCTGTTCATACGGAGAGACAAACGTACAGGTAGAAGGTCAGACAGACAGAACTCGGCTATTGCTACTGACACTTTTGGCCCATTGAGCTTACACCTTCTTCTCCCTTTTACATACATTGCTCAAGTCTTTATATAACTTTTTTATACTATATCTACAGGGCATAAAAACTGAATCAAATCATCGTTCTATAACAACAACCTTATATATGTATATGTATGCTCTCCTTTTCGTTCTCGCTGCTTACAGAGCATACATGCGTAAAACATGCAATCTTCTCGCTCTGTTACACAAGAAATTGTGCCAGCTAAAGACGCATACATATCTGGGGTTCTATACGCATTTGTATGCCCTTTACATGGAGTATAAAAGTGTATTATAGATTTATGCAATTTATGTAACAGGCAGAAGAAGGCCGAGTCGATATAGCCATGTTCGTCTTTCCGTCCGTCCGTTTGTCCATCCTCCTGTCTGTCCGTCTGTCCATCTGTCCGTCCGTCCGTGTTGTAACGCGTTTCTCTGAGACTATAAAAGGTAGAGCAAAAAAAATGTACTATAAGATGCGCATTTTCCCGGAAAAGGGCAAGTTTATCGATTCATGTCAATATCTCACCCCCTATCAGTCATGCACACTGATTGTGTGCATAAGTTTTGTGAAAATGATCAAAATCGGATAGAAACTTTAGAAGAAATAAGTAATAATGGTTCAATTTTAGGCCCCTCCTCCTATAAAAGCAACAAAATTTCAATTCCAAATTTTTATAGAAATGTTAGGGTTAACATTTTTGTTGGAGCCACCAAATTTGACACGAAGACTCAAGTAAGCACATACCCTTCAAAGCTTTTCATGATTTTCATGGGAAATTTATATGAGAAGTTAAACCCGTCAGAAAATGCATTATATAAATTAATTCTTCCCGTTCCCATTCCCCTTCTTGTTCCTCTTCATTCTTTTTCACTCTCTCTTCTTCATACTAAGTCAAGTTTCGGATATTGGTACCAATATCTTTATTATCTCTACCTAAACCCTTACCTCTAATTCCTTACCTAGTCAAAGTTGCCTACTATATAAGTAGAAACGCATTTAGTATGTTTTATATGGAAAGTTGTTTTTATCGATATCTTCGGCGTTATCTATTGGAATTTGTCCAAACTTCACAAAAACCTTCTCCCTAATACTGTCCACAATGTGTAAAAATTTGGTTGAAATCGGTCTATGCGTTTTCGAGTTTAGCGAGCACATCACTCTTTAAGGCTTAATTTTTCTTTATATAAGATAATAACCACGATTAGAATCACACTTTGGAATGGTGTGCCTTTTTTTTAACGCTATGAGGTTTTATTTTTGGAAAATATGGCTGACAATGAAAATGCGGTTATATATCGTCTGTACATGACTTTGCTTGGGGTGGCTGATAGCAAAGTGTAATTATTTTTCTTTTTAATTTGCATGCTATTTGTATGTACATATGTTTTTTATTTTATTTTTAAAATTTTCCAAAGCAACTTTTTAACACACTGACATACGCAAATATACCGCTTAGCAGTGACAAAATTTGTTTTTTGGTTCTTCTATTTCTCTTTGCAAGTCGTAAAATGCAATGCTCCATGCGCAAGATGGCGATAAACACGCACAAGCTAAAACGCACAGCACACACACACACACACACACACTCACTCACTCACTCACTCACGCGCTCACTCACTCACTCACTCACTCACTTACTCACTCACTCACACAAATGAATGTAGGGGCATGGCTGAAGTGCAGCTGCTAACAAATTTGCACTAGCTCATAGAATGCTCGCGCTTTGATAAACAAATACAAATACAGCTGCAGCTGCACTTTCAGATACAACGACAACGCCAACGACAGTGGTACATATCAGCAGTAAAAGAAGCAGAAAAACCTCAGCGTCATCGTCAACACTTTTGTGGGCGCATAAAAATGCCAGAATAGGATGTGCATACACATATGTCTATTTATATGAAGTTGTGCGCCAAAATGAGTTCCAGCATATCAGGCGTAAAGTATCTGTCAGATACGTTTCCAGCAATAACAGCAGCACTGCCAACAATGGCAACAACAACAGCTACAACAACAAGTAACTGTTACTGGCGTTATATACCATGCCGCAGGAGGCAGTCATGTGTGCGCTTTCCATCTGTAAATTCGTCTCTATCTGTATATCTGTAGTTCTAGTTGTATCTTTAAGTGCACACACTCACAAACTCTCGCTTACAGTTAAAAGACATTTTTATTGCGTTATTCATATATCATTTTGTACGCAAAATGCTTTGCCTGCCGCTCAAAAGAATGTCAGCTCAACAAATCCTTTCAGCCCACTACAAATGCTGGCCCCGTTGCGTCCTGTGCGAGTCCTGGATGCGTAAGTATCCATGTATATATGTGTAACTGTCTGTATCTACGCTTGTGGGTTTGTGTCCATGTGAGAGATGCTTTCAATCTCAAACCAATAATGCCCATAATTGTTTGCCAGCACAATTTATGATTGCATGTTGTTGCTGCTGCTGTTGCCACAGACAAGTTGGCATTGCCACGCCCCAAATTGTCGCATACGATGTCACATTTTTATGACCATCATGCCCACACAGTCACCAAAGGCGTCCAATGTCAACCGATGGACGCCGCCGTGTTCCCATCATCAATCAATAAACATTTCCTCTGTCAACTGATTGCTACTCTTCTTCTTGCTGCTGCTGCTTCTTCTTCTGTTGCCATATGTCAAAGCCAACAGCTTGGCCGCTTAGGCGATTGCATGGCCATCGATCAAGCGGCTAAGCAGCAATGTGGCGACCAACGCCTCAACATGTCTTTTAATTGCAAAGCCACGCAACCTCAAGCAAAAGTGCAGCTGTCGATTAGCCACAGCAAGCTATTTATACACTGAGAGAATATTAAAAGAAAACTTTGGTCTTAAGCCTCAAAAAGTGATGTGCTCGCTAAACTCGTAAACGCGTGGACCGATTTCAACCAAATTTTCACACATTGTAGACAGTATTAGGAAGAAGGTTTCTGTGAAGTTTGGACGAACTCCACTAGATGACGCCAAAGATATCGACAAAAACGGTTTCCATATAAAACATACTAAATGTGTTTCTACTTATATAGTAGGCAAGCAATAAATTTGACTAGGTAAAGAATTCTATTGAATTGAGGTAGAGTTAAGGGTATAGGTAGAGGTAGAGTATATAAAGATATTGCTACCAATATCCGCAGCTTTACTTAGTATGAAGAAGAGAGAGAGAGAAAGAGAAGGAAGAGGAATGGGAAGGGAGGCTTTATAAATGCGTAGCGGAGCACGCGGGTTCACCTAGTTTATTTATAAAAATCTCAATTTCAAAAACTTACTTTCAAATTAAACAAATTTAACAATATAAGATATAATTATTAAAAAAAAGATAAAACGGAGGAGAAGACAAGTTAAGTCGATAGATATGTATATCTAATCTGAGTCTCCAATCCGTTGGGGGAACTTTTTAATGTTATGCACCAACTCACATCAAGAAGTTATTAGGAGAATCAAGGAAAGAAAAAAAAAAAGAAAAATAGAAAAAAACCTTTCTCGCAGGAGCTTTTTCATCCATTCGCAAATCATGATCATTCTGGTGTCGTCAACGTTCGGGGTATCCTTATCCTTATAGGATGACTCTACTGGTATAACCTAGTGTTATTGTTAGTCGCTTCATATGACAAGCTTTGACCTACCAAGATGGTATTCTCTAACACCACTCTTAAATTTAGAGATCTCAATATTGGCGGATGAAGATATATTAAGTTTCTGACATATATGAAGCTTGATATCATTTTCTGTAGCCCCAAGCATTAGCCTAGAAACAAAAATTGTTTTTCGTGGTGCTATACCGATAAGGTATCTGTGCGAAACATCAGGAGTTGTAGTTTGTAGCACAGTGGAAAGGGTGCTGAGAGATATAGCAGGAGAAGAAAGAGCAGTATCCAAAATAGCTGCAGCGCTCGTCTCCATGTGAGCGATATCCTTGTCCTGGTATTAACTGGGAACGTAAATGGGGCAGTCACTGTTTCACAGTTGATGGCGTCAATACAAATGGTGGCCACTCCACCCGAGTCAGCAGCTAAAGAGGAAGAGGCAGTAGAAGGGCCAACTGGAAAGTTTGTAGAACTAGTCAAAGTTGTAGACTTAGCTTTATTTTTTTGACGAGTAGTTCTTTTCGGTTTTGGCGATTCAAAACGAAACTTCAATGCCGAAAACTGATGAACTTATCATTTAGAACTCTGAATTGATTACAACTGCAAGTTTAGGTGGATCTAAAAAGGCAAAATAAGCTATACTTTTAATCATCTGCAGCATCATAAACACATTTTACTTTATAATCGTTTTTGTGTTAAACTCAGCATGAAAAATGTGGCTGTCAGTCGTAAAATTATATTGGCGGGATATAAAAGTTAATTGATAGCAACTCTTTTGATCTTCGAAAAAAAATGCCTCATAATTGATGTCTTTTGTACTGCTAATCTTTTTTGTCTATTCTCAAAACTCTACCCGATACATTCATAAAACTAATTAGAAAGATCATAAACCTAATCAATATATAAATAAGTTTGATTTTCCGATTCAGGTGCCAATTTTTTTTTCAGTGTACTTGAGGTGCGAGTAAAAGCTTTATGCACAAAGAAAATATCGGTACGCATTGGTTGAAGTCAAAGTTGGCTACTAACCATAACAGCGACAACACCTGACCAGTAGTAGTTCCATGCCGATGCCTGTGGTCCGGAGCAATGCCTTGGGCGTGTGGCATGTGGCACGTTTGGTTTATTCATGCGACAGCCAGCGGAACAGTGAAAGTGGGACACCTTGCTGCAAATCTGGCTTTAGCTGCTGCCGTTCTCGTTGCCATTGGCCAAAATGAGTGAGTGGCGTGCTTATGAGTTCATGAAATGCTGCTTGAATATGCATGAGGCCCTAAGGAGAGCGCTGAGTGCATGTCCTGGCTCCTGCCATCACAGTCTCCTAGTCCACCAGTACGCCAGGTCTCCAGCTTGCCAGTTGGCATGCATTCCACTTACGGCAACAACAACAACAACAACAACGAGAAGCGCAGCCAAGTAGCTTTTGCTCCCCGGCTTGAATTTGTCTTAAACGCACAATGGCACCGGCAGGAACAAAGCCAAATAAAATGAATTGAAAATGAAATTAAATTATGGAACTTAGCTGGAAAGCTACCAAGAAATAAATAGACAAAAATATCTAATTTTGAGTAACTTTTGGTACTATTGTTGCAGCAGTTTTATCGTATACTTGCAAAAGGATACATTATGTTACATTATTCAAAAGTTTCCAACACATAAAAGAAAATGTTGCCGAAATTATTATTATTTTCGCGATTCTATAAAACTTAAATTTGAACATCATACCCAATCATCATTAGCAGGATATATGGCTTGAAAACACTCATGAGTGGTTTATGTATTGCAAATAATGGCAGTGTTCATCGGACCTACGCCGAATTTGGTTTAACGTGAGCACCTAACTTTGGGGCTTCATCTCACAGTGTTCAAATATGCATATAATACAGGGATAGATGCATATCGTCAATCAACAGTTTTTTTCGGTGGATGTCAACGATACTCCTTGTCAAAACACCGCAAATTCACCGAAGGGACGCAACCAAAAAGTTAGCACAGAACTAATCCAAGAAAAGAAAAGTTGCCCGTACCTATTTAAACTCTCAATGGTTTAGGTTGGCTATAACTTTTAATGTTCAAGGTTTATCAATGTAGGACAATATTTTGATCAGGTCCTTCATTTACTCTTGGCCAGCATTATCATATCGAGTCATGACAGTTGTCAATATTGATCGCTTAGGTTGGGTAATTCAACATTGCCCTTCAAACTTGGGGGGCTTTTATGATTCGGGAATGAGCAATTCTAGTCTTGCTATATTACTCGGCCAAAAAGTGGAATTAAAACTTGAATATTTTCGTGCGATTGTTTTTACACGCTGCAAGATTATCATAAGATTAAGGCTTTTCCAAGTTTCACAAGTGCGCATTCAAGATAGCATAAACTTTCAGCTTTTAAGAAGACTACTATAATGAAACTCAGATCTATTAGCTTGAAGATAAACAGCAGTAGACTTCGAAGACGAGCCAAATTCAAAGCAAACCATTAGAAAAATGTAGGACTGATAATTCTGAATGTTATACAAGCATTTTCTTGCTAGAAGCCTTTGGAGAATTAAGGAAAACAAACCGTCGAAAAAGTATGATGCGACCACCCTAAACATTGATTTAATTGGTTATCCTTCGTATAGACCCGATTTGGCACCCACTGAATTCTTTTCGTTTCAACACATCAAGATAAAAATTGCAAGTTCAACGTTTTTCGACATCTGAAGTAGCGTTCAATCCACATATTTTGGAGGCATCTCATTCGGGGTGGTATAAGTTTTTCTCAAATTGGCTTAAGCATATCCAAATGTCGATTGTAGTATCGATTTTCGTGGAATTTATTTTGAAAAACACTAAAACTGTTTTCGATAAAATAATTTTGTTATTCTATTGTATATCCTATGTATATAGGGCATAAAATAATAAATATATTTATAAAAAAAAAGAAAAAATACAGGCGGAAAATAATCATACATCTAAACATATTCACTTCTATATAATTAGATTAAAATTGTTACTTAAAAATGGAATTTAAGATAATGTTAGCTATTAATAGATCTAAGTTTAACTCTTTTGGCATCTGTTGACTAAGTTAACCAACAAGTTTGGAGCAACTCATTCGAATTCATAAGAGCATTCATGCTGAGTAAATACTCTCTTTATATCCTGTACACAAAGTGTTAAAGGCCATTAGAGATTTGTGCATGATCAGGAGCAATATATCGACTAGATATAGCGAAAAAATTTGGTATGCAGACACACGTTAGCCTTACAAACCAAACAATGTAAAC
Organism: Chymomyza caudatula; assembly: GCA_035041775.1. Classification (NCBI taxonomy): domain Eukaryota; kingdom Metazoa; phylum Arthropoda; class Insecta; order Diptera; family Drosophilidae; genus Chymomyza; species Chymomyza caudatula. The sequence continues at coordinate 3,697,619 of JAWNKW010000148.1, forward strand.
CTTTTGCCGAATCAACCCACAGGTAAAGGGTATCCCATTGTCGGGTTTTTATGCCATTGTTGTTGCAATTGCATGGAACTCACGTGCCAGGCGCAAAAATTGTGTAAATTATAGGTTCGCGTAGACTGAGAGATGGACGGACAAGAAGACAAGTTGGCGGAAGGTTGACAGGGTGCTCCCATTGCCATACTCATCACATTATGCAAAAGGTTAACGTGACACGCCAAAACGAACGTGCACATGCATGCACACAAATGCCTGCACACACGCACAATTTCACTCACACGGACGTGTGAGAGATGAAGATGCAGAACAGAAGAAGACATGAGTTAAGATTAAGCAGCTGGCTGGTCCATTTCGGCTTGGTTGCAGGCGTTACATTTATATTGTAAGGACTACCCGTGCTCCTCAAAATGGACTAATGGAAATGGTGTGACATGTCGGGTGATGCCAGACAGTGGCAATGGTTAAGGGAAACCAAATGACAGCGATTGCCGAAAGAGCTGTTTTCAGTTGCAGCTGGTAAATTATGCTAATGACAACGCGCGGACGCTGATTGCGGCAATGATGAAGCTCTCACACACTGGCACCAGCACATGCATTCATGCACATAAAGAGCAATAGAAGAAGAAGAATGGAAATGCTAAAGAGTTGGCAGCCCTTAAAGGCAAATGGCACAAAATCAGCCTAAAAGCATGCAACATTTTTCCTAAGAGCGCATTGTGTGTGTGTGTGTGTGTGTGTGTGTGTGAGTGTGTGTGTGTGACAAATGACGTCGCATACATACAAAAGCGCAGCAGAGGGACCAACTAAAGAAAAAAATTAAATAAATAAGCAACATAACTAGCAGTGACATACACACACACACACACACACACACACACACACACACACATGAAGCTACAATGGCGGATGCTCAAGTTGAAGATAAATGCAATTTTCAGCTGCAGGAAAAGCGACGCCTAGCTGCTGCCTCGTTGCCGTAGCAGCTGCATTTCACACAGCTTATTTTTATACCCTGTACGCGAAGTGTAAAAGGGTATTATAGATTTGTGCAATGTATATGGCAGGCAGAAGGAGGCGTGGCAGACCATAAGTTCCATGGGCAGAAATGATCAGGAGCAATAGTCGAGTCGATATTGACATGTCCGTCTGTCCGTCCTTCCGTATAAACGACGAGATATCAGACACCATAAAAGGTAGAGGCACGAAAATTTAGCAAAAGATGCGCATTTACACCGAAAAGATGAAGTTTGTCGAATCACGTCGATATCTTCCGCTGTGACATATTTTTGCGGTTTACAGCCGCTCCGCTCAATCTATCATCTCGAAACTCGACAGAGGTGTGCGTCGTGTTTATGTGCATCTACGTTTCAAATTTATCGAAATCGGATAAATACAACAAAAGTTATAGTCAAATGTATGCTAATTTCATCCCCCTCGCCTATAAACTGCTTCAAAATTGCACTTCATGTAGATAGGGATACATGTGAGCTAGAGTTACAAAATTTGTAACTAATCCCTAATCGTTAAAACTGCAACCACCTTTTTTCAATGGAACCAGCCCTTTCCCCGAAATTGATCTATCTCAATTACTGCCACACCCCTCAAAATATTTATTTGAAAATTGTTTACAGACATTTATAAATGTATTTCTGATCTATGTTACGAAATTCAACGAAATTAGCCCAAGAATACTGGAGTTTTGGGCATAAAAGTAATTTTTGCCCCCACGTCCCAATAGGAAAACTCGTCAATTGGAACTTCCCAATAGGAAAATGCTGGCAGTCATATTAAACTTGTAAAAAGAGACATAAAAGAAAATACTTTCGTTACCGTATGCTGGATTTAGTGCTTATGGGAAAAGAAGGGTACAGGGTATTCCACTGTCGGGCACCGTCCCGACTGTCTGCATCAAATTTTTAGTTTAAGTTCTTATTTTTCTGTCTTCATGCCATTTCCGCCTCAAGTCACTTTGCTGGATCTCGTTGCAGTTGTTGTTCTTGCCGCTTTCCTTTGCGGTTTGTCATACTTCCGTTGCCGCGTATCTCTTTCTTCTTCGGCGTCTTCTCTTCTTCTTCTAACTCATTCATTTATTTTTTGTGCGATTTCGCTGTTTGTGTCTCTCTTGTTGCACGACTCGCATAGACTTAAAATTTCAAATGTCTCGATGCGCCCAGCGTGCCACTTCAGGGCGTGGCAGCTAGCCAGTCAGCCAGTCAGCCAGCAATGCCAACCAGCTACTTGACTGGTGGCTCATTTGGCGCGTAACAAGCAAGAACAAGTTGGCAGCCAAACTGCCACTTAATGTTGCAGTCATAACAGCAACAGAATCCTAAACAGAAACAGCATACAAAACGACAACTTCATTTGCCAGAAATGAGCAGGAAACACATGACCGGGGGAGTTGTTGCAGCGCCAAGAGTAACCTTGTTTAAAGCGACGACCATCAGGAAACTAGCTAGCTTTGGATCTGCTCTTCCTGTAGAGTGGTCAACGCTTCAGGGACTTACCAATGTAAATAGTGAATATTGCATTTGTTGTAACGACGTTGTGCACCAACATAGCTGAGAGCACTGAGGGATCTTTTCACGGTATTGCTTAAAGTACCTTCTTGACAGGGTGACAAAATTAGATACTGCTCCAACTGTGTAACATTTTTATGCAATATAGATGGTATCCGCAGGTGGTATATCCCGTAATGTCAAGTCTGGGTACTTCAAAATATGGCAGTTAATATATGGACATATGCTTTCCGAGATAATTTATTTTTTTCCTTTATTACTTCCTGAGACGCCTATTCCTTAAAGCGGGATTTGCTTGCGAGGCCTTGTAATTTGTATCTTGCACCGTTTGTAGGCACGGTAACATCACCCGTAAGTTGTCTCGCCTACAAGACTAAGCGACATGCTTTTTATTGGAATGCATTCTAATACCGAGCGATATTTTGTGAGATATTTTCACATTCACGCTTGAAAATCCCATTGTAGTGTACGAAATAGAGCCAATAGATGTAGAATTGTCTGATGCTCTGAAATTCTTATCGTTCCTTTTTTTTCGATTTTACGACGAATTTTAGGGCTGCATATAAACAATATATTTTTAATTTTTATTCAAAAAGCATTTTAATATAAATTGACTTGAAATTGTTCGCATTCTCTAGCTAATTATCGTAAATAAATTGTCTTCGCGAATTCTCAAACCGGCTAAACTCATACCAGGAATTAGAAAAAAATACAGTAATAAGTGTAAAATGCAAATAGGCCATAAATCAAATAAAGGTTGACATGTGAACGGTAAACCCTTTGGGAGTTTTACCAAGCAACCACAGTACTTTCACCCTGAACCGGCATTACAAAATAATTTTTTTTTAGTTCACATTTTCAAGGTTTTATACACACTACACTTAGAGAAAAACATTTCAGGTCAAATATTTAGGTTATAAATTTTTCTTTTAAACGTTGGGTCTTTCAATAATATCGGAATAGTGCAATAGGAGATATATCTAACTAATCAAGATCATCTTTTTTCGCAAATTGAAAAATGTAAAAGTACATAAAACAAAATCTTGGCCTCAAATCTAAAAACCCTTTTTCCCTTCCTTACTATACTTAGCTAGTACTTTCAAAAAAAAATTAAGGTGCATCCCGAACTCAAAGAATAATTTGGGATTTTTTTAAATTAAATTAAATTTGCATTCTTTTTTAAATAAAAGAATATCGCACATAGCATATAAAACCTACATAAAAGTGATATAAGGACATAAAAATATTATCATTACATGAGTTAAGTATAATTCTGCATTCTCGTCCACTTAACATTCATACTCCTTTCCGCAATCCAGATTTCTTACCCCCTAACAATGACACTGGGTTCTTTCGAGACCAGTAGCCCTTAAAAGGGTTGTGCGTAGGGTTTGGGACCCACCACGTAAAACTACAATTCCAATTAAAGAATGTATTTGCATCAGGTCGTAACCCGATAATGGGTTGTAATGGCCAGTTAGGAAGAAAGAAGAAGACTTACGACCTCGAGCTTTCATGTTAAGAGCATAGCAGCAACGCGTGGTGCCCCTAATTTACTCTCTATCTCGCGTACCGAGTTCATAATGCATTGGCATCGCCACTACATTACTGGAACTCGCATGCTACTTTTTAGCTCTCGAATAGAGATGTTTTAGATGTGTTACTGATCTCTCAATCCTCACATTCGTGCAGTGCTTGAAAATTCCGATGCATTTATAGAGCGACCAATTGAACGCTTATAGGCTTTGGGACACAGCATAGTTTGGAAAATTATATTCTTGTTTTTCATCTACATATTTTTAACAGTTATTTGGATTCAAACTATTTGGCCTTATTTCTCATTTAGATACATTCCAAATTAATCTTAAAAATGCTTGCTTACTTCGCATGGTTTTAAGCTAAAGATGCCAGACATATGTAGTATCGCTTGTCGCCTATTTTTTTTATAGGAACGATTTTTTTTTTGGTCCTGCCAAAAAGTATTCAATAGCGTTTTTTTGCTTTTGAAGTTTTAGTAGTAAAACTTAGGTTTTAGTTTGAGTAGTAGATTTACAATTTTATAAGTTTTAATAATATTAGCTTATAGTGTTTTTAGACGTTTCTTAATTACGTCTGAGGTTTTCGTTTTTGCGACTACTCTTGCTGCGAGTGTTGTTTAAAAATAAAATTAAGTATCTAAATCGGGGTGATTTCTCCACTTTCTCCCGTCCCTTTGTGAAAAAGTAGCCATTTTTTTGAGTCTCCATATTTTTTGTCTACACTGAGCTAAAAAGGCCCCGTCCTAAAGACCTGCTATTTCTTCTTGATTGTGGTGTCGTACCGACCAGGTCGATTTTGCTTGGTGGAATAACGAGTTTTACAAAAAAAAAAAAAAATGAAAACACATATTCTTTTTTTTAACCTGTCGTGGATGGGAGGAGGGAACACCCAAGGATATTTCCAAAGTTTTTTTATTGTTCGTCGCCGATGGTGCCATATCCAACATTTTAAAATAGGATTTGCCACCAAGTTAACAGCTGATTTGAAGCCGAAAGCCCTCACCAAGATCAGAGCTTTGGCTCTCGCTGCCGTTCGAGACCTTGTGGGGAGGCAGGCGCAGTCACGGTGCACTAGTGCCGCGAAGCATTTGCTGCCGTCGGGAACTGCGAGGGAGAATCGACACCGCTATATTTTTTTTTTTATGGTGGTTTGAATTTTTTAATTGGTGTGTTCCATGAAAACAGCCTCGGAATCTTTTTTTTTTGAAGACAACAGTATTCAGCTTGTGCGCTAGAGAAGGAAAAAAGAGTAAGTCGTGGCAAACGATAATCCCAACAAAAAATAGCAAATTGTACCGAAGAGGAAAAAAAGCGAAACCGGAGGAAATCAGAGCCAAAAATGGGTGCCTGCACCAGATTTTAGATATACCTAATTTAATTTTTATTAGCATCAGTAATTTTTTTTTCTTTTTATTTTTTTAAGTTATAAATAGTGAAGTGTCAGAAAGATAGAGGCAGAAAGAGTGTATACTTCTGTTTTTTGTTGTTGTTCTTTTTGTGTGAGCTCTTTTCAGCTTTTGTTTCGCCGAAAGATCTTTCGTCGCGGGAGGAAGGCCCAGAGTGAGTAAAGAAAGAAAAACCGTTACTCTATATACTCTTTCCTTGTCTACATTTATTTTTTGCTCGCTTTGAACATTACTTTTTTTACCATTTATATTTTTTATAAACTCAAGATCATTTTGTAACTTTACCTATTTTCATTATTTTATAGTTTTTTTTGTTAAAATATCATGAACGTAGTCTTTATCTGTAATTATGGTTAAATATATGGTTTAGCATGAATTTTAATTGCTAAGTTTTAAATGGTTTCCGAGCCCAGCGTTGAAATGGAATAAAATTAGGTGATTTTTTTTGTTGGGATCACTGGAATATTTTTGGAGAATAGTGATCACGGTAGGGTGGGCTTCTTTCCGCACGCGAATTTTAATTAATAGGAATTATTATTATTACTAGCGACCAGGTAGCACTTCAAGAGATATAATATCTCATCCCCACTCTCCCTTACTGCCGCCCATAGACGGTGCTCCAGCGCGTGCCCTGCTTTGTGGCTACGATGACAGCAGCTCGCCTCTAGGTAACATGTTACACATATTACGTAGCAAAGATAACACTATTAAAATGCTTTTTGCAAAATGCGTAGAAAACACCATTTATAAATCCATTTCATCATTTCAATACAGACTGTACTTTCAAATATGGTTACGATTACATTCGCGCAGCTTTAAACAACAATTAGCACGCCAGCGTCCTTGATGCCACTATGATGCACAAATGATGGACCCAACTTGGAAGGGTGTGGTTTTCAGAATCTGCACAAATATTGCAAAACTTTTGGTGTGTGCAATGGAGTTGCAACCACCAAGTCAGGGTAAAGAAGAGACGCGGAGCGAGGCGGGTTTTCAGTTGTGTTAGTTGGTTCGTTAGTTGCTAGCAAACATCATCAATCATGCATTTGAAAGTTTATTAAAGGTTTGGAATCCATTAAACACCCATATAAACTCACATACCCATATATTTATGTGAAGCCGTGCTTCAACGCGCATAAAATATTTCAACCTAAACGTTGGGATGTTGAAAAGTTTTTTTTTGTTTTTTTTTTGTTTTATTGATGGAAAACTATGCTTACAAACTACAAACCACTATAGCTTATACAGCTCCAATTTGGCCGTGAAATTCGCTCACTGGTTGATCACTCCAATCACGTTTAAGTTCCAAATGCCCTGCAAAAAATCAACAGACATGTCCGTCTGTCCGTGTTGTCGCACCGTTCTCGGAGACAATAAGAGCTAGAGCAAAAACTTTTTTACCAAAAGATGCGCATTATACCTATTCAGTGCCAGTTTGTCGAATTTTTTTGTCGATATCTCAACCCCCTTCCCCCGTGACAGATTTTCGCGGTTTCAACCCACACCATAAAAGCTATCCAATTGAAACTTAGCACATTTATGCACACTATTACTGTGAATGTGTAGTGTAAAAATGATTCATATCGGGTAAGAACTTTAGAAGATATAGCTAATAATGTGCCAATTTTAGGCCCCCACTCCAATGAAATGTAACATAAAAAAAAAAGTAAAAAAATTTGGTACGTTAGGCTTAAAAATCAAACAATTTTGACCTTTTTCCGCACCATCCCCCCTACCACATTAGTACAGTTACCGTTATTACGCCAATACCCATCAACGCATCGATACAAAAATTTGCATGAAATTTGATTTTCATGGAAAAAATGGGCACAGGGTATTCCACTGGCGGGCACCGTCCCGACTATCTGCATCAAATTTTTATGCCAGCAAAAAAAATGCACAAATTTTGGTAAAAAAAAGGGATGAGCAGAATCGTTAGCTTCTATCTGCGCCGTGCGTGGCTTGGGCTCATTTCTGAGGGACAGAACCCTGTTCGAAAGTGTCTAACGTTAGTTACATATAGTAGGTGATTGCACCAATTTGAATGTTAGTTAGAAATTGATCATTTTTATTTCTTGATTTAGCGAATTCCAACCCTTTGAATGGATCTGCATTAGCACTGGATTATTTGACGACCATTTGAATGTATTTTAGTACACTCTTACCAACACCACAGAAAGTGACAGTTGAATTTAAAAGTAAGGCAAGAACGAAACAAATTGTATCGATAAAACATATCGATTTCTTACATATTGAAAAGTGTTTTAATTTTATAGAATAATGTAATCAGCAATCCATTCCTTTTAAATCAACTTACATTCAAATGAAATTCTCAAGCAAAACAGTAATACACCTAAAAAAATAAATCAAAATTAGTTTGAAGAGGGCAGCCGGCGAGAGCACTACAAACAATAACTCTGAGCTCCAAAAACAGGTGCGTAATTATATGTTTTATTACAAATTTAAACAACTAAATGCAGAAATTTCAGTTATTTATAGGGAGCTCCGTTAAAGGAGACATCGCCGCGTCCTTGTCCTGGAAGCACATAGCAAAGAAGAACTGATCTAGAGATGCCAACACGGGGTGTTTGAGTCTCTCGCCAAAATATCCAGGACAGCGTATGCTTCTGATGTGCCATTAAAGTGACTTTAAAGCCTTGTGGATCTTCAGCCAACTCATTCATTTGGGAGATTCTCCAAAGACCTATGCTTCATGCAAAAAAAGTTGTATTTAGTAACGTGCACAGCTCTAAATGTTCTTCAAGGCTTTTTGTCCATTTACTGAGGCGGTACTCCAAATGGTTTTATAGCTAGGCGGACTGGAGCAGCTCGAATTGAATCCATGAAGATTACAGCTGCGGAGAGCACTACAAACGTTATTTCAGAACTACAAATGTAGTTCTGAGATAGTTTGTAGTGTTCTTCCCGGCTGCCATCTTCATGGTTTTAAGTCGTGCTGCTCCAGTTCGTCTTTGCATTTGGAAAAGCGGAAAGCGGTGAAAGTAAATGGACAAAAGGCCCTAAGCGAAGAACATATAGAGGTATGCACGTTATTAAATACAACTTTTTTTGCAGGAAATAGGTGTTTGGAGAATTTCTCAAATGAGGATGAGCTTGTTGAAGATGCACAGGGCTTCAAAGTAACATTAATGGTTTAGAAGCATGCGGGGTTCTTGATATTTTGGCTTGAGACTCGTACACCCCGGGGTGGCAACTTGTCAGGTAATATGGACTTGAGCATGACGCTGACCATGATATCTGTTGTGCTTGCCCACAAGAATCTTAAGGCATCTGGTGCTGGCGCCCATTCCAAAGCGAAAATGAAGATGATGGAGAGCAGCACAAAAATTTCGAGACTTACAGAAATTTTGAGTTCTCACACATTATAGTATATGCGTTTTTCTAACATTATGACCATCTAGTCGGTCAGGAGCACAGGATCTGCTGCGCCAATTTCAGATTCAAATGGCAGCGCATTATTTTGGATTTTTAGGTTTTACTGCTTAAATCTCACTTCGACTCTGAAAACTTTCTAACTATACCAAACTTATAGAAGCTGGAGTGCGACGTTTCCAGGAGCCAGCAGAAACCGCTATTGAATCGAATTGATTTGGCCGCAGAAATAAAAATGAAACCTCTAAAATCGTAAAGGCCATGTTAATATAAAGGGAACATGTGCTGCTCAGGAAAGACAAAGCTATTGTGGTGACGCAGTTTCCGTCAGTGCTAATCTGCTACGTAACAATTTGGAACAGGACCAAATTAGTAAAATGAAAATTATTTTTGTTAAACCCTAATTAAATCGTTTTGTTTATTAAATTTTTTGATTTAAGTTATTTTGTGGCAATTTCAAGATCATTATACCCGGTACACAAAGTGTAAAAGGGTATTATAGATTTGTGCAATGTATGTAACAGGCAGAAGAAGGCGTGGCAGATTATATGCTCCATGGGCAAAAATGATCGGGAGCCGATATAGACATGTCCGTGTTGTCGCACCGTTCTCGGAGACAATAAGAGCTAGACCAAAAATTTGTTCACCAACTGCAACAGAATTTCACTTTTTACAGAAATGTTAAAGTTAACCTTTATGTTAACCAAATGTGGTACGTTAGGCTTAAAAATCAAACAATGTTGATCTTTTTCCGCACCATCCCTCCTACCACATTAGTACAGTAACTGTTATTACGCCAATACTCTTCAACGCATCGATACAAAAATTTGCATGAAATTTGATTTTCATGGAAAAAATGGGCACAGGGTATTCCACTGGCGGGCACCGTCCCGACTATCTGCATCAAATTTTTATGCCAGCAAAAAAAATGCACATATTTTGGTAAAAAAAAGGGATGAGCAGAATCGTTAGCTTCTATCTGCGCCGTGCGTGGCTTGGGCTCATTTCTGAGGGACAGAACCCTGTTCGAAAGTGTCTAACGTTAGTTACATATAGTAGGTGATTGCACCAATTTGAATGTTAGTTAGAAATTGATCATTTTTATTTCTTGATTTAGCGAATTCCAACCCTTTGAATGGATCTGCATTAGCACTGGATTATTTGACGACCATTTGAATGTATTTTAGTACACTCTTACCAACACCACAGAAAGTGACAGTTGAATTTAAAAGTAAGGCAAGAACGAAACAAATTGTATCGATAAAACATATCGATTTCTTACATATTGAAAAGTGTTTTAATTTTATAGAATAATGTAATCAGCAATCCATTCCTTTTAAATCAACTTACATTCAAATGAAATTCTCAAGCAAAACAGTAATACACCTAAAAAAATAAATCAAAATTAGTTTGAAGAGGGCAGCCGGCGAGAGCACTACAAACAATAACTCTGAGCTCCAAAAACAGGTGCGTAATTATATGTTTTATTACAAATTTAAACAACTAAATGCAGAAATTTCAGTTATTTATAGGGAGCTCCGTTAAAGGAGACATCGCCGCGTCCTTGTCCTGGAAGCACATAGCAAAGAAGAACTGATCTAGAGATGCCAACACGGGGTGTTTGAGTCTCTCGCCAAAATATCCAGGACAGCGTATGCTTCTGATGTGCCATTAAAGTGACTTTAAAGCCTTGTGGATCTTCAGCCAACTCATTCATTTGGGAGATTCTCCAAAGACCTATGCTTCATGCAAAAAAAGTTGTATTTAGTAACGTGCACAGCTCTAAATGTTCTTCAAGGTCTTTCGTTCATTTACTGAGGCGGTACTCCAAATGGTTTTATCGCGAAACGGACTGGAGCAGCGCGAATTGAATCCATGAAGAGAACAGGCGCTGAGAGCACTACAAAGGTTAACTTAGAACTACAAATGTAGTTCTGAGATAGTTTGTAGTGTTCTTCCCGGCTGCCATCTTCATGGTTTTAAGTCGTGCTGCTCCAGTTCGTCTTTGCATTTGGAAAAGCGGAAAGCGGTGAAAGTAAATGGACAAAAGGCCCTAAGTGAAGAACATATAGGGGTATGCACGTTATTAAATACAACTTTTTTTGCAGGAAATAGGTGTTTGGTGAATTTCTCAAATGAGGATGAGCTTGTTGAAGATGCACAGGGCTTAAAAGTAACATTAATGGTTTAGAAGCATGCGGGGTTCTTGATATTTTGGCTTGGGACTTGTACACCCCGGGGTGGCAACTTGTCAGGTAATATGGACTTGAGCATGACGCTGACCATGATATCTGTTGTGCTTGCCCACAAGAATCTTAAGGCATCTGGTGCTGGCGCCCATTCCAAAGCGAAAATGAAGATGATGGAGAGCAGCACAAAAATTTCGAGACTTACAGAAATTTTGAGTTCTCACACATTATAGTATATGCGTTTTTCTAACATTATGACCATCTAGTCCATCAGGAGCACAGGATCTGCTGCACCTTTTTCGGAGTCAAATGGCAGCGCATTATTTTGGATTTTTAGGTTTTACTGCTTAAATCTCACTTCGACTCTAAAAACTTTCTAACTATACCAAACTTACAGAAGTTGGATTCAGGAGCCAGCAGAAACCGCTATTGAATCGAATCGATTTGGCCGCAGAAATAAAAATGAAACCTCTAAAATCCTAAAGGCCATGTTAATGTAAAAGGAGCATGTGCTGCTCAGGAAAGACAAATCTTAATCTGCTACGTAACAATTTGGAACAGGACCAAATTAACGAAATGAGAATTATTTTTGATGAACTCAGATTAAAAATTTTTGTTTATTAAATTTTTTGATATAAGTTATTTTGTGGCTATTTTAAGATCATTATACCCTGTACATAAAGTGTAAAAGGGTATTATAGATTTGTGCAATGTATGTAACAGGCAGAAGGAGGCGTGGCAGACCATATGTTCCATGGGCAAAAATGGTCAGGAGCATTAGTCGAGTCGATATAGACATGTCCGTCTGTCCGTGTTGTCGGACCGTTCTCGGAAACTATAAGATCTAGAGCAAAACTTGTTCACCAAAAGATGCGCATTATAGTTATTCAGTGCAAGTTTGTCGAATTTTCTCGGTATCTCACCCCCTTCCCCCGTGACAGATTTTCGCGGGTTTAACCCACACCAAAAAAGCTATCCAATTTAAACTTGGGACCTTAACACACACTATTACTGTGCATGTGTAGTGTAAAAATGATTCATATCGGATAAGAATTTTAGAAGATATATCGAATAATGTTCCAATTTTAGGTCCCCTCTCCTATAAACTGCAACAGAATTTCACTTTTTACAGAAATGTTAGAGTTAACATTTATGTTAACCAAATGTGGTACGTTAGGCTTAAAAATCAAACAATTTTTACCTTATTCCGCACCATCCCCCCTACCCCCTTAGTACAGTTACCGTTATTACGCCAATACCCTTCAACGCATCGATACAAAAATTTGCATGAAATTTGATGTTCATGGAAAAAATGGGTACAGGGTATTCCACTATCGGGCACCGTCTACTACTCGTTGGTCCTGATTTTGTCATTGTTGCCAGCTTTCACTTGCGCTAAAAGCAATGTCCGCATTGTAAATTTCTCTTGCACTTTCACTGTCTAACTGCATGGCTCTTCCTTTCTCCCGTATTACTCTTTTTCGCTTTCTCTTTCAGACTCTTGATGCTTCTTCTTCTTCTTGGTTGACAATTTTTATATGCTACACAATTTTTTTTAGAGCATATACTCACTCGGACTCATTGTATGTTCTTATGTTATATGATAAAGTGAATCGAATGAGAATGAATCAACTGGTCTTTTAGGCAGAGATCTTAGCAATATGGCAAGACAAGGAACGTAGCTGGTTTTTCAAGATCGGACGAAAACTTCAAAAGATATAGGCAGTAATGGCTCAACTTATTACACCTCTCACTGCATTTCATTTTTTACATATATGTTTCTTTAGCAATCGCCACGAAATCATGTTAACTTTAACATTTCTTTAAAAAGTGTAATTCTGTTACAGTTCATTAGAGAGGGGGCCTAAAATTGGCACATTATTAGCTAAATCTTCTAGAGTTCTTACCTGATATGAATCATTTTTTCACTACACTTGCACAGTTATAGTGTGCATAACTGTGTCAAGTTTCAATTGGCTAGCTTGTATGGTCTGGGTTAAAAACGCGAAAATCTGTCACGGGAAGGGGTGAGATATCGTTATAATTCGACAAACTTGCACTGAATAGGTATAATGCGCATCTTTTGGTTTTTTTGATTTGATCTAGCTCTTATAGTCTCCGAGAACGGTGCTACAACACGGTAAGACGGACCATTTTTGCACATGGAAAGTATGGTCTGCCACGCCTCCTTCTGCCTGTTACATACATTGCACAAATGTATAATACTCTTTTACACTTTGTGTACAGTGTATAAATACTAACAGTGGAAGAGTCATTATTATGATTATAATCAATGAATTTATCGTGGCATGCTATAAATATAGCGCACATTATGGCATAAGAATTTCATTGAATCGCTAACACTATTCCCATAACACTTTCAAAATTTATTATCTTTTTTAGGGACATCTCTTTTGCTCCTTTTATAGTTTTTTAAACAGCAAATTTCATTTTGGTTCCATTGTGCCAACTGACAACGCTCGCTCTCTTTCGCTCTCTTACGCTCTCTTTGTTAAGTTGCTCCTGGATGTTAGTCTGGTCATGAATCATGGCAAAAAATTGCGATGACGACCCAAATTCGAGATAGAAGCAGCAGCGGCAGCAACAGCTGCGTCGCTCTTGAAACGCGTTGCACAGCCAGACGAAGAACGATGAAGGGTTGAGAGGAGTGAGGAGGAATGTTGGTAGAGAGATGTGTTGCAAGGGCGATGTTGCAGACGTTGCAGTAAATTTGCCGCACTGAAAAAATGGGCGTGTCTGGAACGCCTTGCATTTTCTTTGCTATTATTTTCAATGCTTGCCAGAGAGCGCCAAACTACTTCAATTTTCCATATAAGCGCCACAAAAGTGCTTCAACAGCGGGAAAGGGGCGTACCAAGGCGTTCCAAACACCCGACAATCGCATTGGTATGACTAACAGTAGGAGAACGGTGAAGCAAATCATTGAATTAATTTCCAGAGTAATTAGAACATCTTAAAACACGTTTATTATCTTACTTGGCGAAAGAAAGTACATTAAAAATGCTTTACTTAAAATAAAGAAGTGAGCTCAAAACCTACAAGGCCAATCAGGAATTTTCCAATTATCGGTGTGGCATACATTTTCCAAGTGATACGGATATGAATTTCTTCGAATACTATTTCCAACGTGAGGCGTATGGTACTTTTGTAGAAAATTGTTTGTGTAGGGTCATAGGCTTTAACTTGAAGATGTGATACACAATCTGACTCTTTTGGGTATATGGCATTAAAAGGATATAGGATATTCTCTGTGAAAGGCAAAATAGACAAATTAATAGCCTTCTTTTAGCACATACACGAATGAAATTTTCCATATAACTTGTGCACAGAAATAGATTGGTAGTAGGAAATGCAGCAAGTTAGTAGCAGATAAAGAACTTCAAAATAGTAGTAGATGTAGTGAAAAAATACAAAATTAGAAAAGTACTTTTAGTTAGCAATATTCTTCTATGAGCTTGGCTATTTGTGTTTAAGTGCCTAAGTGCGAGAGAGCGAGCTTTTATATGTGTGTGTGTGTGTGTGTGTGTGTGTGTGTGTGTGTGTAGCTCATTTAATGGCCACAAAGCGGAAACTGGAGCGTGGCAGCCATCTTTGATGGCGTCGAAGCTGCAATGGCTTCCATTGCATTAGCAGCCATTTGCCTCTTCTGCTCCTGCGGCTCCTGCTCCTGCTCCTGCTCCTGCTGCTGCTGCTGCTTCTTGGCTGCACTCTTTATACATTTTGATGTGTGTGTGAGGCATTTATTTATGTTTGCTGCTGCGTTGTCTGCCACAGCGAGCCAAAATGATGACATGAAAAATTGTGTTGCTGTGATTGTTGGGTTTGGCTCGACTTTTGGAGCTGGGGCACACAAGGCTTGTGGATGCTCTCGCGGGCTTTCCATATTTGCAATTTATGACTTTTTAAATCGAAAGAAATTCGATGCTTGTTTAAGGCTGCGCAGGACAGAGCCCGCCAGGCTATAAACCATAAGGAAAAAGGCAGCTGGCAAATGTGAGCTTTATGCGGCGCATGTGAAATGAAAGAAAATTTCACGATTTATGTTTACTTTTGAATTTTTATTTACGCATAGAATGGGTCGGATTGCCCGTCTGAGCTTTGAATGTAAAAACTCCCATAAATATTGCTCGCCCCTTTCTGTTTCTTACTGCGTTCCGGTTTTTCTATTTTTTTGCGGCTGACTTCGTTGTGGTGCGTAAAAGGATTGCTTTGACATTGGAATGGCTTGGGCTTGGCCCTGCATCATGGCCTTGTGCTTAATGGATGCCCATTCCATTACTGTGCTCGGTAAATGCCGGTAACACGCGCTGGTAATGTGCTTCTAATTGCATAATTAAGTGCACTTGCCGCTGTTGACACAACAGACCGTATCCTCGAATACTACTTCCAACTTCAACTCCAGCCGTAATTAAATAGTTGAACAATCGCTGCAAAAGAGCAGCATATTCAATTGGCTGGCAAAGCTCTAAAAAGCGAGCTATATAAATGATTCAAAATCAAATCACCGATACAGACAGACCCCACGAAGTTACAGACACACACAGATACACACACACATATACATCGAAAGATTGCCATGTGCACGCCATTAAACGTCGCCAGCACTTGCGTTCGTCCTTGAGCACGACCACAACTGTGACGGCGACTACGTCGGCTGCCGTAGCACTTCGAAGCGCATAAAAAATGAAAATCAAAATCGGAATCAAATCGTTGAACAGCACGCACAAAAAGGCGACCAGGCAGCTCAGGGCTTAGTCCGCATGTCCAGCCCTGGCGACATTCTGGCAGCACTGGCAAGTGTAGCACGGTCATGTGGGCCGTGACTGTGGTCTGTGGGGCGCAGCTTACGATTTCCGAGACTGCCTTGTGCTACTTTTACTGTTTACTGCGCAGAAAAAAAAGAAAGGAAAAAAAATAAAACATGGTAAAAGCAAAGAAAAGGGAATCTAGAAAAAAATCTCCTAAACTTGTCGTGCCAAAGATTATATACTCTGGTAGAACAGTATGAAACAGATGCTTTTGGGACATAATTTTGGGGATTGTTTCGTTTTTAAGCAACTTTTTCGTGATGAATTGGTGTGTACACGGTAGAAAATATACGGTATATCCGAAAAGAAGGTTTCAAATCATTTCGTTCCGCATTAATCGAATCTTTGTCTCTTTTAAGTCTGTTTAATTTCGCATAAATTTTTATATTTTGCTAAGTTGAATGAATTGAAAAAGTACATTACAAACTTTTAATTATAGTATGTCAAAAATTCTGATTTGTCAATTTAGCTTCTGTCGATTTACTTTGCTTTTTACTCTGTTAATAGTAGACTGGTACGCAACATTCTAGGCTACTCTGGAATTTCTATTCTTATAAAAGCGAAGTTTTTCGGTGTTTCAATGAAGTCCTGATACCGGTTTTCAATTAGATCAAAAGACAAAGCGTGCCTTCTCTTATTATTGCATCTCGAATCGGTTCGATTAAAAATCCGAACTTTTGCATAACAATTCAATATTGTTTATCCTGTAGCAGAGTTCGTGAGTGGTTTACGTGTTTCATGGAGGGGGTCGCTGGAAGACGATGTAAAAAATGTGCGTCAGTTTATCAATATCGCATTTTGAATAGCATTGGAATACAACGTCTGCTTCAAAGCAAAAGCTTAACACTTATTTTTGGCCAAAAATGACATTTTAACCGTCAACCACTCCAGATAGTAACCTGATAAGGTACTATAATAACTATTTCCTGTTCGGTAGGAATCGGCCAACGTCCTGATGGACGTTCCGGACAGCGAGCTAAAACTCTCCTTCGAAATGCTTCACGATCGAGCAGATCGTTGTATTAGCTCAAAAGGAGACTATTTTGAACAACCTAAACTCAATTTTCCGAAAAAATATTGTGTTTATACTGCCAACTTTCGATTACATTTTTATATCTTGTACACGTAGTTTGATAGAGTATTATAGATTTCTACGGGGGAGGCGGGGCAGACCATAAGTTCCATGGGCCAAAATTTTTAGCATTGAGTCGGATGGCGAACGGGCCATGTCCCTGTCTCCATTTGTCCGTCCGTCTATAAGAGTTGCTTGTTGACCATAAGAGCTAGGGACACAAAATTTTAAAAAGTGCATGATTTCTTCAAGTAGAAAATTGTTTACCTTTGATGTTGTCTAAATTTCGTATATCGTGGTACCACCGTTACAATGATTAGTGATGTCAGCATAGAGATCAAACAGAGAATCACTCTATCGAACAGATGCTACGGTCTCAGTAGGCAAATATTATTAATAACTTAAATTGAAATTCTATAAGACGCTCATCCTTCTTGTTTTGTTTTTTGGATGGAGTGTTTGAGCGGAAAGTACGAATTCGATGGAACGACAAACTCTATTGCTCCGCAAAGCAGTGGTACCTGGAGGAGTACTCTTTAGCTAGCTGTAACCCGGTAACGGGTTATTATCGCCAGTTAAGAAAAAGAATACCCTTAAGAGTTAGAGTTTGTTACTTTGAAGAAACAAATTGCGTAGATTTACAATTTAAGGTGAATATTTATCCTTCTACTTTTATGTTTCTGTTGACAAGATCGATATGACTGTAAGCATTTTCTTATTGGGAAGTTACAATTGAGAGGTTTTGCTATTGGGGAGTTGGTTATTATGGGGGCATAAATTACTTTTATGCCCATAACTTCAAAATTCTCTGGCCAATGTTGCTAAACATAGATCAAAAACACTTTTATAAATGTCTGTGGCAATTTTCAAATCCATGTATTGGAGTGTGTGACAGTTTTTTTTATTGAAAAAAAGTGAACACCGTTCTTATGATTAGGGTCACACGAGTCTCACACTTTAGCTCACATATATCATTAACTACTTGTGGTGGTAGGCGAAGGGGGTTGAAATCAGAAATTTTTTGACAATAACTTCTGATGTATTTATCCGATTTTGATCATTTTTACAACATCTGCCAAGTTTTGCCAAGTCAATAAATTAAACGACGCGAAATTCTTCCGGGGGGAAATGGGGGCAGATATAAAATCAATTCGACAAACTTAATTTTTCTCGGGACTACTCGCCTCTTTTGGTAATATATTGTTTCTCTAGCTCTTATTATCTCGCAGATCTATCAACTCATATATATAGACGGACAGACGGACATGGTTCAATCGCTACCCGAGTCAATGGAACTTATGGTCTGCCAAGGCTTCTTCTGCCTGTTACAAACATTGCACAAATTTATAAAACCCTTTTACACTTTGCGTACAGGGTATAATAAGGGATTTTGCAAAGTTGACTGCAAAGTTTATAATGCTCTGTGAGTGTAGAGTAATGGCAAATGTGCTCAGAGCTGTGCTTTTGTGCCGGCCTAAAATCATGCAACATTTCAACGGCATGGCGGCAATTGTGGCAAGTGCGGGCGGTGTCCGATTGTAAAACTAAGCCGAGTCGACATCATTGCCATCGTCATAGTCATCGACATTGTTGTTGCTTCTGTTGTTGTTGTTGTCTGTTGCATTATCTATGCCAACGCAAGCGAGAGATTTACGCAGCACAGATATGAAAAGTCAAGCGGGGAGATCTTGGGGGGCATTAAGCTGCGATGTGATGCGACGAAGAGCTGACCGAGAATCGGACAAACAAAGGCATGTAGGACAGTCTCTGTGTTTGGTTCGTTCTCTGGTTCTGGGTCTGGGTACTATGCAGAGTCTCTATGCCGGAATCTATGTGTCTCTGTCGGTGTCAATGTTGCTCTCGACCCAGACTGATACAATTTTGGTCCATTTGCACTTTCAATTTCGTTCAGTTTTTGTACTTGGTTGTTCTTGTCGTTGCTGTTGGCAGCCTACATAGCATGGCCAATTGCGGAAATCCAAATTAATCTGCGGCAATAAAGCGTCAAGAGAGCGAAAGATGGCCCAGAGCAGCAGCAGCAGCAACAGCAACAACGTTGTTAACTTTTTTTTGTTGTTGTTGCTGCTGCTGACCCCTTAAAACTAAACGCAAAGTGAGAGCGTTGCCACATATTGGATGGAACGTACAATGGGGCGTATGCATGATGATAGCAGCTGATGTCTGATGGGTGATGCCTGATGGCTAATGGGCGTGGCTCACTTGCAATTCAATGTGATTGTTTTGGCTTTCAGAACTGTCGCTTTTGTTTTGTGTTTGAATGACTTTGAAGTGTCGTGTGGTAAGTGGTGACTGGTGACTGGTGACTGCTGAGTGGCGAAACTCAAAGACTGGCTAATAAATATGAAGAGATTTTGTCGCACACAAAAGCGGGGAATCCCCCAACTCTCTCAATATAGGCTAGGTATGTGTGCGTGTGTGTGGCCAAACTGAATCTTAATCCCATTTCCATTTACATTTTCGTTTTAACATACTTACTTGATATAAATGAAAGCACAAGAATCATATCTATGGTCACTTGAAACCACTTCATCTCATTTCCCTCTGCGCGCTGTCTTGACTATGTTCGGCGTTGTTGTATTCGAGGGCAGCGACAACTCTGGCAACTCTGGTGAATCTGGCAGCGTTCGCAGCGTAAAGAACTTGACGTTTTTGACCTTTGACGATTGCAATTCCCTTTTCTTGTTGCGTCTTTTGGCGGTGGTTGTTGTTACACTTGTCTGCTGAGAATTGACTGTAGCAGTAGTTGTTGCAGTTGTTGCAGTTGTTGCAGTTGTTGCAGTTGCTGCAGTTGCTGCAGTTGCTGCTGCCACAAGCTATGTTGCTTGTTGCCAATGTTGCAGCTGCTGCAGCTTTTCAGTCGCTGTGTGATGCTGCTGCTGCTGCTCTTAGTAGCTTTTCGATTGTTTTTGTTGCAGTTTCTGTAGTTGTTGTTTTTGTTGTTGTTGTGCGTTACATGCATCTCAGTAGATGTTGTTGCTTTGTGGCTCTCGTTGTTGTAAAAGTACCTTTTGTTGTTGCTTTGCTGGCAGCATTTATTTACATGTTTATTGCAAATTATCTCACATCTTTTCCGTGTTTTTCTTCTCTTTAAAAAAATATGTTTTCCATTTATTTTCAAAGATGCATTTTCCTATTTTATGCTATTTGCTCTTCGCTAGCATATATTATATAATCCATTTATTTTAATGGCTAGTATATTTATCTATATATATGTATATATATATATATATATTTATGTATATTTGCATTCATATAATTAGTTATTGGCAGTTTTCGTTAAAAATTCTGTTAAGGTTTTGGTGCCTGGATTTAAGGTTTCGCTGCGCTCTTTTGTCTCTTGACTGCCTCAGCTGCTTCTCTTTTCACGAGGTTCATTTCATTTTCACTCTTCTATCCTTGTTTTTTTCATCGAGGTCCTTGCCAACCTGAAAGCAGTCAAAATTATCCATTTAATAAATTTAGACATAATAAGGTTAGGTATATAAAATATTTGAGATCTTTGCACTTGCAAATGTGTACACTGCGAAAAATAGTTTAGCTTAGTTAGTTTTGCACCCAAGTTGAGAAAAATAACGTGTTTTGCTGTTAATAGTATTTAAGTTTTCAATAGATATTGTTACTCTAACGTCATATTCTAAACTTGTCTTTGGTTGTCAACTGTTTCCACAGCTAAACCAACTATGATAATATTAACTGAATTTGCTATGAGAGATTTAGAAATCTTTATTTAGATTGGCACAATTTGAATTTGTCGATTATTTTGCGCGTTACAAAATTAACTATTCGCCAATTTTATTGGTTTTTATCAGGGATTCAAACCGTAACCCTTATCCAAAACAACCGAAAGAATTTTGAAACCTTAACCGTACCGTAACCGAAATTAATTTACTTAGAAAAACCGATTACCGTTATAATTTTTCCGAAATAACCGAATTGAAAGCCATATATTTATACCGGTACTTCTGCCGCTGCCATAAAAAGTTTTGATTTATTTAAATTTAGAACATTAATCAATCGACTTAACGATTATAAAACATTTTTATGACAAGAATATGACATGAGACATTACGTTCAGGACAAAACAATGAACATTTTAACAGAAATTTTTCCTTAATTCAACAAAAACATGGACACTGAACAAACTAACGACGCCACCGACGAAGCCAAATGTCACTAGGATGGATTCGCCTCAACCTCCTTCTGCATGTATTAGTGGCCATTGCCCCTGCCAACGGGTTCAGGTGGGCATTTAGCCGGTCGTTATACCGGCTAGAATGCCTATTTAGCTCATCCATCACCGTGAGCATGCCTAAATCACGATGAATCGCGGTGTTACGTACATACCACGGCGCCCCAGTAATGCACCTAAGAGCCGGTTTTGCATCACTTGGACCATAGCGATATTGGAAGCGAACGCAACTCCCCAAATTGGCCAACCATAAGACCACATAGGCACAACTATTGATTTGTAAACAAGAAGCTTGTTGTTAAGACTCGACTGGCTCCTAGGACGCAAGAGCAGTTGAGCTTTTTAAGCTTAGAGTAGCAAGCAGCTGTGGCCATTGCTATATGCAAGGTAAGACGCTTGTCCAAATGCATACTCTTGGTTAAATGCATACCCACAAAACACCTGTGGTATAACCGAATTTCGAAAGCTGACAGAAGGACAAACGCCTTGCCTGAACGTAAACACGCAGAGATTGCTTGACTGCAATGTTCGACTAAAAAGTGAAACACTAAACAACACAATCTGTTTCTCGCTCTCACTTCTTGTTTTTGTAGCTCTCTTAATGTTTTTTTCTGAGAGCTCAAAAGTAATAAGGCTTCCATCCTTGGCCGTTACATCCCAAGAACAGAAGAAGAGTTTGGCTACGAATGAGTCGGTCTAATAGAGACAGCAACACAAGCAGCATAACACGTACACTGTCTTGGAAATGGTCGCTGTTCAGCAAAAATTTTGAATTTTTTTACTGTCCAGAATTCCATATCATTATTTTCATGCTCTCTGGTTTTTTTTTATAGGTGAATCATATCATACATATGAGAACCTAGATCTCGGAGACTATAAGAGATAGATACAATGTAGCAAAAGTGGCGAATTTTCGGCACGCAAATGATGTTGATCTGATGAGCATTGTGCTCTATTGAAACTTGGCACAGTTATGCACACTCTTTGTGCATTTTTAGGTAGTAATGTGCCAATTTTTGTAAACCACAAAATATTCAGGCTAGAGTCACCAACTCATGTTACGCTGAGAATTCCAATGAAAAACTCGTTCGGAACGCTCCTCTGTCGTGGTCATATGATAACGCTTAGGAACAATATATCTCTGGTACGATATTATTCCATGGATGCGGAATTCAATGTAGATGGTGTAGGTTTCTAATTATCTTTATGAAGCTTTCGGTGATGGAACGAAACTAATTTTTTACATATTTGGTAGTATAGGAATAGAAGGTATGCTCCGTCTGCCGGCTTAGGTACTAAAGCTGCGTAGGCACAACATTGCACAACAGAACGAAAAATAGTATAGTACTTTAAAAAGGAGCGAGCGTTGGCAGACTCAGGTTCATACCTTGTTGTTTTTTATACTATGCTCGAGATTGTCTGTTTTGAATCTCTTACTCTCTCACTCTATTAACAGTTGGTAGCTGCATTTATAGTAACTACGCAGGCTGAATTATCAAACAGCCTTCTTAGTATGCAGCAGTTGCGTTTTCGATAAAGTTGAAAATATCGCAGATAGTCCTTAACTTTTATAACAAGAATGCTACCAGCATAATTTCATTCAGCTAAAAAGCAAACGTTAAATTTTCAACATTTAGAGGACTTCTTCTACTGTTTTCAAACGCATTTTGCGTCCATATATTATTATGTAAATTTATTTTAATTATAATTTTTATTTTCTTACTTACGAGTGGAGGCGTTTGACCAAAATAAAATAAAATTAAATATAAGAAATAAGTTTATATGTAAATGAAAATTAAAAACAAAGAAAAATGCTGTCCTGCATTTTGTGAATTTTAATTGCTTACTTAACGAAATTCATTTTGCATTTCAAAAGCATCTTAAGATTTACACACTGCCATGCCCTCTGCTGTATCTTAGGGCGGCTTAGCCAAAGGACTTTATTACTGCCAAAACTCTTAATTGAATTAGCAACTAAAATGCCCCAAGCGAGGGTTATGAATGAAGCTGAGAGGTTTAGAATGTTTTGTATTCGAGCATACACATGGATTAGTTAAGAAACTGTAAGTTTCGAGAGATTTTACTTTGCGAAAATTTAAGCTGATTCATTGATTTAAGCTTTAAAAATGCAACATTTCAAAAGTTGTTATGGGAATAAGCCACTTTAGAGCGCAAAAAATTCATAACCATTTTCGTTTTTAAATCTGCAGATGTGTTTAACCCGTCATCACAGCTTTATGTTATAAGTTATGGCTTAAAGTGTCGAATAATTCAGGTGGATTGTTTTCCACATTTTAAGCTATACTATGAGCGGAATTAAATATTTGTGTTAAAGCAGTATTGGTAAAGCCGTTAAAATGCTGGCTACCATTTTGATTTAGAGTTTTATTACTGTGTGCTTTTAAATATTAAAAGGTTGCATTAATACGAATGTAAATGACCAAATATGCATCCGAGGGCTGCCTTTTATGTATCGGGAAAACAGGACAAGTTTTATAGTTTTAAAAGTACAAAAAATTTTCAATAATTTGATTGAGAAATGACAGATCTCTATTCACTGGCAATGTGCCTGATTTACGGTCTTGTGAGGAAGATGTGACGGCTCACCTTCATCTGTCTTTTTTCTATAGAAAAACTGCTGGAATAAAATAATGTTTCGAGCTCATATGGAAAACTACTTGATCTATTGTTTACAGATCCGCTGGCCAAATCTTAACTTCGTCGAACCCACCCTTTTTCTTTCTCAAAAAATTTTACTGTGTTCCTGTTCATAATCGCGATTTTGAGTGAAATTTCAAGTTAAACCTGCAGCTACTACCTGTTGACTGGGAGTATGTTTTAACTTTTGAGAAATTTGAAATGAACGTAATTTGGGGTTTTCAAATAGTACTAGCACCGAAAAGATAACATTGGATGGGGCGTGATTTAAAATATCTCAAAAGCGACCCTTCTGTAAGTTTTGACGATCAAAAACTTCTCTAAACTTTAGCGAATTTTGTGTTTAATACAACAAAAACATATCATTCGTATTTGCAGCGTCTTAGAAATAAGTTTTTTAAAATGATTAATGCAAAAAGACGAGCTTATCTCTACTCCAGCTGGAGTATAAATAATGATACTGCTATATTTGGATAAAACATTTTTATATCTTTTTTTGAGACAACTTACTCATCTGTCGGGTCAAATGACTCGTATTCGTATTGGCTTAATGGGGGTTTTAACACATCTAAGACTGTCATTGCAAAATTATAGCGATAACCTAAAATTATCACTGGATCTGACAAAATTTCTTCCGCTATTGTTCGGATGGCCCTGGCATACGGATCGCTGAAGTCTGGAATTTTGCCTTCTGAATGGAAGCGGTAGTTCTTTATCCTTATTGACAAAAGGGATTGCATTCCAAAACTTCTTACGAATATAATCACTGATCAACTAAAATTTTCAATTCGCTTATTCCTGCGACGAGAATGTTTGGAGTCAGCATGACCTCGATAGCTTTTTTGTATGGTGTACGGCCAATCCTCTTAATATGAATGCGAAAAATTTAATATAATGAGCTAT
Source organism: Chymomyza caudatula (assembly GCA_035041775.1). Lineage (NCBI taxonomy): Eukaryota > Metazoa > Arthropoda > Insecta > Diptera > Drosophilidae > Chymomyza > Chymomyza caudatula. The sequence continues at coordinate 3,722,342 of JAWNKW010000148.1, forward strand.
TTCTGACTACCAGTACCAACTTGGTAATTCCCTTCTTAGTTGGGTTGATTTCATCAAGAACCTGGTAATTGTTCCTGATGTAAAAGTATGGCATATGAACGTTATTGTCCAATAAGCAAAATATCTTAACGGATTTATTAAAACATGGTCGGAAGAGCTTATGGATACCAATATGACAAAGAGGCTATTCATATCTCTTGTCAGCTCAATTCTGGAATACGGGTCACACGTTTGGAACCCTTAATATGCCATTTACTCTAACAACATTGAATCGGTTCAAAACATTTTTTACTCTTTGCGTTAAGGAGCCATAAAAGGCCGCATCAGTTTAATCTGCCATCGTATCATCATCGACTTCATTCTTGCCTAAACTTATTCCAGGTGATGTCGACTCGCAGTTTCTGTTAGAGCGGATCTGCCTCAACACCCCCATTTAGAAAACACAAGGCCTTCACAAGCGTAAACTACTGCCTACATACATATATTGTTTGTAAATGGTCGCCTGGTATTAGTGGTGGTAACCTGGCCCTTAGTTCTGATCTTTTGCCATAGGATCACCCATGCGCCTACTCGCCGAAGTTTTATCCCGCACTATTACCAACAGGACACTAAATGCCGTACTAATGCCCTTAAAAGGATACTTTGAATTCCAAGCTCTATCTCTTTTTAATATTTATTGGTGATACATTCTAAATCGATCGAGTCTGTTTATCTAACTATATTGTAACGCCATACCTATCTATCCTATTATTATGCCCTATCTCAAACTCCCTATACTGTGCGAATGTGTGTTCGCTGTCAAAATACCAAGCTTCCCGTTCAATATTTCAGATTTGATTTCGCAAGCCTAGAATTGCACTTACCCGAAACCTTAAAGACAGCCCTCGAATTATGCACATACTTAACTGTATCGTTTTAGTTATAAAAATGATTATTTTAACTTCTGCAAGGGATCAGAATGTGTTTAAAATGCTCGACAATAAAAACCAATTTCCTGATGAATATGTGACACGTGGTTCTGCTCAACTTTAATCCCGCGTTACTAACGACTTCTAATTCATGCATATACGAAATATAAAGAGTTAATTTTTCGACGTAACAAACTAAGAAACAATTTTTTTTTGTGAGAATTGTAAAGCTAGCTTTTACGAGATTTATGGTACTCTACTGTAAATGTATTATGTAAGTGGACTCGCTTCAAGATTGCAATTGTTATTCTAAGAGTACTGTGGTGAGCGGGTTAGAGAATAACACCCACCACGTAAAACCACAATTCAATGAAGGAATGTATTTACATCAGGCCGTAACGCGATAACGGGTTGTTATGACCAGTTAAGAAGAAGACTTAAATTCAGGAGGTTGTGGAACAAGTTCAATGATCCAAAAAGTGCAAAATTCCAGTTCGGCCGTACTTGTTGGCGTTTTTTCTATGTAGTTTACCAGAAATATAGTCGCTTCGTATTCCGATGTGTCCTATTATGTCCTTTGCACAATTAAGGGATTATAATTTTTACATTATTTCGTGCTAAGTTTTTTATCTTTTATATTTTGGCTAATTATGCATGCAACTGAGTCAATATATGCATAAATCGAACGCAATATTTGTATAGGTGTTAAGACCTCTAAAAGTACGCAAAGCATTCAATTCCTGCTATTTATGAGCAAATATGCTTCAGGCAGACTTGGAAACTTTGCTTAAGGCCATGCCCAATTCCCTAAAGATCTTTGGCGCTAATGGCCATGCAAATGTGTTTGGTTGTATGTGTGGGAATTGTTTGCGGCAGTCGATTTTAAGCTTATAGTATAGTATATGTATTTATGTAGGTAATTTTACTTGGCCTCGACTTGAATTTGAGGCCGGAGCGTGCTCTCAACGTTTTTTGGTAACACATGAATATGTGACGTCATTTGGTCACGCTTTAAAGCGTTAATAATTACGTTTGGCTGTAATAGCAGACGAGTCTTAAAAAAAAAGAAAAACTTTACACCGTAGAAAAGTTAGTAGGCGTGGGCTTATGCACTGTGCAGAGTACGATGGCCGCGGCGTTTAAAAAGGCGTGAAAAGGTTTTCGGAAGTAATTTGAGAAAATGTCATGTGTGCGCCTGGGGTAAATGCCACAGACACTCAGCCAGAGAGACCGCCAAGCATCCAGTCAGTCAGTCAGTCAGTCAGCCAGTCAGTCAGCCAACTGTGCTGTCAAATATTTAAAAGGCGCCCCTGGCAGAGCACAGTTTGGTCTGTGGCAGGTGCGACGACAACGACGCCGACAACGTCAACACGTTTTTGATGCAACAAAAGATGCCAAGTGTCAATTTAAACAGCCGCATACACTTGCGCAGCCAAAAAATAAGAATAAGAAAGAAATGTAGCACAGCTTGGGGCGCCGGCAGGCTGTGGCAGAAGGCGTGGCAGAAGGCGTGGCAGACGGGGTGGCAGACTTAAGCGTGTTCTGGTGCCACTTGAAGTTAGGTGGCAAAATGCAAAGATACATACTATATAGCAAAAACGCCAACTTTGACAGCATTTAAGACACACTTTGCACTGCTTTCTTCAAATTGTTTTTGTTCATTGTCCTTGCTTAACGCCCCCGTCTTATTCCAGTCCCTTGGACTAAACTGACTGAGTGACGGACGGACGGACGGACGGACGGACGGACTGACTGTTGTCCTTTCATATTAAATGCAGTGCTAGCTTAGCTCTGTTAAATTGAGAAATTCGATTTTTCGTTGATGGCGTTGGCAAGCTCCGTTACGGTTAGCTGGCAACACTTGCACGTCCCGGGGCCAGACACCAGGAGCAGCACCAGCAGCACCAGCAAAAACAACAACAATAACTACAACAATAAAAGCCAGCAGCTAACAGCCGCAGCAATGTCGCTCATTATGGGCGCTCATTAGAGCCTCCGCTCGCGGCTCAGTTCTCACACACACACAGAGTCACATAACGGTGCATACAGACACACACACACACACACAGTCACATAACGATGCATACATACACACATACACACATACACACACACACACAGTCACATAACGGTGCATACATACACACACACAGTCACATAACGGTGCATACATACAGACACACACACACACACACACACACACACACACACACACACACACACACACACACACACACACACACACACACACACACACACACACACACACACACACACGCACAGTGGCCTAAAGCGCTGTCAACGAGGTCGTTGTTGTAGTTGCTTTTGTCGCTGGCAGTGACATGACCTTAACTCAACCCATGACCAAGGCAAGGAAAGGCGAGGCATCACAATCGCAAGCACACATGACACGCACACAAGCAAGCAGAAGAACACACAGACAACATGCATACAACGGGACATGAACATGATGGATTGTTCCAGTTTTCCGCATCTCTTGAGAGTTCGACTCGATTTGAACAGGGTTGCTTTAAATTAGGACCACGAACCATTTAGAGTTGACCTCTAAAGCAAGATTTATGTTCGAAGCAAGATTTGGTAAAACCCCAATATATACTATATAATATACGTTCAAACAAAATACAGTGTTTAATTTTTACACCCTGTACACAAATATATGTAGCATCAATCTATTTAATAGGAAGAAGTAGGCGTGGCAGACTCTCTAGCCATGACCGTCTGTCCGTATGAACACCTAGATCCCGGAGACAGTAAGAGTTAGGGACACAAAAATTGTACTAAAAGATGCACATCTTCCAGACACTGAAGTGTCTGAAGTTTGTCGAATCAGTTTGATAATGAAGCCCAGTCAGTATTTCGTATTTAACTACCACTCTATGAAATGTGCCGAAGGTATTGGAAATATTGTACCAATTCTAAGCCACTCCGAGTGTCATAATAATCGAATAGGTCTTATATTGTTTAATAGATGCTAATAAAAATAACCTAAATAGTTATATTTCGAAAAATGACACTGGTACAAAACAAACTGCGGAAGGTAATCGTTTTTCCAATATCATCCCCCATTATAAAACTACATTTGGTACTTACAAATTCAAGTTGCTTTCTCCCAATATAATTTGATGATGCAATTTAACATGTTTCAAGTAAGGCTTTTTACTTTAAATATCACTCAAATTCAATTAAGTAACACACCAGTGTTGGTCGAGGACATTATATACTTAAATCGGGCGTTACCTAAGTGGATTTTGCAACTTTTCACTCAAAACTGAATGGTTTTCAAAAATAGTGAAGTAAGTAGTTCTTAGTGTACCTAATTATTAAATATGAAGGCCGGTTTTCTTTTGTATAATTGCTGTTTGGCAGAAAACGACGATAATTATTCTCTTTCGATATAAAAATAAAATGTATTTTGAGTTTCGATTAGGGTGACCATTTTAAATAACCTTTGTTCGAATCGATAGTGTTATTTGCTTTCGAACAAATGTTATTTGCAAATACTATTTGCTATACGACGATAATTATTCTCTTTCGATATAAAAATAAAATGTATTTTGAGTTTCGATTAGGGTGACCATTTTAAATAACCTTTGTTCGAATCGATAATGTTATTTTCTTTCGAACAAATGTTATTTGCTATATGACCAATGAACCACATATGATTCTAATATAAAGTTATATGAAATACACCCAAATGTTATTGTCATCATCATCATCATCACCATCATCATAGTTACAGTTAAATTATGGTCATTGCCACAATCTTTGCCGTAACTCATTCGCATGCTTAGATTTGTGGTGCTCATCAGAGAGATTTGAAACCATGGAATAACAATACAAGGAACGCCCAATCTGCCGACGCGAGTGCCAAATGGTTTTGAGAACCTAAGAGAGCGAGGGAGAAGGGCGCAAATCAAGCAATACATACAAATGCTCACTCAAAAAAGACAAGGCAATAACATGCGCGGCACAACCTTCCGCATTGACATTCGCAGCAGAATGAAATTTTGGCACGCGAACAGTGTGAGAGCAACAGAATGCGCGTACCTTGTATTATTATTCCATGGTTGAAACCATCTCTAGAACCCAGGCAGCGTTGCCCATTGTGTCAAATGCATGCTTAGTAGCAGATAAAGCTGGCTTTGTTTGTTTTTGTTGTTGTAGCTGCTGATTTTGCCGTTATTACATGCATATTTCGTGTAATGAGTGCGATTAGCATTCTCAATGAAGTGGGGTTAACAATGTGCTCTGCAAGTCTAGTAGAGCTCGCTTACCACTGTTTGCTCTTGACTGTTGATTAGCATCACTCAATGGCTCTCTCCATCTTTTGTCTGTCCATATCTCAAGCGGTTGTTGTCATTATTATGTTGCTTTGGTGTTGCAACAGCAGCATCAATGTTGCAATGTTGAGCAGCAATTTTAGCAAACAAACATCTGATATGCGTTGCATTCTCGATCAGGATTATCATATTTGTAAAGTTTATTAACCGAACCGTCGCTCCGGGTCCTTTTCAATGACTTTTGCAGGAGCTGTTGGGACGAGGAAGAGGTTGAAACGGTGGAGCATCTCTTCTGCTCTTGTCCGGCTCTCTGCAGGCGAAGATATGAACATTTAGGCAGATACTACCTAAATAATATTGCTTATCTGTCCGAAATAAGACCCAAAAAGGTCGCAGACTTCATTGCTGCAAGGGGTTGGTCCGCTTTCTGATTCTGATTCTGGATCTGAGATACGGCCTAAGTGCCGTTCTAGCCTAACCGAACCGTCGAGAAGCTTTGCCTTCTATTGAATACAGTAATTTCTTTTATTTTATCCCTTATTAAAATAAGGTACATACATCCATCGTATTTCGCAGCATCTACAAGCCATTTCCCAACTTTAGCGCTGCCTAACGACGTTACCCCACTTCGGCATTCGTCCTTGTCTGTCCTTGTGTGAGTGTGTTTGTTTTCTTTGTGTCGTGTCTTTAACGTTTTTCGCATTTTCTTTTTGTGCTTGCATTTTCCGCTGTTATCCTTACGGTTTAGCGCTTGGCGCTCATCTGACTGTGTCTATTTCTCTTATTTCAGTGTTCAGTGTTTTGTGCTCGCTTCTTCGTACTCCGTCCGTATTCTGCAGTTCAGCCCCTGCCATTTTGAGTCCTTGCCTATTTTCACAAGTTTTACGCCGTTCCGATTACTTGTGGCATGCCTCGCCCTGTACTCTTATGTATGTGGCATCGCTGGCCATTCATTTGTGAGTCCAGCTTTTGCTTACCAAAGCTCACTACTTTTTCACAAAGGCTGCAACACTTATGCACGATAATCAACACTCACACTTGATAGCTGGACAGAGACACCTCGAAACCGTTGAGGCATACCACGAAAGAGCTGGGCGCATTTTGAATTTTGTTGCCTACTTTTGGGCGGCGGTTGTAATGAAATTGCTCATACGCCTGGTGGTACCTACATATGTAAGCTACTTAATACTCGTTTACAACTCATTTGCAATGCACTTCAATTAGTTGCAGAGTTTGGCCTCTGGCCCCTTGGGTACCTTGTGGAGTGGCCTTAATGATGACAACTTGAAGTGTACGCCGTTTGACCGTTTTGACCGCTTTAAAGGCGGGCGTACCGTGTCCGATTTCATAAACGCTTTTTTATGGCCATAACGTTTGTTGTTGTTGTAGTTGCCTTTGCCGTTATTGCTGTGTTGGTTGTTTACAATATTTCATAATGCGTTTTTCACGAGCCAACAAAATGGAAAAAAGAAAAACTTGTACTGTTCAACTCATTTCCGCTTGGACAAAGATGGACGCGCGCGCTCAAGTGGAAGTTGTTATTGCTCTGCTCCGTTCCGCTCAACTCGACTCAGCTCTGCTCTGCTCTGCTATCTATTGGCTCATGTAAGGATGCTGCACTTTTATACATATATATATATAATACATATATACTTTTATTTCTTTTATTTCTTTTATTTCTACTTGGCGTTTTCCTTTTGAGCTGGATATTGACAAACGCGAGTGGCACTTGGCTGCTTGTCAGCAGCGTGACGAGCGCTTGGCCAACAAAATTTGTGCGCCTGTCTAGTTTCATTTTGTTTGCTCGGCTTCTTGCTCATCTTCAGTTGCAGCTTGAGCTCCCTGCTCCCTGCTACCTGCTCCCTGCCTGGGGCTGGTCCCTTGCCTAAAAACCTATGCAGAACTTAGGTATCTACGTTCCCCGTTTTCATGTCCAGGGGCTTCATAAATAAATGAGCAAGCGAGCGCGCACTCAACTTACGCCGCGGCACAGTGGATCCAACTGACGTCTTTGGCGGCGAAAATCATAACTTTTGAAGAAGTAAAGGTATAACGGTAGTAAAGTTCGATATTATATACTGCAAATGTCTTATCCTTGCATGTCATGGGTAAATTCCATGTTCTAAATTGTGGGTAATTTTCAACAAATCGTATGTCTATCTGGCGAACATGTGTACACTAAGATCAAAATAGACTGCAAACATCTTGCCAACAGATTATCAAAATGTTAACGATTTATAAAGCAATAAGCACATTTTGAAGGTGCAAGCATAAGACTTTTGTCATATATAATATCGAACTATAGCATCGTTTTTTGAAACTCTCTCTCTCGCAGTGTATCGCAGTAGCTTAAGGAATTATCTAATACGTGCATATTACAAATATCTTTGCTCCCTCAAAAGTTACGATTTTCGCCCGAAAATAAGTCAGTTGGACCCACTGTGCGCCGCTGGAAGCTGCTGCTGCTGCTGTTGTTCTTGTTGTTTTTGTTGCTGCCCTTACCCTGCACTTGAGTTTACCTCGTTTGCTCTGTCATTTAAACGCAGGCCAGGTAAAGTGCAGAAGCCTCTCTCTAATTAAATTGCTTACCGCTGCTTTATTATGCCAGTGCAAACACTTGGCGCTCGGAAATACTCTTGTTTATGCGTGTATGTTTCAAGGTATGTATGTTTGTGAATACCCTGACTGTTGAGTGAAGCAAATAAATCAAGTTAAATAATTACCACTCGCATTGTCATTTTATGTTGCCTGCTGGACGATTGCAACGACGAGACACCAACTATGGGCAGTAAAGTTGTGGTCCGGGAAAGGTACGAGAGAGGGTGTGGAAAACTATGGTAATGACTAGAACGATGCCGCGTTGTTAAAACTTTAACAACATGTCAAATATACACTCACATGGCTGCGAATACGCAATAACCGTGTAAAGGGTGTTTTTTGCTAGCTCTACTTTTTGAAGTTTTAAGGGTTTTTTTTTGGAATATGATTAGATGCATTGCAAATTTCACAAAATCCCCAAGAAATGAGTTATTGTACATGATAGCACTTGTTAAATGTTTTGTATGAAGAAAAAGAGCTCAATATGCACTTGCTTATGGATACTTTGATGTTTAATTTAAGATCATTTTGACTTTTACCCTCTATAAATTATCTTTAATATAAGTAATAGCTATCATTTTTCTATGTCATGTTAATTTTGAATATACAAATATAAAGAAATCTACGAAGGTATGCATATGGCGTGGAAAACTGTCTTCAATCAAAATAGTGCTTTATGTGTCATATAGCTTCATTAAATACGATTTTTTTTTTTTTTGTAATTTAACTTTTAATATTAAGTGATTCCGAATGTAATTTGAAAGTTATTATAATTGAATATTCCATCAGTTAACAAAAACTCACCCTTTATATGCATGGAACGTTTGTCTGGCTTTTTCATCCGGCTCAAATTCAACAAAAAACTTTTCCTATACATAATGGTTCCCCGCTACCCACAAGTACAAACACACATGAATATTTATATACAAAACAACTACCTTGAACATAGCTCAACAAGAAAAAAAAACGCCTAGAAAACAAAAAATTGTTGTGCACATTTTCATTATAATTAAAACATTTTGCTAAGCATACACTCATACACACACACACACACACACACACACACACACACACACACACACACACATACATAACATGCGTCAGCCTGTTCCATGTGCCTCTTATGTATGCAGTCGCCTGTGTGTGTGTGTGTGTGTGTGTGTGTGTGTGTGTCGTTTCCTGTCAGCGCGCAACTTCCTGTCATGGCTGCCATTTGGCATTTGACGCAGCCAACGAACGCCACTTGATTTAATTTATTTATTTTACGCCTTTCCCACTGAAACATTTATTACTCCATTCGTAAGCCACATAGCCAGTCAAATAAGTGCCAGAGCTTTATAATTGATATATCTAGTCATAGATTGTTTTGGTATTTAGTTATTTCAAAAGAGTTGGGAATAAGTCCAAAAAAAGGCACCCTTTAAGCAAAATGAAAGTGTAATTATTGAAATTGGCGTAACTTAATCCAGAATTTTTACAAACAACTAATATTTGAATGTTAATTGAGTTAATATCTTCAAAGGCTTCATAAGTCAAAAACAGCTCTTCTTCTTAACTGGCCATAACAACCCGTTATCAAGTTACGGCCCGTTGTAAATACATTCATTCATTGGAATTGTGGTTTTACGTGTTGGGACCCAAACCCTACGCACAACCCTTTTAAGGCCTGGGGTGCGTCTACTGGTCTCAATAGAAACCAGTGTCATTGTTAGTCGCCTCATACGACAAGCTTTGACCTGCTGAGGTGGTATTCTCTAACCCGTTAATTACTTAAAAACGAATCATTCTGTATTCTGAGTAAATTTTACTCAAACGCATGTTTACCATTATATGAGTTGAGTGTTTATTATAATTGGAAACTGAAACTTTTTGACTTTTAAATAGCTAAAAATACAATTAATAGGTTGAGAAGTTATTCCACACGCCATTATAGCAATAGTTACGAATCCCATATTCTTGGCAAATTTAGCGCATCGACTTATCTAATATCAAGTTAAGTACTTTATGCAGTATTTAGTAGATTTTTGTCTGGATGCTCTCCGACTGGTCAACGTTAGTTTATACGGAGCAAACTGAACTTTTGGACCAATTGGTCCCAAAGTATCCTGTAACAATTTTTTTTACTTAGAAAGGAACTTTGATACAGTCAAACCTGTCAAGTTGACCAACCTCATATGCTGACCATCTGTTTGAATTGACCGCTTTTTAATAAAACCAAACGATTGGAATAGAAATTTTCTTATTTTAAACTGCTTAAGTTGAACCTGCATAACTTGTAAGGTGACCACTTTTATAGAAGATTTTTATTCCCTGTAAAAATTGACCACACAAAAACAAGTGGTAAATATTGTGTAAAGTTTTTTTTTGTTTTTAAATTAAACTGCTACATTTACGCCAAAAACACTATACAACAAATTTGAAGGCATTGAAAAGCCTATACACAAATTTGAGATTAGCTGACTATTTTTTTGACATGTTTTGATATTTCGAAAACCGATCTAGATAATTGAAAGCGGTTATCGAAAAAGGTATGCTTTACCCCTAGGCTTTTTTTTATTTATTCAAATCGATTTTGCTCAAATTGGTGTTGAAATGTTTACAAACTTTTTATAATTTTTAGTTATAATTGCTTTAAAAAAAAAAAATAAAATTATAACTCGCAATTAATTCCAGGTAGAAGAAAACCGTCTGAAAAACGGCATATAGCCATAATCCGAAAATGGTGGTAGAAAACTCGTAAGCAGTAACTCAAATTTACCGAAAATGTTTTTTTTTTGTTGCAGTGTTATATATTTTGGCTTTGAACAATATTGAGGATATTTCTAATGGAGATGTGTGTGATATATCAAAGATCAAAGTCGACCCATGGCTTAGCCGCTGCTAAATGAGAATTAAACAGACATTGTAGATTACTTAGTCAATGTGAAAGCAAAATATCTTAATATGTGTGTATGTGACTAATAATCGTGGAAAAAATAGGGAATAAAAGTGTTTTTCTTTGTCAGAAAGAGAAATAAATAGAGAAAATGTGTGACCACCTTATATATTGACCACCTGAATTCAACTTAAAAAGGTTTGACTGTATAATATAATAATATTATTGTACTATTTATAATGGGTTGGGCCAGGGTTCTGGTGGAAATGGAGGAAAGCTTCTGATCACCGGCCAAGGTGATACCTGTATCTACCTTAACCAAGTTGACGCACAACTTCCAGTTGGTGCCCCCTGGATAGCTGCTCTAGTCGGCATCTGGTGTTAGAGTAGTGATCTCATGTATGCAGCGATGCCTAAAATAGGTTGTGCGTAGGGTTCGGGAACCGCCGCGTAAGCGGGTAGGCACAGTGAATGTCCAGACCCATAATTGGGATGGTGCCGCTACCCAACTAGCGGAGGCGAGAATTTGGTTGCGGATTTGTTGTTGGCCGGAGACTATGCAACTGTGTCTGCAGGTTTACACCATTGATCGAACGAACAGTGGCAACAGTCTGCATAAAGGCGAAATTCCTCAACGTCAGCCTGAATTGGGCCGCACTTGTGTTTTTTAACAAAAACCTTAAAGAGCAGTTTTGTTTAATTCCGGGTAACAACTCATGATTTGAAAATTTTCAATTCCAAACTAAGCTAATAAAATTAAGTTTGCACGCTTGAATTTCGAATCTCATTTTGAGTCCAGGAGTTCCAGTATATTCATATTCAAACGTTGCAAGAACTATTCTAATTAATTTTAGCCCTGTTTTTTTCTTCTGAGTAAACTTGAACAAAGCCTTTGCGGCTATTGAAAGAGAATCCGGTAGGTGACAAAGTTGCGGTTGCAATCTCAGATTGATGTGCCATCGTCACAATGAAGAACGATCTCAGCATGTAGATAGTAGATCAAGCGGAGAATCACTCTTGACAATAGTAGTAGAGACATCTCCCGCCAGACGAAACTAACATCCTACGGATGGCGGAGTCTCATGAAAATGCCATTGGAGTGCTTGTGCTGAAACTACCCCGTAAGATCTTTGGTCCTTTACGTGCTGACAACGACTACCGCTGCCGATGGAACAACGAACTTTATGAGCTCTACAATGAAATTGACATAATCGAGCAAATTAACATCCAGCGGCTCCTCTAGCAAGGATTATGTTGGGTGTATGCATGAAGAAGCTACTGCGAGAAAGGTCATCAGTGCGGCTTTTGAAGGATGGCGAGCGCAAGGCAGAGGCGCCTGAAGGAGTGCTCTATCTCAGTCCGTAACTTGGTAACGGATTGTTATGTCCTCTTATGAAGAAGTACTTGAAGTAAACACATTTGCGTATTTTAAGAAAGGAATGAAACGTAGGGACCAAAGTGGGCGACACTCATAAAGACCAGGCACTCAGAAACTTGTGCAAGATTACATTCATAAGGAAGCATATCAAGTAAACAAAACCTGCAAATTGATGATAATCTACTCAGAAAATTGGTGTCCCGTTATAGCACTGTCGAATTACTAAGCTTTTCAAGGGTGTCCTTGATTTAGCACCTCTTTTTCATTACAATAAACTAATTTCGGCTAATTATTGTAATCTGTAAGGTATTCGAGCTTCGTCCATTTCATTGCGTTCCTATTTCATTTAAATATATTTTATTTGTCAGTCAGCCAGTTAGTGGGCGTGGCCATACGCCAACAAGCCATGACAAATGTCGCATCCAAACGAGTGAGAGAGACAGAGAGAGGGATAGAGCGTGGGAGTCAAAAAATGAAATGCTTCCTAGTACGTGCAATTCATTTTGTGCACGTCGCTGGGCAAGGACATGGTCCACCAAATTGCGTATACGACATGTTGTTCACTTGGCGAAGTTGGCAAGATGGGATTGCCAACTGAGAACTGCTAGCTGTGGGTTCCCGGATGCTTGCCTGGCTGCCTGCCAGCGACGAATTAATTATTGTAATTAGAAAATTTTCAGGCTTTGCTAGGTCCCTACAATAACAGTAACAACAACAACAAGAATTTGATGATGCAGTGTCGTAGACAGTCGTGAGTCTCTCACGAGATTGGCATTAAAAATGTTTTTCAATTTTGCAGTAACATCATCATCAGTCAAGTCACGGCAGAGCTGGCAAAGGCGCCTCATAGGCGCAGTAACGGCATGTGCATAGATGGATAGAGGGAGCGATAGCCAGAGAGAGAGAGAGACAGATAGAGAGAGAGAGGGAGAGGGAGAGAGCGGGAGAGAGCGGGTGGGGGGCACTGCAAACTCAATTTATGTTAAATTAACCCTTAAATCAAGCTAAAGGGCAACAAAAAGGAAGAAGGGCAGCAAAAAAATTTGATGCAGACAGTCGGGACGGTGCCCGACAGTGGAATACCCTGTACCCTTTTTTTTGGGGAACGAAAGTATTTTCTTTTATGTCTATTTTTACAAGTTAAATATGACTGTAAGCATTTTCCTATTGGGAAGTTCAAATTGACAAGTTTTCCTATTGGGAAGTGGGGGTAAAAATAACTTTTATGCCCATAACTCCAGTATTCTTGGGCCAATGTCGTTGAATTTTGTAACATAGATCAAAAATACATTTATAAATGTCTGTGGCAATTTTCAAATCAATATATGGGGGGAGCGGGTATGGCAGTAATTAAGGTAAATCGATGGCGGTGGAAGGGGGGGTTCCATTAAAAAAAGGTGAAAGCAGTTTTAACGATTAGGGTCACACGAGTCTCCGCACCAAATTTTGTAACTCTAGCTCACATGGATCCTCATCTACATGCAGTGGAATTTCGGCACAGTTTATGGGCGAGGGGGGTTGAAATTTGCATATTTTTTTGCCTATAACTTTTGATGTATTTATACGATTTCGATAATTTTTGAAACATAGATGCATATTAACACGACGCACATCTCTGAGGAGTTTCGCGTTGATAGACTCAATGGAACGGGGAAGGGGGTATGATATCGATTTTCTATCTTACATTAGATTACGCGCATCTTTTGGTAAAATTGTGTGTCTCTAGCTCTTATGGTCTCGGAGATCTAACTCCTCATACGGGCAGACGGATGGACATGGTCCAATGGTCTGCCACGCCTCCTTCTGCCTGTTACATACATTGCACAAATCTATAATACCCTTTAGCACTTTGTGTACAGGGTATAAAGAAGCGAAGAAGAAGAAAACTTCTTGTTTAAATGTTGACAAAACTGCAGATGGTTAAGGGGTTGGGGTGCTATATGGGGGTAAAGGGTGGCAGACAATGTGAATGAAAATTAACTCACAACAATTTAAGAAAAACATAAAGTTGTCTTTGCTTTTACGCGCATTAAATGTTGCTTTTGCCGATGTTGTTGTTGTGGCTGCTGTATGGCAGCTCAAATTTCAAATTGCTTACTTAAAGCAATAAAGACAGACACCAACACACACCAACACACACCAATACACCAATAGAGACTAATACACAAGCCGCACGACGTTGCCACTCAGCGAAATTCAGCTGATAAGCAGTAGCAGAAGAAGAAGAAGAAGAAGAAAAAGAAGGAGAAGCAGAAGAAGAAGAAGCAAAAACGAAAAGCAAAAAGCAAATGACAAACAGGACGACGCTGAGTGCCAGTCAACCTTCAAGCTAGCACTCTTAGTGTGTTCGTTGTTGTTGTTTTCGACGATGAAATTTGGAAAGCACTTTTTGAGCTGGCTTCCTAGGTTGCGGTTGCCTCGACTGCTCCACTAATGCCGGGGTTCCGACGGTTCCGACGGTTCCGACAGTTCCGAGTGCCTTGCATTTACTTGGTGTCGAGCTTAATGTGTTGCCTCTCTAAGTTGTTGTTGTTGCTGTCATTTCAGCCATCTTGCTTATGCTGTTTATGTAATAGTCGCTGCTTGTCGCATTGGAGATGCCGTTTGCCGAATATGCACGAGTAAATATTGTTTTAAATTTCTCAACTTGAGCGCGTGCGAAAATGGCACAGTCGTTAGGGTGCACGACAGCGGAATACCCTATACACTAGTGAAATTTGGTTACAATTTATACCCCTGTTCGTATCGTTCGTTCTGGCCCCTCTCTTATATAATTTATTCACGGCGGATATCCCGACGCCTAGGGAGCGCAGAGAAACCGTTAAGAACGGAAAACTAATGATAGCTACATACGCAGACGACTTGGCTATTTTTCACTCTGCCTCCTGTGAGTACAAAGATGCAGATGGAATTCAAGAGTACCTATACCTACTTGAGAGATGGGCTCAACTAAGTGCCAGGCAATGCTATAAACTCTAAGAAAAAAAACTATCACCTGCTGTCTGGTTAGACAGTCAACCACTAAAACTACAAAAACAAGCTAAATACCTAGATGTTACCCTTGATTACAGACTGACTTTCAGACAACATATAGAAAGCACAGTTAAAAACTGCTGGCTAAAAATGTCTAAAATGAACTGGCTCATGAACCATCGCAGCCGTCTTCCACTCCGATGCCCAAGAGCCTTATATAAAATGGTAGTGGTTCCAACCTGGAGTTACGCTATGCAGATCTGGAGTATGGCGGCTCGCTCGAGTCGCTCACGTATTTAGACACTTCAGAACAGGGCCTTACGCCTTATTACTGGGTGTGAATGATATGTAAGGAATTCGACCTTGCACCACGACCCCAGACTGTAGACCGTCGACCTCCAAATAAATAAGCACACAAGCCGCTACAACGAAAGGCTTTAAAGACACCGTAATAGGGCTGGCAAAAGGGCTCCCAAATGAAAATCCTATAAAAAGGCTTAAAAACTGAAAGAAAACGAAAAGAAGACCGAAACGAAGAGGACCAAATGATGGCCTCCTGATTGACAGGACTCCTTGATACTTCTAAGACATCTCTATCTAAACAAGCTGGATTGGCGACCATAAAATAAGAAACCTGCAATTCATAAAAATATATGTGTTTTTGATAATTTTGCAGCTTTTATGGTGTGGCTGTAGATTCGACAAACTTTGTCTGTGTAGAGAAAATGCACATCTTTTGATTAAATGGGTGCGGCTCTTACTTTTACACTCAGATTTAGAGACTCACACGGACGGATAGACAAACGAATATGAGTATTGTTCCTGATAGTTATTGCCCATAGTTTTCTACGCCTCGGTCTCCATGTTACATATATTTCTCAAATCTATAAGACCCTTTTGCATTATGTATGTAGGGTATAAACGACAGAAAAAAAAAACACGGAAAATATAATAGCAACTTCACGACGCAGCCAAAGTTGGAACATGTTTACCAATTTTGCATGTACTCTAAGGATTAATCGATCAAAATCACACCTTAGATCAACGGATTCAAAAGTTTAATTTTTACATTAATCAAAACCAATATAAAAAACAGCGAGGGGCAAAAAATAAAAGCAAAATATGTTAAGAGCAGACGTTTAGAGGCAACGAATCTGCTCCCCGTTTACATATTGAACTAAACGATTATGATTTCAGCAATATTCTGTTTTAGTTTTATTCTCAACTATGTATATTTACCACCCCCCGCAAGGGAATACAGCTTTTACATCTTGCCTCAAATACATTGAATTAAAGTTCGGAGAGGCTTATTTGATGACACAGTACAAATTTGACACATAAACAAACCTATTTTGTTGTAACTGAACCACATTTAGTATTACATATTCTAGAAAAGCCTGGCACAGTTCTTAATACTTTTGTACCGAATATAAATGAGTTCCGTGTTTTAAAGTTAAGCGTAGGCATGATGTGATAGAAGTTTAATTATAATAATGATAGAAAAAAACACAGAAACTCCTTAACCTAACTTTCTCAATATGCAAACTGCTATAAGTTTTATATAGCTGAACTTTAAATTAAAGAAAGATTCACGAAAAGTTAAATATAATTTGGAAAATAAAATACCAAATATTAAGTTAAAGTTGGGCGCCTACATAGTGAGATGGCGTTAAAGTCAAAAGTGTATGTACATAAACCAGCTAAAAGTCTTTCACCAATTACCGATCAAAACGCGCGAATGCGTTTTCGAAAATTGAACCTCCGAGTGCAATAAGAACTTGGCTATCGATAGATAGAAACAATTTCCCAGTTAAATTGATTGTCCACCTTGACGCAAAGTTGAACTGGGCTCAACACATAAAAATTGTCACCGCAAGATGTAAGGCAAAGATGACCAAAATGTCGTAGAAAATAAGTACAAGGATCTCGGCATTGGGTGACTCAATATATAAATTAAACGGCCTTTATGTGCCTGCGCCCTGCCCGGTCATAGACCAAGAAGACGATTAAAGTGCCTCCATTTATGTCATCTCAGACTTCGATGTATGTATATCTAAGAGAATAAACAAATTAACAATTAAACTATATAACAAGGTGATTTTGAAGTAATGACAACAAATTAACTATTTCATAAACAGAAACAAATTAAATTTATTATACATTAATCACAGACATTTTACTTTATATATCGGTACTCGAATCTTGCGCTAAGGTTGTTTAAAATGTCCACTAAAAAAAGGACGCCCATATCTTTGTGAAGATTCCTGTTCTGAACATACCAGGCATCAGCTATTTGTTGAAATATTGAATTTTGTTAAGTTTGGAGACTCTGTACTTTTGTATAGCACATGAATGAAGCAAAAAAAGCTTCCTTGAACGACTGCAGCTTTGATTGAGCTGCCCCTGTCGGAGAGCTCTCCTTTATCGAGACTTCAAGGTTCAACGGTTTTCAAGACCTGTATTGACTGGCAGGAAGGGCAGCTTTACATCTAAAAATGTTCCAATGCCATACTGCTCAATACGTGTTCGTACGTATCATTTCCTTTGGTGAATTCGCATTTCATTATTATTCCTAAATGTAAATAATGTATTTTATTAGAATATTTAATTCAACTATTTTTAATAAAAAGATAACATACACCACACTACTTAGTATATAGTGTGTTGCGATTAAGTTCTTGTACGCATATTGCCTTAGTTCTAGGATTGATTGATTTTTGATTTCTATGTTGATTACCCTACATATCAGAAAAACTAAAAAATTTAGGTGATCTTTGGTGGCTCCAAAGGGATGTTTTTTTTTTACTTGGCATTACAAAACTTTTAGGCAAAACACCAAATCATATCGCTGTAAGGGTATGTTGAAGTCAAAGTGCAGCAATAACAACAACAGCAATCATTGTCATTGTTTTTGTTGCAGACAAATGAACGTATTTATACCCTGTAAAAGGGTATTATAGGTTTGTACAATGTATGTAACAGGCAGAAGAAGGCGTGGCAGACCGTATGTTCCATGGGCAAAAATGGTCAGGAGCAATAGTCGAGTCAATATGGCCATGTTCGTCTGTCCGTTTATCCGTCCTTCCGTATGATATTCGAGACATCAGACACCATTAAAGTGAGAGGCAGAAAAATTTACCAAAAGATGTGCATTTACACTGAAATGATGAAGTTTGTCGAATCTCATCGATATCTTGCCCCCTTACTCTGTGACATATTTTTGCGGTTTATGTCGGATTTCTATGTTTCAAAAATTATCGAAATCGGATAAATACATCAAAAGTTATATTCAAAAATATGCAAATTTTTACCCCCCCCCCCCCCCCCCTTGCCTATAAGCTGCTTCAAAATTGCACTATATGTAGATATGGATACATGTGAGCTAGAGTTACCAAATTCGGTGTGGAGACTCGTGTGACCCTAATCGTTAAAACTGTATTCACTTTTTTGAAAATTGTCACAAACATTTATAAATGTATTTTTGATGTATGTTACAAAATTCAACGACATTGCCCCAAGAATACTGGAGTTATGGGCATACAAGTAATTTTTGCCACCACTTCCCTATAGGAAAACTTGTCAATTGGAACTTCCCAATAGAAAAATGCTTACATTCATATCGAACTTGTATAAAGAGACGTAAAAGAAAATACTTTCGTTCCCATTTTACCGTATGCTGGATTTAGTGCTTATAAGGAAAAAAGGGTACAGGGTATTCCACTGTCGGGCACCGTCCCGACTGTCTGCATCAATTTTTTTTACGTGAGCGCGTGATAGCTGTAGCTAGCTAGCGGGTACGGAGCGTAAGGAGTATATGGAGCATTTCATAGACTGCATGAACTGGTCTGAGCTAAACTGAGTTGAGATATTCCCTGGGCTGGAGAGGATGCGTTAGTTGGCGTGCTGCTGGCATTTAATAGTGGTGTGTGGACAAGATTCAAAAGGCGCGCGTTGGCAGTAAAAGTTTTTGATTTGTATAGCAAGGACACTCACACATACACGCATTGGGCCAAGTGAAAGTAACAACTTTTATTTCGTTTTGCCTGCCACTCTAGTATAAATGAATAGAAATAAACACACACACACACACACACACACACATACACACGCACATTAACGGAACAAAACAGAGAGCGTGGGCGATGTTGGCTGTGCTTTTGTTTTCTAAGGCTTATCTTTATAATGTGGCCCATTGTCTATTGCCATCTCTGTCAAGCGTGTTGTAAAAGTAACTGATATCTGTGCAACTTTTGGCACACACACGCACAGTGGCACACATGAGACAAGCTGCTGTACAAATACTTGCTTATGTATAGGAATAGCATGTATATTTTGCAGCATACTTTTGTGCGCAAAACTTTAATAAAATGCCAAAGCGCAAAAGCGAAAAACTTTTGGTTTTGGTTTTTGTTTCGTTTCTACTTTCTTGTTCTGTTTGCTGATAAAAGGCGCTACTCCCACGCTCATGCACGGACACACTCTCCACGAGTGAATGAGTTCGAATGCATTTTGGTCATATTTTCATGGCAAGTTGCACTGGCAGCCATCGCACTTTCCGGCCAGTACAGACACACTCACACACACACTTTTACAGTTACATTGGCGATTTTTCGTACGGATTTCCGATTTGTGCCAATATAGCTTAATCATGAGCCGAAATGCATTTGCTTGTGCAGGGCTTTTGAGTTTTTGGCGATGCTTTTACATTTCCCACTTACTTAGTGCCAAATTTTCACTTGCCATACGAAGAACTGCACGGTGGCAACGTGGCAACTGTGGCCATTGTGGCCATTGTGGTAACGGTGGCAACGGTGGCAACCATGTGCGCAATGTGTGGCAAGGGTAATGGGAGCTCGTTGCCGCTTCGCTGCTTGTTGCTTGGCATCGAGTGGCATGTTGTAAAGAAGCCGCAAAGTGCCAATAACAAAAGGCAAGTGAAACGTTCACAGTGCAAATCCAATATGAATCGCTTTAAGTCCATGAACATTACCAATATGGCCGATAGCATAATTTTTATATTAATAATATTGTTATCTTCACAGTTAATACATCTATCAATGACCTACAAATCAGGTAAATAAGCTACTTTTATAACTTGAATTCTTTTGTGAAAAAGCAAATGAACTATGCACTACAGAATCTAATGCAGATCTGGCTTATTGCCACTTATGCTGACGACACGGCAATCCTGGCCAGAAGCAATTATCTATATGTAGCAACAATGTTGCATGGTTTTAGAATGTGGGCTAAGCGCTGGTCGTGATGTCTTCTTGCAGGACCAACTGCTGGAGCATTACAGCAGCTACAAGTTTTTTACACTTGGGCAGGCGCCTGACCTTCGGCAAACAGAACAGAATAAAAAGCTATCGCTTAAATACATGGTGACCATCTACAAGTCTGGCTGGCGATATGGATTGCAAGTTTACGGAATTGCTGCGAAGACCCATTTACAAAAAAAAACCGTATTCTGCAGGCAAAAACCCTTTGAAATAAGCGAGTAACTTAGATGTGCCTAAAGTTGGGGATGTCCTAAAAGAGCAGGGCGCGCCACATAAACCCTTTAACAAGGCGCCAACAATAAGAAGGAGATTACGCAGCTTAAATCCGGTCGATCTCACCAATAGGCTTATATAAATATGTACATAATTAAATTTATAAAAGCATAGACTTAATTGCAAATTTTAAGCTTTAATAGTATTTTTCTCTATGTTTAATTTAAGTTTTTGTAAAAAATAACAGTAAGATTAAATATAAAACCAATTTTATTAAAAAATATGCAGATTTAGTTATAGGTTGTATGGTGTCCATCTGGTGTTCGGGTACTCCTATTTTAATTGACCCAATAACGGATTGTTATGGTCAGTCAAAAAGCAGATGTAATAAAAAAAAAAAAATCATAAAATTGAAATTTAGTATTCAATTCAAGTTTCGTAAGGACATAGTGCACACTTATATGAGCTAAAACTGACTACAAGTACATTGCGTATACGTCGCATTGCCCAGTCGAATTCATTATTATGAGTTATTATTATTAATACGAATTGCATGGCAAGAGGGTAAATATGCGCATCCATTTACTACACACACACACACACACACACACACACACACACACACACACACACACACACACTTAGAACACAACATATGCGTCCCTATTTGGAAAAGTTTTTGCTGTTTTTGCCTGTGGTCAAAGCTTAAACTCAAAATTTGTTTAAAAGCCAAAGTAGCACACATACAATGAATGCAGAAAGTGTAAGAGGTAGAAAGGGGAATAAAGAAAAATTACGAAAACTGAACGTTGGCAAGCCGAAAGTCACATACTCTACCAGCAAATTAGTAGATTAGATTTAAACAAATTTTGACAGATTTTGTGCTTGTACTTGCAAGTACTCAGTCTAAAATTGCAATAAGTGTCACTTATGTCACTTAACTTGATGTTCGATTCAAAAGATATAGTAAGCATATCTTCTTTTACTAGGGCTATGCACGTTTTACTCGTAATTGAAGAGTATGCAAGCAAAGCAAGTTGAAAAAGTTACTCTATAGGGAATCCATGCCCTTTTCTGACCTGCTTACACATACACACACACACAAACACTATTCTTGCAACATGAAATGCCACCAGGCATTTTTGCTATTGTGTGTATGTGTTGCAAATTGTGTGAATTTTAACACTTGATATTCTTTTAATAAATTATTTGCAAGCCATTGCCATTACCCTGGCCCTACAAAGTCCTATGTCCCTTAGCACTTCTTAGCCCACTATTGGCGTACCTCAGCATCTTCCTCATTGTCGTAATTTAAATTTTTCGACTATTTTGCATGCCAACGTCTTGAGCTGTTGGCCCGTAAGTCAAGAGCAGCTTGGCTGACCGGCTCACTGACTCACGGACTGACCGACTCTCGGACCAGCTAGGTCTCTCCGGCACTGCGGCATACAAAACTTTGTAAGCAAATAGCTAGCAATTGAGTTATTTGTTGTGACTATGTGTGTGTTTGTGGTGAGTACGCAAAATGCCTGCAACAACAAGAGTCTATTTAAAAAAATATAAAATAAAATAAAAATGAAAATGAAAACCCAACACAAAGGCACACAAATGACCAAATTACAAAGTTGCGCCTTGAGGCTCCGAAATCGGCTACTCAGAGCAGCTGGGAACCCCCACGTTCTGCTTTACTCTACCCGCCGTATCAGTGTCTTTCCCTATCTCGCCATCTCTCTTGCCATCTAGCGCCTATCCTTGTCTTACACCCTAACCCATCACACCCTTCTTCAGCAGTTTCCCATTGTTTTGTTTTGCCTTGTGGTTGCCACTTTTGGTTGTATGGGCTATAATATTTAAGCTTCTCCTGCCTTGGCCATTGTGCGTGCCCTGAGCCGTCGCCATTGTTATTATTTGTCTAGTTGTATGTGTGTGTGTGTGTGTGTGTGTGTGTGTGAGTTTGTAGCAATTTGTTGCCAAGCTAAATAAAAAGCAACGAAAAATTAAAACAGTCTAAACTTGGAAAAGGCTGCCATTCACATATGGCCAGGTCTAGCCCAGCTGTCAAATCCTGCGGACCCCCTTCTTTTAGCTAACCATTTTGCTTCATTCACAATTGCCGCTACTTTGTCATTTTCTATGAAAAAACATTTAGAATTAGAGATGGGAGCGTGACTTTTTTTTTAACCGCCAAGGCAATGCAACAATAAAAATACAAATTTGATGCAGTCAGTCGGGACGGTGCCCGACAGTGGAATACCCTGTACTCTTTTTCTTTATAAACACTAAATACGGTAAAATGGTAACGGAAGTATCCAGTTTTATATCTCTTTTCATAAGATCTCTTTGCGGCAGTAATTAAGATAAATCGGTTGCGGAGGAAGGGGTGGGTTTTATTGAAAAAAAGTGGAAACAGTTTTAACGATTAGGGTCACACGAGTCTCAACACCAAATTTTGTAACTCTAGCTCATACGTATCCATATCTACATGCAGTGCAATTTTGGCACAGTTTATTGACGAAGGGGGTAAAAATTTGCATATTTTTGACCATAACTTCTGATTTATCTAATTATTTTTGAAACGTAGATGCACATAAGCTCGACGCACACCTCTGTCGAGTTTTGAGATGATAGATTGAACTGTAAGCGACGTGATTCGACAAACTTCATCTTTTCGGTGTAAATGCGCATCTCTTGGTAAATTTTTGTGCCTACCCCTTATGGGGTCTCACATCTAGACGTTCATACGGAAGGACGGACAGATGAACATGCCTATATCGACTCGACTATTCCTTCTGACCATTTTGGTCCATGGAACATATGGTCTGGCACGCCTCCTTCTGCCTGTTACATACATTGGACAAACCTATAATACCCTTTTACACTTTGTGTACAGGGTATAAAAATGTAACGCAGACAAATGACACTTTATTCGAGACCCTATACTCTTTTTTTACTTTACTCTTTTTCCTCAAAATGAAATTTAAATTTAATTGGCTACTTATGTATCTACGCTTATGTCACTTTTCACAATTCCGACTTGACTGTAAGCATTTTTTCATTGGGAAATTTTCCACGAACTATTCCCAAGTCAATGCTAATCATTTTGGTACGAAGAACTTGCAGTCTTCCTACGCTCCTACTGCCTGTTACATACATTGCACAAATCTATAATATACTTAAGATTCAGCAGTGAATGGTAGCTTGGAGGGCTGTAACTACATTAGATATAATTGGATCCATGCATCGTAGTCAATCTTTTTTTTTTCCAAGTATTGTACTATTTTTTTGATTTATCCTTAACTCATGAAATTTCATTCAAAGGAAAGCAATCAACAAAGCTATTAATAAATAAATGCAATGACGCACGCTTCACTCTGATATAATCATCAAGGACATGCTGGAGCAAGTTGACGCACAACCTCCACGTGGGGCCCACTGCTTAGCTGCTCTAATCAGAACACAATGTCACCCCAGGGCTTTAGTAGGGTTGTGCGTAGGGCTGTGGAAGCTGCTGCGTGAAAATCCCCTCCCAAAAAATAGGGATTAAAGCAATTTGAAGGCAACTCTATTCCTTCCTGTTAACTCATGAAACTTCTGTTTTTACAAAAGGTGGTTACACCGGGAATACGTACCGCTGAATAATGTTAAAATGAATCTAAGCTCAGTTTTTGAGGTGGTGATTATCGGAAATTATTGGGTAGCGGCACTCATACGACTTTACATACCATAATTGGGTTATTGACGGTAAATTTGAATCTGAATAAAAGAAAATAGCATAGTATTCTTTTAGGTTGTAGGCTGGTTGAGCTGAAACTTCTCTGAACATTTTGGTACAGAGCCAGTCTTCAGATAAGGTGATGCGCTTTTCTGCAACCTTTTAAACTTTGTGATGGAGAGTGTGTTTCGAAAGGACGGAGTACATCGTAACGGGACAACATTGAACTATGCAGATGATATCGATGTCATTGATCGTAATAGGCGAGCAGTGATCGGAGCATTTGTGACTATTGAAAGAGAATCTGGCAGGATAAGTCTGGCTGTAAGTCTGAGAGCAAGACAAGATACATTTTCTTCGAGAATGTTGGAAACCATACATTTATTGTTGTCCAGAATTACTTATCTTGGCATCACCGTCAGATTAAAGAATGATGTCAGCATGGATCTCAAGCAGAGAATCACTCTTGCCAACAAATATGACTTTGGTCTCAGGAGGCAAATGGGTAGTGGGGACCACTGTAGCCTGATGAAACTAAAACTAAATAGGACGCTCACGCTTCCCGTTCTGCTTTAAGTCGCTGAAGCGGAGGTGATGATGCAGTCTGATGAAATTTCCCTTGGAGTGTTTGAGTACCCTTTATGCGTTAGCAACGACTACCTTACTGGATGGAACGACGAACTGAGCTCTACGACGATATTGCCATAGTGAAGCTAATGAACATCCAGCGGCTTCGCTGTTTAGGCCATGTTGTGCTTATGGATGAAGAAGCTATGTCTCCCTTGAAAGGACCAGATACAATCAAAAGCAAGCTTACTACATTTGATCGGTGAATCGGTGATAGATTGGAGAAGTCCTGGTAATGAGTTGGTATGGCCAGTTAAGATGGCTAAAAATATCTTAGCGTATTCACAAGGAACACCCGAAAACAGACGTTTTGCACTAACTTGCGTAGCTTGAGCAGCACGAACAACCCATGATATTTTATACACCTTTGGAATCTTGGTTGAATTTCCTGGCCACCATTTAAGTAGTTTGGTCGTTGCAACTTCAGCTGCTTCAATAATGAAAACAATTTGTATAGTTGTATTTAAAACATTTCTTTCAATGAAGAAATTCATATGCGCTTTTCTTTTGTAGATATGACGTATACTATGTGTTGAGCTCCAAGGCGGAAGACAGTCAATTGGCGGCTTTTTAAGGGGTTTATCTAACAAGATAATGCTAAGGGATGTCGTATGAAGCTTTTCGATCAGGGCTCTGCCAGCTTTTTTGGCGCCTACAAAAGCCGTAGCACTTTTAAAGCCAACTGCTTGACGAAAACATGCCAACTTTCAAATCAGCAGTAAGTTCAGTTTTCAGCTACATGTGTGCGCGAGTCCTTTCGCTGTCAATGGTTGATAGCCTTGCTCTCGGGCTCTTGGTTGGCAGCTCACGCTCTCAAAACAGAGACGACAAAAAGCTTTGGCCAAGAAGTCGATGCAGCAATGGACGAAATATGAGATGACCTGATCACAATCTTCTTCTTCTTAACTGGTCATAACAACCCGTTATCGGGTTACTGTCTGAGTGGGTACCAAACCTCACGCACAACCCTTTTAAAGCCTGTGGTCGCTTACTGGTCTCGAAAGAACCCAGTGTCATTGTTAGTCGCCTCATACGACAAGCTTTGACCTGCTGAGGTGGTATTCTCTAACCCGCTCTCCACACCTGATCACACTATTAGCATCTAATTTTTAAACAAACTGCGAGCTTAGAATCGGTATTCCGAAAAATGTTTGATTTAGTTCGTTTTATATAAGTAAAGGGTACAAATGATCAAGAGCAATAGTCTAGTCGGTATGTCCGTTCGC
The DNA here is from genome assembly GCA_035041775.1 of Chymomyza caudatula. Taxonomy (NCBI): domain Eukaryota; kingdom Metazoa; phylum Arthropoda; class Insecta; order Diptera; family Drosophilidae; genus Chymomyza; species Chymomyza caudatula. The sequence goes on from JAWNKW010000148.1 coordinate 3,748,432, forward strand.
CTGTCCGTGTTAGTCTCATTATCTCAGAGACAATAAAAGATAGAATATAGATAGATAGATAGAAGTGAAATCATGGCGATATCTTACCTCCTTCCCCCGTGACAGAATTTCACGATTTACACCCTTACTATAAAAGCTATCGAAATGATACTTAGCCCAGTCATGCACACAGTTACTATGCATATTTGGTGTGAAAATGATTAATGTTGGATAGAAACTTTCAAAGATACAGTTAATAATTTGCCGATTTGGAACCTTCCAGCTAAAAACTGCAACAAAATTTCCTTTTTTAATAATCTCATGAAGATTGAGCGTCTAAATTTGGTATGCAGACTGATGCAGGACTCATGTTTTGCCGAATAAATTCTCCTCTTGCTGATAAGGGTACAGGGTATTCCACTGTCGAGCAGTTTTCCGATTGTCTGCATCCAAATATTATACCCTGTGCACATAGCGTAAAAGGATATTAACAGGGCAAACAGTCTTACCATTGACTCGGGTAGCGATTGGAGCATATCCGTCTGTCCGTCTGTCTGAATGCGTCGAAATCTGATAAATAAATCAAGTTATAGTCAAATATATGTAGATTTTACCACGCTTCCCCTATAAATTGATCTAAAATTCCACTACATGTAGATATATAGGTGAGCTAGAGCTACCAATTTGGTGTGAAGAATCAGATAAACAGATATAATACTCAAGTTATAGGCATAAAATTAATAGGAAAACTCAATTGGAATTCCCAACAGGAAACTGCATCGAACTCTTAAAAAGAGACGTAAATGTAGATACTTCCGTTCCCATTTTACCGTATGCTGGATTAAGTGTTTATTGGGAAAAAAGGGGTACAGGGTATCGCCCAAATTGACTGCATTTTTATTAATTAGTCAAATTTTTTTATTAAAGAATATGCACAGGTAAGACCTGGTTTGCTTATTTCATGATATTTTATACCTATTGACTGTTAGTAAATAAAACAATAGATGGAAAATAGTATTCGATTAATAGCTTGCTGCTTGTTTTTGTTTTTCAGAACAGTTTTGCAGAGCTCACTTTGTATGGGTCTAGAGTCTGAATTCATCGCCTGAGAATGCGCTTTAAAAGTTCATTGTTTCGTTTCCCTGCAGCACAGCATGAGTATGCGATATGTCGCAACTTATCTTTTAACTCAACAAAACACGCCAAGTAAATCCGTTTTGCTACCTCAAAAACTTGGCCAAAGCAAAGTTTGTGCCACACACAGACGCCAACACGGGTACAGACCCCGGCCCAGACGCAGACGTATAAAGAAAGCAAGCCGAAGTTTCAAGAAGGGTCACGTAAGCGGCGCGGCCCCTGGACGACGACTGGGGTAGCTTTTTGCAACACTATGCCCCAGAGTATATGTACTCCTAAATATATTCAGAAATAGTAGCTGCTGCATGACCTCGTTGCCTAGGTTAGCTGCCGGAGTGCCGCCACAGAGCCGTGGTACTTTAATCTTTGCTGTTTCAGTAAAATATTCTCAGCCTTAAAGTAAAGTAATGAAAAATAATTGTAACTTCATATGTTAAATATAATTGCTTTTCTAGTATCAGTCGTATTGGCCTTTTTTAAAGTTAATTTGAAATTAAAGCGAAACGATTTTAGCATGGGTATAGAAAGAATTTGATATTGAATTACCATTATCCATAACATAAGCCACGAAACACGCAAATGAAATGCCCCGGAGCAAAATGGACCCAAAACCGATGAGTGAGTGTAATATTAGAGTGAGCCAGAGAAAAAGTGGGAGAAAGATAGATGAGTGAGGGGCATTTAAGGCATAATGGTTACACAGCAAAAACCAAAACCAACTGTAAATGCGCGCTGATGAAATAAGCGCAAAAATAAAACGCCAGTCAAGTTGGCAGCCATTGGCTGGCTGTAAGCTTGCTTGAATGAATGTTTGGTCGGTCGGTTTGGATGATTCGAATGGGTCGGAAGGCCTCCAACAGCGACGAAATCAACGAAATGTTAAATAAGCAAAACGTGACTTTATTCGCAAAATGATGAGGCTGGCTTCCACTGGCTGGCAGACCAGTCAGCTTAACACCTTGCCAGCTTGCCACCTGCCACCTGCCGCTTGCCACCTGCCACTTGCCGCTTGCCACCTTGCAGTGCTGGTTGTCATGTCCTGTTTGTTTGCTTTAAGTGCTGAGCAGAAAACGAATACGAAATGTTGAAAGCGGCAACAAAAATTGCTGACAGCATTTGGGCAACAGCGACAGGACACAAAAAGCGCCAGGAGCAGTCGATGCCGGAGCATTTAATACACTTTATGAAACGGCAAGTGTTGTGTTCCTGGTGTCTGTGCACACGCAGCAGGGGTATTAAAAGTGTCATAAACTTTACATCGATCTGCCAATAATGCCAAAATGTATGGTTATGCATGTTTGTATATAGGTGACGTCAGGCAGTCGACTAGGGCCGCAAAATGAACCAAAGTTTGTCATAAAGTGTAAACAGAATTGCAAAATTTCCATTAAGCGTGGTCCAAATCCTCTGATGGAAAATCCGCCACAAAAGCCGCGTGACAAACCGCAGCCAAGCAACAAACAGACCAACAAACAAAGCTTCTAACACGCATACAGACACATAAAACCACGCACCACTCATACGATTGTGCGCCAAAGTTCAGATGAGCTGGACTAGCTGAAAAGATTTGACAGCGTCCATTGTTAAGGGACTAAAAGTAAAGTTTGTATAAAAGTGATTAGCTCGTTTCCGTCAAATGGGTAAAACACCAGACCATTTTTGAACAAAGGTATTCAGCTTGATTAAGAAACTTCCACGGATAGCAAAAAAGCGACTACATTTCCTCATCTTTGCAATTGAATAGGCAACTTTTTCTAAATATTTGTTAATTATATTTTATAATTAACTCATGTGAGATTATTGCGGCAATGTAGTCACTATTTGTAAATTAAGAATTGAATTCAATATGCGGTTAATTTTTTAAAACCTTTAAAGGCAATTTGAAAAAATCGATTGCATTTAATTAAATTGCTTCTCTTCTTCTTAACTGGCCATAACAACAGCATTCTTTCATGGGAATTAAGGTTTTACGTGGTGGGTCCCAAACCTCACGCACAACCCTTTTAAAGCCTGTGGTGGCTTACTGATCTCGGAAGAACCCAGTCTCATTGTTTACCGCCTCATACGACAAGCTTGGACCTGCTGAGGTGGTATTCTCTAACCCGCTCACCAAACGGTGGATTACTTCCTAACATATTTATTAATCTGAATCAATCTCAATTCAAATATATTTTTCCATTTTTAGAGCTATTCGGTTTATATTTTAATTTCAAATTCTTATTATTCTCCTGTTTTAAGTTGTTACATTGAATGTTGCACGTTGCGGTGGCAGGATGACCAAAGACTTATCAATCAAATCGTGGAGTTATATGCCATAGGTATAGTGTCACAGCATGCTGATTGCGCTGTAACTGGGATCTTCCATTACAAAAAGAGCTTTTTTTTTAGATTGTTGAAATAAAGCAACAATTCTGAATTCAATTTCACATAAAAATTAAAAAGGTGTGGGCATATGAAACCGGTAATGACATCTAGCGGGTGATAGCCGAATATTTATAAGTTTCCAAACTGAAGCAAATGTCATAATTACTTCATTTGGTATCTGTAAACAATTATCAGTTGTCAGTTTGTCAAGTTTCATACAACAACGAATTTTTTTCCATGCTTAAAAATGTCGAATTACGTACCTACAAATCACGATATGCGGACACAATTGATTTTGTTGTTTCATTTGAAGAAATCGGCGTTAGAATCGCATCGAATGCTTGTGGAGGCTTACGGAGAGCATGCTCTTGGTCGTACACAGTGTAATGAGTGGTTCAACAAATTTAAAAGTGATGATTTTGATGTGAGAAACGAAGAGCGCGGACATCGATGGGACACGCACTTGCAGAGAAGCACTTCAATTCTTATGAAAATGTGAAAAATTGGCTCGATGAATGGTTTGCCTCAAAAGATGAACAATTTTTTTGGCGAGGCATCCACAAATTGCCTGAGAGATGGGAAAAATGTGTAGCTAGCAATGGACATTACTTTAAAGAATAAAGGTTTTACCATTTCCACGAAATAAACGTGTTTTTTTAAATTTTTATTACCGGTTTCATATGCCCACACCTAGTGTGTAATGTATAATTGTGTATAATAATTTAAGTTTTTAGTATTTAGGCTTACTTCTTTTAGCTTAACTGAAAAAATTTGTTGTATCATTGCTATATAAATTTAAAGTATAACTTTTTTATGTGGCTCAAATATTCAGGTGCTCAATTGTCAACAGAGAAATTCAATTATTTACACACATGCCGGAAACACCGCTGCCAATTCAAACTACACTTTCACCCACAACAAACGTCACATCCTTAAAAATACTGGGCATCACTCTAAAAAATGGCAACAAATGGAACGACCATAACCAATCCTATCCTTATTTAATAGACTCATCATCATTAAATATTTGGCAAGCCACAAATACAACTGCAAGCAACTCCCTTTTTTTCAATTATAAACGGCATTATCTTATCTAAAATCGACTATGGATTGTGTCCTAACGGAGCTCTACCTACCTCATAAACCCCTCACTAAGATTGGTCCTTGCCGCCCTCCGAACGAATACCATTATATTCTTAATGGCCGAATCAAAAATTGTGCAGCTTGAAATCATATTACATATTCCAAATAGCCAAACTATAGAAATCTCTACTAAACTCATCAGACTCACCACTCGATTTCTCACTATCAAAAATACTTTCACAAACAGGCGACCAAAAACAACTTCATAGCGTAATCGTGGTCAGCACAGAGATGCAACTCCCAACGAAAGCCCCTTAGCCCACACATAAAAATCCTCATCCACCCTGGATCTTCAACTCTTCCCCAATAATAACATTCCTCAACTCACATCCCATCCTATGACTCTCTTTTTTCAAGGCAATCCTTAACCCATCAAACACCTCCTAATACACATCCCAAATCCATTCTCAGCTCTTAAGATATACACCAAAAATACGAGATCACTGTGTTATTCAAGATAGCGAAACTGCCGACGAAGCCGCTAGAGATGCCACAATATGGCTCCTCATTTTTGAACCCAGCTACAATATTGCTGACCTACAAAAAGCAAAAATAACTACTACAACCAAATATGCACAACACATACATGGAATCTCACTAACCCTCTCTACAAAACCATTAATCAAGATAGATCACCTTTATACAATTTCCGCAAATCCAAAGTAGACAATGAAATGTCACGCACCGATCTCACTAACATCATTCGCCTCCGCCTTGGCGACACTTACTATATCTTAAATACAACACATTTTCAATCAATCAACTCCACCAAACTGCAATCTCTATAATACAAACTCTCCACAATCATCGAACCAAATCTTCATATATATTAATTGCATAAACCACATCGCCCTGTTAGTTTTGCCTGGTTAATGTTATATACCACCTCAGCAGGTCGTAGATTGTCGTATGAGGCGACTTATAATGACACTGGATTCTTTCGAGACCAGTAGGGCCAACCCAGGTCTTAAAAGGGTTGTGCGTAGGGTTTGGAGCCCACCATGTAAAACCCCAATTCCAATGAAAGAAATACTTGAGGTCGTAACCTGATAACGGGTTGTTATGGCCAGTTAAGAAGAAGAAGAGTGTGATCTCTGCTACACATTGGCCAACATACGCAGGGTCTCGGTGGTGCCAAGTTAGACGATATCGTTGGCAAGACCACAAGTATGGGTTTTAATAACAATCCGAAGGTCTAACCATCCTGGCAGATTCTCTTTCGCAAAGGCTCCAGCAAATTGCCGCCTGGTTGCTCTCCGGTCTTTCGCAATACGCTCCCACTTATAAAGTTGAACATTGCTTTGTCTAAAATCTCACCCGGTATCAAAGTGTTCAGATAGGACTTTTGCTACCTTTACAGAGATGCGTTTATTGCTGGGATAACGAAGTAAGGCAATACTATCAAAAGCTGCGTTGGAATTTTTCCATGTACAGAAGTGTTCTATTTGGTCACATAATCTTGTGTGTAGAGCGTTTGGCTGTAATAAAAGTAAACAGTTTCAAGTGGCAACTGTCAGTTCTATCAGTTAAATCAATACTCCAACTAACATATGTTAAATATTTTTTGCCACAATTTCAACTGCAGACTGTAGTACTTGGCAGTATATGTCGTGCATGATTGATGTCCAGTTTGTGCGAGATTTGGTTTAAATGCCTTTGACAAATCCGTTGGCTCGTCGAAAGCCATGTCCAGAAGCGCTGCAGCAAAATGAAGACAAATCTTAATGACAAAAACATTTGAGAAGCGATTTTTTTCTCTACCCTTTCTATTATGCTTATGTTTGAGAACTTCTAACTTTTCCTTGCCGTGACTGCTCTCCGGACATGCTATCCGGCCTGGTATCGCCTGGCCTTTGGGTCACTTCTCTACAGACGTTGCCTTTGGCTCACCAAAGTGACAGCGACAGATGCTTAAGTCCGTCCGCTTTAACTGAGTAAATTCCAAGCCGAAGCGTTCTCCAGCATTTTGCTTTGAAATTTTGTCTTTTTTTTGCCTATTTATTTTGCGCAACATTTTTTGCTGCACTTTTCTTTCGTCAATGTGCGTCAATATGTGTGTGTGTGTGTGTGTGTGTGTGTGTGTGTCAGTGTCAGTGTGTGTGTGTGTGTGCTAATTTTGTTAACGAGACTAATAGTTGAAGGCATGGGCACATGGCACATGACAAAGAATGTCAGCACGTCAGTCAGCCAACGCGACTAAATGAGATTTTCATAGAAGCCGTAGCTAGAGAGTAAGGTAGATAGAGATATATATAGGGGAAAAGAGGGAGAGAAAGGAGTGAGATGGATGGCAAAAATGATAGAGTGAGGGCGTGAGCTGGTAAGTGTAAAGTTGTAGAAGAGCTGGAAACCAAAAGAGAAGCCCGAAATATTTGCTGAAATTTTAAGCTTGGAAAGGTTGAAAGGTTCGACACTTTTGCCACACACAGAGACACACACTGACACGTTTACACTACACTATATACTATATATAAATGTTTGTGACGGAATCCTGGCTGGTAGTCTGGCAAAAAGGCACCATGCTTAGAAGACTTGAAGATGAATGGGCGTTAAACGCGCCATGGAATTAATAACAGGATAAAGAGCTGCAGCAGCACCCAGCTGGCCATAATGACGATAATACGCCAGATGATAATGATGAAGCTGACAATGTTCTTGATGCCGATGATGCCAGGATTGGAAATGGTAATGGGAACAATGATGATGATGAAGAAGTTGTTGGTAACAAAGGACAAACTACACCAAGCCACCGAATAGTAAATGCACAAAAGCTTTTAAGAAAAAAAACGGAAAAAAAAGTAGAGCTGGGCCAACAAAGCATTGTAATGTGTATAAAAGGCGTGGCAGTCTGTATAAGATAAAGGCTGTGAAAAAATGTAAGGATTGCCCTTTGTACGGTTCGGTTTGGTTTGGTTGTGTTCTATTAAATATGCAAATGAGCCAATAAAAGTGAGTTAAAAATGAAATCCAATTAAATTAAACAAATGTAAGAGAAATTAAGTAGTTTTTTGTCGAACGAACATATAAAATTGGAACTTAAGCGTGAAAAGCAGAACTGCATAGTAATTGCTATATTCGAAAATAAAGCCATTTAAATTAAGGTTTTACGACCAATTCTATACATTTTCTTCTCTAAATTTGTGCGTGAGAAGCTTTAATACATACTAATCTTAGTGAGCTAGTTTATAGATGAAACTAAACCCTAGTCACGCTTTGTAACCAATATATTTATATCTATTTAGTTACAAGTATTCTGAGGCCAATTTGTATTTAACATTTTTTATTACAAAAACAGCTAACCGTTTTCGTTGCGGTTTTGAAAACGATTACCGGTTCATAGCAGTTAATTTCGGCTACGGTTAAATTTAACCCTTTAATTAACAATGGCCAAAGTAACGGTAATGGTAACCTGTTATGAGTGTGAGAAAATGAGCTCCTTTAGCTGGTCAGACATATAAAGCCTTGCCGATTATTGTCGCTATTGTTTGTGTTCCATATCATGATGAAGATGGAGACGATGTTGACGATGATGATGATGATGATGAAGATGATGATGATAATGATGATGATGAGGCAAACAGAAGCGACAGGCCGCAAGCATTGACGCCATTGTTGTGGTTGACATGCTGACAGAGTTTATAGCATAAAAAGCATAATTGATTACATGCACACACACACATGCACAATTGTGTATCCATGAGCAGATTTTCCAAATCTGCTGCTGAGTGTGTTTAAGTGTGTGTTATGACCGCATCCACTTTGAGATTTGAGCTGTTTAAAAATTGCATTAGCAACTGTACAACTTTAAACATACTGTTTACACAACTAATAGGTTAGTGATAACACTAGTAAACAAGATTCGTGTTCATCTAACCAAAGACAGTAAAGTAGTGTAAAGAACCTTGGTATTCTCTGTGCTGTCCTCAAGAAGGATGACTCCACGTTGTGCGTTAACTACCATACCATACTGATATCACTCTTCTCTCTATTGCATATAAGGCCCTATCGAACCACAGTTCGCGAAAGATCTGAATAGGCCTAGTAAGTCCACCATCGACCAGATATGCCCACTACGCCAAATCCTGAAAAGGACGCAAGAATACCAAATCGACACCCAACATTTCTTTGTCGAATTTAAAGCTGCATTCGATAGTTCGTTGAGGGAACGCATATATGCCGCACTGTGCAGCTGATCATACTGTAGATGTTACCCTGGTCTTAGTTACCAAATGAGTAGTAGGAACCACTCTCACGACTCTATAAGACGCTCATCTTTCCAGTTTTGTTTGATGGACCTGATACATGGGTGATGACGCGTCTGCTGGAAATGCTCTCAGAGTGTTTGATTTTGGAAAGTACTCTGTAATATCTTTAGTCTTTTGCCCTATGGCGACAGTACGACTACCGCTCGTTCCGATGGATCGACGAACTCCGTTCACCGAATCAGTTGCCTTTGATAATTTTAAGCCACGCAATTTCTTTTACATGTCCTTTCACGACATTCTAGATCTTTTTTTTTGTGTTTGCTGAAAAACTCCGCTGAGCAGAGCTTGACGCAAACTTTACGCATAAATTGGTTTGGGAGTGGGCTATGACTGGTAGCTTAGCAACTTTAATGCCGCACAAACAATGGCAACTAGACGTCAAGTCTAGCCGGGCAGTGGCAGGATAACTTGCAACAAGACAACAGGCGCAGTTAAGCAGCGCTCAGCACTTCTAAGCAGGCTGCATTAGCTGGCCAGAACAGTTGCCGGCACCTCCAAGCCCTTGCAACTTCTGCTGCTGGTGGTGCTTCATCCTGGTAACAAACACTTAGGAAATTGAATTTTCTGACTGAGTTGCAAGCTTAACGAAGTGCGGCCAAGAGGCGCGAGGTTGTAACTGTAACAAATGTACCTCCTCCAACTCTTAACAGCAGGGTGAAAAACCCTAGAAAGAGAGCACAAAAAAGTTGAAAACCTTTAACAGCGTTCGTTGGGTTGACGACGTTGTCGCTTTCATTGTCGCCGTTGCTCAGTACATATACATACACAGTTTGGTCAACTTGCAACCCGGTACCCTGTACCCTGACGTAGTCGTTGCAATTTGCTGATAAGGCAAAGTACTCGTTGTAGTTCTTATCTAGTCAAGTGTCGTCCAGCTCAAGGGCTAGTAGCCTGTGGTAAGCGAGGGAGCAAGTAGTTGCAGCTAGGCAGGGTGAGTGGGTTAGCGGTGGCAATTGCAGCATTGCGTACGCATCAAGAGTCACTCATTCCGGCGTGGAGGCAAAAATTGTTTCCAAACTGTCTTATAGTTGGCAGAGTCGCTCTTGAGGGGCGACGCTCGGAACGTGCCCAACTAATGCGCCAAAAAGTATGCAATGACATTTAGAACAAAATGCCCTTAATTTGTTTTCGCTTTGCTCTCCGAGCGCTTTTTTTATGCCATTTTAAACTATACTACATACTTTAACTATAGTAACAAGGCGTGTGAGCGGGCCTTGATTGAGGCCCGGCCCAGTTGTAGTACGTACGTATACGTACTCTACATTGTGACAAATTGAATTTGAAATTGAAAACTAAAACGGAATGCCATGGAATCAATTAAAAGAGCGGGCGCAGTCAACCATTCAGCCAAATAACCAACATCTAAAAAATTGCTCAAAAAATGCGCAACCTGCAAAAAGCTGACTGGCAGCTATTGGGTGGTGGGGGGGTTAGGGGTGCCACCCACATAAAGAAATACGCTGATTGATTTGTGTGTGCCGGCTCAAGGCCGTGGTGCAGCTGCTGCGACAACGCCAGCCCAAGGGCAAAACCAGCTTGCATAACCATCAACCGAGATTCAAAAGCCTCTTTGACGGCTGCAAAGCTAATTGGCACTGCCAACTTGCTAGTATAGCTCGACTATATTACAAGTCTAAAGAAGTCAGTTGCTTAGCACTTCCGGAACCAGAGTTTCTTTTGATTTAAGGCCAGTCGCGTAGCCAGCAAAAGCAAGCATGACAGAAAGTAATTATTTTTGATTTATGACAAGACTGCAAAAAAGCCGCCAAAATCCAACAATGTATATTATGTACACATTTTGAAGACTCCAAGTATACATACATACTTTAAAACGTATACGTATAAAGTGTACAGATGTGCGTGGTTTATGCGTATGAAATTCGTAATTATCTTATAGTAGAGGTATTTAACGCTCACTGTTTGTGACTTTATGAACAATTCTTACTCGTTGAAGAACTTTTTTTATGAAAATGATTGAAAAGAACACAATATTACAAATAATCCACAAAGTTTGTAGTTGATGTTTCCACTTAATACAGCTGGACTAAAAAAATCTCAAAACAAGGTTTTCAAGCTTTAACCAAGAAGCGCAAATAATGGCATGGATTTTGGCGTAAAGTAGAAAATTGCATTAAAATTTTGGAATATGTTCAATTCTATAAACATTAAATTGAGCTACTTATTATCATAGCCTAACTTCATTCATGCCCCGTGTGGTGAACGGGAGAGAGAACACCACCTCAGCTGGTCAAAGCTTGTCGCATGAGGCGTTTAAGAATGACACTGGGTTATTTCGAGACCAGTAAAGCCACACCAGACCTTAAACGGTTTGTGCTTAGGGATTGGGACACGTAAAACTCCAATTCCAATGAAAGTATGTATTTACATCAGGCCGTAACCCGATAACGGGTTGTTACGGCCAGTTAAGAAGAAGAAGAACTTCATTCATAGGGTCTAATAGCACCAATGTTCTGGAAAACGAAGCATTTAAAATGTTTAAATATATAATTATAGATGTATATTAGATATATAATATTTAAGTTAAAAACAGAAATAACAATATATTCCTTCACAGGAAATCCTAGAATAGCTGTCAGGGTCAGCTGCTTTATGTCAAAAGTATAAGAAATCATATTTAAATTGAGGAAGTATAAGTTAAAGAAGTCATCTATATCAATATTACGCAAATGGTTCGGTTTACTGCTCTGTAAAGCAAGCTGAAAATTGCACTTATCGCTCTATCATAAATGCTGTAATTGTACTGCATACACCTGAATGTAAGAGAAGCCCACCTGGGGTCTTTCCCAGAGTATGTCAGTACCCCGGTAGAGAAGGTTCCGAGCCGTTGGTAAGCACATCATTTGTGAATGATGTCAACGTATGCATAAAACATGCGACCAAATACCGCAAAACACTACTGAAGACATGGCCGCACTGTGGGGCAAAATATGTGTATAAACAGATGGAAATGACGTGATGCAAGCATAAAGTTTTTCCGAGGGCTAAGGGCGGGATGGGTTTCTAGGATGTTGTTGCGCAAATATTCATAAGTGGCAGTGGCAGGTGATAGACAGCTCAAATTCTCTTACTGCCACGTGCGCGCTCTCTCTCTCTGTCTCTCTTTATCACTGAGTTTGTTCTCTCTCTGTACTGCTTCCCTTTTCTTTCTTTATCACTGTCTGCCTTCCCCTCTTCGTACGGTACGGTAAATTGTATACGCAAGTTGCGGAGAATTATGCATTTTTTCCGCCTTGCCCCATTGTAATGGCAGAATATGTTGCAAACAAGCTGCCGTTCTGCTGTTAGTTCTTTATTGAAGTTGTTGCTCAGTCAAATATGGCAACAATTACAGCTAGAGATCTGTAGTAGGAGTTGCAGCTTGTGGCAACAATATTCATTATTTGTGCTTGAATTGTCTGCGCCAAGGCGCAACGTCGCAATTTCTTGCATGCCGCCATTTTGTTGTTACTCACACACACACACACACAAACACACACACACACACACACACACAAACGGGAAATCAAGTAAAATATGCAAAGTACATGCTGTATGCAAAAGTTTCGGCAACGACGTTGCCACTTTGCAAACATGCACCAGCACTCAAAAAGTGGCAAGCAGCAAGAGAAATACAATTATGGAAAAAGTAAGGCAACGCTCAGCAAAATAGCTTGCCACAACACTTTAGATTTCTGTTTTGACAAAACACTGAAATTGCAATATATGGACAACATGCTCATAAATGGACAAATCCACGCGACACACTCTGTGGCACTTCATCTGATGCAACAGCAGCAAAAGCTCATCAGAATCAGTCAGTCTTGCAGCTGGCATGTTGTCATGGCGTATGAGTGATATATGTACAGCAGTAGTTAGTGTCTACCTTTCTATGGCAATATGTAACATATTTAAGTGGGTGCCTCTGTGGGTGTGTGTATGTGTGAAGGTATGCATGCAAAAGCCAAAGTAAATAAAAATCCAACTAAATTGAATAAAGCAACACATTTGGTCATTTTGCATATGCTCACAATCCTACACAGATAAAAACCGAAATTTTTATACCCTGTACCCAAGGGCGTAATAGATGTTGGCCATGTATGTAACAGGCAGAAGAAGAAGAGCCGAATCATCTGTTAGCTAGCGAGATTAGAAAATAACGCACATGAAGCTCGTTGCATCAAGGTATTCATTTATCTTTAGAATAGTAAAGATTGAATGCTTCGTAGTTCCCACCGCCTGGGGTTTGATAGTAATGATATCCCTAATATAGTTCGTCTTACCGTGAGTGTCAGCAGATCCATTAGTATCAGATGGTTCTCATATGATGGAAGTCTAAAAAATTGTGGCTAATATAAGCTTTTTAGCGAACTGTTTTTGAACCTATGCGATTTTGTCATTGAAGGTTCCAAACAGGAGACAAGAGAATTGAATAGGCTTTTAATTACATAGGGATCCAAGAACTCTTTTGATCAACTCTTTATGAATCCAAGAAAAGATTACGCTTTACTGAGCATGATGTCGATATGCTCGTTTATTGTTAGCTTAGCCTCGAAAAGAAATCTTAGATCTTGTAAGATCTCTAAAGAGGGGAGCTACCAAATCCTATGTGAAAAGCTCATTAGTTTGCATTTATCGCAGTTCAGATTGAGGTGATTGGCTGCACACCATTCAAAGAAATTATTAAGATCGCACTAAAGATTACTCCACCAGGTCACGTCTTACACACAAGAATCAAGTTGAACATTGTCAGGATGAAGATTGAACATTCGTGTTCATTGACCTCCCTTTACTGAAGCCATGCTGATAAGACGAGATCCGGGATTATATTGAGCATTTCAGTTGATCAGCAATTATGTGCTCAAAAGTTTAGGAACAAAACTTAGTTTGACAATAGCTCAGCTGTTAGCAACCTTTTTTTATGGCTGTGCTCATAGATTTTGTAAAGAGTATGTTATATTGAAAGGTAGTGCCCTAACCTAAGAACAATGCTTCTGTATGGCTGAGAGAACCATGTCGATTTAGGTTGCAGACTTATTGTTGAACTATGATGGCGTTAAAATACAGTTTTTGGTGTATTGTAGCCACAACTATACTATCTCACCAATTTAAGCGTAGGAGAATTTCATGGATTGAAACTTGTCACTAGTATGCGTCCTACTACTATGCATGTGCGAATTGAAAATCATCAAAATCGCAATAATATACAATTCTTAAACCCCTCCTTATATAAACTTCCACAAAATACAACTTGTTCTATGAAGATATGTCAATTGGTATATTTTTTAGAGCCACCAAATTTGATAAATAGACTTATGAGAGGCTAATCAACAAAACTTTAATGAAACGTAATCCCTTGACGCCAATGAAATGAAAAGGCTATGTTTTCCTCACCTCCCCCGTGTGGGGGGAATATCACCTCAGCAAGTCAATGCTTGTCGTATGAGGCGACTAACAATGACACTGGGTTCTTTCGAGACCAGTAGACCTTAAAAGGGTTGTGCGTAGGGTTTGGGACTCACCACGTTAAACCACAATTCCAATGAAAGAATGTATTTCCATCAGGCTGTAACCCGATAACGGGTTGCTGTGGCCAGGTAAGAAGAAGAAGAAGTTCTCCTCATTGTCCAGTTACTGTACGGCATGTTTTTTTTAATTTATCGACATATAAAGATCAGCTTTCATTTCGCATATTTTACTAGCTATCTCCGTGGAAGTGTGTGTGTGAGTCTACATATGTGCATCACTGTCGGCAACCACAAGCATGTTGAGATTGCAAGCAAAATTTGGGCGAAAACATTTAAGCCAAAATGTTGTTCAAAAGTCAAGAGTTGAGAGTTTGGATCAGCCGGTTAGTGGCGCAGGGACTGGGTGTGGAATTATGGTCATGACTACACCTTCTAATGACACATAGCTAAACTGGCGTGATACAGCTTATGTGATGTGTATATCGGGCTCAAGACTTTGCTCTTCCTGCCGCCATTTTTCATTAAGTTGTCGTTGCCGTTGCCATCGCTGGAAAGCGTTGGACATTAATTTTCATTCATATTCCCGCTGACAGCAGCTGAGCCAGGTCTGAAAATTGTGCTACCAAACAAGTGGAAGTGGCAACGAGGTGGTGTGCTCCTTCAAGCAATTGATGCTCGTCATTGCCTTGCTGGAAAAATTTTATAGCGTGCAGCTGTTGGAAAATGTAGGCAAAAAAAAAGCCTCAAAATCTTTTATCTAACATAAGAAGAACGTGCACACTCACACATCCAAACATGAATAGTGAATGAATGAATGAAATGAATGAGTAAATAGCTTGAATGACTAACTGCCAGGTTGAGGTCAGACTGTTTTGCACCTCGCACATATGATTCTTGATTGGCAAATTACAAATGGCGTCGAACAATGTTTGCTAACAAACATCCAAGAACAACCAAAAACGTGTGAAGGCAACAATTCGCAAGGAAAATACTTAAATACAGGGTGATTTTTCTTTTATTTAAGGAATAAAACTATGAAAAGATAGGGCTTAAAAACATCGAATACACGTTATCGGTTCAGCTACAACAATCAGCAATACAATACAATTCGAAGGTGTCTGAAGAATTCTGTACTTTGGCATTATTCAATCTCTACGACTTCGGAGAGATATCATAAAACAGTAATGCTGATAACTCGGTAAATTGTAAACATTGTTGAAACCTCTTGCCTAACATTTAGAACATCTTCTGACAGAAAGGCGAATTTAAGAAATCTCTTTCATGTTTCAGTCGATTGATTAAGACCGACGATGCAGATCATTTGATGGAAATCGAAAAAGTGTGATAATAAGACATTACGTGTTTTTTGTGACCCTAACCAACTATCCTACCAATAAAATTTCCTATCAAAAATAGGAGCTTAGTCACAATGAAAAAATTAAAGAAAATTTTTTTTGAAATGCAGCTTTCATTTTTAATCAAATTCCTTACTTAATTACACGAATATATTATCAGATTTTTGATATTGGCAACACATTTTTCAAGTTCTAATTATAAAACTGGTAAAATTTACCATAACCAGCTATGGGAAAATCTAATTAAAAGCGGTTGAAAATTATGGTAGTTATATGCCAAATTGGCCATATATGAAACTCATTCGCCTACAAGCTCCACTAAAAACCATCTATCCGCAAATCTGTTTTTCAAAATGCTATTGTCACCAAAGTCAAAATGAAAAGATTTTTTTTTACTCTTCTCTGTGTGATCATGCGATTTTATAATCTTTTCCAAACAAAAGTATCTAAATTTTAGCACTTTTTGCGTTTTGTTTATTTTCCCAGCATCAAAATAGAGAGCGCAAAAATGTGGTGTGAGTTCTACAAGCATGTGCACCTAAAGCCTGCAAAAGGTATGGTTACTCTGCCGACGTTGACCTTTTGACTTTCCTTTTTATTCTTTTGCGAATGTCGCTACGAGGAAGGTTGTGTCCACGCGTGTGTATGTGTGCCCATTGCAGGAAATTTATGAGACACATTTTCGGCTGCGACAATGATTTGCTTTTCTAGCTCTAGATGTTTCAGACATTCACAAAATTTAACGAACTGCTCCGTCAGACTAAGCTAACCATGTTAAGCAACCTTGAGCTAAATTAACAGTATAACAGTACATCGGACATGGAATTTTACACCACCGCCTCGTTGTTGGTAGCAAGTACACTGAGAAATAATTATAATTTTTGCCCCATAATAACCAACTTTCCAATAGGAAAACATGTGAATTGGAACTTCCTAATAGGAAAATGTTTACTGGCACATCGATCTTATGAAAAGAGCCGTATTTAGGCACCGTCCCGACTGTCTGCATACAGTTTTTTTCTAAATGAAAATTGTAACCTGATAGCTGAAAAAGCGCTAAATCGCATGGTCACCCTGTTTAATCAGATGATATATGTCAGATTTATTGTTATTGCGATTAAAAAAATCGCTTAAAATACAAAGAAACATTGAAAAGCACAGCGAAATATTGATAGCCATATTTTATGTAATTAAAAAGAGGAGAGAGATGCAACTGCATCTCGCCTTCGAAACTTTAGGCGATACGAATGCCTATCCCCTTTCCATATGGTAGAAATGTTTACCCCATATTTTATTGTTGGGAACGACGCATTCCTTCTTAATGAGCTCATCAAGAAACCGCATGGTGCCGCACCCTCGCGAAAGGCTATGCAGCGCACTTTGCTTTGTCACCCGGACAGAGCACGGAAAATTATGACCGCATGCTGTCATCTACGCAATATTTAGATAAGCCCAGCTGCGAAAGTCCAGAGCTCAATCACGGTCTGCACAGAACAAAACACAGCAGATGCAGCACCTCAAGCCAGTCGTGATCGCGTTGAGGACTACCCTAAACAAACGCAGAACACCATCAAAGAATATATTATTTCAGAAGCGAGGTATGTGCCTTGCAAAAAGATTCTGCTGGTAAAAAAATTGTATGCAGCCAGTCGGGATGCGACACATTTCTCCCATGGAAATGGGGTATGCGCGTAATAACGATAACTGTGCTACGGGGATAGGGCGGATGATTCGGAAGAAGGTCAACATTGTTAGGTTTATAAGCCTAACATGAGTCTACACACCAAATTGTGTGTCTTTAGTTCCAAAATTAACATTTCTATACAGCGAGTGAAATAAAGTTGCAGTTTATGTGTGGAGGGGTCTAAAATTTGAACTTTATTACCTTTATCTCATAAAGTTTATATCCGATCTGAATCATTTTTCCACAACATATACACAATCTCATTATGCATAAATGTGCTTAATTTCAATTGGATAGCTTTTATGGTGTGGGAAAAAACCGCGAAACTCTGTCGCGGGGGAACGGGGTGACGTTTCGACATGAATCGATAAACTTGCATTTTTCCGGGAAAATGCGCATCTCCTTGAAAAATTTTTGAGGCTTTGGCCGGGTTGCTCTCTGAGAAACAGACAGACAGACAGACGGACGGAGAGACGGACGTGGCTATCTCGAATGGACTATTGGTCCTGATTATTTTTACCCTTTTACACCTTGTGTACAGCGTATAAACAAACAAATATTTACTCTTTTGTTGCTTTTTTAAGATTAATTTTTAGTAATTTTAAGCTTTTTAATGTACTTTACCAGAACATCAATCAACCCAGTAAGTATACCAAATGAAATAATGAATTGGCGTATCACCTGGAAACCTGTTAATGAGTTTCACAAACGTTCCACGAACACTGTTTATATGGCAATGATACTGCATACTACGGAATGGAAAGAGTATTGTAGATTACATACATATAACCGGCAGGAGGAAGTATGGCGGACAGTAAGTTCCATGCTTTGACTCGTCTAGCGATTGGATCATGTCCGTCTGTATAAATATCTAGAGTTGCGAGACTATTAGGGCTAGGGACACAAAACTCAAGTATCGGGTTAATATTTGCATAAAAGTAAATATTTTCGTTTCTAATTTAACAAATGCTGGACTTTTCTTTAGGACAAAAGGGTACTGGGTATCCCACTATTGGGCACCGTCCCGACACAGTATTCATAAAATTTGCATGTATATAGTTTGGCAGCAGAGAAAATAAATTCCTCTTATCACCATACTAGGCTTTATGCCCCATACACAATGCAATCGGTTGGTCAACCGCAGTACATTTGGGTCACTAGAAAACCAAAATATTGCCCAACTATTGCCCACCTATTGCCCACCTACTCGTGAGCGTTACAATGCTGATGTCAAGTAATTGACTCCTGTCTTGCATTGTATCATATCCAAAAATAAGTATCATAGCGCTATTCCTTAAGTATAAGAGTCTTTACGGTGAAATGTATTCAAAAATGACGCTTCCAGATGACTCTACACCCTGTATTAACAGATAACAAAGTGCAAGCTAAAGACAGAGTGGGACAGACAGCAAATAGCATTATCAAAATTTACATACAAGTATATCCTGATTATCCTTTAAGCATGAATTATTGAAAGCGTAAATACCGACAGCCAACAAAGGAGGAGGGCCGCACAACGACGTCAGTTGAGAGAGAGAGCTCCGCTTTCAGTGCTGAATACCCTGGTTTAATAATGGCAATAACAACAGAAACAACAACAACAATAGCAAAGCTGATGAGGATGATGGCAAGGACAACGATGGCTTAATTTTCATATGACAAACAGAAACCAAACTCAAAGACAGACCAAAGTTGAGTCGGAGACAAGTTGAAAGTTGATTTCAATTGCCTCGAATTCAGTTCAGTTCAGTTCAGTTCAGTTGAGTTGAATTGAGTTCAGTTCAGTTCAGTTCAGTTCAGTTAAAAGGAGTTCAGCTGAGTCGGGGAGGCACTGAGGAGGACAGGTTGATGCTGTTGTTGATTTGAGCATGTCAGTGAGCAACGAGGGTTGTCAGATGTGTTAAGAGCTTTGGGCAACTATTGAAAGCATAGTTAAATGTGATTTTAT
The DNA here is from genome assembly GCA_035041775.1 of Chymomyza caudatula. NCBI lineage: Eukaryota > Metazoa > Arthropoda > Insecta > Diptera > Drosophilidae > Chymomyza > Chymomyza caudatula. Next base: position 3,767,772 of record JAWNKW010000148.1, read on the forward strand.
TTAACTGGTTAAGAGAAGCTCAAAAAGATTTTAGAATGAGTCTCTGAAAGCGCTCGAACAGCTTACGCACTTATTCATACAAAAAACCCAAAGAGCGGCAGAGCTGCATGAACAGTAAATTTCGTGTAAATATGTTTGTTGTCATTGTGTGCACATCCGGTGCGCATTGTTGTATGCTCAAAATCCGGTTAAAACTTTGCTATAAATCCCATTTACATGTAAAATATTTCTGTCTGTTTGGTTATGCTCAAAGAGTTGTCAGATCAGTCAAGGCAGAGACAAGCAGCCAAGCATCCCAGCAATCCAGCATCCCAGCATCCGAGCATCCAAACTTCCGAGCAGCTAAGCAGTTAAGGCTATAACAGCGCCAAAAAGCCTGCTACACTTTATGTATAGTATATGTATGTATATGTCTGTTTGTGTTACTTTTCAGCTTGCCTTGGCATATAAATTGTTTAGCCATATAAATCATAAGACTTGACTCATTTTTTGTATGCTCTGGGATGCTTTTACCTTAAGACAACTCGTTCCACCTTGTTGTGTGCTTCACATGAATCCTGGCTGACCTCATTTTCTTTATTTTTTTTTTTTGCGTATACTTGATTTTTTGAGCAAATTTGAGTTGCCAGCCATGGCCGCTGGAATCGCACAGTGTTTCCTTCCTTCCTGCCCGGGAATTCAGCTTCGATTAATATTGCCAAACCGTTTGCCATGACAGACAGTGTGCCCCACAGCATACTATTAGCAGGAGGAGCAGGATCTTTTCCGTTCCACTATACTCTTCTTTTTTGCTAGTCATCAGCTAACTCACTCACTCTGACAAAACTCCGACCAGCTGTCTCTCTTTAGTCTACTATTTCGTCAAGTTACTTAAGCACTCATTCTTTTAAACGTAAAGTCATCTTGTCTTATTTCGTTAGCTCATTGCCTTTGCCATTTCAACTTTCGGTTCATCACCAATCCCCAATCCCAATCCCAATGGTTATGGCCATGGCTATTGCTCTGTGACTTTGGCTGCCGTTTTAGCGAATTTGTTATGCTAAATATTCACTTTGCATATGCTTAGCCACAATATTTTGAATAATTGCGCTGGTAGCCTGGCCAAATGGAGCCATGTAGCTTTACGGAAGTATTTATAACGGAGGCATAAACGGATACGTGTTTGTGTGTGTGAATGTGTTTATATGTATGCGCCATATCCGCTGTATAAATCGTCAGATGTCAAGTGCACAAAATTCGCGAAACCAAAAAGAGTGACAGACATGGCCAAAACAAAGTATGCCCAAGGAGCTCCTGCTCCTGTGCGGAATTTACGGAGCCTGCATGGACCGGGAAATGCCTGAAAATGCGTAATATATTTTCGCATTTGGTAGCGTTTTCAATTTAAATTTTCGCATGGTGTTTGTTATTATTCTTTTGCAACAGCACACCCACAATTTTTTTCTTTCTCCCTGAAACTTTACTGCCCTGACAATGTCTTTTATATTTGCTACAAAGAAAAAAAAAAAACAAAAATAAAATAAAGCAACAGCAGCGTGTAAATCACATGAGCTCCAGGGGGGAACGCCCTGCCATGCCCATAACATTCTTTGCTCACATAAAGTTGGAGCTTTTTTTTCGGTATGCCCGCACGTTGTTTAGTGAAGTTACCAATTTCAAAGTCCTATTCCGAATTCCGATTGATTTCCATTAAGTCGAAATTTATATTCAAATTGGTTGGAATTATTTATAATGTTGTATATGACATTAAAGCGCTTTAAGTGCATTCTACAATGTACTTAAAACAAGAAATTGAAAATATTGAAAATTTATGACCCGACAATTTTTGTATTGTATTTCTTTTGAAATGCTTTTATAATTATTGGAATTGTTGCTATAATGCGCTTCGAAAATTGGTTAAATTACTTTGTGCTACAGTGATTCGGAACTTTTGAAGTGACCCATTGTAGCTTGCCATGAAGATCGTATACAATTTTTTTCTGTCCTTTATGTGGGTCACTTTGAAACCCATAAATAACACAAGGTACATTTTTGATGTGAAACATCTATTGGCGCGTTTAGGACACTAGCGACTTGTATGCCGTCACGAAAATTTGTTTTTGCGCTCGAAAGGCGATTGTGTCCACAGCAGAGCAAGAAGTTTGCACGTTTGTTCAATCAGCGTATTCTTTTTTTTAGATAAACACCAAAGTTGAAACCGCTTATTGCCCTTAAATCACGGTTGGCAGGATTCGAGTCTCTGTAAAAATGTTTGTGTCAGCAGAGAAAAGTTGTCAATGTGTTGAGTACATTCAACCAAAGAGATTTGCTGCGTCGGCAGCGACCGAGCAGAACTACAAACGCAACATTTCTGTTGTCACTGCCGACCCCTGCATTTACTTAACTGTTGACACATATGTATATATTAATAAATCTGATGTTACCGTTTAATAACAATTATTTCGTATTTTGGCGCACTCGGCAACTCTCAACCGCTTTTCGATTTCTTTACGCGTTTGAGCGAAGGTCAATGATATTTATTAAAGATAGAGCCACAAAGTTTTGGTACGTAGACTCATGTTAGGCTTATAAACCAAACTATGTTGACGTTTTTTAAAATCGACACCCCACCCATAACACCTGCACCCATCATGGCTTCGATACAAAAATTTGCACAGAAATTAGTTTTTCATGGGAAAAAATGGTACAGGGTATCCCACTCTTGGGCACAGTCCCGACAGTCTGCATTAAATTTATTTTTAATACATGTCATAGTTAGTTAATAGTATTTCAATACCTCTTGTATACAAGAACTCATTCTTTATCATATGCACCTTATGAAAACTTGAAATTCAGCATAAGTTTGTTCTTTTAAAGCCTAGTACGCAAATAATCAAAAAAATTTATTTTGCCTTAAAACTCCAATAGAAAAAGTGTAAAACTTACTATTTCGAGCATTTATTTAGTTGGTACGCAATACCAATCAAAATCCACAACTAAAGTTCAGAGAGTTGCCACCTGACACGCTGAGAGTTGCCATTTTATAAATTAAAAACTGAGTGGAAAACTATTTGGTAGAGGACCAAATTGAGTGAGAAAGGTGAGCTTAAAATGTTTGAAAAATGTTTAAAAAAAGAATATTGGCATTGCAGCAAATCATCAAAATTTACGCCGCGGCCACCAATAGTAAATCCGCGTCCGTGTTTTCCAATGCTCTTCATTGCTTTCCAATTGTTTTCCAACTTTTTTAGGAGCTTCAAAAACAACATGAAACTTACATAGCATCGGTTATCTGGTCACCCTTTTTATTTTCGTAAAGTGGATAATCCAAAAATCGACGAGAAAAGGACCAAATAAGGCATGCCATATGCGTGTATAGCACAATTAAAAAAACTTTTACAATGTATTCAAAAAGAAACGAACTGACATTGTTTTGGTTTTAATAATTGAAACTGGGAACATGCCCATTTATTTGAGGTGTTTGCTTGCATCAGCTGGCGCACATAAAAATGCAACACTTTGTATGCCAAACAAACTCTATTAGTTTTTGTGTCTGTGCAATAGATAGTTATGTATGTGTGTTTTCTGTTTCTGCATACAAACTCGGATATGTGAAATTTAAGCAATTCATAAACGTTTTCACAATAGGAACTATCAAATTGTTGCTATTTAAGCTAGCAGAACGAGGAGTGGACTTGGAGCAGGAGCTGAAGAGCGAGGAGGAGCAGCCATGAAGCACTTAGTAACTAGTTGTACGTAAGATTAGAGACACTGCGAAGCCAGCAATTTATAGAAAAATAAAAATCTGTGTATGTATGTGTATGTGTGTGTAAAACTCGTGCTCTTTGTTGGCTTGGCCAGCTCATGAATCAGCGTGCCAGTTACAGTGTTGCCGTTGTTATAGCATGCTAACGCCGCAAAAAGCAATACAAAAATACAATACACGGGCAACTCTATACAATAATAAAAACATGGCCTGGAGTGGTAATTGAAGTCTCAGCGCTCATTGTGCCACATTGTTACAATATAGTCAGTCGGTGGTAGACAACGAAACCACGCCACAAACATCAACACATATACAAACAAACAGACAGACAGACAGACAAACAGACAGACAGACAGACAAAAATACCTACCGACAATCGGACAGACGAAAGCACATATGACAAGCACTCCCCAAACGTATGCAACGGCAAACGAACGTTTACTGTTAGCTGAAAACTGAAAATGGGGAACAATGAACAGGGAGCTGAAAACCAAGAAACGTCTCTGAGCGCTCCAATACCCCAAACGCTTAAACAAAATGCGAAGCAGCCACTTAACAAGCAACAACAACATTAGCAGGGTTTTGCTAGAGCTTATGGGGCTGACTGTGGATGTGGCTCCTGGTCTGGGTTTGGGTTTGGGTTTGGGTCTGGGTATTCCTGCCATTTGCTGGCTGGGCAGCTTATGCAAGAAAATACAACCAGCGCTTATTATTTAAAATGTTACCGCGGCTTCTCGCACACACACACACACACACACACACACACACACACTCATGCATATTTACACTCTTACACACACACCCATTTATACACATATACACAGCACGGGTCCGCTGACTGGCGCACACGCAAATCTCAAAATACTTCCTGCGGCTTTTGGGCATTTCCAGTGCTATTAAAAAGTTTGCACCGCTCTACTCTTCTTCTTCTCAGAAAAGCAATAAAAAATAAAACAAAATTTATTTTATTTTTTTATATAATTTTTATTTTACGTATTTTTACGTAGCCGTTACCGTCGCCGTCACCACTGAGAATCCGGCTGCCACTTTTGCTGGCTGGCAGAGCAAACACATTGAAAACCGCAGCACAAGTGGCAGCGCCGACAAGGACGGTCGGAGCAGGACTTCAGAGCGCAAACACTGGCGAGGGTAATTTGAGTAGTTTGTGGCATGAAGCAAGGGAAAATTTTACGCCTTGGTAGCTTTAAAGTCAATTTGAATTGATTGCCAAGGACACTGTCTCCAACGTAATCTCAGCTTTCTCTTGCGACTCGATTAAAGCAACTCGTGCAATGGGGGTCCGGCTTTAACTTTAACACAATTCTTGATTTACTAATTGGCACAATTTATTGCATAACACAACCAAAAAAGGTCTTATTTTTTTAAAATTATATTTGGCCGATCTTTTAATCTCCACATAATCTAGCAACTTATGAAATATCTATCCCATTCGCTGGTTCATTTTCTGAGCCAAATTATTATATCCAACATATTTTTTTATTTACGAAATTCAAACTTCTCCAATATTGATGATTAAGTTTATTTGCCCTTTACTGCAACCTCTTAAACTTTGTGATGGAGAATGTGCTGCGAAAGGCCGAAGTACATGGAACGGGACAATTTTGAACTATAAGACTAACCAGTTGTTCGCATACGCAAATAATATCGATGTAATTAGTTGTACTAAGCGAGCAGTTACCGGGGCCTTTGGGGCTATTAAAAGAGAATCAGCCAGGCTGCGACTGGTTGTTAATGAGATCAAGACAAAGTATATGTTTTAATCTCAGATTTATGCTGAAAACTATACTTTTGATGTTTTCAAAGATTTCGTATATCTTGTGGATGGATCTTACTATGGTCTCAGTAGACAAATGAGTAGTAGAGACAACTCTCACAAGACGAAACTAACACTCTATAAGACAGGTCATGTCATGTTGTGCGTATGGATGAAGGCTACTTCGAGAGAGGTTTTCAAAGAGGTTGTGGGAGGCGACGAAGATTACTGATTGGAGAAGTGCGCAAAGCTTGGGCGCCTGGAGGAGTTCTTGTTATGGCCTATGATCTTTTCATATCATGTTTTCTTTTGGTTTTTCAACAGCTCTGTGCATCCTATGTGCAACGATTTAGTGGATATTCCATTCAAAGTCACATTAGTGGGTAATTTCTTAAATTTTTCTGTATTTTCGTAATGTTGGGTAGTTTTGTCTATCCGCTGCTAGGATGTTCAATGTGCAAAAACATTAACTTTAACATTTAGCCCGACAGGAGTAGATAGCAACAGCGTCCTCTATCAGGTTATCCCATGCTTCGTCAAATGTGGAGGGATTTAACCTTCATCTCCTCCTCAAAAAAACTTACTTTGTACTTACTTTTGAGATTAGAGTTAAGCACTCAATTTCATCTAATGCTTTAATTATTTTAAAATCCAAAATTTACTTTTAACGCTGCTTCTTGATATTTTAAGTCATTGCTCCAAATTCCAGAAGTTGTTTTTTACAAACAAACGAACAGCTGACTGTCATTTCACTAATTCTAGAATAAAAGACTCATTCAGACTTAAATGAGTTAGCATTTCAATGCATTTCAACGATATGAAGTTGCAATTATTTTATAAGACAAAGAGAAGAATATAAGTGGATCGGTATGCAAATGTTTGAAGTAAAACTTCTATAGATTCTAAAAAGGACCAGGAAAAAACCACGAGCTGGAATCTAACAACAGGCCGAATATATAAGTTATCTATTAGAATTATAAAACGAATAAGTCGCGGACACAAAGCGAGATATGTTTTAGCTGTTTCTTGAAGTCCACTTATAATCTAATAACACAGAAGACGATAACATAAAGCCTAACCTAAGATCTGGCTGTTAAGCCATTCCGCTGACTACCGAAAAGTCTCTTTCAGCTATGTTGGGTCTGAGTATTGGTGGAATGTTCCACTCGCCCAATAGGTGATGGGTGGCAGATATTAACTTCTACCAGCGATAGCACATCATGTGCTTAAAAAGTGGCTGGCATCACCAGCAGCAGCTACTGCAGTCCATTGCTTGGCCGCCTTCGATCAGTGTGTAATCAGCATTGATTGAGCGCGGTCAAGGCCGCCTAATGTGAAGTGCAGGCAAACTGCAAGTGAGTATACAACGAAAAGAAAATGATTTAATGTGAAACAAAGGTACTGCCAACAGTATCGAAATCCGTACCACAAGTGTATTATTTGAAAGAAGACCTGACATAAGTGGGCAGCGTGACGCCGCGGCCAAGACACGACACAATGAGCTCTTTTCTTGGTACATTGTGAGAATTGATTACAGTTCGGATCGGTGAGCATTATGTGCCCAAAATATCTGCATTGTATTCCGCAAATTGAGAAGTGTTCAAGTAATTGCATTTTCTACATAAAAACCACAATTGGAAGCACATGTCATCAACTAACTGTTGAAGCCAAATTTTAAGGTTATTTTGAAGTATAATTAACTTAAGTATTTTAATCTATCTAACGATGTTCCTTTTTTTGAGTAAAAGTTATTCAAACAGATATTCGAGTATGTATATATTTTTAAACCTCAATTAATGATTATATTTTTTATATGTATAAAAACCTTTCAATCTTTTCAGTCGCAAGGCAAGTATTTGGTCGTATTTGTTAAATAATTGAAAAGCTTTTATATATTAGAACTTGTATTTTGTGAGTTTTTATTTAGGTTTCGTTCCACATGCTTTTTTCAACCCGGGGCATAAATTCATTTTGTTAAAATTGTTTATTTAAATTCTTCGTTATTAATTGACTGTGTCCGACAAATGAATAGTCTATGTATTACAGAGCAGCAATTTGATAGATTCAAACAAAATAAGCAACCTGCATATTTGGGAAGATTAAAACGTCATGTCAAGACTTTAAAATGCGTTTTGGTACATTGTAAAGATAAACTAAAAAAACTCTGACCGCCATTGAATGTGTGATCGCAACAGCTCTTTTGCAGAATATGAAAGGATGAGAGCTGTTGTTCTCTGACAAGTCCCCAAGAAGGATAAACCCACGATATGCGCATACTATCGCATATAAGGCTTTATCGATAGTGTTACGTGAGAGAGTCAAGCTACTCATGAAGGCACTGATCGGAATTGATCAGCGCAGCTTTTGGCTTGGTGGGTCCACTTTTAACCTGAATTTCTAAGTACACCAAATCCTGCAACAGACGCAAACCAAAAGCATTTGATAGCCTGTTGCAGCATCGCGTATTTGCCTCATTGCTTGGGTTCGGTATCCCTGCACAGTTGGAGTGACTTTGCCGCTCCGTAACTTTTGATACCGACGAATGGATGGCTGTGGTTTATTGGCTTTAGACATTTACTTTATTTACAGATCTTGGCGCCTACCTAGAGATATGGAATGCCGATTTGGGGTGTGGACTCCATAAGTAATTGGAAACGTTTGCAGGTTTTGCAAAATTAGGCGCTTTATCAGTGGGGAATGAGGAACAAATCGTTACATATGGATTTAAACATAGCTGACGTTCCTGACCAAATCGCTGATGCTACTTTGCGACATAATGAGAGGTTAACGAGTTATTCCAAAAGACTGGCCAATGGTTTGTTTCGGAGTGTCCCCATTAAGAGGCTAATGGTAAACCTTTTGGCTATTTGACCCGAGGACGACGAGAACCTAACCTAATTTAATAAATTTTTTGTTTATTTTTGTGTGACAGGCATCTTATATTTCAGATGTTCTTATTCTGCAAGATATTAGGCTCATGATTAATATTTAATCGATTGCTTAGTATAAATTTAAAAAAAAATAAAAATAAAACCACCGATGTTTTGGATCATATTTAAGCAGCCTAAGTACCAATCGAACTTTAAAGTACCTTCAGCGTAGCCAAACTGTCACTGCGATTATTTTTTATGCACTGTACACATTGTGTAGAAGTGTATTAAGGGCAGAAGGAATCGTGGCAGATCATAAGTTCCTTGCGTGAAAAGTCTTATCAATGACTCGGGTAGCGATTGGACCATGTCCGTCTGTATGAGTCCCTACTTCTGCGAGACCATAAGAGCTAGCGACACAATTTTACCAAAAGATGCGCGTAATCCCATCTAAGTTGAATTTTGTCGTTGGTAGGACCTTACTATATACATATAGTAGGTGATTGCACCAATTTGAATGTTAGTTAGAAATTGATCATTTTTATTTCTTGATTTAGCGAATTCCAACCCTTTGAATGGGTCTGCAACAGCTCTGAATTATTTGACGACCAATTGAATGTATTTGAGTACCTTCTTACCAATACCACCGAAAGTGACAGTTGAATTCAAAAGTAAGGCAAGAACGAATCAAATTGTATCGATAAAATATATCGAGTTCTTACATATTGAAAAGTGTTTTAATTTTATAGAAAAGTGTAATCAGCAATCCATTCCTTTTAAATCAACTTACATTCAAATGAAATACTCAAGCAAAACAGTAATACACCTAAAAAAATAAATCAAAATTAGTTTGAAGAGGGCAGCCGGCGAGAGCACTACAAACAATAACTCTGAACTCCAAAAACAGGTGCGTAATTATATTTTTTATTACAAATTTAAACAACAAAACGCAGAAATTTCAGTTATTTATAGGGAGCTCCGTTAAAGGAGACATCGCCGCGTCCTTGTCCTGGAAGCACATAGCAAAGAAAAACTGATGCAGAGATGCCAACACGGGGTGTTTGAGTCTCTCGCCAAAATATCCAGGACAGCGTATGCTTCTGATGTGCCATTAAAGTGACTTTAAAGCCTTGTGGATCTCCAGCCAGCTCATTCATTTGGGAGATTCTCCAAAGAGCTATGCTTCATGCAAAAAAAGTTGTATTTAGTAACGTGCACAGCTCTAAATGTTCTTCAAGGCCTTTCGTCCATTTACTGAGGCGGTACTCCAAATGGTTTTATAGCTAGGCGGACTGGAGCAGCGCGAATTGAATCCATGAAGAGAACAGCTGCGGAGAGCACTACAAATGTTATTTCAGAACTACAAATGTAGTTCTGAGATAGTTTGTAGTGTTCTTCCCGGCTGCCATCTTCATGGTTTTAAGTCGTGCTGCTCCAGTTCGTCTTTGCATTTGGAAAAGCGGAAAGCGGTGAAAGTAAATGGACAAAAGGCCCTAAGTGAAGAACATATAGAGGTATGCACGTTATTAAATACAACTTTTTTTGCAGGAAATAGGTGTTTGGAGAATTTCTCAAATGAGGATGAGCTTGTTGAAGATGCACAGGGCTTCAAAGTTACATTAATGGTTTAGAAGTATGCGGGGTTCTTGACATTTTGGCTTGAGACTCGTACACCCCGGGGTGGCAACTTATCAGGTAATATGGACTTGAGCATGACGCTGACCATGATATCTGTTGTGCTTGCCCACAAGAATCTTAAGGCATCCGGTGCTGGCGCCCATTCCAAACAAAGCGAAAGTGAAGATGATGGAGAGCAGCACAAAAGTTCCGAGACTTACAGAAATTTTGAGTTCTCACTCATTATAGTATATGCGTTTTTCTAACATTATGACCATCTAGTCAGTCAGGAGCACAGGATCTGCTGCGCCTTTTTCGGAGTCAAATGGCAGCGCAATATTTTGGATTTTTAGGTTTTACTACTTAAATCTCACTTCGACTCTAAAAACTTTCTAACTATACCAAACTTACAGAAGTTGGACCCCAGGAGCCAGCAGAAACCGCTATTGAATCGAATCGATTTGGCCGCAGAAATAAAAATGAAACCTCTAAAATCGTAAAGGCCATGTTAATGTAAAAGGAGCATGTGCTGCTCAGGAAAGACAAATCTCAATCTGCTACGTAACAATTTGGAACAGGACCAAATTAACAAAATGAGAATTATTTTTGATGAACTCTGATTAAACATTTTTGTTTAATTAATATTTTGATTTAATTTATTTTGTGGCTATTTCATGCGCATTTAGTCTCATTTTTTGATTAAGAACAAATTCATTTCAAGTATACTGACCCCAATACAAATGGAAAATGAAAAATTTGATGTAGACAGTCGGGACAAATACAAATATCAAATTTGGGCACTTCTTGTATCGATGACTTGAGGGGTATGGGCATAAGCAAGGAAACTGTACTGCGGGTGGTGGGGGTTTGATTCGGCAAAAGGTCAACATTGTTTGTTTTGAAAGCCTTATGAGTCTACATAAATTTGAAAGCCCTAGGAACATTTTTATATAAAATGAAATTTTGTTGCAGTTTATAGGAGAAGGGGTCTCCAACTCCCACAACCGAGGAACCAATGGTAGGACCAAGAGTGTCACGTGGTCACTGCAGTGAAGAACGCCATCTATAGAAGGACCCTTCAGTCAGCTGCTACGCGATCTGTGCGAGACCACTATCGGGAAATTATTAAGATGGAGAGGCACCTTTTCTGACTCAAAAAACGCGAGATCGAGATGTGCAGGAGCAGGAACGACGTAAGGAAGTTCTTCCAAAAAGTCAAGCGTCTGGCCGAAGTATTTAGTAACGGAGCGTCTTCCTGTAGAGATGCAGAGGAAAATCTGGTAGTGGATGCACGGGACCACAGGAGACTACACCCGTGTGGTGAGCGGGTTAGAGAATACCACCTCAAATCTTGTTGTATGAGGCGACTGATAATGACACTGGGTTCTTTCGAAACCAGTAGGCCTTAAAAGGGTTGTGTGTAGGGTTTGGGACCCACCACGTAAAACCACAATTCCAATGAAAGAATGTATTTACATCAGGCCGTAAGCCGATAACGGGTTATTATGGCCAGGTAAGAATAAGAGAAACAATGCGAATTGAAAATTGTACTTTTGAAGTTGTCAGCGATTTCATTTACCTTGGCATCACCATCACAATGAACAGCGATGTCAGGATGGTGATAAAGCGAAGAAACACTCATGTCAATCGACGTCAAATCAAATGAACTCTCGTTAGACGAAACCAACACTATATAAGATGCTCATCTTTCCAGGTTTGCTTTAATACCCTGAACTCCTTACCTTACTAAAACCAGGTAGCCACTTTTGGTATCACGGAGTGGAGAAGACCTATTAAGCAACAAAATTGAGGTTTAGTTCTGATCGGATCAAAACCTATCCGTATCCGTGTCATTCGAAGCGCCTAAAGTGTAATTTTTTTAAGAGTAAATTACCTGAGTAATGTAGTGTGTTCACACTACACCATTTGTTAGTGCTTAAACATCTCTTCTGAAGCATTCCAACTGTTTCCAGATGGGTTGCAAGTGCACACAAAACAAGAAAAGAGGTTGTGCCACAGAATGCGGCACCGTGTCGGCCAGTTAATATGCGACCTTCGCTTAAGTCTCTATTAAGAGGCTTTTTAGAAGCCTTTGTTTCACGCCATCTTACCACCGAATATGAAATTGCGCTGGCGTCTACTTTACGATGTAATTTTACTTTTATTTTATACTATATATATTTGTTAGCTCTGCTCGCCATTTCATACATTTTAGCCCGTTTTTGTTGGTCTTACTTTTTTTTCCAACCAGCAATTAAAATTTTTATGAGCAAACAAATTTTTGTTTACAACAAAAGAAGCCAACAACAAAAACAACAATAAAAGCAACAGCAATAAAGTGCAATAAAAATAAAAATGGCGGCAGGTGAAAAGCGAAAAGCGAGTAGCAGGTGAAAAGTGCTGGAAAAAAGGAAACATGTGAAAATGTGCTAATTGGTTAATTGTGCGCACCGTTTGCCATAAGAGCCTTGCTAACTGTATTTATGAGCCTTTGGAGTGTGACAGCGGAAGAGAACGGAAATGCGTTGACGTTCAAGATCTGTCTTGACAGAGAAAAAACTAGAACCAGAAATTATACCAAATAGCTAGGTGAATAAGTGTTCAGCTCTGGTTTTTCCCTAAATAAGTATAATTAGTTTAACTGCACTTCTGGAAATCCGTCAATGTAACAGAAATATCTTTAATGGCATTTAAACTGCAACTTAAGAAAAATCAATTTCGAAATTCTATCTATGGTACAAATATCTTTCCATATTTCCAAAATGTTGTTGCTTGGGCGTTATCAAAACCCACACTATACGCGGTTCTTATAGGTTGCATTTTATTTTCGACATTTTTCAAACCTACATTTTCTAGACTATGACTTACAAACGTGGCGGATTTGTTCAGTTTAAGTGTGCGCATCTGTTAAAGATCTCAGAATCTGAAACAACTTTTCCTAAAGTGCAATACATCGCTCAGATTAGTAGTTCCAAGTGGGTACTTAAATATGAAGAACTCCTGCAACGCTTGGAATAAGCTTATTTATTCATTAAATATTGGCAATCGATAAGTCAAGCTGTATCTAGAGCATTTGGTAGAAAATCAAAGTTGTCAAGTCTTCCCAAAACTCTAACCATTTTATACATTTAATGAACAATTGCATGCAAATCTGACGTCACGCTTTCAACTAACGGCATTTTCTCAAAAGGTTTAACTTCGTCACAATTGAAGGGATACTTTTTAAAGTTTAAACTTGACACTCAAATCAAAATGGCGATTTATGCAGCACAACTTAAATATCTTGTGTTTAGAATAGATTCGATACATTCCAACTAGATCTGAGTATTTTCCAGGCACATTGTTGAATTTTAATCGCATCGGATAAATTAACATGTGTTTCGGGTGTCAAAAGCCAAAAAACGTATATGGAGTTCTTTGAACCCCACAGTTTTCTAACGCATTGTTTTAATGTTTACGACTTTTTTTACGTATATTATGTATCTTATGTTTTTATGGTCATTTTAGCGCCTGATGCCTATAAAACTAATCGGATTGACACGATTTATAAAAGGCATAAAACAACATTTGTATATATATTTAAGAAAGCTGTACCCCTAGGTCATGAACGCATGCAACTTTCGCAACGAAATCCATGTACATTATGTTAAATAACTCTAACTTAAACTAGCTACTTATCAAAATTAGTTAAAGTTTTGAATTACCCTTACGGACTTAAGACCGCTTCAATTTGTTCAACTTTACTTCAAAAATGGTCTAATATTTAGATTATTAGCTAGATTTTGATTATAGGCATCCACTTTCTTTATATACCAATCTTTTTCATAACAGTTTGTTGCAGCAACTTAAGGTCTGCTTTAAGTCAAAGTCATTTCATTCGAATCATATTAGCTGCATAGCGCCCAGGAGCATTGAGCAGAGGCATCAATTTCATGGAGACTTCTTCTTCCATGACCCGCACATGGCACACCTCTTGACCCAGCTCTGCACCATGTTAGTTTAAACTGATTTGCCATGTTTGACATGCCCGTAAAAAGCAACGGCAAGTTAGACTGCGGCTGACCAGCGGCTCCTGTTGCCTGCTCCTCTTTTTTTTTAGCCTTTCCATGAATGGCCAGTGGATGGGCTCTTGGCACTGGGTTACGTCTGTCTGGTGTGTCTGTGTGCTCCCTGTTGGCCATGCTTCAGCTTTAGTTTCAGCGCCTGACTTGGCCGTTTCACTAATCTCTTCATTTTGCACCGTGCATAGTTTTTTCATGTTAACATTTTATTTGGCTGCTAGAGCTACTCCTCCTTCTAAAACCTTGTTGTTGCTCATACGACCCATTGTCTGCTTTGTTTGGCATTCCCAACAATGACATCCAACAACAAGAACAACGATTTAATGTTAAGTTCATTCATTCATTTAGGCCAGTCGGTCGGTCGTTTGGTCCTTGTTTCGACTATACCAAAACCCACTCCCACTTGCTGCTTGCTCCCTTTCTCCATCTCTCTCTGACTTGGCAGTGCTGTCGAGCCCTTTGTACGTTTGCTGCATGTTTTTAGACAACAATTAAAACGATTAAAATGCAAAACAGTCAACAGAACGGCAGGTCAACCAGCTCGTTCAGTTTGCCAACAAATTCGTGTTGTTTCTGTCGTTGTTTCTGTTGTTGTTTCTGCTGTTGCTGGCAAACAGACAACATTGGTTATGTGGCCCGCCATTAGATAATTCATGTCAAGTGTGCTGCTTTGAGGCAATTCAACATTTAATCAGTTCGTTTAATTTCTATGCCAAATACATAGTTATGTGTTGTGTTGCAAGCGCTGCACATGTGCCATGTTGATTGTTGTAGTTGCATTTAATTAAAACCCAAAACTATAGGCAACACAAACGACCCAAACACACACACTCGCGCCCATATGCATATATACGCTTTGGCCCGCATTGTGCAGTATAAATAAAGGCACGCGCGCGCATTTGGCAACCACAACATCGCTTTTTGTACTTTATCCCGCCGGAGCCATTCATATCAGACATTTGTTTGTCCGACATTTTGTTTGTTGCCCTTCAATGTAATCGCTCATGTTGCATGATGCATTTTTTCATCGCATACGCACGGGAGCAATCATTTTGGAGCTCCAGTAAAGTAACCTCATTCAATGAATAATAGAAACGTGCACAAGTTTTCAACTTACCTTGAATTCGAATACTTTCAAATCGTGTAAAACGCTTTGCTGCTACACTTTATTTGATTACGTTTTTCTTTTATGTGCCGCAATTTAACTGTTAATTTCACGTTGCAATCGAGTTTTATAGCTTTTTTTTGCGTTACTGCCGTTTCGAAAACTTGTCAGGCAACAGTAAAAAAAAGGTTTGGTTACCACAAAAAATTCCAAAAAAAAAACTCTTTTTTTAAAGTTGTTCGCTGCTGCTCTGCTATTTCCGCTTTTTAACTCGGGATGCCACGTTTAGCGCGCTTTGTGCGTTACGACATGAAAAAAAAAAAAAAACAGCTGATATGTAAAGAATAATTTTTTTTGAATAACTTTGCTTAAAAATCGTGCCATTGCTGCGTTAAACGCGTTTTTTTTTTTTTTTTTTTTAATAAAAATTGTAATTTATTTTTATTGGTTACTTAATGCAACAAGTTGATGACTGTCCAGGAATTTCATTAATTAACAACAATTAACAGTGGCAGCAACAAGACGAGGCTCAACAGCTGCTGGCTATTACCCAATGTCAGACTATGCCATTTGCATGTTTTGGGATACACTCTCGCCTGGCAATTGCTATTACGAAACACGCCCCTGACTCATTGTCAGCCAGTTAATGGGCGCCACTGTCTACTTTAGTGTTATTATTGCACTAACACTCACAACAATAATAACAAGAGTACAATGTCTTGACAGCGCAGTCGACTTTGGCGCTGCCTTGACAGCGCAACTTTGTCCTCCACAATGACCGTGTAACAATTTTGCAGCTAAAGCAGTGTTGGGCATCACAACCACAATAACTGTGCAGCAACAACAACAGTGCAACGCCCAATGCCAAGGCGTGCCACAAAGTAGGCATCATGCAACCAAAAACAACATTAAAAAAAGTAGCATCAAAATAGATGCACGCGATGTGTAAACACACACACACTTAGTATAGTTTCAAACACTTTTCAATAAAAGCAATTAAACAATTAGTTACTTTATTAATTTCATTTGCTGATATTGTGATTACTGTTGCAATTGCTATCTAATGTTTGAGCTGCAACAGCAGTGTGAACGCAGCATGCGCGCCAATTTTGCAGCTGACGACTTACATAAGCCTTTGCCCGCTGCGTTTTATTGTTGTTGTTGTTGTTGCTGCGACTTATAAGTTTTC
Organism: Chymomyza caudatula; assembly: GCA_035041775.1. Classification (NCBI taxonomy): domain Eukaryota; kingdom Metazoa; phylum Arthropoda; class Insecta; order Diptera; family Drosophilidae; genus Chymomyza; species Chymomyza caudatula. The sequence goes on from JAWNKW010000148.1 coordinate 3,784,133, forward strand.
TAAGCCATTGTTCTTATTACTTTTGCTACTGGAATGTCCCTATTTAGGATATAGATGACAGCCTAAAAGTATGCAATGACTGCCATAAGATATAAAAAACCAGCACAAAATTCAATTCAAGAAACACAAAAAAAAAAAACACGCGCTAACGCAGTAAACACGACACCAGCGTCGGCAGCGACGGCAGCGTCGGCAGCGACGGCAGCGACGGCAGCGCCTACGTCGACGGCGATAAAGACAAAGACGCACACACACACACACACACACACACACACAAACTCACTAGCACGCGAGAAATCACAGAGACCAGACACAGACACAGAGACAGACACACCGAGAGCTCGGCACACGGTGCGTATGAGCAACTTTAAGCTACTAACTGACTACACACGGTTACTGCTGCTGCTGCTGATGCTGATGCTGTTCGCGTTGTCGATTTATCGGAAGGACGAACACGCGTGCCGTCTGCGCTGAGTCCTGTTTCATACTGGCAGGCCAGGCAACTGCAAAACGAACGTAAGGCAGAACCAAAAGCCGAGTCCGACACCGACAACGACTCCGATACCGAATCCGAGAACAATATCTAAACCGAGATGCCGTGCGAACAAATGTACCATGTGCCATGTGCGCCTCACTGTCCGCTTTGTCTGAATGCTGCTGTTGAGTACGGTCGCTTTGCAAGAATTTCCCTGATGCTGTTAAAATTTCCCTGCCATGCGCGACGGTTGCCTACTTGTAGGAGCCGCCAAAAACTGTGCCATTGCCAGCCAAATCCAAAGCCAAAGAATGTGCTTCAACAGCAACAACAACAAATAATCATCACTAGCATATATGCAGTCCAAAAATGGCGGACATGGAACCAGACCAGACCAGACGCCCAAACACTGCTAGCCATTGGCTAATACCAACTAAGCATAAAAACTAATTTGCTGGCCATAACAGTCGCACTCTCAAACACAGCAATTCACACGCACACAATTTGAATACACTGGAAAAAGATAATCTCAGCTTAGGATCAGGTCAAGTTAATCCACATTCTGACATGTCTGTCTGTCCGTTAATCTGGCGGCCTGGCCGGGCCGGGCGCCTGTCCTAAGCAGACCAAAACAGCTAGAAGCATCAAATGGCGTTATAGGTTTTATATTCTATGTAGTTCTTCACTTGCATTTAGTTTTTTGATATTGTGTATCCCTTAAAAACCAAGAATATTTTGCAGTTCCCAATACAATTTTCGACACAGAAGTATCTATGGTTTAATAAGCACCAAAATCGGTCGACAAATACGGTAATTATTTGTAATCTGAATGCCTTTCGTCAGACAACGTCAGCCCCCCGCAACACCACTACTATTTTGACACCACACCATTCAATGTAAAAAGTTGAAACTTCACATATACGATTTAATGAATGAATCAACGATGAGAAGGTTCATTGTGCCAGAGTCAATTGATGCGTGCTTGAACTGATAAAGTAAGATCGGCATGTGGCATAACGGAAAACTAAGGAATCCTAGGCCAACATACATTTAATATTCTTCTTCTTAACTGGCCATAACAACCCGTGTTATCGAGTTACGGGCTGATGTAAATACATTCTTTCATTGGAATTGTGGTTTTACGTGGTGGGTCCCAAACCCTATGCATAACCCTTTTAAGGCCTGGTGTGGCTCCACTTGTCTCGAAAGAACCCAGTGTCATAGTTAGTCACCTCATACGACAAGCATTGACCTGCTGAGGTGGTATTCTCTAACCCGTTCACCACATTTAATATTATGAAGATTTAATATAGAGAAACTGTTACATTTCATAAGGAATTCTGGATACATGCATATCACACCGATCGACAGTATACGTGTTTTTTTCGGAAAAACTGACCATGTGGCAACTTTTCCGCTGGATTAACGTAAGATTTGTTCCGTTATTAGACTAAGTCCATGGCTTTAAATCAAGTTCAGAAAGAAAGTAAGCGACGTAAGCCTGCTCCAAAGGTTTATTTTGTCTCTTTCTCTTTGAGCACGTGACGCAGGCTCGATCCGTAAGACCTGTGACGACACAAATAGTCTGTTAAGGCTACCTTTAACGTTACACTAATATTGCTTGAATAGTGTTTCACTTATTATGAATGCAATTGTATTCTTATTGTTCCTCATGGCGGTTATATCCAATGGAGAAAAGAAACTACTGATACTTTAAAAGCAGAAAGAAAATGATTGTCTACTATCAAATGATTCCACTGATAATAGCTCAAGACACTCGCTGTGGCCTCCAACTAAAAAATAAAAACAGCTTGCGACTCCTAGGTTTCCGATCAAGAAGCCTGACGGATCATGGGCGACATCCCCAAGGGAAAGAACTGAAGCATTTAATAAGGATTTGGATAAAAGTTTCCAGCTATTTAATAGCAGCTCAATAAGGTCCAGGTCCAGGTCGTACTCGACAGTCCCGAGCAGTTATGTCCTCCTGTTGCTCCCATCACAGTGGAGGAAGTATTAAAGGAGGGACATATTAAAGCGATAAAAACCAGAAAGACTCCAGGTGAAGATGGCCTTGACAATAGAATATTTAAGGCTATACCAGCCAAAGCAGTGCTGTCTTTGGTCCTTATGTTCAGTGCTGTATTGGGATTTGGACATGTCCCAATCTTATGGAAAAACTGGAAAAAGCACTTCCACTCTGGAATCATACAAACATTTTAATAAGAAAACTATTTTTTATGAATTTCTATTTTGTCTACTGTTGCTATGCATAAATACGATGAAGGTAACGTGTTTGGAAAATGGGCTTTCCTGATACTCTTCAGCTTTGGGCATGTATTGAAAATATGGGTATTAGATAAATCTTGTCCACATAGAGAAATAAGTGGCTTTGCATCTCCAGTTAGTAGGTGGGAATGTGTGGCCCTATTGTGTCCAATGCGAAGGCGGACGAATATGCGGCTTTTTGTACGATTGCAGTTTGCAAGTTTTCCAGATTTGGGTTGAAGTCTTTGTACCTGTGTTGAAATGATGCCAAGCTCTCTGTTTTCTGAGAGCGAAGATAGCAGCCGATCACTCTTAGGATGTCTAATCGCAGGAATGAATTACAGTAAAGGCGGGAGACCAAGGCGCATCCGCCAATTCGTTTCTTATGACACCTTTGTGGCTAGGTACTCAAAAAATATGAACTTTGTTAAGAGTTTTGATGAGAGCATCGACAATTTTGACAATTGTGGAAATATTAGGCAATATTCCGGAAGCCATCTCGCTGCAACAATTTCGCGTCTTTGGTTGACTCACGTAAATGCGTCCGCTTCTTGTACTTTTCTTTGACCAACTCTTCAGCAAATAGTTTGCAGAAGGAATTACCGTTGTTGGAGCATAAATTTAAAATCACTTAGTGCTTGGATTTTTTTTTTAGTGTAACTTCACTGATCAGTACCCTGCTAGCAAGTGTAGTTTTTGACTCCGGCTTTGATATGCAAATGCCTGGCAGACATGTTAGCAAGGCTAATTGCACGGAGCTGCACATCCTTGTTGCAACATCCAAGTTGACCAGCCTGATAAGTTGTAATTGTGTGCGTCAAAGTAGACTTTGCAATTGGCGTTGCACACATAAATTAATAAAGCATGCTTTCTGGCACGCGCCACAGCCGGCAATTAGGGACGATGAGTTGCCACAATTAACCGCATTCAATATAACAGTAAAGGCAACAAGGACAACAACAATGATAACAACTGAAGGTACTCAGAAACTGCAGCTAGTAATACTACGGTTAAAGCAGCTACTGCAACTGCTGTTAGTCCGTCCGATTACTGGCCTATGGGTCCCTTCTCTATACTATATCTCTCGCTTACTGCTCATCAATTTACTTATGAAAATTCCACATGTCCGATAATTGTAGCACGTGTTCAGACGCTTCAAGCACTTGCAACTGCCGCTTCTGCCACTCGACACACGGCACATAAATAATTTAGCCGCATTGAATTAATGCAAATGTGCCAACAGCAACAACGACAAGAGTAATAAACTGTTTGCCAAAATGTAAATTGTATTGCAAAAGGTTAATGAAAATGCCAAGAGGACCAATAATTTCCAGCTGACCAACTGGGAGCCAGTTGGGGATCTAAATGGAAACTAAACAAATACATAAAAGGAAAGTATCCATAAAAGCTAAAACATTTTCGAATCTCAAGTGGCTTGCGGCCTGAACAAACACATTAAGAAAACCCATACGATTATTTTCACTGAATTTCTGTTCCATCACTTTTGCAGACTATGTTGTGTGACGTAGTTGTGAACTATATGTGTGTTAGCCTCTAATTCTGCGCAATTCTAACTGGATCGTCGAAAACATTTGCTGATTGAAACTTAAAAAATGTAATGCAGACAGTCGGGAAGGTGCCCGACAGTGGGATACCCTGTTCCCTTTTTCCCCATAAATGTCTCTTTTCGCTGGTTCGATATGACTGTAAGCCTTTTCCAATTGGGAGAAGTTTTCATATGCGAAGTTGATTATGGTGGGCAAAAAATACTTGTATGCCCATAATTTCAGTATTTTTAAATGTGCCTCTAGCTCACATATATCCATATCTACATGTACTGGAAATTTGGAGCATTTTTGACTATAACCTTCGATGTATTTATCCGTATTTGATAAAGATGCACATAAGGTCGAGTTTGTAGATTCAACAGCGTGGCTTTAAGCCGCGAAAGTCTACTGGGGAGAATCGGAGGCAGTTATCAACCCAATTCGACAAAATTCAACTTAGATGGGATTACGCGCATCTTTAGGCAACTTTGTGTCGCTAGCTCTTATGGTCTCGCAGAAGTAGGGACTCATACAGACGGACATGGTCCAATCGCTACCCGAGTCATTGATACGACTTTTCACGCAAGGAACTTATGATCTGCCACGATTCCTTCTGCCCTTAATACACTTCTACACAATGTGTACAGTGCATAAAAAAATAATCGCAGTGACAGTTTGGCTACGCTGAAGGTACTTTAAAGTTCGATTGGTACTTAGGCTGCTTAAATATGATCCAAAACATCGGTGGTTTTATTTTGTATTTTTTTTTTTTTCAATTTATACTAAGCAATCGATTAAATAGTAATCATAAGCCAAATATTGTGGAGAATAAGAACATCTGAAATATAAGAAGCCTGTCACACAAAAATAAAGAAAAAATGTATTAAATTAAGTTAGGTCCTCGTCGTCCTCGCGTCAAATAGCCAAAAGGTTTACACATCAGCCTCCTAATGGGGACACTCCGAAACAAACCATTGGCCAGTCTTTTGGAATAACTCGTTAACCTCTCATTATGGCGCAAAGTAGCATCAGCGATTTGGTCAGGAACGTCAGCTATGTTCAAATCCATATGTAACGATTTGTTCCTCATTCCCCACTGATAAAGCGCCTAATTTTGCAAAACCTCCAAAAGTTTCCAATTACTTATGGAGTCCACGCCCCAAATCGGCATTCCACATCTCTAGGTAGGCGCCAGGATCTGTAAATAAAGTAAATGTCTAAAGCCAATACTAAGCTTAGAATTCCTTCCAAGGAATATGCGTCGCGTAAGTAAGCCTTTTGAGATATTTATCCTTGGCATTTAATTTAATAAAAGAATTATGAAAGCTCAATTTTGGGGAAAATTCAAGCTTTAACAAACTATGAGGCATTTACCAACATTGATTTGACAAAAAACAGCCATGTTTGCAGCATAGGTACAAATAATATTGCTAGAATCACTTATAAAATCATGATCATCAAACTCAGGATTTGGACCATCACACGTAAAAGCGGAACATCAGCAAGCACAGCCTCGGAATCAGAATTGGCATTTTGAGTCTGAACACTAAAAGTTCTGCCTTCCAAATACGATTTTAAGAGCGGAAAGTAGTGATTGTTTATCTTTTTGTAGTAATCCGTCATGTCAAACTCTATGGAAAGCTTGCACCACAGAGAAATAATGCATGGAAATAAAACGCCTACAGGACAGGATCAGTTGCGCGGTCAGGCAGCTCAACAGTCCCATGACCTCTTCTAAAACCAAATTCATGTTCAGGAAAAAACTTCTCAATGACATCAAACAATCGGACAAAAAGTAATCTTTCCCAAACTTTGTCAAGTGACTTCAGAAGACTTATAAGCCTATTAGAGTCAGGGACATGTTCCGGTTCACCAGATTTTTAATTATTAAATTATAAGATCATGTTTATTATACTGTTCTTTTTGTTTCAATTTCTTACTTTATTTTCAAATCAAGGAATGCAAGTTCCGTTTAGAGCTTAAAATCAATCGAAAAGTCGTTTTGTGTGTGAAGTGACCAAACGCTGTAACTGTGCCTTCCAGATGATGAAACTAATTCTATTACCGAATGATTTCCTTTTGCCAGAAACCCTTTATTCGGCTCCACAACAAATCGCCATGGCTTATCAAAATACCATTCTATAAAAGAAGTCTTCCCTACACAACCTCAGTGCATCCTGTGCATCCACTACCAGATTTTCCTCTGCATCTCTACAGGAAGACGCTCCGTTACTAAATACTTCGGCCAGACGCTTGACTTTTTGGAAGAACTTCCTTACGTCGTTCCTGCTCCTGCACATCTCGATCTCGCGTTTTTTGAGTCAGAAAAGGTGCCTCTCCATCTTAATAATTTCCCGATAGTGGTCTCGCACAGATCGCGTAGCAGCTGACTGAAGGGTCCTTCTATAGATGGCGTTCTTCACTGCAGTGACCACGTGACACTCTTGGTCCTACCATTGGTTCCTCGGTTGTGGGAGTTGGAAACCTCTTCTCCTATAAACTGCAACAAAATTTCATTTTATATAAAAATGTTCCTAGGGCTTTCAAATTTATGTAGACTCATAAGGCTTTCAAAACAAACAATGTTGACCTTTTGCCGAATCAAACCCCCACCACCCGCAGTACAGTTACCTTGCTTATGCCCATACCCCTCAAGTCATCGATACAAAAAGTGTCCAAATTTGATATTTGTGGGGAAAATGGGTATAGGGTATCTCACTGTCCCTACTGTCTACATCAAATTTTTCATTTTCCATTTATATTGGGGTCAGTATACTTGAAATGAATTTCTTCTTAATCAAAAAATTTGACTAAATGAGCTTGAAATAGCCACAAAATAAATTAAATCAAAATATTTATTAAACAAAAATTTTTAATCTGAGTTCATCAAAAATAATTCTCATTTTGTTAATTTGGTTCTGTTCCAAATTGTTACGCAGCAGATTGCGATTTGTCTTTCCTGAGCAGCACATGCTCCTTTTACATTAACATGGCCTTTACGATTTTAGAGGTTTCATTTTTATTTCTGCGGCCAAATCGATTCGATTCAATAGCGGTTTCTGCTGGCTCCCAAATCCGACTTCTGTAAGTTTGGTATAGTTAGAAAGTTTTTAGAGTCGAAGTGAGATTTAAGCAGTAAAACCTTAAAATCCAAAATAATGCGCTTCCATTTGACTCCGAAAAAGGCGCAGCAGATCCTGTGCTCCTGACTGACTAGATGGTCATAATGTTAGAAAAACGCATATACTATAATGTGTGAGAACTCAAAATTTCTGTAAGTCTCGGAACTTTTGTGCTGCTCTCCATCATCGTCACTTTCGCTTTGGAATGGGCGCCTGCACCAGATTCCTTAAGGTTCTTGTGGGCAAGCACAACAGATATCATGGTCAGCGTCATGCTCAAGTCCATATTACCTGACAAGTTGCCACCCCGGGGTGTACAAGTCCCAAGCCAAAATATCAAGAACCCCGCATGCTTCTAAACCATTAATGTAACTTTGAAGCCCTGTGCATCTTCAACAAGCTCATCCTCATTTGAGAAATTCTCCAAACACCTATTTCCTGCAAAAAAAGTTGTATTTAATAACGTGCATACCTCTATATGTTCTTCACTTAGGGCCTTGTGTCCATTTACCTTCACCGCTTTCCGCTTTTCCAAATGCAAAGACGAACTGGAGCAGCACGACTTAAAACCATGAAGATGGCAGCCGGGAAGAACACTACAAACTATCTCAGAACTACATTTGTAGTTCTGAGTTAACGTTTGTAGTGCTCTCCGCGGCTGTTCTCTTCATGGATTCAATTCGCGCTGCTCCAGTCCGTCTAGCGATAAAACCATTTGGAGTACCGCCTCAGTAAATGGACGAAAGGCCTTGAAGAACATTTAGAGCTGTGCACGTTACTAAATACAACTTTTTTTGCATGAATTGCATAGCTCTTTGGAGAATCTCCCAAATGAATGAGCTGGCTGAAGATCCACAAGGCTTTAAAGTCACTTTAATGGCACATCAGAAGCATACGCTGTCCTGGATATTTTGGCGAGAGACTCAAACCCCCCGAGTTGGCATCTGCATCAGTTCTTCTTTGCTATGTGCTTCCAGGACACGGACGCGGCGATGTCTCCTTTAACGGAGCTCCCTATAAATAACTGAAATTTCTGCGTTTTGTTGTTTAAATTTGTAATAAAAAATATAATTACGCACCTGTTTTTGGAGTTCAGAGTTATTGTTTGTAGTGCTCTCGCCGGCTGCCCTCTTCAAACTAATTTTGATTTATTTTTTTAGGTGTATTACTGTTTTGCTTGAGTATTTCATTTGAATGTAAGTTGATTTAAAAGGAATGGATTGCTGATTACACTTTTCTATAAAATTAAAACACTTTTCAATATGTAAGAACTCGATATGTTTTATCGATACAATTTGTTTCGTTCTTTCCTAACTTTTTTAAATTCAACTGTCACTTTCGGTGGTGTTGGTAAGAGTGTACTTAAATACATTCAATTGGTCGTCAAATAATTCAGAGCTGTTGCAGACCCATTCAAAGGGTTGGAATTCGCTAAATCAAGAAATAAAAATGATCAATTTCTAACTAACATTCAAATTGGTGTAATCAACGTCTATATGTATACAATAAGGTCTTACCAACACTTATGTTAGAGACTTTCGAACAGGGTTCGTAAAGACTGGCTTATGAGCGCTCATTCTATTTTTTTCCGGCTGTTTCTCAGAAATGAGCCCTAGCCACGCACGGTGCAGCCAGAAGCTGACGATCCTTCCCATCCTTTTTTTTTTACCAAAATATGCGCATTTTTTCCTGGCATAAAATTTTGATGCAGATAGTCGGTACGGTGCCCGCCAGTGGAATACCCTGTGCCCATTTTTTCCATGAAAATCAAATTTCATGCAAATTTTTGTATCGATGCGTTGAAGAGTATTGGCGTAATAACAGTTACTGTACTATGGTGGTAGGAGGGATGGTGCGGAAAAATATCAATATTGTTTGATTTTTAAGTCTAACGTACCACATTTGGTTAACATAAAGGTTAACTTTAACATTTATGTAAAAAGTGAAATTCTGTTGCAGTTCATTAGAGAGGGGTCCTAAAATTGGCACATTATTAGATATATCTTCTAAAGTTCTTATCCGGTAAGAATCATTTTTACATCACACATGCACCGTAATAGTGTGCATAAATGTGCCAAGTTTTAATTGGATAGCTTTTTTGGTGTGGGTTAAAACCGCGAAAATCTGTCACGGGGGAAGGGGGTACGATATCGACAAAATTCGACAAACTTGATATAATGCGCATCTTTTGGTGAACAAATTTTTGGTTTAGCTCTTATAGTCTCCGAGAACGGTGCGACAACACGGACAGACGGACATGTCTATATCGGCTCCCGACCATTTTTGCCCATGGAGCATATAATCTGCCACGCCTTCTTCTGCCTGTTACATACATTGCACAAATCTATAATACCCTTTTACACTTTGTGTACCGGGTATAATGATCTTGAAATAGCCACAAAATAACTTAAATCAAAAAATTTAATAAACAAAACGATTTAATTTGGGTTTAACAAAAACAATTCTCATTTAGCTAATTTGGTCCTGTTCCAAATTGTTACGTAGCAGATTAGCACTGAGGGAAACTGCGTCACCACAATAGCTTTGTCTTTCCTGAGCAGCACATGCTCCCTTTATATTAACATGGCCTTTACGATTTTAGAGGTTTCATTTTTATTTCTGCGGCCAAATCAATTCGATTCAATAGCGGTTTCTGCTGGCTCCTGGAATCGTCGCACTCCAGCTTCTGTAAGTTTGGTATAGTTAGAAAGTTTTCAGAGTCAAAGTGAGATTTAAGCAGTAAAACCTAAAAATCCAAAATAATGCGCTGCCATTTGAATCCGAAAATGGCGCAGCAGATCCTGTGCTCCTGACTGACTAGATGGTCATAATGTTAGAAAATCGCATATACTATAATGTGTGAGAACTCAAAATTTCTGTAAGTCTCGGAACTTTTGTGCTGCTCTCCATCATCTTCACTTTCGCTTTGTTTGGAATGGGCGCCAGCACCGGATGCCTTAAGATTCTTGTGGGCAAGCACAACAGATATCATGGTCAGCGTCATGCTCAAGTCTATATTACCTGACAAGTTGCCACCCCGGGGTGTACGAGTCTCAAGCCAAAATGTCAAGAACCCCGCATACTTCTAAACCATTAATGTAACTTTGAAGCCCTGTGCATCTTCAACAAGCTCATCCTCATTTGAGAAATTCTCCAAGCACCTATTTCCTGCAAAAAAAGTTGTATTTAATAACGTGCATACCTCTATATGTTCTTCACTTAGGGCCTTTTGTCCATTTACCTTCACCGCTTTCCGCTTTTCCAAATGCAAAGACGAACTGGAGCAGCACGACTTAAAACCATGAAGATGGCAGCCGGGAAGAACACTACAAACTATCTCAGAACTACATTTATAGTTCTGAGTTAACGTTTGTAGTGCTCTCCGCGGCTGTTCTCTTCATGGATTCAATTCGCGCTGCTCCAGTCCGTCTAGCGATAAAACCATTTGGAGTACCGCCTCAGTAAATGGACAAAAGGCCTTGAAGAACATTTAGAGCTGTGCACGTTACTAAATACAACTCTTTTTGCATGAAGCATAGGTCTTTGGAGAATCTCCCAAATGAATGAGCTGGCTGAAGATCCACAAGGCTTTAAAGTCACTTTAATGGCACATCAGAAGCATACGCTGTCCTGGATATTTTGGCGAGAGACTCAAACACCCCGTGTTGGCATCTCTGCATCAGTTCTTCTTTGCTATGTGCTTCCAGGACACGGACGCGGCGATGTCTCCTTTAACGGAGCTCCCTATAAATAACTGAAATTTCTGCGTTTTGTTGTTTAAATTTGTAATAAAAAATATAATTACGCACCTGTTTTTGGAGTTCAGAGTTATTGTTTGTAGTGCTCTCGCCGGCTGCCCTCTTCAAACTAATATTTATTTATTTTTTAAGGTGTATTACTGTTTTGCTTGAGTATTTCATTTGAATGTAAGTTGATTTAAAAGGAATGGATTGCTGATTACATTATTCTATAAAATTAAAAATTTGTTTCGTTCTTGCCTTACTTTTGAATTCAACTGTCACTTTCGGTGGTATTGGTAAGAGTGTACTTAAATACATTCAATTGGTCGTCACATAATTTAGAGCTGTTGCGGACCCATTTAAAGGGTTGGAATTCGCTAAATCAAGAAATAAAAATGATCAATTTCTAACTAACATTCAAATTGGTGCAATCACATACTATATGTATATAGTAAGGTCTTACCAACACTCATGTTAGAGACTTTTGAACAGGGTTCGAAAAGACTGGATCATGAGCGCTCATTTTATTTTTTTTCCGGCTATTCCACGCACTGCGCAGCATGGGAAATAAATGATTTACTTAAATTTTTTCTTTTAAACAGGCTTGGTTTCAAAGCAGAAGACCTGTTTTTACCCTGCACACAAAGTGAAAAAGGGTATAATAGATTTGTGCAATGTATGTAAAAGGCAGAAGGCGTGGCAGACGATATGTTCCATGGGCAAAAATGATCAGGAGCAATAGCCAAGTAGATATAGCCATGTCTGTCTGTCCGTCCGTCTGTCGGTCCGTCCGTCTTGTAACGTGTTTCTCAGAGACTATAAGAGTTAGAGGAAAAAAAAAATGTTACCAAAAGATGCGCATAATCCCGAAAAAGAGCAAGTTTATCGAATCTAGTTGATATCATACCCCCTTCCCCCGAAACAGATTTTTGGAGCTTACAGCCGCTCCGCTGAATCTTTCAATTGGAAACTCGACGTGTATATATGCGTCTACATATGTTTTACAAGTGATCGAAATAGGATAAATACATCAAAAGTTATAGTCAAAAATATGCTGATTTTACCGCTCTTCGCCCATAAACTGCTCCAAAATTTCGCTCTATGTAGATATGGATACATGTGAGCTAGAGTTACAAACTTTGATGTGGAGATTCATGTGAGCCAAATCATTAAAACTGAGTTCTCCTTTTTACAATAGAAAAAATTCTCTTATCGATTCCCCCGCAATCGATTTACCTTAATTACTATCTCACCCCTCAACATATTAATGTGAAAATCGCCACATATATTTTTAAAAGTGTTTTTGATCTATGTTTCAAAATTCAACGATATTGGCCTATTAATACTGGATTTATAAGCATAAAAGTAATTTTTGGCCCAAAATAACAAACTTTCCAATAGGAAAACATGTCATTCGGAACATCCCAATAGGAAAATGGCTACAAACATATCGATCTCATGAAAGAGATACAAAAGTGGATACTTTCGTTTCCATTTTACCGTATTTAGAGTTGATAAAGAAAAAGGGTACAGAGCATTCCACTGTCGGGCACCGTCTGCAACAAATTATTTTTCCTTAACTGGCCATGACAACACATTACCGGGTTACGGCCTGATGTAAAGCTCTCCTCCAGGGGCGCCTTCTCCAATCGTTGATACCAAAGGCAGCTAAAAAGGTCTTCGCTTTTGTCGAGTCCGTTCCCTATCCGCATTGGAGACATTTCTCGCAGGAGCTTCTTTATCCATGCGCACAACATGACCTAGCCAGCGGAGCCGCTGGATCTTAGTTCGATTGACTGTGTCAATGTCATCGTAGAGCTCATAGAGTTCGTCTTTCCATCGTATGCGGTATTCGATGCCAACGCGTAAAGGGCCAAAAATCTCAAGGAGTACTTTTCGCTCAAACCCCAAGGCCACTTTTATCAAATAGCGTCATCACCCACTAACGCGATACTCCCGACCATACCATTGGTTCCTCGGCAGTGGGCGTTGAAAATTAAAGACGTTCTCCGCGGTAGTACGCAAGGAGTGGGATATATGATTCCAGAGTCCCTCGGCGCTATCAGGTTCTAGGGAAGGTTGAGCAGTCCGTTGTGATTGCAGCTTTGTGATGTCCAGCTTGCGCTGTGCCCTAGATCGCACGTTCTTTGCTATGCTTAGCCGTACCTTGCGAACCTTGGCTGCAACAAGGTAATGGTCAGAGTAGATTTTGAGCCCTCTGAACGTACGAACATCGAGCACACTGGATGCATGCCTTCCATCAATCACAACATGATCAATCTGATTGCGTGTAGTTTAATCAGGGGACAGCCATGTAGCCTTGTGGATATTGCCATGTTTCGCACTGCGGCGAAGTCTGCGACTGTCGTTCTAGATGGTCTCGTGAAGAACCAAAGATGCGTTCTCTTCCAACCTTTCCATTAAAATAGCCTAACATGATTTTAACATCTATCATAGAACTCATCCTTAATCGCATTGTCCTTGCACACAAATCAAGTTAATTTTGAAGATTTTAGCCTTGCTGTGGAATGTTGCCAGCCTTTCGTTCACACCGGCAGACACGGTTGTGTAATCTCCGGCCAACAACAAGTCCGCACCCAAATTCGTGCGGCTTCGCATGGCAGCTATAGTAAATCTGCTTCCTAGCAGCTTCCTAGCATCTCCTGGATGGCGGTTATATCTGCTCTGCACATCCTGAGGCCATCCACCCCTATGAATGGCGATCAGAAGCTTTCACCATTTGCCACCAGAGCACAGGCCTAGATCTTCTGTTAGTCCTTCCTATTTTGTCTTTGGCTCCATCAAAATTACTTTTTGTTTGGTGTTTTTTTTTTACCCTGTATGTAATAGGCAGAAGGAGGCCTGGTAGACCATATGTTCCGTGGGCAAAAAATGGTCGCAAGTAATAGTCGAGTCGATATAAACATTTTCGTCTGTCCGTGTTGGTCTCAGTTTCTCAGAGACTAAACGAGTTAGAGCCACAAAATTGTTACCATAAGATGCGCCTTTTCTGTTGAGAAAATCATTAAGATCGGATAAAAACTTTAAAAAATATAGGTAATAATATGCAAATTTTAGACCCTTCCTCCTAAACTGCAACTTTTTACAGACAATTTAAGGTTAACATTCATGTTATGTACAAAGATTCATGTTAGGCTTAAGCCTAATATTTCTACCTGGCACACTTAGGCCGAAACTCGGTCCATTGTGAAACCATAGGATCTTGTTCTTTTTTCCTTGCACCCTAGGAATAAATATTTTTTAAAGGGGATCATTCAGATGCTGAAGTACCTTTCCAGGTACCTATGTCGTCTATTACAAAGAGCAGAGCGGAAGCAAAAATACTCTACTGTTTCATCCTCCTCTTCGTCCCCATAGCTTCTGCAGGGTCGCCTGTGTCCAGTGGTGGCTCTTACAACAGCTACGTAACTCTCCCTACTAAGAAAGCAGATTACAGCTGTTCTTTTGGTGTTTACCTCCGGCTAGGTTTGCCGAGCAATACGACAGTTTGGCACATTTTGCCAGTTTAGATTGGCTCTAAGTCTGAAAACATCATTTATTTTAAGCTTGCAGGTCGCCATAGGGAGGCTTATTCCCTCTTTATCAGGAAGGAGGGGAGCAGTAGTACCTTGTCTGGTAAGGTAGTCCTATGTTGTTGCCTTTATGTCCCGGTGTCCCGTGACCCATATCAGGCTGAGAATGAACTGCTGAGCCATCTCGTGCAGAGATTTGCGGTAGTATCGAGTTAAAATATATTGAGGTTAAGGATTTGATAGCTGCTTGGCTTGAGCCTTTTAGGCATGACAGTGCCTCTTTTATGGTTGAGACTTCTGCTTGGAATACGCTGCAGTGCTCCGGCCTACCCCCGTAGCACAGTTACCGTAATTACGTAATGGGTACACTGTCGGGAACCGTCCCGACTATCCGCATACAAAGTTTTTGACGCATTATAAGTCCAACTTCAATTTTAGTTATGAATTCCCTTGTTCTGGTTATTTTTAATTTGCTACAAACACAACAATAACTTTTGCTGCCACAATTAATTAACATGTTTCTGTTTTAATGTCAAGATGGCATTTTCTTTGTGCTCTTCCCATCTGGTTAGCTCCTGTCTCCACTTTTTTACTTTTTTCCGAGTATATCTCGGCGAAGCAGTGTAGTGGAAAATGCTGATTGATATTTCCCAGCTTTGGTTTTCCATATCTCCTTGTTGTTGCTTTTGCCCAAAGACATTTCCTTTTTTAAGGTCGCGCAATAAAAATTAAGTTCATCCATCATTTATGTATATGTATATATATTTATTTGTAAGTGTGTGTGTGCGTGTCTTAATACCCTGCACACAAAGTGTAAAAGGGTATTATAGATTTGTGCAATGTATGTAACAGGCAGAAGGAGGCGTGGCAGACCATAAGCTCCATGGGCATTCTCCAGCACTATAAGAGCTAGGGCATTTTCTCAAGGCTGAGGGAGTTTGTCGTTCCCCCGTGACAACCGCTCTGTTGAATCTATCAGCTCGAAACTTTGCAGAGATGTGCGTCGTGTTTATGTGCATCTATTTTGCAAAAATTATCGAAATCGGATAAATACATCAAAAGTTAGAGTCAAAAATATGGTAATTTCACCCACCCCCTCCCCACCCTCCGCGCCTATAAACTATGCAAAAATTCGACTACGTGTAGATATGGATACATGTGAGCTAGAGTTACAAAATTTGGTGTGGAGACTCGTGTGACCCTAATCGTTAAAACTGCATCCACCCCTTCCCCCGCAAACGATTTACCTTGATTACTGCCGAACCCCGCCATATATTGATTTGAAAGTTGCCACAGACAAAATTCAATGACATTAACTCAAGAATACTGGAGTTATGGGCATAAAAGTAATTTTTACCGTCATTTTATATTTCTTTATATTTATTTATAAAAAAGATACAACAACAAAAACCCTGTTGTATTAAAATGTAATTTATAATAAAAAAAAGATATAAAAAGGAGGAGAAAAGGAAAGGTAGATAGATATATCTAATCACGAGTCTCCAATCCGTTGGGTGAACTTTTTAAAGATGTGCACCAACTCACATCAGAAAGTGATCAGAGACTTTCAAGATTTACAATAAAAGAAAAGGAAATTAAAGTAAAATAAAACAAAAAAAAAACCAAATCAGTATCAAAGGCAAGTTGGGTGAATTTTTTAACGATGTGCATAATAGGAAAACTTGTCCCAATCGAAAAACTTGTCAATTGGAAATTCCCAATAGGAAAATGTTTACAGGCATATCGATCTTATGAAAAGAGATATAAAAGTGGATACTTTTTTCCCCATTTTAACGTATTTAGTGTTTATAAAGAGAAGTGTACAGGGTATTCCACTGTCGGTCACCGTCCCGACTGTCTGCATCAAATTATTTTGCTTTAGTGTGGCATTGAAAGGAACAGAACAGCAACAACATTAAAATTGTAGGCTGGCAACGTTGACAGGCAGCGGCAATGTTGACAGCTTCTGTTCTCGTTCTGAAAATAAGAACGAACACAACAACAACAACAACGACGAGGAGAACGACTCAATTAGTCGCTAAAGTTGCATTTACATAACATTTTAAGCGAGTTTATTTTATTTAATTGTTGCTCGCTTTTGCTTTGTTAATACACATCAAATTTTGTTGTTTTTGTTGTTGCTGAAATGGTGTCCCTTTTTGTTGTTGTTGTTGTTTTGGCTGTCGTTTTTGTGTTGCTTGGCTTCTTGACTCTTTTGTTTGTTGGTTTCTTGGCCAGTCCATGTTGGCTGTTGGTTAACTTACTGAATGACAGACTGACAGACTGACTGAATGACTGAATGACTGAATGACTGAATGACTGAATGACAGACTGACAGACTGACACACTGACAGACTGACTGACTGACTGACAAACTGACAAACTGACAGACTGACAGACTGAGTGTCTGCTTGGCTGGTTCGTTGATTTTATATTGTTTTAAAACAATATTGCCGCGCTTACTCAATCAGTTTGTCTTGCTTCAAGCTCGACAGCGCACAAACTTCCCCAAGCCCCAAACCGGCGAGAGACACTTTTCCTTGTCAGCGTTGTTGTTGTTGTTTTTCACCAGAGAAAACTGGGCAAGTTAGACAAACCGCAGACGCAAACAGCCAGACACAAACGGCGCACATAAATAATAATTTAAGCTTTCCATTTAGCGGAACCCTCGCCATCGCTTTGCCCCTTTTCTTTGACTTGCCTTGTTTGACAATTACCAACACACACACACACACACACACACACACACACACACACACACACACACACACACACACACACACACACACACACACACACACACACACACACACACACACACACACCCGTGTGGTGAGCGGGCTAGAGAATACCACCACAGCAGGTCAAAGCTTGTCGTAAGAGGCGACTAACAATGACACTGGGTTTTCGAGACCAGTAGAAAACCTACGGATGGAAAACTGGAAAAATCTACTGACTAAGAAGAAACGAGCTGACGACTAGTGATATTCTGGGACCTTAGTAAGCGGAGTGACATCTGGCTGAAATGGCTCCCAGGCTAATGTCACTGTTGCCTCCGTCCCGATAAAACCCTGGCAGGACTCAAGATACGCTCAATGTTACGTCGTCATTCAGTTGGCGGTGTAGGCTCGGATGACATTTATGCCTGACTAAAGCGGATTCGGCACTGAACAGGGATACCCATAAGGATCCTTGTCAACCCTCGCACGGCCTCCCTGACCTTTTCATAGATAACCGTGGAATCTTGGCGCTACTACACATCGTGCAAAGATAACGACCTTGAGTTGGGACCCAATCGAATGGACAATATAAAATCACCCCCAGAAGTAGGAGGAGGAGTAGGAGGAGGAGTAGAAGTAGGAGTAGGAGAAGGAGAGTTGAGCAGCAGCGCCTTCTCCAGGAGCAGCAAAATGGCGAGATCACCAATCGGCGGCTCAACATCCTGCCCAACAAACGACGCAGGGGCTGTACCTGTGACCCAGCAGAGCAGCAGTGCAATGTGCGACCTCGGAGAGGAAATTTTAAAATTGGTGGATATGCTTGAAGGCGGCAAACGACGCTCTATCCATCAAGCCATGCGCGACTCCATCGAGAGTATCAGAGCTCTTTATGAGCTGGTAGCTATCCAGCTGCACGACGGCAAAGCTAAGTCGGTGATACGTACGCACCAGTCCTCGCAGACCTCACCGCTGTTCAGAGTAGCGGTCGAAAATAAAAGGCGAAATGACCTGGAAGCCCGAACGCCCCTGCCCAAGCGGGGAAAAGGGCCGACAGGCACACAAGTCGCCACAAGAGTGAAACCTATGGAGGAATCCCCACTCGCAGCGGATACAGAGACGTCGAAGAAAAAACCCGATGGCTCTCAATGGCAAAAGGTTACGAGAAAGAACAAGACCCGCAACAGGAACAAGAGTGTGCCAAAGGTAAAAACGCGGAATGACGCTATAGTCATAGTAGCGAAAGGAGAATCCAGCTACGCGGACATCCTCCGGAAGGTAAAGACTGACGACAAGCTAAACGGACTTGGTCAAGCGGTCCAAAAAATCAGGAGAACCCAGAAAGGCGAACTTCTCTTGCAGCTAAACAAATCAGGAGAAGAAACCTCTGCGTTTATGAACCTAGTCGGTGAATCCCTAGGAGAGAAAGCGGAAGTCCGAACTTTGTCACACCGTGTAACAGTGGAATGCAAGGACCTGGATGAGGTCACGACCAGGGAGGATATCTGGGAAGCCGCGAAAGCACAGCTCCAAATAGCGGACCTAGTCTTGGAAGACATCAGTCTGCGTAAGGCGTATGGGCAAACCCAAATTGCTACCATGCGGTTGCCAGCTGAAAGTGCCCGAAAAGCACTATCAATAGGAAAACTGAAGGTGGGATGGGTTAGCTCCAGATTAAGGGAGCGTGTAACCGTAACCAGGTGCTTCAGATGCCTAGAGTTTGGCCACTTGGCGCGGCATTGTAAGAGCGCGATAGATAGGTCTAATTTGTGTCGACGTTGCGGTGTGAAAGACCACCTAGCAAAGGACTGTCAAAAGGAGCCGCAGTGTATGTTCTGCAAAGATACAGAAATGGATTCGGGTCACATTGCCGGCAGTGGCAGATGCCCTCTCTTTAGGAGAGCACTCTCAAAAAGATCATCATGAAGTACATTCAGATTAATCTTAACCACTGCGAAGCTGCGCAAGCTCTTCTGATGCAGTCCATACGGGACAAAAGGGCGGATGTCGCCATAATATGTGAGCCCTATAAGCCAATTACAGGCAGCGGATGGGTGCAGAGTACGTGTGGCAAGGCATGCATATGGTCCATTAAAACGCCAGCGCGAGAGTTTGACACAAGCAGGGAAGGTTTCTCTAGGGCAAAAATCAACGGGGTGACCCATTATAGCTGTTACGCCCCACCGAGCTGGAGCCTGGGGAAGTTCCAGGAAATGTTGGAGCAAATAGCGGGAGATGCACGGGGTAAAGCACCCTTTGTCATAGCAGGCGACTTTAACGCATGGGCAGTGGAGTGGGGCAGTAGAGAAACCAATGCTAGAGGCACCTACCTTCTAGAGGCGTTCTCCTCACTGGAGATAGGCCTGGCAAACGACGGAGGGCAGCTCACCTACCGCAAGGCGGGTAGCGGGTCCATAATAGACATAACCCTCCTTAGCACCTCCTTGTGTAACAAAACCACGTGGAGAGTCGGGGAGGAGTTTACTTTTAGCGACCACCAGGCGATATACTTCGAAATCCGGGAAACGAGTAATGGAGGAAACCGCCGACCCAAAACCACCGGACCCAAATGGATGGACAACCGACTGGACAAGCAAATTTTTGCCGATTCCCTATGCTTTACGGAATGGAACAGGGGGACAGCCGAAGGCATGGCGAAGCAGTTGATGCAAACGGTACTCGTTGCATGTGACGCATCTATGCCCAGAAGGAAACAGAGCAGACGTGGAGCACCCTGCTATTGGTGGAACGAGGAGATTAAACAACTAAGGAAGATCTGCCTATTAGCCAGTAGGCGCTCACAAAGAGCCCGGGGTCGCCCAGACTTTAACACAAAGTTGGAGGAGCTCAGGAGGGCTAGGCGGGACCTGAAGAAGAGCATTAAAGACAGTAAGGCATCCTGCTTCCGGCAAATCTGCGAAGAGGCCAATGTGAACCCATGGGGAACTGCTTACAAGGTGGTAACCAAAAGGATTCGTAGCCAGTGCACACAAATGGAAAACTGCCCCATTACGCTTGGAACAATTGTCGCGACCTTGTTTCCGCCGCACCCACGACTGGTGCACAATACTCGGCCACTCAATACAGAGTTCGCACCTAGAGTGACGGCAGACGAAGTCATGTCAGCAACGAAACGGATAGGCGACAAAAAGGCCCCTGGACCGGATGGCATTCCCAACAAAGCCTTAAAGTTAGCGATGTTAAATTGCAAGGAGAAATTCGCAGAAACCTTCACGAAATGCCTACAGGATGGAATCTTCCCCAGGATATGGAAAATGCAGCGTCTCATCCTTTTACCCAAAGGAGATAAGCCAAGTGATGACCCGTCGGGATTTAGGCCAATCTGCCTCCTCGACACAACTGGAAAAGTACTGGAGAGGATTGTCTACAATAGGCTCCTCGCGATAATGGAGGAAAAAAAGTGGCTCTCCGACTCCCAATATGGTTTCCGTAAGTCACGGTCAACAGTGGACGCGATCAAGGCGGTGGTGGACATTGCCGCCAAGGCAATAGAAGGAACCCGATGGAGGTGGGGCGAGAAGGAGTATTGTGCCGTTGTAACGCTGGATATTCGGAACGCCTTTAATTCTGCAAGCTGGAAAAGGATTCTGGATACACTAAGCCAAATGGGTCTGCCAGACTACCTGCGCAGTATCGTAGCTAGCTACCTTTCTGACAGGGTGCTAGAATATGATACAATAGAAGGACAAAGGCGCTACAACGTTACAGCAGGCGTTCCACAGGGGTCAGTCCTAGGGCCCCTCCTGTGGAATATAATGTATGACGGAGTTCTCAGGCTCAAACTGCCACACGGGTGCACTCTAATTGGATTTGCGGATGACTTAGCCCTGGTTGTGGTGGCCAAGGAAGTGAAGGAGGTGCAGGCGGCTACTAATGCGGCCATACTAATGATAAGCAAATGGATGCAGGAAGCAAAATTAGAATTAGCTGGCCATAAGACGGAGGCCGTCCTTATTACGAGCAGGAAGAAGGTGGAGTTCATGGACGTGCAAGTGGGCAACGCGAGGATCAGATCGAAAACTTCAATCAAGTATCTGGGCATCCTACTGGACAACAGGCTAAATTTCAGGCCCCATGTGGAATATGCGAGCAAAAAGGCATCGAGGATGCAGGCAGCGCTCTCCCGGATGCTACCCAATGTAGGAGGGCCCAAGGTTGGCGTACGATTGCTCCTGGCGAGAGTAGTCGCATCAGTTTTATTATACGCAGCGCCTATCTGGGTGACGACACTGGATGGGAGGAGTGATCTGCGGAGGAAGCTAGCGGCGCCTTACCGATTGAGCGCACTGCGTGTAATATCAGGTTTCCGCACTATCTCGGAGGACGCGGCTCTAGTCTTGGCCAATATGTTACCCATTGACCTGCTGGCCAGAGAGATGAAGGAGATCTACGCATGGCGGTCGACGATGCGCGGCGGATCATTAACAGGTGCTATCCGAACTTCGGAAAGGGAAGCGTCAATGGCATCATGGCAGGCCAGGTGGGATTCCTCAACGAAAGGAAGATGGACCCACAGGCTAATTCCAAAACTGAAGGATTGGACAGAACGAGGGACAGGAGGCATGAATTATCACCTTACACAGTTCATGTCCAACCACGGCGGATATAGGGAGTACTTGCATAGGTTCGGACACGAACAAACCCCCCTGTGTCCGAGTTGCCCAACAAAAAAAGAGAACGCGGAGCATGTTCTTTACCAATGCCCACGGTACAGAACGCTAGTGGGCTCAATCCCCTCCCCAGAGGAGCTAATGAGATATATGATGGACAGCGAAGATAACTGGCTCGGAATTACTCAGCTATTGATACGCATACAAAGTGATTTGCGACGATGCGAGAGGGCACGGCGCGAAGCGGAGAGCGCGTGATAAGCCGGAGATATAGCCAGAAGAAAGAACGTGAAGCAGCTCATCGAGGCATCCAGAAGGATCTGAGAGATGCAAAAGAGAGCTAAGATGTGTGTGCCTATAATAGGCAACCCTCCCCTGCGAAGTAATACTTAGCGGTCCTCCCGCGGGGAGTGGTGGTGTAAAGGGGTGTCTTTAGTACGTAGGCATTGTCGTTGGATTACGTCATGAATCGTGCATGCTGGTGGTACGGACCATCAGTATCTTTTGAAGATTTTCATCCCTCCATGGCGTTATCCATGGTTACTTATGTAAAAAAAAAAACACACACACACACACACACACACACACACACACACACACACACACACACACACACACACACACACACACACACACACACACACACACACACACACACACACACAACACCGTGTGGTGAGCGGGCTAGAGAATACCACCACAGCAGGTCAAAGCTTGTCGTAAGAGGCGACTAACAATGACACTGGGTTTTCGAGACCAGTAGAAAACCTAGGGATGGAAAACTGGAAAAATCTACTGACTAGAAGAAACGAGCTGACGACTAGTGATATTCTGGGACCTTAGTAAGCGGAGTGACATCTGGCTGAAATGGCTCCCAGGCTAATGTCACTGTTGCCTCCGTCCCGGTAAAACCCTGGCAGGACTCAAGATACGCTCAATGTTACGTCGTCATTCAGTTGGCGGTGTAGGCTCGGATGACATTTATGCCTGACTAAAGCGGATTCGGCACTGAACATGGATACCCATAAGGATCCTTGTCATCCCACGCACGGCCTCCCTGACCTTTTCATAGATAACCGTGGAATCTTGGCGCTACTACACATCGTGCAAAGATAACGACCTTGAGTTGGGACCCAATAGAATGGACAATACAAAATCACCCCCAGAAGTAGGAGGAGGAGTAGAAGTAGGAGTAGGAGAAGGAGAGTTGAGCAGCAGCGCCTTCTCCAGGAACAGCAAAATGGCGAGATCACCAATCGGCGGCTCAACAAACGACGCAGGGGCTGTACCTGGGACCCAGCAGAGCAGCAGTGCAATGTGCGACCTCGGAGAGGAAATTTTAAAATTGGTGGATATGCTTGAAGGCGGCAAACGACGCTCTATCCATCAAGCCATGCGCGACTCCATCGAGAGTATCAGAGCTCTTTATGAGCTGGTAGCTATCCAGCTGCACGACGGCAAAGCTAAGTCGGTGATACGTACGCACCAGTCCTCGCAGACCTCACCGCTGTTCAGAGTAGCGGTCGAAAATAAAAGGCGAAATGACCTGGAAGCCCGAACGCCCCTGCCCAAGCGGGGAAAAGGGCCGACAGGCACACAAGTCGCCACAAGAGCGAAACCTATGGAGGAATCCCCACTCGCAGCGGATACAGAGACGTCGAAGAAAAAACCCGATGGCTCTCAGTGGCAAAAGGTTACGAGAAAGAACAAGACCCGCAACAGGAACAAGAGTGTGCCGAAGGTAAAAACGCGGAATGACGCTATAGTCATAGTAGCGAAAGGAGAATCCAGCTACGCGGACATCCTCCGGAAGGTAAAGACTGACGACAAGCTAAACGGACTTGGTCAAGCGGTCCAAAAAATCAGGAGAACCCAGAAAGGCGAACTTCTCTTGCAGCTAAACAAATCAGGAGAAGAAACCTCTGCGTTTATGAACCTAGTCGGTGAATCCCTAGGAGAGAAAGCGGAAGTCCGAACTTTGTCACACCGTGTAACAGTGGAATGCAAGGACCTGGATGAGGTCACGACCAGGGAGGATATCTGGGAAGCCGCGAAACCACAGCTCCAAATAGCGGACCTAGTCTTGGAAGACATCAGTCTGCGTAAGGCGTATGGGCAAACCCAAATTGCTACCATGCGGTTGCCAGCTGAAAGTGCCCGAAAAGCACTATCAATAGGAACACTGAAGGTGGGATGGGTTAGCTCCAGATTAAGGGAGCGTGTAACCGTAACCAGGTGCTTCAGATGCTTAGAGTTTGGCCACTTGGCGCGGCAATGTAAGAGCGCGATAGATAGGTCTAATTTGTGTCGACGATGCGGTGTGAAAGACCACCTAGCAAAGGACTGTCAAAAGGAGCCGCAGTGTATGTTCTGCAAAGATACAGAAATGGATTCGGGTCACATTGCCGGCAGTGGCAGATGCCCCCTCTTTAGGAGAGCACTCTCAAAAAGATCATCATGAAGTACATTCAGATTAATCTTAACCACTGCGAAGCTGCGCAAGCTCTTCTGATGCAGTCCATACGGGACACAAGGGCGGATGTCGCCATAATATGTGAGCCCTATAAGCCAATTACAGGCAGCGGTTGGGTGCAGAGTACGTGTGGCAAGGCATGCATATGGTCCATTAAAACGCCAGCGCGAGAGTTTGACACAAGCAGGGAAGGTTTCTCTAGGGCAAAAATCAACGGAGTGACCCATTATAGTTGTTACGCCCCACCGAGCTGGAGCCTGGGGAAGTTCCAGGAAATGTTGGAGCAAATAGCGGGAGATGCACGGGGTAGAGCACCTTTTGTCATAGCAGGCGACTTTAACGCATGGGCCGTGGAGTGGGGCAGTAGAGAAACCAATGCTAGAGGCACCTACCTTCTAGAGGCGTTCTCCTCACTGGAGATAGGCCTGGCAAACGACGGAGAGCAGTTCACCTTCCGCAAGGCGGGTAGTGGATCCATAATAGACATAACCCTTCTTAGCACCTCCTTGTGTAACAAAACCACGTGGAGAGTCGGGGATGAGTTTACTTTTAGCGACCACCAGGCGATATACTTCGAACTCCGGGAAACGAGTAATGGAGGAAACCGCCGACCCAAAACCACCGGACCCAAATGGATGGACAACCGACTGGACAAGCAAATCTTCGCTGATTCCCTATGCTTTACGGAATGGAACAGGGGGACAGCCGAAGGCATGGCGAAGCAGTTGATGCAAACGGTACTCGTTGCATGTGACGCATCTATGCCCAGAAGGAAACAGAGCAGACGTGGAGCACCCTGCTATTGGTGGAATGAGGAGATTAAACAACTAAGGAAGATCTGCCTATTAGCCAGTAGGCGCTCACAAAGAGCCCGGGGTCGCCCAGACTTTAACACAAAGTTGGAGGAGCTCAGGAGGGCTAGGCGGGACCTGAAGAAGAGCATTAAAGACAGTAAGGCATCCTGCTTCCGGCAAATCTGCGAAGAGGCCAATGTGAACCCATGGGGAACTGCTTACAAGGTGGTAACCAAAAGGATTCGTAGCCAGTGCACACAAATGGAAAACTGCCCCATTGCGCTTGGAACAATTGTCGCGACCTTGTTTCCGCCGCACCCACGACTGGTGCACAATACTCGGCCACTCAATACAGAGTTCGCACCTAGAGTGACGGCAGACGAAGTCATGTCAGCAACGAAACGGATAGGCGACAAAAAGGCCCCTGGACCCGATGGCATTCCCAACAAAGCCTTAAAGTTAGCGATGTTAATTTGCAAGGAGAAATTCGCAGAAACCTTCACGAAATGCCTACAGGATGGAATCTTCCCCAGGATATGGAAAATGCAGCGTCTCATCGTTTTACCCAAAGGAGATAAGCCCAGTGATGACCCGTCGGGATTTAGGCCAATCTGCCTCCTCGACACAACTGGAAAAGTACTGGAGAGGATTGTCTACAATAGGCTCCTCGCGATAATGGAGGAGTGGCTCTCCGACTCCCAATATGGTTTCCGTAAGTCACGGTCAACAGTGGACGCGATCAAGGCGGTGGTGGACATTGCTGCCAAGGCAATAGAAGGAACCCGATGGAGATGGGGCGAGAAGGAGTATTGTGCCGTTGTAACGCTGGATATTCGGAACGCCTTTAACTCTGCAAGCTGGAAAAGGATTCTGGATACACTAAGCCAAATGGCTTAGTTCAAACTCCCACACGGGTGCACTCTAATTGGATTTGCGGATGACTTAGCCCTGGTAGTGGTGGCCAAGGAAGTGAAGGAGGTGCAGGCGGCTACTAATGCGGCCATACTAATGATAAGCAAATGGATGCAGGACGCAAAATTGGAATTAGCTGGCCATAAGACGGAGGCCGTCCTTATTACGAGCAGGAAGAAGGTAGAGTTCATGGACGTGCAAGTGGGCAACGCGAGGATCAGATCGAAAACTTCAATCAAGTATCTGGGCATCCTACTGGACAACAGGCTAAATTTCAGGCCCCATGTGGAATATGCGAGCAAAAAGGCATCGAGGATGCAGGCAGCGCTCTCCCGGATGCTACCCAATGTAGGAGGGCCCAAGGTTGGCGTACGATTGCTCCTGGCGAGAGTAGTCGCATCAGTTTTATTATACGCAGCGCCTATCTGGGTGACGACACTGGATGGGAGGAGTGATCTGCGGAGGAAGCTAGCGGCGCCTTACCGATTGAGCGCACTGCGTGTAATATCAGGTTTCCGCACTATCTCGGAGGACGCGGCTCTAGTCTTGGCCAATATGTTACCCATTGACCTGCTGGCCAGAGAGATGAAGGAGATCTACGCATGGCGGTCGACGATGCGCGGCGGATCATTAACAGGTGCTATCCGAACTTCGGAAAGGGAAGCGTCAATGGCATCATGGCAGGCCAGGTGGGATTCCTCAACGAAAGGAAGATGGACCCACAGGCTAATTCCAAAACTGAAGGATTGGACAGAACGAGGGACAGGAGGCATGAATTATCATCTTACACAGTTCATGTCCAACCACGGCGGATATAGGGAGTACTTGCATAGGTTCGGACACGAACAAACCCCTCTGTGTCCGAGTTGCCCAACAAAAAAAGAGAACGCGGAGCATGTTCTTTACCAATGCCCACGGTACAGAACGCTAGTGGGCTCGATCCCCTCCCCAGAGGAGCTAATGAGATATATGATGGACAGCTAAGATAACTGGCTCGGAATTACTCAGCTATTGATACGCATACAAAGTGATTTGCGACGATGCGAGAGGGCACGGCGCGAAGCGGAGAGCGCGTGATAAGTCGGAGATATAGCCAGAAGAAAGAACGTGAAGCAGCTCATCGAAGCATCCAGAAGGATCTGAGAGATGCAAAAGAGAGCTAAGATGTGTGTGCCTATAATAGGCGACCCTCCCCTGCGAAGTAATACTTAGCGGTCCTCCCGCGGGGAGTGGTGGTGTAAAGGGGTGTCTTTAGTACGTAGGCATTGTCGTTGGATTACGTCATGAATCGTGCATGCTGGTGGTACGGACCATCAGTATCTTTTGAAGATTTTCATCCCTCCATGGCGTTATCCATGGTTACTTACGTAAAAAAAAAAAAAAAAAAACACACACACACTCACACACACACACAGACAGATACAAAGAGTAAGAAGCAGCAGCGAATGTATCTGTTGGCCACATCTTGAGCTGTCCCAGCTGCACTCACTGACTGGAGCTAACGATGGCGGCGTAGCCCTGGTTTGCTCTTGCCACACTGAGAGAAAAACGACATTCTCAAAATGAGTTGCCGCGTACTCAATATGCGAACAAGCATTTTTTTTGAGTACACATTTTCAGAAAATACTTCAATTGAGTAAATCTCGTACTCAATTAAAAAAAGAACATAATGTACTTAAATCAAGTACAAAAAACTCAAAATGAGTAACATTTTCAAATTTTAAAAAAGAACTGCGTAAAAAATTGTCAGTGTAAGCGAGACTTTCTCGCATTTACTTTTTTTTATCTCTTCTTCTTCTT
Source organism: Chymomyza caudatula (assembly GCA_035041775.1). Taxonomy (NCBI): domain Eukaryota; kingdom Metazoa; phylum Arthropoda; class Insecta; order Diptera; family Drosophilidae; genus Chymomyza; species Chymomyza caudatula. Next base: position 3,812,142 of record JAWNKW010000148.1, read on the forward strand.
CTTAACCTAACTAAAATATGTGTATCTATTTAGAAGTGCATTGTGGTATTACATTAGTAACTAGTTAAAACCGAACACTCGAGGTCGTGAGTTGAATTCCCACTATTACCGCATTTATGTTTGGTTTAATGCTGGTATAGAAATGTTTGTTTCACTTTTTTCTCAATTATCCTGATCCTATTTATAGAAAAATATATAAAATAATAAAAATACCATAAGAAAAAAAAAATGTAAAATAATTACAACAAGCAACATAACACAACATAAAAAAAAAAATTTTAAATTTAAAAAAAAAATTCAACTGCAACGACTGGGAATCGAACCAAGGACCGGAACTCCTGTGTCTTGGGCAAGCCGCTTTACCTCTGATCCACGCAAGAGTACAAAAAATACTCAAAATCGTTAAAAAACACTTTAATTTGAGTAATTCCTAACTCTTTAATTTGTACTCAAAATTTGAATTTTTTACTTAAAATGAGATTTTATGTACTTGCACGGCTTTAGTGCACGGATGTGCTCACTTTGAGTACAATGTACTTGATTATTTTTCTCTGTGCAGTTGTTGATGTTCTTTCAAAACAATGAACAAATCTTTGTGGACTTTGAATGCTGCATAGTAGCCAGCATCTTTATCAGTGCTGAGTAACAGCAACTGCAAAATAACTGAGTCCAACTGTAGTTCTGAGTACTTAGTTGGACGACAAAGTAAGTGGACTTCCATTAAAAGTTACCTTTTCACAACAGCTGCATTTTTCAATAGCAGATAAAAGACGGCAATCCTTTAAGTAAAGCTGAAATTCTTGAGTAAAGCAACCCAATCAAATACGCATCTTTTAAAGGAACATCCATGAAATGGGCTGTCCTTGTTATTATTTATTAATGTCTGCTCCGCCAGCTCCAAGATTAACGAATCAAGAAAACAGTTCCCGTATTTGCTTTGCTGCTTGATGTATTTATTTATTTATTAGGGTTAGGCTTATGACAAGAAGAGCAAATGTGCATGCAGGTTAGGCAAAAAGTGAGTGATTTCTGTTCCTTTAGTCCTTGAAACATGTTTTGGCAAAAGCGCCAAATAGTTTTGTTTATTATGGCCACATACCAAATTTGGTGGCTATAGCTTAAAACATATAACTTAAGTTAAACATATCTCAAAAAAATATTGTGAATATGATATTTTCAAAGGATGAAAGTCCTTCTTCCCGCTACATGCTTTCCACTTTTTCTTACTTGGTAAATCCAAAAATTGGATAAAAACGTACAAAACACTTAAAGAAATTATGTTCCTAATATTAGCTGTTTTGTTTTATAACATAAAAATAAACAGTTGGTAACCAACTAAGGCTTTTCCGCACGTTTATCAAAACAACCGAAATTAGCTAGGAGAAATTTAAAATACAAAAAAAAAATTTTGAATATTTGTTATTCTTATTATTCCTCTGGCGACCCAACTATAGCGACTAGAGTGAGAATTCAATGGGAAACTCTTTGGAGACATGCCCAACACAAAAACATCGCCAAATCGCCGGAAAAGTTGTCAAATCGTCGAAAAACATAAAATTTGAGATTTTAGTTTTTTAACACTGTATGAATTCTTTTTTTAATGCTTATAAACAAGCTCCAATGCGAATGTCAAACTGGAAAAAATTAATTAAAAAATTTTCATAATAAATATAAATCAGTGAGTTTTCAGAAAAATTAAAACTTTTAATTTTGAAAATTCAGCCTTCCATATTATTAATAGTTTTTAATGCATTGAATGAATTATATAATAATATTGCTTTCCTTTGAGATACAACCTTTTAAGAAAGAATACCCCAAAGATTTTTAATGGGATTCAGGTGCACGATTATAACTGTGCAATTCAAGAACCATATGTTTCAAGTTTCAAAACTTTTCGTAAAACACAAACAAGGACCAAACAATAATGGAAACCCCCAATGAACATTCCGTTACACTTGCACCTTTTTCGTAGTCTGAGCCCCGCAATAAAAATAACATCGGTACCCGGAACAAAACTATTATATTATTATGCCTATTGAGCTTAGAGGTAACCGGTTCGGTTTGTTATTTTGAGACACATTTATAACGTAAATTTACAACATTAATGATACTACTTGTTACTAGTTCTATATCACTCGCAACCAGTTCCTATGACAGCCCTGTGTTAAACATACCACTTGACGTCATACAAAAATAGAAGTATTGGACCATAATCTCATCCCTTTCTTCTGGATGAAAATTGGTTCCGTACTAGTATACTTTCCTGTAGGGAGCTAACGGAGAAAACGTTCGTTAACAGTAACCAACACATGTAAAGACATCTTCATATAAAATACAGAAATTTTGTTTTTCTTAATTTTACTTATGATTTGGCAAAATATATGAATAAAACTTATATATCGCAAAACTTATGGAAATTTCATACAAAATGATATACGTTTCACCCATATTTAATGCCATATGGTTGGTGAAATAGGATGAACAAATTTTTCCTGAGCCTATTTATATAACAGACTTTTTACTTTTCACAAAAAAGTATTGCGATTGCTTAAAAAACTATAATCTCTTATTTTATTTTTTTCGACGATTTAGGCACTCTCACAACTTTTGCGACGATTTTGCGTTGTTTTTGTGTTGGGAATGTCTTCAACTTCATTCCTATTGAATTTGACCACTCTAGTCACTATAGTTGGGTCGCCAGAGGAATAATAAGAGTAAATAACTTAAAAAAGTTTGTTTTTCCAATAACTTAAGTAATTTCCACTTTACCAAGTTAAATAAAAAAGGTTTCCTATTGAATTTGAGCACTCTAGTCGCTACAGTTGGGTCGCCAGAGGAATAATAAGAGTAAATAATTTTCAAAATATTTTGTTTTTAATTTTTTTTTTTGTTTAAATTTCTCCTAGCTAATTGCGGTTGTTTTGATAAACGTGCAGAAAAGCCTGAGTTGGTTACCAACTGTTAATTAAAGTTATATTTTACCAACAAACAAAAATGCCTATCTTGATTTTGTGCAAAACGTCTGTTATGTAATTTTGTGTTAATGTCACATTGGGTAATACAATTGATATCGATTAAGGGTTAAATCGCTACTAATGGTTCGATTACCCGATCGTAACAGCAACCGATACATATGTAAAAGTTTTGACAAGAACCAGGTGTTTCCACGAATCCCCTGGATACATATGAGCTTAAGAACTACAATACGAAGAAAACTTAAACTTACCTAAATATGCAATACATTGCACAAAACGTGTATTCTAAAACAAGGTACGACTTGCGAATCAACTCTAAGTACACGAAACAACAAAGTTTACCAGGACTAGACTGGGAATATAGTAAAGTTTCAAGCCCAGCAGTCGAATGCTGCTGCTCTAATGACCTTTTAGCGTTGCCACCGCTCGTCGAGCATGTGAGAGCGGTACGGCATATGGTTAAAGAGAGTTTAGTTGCTGATGTTGTTGTTGTCTTTGACGGTGAAACTTTCAAGGATGCCACTTACAGCAGCTAACGATGTTGCCAAGGATTCACTACTTCTGCTTATGGGTGTGCTCCTGCCAGCTGCCAAAGATCAACACTCGAGCTCAAACTTTTGTCATTTGCGCGCCGAATTTGCTGCCATTGAAAGCTTTGATGGCAAGATGATGAGCGGGTAAAGACAGGAGGCGTGGCAAGAGGCGGTTTTTAGTGTACTACAACGAGTGTCACACATCAGCTGACCTCGGCGTGTGCATCATATAATTGAATTTCACATTGTGCTGGAGCCCAGCTAAAACAAGCAAAACAAAGTCAAAGACTGTGACAGAATGTGAAGAGACCGGGGCCGAAGGATCAAAATAATAGGAGTGTAAATTTAAATGAAAAATAAACAATGAACAAGACTCAGAGTGAATTGAATTGAAGCTGGTCGAGACCATGGCCAGCTCTGTCCAGAGTACAGACAAGTCAGTTGTGTCGGTTGCGTTGTCATCTAACTGCCATTGGCGTTGCCGGTTTTCATTTTTCATTCACACACACACACACACACACTCGCACATACGAAAAATAAAACCTGACACGGTCACGCCAGCCATTGCTCTCAGTCTTTTTGCCCTTTCTGAGAGTATGTCAACTTTCTCATCCTTTTGAGAAAACACTATACTATATAGAATTCATTATATTATATTCTAGAGAGATGCTAGTTAGTAACGCTAATCAGCCCACATTTTTGTAGTTTATATATTTAGATGGCAGCAAAACTAACTATATAATCATATATGAATTATAGTTCTAATTATTATCAGAAAATGCCAAGCAATGAAGTGTAATTTCCATCAATGTATAAAAAGTCTATATTTCCGCCCAATCCTAAGGTCAGGCCAAATGAAATGCGCCTAAAAAATACGTCTATTGCTGTGCCTTACGGAATCGAAAAGAAGATAGAATTGTGCACAAACTCCTGGAGGATTACCCCATATCTGGTTGCTATGGCCAGTGTAGAGAAAGAATACTAAGTACGAAACCAATAATAAATCAATAAAAAAAATATACTTTGATTACCTTGTGTACCAACATAAAGACATAAAGAATTTCCTCCAACGCATTAACTCATTCAAAAAACTATTCGAGCGACAGCGAACATTCCATTCTTCGTTCGTTCATCGGGGATAAACTGACCCAGACGACCCAAAAACCATTGACCCGTGAGCACTTTGTTTTCAGCTATGAGAACCAACATTCTTGGTTGAATTTTGTTGTTGGAGCAGTTAATTGGCGATCTAAAAAGCACTCTCTTATAAACCTCCAAAAAGGGGAGAATGATGAGGCGTAAAACGAAAATGTTCTCCACTCTGACCACAGTCTTCCACGATCTGTAGCTTGATTCTCTTTGTCAGCGCTTAGTTCACTTCTGGCAAAGAACCGCTTTGAGGTGGCAGTAAAGGCATTTGTGGTGAGTACAAGCGCCAAATGGCAAGCCTTTTTCCGAATGCATACAATCACGCATAGATACACCTCAACTGGCCTAGGCCCTCTGAGGTTAAACTTACTTACTTACTTACTTACTTACTTACTTACTTACTTAATAGCTTGCAATATGACTCTGAACCATCTAGCGAGCCAATTCCCTTGATTTGATTCTTCAGTCAGCGCTCCTCCAAGATCAAATCGAAAGGTGAGTTTTGTTATATTTTAAAAATCTCTTTTTATTCTTTCAAATCTATTGTATCCCCTTCAAAGTAATACCAGTCATCACAACACTTGGCAAAGTCCTCCTTCGGAATGGCCTTCAGAACCTTTTGCGATTCGGTTTTTGTCTCTTCAATCGGCTCAAAATTGTGACTCCGGAGCGGTCTTTTGGGTTTGCTAAATAACCAGAAGACACACGGAACCAAATCTGGCACATATAATGGGTACGGAACGATATTTGTTGAATTTTTGGTGCAACGATCGCTTGAAACTAATGACGTATTTGATAGTGCATTATCATGATGCAAAACCAAAAGTAGTTTTCCCATAAAAGGGCTATTCATAAATGCATCGCCAAAACTTGGAGGACTTGTGAACAATTTCAACAACAAAATTTCAAATCTCCAAGCTTTGCAAATTTATTGCTGGTTAGTGACTCATTGGGTTTTGCCTTCTTTATAAGGACTACATTTTTCAAGTTAGTTGTATAAAAGCCACGAGATACAATGTCCGCTGGGTTAAGTTTCGACTCGAAGTTGAAACAATTTTTTACTTTACTCAATTCTTGGATCTGAGCTACTCGATTTGTCACAAAAGTGCACTAGCGATTAGCGTTGGTTGGTATCCACTTGAGTACATTGAATGAGTCATTGAAATATCAAATATACTAAACTTTCACGTGGATACATAAAATCACCTCATTAGCAGCGCTAGCTAACAATCTTCTTCCAACTCTTGATGTGGCAGGGATGCAATTCTCGCTGGAGCTACCTTGGACTAATTTGTTATTGTGTGTGTACCATCGATAATACATGTGTATATCATGCGCAAATGACAAACCACTGATATGGATTTCCAGTGGAACTACAGAACATTGTTGTATCTGCGCCAACTGCCTCCGACATTTTTACCACTATGCAGCGCAGCTTAAAACTAGACCTACATCCCTACCCCAAAGTAATCATAACACTAGGACAAATGTATTACCCAAAATAATAGACATGGACTGCAGAACAGCCAGGGCCACCATCTAACAAATGCCAAGAGCTTTGGCAGCTTCTATGGTTTAAGGTGCAAATGGACGTTCAAGAAATACCAAATAAACCAAGCAGTTTATGATTCACAGTCTCCAGAATGCGTTTTCTCTAAAATGTTCAGCTCCAATAACGAGTTCAACAATTGTCCATTAGTATTACTACAGATGGGTGATGCAAATTTTCAGAACTGTCTGCCCAAAACGACCGTATTTAATGTTTCTATACATAGCTCTGAATACGTTTTAATGCTAAATCTATATATATAAAAATTAAGCCTCAAAAAGTGATGTGCTCGCTAAGCTCGAAAACTACTAGACAGACTTTGATGAAATTTTGAGGATAGCTTTCCATTAGGTTGGAGAGTGTTTTAAATCTAAATCGAACTAAATCGACTAAAGGGTTCCGAAAATATTGCAAAAACAATTTTCCATATAAAACATACTAAATTTGTTTCTACTTATATAGTAGGCAAGATTTAACGATCAAAATATTGACTAGGCAAAGAAATTTGATTTGAGATAGACGTAGAGCTAGAGGTAGAGGTAGATCAGGATATAAAGATATTGGTACAACAAAAAAAAGAGAACGAATTATGTATTGAAGGCTTTATCAATGGGTTCAGCTAGTACTATATACAAGAGCTTCCAAAACTAAGCAACAACTTTTCTAGGCTACCTTGAAAATAAGTAGTGTGTGGACAGGTCATGAATTATCGATCGAAATCTTCAAAAAAAAAAAACCAAGTCTAGTAAATAAGTCTCTAAGTCTTTTTTTTTAAGGGTATGAAAAGTTAGTTAGGCCGCTGAAAAGGCTTTCTTTCTATTTGCACGAATTACAAGCAATGTGTGCACACACACACACACACACACACACACACACACACTCACACAGAGCCAAATGGACACAGAAAGTCGCACAGTGCTCGCTGTGTGCTATTTCCGTTTCCGCTTTCCACTTGCTGGCGTGTTTAGCGTGTTCCCCTTGGTTGTAATTGTTGTACTTCAGCTTGTACTTTGTGTTGTTGCGCCGTGATTCTGCCCCCGCCACGTCTTGCGCCGCACACTCCGGCTCACACACACACAAACACACATACAAATGTTTGACAAGGCAGCAATGCCCGCATGCAAGCTTCGCAATAGTTGCCACAGCACTCGGCGTTGCCACCTTTTCAACATTGTTGTTATTGTTGCTGCAACTGCTGTTGTTGCAATTATTGTAGTTGTTGCCTTTGCCATTGTCATGCGCGCGGCAACCTAATTGAGTTTTATGCCAGGCGCGTGTAATGCGGCACTTACAAATGCAAATAAAAAAAACTAAAAAAAATTGAAAGAAATTGCAAAAAATGAAAATGAAACGAAGGTGCATAAGCAAAGCGAGCATAAAAGAAAGTGTTGCATGCAACACAAGGGCGTTCGCCGTCTTCTACAAAATGTATGCTTAAATTTAATCGACTTTGTCGTACAATTCGACAACTTTGCAACGACTACGACAACATCAAGAACAGCAACAACAAGAACAAGCTGTCGTAATTAGAAATTTTTGGCATTACTTTGGCGGAAGGCATTAAGCCGTAACGCCCTACTAATCGCTAGACATTATGCGCTACCGCTCGTCATCCTTGTTGTTGTTGTTGTTGTTGTCTTTGGTATTGCCGTTAACGTTTTCGCATCAGCGTAAAATGTTTTCAAAATCAAAATTCACATGGCCATAAACAAGCCACATGCTGTGCTCATGCCTCTTCACTTCGTCAGTCACGCCGTCCGTCAGGCCTTCACAACTCCAATCGCTTCTCACTGTGCTGGCGCCTATGCGCATGCAATGGCAAACATGCTGGCCATATTTATTGATGTACGCCGCTTATCAGAGGACAGGCCATCAATTTCCCCTCTGTCACTGGCATTGTTGATAATTAAAAGCAGCCATCAAAGCTAATACTTATCTGCCATGTGTCGGTAAGGAGCCACAGAAAGTTGAGCAAGGGTATGGGACTAGGATTGACTGCTCGACTGATGACTTAAACAGCTGATTGGGAGTTTTTGGTTATTTTTTTCTCTCTCATTGCACACTTTGAACTTGTACATCATTAATTCTTATTTTTGCTTATTTGGTCTGGTAAAAGTTTTTGCATTTTCCAAGGTGTGTTTTCCCAACAGCTCAGCAATGACTAAGCTGTATACAAGTAAATAAACACATATATATATATATATGAATGTACGTATCCCTACACTCACAGGGCCCAATGATCAATGACCAACTTGAAAAACCGTTTACTGACATTACAACTTTCTTGCCTTTTCTTTGCGTAAAAAGCAATAAAATTGCCACACAAAGTTAAATAAATTTCAGGAAGCGACGCCGATCGATCAGTAGCTTTTGAGTTTTACGAGTTGGTCCTAGAAAATAGCACAGGGTGTTCGCTGGAAGACAAAAGACTTGGCAAGTCAGAAGTCAGTTAGGCGGCAAATCGATGTAAAAGTTTATTGTTACCCAACAAGAACAACAATGCAGACAGTAACAACATGCAAACTGTCATTAAAGTGACAAAAATGACGAGAAACTTTTATTTGCCACTGTCCATCTCCGGTCTCCCTTTTCACACAGTTAATCAAGCATCAAAGGCGCATCTCACCTGACATGCACGCCATCCAACAATTCGATGCACATAACACACACCTGTTGCTCGAGCCGACCAAACAAAGCCGCTTTTCGTCCTGACAGCAGGAAATTGTGCAAGGAAACGAAACTTTGTTTTTTTATGACAAAGTACAGACTTCGTTTCCCACAATGCCAAACTGAGTCACAAATGCAGACTCTTACAAAGTGAGAGCAACAAACAGAACCAAATGTACCAGCAATCAGAAGTTAGCTGAACTAATCAACTAACTGTATGTTGAATCAATTGATTGACTAAATACATTGCGAAAAAAATGTTATGCCCGACAGTGGAATACCCATTTGTACCCATGAAAATCAACTTTCTGTGCAAATTTTTATACCGTCTACACAAAGGGTAAAAGGGTATTATAGATTTCTGCATTGTATGTACCAGGTAAAAGTAGGCTTGGCAGACCATTGTCCAGGGGCAAAATTGATCTGTCCGTCCAACCGTGTCACATCTTCAGACACTTTAGATGCGCTTTTTAGTGGAAAAGAGTAAGTTTATCGATTCATGTCAGTATATCACCCTCTTTCCATTGACACCCTCTTTGACATTGCACATTGTTATTGTTCATATGTTGTGTGAAAAATATTAAAATCGGATAGAAACTTTGAAAGATATAAGTAATAATGTGTCAATTTAAGACCCCTCAACCTATAAAAGTCAACAACATTTTACTTTTTACAGCAATATGTAATGAACAATTTCTGCTCTTCTTAAAGTTATTCAATGGAAACCAGGTTTTCTGAGTTTCTTATCAGGTCAGGGTACCATTTTATAAAATACATTTGTTGTAAATTTTTTATAGTTCGCATCGTTTTTGTGGCATTTGCTTACTTAAGTTCCACTCTTATATGCAATTTAAATTGGAACTGTTGCGTTAGCCGAGACACAAACCAAGGGCAAGTAACTAATTAGTATATATCTAAACATATATCTATTGGAAAAGTTTTTTTAATGTGCCTCTAAATTCGGCATCGGCGCTTAAACAGCAAATAACGCAAAACAGAATTGCCTGTAATAAGTTTAGCCGCTCGGCACACTTTTTATTTGGAGTGAGTTTTTATGAATTTCGATTTTTATGTAATTTGCATATAAATTACCTCTAACCTTACTCAGGTGGTGACTCATCAAACCTCAATCCACCTTAATTCGCTAACGAAGATCTAAGAATCTTCTGAATATTGGTGTTACTAAGCATTTGACGAGGTAATAATTTGTATAACATATGGCGCATTTTTTTTTAATGATCCTATTTTTATGTCCAGCATTGTTGCCTACTTGGAGTTGCAGTAGATGCTGATTACATCTGGCAAAATTGTGCCTATTGCCAAAAATATGGTGTGGCCAAAATTGTGAAAAGTGCGGCCAGAATCATATGGTTAAAGTAATGCTGTGTGTCCTATTATGGATGCAGTACCCAAAATCTATACATAATTGTGCTTCGGATTGTGAACCAGCTATAAAACCAATTCAAAATAACAATCTAGTTTTTTTCCTATAACTAATTAAACTTAAAATGAAAGTGCATATTTGAAAGAAAGTTACAAAAAGTTCTAACCGCATAAAGTAAATGATACCCTTTAAATAGCCGCATCAGCTAGCCCATATATTTGTCTGAGTTTTTTTTCTTTTTACTTGTGCCAAGTCAATATATATCATGCATAACCTAATATCATAACTAAAATCTTATCAGCTACGTAACGTCGAACATCGCATACTCTACGAAGGTCTTCGGAGGATCTGCAGATGGGTGAGTGTATAAATGGTTATGCTTGAATATTTGACAGTGCACCTTATGTTCTATTTAGTCTGATTAACGTCAAGTTTTATACGATTTGTATCAAAATGTATCGTATTTACAAATGCTATATAACGCACCTTTCGATATACTATACCCTATTTAATTTTGTTGCGATCGATTTAGTAATTGATAATGGATCGATCAACTTATATAATTGAGCTTACGCTTAATAACTTCAGTTTGGTTTTGAGTAACAGATCGAATGGCCTTCTGCCAATCTTAATAAAGATAAGTTTTGATAGTAATAATATTATGTCCAACTTTATAACTTAATCCTTAATTATCGCTCATATTATTCAATATGCATTTTTTTGCAGTTATCTACTTATTTTTATAAATTATTATCTAAGCTCTAATTATGTTATGAATTCTCTCAATTGGTTTTCGGTTAGTCTTGATTTATTATGAATCATTATGAAGTATTATTTTATACAGTTTAAACTAGTATCAATTATTATGAAATTGTGAATAAATCTATTTCCTTGAAAGTAATGTAGGTGGTTAAAATGTTGTAATCGTACAATTTGGGATTTTCCTTCTAAAGTTTGCACTGGAAAATCATGGTAGGGTGAGTACAGAGCAAGAGCTATGACTACGTCTTTCACCTTACACCTTCTCTTTTCTCTCTTTCTCTTTTTTTTTTTTGGATCTATGATTTGATTTCCATATTTCTTCTCACTTTAAAGGCTTTAGGGATTCTAAATTTATTTTTTTTATGTAGTAGAGGTATGTCCAATTGGATAAGTCAACAACCTCCCCACAGGCTGTTTGCTAGCTGACGCCAGAGAATCCCAACGGACGAATTCATGGACAAATTCGGGAAACGTTACCTTGTGCCAAGTTCCAATGTATTTGTATACGATGTTTGGTTGTGTGGTCCCTTACCTAGACTAATCGACGCCTCGAGTGGGCCTTTATTTTGCTCTTGTACGCTACAAATATTAAGGTAAACATTTAGGTAAGAGACACAGACAGCTTATAAACGAAACAATGTTGACCTTTTGTCGAATCAACCCCCCACCCTCCGCAGTCCAGTTACCATAGTAATATCGATATCCTTCAACGCTTTTATACAACAATTTTGTGGCTCTAGCTTTAATATTAACATTTCTATAAAAAATAAAATTTTGTTGCAGCTTATAGGAGGAGGGGTCTAAAATTTGAACTTTATTACCTGTATCTCTTAAAGTTTCTATCCGATCCTAACAATTCTTAAATACATATGCACAATAGAAGTTTGCATACCTCTGCCAATTTTCAATTGGATAGCTTTTTTGGTGTGAGTGTAAGCCGCGAAATTCTGTCACGGGGTAACATATCGACATGAATCGATAAACTTGCTCTTTTCCGCGAAAATGCGCATCTTTTGGTTAAACTTTTTTACTGTAACTCTTTTACTCTCTGAGAAACAGAGACCAACGCGGACAGACGGACATATAAAAACCCAATCTAATAACAGATGAGAATTGGATTCGTCTAAAGGACGACGTATCAAAATCAAACGAGTTTGGAAGTATGCAAAGCACTATTTGGTTTTATGACTAGTGGTGGGTTTACATTGAGTAACACTGTGGCATGAATATATGATTTTTCAAATATTTTTATCAGTTTTCTTCTAAAAATGTATCATTTTTTTCTTTATTTGTGTGTTCTATGCACATCCTATAATGACCTTCACCACCCCATCTCTTCTAATCTTTCTCCATCTACTCTAAAGCTTACTATCCTAGAGTATCATAGAACTAATGAGGGCCTCTGATCAATGAAAATTGCCCTTTCTGGTCAGGGGTTAGGGTACTCTTAGAACAGGATGTCTGATAAATAAAAAGAAAAAAAAATTGGTATAATAGAAGATTATACCAATTTTTTTTTCTTTTTATTTTTTTTGCCATTGTTTAATAAAATAGAATAAAAATAACGTCAGATGAAGGGATTGGCATCAAAGAGGACGGTAGTTGGGATCCAAAAATGGAAAAAAAAACTTTAGCTGCTCTATTCTTGACAGGAGTCCACTAGGTGATCTGTTGCTTGTCTCGATATATAGAGCTGATGGGTGGTCAAATTTGAATTCAGTGAGACCAAATTACTATAAAATAACAAAGATCTTCTAAGCCAGAAATAGTGTAATCTATTTACGCCCTTATTGAAAACCCGTTTATATCTCCAAAGCATTTCATAAAAAGAGCAAACGGATAGAGTTCGGTTCAATAAGAGACTGCACAAAACAAAGTACAGCAGATATGGCACCTGAAGACTTCCGTGGTGGAGTGCGGGACTTCCCTAAGAGAGTGTAACACTACATTAAGGATTATGCTAACTCGGTAGCTGGATCCGTAGGCTATGTTAGGTTAGAACGGCCATATTACGGCCCCAATCTACGCACTCCTTTTCTTTCTAAGCAGACAGAATCAAATGGGAGGTCATCCGGATGCAGAGATAAAATCTGCAATCCGTTTTGGTTTGATTTACAGATCTAAGATACTATTCAGAATAATAGTACACAATAGCTGCCTATCTAAAAATACTTGAGCCTACGTTTACAAAGAGCTGGACGTGAGCAGAAGAGGTGCCTAAGCGTTTCTTCCTCTTCCTTGACGCAGCAGCTCCTGCAAAAGTCTTAATACGGTACAAAAAGCCTACCTGCTTGAGTACCAATCAACCATCAACAAGAGCTTCTGGGCAAGGGAACATAGCTCTACTGTGCGGTTAAAGTTGTTTTTTGGCCAAGTTGATTTAGCGATTCGACTGTTAGTCAACTTTTTTCCACTGCACGACGAATTCGCTGTGGCGTACTTTGACACATGTCAGTAGAATTAATTTCCGGCGTTATGCCCGTATAAGAACGGCTTGGAACAGGAAAAGACTGTCTAAGCCGTTCTTATACGGGCATAACGCCGGAAATTAATGGAAATTCCAGGCTTAGACAGTCTTTTCCATTACCAAGCCTAAAACGCTCCACACCAGTCCGATCCTAAGCTGACAACTTAAGAAGAGGATGGGAAGATAATGTGAATTTGTAATTACATTGTTCCTGATACAATACATACAATGAATTTATTGACGGCTTTTAAATTCGCGCGGGCTCAGCTAGTTAACTATAGAGTGTTTAGCCTAGGGATCCACAGCTTCAAGCTTAAAGGAAACCAGATAGGGGCTCTGGCCTGCTTGGCACCGCATTCCAGTCTCGGGCAGTCTCTAATTTCACCACCGGGTAAACCTCCTCTTGTCCACTTAGCCGTGGGATCCTGCGTTTCAATTGAGCGTCGCCTTTTTGGCTGAGCACTCGCTCGAGCTGGATTTGCTTCCTCGAAGTCAGGGAGGACGGACTTCGAATATTCCACTCTTTATAGCCACCCCTCTGAGTGGGATTTATGATTACGCATCAAGATATGCTTGGCACAAACAAAATTTTTTATTCTTTTCATTAAGTCTTTTCTAATTAACAATTAAATGATTCGTTACTTCAAACTATTGTACCCGTCGATGTAATGTAGGAGATCGTTTATTAGTGGACATTCCAGGATCTCAGCAATATATGGTGCCCCGTGAGATATTAACGTAACCACATTGTGCGATTCCCATTTATAACGAAAATAAATATCATAAATTAATATTTTGATTAATTTCATTTTGGGCTTTCCCGCTACTCTTAATCGCAGGGTCTAAGGCTACATGACTGCAGCCATCGCATATCATTATTACATATGTATCATTGAAGAACTCATCTCTAAGCCTAATTACTAATTTCGATGTTACTTTTGTCAGTGTCAACTTACCAGGCATTGCCAAAGTCCACTAGTTTTATATGCTCGTCCTGGTTGAAAAGCATGATATTTTCCGGCCTCAGGTCACCGAGTATGTAACATTTGGAGTGTAAATGCTTTACGGAGAGCACCAATTGACGAAAGATGTTGCGACAACTTTGTTCTTCAAGTGTGTGACGATGCAAAACCGATGCCAGCTCTTCACCATACAAATATTCTGTTACTATCCATATTTTGCAGCCTCTTCGATAGGTTGCAAAATAGGTGACAATATTCTTGTGGCCATTAAAGTCCTTGGCACAAGAGTTGAGTGCATCAACTTCGGCAAGGCGAAATTTTGACCAAGGTAATATCTTGGGCACGGGCATGCATTTTTTTTGTACTTTTTTCAATAACCAAATGGCAGTTGCCAAAGATTCCAATTGCCGCGCGGGTACCCAGCTCTAGGTTAATATAATCTATGAAAATAAATTGATGAATTTAAAGCTCTATAAACAATTGGTCTTTAATGGTTATGTACCTGCAGTCCCTGATGATTTAATGTCATAGTTGCTGTTTCATTGCATCGTCAATCAATATCAAAGTTGCATTGCATTTGTTCTAAATGCTCTGGCGCTATATAGGTATAGCCAGGAAGTCTAAAATCCCTCTGCGGCGCCTCACTTGCCTCATCCTCATCTTCAACTAAGGACGGTTGGCTTGTGAATTCCGTAGATAAATTTCGTAAATCATCTGCGGACTTCAATTTGATCTTAAAGGGCCGGAAAGGGGGACTTTCACTTTTTACATAAATGTTAACCTAATGTGATACGTTAGGGTTATAAACCAAACAATGTTGATTTTTTTCCTGATCATCCCCCCTTCCCTCCGTATAACAGTTACCGTTATAACGAACATACCCCTCAACAAGTCGATACAAAAATTTACACATATATTTGATTTTCATGGAAAAAATGGGTACAGGGTATTCCACTGTTGGGACTGTCTGCATCAAATTTTTGATGTATAAATTAATTAATATCTTTTTTTTTGTATTGTTTAATTTTATTATTGTTTATTTTATTTTATGACTTTTACTTTATTTTATTAATGGTTTTAATCACCAGTATGTGCTTTCCATTAATTTAAGTAATAATTTTTAGGCAGCGCGATGCGCTTTGCATTTCGTCAGATTTAAGACTAACTTAAATACATCCACTCTTAAATGGCCTAACCCACGCTAACACAGTAATGGAAAAAACCCAAGAATCGGACGATTAAAACAACCAATCAGATCAAATACAAATATAAATTACAGTTATTGGACTACGTGACTAAAGGCGGACAAACGGACAAAGTAGAATCTACAATTTAAATAGATTACAACATACTTTTAGGAGGCCCCCAATATTATTATTTGCATAATATTGGGTGTTAACTCCTCCCCACTTAAGTCCAAGCGTCCTGATTGGTTTCAAAAAGGTGATTTTTAAGTATTGTTTTCTAGGCGTTAGCGAAAGTATTTGCTAGTTCCAAGAGCTCTACTAATTTATGAACATTTACATTTATTACTACTTTGAAAATGTCTCATTATCAAAAAAATATTCTCATTTTTGTCAGCATGTGCTTTGCCTTAAATTTGAATTCTAAGAAGTTAAATTTTCATATTAGAATGTTTATTTTTTACTTATTTTCTAGCTTGTTAACAATAAATTTTTAACAATATTTACCCAAATTATTTATTTATTTGATATTTTTTTCCTATGCAACGGAATTGTTTTCGTTCTTGCAGAACCTTCAGAGGAAGACAAAATGAATAATATGGCTTAGTGTAGATGATAGGTTTCTAGGATGTTTGATAAGTGCAAATTTTTCTCTGATTATTTGATTTCTATTTCTTCCTTGTAACGCCTTGAAAGTTTAGTGCCAAGTCTTTTATTCTGTTTGACGAATATTTTATCTTCCGGTTGGTAAGTCTTTATTTCTTGTCTTCTTCTATTGTGATACCCTATATCTTGATTTTGTTTGGCTAATAACTTTTCATAATTATTTTTCCATGTTTTCTCATAATTTTGTATGCCAAAAGTGACAGTTCTGCCAAAAAACAAATCTACTGGTCTCTTCCCTGTTGTAGAGTGTATGGAATGGTTGTATTCACTAACAGCATACTGTAATAACTCTTCAAAATCATCTACATACGTTCCTTTCTTGTTTGATGCATCTCATTTAATCGGAAAGTATCGAATGGAATCTTTCTATTTGTCCATTCACTTCACTTTTATAAGGTGGTACAGCATAGATTTCGATATTAAGTTCATTTTCTAACATAAAACGGATTGTTGCCGAGTCAAAACTGTTTTCATTGTCAAAGCCGATTGATTTTGGAACCCCAAAGTAGAAGATAATTTCTCTTATTGGCTACAGAAAATTTAGTAAATTTTTCTATTGCTGTAAGAATTCTGTGTTTATCTGTTGTGAATATGTCAATGTGAATTATTTGTCCTGGATGAGTAGGTTTGGTTTATTTGGATGCCTCTCGTACTTGTTTTCCTTGCAAATTTTGCAGCTTTTTACGATTTGTTTAATTATTCTTGCCATTTCTGGGAAGTAACAAAGTTCCAAAATTTGATTTTTTTTTCTCACGTTCATTCCTATGTGCTCTATTATGAGTTTTTACTATGATATCTTTTTGCTCGTCCTCATTAACTACATCTGTAACAAACGACTGACTGAATCTTATTTTGAAGTTAGAGAAGTGTGAAGAGTAAATTTGTTGGATTTTGAGCATTATGGCTTTAGGAGTTTTGATGCAGTTAACAACTAATGGGTTTAAATATCGCTTAAGCAGTTTTGTCAGTTTCCCTGACTGTAAAATTTGGTTCTAATATAATGTGTTAGTTGAGTTTTTTTGCGCTCCGTAAACTTTTTGTTTTTTTCGTGATAAACCTGTGAATTCTTTAATTATTTTTTTCGTTTATTTACTAATTAAGTGCTTATTTTGTTTTGTTTCTTATAAATTTATGCTCTAGCAAAAGTTGCTATAATAATATTATTATCTTTAAGCTTCTTCGTATGAGTGCGGGTTTTTTGTTGGTGTATTAAAGCCCCCGTGGGGTGAGCGGGTTAAAAAATACCACCTCAGCAGGTCAAATCTTGTCGTATGGGTTCGACTAACAATGACACTGGGTTCTTTTCGAGACCAGTAGAGCCACCCCAGGCCCAGGGTTGTGCGTAGGGTTTACATCAGGCTGTAACCCGATAACGGGTTGTTATGGCCAGTTAAGAAGAAGAAGAAGATTAAAGTATTTTTATTGTACTTGATTGCGATCAATTTTGTATTATCTGTCAATATAATAATTTTTTAAATTTAATATTGTTTTTTAATTTTGCATGTTGCATTATTTTTGTTGTGTTTGGTTGTTTTCGCATATATACATACATTTAACCCTTTGCGACCGTATGTCTGATCTCAGCCACCAAAGCTTTTTTTATTTTATTTTTCCTTCACAATCTTGCATACTGTGTATTACTGTTTTTTCAACGAATATTAATTCCGACCAGCATGACCCCCATATATAAAATTAATACGGTCGCAAAGGGTTAATACATACATAAATGTACTCTGCATTCCGCTCTATAATCTCTGTATTAATTCCAACTGTCTTTGTGCTCTTTCTAACCCTTTCTCTCTTATTAGCAAATATTTGCTTCTATTTTCTATAATTCAAGTTTTGCTTTCTTACTGCATTTTATGCTCTTTGCTTTTGGTTCGCTTGCTGGCATATATTACAGTCATACCTCGCAAGGGCGAACCATTAATTTTTTATGATATTTATTTAATTATTTCAATTGCATTTTTTTATTCATTTATTTATTCTTTTTTAAATTTTTATTTGTTTATTGTTCGCTTATTTATCTATTTATTTTTTATGTTGGCGAGCTGCTGTTTTCCCTCTTGCACTAATGGTGGCTTTTCTAAAGAATTCTTTACTTGTTGGCTATGCAATAATATGACTTATGATTGCATTTTAGACCGCATAGGGGTCAATTGGACTTGCTGTCAATGAAATTTCGAAGGAATTCAGTGCTCTAAATGATAAGTTCATCTCTTTGTCGAATATGTTTTCGGAATTGAAGTTTCTTTCTGAATCGCAAAAACCGAAAAGAATTACTTGGCAAACAAATAAACCTAAAGCTTAAACGTTTACTAACTCTACAAACTTTTCGGTTAGCCTTCTACAGCCTCTACCTCTTCAACTGTCAAATCGGATGGAGTGGCCTTCATTTGTATTGATGCCATCAACAGTGCAACAGCGACTGTCCCATCTGCTCATAACCATTTTCGTTTCTAGGCTCATGCCTGAGACTACAGAAGATGATATAAAGCTTCATATTTGTCAGAAACTTAATATAAATTTAAGTTTATTTATAAACGAGATATTTCTTCTTTTAAAATCTCTGTTCCTCACTCACTCTTTGTCAAAACTCTTGATCCTTCTATTTGGCCTAACCACACTGTTGCACATGAATTTATTACAAAACCTACTAAATCTCTGGCTAGTAATTCTTCAACTTCTTTAGTAGTAAACTCAGCCCAAAAAAAAATGATTAATTACCTTATAGTTCATTTTCATAACGTTCGTGGTCTCTTATCTAAACTTAGTAGTCTTTACATTAATAGCGTAGACTTTGATGTTGACGTTGTCGCTTTCTCTGAAACCTGGCTTAATTCTTCTGTATCTGATTCTGAAATCTGTGTTAGCTCTTATCTGACCTACAGGTCTGATCGGTCTTCCGTTCGCGGTGGTGGGGTTCTTATTGCAGTAAAAGTTGATCTAGATTCTGATTCTAGTGTTTACCTTAACCATTTAACTGCTATTCAGATGGTCGCTAATGTTGTTGGTAGCAGAGACCAACTAATAGTTTTAGGCGGCTTTAATATTCCTTCATTGTTTTGGCTTCAATCGAACAATTCGAATTTTCTTTTTCCAACTACGACTTTGTTGCTGGTCTGATTGACATCTCTCATCAGTCGTGCATCTTTGGCTTCATCCTTGATGTGAGTCGGTGCACATCGTTAAAAAATTGACCCAACGGATTGGAGACTCGTGATTACATATATCTATCTACTTTTCCTTTTCTCCTCCTTTTTATATATTCTTTTTTTTATTATATATTACATTTTAATACAATAGGGTTTTTGTTGTATATATAAATAAATAAATAAATAAGAGGGACAAATGGTCTGGAACTCGTAATGAGATGTTCGGTTTATTTGTAATAAAAATTGCTATTATATATACAATATTTGTATTTCCGGGTTTATAAATCAACTCGTGGTTGTATTCCTCCAACTGTGCCTTCCATCGTTTCATTTTAGCATTAGGATTTTTGTTGCTAAGTGCGAAGGTTAGCGGTTGGTGATCTGTGAAGATCTTAACTTTTTTCGATCCGTAAAGGAAACAACGTAGTGATTGCAATGCCCAAATTATTGCTAACATTTCTTTCTCGTTTGCTGAGTAATGTTCCTCTGGTTGGCTTAAGGTTCTTGAGAGGAACGAAATTGGTCGTCCTTCCTGTGATAGGACGGCCCCAAGAGCATAATTTGACGCGTCTGTTGTTAATTCGAATGATTTTTCAAAAGTCGGGTAATGGAGCATCACATCGTCTGATATTAAACAATTTTAAGTTGTTTGAATGCTTTTATTTGCTGCTAGTTAAGAGTTAATTAAAACTGTTTTTTTAGAAACATTTTTTGAGATACGTCCCAGTTCTCCTCGCAGGATTTCTCTCAGTCGTTTTGATATTTCGGCATAGCAACGAATGAATTTACGGTAATATCCTGTTGTACCTAAGAAAGAGCGCAAGTCATGCATTGTTTTGGGCTTTGAAAATTTGGCAATTGCTTCCATTTTATGTAGGTTAGTTTGAATACCGTCTTGACTTATTATTAACCCGAGGAAATCTATTTCTTCTTTAATAAATTCACACTTATCCAACTGCACTTTAATGTTTGCCTTCTCGAGGGCATTGAAAATAATCTCTAAGTTTTTAAGATGTTATCGATATAGACATATCATCGGATGCCAATATGTTCTCGCAAAATATCGTCCAACGTTCTTTGGAAACATGCAGGAGCATTCCTAAGGCCGAACGGGAGTCGAGTAAATTCATATTTTCCGTTGTTTACGGAGAAGGCTGTCTTCTCGATGTCTGCTTCATTAAGTGCTATTTGGTAAAACCCGCTTTTTAAATCGACAGTGGGAAAATATTTATTTGAGCCAAGATTTGCTAGAATTGTATTTGTGTTAGGAATAGGGTATTTGTCCGGTATTGTTTCGTTATTTAATTTTCTGAAATCAATAACCATACGAAACTTTTTTATACCTGACGTATAATGTTTCTAAATTACAGTTCTTCTTCTGGCGCTAGGTGTTTAAGGCGTAATTGAATGTGAGAAACTGCTTGCATTTTTAGTTGATTTAGGGGATAGCTGTATTTATTTAGAAGAGTAAAGTATGGATCTTCTGTATGGATTACTTTTAAAAATTTCAGTGTGTCATTACCGATAATGCCATCAAACGTTTCTAAGCTCGGTAAGATGTAAAACTTTTGTTTTCCTATATCTGAATTGAATATTTGAACATTTCCACCAATCGAATTAGCAAAAAAAGATTTTTCGTTTCGAATTGAATTTTGAATCAATAGTTTGGCCACATAATTTTTGTGACCATTTTTCAAGGTAAACGAAAAATACGGTAGAGAGGATGAAGTTATTCTAAAAAATTTAAATTATCAATAGGATTTCCTAATTCGAATTAAGGTTCTTCTATAGTTTCGTCTCCAGACTCTTGTTCGATTTCCTCAACATTTGAAATTGAAGCGGTTGGATCACTATTGAATGCTTCTGTCATTAAGACTCTTTGGTGCTTATTTGGTGGTTGAGTTTGATGTGAATGAGGTCTTTTGTCATGATTGTTCGTTGCAAAGCCTCGTGGTGGGTTGAAATATTGTGTTTGGAATGTTGGGCGATAGATTTGTGTTTGCTGTATTGGAGCCCTGTTTTGGAAAGGTGACGTATTTTGGTAATCGATCTGTCTCGTTTGAATAGATCGATCGACTTCCATTGGCACTAGTGGTTTTGGTGGCAGTGATGGTTTCTCAAAATTTCGTTGTGGACTGTACGTAGTGGCTTGTTTGTATTGTTGACCATAATTTGATCTAACAAACTGACGTTCTGGAAAATTAGCTAACTCAAGATAGAAATTATTATGGTTTGGTATTTGCTGCTGTGGTTGATTGCAATTTTTGTGAGGTCTAGATATTTGATTTCGAGACATATGATGTGCATGGTTTGCTCTATAATTCATGTTTCCCAATTTTACACACATGTGGATGGCCTGGGGCAAACTTGTCGGCTCTCTCACGCTCAAGAGGCTAGGTAAATCACCGGTTAATCCCCTTATAAACGTGTCTAAAGCTTTATCCCTATATTCGTCATAGCGTTTAGTGCTTCTTCTCCTAGTTCGATGCAGTCGATCTTGTCTAAAACTAATGAAAGGTAATGGTATACTTTTTGATAAAATTCTTCCACACTATCGTTGCGCTGAGCAAGCATCGACTAAACTAATGAAAGTTAGTTAGTAACCGCTGGAGCAGCGGTTCTGATCTGATATTCGAGCGTGCCGATATCTCTTTTATCAGAGTAATGTAACATAAGGCACTTCTTTATTGTACCCCAATCCAATGGCGTACGATAAGCTTCTAATGCAACCTCACCGATAATTTTGTGTCTGATAGTATGCAAAATAGCATAATATTTTGTAGCATTCTTATTTTGCCCATAAATTAAAAGCACCCTATCTACTGCTTTTCTCCAAGAGCTAAATTCTCCTGATTTACCTGAAAACTCCCTGAGACATTTGACGACGTCTGCGATTCTTTCTGACTCAGATGTGTTCTGGCTAAAATCTACTTGAATATCTCCATCCTCTTCGAGTTTTGAGCTTAACAGATTTTGAATGGTTGTTTTTATAAGGTCTGTAAGTTCTTGTATCTGATTATTAGTAAAGTAAGAATTGTTGGTATTTATTATGGGATTTTCAAGTTTTGGTGGAAAATTTAATTTTGATGAGGTGTAAAACGAAAATGTTCTCCTCTCTGACCACAATCTTCTACGATCTGCAGCTTGAACCTCTTTGCGCTATGTCAGCGCTCAGTTCACTTCTGGCAAAGAACCGCTTTGAGGTGGCAGTAAAGGCATTTGTGGTGAGTAAGAGCGCCAATGCATACAATCACGCATAGAAACACCTCAACTGGCCTAGGCCCTCTGAGGTTAAAATAAAAAGTTCTCCAAGATCAAATTGAAAGGTGAATTTTGTTATATTTTAAAAATCTCTTTTTATTCTTTAAAATCTATTGTATACCCTTCAAAGTAATACCCTTTCGTTGCGATATACTTATTTCATGAAGTCATCACAACAATTGGCAAAGTCCTTCTTCGGAATGGCCTTCAGAGCCTTTTGCGATTCGGTATTTGTCTCTTCAATAGGCTCAAAATTGTGTCTCCGGAGCGGTCTTTTAGGTTTGCCAGAAGACACACGGAACCAAATCGGGCACATATAGTGGTTAAGGGCCTTGGCACAAGGGCTGAGTGCATCAACTTCGGCAAGGCGAAATTTTGACCAAGGTAATACCTTGGCCATGGGCATGCATTTTTTTTGTACTTTTTTCAATAACCAAATGGCAGTTGCCAAAGATTCCAATTGCCGAGCGGGTACCCAGCTCTAGGTTAATATAATCTATGAAAATAAATTGATGAATTTAAAGCTCTATAAACAATTGGTCTTTAATGGTTATGTACCTGAAGTCCCTGATGATTTAATGTCATAGTTGCTGTTGCATTGCATCGTCAATCAATATCAAAGTTGCATTGCATTTGTTCTAAATGCTCTGGCGCTATATAGGTATAGCCAGGAAGTCTAAAATCCCTCTGCGGCGCCTCACTTGCCTCATCCTCATCTTCAACTAAGGACGGTTGGCTTGTGAATTCAGTAGATAAATTTGTAAATCATCTGTGGAGTTCAATTCGGGCTTAAAGGGCCGGGAAGGGGGACTTTCACTTTTTACATAAATGTTAACCTAATGTGATACGTTTGGGTTATAAACCAAACAATGTTGATTTTTTTCCTGATCATCCCCCCTTCCCTCCGTATAACAGTTACCGTTATAACGGACATACCCCTCAACAAGTCGATACAAAAATTTACACAGATATTTGATTTTCATGGAAAAAATGGGTACAGGGTATTCCACTGTTGGGACTGTCTGCATCAAATTTTTGATGTATAAATTAATTAATATCTTTTTTTTTGTATTGTTTAATTTTATTATTGTTTATTTTATTTTATGACTTTTACTTTATTTTATTAATGGTTTTTATCACCAGTATGTGCTTTCCATTAATTTAAGTAATCATTTTTGGGCAGCGCGATGCGTTTTGCATTTCGTCAGATTTAAGACTAACTTAAATACATCCACTCTTAAATGGCCTAACCCACGCTAACACAGTAATGGAAAAAACCCAAGAATCGGACGATTAAAACAACCAATCAGATCAAATACAAATATAAATTACAGTTATTGGACAAACGGACAAAATAGAATCAACAATTTAATAGATTACAACATACTTTTAGGAGGCCCCCAAAATTATTATTTGCATAATATTGGGTGTTAACTTATATACTCTGGCTCTGACACTTTCCAAAATAAAAGGTAAATGCGTTCGATTATGTATTGTTTTTTTTTTTTTTTTGTTTATTTATTTATAATTTATTGTTACACATATTTCTTATTATTAATTAATTGCTAGTTTTGGTTGACATTCGACGTCCGAGTAACTCATATCACATCAATAGATTTAATTATATATGAAGCAAAAGCAGATGTCTGAATGTGTTTCCCATGTATTGATGTACACATTGCGATGCGTTCAACATTAGAAATTAGAGTTTAATTATTATTAACAATTGAATAATGTTCTTCCATAATAATATCGTTATATTTTAATACAAAATCTTGTATTTTTTTGAAAATATTCTGGCTCTGTATATAAAATATACATGTTCTACAATGGTTTGTATTGAGTGACATAAACTTAACTGTTTATCATCAAATTGTGAAATTTACATCAATAACTAATCTGATCCACACCCTTGACATTGAAGTGTGTACACATATCATAACCTTGCGTATGACATAAAAATTTATACACATACATCAAGCGACTGGGACAAGAACATGCGTCGCACAGAAGGTTTATACCTTTTTCTTTTCTTAAACTGGCCATAACAACCCGTTACCGGGTTACGGCTCCAGGCGTCTCTGCTTTGCGCGAGCCTTTTCCAATTGGTAATACCAAAGGTAGCTAGTGTACTCACTACCTGGTCCTGCCAACGGAGACATGGTCTGCCCTTTCGTCGCTTCCCTTCGACAACCGTATTGAAGACTCTTTTTACAGGAGCTTCTTCATGCATATGTTACGCTCAACATGACCTAGCCAGCGGAGCCGCTGCATCTTAATTTGCTTGACTATGTCAATGTCGTCGTAGAGCTCATAAAGTTCGTCATTCCATCGTATGCGGTAGTCGTTGCCAACGCGTAGAGGGCCAAAGATCTTACGGAGTACTCTCCGCTCAAACACTCCTAGGGCATTTTCATCAGACTGCGACATCACCCATGCTTCAGCGCCATAAAGCAAAACGGGAAGGATGAGCGTCTTATAGGGTGTCAGTTCGGTCTGGCGGGAGTTGTCTCTACTACTCATTTGCCTACACTCATAAACAGTGCTCCCTAAAATAAGATGCATATGAACATAAAACAAGAGAGCCGCCTACATACAAATGCGTCAAACGATCTTCACATAAACATATTCACACAAAAAACACGCATTGCATCCACGTATTTCGACGCTTAACTCCATGTGTTTGCTCCATGTGGAGCGACACTTAACTCCAGTTTTCGATACCGTCAGTACACACTACTTCAATCAACTACTTACTTCTTCTTCGCTTGCACTATGAACACTTTCGAGTGAATTCATATGTTTACTTCTGCACGGTTTTTCGTCTTCAGCTCCATCTTCGTCTCCGGCTTCGTCGACGCGTGCACTACGACTGTACCCTTATAGTCTCTGAGACACGGCGGATATGGTTTTATTGACTCGACTACTGCTTCTGATCATTTTTGCCCATGGACCATACCGTTAAGTGTTTCTCTTGAGTGTTATCGCTTGGACACAATGGAGTTCTGTTTCGTTTTTCCATTGTTTCTGGAATTTGGTTTTGGACATAGGCCAGACGGAATATGATCTCGTTTGAAGCACGGCACATGCTGAGGTCGCCTCTTGTCTTTTGCAACGTTTGATTTTATTGCATCGCTCCAAAGCTTGGTTTTTTCTTCAATTTTCCAATTAAATTGAGCAAAGAAAATAATTTTGCAGACTTATTTAACACCAAAAAAAAATTACAGTTGGTAAAGTTTTGTTTAATTTTTTTTTAAGTTCATTGACTTTTTGTTCCTTGGGATCTGATCTCAGAAGTCGACAAATGATATAAGAGCACCAGTTTTGTAAAGTTTGGACACTCTGCAGTCCCGTTTTGGCTGCGGTTTCTCAAGCTTGAACGTCATACTTTCTGATTGGTAGTATGATACATTTGTATTACAGTATACTGTTTTTCATTGACAACTTGCTTCAACTGCATAGCAGCCATTCCATTTTTGCCAGTTTTGTCCTATATCTCGTCGTGGTCTTCGTTATCTGATGACCAAGAGTAGTGTATATGGGAACGGTGAAAGAGCGCCTCTTTGAGGGAGTCCAGCTGTGATTGAGAGCTTTTTGGAGGGCTCCTCCTTTGTTGAGACCTTGAAGAGGCGGTTTTCTCGTGTCAGGCACGACCAACCACCCGTGTGACGTATTTTAACGATTCAATCCAACACTGCCGGTGTTTAAAAGAGTCGAGAAACCGCTGAACAACTCTGTGCGCTTGTTCGGACATGCCGTGTCTTTAATGGAATCCGAATTGGTGACTCGGGAGGATTGTCGGCACTTTTTAATTTCCTACCTCTCTTTCGTTATTATTGTAAATGTTCCTTAATATTAAATATTGTAATGTAAATATATCCTATAATAATATCCTATTAGAGTTATAATAATAATTAAGTAATAGAATTTAAATTTAACAATCTGCCATAAATCACAATATTAAACACTTAGTGTGTAGCGATTAAGAATAATGTACATACATATTGGATTATAGCCTTAGTTTTAGCAGGCTGATTGCCATTAAAAAAAAAAAAAAAAAAAGACTAAAACTAAGGCTATAATCTAATATGTGTGTATGTACATTAACTTAATCGCAACACACTAAATGTTTAATAGTGTGGTCTATGGCAGATTGTTAAATTTAAATTCTATTACTTAATTATAATTATAACTCTAATAGGAAACAATATTTACATTACAATATTTAATATTAAGGAAAATTTTCAATAATAACGAAAAGGACGTAGGAAATTTAAAAGTGCCGACAATCCTCCCGAGTCACCAATTCGGATTCCGCAAAAGACAAGGCACGTCCGAACAAGCGCACAGAGTTGTACAACGGTTTCTCGACTCTTTTAAACACCGGCAGTGTTGCATTGAATCGTTAAAACACGTTACGCAGGTGATTGGCAATGCCTGACACGAGAAAACCGCCTCTTCAAGGTCTCTACAAAGGAGGAGCTCGTTAGCAACCTCCGTACAAGAAGCCTCAAATGACTTGAAGCAGAAAATGGAAGAAGTAGGAAAATGGGCCAATCGATGGAAAACTCAGCTAAACGGCCGAAAAATCAACCGTTCCACTGTTCACGCTGAGGAGAGCATACCCCCTATTATAACTAAATGGGAATATTATTCCAATTAAACCACGCATTCCCACCTTGGAATGGACTATTAATTTTGTTTTCCAATGCCGGATGATCCTGAGGAGCAGAATTAGGAGTTTGCCAGGTATTTGTCAGCGGGGGTTGGGTTCCTCTGGCCACGTCAGCAAACGACATGGGCATTCCTCGTGGTTGTTGTCTAAACGGGTTATATGTTGGTTCTGCAGCTGGGGCATTAGAAAGTTGACTTCTATTTAGTGGAGCTTGGCAGCGAGTTTCCTGGATCAAAGGCGCTGCTAATTTCGGCAGCCTTTGTAATTTACCGTATGCGGCATTTTGCAATAAACGCAGGTGGCAGGTTCTTCAAGTGGTTTGATGCACTCGGTTGATGCGTGGTTTTAACACATTTGACACTCTCCTGTAATAGCGCTTGGTGTGTCCATAATTTTGACAGCGATGACATTGTAAAAGATCGTTATTTTTACGCGGCTTTTCTACCGTTATTTTTTGTCGACACAGGATGGTTGTTCCAAAGATTTCCTTATTATTAACTTTGGAATCAAGGTCAACAAAAAAAATGTCAAGCGTTGAACCGTCCCGTTTAGTTTTTGGCTTATATATATTGCAGACTGAGTGGCCTAATTTTGTCAGTTCCGCTTTTAGTTGCTCATGGCTTGTAAAGTGATGCAAGCCTCTGAGGACCACTCTATACGCTCGTTCACTTGCCAGTTGGTACGCATGAAATTCTGCGCCCAAGGTGTCTAGCCTGGCTACGATGGCTCTGAAAGTCGGTACATCGGCAGCTATTATCCGGAGGGATTCTCCTGCAGATTTTGTGTTGCATTTTTCGGGGTTTATATCTGTGAAATCATAAAAGAATGCATTTATGTCTGTGCATCTTTTCAAAATGATTGGCGGAGGTCTTTCTGTCCGCAGTGCACTAGATTGGAGTTCTTTTGGCTCGTTCACCTCGGATAAGGTTTCGGAATCGTTAAGCGCTTTTTCAAACGCTGCGCCCCGGCCATCAAAACGATTTGCGCGACTTGCAGCTGCACTCGTACTGGCAGCTTGTTGGTCTGTCTTCGATGTTTTACGGCTTGCTTTGGGGGAACGAGAAGCCGCCCGTTTGGTAACGGTGGGATTATTTGTAACTGGCACGATTTGCCAGGAAGGTGTCGACGGTTTCTTGGTTGCCGATCGACCCAATGTATTAATATATTTTGCAACGACATTTGCTGCGGCCGAGCTGAATTCATTGTCATAAGTATCCATATTGATGTTTGATGGTAGCTTAATTTTTGAGTCTACTAGCTGCAGATTTTGCAGACTATCCGTCTAACAAGCTGTAGCCTAGGGGTGCAAGCACTAGAGTCACAATCAGGATGTAGTGGGTTCGAATCCCGGTGGAGGAAATTTATTTATTATTTTTAAGTTTTTAAATGCACTAGCTTTTATAGCACTAGATGCACTTTTGGTAGGCCCAGAGCCTATCAAGCAGTGGCTTAGTGGGGTAAGCACTTTAGCCGCAAAAAAAAGAAGAAGAAAAGCACTCAGTCACCATGTCAACTCCTAGTGGAGGGAAGTTGATTTTTCAAATTTTCTAATTTTTTTCAAGCTCACTGGCTTGGTCACTTTTAATCTGCGGTTTTTGGCTTTATGAATCACTACCACGCCTGTGGATTTGACTGTGATCCCCTCGATAGGATTTCGTATGTCACTTTGAGCACTGGTGGTGGACAGAGTCACTCAATGGAGCACCCCGAGTTTCGCGCTGCCAGCGAAGCACCCAAAAAAATTGAACACCGCACATAGACTTTAACCGTGATATTTAATTAATCGTCCGCCCTCGATGGCAGTCTTTGAAAAACTCCGGTTTTGACATTTGATTAAGCTTAGGGTTGAACTTAAGCTTAGGGTTGAAGTACTGGCTCATGGTTTTGATCTTAGCTAAGCAATTGTTTTTTTATTTATTTCCGCTTGAGCCTAGTCCCGTTTTGCAGCATTTTCCGTTACAATTCACAATTAGTTTAAGCGACTTTATAATGAATTGGAATAAAATTTAGTATCAAATATATATTATTACTAGATTTTACTTATATTTATATTGGATAATTTTTTTTTTGCTCGCAAATCAAATCTATAAATAGAAAAAATTTTTCTATTGGATTCTTCTTTGTTTTCACTTTTTATAAAATCCCCAACTTTGGCCACATCTAGTTCTGCCTCTGTATTGTATGCTTGCATGTATCAGTGGGCACCAGTTAGGATTTTTTGCTTGCAGGATTCGAATTTTTTGCAAATGGGTTTTTGCAGCAATTCCGTACACCTGCAATCCATATCTCCATCCAGAAGCTATGCACGACTTGTAGATGGTCATCTTGTTTTTAAATGATAGCTTTTTGCTGGTAAGAAGCCATCGGTGCGTAAGTCACATTGGCGCACTAGCTTGCATTTATGCCTATGTTCCAGCACTTAGCCCACATTTCAAAGAATTGCATGTACTGCTGTAGAACATCCGTTGCTTCATAAATACAATTGTTTCTGGCCAAGATGGCCGTGTCGTCAGCATAAGTGGCCATGTGAGAACTGTAATCCGGTCTCGGAGCCGGTGGGCATGTCGTGAGTAAAGAGGGTGTAAAGTGTGGGCCCCAAAACACTTCCCTGTGGCACCACATCTTGGATGGCCCCGACTGTAGACTCAACACCGTCCAGCACCACCGAGAAGAAACAATCCGTCAAGTACTCATTTACCAGAGAAGTTGAGGCGGCAACAATGGCTTGATTTTACAGAGGAGACCGTTGTGCCATACTCTGTCGACGGCTTGTTTAATGTCCAAGTACGCCTCGAAGTTCTATGCGACTTTCGGAAACCAAATTGCAAAGAAGGGATTTTTTCTTTTATACTTTCTATGGACAACAGACGAGTAAGCAGGCAGCAGTTTGGCAACCATGGGCAGCAAGCTTATTGGTCTGTATGAGTCTAGGGAGGAAGGGTTTTTCCCAGTTTTATGGATCATACAGATCCTCGCAACTCTATGCGCTTGTTCGGACATGCCGTGTCTTGTATGGAATCCGAATTAGTGACTCGGGAGGATTGTCGGCACTTTTTAATTTCCTACCTCTTTTTCGTTATTATTGTAAATGTTCCTTAA
Source organism: Chymomyza caudatula (assembly GCA_035041775.1). NCBI lineage: Eukaryota > Metazoa > Arthropoda > Insecta > Diptera > Drosophilidae > Chymomyza > Chymomyza caudatula. The sequence goes on from JAWNKW010000148.1 coordinate 3,842,630, forward strand.
TATTAAATATTGTAATGTAAATATATCCTATAATAATATCCTATTTGAGTTATAATAATAATTAAGTAATAGAATTTAAATTTAACAATCTGCCATAAATCACACTATTAAACACTTAGTGTGTAGCGATTAAGAATAATGTACATACATATTGGATTATAGCCTTAGTTTAAGCAGGCTGATTGCCATTAATAATAAAAAAAAAAAAAAATCCAAAATGTTCCTTGGGTTTAATCAATAATATATTAATACATCTGTTACCGAAAATCAGAACCGCTCTAAAATTGGGACCAGCCTAATCGGCCCAGCTGCATAAATAGCTGCAAAAGATAACGGCATCAATAACTGCAATAGATAACTGTAATAATTATCGTGTGTTCGATCTCCGCTTTGTGCCAGCTGTTCTTCGAACGGCCAAGGTACAGCATGCATAATGCGCTGATCAGTGCCAAAATAACTAGCGAAGAAGTGACATCATTTTTTAAAGCGCAAGCAAATATTCGCACGTAGAACATATAATTTAACATCACACATTGTACAAACACTTTAATATTTAAATAAATAGAACTAAATATATATAGAACTAAAACTTCGTGTCTTGTGTCGTGTGTCTCGCAACATCTGTAAAAAAAAAATAAACAGCTGGTAACCAAATCAGGTTTTTCCGCGCGGTAATACAAACAACCGAAATTAGCTAGGACAAATTTAAACAAAACAAAAAGTGAAAAACCAAAAATTGTGTTAAATTATTTACTCTTATTATTCCTCTGACGACCCAACTATAGCGACTAGAGTGCTCAATTTCAATAGGAAGCCCTTTGAAGAGTGCCCAACCCGATAGAACATATTTAGCTGGGTAAAGTGGAAATTACTAAAGTTATTGGAAAAACACATTATTCCTCTGGCGACCCAACTATAGTGACTAGAGTGGTCAAATTTAATAAGAAAGAAGTTGAAGACATTCCCAACACAAAAACATCGCTAAATCGCCGGAAAAGTTATCAGAGTGCTTAATCGTCGAAAAACATAAAATTAGAGATTATAGTTTTTTGGCCAATCGCGACACTTTTTTGCTGAAAAGTAACAGTTGGTAATCAACTTAGGTGTATCTGCACGTTTATGAAAACAACCGAAATCAGCTGGGACAAATTTAAACAAAAAAAAAAGAAATACAAAAAAAATTTAATTATTTACTCTTATTATTCCTCTGGCGACCCAACTATAGCGACTAGAGTGCTCAATTTCAATAGGAAACAGAGAGGAGAAATAAGATAGAAAAACATTTAGCTTGCTAAAGCCGATATTAGTAAAGTTATTTGACTAACACACTACATCGACAACGACAACGCACGCACACAAAAACATTGCCAAATCGCCGGAAAAGTTGTCAGAGTGCTTAAATCGTCAAAAAGCATAAAATTAGAGATTTTAGTTTTTTGGGCAATCGCAATACTTTTTTGCGGAAAAGTAAAACTAACTATTTGAGAATCATTCAAACCCTAATAGGGTTTATTAATTTTGATATGATTTTGCTAAAGCATGTAACAAGTGTTGGAGATACGTTCCTTTTACAAAAACGATCATCAACCAAGACGATTTAGTCATGTCTATGCGATTAAACTATATTTTAAGTTAACAACACAAAACGACAGACAATTTTTTTAAGGTAGGAAAAATGTGCTTCTTGGGCCTCCACGCTAACGCTAACGAACAGACGGAATGATGAGCATGGTCTAATTGGTATTACGCCTACTTTGGGGAAATGCAGTATGCAATGGACTGCAGGACACTGACTTGGTTCGTCCTTTTCTGAAACGATGGAATATCTTCTTAATAGATACCACAATAAAGCATAAATCACAAAGTAACGCGACAAGTGAAATCAAGAAGGAAAAGTGCTCCAAACTTAAAAGGAATATAAAACAAAATGTATAAAAAAAAAGGCAAATCAAAGGAAGTGAAAGAAAGGCCAAGAAAGATGAGCAGCTGCTATGAACAAAGAAGTGAAAAGAAACAACAACGAAAAACAACATCTGTCTGTCTGTCTGTCAGGCGGTTGCACAGTGGGGCAAAAACAAATGCCGGCAGATGTAAAAGGAAAACTTTTTACATAGCGGCTTTTTATTTTCCAGTAAACATGTACACGTAGACACACGCACAAAAACAACACCACGCAATAAATAAATAAATAAATCAAAGGCATTTAATTTCATTTTGGAGAAAAGTGTCAGAGCCAAAGCCACCTCGGAATGTCCGTTTCCACTCCCATTCCCGCATTGTCATCTCCGTACACGTAATCTGCCACTGGCAAACAGCGACAACACATAAACTAAACTATTTGGGAAATCAGCAGCGACAGCTACGTGGCGATAAGCGAAATGGCAACATGGATGTTGCGTCTGATAGACGCCGTGACAGTGTGAGTTGTGGGTGGCCGTGGTCGATGGCCATGTGATTGAAGTAGGTAGATGTGCATGACGGCGTGGTCGGCACAACTTCAGTTTGACGCCTTTGTCAATATTTACGGGGCTCTTTTTTAATACCTTTTCAATAATGCATTGTACAATGCGTTTGTCGAGCAGCTTGTCACATGTTCCTTGGTGTGCAGATCAGTGAGAGACAGCGAGAGAGATGATTTGAGTGCAACAATTGATATACCAATAAAGGCACATTTAAACGCTTTAGCTTTAGTTGGTAGTATTCAAAAAGTATACTTTCGAGTTTGAAAGATTGTCGAAATTGTCTTGTGTAGCCTAGGTTTACCATAACTATATTGTCGGGAAGTTACCTTACAGTGGAATTTTTCATTGAAATTCAAATTTCTGTGCAAATTTGTATATCAAAGCGTTTGGGTACATGGGCGTAACCGGTAATTTGGTAACTGTATTGCGATATAGTGGCCGGTTGATTCTGCACGAGGTCAGCATTGTTTGGGTTATAAGTCTACACACCAAATTTGGTGGCTCTAGCTTGCGTGTATTAAAATGTATATAAAAAGTGCAATTTTGTTGCAGTTGTTGCAGATCTTCGTCTTCACTGAATAGTAACAGTGTGCATAACTGTAAGGTAGCTTTTATGTTGTGCGTGTAAATCGTTAAATTGTGTCACGTGGGAACGAGGGAGATATCGTCATGATTCGACTCACTTGATCTTTTCCCGGGAAGTGCGCATCTCTTGGCAACATTTTTTTTTTTTGCGGACGTACAGACAGACTATAACGACTTGACCATTGCTCCTGATCATCTTTCTCAACGGAACTTGTGGTTTTCCACGCATGCTTCTGCCAGTCAATAATATCCTTTTGCTCTTTGTGTACATGGTATAAAAAGTTGGTTTCGATTTCTCAACTCGAATTGATTTCCAGCAATGGACCAATAGAGGACTTAAAAGGATTGTTCGTAGGGTTTGGGAACCACCACGAAAAACCACAATTCCAATGAAAAAATGTATTTACATCAGGCCGTAACCTGATAACAAGGGTTGTTATGACGAAGACACCAATAGAAAGAGTATCAATATATCGTTGTGCCCAAAGTTTTTCCTTGGCTTTCTACTCTGCCACATGTATATATATATATATATATATATATATATATATGTGTATATGTGTGTGTGTGTGTGCGTGTGTGTGTAGCTGAGTGATGCCTACGTGATTACCTCAATGTCTTGCGCGTTGATTTTATTTCCCAACCTGCCCAACTTACATCAGTTGACAAATTGCTTAACTGTGTTTGCATTTCAGATTTAACTTTACGAAGGCAGAAAAAAAGACACATTTACACACAAATAGAAGCTGAAAACTTTCATTTATAGCCTGGATTTATGTCTGTCTGTGGGCTGTCTGGCTTAAAGAAAATCCGTACATAGAGTAAGGATTTAACATTATACATACGCATTGTACAATTTGCCTTTAATATTTTGGCCTGGTCTGAAGAAAAACGATGTTTGAGCAACACATTGAACTCATGTTACCAGAAATCATATATTTCCTTCCTAACGGTTTCAGTGTTGACTGTACATCCACACAAACTAACACTGCAATGGCAACATTTTACAACATTGAATGTATCAATATTGGAGCATGCTTTTTGACTTTTACATGTAAATACAAATATGTATGCATGCATTGATACCGGCGGCAACTTGAATAGAACTATTATTATTGCATAGTAAGGGGCGCCGCCCCTGCAGGCCCAGCCCAGTATCCATTTACAGGTAAGTTATATTCATCTACATCTTCCCTCTCTGCGCTCTACTCTCATCGCTAAATCTGCTTGGAGTTAAATTTTCGTGACTTGTAATAACATTTTGAGCTCCGATTTAAATATAGTGTTTTTTTTTGTTTACCAATTAAAATTTATTTCTCTCTGGCGATGTCAGTTTCGAAAATGTTGTTTGAGATTGTTTATCTAATTCTCGGATGTAAGGTTGCTGAGGTTTTGACACTATACATATGTTCCTTGCGTATGCACTTCGATAAAATTTGAGCTATGCTGTTTAAGAGCTTGAAAAAAGATTTCTGATGGCATCCAGTTTTCAAATTCCCTCACGTCCTTGTTCTGTGAAACAAAAAACTTATAACTTTCCTGCTTTATCTTCCAATTTGCTCGTATCAAGGTCTAATTTGAAGTACTTTGATCTGCAGGCAAACTAAAAGCGAGCCTTTGGCACTAAAATCCACAGTTTTTTCCCCGTCGGTGGTAAATTTAACATTTCTTTTAGATCAGTTTAGTTTTCTACCCCGCTCGGTGGTAAATTTCAATGGTTCTGATAGCGGGTCTGCTAATGCAACTTCCTTATCTACTTGCTCCAAGTGTTGCAAATTTTGTAAAAAACCTTTGGTGGTCCAAACATTTTTTGGAGTCGATTGAACAGTACAGTCTTCAATGTCAACCTTCTTCGCTCTACATACCAGTTTTTTTTTTCTTGCTGAGACAACCAGATTGTCTACAGTTCCTAGTGAATTCTTGGTGTTTCGCAGCAAATTGTGTAAATAATTAGAAAACGTTCCTATAAACTTGCTTCAAAATAAGCACTTTCACAAAGTTCATGTGGTTTTTAAAGCGGCGACTGCTATAAGAGAGCTATGTCCAGATTCTATCGCTTCTTGTTTCTATTCAATTGGTCGGTGGTTTTCCTTAATGCACATGCGACATTTGACTAATGCAATGGTGGCCAAGTGTGTCGCCATTTCGACACAGTTGTCACATTGACAGCAACACCGCAGGCTTCCAGCAGTACACCTCCCATTGGCCCGCCCATTGAAAACACAATGCTTTGACGAAAAAATGTCGAGAACACGATTTTGCAACTTGGCTTCCGGTTCGATTTCCGTGCCAACAACTTTCTGCTTTCAAACGTTTTGCCCCTGCTCAACTTTAGCCTTATTCATGAACTCTCATGAGTTTATGTTAATACATTATTGGCTTGTTGTTGTCCTCGTGATGTAAAGGGGATTTAAAATTAAAATTTTATTTACCACAAATACTTATATGGCTTGTTTATATTTATTCGATGCCAATAAACACGAGCTGAAGACAGCAAAACAAATTGTAAAGTTATTTGCGTAACGCACCTAAAGTATAGCCATATAGCCGATAAACGTGAGATGATTGTTTTTTGTCAGTCATTGGGCCATCATTTTTGCCATATTACAAGCTTAATGGCCCAGAACTTACTTTGATGATGAAGCAAAACTGTACCTTATGTCGCTTGCTTACTATGTTTCTGCTAAACTCGCTTCAACGTTGATGTTGCAGCTTCTTCTGAAGCTTTGGCTGCGACTTTGGCTGCAGAGTACAGAATGTTCGGCTCATTAGGTGGAGGCCAAATTGATGAAGCTATCAGAAAGCTGCGGCTAATACCCTTACACACACAAGTAAACCCAGCCATACAATGGCAGTAACGCCTTGAATACAAAAGGCAATGGCCAAGGCTGACCTGACTGTCAATGGCGTAAATGTTGTCCAATGTGTAATCCAGCGCTTCCCAACCTTTCGTGAGCCGGCACGTTTTTTTTGTAGGGAGTTTGGGTTTCGCATATGTAAAAGCGGACCCATAGCATATATCTGAATGTAGTGACAAACTTATGCTAAGTACCTATTTATAAAATTTGACTGGTGATAGCTTAGATTGGTCCCTGAAAAGACCATGAAAGTAATAGAGTACATTAGATTGCATAATGGAGAACATTTTTGCTGAGAAGCGAATATTTCCAAGACACTGTACTTGTGAACCAGCTTGTGTTGCTGTCTCCGTTAGACCAACTAACTCGAGGGCGAAATTAAAAACAGATGTCATGGGCATGGTCGCTTTTCAGAAAATGGGCTCAAGGCATGTATAGTAAAACACAAATTATATGCAGACAGTCGGGACAGTGCCCATGAAAATGTAATTGTTGTGCAAATTTGTGTATCGAAACGTTGAAGGATATGGGCGTTATTAAGGTAACGGAACTGAGATGATTCGGCAAAAGGTCAACATTGGTTGATTTATAAGCCTAACATGAGTCTACGTGACCGAAGACGTCCTCAAAACACTTTCTGTGTTCCTGTCCGGCCTTTGGGAGGACACGAATGTGTATTTTAAGATACACTTCACTCAAGTAAAGCGTCGTGATCACGATTTCTTACGATAGTCGGAAAACTCTTGTTTATGGGAAACCGTCACATCTACTACACGTCTACTCTTATATCGAATTTCTTTTTCAACTATCCTCTTAAACCTCCTATGGATAAATCTGTCTGATTGCTAGAATAGGTTAACTTTTCCGCCTCACCCAACAGAAACCTAATCTTATTTAACACAAAAATTTGATTTATAACATGATTTAAATAACTTTTTATATACGAATTTCCAAAACCTATTTTCAACAAAGTTCTAGTCATTCCCAAGTGAATTCGAAATGGACCAAACACCAACATTAGATGTCCGTTTTTCGATAAGGTCACCAATTTTGTCTCAAATGATCAAATAAATATCCTAGAATATACTAAAAGATAAGTTTAGTTGTTTCAAACGTTTAGAGCTCACCTGGTTTTTTCGAATTAGGAAACTCTTGTAGTTTCTATCTAATGCGATGAAGATGTTTATCAGTTAAATTCACAATACGCTAGTTGGGAATCGCTGGTGCAAGCGATTTCGCTGCTGAGGTTGCTGCGTGCGTTTGTGGGCGAGTGGGTGTGATTCTGTTCAATAAAGCTCAACTTTTAACCTACGGCCTGGCGCTAATTACTCAAATGATCAAATAAATATCCTAAAATATCCCAAAAGGCAAGTTTAGTTGTTTCAAACGTTTAGAGCTCACCTGGTTTTTTCGAATTAGGAAACTCTTGTAGTTTCTATCTAATGCGATGAAGATGTTTATCAGTTAAATTCACAATACGCTAGTTGGGAATCGCTGGTGCAAGCGATTTCGCTGCTGAGGTTGCTATGTGCGTTTGTGGGCGAGTGGGTGTGGTTCTGTTCAATAAAGCGCAACTTTTAACCCACGGCCTGGCGCTAATTATTCAACGTCAATGGCATAAATAATGCAACGGCAGCGACTTGAAAGCAAGAGCTAGACCCTGCCTCTGCCTCTGCCTCTGCCGCTGCCGCTGTCGCTGCCTGGACACTCTTAGCTGAACTCATTTACTCTCAAAGCAGCTTTGGTTGTTCTTGTTCTTGTTTTTGTTGTTAATGTTGCTTCTGTCGTGACATAATTACTACATCGCAAGGCATCATAAGTTGTAGGCGGAGATAGAGAGGAGCGATGTGCCTATCGCATCATTAATTTATCGTTTGTTACAACAAAAAGCATTGCTAGCGCACCTTCCTGCTGCCATTTATTGCCTGGCTTAGACAGGTGTGCGCAGGGCACTGGGGACTGTAGAAGGGGTAGTGGGTAGGGAGATGGTTCGCCGATGCATTACAGGTGAAATGTGCAGGTAATTGATGGTAAAGGTCGTACGCTATCAACGGCAATTTGCGCGCTGACAAGCCGGCAATTGCTATGCTTCTTCTTGTTGGTCTTGCTGTTGCTGTTGTTATTGTAATTGTTGTAGCTGCTCGGTTTGAGTCTTTTGCATATTTCAGTTGACTGCAAAAGTTGCAGGCCACTGCAGCAAAAGTTTCATGCCCAAAGGCAGCTCCACCGCTGAGCTGATGGACAGCACATCACCCCAGCGGTAGCGAAAAAAAAAGATGGCGCTACCCGCAGGTCGGCCATCTTTGCTCTGGGAATATGAACGTCGACGCACTTAGGCTGCGCTTTGAGTTTGTTACAAATTTTATTCGTAAAGTGCTAGAAAATTGCAGGCGTAAAGTAGCTAAGCACACTCCTTTGTCCTAACCACAAGTAACTTTTTGTATTGGTTGAGCTTTATCGGCGCGGGCGAAGCAGAAACCGTGTACGGTCGAAGCAGCCGTCAGAAACAGTTTCCAGTGCTTGACTTTTCTCGGCCCATGCGCTTCAATTGTATGGTGCATCATATTGATTTAATTTAGAGACATGAAACCCTCATCGAAACAGAATTGGAAGCTGGAAATATTGTTAGCAGTATTATTGCTACACAAGACTTGGATGCTAAGCATAAGAAATGCTATAAAAGACCGATATTTTATATTTTTTAATTGTGTCTAGTCGTCCTTAGCACGAAACTAAGGACCTTTTTTGACTCCTTGCATAACATAAAAAACGTTTAACGGCAGCGTGAAGTACGGTTTCGTCGATGTTTGCAGTTTGAGCCAGATCCTGGTACGATTTGCGGTTAAACCTTTAACAATCCTTGACCGATTTAAGATGGTAATTGAAAACGATTTATTTTTAGAAAGTATTCCCTGCTTGAAACCCAGCTGATTTTATCTATAGATCAATGGAATCACGCAGTCCATTACACGGTCGGTTTTGCTACACAGGCATTCCCCATTCGTTTTACTTTCACTTGGCTTGGAGTTTGCTGCAGTTTTGAGTGCTGGTACGTTCACATTCATTCATCATTGATAAGAAACATAATCAAGGAAATGAATGAATGGCTGACTGAATAAATGAATGAATGAGCGAGTACAGCACACACACAGTAAGCTGTTTGAAGCCTTACGAACTGCTGGCTGACTGGCTTGACTTGACTGAAGTGGACTTGACCGGGTAGGTGGAAGGTTGCCTACTTTCTCCGCTTCCTGTTTGCCTGGTTTGTCAAGTGAGCGCAACGTTGAACGCAGTTGACTTGCATTTGTGTGAGCTTGGCTAACACCATATGGCAACTGTTGTTGAAGCACATCCACATACATATGTATATATATATATATACATATATATGAAGGACCACAACATCATTCATCTCCATGTGGTTACAGTTGGCTGGCTTGCTTAGACTGTAACTGTGGCCAACTTGTGACTTACATGGCCTGAAACCGTCTTGACTAAGCTTTATGTGTAGTTAACCAATTTGCTAGCACATTCCAACGCTGCTTAGAACTTGTAATTATGCAATGTCATTTCCTTCAATATGCAAAAATTAGTCGCGTCGAAAACAAAAACAGTTTTTCGCAACATTTTACACGAAATGCATGCAAAATTAATGAGCTGGCTGTGCCATGCAGGTGCACATGTTTGGGAAGTAATACTGGTAGCAGGGGACCTGGGGTTAGTTATGAATGAATAAAGAGGCTGGTAACATGCGAACAGCTCTGCTTTCCTCTGCTGGTTAAAAGTCAATTAGTCTAATTGCCCAAATGCAATGAATGTCAATTTTAATGGGGCCAACGCACATGTACAACAACTACAGCAACAGCCCTGACCAACATACACACATTATCCCCCACATACCCAGAAACACCCACGTAGCAATATCGCCCACTAAACTTTTTATTGTCCTTCAACTGACAACGGGTCTATGTGTTGTCCAATGTCAAAGAATCAGTTATGGTCCAGATTTTGATTCAACAGCTTTGAAGTGATAGTCAGCTTGGCTTGACTCATTCGTCTTAATTAAGTGTCAAATAGCACACTTGGAGAAAAGAATCGGTTGCATTACGATATAAAAGAATCTAGCTTTTCTTTTTTTTTTTTTTTCTTCAAAATAAGTAGGTCTGATCGAGTTCAACACGAAACCACTCAAATATTTTATACTGTCATTTTTCAACCGATGCTGAAATTTGGATGCAAAAGCCAGTTTTTGAGCCAGATATCATTTTGATTATTTTAAAATTCAGGCGTAGAAAGAGCATCTTAGCTTTTAACACCGCTTTAGGCTTTAGATAAGGTGATGGCCTCTTCACAGTTACTCGCATACGTAGATAATATCGATATCGTACTAAGCTATCTTGGCACCACCATCACAATGAAGAAAGATGTCAACATGGAGATCAAGCGTAGAATCACTCTTGCCAATAGATGTGACTTTGGCCTCAGTTGACAAATGATAAGTAGAGACCTTCCACGCCGAACGGAGCTAACACTCTATAAGACACTCATGCTACCCGTTTATGGCGCTGATGCATGGATGTCTGATGCAAAGCCCTTGGAGTGTTTGAGCGAAAAGTACTTCGTAAGATCTTTGGCCCTGTACCGATGGAAAGACGAACTCAATGAGCTCTAAGACGACATTGACATAGGTAAGCGAATTATCATCTAACTACTGCGTGAAAGGTCTTTAATGCGGCTGTTGAAGGAAGGCAACAGACGGGCAGACCATGTCCTCGTTAGAAGGACTTCCTTTGATTACACCGATTGAAGAAGAAACGCCCATGACAGAGGCGAAGTGCTATACAGCTGGCCATAATCCGGCAGTGGGTTGTTATAGCCAGTAGAGTAAATGTAGCAGACAGACATATCAAAATTACGCCAAGTAGATCTATAGATCTGAGCGTTCGTGTGAGCACCTAGAGTTTGTTGAATTATTTTGATATCTGCTCAGAGTGTTAATTTTTAAAACTATTGAATCGAAACTTGAAAGAGCTATGCGTAGTAATTATAGGGTTTTGTGTTATAAAATCGATTGAACTAGATTATGCCCACACCCCGCAATGTACAACAATGTAAGATATTGCACCATAAAAAAAAAAATTGACCAATTGGAACCTGCGTTTTAGACTGCATAAAAAGAAACGCCGGCGTAGAAGCTTTAGCTTCAGGGTATATCACATACATTTTTTGAACTGCTACTCCCAACTATCAAGTCAACGATGGAAATAATAATCATGATTGTGGTAATAATGAGCATGACGCTGATGTTTGCTGGACATCCAAAAATTGCAAAAACTGCACAAACTGGCGGCCGCTCATCGTCATCGTCATCCCCATCATCAACGTCATTGGCATTGGCAGCAGCTGCTGCTTCAGATTTTGCTGCGGGTTTATTGGTAGTGGGAGCAAATTGGTTTTAATTTAATTACAAAACGTAATTTATGCATTGCTTAGGCCAACAAACTGTGGAGCAGAAGCTATAGCAGCAGGAGTAGTCGAGTTGGCCAACACACAAGGACCCCACACACACAATCGTTGGAGTGGCAGTTGGTGCGTCGATTTGGGCACCAAATGTAACCCGGAACTAAGGAATTGCAAACAGAGCAGCAGCTGCATATTTTGCTTGCATAAATGTGGTGTATTTAGAGGTAGGTCATAGGGTCGAACGACCAGCAGCCAACTTGCACTTTGATTATCAGTTTTGGCTGAAAAAGATGGGATGAAAACGGGTTATTTCTAAGTCGGCACTGCGAAAACTGTTTAAAACTTTGGGAAACCATGAATGAAACTTTGAAAAATTAACTTCATTAATTTTCGCATTATACTTGTGTGCTTGCCTTAAGCTTGAGCTAAATGCAGTCAACATCATTAAAGCTCTAACCGCGGTACCTCCATACCCAGACCGCTTCCACACTTGCCCCTTTTTATGTGGCATTGCCTGCTCTCCACTGTTCTGACTGGCCCATTGATTGCTCTGACCTTGTTAATTGCTAACAACAGACAGCTCGCTTCAAGTGTTCAAATTTGTTCATTTACTGGAGGTTTAGGGCTTCTTTCGACGTTTGGTTGAGTTTTTGTCGGGTCTTTTCATCAAATTTTGTGAGTCTTTTGGCAATGAAATGGGTTTGCTTTTCAATGTGTAAATGAAAATTGAAGTATAAAGGCGTCATTTCCACAATTATTTCAATACAACGCCAAAGAAGTGCCGCCACTCTTACACTAATCCGAAAAATATATACAAATGCTATTAAGATAAGTTATAAGGACACTCCTTTTCTATATGGGGCAACAGATGCCATAAGTTCGGGTTAAGTATCATAATTAAGTAAAAAAAAAATCACTCAAAAAAAGTGGCAACAACAGCTCCTGAAATGAGAATGGTTTTTAAACAGAAAATAAAATTTTGAAATGTTACATTTTGGCGGAGAGAAAATCGTATTTGTAGACATTGTTTTTTTTTACTTTATAGGCTATTCTTAAGCCGAAGTTCGTATTTGTCTGAGAAGAGCTTTTCTCGAGTCGATATAGACATGTCCGTCTGAGTAATTGTAAGAGCAAACCTTTTTTACCAAACGATTCCTACACAGATCAAGTTTGTCGAATTATGTAGATATCTTACCCCTTCACCCGTGACAGATTTTCGTGGCTTACAAGCAGACCATAAAAGCTATCGAATTGAAACTTGGCACAGTTACGTTATGTTATTTTAGACCTCTCCAAATAATTTTGAGCTTTCTCCGAATCATCCCCCGAACACTCGTAGTATAGTTACCTTGTTTCTAGTGGAGTCGATATACATAGACATGTCCGTCAAATGCCAATTTGAGACCCCTTCTCCCATAAACTTCAACACAATTTTACTTTTTATAAAAATGTTAAAGATAACATTTATGTTAGAGCCACTCTTGTCGGAAAATAAAATCTTTAACATAAGTAGATAAATGATAATGAGTTCTACATATTGTACATAGAATTTGCATATAGCATTTATGCAACATTGATTTAAAAAATCATTATGTTTTGCCAACGACAATTTTAAAGGGATTAAAAATTGATTCAGCAAACAAAATCCTTATCGAGTTTTGGCAGAGTTTTTGAACGCCACGAAAAGAATAGGTTCGGTTTGGGCTTCGGTTGAATCCAACATGCACAGCTATGAACAATTTTTATGAGGAGCAATACTTTAATAGGCCTTAACGTAACCGTAGTAATTGTAAACTATTAATTTCTGTATGCATTCGCCACTCACACACAGACGCGCGCACACTGCTATTCACACACTTGAGCATTAATTTTTCATGCAGATTTAACCGTTACATGACAGGCCGGCCATACGCCGACAGCGACGTCGACGGCGCGACGCTTGTCGTTAGATAAGCTCGTCGGCATTGCAGCCACATCACCGGAAAGAAAATGGCGGCGGCACTGGGAAGGTTGCCTGACCCAACTGAACTATTTGTGGGTGCAAATTGGAGTCGGAGGGTCGGAGGAGCCAAAAGCTACGGTCAGACAGGACGATAATTGGCATGCAAACTCGAAAACACATGTAATTGGTCTGCAAAAAATTGGCAGGTCAGACAAGGGCCAATTATTTGCGAAAAAAATACCGACCCAATTTTTGCAGCTCGCAAATTATTATTACTTGACTTGAACTTTTCTCTCACATGACGGCAGCATCTCCATTCTGAAAAATGAAATGAATCGATTTTTCCGATAAAGATTGAGTTGAGTTATCTGAGTAGTCGCTTACAGTCGACATTGGCAGTGTATATATGGAAATTAAAAGGTGTCGGAAGGTTTTTAATTATAATGCTGCTAGACAGAAAACCAAGAAGAAAATTACGAAAAGCAGTATTTAGGTGCGACCGTGGCTTACACGACAAGACACTGAAGGCTACAGCCAGGATTCCAAATGCTCTCGTTCGGCTCCACCAACCCAATTAATTTAAATATATCTTCATCACTCATAAATTTGGTAACTTTTGGCCTGCTGCCACGCGCTTACTTGACGGGAGGTTCTTCCATTACTTCTTTAATGTCAAACATCTAAAAGCAAAAATATAATTAAAAATCCACGATATTTAAATAACTTGCAACTTTTACCTGGACAAATCAAACACCATTCACTAAATTAAATTAAGTATTTAATTTTTACACACAAATCAAACAAAGATGCGCCAAAAAATTACATAAGATTGTTTTATCGAAATCTGATTACGATCTTGTTGTAAAATGGCAATAGAATGATTAATATTATTTAAGTATTTCACCTTAAATATGCATTTTGAAGTTATATTGACCTATTATTTATTGTTTTTAATTATATATTGACTGTGATAATAATATTAATTTAATTACGCATTTTTGTACGTTTTAACAATTTATACTATTGAACTATTTTGCTTTAAATATGCATTTTGAAGCTTTGTTGAATTACTATTTATTGTTTTTAATTATAAAAATATTGAATGTGATAATAGTATGATTATTTTACGCATTTCTGCACTTTTTAACAACAAACAGTCGGCCGTGTCGGTTCTTACAAATTTGTTTGAAAGAGCCGACTGACAAACTCGATAAATGTTTGCAGTTGGTGTTCATACACACCAATTATTGGCTGCCAATAAAAAAATTTTTGTGTGTTTGCATGCAAATTATCGTCCTGTCTGACCGTAGCTTAAGTCTTGGGCGGCCTACTCTGTCAGTCTGAGAATTGTTGCCGCGCTTTGATAAATGATGATGCGCTCTACATGACTGGCCATATAAGCCGCCTTCAAAACACACACACACAGAGAGAAAAATCCGTAGCTGAATGGCAAGATGGCTGGCTACATGTGGATAGATTGCCAGTTTGACAAACGAACTTATTGAAGAAAAAAAAAAAGAAATACCCGAAAACAAGAAAGCAACAACAACAAGATTTAGGAACAACAACAGCAGTAAAGACACACACAAAGTCATTTACATTCGTATTTTTTATATGTATAAGTACAGTCAAACTAAAGCATGTATTAGAAGATTATATTTTTATTATTATTCCTGGCGTGTTCTGCTATTAATTTAAGGCTTTATCGCCAACATTTAGTTCCATCAATTTTATTCGCATCAAGTGCCTTTTGGTTCAACTAGAGTTCGTCTTTTGTAAAACAAAAGTTTTAATATGTTGCTGCTAAAAAATATATTCTTCTTAACTGGCCATAACAACCCGTTGCCGGATTACGGCCTGATGTAAATACATTCTTTCATTGAAATTGTGGTTTTACGTGGTGGGTCCCAAACCCTACGCACAACCCATTTAAGGCTTGGGGTAGCTCTACTGGTCTCGAAAGAACCCAGTGTCATTGTTAGTCGCCTTATACGACAAACTTCGACATGCTGAGGTGGTATTCTCTAACCCGCTCACCACACGGGGAAAAAATATCTACCTAGTTTAAAAATATCAGTCAAACTCTATACACCATTGGAAAGCTACGACTTGCGACTTTTTAATTCGGTTGGGTGAATCGGGTGATAGATGACTAAGTTACAAATTTAAAAGTAAGACATAACGGGTTTTTAAAAATAACTCCAGAATTTGCAGCCCAGCCCATGGAATAATAATTACAAGGAAAGCTTATGCTGCCCACGCGCTTGCCAAAATTTGTTGAGAGTCTAAGAGAGCGAGAGAGAGGCGCAAAACAAGCAATATGTGCAAACGCTCACGCTGAAAGAAGACAAATCAATAACATGCGCGGCACAACCTTCCTCACTGGCATTCGGAGATCCTTCCATCCCTTTCATAAAGTTTTCATATAAAGTGTAAAAGGACACACTCCCCGTCACTTGAATAGCGCACCTTATTCCATATTTTCTAAATTATCATATACAAGGAATACCAGATAAGAACAGGAGCACGAGTTTTCGTTCGTTCTGAGCATCTCTTGTTAAACTTTTGGTTTAAAGGATTAAAAATAATTTAGGCGTGATTTACGTTCAATGATAAAGATTAATAAGTTGATAAATGCAGAACCTAGGCTTATTTAGAATTACTCCAACCTTATGACACCGCTGGCTCAATTCCAGACCTCAGAATAGAATCTATTTCAACAGGGCTGAAGTTGAGAGTCGACCTTAATGGTGGGAATGCCAAGTAATAATCGTGTTCAAAATGTCCAAAATTTAGTTTTTGTTTGATCTTCAGAAGACTGATTGAAATAAGCTGATCGTTCTTTTTATAATTATTTTTAGTTTTTGACCATAAGTTGTTGAAATCATAAAAATAACTTATCAAATCAAGTTGATGGTTATAGTTTAAAGATAAATACACTATTTTGCGCTTGAATTTGCGTAATATTCCAAAATATATATTGCGTTAAATAAATTGTGAGCCACTTTTGTATACATAAGTGATTCTAATTCAAACTTTTATGCCTATAAATACAATTTTCATTGGATGTTTTCTAAATATAAGACCGAAAGTAGTCTACATATATATAAGAGTTAGAAAGGCAAACCAAGCAGCGCCTCCCATATGGTCTAGTGGCTAGGATATCTGGCTTTCACCCAGAAGGCCCGGGTTCGATTCCCGGTATGGGAAATACATTTTTTTTTTGTAATTTATTATTTACTAGGTGGCTCCGCCCCCTTCTTCGCTCGCCAACGCCCGTGCTCCTCTCGAGGTAGCTCATATTCTTTTTCCCGTTCCCTTTTCCCTTTCTCATTTTCTTCTTCTTCTGCTTCTTTTTCTTCCTCTTCCTCTTCCCCTTTTTCCTTTCCTTTTTTTCTTTTCTTTTTTTAGTTTTTTGCTTTAATCGCCAAAAAGCATAGAACTACAAAAAATTACATAAAATCTCAGCCTACTTTTGTACAATGTTCACAGAGTGAGGAAACGTGTAACCGTGTCTGTATTCGGATAAATATATGTATATGTGTGGTAGGTTTTCATCTTACAGGAATAAATAGAATCCAGGAAAACACTGAAGTCGAGAAGTCAACGCGAAGAGGGACCTTAGCTCTTCCGGCGTGGGGTGGATTTTTGCCTTGTTTCGACCTCGCAGATACATAATCTTAATGTTTAAGATCCCTTCGGAAAGCAAATACAGGAGCTATACTCCCCAAATTCCATAACGAATGGTGCCTAGCAACGTCATGAAATAAAGAATAGATAAAAAAATAAAATGAAAACGCAAAACTAGTGAAGTAGCAGTAAGGTAGTGTCGATATTAGGAGAATCTTGGGATGTTGGTTGACCATCGTGTTCTCTACCCAACCCAACTATGACCTTCCAATTTACATTTTTGTCCCCTATAGAGGGTATATGTTTCTATTCTATCTGGGCCATCGGGTCATCCAGAAAAAATATAGATCTAATCTAGTTCCTATCTTAAGTTTATTAAAAAAAAATATTAATAAAACAAGGATTTATTCCAAACTTCATTATAAATTCAAATTGGTTAGTTGATCCTACGTAACATGTTTTCAAGATAATTAATTTCAAAAATTCTAACTTATCAAGTTACGAAGACCGAAATTGTAAGAGTGTAAACTAACGGTATGATAGTTGCTTGAAATGACGTTGTTCTGCTTGTTCTTTAGTAATATTCAACAATCTACCTTCTTCATTAATGGCCATCCAGCGTGATGTCGGCGAAGGGCTATCTATTTTTAAAGATTACAAGGTTGACTTTTTAATTCATATTCTCGGACATGATCTTTGCATGAAAATTAACTTAAGACAAGCAACAACCACACTCAGAAGTTATAATATACAATTTCTCTTGCAGTGGACAAGAGGACATTTTGACTATAATATGACAATGAATTAAACAACTCTGATTTGTGGTCCTGTAATGTATATGGCTGTACGCGAACTGCCCGGACTACGCTTGGCGAACTAACTTGGAATATCACAAGCAAGAAGCGACACTTCTCCGGCGACGGCGACGATTGAATCGAGCAAGCGAGGTATAGGGTTTGCAGCAACTTACCAAGTTTATTATACAGATTAACTCCGCGGCGGCGTGAATTGATATAATCTCTATGAGACGGCTCCTGATTTCAAATTGGTATTTAGATTTCTCAGTAGTTTGATGCGGGTGATCCTCACTCAGATCTCGGGCACCCGGCCAACAAGCACTGAGGGTAGCAAAGCCTGAGTTCACTAGCGTGTACTAAGGGAATTTTATTAAAAAACTATCACAATGGTGGCTTTTACACGTACCTTAATTAATCACAAAGCAACTCAGGGTGTGTTCAATCATGAAAATCCGTCCTAACCACTGGATGTCGGTAAATTGGGCGAAGCTCTGCCGTGTGGGTGTGGACACTACGCTAATTGCACTGTATTCTTGCAACAACAATTTTAGATAGCACGATACGTAATAATACGCGCAGCAGGAAAGTGCAGCCATATATACCAAAAATTGCTAGTCTGTTAACCGGAAATGCGCTAAGTGGGTTGCGATCTACATGGTAAATCTTTTATGCAGTTAGCCGCGATTCTACTTATCAGCTGGGTGTTATGCAAGCTCGGCTTTAAACTTTGTTGTAAGCTGAACTTTTTAAAACGAGCTTTTCTATTGTTGATTGTTTTGGCGCAGGCGACAAATCTGTCGAAAACGAAATGCGCTAAAAGGCTCGAATAAAAATTAAGACATAAGGCGACCATTACAAACGCCTATTAATAGAAACGGTAAGGATAAACGGAAGTTGATCGGGAAAAGGTTGAAGATGAAAAGGAAGAGGAATAAGATGAAGGTAAAGACAAAGAGAAAGTGGAGAAGGAGCAGGAAGAGGAAGAAAAAGTGGAAAAGGAACATGCAGAAGAAGGAAAAGAAGAAGAGGAAAGTCGAAAAGGAAGAGGAAATGGAAGAAGAAAAAGAAGAGGACGAAGGTGAAAAAGGGGAACAAGAAGAGCAAGGGGAAGAAAAAGAAGAGGAAGAAGCAGAAGAAGAAGAAAATGAGGAAGGGAAATGGGAACGGGAAAAAGAATATGATCTACCTCACGAGGAGCACGGGCCACCTAGTAAATAATAAATTTTAAAAAAAAATGTATTTCCCATACCGGGAATCGAACCCGGGCCTTCTGGGTGAAAGCCAGATATCCTAGCCACTAGACCATATGGGAGGCGCTGCTTGGTTTGCAGTTTTCAATATCAAAAATATTAATTTGAAACAAAAAAGAAATTTTTCTTTGAAACAATTTTTTAAGAAAAGTTAAAAACAATATATATTATTTACTTTTTTTTTAAATATTGAACAATTATCAAAAACAAAAAAATCAATCAAATCAATTAATTTTTCCAGAAGTTACTAAAAAAAAAAAACAAAAAACGGCATGTACATTGACAACAAAAAAAAAACCTTCAAAATTCTGAAGAAAAAATTTTAAAAAAAAAACACGGGTATTCTTAAATTGCACAAAGATTTTTTGCTGCAAGTTTCACTCCAAGCCAAATTTTCGAAAAAAACGGCCTGGGTGATTTGAAATGGAAAGACCCCTGCATAATTTGTGGGTTGTATTTTCACTGTCGCACAGTGTAATTACGTGTGCAAATGTGATCAAATAATTTTACAACTCACAAATTTTTAGGTAAACGTTTTAGTCTGATATTTGATTTGGAGGTAGTTACATCCATGGAATAATAAGAGAAGGAACGCTCATTCTGCTGACGCGAGTGCTAATTTTTGATTTGAGAGCCTACTCATCCTTCCTCTTTGATATTCGAAGCAGAATAAAAAAGTTCCTTGTATTATTATAGAATGGTCACATAGTCACAAAATAAAAAGTTAAAAGAAGTAAAAATAAAAAATTAAAAAAATGTTGTGAATAGTAGGTAAGCTTTTTATTATTGGAAGGAGGAGAAGAAGAGGCGGAGAGTGGGAGAGAAGGACTCTGGAGAAAAGAAGAAGTGAAGGAAAATGGAGAGAAGAAAAAGAGGAGATGGAAGGAGGGAAGACCTAGATTGGAGCGAAAGAAACCAGTCTACGTAGGATTGTCCGAAGACGAAATCATTAAGCATTTAGGACCTTTTTGCTTATGAAGAATTAAGAATAATGATGAGAAAAATCTTATCGCGGCATGTTGCGGAAAATTCGTGTGGGTGTTATTACCAATGGCTCTTACATTATGTTTTTTGAAAAGAAGTGAGTATGATGCTCTACATTTGCCATTTGGGACAACTATTTTTACAAACAATGTCAGACAAAAAGAAGTAAAGAAGTGTCTGTCTGTTCGTGTTGTCGCATAGCAACCCCACCACCCGCAGTACAGTTACCTCGATTTTGTTCACATCCATTTTGAATGTAAAAATTATTAATTATCGGATTGGAACTTAAGAAGATATAGTTAAGAATGTGCCTATTATAAGCCCCTCCTCCTATAAACTGCAACAGAATTTCTCTTTTAAAATGTGGTAAGTAGACTCATGTTAGGCTTATAAAAAAATGTTGACCTTCTTCCTAATAAACCCCCCTACCCACGTAGAACAGTTGCCGTTATTACGCACATACTCAACGCTTCGATACCAAAATTTACAAAGAAATTTGATTTTCATGGAAGAAATGGGTACACGGTATTCCACTGTCGGGCACCGTACCGAATATCTGCATCAAATTTTTATGCCAGGAAAAAAAATGCGCATATTTTGGTAAAAAAAAGGATGGGCAGAATCGTTAGCTTCTGCTAATAAAATTAGCGCTCATGAGCCAGTCTTTACGAACCCTTTTCAAAAGTCTCTAACATTAGTGTTGGTAAGACCTTTTTGTATACATATAGTAGGTGATTGCACCAATTTGAATGTTAGTTAGCAATTGATAATTTTTATTTCTTGATTTAGCGAATTCCAAACCTTTGAATGGGTCTGCAACTAAATGTATTTAAGTACACCCTTACCAACAACATCGAAAGTGACAGTTGAAATTAAAAAAGTAAGGAAAGAACGAAACAAATTGTATCGATAAAACATATCGAGTTCTTACATATTGAAAAGTGTTTTAATTTTATAGAAAAGTGTAATCAGCAATCCATTCCTTTTAAATCAACTTACATTCAAATGAAATACTCAAGCAAAACAGTAATACACCTAAAAAAATAAATCAAAATTAGTTTGAAGAGGGCAGCCGGCGAGAGCACTACAAACAATAACTCTGAACTCCAAAAACAGGTGCGTAATTATATTTTTTATTACAAATTTAAACAACAAAACGCAGAAATTTCAGTTATTTATAGGGAGCTCCGTTAAAGGAGACATCGCCGCGTCCTTGTCCTGGAAGCACATAGCAAAGAAGAACTGATCTAGAGATGCCAACACGGGGTGTTTGAGTCTCTCGCCAAAATATCCAGGAGAGCGTATGCTTCTGATGTGCCATTAAAGTGACTTTAAAGCCTTGTGGATCTTCAGAAAGCTCATTCATTTGGGAGATTCTCCAAAGACCTATGCTTCATGCAAAAAAAGTTGTATTTAGTAACGTGCACAGCTCTAAATTTTCTTCAAGGCCTTTTGTCCATTTACTGAGGCGGTACTCCAAATGGTTTTATCCCTAGACGGAGTGGAGCAGCGCGAATTGAATCCATGAAGAGAACAGCCGCGGAGAGCACTACAATCGTTAACTCAGAACTACAAATGTAGTTCTGAGATAGTTTGTAGGGTTCTTCCCGGCTGCCATCTTCATGGTTTTAAGTCGTGCTGCTCCAGTTTGTCTATGCATTTGGAAAAGCGGAAAGCGGTGAAAGTAAATGGACAAAAGGCCCTAGGTGAAGAACATATAGAGGTATGCACGTTATTAAATACAACTTTTTTTGCAGGAAATAGGTGTTTGGAGAATTTCTCAAATGAGGATGAGCTTGTTGAAGATGCACAGGGCTTCAAAGTAACATTAATGGTTTAGAAGCATGCGGGGTTCTTGATATTTTGGCTTGAGACTCGTCCACCCCGGGGTGGCAGGTAATATGGACTTGAGCATGACGCTGACCATGATATCTGTTGTGCTTGCCCACAAGAATCTTAAGGAATCTGGTGCAGGCGCCCATTCCAAAGCGAAAGTGACTATGATGGAGAGCAGCACAAAAGTTCCGAGACTTACAGAAATTTTGAGTTCTCACACATTATAGTAAATGCGTTTTTCTTATATTATGACCATCAGTCAGTCAGGACAACAGGATCTGCTCCGCATTTTTCGGAGTCAAATGGAAGCGCATTATTTTGGATTTTTAGGTTTTACTGCTTAAATCTCACTTTGACTCTGAAAACTTTCTAACTATACCAAACTTACAGAAGCTGGAGTACGACGATTCCAGGAGCCAGCAGAAACCGCTATTGAATCGAATTGATTTGGCCGCAGAAATAAAAATGAAACCTCTAAAATCCTAAAGGTCATGTTAATGTAAAAGGAGCATGTGCTGCTCAGGAAAGACAAATCTCAATCTGCTACGTAACAATTTGGAACAGGACCAAATTAACAAAATGAGAATTATTTTTGATGAACTCAGATTAAACATTTTTGTTTAATAAATATTTTGATTTAATTTATTTTGTGGCTATTTCAAGCTCATTTAGTCTCATTTTTTGGTTAAGAACAAATTCATTTCAAGTATACTGACCCCAATACAAATGGAAAATGAAAAATTTGATGTAGACAGTCGGGACAGTGCCCGACAGTGAGATACCCTGTACCCATTTTCCCCACAAAAATCACATTTGGGCACTTTTTGTATCGATGACTTGAGGGGTATGGGCATAAGCAAGGTAACTGTACTGCGGGTGGTGGGGGTTTTATTCGGCAAAAGGTCAACATTGTTTGTTTTGAAAGCCTTATGAGTCTACATAAATTTAAAAGCCCTAGGAACATTTTTATATAAAATGAAATTTTGTTGCAGTTTATAGGAGAAGGGGTCTCCAACTCCCACTACCGAGGAACCAATGGTAGGACCAAGAGTGTCACGTGGTCACTGCAGTGAAGAACGCCATCTTTAGAAGGACCCTTCAGTCAGCTGCTACGCGATCTCTGCGAGACCACTATCGGAAAATTAGGAAGATGGTTCCTACGACGTTCCTGACCAAATCGCTACTTTGCGACATAATGAGAGGCTGACGAGTTATTCCAAAAGACTGGCCAATGGTTTGTTTCGGAGTGTCCATATTAGGAGGCTGATGTGTAAACCTTTTGGCTGTTTGACGCGAGGACGACGAGGACCTAACCTAATTTAATACATTTTTTCTTTATTTTTCAGATGTTCTTATTCTGCACAATATTAGGCTTATGATTACTATTTAATCAATTGCTTAGTATAAATTTAAAAAAAAATAAAAAATAAAACCACCGATGTTTTAGATCATATTTAAGCAGCCTAAGTACCAATCGAACTTTAAAGTACCTTCAGCGTAGCCAAACTGTCACTGCGATTATTTTTTATGCACTGTACACATTGTGTAGAAGTGTATTAAGGGCAGAAGGAATCGTGGCAGATCATAAGTTCCTTGCGTGAAAAGTCTTATCAATGACTCGGGTAGCGATTGGACCATGTCCGTCTGTATGAGTCCCTACTTCTGCGAGACCATAAGAGCTAGCGACACAATTTTACCAAAAGATGCGCGTAATCCCATCTAAGTTGAATTTTGTCTTTGGTAAGACCTTACTATATACATATAGTAGGTGATTGCACCAATTTGAATGTTAGTTAGAAATTGATAATTTTTATTTCTTGATTTAGCGAATTCCAACCCTTTGAATGGGTCTGCAACAGCTCTGAATTATTTGACGACCAATTGAATGTATTTGAGTACCTTCTTACCAATACCACCGAAAGTGACAGTTGAATTCAAAAGTAAGGCAAGAACGAATCAAATTGTATCGATAAAATATATCGAGTTCTTACATATTGAAAAGTGTTTTAATTTTATAGAAAAGTGTAATCAGCAATCCATTCCTTTTAAATCAACTTACATTCAAATGAAATACTCAAGCAAAACAGTAATACACCTAAAAAAATAAATCAAAATTAGTTTGAAGAGGGCAGCCGGCGAGAGCACTACAAACAATAACTCTGAACTCCAAAAACAGGTGCGTAATTATATTTTTTATTACAAATTTAAACAACAAAACGCAGAAATTTCAGTTATTTATAGGGAGCTCCGTTAAAGGAGACATCGCCGCGTCCTTGTCCTGGAAGCACATAGCAAAGAAGAACTGATGCAGATGCCAACACGGGGTGTTTGAGTCTCTCGCCAAAATATCCAGGAGAGCGTATGCTTCTGATGTTCCATTAAAGTGACTTTAAAGCCTTGTGGATCTTCAGAAAGCTCATTCATTTGGGAGATTCTCCAAAGACCTATGCTTCTTGCAAAAAAAGTTGTATTTAGTAACGTGCACAGCTCTAAATGTTCTTCAAGGTCTTTCGTTCATTTACTGAGGCGGTACTCCAAATGGTTTTATCGCGAAACGGACTGGAGCAGCGCGAATTGAATCCATGAAGAGAACAGCCGCGGAGAGCACTACAATCGTTAACTCAGAACTACAAATGTAGTTCTGAGATAGTTTGTAGGGTTCTTCCCGGCTGCCATCTTCATGGTTTTAAGTCGTGCTGCTCCAGTTTGTCTATGCATTTGGAAAAGCGGAAAGCGGTGAAAGTAAATGGACAAAAGGCCCTAGGTGAAGAACATATAGAGGTATGCACGTTATTAAATACAACTTTTTTTGCAGGAAATAGGTGTTTGGAGAATTTCTCAAATGAGGATGAGCTTGTTGAAGATGCACAGGGCTTCAAAGTAACATTAATGGTTTAGAAGCATGCGGGGTTCTTGATATTTTGGCTTGAGACTCGTCCACCCCGGGGTGGCAGGTAATATGGACTTGAGCATGACGCTGACCATGATATCTGTTGTGCTTGCCCACAAGAATCTTAAGGAATCTGGTGCAGGCGCCCATTCCAAAGCGAAAGTGACTATGATGGAGAGCAGCACAAAAGTTCCGAGACTTACAGAAATTTTGAGTTCTCACACATTATAGTAAATGCGTTTTTCTTATATTATGACCATCAGTCAGTCAGGACAACAGGATCTGCTCCGCATTTTTCGGAGTCAAATGGAAGCGCATTATTTTGGATTTTTAGGTTTTACTGCTTAAATCTCACTTTGACTCTGAAAACTTTCTAACTATACCAAACTTACAGAAGCTGGAGTACGACGATTCCAGGAGCCAGCAGAAACCGCTATTGAATCGAATTGATTTGGCCGCAGAAATAAAAATGAAACCTCTAAAATCCTAAAGGTCATGTTAATGTAAAAGGAGCATGTGCTGCTCAGGAAAGACAAATCTCAATCTGCTACGTAACAATTTGGAACAGGACCAAATTAACAAAATGAGAATTATTTTTGATGAACTCAGATTAAACATTTTTGTTTAATAAATATTTTGATTTAATTTATTTTGTGGCTATTTCAAGCTCATTTAGTCTCATTTTTTGGTTAAGAACAAATTCATTTCAAGTATACTGACCCCAATACAAATGGAAAATGAAAAATTTGATGTAGACAGTCGGGACAGTGCCCGACAGTGAGATACCCTGTACCCATTTTCCCCACAAAAATCACATTTGGGCACTTTTTGTATCGATGACTTGAGGGGTATGGGCATAAGCAAGGTAACTGTACTGCGGGTGGTGGGGGTTTTATTCGGCAAAAGGTCAACATTGTTTGTTTTGAAAGCCTTATGAGTCTACATAAATTTAAAAGCCCTAGGAACATTTTTATATAAAATGAAATTTTGTTGCAGTTTATAGGAGAAGGGGTCTCCAACTCCCACTACCGAGGAACCAATGGTAGGACCAAGAGTGTCACGTGGTCACTGCAGTGAAGAACGCCATCTTTAGAAGGACCCTTCAGTCAGCTGCTACGCGATCTCTGCGAGACCACTATCGGAAAATTAGGAAGATGGTTCCTACGACGTTCCTGACCAAATCGCTACTTTGCGACATAATGAGAGGCTGACGACTTATTCCAAAAGACTGGCCAATGGTTTGTTTCGGAGTGTCCATATTAGGAGGCTGATGTGTAAACCTTTTGGCTGTTTGACGCGAGGACGACGAGGACCTAACCTAATTTAATACATTTTTTGTTTATTTTTCAGATGTTCTTATTCTGCACAATATTTGGCTTATGATTACTATTTAATCGATTGCTTAGTATAAATTTAAAAAAAAATAAAAAATAAAACCACCGATGTTTTAGATCATATTTAAGCAGCCTAAGTACCAATCGAACTTTAAAGTACCTTCAGCGTAGCCAAACTGTCACTGCGATTATTTTTTATGCACTGTACACATTGTGTAGAAGTGTATTAAGGGCAGAAGGAATCGTGGCAGATCATAAGTTCCTTGCGTGAAAAGTCTTATCAATGACTCGGGTAGCGATTGGACCATGTCCGTCTGTATGAGTCCCTACTTCTGCGAGACCATAAGAGCTAGCGACACAATTTTACCAAAAGATGCGCGTAATCCCATCTAAGTTGAATTTTGTCTTTGGTAAGACCTTACTATATACATATAGTAGGTGATTGCACCAATTTGAATGTTAGTTAGAAATTGATAATTTTTATTTCTTGATTTAGCGAATTCCAACCCTTTGAATGGGTCTGCAACAGCTCTGAATTATTTGACGACCAATTGAATGTATTTGAGTACCTTCTTACCAATACCACCGAAAGTGACAGTTGAATTCAAAAGTAAGGCAAGAACGAATCAAATTGTATCGATAAAATATATCGAGTTCTTACATATTGAAAAGTGTTTTAATTTTATAGAAAAGTGTAATCAGCAATCCATTCCTTTTAAATCAACTTACATTCAAATGAAATACTCAAGCAAAACAGTAATACACCTAAAAAAATAAATCAAAATTAGTTTGAAGAGGGCAGCCGGCGAGAGCACTACAAACAATAACTCTGAACTCCAAAAACAGGTGCGTAATTATATTTTTTATTACAAATTTAAACAACAAAACGCAGAAATTTCAGTTATTTATAGGGAGCTCCGTTAAAGGAGACATCGCCGCGTCCTTGTCCTGGAAGCACATAGCAAAGAAGAACTGATCTAGAGATGCCAACACGGGGTGTTTGAGTCTCTCGCCAAAATATCCAGGACAGCGTATGCTTCTGATGTGCCATTAAAGTGACTTTAAAGCCTTGTGGATCTTCAGAAAGCTCATTCATTTGGGAGATTCTCCAAAGACCTATGCTTCATGCAAAAAAAGTTGTATTTAGTAACGTGCACAGCTCTAAATGTTCTTCAAGGCCTTTTGTCCATTTACTGAGGCGGTACTCCAAATGGTTTTATCCCTAGACGGAGTGGAGCAGCGCGAATTGAATCCATGAAGAGAACAGCCGCGGAGAGCACTACAATCGTTAACTCAGAACTACAAATGTAGTTCTGAGATAGTTTGTAGGGTTCTTCCCGGCTGCCATCTTCATGGTTTTAAGTCGTGCTGCTCCAGTTTGTCTATGCATTTGGAAAAGCGGAAAGCGGTGAAAGTAAATGGACAAAAGGCCCTAGGTGAAGAACATATAGAGGTATGCACGTTATTAAATACAACTTTTTTTGCAGGAAATAGGTGTTTGGAGAATTTCTCAAATGAGGATGAGCTTGTTGAAGATGCACAGGGCTTCAAAGTAACATTAATGGTTTAGAAGCATGCGGGGTTCTTGATATTTTGGCTTGAGACTCGTCCACCCCGGGGTGGCAGGTAATATGGACTTGAGCATGACGCTGACCATGATATCTGTTGTGCTTGCCCACAAGAATCTTAAGGAATCTGGTGCAGGCGCCCATTCCAAAGCGAAAGTGACTATGATGGAGAGCAGCACAAAAGTTCCGAGACTTACAGAAATTTTGAGTTCTCACACATTATAGTAAATGCGTTTTTCTTATATTATGACCATCAGTCAGTCAGGACAACAGGATCTGCTCCGCATTTTTCGGAGTCAAATGGAAGCGCATTATTTTGGATTTTTAGGTTTTACTGCTTAAATCTCACTTTGACTCTGAAAACTTTCTAACTATACCAAACTTACAGAAGCTGGAGTACGACGATTCCAGGAGCCAGCAGAAACCGCTATTGAATCGAATTGATTTGGCCGCAGAAATAAAAATGAAACCTCTAAAATCCTAAAGGTCATGTTAATGTAAAAGGAGCATGTGCTGCTCAGGAAAGACAAATCTCAATCTGCTACGTAACAATTTGGAACAGGACCAAATTAACAAAATGAGAATTATTTTTGATGAACTCAGATTAAACATTTTTGTTTAATAAATATTTTGATTTAATTTATTTTGTGGCTATTTCAAGCTCATTTAGTCTCATTTTTTGGTTAAGAACAAATTCATTTCAAGTATACTGACCCCAATACAAATGGAAAATGAAAAATTTGATGTAGACAGTCGGGACAGTGCCCGACAGTGAGATACCCTGTACCCATTTTCCCCACAAAAATCACATTTGGGCACTTTTTGTATCGATGACTTGAGGGGTATGGGCATAAGCAAGGTAACTGTACTGCGGGTGGTGGGGGTTTTATTCGGCAAAAGGTCAACATTGTTTTTTTTGAAAGCCTTATGAGTCTACATAAATTTAAAAGCCCTAGGAACATTTTTATATAAAATGAAATTTTGTTGCAGTTTATAGGAGAAGGGGTCTCCAACTCCCACTACCGAGGAACCAATGGTAGGACCAAGAGTGTCACGTGGTCACTGCAGTGAAGAACGCCATCTTTAGAAGGACCCTTCAGTCAGCTGCTACGCGATCTCTGCGAGACCACTATCGGAAAATTAGGAAGATGGTTCCTACGACGTTCCTGACCAAATCGCTACTTTGCGACATAATGAGAGGCTGACGAGTTATTCCAAAAGACTGGCCAATGGTTTGTTTCGGAGTGTCCATATTAGGAGGCTGATGTGTAAACCTTTTGGCTGTTTGACGCGAGGACGACGAGGACCTAACCTAATTTAATACATTTTTTGTTTATTTTTCAGATGTTCTTATTCTGCACAATATTTGGCTTATGATTACTATTTAATCGATTGCTTAGTATAAATTTAAAAAAAAAAAAAAAATAAAACCACCGATGTTTTAGATCATATTTAAGCAGCCTAAGTACCAATCGAACTTTAAAGTACCTTCAGCGTAGCCAAACTGTCACTGCGATTATTTTTTATGCACTGTACACATTGTGTAGAAGTGTATTAAGGGCAGAAGGAATCGTGGCAGATCATAAGTTCCTTGCGTGAAAAGTCTTATCAATGACTCGGGTAGCGATTGGACCATGTCCGTCTGTATGAGTCCCTACTTCTGCGAGACCATAAGAGCTAGCGACACAATTTTACCAAAAGATGCGCGTAATCCCATCTAAGTTGAATTTTGTCTTTGGTAAGACCTTACTATATACATATAGTAGGTGATTGCACCAATTTGAATGTTAGTTAGAAATTGATAATTTTTATTTCTTGATTTAGCGAATTCCAACCCTTTGAATGGGTCTGCAACAGCTCTGAATTATTTGACGACCAATTGAATGTATTTGAGTACCTTCTTACCAATACCACCGAAAGTGACAGTTGAATTCAAAAGTAAGGCAAGAACGAATCAAATTGTATCGATAAAATATATCGAGTTCTTACATATTGAAAAGTGTTTTAATTTTATAGAAAAGTGTAATCAGCAATCCATTCCTTTTAAATCAACTTACATTCAAATGAAATACTCAAGCAAAACAGTAATACACCTAAAAAAATAAATCAAAATTAGTTTGAAGAGGGCAGCCGGCGAGAGCACTACAAACAATAACTCTGAACTCCAAAAACAGGTGCGTAATTATATTTTTTATTACAAATTTAAACAACAAAACGCAGAAATTTCAGTTATTTATAGGGAGCTCCGTTAAAGGAGACATCGCCGCGTCCTTGTCCTGGAAGCACATAGCAAAGAAGAACTGATCTAGAGATGCCAACACGGGGTGTTTGAGTCTCTCGCCAAAATATCCAGGAGAGCGTATGCTTCTGATGTGCCATTAAAGTGACTTTAAAGCCTTGTGGATCTTCAGAAAGCTCATTCATTTGGGAGATTCTCCAAAGACCTATGCTTCATGCAAAAAAAGTTGTATTTAGTAACGTGCACAGCTCTAAATGTTCTTCAAGGCCTTTTGCCCATTTACTGAGGCGGTACTCCAAATGGTTTTATCCCTAGACGGAGTGGAGCAGCGCGAATTGAATCCATGAAGAGAACAGCCGCGGAGAGCACTACAATCGTTAACTCAGAACTACAAATGTAGTTCTGAGATAGTTTGTAGGGTTCTTCCCGGCTGCCATCTTCATGGTTTTAAGTCGTGCTGCTCCAGTTTGTCTATGCATTTGGAAAAGCGGAAAGCGGTGAAAGTAAATGGACAAAAGGCCCTAAGTGAAGAACATATAGAGGTATGCACGTTATTAAATACAACTTTTTTTGCAGGAAATAGGTGTTTGGAGAATTTCTCAAATGAGGATGAGCTTGTTGAAGATGCACAGGGCTTCAAAGTAACATTAATGGTTTAGAAGCATGCGGGGTTCTTGATATTTTGGCTTGAGACTCGTCCACCCCGGGGTGGCAGGTAATATGGACTTGAGCATGACGCTGACCATGATATCTGTTGTGCTTGCCCACAAGAATCTTAAGGAATCTGGTGCAGGCGCCCATTCCAAAGCGAAAGTGACTATGATGGAGAGCAGCACAAAAGTTCCGAGTCTTACAGAAATTTTGAGTTCTCACACATTATAGTATATGCGTTTTTCTTACATTATGACCATCTAGTCAGTCAGGACAACAGGATCTGCTGCGCCTTTTTCGGAGTCAAATGGCAGCGCATTATTTTGGATTTTTAGGTTTTACTGCTTAAATCTCACTTCGACTCTGAAAACTTTCTAACTATACCAAACTTACAGAAGCTGAAGTACGACGATTCCAGGAGCCAGCAGAAACCGGTATTGAATCGAATTGATTTGGCCGCAGAAATAAAAATGAAACCTCTAAAATAGTAAAGGCCATGTTAGTATAAAGGGAGCATGTGCTGCTAAGGAAAGACAAAGCTATTGTGGTGACGCAGTTTCCGTCAGTGCTAATCTGCTACGTAACAATTTGGAACAGGACTAAATTAGCAAAATGAGAATTATTTTTGTTAAACCCAAATTAAATCGTTTTGTTTATTACATTTTTTTGATTTAAGTTATTTTGTGGCTATTTCAAGATCATTATACCCTGTCCACAAAGCTTAAAAAATGGCAAAAATGGTCAGAAGCAATAGTCGAGTCGATATAGACATGTTCGTCTGTGCGTGTTGTCGCAAAAATTTGAACGGATATCTGATTTTCATGGAAAAATGGGTACAGGGTACCCTACTTTCGAGCACCGTCCCGACTGTCTGCCTTACAGTTTTTTATTTTTCTAATGCCCGCTCCGCTCAGCAAAGCGGAAGTATAGCAGTAAGATGCATAGCCTCTTCCCGTTCCCCTTCCTCTTCCACCTCCTCTTAATCTTTTTGAGACATGAGTTGAATTCATCCGCCGTTGTTGATTTCGGAATCACGGGAAGTGTTTGTCGGAAGTTATTCCCCAACAGTATCATCACGCCATCCGTATAAGTAATTTTTTTGACAGCAACTGAGGTGATTTGAAAACAACTATTAAATGTTCATCCATTAGCGTTTTTATACCCAAGGAGCAATAGTCGAGTCGATATAGCTATAACCGTCTAAGTTTCTTAGAGGCTGTGAGATATAGAGCCACAAAATGTTACCAATAGATGCTCATTTTCCCTAGGCTTAGGAACTTCTTCGAACAATGTCGATATCTTACCATCTTCCCCTGTAACAATTTTTGCGGTTTACACCCAGAGTGAGACATTGGACAGTTATGGACACTGTTACTTTGCATGTGTGGTGCGGTAGGTAGGTATTCCACTGTCGGGCTCCGTCCCGACTGTGCATCAAATTAATAAAAAAACCGTCACTATAGAATAGTTTACAGCATGCTGAGTAGTAAAACCACAAAATGTTACAGCACAACATTTTTAAATTAAGTGTTAATTAAATTAATTTGTAACGAAAATAGAACAATGCAGTAATTAATTAAAAAGAGGTGTAAAAGTGTAGGACAACTTTATGTGCAGGGGATTGTAGTAGCTGAAACCATGAATTCATGGTTGGGTAGGGTACAGAATGCGATAATCGACAGTCATATAAGACTTCGCCTCAGATAAACCACTAAAAAGCAAAGTATTCTTTTTTTTTGTTGTAGATCATGTTTAGGATCACGATTGTGGTCATTGCCGTTTGAAGAGCATAGCTTTTAGGAAGAACACAGTAGGGACTCTATAATAGTTAATATTGTGTAATCGGGAGGCTTGACTATATCAATGTCGTCGTAGAGCTCATAGAGTTCGTAGTTCCATCGCATGCGGTAATCGTTGCCAACGCGTAAAGGGCCAAAGAGTACTTGCCGCTCAAACACTCCAAGGACATTTTCATCAGACTGATAGAGTGTTAGTTTCGTCTGGCTGTAGTGGTCTCTACTACTTATTTACCTACTGAGGCTACAGTAAAATCTTTTGGCAAGAGTGAATTCCCACTTGATCTCCATGCTGATGTCGTTCTTCATTGTAACGGTTGTAGACGAAATCCTTGACAACATCAGAAGTATAGGGTTAAACATCAATCTGCGAGTCCAACCGTTGTGTCTCTCTACTTCAAAGAAAACATATACTTTGTTTTGCTCCCATTTACAATGAGACTCATCCTGGCAGATTCTCTTTCAATAGTCGTAAAGGCTTGGTAACTGCACGCTTAGTACGACCAATGATATCGATATCATATGCGTATGCAAGCAACTGGATACTATATATACTATATAGAACATAGTTGCGTTCCAATTTATTTTGGTCTTTCGCAACAAATTCTCCATTACGAAGTTGAAGAGCTTGTAGGAGAGGACAACACTAAAAAAATTTGTACCGGTAAACAACAGAATAGTACTCACGTTGTGTTTTAAGAATAATTATCAAACTAGTAGCTATTCCCCATGTAAATATTTTCACACCATATAAAACTTGTCCGTTCTACGCAAATATACATAATAGTTAGTATAACCTATAGAATAGTTGTATAACTCCTCCTTTTCCTAGCTTTTCGAATTTCTTTCTTTCTACTTTACGTTGCATACTTCTTTCCTTAACAACACTTTTTTTCTCCATTACATCCGT
Organism: Chymomyza caudatula; assembly: GCA_035041775.1. Classification (NCBI taxonomy): domain Eukaryota; kingdom Metazoa; phylum Arthropoda; class Insecta; order Diptera; family Drosophilidae; genus Chymomyza; species Chymomyza caudatula. The sequence goes on from JAWNKW010000148.1 coordinate 3,875,825, forward strand.
GTGAAGTAGCAACCAACAGATCGTTTTTCATTTGAAAGCATCCTATCTGCCCATCATCTCCAGGTCGGATCGCGTAGCAGCATAGCAAGAGCGTTTCCTTTTGTACGTTTCATTCTACAATACATCCTTATACATATGTATATACGCGAGAAAATCAATTTCACACTAAACACAATTTATTATATTTATTTCGGACTATTTGGAATATTCACAATTTCTGTGTTACAATTATTTGTACAAGAATTACAACCAAAATTTCCACAGAACAAACGTAAAGAAAGAAGACGGCGAAAATCAAATGAGATATTTTCTCGGCATGAATAAATAAAATTCAAATTAAATTAATTTCGTGCAAGCGTTTTGATGGGGGGTTGCTCGGAGGGGATTCCCTTGCCTGTCAGTCAGTTGGCAGCAACAGAATCGCACATAAAAGGATCTAAAATGGAAATCCAATGAAATGCGCATATGTATGCCGTTTCATGGGTAGCGCCAATGAGTAAAAGCCGTGAACTCTGCGATGAGCCTGAGACTGAACAAGACAGCTGAACTGCTGCACAAAGTAAAGCAACAACCGAAAGGATTAAAGAAAAACCACACAAAAGGACTTCGAAACTTGGACACCACACACAAACCCAACCAAGCCAGACCAAACCTAGGCTCCTGACCAGACTAACCCGAACCAGAAACCAAACCAAGACCAAGGGTAGCATCGTCGGGATGAGACGAGTCCAAATGTACCGAAACACCCAAAAAAAAAAACCAAAAAGAAAATGGTGAGCCGCGTATTGGCCCAGCTGTGCTTACACATACACTAGTATGCATGTGTGTTTGTGTATGCGTGTCTACGCTTGTGTGTGTGCGCCGGGCAATAAAATAAATCCACCGCAAAGCTGCTGCGGGTAGATTGCTTGGTTGACCCAAAACTCTCAGACAGGCGAGGACACAAACACACACATTGTGTATGACATGCACTATAAGAACGGAGCATTCATTGGGTCAGTTGGGACAGTTCTGTTTGCCATTTCGTCATTCATTCACTTTGTCAACTCGACAATTTTCTTGCCAATTCAAATGTGCGTTTTTTCGCTGCCACTTTAGTTAATGTCAATGCAGATGCGGCTGCCCCGGCTCTGGACGGCCCCGGCTCTTTGTCAATACATACATAGACGCGCACATACCCATACGCACACACGCACAGGAAGAGTTAGCTAAGTGCTAGCGTCCCGTGCAGACCAAAAACCACTTATCCTCCCGAAGAAAGTTGGTTACAGACCGACAGGACATTGATCTGTTGTATCTTAACTTAATTTTAGTTTTCGCAGACTTCAGACCTTGTAGAATATGCAACTATCCGATAAGTATTGGTATGTCGATCATACCACGGGGTCTGCTAAAATTAACGGATTGAATGAACAAGATACATATGTATATAATGTATCGCGGTCAGTGAGACGTGCGGTGAGCGGGTCAGAGAATACCACCTCAGCAGGCTTGTCGCATGACACTACTAACAATGACACTGGGTTCTTTCGAGACCAGTAGGCCTTAAAAGGGTTTGGGACCCACCACGTAAAACCACAATTCCAATCAAAGAATGTATTTTCATCAGGCCGTAACCCGATAACGGGTTGTTACGGCCAGTTAAGAAGAAGAAGGTCAGTGAGATAGAAGTCGAGTCGACTGTCATGTCTGTCTGTCAGAAGCAACACTAAGATCTCGTTGACTATATCAGTGATGCCGTTATCTCTCTTCAATTCTTCGCGCCTGATGCGTAGAGCACGCATTGCACCATTGCGGTACGCAAGCTCGTGATTACGTCGCAAACGTTGCACTGATTTTAAATTGACTGTTCTTCCCTTCGATTAGATTTGATATGTAGTGCGTGCGATGACTCTTCAGAGAAGGTTCACCCCGCCCTAGCACTCACGCAGCCTTGCCCATTGTGCCACATTCTTCTCTTAGTTGTATTCTGTAGTATTTCTGTCAATGTTTCCTGCTTCGGACCGTCTCGGCAATATTTGAAGACAAATTGAATCTTAAATTTTCTATTTGAACTTAAAAATATACTTAATCTCAAATAAAACTACACTTAAACGTGAGATACTTAGTACAACTCTTGCAATTATAATAGTATTCATTATTTCTAGTCTTTTAGGATTAACGGCTAATATATTCGATGTGTTTTCATGGCTGCCAAGCTGACGTCCTATTTACAAATCAAACCAAAGCAGTCGATTCTTTTCAAAAAAGCTCCTTGATCCCACTCTCTACCAAAACCAAGTACAATCTCCATGTAGTGGTCCATCATTAGCTGCTCTAATCACCAACAGGTGTTAGGGCAGTGACTTAATGTGGGAAGTGAAGCCTTCCCAGGACTTTTTGCCCTATATGTGAAACCACCCTCCCATTGAAAGATATTATGAGGAGTGTAACCCATTAAAGGGACTTCTGGCTACTACATAAGAATACGGAACTTATGGGTATAAAAGGAATTTTGCTCCTTAAAAAACATTTGATGAATACGTGCTCGACAGTTGGATAATTTCTGTGCAAATTTTGGTATTTATGCGTTGAGGGGTATGTGCGCCATAGTGGTAGGGAGGAGTATTCGGAAAAAAGTCGACAAAAATAAATACTCCAACAATAAGCTAAGTTAATACCTTTTGAAATACTTAACATAAATTAAACACATATGTGTAATTGTGATTAAATTTGCATGAAAAATAAGAATTAATATTTACTACAACCTTTGGTGGTTTTAGTACATGTATCCAATATCTGCTTACCCTGAGCTGGAATGATGACGCCTCAAGTTAAACGAGGTGAGATGGCCTCTCGAAAAGAAAATTTATACCTTACTTTCAGGGATTCAAACCGTAATCGTAACCGTTATTCAAAACAACCGATTGAATTTTGAAACCGTAACTCTTTCTCAAATTTGGCTATAAGCGAGTCTGTCTAACAGGCACAGCAACACAAGCAGCATCAATGGTCGCATTTCAGCAAAAATTTAAAATTTTGGTACGGCCCATGATTCCACTCTATTACTTTCATGCTCTTTGGTTTTTGTATGGGAACCGGTAAACCGAAATAAATATCGGTGAATCGAATCGAAACCGATATTATTGAAAAAAGAAAACAGAAATAAAACCGTTTACCAGATCAGGAGTACCTGCTTACTTCCTTTTAGTACGGCAACTGTGAATTAACCCAAAGATATTCCTTGATTAATCATTCGCTATAGCTATAGCTAGAGTTGAGGAAAGGAAAGAGCTGCCTGGACCTGAAGCCGACTGGCCCCGCTACACTCTATTTGCGACCGTATTTCGTGTGATACCAAGGGCATCTACATCATGCTTTAGCACCATAAAATGGGTCTCTACTACTCATTTTCCTACTGAGGCCAAAGTAACATCTATTGGCAAGAGTGGTTCTCCGCTTGATCTTCTTTCTGACATCGTTTTTCATCGTGATGGTGGTGCCAAGGTAGACGAAATCCTTGACAACATCAAAAGTAAAGTTTATATTATAGAGAGTATATCTGACAGTTCAACCGCTCTCAACTCGAAGTAAGCATATACTTCTTGCTCTCATTAACAATCAAACACACCCTGCCAGATTCTTTCTCATTAGTTGCATAGTACAACCAATGATGTGAATATCATCTGCGTAGCGAGCAACACTCTGAAAGACTATAGTAAATTTGCAGGCCATGGGGTCATTCTTTTTGGGGACATGGCAGAGGACATGTACATATTCTGCAAATGAGTTGGTTGGTACGAACTCTTTGTCGCAAGTCTTGAAAAACTCTGGAGTCGGGTCATCTGTGCTAGCAGCTTTGTGGTTCTTGAGCCGCTTGACTGCCACCTAAACTTCGTATGCCGTCGTCTGTTATTCCCGTCATCAGTTAACAATAAGCCGGTGAAGTGTTCCCTCCACAGCATGAGTGTACCCTTGACATCCAGAGCTCCGAGGGAGGTTAAATGAGCTGCTTAGAGAGTTGAGCGGATAAGGCTACGACATACCGTTCTAATAACTGCTGTGTACAACTTTTGCTATGGGCTGCATCGCAGGTTCTTCGATTTGCTTAGCCGCATGTGAACCTTTGCTGCCACAAGTTAGAGGTCAGAGATGATGTTGTTGCTGTTGACCCCTCTGAACGTATATAGGTATAAAAAGAAAAAAACCTCTTCGTGGTATAAAACTTGTGACGAAAGCGTAAGTACGTGTATGCAAATCTTAAAAATAATGATTTAATTTGTTTGGCGAGAAAAGTACAGTGAATTGCAGTATTTTTCATTGATAATAGAATTTTAAACCACATTTGTGTAGGTTCTTTTTAAAAATGAAATGCCACATTTCGTGAAGCTGGGTGGCCTAATTGGTCGTCCTACAAACTGAAGACTTAAGCTTGACGAAATGCGGCCTCTTTTTTATTGAAACTTTCTTCATTTTTTTTTCATTGAATCAAAAAACCGTATATGAAAAGGTCAATCTACACTTTAATGCCTTTACAACGGTATACGGTTCTTTTATTTAACCACACAAAGGGAGAATGAGGGCGATTGTCGTAAATAAAGAGTAGCGATGGCACTCCATTTTCTTTCCTCAACTCTCCTTTTTCTTAAATGTCAATGCACGCAAATCAGACTCTAGCCCAACTGTTACAAATGGGACTAACGAAGGATTGCTGATATTGCAATGTAAAACACGTGAGTTCGCAGCATCGACTGTGGATAACAAGTGCGATAAGTGTGTCGCAAAAGGGCCTGACGAACTAGTCCGTGGCACTGAATGGGTACTTCGACAAACACACACGCCCGTACACATATACGCACAAATCAAAGTTATGGCACCAAGACATGGGCATGCACATCGCTGCATGTCCAAGCAGCCATTTCCTGGCCAGATTTGTACATTTTCACAATTGTACAGGGAAATATTGCTATGTTTAGCTACTAGTAGTCCGAGCAGATAGCCAGTTGTTTTCTTACATGTGTGTGTATGTCAGTCGTTTTGTGGTCATTTCAAATTTTCATTTCATTTGCCATAAAAAGGAAATTGGTTTTGTATGCCATTTGCTTGCCCTTCTCCTGCGGCTGAGGCTGCCTCTGACCGTAGCTGTGGTGCTGGCCAAAGGAAGAGCACAACTATTTCTGTGCAGTTCCTATTGCGCTTTGTGTAAATGGCAGCGAGATGTGGTTGGTTGGGTCAGTGATTGTGTTGGTGATTGTCCAACAACTGTATGACAGTTTCGATAGCAGGACTTCCCAGAAGCTTCGAACCTAGTGGTTAATACAATGGTAATTAAAAACAAAGTGAAAAAGTTGCATTCTCCTAAATCTAGCCTTTGGCGTTGTTTCTGCTTTGTATGCATTGGGTCAAGGTTATAAGAGCTTTGTGCAATCCTTGAAACAGGCAGAAAGGGGTGTGGCAGACCATAAGTTGCTTATACTACGTAGATGCGCTTGAACCCGGGTAAGATGAAGTTTGTAGAAATGTGTTGATTCCCTTTAGCGGAATTCAGTGGTTAACAGTCATTGATCTAAAACTCAAACGAACTATGCGTCGTAACTCTGTGCATCCGCCTACAAACTTTTGCAAAAATAGACTGCATGTAAATATGGTTATATATGAGCTAAAGTCGCCGAGTTAGGGAGCGTTATCATTAAAACTATGTTGTCACTTTGTTAATACAAGTCCCGTACCCCCGTAATCGATATACTGACACACCAAGAAACAAATAGATTTGAAAAATGCCACAGATACTTGAAGAATGCGGAAGGTTTTTTTTTGTCCCCATAATAATAAACTTACCAATTGGAACATGCTTACAGTCTGTCCGGACATGAAAAAACAGACTTATGCGCAATGTTTGTATTTCATTATACCCTGTACACGAAGTGTAAAATAGTATTGTAGATTTGTGCAATGTATGTTACAGCCAGAAGGAAGCGTGGCAGACCATAAGTTCCATGAGCAAAAAGGATCGAGGCAATAGTCGAGTCGATATAGACATGTCCGTCTGTCCGTATTGGGCCAGCTTTCTCCGACACTATAAGAGTTAGAGCAAAAAAATTTACCAAAAGATGCGCATTTTCTCAAGGCTGAGGGAGTTTGTCGAATGAAGTCGATATCTTACCCCCTTCCCCCGTGATAGTTTTGCGTGGTTTACAACCACAAATATAAAAACATCAAAAGTTATAGTCAGAAATATGCTAATTTCACCCCTCCTCGCCTATAAACTGTGCCAAAATTCCACAACGTGTACATATGGATACATGTGAGCTAGAGTAACAATTTGGTGTGGAGACTCGTGTGACCCTAATCGTTAAAACTGCATCCACTTTTTTTCAATAGCACGCCCCCTTTCCCCGCAAACGATTAACCTTGATTACTGCCACACCCTTACTTCCACCTCCTCCTATATTGATTTCAAAATTGTCACAGACATCTATAAATGTATTTCTGATCTATGTTACAAAATTCAACGACATTGGCCCAAGAATACTGGAGTTACGAGTATAAAAATGATGTTTGCCACCATAATAGCCAACTTCCCATTAGGAAAACTTGTCAATTGGAACATGCCAATAGAAAATGTTAACAGGCATATCGATCTTATGAAAAGAGATATTAAAGTGAAAACTTCCTTTCCCAGGCTATTCCATCAAATTTGCATTAAATTTTTTTTTACTATGCACGTACCGAACCTTATATGCACATTCTATAGAGCTTCGGCATGTAAACTAGATGAGTCCGGCTCATGATAAATTAAGGATCGGGTAATCTGGAACTGACGACGTCTATGCTTAAATTTTTTGAGAATCCGACAGAGTGAGAGACACCCTTATGTTCAATTTCTGCTATTTTGTGTGCGGCACCTTTTTGAGAATATGAGAATTTATATGTACTAATGTTCGCCTTATCGTCGCCATTCGACGACTTAATAAAGTAATGTAAGAAAATTGATTGGTATCAATGCTATGTGTATATTGCTGGCGTCCCTCCCTTTCTTTTAAAAACTTTTAAACATAACAAACGAAACAAAAAAAAATTAATTTTGGGTTGTCGATTTCGAATCTGGAAACCGTTTTGAACTGTCTATACCGATTTTCTATATATATTTTAAAAAATTCTAGATTTCGATAGTTGCGAAGTCAACTAATCTCATGTTACAGTATAAGCTTTAATTTAAATTGAAGGTAATTTAGCCAATATATGGTAAACGTGTTTCAGACAGTTTGGCAGCTTACCTTGAGTGTTACAAGGCAATTAACTTATAAAATATTTTGGAAGTTAAAACTTTTTTCACTAAGGCGACACCTAACTGCCTTTAATTTAAATTACAGATCATCTCCATCGGCAGTTAGACTTCCGAGTATGAGATTTGCTGATCCCCACTTTCAATTTTTAATTTGAATTTTTAATTTTTAAATAGCCATATTTCGTCTAATAAATCAAAACTTGATAAATCAAAACGATTTCCGGATTGTTCAACTACCCAAAATTCACCGGAAAAGTTGAATTTTCCGTAACTAACATTTGAATCAAAGTTTTTTTCGTCTTGTTCATAATCATACTTTAAACTAAAACAAAATGGCCAAAATTGGGTTGTTCATGAAGGTCGCTGTAGGCTTCATCTTGCAGTATCGCACAATTCGTCTATCCTCTAAAAGTGTAGTCCTTGGCTTACCTCCACGATTTTCAGGCTTCTTCTTATAGTTAATGGCATTAAATACCATTGTAGCAGTACATCCAACTTCGTTTTCAATTTCTTTGTAAGTCTTGTCTTTGTTTCTTAGACTAACTATTAGATCTCTTTTCTCGACCGAGCAATGCTTTCCCCTACCCACTAAAACTAAAAGTATTGGAATTACCATAAATTTCCTTCATCAAAACATTCAATACCTTGCAGTTATTGCAGCACTATTATTTTCATAAACACAACTACGTAATCTTTTGTTGTGTTATGCTTGAGATAGTACTTCCACTTGATTCCGGGCTACAAAAATGTTTGATTCCAATATTGAAAGTTACTATGGATTCATTCTCCGGGCTCTAAATCTAGGTGTGAAACTCTGTTCTAAGTTTTTTTTTTCATCCCAGCAGTAAAGAAACAAGAAAGTTGTTGATAATAGTTAGAATAATATTTTCTGACATCACATAATACTACAATATTGTATTAGTAAGTAAAACATATGGTAAAAATGCATATGAAATCGGTAAATGTTGTTTTCAAACACTCCACAAACTGCATAAAATGCAAAATATCTGAATAATTTGCAATGGTTTAGTAACTGAACCTTGAATGAGACAGACAAAACAAGGCTCGGATACTCGAATAGAGTTGGACAAGGTCTTAAATTTTCTTTACTTATATTGTATGTGGCACAGTTTTGGCCTTCACTGTCAATTTTCTCGCAGCCTGCTCAATCACTCGTTGGCACCTTAATTCCTCTTATTTTAGCCTCTTTCACACAGCTTACCCCTAAGAAAATAGTATTACAACTTTTGCTGCCAATCACCTTGAGCTCTGACTGCTCGTCCAAGTGGTCGGTGGTGGCGTCTGACTGCCTGTCAATGGCAAAATACGGAAAATGGAAAACCCATGCCAAAGGCAATGGCTTTGACGGGGCTGAGGCGAGGCAGATGAAAAATCTCAACCGCGGCAGCTTACCAAACTGAAACTAACTTAAAAATTGTAAATTACTTTTGCAAAAATAAAAAAAAATATTTTTTAAATTAACACACATAAACACACACACACACACACATATATAGATGTGTGTGTACAAGTTGGCGCTCTTTCCTTTCGCTTTCTGATTTGCCGCACAAAAACAACAAAAACTGCGCAAATTTTTAGTTAAATTCAGGTCAGGGTTGCCAAGCGCAGCACAGAAGCAACAACTGCAGCTGCATATAACAATGTAGACTCACACACACACACACACACACACACACGCACACACACACACACACACACACACACACACGCACGCACACACTTAAAGCGCAAATTTGGTTCAAAGGCTCGAGCACAAAAAAAAAACAAAATCTACTGAAACAAAAAAAAAAGAGGCAAGTCACAAAATGTTAAAAAGCGGCCATTTTGTGTGCGTGTAACGGTATGTGCGTGTGTGTGTGTGTGTGTGTGTGTGTGTGTGTGTGTGTGTGTGTGTGAATACGACTGCCCAGGCAGCTAAGCACCTATGTAGACTATTCCCAACCAAGTCGGGTCAACAAAAAAACAAAGTTTTAGGTGCAATTAAAATTCGCATTACCTTAAATAAATCGCAGCGCACAAATAATTTACTTAGATAAAAAAAAATGTTTAAATCAAATAGCATAAAAACCAAAAATAGCACATGTTCCATAAGGGTTGCCGAGTCTCATAATTAATGTACTAAAACATTGAGCAGCAGAGCGTGAGCTAGTGCATTAAGGTGAGACTTAAGGCGATCGTCATATTGGTTGCCGACAAAGGAGATGCCAAGGTCTCGATGCATGTTTCGAGAAAGAAGAGTCGGTCATACAATTTGTCTTTTTCAGCAAATTGAATTCATTTCTTTTGGAATAGTCTCGAGAAGCATTTCGAATGAGTCTTTTAGCTAGCTGGCCGTGGTGCCCTTTGGGTCGAGGACTCTACATTGTTCCATATCAGTTCAATATATGGATTGGATGATTAGCATCAAACAGATGAGATTTTAAAACAAAAAGTCCCGTTCACTTTGCAAATGATCTAGTATTTCTATGCTGTCAGCCCAGTCATAATGCGATGTATGGATTTGTCGTACATATTTAATTCCATCTCCATGTGTCTTGGAGTTTTGGTATACGTTTTAAACTTTAGCATCCAAATGTCATGACAAGTTGTTAGTGAAGGATGTACAGAAGTGGCTATTTTAAAGTGAACACTCGAAAGAAGATCCTGTATGCCAATGTCAGTAAAAAGGTGAATTGACGCTAAAGAGTTGGGGTCCGGATCCTGTTTTAACGAGTAGAGAAAACAAGATGATTTGTTATATTTGCATTTAACTGAATGTTCCAACGCTTTGTCCGATTTTGCCCTGCGTAGGTTGCCATCAAAAGGTTTTTTTCTAAGCGTCCTTTTTTGGGATTAAATTATTTAAATTGTGTACCAAGTTCTAAAGGGGTTTAAAGCACCGCATTTGTTTCATCTCCATCAGTGGATCTATTCAATATAAACACGAGCTTGATCAGAGTGGCATCAAGGGCCATTAGGAGCCTTGTGGCTACCTTTGCCGAGTATAGCGGCATTAAGTGGTAAAGAGTAAATTTGATGTTGTTTCTGGTGCTCCAGTGAAGATATTTGAGATTCCACGAAAAATGCTTTGTCAGCAGCGCGATGGCTACGACCAGTGCTATTGGCGGATATAGAACAAGGAAAGATGTACGACGCAAACTAAAAGACGGAAAATGTTTAAGACGTATTTTTCATTTTTTTCAAATTTCCTTTAAATTGTCGGCAGTTTTCGGCGGTTCGTGTGTATACGCAATATTCGCAGCTGGTCTTAATGTTAGGATGTTGAAGGGGAACGGAAAAAGGAAGAGGAATATGATCTATCTCGTGAGGGCCCGGGGGTTGGCGAGCAGGTGGCGGAGCCCCTAGCAGGTGTATAAAACATATGAGGACGAAATAAGCGAATAACGGGTGCAGAAAGGTGAAAAAATAGTCAATGCAATTGACGCGTGGCTGTGTTATTTTCGTTACATGGCACAGTGTGGCAAAATATTGAATTCGAATCGTTTATGCATGCGTTTTTCTTACTATTTACAACGCAAAGAGCATAAAGCACATTGTGGGATGGATCCAGAAATCTCTTTCAACCGAATTTCATATAAAGCAGTTCGTCAATATGTCATAATTATCTTTGAGAGCATGGGAAATCTAACAAGTAACCATCTTCTTCTTCTTAACTGGCCATAACAACCCGTTATCGGGTTACAGCCTGATGAAAATACAATCATTCATTGAAATTATGGTTTTACGTGGTAGGTACCAAAGGCCTGGGGTGGCTCTACTGGTCTCGAAGAGAAATAATGTTATTTTTAGTCATTTTAAGTAAGTAAGCATCGGATCGACGTAATTTTAGGAAAGTTGGCATTGCTTTCCTGAATGAGTTGTTATACATTTTCATTGACTGCCCAAAAGTATGCAGCGCCAAATAAATGTGACAGTTTGCTTAAAGTTGTTGATAAGTGACATTTTTTCTTCTTAAATAAGAACCTTAACACCGACAACGACAACTGCCTTGACAGTCAAAGAACGATAAACAAACAGATAATCAAAAAATTGCAGTCTAATCATTGCTTTTGGGTCAACGAAATTGACCTACATTTTTTTTTTGGTATTTTCCTCCTTTTTTTAGAGCATGTACACACGCTCACACACCCAGCAGCAATGACTGGCAGAAATACCGCATGCATGCGTACAATTCATTGGAAAATGTGCCAACGTGCCAATATTGCTAGTGGTGAAGAGAGGAGCGAGAGGAAAGGAGAGGCTCCTCGGCACACGACCCGGTAACCGACTATTCGACCGGCACGTTGAACCAATCTCTGGGTTGATTCATGCAACTTATGGGTTCGCTTTTATTGTTTTGGCTGCAGTTTTCGTAACTCGATGTGGGTGAGTTCTCTATAGCTATTTTTCTCTATCTCTATCCCTTTGTCTGTGTCTCATTCTATCTTTTCATCAGCTGACTGGTTGCTGTTCATCTAGCATCTGAAATGTGTGTGTTTGGTTCAAACATTTGGAATTTTACGTTCAATTGCTTTAAGAACAAAGGCATTTTGTGTCTGTGTGTGTCACGTGCTTTTTGTTTTTGCCATTACGCTTTCCATCTTTGCATATTTGTGCTCACTCGGAAAAGGCATTTTCCCACATACATATTTCTATACTAGAACAATATGTATGCTGCACAAGCATATACGAAATGTTCTGTCGGTCACACTTTACTACTGTACAGTACTGACCAAGCACTGTACTTCAGTATCACGTTAACAGCAGTTTTACACATTTTGACATTTTGCTTCTGAACAACCCAAATATTGCATAACTTGAAATGCCTCTGCTGAGCGAAGATAGCGATAAAACGAAAACAACACGACGGTAAATAATTGCAAGAGCAGCGAGTGTATATAGTATAATAATTACAAGGTAAGAGTCGTCTGCCGACTTTCTCTCTTTTTTGTTTTAGTATTTTTGTGTAGGTAGTTTGCCCTAATGACAATATTAACGTGTGCATGTCTATGTATTGCTTGATTATGAGCGTGTGTAACACTTTTGTTTTTCTCCATGTGTCAGACCAGATGCGAAGGCAGGTGGAAGTTTTGGAGGTTCAAGCAACGCCCGAAAGTTCAGAGAAAATTTTCGAAAAATGTAGTACATTTTATAAGAAATCTTATATTATATTTAATTTGCCATTAAATGAATCTAAGGATATAATGTCAGCTTTTGAACTATATTATTTGCTAATAAACAGGGCCAAATTCGTTTTGCTTAAAATACCGTACCCCATTTAATGTAGATCCAATTCTTCTTCACGCGTATCTTCCTTTTCCTTCTCTCTCTCTCTCTCTCTCTCTCTCTTCCAGATACTAAGTCCACCAGCGGATATTGGTATCAATATCTTACTATCTTCTTTCTCATCTTTATCCTTTTTCACTACCTAAAAATTATACATATTCCCACAATAAGCTTTCCCTGAACTTCATCGACGATGTTAAAACAAATTTCACGCTAATCGGTCGATCTGTTTTCGAGTTCACTGGATTCAGACATACATGGTTAAACAGAAAGTGTAAAAGGGTATTATAGTTTTGTGCAATGTATATGACAGGCAGAAGGAGGCGTGGCAGACTATATGTTCCAGCGGAAAAATGGTCAGGAGCAATAGTCGAGTCGATATAGACATGTCCGTCTGTCCGTGTTATCGCGCCGTTCTCGGAGACTATAAGGGCTAGAGCAAAAATTTTGTACCAAAAGATGCGCATATGCCGGGAAAAATACGGGTTTGTCGATTTTTGTCGATATCTTACCCCCTTTCCCCGTGACAGATTTGCGCGGCTTACAACCGCTCCGGTCAATCTATAACTTCGAAACTCGACAAAGGTGTGCGTCGTGTTTATGTGCATCTTCTTCTTAACTGGCCATAACAAGCCGTTACCGGGTTACGGTCTGATGTTAATACATTCATTCATTGGAGTTTTGGTTGTACGTGGTGGGTCCCAAACCCTACGCACAATCCTTTTAAGGCCTGGGGTAGCTCTACTGGTCTCGAAAAAACCCAGTGTCATTGTAAGTCGCCTCATACGACAAGCTTTGACATGCTGGATGATATTCTCTAACCCGCGATGTGCATCTATGTTGCAAAAATCAAGAGTACTGCAGTTATGGATATAAAAGTAATATTTGCCCCCATAATAGCCAACTTCCAAATAGAAAAACTTGTCAATTGGAACTTCCCAATAGGAAAATGTTTACAGGCATATCGATCTTATGAAAATATATATAAAAGTGGATACTTTCGTTACAATTTTAACGTATTTAGTGTTTATAAAGAAAAAGGGTACAGGGTATTCCACTGTCAGGCACCGTCCCGACTGTCTGCATCAAATTTTTTTCAAATCGAACGGATTTGGACAAAAAAAAGTTTCACATATTTTAATTTCATAAGTTCTTTTTGAAAAACTTGTTTACACGTGTATGGGGGTTTTTCATGACAAAATTGGTTTTTGGAGTTATATCAGTTCGAATACTACACCCAAAATGTAGAGTGAAATCTCTGGCTCAATAGGTACAGGGTATCACTGTCGGGACTGTCCGCATCAAATTTTTTGTTTTCCATTTGTATTGGTCTCAGTATACTTGAAATGAATACAATTTGTACTTAATGAAAGAGTTAGAGTAAATGATCTTGTAATAGCCACAAAATAACTTAAATCAAAAAATTTAATACACAAAACGATTTAATTAGGGTTTAACAAAAACAATTCTCATTTTACTAATTTGGTCCTGTTCCAAATTGTTACGTAGCAGATTAGCACTGACGGAAACTGCGTCACCACAATAGCTTTGTCTTTCCTGAGCAGCACATGCTCCCTTTATATTAACATGGCCTTTACGATTTTAGAGTTTTCATTTTTATTTCTGCGGCCAAATCAATTCGATTTAATAGCGGTTTCTGCTGGCTCCTGGAATCGTCGCCAGCTTCTGTAAGTTTGGTATAGTTAGAAAGTTTTCAGAGTCAAAGTGAGATTTAAGCAGTAAAACCTAAAAATCCAAAATAATGCGCTGCCATTTGAATCCGAAAAATGCGGAGCAGATCCTGTTGTCCTGACTGACTGATGGTCATAATATAAGAAAAACGCATATACTATAATGTGTGAGAACTCAAAATTTCTGTAAGTCTCGGAACTTTTGTGCTGCTCTCCATCATCGTCACTTTCGCTTTGGAATGGGCGCCTGCACCAGATTCCTTAAGGTTCTTGTGGGCAAGCACAACAGATATCATGGTCAGCGTCATGCTCAAGTCCATATTACCTGACAAGTTGCCACCCCGGGGTGTACAAGTCCCAAGCCAAAATATCAAGAACCCCGCATGCTTCTAAACCATTAATGTAACTTTGAAGCCCTGTGCATCTTCAACAAGCTCATCCTCATTTGAGAAATTCTCCAAACACCTATTTCCTGCAAAAAAAGTTGTATTTAATAACGTGCATACCTCTATATGTTCTTCACTTAGGGCCTTTTGTCCATTTACTTTCACCGCTTTCCGCTTTTCCAAATGCAAAGACGAACTGGAGCAGCACGACTTAAAACCATGAAGATGGCAGCCGGGAAGAACACTACAAACTATCTCAGAACTACATTTGTAGTTCTGAAATAACGTTTGTAGTGCTCTCCGCGGCTGTTCTCTTCATGGATTCAATTCGCGCTGCTCCAGTCCGTCTAGCGATAAAACCATTTGGAGTACCGCCTCAGTAAATGGACGAAAGGCCTTGAAGAACATTTAGAGCTGTGCACGTTACTAAATACAACTTTTTTTGCATGAAGCATAGGTCTTTGGAGAATCTCCCAAATGAATGAGCTGGCTGAAGATCCACAAGGCTTTAAAGTCACTTTAATGGCACATCAGAAGCATACGCTGTCCTGGATATTTTGGCGAGAGACTCAAACACCCCGTGTTGGCATCTGCATCAGTTCTTCTTTGCTATGTGCTTCCAGGACAAGGACGCGGCGATGTCTCCTTTAACGGAGCTCCCTATTGAAAATAACTGAAATTTCTGCGTTTTGTTGTTTATTTGTAATAAAAAATGTAATTACGCACCTGTTTTTGGAGTTCAGAGTTATTGTTTGTAGTGCTCTCGCCGGCTGCCCTCTTCAAACTAATATTTATTTATTTTTTTTAGGTGTTTTACTGTTTTGCTTGAGTATTTCATTTGAATGTAAGTTGATTTAAAAGGAATGGATTGCTGATTACATTATTCTATAAAATTAAAAATTGGTTTCGTTCTTGCCTTACATTTGAATTCAACTGTCACTTTCGGTGGTATTGGTAAGAAGGTACTCAAATACATTCAATTGGTCGTCAAATAATTCAGAGCTGTTGCAGACCCATTCAAAGGGTTGGAGTTCACTAAATCAAGAAATAAAAATGATCAACTGCTAACTAACATTCAAATTGGTGCAATCACGTACTATATGTATATAGTAAGGTCTTACCAAAGACAAAATTCAACTAAGATGGGATTAAGCGCATCTTTTGGTAAAATTGTGTCGCTAGCTCTTATGGTCTCACAGAAGTAGGGACTCATACAGACGGACATGGTCCAATCGCTACCCGAGTCATTGATAAGACTTTTCACGCAAGGAACTTATGATCTGCCACGATTCCTTCTGCCCTTAATACACTTCTACACAATGTGTACAGTGCATAAAAAATAATCGCAGTGACAGTTTGGCTACGCTGAAGGTACTTTAAAGTTCGATTGGTACTTAGGCTGCTTAAATATGATCCAAAACATCGGTGGTTTTTTTTTTTTTTTTTTTAATTTATACTAAGCTATCGATTAAATAGTAATCATAAGCCAAATATTGTGCAGAATAAGAACATCTGAAAAATAAACAAAAAATGTATTAAATTAGGTTAGGTCCTCGTCGTCCTCGCGTCAAATAGCCAAAAGGTTTACACATCAGCCTCCTAATATGGACACTCCGAAACAAACCATTGACCAGTCTTTTGGAATAACTCGTTAACCTCTCATTATGTCGCAAAGTAGCGATTTGGTCAGGAACGTCGTAGGAACCATCTTCCTAATTTCCCGATAGTGGTCTCGCACAGATCGCGTAGCAGCTGACTGAAGGGTCCTTCTAAAGATGGCGTTCTTCACTGCAGTGACCACGTGACACTCTTGGTCCTACCATTGGTTCCTCGGTAGTGGGAGTTGGAGACCCTTTTTCCTATAAACTGCAACAAAATTTCATTTTATATAAAAATGTTCCTAGGGCTTTCAAATTTATGTAGACTCATAAGGCTTTCAAAACAAACAATGTTGATCTTTTGCCGAATCAAACCCCCACCACCCGCAGTACAGTTACCTTGCTTATGCCCATACCCCTCAAGTCATCGATACAAAAAGTGCCCAAATGTGATTTTTGTGGGGAAAATGGGTACAGGGTATCTCACTGTCGGGCACTGTCCCGACTATCTACATCAAATTTTTCATTTTCCATTTGTATTGGGGTCAGTATACTTGAAATGAAATTGTTCTTAATCAAAAAATGAGACTAAATGAGCTTGAAATAGCCACAAAATAAATTAAATCAAAATATTTATTAAACAAAAATGTTTAATCTAAGCTCATCAAAAATAATTCTCATTTTGTTAATTTGGTCCTGTTCCAAATTGTTACGTAGCAGATTGCGATTTGTCTTTCCTGAGCAGCACATGCTCCTTTTACATTAACATGGCCTTCACGATTTTAGAGGTTTCATTTTAATTTCTGCGGCCAAATCGATTCGATTCAATAGCGGTTTCTGCTGGCTCTTGAATCCATCTTCTGTAAGTTTGGTATAGTTAGAAAGTTTTTAGAGTTGAAATGAGTTTTAAGCAGTAAAACCTAAAAATCCAAAATAATGCGCTGCCATTTGACTCCGAAAATGGCGCAGCAGATCCTGTGCAGCTGACTGACTAGATGGTCATAATGTTAGAAAAACGCATATACTATAATGTGTGAGAGCTCAAAATTTCTGTAAGTCTCGGAACTTTTGTGCTGCTCTCCATCATCGTCACTTTCGCTTTGGAATGGGCGCCTGCACCAGATTCCTTAAGGTTCTTGTGGGCAAGCACAACAGATATCATGGTCAGCGTCTTGCTCAAGTCCATATCACCTGACAAGTTGCCACCTCGGGGTGTACGAGTCTCAAGCCAAAATATCAAGAACCCCGCATGCTTCTAAACCATTAATGTAACTTTGAAGACCTGTGCATCTTCAACAAGCTCATCCTCATTTGAGAAATTCTCCAAACACCTATTTCCTGCAAAAAAAGTTGTATTTAATAACGTGCATACCTCTATATGTTCTTCACTTAGGGCCTTTTGTCCATTTACTTTCACCGCTTTCCGCTTTTCCAAATGCAAAGACGAACTGGAGCAGCACGACTTAAAACCATGAAGATGGCAGCCGGGAAGAACACTACAAACTATCTCAGAACTACATTTGTAGTTCTGAAATAACGTTTGTAGTGCTCTCCGCGGCTGTTCTCTTCATGGATTCAATTCGCGCTGCTCCAGTCCGTCTAGCGATAAAACCATTTGGAGTACCGCCTCAGTAAATGGACGAAAGGCCTTGAAGAACATTTAGAGCTGTGCACGTTACTAAATACAACTTTTTTTGCATGAAGCATAGGTCTTTGGAGAATCTCCCAAATGAATGAGCTGGCTGGAGATCCACAAGGCTTTAAAGTCACTTTAATGGCACATCAGAAGCATACGCTGTCCTGGATATTTTGGCGAGAGACTCAAACACCCCGTGTTGACATCTCTGCATCAGTTCTTCTTTGCTATGTGCTTCCAGGACAAGGACGCGGCGATGTCTCATTTAACGGAGCTCCCTATTGAAAATAACTGAAATTTCTGCGTTTTGTTGTTTATTTGTAATAAAAAATGTAATTACGCACCTGTTTTTGGAGTTCAGATTTATTTTTTGTAGTGCTCTCGCCGGCTGCCCTCTTCAAACTAATTTTGATTTATTTTTTTAGGTGTATTACTGTTTTGCTTGAGTATTTCATTTGAATGTAAGTTGATTTAAAAGGAATGGATTGCTGATTACACTTTTCTATAAAATGAAAACACTTTTCAATATGTAAGAACTCGATATATTTTATCGATACAATTTGATTCGTTCTTTCCTAACTTTTTTAAATTCAACTGTCACTTTCGGTGGTGTTGGTAAGAAGGTACTCAAATACATTCAATTGGTCGTCTAATAATTCAGAGCTGTTGCAGACCCATTCAAAGGGTTGGAATTCGCTAAATCAAGAAATAAAAATTATCAATCTCTAACTAACATTCAAATTGGTGCAATCACCTACTATATGTATACAATAAGGTCTTACCAACACTTATGTTAGAGACTTTTGAACAGGGCTCGTAAAGACTGGCTTATGAGCGCTCATTCTATTGTTTTCCGGCTGTTTCTCAGAAATGAGCCCTAGCCACGCACGGCGCAGCCAGAAGCTAACCATCCTGCCCATCCTTTTTTTTTACCAAAATATGCGCATTTTTTTTCCTAGCATAAAAATTTGATGCAGATAGTCGGTACGGTGCCCGACAGTGGAATACCCTGTACCCATTTTTTCCATGAAAATCAAATTTCTTTGTAAATTTTGGTATCGAAGCGTTGAGTATGTGCGTAATAACGGCAACTGTTGTACGTGGGTAGGGGGGTTTATTAGGAAGAAGGTCAACATTTTTTTATAAGCCTAACATGAGTCTACTTACCACATTTTAAAAGAGAGAATTGTGTTGCAGTTTTTAGGAGGAGGGTTTTATAATAGGCATATTCTTAACTATATCTTCTTAAGTGCCAATCCGATGTTGTTAATTTTTACATTACACATACACATACAGTTCTATGATTCCCTCTAATAACTTGCATTCAAAATGGATGTGAAAAAAATCAAGGTAACTGTACCGCGCCATGGTTTTGTAGAGCATCATACTCACTTCTTTTCAAAAAACATAATGAAAGAGCCATTGGTAATAACACCTACACGAATTTTGCCTCAGGAAAAATGGGGAAGATTACCCGACAAGTACATTCGACCGAGCGCTTTGATATGTATGTATATCTAAACTCTGACTTATTACTTTAAGCTAGCTTTAGACAATATTTTTGTAAACTTAAAGGCAAATATAACTCATTACTAAACTAAACTATATATACTGGCTCCGCTCGCCAACCCCCGTGCCCATCTCGAGGTAGAGCATAATCGTCTTCCCCTTCTTCTTCTGTTTTATTTTCTTCCTCCTCTTCTTCTTGCGTTTGATTTTGCCCCCTTCTCGCTTTGCTTACAACCCTCTTGCCCCTCTTTAGGTAGATCATATTTATCTTCCAATTTATTTTCATCTTCCTCTTCCCGAACTCTTTTCGTTTACCCTTCCCGGTCCTATAAGTAGGCGTTGCCTGATTCTGTGAACATTTTTGGGGAAGCGGAAAAAAAGTAGGCTTTTAGATTTTATGTAATTTCTTGTAGTTTTTCGCTTTTTTGTATAGCAAAATAAGACTTTGTTTATTTGTAACAACATGATCCATTCCAAGAGCTAGAAGATGGATCAACACGATTTACCTTTCACTACGTTTAGCCAAACATCCGAATTGTGCATTGATTTTTATATATATCTTCTGAATATATAAAAACGTTCGTGCAGGATACGCTTTAGTAAAACTCAAGAACAACCGAACCAAATGACTTCATATTTTGACCATATATTTGTTTGGTCTTCGGGAAGGTTTCTCTTTAGTTTGTGCCCTGTAGGTGATCAGGATGAGCACTATTCTTAAGTGACGTAATAAATACAATTCACTCTAAAATTTGATTAGGAGACGGACCAACAAAAAGAAACATTGACAGTAATACTCGAGCCGCTTGACGAGATAGTGGTCCGAGCAAATGTAACACCAATACAACCATTTTAAAGTATTTACGATCTTGCAGATCTTGATACCTGCTGCACAGACTCCTGCAGAACGAGCTCAAAACTTGCAGGGGTGCATAATAAATGAGCGATTTATTATATTATAGAAAAAATGCGAGTGAATTATTAATTAACATTGTAGCGTTTGGCTTCCGGCTACGAACCCGATATAAATTACAGTGAAGATTGATATTGGTGACATGTACAAAGAAAGCATTCATTGCCATGCTTTAAAATTCAAGAATGAAACGGCAGGAATCTGTTTTGCTTCAGGAAAAGTTATATTGCTTCCTTTAAACCCATCAGCCACTAAAATGCTGAATGAATTTTTTTACAAAATAAAAAGATTTAATAGTTGTTTTCAAATGACGGTAAATTCAATGCATGTCTCAAGTCACCATATTTGTGGCGAGACGTGAAAACAATTCCATTGTATATGCATATGCGAGAGTTCCTGCAAGAGGATATAACAGCAGAAGTTTTCCCCAAAGAACTGCTGAAGATCAGAAATGGAATTGGTTGAGCGCGAGCATAATTTTAAACTCTTTCCATTTGCCTGACATGCCTCATCATCATTTGCGTCTTAACGTTGGATCTGCCATCATTATGCTACGAAATCTTTATGCCCATAAACTGTACAATGGAACAATTTGATAGTGGCAAGGATTTTCTAAGGGCCGTTCAAAGGAGAAGATTGCCAAATTCCACGAATTCCCTAGACTTCAACCGATTTGCCGTTCCAGTTAAAACTATAAACAAGTCATAAGGACAATCGCTGCAACATAAATCTGGGAAACCATCGTAAGTCTTCACTTACGCGCCGGAGCAGCCTTAAATTGAACAGAATCATTGTTCTATTTTTTAGATTTCAATAAAACGAACAGAATTCAATGAAATTAATAGTTGATTTTATTCTATTTTAGCAAAATATTGGAAGGGAAAGCTTTCCGTATAAATAAAGGATATGTTTCATTCAATCTATAATTGAAATTATATTGTGTCATCTGCTAAGGAGTGCTAATTATCGATTTAAAAAAAGCGTGTACGTAAATCGTGAATGCTCGATATTAAAAATCTATTTTGGACAAAACGAAGTTTGTGGGCCAGCTAGTAGTTACAGTCAAACCTGCAAAGTTGGCCACCCTCATAAGCTGGCCACCTCCTTAAGTTGGACACTTTTCAGCGAAACCAAAATATATTAGTACAAAAAACTCAAATTTTCACCTGCTTAACTTGCACCTGCATATCTTGTTAGTTGGCCACTTTTTGAGCGATTTTTGAAGTTCATCATTGCAATTGAACCTGGAAAAGTTGGCCATCTTAAAACCAAAGCAATGTTTTATACGAAGGCTGCATTTTCTAATTATAAAAATATTCCAAATCAATGGCAAAATTTACAACTGAACGAAATTGGTTGCAGTAAACTCGTTGCTTATAGAAATTTGAATGAAATCCTTCTAGATGGAACAATTCATTTGTTGAAAATCAAAAGAAAGAATACATTTTTATGTTTAAAACTGTCATAATCCATTATATAAAGTTAAAAAAATTGAAGAAACAACATAAAATCAATATAAAACTTGCACCCTCATAAGTTGGCCAAAAATTCTTGAACCATGAGTGGCCAACCTAAGCTGGTTTGACTGTAAATATATTTTGATCATACGGTACAATGGTATGATTAGGTCGGTACTGCATGGGTGCTTCTAAGAGGTTGACAACATACAAACAAAATTGTCACTGTCTAATGCGAACTTAAACTTCACTACTGGAAATCTTGATTACAACGACTAACTAACTAAATGTAATGTAATTAACAATTTTCACAGCTTTTTCAAGAAGTTTTTACAAATTCAATGCCGGGTGTTTGTCGTTGTGTTACAAATATTTTTCATGAAACACACTTTGGAAAAATGCTGGTATGTGAACTGCTATTTAATTGTGCTCATTAGAGAATAAAGTGTGGTTAGAGAATACCACCTCAGCAGGCCAAAGCTTGTCGTATGAGGCGACTAACAATGACACTGGGTTGTTTCGAGACCAGTAGGCCTTAAAAGGGTTGTGCGTAGGGTTTGGGACGCACCATGTAAAACCACAATTCCAATGAAAGAATGTATTTACATCAGGCCGTAACCCGATAACGGGTTGTGATGCCCAGTTAAGAAGAGAAGAAATTTAAAATTCTCATGTGTATTTAGCTGTGGTTAGCATATGCATGCACATATGTGTGTACTCTGACCTCATTCAAGGCGCAAAAAGGTATGCTATGATGTTGCGAGACTCTGCAAATAAACGTGCGGTCTTATTCGATTATTTGTGCAATAACACAAAGATATATGCAATGACAGTTCGCAAAATCAACAACTAATTGCTCATAGAGCGACCACAGTGCGTATTAAATTGTATCTGTGTGTGAGCTTTAGGTGTGCTAAAAGTATATAAGATTGCCCACAACTTGAAGAAATTTATGCGTCTGGTGGCGAGTAGGGGGGCTCGGTGCCTGTGCAGCAGGAAAAAACAATCCATTTGTCAGACGCAAAAAGACCTTGTCAAATTGGGAGAAAAAAAGAAAACCAAACACACATACCCACACTCGCAGACACATACTTGCAGAGTTACGCAGACACAGGCATCAATAACAGCCAACAACGACAGCGGCAACAACAGAAACATCTACAATAAATGTAGTTTAGGGCAGAATAGGCCAGCACCAGGACACTGGGGGGCAGGATTGAGGCAGGACTTGGGCAGGTTGACAATAAAAGACTGCGTTGCATTTGCCTTTTTGCGATGCTTCCATTGCTTCTTGCTACCTTTCAGTTTGTAGGTATTTCGTTTGTTGTCCTATGTTTTGAAAAGGCGCAGCCAAAGAAGGTAGCTCGACAATGTACGTAGTATATGTGTACCTTTTCACATACTCACTGAATTTAAATCAGTAAATTTTGATTGAATTGAATGAAATCTTTTTCAACCGAAACCAACAGCCATTAATTAGTGTGCCAGTTATCTTCATAAATAGTTGTAAGCTGTCGATGTGTCAGAAATGTGTTGGGAAGCCTGAGGAATATATCATTCTGATCGACAAACGAATAAGCGCGGTCGCATTTCCTAATCTATATATAAATACGCTAAGCAAAAATTTAGTGTGGTACCGATTACCTCACAATTACGTAACATTTTTAGATGAAATTTTCACCATTCGAAAAATCAAATGCTTGCGGTTTGCAGAATATAAGTTTCACTTGGATACGTCGCGTTATAGTCAGGTAAAAAATGATTAAAAGTAAAAAAAAACAACAACAAAATACATTGTACACACAAACGTTGTTGTTTCGTGTTTTCTTTTCTCGTCTTCGTAATCAGCTGTTATGGGAATGTGTATTTTCGTCGTATGTCGACGAATCAGCCAGGCTGCGACTGGTGTTAAATGAGATCAAGACAAAGTATATGTTTCTTCGAGTAGAGAGACACAGCGGCTGGACTCTCAGATTGATGTTGAGAACTACATATACTTTTGATGTTGTCAAGGATTTCGTCTACCTTGGCACCACCGTCACAATGAAGAACAATGGGTGACGACGCGGTCTGGTAAAAGAGCCCTTGGTGTTTGAGCGGAAAGTCCTTCGTAAGATTTTGGCAACGACTACCGCATACGATGGATATAAATATTAATTGTTCCTCAAAACTTATAAAACTTTTTAAAGCCCATACTTTCTTCATCAATAAATATAAAGTATTGAATTAAAATTTTGTTTAATATACAATTTAATTCTTAACGCAACAAAAACTATTTAGCTTTTTATCAACATCACATTTTTTCATATAATTTACTAAGCCGTTGGCGAATATTGACAAAAACCCATATTTACATGGTTAAGACTTGAAGCCAGTGGAGTTTCCGACTTTTAAGATAGGCAGATACTCACGATTGCAATCAACTTTTAACAATTTTCTTTCACTTACTGAATGTAAGTCAATAAAATAGTAAAACAATAGTTTCAAGCTTAATAAAGTACTTAAAGTACTCATTGATAAACAAATTCGATGCGGAGAGTCGGGACGGTGGCCGACAGTGGAACCTTTTTCTTTATAAACACTAAATACGGTAAAATGGGAACGGAACGCTAAATACGGTAAAATGGGAATTCTAGCTAACATATCTACATGCAGTGGAATTTTGGAGCAGTTTATGGTTGATGTAAAATTTAGTTTATTTTGATGTATTTATCCTATTTCTATAATTTTTAAATCATAGACGCATATAAAAACGACGCAAGCCTCTGCCGAGTTCCCAGTTGATAGATTCAGCGAAACTGAAAAAAATTGAATACACTTGTTCTTTTTCGGTATGGGCAGGATCGTTAGCTTCTGGCTGCGCCGTGCGTTTCTGAGAAACAGCCGGAAAAAAAAGAATGAGCGCTCATAAGCCAGTCTTTACGAACCCTGTTCGAAAGTCTCTAACATAAGTGTTGGTAAGACCTTATTGTACACATATAGTAGGTGATTGCACCAATTTGAATGTTAGTTAGAGATTGATAATTTTTATTTCTTGATTTAGCGAATTCCAACCCTTTGAATGGGTCTGCAACAGCTCTGAATTATTTGACGACCAATTGAATGTATTTGAGTACCTTCTTACCAACACCACCGAAAGTGACAGTTGAAATTAAAAAAGTAAGGAAAGAACAAAACAAATTGTATCGATAAAACATATCGAGTTCTTATATATTGAAAAGTGTTTTAATTTTATAGAATAATGTAATCAGCAATCCATTCCTTTTAAATCAACTTACATTCAAATGAAATACTCAAGCAAAACAGTAATACACCTAAAAAAATAAATCAAAATTAGTTTGAAGAGGGCAGCCGGCGAGAGCACTACAAACAATAACTCTGAGCTCCAAAAACAGGTGCGTAATTATATTTTTTATTACAAATTTAAACAACAAAATGCAGAAATTTCAGTTATTTATAGGGAGCTCCGTTAAAGGAGACATCGCCGCGTCCTTGTCCTGGAAGCACATAGCAGAGAAGAACTGATCTAGAGATGCCAACACGGGGTGCTTGAGTCTCTCGCCAAAATATCCAGGACAGCGTATGCATCTGATGTGCCATTAAAGTGACTTTAAAGCCTTGTGGATCTTCAGCCAGCTCATTCATTTGGGAGATTCTCCAAAGAGCTATGCTTCATGCAAAAAAAGTTGTATTTAGTAACGTGCACAGCTCTAAATGTTCTTCAAGGCCTTTCGTCCATTTACTGAGGCGGTACTCCAAATGGTTTTATCGCTAGACGGACTGGAGCAGCGCGAATTGAATCCATGAAGAGAACAGCCGCGGAGAGCACTACAATCGTTAACTCAGAACTACAAAAGTAGTTCTGAGATAGTTTGTAGTGTTCTTCCCGGCTGCCATCTTCATGGTTTTAAGTCGTGCTGCTCCAGTTCGTCTTTGCATTTGGAAAAGCGGAAAGCGGTGAAAGTAAATGGACAAAAGGCCCTAAGTGAAGAACATATAGAGGTATGCACGTTATTAAATACAACTTTTTTTGCAGGAAATAGGTGTTTGGAGAATTTCTCAAATGAGGATGAGCTTGTTGAAGATGCACAGGGCTTCAAAGTTACATTAATGGTTTAGAAGCATGCGGGGTTCTTGATATTTTGGCTTGAGACTCGTACACCCCGGGGTGGCAACTTGTCAGGTGATATGGACTTGAGCAAGACGCTGACCATGATATCTGTTGTGCTTGCCCACAAGAATCTTAAGGCATCCGGTGCTGGCGCCCATTCCAAACAAAGCGAAAGTGAAGATGATGGAGAGCAGCACAAAAGTTCCGAGACTTACAGAAATTTTGAGTTCTCACACATTATAGTATATGCATTTTTCTTACATTATGAGCACCTAGTCAGTCAGGAGCACAGGATCTGCTGCGCCATTTTCGGAGTCAAATGGCAGCGCATTATTTTGGATTTTTAGGTTTTACTGCTTAAATCTCACTTTGACTCTGAAAACTTTCTAACTATACCAACTTACAGAAGCTGGAGTGCGACGATTCCAGAAGCCAGCAGAAACCGCTATTAAATCGAATGGATTTGGCCGCAGAAATAAAAATGAAACCTCTAAAATCGTAAAGGCCATGTTAATGTAAAAGGAGCATTTGCTGCTCAGGAAAGACAAATCTCATTCTGCTACGTAACAATTTGGAACAGGACCAAATTAACAAAATGAGAATTATTTTTGATGAAATCAGATTAAAAATTTTGGTTTAATAAATATTTTGATTTAATTTATTTTGTGGCTATTTCAAGCTCATTTAGTGTAATTTTTTGATTAAGAACAAATTCATTTCAAGTATACTGACCCCAATACAAATGGAAAATGAAAAATTTGATATAGACAGTCGGGACAGTGCCCGACAGTGAGATACCCTGTACCCATTTTCCCCATAAAAATCACATTTGGGCACTTTTTGTATCGATGACTTGAGGGGTATGGGCATAAGCAAGGTAACTGTACTGCGGGTGGTGGGGGTTTGATTCGGCAAAAGGTCAACATTGTTTGTTTTGAAAGCCTTATGAGTCTATATAAATTTAAAAGCCCTAGAAACATTTTTATATAAAATGAAATTTTGTTGCAGTTTATTGGAGAAGGGGTCTCCAGCTCCCACTACCGAGGAACCAATGGTAGGACCAAGATTGTCACGTGGTCACTGCAGTGAAGAACGCCATCTTTAGAAGGACCCTTCAGTCAGCTGCTACGCGATCTGTGCGAGACCACTATCGGAAAATTAGGATGATGGTTCCTACGACGTTCCTGACCAAATCGCTACTTTGCGACATAATGAGAAGCTGACGAGTTATTCCAAAAGACTGGCCAATGGTTTGTTTCGGAGTGTCCATATTAGGAGGCTGATGTGTAAACCTTTTCGCTATTTGACGCGAGGACGACGAGGACCTAACCTAATTTAATACATTTTTTGTTTATTTTTCAGATGTTCTTATTCTGCACAATATTTGGCTTATGATTACTATTTAATCGATTGCTTAGTATAAATTAAAAAAAAAATAAAAAATAAAACCACCGATGTTTTGGATCATATTTAAGCAGCCTAAGTACCAATCGAACTTTAAAGTACCTTCAGCGTAGCCAAACTGTCACTGCGATTATTTTTTATGCACTGTACACATTGTGTAGAAGTGTATTAAGGGCAGAAGGAATCGTGGCAGATCATAAGTTCCTTGCGTGAAAAGTCTTATCAATGACTCGGGTAGCAATTGGACCATGTCCGTCTGTATGAGTCCCTACTTCTGCGAGACCATAAGAGCTAGCGACACAATTTTACCAAAAGATGCGCTTAATCCCATCTAAGTTGAATTTTGTCTTTGGTAAGACCTTACTATATACATATAGTAGGTGATTGCACCAATTTAAATGTTAGTTAGAAATTGATAATTTTTATTTCTTGATTTAGCGAATTCCAACCCTTTGAATGGGTCTGCAACAGCTCTGAATTATTTGACGGCCAATTGAATGTATTTGAGTACCTTCTTACCAACACCACCGAAAGTGACAGTTGAAATTAAAAAAGTAAGGAAAGAACAAAACAAATTGTATCGATAAAACATATCGAGTTCTTATATATTGAAAAGTGTTTTAATTTTATAGAATAATGTAATCAGCAATCCATTCCTTTTAAATCAACTTACATTCAAATGAAATACTCAAGCAAAACAGTAATACACCTAAAAAAATAAATCAAAATTAGTTTGAAGAGGGCAGCCGGCGAGAGCACTACAAAAAATAACTCTGAACTCCAAAAACAGGTGCGTAATTATATTTTTTATTACAAATTTAAACAACAAAACGCAGAAATTTCAGTTATTTTCAATAGGGAGCTCCGTTAAAGGAGACATCGCCGCGTCCTTGTCCTGGAAGCATAGCAAAAAAGAACTGATGCAGAGATGCCAACACGGGGTGTTTGAGTCTCTCGCCAAAATATCCAGGACAGCGTATGCTTCTGATGTGCCATTAAAGTGACTTTAAAGCCTTGTGGATCTTCAGCCAGCTCATTCATTTGGGAGATTCTCCAAAGAGCTATGCTTCATGCAAAAAAAGTTGTATTTAGTAACGTGCACAGCTCTAAATGTTCTTCAAGGCCTTTCGTCCATTTACTGAGGCGGTACTCCAAATGGTTTTATCGCTAGACGGACTGGAGCAGCGCGAATTGAATCCATGAAGAGAACAGCCGCGGAGAGCACTACAATCGTTAACTCAGAACTACAAAAGTAGTTCTGAGATAGTTTGTAGTGTTCTTCCCGGCTGCCATCTTCATGGTTTTAAGTCGTGCTGCTCCAGTTCGTCTTTGCATTTGGAAAAGCGGAAAGCGGTGAAAGTAAATGGACAAAAGGCCCTAAGTGAAGAACATATAGAGGTATGCACGTTATTAAATACAACTTTTTTTGCAGGAAATAGGTGTTTGGAGAATTTCGCAAATGAGGATGAGCTTGTTGAAGATGCACAGGGCTTCAAAGTTACATTAATGGTTTAGAAGCATGAGGGGTTCTTGATATTTTGGCTTGAGACTCGTACACCCCGAGGTGGCAACTTGTCAGGTAATATGGACTTGAGCATGACGCTGACCATGATATCTGTTGTGCTTGCCCACAAGAATCTTAAGGCATCCGGTGCAGGCGCCTATTCCAAAGCGAAAGTGACGATGATGGAGAGCAGCACAAAAGTTCCAAGACTTACAGAAATTTTGAGTTCTCAAACATTATAGTATATGCGATTTTCTAACATTATGACCACCTAGTCAGTCAGGAGCACAGGATCTGCTGCACCTTTTTCGGAGTCAAATGGCAGCGCATTATTTTGGATTTTAGGTTTTACTGCTTAAATCACACTTTGACTTTGAAAACTTTCTAAATATACCAAACTTACAGATTTTGGATTCCAGGAGAATCGATTTGGCCGCAGAAATAAAAATGAAACCTGTAAAATCGTGGAGGCCATGTAAATATAAAAGGAACATGTGCTGCTCAGGAAAGACAAAGCTATTGTGGTGACGCAGTTTCCGTCAGTGCTAATCTGCTACGTAACAATTTGGAACAGGACCAAATTAGTAAAATGAGAATTGTTTTTGTTAAACCCTAATTAAATCGTTTTGTTTATTAAATTTTTTGATTTAAGTTATTAAAACTTTGCACATTTATGCACACTATTATGGTGCATGTGTGATGTAAAAATGATTCTTACCGGATAAGAACTTTAGAAGATATATCTAATAATGTGCCAATTTTTGGTCCCCTCTCCTATGAACTGCAACAGAATTTCACTTTTTACAGAAATGTTAAAGTTAACATTTATGTTAACCAAATGTGGAACGTTAGGCTTAAAAATCAAACAATGTTGATATTTTTCCGCACCATCCCTCCTACCCCCGTAGTACAGTTACTGTTATTACGCCAATTCCCTTCAACGCATCGATACAAAAATTTGCATGAAATTTGATTTTCTTGGAAAAAATGGGCACAGGGTATTCCACTGTCGGGCACCGTCCCGACTGTCTGCATCAAATTTTTAATGTATCTGACACGTAAAGTTTTAACTAAATTGGTTTGGTTTGATTTGATTGGATTGACTTTTATGGAACTGCATCCTTCAAAGTTTGGGAAGCGCTGCCATAAACTTTGAAGGGAAAGACAGCACCAAGTCATGTTGCATGCCACAGGTGGAAAACAAAGTTAACGTCTTCCAATAGCTGTAGGTCCAAAGCTTTGATGATAGGCTGAGACTGAATTGAAAATCTGCCTCTGCGGCGCCGCCGATAGACTTTTATGGTACTGCAGCCTTCAAAGTTTGGGAAGCGCTGCCATACACTTTGAAGGGAAAGACAGCACCAAGGCATGTTGCATGCCACAGGTGGAGGACAAAGTTAACGTCTTCCAATAGCTGTAGGTCCAAAGCTTTGATGATAGGCTTGGACTGAATTGAAAATCTTCCTCGGCGGCGCCGCCGATAGACTTTTATGGTAGTGCAGCCTTCAAAATTTGGGAAGCGCTGCCATACACTTTGAAGGGAAAGACAGCACCAAGGCATGTTGCATGCCACAGGTGGAGGACAAAGTTAACGTCTTCCAATAGCTGTAGGTCCAAAGCTTTGATGATAGGCTTGGACTGAATTGAAAATCTGCCTCTGCGGCGCCGCCGATAGACTTTTATGGTACTGCAGCCTTCAAAGTTTGGGAAGCGCTGCCATACACTTTGAAGGGAAAGACAGCACCAAGGCATGTTGCATGCCACAGGTGGAGGACAATATTAACGTCTTCCTATAGCTGTAGGTCCAAAGCTTTGATGATAGGCTTGGACTAAATTGAAAATCTTGCTCTGCGGCGCCGCCGATAGACTTTTATGGTTCTGCAGCCTTCAAAGTTTGGGAAGCGCTGCCATACACTTTGAAGGGAAAGACAGCACCAAGGCATGTTGCATGCCACAGGTGGAGGACAAAGTTAACGTCTTCCAATAGCTGTAGGTCCAAAGCTTTGATGATAGGCTTGGACTGAATTGAAAATCTTCCTCGGCGGCGCCGCAACATTTTAATATTTGTATTAAAAGCAATTTCTTCAAAGTTTGGGAAGCGCTGCCATACACTTTGAAGGGAAAGACAGCACCAAGGCATGTTGCATGCCACAGGTGGAGGACAAAGTTAACGTCTTCCAATAGCTGTAGGTCCAAAGCTTTGATGATAGGCTTGGACTGAATTGAAAATCTTCCTCTGCGGCGCCGCCGATAGACTTTTATGGTACTGCAGCCTTCAAAGTTTGGGAAGCGCTGCCATATACTTTGAAGGGAAAGACAGCACCAAGGCATGTTGCATGCCACAGGTGGAGGACAAAGTTAACGTCTTCCAATAGCTGTAGGTCCAAAGCTTTGATGATAGGCTTGGACTGAATTGAAAATCTTCCTCTGCGGCGCCGCCGATAGACTTTTATGGTACTGCAGCCTTCAAAGTTTGGGAAGCGCTGCCATATACTTTGAAGGGAAAGACAGCACCAAGGCATGTTGCATGCCACAGGTGGAGGACAAAGTTAACGTCTTCCAATAGCTGTAGGTCCAAAGCTTTGATGATAGGCTTGGACTGAATTGAAAATCTTCCTCGGCGGCGCCGCAACATTTTAATATTTGTATTAAAAGCAATTTCTTTTCATATTCAAATGTATCGTTTGCTTTGTGCTGCATGTGCTAACATGCGTGTGTGTGTGTGTGTGTGTGCTGTGTGTGTGTGTGTGTGTGTGTGTGTGTGTGGGTGTGTGGGTGTATGTGCTGCTGCTATGGTTTATTTGGTGCACGCTTTTAGCTGCCTTGGCTCTTCGCATGTTCTGCATATAAAGAAATTCTCGACTCACATGGCACTGTATACAGTTATACAGTATGCGCTAGGCTTTGTGTGTGTGTGTGTGTGTGTGTGTGTGTGTGTGTGTGTATCTGTGTGTGTGAGCTCTAATGCAACGCAACCAACTAAGGGGTCTCTGGCTACAATGTGGCAAGTGGCTGCCAAGTCAGCTTGAACAGATTTACTGTCAATGGCCCGAAGCACTTGCTGGCATGCTGTTGGCTGCTGGATGCTGGATGCTGGGTACTGGGTACTGGGTGTTAGCTGTTTGGTGCAGCAACCGCTTACCACACCCACCGAGGCTGCTGTTTGCCACTTTAACAGTTTTCACGGTTGTCTGTTTGTCAGTTGGCATTCAGCTAACTCGCAGCACAGAAGCCCTTTTACAACCAAAAGCAGCCCCAATCCAAAACCCCTTTGTTTGTTTGAAGTTTTTGCTTCTTAAGTGGCAACTACTTTGCACCTATGTTTGTATGTGCAGCATGTTATTGTGGATGGGTGGCCCATGTTGGCGGTTAGGTTAGGCGTGTCAGCCATTCATTCATACAACACACACACACACACACACACACACACACACAATGTCTGTGGAAAATTGAAGTGCTGGTTTTGCGGCCTTGAGCCTTTTTTTTTTTGCACCTTGGCATACATGCACACAGCTTAGTCGCTCGGCTGCTGTCTCTGTCTCCTGTGTCTGTATGTTACATGATTTATCAGACAAGTGCAACACTACGTATACGCAATTTATATAATCAGGAAGCTCGTGTATACGCGTGCTATTGGCGCACAAAAATTAAGCAAATTTATGGAATATAAGTCACAGCCGTTATGCCAAACTGTACAAGATGGCGTCTGGGCACCTAACTCTAAACGAGGGCGTGGAGCTATCAATGCAACTAAAACTGAAATTCGGTTTGGCCAGCAGCAGTTCATATACACATAAACATAAAATATTGCATGAAATTAAATTTTGCGGCTTTTTAATCAACCAAAGCAGTGTTGGCCTGGTCAGCCCGTTGCCAACAATATTATTTAATTTATGATTTATGTACGCACTTTACACGCAATGGACCAGCATAACCATGAACCAATGCACCAACGGATCTGTGCATCCGGGCAACCGCATAGGCCACCCGCTGGCATTGCATTATATGTAATCTGTATGTACTTATTAGCTAATGACTAAAAGTGGCCAAAAAAAAAAAAAAAAAACAGTTTTCACAACTGGCAGGGCGAAACCGTCCAAAAGCTCCGCACCCATAACTTTTTATACACCACGGCTTTAGCGTCAGCTCGTTTCTTTTATGTATTGAATTGTTACTAAGTAAATACCTTGGTTTATTTTTTGGTGGTTTGGGTGCTTTTTGTTATGGATCTGGTCTAGTTTGTGCTTTGGGGGCCAATCGCCCCCTAGCATGCTCATGCATATTCAGTAGCACGAACTGCAAAAATTCCTGGCATATATGCTGAAGCCACAAGGAAAACCAATTCCTTGCTGCCTGCGGTAAAGTGCATAACAACCTTACTATACCCTACAGACTTGGTGTGTGCATTTTAGTCTGATGCATTTAATGTATGAAATCGAAGTATATAATATAAGAGTAAACCAAAAAAAAATGGTTATTTAAACAC
The DNA here is from genome assembly GCA_035041775.1 of Chymomyza caudatula. Classification (NCBI taxonomy): domain Eukaryota; kingdom Metazoa; phylum Arthropoda; class Insecta; order Diptera; family Drosophilidae; genus Chymomyza; species Chymomyza caudatula. Next base: position 3,909,073 of record JAWNKW010000148.1, read on the forward strand.
CCTAACATAATATATTCATTGCTACATAACATATATAAGTACTAGTGTTCTCAAAACAGCTGATTACAAAGAGGAGAAAAAGAAACACGAAAAGACAACGTTTGCGCGTACAATTTATTTTCTTGTTGTTTTTTTTTCAATTTCTAACGTATACAGTACATTTATTACTTCAAATCAATTTTTACCTATCTAAAATGCAACATATCCTGCTGAAACGTAAATTCGGCAAATCGCAATCATTTTATCTTTCGTTTGGTATAGGTTTCACCTAAAAAAAAGTTGCGTTATTTAGAAGCAATCGGTACCACACTGTATTTTTGCTTAGCGTATTTATATTTATGTGGATTTCACCCAGAAGGAGACATTTATCGTCTGCTATCTTATGGAAAATTGCCCAGTACATTCTCATTAGTGTCTACAGCATATTTTACAGAATCGCTGGGAATGCACATCATTCTATCATTAGAGTTAAATTTGTCGAATTAAAATTGGTTTTATATAATTCTATATAGAGTTGGCAATCAATCAATTAATTATCTGACAAATATAATATAGAATCGCCATGGCAAAGATTAGTCGAAAAGTTGCAACGAATTTTCGTTCATACATATTGCCAAATGTGTTTAAGATCGGCGCCCGAAGTTGCCGATTCATAATCAAAGTGTTTAACGGAAGAGATCATTTCCGCGACTTTAGATGTTGTATCAGTTTAAACATTCAAAATACCAGCCGTTACTCCCAGCTGCAGAATAAATGGATATTTTTGAACTTCGGTTAATTTGAACCGATTATTAGAGCATTATATAAAAAAGGTAAGTAAATTATTCTTCTTCTGCAATGTTTTAAACGATAAAGGACAAACTTTCGAATATTTAAATTCATAGGAGAACGAAAATTTGAGTTGGCTTAAAATTAAAATGAAAGAACTATTTGATACGACATACATACTAATAGCATACGGTCAAAGAAGTCATATTAGTGAGGGATTCAAATAGGATTCAAGTTTATCGATTCATGTCGATATCTCACCCGTGACAAACTTTCGCAGTTTACATCCACACCATAAAAGCTATCCGATCTGAAACTTGGCACAGTTATGCATACTCTCACTGTGCATGTCTAGTTTAAAAATATAACTAATAAAGTTCCAATAGACTCCTCTTACAAACTGCAAAAAATTTTCATTTTTCCAGCTTTCAAATTGTGTATGTAGACTCATAGTATGCTTAAATGCCGCATCAACTCCCCCCATTTTTACAGGCATATCGATCTTACGAAAGGAGATATAAAAGTGGATACTTCCGTTCCCATTTTACCGTATTTAGTGTTTATAAAGAAAAAGGGTATCGGGCACCGTCCCGACTGTCTGCATTCAATTTGTTTTTTTTATGTGAATATCGATATATTTTTGCATACATGGAGCACAGCAAAAGAACAGGCGTCCATGTATACGCATACATATATTTATATATATATGTATATATGTATAAATAAATCCCGCGACAACTTTTCACATAGCAGTTGCAAACGCGAAACTTTCTTCGCCACTTTATGCATGAATAAAGTGAAAAGCTACATGCACAGATAAAGAGCTCACCCACACAGCAACATCAATTCACAGGACATATATAAAATCCGACATATATGTATAAATATGTAAACGAGCAGTCAAAGCCGATTCATGCCCATGCCCGTGCCTGTGCCCGTACCCGTGCCCGTGCCCATGCCCAAGTCTATGTGAGATATTCTCGTGCCCCTGTCCGTGGCGATGTCGCATAATCCAATGGTATGTGTCGCGTGACTTGATGTTGCATAAGCGCAAGTTGCACTTTATTTAGTGCTTTGCAGTTTGTTTCGCACACAAATACACACCAAGTACAGGAACAACGAACACACAAACGCCAATCCGTCACCAACTAAAACGGAAAACTGCAAATTCGCATTAGCATTAATTTCTGGCATTTGCATCACGTCGACACATCGTGCCTTTTACTGTACTTGCAAATAGAATTGGACACCTACGAACAAGATTTATTTGTTTTGGGTGCATAAATAACTTTGACTACTTTTGAGGCACATGCTTTTGCAGCTACTATATGTCTATAGTATAAATACTATGTGCTACATTTGAAAAGTGCGCGCCTTACTCTCGGTGCTGCCAACTTGCAGCCAACAAGCAAAGTGTTGGTGCTACCGAACAATCGATGCCACGTATTGGCAATTGTAAATTTGCTGTTAGGTGGCAACGCCAATGCTAGTTAGAACTCCACATCAGCTAGAGCTAAATAAACATTAAAAACAAGAAAAACGAAAAGCGCAGAACAGTCAAGCAAGCAAGCTGAGAGAAGCAGAGAAAGCGTAACAATATCGCCAAGCTAACCAACAACAAACATGTCAGCGGCTGCAGGAGTTGATGACCAGCAAAATGCTGCTGCTGCTGCCGAGCCACAACCGCAGCAGCAGCAGCAGCCGCCGCCGATGGAGACGGTCGAGACGACGCCAGCAGTTGCAGAAATTGCCGCATCCAGCGTAAGTTTTGATGACGACGACTAAGACACGTCAACGGCGACGTCGGCGTCGTCGTTACCTGATTTACCTATCGCTTTAATTGCCGTTGTTGTTATTGTGGTTGATGCGGTCTTATCATGCGTACGCCTTTTGTTTGTTTACACCCGTAGATACGCTCTGGCCTAGCAGAGCTGGAGTTGCGCTCATCACAAGTGCTACAACGCTTGGAGAATGTTAAAACCGTGCCCGGTTCTCCAAACAAAGTGACAATAAGCACCGGCACACCAGACGATAGCAACGATGATGGTGACCCCGCTGCTGCCGGCGCTTGCAAGCCGCAGGAAGTAGATCAGCGCGCCGCCAGCGCAGCTGCCATGGGTGCTGTCTTGTCTACGCAACTGCGTCATGAGCACCGTGTTCCGTCCGACATATTAAAGTCACTGGAACAGCTTGTCTCCTATTCCGACAGCGATGATGATCCAGAATTTCCGCTACCAGCGCTGGATGACGTTTCACATCTCGCGCTAATATCGCACAGCATTGTCGCCTACTTGTCGCATTTGGACCGCCAACATCTGCTGCGCGTTACAAATAGCATTTCAGGCGATGCAACCCGCTGGCTCGGCACACTTTTTCATTTTAACAATGCGGCAAGCAGCTTTCACACAGACAATGCCGATGCAGTGCTGCGCACTGTGCGTCTAGCCATTGTGGCGCGTTGTCCTGGCTATTTAGAAGGTGGCATTCCAGCTCTAGCTCAGCCCTGCTTCTACATTTCGGAGAACACGACGCCCGTAAGGTTTCAGTATGCCTGTCGGCAGCTGGGCATACCACTAGATGCTATTAAAGTAATACCGGAGCATAGCAAATACGGCACCATGGACTTGTCGCTGCTACAAAAGCAGGTTCAGCAAGATTTGTCCGCCAACCGCACACCGTTGCTAGTTGTGGCCGACATTGGTGCTTCGCTGTGCGGCTACGTTGATAATTTGCAGCGCATACGCGATGTCTGCAAAACTAACAACATGTGGCTACATGCCACTGGTCATGGCTTGGCAGCACTGGTGTGCGCTCAGAGTCCTGGCAATGTCAACGACGTTGTGCACTCCATGGCTTTAAATCTGGGCAGCTGGCTAGGCGTTCCCAGTCTGCCTATTGTGCTGCTGCATCGACCGCTGCTAAACAGTGCGCTGAGTGCCTTTGAATCGGATCCGATTTTGTCTAGACGCCTTAATGCACTCTCCCTGTGGACTAGCTTACAGGCGCTAGGTCGCAAGGCCATCGCTGAGCGTTTACACGTTGCATTCCAGACTTGCAGTATTTTGTTTGAGATCGCATCCAAGTGCGAGGGTATTCGTGTGCTGGTAAGAGTGACACTGCCAGCCCCTCACGCAAGTTAACTAACAATCAAACTCTTCCACAGAGCCATACGCCCGGCGCTCAAACGGGCGCAGCCCTATCGGATATTATAAATAACGCATTTGATGTGAATGCTTTGTTTGATGCAGCGGCACCAGTTGTCGTTTATCAATTCGATGGCAGCACTACCATTCCAATAAGCCCTGTTGCGGATAGTGGACCCGATTCTGGCCTTAAGCCTTTGGAGAAGCTCAGCAATGCTTCATACTTTGATCGCCTTAACTCGTGGCTGGGTCAGATACTACAGCGCGACTGTCCCAATGTAAGTAGCTGCAGCAATAGTTTTGCAAATATATTGAAATAATTATGTTACACAGTTCGACTTTGAAGTCATCGAGCATCCTACACATGGCAGCTGCATTCGCTATTGCCCTCTCGAGCTGGGGCTTGGCGAACAGCCGCCAACTTCGGAGAATCTAGAGAGTTTTGCTCAAAGTTTAGAGGCACACGTAGACATACTGCGAGCCACAATTAAGCACAAGGCGCGTTTTATACACTTGGTCGAGAAGAGCAATGTGTTGCGACTGGTTCCATTGCCCGAATGGGCTGGCATGGGTGGTGTGCGATTTGTGCCCGAAGGTTGGGAGTCACTGCTGACGGATCAGGCCAAGACGGAGCTAAATAAGTTAAATATTGATCTGGTGGAAGCATTGAAATCAACGGATAACGCTTTTTCGCTGGGCGAAGGCACTGATGGACTCATCTGTGTGCGCTTTGGCATGGTCACGCATGAGACGGAGGTGGAGGAGCTATTAGATCTTGTTGTAACAGTTGGGAAAAGCGTGCAAGAGAATTCCCGTGTGCTGGACACCATGTCTGAAATTGTTAAGAAGGTAAATTGTCTGAATTACTTGCACACTAATACAACTCATTGGTTTTACTTACCTTCAGGGTATTGAGGCTGCTACAGCGGATTTACAGCGCGAAACTGAAGAGAAGCTGTGGCAAGAAGGCATATTGCGCCATGTGCCCGTTGTTGGCCGCGTCTTCAACTGGTGGTCACCGCCTGCCAAGGAATCGGGCATCAAAGGTCGTAGTTTGAATCTGACACAAGGAGTTGTGGAGAGCACTGAGAACATTTACAAGTAATTACGTACATATTTATTGAGCTCTTTGGAAAAGGTTACCAACTAAACCCTCTGCAGGTACCACATGCAAATGTCCGGCGTTACAGCCCATCAGCTGCCCTCTAATCGTTCGCCACCAACGCCTATGGTGCAAACGCCAGTGGTGTCCACGGCCACGCCACCCGTGTTTCCCACTGTAGAGCCACATGTAGGAAATACACCAAGGGATGATACCGAGACGGCAGAAACGGAACCTGTGGCACCAGTGGCCAATCATGTTAATCATGAGCGAAACGTCAGCCAAAGCAGCGCTGGCTCCTCCTCTGTGCCTGAGCTGGTCGCCGTGAACAGTGCAATTAACAATAATAACTAAATAAGTAACGGTGCCCATCAGAGCAATCGATTTAACAAAATGAAGCTTATGAAGGACAACGACAAGTCGATTAGCAAAATTTTAGCCCCGCCCCCCTCTTTTTCCCGACCCGCACTAGAAGCAGCAAACAAATTGATTAAAACTTTTGAACGATTCCAAAGAACTTTGAAAAGGCTTACAGACATTTATTTCAATTTTATGCTTATTTCACTTAGTTTTATCGATAGGTCACCGTGAGAGAATTTCACGGCTTACACCAACACCACAAAAGCTATCCGATTAAAGTCCCATCTATGCACACTGATTCTGTGCTTGTGTGGTGTAAAAATTATCAAGATCGGATGGAAACTTAATAAAAATATAGCTAATATATAATTTTAGACCCCTACTCCTATAAACAGCAACAAAATTTTACCTTTTATAGATATGTTGGTATATAAGCTAGAGCTACCAAATCTGATGTGTAGACTCATGTTAGGCTTACAAATTCATACAGGTTGATCTTTTGCCAAATCAACCGCCATTCCCCGCAATGCTGTTCAATTGATTACGCACATCGATAAAAATGTGATTTTCTTGGGAAGAATGTGTACAATTTTAGGCAACGTCCCCACTGTCTGTGACAATTTTTTCTTGTATAAACAAAGCAGAAAATTAAGTCTATCTCAGCTGTTTCTGATAAAGGTTTCGCCCAAAAGTTCCACACCAAATTCCATTATTGTTTTTATTAAGTTCGAGACGAGGGCTATTGCTGGAACACCTGTGTGCAATATATTTGTAATGCTATGAACAAGGACAATACAAACTAGAAGACTTACTGATATTCGTCTCTATAGCAAGTTGCCTCTTCTATCAGGTAATATCCGAAACTTAATTTTCTTTTAAAAACATGTTACCCTATAAAAATAACGCATACTTCCTCCTATTATATATATTTATTATTTGTATACATATATTCTAAAAGAAGCTTATTTTTCTGTTAAACACATATTATAATCTAAATAGTATTCCATCTATTTTATTTATTATCTGTTTATACATAATTTACCAAAAAAAAAAAAAGATTATAATTAAATAATGAAAATTGTAATATGTGAATTGCCAGGTACGACATAAAGTAGAGCCAATTGAAAAGTCGATCAATTGTGAAGCAATATATATAACATTTGCTTTAATTTGTTAGACGCTAAGTAAAAAATCAAAAAGCTAAAATTATTATATACAATTCAATAAAAAAAGTGTTTTTAATACATATAATATATGTATGATATATTATGGAAGAACAAACAAAACAATTAGAACTAGTTTAAAAAAAGTATAAAGCTAAAAATGTGCATAAATTTTTAAAAAAAAATTGGCCCTTTCACAGGGAAAGAGATTGAGAGAGAGCGAAACGCATTATGTAATAACACATTACTAAATGTGTTGCCATTTCAATCTTTCTCATTAAAATTCATCATTTGATTCGAAGAAAGACGAAAACTTTTAGAAATATCGAAAATTTGGGTGCACACTTTTTGAATTCTTTACAAGCAGCGTGCTTGTTAATACTATTAAAATGTTGAACTCAAATATTATAATATAGAAAAAACCTTAAGAAAAGAAACTAATATAACACATTTATACCCTTTTGTATATTATCAATATAACATTCCCAGTTGTCCTCTACGTAGAGCTGTTCTACCGTTGTGACTCTGTGTCCGCAGGAAGTGTCCTACCAAGATATTTCGGCGCATAACTTATAATTTAAATGCTTCTCCTCCGGCTAACGTGCCGAATGTTGCGTACAGGAGACAGTAATGTTATAAGCTGGGCAAGTCGACAAGATTCCAGCAACGTTCCACACAATATCTGGGCGCGTACATCTCTGTGTGTCGTCCTAGACTACGATGTGCTGGCGCAAAAGTCAGAAATGGTATTGGTATTGTCTCGGGCTACCTCCAAGCTGGGGCTTAACGCAACTGCTTGCCAAACGTCATCGCTGCCAGAGGTTGTCAAGTGTTACTTCAGTTGGAGAAAACTGGCTACCTGAACTGTATTGGTCTAAAGTGTTGATGGTGTGAGAACAGTGGAATCCAGTGGCCATTCGAAGAGGTTAGTGGTGGTGTGGAGACGAGGACAGGCGTCCGACACCTCGAGGTTTACTCTGGCTAGGTAAGGGCGAGCTAGGCGACGGCGAATCTTGTTTGCCTTGGGAGTATTCGGACTCGGGCGGATCAATGGGGAGCAGACGACCATCTAAAACTATGTTTGGGTCAAGCGGACAAGGTCTGATTTTCCACAGCCTTAGCATGCAGAGCTTGTATTATGTCTTTGATTAACTCGGAGGCTGACGATGTGCTACACAACAGTCATTTCACGTCGTAAATCGAAACGCACTGGGCGAGGCCTTATAGAAGATCGCATGTGGAGGCATCGTGCTTGGGGTGAGGTCTCATAATAGAATTTACTTAAGGAGGGGACTAAAGATTTATAGCTCGTGACCGTTGTTACGTTCTGTTGTATAGCGGTACAGGTATGTATACTACAATAGCTACTAGTCTAAAACTCCCGAGGATTCAACAATTCAAAAATCTTTAATTTCAACAAACAACAATCGGCAAAGAGCTAAAAAAAAGGAGTCATGCAAAAATTATCAGAAGCAATAGTCGAAACAATATAGCCATGTCCTTCTGCCTGTGCGTCCGTGTTGGTCTCTGTTTCCCAGAGAGTTAGAGCAAAATAAATTTTACCAAAAGATGCGAATTTTTCCGCAAAAGCGCAAGTTTATCGAATCATATCGATATCCCGTAACAGTTCGACGTTTGCACCCTAAAAGCAATACGATTCAAACTTGGCATAGTTGTGCACACTATTATCATTACAATAATCAGGATTGGACATAAACTTCAAAAGATAAAGGTTTTAATTTAAAATGTTCGTTTTTACAGCAATGTTTTTGTTAGAGCCACAAAATTTGGTACGATATATAAACCAAATATTGTTAAAATTTTTCCTATTCAGCCCCTCACCCCTCCATTCCAGTTTCCTTGATAACGTACATAACCTTTCGAAATTCGAAATTCATGGGAAAAATGGGTACAGGGTATTCCACTGTCGGGCACCATCCCGACTGCATTAGGTTTTTATGCCAGCAGCACAAGAACCAGCAGAGTTAGGAATTCTCTGTTACGTGCATTTTAAATTTTTTAAATAACTTTACTCCTTCAAAAGATGTGAATGTTGCCGATAAGAAGTCAGATGGCCCCACTGTGCGATGTAGATGAAAATGAAACAACATGAAAAAATATGTATGGTATAAATACGTCGGTATAAATTCGGTTATTTCGGAAAAATTATAAAGGTTAACGGTTACCAGTTTTTCAAAAAAAAAAATGTATTTCGGTTACGGTTACCTGTTTTGGGTAACGGTTATGATTACAGCTTGAATCCCTGATATACATGTAAATACCAAAAGCCTCCGTGGGGGTGAGTGGGGGCCCCTCTCGATGTGAATCATATTCCTTAATAAACTCTCACCTAACAACCCTTAACAAACTATTTTTTAAAATTTAAATTAAGCAATCAATTTTACAAATTACAAGCTCAAAAGATAAAATAAAATAAAGGGAGTAATTGCACGGCTCAAGAGGATCACTGTCATGATCGTACTAGATGAAAGCCATGGGAGCGGATTTTTTATTTAAAATATATTTTATCTCATCCAGCAAATAATTGTTTTAGTTTGGAGCTCTATGTCTTTATGGGGCGATGCTAAATTCATGGAACTTTCATTGCTGCTTTAAGACAGTTTGTTACTGCTTCTGTAATACACACACTGGCTAGCCTCTATATATTTAGTAGGTCGTTCTTGACTGGGGTTACATTCACTCTTGTTCTCCCTATTACCATTAGATACAACCATTTAACGATTTTGGGCGAGGTTCCCCATGACTCCTGCTCCGATGCATTTATTGGTCACGTTTATGTCCCATGTTACAATCAAATGTGTCACGTCAAATGTGAATCGTAGGTACTTGGCTCCTCTAGGAAATCCCTTGAGGCAAAGTAGCCTCGTTTCCTGTAGTTTCTATGGTCTAGTCAATGATTTTGCCGGGTTCAGGTTGTAACCATATGTAGTGTTTAATCCTTTCTTTATTATGTCACAGTTTGTGTGTTCCTAGTGCTAAGAAGGCGATGTCATTGGCGTATTGTGGACATTGTATTCCTGAACCTTCAAGTCTCTTCTGCTACCAGGACACTCCTTAGAAGTGAAGATAATGGTTCTAGTACCAATCGCAAACTTGACCACCTTCGCCATCATTGCGTATGACGCATCGTGCAAGACGCTGCCATGGGCCTGATACTGCTGTCCGGTTGCTTTGGCAGCGACCGCCGATTTGTTGGACGTTCTACATCTACAACAACTTGTGAAGTGATTCCTAACTGCTGTTGCAGTAGTAGTGGAGCTTGCAGGTTTCGCAGATGTCGCCAAAACAATTTTAAGATCAACCAAGCGGTTACGAAGCTTCTTTTTGTTTCTTTTATAAGCAAAACTAGCTGAACCCGCGTGCTCCGCTGCGCATTGATAAAACAGCCAATAAATGCATTATATAAATTAATTCCCCCGTTCCCATTCCCCTTCCCGTTCCTTCTCTTTCTCTCTGTCTTCTTCATACTAAGTCAAGCTGAGGATATTGGTGCCAATATCTTTACATCCTCTAACTGTTTTATATGGAAAATCGTTTTTGTCGATATCTTTGACGTCATCTATTGGAATTCGTCCAAACTTCATAAAAACCTTCTCCCTAATACTGTCTACAATGTGTGAAAATTTGGTTGAAATCGGTCCACGCGTTTTCAAGTTTAGCGAGCACATCACTTTTTGAAGCTTAATTTTTATATATATAGATATGTTTATGTTTATCATATGTATCATATATGTTAATGTGAATATGGAAAAGCGGCGACAGTTTTGTTGTAGTGAGAAAAAAAGACAGTAATTTTTTCGAAAATTTTACCGTTTTGAAAACAAAACAAAATATATGGTCCAATTTGGGGTACTGCTCAATATTGAAAAGACGTAGTTGGTTCGGCGTGTTGACGGCTCTAGTATTCGCGTTCGAACCAGTTTGCAGCCCTAAAAAATAAACAAGTCTGTGAAAGTTAAATGTAATTTTTATAATTTATTTTTAATAATCATTTTGTAGCATTTCGCTTTTGTTTTTTTTTTTTTCTGGCACTTTTTGCCGCTTTTTTGCTTGAATGAAATCTTAGCATTTTTGGCGCATAAAATGCGTCAAATTTCGTTAAAATTAAGTCAAATGCAATACTTAAATAAGTTGCGATTTTTGTATTATTCAGTTTGGTTTTGTTATTGAAATTTGTAATCATGCTGAAATTTTTACTTTAAATATTTGTGTTTTTTTTTTTTGTTTCTTTCAAGAATCTCAAACTTTGCTTACGGTTTGGTTTTTTTTTCGTGTATATATATGTATATATATAGTTCTTTATGTGTTTTGTAACCTTTTAATTTGTTGTATTCTTTAAATATGCCACTAAGCGCTTGTGCTGCTTCTTTACATTATCTTTAACTATAGGTATATATATATATATGTATATATATATATATTTGTATTGTATGTATATGCGCTACAAATTGATTTGCCACGCCCCTACGACTGCCCAGTGGTAGTCGCTGTCCTTGCAGTGTTTCCCATCTGCGAACCCAAACCTCACATAAATGTTATTTATTTTTTCTTTTTTTTTTTTTTTTGCTTTTTTAATAACTACAACGCGTACGATGACAACATTTAACACAGAAATATATTTACGAACTAATGTGTAATTTACTTGTAGTATGTATGTATGTATGTACTATATATATAAGTTTTCGATCGGCATATAAAGAGTGGTTCTTGTTGTGGCAGTGCCAATTTTCGCTGCTTTATAGATAGATCTGTTTTCGGTGTTTCCTACTATTGCTCATTCATTTGCGTTACAACTTGTGAGTTGGCATATGTTTACCGTTAAGCTGGCTGCATTTTGTGTTTAACCGTTAGTTTTCGTTTGTTTGCATGTATTTGGTACAGTTTTGCGCTCTTGAAAGGGCCCAACATATCTTGCATAGTTTTGACTAATCTGTGTTTAATACCTATTTATCCTTTTTTCTTCATATCGTAAATACGTTTAAGCGAATAAAAAACTTGAAGTATATATGTATATATATGTGTTTACTTTTAAATAATTTACATATTTGCATAATATCTTGTAACTTGCGTTTTGGTTTTTGTACAATACATAATTACATATGCAATGTGTAGAATTATGTTAATAAATCGTTTCGAAACTAATTTTAATAATTTACAATTGATCATTCCGCTGTGCATTTGGGTTTGCTTTGCTTTTCGCCCAGTATGTATACATACTTATGTATACATACATATAGTCTATGTATGTACATATCGCTCATTTACTAATAGAGACTTTCATAACTAAAAACGCGTTTAAAGTTTTCACCTAGTGCAAAACTCTCTCACGCGTACTACTGTATACTCATTGACATGAAATTTATACAACACGAAGCAGCATATAACAATTAATTCTGCATCATGAACTTAAAAATCACGTTTTTTGACTAATGACACTCTTTGATTTAACTCGCGATATGTACATACAATATATGCAAGTTTAGTATTGCATACATTTGTGGGTTAATGCTCGCCAATGTATACTTAACAAGGTAACGTCGTTCTTGAGCGAACATTCTTAAAATTTTGTGAGACGCTGAAATAGCGAAAGAGAGAGGCGCAATTTACTCGCATACAGAGTATACTTTGGTTTTAAGCCAAATAAAGCAATGTATACACATATATATATAACATAAACTGAAATAACAACCGCGACACACAACCTCTCTCATTGAAATTCGCAAGAGAATGAAAAATTAAGAAACTGCGCTGCTGACGTCGCAACGACGACGTTACCTTGCTAAGTATACATTGGTGCTCGCTGTTTGCTCAGTCCGTGTTCGAGTGAATTTCTTATATAACTCAATGTGTGTGTGTTTGTGTGTGTGCGTGTAGGGCAGTTGAATTAGGGGCCTAGAGGCCCAACTTTTCGTTGACGTTCTTTACACTTGTCATTGGAATTGCTCCGCTAACTAATTGAAGTTGTTTTACTTATGCAACATATCTTGAACATACTACACATATAGTATATATTGATGTTCATAATGTACATATATATGCATGTACGTATGATGTAATTATGCTTGCATTTGTTTCTTCGGCTTAGCCGAATTTCAGGTAGTACCTACTTATTTTTATTTATATTGCTATTTTTGTTCGGAATCTCTTTGTAGTTAGTTAGTAGTATATACGAATGTTTATATTTGATGTTGACTATTAAATATACAGTTATATGTTACATAGCCATGTATTGTATGCTTTTTCTTTCTTAGTAGTATTTAAGTGATAGTTAGTTATTAATAAATGCATTTTGTTAAGCTTATGTTTAAGTTCAATTCGGCAGGCCAAAAGAAAACTGAACCAGTTTCGAAAACTTTTGACCCGACCAATCCGACCAATCTCTTTATTAATTTGTCTAGCACAAATTTGGTACTTTTCGTTAGCTAGCCTTAGTCTCTAAACGCACAACCCAACAAACAAACCACTCTATACATATATACATATATATGTATATATGTAAATATATAAGGTATGTACTATGTAAGTAACTATGTTGTCCATAGTACGAAATTTTGGAACGAGCTGACTCAGCCTATGTATACTATATATGTATATTATACTCGTAGTAGTTTTTCTTGTAATTAAGTCTGTGCAAACATAAATGCCTTTATAAAATTGACATAGAAATTAAAATTTGGCTTTATATCAATGTAATTACATGTATATATATATATATATATATATATATATATCATATAACTGCCTTTAAAACAACTCTATATACTTGTGTACATATATATTGTAGTTGTTATAGATCTTAATCCTAAAATGTGCTGCTCTTTTGGTGGTCAAGGATTCATGGGCGCAGAGGCATATGTATGCTTTTCCATATATGTAACTATGTATGTACATATGTACATAAATTAGCCATTGTAATTAGCTTTCGCCCCAAAACCAACTGAAGTTATATGACTGAACAAATACATAGTATGTATGAATGCATGTATGTATACATACTTACATAACTTTTCACTATACATACTTATGTATATTTAATGCATTTCTCTGTAGGTGCTGCTTCTTCTTCTTCTTGTTGTTTGTTACTTAAAGATCGACATCTAATCTACACGTAAAATTGTTTCAATAAAATGCGCACAAATTGTAAAAAGTTCTACTATCAAAAAGAATAGTACATATTAGGTACATACTTATGTATGTTTTTGTATGCTTATACAAATCGCGATGTATATTACATATACTACATATAAGTTTGTAAATGCAAATACATATGCTTGTGTATATATATAGTTATATGTATGTATGTATGTATGTGTATATGTATGTATGTAAGATATATGTATATGTATTAGCACTAGATCCGTATAACACACATATGGTAAATACCTATGTATATGTACAAAAGTCCAATAGTGGATTTGGTTTTCTGTCTCTAGTTATTTCGATTATATTTTTGGCTATATCTAATTATAGGATACACTTAAAAATTAAACAAAATAACAAAAAAACAAAAAGGATTCCAAATTATATACATATATATATATATATATATGTATGTATCTAGTTCAAAAGTAAAGGAACACACAAAGATATCATTGCAATTACACACTTCCAATATGCTTTTGCATTCTGTATAATTAATAAAAAGTTAATAAAAACATGTATAAACAAGTTAAGTTTTAAATGCAAAATTGAGCGATGAGTAACAGTTGAGTTGACTCATCCAAACTTAGCTAATTGCCATACAAACATATGTGTCTAAATATGTATATTATATGTACACCCAGACGGACTGTCTTTCTAATAAGTAAGGCCTTTTGTTATGTTCAATTTCACTAGCGAAATAAAACCACATACAATTGTAGCATGTTGTAATGCATGAATTCAGTATGACAATCAGTAAGCACATTACTTGTTCACAACATATTTGGTTTAACATATTCAAGAACTTCGCGAAGCTAAGCAGCAATGCATGAGTTTCCTCTTTATGGATACAAATCCGTTCGCTTTTTCGTACCGATTTCATACTGACAGTCCGACTGTTTCTGAAGTTTCTGAAGCACTCTGCACATATTGACGTACAATGCTCCATTGAGTTAGCAGCTTAGCTTCCGATATGCGGTTTACAGCTCGGTGACTGCGTAATTGGATTCATCGGTTATCGCTGGTGGAGGCGGCGGCAAGTCATCGTCGTCGTCCAGATTAGCGCTACCACCGCCATTATGCAGTGGCATGCCATTGTTTAGGACACTCTTGGCAGCGATATTGGTACCACCGTTCGCGGCCGCAGTGCGCACTTTGGGCGGCGTAACATCCGTAGTGTGATGCGATTGTGTTGCCTCCAGAGGTGGCGGAGGCAGCGCGGTATCGTCATTTCCGGAAGGCACGCCTCCATTATGAAGCGAAGTGTCTGCGGCTGCGGAGCTGCTGGTGCTTCCTTGCGCTGCAGGCGGTGGGGATGTGGGTGTGCCTATACGAGGCGGCGGAATGGCCTTCATTTGGGGTGGCAGCTTCATGGGTGGCCGCTGCAATGTTCTGCAAGAAAGTTAAACAGAGAGCAGGACACAGAGACAACGACGAAAAAAGAAAAGAAGGAAGAAAGCAGCTTTAAGGCAGCGCACGCTTAGTCATGGAATTCACGAGGCTTACTTGGAGTAATTCTGATGCACATGTTGTTGGTGTTGCTGCTGCTGTTGATATATCGACTCCACCTTAGGTTGCTCCGCATCTTTGGGTATTTCCGGTAACGGGCAATTTAATATCGAGGGCTTATATTTGGGATCAAACTTGCCACCCTGGCGCAGCGTTGAGCACTTGTATATCTGTTTATCGCGATCGTATATAGCTGCATCCAGCAAGCCAGCTCCTCCAGCACCACCGCCGCCACCGCTGCTGCTGTTGGTGTTGCTACTAGGCACATGAACATCCATGCCAGTCGCATCCACCTGTTGCGGCGACTTGAGCTGCTGCAGCTGATGCTGCTGATGTTGCTGCACCGCCGCGGCGGCCAGCTGCTGCTGCTGTGATGGCGGCGGCGGCTGTTGCTGCGGCGGCAGCTGCTGATGCGCTGCCTGCTGCTGCGGCGGCGGCGGCTGCTGGTGGTGGTGTGCCGGTATTTGCGGTCCGCCCTGGCTATTCTGGCGCCGCATCGTTGCCAAGTTCGACACATAGATG
Source organism: Chymomyza caudatula (assembly GCA_035041775.1). Classification (NCBI taxonomy): domain Eukaryota; kingdom Metazoa; phylum Arthropoda; class Insecta; order Diptera; family Drosophilidae; genus Chymomyza; species Chymomyza caudatula. The sequence goes on from JAWNKW010000148.1 coordinate 3,924,801, forward strand.
GAGCCCTGGCTGACGGCCACCAGCGGCTGGTATATCGAATGCGGATTACCATTTTGCGACATTGGAGCCAGATGTGCTGGTATTTGTTGATATATCTGGCTCTGTTGCGGCGGCGGTAAATGGTGCTGTGCATGATGTGCCGCTGCAGCTGTGGAATATGTTCCATATTGCTGCTGCTGCTGCTGTTGCTGTTGCTGCTGATGGTAGATCGCATGCTGATGCTGAACGGCTGCAGCCACGGCAGCATGCGAATGTGGATGAGCGTGCGGATGCTGATGCGGATGATGGCAATAGATGGGCTGAGGGCCAAGCTGTTGTTGTAACTGCGCTTGCTGCTGTGCCTGTTGCTGCTGCTGCTGGGCCTGCTGCTGGTGCTGCGTGGTGGGGGGCGGTCCTCGCTGGGGTTCGCTGCAGGCTGGCGACGATTTTCAGTAAAAATCATTGGCTTCCAAAGTTTTGCATTGTTTGCTTAGGGTTGCATATTTACCATTATTGGGACCTAAAATTTAAATACAATTAGCAAAGTTTAAACGATTCGAAGAACGAGATTAATGGAGACGATGGATCGACGTGGCGACGTATGGCGTATGGAATGGAAGGGCGCCCTCAGCAGAGGAGGGTGGGAACGCAAGAGCATACAGAGCTACAGAGCAACAGTTCTACATGTTACGTACAAGAGAGCGCACTACTGGCACAAGAGAGAGAGCAAGACTGTGTGTAAAAGAGAGAGATATATAGAGAGACGCGAGGGACTGACAAACGGGCAAGTTAGTTGTGGTTTGGTGGCTTGGTGGTCGTGCGATAGTGGTTAGTGGTGGAGTAAATTGCAGTCGCGTTGCACGCGTCAAGACTTACCAGTCATGTGGGTGGGGCTGTGATTATGCGACGGCAATCTACCTAGCGTATGGGTGCCCATTGCCCGCATGTTCTGCTGTATGTGCGCATGCGCCATCATCTCGTGCTGCTGTCGCTTCGAGGGATGTTGAAGGGTGTGCGAGCCACTGATCACCGGCGGGCTGAAGTGCCTGCAAAGAGTTGTTTAACCAGGACCCAACGCGAGTGTCCCCCGCCCTAAATGCCCCACTTACCCATTATGGTTACGCGGCAGGGTACGCGCTGCGTTCATCATTTGTTGATGGTTCTGTGGCGCTGGATGCGAAATGTACGATGGTTCATCAACCTGAGCATAGTCGTTGCGTTTGCGTATATAAATCCAGGTATGCGAGTCCACCCATACCATTATGGTAAGCAATATGGCGGCAATGAAGCTGGCAATAAGCATGAGCACTAGTCCCAACAATCCACCTTCGCATAAGCCGCGAGCGGCTGCCAGAAAATTATGATGCACCACCTTACAGTCCACCAGGGCCGTCAGCTGGGTGAGCAATCGCTCACTGCTGTTTAAATCCGCATTAACAGCACCCAGTTTAGGTTGCAAGCCTGATGATTTAAAAAGAACGAGCGATATCTTCATGACATTGGCCATGGCGCTGCGTGCGTTGTTTAGCGAGTTCTGCGACTCACGTAGTCGCTGGGTGAACGGATTAGTGTGTCCTGGCTCGCATTGAGTATAGTGTAGAAGCACATTGGTTGGCAGATCACGAGGTGCTGTCGAAACTAGAAAGTCGGCGGGACTAATACAAAGATCGCCCACGGCAACTGACGATGATAGATAAAGGCCGGACATGAGCCAGGATCCAGTGACGGCCAGCAAGCCGCAAACGCTGAACAGAATGAGAGCGCAGCGTGAATGCCGTGCCACGCCCACAAGCAACACGGCGCATAGCACAAGCAGCAAAGCCAGTGTGGCCACAGTGCCAGGCCAACGTATGAGTTCCCATTGATCGCCGCGCTATAGATGAATTTTGGTTAACTTTGTCTTTTTGGCTTACCCTCAACTTACCGTTAGAAAATGTGTCATGGAAATGCCCATTAGAGGGCGACGTATATCGCTGGCCGCATTGGTTGCCAAGGTTACATTGCCCTGGACAATGTTCAATGAAACAAAAAGCTTGGAGAGCGCCGTCTGATTTGACACAGGCTGATCGAAAATATCCGCCAGCTCAACCAGCTGTGGTCTTATACGATTGGTCAATGTGTTCTCCAGTATATGTGTCTGATTACGTATAGTTGTGACCAGGTTGTCCACCTTACGTCCTGCGGTGAGCACCTCCAGCAAGCCATTGTGCAAATCATCATTGCCATAGAGTCCCAGACCAATGGCAGCACAGCACATGACCGTTACAATGGAGAGGGCCACTTTAAGACTGGTTATCGAGTGGGCTGGTCGTGGTTTACGATCGCAGCAGCGCGTCATCAAATAAAATAGCAGACCAAGCAGCGATACAATGAGTAAAGCCGCCGGCACTGATCCCAGAATGCCCAAACTCTGTGAAATAAAGATCATGCAATGACAAGCAGCTTGCTTTTTGGATGATTTCGAGTCTTACCTCCAGGTAGATCTCATCATTGGGCCGGAACGTGCTATTGATTTTGTGGAAGGTTATGTTATAGTGAGGCAGCGCATGCAACAACTTGGCTATCACCGGTACTTTGTACTGGTCGGTGAACTCGTGATAGTCGCCCATGATGCTGGTCAGTGTTATCAGTGACTTGAACGCTGTCAAGTCCTATATATCAACAAAGCTGCTCGATGTCTAACGATAAACCTCCAATTTTAAAGTGCTGTTGTTATGGAGATTGTTTGTCTGCTATCCGTAGCCGTGCTCGTCTCCGTAACGGTTCCTAGGAAGTATTAACCTCTTGATACCAAATTGTCGTGCACTGCCAACAAAGCCGCATGAAAAAGAAAAGAAATCACAATGCACCGTCAATTATTTAATTTGTTACTATGTACTAGATAGAGGCACAGCCAAGTTAAGGGCAAACAACATACATACATATGTATGTAGTAGGTTCGCTCGTAATCGTTTACGCCTACATACTGATGCACTTATTCAAGGAGTTTGGTCCTTTTTGCAGATCGTCCGCAGTCAGATCCACAAATAGTAGTTAAATAAAAAAAAAAAAAAACAGCCCGCACACAACTTTATTAAAAGTTCAGATAAATTTTCTTTTTTCGCACACCCTTAAAACACAAGGCCTTCGAGCCTAACCCCCAGTAACAGAGTAACAACAATACTTGACAATTGATGCTGCGTCGCTGCTGTTGTTTGGCCAGCGCAATAGCAATTTTGTTCACTTGCTTTCCGCTTACTGCTGCCAGTACGCAGGAAGAGAAACTACAGTTACAAAGGAAAACGGTAACGAGGACGAGTAACGATAACGGTAGAATAACATCAAGGCGCTCGCGTTCGCTCACTCGCTTGCTCTTACGCTTGCGCTCACGCTGTTATACGTTTTTACTGTTGTTATTGGTGTTGTTGCGAGTGCTGCCAATCTGCTCGTCGTCCTGCCGATGGCAGGATTGCTACATACATACGTATGCCGTTATATTCCCCGCAATTGAAGTATGCTCGTGTGTGTGTGTGTGTAGTATGTTTATATATCTATTGATTAAAAGTTCACTCCGCTTCCTTATTCCTTATGTTGTGCGCTCGTCGTCGTCGTATTCGTTTCAGGACGAGTGCTACGCACTCGTAATTGCTGCTCCCACCCGCGCACACTTCCATATACATACGAACATATATGCAATGCCACCGCACACCCACATGCGAAATGCAGCAGGAGCAGCAGCAGCAACTGGAGCGGCCACAAATATACATAACATGGTCAACTATCGTATAGTTGTTGTTCCGCTTGGCATTACTTTTGACCGTTAAAATCATAAGCCACGTACAAAAGGTCCGATGCAACCGTTTGGTTGCTCTTTAGTTGCTTATTTTCTAATTTGCTTAATTCTTTAAAGACTTACGCACTCACGCGTTTGCGACAAAAAATGGGAGTAGGCAGCCTACTTTAAGTGTCCCACACAATTGGTAGCTACTGACACTGTCCGTTAAAGGGAACGCATTTAATTTGCTTACACATTTGTTGAACAAAACAAAAAACACTTGCACTTGCACGCATAATATGCATAGTTTTCAATTAATGCTTTCGGATTTTAAATAATCTGACGGTCCACATAGTTAACCAACAGTCGAAAAACTCCCTTTTGCAACTAGGTACATAATTTTTCACAACAAACAAAGCTTTGTATGCCGCATCTTACTTTTTGCCAGCACTGCTACGAATTTCGAATGCCCAAGCTCATGCGATTTGCAGTTTATTTTATGATATTTCGCATTTTCAATAATATTTTTTTGACTTCTCAATTTGTTTTTTTTTATTTTTTTATTTTAAGGGGATTTGTGTTGAATTGGGTTTTTAACAGCTCGCCAGCAAGTTTTGCACCGTAGACACAAATGTTTCACCAGGAACTACACATTCCGAGGACTGAGCAAAGTATGAAAATTTTTTGTCGTTAAACTTTTGGTCACACCCTCTAGATTATGCATACGATGTTGATATGCCAAGCAGAGCCATAGAGGCAAGTTCAGCAGTTATAGGATAACAGCACGAAGAATAACGACCGAGGGAGTCCTTTCAATAATATTGCGCATGCTCTATGCGCAATTTCTCACCCTGTACGTGCTCGTGCCGGGCTGCTTAAATTTCAAATAAAACTTCTTTAAAAGAACTACAAACTCAAATTATTCGATTGCAGTTTAAAAAATGCCAAAAACGTAAAAATATGTTAAAGTTATCAAACCTTATATTGCATATTTCTTTAAAAACAAAAAAAACCTATATTTTGCACATTACTGTCAATAAAGTGTCAGTTCCCAAGAGCGAGCGAGTCGTTCAGGAGCAAAGAGCGCTACCTGCCTAGAGTTACCAGATGTGCTCACTGAGTTACCAGCAACAGCTGTCTTGCTAATGTACGACTGCACAATATCTGGCCACTCTATTTTATCAGCTACTTTCTGGCACATCCATATTCACACATAAACCAACAACAAGAACAAGGGCAAAGCTGAGCTCTATGTGTATCATCGGCACATTCACACAATGAGTGTTTTACCGTTTGTACGCGGTGTCGACTTTACGAAAAATGATTTTAGTGTAAGTAATTAAACTAAATCAAGGAGTTTCACGAAAACAACAGAGCATACGGTTAACTTTGCCATGACGCTGCGAAATTCCAGCTGAAAAAAGTGCGACAGAGTGAATTTGTCATCAACTCTGCGACGTAGACGTCAGCTGCGCTGCTGTGTTGTTACCTTTGTTTACATTTTGCGTTTTATTACGAAGTTTTTTATAATGTCTTGCAGAAAACATTCCCCGGCTCCATGCGCCAGATGTCACGCGTCCAATGGCTGACTCTGGACAAAACTCAATTACAGATGATACCCGAGGAGCTTGGCCAACTGCTAAAACTTGAACATCTGTCGTTGAATCATAATCAGCTAGAGAAGCTCTTTGGTGAACTAACGGAACTAGCATGTCTACGCTCTCTGGACCTGCGTCACAATCATTTAAAAAACAGCGGCATTCCGCCCGAGCTTTTCCATCTGGAGGAGCTAACCACATTGGATCTATCGCACAACAAGCTTAAGGAGGTGCCCGAAGGATTGGAGCGGGCCAAAAATCTAATTGTACTGAACTTGAGCCACAATCAAATTGAAGCCATACCCGCGCCCCTCTTCATACATCTCACCGACCTCATATTTCTCGACTTATCACACAATCGGCTTGAGACTCTGCCGCCACAAACTCGCCGTCTTGTAAATCTGAAAAACCTTGATCTTTCCAATAATCCCTTGGAACTTTTTCAACTGCGTCAGCTGCCTTCATTGCAAAGTCTCGAAGTGTTGAATATGAGCAACACCCAACGCACATTACTTAATTTTCCCACCAGCCTGGATAGCCTGGCCAACCTGCTAGAGCTTGACTTCTCGCACAACTCACTGCCTAAGATACCCGACTGCATCTACAATGTTCCCACACTGGTTCGTCTAAATCTTAGCGACAACGAGATAAATGAGCTTAGTGCCAGCATTGAGTTTTGGCAGCGCATGGAGTCTCTTAACTTGTCGCGCAATCAATTAACTGCACTGCCCGCTGCTCTCTGTAAGCTGCCCAAGCTGCGTCGGCTCTTTGTCAATGACAATAAGCTGAATTTCGAGGGCATACCTTCGGGTATTGGCAAACTTGGCACTTTGGAAGTATTTTCGGCTGCAAACAATTTGCTAGAAATGGTGCCCGAGGGTCTGTGCCGCTGTGGCGCTCTCAAAGAGCTAAATCTGAGCTCAAATAGGCTCATTACACTGCCCGATGCCATACATTTGCTTGAGGGTCTCGATCAGTTGGACTTGCGGAACAATCCGGAGCTTGTGATGCCGCCCAAGCCAAGTGAGGCCAGTAAGGCCACCAGCTTGGAGTTTTACAACATTGATTTCTCGCTGCAGACACAGCTACGCCTGGCTGGCGCAGCAGTGCCGCCCTCAATACCTGTAACAGCTACACCAAAGGATTCTACGGCGCGCAAGATACGCTTACGTCGTGGTCCACGCACTGAGGGCGATCAAGATGCAGCCAAGGTCCTCAAAGGAATGAAGGATGTAGCTAAGGACAAGCATGAGGGTGATCGATCACTCCTTGACGATTCGAGCGATGGGCGGCTAGAATATTTAAAGCCCAAACGATGGGACGAGTCACTGGAAAAGCCACAGCTCGACTACTCCAAGTTCTTTGAAAAAGAAGACGGGCAACTACCTGGTCTGACAATATGGGAGATCGAGAACTTCTTGCCAAACAAAATCGAAGAGGTTGTGCACGGCAAGTTCTATGAGGGCGATTGTTATATTGTGCTAAAGACAAAGTTCGATGATCTGGGTACCTTAACCTGGGAAATTTTCTTTTGGATTGGCAACGAAGCCACGTTGGATAAGCGTGCCTGTGCAGCTATTCATGCAGTCAATCTGCGCAATTTTCTAGGTGCGCGTTGTCGCACCATACGCGAAGAACAAGGTTAGTTAAGGTTTGGACTAGACCAACAAACCTGTGAAATCAAATATTTCGATACTATTTATAAAAAATAATCCAATTATGTTTACTGCTCAGGTGACGAATCCGAGGAGTTTCTTGCGCTCTTCGATACTGAAGTTATATACATTGAGGGCGGCCGTACGGCTACTGGCTTTTACACCATCGAAGAAATGGTACATGTTACACGTTTGTACCTGGTACATTCTTATGGCGCTACCATACACCTAGAACCAGTAGCTGTCAAGCTGGACTCGCTAGATCCGCGTCATGCCTTTGTATTGGATTTGGGAACACGCATACATATTTGGTTAGGCAAACGCTCCAAAAACACGCTCAACTCCAAGGCACGTCTTATGGCCGAAAAAATCAACAAGACGGAGCGCAAAAACAAATGCGAGATATTTGTGGACATGCAGGGCGAGGAAAGCGATGAGTTCTGGCAGGGCATGGATGTGGAGCCGCAAGTTGGAGTCACTTATAAGCTGCATGAGCACGTAGATGACGAGTATACGCCGGTGCAGCCGCGCCTTTACCAGGTGCAGCTTGGCATGGGCTATCTGGAGTTGCCACAGGTGGAATTGCCGGAACAAAAGCTAACGCACACTCTGCTTAATAGCAAGCATGTTTATATACTTGACTGCTACACTGATTTGTTTGTATGGTTTGGAAAAAAGTCGACGCGCTTGGTGCGTGCCGCCGCTGTAAAACTATCGCGCGAGCTCTTCCACATGATGCAACGGCCAGAGTGTGCGCTATGCATGCGCGTTCCAGAAGGAAATGAGGTACAGATCTTCCGCACCAAGTTTCAGGGCTGGGATGAAGTGATGGCCGTGGACTTTACGCGAACGGCCAACTCGGTTGCTAAGACGGGTGCCAATCTGACAAAGTGGGCGCGCCAACAGGAGACGCGCACTGATCTGGCGGCCTTGTTTATGCCGCGCCAAAGTGCCATGCCGCTGAGCGAGGCCGAGCAGCTGGAGGAGGAGTGGAACTACGACTTAGAAATGATGGAGGCCTTTGTACTGGAGAACAAGAAGTTTGTGCGCTTACCCGAGGAGGAGCTTGGTCACTTCTATACAGGCGAATGCTATGTATTTCTTTGTCGGTACTGCATACCTGCTGATGAAGTTGATGCTGAGGGTGAGGAGCGCGAGGACAGCAAGGCGCCGCCACCAGAGGATGAAATTCAATGCGTTGTCTACTTTTGGCAAGGACGCAATGCCGGCAACATGGGCTGGCTGACCTTTACGTTTACGCTGCAAAAAAAATTTAAGGCAATGTTTGGAGAGGAGCTGGAGGTTATGCGCATCTTTCAGCAGCAGGAGAACCTCAAGTTCATGTCCCATTTTAAACGCAAATTTATCATACACACGGGAAAGCGCAAGGATAAATCTAAGACACCCGATGGCAAGGCCGCAGTTGAGTTCTTTCATTTGCGTTCCAATGGTGGTGCACTAACCACGCGCCTCATACAAATCCAGCCAGATGCAGTGCATCTTAATTCGGCCTTCTGGTAAGTGCTTTTGGATTAGTAGATAGACAACAAGAGCAATGGCTGCACCAAATATGGTGCTCCTTTTGCAACCGCATTATCTCCGTTAGATATTAATGTGGCTTTTCTCCAGCTATATACTCCATGTGCCATTCGAAACGGAGGATGAATCACAGTCGGGCATTGTTTATGTATGGCTGGGCAGCAAGGCATGCAATGAAGAGACCAAACTTGTGCAGGAGATCGCCGAACAAATGTTCAACAGTCCTTGGGTGAGCTTGCAGGTAAGCAGTGTGTATTTTACTGCTGAAAGCGCATTACATTTGCATTCAAATAGATTCTCAACGAGGGCGATGAGCCGGAAAACTTCTTTTGGGTGGCCTTAGGTGGTCGCAAGCCATACGACATGGACGCCGAATACATGAATTACACACGTCTGTTTCGCTGCTCTAATGAGCGTGGTTATTATACCGTGGCGGAGAAGTGTGCAGACTTTTGCCAGGATGATTTAGCTGACGACGACATCATGATACTTGATAACGGCGAGCATGTATTTCTATGGATGGGTCCACGTTGTAGCGAGGTGGAGGTAAAGTTGGCGTACAAGTCTGCACAGGTTTATATACAGCACATGCGCATTAAGCAGCCGGAACGACCTCGAAAATTGTTCCTTACCATGAAGAACAAAGAGTCTCGGCGTTTTACAAAGTGCTTTCATGGTTGGAGCGCTTTTAAGGTATACATTTAAGGCGAGGCATCGATGTTACTTTTAAATGTAGAGGCAACATGACATTTATGACTGCAATATACACGGAAAAAGTTTATATTCCCTAGCAGAAATACTTAATTCAATTCTGCTTTTTATTTAAAACACAAACAAAATTGATCAGTATCCGCTGCCGACTTGTTATAAAAAACTAAATTCGCTCGGTAAAACAGTTACTTAAAAAACTGTCAATTTAAGTTTATATAATATTTACTATATTAACCAATTCTAATTAACGAAATTAATAATAAACTTATCTTTGCAATTGAAATGGTTTTCTTGTATTTAAATAAAGTAGCTATATAAATAAGTTATTCATGAGTCAGCACAGACAAATTGTCTATGTGTTAAGCAGATTCATTTGTATGTATACGACCATTACCGCAGTTGGCATGCCAACTTCTCTGCTGACTTTACCGATCAAGGATTTAAGCAAAGATCACGAAAGAGCATAATAGAATGGAATCCTGACCCTCTTTCTCAATGACAATGAGTCGGTCTAAGAGAGAGATCAACACATAAGCCTTACACATAGACTGTCTTGGAATGGACGCATTTCATAAAATATGTATTTTGAAATTTTTGTCGGATTTAAAGACTGAAACTATTATAAGCTAACGATGTGTTTCACTTAACTTATGAATTTAATTTTTGTTCGGTTACAATTAAATATGAATTTTCTACATATCCTTCTAATGTTAAATTATTTTTTTAAAGCTATGATAAGTAGGTTCGATTAAACATATCAAAACGTATACGCATCTCTACGATTTTTTGCATTGTTCATCAAATTCCATCCAAAATTTCATGCTCTTTATTCCATCCCATGGAACAACTGTGGGAAGGCTTATGCTGCCGACGCGAGGACTTAAATTGTTGAGTGCCTAAGAAAGCGGGATAGAAGGGCGTAAAAGAAAGGCAAATAAGGCAAGGCAATAACATGAGCGACACAACCTTCCTCATTAAACTTCGCAGCAATATGAAATATAGGTCCTTAAACAGTGTGAGAGCAGGAGCATAAGCCTTCCTTGTCGTTATTATTTCATGATCCATCCTAATCATAATCAAAATATGTTGGCAATAAAATTTTGCTATCGTGTCAACCTTCTTTGTAAAAACATAACATAACATTTTTATTTTTTTATATAAATTTGTAACTTGACCTTAGAATATAAATTGTGTCTATGTTGTGCATCTGTTAATTCAGGAAAGAGCTTCAGTTCATAGCTCAAATCAGCTAATCAGAACTTGTGTAAAAAAGAAAGTCTTTCGACATTTAGTAATATTTGTTGTGCTCGGTTTAAAAAAAAACGCTTTAAGTTTGACAAATTCTTTAAAAATTTAAATAGTTTTTTGTATTCAGTTCAATTGAATCCAACTTGCTTTCTAAAAATATACTAATGCAAGTATTAATTTCACCTTAATTCATTTGAGTTAGTATATTTTTATTTTTTTAATACCAAATGTCACGAACTTTGTGTTTAGCGACAAACGGTCACACAGTTGCCAAGTAGAGAGTTTTTAATTTTACGCTCAACTCGCATCTGGAAATTTTGCTGTAAGCGCTTCCAATTGTGCAGTGTACATGGACACACTGTTCTGTTAATTAACATTCCAAACTCGATCAGTCCTGTTAACCAGAAGCCGAAGTGCAAGTAGCTCTGCAACAAAATGCTAACAAATACAAGAGCTTACATTTAGACGTCTGCACATGTTTGGTACACACTGTTTCTAACATACTGTTAAAGAAATATATAAAAAAAATTTAAAAACTATTTGGTTTACTTCAATGCAAGTAGAAAACATTGTATTTTTGAAAGGAATAACAAGTATTCAGTGTATAGCTCATCTTAAATATCCACTGTATTAGTTGGCGAATCGCGCGCAAATAAAACTAAGCCAAACAGTATTACCAAGCGTGTCGTAGTCGGCTTCTTGCAAACCTTTTTGCGTGTGTTACTCTACTCAACATCCGAAAGCGGCAAGTGGCAAGTGGCAAGTTTGGTTTACAAAGACCAGTTCCAGCACTAGCAGAACTCGGCCGAATTTCTGGATTGTTAGTTAGTTCCAGCTGCACGTGGAAGCGATTTTACACTGGCAACAACCTAGGGAAAGTTGTTGCGGTGCCGCGTCTGACCAAGCTTGGCCGTAGCCATAGCACGGATTTGTGCTGCTCTTTGGTGTACATTAGCAAATGCAAAAAGCAGTAGTTTAGAGCATGGATCTGTTTGACATGGTGCGCGCGGCGCCGCCTCCGCAACATATCAGGGACAACGATTTGCCAGAGAATGAACACCAGCGCAGTCCTTCGCCTGTGCTGCCATCGCCAGCACACTCGAATTCGGTGTCGCCTGTAATATATACTTCAGCAGACTCAGGTAATCGTCTAGTGAGCATTTGTAACACATAATTACTATATTATGTTTTCACTTACAGATTTGAACACCGGCTCAGAACCTGCAGCAGATGCTGTTGCAACTGCAGCGATAACCACAGCTACAGACGAAGAAAGCTTCAACAGTTGCAAACGTGTTGAAGTGCGCCTTAAACGCACAACGTCTAGAGAGAACTCTATGCCACGAACAATGTCCCCCACTGGCAGTGACAAGGAGTACAACCAAGATGACGACTTGGAAGAGCAGTCCCAGTCACCACAGCAACTACAACTACAACAGTGCCCACCCAAAACCAAGGCAGAGCAAAAAATGTTTGTTGATGTATTGCTGCCTACACGCAACGACTCAATTAATGTAAAAAGTTGTGTAGTGCGTGTCAAGCGTTTAAGCGAAAGGGATATAGCCAGGATACAGGCCGCAGTACGCTCACCCAAAAAGCGTGGCAGACCTCGCACAAGTGACATGCAAACCAGTGACGTTTCACCGCCAAAAAAAACATTGTCAAAGGTGCACATCAGAGCTCCATGGCTGCAAAATGGCGGCAAGTCGTTTGTTCGCTCCCCACTTAAATCACCGCGTCCAGGAACGCCGCCTCCGGCTCGCTCAAACAAATCTCCTAAAACCCCCAAGTGGTTTAAGTCTCCAAAAATGATAGAAAGAGCTGCATTAATAAAGAGATACGGAGCACGCTATTTTAACTGCGTTGTTAAGGTGAAACGCACTCAAATGCCATTCTGCAGTCCACGAACGCCAGTCAATCAATTTCTGAGACGCGCGCGCAAATCTAATTTGTCGGTGTCTTTCAGCGACTCTGTAGAAATCCTTGGCAGCGGTAGCGGTCCGCGCGGACGGTATAAAAAATCTCCCAAGACGCCCTTGTCAGTACCCACTCGATTGCAGCGTGTGGATGCCGCGGGCAATGTGCTTGAGGACATTGAGCTGAACAATCATACGGTCTTAAAAACGCCTGGCAAGTGCAAGCGACGTAGCTTAGGCAATGGCTGCAATGGCGGGAGTACCAATAAAACTTCATCTGGCGGACGTCGGGGTCGGCCAATAAAGCTGAAGCGGCCGGCTCAGCCACTACCAGTCACTGATTTGGCCAGTTTGCGAATAGACGACGAGGACGAAGATGGCGAGTTCATTGGTAAGCAGCATCATGGAACTTTATACATATAATGAATAAAATTAATAATTTTTCCTTGCAGTTCCCAATGATTTGCCCGAGTGTCACACAATAAGTCCGCGTCGTGCTGGTACTCCCCTACCCAGCAAAAGAACATTAACCACCACCATTAGCGATGATGAAGTCGAAGAAGAGGCACAAGTAACCAAGTCGCCAGAGCGAGAAACAAACACCACAATTGAAGCTGACGATATTGATGCAAATAAAGATCAACAGCTTGGTGAACTTAGTCTCAAGCAGAAAAATGAAGTAACCAACATGCAAGCTACAGCGAATGTAAAATCTAGTTGTATAGACGACTTGCACGTCGAGGACAATAATAAGACAGCGTCGAAGACAGATAGCACCAATATGGATAAATCAGATGAGCAAGTTCCAGAAGCAGCTGAAGCTACAGAGCAAAATGTACATAATAATAAAAATGATTCTAATAGTGGCATGTCCAAAGAGGACAATGTTAATGATGATGTGCTTCCCGAAGCTGCTGTTGATACAAAAGAGGCCTCTGCTAATGAGTTGCCAGCCGTTGTAGATGAGCTAACTTCCGATATTCTAGAGATACGTACATCTATCGAAGATGTGCGTGAGCTGCACACTCCGCTCTCACGCAGCAGCTCGCCACATTCACCTCCACGCAAGCGTATGCGTCACTTATTGTCGGCAGATTCCGATGACAGCTTCAAATCAGCCAGTGCAGAAGTGGTTACTAAGACACCCACAAATGGTAAGAGCAGCGAAAATTCAAATGTTGGCGATGTGCGCATAGCCAATGCTAGTCAAGCGTTCAGTGCTCCCAATGTATTGAGCAGGGGCACAATCGATGCCAGCATTTCAGCGCCGCCGCGTTATTCACCTATTGATGAGATGCCCAATCTGGACGACGAAGACTTGGGTGAACTTAGATGTTTAGTGGGTATGCTTGCCTACCTTTTTTGCGTTTGAGGTTTTGTAAATCTTCTAATTTCCTTTTAAATAGAGCCGGATGGTTTTCAGTTGAATGCCAGCGCCAATTCTTTGCCCACTGGTAATTTGGATGACATTATGACCGTGCTGGAATCTTAGGCGGGCAGGCACAACACACCAACCAACACACGTCCACAAACATACTCACACGATAAAACAATTGCACATACATACACACACACACACAGATTCAGCTAGAGTTTATTGTATATATATATAAATATATGTACCGTCAGAGCAGCACCATGCATAAGGTGAAGATACCTTTGATTATAAACGCTATTCAAACCTCAATTTGCTGTGAAACCTATGCTTGCTCCTCTATTTTTATTTTTGTATAGAAACTTTGCGTTTTTACCTCATGCACGACACAAGTTGCATTATTTAATTACTAACACCATTATTGTTTTATACTTGTAGCATAATTTCTAAAAATATTTGAAGTGATAAGTGAAACATTTTCTAATATACATATTTCTTTTCTGATTATAGCATAAAACCCACACCGCCAATCGGAAACCCAACAACCAAGAGCCAACAAATCCTTAAAATACTGTGCTGCATTATTGTTACCCAAGTTTTTTTTGCTTAGATATATAACACATAATATAATTTTTGTGCACAACATCGGGCTCTCTTGCACAAATATAAAGATCAATCAAATCATGCCTCTTTCATATTTTGATTTTACGCTACGGGCAAAAAACAGATAATCTGGAAAAGGCCTGAATATTAATGCCAGGAAAATATGAAATGTTAGGCAGTTTGGCTTAAAACCCTTTATTATTAGACAACTACCTTTTGTATGTAGTAAGAAAAACTCTTCTATTCTATTGATAGCTGAGATAATTTGTCAATATATATACAAATATTTATTTAGTCCTTATTCTAATAACAACATAGATGCCACTACTTATTTATTATTTAAAAAAAAATCATAAATAACAGACAAAACAGCGTGTCTTGTATAGTTCAGAATGTAAAATTATTATATTATATTTGATATATTTTGCATATACTCAATGTATAACTATAAGCTGTGAAAAGCCTACTCAATTAAAGCTACACCATATTTACATTTTATTTTATTTAGATATTGCTGAAAAAATTTATAATTACCACAATGGCTTTTAAACTTCAAATTATTGTATTTATTGATAAGAACGCGTTTTCATGTTGCATTTTTGCATATTATTGTATTTCTTTTCGGAAAAATCGGTTGTATCTTATTGTATAATAGTATATCATATCATGGAAACTCATTTAGTGAAACTGATTTTACATGTCTGAAAAAAATATGAGATTCAGATTATATCCGGCAATCGCTGTCCAAAATTACTAACATCCACACATTTTGAATGGCATACAGTGCCTAGTGATGAACTAGAGCGAAAGAGATAAATGATCACACTTAGCACAGTATTTTTTTCTAAATGAGATCAAGTGCAATTTCCCAACATGAAAATGTTCCCAAATGTAAATCAATTAGAATGTTGGATACCTTAGCTTTGAGCCTAAGAGGGAAGCTAATGTACACACACCCACATAGCCTAGCGAACTATAAGCTCAAGATACGCACACATATTATTTTAATTTTGTCTGAAATTTGTTAACTCAATATATCCATCCTTTTCTTGTATATTGTAATATCCCACCCCAAAGCGACATGAAAGGATATTTGTCTAATAATAATGGAGTAATTTTAGAACTCTCGCGGATTCTAGTCGCTCGATAATTATCGTTAATAATCAAGAAGCCACTAATCATTGAGTAATAAATTCAAATATGAATAAATTTACTAAACAAAGCCACTAACAGTAAAGAATACGT
Organism: Chymomyza caudatula; assembly: GCA_035041775.1. Taxonomy (NCBI): domain Eukaryota; kingdom Metazoa; phylum Arthropoda; class Insecta; order Diptera; family Drosophilidae; genus Chymomyza; species Chymomyza caudatula. The sequence goes on from JAWNKW010000148.1 coordinate 3,940,424, forward strand.
ACACCTTAATACACAGACGTCCCTAATACACTCACAAACAATTGTTTAATGGCTTACACAAGGAAATGTCGGATGAACTACTATATACTACTATTTAATATATTGTATGAATACTTAGTTGATAAGTTATTTTGTTGTTGTAACTCTGACATTTTGAATCATGTAACAAAAGGGCAACATAACTCACATACAGACATAAAAGTGAGATTTATAGATATACATAATTACATTTAGCGTATGTACAACAATAAGAGATTTTAAATGTTGGTTGGTGTAACATTTGGCGATCAAAATGATTTGGAATACTAGTTGTAAATTTCGATGTTAAAACTAAAATTGTATTCATAAATAATTAATTAAACATACTTTTAATTAATATATAAATGTAGTTGTATAACAAAATCAAATAGTTTACAAGATTACAATATTATTGTTCTTAATTTTTGTTTCGATCCTACATCTATGCTGCCAGGGGCCACATAAACTTTGTTAGAGCTACTCCAATCCGTAAGTAGGCTATGTAGTATGTGCATCTAAACTTGCATTACCATGTAAATTGATCTAAGTATATGGTATTGAAAATTTTGATTGCAATGAGAATTCGATATCGTTTTATTGCTAAACAAAGTTCTCGTTGGCTGGTCAAAAGAAATCCGAAACGACAGAAAGGAACCATTCTCGTGGCTTTTCTCACGTCCTAGCTATCGTATTGGACACATCGTATGTTTTCATTGCTCGTGGGCGTATTGAAGTTATCAATAATCTTTGCATGTAATTGCCTAGTTGTCATGTTTCAGCGGATCTGAGCGTCCTTACCTCACACATGTACTCTTGAACGGATACGGACTAGTGTCATGTATAAGTTATAATCTAAAAGGTTTTTGATTGTAATAGTAGTAGTAGAACAAAGTTTAATCATCCAAGGAGGTGGATTGGATAGTCATTTCACCATGAGCGCTCAAAATATATGTATTATAGAATCTGTCTCTGTATCCTCTGAAATTCTCAGTTTGTATGTATGGTATAAAAAACTGCATACACGTTCAGTTCTATGATCCTTTCTAAAATTTGTATTCAAAATGGATGTGATCAAAATCAAGGTATCAAGACAGACATGGCTATAACGACACGTCCAGTTCTATGATCCCGACTAATACTTTTATACAAAATGGATTTGGTGGGTCATCGGGTTTTTGGGAAATTCGAAATAGGAGTCCAATATAAGGTTTTGCTTTCGTTTCACGAAACATGCTTTTAAAGTGTATTTAAATTACTCGTTTTGTATTATTTCTTTTTGTTGTAGCAAAAGCGGAGACCCCACAACGTTTTTAACGTGTTTTTAATGTCATATCACATCTTTTTGTTTGACATTTTTTGTAGAAATAGTTGTCCCAAATGTCATGGATTTGTAGAGCATCATATTCACTTCTTTTCAAAAAACAAAATGTAAGAGCCATTGGTAATAACACCCCTACGAATTCTGCCCAAAATGTCGCGATAAGATGTATCTCCTTTTTGTCTCATCATTATTAGTAATTCATCATAAGCAAATAGGTCCTAAATGTTTAATGATTTCATCTTCGGACTTTCCTACGTAGGCTGGTTTCTATCCGAGCCAACCATCTTCAGTATTACTTGTGTTTCAAATTTCAGAAAGACGCAATTAAATGAATATAAGATAAACATTTGATATCATGGATACTTCAACGATGATCATTAGAGCCATGTCTTTCTGTTGTTCATAACTTTATCTGGTAAGGGTCGGTACTTGAATGTTGCGGTTCCCTGTTCGACAGGCAATTGAAACATCCCGTACACAGGGTGTCAGGGTGTTCATGGATTCTATACACACCCTGTACATGGATGCTGTGCTAGTTACAATGAATTAGTGCCACGTCTTTCAGTTCCATTGATCTGATAAGATTCGGTACTTTACATGGATTATGTGGTAGTTTCAATGCTAATTTTTATTGAGGTGACTGCAGAATTAAAAAGGGTCATGTATACATGTACCTACGTACTCTGTCGTACTGCATACTAAATAGCAAAATGACTAAGTAACTGGATTGGAGTCATGTCTTTACCATTCGTCTGGTAAGGGTCGGTACTTAAATGTTGCGGTTCCTTTTCGCAAGGTAATTATAACATCCCGTAGAAAGCCTGTACATGGATTCCTATTTTTAGGCGAAGCGCTTGGGGAACACGATCCGACAAGCTCATTCGACCGAACGCTTAGATATAATATACATGAGTGATACAGCGATCAGATATTAAGCTAACTTGTCGAGAGACTTACTCAATACCCAATGCAGCTCCATAGAAATTAGCGAATTTTTAGTTTTTTTCAGAAGTTGTCTATAAGAAATGAATATAAAAGTTTTGAACACATATAACATTTTTTATTTTTTGGCATCGCTAGAAGTTTATGAAAATTTAGTTTGTGAAATTAAAAAAAATAATTTTATTTTGTGAATATAAAATTATTTCACCTAAACACATTAACAAACCAGTTGAGGTACTAAATTTGTGTATGTAAAATTTTCTTTAAACAAATATAGAGCCCTTTTGCAAAATCTGCAATCATATAGTATTAATCAAAACAATCTAAAACAGGTATGTGTTCCCGCGCGATAAGAACATTTGTCTACTGCTCACAGAGACACGGTCTTAAGTCGTAATTAGTGTATTCAGAGAGATGATTCGAGCTATTGCTCTTTTTCGCAAATATTACAAAATATATATATATAATAAATGCCGAAACTGTCGACATTGAGAATAGTGTCGAGACAGACGAACAGTGCTAGTCCTGAAGTTAAGAGTACATAAACTTTCGATAAGAATTTCTCTAATTGTTCCACGGTTTTTTGTAACACCGAATTAAAAATGTTTCAAATTCTTTTACCGGTTTTTGCACCATATAAAGACAATTTCTATGACAGAGGATATTCTAACTTCCCTCTCCCACTTGTATGTTCCGTTCCAATTCATTCCTTTGGGGGACTGATCATCATTATCGTGTTGCGAAGGCAATACATATTTAATTATATTATATGAGTGGTGAGAGATTTGACCATCAACCTTTGGCACACCATAATACAAGTTAGTAATACAAGTTAAGTTAATTTAAGATTTGGTCAAATCAACGGAATTATTCAAATAGCATAACATAACAAATAGCATATCATACAGGCTGACCAACAAATTGACCCGAAAGACCTACGCGGCTATATAGTTCCGGACTTTGATACTGATCATGTTGGTAGGCCTAGCATAAGGTCACCCACATGAACTTTGCGTTTTGGCTTTGAACATCGTGAAGTTTATGTTGATACCCAAAGAGCAGCAAAGTAATAGTGTGGAATCCTGAACCGTTTAAAAATTTAAAATTGTTTCTGAAATGCGATCATTCTCAAAGTAACAGTTAAGTATTCCACTCTATTACTTTCATGTTCTTTCGTAGATACCAACAATTTTCCTATTAATAAGCAGCTTTTAAAATCTTCAAAATTTTGGTGACGTCATTTATGAACAGCCCCATATAGAAATATATACAAATGAATATTATTTGTAACTTATTATTATTATTAACTTATTCGTTTTTTAGATCGGCCAAGCCTCATCTCCAGGGTATTCCTCTTTTATACCGGGACAAAAAACCTAACCACTGTTGCAATTCTTGCATATTGGTGTGCATTTCAGGCGTACTTTAAGGCACAAGGTGTTCCGTACATTTGCAAGAAATTAATTGAAGAAGCGAGTCTGGAGTAGGACCATCTGTGGTTTGCAAAGTAGCCACCTTATGGAGCTTTTGTTTCATCGTCATTTCGCTGGGTCTTTTTAATTTCCAAGCCACGCTAGAATTGAGGGGTAGATTCCTAGACTGAGTTTTTTTGGCTGCTTCTGTGCTCGCAAGGTTCAACTTTTTCCTACCAATTTTTATAACCTGTACACAAAGTGTAAAAGATTTGTGCAATGTATGTAACAGGCAGAAGGAGGCGTGGCACACCATAAGTTCCATGGGCAACAAAGTCTTATCATTGACTCGGGTAGCGATTGGACCATGTCCGTCTGTCCGTATGAGGGGATAGGTCTCCTGCACTGCATGTAGACATGGATACCTGTGAGCTAAAGTTAAAAAATTTGGTGTGGAGACTCGCGTGAACTAAGTCGTTATAGCTGTATCCACTTTTTTTAAATAGAACCCCCCTTCCCCCTCAATCGATTTACCTTAATTACTGCGACACCCCCCCCCCCCCCCATAGATTCATTTTAAAAATTGTCCCAGACATTTATAAATGTATTTTTGATCTATGTTACAAAATTGACCGAAGAATACTGGAGTTATGGGCATAAAAATAGTTTGTGCCCCCATTTCCCAATAGGAAAACTTGTCAATTCCAATTGGAAAATGCTTACAAATGCGATAGTCATATCGAACTTGTAAAAAGAGACATAAAAGGAAATACGTTCCATTTTACCGTATGGTGGATTTAGTGCTTATTGGGAAAAAAGGGTAAAGGGTATTCCACTGACTATCTGCATCAAATTTTCTTTTACTTAAAATCGGATTTTTTTTTATGTTGGTTTTTTTTATAGATCGTGGTTTTAGACAAAGCACGGAAACTTTATTGTGTTTCTGCGCGTGTCCCGCTCTCAGAGCATACACTCACGCTCAAATACACTCTCACCGACCACTATTGATCCAACTATAAAAACTGTATCCTTTAAACTAGCTTTCAGGATAGCTATCCTAACAATAACAGTGTCTGCATCCTCGAACGTTTTTGAAGTTGAAGACTCGCCAATCGAATGTCTACGGCGCGCTGGTTCACCGCTCATCGCCACCGCCCTCCATTAACACCCCCATTTCTTTTCCAACAAATTGATAAATTTATGCACGAATTACACAGGTCTAAAAATACCGGGGTCATGTCAATTGTTGGAAAGCTAAGTAGTATCCGAAAAACGCCGTTTTTTTCCTACTTTTGAGGTTATATCTCTCCAGTTACAAATATCAAATATCTCAAAATCACGACGTGATAGGCCAATTCTGACTTCGGATTCGGCTGTCAAATTACTTCAAATTACGGCTGACGCACAAATTATAGTAAATTTACTCAGTTAAAATTTTCTTTTTTTATACCTTGTACACAAAGTGTAAATTTAGATTTGTGCAATGTATGTATCAGGAAGAAGGAGGCGTGGCAGACCATATGTTCCATAGTCGAAATCGATATAGTCGAGTCGATGTAGACATGTCCGTCTGTCCGTGTTATCGCACAGTTCTCGGACACTATAAGAGCTAGATCAAAAATTTTTGTACCAAAAGATGCGCATTATGCCTAGTGCAAGTTTGTCGAATTATGTCGATATCTCACCCCCTTCCCCCGTGACAGATTTTCGCGGTTTTAACCGCCAGACCATAAAAGATTTCCAATTAAAACTTGGCACAGCTATGCACAGTATTACTGTGCATGTGTAGTGTTAAAATGATTCACATCGGGTAAGAACTTTAGAAGATATAGCTAATAATGTGCCAATTTTAGGCCATCTCTTCTATGAACTGTAACAGAATTTCACTTTTTACAGAAATGCTAAAGTTAACATTTATTTTAACCAAATGTGGTACGTTAGGCTTATAAACCAAACAATGTTGACCTTTTTCCGCACCCTCCCCCCTACCCCCTTAGTACAGTTACCGTTATTACGTCCATACCCTGCAACGCATTGACACAAAAATTTGCATGAAATTTGATTTTCATGGAAAAAATGCGTACAGGGTATCCCTTTGTCGGGCACCATCCCGACTGACTGCATCAAATTTCTTTTAACTTTTGTTATAGACAAAATAATACATACATATATGAAAAGAAGTTATTAGGTCAAAGTTGTTTTAATTGTAATTTTCTACAAAGTTGTCCTTATAAGTTTTTCTGTAGAATTGAAAATACGGGAGTTATGGGCCAAAAGCAAACCCCGTCTTAAACCCCCTTCTGCAAGGAGGGGAGTTCGGAAACATGGATTTAAGCTAGTCTCTTATACTAGCTACTACGTGCAAAATTTCAGCTTGCCCCTAATTTTTTCCATTTACTCTAGGGGTGCATGTCTAAATTTACTGGACCATTATACCTTCTGCAGTTTTCATTCGATTCTGTACGCTTTTGATGCTGATCATTTTGTGTACGTCTCATAGAGTCGGCCACGCCTCCTTCTTGATCACCCTTAACCCTTAGTTGCGGCATAGAAATATCCGGCCGGAATATCTTATAGTTGCCCCAATGTTGATTGCTTGTACTTGCAGCAGTATTACCGTTATTTTGGCGCGCCAAAGTTTGGAGCCTTCGTTGTTTTCGTTCTAGGTGTTGTTTTTGCTTTCGGCTTTCCACGCTTTTGCTGCCTGTCCTCTGTCGGCACTTTTATCGTCCTCTTCATTGCCTTCGTCTTCGTCGTCGTCGTCGTCGTCGACGTCGCCGTCGCCGTCGTTGTTCCAGCTGCTAGACGCTTTCGTAGACGACGTTGGCGTCGGCGTTGCCGTTGTAGCTGCTGCTGCAGCGTTTGCCGTCTGCAGCAACAGAAGATTTATACACGCGAAAATTTTGCTGCTTGAGTCCAGTATTCAGTCGTGGCGTTGACATCGTTGCGTGCGGAAGCTTTCGCGTTGTTTGTGTCGCGATTTGCCGCATTTTTACGTACCAACTTGGCGCGTCTTTTGAATTGTGTGTCAAAGATCGAAAATAATAATTAAAAGTTAGTTATTTTTTTAAATTTTTTTTACGTGCGTTACGTTAATTCTGGTGCGTGTGGGTTTTCTTTTGAAGGATTGCCGTTATTTGAAGAGCATGAATAGCGCCTTAGACGGGCGCATGGCGCCATTGGAATTCTGAAAGTCTAAAAACATTTGAAAGTGAGTGCCCAAAAGTGGATAACAATTAGTGCGCCATGCCCGCCAAGGTCGACTATGACTCGCAAGATGAGGCCAGCACAGAGCTGCTGGAGAAGCTCAAACATCTGGATAGGCGCGTGGAGGCTGTCGAAAAGGCTGGCGGCCCGTGTGGTCGCGGTTGCTGGCAGTCGGTCAAATGGAAATCGGCGCTGAATCATATTGGGCTGCTTGTCTCGCTATCCATTTATTGTGGTGTTGGTGGCTTGGTAAGTGTAAAACAGCGTTTAAAACGCGTGATCCACATTTCCCGAGCTACAGACGAGCTAACAAACAAAGATACACATTATTGGCATATTTTGGGGAAAAAATAGATGTGCATGGGTAACATTTCGATATTGTTTCTATGGCTATATGAATTTTTTTGCATACTGCAAAGATTCGTATGAAAACGCCCAAAAAGTTTTAAATTTTGTTCGGTAAGTTATGTTTATTCGTTTGCAATTATGCTGCGGATTATATCTTACTTTCCTAGAATTGTTCGTATATATTCATAGATAAACTACGAACACATTGTTTATTAACACACATACGAGATGTAAGCGGAAAATAAAGTTATTTTTCTACATTTCTCTTCTTAATAATGCAATTTTATGGCATGCCGTTAAGTTCCATCGGATGTTATAAATTCTATTACTGTATTTGAGGATAATAAGCATGAAAAGAGTTTCAAATCAGAAACTATGAAACGGCGAATATATTTTATATTTGAGTAATTTAAAGATTTTTGTTACGGAATAATATTTTTGATTATATATATATATATATATATATATTATAGGAAAACGGTTCAAAATAGAATTCAATCAACAGATACTGATTTAATTTTGCATTTCATATGGATCCTATCGCCGCTATACAAAAACAATTAATTGTAAAAAGTTTTGCGTGAAAAATGTGCTGTGGCCCCAATAATGGCAAACAAATTATTAAAATTTATATTCAGCTGATCCATCTTATAGAAGGAAAATTATATAGCATTTGTAGTCATGTCCTATAGCAAGAAAACTAATGTACCACCTTTCATTGACCTGGAGATATTAGATATTTCTATTTACAAAAGACATATGGCCCGCTGTAAGGGTATAAAAAAGTACGTAAAGTAAAAAAAATCAAATAAAAATAAAAAAAAACTATTTCAATAAAATGCACAAAAGCAGCACAAAAACTTTATAGCTGAAAATATCGAAAAATTAGCCCAAAATTGAGACATAAAACTATTTTGTACATTTAAGTACCGGCACTGAAACCAGCAACACTCATACAGACGACCAACCGCCCCTCTGTAAAAAGTGCACGCACCTCATCCATTAATTGGTGCACATTCAGCTCCAGCACGTCCATGTCCAGCTCCCTTGTGTCTGTGCCAAGTCTGGCCGGTACTTTGGCCTTGCGCAGCTCCATTGCCCGAAATTGCCATGTGTGACTCTCTCGGTGTCTGTGAGTGTGTGTAGACAAGTTTAAATAGTCTTGTCTAAACAAGCTAACATTTACATTTTGGCAATGACGTCGTCAACGGCATGAGTACTCGAAAAAATTTTACGATTGCATTGCCGCCTCCACATGGAAGGAAACGTGTTGCCCCAACGACGGGTTCAAGCAACTGCAGCTCGTCATCGTTTTTTTACTCTTTACGCCATAAATAGGGTATTGGGTTTGTCGAGAAGTGTGCCCCTTGTTCTATGCTCTTTACCCTTAATTAGCCAGTATCACTTGACATATGGCCCAGTGTCGTGCCTCGACCGTATTTGTTATTACACTTGGGTCCCAAATTTCAGCCCAGCCATTTCTTTTATAAACGACGTATTAAAGTGCCAATAGTTCATTGATTTTAAAGACCGAATGAGTTCCTGGAGTGTTATTCAATTACACTTTTATTATCAGCAGCTGCAACAAGCTTAATGATAAGCCATAAAATATGCAAACAAACCAACTTTGACTTTATTGATAATATCATCTACATTACGAGTATCTACTGCAGTTCGTTGTGCTACTTCATTTAAAGAGACTAGACTCTAAAAAACTGTAGTGTTGAATTTGTTCAGTTGATTAAACCGTTTGAATCAAATTTTTAAATTTATAGAAGCCATTCGATTCCTTCTTTCTATATTGCACAAATCTATAATACAATTTCCTCTGTGCGTACAGGGTATAAAGACAAATACCGCTTCAAGTTGTAGCATAGAAAAGGAAAAATTGATGCACACAGTCGGGACCATAGTATAAGAGTTACAAGGTAAGAGTTGTATATCTCAATTTTTTCACGACTGTTTTTCGGTATGTTGGAAACGTTAATGAGGAAGATTTTGTCCACTCAAAATTTAGTCCACTAGCCGGCAGCCGACTCTTTCTTTGTAATTATTATGGTAGGGCCTGGAATGTGCCAGTGGAATACCCTGTACCCATTTTGTCCAGGATAATCAAATTCCTATGCGAATTCCTGTATCATGCGTTGAAGGTTAACAAGGTGTGGGGGTCGATTTGGCAAAAGGTAATTTTAAATTCTAAGTGGCTCTGATATACAACTTGCTGCTTCAATCCTTTAACAGCTTACAGAAGATGGGCGTGTTTTGCTGATTGGAGCGACGATATCAGAGCTTGCTCCACTATTTCTTTATAAATAAATTATTTTTATAAGTAAGATGAATTTGTTAAAGCTCTAAGGTTTGTAGTGCACTGACTGGTGTTTGCAGCATATACTTTGCGTCATCCATATCATACGGCATTGACTCCTTTCTTTATGCACGTTTTTTTTGGTCCATATGTACTATATCTCAATTGGTAGAATTGGGCAGTTGCACTCACCGAACTTAAAATCTCAATTCCAAACACGCTTTTTTTACATTTGAAGAGGAGTAAATGAGTAAAGCTTCACTGTTACATGTTGCAATAATAAGCGGACATTTGGCATGCAGCATTTGCAAAGAAAAACTTTTGCCAGCGACGGTATTAAAAATAAAAAAACACTTGATCTAAAAACTACAAAAAAAAAAATAATAAAAAAATAAATAAATCCAAAACCAAAGGAATCGGCCAATAATAAATGGATATTTCAAGATATTCATATTTATTTTGTAAATACAGTACTTCCGGTGCTTCCAATTTATTTGATGTTTTTGAAGTTGTTGTAGACCGTAAAGTTCTCTACTAATTTGACATACAACAATTTTCACTACAATCAACCAATCTTGAGATAGAATAGATTGGCATTCCAAGTCAAAGTTCATGAAAATGGTTTATTGGGCCGTCGCTCACTGCTTGTGCTAGAGTAATGCCAGTAGCAACAGAGAAAATGTTGATAAAAAGTTACATATCGCACAGCTCATGAAAATTCCCTACACAATGATATAACTTTCACCCATATTTGTTGCCATATAATTGGTGAAAAAGGGTGAACAAATTTTTCCTAAGCCTATTTACATAAAATTGATTATGTCTTCACAGGGGTTATAAATCACATTATTCATATGTTTATATATACTAATATATATTATACATTTGGTCTACGGCAATATTTTCTACAATGAATCGTTCTTGAGATAGTGCAGAAATCGCCGCGCTACGAGAAATTTTTTGTCCCTCTATCCCTAAGTAGATGCAGCAGTAACTTTGCCCTTTATGACCCTTTTCGTGCACATCTTTTAATGACCTTGACCACCTTATCTCTTCTAATCTTTTTCTATCTACTATAAAGCTTACTATCCTAGATTATCTTAGAATTAATGAGGACCTCGGGTCAAGTTCGGCTGTGGGCCCAGACACAGCTTGCCAATCAGCAAATGAAAATTGCCCTTTCTGGTCAGAGGTTAGGCTACTCTTAGGACAAGATGTATGCTACGAAACTTTTTCCGATTATAGAAGGGCTGTGAGCAGGGGTATAGCTTTTTTTGCTGTTATCCATAAGCTTCCTTTTTCTCCTATTTTCAATTTCACCACTCTTTTTTTATATTGTTACCTTTTAAGAATTTTTGTGACAGCATTATAAATACCTTTTACACATGATTATACAAGGTCCCTACTGCCTGCTTTTGTATTGTAAGTAAGTATTCAATAATTTATTTAAATCAACCCTGAAAATATATGAATTTTGATGTAAATTTTAACCTTAAAAGTGCTCTTCTGCTGCGACCTAAGATTTAAACTAAAACGAAATCGACCTATAATGCGTCCAAAAGTAGATATTGCCACCGTAAAAGTAAAGATTTGCATAAAAAGATATATGGGCTTAGGTAGTACTTAACTTTCAATTTTACCATATGCAGGACTTAAAGCACAATCTATTAGATACCCTTACATAGTACACATGAATATCAAAATTTGTGTTTTTTCAACAACAGCTGCTGTGTTCTGCTTATTTTCTGATGCTTGTTAGTCATTTTATAATTTTTAACACCTTGCTATAATCTATGGATATTTTGCCATTTTTATTCTGTGAATTTCTATTAGTGTGTGAGCAAATAGCGATCTATAAATCAACTAAAATACATATCCATACAAACTAAGATGCTATGTACGGAGAGACTTAGATGCTTGGATATGCAGTACATAGACCACATGTTGGCGTTGGTCAATTACGCGCACTTCTGAGCCAAATTGCTCATCAAATATCTGAAAATTTGAAATCAATTGGCGCACATTTGTTTTATGTTTGTATTCGATGATTTTGAGCCATTTGCAGTTAGCCTATGATTGTTTTTCGATTTTCATCTACAATTTGATTTGGATTTTGGGCTATATTCAGTTCATGTATCAGTAGCTATTTATTTATATTAGAGCAACGACTACATGATTAATATTATCAAAACCGATCAGCTCATATAGTAAAAAGGCAGTGAAACTCTCGGAAAACCACAACTACAGTATTACCTAAGCAAAATTATATGAGCTAGTGACTTCGGTGTTCACTGTGTTCATTTTACGAAGTTCGGATTGACAGAAAACTTCAGCTTTCTAGCTGCATTTGTGCCAATTTCTAATATGTATGTTCTAATAGTGCATACAAAGAAACATTCGTTTAGAGTAAACAAAAAATTTCAGTGCTTTAATGTTTCTTAAATACTCGACAAGCAGTTTTTCGGTATTCCAGATATCTTTTGATAACTATTTCAATCAAATATCCGTTCTGCAAAAGCCTAGAACTATATTTGAGAGCATAGAAAACCTTGCAAGTAACCATCTGTTTTAGGCAAAACCGTCTAAAGATTTCCAAGTTTCTAATAATGCCCAAATTTAGGTCTGTAGTTACATGCTCCCGCGCCCCGATATTCTCTCGACGGTCTTGCTTGCATATAAGCATTAAATTCAGCGAGATCACTATCGAAAGATGAGAAAGGTGGAGTGGTGCCTTTTCAGACGTAAAAAAGCTGGTGTTAACTTCCCGACGTTACCAATCACAGATGACGTCGTGGATATATCGCCACCTAGCCATGGCAAAAAAAATGCAGACAGGACGGTGCCCGACAGTGGAATACCATGTTCTCTTTTTTTCTCCCATAAGCACTTAATGCAGCATACGGTAAAATGGGAACGAAGGTATTTTCTTTTATGTCTCTTTTTACAAGTTTAATATGATTGTAAGCATTTTCCTATTGGGAAGTTTCAATTGACAAAAATTACTTTTATGCCCATAACTCCAGTATTCTTGGGTCAATGTCGTTTAACTTTGTCTATCCGTGTTGTAAGCAAGATCTCGGAGACTATAAGAATTAGAGCGACAAAAAGTTTACGAAAAGATGCGCGTTTTTGGGTGGCTTATCAAAGTCGATATCTCCGTTTCCCCGGAAAGAATTTAGGTTTCGGTTTACACCCGCACCATAAAAGAACTGGGGTAGTGTAGTTCAGCATATTTTTAATTACAAATATCCGCCCAAACCACTGAATGTCTGTAGGTTAGGCGAATCTTCTCCTCGTTGGTGTGGTCACTACGGTAATTGCTCTATATTGTTGCACCAAAAATGTTAAAGTCTTGCGTTTCGATTTTTTGGACTCTCGCGATGCTCAAAAAGTAATTTGTCCTTATAGGAGGATACAATAACCAATAGTTCTTAACGTTAGCCGTTTTCACTCCATTTGCCTTATATTTTGAAATGCGGCCTTTACCAAGACAGTGTTCTTGTGATGTTGCTTGTACTGCGCTCTCTCTTAGACCGACCCAATCGTGGGCAAAATTGTGAAAGAGCAAAACAAACGCACATCTATGCATTGTCCTGGGAATTGACGCATTTCAGCAAGTCGACTCAATGTAACGGTGAAGGATTCTACTCTATTACTTTCATGCTCTTTCATTTAAACCATTTATACCCATTTATTGCGTATTAGGTCCGTCAGTTTCTATACGTTTTGTCGATAATTTATCGAAACCGGTTATGTAAACTTGTAGTAACACAAAACTAGCTTAGCTGCGAGTGCCAAATTTATAAACTAACAAATATTTGATTAAAATTCTCGTGTAGATTAACAAAAAAATATATATAAAAAAAATGTTACCACATTACGTAACTAATTTCGAAAAAGACTGGTAGCGCGAGCATCCAAACGATCAGTTCCTGCCGCCCTTTCTGGGTGGACCGATCGATTAAATATTTCAAGTAGAGCGTGCAAAGCGGCGACGAGTTGTATTTGGACCAGATGCTGTTGCTCCACACAAACTATCTATGCTATTAGCCAAGCCAAGTTGAGATAGGTTCTGTGGACCAACAGCATCACGTCCAAATACAACTCGTCGCCCTTTTGCACGCTCTACTTGAAATATTTGATCGATCGGTTCATTTGCAGCTGTGTAATACGTCCGACCGACAAAATAAAATGTACCAAGCCGGCTCGTGCAAAGAACCCACCAGTTTTACCTGGCTTTTTCGAACACTCCAAAACACGCATCTATGACGTGACGCAGGAGCTTTACAACAATGTGTACCGCTTTTTTACCAAGTTGGGATTGGTATGCGATTATCGTTTGCAGAATCCAGAATTCAAATGTTTGCTTTATTTCCATCCGTTGCATACTATGGAGGCCTTGATCTTGGATAAGAAGCCGATATGCATTCAAGGAAATATAATAGCGGTGCGCACCGAGCGTGTTTCAGAGGCTTTTATACAGACACTCGAAGAAAAAAACCTTACAAAGCGAAACCAACGAATGGGAAATAACTCTAGTTATTTGTTATTTTTTCTAATTAAGATGATATTCCTGATACTGTATTTCTTTTGGTTATAGTTTGTGTCATTATATTGAGAAATTATTTTAAACTTATTGTTAATTTTATTACACATAATAAAAACAAAATTATCCAAGAAAAATCAAACTGATATTCGAAACGAAAAACTCTTAAATGTCTTTCAAGTAATGTGATCTACATAAAGACGACAGACCAAAAGCGAGTCGACACTGTTTTCCAAAACCTTTTTTCTCTTAACCCCTCTTGCTTTCTGCGTCCCGATATCATCATTAGTTTTGTCCTGCAAATTATATTTCCTCCCTTAGTAAACCCTTTATCTACACTTTTTCGCCTTTCCCCGAAACACGCCTTTCTGTCATTTGGAATGAATCCTTTATTGTTCCACTTTTTCAAAAGGGTTATATTGCTAGGCTTTCAACAATTCGTAAGATTTTAGAAAATACCGTAACTTTACATTTACTTTATAATCGGTCTCTCTAATTATTAAAACATGTGCAGAAGGTTGTTTTCAAAGGCTGTTATTCTACAGTAATTAATGTTTCTTCTTTAATTTATTTATTCCTCATGCTTTTGTGACCAGGATCGTCATGAAATTATTTTATTCCTTCGCATAGCGAGGCAAGCAGACACACAGACAGAAACTCGGCAACAGATCCTTGTATAACAGGCAGAAACAGGCGTGGCAGATCATATGTTCCATGGGAAATAATGTTCAGCAGCAATAGTCGAGTCGATATAGCCATGTTCGTCTAACTGTCTAACCTTTTTGGTCTCCACTTTTCAGAGACTACAAGAGTTAGAGCAAAAAATTTTGGCAAAAAAATATCTTTTTCTGGAAAAGAGCAAGTTTATCGGTTCATGTCGATATCTTTTTCCCTTCCCTCGTGACAGATTTTGGCCTTAGAATACTTGAAATGACTACAACTTGCACTTAATCAAAAAGTGAGACTAAAATGATCTTAAAATAGCCACTAAATAATTTAAATCAAAAAATTTAATAAACAAAACGTTTTAATCTGAGTTTATCAAAAACAATTCTGATTTTGCTAATTTGGTTCTGTTCCTGTTTGTCTTCCCTGAGCAGCACATGCTCCTTTTATATGAACATGACCTTTACGATTTTAGTGGTTTTGTTTTTATTGCTGCGGAGAAATCAATTCGATTCAATAGCGGGCTTCCAGAATCTTCGCCCTCCAGCTTCTGTAAGTTTGGTATAATTAGATAGTTTTCAGAGTCAAGGTGTGATTTAAGCAGTAAAACCTAAAATTGTTTACTTAACCAGCTAATTACGCCCGGATGACAGCAAATATGTCGCAAACGCAATAAGGACACCAGATCCATTGTTATCCTTCCAAAGCTGCTCATGAATTTTAAAGCTCAAAAAGAATTCGTGCGTAGTTCAAAATTGTCATATTCATCTTATCTTAGTGTACTTAGTGATGATATTCAATGATATTTATATGCTTTTCCCGCATATTAATCAGTTTTCCATCTAGCTGTAGTTACGTTTAAGTAGTTCGTTATATACGTGCATTGATTAACAAGTTCAAGCGTTGTTGACTATCCTAACTTTTGTTATCGATACACTTTTTCCATGCGGCAAAATCATCAAAACGAAGGAAATTTAGCAATGTATATATATCCTACTCCCTGTTGTGTACTGGGATGCCGGTATGCGCTCAGCAATATTTTCCACGTGGTCACCGAGATTTGGGTTACGCACGACATGTGCCTCATCCAAAATTATGGGCTGCCATTTGTGCTCCTGACTGACTAGGTAGTCATTATATAAGAAAAACGCATATACTATAATGTGTACGAACTCAGCATTTCTGTAAGTCTCGGAACTTTTGTGCTGCTCTCCATCATCTTCACTTTCGCTTTGGAATGGGCGCCTGCACCAGATTCCTTAGGATTCTTGTGGGCAAGCACAACAGATATCATGGTCAGAGTCATGCTCAAGTCCATATCACCGGACAAGATGCCACCCCGTGGCATTGAAATCTCACGCCAAACTATCCGGGACAGCGCATGCTTTTGATGTGCCATTAAAGTTACTTCTACGCCTTGTGGATCTTCAGCAAGCTCATTCTGTTTTGGGCAGTTCTCCAAAGAGATATGCAATTCCTGCGGAAAAAAGTTTTATTTAGTAACGTGCACACCTCTAAGTGTTCTTCAGTAAGGGCCTTTTGTCCGTTTACTTTCACTGAGGCGGTATTCCAAATGGTTTTATCGCTTATTGAAAATATCGGGCATGTCAATATAATATCCACAGAATCAGACATTGGAAATTAGGTTCGAAATATCGTGTTGACCTTTTATCAGTGTAACCTTAGGACTTAACCTTATGCATAATTACTGAGTTGAGGAAAGTGAAGGAGTTTAACGAAATTCGCAGTAAAAACTCCTAAACAAAAGTTTTTAGCTGAAAACAAAATGTTGGTGTTCCTTGAAATCCACATACCGGCTTAACCTTGAAACTATGATTTGTCGATTAGTTAACAATTGGATAACATTTAATTGACTTTATTGATCTGCGTTCAAAGTTTATTTTATGTCTCAAGTGCTGCTTTATCGACGCTTTGACATTTATCTGTTTTCTTTTACTTTCGTTTGGTTTTCCATTCTGTGTGTTTTCCGGCGGAAGTTGATTTATTAATTAAGACAACAACTCAATCTGGCAATTGGCTTAAAAGCAGCCTTAATTGCCCACATGCGACTGGCCTAAATGGGTGTGATTTTCAAATTGCAAACAGCAACAATAAGGCTTAAATGTCAGACACACACACACACATATATATATATATATATATATATATATATATATATGTATATATGTATAATCCTATATTTATATAGGATTTGCTAAATTCTGTTTGATTTAGTTGATGACGATATGCCAAAGGATAAAAGGCTTCAGTAATAAATCATTTGCCCGTTGGCAACGATTTTGCAGCATATTTTTAGGCGACCGATGGGATCAAATGCCAGAGAAGAGATCAGTTACAATATAATGCCACACTACACTGGGAAAAATAAGGTATCGTCATTGCCAACATGTGTTTAGAATAATACAAAGGCGTATATATATAGGCGCGGACTGCAGACCGGTTTCGCAGACTGAATAGATTTGTTAAAAGGTAAAAACTATTTTTAAAAAAAGTAGTAAAAAGCACGATTATTACAATTTTTATAAAAACTAACAACAATCCATAAGATTAAATTAATATGTAACATAACCCTACTTCTTCTTCTTAACTGGCCACAACAACCCGTTATCGGGTTACGACCTTATGTAAATGTATTCTTTCATTTGAATTGGGGTTGAATTTGGGGTTTGCTTCACTTCAATATCATGATATCTTAATGGAGAATAATCTATTTTCCAAATTATTCGTTCCAAAACCTCGAATTTTCCGGCGCCTGCCAACTACTATGCCTTAATCACGATTTTGAGTTTAAAGGAAACGTGTCAAAATAATGAATTTATTCTTACTTGTGGTTGAACCTGAAAATCTGTGGCCCTTATCACTGTCAGCAGCTGAAGATGTTTTCCAAGGTTTGCAGTAGGTATAGTTGTAAGTGCAGTCACATATATTGCAACTGATTCTTGTTGTGCCAACCATCTCGTTGTCCAGGACTGTTTTAGTTTTGGTGTCTTATCATCCTGTACAATAAGGAACCATTGGGTGCCACATTGGAACAATAAGCCGGAAGACACATTAATTTGACCAGTTGATGATGGCTTTTGGCGATTCTTCTTCTTCTTAACTGGCAATAACAACCCGTTATCGGGTTACGGCCTGATGTAAATACATTGTTTTATTGAAATTGTGGTTTTACGTGGTGGGTCCCAAACCCTACGCACAACCCTTTTAAGGCCTATTGGTCTCGAAAGAATACAGTGTAATTGTTAGTCACCTCATACGACAAGCTTTGACCTACTGAGGTGGTATTCTCTAACCCGCTCTCTACACGGGGGGTGGCGATTGGTTTCAATAAATACTTACTTATACCTAATACTCTAATGCATATCCGAATTATGAGACCAACAGCGATCGAAGTGTTCGAATAACCATGAATCAGGCCGTGTTGCATCCAAATTTTCAATAATTAAGGAGTTTAGTAAATTTTGAAAGTAGTTCAATAACCTCCAGGAAGTGTTCCTGTTGGAATACCCAAATCCCCACATGGCTCTAATATAGATACTATTTTGATGAATGTAAGCTATAAGCCATAAGCTTGTTCAATGGTTTGTTGCGTTTTTTTAGAGTAAAGGGATTGAACAGAAAAGAGGCAAAACACCAAATGCCATACGAATTAAGTTGTTGGCCCGAAGGCAATTAGACAAGTTAACCCAGCCTCGAAAAATGCCACACACACATATATGTATGTCCTTGTATATGACACTCTTCCTGTGCATGTGTTTGTTATCTGATTAACTGTTCCTAACTCAATTTCTGGCTATAAGCTCCAAACGGAACTAGGGGCACGGCCAGGATGTTTGCGTTTTGATTTCGACCAAAATGCGCGAGTATAAAAGCGAAAACACCTAACACACACACGCGGACACTCGCTTAGGCACGGCATGCGCATAATTTTATAGCTGATGAGAATTGGTTTTTCTTTTTATACCCTGTATACAAAGTGTAATGGGGTATTATAGATTTGTGCACACCATAAGTTCCATGGGCATAAATCGTTATCAATGACTCGAGGAGCGATTGTCAGTCATTTCGAACTTGTGAAAAGAGACATATAAGTAAATACCTCTGTTCCCATTTCACTGAATGCTGCATTTAGTGTTTGTTTTGAAAAAAGGGTACAGGGTATTCGACTGTCGAGCACCGTCGACCGTCTGCATACAATTTTTTTCTTTGTATTTGTAGTCGCTATTTTCTTCTTTTTTTTTGTTTTTAGCGGAAATCACGCCAGGCGCACATTAAGCGTGTGACAAACGGCCATTTGTGCTTAGCTTGGCTTCATATAGCACGCTTTTCGGCGATTGTTTCTATCAGCCGGAGGCGCCAGTCAATGTATAAGTTTTGAAATGTTTGGCCAAGACTTTAAATGAAATGACTGGCCATAACTGAGCTGACATTATGTCACAAGACACTAGCCAACTTTGTGTTTTGTTTGCTCTTCTCATTATCGCATTGCTGCTGTGCAGCCCAAGCGACTTTGCTGCCCTGAAGTATGCAACACTCTTTGCAAATTCCAATCATGTCAAAAGTATGACACTAAAAAATGTGCCTGCAAATTGCGCAACAATGACCCGCAACAACATCAAGTGACCGTAATGGCCCCTGCCAGCCCCATATATTGATATCCCCCAATAGCCAAAGTGTTAAAGTGTATTACATGGTAGGACCACAACAAGAGCAAAAACAAACAGCTATCAATTTAGTGGGCATGCCAACATTTACAAAAACAACAAAATATGGCAGCTTGTATCTCAAAAGTTCAACATAAGATAAACTTTGTTGGAAGCCCTGGTGTGGGGCGCAGTTGGGGCATGCGGCACGCATGTAGCATACAAATCGAGCGCCTCAATGTCTTTTGCACATTTCAATTTACAAGCAGCAACAAGAAAAAAATGTGATGCAGAGAGTCGGGACGGTACCCGACAGTGGAATACCCTGTACCCCTTTTCTTTATAAACACTAAATACAGTGAAATGGGCACGAAAGTATGCAGTTTTATGTCTCTTTTCACAAGATCGTTATGCCTGTAAACATTGTCTTATTGGGATGTTCCAATTGACAAGTTTTCCTATTGGGAAGTTGGCTGCAAAAATTACTTTTATACCCATAACTCCAGTATTCTTGGGCCAATGTCGTTGAATTTTGTAACATAGATCAAAAATACATTTATAAATGTCTGTGACAATTTTCAAATCAATATATTGGGGGGTGTGGCAGTAATTAAGGTAACGAGTCTCCACACCAAATCTTGTAACTCTAGCTCACATGTATCCATATCTACATGTAGTGCAATTTTGAAGCAGTTTATAGGCGAGGGAGAGTGAAATTAGCATATTTTTGACTATAACTTTTGATGTATTTTTCCGATTTCGATAGTTTTTGCAACAAAAATGCACATAAACACGACGCACACCTCTGTCGAGTTTTGGGAAGATAGATTAAACGGAACGGCTGTAAGCCGCAAAAATATGTCACAGGGGAAGGGGGAAAGATATCGACGTGATTCGAAAAACCTTCATCTTTTCGGTGTAAATGCGCATCTTTTGGTAAATTTGCCTCTACCTCTTATGGTGTCTGATATCTAGACGTTCATACGGAAGGACGGACAGACGGACCTGTCTATATCGACTCGACTATTGCTCCTGGCCATTTTTGCCACGCCTCCTTCTGCCTGTTACATACATTGCACACATCTATAATACCCTTTTACACTTTGTGTACAGGGTATAGACAATGTCCAAAAGTGTACGGCATAAAATCACTTGGCCTCAAGCAATGACACAATACAATAACAGCAAAAACACTAAGAACATAAAATGGCCTTTTGGTTTTTGCTTCATTTCCATTGACGAGTACATTCATATATATACAATATTTACACATGGTAGACAAAGAACTATATCGTATGCATATCGTATCTACGCCTGATGGGACTATAGCCCATATAGGTCATACACATAACCGAAGAGTTGAGTTCCTGCAAGTCATTCTGATGGATATACTGCAGACGCTGTCAGTGCCTGGCCCAGGGCCAACAATAAAGAGCCAGATACTCTAAAGATACAGCTATAAACGCTTATGTGGGGCATGCCACTTGAGCAACTTATCGTAAAATTAACAAATTATGCGTTGACAGTCAGGTGACAAATGCTGCCAGATTTACGAGTGGCTATCAGGCACCGTTTAAGTCGCGTGGCCTGGCCCATAAATTTTGAATTGAAATTTTTATAACGGCTGCGCCGTGTATACTTATATCTATGTATGTGTCTTGAGTTCTTGGCGCGTGGGTGAAGTGTAGGCTAGCCCATAACCGTATTGGGTTGAGATCTTGACGCTTTTTTTGGGTCAGGCTGTTAATATCCAGTTTTCTTGATAAAGCCCATCTATTGAGCGTTTGGTTTTCAATTTCAATTTCTTTCATTAAGCAAGAATGCCTAAAGGCCAAAAATGATTTGTGTGCTGCGATAAAGCAGTTTCATTTAAATTACAAGGCATCCAACAAAGTCAAGGTTCAGTTGGATTAAGTTCGTGGCACATGAAATACCATTTAATCCCTGATGGATGTTTGCAACTCCTTCGGAACGCCCAATTGAGCTGGCAAAAGAGTGTATAAAATCCACATGCCCTAATTAAAAAGATTGTATGGTTGGGCATTACACCAACCAAGGTGCATAATGGCTGAGTGACACTCTATCTAGTTACTGCCTATGTTTTGTGCTCCGCTAGAGCGAGTCCATGTCCTGATACACCATCATTTGGGAAACTGGTACTAAGCTAACAGCTGCAAAAGTTGTATATCGGGCAAGGTGTGTGCTAATCCCAGAAAGGAAACATTGTAGCAAAACGCCTTACACATATATATCGAATTATTTAGTTATTCATAGTTTCTTTTAGTATAGTCTAGATTATACAGTTGTTTAAATTGAATAGTTTTATTCTAATAGTTAAGTTGAAGATGACACGTAAAGCGGCCCATCCACTATGATCATGATTAAAAACATCACTGTACGTGTGTTGATGAACGGTGATGTACGCCTTTCCATTACGCACATCATGATCGTCAATCATTTGCCTATAACAACTTCAAATTTTGAAGAGCCCCTAGTTTTGGTAGCTTCACTTATGCAAAAAAAGGATGCGGGCCGCAATACTTATGGAGTTCAGGCTCACAAGAACATTACTCTATCTTTTATCCTTTTACTTGACATCGGAGGTAGACCGCGGAATGTTCGACCAAAACGTGGCGCTCGTCAGCAACAGACCTGCCAATTTCACTGGAATTTCGAAAATACACATAGAATCGCACGTACCGTTTCCATTCCGTTCCGCACATCATGATTACAAATATCAAAACAGTTTTGATATTCGTACATCCTGGCGTGGTCGGTGTACACAAACACAAATTGGCAACTTTTAATCAACTTTACAACTCGTAAATAAACTTAACAACTTGAATATACTCTTAACTCGACTGGCTACTTGAACTTCTGAAACTCGACTCCCAGAAAGATCTATCCGCTGCTATTATTATCTTGCTGCCGATAATGATGCTGCCAACCACTGTACAATGCTACTAACTAACTTTACATCTCTACTTATATTAAGTCGAAAGTAACTCTGTCTGTGTGTCTGTTCCCTTTTCAAGCCTAGGCCGCTGAACCAATTGTTTTGCACTTTGGTGTAGAGACTTTGGCATAAAAAATTTTAAAATTGAAATTAAAATTTGGAAAAGTCTTGTTTTGGCGGACAAAAGAGCATACAAAACACACAGTATTTTGTAAAAATTACACAAAATCTCAAAGCACACAATTAGTTTTTTCCAAAATTGTGCACATAGTATGGCGGGAAGGAGGTTGTGAGCGAAGCGACAAGGTGGCGGAATGAAACGTAAATCGTGTTGTTTCATCTTATAGCTTTGGGAATGAGGACAAGGAAGAGGAAGAGAAGAAGGAAGAGGAATGTGATCAACCTCGAGATGGGCAAGGGGATTGTGAGCGAAGCGAGGAGGTACAGGAAGGGGAAAAAGAAAATTATGAAGAAGAGGAAGTGAAAGAGAAATATGCTCCATGTCGAGTGGGGCATAGGGGCTAGGGAGCGAAGTGAGAAGGAGGCGGAACCCCCTACTATATATATATATATACATGCATATACAGTGAAAACTGTCTACATTGGACACACTTGGTTCGAAGACTTTTGTCCAATGTAGGCGGGTGTCCAATGTATAGATATTTAAAGATTTTGAGTGCTGAGTGTTTTTTGTTTATTAAATTTGATACCTACTTTAGTAGCTTTGTAATCTATACTTACCATAAAAAGTGGCCAATTTATAAAGTAAACAGGGAACAATTTAAATTTATTTGGTTTCTTGTAAAATGTCCAATTCAGACTGGTTTTCCAGTCTAGACAATGTTCACTTTAGACAGTTTCCACTGTATATATATATATATATATTTACTATTTTGTAGAATTTTTTTCCACCCTACAAATCGATCATAAGTTTTTAAAAACGTTGGAGAGTCATTTTTGGTAGCTTAGCCTTTGCAATGTTTAAAGCAGTTTTCTGCATTTCAAATTTAATAAAAAATTCTGGTCTTGTTTTTGGACCTTCATTGCCGTCTTTATTTACACTTGGCAACAAATCAAAACTTTAACGTATAATCATTTCTGCATACAACGTTGTAGTTTTTAGCATAAAAAAGTGGCAAGTTACAGTCGAAAAAAGCCGTCTCAAAGATACACTGCATTCTTTGCATATAACAACTTTATTTGTCAACATATTATAAACTTTTTTTTACCGAAGCTTTGCCGAAGTTTTTAATTTCAATTTCATGAAGAAGGAAAACAAATAAATCGCAAATACTCATTTTACGGGTTTTTCTGTAACCTAAACTTTTGGGTGTCTACAATCTCTACTAGAAAAGTAGATAGCTTCAGATTTACTCTAGGTATTATCTTTACACAACCCAAAAGTGAAAGTGTATAAAACAGTAAACTGTTTCTTTTGATCGTATTTACACGTTGTAATACATTGATGGAAACATCATGAAAAACAAGGAAAACAAGCATCAAACACACATATACATATGTGTGTAGATGATAAAGATTGGGTGAATCGTGCTGGAAGCGGGAAGGGGAAGAGTTTGGTGAATTTGTTTGCGGGCATTGTGAAGCATCTTTGGCACATCATTGTGATGATCAGGTGCAGCGCCCAGCAAAGAATCTTATCCAATGGCCAATGCTGCGTATGAGTAACGTACAAAGTTAGGAAAAAGCAGCCACAGCAGCTAAAAAAAACAAATAACATATAATTGTTTAGTGTAGTTTTTATTTCATTTGCTTTTAATTTTTGTGCTTGTTAATTTTCTCTTCTTCTTAGCAAATCAATTTTTGAAGAATTTCAAATGTGCTTTTTTAAGTATTTTTATACCCTGTACACAAAGTGTACAAGGGTATTATAGATTTGTGCAATTTATGTAACAGGTAGAACGCCTCCTTCTACACCATAAGTTCCATCAGCAAAAAGTCTTATCATTGACTCGGGTTGCGAGGACTATGTCCGTCCGTCTGCCCGTATGAGGGGATAGATCTCCGAGACCATAAGAGCTAGAGACACAAGATTTTACCAAAATATTCGCGTATAATCTAATGTAAGATGAAGTTTGCCCTGTGACATATTTTTGCGGTTTACAGCAAAATCAATCTATCATCTCGAAACTCGACAGAGGTGTGCGTTTATGTGCATCTTCTTCTTCTTCTTCTTAACTGGCCATAACAACCCGTGTTATCGGGTTACGGCCTGACGTAAATACATTCTTTCATTGGAATTGTGGTTTTACGTGGTGGGTCCCAAACCCTACGCACAACCCTTTTAAGGCCTACTCGTCTCGAAAGAACCCTGTGTCATTGTTAGTCACCTCATACGACAAGCTTTGACCTGCTGTGGTGGTATTCTCTAACCCGCTCACCACACACATCTATGTTTCAAAAATGATCGAGATCGGATAAATACATCAAAAGTTATAGTCAAAAATATGCTAATTTCACCCCCTCGCCTATAACCTGCTTCTAAATTCCACTATATGTAGATATGGATACATGTGAGCTAGAGTTACAAAAAAAGGAGACTCGTGTGACCCTAATCGTTAAAACTGTATCCTTTTTTTTCAACAGAACCCCCCCTTCCCGCAATCGATTTACCGTAATTACTGCCACACCCCCATAGATTGATTTGAAAATTGTCACAGACATTTAATAATGTAGTTTTGATCCATGTTACAAAATTCAACGACATTAGCCCTAGAATACTGGAGTTATGGCAAACTTCCCAATAGGGAAACTTGTCAATTGGAACTTCCCAATAGGAAAATGTTTACAGGCAAATCGATCTTATGAAAATAGATATAAAAGTGGATACTTCCGTTACCATTTTACCGTATTAAGTGTTTATAAGGAAAAAGGGTACAGGGTATTCCACTGTCGGGCACCGTCCCGATTGTCTGCATCAAATTTTTTTGTTATTGTTTGCTGTTAATTTGATGTGCTGCTGGAAGAAAAACAAAGATTGAAAAAATGAAAAATAATTTGTAAACTGTTGTATAAAATTTAATTTATATGTAAAGTATTTCTGCTTTTTGTTGTTGTTGTTGTAGTTGTTGCTGCGCTGCTGCCAAAATAAACTATTTATAAGGCAAGATTTTTATGGTCAGGCCAACATATACAGACAGCATTCATAATTTTTAGAAAATTTATTATAAAAAAATAATAAACTAAAATGTAATTGTTTATATTTTTTTTCTTTATTTATTTTCTTTTCGCATTGCCTTCCGCATTGTTGTTGTTAAACAAACTTCTGCAAGCATTTTATGGCCAAATGTTCATTCATTCTACATTTCTATTCTGTCTGTCTGTCTGGCTGTGTGTGTGTGACTTTGGGAACCCTGCAGGAAAGAATACTAGTTAGGAACCACTTTTCAACCAGAAAAAAAGGAGGATTTTAAGGCCCATAACTAGTATTTTTGTTTGACTTCAAGTGGTATGTTTAACACGGAGCTGTCATAGGAACTGGTTGCGAGTGGCATATGACTAGCAATTGGGTCATGGATGCATACCAGTTCGGTGTGTATATTTAAAAACCACTTCTGGTGCTTGTGGAATGCTCCTGGTATCTTTCATTTTGGTAAAAATTCAGTGTATTCCGCCTGTGAATAAAACAAGTACAGTGTTCTATAAAAATTATATTTTATCCATTTATTTTGACTTAATTAATAATCATTTAATGCTTTATTTATTTAATTTGTATTACAAAATTTATGTTTTTTCTTATCATTTACGGTTTTTCTTATCACTAAAACAAGCAAATTTTAAATATACTTTTTTACATACAAATGTATAAAAGAATAAATTTTAAACACGATTTACTTACTAAATGGAAGTGTCAACATATCGAACAATTTTAATGTACTTGGTATTTACATATGTATGTATTTCATACTTTTTGTTATTTTTCTTGTCTAGACACAAATTTCTTCAATTTACACAACAACATGCTAGGAAATTGAGCGAACACTGTGCACTGTGTAACAGCTCTCCGTAACTGTTTTTTCCTATCCCGCCACAATTCTTTTTTGAACCAGTCCGCTACTACTTGACTACAACAACAATTACAACTAGTTGAAGCTGTTACCAGTAGACCAATTTCCTGCAGGGAAAGTGCAGCAGCGAGAAATGTGTGTGTCTGTGTGTGTGTGTGTGTGTGTGCTCCCAACCTGTTTTGGCCGCAGGAAGTGGCCCATAACGAAACGTTCGATGTATTAGCATAATTGAAATATAAAAACTAAAGCAAAGCTCAGACTTGCAACTTGGCCAACTTGGCGCCCAAATGTTGGCTTTAAGACCACATTGGCATAGTTTGTGAAAGCCCTTGCGTGCTTCACGTGTTACACTGCCGTCTGCAAGATTTATGCGCCAAAACTGCCAATTCCAAAACCTCTCATCCATGTAGAGCATAGAGAAACAATTTACTTCCTTTGACGGCGCTTTGATTGCCACTGCAAAGCGAAATCTAAAACTTTGACACTCAAGCAAAAATTCTGCCTTTTTGAACAACTTTGTTTTTATTTACTTGTTTTTTTGTTATACATATGTACATATGTACTATATGTGTGTTTTCTATATTTTTTTGAAAAAAAAGGAAAGTGCCTTAAAAGCTTCGTCGTTGCGTTGTCGTTGGCGCTGATTAATGGCGCCTTTGGAAATGCGGGTGTACTAGGTGCAAATGCATATATTGCGCATACGCAATGAGTGACGTTGGTACTTGGCTTAACGTATATTCAGTAATAGAATTGACAGCACACACACATGAACACTTATGCACTCGATAAATGTACTGGATACACATATAGCTTAATAAATAGATTTAGTGCATATTGCATTTGGTGGCAAGCTAATATATTCGGAAACTACGAAAATGGGAAATTCTTAGAGTAATTCTTTGCAAAATATAAATGGCTTCGTAAAACTTTAAAACGAATGTCAGAAAGGCGACTTCTCATACCTGAAGAAGAGGTGACATATTGCTTTCTTCCCGTCACGTCGCCTTTCTTTGTCACGACTATTCCTACAACCTACTATTGCTTAGCGAATGGCTCGCGCATTTCCTAATCACCTTTTTCTACGTCAGTAAAGACGACTTCCTTCCATAGCTGCACTAGCGCCATCTGCAGGGTCATTCCATTGGCATCCAGCTTAATAAATAGATTTAGTGCATATTGCATTTGGTGGCAAGCTAATATATTCGGAAACTACGAAAATGAGAAATTCTTAGAGTAATTCTTTGCAAAATATAAATGGCTTCATAAAACTTTAAAACGAATGTCAGAAAGGCGACTTCTCATACCTGAAGAAGAGGTGACATATTGCTTTCTTCCCGTCGCGTCCCCTTTCTTCTTTGTCACGACTATTCCTAAAAGCTACTATTGCGTAGCAAATGGCTCGCGCATTTCCTAATCACCTTTTTTTACGTCTGTAAAGACGACTTCCTTTCATAGCTGCACTAGCGCCATCTGCAGGGTCATTCCATTGGCAGCGTTTTTCACCTCCATAAGTGTTTATTGCTGAGTGCAAATAAAAGCTAATAGGCGTAAACTTATATGTTATATGACATCGGAAACTTTTTCCACCGGTTCACAATGGTCGAAATGTCACATTAGGCGTAAGAAAATGAAAAGCTCGGAAAATAATATAAAACATTTTTTTTATTTGAAGTAGATTAATGTGGGAATAGGTTAAGTTGAAAAGGCTGCAGGTTTCTATCTGGTACACTTATGACGAAATTCAGCCTATTGTGAAACTGTAGGATCTACTTATCGTTCCTGATGACCATTCAGATATCCGCTATCCAAATTTTGAAGTGGTGTACGCACAAGCCACTACCACATACCATAATGTTTTTCTACAACACTTAAGCCCAGATCATATACATGTTAATTTTAAAAAAATATATACTATATATTTTTCTTGCAGGGTTTAAAAATGTCTCATTTATTTTTAGAACGCAAACCTATAATGTATGTTATGTTTAACCCTTAATAATTAAACGAATATAGTAATCGAAAAAAAGAAAATCGTAATCAATGCAAATTAACAATCGGCGCAATCAGACACTTCAAAAATTGACTTTTCTGACTATCTTGACCACTGTGCGCAACGGAGAACACGAAGGAAACTTTGACAATGCTTGCAAGATTTTCAACTTGAATGCTTGCTGTTCACCTTGTGCAATTTGTTGTTTTCATTATTAAAATTTTTTTAACCCTATATGGCTCTTATTTTAAATACACTAAAGTTATTCTTCGTCAAATCGACTGCGCCAATTTTTAAATAGTTACAACATACTTTTTTATTGAAAAAAATTTATACTTTTGTGTTCTATTGTATTAGTCGTTATATATTTTATCAACTTGAGCAAAGATTTCAACCTTTTGCTTTCAACATTACAAAAATATCAATTGTAAGAACTTCAACTTTTTTGTACTACTTCTCAAAAAGCACTTTTCGAAATCACCTAATTAGGATAGTTAGGTGAAACTATAGCTAACCTTTATGATTTAATCTTAATTAGAATACTTAAAACTATAAATAATAGTATTTGTTAATTTATACATGGGGTTCAAAGTTCAACTTTGTGCTCTTCACAAGCAATTTTTTACATATAACTCAAGATAATTTTATCAATATACACTCAAAAGTTGAATAGAATGCACAAATTCGTCGTTTATAGTTATTTTAGAAGTGACTTGGCTATCGATGTAAACCAATTATCCATGGTGACACTTTTTTTCGTATCATGTACTGATTTTGGTCCCAAAAAGTCACACAAAGGTTGTTCTTCGTCGCAAATATAAAAAAAAAACACTGAAAATGTTTCATCGTCGATTCGACGAAGAAGAACCATCTAGGGTTAAAAGCTTGCTCAAACGTCTTAGCGTCACGACCTTCTCACATTGCTTCATGTTACCCATAATAGATGCTATAAAGCGTGTCTTAAAGTTGAGAGTTGAGCAAACCCTGACAAAAAAGTTTTGTTCTTATTGAATTTTTGCACTAGAAAACAATAAATCAGAATCAATGTCTATGCAATTCATAAAGATGTCAATGCAGCCCCCATAACTGCGCTACACTTTAACGCTCAATAAGAACATGCTACCAACAGTAAACATACACTGAAAGAGAAAGTTTTGGCTGGCCAAAAGCCAATTACACTACGCAAAAACTTATATAACAAAATTGATGTCGAAAAGCTATTGACCTTATCTTGGCTTCAACACAACAACAAGACCCACAACAACAATGCCAATGTCAATCAAAATATTATGTCTAAGTATTCATTTCCATGTGCTTCTTCTTTTCGCAGCCAAAAATACACACACACGAAGAAATACAGTAAAACTTAGCATAACACGCTACGTAATATATGTTAATAAGTCACTCGCCTATTGCACGGGTTTTCGAACTTTGCTAAATTTTTTGACCTTAAAGACAAAACTGCTTTCTCATGCAATTTTGATAATGCAAAATGTTAGGATCTTTGACGATAAGTAAACAGTGGAAATTACGTACAAAGTAGGATTGTTGATATTTTAAAATATATCGTATTTCGATATATCGAAATTGTTCAATTTACAATATTGCCATATCGATAATATCAATTTTAAAATATCGATATATCGATTTATCGCCAAAAAATTTGCGTTCAGCTATTTAAGGAAGACGGGTTTTCAACATTCTCATGAAAGGGCCTACTTTTGATGTCTAGAACACAGCAAATGCGACCCTTCTTGACGATCAAATATCTTAGAGCAAGTTTTGGAATATGATTTTCATTCCTTTTGCCTGCTCCTTTCTCTAAGCAGTTAAACATTAGCTACGTTCTCATCTTCTTCTTTACGCCGATAAGCTCACTCATATGTCTGTTTTGATCAGCTGATTACATGAACATCCCACAATCTTCCGTTTGACGAATTTCCACTGGTTTTCAAAATTTTACCGCACAATGTGACACAGAATTTTAATGTATCCAAATGAAGTACACCTTTCACGCTTTTGCTATTTGTTGGAAAATTGATATTTGACACAAAAATATCGATATGTGATATTATCGTCCTTGAAAGAATCGCTCCGATATTATCGTATTAAAAATTCAAAATATCGCACATATCGGTATAATATCAACAATCTTAGTACAAAGTTAATACGCTGCATTTCTGTTACCACAGATTCTCTAATAACACGTTCTCTACTACAGAAAAATTATCGGGAATCTTTCCAAAATTACTAAAAAGTAGTTGTTTCAATACATTTCACTATTATTTATCTTTCTCACTGCTAAGCTTTTCATTCATAACTCGTATACACCAAGAATTATGTAGATTTAAGAGAAATTTCTGAGTTATTGCATAGGGTTTGTTTACTTGACGTTCTTACACGAAACATTATCAATGACGTCACTTTTAATTTAAGACTTTGGGTGCTATGTTATAGTAATTTTATCCGAGTAAAATATCAACTGGAAAAGTTCAATATTTCACCAACTTTGTGATTTATATATGGCTAAAGCGCTTTCTTGGTGCTCCTCCCAGTTGTTAGCCCAGCAACTTTAATATTGATCTACAATTTTCGAATGAATTAGAATGCAATTATCTAACATATGCTGTGCCATCAATAGAACACTTGTTTGTTCCTCCAGAAACTATCTTTAATCTGTGTAGAAATGTAAGCAATTCTTCTACTTATTTTTGGACAACATCAAAGTTATTATTTCATATTTACGACACTGGAAAGTTTTACTGAATTGAAGTTTGGTATAGCTAGTATACCCTACATAGGTTACAGCTCCCCTACTAATCCTATCTCCGCGATAAGCCTAATTATCTGGGATGGTTCTAGTCGGGCTATTTCGGTCAACGAGATTTTATAACGCCCCAGAAGGAACATTCTTCTCCACACCAGGGCACACATTCAGCCAGTATGTGCGATGAGGATTCCTCTTCAAGTTCATACAACCTGCAGTTCCTGGAGCTGATGATGCCCAGTTTATGCAAGTGTATCTTCATTCTACACATTGATATAAAGTCAACATAGTTATTATAATTAGGTTCACACGAGTCGTCACGTCAAATTGGGCGAGTTTGGTTCATATAAAACCGACAAAAGTTCAACATTGTTTTATTTATTAGGCTCACAAAAGGAAGAGATACCAAAGTTTTTGGCTCTAGCTTTATACTAAAATATAGCTGCAAAACGTGAAAATTCCTTACTGCATGTAGAAGGTAGGATCTGAATTGCCTCTTTTGTAGACTATATTTACGTCCTTTTGGAGACAGTTCTGTTTCCTTAGTGTTGACGAAACCAAGTTTCTACTGTACAGTTTTTTCCACGTGTACTGTCAACATGTGCCAACAAAGATTGCCAGATGCCAAATCGAAAGGCCAAATTTGTTGTGCATATAATTAAACTATTTGCTGTCTCTCGGAAAAGACTGTTTTTGTTTTTTATTGAAATTTAATACGACAGCATTTGGCGTAGTCTGGGCAATCTTTTTGGCCATGCAGGCTCATTTAAAGTTGAGGCTAAACACCTGTGCGACAACTCGGAAATTCCAAAGTGGCTCGACAAACTTGGAGCAAGTCAATGTCATGTCATGCCACACGCAAACCCTTTGGAAACAATAGGCAACTCTCTACTTACTATTCCAAATCCTGCTCCAGCTCCAACACGCTTGCCTCAAGCGTCAGCTTTCAGTTGATTTTTTTATTGTTTGCAATTGCACGAAAAATGTGAAAATACGCATATGAAATATGTGTTTATAAAGGTAACAACAACAAAAAGTCAGAAATCAGGTTAAAATGTTGGCCAAGCAAATCTTATTAGCGGTTTTTATATGACTGACCTGATTCGGAATCCAACAGCTGATTTCTTTTCGCCTTTCCCTTGACTACACGGGCAAACGCGTTGGTTTTTTCCCTGCCTATAATTACATTTCATTTCACTTAAGATCCGTCTGATACGGCGGAATGTCACGTGCACAGTGTTACCTGTGCTATTAAGTGGCTTGTTTTTTTTTTTTTTGGTTTGTTTTTTAATCAGACTTTTAGGATTTGACTGTTGCGTTCCGCTAGCGTTTTGATAGCTGTTTAGATGTAGTGGAAACTCTGGCATGCTACATAGTTTACCATAAGTAGTTTTAGTTTGGAAGAAGTTTTGTTCAATTTATAATGCGTTTTGGTAGTAAAAGGCAAAGTTACTTGTTTGCTTTACTTGTAAGTTTCTTGCATCTATCTGTATCTCTTATGAGTCTAACGCCATTAAATTACAAGATTTTGGGGCCCTTCCCAAATCTCTAAATTATATACAACGGAAACCACAATTTATCGTATTGTGCGCCGTCTTGTTAAAACCACATATCGCTCCTAACGAAATCTTCCATTGCTGGCCAAATAAACAAGAAGTTTGAAGCCCTATATACCATTAAGAATTACGGCACAGAAGATCACGCTTAAAGTCTAGTCTCTAGTCGACACTTTGGACTTTATTCTTCTTAACTGGCCATAACAACCCTTTATCGGGTTACGGGCTGATGTAAATTCATTCTATCATTAGAATTTTGGTTTTACGTGTTGGGTCCCAAACCCTACGCACAACCGCTTTAAGGTCTGGGGTAGCTCTAGCTAGGTCTCGAAAGAACCCAGTGTCATTGTTAGTCGCCTCATACGACAAGCTTTGACCTTCTGAGGTGCTTTATTGGCAACTAAAAATCTACGACAATTGTGTTTGTTAAAGTTGTCAGATATTTTGGCCGAAAAAGTAACACTATTCTTTTTTAAGCCATGTAATTGGCTGGGAATCTCAGGAAATTGGCGTCTGTGTGTTCAACTCGGCAGCCAGGCTTCAGCCCCTATGGAGAATCCGCCATATTGGCTACCGCCAATTGCGAAATAAGTAGTGTTATTCATTATTTGACAGTAAAAATTAAAAAAGCTGCTGAAGGAATTTTAAGACGGTGTAATCGACCGAGTAGTGATGGAGGCGAGATATGTATTCATCAGTAGACGCTCGAATCAGTAAAGAAGTTGTGGAATCCGTGGATAAAGTTGCTCGCTCAGAGACAGTGCCAGACGTGCCCCAGAAGACCTGCTAAACTATCGATGATACTTTTTTTTTTTGGTGTCTCAAGGATCGATATTTTAAAAACTCGCTAAGCGGCTAAGATTAGAAAGCTATCTATAGAATCTTTTCAAAAAGATGGTACTATTGTTACAATCGAATCTTTTTCGCGAAACTATTGAATGACGGCACTATCGATATTTTTGCAGTTGACGGAGGCGTCGATAAGAAGGGAAATGTTGGTCCCCGTGCCGGCGAATTGAGTTGCGTGGCGGTTTCGTAGGCGTATCCCGCAACTAAAGCGATGTGAAAGCGTTTTGATGTCTTTAACGATAAACTAAACAAGCTTAAATTACAACATCAATCATTATTGAAGCAACATTTTTTAGCAAACGCAATGTGCAACCTTATAAAAACAAGTCTTTATATATAAATTTTGTATGCCGTTTTTGCCATAGTCGATTTTGAGGCGTTTTGAACAAAATGTCGCTTAATGCTAAGCTTCTTCCCAAGAGTTCACTAATCTTCAACTCTATTACCTATCCAATTTTCCAAGTGTTCAATGTAAATGTCTCGCATAAACCGCACATGCTCAGATTGCGTTTTTTTGGTTTTTAATATGGTTTTTAAGTCAACGTCAATTCGCGATGAGCCTTTGTGTTGTTCTATCGTTTCGGTTGCGGTTTTCCCTACTCCCTACTCATATCAAGATGCGTGTATGGCATGTATAGGTATCTGTGTGATTCCCATCTGCCCTGTAATTCCAGCGTTGTTACAGCTCTCTGAGCAATCTCATTGACAATTGGCATTAGGACTATATTGCCACTTTTCTGCCACTTCTTTGCCTCAGCCCAAGGCTTATTCTGTCTTTCAGACGCCTAAATAAGCGCTTTATATACAAATTGTTCTTTTTGTATTTTGTTGTTTTGCCATTTTGACGTCTGACAGCTTTTATTTACCATATTTGGTTTAGAGTCAAAGAGTCATTAGTATAAAATAAACATGAATTTCATCAATATATTCGTTCTTTGTAGGGATAAGTACAGCCACTAATTGCGTAATTGATTCGCATGTTTTTTTCCCAATGTTTTTATATAATAGATACAAAAAAAAATACAATATATACAATACAATCTAAACAACTTGTAATGGCTTTAACTAAATGCTTACATGGATAAGTTGGTTGCAAATGAGTTTAGTTGAGAATAATTTTTCATACTTAATTACCGTTGACTCAAATTGCTAAAGAATAATAAATAATAAACGGAAACAGCAACGCCGAGACAATCATGATTCTTAAATACTCTGTAACCGGTCGAATATGGTTAAATATATTTGCCAGAAGCATAAATTGCATATCTGTAAAGCTCTGACCCTATCGACACGTTGAGCGATATGGGAGTTATCAAGGCATATCGATTGATTGTTTCGGCAAAATGTCAACATCATTTTGTTTATTAGGTTCACATGCTAAAAGGTGATGAAAAGTAATGTTAGGTACCTTGACACTTAGTTGATCTGAAAAGTGCACATCGTACGTAAGACCGAACGTGCTCTTGCTGCTTCCTGGAACTGCAGACGCACTTTTAGTAAGATCTGGGGTTTGAAGACGAGCGCTGTACACCTCATTGTTTTTGGTGGAAGACCAGACTGCACAGTCATGCCTGCTTATGGATAACAAGCGCTATGAGCACCATCTGAAGTGATACCTTTAACGCAATGTTAAATTTTGCCCCTCTTGACTTGTTTGTACTACAAGAGGCTATGAACGCGGCTACAGAGACTGGATGAACAAACTGTTGGTCACACACGTATAGCCAGCAAGCTAAGAGAAGAGTACCCGCTGACAGTGCTGTACCAATTTGTTGTTTCCGCTAAGAGAATCCTGGAGCAATCCAGAACTCATACTAAGGGGGACAACGATGACAAATGCCGCAAGCTGGATCCATGCAAGAAAGCTGCGCGAGGCAACTGTAAGGAGCTGGAGTGACTGTCAGGCTGTGCTCATGGTCAGTGAATGTAAGACCAGACTTAACACTGGACACCGAGGTATCGAGAGCAATGAAATGACAGATAGAGTCTGAGCCAATCATTCCTGCCGGCGCGACAGTTGGATTGGTTTGATGGATAGCGGTGCACACGGACAAACTATATAAGAAACGCTGGAAATCCAACTCTGGATAGCAAAACACTTTTGTGAACTTAGAAAAAACCGACTGTCTGCATACAATGTGAATAAGCTTCTTCAAAGTGAATAAGCTCCTTTGCTGCAATCTTGCAGTGTAAATTACAAAAATTGTTATTTATGTTTAGGAAAATACTCTTCACGCCAACACAATATATACATATATAAATGCCGGAAAAATGCAGCAAATGAAAATGTCAGACATATTCAGACACTGTCGCATTTAAAAATAGACATACACGTCGTATACATGCACTACATTCGACTCTGTCTGTCTGTCTGTCTGTCTGTCTGTCTGTGTGTGTTTGTGGAGGTGATGTACATTTCCACCCACACTTCACTTTTTACACTTGCCACACTTTTCCATTTCCCAAACTGTGAGAATGCTTGACACAGTTAAAAAGTCGCCGGGGAGCAAGAGCCGGCTATTAAATTTTCAACAATATTTGTTTTACGGCTGCTGCTAATTAACAATAAATAATCAAAAATTGTGAATTGCAGGGCGTGTACGCCTCTTCCCCCTCTTCGCCCCCCCCGGCACAAGTAGAGTCAATGGGCTGGCAGCATTTTATGGGGCCCCCCATAAATATTAAATGCAAGTTCCGCCGGTGCTTGTATCTAATTGTGTGAAGTTCGGCACATCGAATCATAAACTCATAAAAATCATAAACATTTAACTATAGACAACACAACAACAACAACAAGCGTTCAAAAATCAAACACATAAAAATATTGAAAGACATAAAAATAAAATTCCGTTAAGAAAATTGCTAGAAAAAATGCTCCCGCAGATTTTAAACGATTTTTTTTTTTTTTTGAAAATTTGAAAAACAAACAAATAAGTAACAGCATGAATTTTGTATTTCCATTATTATTTTGTCTTGTGGCTGCCATTGGCATTGTTATTGTTGTTGGCCATGATCTCACAAAGCATTTTTAATGTTGGCCAAAATCGATTTGTAGGTCTGATAGCCCCAGCGACCACGGCTGTCGCTTACTTTTCGTACTTCCGTTTTGGCAGGCTTGCAAGAAAGGAAAACCCCAGAGAAAAACAAAAAACGTTAACGAAGCTCACGCCCAGGATATAGCTGAACAGGATATGGCTGAAACAACATGACATACTGTGGAAATTGGCTTAAAGAAACTGTGTTTTTTGGGGAAACTCTGCTAAGAGATGTAAAATACTTACACTTTGTTGGTTTTTATGGTGGCAGGGTTTTAGATAACGACAAATTGTGTGTGCAAATATCCATCAGCAATTCCAAACTTAGAGCAACAATCATGGCTGGTAAACTAACTTTTGCCGGTTAAGCAAACATTTTGGAAGCTCGTAGGGATTTATTGACAAAGGTCTGCATACGAAGAGCAGTAACACACTACTGAAATGTGAGTCACAAATACATATGAAACAGTCAAGTTCTTGTCGGCCATTCACACAGACACAGCCAAAGTTCAGGCTCTGGCCATAGTATAAGAATACCAGGTAAGCTTACTCTGCCGACGCCCCTCGCAATGAGATCTTATTTTTCATTCTGCTGCAAACGTCAACGAGGAAGGTTCTCCGCGCATATTATTGCTTTGTCAAGCAGCGCATGAAAATATTCGCGTGTGTATGTATTGCTTGATGTTTACATGTACATGTAAAAATACTATTTTTATTCAAAAACGTATCGAAAAAGATATCCGAAAAGGCTCGCAAGAAATACGATTAGCGAGCCTTTTGCGAGACTTTTCTGATATATCTAACGAGTCAAAATGCAAGTTAACAATATTTCTTGCGACACACGTAGACAATAGCTTTTGCTACCACAAACTGAACGCCATATGAATCTTATCGTATCTCTTTTCGCATCTAAAAACGAGCGTTTTGTCGGGTTGAGTCTCGCATTTCACTCGTATGCGATATCATAAACGAGCGTTTGGTCCGCTGGGCAGCTATATATATGTGAGTGTGTACAAACACTTAAGTGTTTGTGTCCACTGCCTCTCACTCTCGCTCCCTTAGCGTGAATTTAAGGTACGACGTCGGCAGAGTAGAGAGTAGAGAGTAATGCCAATAACAACTAAAAAAACGCTCGTCATGTGTCAACACATTGACAACGATTCTCTGCCGTCACACAAATCTATTACAGATGCCGATAGCTAACAGAGAAAACGGTCGTGAACAGTTACAAATACATGCAAAGACATCTCAACATAAATGTTTCTTAATTAACTTTACCCATGATTTGGCAAAATATATGAATAAAACTTATATTCTGCTCTTCTTATGAAAATTCCCTATAAAATGATATAAGTTTCACCCATATTTGTTTCCATATGGCTGGTGAAAAAGGGATTCAAATATCTTCAGGAAGAGTGTATGCATTGTACTGTTTTTATCCCAATTTCCCTAGCAATCGGCGTGCAACTTCAAGTGCGAGAAGGGTATAACGCTTTAAACTATATTAACAGCCGATTACTCATTAAATTAAAAAAAAACCCTTTACCAATTTACACTCTGTGAAGCAGCATTTCAGTCATTACAAAGAAGTAAAGGGTTCCAACACTTCATAATTTCGGTTACAGCGCAAGAAACTTTATCTTGGTAAATATTTGTGTCCCTAGCTCATATGGTCTTCGAAACCTTTCAACGCTGAAAACCACTTATAGGTTGTCTGCCACGCCTCCTACTGGCTGTTACTTACATTGCACAAACCTAAAATACCCTTAAATTTATAGGGTAAAGTGTATAAATAGGAATACATACATATTCGTGATTTGTTGTTGTTGCTATACGACCTTAATAGACAGAACTGATGGAAATTTGTTGAGCGTGTTGCCTACTTTTGGGCGCAACGCTTTTTGTCTTGCAATTTTATGGAAATTTTCTATACCGGAAATGAAATATCATTTGCTTAATTTATGCCAGTAAGAACAAAATGCAGACTAGTAATTTATCTTCATTACATGCAAGCACATGTTATTTCCAGTTGATGTCGATGTGAATGTTGTTACTTCTTTTGTTTATTCATTTGTTGTCGACTTTTTGTTGTACCAACTTGCGAAAATAGAAGCCAATTTTAGAACAGTCTGTGTGTGATTTTGTGGTTTTGTGTAGTTTGTGTGTTAACAATAGCAATATATAACTCAAACGCCGCATAGTTTCCTTGAGTAAGCCAACTATCATGTAATCTTAGCTTAATTTTTGTTAAGCTCAGCTGGAGTTGCAGAAATAAGGGTACGTCAAGAGGCTTAGCCAACTGCACTGCATACTAGTAATTGTCTAGGAGAGTTCAGACTTTTCGGCAGTCCAGTCGATTTTTGTTTTTATGGATGCACCCGGAACGCTCTTCTCTTTCAACAAATTCTTACTTAATTCAAAGATTACTTCTGTTTCAACTTGGCTTTAACTTACTTACCTAACTGGCCATAACAACCCGTTACCGGGCTACGGCCTGACTTAAAGCTCTCCTCCAAGCGTCTCTGCACCTATTGGCAAGAGTGATTCTCCGCTTGATCTCCATGCTGACATCGTTCTTTATTGTGACCGTGGTGCCTAGGTAGACGAAATCCTCGAAAACATCAAAAGTATAGTTCTCAACATCAATTTGAGTGTCCAACCGCTATGTATCTCTACTCGAAGAAAGCATATACTTCGTCTTACTCTCATTTACCACCAGACCCACCCTGGCAGATTATCTTTCAATAGCCGCAAAGGTTCCGGTAACTGCTCGCTTAATACGCCCGACGATATAGATATCATCTGCGTATGCAAGTAACTGGACACCCTCATAGAATACAGTCTCGTTCCGATGCACTTCGGCCTTTCGCAACACATTCTCCATCAAAAGGTTAAAGAGGTCGCAGGAGAGGGTTTCGCCTTGACTGAAGCCTCGCTTGATATCTAAGGGCTCGGAGGAGCTCTTTCCAACCTTGACGGAGCTGCGCGTGTTGCTCAACGTCATTCTGCATAGTCGTACCAACTTTGCAAGGATTCCAAACTCAGACAGTGCGGCATATACGCTATTCCTCTACGGGCTATCAAATGCTGCTTTATAATCGACAAAGAGATGGTGGGTGTCGACTTGTTTTTCGTGGGTCTTTTCCAGGATTTGGCGTAGTGTGAATATCTGGTCTATGGTGGACTTACCAGGCCTAAAGCCACACTGATAAGGTCCGATCAGTTCTTTCGCAAACGGCTTTAGCCTTTCACACAGTACGCCCGATATTGCCTTATATGCAATAGAAAGAAGGCTCATACCACGGTAGTTGGCGCACACCGTGGGGTCACCCTTCTTGAGAACAGGGCAGAGGACACCAATATCCCAATCATCGGGCATGCTCTCTCTAGCCATACTACAAAGGAGCTGGTGCATGCACCTTATCAGCTCATTGCCTCCAGTATATCCACGCCGTCGTCTATAATTGCCTGTGCATCCACTACCAGATGTCCCTCTGCATCTCTACAGAAAGACGCTCCGGTACTAAATCATTCGGCCAGACGCTTGACTTTTTGGAAGAACTTCCTTACGTCGTTCCTGCTGCTGAACATCACGATCTCCTCTCGCTCACGCTTTTCCTGCTCACGAGCATCAAGCACACTGGATGAATGCCTTCCATCAATCACAATATGATCAATCTGATTGCGTGTAGTTTGATCAAGGGACAGCCATGTAGGCATGGCTTTAACTGCTACGTATTAATATAGCCCTTGCATAGTCTGCTCCAATCTTTTGGATAATCTCAGAAAAAATGTGATGTAATTGTATGCACACTTCGTAACTGTAAACCAGTTATAGTATGTTTATCAGTGTATTTACATAGTTCCCCATGCATGTGTTCTGGTGTGTGTATACTTTGTGATTTATGGCCTGAAAACAGACTGACAAAGCGACAAGTGCTTCAAGTCACACTTTCGCACACGCCAACCAAAACCACA
This sequence comes from Chymomyza caudatula, assembly GCA_035041775.1. Classification (NCBI taxonomy): domain Eukaryota; kingdom Metazoa; phylum Arthropoda; class Insecta; order Diptera; family Drosophilidae; genus Chymomyza; species Chymomyza caudatula. Next base: position 3,981,009 of record JAWNKW010000148.1, read on the forward strand.
TACGCACGCAGTAAGAGTATGGGCACCCATTTTGCCGAGCATTGCATGTCGCCAAATACACACACGGAAAACATACTCATCCATATAGGATGAGGTTGTCCAATAATAATTATAATTTATGCGCAAGCACAGAAGTATTACATAGATACAGATACAGTCTTACAGGGCAGCAGTACATTCAACAAATTGCGCATACGCCACGTTGAGCACTAGCAACAGTAAGTTTGATTTAATGTAGTTTTATTTACGCTTGTCCTTGCCAGCTCATGTCTATACATGGCTAGTCAAATTATAGATTGGCTGTATGACACCATTTTGAGTTGCTTTAGATGATAGCCAGGGACAAGTCGACGCCGAACATCGCCAACATTACGGACAGTTGCCAACTGGGCGCCCCAAAAAAGTAGCTGGAAAACCAGCGGAAATAGAACCAAACCGAGTTAGCCAAAACTAAGACTGATCTTTTGCACATTTACAAGCAAATTTTTGGATACATCGATATGAGAAAGTACTCGAACTTAGGCTTATGTATGTTGTATGCATTGAGCCCTGTTTCTCCCAGGCAGATATTCCGGGTGCACAGCCGCTCCGTTAATTCTAGCTGAAACTTTATTATGCGTCTGTATTATCAAAATGAGGACGAAATTTTAGTTTATTTGTGAGCAGAGCTCATTCATTGTCGTAAGTCGATAACAGATGGTGTCTCTCGAATTCGATTTATTTATTAGTTAGACTTTGCCACCTGCACAATCCCCAATCCTCCCAACACACGACTATCGTAACACACGGTAGCTTGCCTGAATTTACCATGTATTGCCTACATAGGGCGGCAAATACGGGGGGCGGCAAATTTTTAAGCGGAAACTATCAAAATTTGTTTCGACCGATAAAAACTGGAACTTTTAAGCTTGTGCGTACCATTACAAACATAAAACCCCAAATTGAGAAAAGAATCGACTTTCACAATCGTAGAATTGAAAAACCACATATCTTGACATAGCAATCGGTATTCCAAAACAACTTGAGACAGCATTTATGCTCCACAATTGTGGAGCTTTTTGTTGTCTTACCTTAATTCTGTAAGTAGAAAAAACTTACAATTGTTAAAACAACTATTGTTGAGGTAATTGAATTTTTTAATGGGCTTAAGAAAATGGTTAATGATATGCGTGAAAATTTTGATTCTTTTGCAGTGAAGCGCTTGAAATTTCCGTGCACAAAGAATATCAAATGGATTCTACGCAAAAAAAGACGATAAAACTCAGATGCGAGGAATCCAGCGATGGAGAAGTAGTTCTTGTTGGTCGGGAAAATATCAGAATAAATACCTTTAACGTCATTTTGTACAGAATTTTATCCGAATTACTAAAAAGATAAAAAACATACCAAGTACTTTATTTAAACTTTTCAGTCACTATAAACATGAATTTTTTGAATGAAAAAAAACTTCGTACCAGATCTATTAAATTATTAATTCAAGAATGAAGTGATTCTATTTACAAGTTATTGCGTAAAAAAGAATGTAGGAAACAAACTTTGCACAAATCAGTAATACCCCTTTAAACTTTGTGTACAGGGTTTAAAAAGTTTCTCTATAAATTTGCTCAAACTGCTGAGACGCAAAGAGCTCTACACAGTTCTTCCTAACGTTAATATAGCTTACCGAATGTTTGCATAACCGTATCAAATTGTAATGCCGAACGATAATTTTCGATTTTACGGAGAGCGAAAAACTACTTGAGATCAAATTTGGCTGCGAAACCATTGAACGCACTTGCTTTGTTAGCTATAGAGTCAGAATAACTCATGTCTCTAGATTGTGATGCCAATATCAATATCTTTGCGATTCCCCAATCAAGGCGTGAGTAAGTAAAATACTAATGTACCCAACTTATTTTATCATTGGTGAAGAGAAGTTAAAGGTATTGGGGGGTAATTTGTAATTTATGAATTTTCCTTGGGGCGCCAAATTTCTAATCCGGTCCTGGCTGCTGCCTGTGTCCCGTACACTGAAAGTGCCGTGTCGAAGAACTCGCATCCTCTAAGCAATATTCGATATAATACCGAATTATTGACTATGGCAAAAATTAAGTGCAATTTGAAAGAGCAAAGTTGAGGATCGATCGAATAACAATTTTGAAAAAGCATCCTTCTTCTTGACTGACCAGGATGCCTCCAGCTATCCCTTATCCACCACGCAGAATCTTAAAATTTTGTTTAACATGTAGAGCTAAATATTCATCTTACAATTTGAACTCAGGTAAAACAGTTTATTGTTAATCTTGGCTAATTTAATAACATTATTGTGCTGATGAGTCACGTGATTCACAAAACTATAAAATCTAATCAAAATAAAAAAAATTGCAATTTCGACTTCAATTCAAGGCTTTGACAACTAACGACGAATTGTTTACCATTTGCCCAGTGGAACCACAGCATGAAAATCTTTGCAACAGTTTGTTTCCAACAATCAAAATTTTTTTGAAATATTAAAAAAAAACTTAAAAGTTCATAAAGATACGATGAATTAGAAAGTTATAACAATATTTCGAAAACAATAATCATTGTTAGAATTCCTTGAAATCGACAAATAAACGCCTATGTCACATTCGCAATTTCAGGTATCGATTCATATCATAAAAAAATAATCGGTTGGCTGCAGTACATTTTGGTCACAAAATATTTTGATTTTCCGCATTGGGGGGCACAATACGGCACAAAAGACCTTTAAGCTTCGATTTTTGTTATTATATAGTAAGAACTTCAATTAAAAGTTTTAATTTAAAACGCATTCCTGTGTACCATATCTCACAGCGATGTGCTAGAAATCTCTCGACGGTTTTGCCTAAATTTTCATTTCAATTCCCTTTAAAAATCCGTCGGCCAGATCATTTCTTGTTATATTTTCCTCCAAAAATTAGCTTTTTGGCTGAAAATCGGCTTGAAATGATTTCTTGCATACCGACAAATAGCAATTGGGTTGAAGTTCGGTTGAAAGAGATTTGTGGCACACCCCTGACTATGACTTTCATGTGCGTTTTGTCTTCCAAAACACGAAAAAAGAAGTCAAGCTGATGACGAGTAGAGAATATAATACAAACAATTTGTTTTTATCATGTTTTTAAAACTTTTGCGCAATATACCTTTCCTATGAGTATCGATACCCAATGCAAATCGAAAACAACCTTATGTTTGACAATTATTCACACTTGGAATATAAATGCTATAATTTACATTGTACTTATATTTGTTTTTGTGGCTTGGTATGAAATTGAATTTCAGTTTCCATTCCAGACAAATTGTTAAAAGCCGAAAAATCTATTTCATCAATATAGTAAGCTTTATACATATGTAACCACCTACAAAAACAAAAACAATTTTTAAGTTAGCCAAGTGCAATAAACGTTTTTGCCGAATTTATTGTGAAATGTGTGAAAAATCAATGGAATTGAATATTTTGCGAAAACAGCATACCAAAAAAATTGTATGCCAACCTTTGGATACCCTTTTCTTTTTTTTTTTCATGAAAATCGAATTTCTGCCCAAATTTCTGTATCGATGCGTTAAGAGGTATAGGCGTAATAACGGTAACTATGCTACGCTGGTAGGAGATGATTTAAAAAAAGACCAACATTGTTTGGTTTATAAGCCTAACATGAGTCTACGTACCACATTTGGTTAGCATAAATGTTAACCTTAATGTTTCTATCAAAAAGTGTGATTCTGTTGCAATTTATTGGAGGACGGGTCTAAAATTGGCATATTATTACCGATATCTTTTCAAGTTTTTTCTCGATCTTAATGATTTTCACACCACACATGCACAGCATAACTGTGTCAAGTTTTAATTGAATAGCTTTTATCGTGTAAGATATCGGCATAATTCGACAAAATACCTCTACCTAGGGAAAATGCGCATCTTTTGGTAACATCTGTTTCTCAGAGACAGACAGATGGACAGACGGACAATGCTATATCGACTCGACTCTTGCTCCTGATCATTTTTGCCCATGGAACATATGGTCTGCCACGCCTCCTACTGCCTGTTACACACATTGCACAAATAATAATACTTTTTTACACTTTGTGTACAGGGTATAAAAAGACATGATGCAGACAATCTGCGCGATCGATGCCCACATTCCACAAAGAAAGTAAATATGTATGAATAGTATAGGCGTAATCAACGAAAATGGATTGCGTGGGGGGGGGGGGCTGATTCGGAAATAGATCAGATTTTTTTTTATCAAGCTCACATGAATCTACATGCCAAACAGCGGGAATTCTAGCTCTTCTTTGAAAGAATGTTTAGCTTTTTTTAGCTTTATTATATGTAATTATTATGAATTAAGTATAAAATCGTGAAAACAAAAAAAGTTAACTACACCAGCTAAAGCGCTCTAATATAAAAGAAATATTGGAATATTAGTCACCTTCAACGGCTAATTAAAAAAGATATATTTGTGTTGGATGAAATGGCTCGTGGAATGAAACTGGCCCATTTCTAGCTATACAATATATATATTGGTTAAAAATGGATCCACTTTTGAGAAAAAAATAAGATCCACTAAATCTGCATGGAGGTCACAAAATCAAAAATTTTCTTACCTTTAAAAAAAATTGTCTTTTATGTTTTTTGTGCATATAAATATATTCAATGATACGAAGTCAGTGTCCTGAGTATCATGACATTTGCTAACTTCGCAAAGGAAATACATTTTCATGATTCTATACTTAGAATATAGTACAGAATTAATAATTATTTTTTTAGGGGGTAGGTAGATCAAATTTTTCTTCCCGTTCCCATTCGCCTTCCCTTGCTCACTATCCCTTCCTCATACTAAGTCCAGGTGCGGATATTGGTACCAACAACTTCCTATTCTCTTCCTAATCCCCTATCTCGTCTTCATACCTCTACCTGTTCCTCTGCCTGTAACTCTACCTGCACCTCTACCTGTACCTATTAGTAGGCGTTACCAGACACGGTGCACATTTTTTTGGAAAAAATAATAGTCGTTTTTTGCAGTGCGGTGAGCGGGTTAGAGAATACCACCTCAGCATGTCAAAGCTTGTCGTATGAGGCGACTAACAATGACACAGGGTTCTTTCGAGACCAGTAGGCCTTAAATGGGTTGTGCGTAGGGTTTGGGACCCACCACGTAAAACCACTATTCCAATGAAAGAATGTATTTACATCAGGCCGTAAGCCGATAACGGGTTATTATGGACAGTTAAGAAGAAGAATATACTATATATATATATAATATATAGTATACAAAGTGTAAGTATTATAGATTTGGGCGAAGCATGTAACAGGCAGAAAGTCCATAGCCATGTCTGTCTGTTTCTCAAAGACTATAAGAGCAAGAGCACAAAAATGTGTGATATGATCATTGAGATCGGATAAAAGCTTTAAGAGATGTAGGGTAGTTCTTTTTCAAATCGAACACCTTTTTTGGCATCAGATATTTAATTCAACTGAAATTTTCGTCAAAAATTCTTTGTGAAAGACTAGTTTACACGCGTATCGTGTATCAATTTTTGATGCAAATTGTATGTTTTTTATAAATAATAAGTAAAATTATATAAATTTATCTGCCAGCAACTTTATAAAAAAAGATACCACACAAAAATCTGAATTTAAAGCATGCAACAGTATTTTTTTTATACTAGTATTTGCCTTGTCGTCGACATTCGACAACTTAATACACTTACTTACACGAGCTCATTACGAAATGGAGAAAAGAAAACACCAAATACAGTTGTTGTTTTTTTTTCTAACGTATACGTACATTTTTTAATTCAAACCAATTTTTGCCTGACTAAAACGCAACTTGTTTAGGTGAAACATATATTCGGCAAACCGCAAGCATTTTATCTTGCGAGTGGTATAGGTTTCACCTGAAAACGTTGTGTTATTACGAAGTCATCGGTACCACACTGAATTTTTGCTTAGCGTATTTATATATTGATTTTTCAAAAGTGGTGGCGCCCTTGAAAATTTGGTACAAATTTTAAACCATCTACTATATTTACTTAATAAATTAAAATTCAACTTTTGAAATACAAAAGCTAGAATTTCACACAATTAGTTTTATAAACCAAACAATATTGACCTTTTTCCGAATCATACCCCCTAACCCCGTAGCACAGTTACCGTTGTTTTGCCCATACCCCTAAACACGTCAATACAAACATTTGCACAGAAATTTGATTTGTGCCGACAGTCTGCATTTTTTGAGTTGTCCGTACCACAAACCGTACTTACTCATTTTTTGCACTTTGAACAACGGCTCGACCCCGCCAACCGAATCACACCAGAAATTCCTGAAGCTTGTTGCCCGGGTTTTAATTGACTTGTGCCCATTAATTAAAGAAAAGTGCAATAAAAAAGGATAATCTTCAACTATTAGCGTCAGTGTAGTGAACGAGACATGACGCCAAAGAGAATGCGGTCAGGACATCAAACAAATGCCAATAAACGTGCTCATATAAGAAAATTTGATGCAGACAGACGGGACGGTGCCCGACAGTGGAATACCCTGTACCCTTTTTCTTTATAAACACTAAATATGCTAAAATGGAAACGGAAGTATCCACTTTTATATCTCCTTTCATAAGATCGATATGCCTGTAAAAATTTTCCTACTGGGAAGTTCCAATTGACAAGTTTTGCTATTGGGAAGTAAGCTATTATGGGGCCAAAAATTACTTTCATACCCATAACTCCAGTATACTTGGGCCAATGTCGTTGAATTTTGTAACACAAATCAAAAATACATATAATAATGTCTGTGACAATTTTCAAATCAATATATTGGGGGGTGGGGCAGTAATTAAGGTATCTATTGCGGGGGAAGGGGGGGTTCCATTGAAAAAAGATGGATGCAGTTTTAACGATTAGGACCACACGAGTCTTCACACCAAATTTTGAAATTCTAGCTCACATGTATCCATATCTACTTACTCACTTACTTAACTGGCCATAACAACCCGTTACCGGGTTACGGCCTGATGTAAAGCTCTCCTCCAGGCGTCTCTGCTTTGCGCGAGCCTTTTCCAATTGGTAATACCAAAGGTAGCTAGCGTACTCTCTACCTGGTCCTTCCAACGGAGACATGGTCTGCCCTTTCGTCGCTTCCCTTCGACAACCGTATTGAAGACTCTTCTCGCAGGAGCTTCTTCATGCATACGCTTAACATGACCTAGCCAGCGGAGCCGCTGCATCTTAATTTGATAGACTATGTCAATGTCGTCGTAGAGCTCATAGAGTTCGTCATTCCATCGTATGCGGTAGTCGTTCCCAACGCGTAGAGGGCCAAAGATCTTATCCATATCTACAGGTATTGGAATTTTGAAGCAGTTTATATTCGAGGGAGGCGTGAAATTAGCATAATTTTGACTATACTACCTTTGATGTATTTATTTATGCAGATTAACACGACGCACATCTTTGTCGGTTGTAAACCGCGCAAATCCGTCACGGGGGAAGGGTGTAAGATATCGACATAGTTCGACAAACTCGTATTTTTTCCGGTATATGCGCATCTTTTGGTACAAAAATTTTTGCTCTAGCTTTTATAGTCTCCGAGAACGGTGCGACAACACGGACAGACGGACATGGAACATATGGTCTGCCACGCCTCCTTCTGCCTGTTACATACATTGCACAAACCTAGAATACCCTTTTACACTTTGTGTAGAGGGTATAACGTACACGTACCGATGAAGAAACACTTTAACTGTATGCAAATGCAATACGTTTTACATAAATGTCGCTCTCTCTCTAACATTCGTGGCCCGTTTGCAGATTTTTCGCCATCTTGAGCGACCCGCCGAGGTGGCTCGCCTCACCCAGCTGAAGGATGTGGTAAAAAGTCAAAGGGAACGCTTTATGAGCACCATATTGAACAATACGGAGGTTAACAACTTGAATGAGCTGCTTTCCTTTGAGCTGGCCAAATACGAAGCGGTAAGTTGTAATAGTGCCAATTTTATTAACACCAAAATGCAGTTTAATTGAAACTAATTAAAAAGCGTCAAATCCACTGAGTGGAGTTATCTTAATCAAACGTTGTGCAATACTTACAGGCAGTACAAGAGGCGGCCGAGGGGGGGCTGCTAATTATTGCTGATAAAGACTTTCCAGAGCCCTATGAGCGCTGGAGCATTCTGCAAGCTGTGTTCTTCTCATCAACTGTGTTAACGACCATAGGTGCGTATACTTGATAAGTAAAGCCGAAGAAATTATGAATAGTGACTAGTGTTTACTCTACTTGTCATATTTACCATTCAAAGATACGAAAATCAACTTTGAAACGATAGTGTTCTAGATTGCTTATAGCAGTGCATTCCAACATTTATTGGCAAAAACTCACTTCAGAAGTTTCACTCTAATCGATTTTCTATGCAATTCTACAACACCAACTGGTTTGGCCAACAGAAATTGGACTTTAATGGCAAAAGAATTGGTGCAGGGTGCAGTATGATTCAAATCTGTATTTATTAGATTGAAGTGGGGAACTCTTGCTTTAGGAATGATTTTATTAATTGTTCTCTTAAATAATATAAAAATACCTAATTTACCTTAAAGGCACAATTATTATTCTGAGTTTATTCCCTAAATAAAGTTGTTTTTTCTTAGGCTATGGAAACATTGTGCCGGTGACCACGGGTGGTCGTGTCTTTTGCATTTGTTTTGCCCTCATTGGCATACCCTTCACGTTGACAGTCATAGCCGACTGGGGTCGACTCTTTGCCAGCGCCGTCTCTGTCTTTGGCAAGCACATGCCCAGTAAGTAGCCTTACATACATGCAAATTGTCCAACATATAACATGTAACACTTTAAATGACTTTTTGTTTGCAGAAACGCCCAAGTTTACTGGATTTATTGGCAAGACCTGGTTCTATGCGCTGTTAGCGGTTTGTTTTTTGGGCGTCTATTTAGCTGCTGGCGCGGGGCTATTGTTGCTCTGGGAGGACGATTGGACCTTCTTCGATGGTTTCTACTTTTGCTTTATAACCATGACTACCATTGGGTTTGGCGATCTGGTGCCCAGTGAGTTGGCATTTTGCAAAGCGCCTACGTCACTTTAATTGTTTGTACTTCCACTTACACAGAAAAACCCAACTATATGCTGCTCTGCACACTTTACATACTCATAGGACTGGCCCTAACCTCGACAATAATTGAGCTGGTCCGGCGCCAGTACGCCACCAGTTGGGCCAAGCTGCAGGTAAGATTACCCTACCTAACTCCTTGGTATAGCCAGTGCCGGTGCTTATTGCTTTTTGATTGCAGGAACTTTCCGGTCCCATGGCAGAAACTTTGCGACGACTGGGCGAGACGGCCGGCACAGGACTGGACTATACGGCACTGCAGAAAGTTTTAACAGTTAAATGCAACTCGCAAATATTTGTAACAGTTTTGAACCACTTTTTTAACTGTATTTGTGCAGGTGTCCATGCCCAAGTGGAATAGCAACAAAAAGGACGCACATAATACGGACATTGCCGCACTGGAGGCTATAACAAATGCCATACTTAAGGAGGTCAAGGAGGCGCAAAGCAATAAACCGAAAGTGCTGCAAATTGTCATCTATGAGTCATCGGTCTAGCATATGTTATCCGGAATCGCAGCATACTTTCAGGCTGCAAATAGTTTCCTAAGTTAATCCTTATGTTAAATCTGCCAGTTTGCGCTGTTCCCCTGCCTGTATGCCTTCCATATCACCTTACTTCCCAGCATCATCATGATAGTGCAATTTGTTTTAGATTAGATTTGTGGTGGGTGCGATGGCTCATCAGAGAAACCATCCAGAAACCATCCAGAAACCATCCAGAAACCATGAAACCATCCCTAGCACTTGTTTTAGTGTAGCTGTACACATATGTACTATATGTATTTGTAATTGTAGTTAAATGTATTATGTAAATATCCTTTTGCTCATACGTACTGATAATGGATATGCTGAGTAGCGTACATTAATAGTCGGTACAACTCGTATATGAAAACAACGCAACGGTTTCTAAATATTTGTTTGTGAATATTAATATCAGTTATTTTAAGTTGTAAATTAAAAAATAAATGAATACGTATATACTGTCCATAATGTCATAAACAATAAACAACAAAAAGACTTATGTTAAATAAAAAATTGTGTACTTGTATTTCAACAATACTCCTTAGCTGTCTTTAACACATAAAGATCATAGTAAAATTATGTCATACTGAAAGCGTTGCTTGTCATGAAAACATATATTGAGATATATGTATAAACTACAAAAATTTTATGAAGACAGTAGGGAAGGTGCCTGACAGTGGGATACCCTGTACCCATGAAAATATAATTTCTGTGCAAATTTTCGTATCGATGCTTTGAGGGGTATGGGCGTAATAACGATCACTGTGCTACGGGGGTAGGGGTGGATGACTCGGAAAAAGGTCAACATTGTTTGGTTTATAAGCCTAACATAAGACATCGTACCAAATTTGGTGGCTCTAACATAAATGTAGACCGTAACATTTCTATTATAAAAAGTGAAAATTTGTTGCAGTCTATAGGAGGAGGTGTCTAAAAATTGCATATTATTACCTATATCTTTTAAGGTTTCTATCCTATCTTAATAATTTTACACCACACATGCACAGTAAAGGTGCGCATAACTGTACCAAGTTGCAATTGGATAGGGAAGGGGTACGATATCGACTTGATTCGACAAACTCCTTCTTCTTCTTCTCCCTCAGCCTTGGCAAAAGGCGCATCTTTTGGTAATTTTTTTTTTTTGCTCTAACTCTGAGAAACTTTGACCAACACGGACACATGGATATGTCTATATCGACTCGACTATTGTTCCTGATCATTTCATTTCATTTGCACATGGAACATATGGTATTTTACACTTTGTGTACAACGTATAAACAGCTCTATACCAGTCTATGGAGTTAGAAGAAAACTCTAAAGTTTTAAAGGATTTACCGGCGAATCTAAATCATACGCTATTGACATTAATCTCCGGGATATTTTCAATGTCAAAATCAATTTTAAAACGAAATCTACAGTCTACATTAAAGCATGCACAAGAAAAATAATTGCCGTAACAGCCTGTTACACGGTTACGGCCTGATATAGAGCGCTACTCCAGGCGCTTCTGCTTTCGACGCATTCCTTCAACAGCCGCATTGAAGACCTTTCCCGCAGGAGCTGCTTCATCAATGCGTACAACATGACCCAGCAAGCGGAGCCGCTCAGTGTGGAGCTCATAGAGTTATCCATTCCTTCGCGTAGAGCGTAACGGGCCAAAGAACTTAAGGATTACTTTAAGCTCAAACCCTCAAAGTGTTGGCTCACACTGCGAGGAAACACAAGAGTGTTGCTGATGAACATTCAATATACTTGAGCTAAACTGCGGTGTCCATTGAACCAAAATGGCGAATGAATTCGATAACAACTGAAAACTCAACGCTGTTATCAGCCATCAGATTCGATAACCCCCTATTCAAATAAATGTCTATCTAAGTTCACAATCAATACTATGGAAAGCTGCGATAACAACCAACTTTCCTTAGCTAAGACTGCAACCTTGGTGAAGATCACAATCAAAGCTGAGCGACTGCATTCAGGTTCTTGTAAGTTGTAAGCTTAGCCTCTTCCAGCTTTTAAGCTCTGACGCAGTCGTTGCCAGCTGAGCGCCAGTTTGAAAAAAGGAACCAGTGGCAATCACAGAGCACAGTTAGTTGCCACATTTTTGGCTATAAAAGTCGAGCGCATTGGCGGCGGCCAGTCACAACGCGGAGCGTGAAGCGTGCAGCGTGCGACTTTCAAGTGAACAACTTTTGATGTTTTTTCATAGTTGTTTTTTTGCAAACATCGTTAGACATTTTTTTTTTTTTTTTTCGTTGTTGCGCGTGTGTGATTTGTAGTTCTTTTTAAGCTCTGCGTGTGTTTTTGATTGTAATTTTTTTTTCGGAGGGACGCAGTTTTCGTCAGTATCGTGTCGCACGAGCAGCGACAAGCATCATTGGCAGCTAGCAGCATCCGTTACGGCATCCGTAGTCCAGAAGCCGCAAACCGCAGTACCAACAAAAAAAAAAGCCGTGACTAGATATGTTTTAAAAATCCGGAACCGCTACGTCTAACGCTCCTTTTGTGTGCGTGTGAGTGTTAGAGTGTGGCCACTTTTACACTGTATTATATTTTATAACTGTGGCCATCACCTTTTTTTTGTGCTTTTTTTTATTAATTCGCAAAAGTAGTGAGGTTATACCAATATTTTCTGCTATGGAAGTGCTAAAAAAGGACGCCGCTATGGGTTCACCCAGCAGTGTCTTCTATTTTCTGCTGCTGCCAACGTTAATACTATGGTATGTCTACTGGCGACTATCGCGTGCTCATCTTTACAAACTGGCGGCACGGCTGCCTGGTCCACGCGGTCTTCCCATTGTGGGTCATCTGTTCGATATGGTTGGACCCGCTTCGTGTAGGTGAACCAACCTTATACGAACCCGATACCGTATACAATCTACCCATCTTTTTGCAGCTGTTTTCAAAACAGTGATACGCAAGAGCGCACAGTTTGAGCACATCGCCAAAATGTGGATAGGGCCCAAGCTGGTGGTCTTCATCTATGATCCGCGTGATGTGGAATTACTGCTCAGCAGCCACGTGTACATTGACAAGGCTTCCGAGTACAAGTTTTTCAAGCCCTGGCTGGGCGATGGCCTTCTAATCAGCACAGGTGAGTAAGGAACGTGGGAGGTATACAGTTGGTCGTCGTTGTTGTGTCTGTGACAATGCAGTGTCAGGCCAGTGCCAGTTTCAGTTCCACTTCTAATATAATTTAAATTGCGTTTATGGCATCATAAATTAATTAAACGATTTGTAAGCCTGACAGTTGGCACAACAAGCAGCACAAGTGCTCTATCTCTAGCTACGGCTATAGCTATAAATAAACGCCGGAAAATGTCGTATTTCGAGGGGTGCACTAGTTACCCTGGTAAACGTGCCATCATCTTTATCATCATCTATATATCTTAATGTGACTTAGTTTGGTCACAACAATCACTTTTCATCAACAAGATCATCATGATCATGATATCTGTGTTTTCTTATCGGATATGTTTTGCTTTGCTCTGATCAGTGATCTTTGGCATCGTAATGCCCTCTCTTTGACAGGTCAAAAATGGCGTTCACATCGCAAACTAATCGCACCCACATTCCATTTGAATGTCTTAAAGAGTTTTATTGAATTGTTCAACGAGAATTCGCGCAATGTAGTGCGGAAATTGCGTGCGGAGGATGGACGCACATTTGATTGTCATGATTACATGAGTGAGGCCACTGTGGAGATTCTATTGGGTAAGTGATAAGCACACACAGATTCCAGCTCTCTAGTTGGTACAGTCCACTCACACGCACAAACGCACATTCTGATTTCCAACGTCGACTCTTTTTTTTTTTGTATCATATCTTTGCATTTGTTGCATAGTTAAATGTATGGCACACATAATACAAGTACATAGGCGTGTATACTATATGTGCTTGTACAATACACAATTGGGCACAGACCCATTTCCCTATATACAACTCATCACAAACACTTATACACAGTAACCGCACGATAAACGCTCGCTTTATTCACTTTGCCGTACAAAATTCAAAAAATTTGGACTTAGTATGCAATATAATGAGATAATATTCAAAATGTCTCCCTTACTAACTAACTGATAGAAATAGATTGAAACTAACATACAGACATGATATGTGATATATATGAGAGATGATAAAAGTGGTATATATGTATGTATATCCTGAAAAATCGAAAGGTCTGTTGAGTAGAACTACAATTCACGCTATCAAATTGAAAGTTGAAGTTTATGTATAAGGAGTCAAGCCGAAATTCGAGTGTTGTTCCTAAAAATACAGCTATTAACAAGTTAAACCCAGCAGTCTAGAAGTTCATAAATAAATCTAAAATAGAGGGCACTGCCGTAATCTCAAAAGAATTCAGCACTGCAAACTCAATCCGAATGCAGTTTCAGTGGTTATTGTTCAACCTCATGGGAATCCAGCTTGTCCATTTCCCAAAACAGACTGTCATCTATTTAAGGCCAAACACGTTCTGGCTGAAAAGTGAAACTGTAGTTAGCCAGACGGGCACGAGCCTGCACGGCCAAATGATAATGACTTTGATGCAATTGCCGCTTTGCACCGTCCTCCAAACGTTACTAGGCCATTGCATAACTAACCTACAAAAAATCACATAATTGAAATGCTGCCAAGAAACAAAATTAAGTGTTCCATAGATACAGACATAGGCATCGGACTGGGGAACAACGGTGTTGTGGTGACATTTGTCTAGCTGTAATTACAGCCACGTCGCATAACCATTAAACATCAAATCAGTAGAATTTGAATGCAACTGCAGCTATGCCGAGTACTTAAATGACGTAAACGGACGCAATTGGCAATTACAATTAAAAATTACAAAATCAAATTTATAAAGGAAAACTAAATAAACAAGAAACCAAGTTTAAATGGGCAAAAAATTGTGTATCACACGGAGTACGCATGTAAATAAATTGAAGTGAATTAAACGTAAGATATACAATAGCGCACATATACAAAATTAAATAGTTACGTATATAAATTTTGACATACTATTCTAGAAAACAGACTTATGTCTTTCGTTACATAAGTCATCTAGGACTTAATTATTAATTATAGCAAGAAGTACGACCAAAAATTAGAATCACAGTAATTACATATTCATGTAGTAGATACTGAAACAAATATAGAAAGATACAAAGATACAAAGATAGAAAGATACAAAGATAGAAAGATAGAAAGATAGAAAGATAGAAAGATAGAAAGATAGAAAGATAGAAAGATAGAAAGATAGAAAGATAGAAAGATAGAAAGATAGAAAGATAGAAAGATAGAAAGATAAAGATAGAAAGATAGAAAGATAGAAAGATAGAAAGATAGAAAGATAGAAAGATAGAAAGATAGAAAGATAGAAAGATAGAAAGATAGAAAGATAGAAAGATAGAAAGATAGAAAGATAGAAAGATAGAAAGATAGAAAGATAGAAAGATAGAAAGATAGAAAGATAGAAAGATAGAAAGATAGAAAGATAGAAAGATAGAAAGATAGAAAGATAGAAAGATAGAAAGATAGAAAGATAGAAAGATAGAAAGATAGAAAGATAGAAAGATAGAAAGATAGAAAGATAGAAAGATAGAAAGATAGAAAGATAGAAAGATAGAAAGATAGAAAGATAGAAAGATAGAAAGATAGAAAGATAGAAAGATAGAAAGAAAGATTGAAAGATAGAACTGTTTGTTAAATAGATAGTGAGATATATTATTTGTATATACATATTGATCGATAGCCAGGCAGATAGTATAATTATTGAATATACCTATAGATTGGCGTTTGGAAATGATCAGAATTAAATGCAAATATTGTTGTGTTTGATTGAATGATTGATTGATTTCATTGTTGCATAAGACATAGTGTGCCACTTACAATCTTGAAGCATAATTGGGCTACGTCTTTTGTTGAGACATTAACTAGTTTTTCCAGCTAGCAGTTGGGGACCACTTTTTCAATTGACCATTTGAGTGGGCCAAAATATAATCAAAATACAGCAAAAGTCGCATTTCCAAGCTTGCGCAACTTTGCTTTTCCATTAGTAGTGTAAAGAGGACACACTTGCTAAGTTACCGCTCTTGAGAGGGAAGAAGAGATAGCTATTGTTAGTAAAGCATTCCAAAACAAAAATTAAAGACTGATATGATAGATGCATCAACATATCTATTAGGAGTAGTGTGGCATTCATTCATTGCATCCATGCATACATTGTGGTGTATGCAAATGTATTCCTCGTTTATGTTACCTCTTTATGCATTGTATCTACAATTAGACAGCGACCTTTGTATCTTTGTTAAGCCCAATTGCTGCAAACTCGGTCAGACGAGTGCATTCCACTGTGTGTCCCATCTAATCTTGCAGTTGCTGCATTGTTATCCATGTCTACTTACAGAGACAGCTATGGGCGTTTCAAAAAAGACGCAAGACAAGTCTGGCTACGAGTATGCCATGGCCGTGATGCGCATGTGCGACATCTTGCACGCCCGTCATCGGAGCCTCTTTCTGCGCAACGAGTTTATCTTTACGCTGACGCGATACTACAAGGAACAGGGCCGACTTCTGAACATTATACATGGACTGACAACAAAGGTTATACGCAGTAAGAAGGCGGCTTTTGAGCAAGGCACTAGGGGTTCCTTGGCGCAGAGTGAGTTGAGGAGCACCGAAGCAACAACAGATTTCAGTAACAACAGTAGCAATCAAAGCCAGCAACATGCGGCAACTGGAGGTGCAACAGGTCTTTCATATGGCCAGTCGGCTGGATTAAAGGATGATCTCGATGTGGAGGACAATGATATTGGTGAGAAGAAACGTTTGGCATTTTTGGATTTGATGCTCGAGAGCGCACAGAATGGTGCGCTAATAACAGACACGGAGATTAAAGAGCAGGTGGATACAATTATGTTTGAGGGCCATGACACGACAGCAGCAGGCTCTTCCTTTTTTTTATCGCTTATGGGAATACATCAGAACATACAGGATCGTGTTATTGCTGAACTGGATGGCATTTTTGGCGATTCGCAACGGCCAGCCACATTTCAGGATACCCTGGAGATGAAATACTTGGAACGCTGCTTGATGGAAACACTGCGCATGTATCCGCCCGTGCCATTGATAGCACGCGAGTTGCAGGAAGATTTAAAGCTAGCCTCGGGAAATTATGTTATACCACGCGGCGCTACAGTGACTGTTGCTACAATTAAACTGCATCGCAATCCGAAGGTCTACGATAATCCGAACGTCTTTGATCCGGACAACTTTTTGCCTGAGCGTCAAGCAAACAGGCATTATTATGCCTTCGTGCCGTTCTCTGCGGGACCACGCAGCTGTGTGGGTAAGTATCAAGCGTTAATAGTTTAAACCAATGTATATATATGGGGGGTAGGATCACAGGATTGCGGAACAATATCGGTGGGAGAATCAATGTCGTGTAACGTGGTTTTTGTGAGTTTTTGGCAATTAACAAGATTCGACTCTTCTAAAACTCAATTGATTCTTCAAAATTGGTCTCTTATTGTCAATCGACGATTTCCGAGCTGCAATTGCTTGGTTTTCTTGACATGTTGCTCATCAGTTCCGTTGATGGTCGTCCAGTGTGTTCCAGCTATTAGACTGCCAATGGCATCAACATATAATTTGGCACAGATGTTTAGATTAGATTAGATTTGTGGTGGTTTCATCAGAGAAAGATGAAACCATCCCTAGCACTCAGGCAGCCTTGTCCATTGTGCCATGCCCGACAGAGGAAGTTAGGGGAGAGAAAGAAACCCTACGCACAACCCTTACAAGGCCCGGGGTGGCTCTACTGGTCTCGAAAGAACCCAGTGTCATTGTTAGTCGCTTCATACGACAAGAGTTTGACCTGCTGAGGTGGTATTCTCTAACCCTCTCACCACACGGGGGTGGTAATGTGATGAAATATATACCTAAGTTATTCTTCTTCTTCTTTATTTAGATCTTATCTTTGTTGTGTTTTGCAGGTCGCAAGTATGCCATGCTAAAGCTGAAGATACTGTTGTCTACGATTATGCGCAACTATCGTGTGTACTCGGACCTCAGCGAAGACGACTTCAAGCTGCAGGCGGATATTATACTGAAGCGTGAGGAGGGCTTTCGTGTGCGCCTCCAACCAAGACGGGCGGAAAGGACGGCGGCGCAGGCTACTACTTCATCATAAATTTATGCATATATTTTTCGCAAGTGATAGTCCCGGTCTTCATATAATAAAATGAACATAAGCACAATGAAATGCATGTAATTTTATTGCATAACGATTGTTATTTTTTTTTTGTTTTTTTTTTATCTCTCCCTGTCTCGTAGCAAGATAAAATCATTGCATTTAACACATACAATCAACCAAGAACAAAAAACACAAGCAACTAAAAACAAAGCAATTAATTTCATGTGTATTTTTAATAATAATTGTGTTTAAAAATAAATATGGTGTAATTTTAAATTGATAATCGCTGTTTTATTTCCAAACATATGGCAACGCTGTGCGTTTACTTTGCGCAATGTGGCAGCGCCGCAACAGCTGTTGAGCAAGCTGTTGGGTAGCAAGAGTGAAAGTGACACGACGACAATCGACAAATTGCTGCAGTGTTTTTATTTAATTATAATAGTAATTTGTGTACAATTCAATTTGTAATATGTCCTCCGCCATTGATGAACTACAGGCGATGATAGCCGAGCTCAAGCGTGAGCTGGATGAGCAGAAAACAGTTACGCGTAGTGCACGAGAGCGCATAGCACAAATGTCCTCCGAAGTTGTGGACTCAAATCCCTACAGCCGCCTTATGGCTCTGCAACGTATGAACATTGTCAAGGATTACGAGCGCATACGCGACAAGGCTGTGGCAATTGTAGGCGTTGGCGGCGTGGGCAGTGTCACAGCCGACATGCTGACGCGGTAGGTGCTGAATTGTAACTAAACCAAACAGATTTAAAAACTAAGGCAATTACGTTTTTCATACTGCAGCTGCGGCATTGGCAAACTGATACTCTTTGACTACGACAAAGTAGAGCTGGCTAACATGAACAGACTATTCTTTACGCCCGATCAGGCTGGCCTTTCCAAGGTGGAGGCTGCAGCGCGCACTCTCGGCTTTATTAATCCAGATGTGCGTATAGAGACGCACAATTACAATATAACCACAGTGGATAACTTCGATAAATTCCTAGACACAATATGCACAAGCGGCATCGCTGCTGGCCAGCCAGTCGACTTGATTCTTAGCTGTGTGGACAACTTTGAGGCGCGCATGGCGATAAATGCGGCGTGCAATGAGAAGAATCTGTACTGGTTTGAGTCTGGTGTATCTGAGAATGCAGTTTCTGGGCACATACAGTTCATAAGGCCGGGAGAAACAGCTTGCTTTGGCTGCGCTCCGCCTCTGGTCGTTGCCGAGAATATTGACGAGCGCACATTAAAGCGGGAGGGTGTGTGTGCTGCTTCACTGCCCACAACTATGGGCATTACGGCAGGTTTGCTGGTTCAAAATGCGCTTAAGTACTTGCTAAACTTTGGCGAAGTATCGGATTATCTTGGATACAATGCCATGAATGACTTCTTTCCCAAAATGACTCTAAAACCGAATACACAATGTGACGATCGCAATTGCCTATTGCGGCAGGAAGAGTTCCAAGCAAAACCCAAGCCAGTTGTGGAGCAGGTTGAGGAGCTTTCTAATGAGCCATTGCATGCTACCAATGAATGGGGTATTGAGTTGGTACCTGATGATGATCCGCCGTTGGCAGAGTCCAGCAAACCAACATTGAATACCGATATTGGTGTGGGTCTGCGTTTAGCCTATGAGGCGCCAGATAAAACGATACATGAAGCAGCTGAAGCGTCTAGCACTGTTGCCGCAGAAACAAGTCTAGAAGATTTGATGGCACAAATGAAGTCCATGTAAAATAACATCATCATTCCATTTCAGGGATCGCTCGCACATGGAGCTGAAAACTGAAATTACTGCTGATCTGAAAGATAACTATAATAATGAAAGCTATATAGTATAGTAAGACAATTTTATATTGTTTTTATACATACTATGTTCAGATAGTGTCAGATGGTATTATTGGAGTATGCAATGTATGTAAAAGGCAGCAGGAGGAGTTACCGTCTATAAGTTCATGTAGGTCTGCCCGTATGTAAAACTAAATCTTGGATTAAATCTGTGGTCATATGGAAGAGTAGCTTAAGTCGACATAAGAAAATGTTGGGTTATTGCGCTCTGGAGCTTTATATAAGTCATTAGAAGTCACCATTCCTTTTTTAAGTTTATCAGAGAAGAAATGTACAAGTTTTAAAAAACTAATGGTGATTTGAAATGACTTCTGATAAAACTTCAGAACGCAATAACTAAACCTTTTCTTAAGTCGACTTAAGCTGCTCTTCCATATGACCACAGAAATCATGACGATATATCACCCTCATTCCACGTGAGGGAATTTACAACATAAAAGCCATCGGATTGAAAATCGAAACAATTATGCATGCTCAAATCATTAAGACAATATTATACCGATTTCCGACCTCTGCTCCTAAACCACTTTTTATAGACATGTTAATATCTAAGCTGGAACCACCCAAAACCATGTGGACCTTAGGCCGAATTAGGCCCGTTTCAGCGCAGGTTGCAAAAAATTTCGATTGCAAATAATTTATAAAATTATTCAAGTAGAGGAATAACCGATAGCATCAAAACTAGTCAAATTTTAAAATCTGCAGTAAGTTTAGTTTTCAGCTCTATGTATGCGTGAGCCCTAAAAGTGCATGCCTTTATTAATACGAATTACTATTTTTATATACACAAAATAAACTGATCAACGTATTTTTTTACAAAATCTATGGTTTTGAGTCATATCGAATAAAGTTGCACCTTAAAGCTAGATTAGTTCAGTTGTACAAGAATTATGTATTTTGTGCGCTCGTATGTGATTTTTTTACTTTTGCATATAATATATAAACCATATTAAATAACATATGGAATGAAACCAGTGTCGCTGAAATCATTTTAAACCACATTATGGTATTATTACAAGTTATTGAAAAAATGCGAGTTCATTTTTGCACTTTATAGTTAGTGGTTCATTTCACTGATTCGTTAAATTGAACTTATTCCGAGATGCACAGCAGCAGCTCCGATATAATATCGATTATACTTATCGAACCGCCTGCGGCTTTTGTTGTCGCGTTGTCAATTGCAAAGGGCAGAAATAAAAAATACATATTTTAGCGAATTTAAATCATTTTGGAGAACACATTTGCTTGTAACAGCTGCGGCAATGTCTAAGAAAGAGGAAAAGTCACAACCCGCCGAGGAAGTAAGTCACAGACTCATGCAAATAGATTTTATTTTTTTGTACACGTCAGTCGGCAATTTTTAAGTTACTACTTAATGCATCATTATCTGCATTTCATCTCAGCTTGTAAAGGTCAATAAATGGGATGGTTCCGCCGTTAAGCACGCCCTGGACGATGCCGTTAAGACTTGCCTGCTCGGCGACCGTCCGCAGCTAAAGGAACAGTTTGCTCTTGTGAACACGCGACTGGCTCTATGCGCTCTGGCCGTTGGCGTGGCAATCATGGCTCATGCTTGGGACTTCACCCACCCTTTTCCACAATCACGTCCTGTGCTGCTCTTCAGCGTGTTGGCGTACTTCGCGCTTATGGGAATACTTACACTGCACACGACTTTTCGCGAAAAGGGCACCTTTGCGGTGGCCGTACAAAAAGAGAGTGATGGTAAGAATCAACGCATCTGGGAAGCCAGCTCTGACATGAAGAAATACGACGACAAGTACCTGCTCACACTGACCGTACGTGATGCAAAGAATCAGCGTGAGCTTACCAGTAGCAAGTCCTGCGCCGCCTTCATTGACAACAATGGCATTATACTTAATCATTTGGTGGCCAACGAGGTCAATCGCATGTACAACTCATTGTGCGCCGAAAAGAAGGAGAAATAGCTTAACGCAGACCTGGCAGAGACGGGCCAAATTGTGCCAATTCAGGAGAACGAGGACGACGAGTGCGTAAGCCATCAGCTGCTGGTCGTCTAGAACGCTGCAACTACTATGACTACAATTACTACCATCCATAGCTGCTACACTATGTCGTTTTTGCTGTCCACGTCGGCTATATATTGTGTCTTGTCTAGCCGCTAACGTTAAATATTTCCTTTCCATAATTCTGTGTATTTTTTTCCACTATCATTAAATTAATTATTGTAGTCAAATCAATGCTCTTCTATACCGTACCTGACTTTACGGAAACGCTACTACTGTGCTTAGAGAAATTATTCATTGTAGAATAAATAGAGCAGGCTGCTTCGAAAATTGTGTTTCCAAAACACAGAATTTGGAAGAAACTGGGCGTGCTGTAAGCCCTACAAAAAAATTGAATCAAAATGCAGCTCAATGCACAAAATTAAGTTTTACGTTACAAAACCCTACCATATATAACCAAACCTTTTGGCAAAAATTCTCAATTAAATTCTCAGGAGCAAAATTTGTTAGTAATGCGTGAGATTGTGACTCTGCAGATTGGTGGCGCTGGCAACTCCATTGGCGACGCGGTAAGCATAATCCATAACTTGCCAAGTTTACCATTTAAACTGAGCTCAATAAAATTATACTAGTTCTGGCATGTAATTTCGCATGAACATGGAGTGGAATATCCGTCAGGTCGGTTCAACGGCTCCAGCCAGCTTCAGTTGGAGCGCATAAATGTATTCTTTAATGCCACGGCCAGCAAGCGCTTCTATGCGCGCACTATAATCATCGATACAGAGGCCTCTACCATACAACGTCTGAATGCCAGCAGTCAGCTTTATCGGCCGGAAAACTTTGTGGCCGGTTCGGAGAGTGCTGGAAATAACTTTGCGCGTGGTTACCACACAGATGGCGCCGAAATACTTGATCAGGTACTGGAAAATACGCGCCGTGAGGTAGAATCTGTGGATTCTTTACAAGGCTTTCAGCTGTTGCACTCTATAGGCGGCGGTACAGGCTCAGGCCTTACTTCGCTTATAATGGAGGCTTTGGTGGAGCAGTATCCTGATAATTTGCTATGCAATTATGTGACCATACCCTCACCCAATATGTCTTCTGTTGTGGTTGAGCCCTACAATGCGCTGCTCAGCATCCCGAGTCTTGTGAATAACTCACATTTGACCTTTTGTCTTGACAATGAGGCCCTGTTTCAAATTTGCAATCGTAATTTAAAGATCAAGATGTCTGGCTACTTGCATGCCAACCACATTGTGGCATTAACTATGTCCGGCATCACAACGTGTCTGCGTTTTCCGGGTCAGTTAAATGCGGGCTTGCGCAAGATCTATGTCAATATGGTGCCTTTTCCACGTCTGCATTTTCTTATACCAGGCTTTGCGCCACTAGCTAACTGCACCGAGCAGCAGTTCTCCAAGGGCACCGTCTCCGAGCTAGTGCAGCAAATATTCTCGAGCAACAATCTACTTTGTGCCATTGATCTGCGCAAGGGCAAGCTGCTAACTGCAGCAGGCATTTTTCGTGGACGCATGTCCCCTCGCGAGGTTGATCAGCTGATGACGGGTGTTAGGAATAAGAATATCAACAACTTTGTGGACTGGATTCCCAATAACATTAAGACGGCCATTTGTGATATACCACCACGTGGCCTTAAGATGTCGGCTACTTTTATAGGCAATACCACGGCTATACAGTCGATGTTCCAGCGTTTACTAGACGGTGCGACCACCATGCTGCGTCGCAAAGCGCATCTTCACTGGTATACAGGCGAGGGCATGGAGGAGCAGGAGTTTATTGATGCCCAGCGAGAGCTGCAAGCCATTATTGATGACTATCGTGGCAGTGGCGATACAGGCGAAACGGGTGGGGGCTCTGTGATCCCTGGCGAAGATAGTGATAGCATTGGTGCGGCGCCTGGCGCAGGACCCAGTTGCTCCTACTGTCCTACTACTACTTGAAACGGCAATAAAGTGGTTTCTTGAAATCGGTTATTAAAAATAGAGTTATTTGCTACAAAAGCGTTTTCTTGGCAGTTTGTTATCTTTTCACCCTGATATATACGTACGTAGCATATGAAAAGGGGCAAAATTCCAAGTCAAAATTTATGAGACAGAGCAGGAGGCGTTACAGTTGTGTTATACTTTTTTAAAAAGAGGTTAGAAATTAGCAGCATCAGAAATATTTTTGGCCTACGTTTGAAATTGTCAGTGTAAGTTATTGATATCTTTCTCTCTACCTCTCTCTATAATGTTGAAAAGGTTGATTAACCTTAGAACGTCGTTCTTCGTCAAAAATGACTATGCGCGCCATATGACGTTAGTGTACAGAAAACGGCTTGATTATATAAAAGCAAATCAAAGCTAGGTACCACTTTTGAAATGACAATTTGAGTTCCACTCGAATCGGGATTGAATTTTTGTTCGCTGGAAAATAAAACCTCTTAAGTTAAGGGGTTTCTTGCCTAATTTAAAAACAAATAATTGTATAAAAAACAAATTTATCGCCCAATAATGAGATCTTCAAGTAGTATATGTTTAGATTGCGTGTAGGTCAAAAGCCGGAACTTCTAAACTTGAAAAGATGCCAACGAAATTGCTTTGTCGTCGGCATTTCAGCATTTTCGGTTACTTGAACTTAGGCGGCGTTTTTGCTACGGTTTCTGGCACGCGACATTTAGTTTAGGAACTTGCTTAATTGTAGAGTATTTATAGAGTTGCTGAGTGAGAGAGTGGCGGATAGAGAGTACGGGACATAGCGTAAAGTTCAGCGCCCTAGGCAGTGGAAATTGGCGCTGATCCGTTGAAGATTGCAAGGTGTAGCAAATTTTCAAAAGCTCCTATAAATAAAACGCATAAATATGAAGCTAAAAAAAAAAAGAAAAACTAATGCGTTGGTTGCTGTTGCTGGTTGCAGCGGCGGCAAAGGTTTTTGCACTTGGCTATTTTTATGCGCTGCATTCCTGAGATGCCTGCAGCAACGCGAACAACGGCACAATACGTTGGGGCTGAGCGATGATGAGGGAGCTAACGGCAGTTTGCCGCATTTTTGATGACAAAAATACATGCGTGCTGCAGACAGGCCCGTATTCGATTTTTCGTGGTATCCAGAGTATCTGATGGTTCCTCAGATGCCTATTATAAGGGAAAACTACACATTAAAGAAGAAATGCATGTCTCTGGGTATTTGTGCTTGAAGTAATGAGCTTACTTTTTCAGCTCAATTACGAATACTGGAAGAAACGTTCGGAAAATCTGATGACTTTGATCTTTCTGTTTATGTAGTTTGCGGGTTCGCGCATATTTTTTTCTTTGTCGTGCTTTAAAGGTTGTGCCGCTTAGATTTCAGATCATAGCAAACGAAGATATCTACTGTTTTTCGAAAATCACAATTCATTAAAGATTGTCAAATTTTGTGTTTGAGCTAAGCCCCTCGGGCCCGCACCCAGGATACGTGCCTGACTAGACTACGCTGGCGGAGACAGCGCTCGTGAAAATGCAGCTACGGCAAATGGAGCACGCATACACACTCGCCTATGCATATGTATATATGTTTTGTATAGAGATAATAAATAAAAACATAATGCAAATACAAATGGCTAAATTAAGAATTTATAGGCGGCGCCAAGTATTTGTAACGCGACTATAGCGAAAATAATTCCACCGAAAAAAGGGCGGCATGTTCACATAAAAATGGCTTAGCGTTAATGTTGGCACGAATTCTGATGCTATTATGCTGCGGGCTTTGCACAAGCGAGCACAGAAGAGTACTGTTTTGCTGCGTTAATTTCAAATAAATGTAATAAAGGCGCCAAGCGCGTAGCAAAACCGCGCTTAATAGTACTCAAGACAGTGTTGCACAACGGCTTGCAGGAGCTGCCAACTCGCACAAACAAACGCGCTTAGCTCGAGTTGCTTGAGCGAACGACAAGTTGACATACCGTCGAGTAGCGAGTGTGAAGTTGTAGGCCGCGTTCGTTTGTTCATTTTTCAACGTCGTGCGAGTGAGTCGAGTCGGTTCGCGCTGCGAAGTTTCTGCGTTCATTGTGCGTGCGTAACCAACTGAAATAATAATATTAATTAGAGTAACATAATTTAAGCAAACTCCAAGTGCAAGTTGCATGCATAATCTTTTTTTTTTGTGATTTTTTTGTTGTTTTTTTTGTTTATTAACACAGACACACACACACACAGAGTAGAGTTAGAGCAAACGAAAGACGCGTTGAAAAGGCAGCAGCAGTTGTTGTTGTTGTGCGCTGGCTACGGAGTTAGCAGAACGGTTTACCAATACCAATGCAGACAAAATAACGTGAAACGTGTTGTGCGTGTGTGTGTGTGTGTGTGTGTGTGTGTGTGTGTGTTGTGTGGGTCGTTTGTGCGTGCGAGTCGAGTGTGAAATTTTGAAATCGCATTTAAGTTAACAGTTAAACGCGAAATGATATGAAAAAAATAAAACAATTATACTGAACTTGAAGTTGCAAAGATACAAGATACAAGATACAAATTCCGCGGCATACAAATTCGATAGCTGCCTGTTGCTGTTGTTGTTGTTGTTGCGCCAGTACCTTAGCTTCTTGCTGCATGCTGCATAGTTTTGTGTATGTGTGTGTGTGTGTGTGCAGCATCTCTCTTGCTATCACGCTTCCACACACGCGTTCGCATTGCCATTCGCTGCAACGTGCGCAGCAGCGTCCAAAAAGGGCAGCGACAGCGACAGCAGCAGCAGCAGCGCGCTGGAATTTCTTTCGTGCGGGTGTTTACAGTTGCAGTTGTCGTCTTTATTTGCTCCTTTTTGTATTTAGTGTTTTTAATCAAACTTTTCATTTTTTTTTTTCAAATAATTGTTAGTCTGTCTGAATTTCGCGCCTTTGCCCCCAGTGTAAGGAATAATTGTGCGACGCCAGGCAATTGCAACAAATAAGACAAATACAAACACCAAGTGCGACTTGCGTGCGCGACAAAAATCTAAAACAAATCCAAAACCAAAGTCTCAATAAAACGAAAAAAATACAAAAAAATACAAAAAAAAAAAAAACAAACGAGCGAGCAAGCTAGCGAGAAACGGTTAAAATGTTTACCGAGGAGGGCATCTTTCCCATAGGCGATGGCTTGCTGGATGTCGATGCCGAGCGCTTGAAGGGATTGCTTGTGTCCCATGACATCAACGAGATCTACGAGGTGGAACAAACACCATTCGCCAGGTGAGTTCACTATGAACTAAGTATGGATTGCCAAAAACGAGTTTGAGTTATTATGGGAGTACAGAGAACAAACGATATCAGCTGCCTTACGAGTTCTGCTGCGTTAAAGTGTGATATTAAGAACTCTATTATCGTGCTTAAAAAAACATGATTTTCGATAACTCAACTATACTTTCAAACAGTGATCGGCAGCTGCTGCACTGCTTGGAGTCCAGACTGAGAACAACATTGTCTTACGAGTTCTACTGAATTTATAATACCAGAATAGTAGTAATGAAGAACACATGATTTTCGTTAACTAAACTATACTTTCAATCAGGGTTCGGCAGCTGCTCCACTGCTTGGAGTCCAGACTGAGAACAACAGCTAACATTGTCTTACGAGTTCTGCTGCGTTAAAGTGTGATATTGAAACGTTCTTAAGAACTATAAATTTATAATAGCAGAATAGTAGTAATGAAGAACACATGATTTTCGATAACTCAACTATACTTTCAATCAGGGATCGGCAGCTGCTGCACTGCTTGGAGTTCAGACTGAGTACAACATTGTCTTACGAGTTCTGCTGAATTTATAATAGCAGAATAGTAGTAATGAAGAACACATGATTTTCGATAACTCAACTATACTTACAAACAGGGATCGGCAGCTGCTGCAGTGCTTGGAGTCCAGTTCTGCTGAACGTAGCGATTAAAAGCTGCTGCTTGTAGTTTGCCAAGTTTTTGCAGCTGTTGTTGCTTTTAGCCGACTTCTTCTTCTTCTTTTTTTTTCGGTTGTACCAAAAAAGCGAAAACTGCGAAAGCGTTGAGCGCAACATCATCCATAATGAGAAGTGCAAAATGTTAAAGAAAGTCAGTCAGCTTTGTGTTGTTGTTGTTGTTGTTGTTGTTACTGCCGTTGTTGCATGGGTCAAACTTAAAACTTCTGCACAGTGGTCAAAAAACTTGTTTTGCTTCGCTCTTCTTGCTCTTGCTTATATCTCGTCGTGTTTTCTTCATCTCTCAATGTACGTGTATGTGTATGTGTACAGTAGAATTTGTGCAGCGTCGTTGTCGTCAAGCCAAGTTGCCCCCTTTTCACTTCTCTCACTTTTACACGATGCGATGCGATGCGATGTGCCCCCCTTCAACAAACCGACCAAAAGCAAAAGCAGCTGTTCCCAACACTCGCCGCTGTCTATTGTTGAATCCGCCGCTGTGCTCTTTTCATTGTCGACCACTGACCATCGTTTTGTATTTGCCTTGCATTTCACTCACACTAACGCGTTTAGTAAGTCGTCGTCGCTGTCTCCCTTCTCCCTCTATTATTATCACTATGTTCGCTGCCCTTAGTGAGCGCTTTACCTTTACCCAGTGCATACTTACAAGGTACATACATAGGTACATACATGCATGCATGCATATATTGCTTCTTTTTTCCATGGATATGCATTTTTGCATATCGTTTCTGTGCCGCTTCAGAATCAAATACAGTCGCGGTTCTTTGCTCATTAGTTATACCCTATACCCAAAGGGTCAAAGGTGTTATAGATCTGTGAAATGTATGTAATACGAAGAATGCGTCGCAGACCATATGTGTTTATATTTATGTTCGTTTTTTCCGTGTGAATACCCAAATCTTATCTACGTTAAGAGTTAGCGATACAAAATTTGAGCAAAAGATTGCCATTATTGCTACGCAGGGGAAGTTTATCGAATCATGTTAATATCTGATCCATTTCCCTCTTTGGAGTATTCCAAAGCGCCTTCCAAAGCTTGCCGCAGACATTTCAAAAGATGCGGGCAATAATATATGTATAAATTACAATTCTTCTATAAACTACTGATGACTTGATGTAGTTGAAATCGGTCCACGCGTTTTTGAGTTTAACCAGCACATCACTTTTTTAGGCTCAATTTTTATATTTATGTATAAGATAAGATAGGAATTACTCCCCGCTCTCAATATATTTACCTTGATTGCGACCAAACTGCTCAATGGAAAATTTGGCACAAACATTTCTGTTTTTAGGGGGGGAAACGGACAGGGTATTCTTCTGTCGCACCGCCTCGTTCACAATCCATGAAACTTCCCTTGTCCGTTTTCATGTGTTTTCAATTTGCATAAATATGTTTTTTTGTTATGTTTGTGGTTGTCATTATTATTCGCGGCCGCTGGCTGTATTTACACGAATCTGTATCTGCATCTGTATCTGCAAATGTATCTGCATCTGTATCTGCTCGTACGTGCACCTTCAGATACACTCAACTCCGAATAACTGATGATCATTTTTTAGCTTTATCTGCCTTGAGTTTGGAACATTTGCGCTTGATTTGTTTTTGCTTCTGTTTCCTTGTATTCCACCTCGTTTTTTTTTATTGGCAGCTGTTCTTCGCTTTGTGAGTGTGTGATTTCTGGCATTTGCAAATTATGCAAAATCAGCCTTGGACACGGCTGACCTTCAGTTGTATTTTTTTGTTTTTATTCATTTTTTTCAAAAAGCAAAGCTGCATTCATTTACTTATACTAGTCAAAGCGCTTGAACTTCATTTTTCCTGACAAGAAAGTTGCCACAGCCGCTGCCCTAATGGAGCTGCGGCTTCCAGCAACTTAACCGCTGCTGCTGTCTCTTCAAACACAGACACACATATGTCCATATATATATGAATAGCGTGTTTTGTGGTTGTGAAGACTCTCTCTGTAGTTAGTTAGTAAAATGTGCTCCTACAATTTGCCAGCCTGTTAAACAAAAGCTTGACGGCGACTTTGACGTAGACGCAGACGAGTTTTTAGCTGCTGCTTCAGTTGCTACTCTCACTAGAGATGAGAAGCTGAGCCAAGTTTGCGTCCAACGACTGTGAAGGTCGTTCGCTTGAGCTCTTGAGCTACGGACTCAAGCATACACTGTCAGACTGTCAGACGACGACGACGACGACGACGAAGAGGACGGAGCTCTGACCATTTGGCAAGAAGGAATTGTGTCTTCTTTTTGCACTTCAAGTCTTTTCTTTACACTCTCACATTTTATAGGAGTACGTGTGAGTGTTAACATGAATGTAGAGATACATATACCAAATGTACCTATGAGTGAGTACCGTCTCACCAGTAAATAAGCTGATAAGCACGAAGCTTTCTTATCAAATTCATGTTGATCGATACTTTAAAAAGATTTTCATGTGTTACATTAGTTGATAGCTAATTGGCTTTCCTGGAATTTGAAA
The DNA here is from genome assembly GCA_035041775.1 of Chymomyza caudatula. Taxonomy (NCBI): domain Eukaryota; kingdom Metazoa; phylum Arthropoda; class Insecta; order Diptera; family Drosophilidae; genus Chymomyza; species Chymomyza caudatula. The sequence continues at coordinate 4,011,077 of JAWNKW010000148.1, forward strand.
TTATATGTCTTATAATGGCTCTTAAAACTAATAGAAAGTACAATTGAAATAAAAATTGGAAATATATACAGTTTTTGGAAGAAAAACGTTATGAAGCGAACAACTCACAAATCTTAATAAGAAAGTAAAAATGAATAAAGAATAGAAATTTAAAACAAGATTTTCAAAAATAAAATTTAAGCTGTGCATACTTTATAATTGATTTTTATTTTCACAGCAAATTTGTTGAATACTTTTAGAAGTTTTTTCTGTTGAAATAATAATGCTGTATACAGCTTGAAAACTGCTAGGCAAAATGAAAGAGCTTCTTTATCAATATTCTCCCTTATCATATAAGCAAGTTTTTCAATACAATCTATTAGTCATAAAATACACAGCATACGATAACTCTTTCAAGTCTTATCATCACTAAAAGTTAAAACTTGCGATTGTGTAAAAACTTGCTGAAATTTGATCAAATTATTCGCATTGTATTTTGAAAAACCTTTTATAATTAGTCGTCGAATCATTATAAGCCACTTATTATGAATGCTATGTTTTAATTGTCTTTAAACTTTGGCCAAGATCATTTAGAGCATAATATACTCCATAAAGACCTAAACATTCATATTCATACATACTTATGAATATGTATTCCTCTTCTTGCTTTTATATAATTTCACTGTTCGCTTTTAATTAAATTTCCCCAGCAAAGAGGCAAAAAATGTTCTGCCGGGGGCTGCAGCACGCAACAAATTTTGATTATTATTTAGCTTTTTTTTTTTTAATTTTTTTAATTTTTTTTGACTGCAACCTGTTGCCACTTTTGGGTTTTGTGCTTTCATTCGGCTTTGTCATACTTTTTTTTTGGGTCGCAGTTGCTTATCAGCTACTTTTTATACCCTGTACACAAAGTGTAAAAGGGTATTATAGGTTTGTGCAATGTTTGTAACAGGCAGAAGGAGGCGTGGCGGATCATATGTTCTATACGCCAAAAATGGTCAGAAACAATATTCGAGTCGATATAGACATGTCCGTCCTTCCGTAGGAACGTCGAGATATCAGACACTATAAAAGGTAGAGGCACAAAAATTTACAAAAGATGCACATTTACACAGAAATGATGAAGTTTGTCGAATCACGTCGATATCTTGCCCCCTTCCCCTGTTACATAGCGGTTTACTGCCGCTCCGTTCAATGTATAATCTCGAAAATCGACAGAGGTGTGCGTTGTGTTTAAGTGCATCTATGTTGAAAAATTATCGAAATCGGATAAATACATCAAAAGTTATAGTCAAAAATATGCCAATTTCAACCCCCACCCACTCGCCTATAAACTGCTCCAAAATTGTACTGCATGTAGATATGGATAAATGTGAGCTGGCGTTACAAAATTTGGTGTGGAGACTCGTGTGACACTAATCGTTAAAACTGTAACCAACTTTTTTCAATAGTATCCCTTCCCCCGCAATCGATTTACCTTACTGCCACACGCTCCCATATATTGATTTGAAAATTGTCACAAACATTTATAAATGTATTTCTGATCTATGTTACAAAATTCAACGACATTTACCCAAAAATACTGTAGTTATGGGAATAAAAGTAAGTTTTGCCCCCACTTCCCAATAGAAAACTTGTCAATTGGAACTTCCCAATAGGAAAATGCTTACAGTCATATTAAACTTGTAAAAAGAGACATAAAAGAAAATACTTTAGTTCCTAATTTACCGTATGCTGAATTTAGTGCTTATGGGGAAAAAAGGGTACAGGGTATTCCACTGTCGGGCATTTTTTCCTGGCTTTTGCTTTTCGTTTTGCCCCTTATCGTTCAGCTTTGTGGCAGGTGATTAAGATAAGGGTACAGCAAAAGTTTATATTTTTCAAATGTGTATTTTATTTATATTGTGTGTATTTATTAATGCTTTAATTGGAAAACGAATAACAAAATTCAGAAGAATTTGAATGTATCTAAAAATTTACTGCGAAGCGATGGCTTAAAAACTTAGCTTTCATTTAACTAAATTTAAAAAAAAAATTTATTGCCCGACAGTGGCATATATACTGTACCCTTTTTTCCCCATAAACGCTAAATCCAGTATACGGTGAAATGGAAACGGAAGTATCTCTTTTCATAAGTTCGATATGACTGTAAGTATTTTCTATTGGGAAGTTCCAATTGAGAATCGGAATTTATAAATATCTGTGACATGTTCAAATCAATATATTGCGGTTTGTGGCAGTATTTAAAGTAAATCGATTGCGGGCGAACAAGGGGCTTCTATTGCAAAAAGGTGAACCCACTTTAACGATTAGGGTCACACGATTCTCCATACCAAAAATTTTGTAACTCTAGCTCCCATGTATCCATATCTACATGTAGTAAAAATTCGGAGCAGTTTATAGGCGAAGGGGAGTGAAAATAGCTTATTTTTGACTATAACTTTTGATGTAGATGCACATAATATAGATGCACGACGCAAACCTCAATCAAGTTTTGAGTTTATAGATTTAACTGCTGGGGGACAACGGTGGCAGATATCATCCCATTTACAAAATGGTGGGTACAGGGTATCCCATTCTAGTAATTGAAAACTATTCGGATATTCAAAACTGTTAGCGTTTTTATAAAATATACTAGAAGGTAGAGTAGCTCAACTGCACTATATATACATAAATATACAATCAACAAAAATTAAATTTTTGACCAATTTAGAGCGTCACACAAGTGTTCAAATCTACGCATAGTGAAATAAAGTATAATTGAAGTGCCTGATTTTATTGTATGGGTGTTACTCTTAGTTGTGTTGGTGGGATTACAGACCAACAACAAAACCTGACCAACAAAAATTGACAGCAAGACAAATGAAGTTGCTTTGTTGACTGCCCTGGCCAGGTAGCCAACCAGCTGCTTGGCGTTGCCGCCGTTCCCAACTCTCCGGAGCCCGAACCACCGTGTATCTGGCACTTCATTGACTAAATCTGACTTGGCACATTGTCTAGGTTTGTGGACAATTTTTTTTCAGTATTTCTCTACTTTTTTTCGCCAATTTTAAACGCAATTGTGGTTTTTGCTGTTGGCCGGCTTTCAAATTGGAAATTGGGACACAGTGGGCGCTTGCGTAATGTGTGGGGACGCCATTGGCTAAGTAAATAGCACTTGTACAATTTTAGCGCTACGAAGATTGCGTACTCTTCCACTTCGTATAGAGCATTTTTTCACATTGTATCGAAATCAGAAATAATACAAAAAAAACCACGTGGACCGGGACGCTGGGCCGTCCGGATGCCAATATGCCCTGTAGCCTTGACGGCTGACTACAGCTGGTTCAATTAAATTTTCCCCCAGTTTTAATACAAAACATAGGTTGACTGCATGGTGACGTTTCTACGTTCACAGATAAGGGTATGGCTTTAAAAAAAATAAAATAAGAAAATTGTATAACAATTGAGGCGGTCCTGTATATTTTAAGCTGGAACCTTATGTACCTTCGTCTACCTGCCTTTTTACAATTGCCATTCGTTTCTATGCAGTCAGAGAACACCTTTATTATTATAGGGTATTCAAGGACAATTAAGCCACTAACTTGCGTATTTTGAACCGATTTTGTTGTGGTTCGAAATATAGAGCGACTTTTTTTTTTAAAAATATCTGTGGCAATTTTTGAATCAATAAGTTTGCGGAGTGTGGCTATAATCAAGGTGAATTTGTTAAAGAAAAGGCATGCCGCCTTGGACCGACAAAAATCAATACAGTTTTGATGTTTAGGCTCACACGATCCTTAACAACAAATTTGGCGACTGTACCTAATCTATAGCCATATTTACATGTAGTTAAATTTTGGATCACTTTTTAGGCGAGTAGCTATTTGGACTATTACTTTTGGTTCGTTTATCAGATTTTAATACTTTGTGCACAAAAACAAACTGTCATGTTTCAGGTCAATATATAGAATATGAATAGCGCGGCTATAAGTCGCGATGGTGTGGTGGGTGGCATGGTAGCAGGTATCCATATATTTCGACAAACTGCATCTTGTCCTGGACTATGAGCATCTTGTGGTAAAATATCGTGTCCCTAACTTTTATTATCTTTGGGATCCATTCGTTCCACATGGTTCAAACGCTATTAATGCACAAATATATAACCAATTTTATATAATATAACAGCACTTTTAAATTTGAACATTTGTTCATGTCATTCCTGTAGTTCTTTAGCAATTTTGAATGCTATTTAAACTCTTCTAAACCTCGTGCACGGTCTAATATCACAACTTTAGGTATAGAATGAATTTATCAATCAAAACTCTTATTTGTAATATATTCTCTTGTTAACTATCATTTCATAAATGAACCAATTCTCAAAGACTTTAATGTTTAAAGCGTAAAAATTATATGTAGAGCACATAAATTGAGACTAAAAACAATTCAATTATTGGACACTTCTGAATATACCCAAGTGCAAGCCAAAATAAATTGTGATAAGGGTTTGTTTTCATTTGTTGTGCCTAACATAACCTCAAAATACTTACGTCACTGGCGCTGCAGCTAGCAACCCCAAAAATAAACAAAAAAGTGGAAAAACATACATATATATCCTGGGCTGATGCCACCCACGCAAAAGGGGAGCCCTGAAGCAAACAGCTGACTGAATGTAGAACACAAAGAGAGCCCCAAGAGAGCAAGAGAGAGAAGTTGCGAGTTTGACGCAAATGCTGCGTGGTGGTTTTTTGTTTTTGTCTCTCTTATCCAGGGCATACACACATTCATTCATTTGTGTTTTTTTTGGCAGCCCAATTTTCTGGGTCTTACCAAGTCACCAACAAATTTGTGCGTGGGCGAGGCTCAAAAAGTTAGCCCTTCATTCATTAGTAGCGACACTGACATCCAAGTCGATATCGACTTTGACTTGACAAGTAACCCAACCTACCCCAAGCCCAAGTATGCCCAACTCTATGCCCAAAAGAAAATGGATTTGATTTGGTAATCGTATATGTGGTGGTAGCTCATGCGAGTGGAATCATATCAATTGCTTCATTGTAACAAAATCCCGCAAATGTGCAGCAAATGTAGCTTTTTAAAAGTAAGCCCATTGTACATAAATCGAAGCATAAAGTTAAGTTTAGTTTTAGATTATTTATTATTTGTATTACTTTAAAAAAAAGAGTTTAATTATTGACGCAAGAATAAATAAACAGTTGGTAACCAACTCAAGCTTTTCCGCACGTTTATCAAAACAACCGAAATTAGCTAGGACAAATTTAAACAACAATGAATGCTCTTATAATTCCTCTGGCGACCCAACTATAGCGACTAGAGGGGGGTCAAATTCAATAGGAAACCCTTTGAAAATACCCCTGCCCAACACAAAAACATCGCTAAATCGCCGGAAAAGTTGTCAGAGTGGTTAAATTGTCGAAAAACATAAAATGAGAGTTTTTAGTTTTTTGGCCAATCGCAATACTTTTTTGCGGAAAAGTAAAAAACGTTTGGCTTTCTATTTGGTTCAGTTTTAAAATAACAAGTATTTTGCTCGACTAATGGCACTCTTTCACTTCAATAGCCGACTTGATATCACTTTTATTGATAAATGGGTGATAGTTGAATCATTTCTTGATAAAACTTTTTATCTTGTTAAAATCATATTATTTATAATAGAGTTATTGATGAATTGGATTTATAAAAGATGCTCCCTCAGTCGTTACGCTTAATTCCGTCATAATTTTAGGGGCTTTTGAGGAAGTTACTTACATCTTTCAGTATCAATACGCGCTCTTTTTCCGATAAATGGATTCCACGTCATAATAATACAATAACAACAAGTTGGTAAAACTACTTTCACTTAAGTGTTTCTTATGAAAAAATATTGCTCCTTCAGTTAAGTTGTATTGTTCGCATTCAAAACCACACTAATTCCATCAAAATCCCCCCTAATTTTATGATAGCGGTACTAAGAATAAAGATAAAAAGTTACTTTTGCCTATGGTAAATATACACAAGATTTTGAGCTCAAATTTTATTTCAATTCTTGCTAAATTTTTATAGCCAAATATTGGGGTAACAAAAACCAAACTAGATGTTTATCCCGATTATCATTCAATCAAGCACTTTATCCAATGCGGTTATCTGTATCCTTAGTCAAAGCATTTTTATCCGCGACTTCTTGTGGGATATCTGAAATGCAACCATTGCCAAATATGAGTTTATCGTCTAAAACAAGAATTAATAAAATGGTTCATTTGAGCGGCTCATCACGCTCGCATGTGTGGCTCGGGCTCATGAGCATGAGCTCTGTTCAAAATGACTGTGAGCCGCATACTGCGCACAGCTCATGTATGCTGGAGCTCACGCTCTGAAGAACCCTATGAACCTGCTTAAAACTGAGTGCAGACGCTGTGAACATGACGAATAATCCATAAACAAAAGGTAAATGTAAATTAAGTAATACGTGTATTTTGAAGACGTTTTCGTCTTTTGTTGCTGCCGATAATTCCAACTGTATAGATGGATTCCTCAGGACTTTAACAGGGTTGTTCGTATAGCCTGGAACCCAATGACAGATGTTATGGGTTATGTAACCCGGTAACGAGTTTTTTTATAGCCAGTCAAGAAGAAGAAGCTGAATCCAAAGAATACTTACTTACACGTGCATAAGTAAGCAAAAAAAGAAGCATATAGAATATTCCTTGCAAGTGCCGAGTCCATATTGCCGTGTCCGTCCGTCTGCCTTTTGATCCGCCTGTTTCCGTAGGCTAAGCTATATTAATGGAACCTTGCACAGAGCAAGAGTATGTAACATTCGTCGTATTGAGGATTACTGGTCATTTCTTTTATATATGGTTATTGTTTAATTTACGGTAGCATCCATATATTTTATGGCTACATTTGCTTCGAATTTAGTGTTTTTTATTTGATGAAATTTTTCTTTCTTGTTTGGCTAAATGTTTTTAATGTATGCATTTATGTATTTGACAGTGACCATTTGGCAGGCAAGGTAGGGCCAATGGCCAGCTTAGCTGCGCAGTTTTTGGCAAATTAATTTACAGATATGTATGTTTTTTACTAATTAAGTCGCCCCTCGTTTGGCGCCACTTCGGTGGCTTTATTTATTGCTCTTATTGATACCATTTTGATTATTTTCATCATGTTGTTGTCGTTTTTGTTGATGATGAGTTCATTTTAATTGAGTTTTGGATATGCCTCAGCTGACTGTTTTGTTGGTCTGCCATTGACTGGGTGTGGGCGTGCTTAATAATCATTTGGCAAAATAATGCTCAACATACTTACATGCTTATAAGGCTGGCAAATATCAGATTCCAAAGCTACCTCTGACCTTGAAGGAAAACTGACAACTATATGACAAACAAACAAATTTAAAGGGTTGGCAAAATTCTGTAAACTGTTTCAGCTTTTGCATTATTGAAATATGACAGAAAGATCTGCTTTAAAGATATCCTTTAAAATTTTGGGTCCTTTGCTGTTCTGGTGTTACATCGTATTTACATATGATTTTACACTAAGATCACACCAACAACCAAATTAGGGTAACGACTAGAAGCAAAACCGCATCAAATTCACCCAATAAAAGTGCTATAGGAACTGCGTCTACAGCTCATAAGGGTGGCAATGATGCTCTGTCTCCAAATCCACGCTCCAACAAAAACTAAAAAAAATACGCTTGAATGGTGAACATTACTAAAAAGTTCAAAATAATTTTTAATATAAAGAGATAGATAATATATAGAGAAGACAGAGTAGCACGTATCTATAAAGTAATTAACGAGAAAATTAATAGAATTGTCAAAAAGCGTGGGGTGCTCGATATTAGTTATATAATAAGAATATACCCTGTTTGCGTAGTGTCACAAAATGTCAGCATTGACTCGGATAGTGATTGAACCATTTCCGTTTGTCCTTCCGTATGAACGAATGGATCTCGGAGAACACAAAATTGCACCAAAAGATGTGCATAATTACGGATAAGAAGTTTGTCGAATTACGTTTCTCCATAGCAGATCCATCACGAATCAAATAAATAAATCAAAAGTTATATTGAAAACTGTGCCAATTCACCCTTTTCCAAAACTGTGTTGACCTTTGCCAATAGAATCATTCCATTGAAAATTGTCAAACAATTATGAAAGACTTTACGACCTATTTCGTAAACTGCAACCAAATTAGCCCAACAATACGGAGGTTAAAAACTGTCGCCGCCATAGTTATGAACTTCGCAATAGGAAAACTTCTTAATTGCCACACTTGCCAATTTTGAATATTCTTACGTACCGGCACCATTTCGATCTTTAGACTTAGATTAGAATGACTGATACTATTAATTTTAGAGGCATTGTGAGTTGTTTTACGTACTACCAAATCTAATTTGAAATACAGCTGTTTTTTTGTTTTGAGTGTGCTCTGGAGTTGGGTTTCAATGTCGTGCCATTTGGCTGTTGCTCAAATTGAAATGTCAGACATTGGCGCAGTTAAGGCCCTGACTCCGCCTCCCTGGTCATGTCTTTTGTCATTGCAACAGCTGCATTTATCAGAGTCAATCATAGTACTCTGGGGTAGTACGAGTATTGGGAAGGAGTAGGGTAAGGGTAGGCCATATGTCTGCTGAAATTTACGAGCACAATTAAAGTTCAATGCACACAAACAACAATTACAATAACAAACAAGAAAATATAACCACATAACATACAAAATATTTAGCTTTTCGAGTTGCCTGAGTCTCTATTGGGGGTTGCTGCTGCTCTGCTCCGCTGAAGATGATGGTGTTGCCAAGGGTTGGATTGGAGATCATTCGCAGCATCAACAACCAACACCAAATGGTAATCCACCACAAATTGATGAAATTTTCAGTGGTGCCAAACGGAACTAACTTGATTTAGCTTTGTTTAGATTTGCCCCCAGTAGTTGCATGCCACATATGCAACACTTTCATTTCCATGAGCGTCTCCTTGTTATTGTGTTTCTTGTTGCTGTTGCTGTTGCTGTTGTTCTGTAATTAAACCAACAACGCACAATGAACGATCTCCTGGCGCGTTTTGTCAGACAAAAATAGAAAATCTTATTGGAAAATTGTTGTAGGGAAAATGTAGAAAAAAACAAAGAAAAGCAACAAAAACTTGCATTGTTTTAATGTTGGCTGGCAACAACCCTCTGAAAATGCAACACATGTTGTATGCGTGCTCATGTTGTTGTTGCTGTTGTTGTTGCCATTTAAATGCGTCAACAGCAAAGTCAAATAAAAGAAAAGTTAGGGAAATGCGCAACGCAACAACAACACAAACAACAACAACAACAACAAAGTAGCTCACTAATAAAAACGAGTGAAATTACAGACGACAACAGCAACAACAGCAACAACAACAAACATCAGCAGCATCACAAAGACAACAACAAGGAAATGTTTACATTTTTGATAAGCTGCGACGTCGACTGCGCTGCCGCTGCCGCTATCTCTCTTTGCATGCTGCTTTTTAATTATACCCTGTACACAAAGTGTCAAAGGGTATTATAGGTATGTGCAATGTATGTAACAGGCAGAAGGAGGCGTGGCAGATCATGTGTTCAAATCTAATCTAATCTAATCTAATCTTCATCCGAAAAGATGAAGTTTGTCGAATCACGTCGATATCTTGCCCCCTTCCCCTGTGACAGATTTGCGCGGTTTACAGCCGCTCCCTTCAATCTATCATCTCAAAACTTCCTTGAGATGTGCGTCGTGTTTGTGTGCATCTATGTTTCAAAAATTATCGAAATCGAATAAATACATCAAATGTTATAGTCAAAAATATACTAATTTCACCCCCCCAATAAACTGTGCCAAAACTGCACTGCATGTAGATATGGATACATGTGAGCTAGAGTTACAAAATTTGGTGTGGAGACTCGTGTGACCCTAATCTTTAAAACTGTATCCACCTTTTTTCAATAGAAAAAAGCAATCGATTTACCTTAATTACTGCGCCCCATATATTGATTTGAAAACTATCGCAGACATTTATTGTATTTTTGAACTATGTTACAAAATTCAACGACATTTACCCAAGAATACTTGAGTTATGGGCATAAAAGTAATTTTTGCCCCCACTTCCCAATAGGAAAACTTATCAATTGGAACTTCCCAATAGGAAAATGTTTACAGTCATATTGAAGTTGTAAAAAGAAATATAAAAGACAACATTTTACCGTGTGCTCGATTTAGTGCTTATGGGAAAAAAGTGTACAGGGTATTCGACAGTCGGGCAACGTCCCGACTGCTGCTGCCTTTTCTACTTAAACAAAAAACAACGATAACGAAAAAAAAAAAATTGTTGATTGCACTTTCTCATGCGCTTGTTTTGCTTCAGCTTTATCTTTCGCTTCTTCGGCAACTTCATCAGCTGCCATTGATTTTATTGTTCGTTGTTATTGTCACTTTAAAAAACAACAAAAAATTTAAACATACATGAAATTTTTTGTAGTTTTTAATAAAATGATATAAAGTTTGATTACAATAGATAATACGCCAATTTCTGCCCCTCATTCTATAAACTGCTAATACATTCCACCTTTTGTAGATATGGCAATCAGGCATTCAAATCGAAACTTATTCCGGACACGGTTACGATTACGGTAGTACCCGTACTCCTGATCCGGTAATCGGTTTTATTTCGGTTTTTTTTTACGTGCTCTTTGACAAAAACAGTGTTATAAGAGTAAAAAACAAAAAAAAAAAATTATTTGGGAGCGAGAAACAGATAGTGTTGTCTATTGTTTTAGAAGCAGTATGCCATAAACGCAGAAGCTATATAAATTATATTTTGAAAATATCTTTACTGCTTCGAATGTTGCCGATAAGAAGTCAGATGGCCCCACTCACAGAAAGACTGAATGAGAAGCACAACAAACGGTTTCAATTCGATTATTTCGGAAAAATTATAACGGTTATGGGTTTTTCTAAAAAAAAGTATTTCGGTTACGGTTTCATCAATTTAATCGGTTGTTTTGGATAGCGGTTACGGTTACGATTACGGTTTGAAACCCTGATGTTAATATATAAGCTAGTCCCAAAATTGGCTATCTTCTGTCTTGTTGCCTTGATTATTGAGGTATCGCTACAATACTCGGCATATATATTTAATTTTTGTTGTTGAGTAAACTGTGTATAAAATACCGTTTAGAATTACAATTTTTTCATTTTATTACAGTACAGATTATAAATATACTAGGTTTTGCATGATTCAGATTGTTACTTATTGTAGTTAATAATTCCTATAAGAAGAAAACAACGAGCTTTAAAATCATATACTACATTCAGATAAGTCGGAGCATCTAGTAACGCAAATTTTATCACTGTTGTTTTAAATCTCATTAATATCATACAGAGTAATGCATGGTTAGTTTCGATATCCGAGTACTAATACAGCTCCATTAAGTGATATCGAAAAACAAGGTTGCAAGCTATTATGGCAATACGGAAAGTGCAGGTTAATAACACTTTTGGCTAAGGAGCAAATAACCTTTTTGAAAAATTTAAAATAGCGATATTAAAAAGTGTCTCACAATGATGCAAGGCAGTCCAAAAACAGTTATTTACTAAAGATTTAGGGGTTCAACTAGTGTTGGATCACATAGAAACTTTGGAAAAGCTGTTGTAACACAACTTCCCTAATTTCTTTAAAGCTGTTTATTTAGGAGATCCAAATGAAAAATGTATTTATTGTTTTTTTTATTTGGAAATTTGCTTTGTCTTGCTTTTGGCAAGAATAATAAATGATCCGTCACACGGTCCAGCTAAAGCCACCCACTTGGTCAATGCATGCCAAGGACGTGCCCCTCAACTTTTTGATGGATATTCTATTGCCAAACTGTTGTTGAGGTTTATTGGGCTTATAAAGTGTATATGAAGTTTGAGTTTGGCTGCGTTGGCATTTCCGCTAGTGATTTCAACTTTAACCTTTTTTTGTGGTTGCTGCTATTCAAGGTTGCCACAAAAACACATTAAATGCTGACTGTTTTGCTCTGCACTGGTCTGTCATTATTATTAGCTTTCAAAATGTAGAAAATGTTTGTCTAAAGAGCGGCCTTGAGATTGCCTACCAAAAGTTGCTCAAATCAAAAGCAGCCAAGCTCCACAGTTCGCTGCTCTTAAGATGAAGACGTCACACAAGATAATTTGCAAAAAAGTACAACTCTGTATATATATATAAAAAAAAAACAACAGGCAACATAAAACACGCGTCTGCCATTGTTGTATTTGTTTAAGTTGTTGCTGACAATCTGTAAGATATCACGGCGGAAGTGCTGCATGTTGCCACAACAAAAAAAGTAGATATCGAACGGATTGCATTGCGACTGCCGAAGATTCAATACACTTTACGTATAAGTATATGAATATCGAATAATAGTTTACCTCTTGCGTTTAGATGTACTATATATGTCAGCTTTTCCCAACAGCCATTTACGATATGCATTAAAAAGTGCGATACGATGTGCCATACGATGTTTTACCCGTCAATTCGCTAGTGCCGATCTTCAAGATAACTCGGTTAGTTTGTATAGAATCAACCTCAGATAATCCAAGAATTAATCAGACATTTAAAGTTTCTATTCTTAGTGTTCCAAATAAGTTCCCTTCTTTTATGGATAGAAAGTTTTCTTTCTTCTTCTTCTTAACAGGCCATAACAACCCGTTATCGGGTTACGGCCTGATGTAAATACATTCTGTCATTGGAATTGTGGTTTTACGTGGTGGGTCCCAAACCCTACGCACAACCCTTTTAAGGTCTACTGGTCTCGAAAGAACCCAGTGCCAATGTTAGTCGCCTCATACGACAAGCTTTAACCTGCTGGGATGGTATTCTCTAACCCGCTCACCACACGGGGGAAAGTTTTCTTTAACCGTATTAAACCTGACCCGTAAAAATACTTTGCAAAAAATCGTAATATATGATATATGTATGTACATTCACTGCGTGAAGAGCATTAAAAAACACTCAATGGAATTTCTCACTAGTTCCAAGGAAGTTAATTTTTGTGTTGCAAGCTCTTTGCGCTTTTGTGGGGGCGTCTGTCCGGGCTATTTTAGGATGCACTGGCGAATTCCCTTGCATGTTTTGCATGCCTGCAGATATTTGTATATTTGTATTTTTTTTTTCAGTGTTTAAATTGATGGTGGAAGTTGGTGTGCACTGCAACAACTTTTTGATTACTTATTTCCGTTCTATGTTTTTCCAGTTAATATTGCTGACGTTGCTCATATTTTTTTTGGTTACGACTTTTGTACATCCCAAGCTAACATATTAATGAGCTGTGAATGAAGATTCCGTGGCGCCGTTGCCACGTCTTGTTATGACTTTACAATTGCCAGTGCTAAGTGGCTATAAAATTTATATACGCTTTCTATATCTCGCTGAAACAAATGCGTATCTTTTAGTATAGTAGAATCAGAATACTTGACAAAACTCTATACGAACCCATCTTTGAACGTTAATGTCCATTGCTAGGAATCCTTTAAAATATTCAATTTGCACGTGGTGAGTTGATAAAAGAATCAAACAATTTCAGCTAACTCGACCAAATTTGGTTAATTTTTCGATCATAAAGTACGCGATACCAACTCATTCACATAACTAAAGCCGTTGAAAAGCCTAGTTTTGATGAAATGAAAGTATCATCGAAAAAATGCGATGTTGAAACAAAATTCTTTCAGCTTTGTTCTTACAACCTCCTTTTATAATTTTCTTGAAAAAAATAAAAAGTTACGTAACTTTTTGTTATGTTGTTTTTCTTAATGTCCTATTCACGATTGGCCTCATCATTTACAGCTGCTGCTGCTGTGTGAAATTCCAATGCTTTTTATTTCGAAACGATTTGTTTTTGGCGCCCATGAAACACTCATTAGAGTTTCTGGCCTTGAAGCTACTGCTTCTGTAGGGGAAGTACTTGCTCCACACATCTACTATACATACTCATCATTACGACATTCTTGGGCATATCACTTCAGCGTGGCCCCTTCCGCTGGAACTGTGAAAACGCTATTTAATTTGTGTTTTATTATTGTTGAGGAATTTTATCAACTTGGCCAAACAACGTGCATGAGGCATGCGAAATGAGGCTAAGGGTAGCCCGGTTGTTTGTTCGGAGAGATTGCTCGGCTGCCGTTGGCAATGATAAGATAATTTCGCCTGAAATAACACTTATTTGCAGCGAGGAACTTTCAACTTTTGGTTGTCACTTTTGTACATCCGCCCGATTTTGGGTCTTGCCATTTTAGTAAAATGTGTACATATACTGAAGTTTACACGTTCCGGGCTTATGAATTGAGTGACGCACGTATATATGCATATATGCCAACAGTTTCCTTGGTGGATGCGTTGGCCGATGGAAGATAATATGTATATTTTTCTTGTTACCTTGCCTTGGGTCAAGTCCATGTCGAATTATAATTTCAAATAAGAGATCGGCTAGTAGTAAGAGAAACAAATGCCAAGAAATGTTCCATTTTTAGCGAAATTGTGTGGAAAAGTCACAACAAGGCCAGGGTTAAAGTAGCAGAAACAACAACAACAGCAAACAGCATTGTCACGTTTGTTTTTTTGCTTTGGCTCCTCCTGAACGGAATGGAATGGAATGGAAAGAAATGAAGAAAGAAATTAACATAAACATACGAAAATTGTAACAAAACAAAGTCAAAAATGAAGAGTTGAGAGCGAAGTGGAGCGCAAGTAAGTGTATACGTTTGTGTAAGTAATGCCGGGTTTACACTGTGTGACACTATGACAGTGTGACGTGTGCCTGTGTGCTCCTATAGCTGTCACACGAGGAAAGTGTTTACATTGGGGGCACACAAATTATGAGTCACACGACTGTGACAGACCAAATGAATATGTTTAGGTGTAAACACTTTTTACATTATGACAGTATGACGCTGAAGTTCGCTAAAAGTAAACAATGAACAAGTTTGTGAACAAGAACTACGAAAAGAGTCATACGAGAGCGAACATTTAGTGTGCATGTCACTAATATTACCACACGGCGCACACGAATATTATTATTCTATTTTTTTCTTTTTATTTAATTCAACATACAAACAAACTTTGCTATTGTGACAGTGTAAAAAAGAACCAGCATGTTCGATATGCAGGCACACCGAAAAATTGTTTATGTGTTTACACTGCGGTGACACATTTTGTTTTCCAAAATGCGCCAGCTACTGTCACACGGAGCGTATGATGCCAAACGATTACTTGTGTTCAAACTGAGAATATATTCTTTCGTGTGACATTTAGTAACTGTGCCAACGTGTTGTCTGTTCACACTGAGGTATGCCCGTATGACAGCAAAGTGTGACGCTGTGTGCCCCAGTGTAAACCCAGCATAACAGACAGAAATATTGCAAATGTACGACGGTAAAGGAATAAGAAGTTTATTTACCTTTTCCCTTGTCATTTCGTATAGCAGAAACAAACTTGAGTTCCGCCTCTCTAATATGTATACCCTGTTTTTTTTTTTTTGGAAATCTGAAATTTTTTGAATGCAAATCACGTAGAAGCAGCAAATGTTGCGCATACGCTGTGTGTGCCTTGTCATTTGTTGCTCGCTTGTTGTTGTTGTTGTTGGAACAGCAATTAGACAATTTCATTTAGCGCGCATGCTGATGCAACGGTAAATTTTGTTTACTTGTTCACACTGCGCAAAAAAATTTGTCAACGTTCACTTGAGTTTGCCGTTACATTAGTAATAACAGAAAAAAAAAAAAAACAACGACATAAAGTTGCCTGCCAATTGCTTATTGCTTCTCAGCAAACTTGACTGATTGCCTTAGCTAAATGTATAACAAGAAAAACAAACGAAAACAGAAAAGCCAACGTTAAGATACTCTTGAAATGTTCTACATATCCAATAGTTTACGAATCGTAGAGTAGATATGAAAGCGCTTATGAATAAATGTATCTATCTATATATATATATATATAAATTAAGCCTCAAAGAGTGATGTGCTCGCTAAACTCGAAAACGCGTGCACCGATTTCGACCAAATTTTTACACATTGTATACAGTATTAGGGAGAAGGTTTATATGAAGTTTGAACGTGTTCCAATAGATGACGCCAAAGATATCGACAAAAACGATTTTCCATATAAAACATATGTGTGTGTTTCTACTTATATAGTGGGCAAGCATTAAATTTGACTAGGTAAATAAAATTTTTGAATTGAGTTAGAGGTAAAGGTAGAGACAGAGATAGATAAAGAGATAGAGAAAAGTCAGACAAATATCTAAACTCGTACTAGAAGATATCTCTGTGTATTTGTGAATTGTGAATTTGTGGTATATTAAGGACTTTTCCCGTTTACAGCTGTCGGTTCGTTAACAAAATCGAGTCGAGGAAATAATCAATCAATACTCGTCGTACGACTTAGTAGTCAAAAAAATCAGTCGGAACATTTGCGCAGTGAAATCAGGCCTTATTGTATCTTAACAGTGCTTTAGAAGGGTATAAACATGTTCTACATATTGCTGATTTCGTGTTTCATTCACCTTGCTTGAACTTTGCACCTGCCAAAGTAGAATTGGAATTGATTTGAATTGAAGCTTTGCTGGGCTTATCAGAAAACTCGACAGTGATAAGAGTGTTGAGCCTTATGAAATTGAACATTGAGTTGATGAAAATATTTTACGCAATTAAGCAATAACAACAACAAAAGGCTGATCATTGACACTGAAAATTGAATACAAAGTTCAATCATTTTCGTATTTCAGTTTCAGTTTTAATTAGAATTACAATTACAAATGTTAGCTGTTGTTGTCTTAATGAGGCAGTTAGATAGTTAGATAAACAGATAGAGAGCTGAAAACGGTAAAACTGTTAACGGTAAAACAAACAGTTTGCTGTAATAACAAAATAACAACCAAAATTGGCTAGAAAAGTGTCAATGACAACGACGATAAAATTTATATAAATGTAGTTGGAAGTATAAGTTTGAGCTTATATAAAACAAAAACAATAACAGCAGAAATACTGCTGATGACGATGATGACGTGACGATGAGTAGCGGCGACGGCGACTCAAGCAGCGACATGACGCATGTTTGTCGTGTTTTTTTTTTATATTTGAGAACGTTTCCGTTGAATTAGTTAATATTACGTATTGTTAACTAATACAATGTAAGATTGATTAAAAAGTCTCTGAGTTGTTAGTTGTAGTGTTGACTGTATCTTCTGGTTGTACCTATACTCATTGTCAGACATAACACTGTGCAACAGGTTAACTGAAAGCGGGATGATTCCAATTTATTCCAATTTAGGTTTTGCCGTTCAAGAAGGACGAATTTTGCTTTCTCTCCACAAACAACAAGTTGGCAACAAAAGTTATATTTTAACTTCTATTGCGCTCTTAAAAGATTTAGTATAGTTTGACTTAAAGGGAATGGCAATGAAAATTCAGAAAATAAAGAATTAAAGTTATACAGAAATTTGAGACATAAACAAAAAGACATTGAAGAGATCTCAAGAACGTCAATTCGAAACTTTAACGTCACGTCGACTATATTGTTAATCGCAATACTTTTTTTATTTTTCGTTTTTCTTTTCTTTTTACCAAGGTTACAATCTTTTGTAGTTACACAAAGCGGAGTTTTTTTTTTTTAGGTTTTCCAAATAAATAATACATATTAACTAAAAATATTATGCAGATACGCGGAACCGAATACCCTTTATCCCTATATAGTAAATGCAGCATACGGTAAAATGGAAAGGAACGTATTTACTTGTATATCTCTTTTCGAAAGTCCGTTTTGATTGAAAGTAGATGATCGTAAAGTTTTTCAGTTGAGAAATTGATTATAATGGGAGAAAAAATGACTACAATTACTTAATTATTAAAAATTATTAATTAAATGTTCGATTGTTTTAAAAACATCGATGTTTTGCCGATGCATCGTTTGTTCGAGAACATCGGAGAACATCGGAAAATGACAGGCCAGCCATCGATGTTTTCGATGCTAATACCAGTTAGTAACCGAACTTGCAGAATGGCATTGAAGTGTTGCATTCATTAGCTGCTTATTCAGCACTCATATGCATCCATTGCAAAATTTGTTTATTTACAAAATGGAAATTTTCCCATCTAAGCCTTTACTTGAATTAGCTTAACTTTAGGATTGTCATTATCAGCATCATCATCATCATCATCATCATGATTAAATGCCTCTTGTTGTTGCTGTTTATTAAGAATTTTTTTGCACATGTCTTGTTGTAATTGTTTTAATTGTTATTCAAGAAATGCGTCGCCAACGGTGTAAGTGTCTGTGTGAGTGTGTGTGAATGAGTGTGAATGAGTGTGAGTGAGTGTGTCTGCGTGTGTGAAATGCCCACCAACAAAGACAATTAATAGCTTATTTTGCAATTTGTTATAATTGAGTGAGCTGAGAGCTGAGTGCTGAGTGCAATATTCAATTGCATTTGAAATTTTGCATTTAACATTTTGCATTTTGCATTTGATTGTGCCTGATGCGTTCTGGGGTGGGGTATAGGGTGGTGCCCTGGGGTTATTTAAGTGAGCGGGGGCATTGATAGCTTTTCAGGCGCCGTCGATTGCGCCAATGTGCAATAGAAGAAACAACCCTACATATAAACAATTTTATGCAGACAGTCGTGGCGGTGCCCGACAGTGGAATACCCTGTACACTTTTTCTTTATAAACACTAAATACGGTAAAATGGTAACGGAAGTATCCACTTCCGTATCTATAAGATCGATATGCCTGTAAACATTTTCCTATTGGGAAGTTCCAATTGACAAGTTTTCCTATTGGGCAGCGGGGGCCCTTTTATGCCCATAACTCCCGTATTTTTGGGCAATGTTGTTGAATTTAGTAACATAGATCAAAAATATATTTATATATGTCTGTGGCAATTTTCAAATTGAAGGGCAAGAGGGTTCCATTGAAAAAAGGTGGATGCAGTTTTTACGACTAGGGTCACACGAGTCTCCACACCAAAGTTTGTAACTCTAGCTCACATGTATCCATATCTACACGTAGTCGAATTTTGGCACAGTTTATAGGCGAGGGGGGGGGAGTGAAATTAGCATATTTTTGACTATAACTTTTGATGTATTTATCCGATATCGATAATTTATGAAACATAGATGCACATAAACACGACACACAACTCTGTCGAGTTTCGAAATGATAGATTGGACGGAGCGGTTGTAAACCGCAATAATATGTCACAGGGGAAGGGGGCAAGATATCGACGTGATTCGACAAACTTCATCTTTTCGGTGTCTGATATCTCGAAGTTAATACGGAAGGACGGACAGACGGACATGTCTATATCGACTCGACCATTACTCCTGACCATTTTTGCCACGCCTCCTTCTGCCTGTTACATACCTTGCACAAATCTATAATACCCTTTTACACTTTGTGTACAGGGTATAAATATATGTAGGTACATGTAAATGTTATTTGCATATGATGTGAGTACTTGATGCTAAGCAAATTTGCGTTCATTGCCATACGCACCGCGTTCCGCACTATAAACGCAGCGGTATGTCAAGTATAAACAAACAACAAACATACATAGATACAGTCAAATAAAACAAAACAAAAGAGCGGCACAAAGAGAATGTTCAAATGGTATAGAGTATTTGACTATATGTACGAACCGGACCCGGCTATCAGACATATCAAAGAAGTACAGACATACTATCTGAAATGGGGGGCTGCTGGCAGCCATATGGGCTAGGCTGGGTTGGGTCTACGCCAGCCCCAAAGGAATGCAGGAAGCAAACAAAGAAAAACCATAACCAAAACTAAAACGAAAGCAAAATTAAAGTAAAGTCAAGTCAAGTCGGTTCGAGTCGAGTCGAGGCGAGTAAAGCAAGCAAATCAAATCAAATGGGCGCACAAGAATGCGGCTTAAGTTGCTGGCGAACGAATGAACAGACTCACTCACTCACTCACACACAGTGACTGCTATGTGTGAATATGTATACGTATAGGCATACGAAGTGTACAAAAAGAAGTAGTTGAAAATCAAGAAGAAGAACTGAACAAAGATACCAAAAGAGGCTGGCTAGAGCCCCACAGAGAGGAGCATGCGTCAAGGTCGTTTGCAAAATGCCTTGAGACAAACTGACTGAATGCGAATACTCGATGCCGAATAGGTGTGCGAATGCCTACGACTCAGTCGCTCACTGCAATGCACTGGAGCTTAACTCCGCTTGTGGTTGGACGACCGGCCGTCCATCCATCCATCCATTGCATACTATACGGAGATATGCATCTTAAGGTATTTCTTTGTTGCTGTTGTTTTTGAACTGTTGGGGTGTACTGAACTCTCAAGCTGCAGGAGAAGCTGCAGCAGCAGAAAAAAAAAACAAACATATTTTTGGTTTTTCGCTAAGAAGTAAAATCCACAAAAACTTACTAATTTAAGCTTCACAGTTTATGATACCAATTAAAGATTCCTATATTATAGAGCCTATATATTTGAAGAGATTAGCTGATCTGTGTTCGCCAGAAATTTGAAACTTTTGCAGATGAGTTTGCTTCTGTTTTTTTTTCTTTTTTACGGATCAATTCGAGAAATTGAAATCCAAGAACAAATTTAAAAGAAATCAGTATACGATATTCGATCCAAGGGTAGTTTTTACGTATTTGTACAGTTTGGATTTCGAATTTTGTTAATATTTTTTCTTCTTGTTTTATATTGACTAATTAACAGCATGTATACACGTATGAATTTTTTTGTTTTTGTGTGCTAAATCACTTGTGAAATTTGCACAGAGAATTTTGCATTCCAAAAATGACTGACAAGCAGATTCATCAAGTCAGTATTTGCAAGACGGACATGATTTTCGGCTTCTTGGTAGTTTACATTATTTGCACGCTTAAAAGATTTTTACGTTCATGAGCCTTTCTTTGGTGATATACATCTTCTTCTTCTTAACTGGCCATAATAACCCGATATCGGGTTACGGTCTGATGTAAATAAATTCTTTCATTGGAATTGTGGTTCCCACCACGTAGGGTCCCAAACTCTACGCACAACCCTTATAAGGCCTGGGGTTGCTCCTACTGGTCTCGAAAGTACCCAGTGTCATTGTTAGTCGCCTCATACGACAAGCTTGGACCTGCTGAGAGGTGGTATTCTCTAACCCGCTCACCACACGGGGATATACATACTTGCGACTAATTGAACAAATAGCAACAACAACTACTACTAGGTACTATTCCAAATAAAACATTAAGTATTTGCCACACAAGAAGCAGGCGAGCAAAGTTCATTGGCCAAAAAAAAAACACTTTTTTTGGGATCTGTTTGATCTTAACTTGAAATGCTTTTTGTCAGTTTATAAATTTTTAATGATATTATTGTTGTTGTTGCTTTTGTTGGGCATTGTTACTTGAATAATTGTTTGCTTTAGGTAATTAAATAACATTTATTATCCTTAGTTGTTGGCCATGAGAAGAGCAAAGCAAATCTCTTAAAATATTTTGTGCACAATTGTTTGTATACCCTGAACACAAACAGGTTATTATAGATTTGTGGCAGACCATAAGTTCCTAAAGTCATCTGTCCATATATATTTCGGAGACTATAAGAGTTAGCGCCGGTTTGGCTTCCAGCTATAGTATAAAAGCCATTCCTTTGTATCTTGGAACACTTCAATAGATACAAGTATAAATAAAGTCCATACCAAATTCAAACTACTGCTGTAAACTCCAACAAAATTGCAGTTTATGTACAAATGTTAATTTCCAATATAGAATTACCAGGTTTTGTTTAAGGACTCATATAAGCCCAAATATACAATCCACTCATATCGATAATATCAGTTTTAAAACATCGATATATCGATGTCGGTAAGGAAGACGGTATTTTGAAAATTTTTATGAGGGGGCCTACTTTTGTTGTCTATTGACTCCATAACCATCAGCATATCGTTTGAGAACTACAGATAGCAGGGTATCGCTCTGTCGGGCACCGTCCCCACTAACTGTAATATATCATTGACTCTGGAATTTTTCGAATCGATTTTGCAAGTCTTAATATTTTCGTCCCGTTTAAAAGGTAATTATTAGCAGCAGCCACAACAAAGGTTCCACGCACAGCCGCTAATTTGATTTTAATTATTACAAAATGCATTGAGATTTCATATTTTGTTATTTTTGGTTTTTTGAAAGCTGCCTTGAACTTTTGAACTGCTGCTCATTCAGAAGTGGAAAATCTTTTCAAACTCATATATGGCTGGAAGACCTTTTTACTTAATTAAACAATTAATGAAAGGATTTCATATACTTCGTTGTCGTTGTTGTTGTTGTCAGCGCCCAAGGCCAGCAGAATTTGTGCTTCATTTGCTGCGCAAAAAAATCAAAATAATAAAAATAATAAAAATAATAAAAATAATAAAAATAATAAAAAAAAAAAAAAAGATAAATTGAAACTCTAGCCAAGTGAACATATGAATAAAACTGACCGAGGAACGTTGCTGGCCAAAAGAGGTTAACATTTTATTTATAGACCAAATATAATATAACCACATTTTCACACACACACACTCGCCGAATTACAGATCCAGATAAGGCACTTTTGGAGGGCGGAGTCGTGGCATTTTTGCTGACGGAGGTGGATCAAGTTTTTATGCCGCTTTAACTTTTGCATAAATTAAAGTCTCATTGTTTTTATTGCTATTATGGTTGGCATACGAATATGCTATATTCCAAAATCCCGTATAAAGCATATGTATATGCATATGTACATTACTATATATATCTCTCTCCTTCATACTAAGTCAACCTATATAGATATTGGTACCAATATCTTTATATCCACTACCTCTACATCTTCCTCAATTCAAAAGAATACTTTAGCTAGTCAAATTTAATGCTTGCCTACTATATAAGTAAAATCGTCTTTGTCGATATCTGTGGCGTCATCTATTGGAATTCGTGCAAACTTCATAAAAACCTTCTTCCTAATACTGTCTACAATGTGTGGAAATTTGGTTCAAATCGGTCCACGCGTTTTCGAGTTTAGCGAGCATATCACTTTTTTGGGCTTAATTTTTATGTATAGAGTTACTATATACAATTTATACATATAAATTAATTATTAATGTTTTGTTTGGCGCACTTCGTACATATAACTAATGTTTATTTATGTTTATTGTTTTTTTGCAGGTATGTTTACTTTGATTGTTATGAACCACGCCTATAACCAAGAAGGCATAAGAAAGGCAATTTCAGCGGTAAGCCATATCCAACAAGTCAACCTTCTAAGCGATATATAACAAGATTGAGGTGAAAAAATTGATTTTCAACTTGTTTTAGTTTTCGATGTGTTCATGTAAGATTTGCGAAATACCTCGATATACATTAACATTGAAACGACTTCTTATTTGAATGCTTTAAGCTGAAAGCATTATCCCAAGAGCAGCGATCAAATCTTCTGACGCAAGATTACAGATTGAGATTTGTGCCAACCCCACCGAGTCCGGCATGTAAACTTAAACTGTTAGCACGGTTGGCATCTTCGCATCTGTGGTAGGGCTTTTGCCACACCTTTGGGCCATTGCCATTGCTTTGTTTTTGGCATTTTTAGTCCCGCCCAGATTTTTGTGAGTACGTCCCCCATCCAGGCTGACACTCGGCATGGATCGCATACCATTTTAGTCCAGTCTTTACCTCGGACCATGGCAAAGATCTTTCTTAAAACATTCCAGGCTTTTGAAGAGGCAACGCATATGGCTCTAATCAACTGACTTGGCTAACACGTGTTCCAGGACGGAATTACTGAAGCGTCATTACCAGTCGGCAGCCTCGGGCGAGTTCTTTCCATCTTTCTTTGCGTGCGTCTTATGAAGTATTTATTTGATCTTATATAATAAGGGGTCATATTTTTTCAGGATGGATTATATACAGGAAATGTAAACAGTGAATTTAATCTGCGAAGAGGGCCAAATCCAGATATCAAGATATGATTCTGCAAACAGCGTACGGATAATGTGCTGCTTTTGTTAAATTTGGTGTCTAACTCTTATGGTCTCCGAGTTCTTGGTGTTTGCCACGATCTGTTAAGTATGTGCTTTGCACATCTCTATATTTTACCCTGAAACCTACAGGATAACCAATATTTTTATCACGACTTACTTTGGCTTGTCTTATTTAGTATATTCTTATGCTGACTACCCCTGTCTCTCCTTAATATTTCAATTCTATACCGTTTACTATGAAAGTTGTGTTATCGTTTCAATATTATAACTATACAATAGAGTAGTTCGATTACAAGCTGTCTTTTTCAACTTTGAAACGATCCAAAATAAGTCAAGCCATTACAATTCCATGTAGCACTCTACATGCCACACCACACAGTTCAGTTCAATAAACCTTGTGCGTAAAACAGAAAAAAAACACAATCTTGACATTGAACTTTGATGTGAGTAATTTCCCGCTTGAAAAACTGACGAAACTCAAAACCGACGACTGCCAAAACTGTGAACTAAACCGGGCACTGACAAATGTCGCACGTCATTTGGTACTTTAAAGGTACTAATGAACAAATATCCAATGAGAGAGACAGACAGAGAGAGCGCTTCACTAAAACTACAGTTAGATAAACGTTGGCACTAAGAAGCGCTTAGAAAAAGCAGCAGTACCTTGAGTACAATTGTACAATGCTGGAATTAATTGGCATGTTTCGGGTCTAGCTCTATATGTATACATATTGGCGGGAGGCGGTTGTTTGTCTATCTTCATGACTTGACAAGTTATTCGACTCTTTTGGCTGACAGTCAAGAAAATCCATCAAGCGGCGCTCAAGTGGACGTCTTAATGCTGGAGAGAAGAAAGAACAACAACGCCAATGTTAAGGTTAAAGAAAATTACGTAGAATCTGTCAAACTGAATAATAACGTGCAATACCTCGAACTCTGGAACACAAAAACTCGGGTTGACTCGATTGATCTCTTTAAGTGTGTATTGTGTATTATTGTTATTGTTGCTGTCAATGCAATCCAGCTTTTGGCTCTCGTTCTTACCAAGTTCAATCAATTACCGGAGAACTTCTTTCAATAGTTTATTGCATGTCCAACAAATTCAATTTCAACTTTTTAAGCCATCATCAAAACCTACAAAAGCTTCAATTGTGCAATAGTTATACTCTGTACACAAAGTGTAAAAGGGTATTATAGATTTGTGCAATGTATGTAACAGACAGAAGGAGGCGTGGCAGACCATTATGTTCCATGGGCAAAAATGGTCAGGAGCAATAGACGAGTCGATATAGACATGTCCGTCTGCCCGTGTTGTCGCACCGTTCTTGGAGACTAAGAACTAGAGCACAAAAGATGCGCATTATACCTATTCAGTGCAAGTTTGTCGAATTTTGTCGATATCTGACCCCCTTCCCCCGTGACAGATTTTCGCGGTTTAAACCCACACCATTAAAGCTATCACTGTGCATGTGAAATGTAAAAATGATTCATATCGGATAAGAACTTTAGAAGATATAGCTAATAATGTGCCAATTGTAGGCCCCCTCTCCTATGAAATACAACAGAATTTCACTTTTTACAGAAATGTTAAAGTTAACGTTTAACATGGAAAAAATGGGTATAGGGTAGGATTGTCGATATTATATCGATATCTCGATAAGCGTGATATTTTTCTTGATACGATAGTATCGGATCGATTTTTTCGTGGACGATGATATCACATATCGATATTTTTTATGTCAAATATCAAATATCGGCTAGTATTTGTTTTTTTTTTTTTTTTTCAGTAAATAGCAAATGTTTGCGTTTAAAATTTCGAGGTGTACTTTATTTGGATGCATCAAGATCAAAATTCTGTGTCTCACTGTGCGCAAAAAGTATGAAAACTAGTGTACATTTGTTAAGCAGTAGATTGTGGGATGTTCATAATCAAATGATCCAAAACAGAAATATAGTGCAGCAAATCGGCGTAAAGAAGAAGATGAGAACTTAGCGGAAGTACAACTGCTTATAGAAATGGGCACCTCCAATAGCTAATTAGATGTCTGAGAGGAATGACAATCGTGGTGACTGTGGAACTTATTGTAGAAAACAAAAGTAGGCCCTTACATGAAAATGAACGCAAAATATTGGACTTAAGTAATAATTTTACATTTTTTGGCGATAAATCGATATATCGATATTTTTAAATTGATACTATCGATACGGCGATATTTAAAATAGACCAATTTCGATATATCGAAATGCGATATATCGTAAAATATCAACAATCCTAGTACAGGGTATTCCACTGTCGGGCACCGTCCCGATTGTCTGCATCAAATTTTTTTTGTCTGTGTCTGTATTTGTGTGTGTTTTACCGTTTAGTTAGTTGCTTTGTTGTAAGTCATTTTCGTTGTTGCTTATTGCTTTTTTATTTATTAAAGGTTTATTATTATTTTGTTAAGAATTTTCCTATTCATTTACTAACTGGGTTGTTATTGTTGTTGTAGCTGGTACTTGTGCGCGTTCAGCTCGTTGTGGTTGTTGTTGTTGTTGTTTTTTAGAAAGTGCTTACAAATTGTAGTCAGTCAGTACGAAAGAGAGTGAGAGAGAGGGACAGAACGGTGTGTGTGATGAGGGGGGGCAGAACCCAAGCGATTCTCATGTACATGCTGGAAAAGTTCAAAGTGCTTTAAAGTACTTTGACTTCTTTTTGAGTTTTCTTGTTTGTTCGTTGGTTTTCATGTTCTTGTGTTGTGTGTGTGTGTGTGTGAGTGTGTGTGTTTGTTCTCTGTTTGTAGAACTTGTTACAATCATCTTTACGGTTTGAACTTGCCACAGAGTTTATACAGATCTAGGCTTTGAGATTGGCAAAGAAAACCAGGAAACACCCTACGTTAAATTGCAAGCCAAAACAGAGAAATTTTCCATAGTGTGTTAATGATAACTGTGACAGCTGTTTCCCTTTCTCTCTCTCTCTCGCTCTCACGCTGTCATTAGCCACTCTCATCGACGACGAGACTTAAGTTCATTGCTGCCACATGGAAAACCTTCACTTGACGCCGCGCGTATTGTATTTCCTATTTGGTCAAACATATCAAAAACTTTCTAAGATATCTACTGTGAGAGCCCCTTAAGACTCCGCTGGCCATAAGCAGCTCCATTCACTTGCCACAATTTGCTATGATTCTTTATGGCCATGGCTCAAATATGTATCAGTTTGTAGTGAGTGACATTGTGCTTTGGTATGCGTTAATTTTTAACTGCCGCTTGGCTTTGATTTCATGGCCAGGCTTCTAATGTTTTGACGCGTTTTGCTAGCGTTTTTAGTCGCCTCGCATTTGCCATTTACCATTCGGTTTGTTTATTTATTTGTTATTTGTCGCTCGGTGAAAGTTAATTTCTTCTCTGCTTTATGCCATTTTTTTTTTCTTTCTTCAATCTGCACTTTTCAAATCCAACGGCCGGCGTAAGTCTTAAGTTTCAAATCAGCACAAGATTACTTTCAGTTCAGTTCAGTTCAGTTCAGTTCAGCTCAGTTTGGCTTTGGTTTATGTTTCGGTTTGGTATCGGTTCATCACTCACTACTAATGTGACAGTTCTGAATGCTGCTGAATGCACATGCACAGAACTCATAGAGTGTGAGAGCGTCTGCATGCCGGATGCCAAGTTTCCATTAATTATGCTGCAGTAAACTGACTTTTGACTGCTTTCTGTTGCTTGGTTGTTCCGCTTTATATTATATAAGTCAGCGCCTTTGCAATTTTCCCACATATATGCCGCCCACTTTACAACAACAAAGACGCTACGAATACCAACAACAACAGCAAAAGTCAATAGAAATATCCAGTCAGCTAAACTAGCAAATATTTCCAAAGGTCGTTTCCAAGCAGCTTGTGAATGTTTTGCCCGAAGTGAACGTGCTCCGGCGTAGTTCCGTCCGCCCCACTCGCTCTTAAAACGAGCTCGTTGTGCTGCTCCACAATTGCCATACATAAAGCTGAAACTGGTCCGACTCGGCAGTATCTTCTACTACATATACATATACATGCCTATCTTAATATATTATTTGAGTGACTGTTGTTGCGCTTGAAGTTTGCCAAGAAGTTTGTTGTATTCTGGACTACTACTACTCTGCTATTTACCTACCATTTTTTTTTTTTTGGGAAATCTTCATAATTTGATTTCAATTGCTGTCATAGATCACGTGAAAAAGCTTTCCACTGAGCCAAGAAATTTAGATTTGTTAGTATTTTTCTTATTTCATTTGTTGTGTTTTTCGAACCAAAACTCGTTCAGAGTTAAGTTTAATTACGTTCTCAACTCAAAAGATACAAAATATTTATACAGCTATATATATTTATATAAAGTATATATAGAAATTTCTGCATTTGAATTTGTGGCTGAAAATTTTTGTCATTGTTCTCATGTAGGAGGCAAAGCAGACTTTAGATGAAGCTTTATTGATAAGCAAACAGCCTGAGTAAATGTTTAAACATAAATTCAGCTTGCAAAAGTTGCTCCGGATTTCTCGTATGAGAAATATCATTTGATTGCGCTCTCAATCTAAAAGAAACAAGTACATATATGATAAATTGGCTGAGCATAGATAAATTTCATTAAACAAATAAAGAATTACTAAAAAAAAATCGGGTCGGAACCCACATTTGAGAGGCTCTATATATGTATACAGAAAGAAAGCGACTCCTCAACTACTTTTTAAGTTTACAACACATTACCAAATGATTGGATTGTTGACATTTAAGCAAGTTTTTAAGTAACAACAAGAATACCAAAAAAATTTGATGCAGACAGTCGGGACGGTGCCCGACAGTGGAATACCCTGTACCCTTTTTCTTTATAAACACTAAATACGGCAAAATGGTAACGAAAGTATCCGCTTTTATATCTATTTTCATAAGATCGATATGCCTGTAAACATTTTCCTATTGTGAAGGTGGCAAAAATTACTTTTATACCCATAACTCCAGTATTCTGGGGCCAATATCGTTGTATTTTATAACACAGATCAAAAATACATATATAATAATGTCTGCGACAAATTTCAAATCAAAAAAATGGAGGGGTGTGGTAAATCGATGCAATTTTAACGATTCGGGTCACACGAGTCTCTACACCAAATAACTAAAATAGTAACTCTAGCTCACATGTATCCATATCTACATGTACTGGAATTTTGAAGCAGTTTATAAGCGACGGGGGTGAAATTTGCATATATTTGACTATAACTTTTGATGTTTTTATACGATTTCGATAATTTTTGCAATATAGATGCACATAAACACGACGCAAACATCTGTTGAGTTTCAAGATGATAGATTGAACCTATTGTGCCTCTACCTCTTATGGTGTCTGATATCTCGACGTTCATACGGAAGGACGGCTATTGCTCATGACCATTTTTGCCCTTTTTTGGAACATATGGTCTGCCACGCCTCCTTCTGCCTGTTACAGACATTGCACAAATCTATAATACCCTTTTACAGGGTATAATAATTACCACACTAAGAATGCTTCTTAGCGCTTGCCGAAGATCATTTGAATCAATTTTACTCATATGCATACAGCAATTATGTATGTTGATTGCCACGCCCACAGCTGATACGCCCTGTTGGCTTAGTCACATGACAAGGGCATTGCATAGTATTGACCTCAAAAATGCTGCCCGCTGGTTTTTATTTTTTTATCTCTAGTTGCTTGTATCTTTTTTTTGTATTTTGTTCCATGTTGCAGTCGCAACATTACTGCGCTTGGCAACAACAACGAAGCTTACAAGAATTGTGTATGCAACAGCAACAACAACAACAATAACAACGGCAGCTACAACAATAACAACGGCAGCTACAACAAACACAAAGCAAGTTATTTTCGCGCTTGTCTGTCTGTTTGTCTGTTTGTATGTCGCGCTGCCTTGTATGCATATGTAAACAAATTGCACACAGACAGACGCGGTCATATATATATATACACATCTATATATATGCATGCAACCACCGACTGACCTTAGCACTCAACACTAGCAACACATCAGCAACAAACAACAACAACAACAGCAGCAACAATAGCTGCTTGTTAACAATTTTCGTTGTATCTTTTGAGCTTAGACTAGCAATGAACAGACGTCGACGCCGACGCCAGCAGCGCAGTCGACTGTGTGTCATGGCAGAGTGTTCAAACAAAACTTTTGTAAACAAAAGACCGTTAATTGACATAGAATTTTTTGTTTTGTTGCACACACACTCGCACTCACACTCATTCACACTCATTCATACACTTGGCTACACGACATGAGACACAGCGAGCGAGTTTTATAGCATATCGTGTTTAAGTTGTTGCCGGGTTTCTGCCTACCAAAAAATTGTGTTTTATGGTAATTTCCAAGTGTTGCTGCTATAAGCGGTCATATACCTACATAATTTCTTTTTAGTAGTTAAAACAAAAGCTTATGCGCTCGTTTCGTTAAGTTTGTTGTGTCGTTGAGTTCAATAGCCTCTTTAAGTGACGAGAGACATTCGGTCAAACAGGCATACAGATAGACCCATTAAAGTGCATACAAATAGAACCAAATTTATGAACATTGGGTTCGTCTTAACCTTACCACATCCCAATAGAAACTCACTCACACTCAGGCGCACATAAATATGTTCAGATACCAAAAAACTGTGCGGAACTATGTAATACTTTTGCATGGAGCATAAAATTGCGATGCAGATAGATTCATAGTTATACAAAAATTTTTGACTCTCAAAATGAAATAAACAGTTGGTAACCAACTCAGGCTTTTCCGCACGTTTATCAAAACAACCGAAGTTAGCTAGGAAACATTTAAACAAAAAAAAAAATTATTTGCTCTTATTATTCTTTTGGCGACCCAACTATAGCGACTAGAGTGCTAGGAAACCCTTTAAAGACATGCCCAACACAAAAACATCGCCAAATCGCTGGAAAAGTTGTCAGAGTGCTTAAATCGTCGAGAAACATAAAATTAGAGATTTTAGTTTTTTTTTTGGCAATCGGAATACTTTTTTGCGAAAAAGTAAATGTATTTTTCACTTTTTTTTACCACTGAATTTCCTTTCCGGATGGCGCTTTCTTGTCTTATTCGCTTTTCCTATGAGTTGAAAATCGTTATACCGTTTCTTAAGCAACCCAAGATGCCATGAACTTTACAAAGAACTGTTCGATTTCCAAAACAGAAGAAGCAGCAGAGCTAAACTTATACAAAAGTGGTTCTAACTAAAGGTATTCGTTCGTTCAGTGATCGTTGCATATTTTAGCTGAGTTGAATCCCTTGGAGCTCATTCTGCTTCTTCCTCTTCGGCTTTGTAGACTTAACCTTGAGAGTTTTTGGTACCGCTGATTGTACAATTTCTTTGAAGCTCTTTGTTGTTGCTAATGATTTTGTGCGATATTCATATGATAGATTGGGATCGTATTTTTCTGTTTTTTTTTTCGTTTTATGTTTTTTGGGTCAATAGAGCGGAATTCCGTGTAGTTTATTGAACTGACCATAGCTGCTACATACATAATGATGATAATAATAAAAAATGGCAATGTTGCTTTTTCGGTTGCTTTTTTCTTATTGGCAAAGGTTACATTTAATGTATCGCTTTTTTTTTATATATGTACTGGTACATACATATATAGTATATAGATATGTATATAGTTTTTACCTTTCACAATTTGTTTTTGTGGTCGGGCGATCACATAACTAATCTCAGTGCATAGTTGAATAGCTTTTTGGCTTGCAATTATTATGCAATCTGGCAAAAACTAAAATATATATAAAAAAAAGATACACAAATAAAATAACATTAAAAATAAAAATGAAAATATGGAACTTGAGCGAGCGCCTGTGCCTAATTAGTGACACAAAGACAGCCGCCGTCGGCAACTATTTGCCATAGTTGTTGGTCGTCGTTGTCGTAATAATTAATAACATTCATATAATTTTTTTATTTTTTTCATTTTTTTTGCAATAAATTAAGCTATGAGAAGTGCAGCAGCAGCTAAAGATTTTGCAGTAAATTAAACATGGCTCTGAGACTGATAGATAGAGTCTGATGAAATATGATTATAGAAGCCGCATTTGACAGTTTTTGTAATTGATTGTTATTGGCTTTAAGGCACACACAAACACACATGGAGCTCTTTATATACGAGCTTGTTGAGTATAGCAGTGTTGCAAAGCGGAAATATTATGTCAAGTGAGAACTTGTGGCTTTTGGCCAGATCTCTTTGTTTGGCTATCGCAGCACTTGTATCTCAAATACAAATCGAATTTGTTGGCCAATAAATGTAAGCAATAATTAAGTTTGATTATGCTCCAAGAACAACGAAAACGCCCACGCTTTTTTAGCCCCTTGAGATACATGTTAAGATCTAAAATGCATACATATACCTACGGCAAAAAAATACCGGGAAATTTGAATTTGAATTTTGTTTACAAAAGGACGCGTATCTCCAACACTTATGAATATTTTGACGTGTAATTTTCCAACTTAAAAATAAAAACATTTGTCCCTATCGAAATCTCAAAAAAATGGAAATCCAAATTTCCCGACTTTTTTTTTTTGCTCACAGTACATACACTTCTCGTCACATGAATAACAGCCCTTATTTTGCAAACTAAGCATTTGATGGATGACCTAATGGTTTCCAATTAGGAATAGTTTTTGGAAAAGATAATTTCGCGACCCTTAAGTTTTGTTGTTGTTGAGATTTTTGCACTCTCTCTTGAAAATCGCGCTTCGTGTAACAAGCGCCTTAGCACACATATTTATTTCTTTTATAATTAACTTAAAAGCTTTGGATTATGTTTGAGCTCCCCCCATGAGAGAGGTTAAAGGTAGTGTTGACATCCTTAATTAAGTGTTTAATATTTTTCCAACAAGGTGCGAATGAAGCCGACTCCCCTTTCTGTGGTGCCTTTTCAAAACAGCTTAACTTTTAGTCTGACGAATGGATTCATCCAAGTGACCCATTGTGCCTAAAAGAGTATCATTGAGTCAGATTAGTATACAAATATTTACAATTCTAAAAACGAACAGCTGTAGCATAATGCCGCAATCTCTTTATGAGTTGGATTAACAGTTATTAGCATAATATGGGGGTCGGGTAGCTGAGATTCTTATAGAACTGGCGTGTTTAAAGGGGGCTGATTATGGGTGCAATGCCTAGAATATTTTTTTTTTTTTTTTTTTTTTTTCAAATTTTCGTCAGACCATGAAGGGGGGATCGATACTCTGAACACCACCCTTAAAAACTTCACGATGTGGCACTAATGCTTTAGATCTTCTGGAGAGAGTGCAAAAGCATAGAGCTTACTTTAAATGGCAAAACTGAGGAAACGGCGAAACAACTCCGCTGTTCATGTCCGCCTTTTTGTATGAGAAGATTCAAACATATTGGTAGTTGCTTTAAGTACTGCATATCGTAGCTGTCTGCAATTGGTCCTCAACGGACTGTAGATTTTAACTCTTCATTTGGATATATCTTGCGGTGACCATATATTCCTTAAACGCGAAAGGCTTTTTGGATCCTAATGTATCACTGCTTGCTAACTGGAACGAACATTGAAAATATGAACTGTAGTATGCTTCTATGTTATAACGTTCACGAAATGATATTGTTTCTAATTAAAAACAAATTTGGCGAATTCATGTTTATTAAGAACGTTTTTATGATTACGGAGCAAGGGGAGTAGACCTGCTCAGTTTTTTTGTTGAAAAGTAATATACGGACGGCTCCTAATAAAAAATCCAGCAAAACCCAAAGCAGAAATTAAAATCGTTTTCGTTGTTTCACGACTAAAAATATTTCGTGTGTTATTCAAGTGACGCGGAGTGTAAATATGTACATACATATGTATGCATATGAGCACTATTTTTAATTGTTTCATAATGACTAACCCACAGAGCTGTCGACTACGATAAAGCCACAAAATTAAAATAAACAACTAAATAGCAAAATGTAGCAAAAACCAACGAGAGAGAAATAAATAAGCAATAAAATGTATTGTAGAAAATATAAATTGCAAGTTTATTTGCATAAAAACGCAGCACAGCTGACAAAGTGCAACAATAACAACAAAAATAACAACAATTTAAGTTGCATTTAATTTTTGTTGTTGTATTGACGCGGCGATCACCTTCAGTCAATCAAGCTCGATCGATCGATTGTTTGATTGAAGGCGCCTTCTTACTCACTTATTTCATTTAATTATGATACAAAAATAGTTTCCTACTTCGATAAGCAACAAAAATAACAATGTTTTATTTTAAAAGCAACAATAAAGCTGCCAAAGTTGGGACTTCGTAACTATAAGTTACACTGCATCCGTAAGAGGGAGGTACCATTCATCATAGTGGTTGAAAATTGTCAGTTTTTTGCATGTAACTCGCAAACGTTTTCTTTAGGCCACAATTTCTTCTTCTTAACTGGCCATAACAACCCCTTATCGGGCTACGGCCTGATGTAAATACATTCTTTCATTGGAATTGTGGTTTTACGTGGTGGGTCCCAAGCCCTACGCACAACCACTTTAATGCCTACTGGTCTCGAAAGAACCCAGTGTCACTGTTAGTCGCCTCATACGACAAGCTTTGACCTGCTGAGGTGGTATTCTCTAACCCGCTCACCACACGGGTGAGGCTACAATTTAGATCTAATTTTATGCACAACAATCTTTGATTGTTTAACTATTTTGTTGAAAAAGAAAAGCGGAGAGCAAATATCAAAAAAAAAGAAAATTCAATATTAATTAGAAAATGAGGTACAGTATATATCGTTTATATGAAATAATTGCTTATAAGCAAAAAAAAAAATGAATTTCAGTGTTTTTTGTTTGAAATTTTCATTCAAAAATAGTTGTTTCTATGAAAATCGCTCTACGGTTTCATCGATGCGTTTTTGGTAAAAATTTTATCGGTTATATGCAAACATTGAGCATTAGAAAAATTGGGTAATAGAGTGCGAAAATGCGTTTGTTGTCAATGTTGCCTACGTATGCATCGGTCTTATAGAGAGAGAGCAACACAAGCAGCCTCACATACATATACACTGTCTTGGCAATGGCAATCAGCAAAATTTTAAAATTTTTTAATGGTCCAGGATTTTAATCTATTACTTTCATGCTCTTTAATTTTAACTATTGAAATTCTGCAACAATGCTTTTATTTAATCGAGTGATAATAATGCGATCATTTGCTTTGCTTCAAAATATAAACCAGTGTTATACATCGTGCTACACAATTGTCAAAGGGCAACCGATTATAGGTTATAGAAACTATATTGCATATATCCGATTATCGTTTATATGAAATAATCAACTAAATGCAAAAACTGCGCTACATTTACACTGTTGAATATAAGCAATAACTATTTGTAACCGATTATCGATTATTTTTGCATATATCATAGAAGCGATATCTGCTGTACTTACAAATTTCGAGAAGTAATTATTCCATCACCTCAGTTCCGATATTATCATCGTATCATACTTGTAACGCTTTTACAATTTATAAATTAGTGTCGAGCAGATTATAAAAAAAATATATGCTTGTACTCAGAATTACACGGTGATTTGAGCGGAACTCTAAACCATGGTAATAGTTTCTTGCATTCACCGGGTTCATTTTTTTTTTTTTTTAAGATGGTAATAACATTTTAAAAACTTTTTACAATACATAAAAGCAAGCTCGTTTTAGAGCTTTTTAACATTTAGTGAAATTAAAAGTATAAAATTTGCTGACTGTACTTAATAGAAGTTTAACTACCAGAACAGAGCCGACCCTGAATGCCTTCCAGTTTTGAAAAAAAGAGACATATAATGCCGTAAGCTTTTAACATTTGGAAACATTTCAACCAAAGCCGTCAAGTTGTTGAATCATCCAACTTATCGCATAAATTATTGAATGTTGGTTTGCTTTTGTTGCTTTTTTTTTTCTTTTGAATAAATACTTTATTTATCATAAATTTATATTATATTTAAGTAGATGTATAGCAATCTATATTATATGGTAAAGATACATACATATGTCATAATCATGTTTTTAGTAAGCTGATATATTATTTGCTTTTGGTTTTTTTTTATCTCCACAATTAGTCACAATTAAGAAAAGTCAAGGCAAAGCGATTTAAGGTGTTGCAAGAGGGAATTTTTTATTGTTTAGCTGTTAATTGCAACGAAAGCCAAAAATGTCTAGCTTTTTCTTTAATTGTAATTAGAGACAGGTAATTATACCCTGTACACAAAGTGTAAAAGGGTATTATAGACTTGTGCAATGAGCAAAAATGATTAGGAGCAATAGTCGAGTCGATATAGCTACATATGTCCGTCTGTCCGTGTTGTAACCTGTTGCTCAGAGGCTCTAAGATTTAGAGCAAAAATTTGTTTACCAAATGATGCGCAGTTTTCGGGAAAAGATCACGTTTGTCGAATCAGGTCGATATCTCACCCCCTTACCCCGAAAACCGCTCTAAATAAGTCAAAACGGTTTCCGAATTTGAAGTCAGCGACCCCAAATTTAGCGGAAAAGGTAGGTTTTTCGATCGATCGATTTGCCATTTCGCCGCTACTGATTTTGCTCTAATTGGTGGTGAAATATTTGCAAAGAATCAATTTATTTATTTAAACCAAAACTGTTTGAGAAACATTGAACCGACATGAGATTTGCTGACTTCGCAACTGAAGAAATCTCGCATTTTTTCAAATAGCCATATTTCGAATATCCAAAACTGTTTTCGGATTCAAAATCAGCGACCCCTAATTTGCCGGAAGAGGTATGTTTAAGCCTTTCATTTTGGTCAAACTTGTTGCATAGTGTTATTAAAACATTATTTTACTTAGATTTCAATAGAAACTTATTTTGCTAACTAAGCTCAATTGTGGGACTTTTTGAAAGAGTTCTATTGGTTTGTTAGTAGTTTAGTTAAACCACAATACTTAACTAGAGGTACATACACGATGTAATGAGTGCCAATTGTTTTGAGCGGTGAAAAGAACACAGAATCATTCCAAATTCTAGAGTTGAACTAAGCTGATTTACGTCAACCTTATGATACTATAATTCTAAAAAAGTAGCTTCTAATTTTGATTCAAAGATAGCAAACAAACGATTACTGTTTAATCAAAATGAAGTCAAACATTTTTAGATTAACTCTGTGAATCCTCATCAAAGCTGAGCATTTGTCTAGCTCAAGTGGGCGTGGCTGCAACTATCTGCAACAGCACTTTTGCATCAAGTCTATCAAGTGTTATATATAGCTCTATATAGTTGCGTATGATTAATCTCATTTGTATGTACATATGTGGTTACACATTGCGCATACGCAGCGTGCGCCGCTTGCATTTCAATTTGTCAATATACTTATTTGTAGCTGGTCAATCTGCTTTTGTTGTTATTGGTGTTGTTAAATCTAGTGCTGTCGTTGGCCTGAAATATTTTAGATGGCCTACCTTGAACGACCTTGCCGCCGTTAAGGCGCCCGCCAGCGTTAGCTTTTCAATAAATTTGGTCAAAATGCATTTCAAATAACAAAAAGTAGTAGAAGGTTAACTTTGCCACGCCGAAGTTTGCACACACTTTAGCAACTACTCGAAAAACTCAAACACCAAGAGTTAGAGTTAGAAGACCTAAGCATATATAGATATCTAGAAACCCTTTATACTCAACTTATGTTTAAGGTGTCGAAACCAAAATAAATTGCGTGTAACGGCTCTTGTTGACAAACCTTTAAGTTGTTTTTATATGCCTTAGAAAATAGTGTATCTTTGTGTAAAATCACAAAGTGTTGCATGCATTTTTGTACCTCAAATCTTGTTGTTATGTTTGGCCGCCTTCTCGTGTTTCACATTCTACAGTTTCAGGCATTTCAAATTGTTTGTTGAAAATGTTTCATTTAAATTTTGATTTTGATACGCTTTGGTTTGCTTTATTTTCGATCGATGCTCTCCGTTTGTCCGCTCCGGTCCGTCCGTCTGTCTGTCTTCTGTGCGAAGTGTGTGGGCTGTATGTATAGGTGAGTGAGTGTATGAGCTTTGAGCCGGCGCACAGTGGATCCAACTGACTTATTTTTCGGCAAAAATCATAACTTTTGATGGAGCAAAGATATTTAAAATGCATGAAACAGAGAATTCCTTAAGCTTCTGCTTCGAAA
This sequence comes from Chymomyza caudatula, assembly GCA_035041775.1. Lineage (NCBI taxonomy): Eukaryota > Metazoa > Arthropoda > Insecta > Diptera > Drosophilidae > Chymomyza > Chymomyza caudatula. Next base: position 4,049,213 of record JAWNKW010000148.1, read on the forward strand.
AAACGGTGGTAAAGTTCGATATTATATACACCAAACGTCTTATCCTTGCACCTACAAAATAAAAAATCGTTAAAATTTTGAAAATCTGTTGGATAGATGGTTGGAGTCTATTTTGATCCAAGTGTACACTAGCGCTAGATAGACAAACTTACGACGAGGACGAATTATAGAAAAATAAGCACAATTTAGAAAATGGAATTTTTTCATGACATGCAAAGATAAAACCTTTGCAGTATTAATATCGAACTTTACTACCGTTTTTTGAAGCTCTCTCTATACATAGCTTATTTATCGCAAAAGCTCAGGGGTTTCTCAGTTCTATGCATTTTAAATTTTGAAAATATCTTTACTCCCTCAAAAGTTATGATTTTTGCCGAAAAACAAGTCATTTGGATCCACTGTGCGGCGTCAGCTTGGTCAGCGATTTGATGGTGCTAGTAGTCTCTGTGTGTGGTTATGGTGTCATCGTTGACACTTCTGAGTCCAAAAAATTAAAATCCGTCCCACATGACTGAAACTGCAAAAAAATAAAATAAATAAAAAAGTATAAGAAAAACCTTAATACTTTAATACATTTTGTGTATTGTCTTGGTCTAAAATTGATGGTGGTAGCAACAGAGTCAATGTTGCTTTTGTTGTTAAATTTGTCGTAAACCTACACCTGTCCTTCCTACAACAAAAACTGATGACTATGATGGCGACACTATGACGCCAAGTCCAGCTTAACATGGCTCAGTTGCCAATAATAACTCGAAAGAAAAGAAAACTAATTTTCTGGTGCAACTCAGGTCGCTTGGATATGGCGTTGCCACTCTTCCATTCTAGCAGCTTTTCGCCTCACTGACAAAATATACACACCATTTTAAAACAATATAAATAAATTGATTGAAATATATTGTAATCTCTCAATAGTAAGAGTAAATACACGCACATCTCGCCATAGTTGACACTCAGCATTGCATTGAACTCTGTTTTTCAGTGGTTATCTTAAAGTCCATGAAATAACGAGATGATTCGGCAGCGTAAAATTTTGAATGCAATTTCTTATTTTTTTTTTATTTCTATGTATAAAAACAGAGCATAGCAAAATAGCTATAGTTCTCTTGCCCAAAAATGGTGCGAATATCTGGTCTATGGTGGACTTACCAGACCTAAAGCCACACTGATATGGTCCGATCAGTTTTTTCGCAAACGGCTTTAGCCTTTCACACAGTACGATGTTCTTAATACAAGATCGGTGGTCTTAAAACCGTTCATGGATGAAGAAAAACCGGACACAACAAACTATTGTGAACGAATGGTCATGATTTCGGTCATTTTTGACCGAACTCCGATAGGAGTTACGCTCACTTAAAGCTGGAGAAGATAGTCACTTGACCGGCGGCAATCAGACACAAAAACAACAAACAAGGTTACAAATTTATAATTATACCCTGTACACAAAGTGTAAAAGGGTATTATAGATGTGTGCAATGTATGTAACAGGCAGAAGGAGGCGTGGCAGACTATATATATATACAATAGACGAGTCGATATAGACGTGTCCGTCTGTCCGTGTTGTCGCTAGATCAAAAATTTTTCCAAAAGATGCGCATTATGCCTATTCAGTGCAAGTTTGTCGAATTATGTCGATATCTCACCCCCTTCCTCCGCGACAGATTTTGGTGGTTTTAGCCCACACCATAAGAGCTATCCAATTGAAACTTCGCACAGCTATGCACACTATATCGGGTAAGAACTTTAGAAGATATAGCTAATAATGTGCCATATATAACTGCAACAGAATTTCACTTTTTACAGAAATGTTATAAACCAAACAATTTTGACCTTATGACGCCCATACCCTTCAACGCATCGATACAAAAGTTTGCATGAAATTTGATTTTTATGGAAAAAGTGGGTACAGGGTATTCCACTGTCGGGCAGCGTCCCGATTGTCTGCATCAAATTTTTTCTACTAGAACAGATCAAAGTTGCAGCACAGCTTTGTGGCGCCATTTGCCGCATGACATTTTGTTGTTGCTGTTCAACTGTTTGAAATACATACATATGTATCTGTATCTGTATCTGTATTCGGTTGGGTTGTGTTGAAATTGCGCCAAATCATGTCGCAAAAGTCGATAATCGTTGTTGTCGCGGCGGCATCGTTTGCATGCCATAAGCAGTACAAAGGCAGCTTAAAAAAAAAAAAAACGACACATCACAGTTGTCACTCGACGCGTTTCTAATTTTGCCAACTTTGGTAGTGCCAGTCCTTCCTCTTTTGTCTCTTTGGCCCCTTCTGAACTCTATGGTATTTATTTTGCTTTGGTTCGGTATTATTGCAACCCTTCTGCCCCTCCTTGGGACACTATAACCTTACATTTTGTTGTTATGGAATGGCAAAACAATTTGCTGGCAGTTGCCAAATATTTTGTCACGAATCTGCATGCCAGTTGAAATGGTTTCATTTTCCATTTATTTATGTAAAAAAAATATATATATTTCAAGTTCAAGGTTAACATTGGCGCCAACAGCAGTGCCAGCCAATAACTTGGTTTCGTTTTTGGCAGTAGGGGCTATGTATCATAAAATACTTGAGATAGCCAAGTTAATCTGCATATATTTCCAGTAAATACTGGGTTTCATAGAGATTATGTGGTTTTAAATTACATTTTTCTCAAATTTTACATTGAGAACAGGAAACCAACTACCCAAAAGGATTCGAAATTCATAAAAAGTTACTAAGGCCCTGGTTCGAAATACGTACTGATGACATGAGCGTGACTCAAAAATAATGTCTTGAACAAGGCTTCATTCAATATGGCAACAAGCAATTTGCTCAGTATTAGGCCGTCCAAAACGAAGCCCAAGTAATGCCAATTGTTATTCTGATATTTGATTTGAAAAACTTCCATATGTCTACATTTCAAACGATAACCAAATGCACTACACACCAACAAGTTCGAGCATTTATGTAACCAACGCAAAGAGAGGATTTTGCCAGGTATAATATACTATACATATACGGATTCTATTAAAGCTGCCATTTGATCTGATTGTCTCGTTTCTTTTTCGGTATAACAAGTCGCAGAAGAGTCTTAGGGAGTCATTCGAATATATTTACTTAGCAAATCGTCTGATTTTCGCGAAAATATTGTGCTGAAATATTCTTTTTGTACATACTTGTTGACATTGATTAGATTTATGTTGCAGACCATATTTTCGCCAAAAAAAAAGTGTTTATTTTTAAGATACAGATACAATTTTTGTAAACATTGAAATCCACCAAATGAAACAAAATTTTCTTAAAATTATAGCAAACTCAACCAACCCTTTACTCGTATACCCTGTACACAAAGTGTAAAAGGGGTATTATAGATTTGTACAATGTATGTAACAGGCAGAAGGTGGCGTGGCAGACCATATGTTCCATGGTCCTCATCAAAAGATGAGCATTATACCTATTCAGTACAAGTTTGTCGAATTATGTCGATATTTCACCCACTTCCTCCGTGACAGATTTTCGCGGTTTTAACCCACAGCATAAAAGCTATCCAATTGAAACTTGGCACAGTTATGCACACTATTACTATGCATGTGTAGTGTAAGAATGATTCATATCGAATAAGAACTTTAGAAGATATAGCTAATAATGTGCCAATTTTAGGCGTTTCTCCTATGAACTGTAACAGAAATTCACTTTTTACAGAAATGTTAAAGTTAACATTTATGTTAACCAAATGTGGTACGTTAGGCTTATAAACCAAACAATGTTGACCTTTTTCCGCACCATCCCCCCTACCCCCGTAGTACAGTTACCGTTATTACGTCCATACCCTTCAAAGCATCGATACAAAATCCCATGGTATCCCACTGTCTGTCACCGTCCCGACTGTCTGCATCAAATTTTGTTCAAAAAAATTAATTGTATTATCGTATTTGAGTTTATCAGACTAAATATTATGATTATATAAACTTGTTTAATTTTCTATTATATGCAATGGTTGTTGTTGTGGCTAAGTGGCGAAAGTGTCCATAAAACTTTTGGGCCGTTTATGTATCTATGAGAACGTGACACAGTTTCTGAAGGCAAAAGCTTGGGAATCATTCTGATATACCCACAGCCTAACGTTTAACTTTAGTTGACTTTGTCTTTCATCAGATATCTACAAATGAATACTTTCAAAAGAAATCTTCAACAAGTTGTCAATAGCTACGCCAATATTAACATATTGTATAGTTTTAATTAGCATAATTTACATGCAAATGCTAAATAGAATGAATCAAACAAACAACTCAAATCACAACAAAAAAAAGAAGCCACATTCAGTTGTGAAATGAGTGTATCTGTGTGAATCTGTGTGTATCTGTGTGTATCTTAAGTGTTGTTGGCTTAATTTGACAGCGATCTGTGCATAGACGTCGAGTCGTAGATCTGGAACCGGGCAGGTCTTGGTGTCAAATTAGTTGCCATTAGGCTGCAGCTGCCTTATGGATAAACGCTGCCATAGACGGTAACGGGCTATAGCTAATAATAATGATAATAAATCATAAACTATACGCTTTCCATTACAACAACTTATTACTTTAATTGCATAAAGAGTACAGTTTTTGGCGCGTTTTGTTTGCCTTGTTTGTCGCGTATTTGTCGGCATCGAGCAAAGCCACCCGCACAACGCCAGCTTAGATAGAATTAGAGATACACTCGAGATACATATATATATACACTTATAGATATATATACTCAGATGTTGGCTTTTTCATTGCCTTTTCCGTGTTGCTGACAACCAAAAATGGACACAAAGCAATTGGAAGCAACATGTGGCTAAGGCAACAACATAAACTGGCGCCGCATGTTACCAATTCTGTTTAGAGTGTTTCTAAGCAAATGGCCTAAACTGTCTAACATTTGCATATATGTGTGTTGGCATTTGGTGGCTCCCTAATGATAGTGCCGGAGCATAGTGCACACTAAATAACCAACTGGTAACACAAAGCCAGACCAAGTCAAGCCATTCGACCAACTAACTCCATGACTGACTGGCTCGCTTTTCGGTCCTCACTGACTGAGTGACTTAGTGAGTGAGTGAGTGTGTGAGTGTGTGAGTGAATGGCTTGGCTTGGCCTGGCCTGGCCGTGATGACTGGCTTAAATGCGCCTAGCTAGCTGGCTGTTAAAAAACGCCTTAATGATTTATGCCAAGCGGCGGCGCCGCTGCAGCGACAACGTCGTCAACCTGCAATTTATTTTCACATTTATGTATTTACTCACTCATACACTCATACTCGCACTCGCACTCATACTCACACTATTCATTCATCTATCGATGAATGTAGCTAGTTGCTTTGTAGCTAAATGCAACGTCAAACTTCAATTAGCTTTAAACTTATAAACTTAAACGTTCAATAAATTGTTGCCACTGCCAACGGCCTGCAACTCGCCCCGCCTGCCGTAACACATCCCATAACGTCGTCTTGCACTGTTGTCAAATTAACAACAACGAATACAAACAACTCAGTCTCAATCTGGCCCATAGTCGTCTGGCAAATTCCACAAGGAAACACGTTTACGGTGGGGGGAAAGGGTTAAATGTGTGTGTGTGTGTGTGTCTCTCTCTAATCTACAAGTTGATTTATTTATGCAAAACAAAAGGTGCATTGATAATAAGGAAATAGGCACAAAAGTGAGTCAGTAATTGACTTGCAATTGATTGACTGACCAATTGACTAAGTGACATTCAGAATTTTCTTTCATATAACAAATTTTCACGCTTTGAAATTTCACTAGCTCACAACTACATACATATGTATGCAACGAAGCTGCAACCAGAAACATAAAAGATGTCCAACTGACTCACTCACTCACTACTCACTCGCTCGTTCGCTCTCTACTTTCAATGATGGACTGGGCCAACTGGTTGCAAGCTGCTGGTAAACTCTGCGTTGCTTGCAACATTTGCAACATGGCGAAACACATACCGCTTAGTCAGTAAAATTGAATTTTGTGCATTTGCCGCATGCTGCTGAACCCCAGCGGATATCGCTTGACCTGCTGCTGCAACAACAGAAACAACAATGACGTTGCAATTGAGTGTGGCAGCATCGGAGTAGAGTTCTGGCAAAGAGCTCTTCATGGCCGACAAATTGCTGGGCGCCGCCTTGAGATCCCTTTGGAATTGTACATTATTCGATTAGTAATGAGTTTGGAATAAATTGAATCCTGACTAGCGCTTTAAGTTCTGAGTCATGCTCAGGAGCATCAGCAATTAATGAGTCACAATATATTTGCTTTGAAAATATATATATAGATATATAGACGTAATACAATCAGGCTTTCATTCAAAATTTTAGATGCCATTCCAGCAGTACTCGAAAATTTGTAATAGAGCAAGATAAGAATCTTAAAGTATAACTTAGCGATAAAGCAACGGAAAAATAATCCACTTTCATTGGCAAACTCACTCTCTCTCTCACTCTCAGTGACTTTTGAAAATTTGCGTAAAAACGGTATTATAGATTCAACATTAATGGAAAGTATTTTGCAAACAAATTCATAAGCAACGATTGGTATTCATCGATTTCTAAATTTTGTAAGCTTTTAGCTTTAATATTAGTCGCTTAAGTTTGCACTTAGTAACAAGTTGATTTGTAAAACATTTCAACAAACAATTTTCAATTTGAATGTATTTGGAGCCGTTTGAAGATTTGTTTCCCTTTCTTAAAAGTTCCTTGTATCAAGTATTTTTTATGTCTTAAGTTAAGTTTAAAAAACACGTTGGCAAATTAGAAATGAAAGTAATATGTAGCCTCATTTGAGAATTATTATTTTTAATGTTTAATGAAGCTTAAGTCAGTCACTTTAAAGCTCTTGGAATAAAAAGAAAATACCCTTTCTTATACAATAAATGATACAAAATATAAAAAAAGTGAAAGGTATATAGCACTCCACGTGCATCAGAAGTAGTTTGCAACAATACACTTCGAACTAGTAACGCAAGCATGGTCCAATTACTAGTTCAATACCACTCGCAACCAGTTCCCATGACAGCCCTGTGTAATACATTTTACTTGGCGTCAAACAAAAATACTCTTAATGGACCATAATCACATACATTTTTTTTCTGGTTCAAGTGGTTCCCCCCTACTAGTATGGTTTAATATAGTGATGTAAATCCAAACCAAAAGCATCGATGTTTGCCATCGATGAATCGATCGACAAAGGACATCCATGTAGGTTGATGCAGAGAACTAAAAGCATCGATGCATCAGTGGTTTTCTGTTTTGTATTTAAAAATTTGAACCATATAAGATTTCTAGACTACTATGTACAGATTTAAATTGATCTTAGCTTCAATTATTTACATAAACATTTTTTTTATAAAAGTTTCGGCAGCAGTTTATTTCGCTTACCGCTTACCGGTTCGATCTGCTTCCGTGAATAACCTTTCAGATCATATCATGTGAGAGCGGATAAAAATTGTGTGTACTTAGGTTTTTGAGAATGATGAATGGATATGGCAATGAAGCCATCATAGCTTACCAACCTTTAAGGGGTTGTTGTCGAAGGCGCTTAGGGGGAATTTCAAATATATTATAAGCTTTTCGGAAACATCCTTGTACTTGCCTGTTATTATAAGCCCAAAAAGAACAACTTGTAGGAATGCGATAATCGTGCGAACCGAGTTTGTTATGGCTTTTAATGGCTGAAACAAGCACAGATTTTGTAAAATTGGGAATTAGACTTACTTTGGTATGATCTTGAAGTAATTTCACTAACGACACTGTAGATAATACTAGGGCGGCGTAAGAGATTTTGAAATGTTTAATGGTTTTTTGCTTTATGTGCAAGAACATCGGAAAATTACAAGCCAACCATCAATGTTTCCGACTACTAGTTTACCACTAGTTCAATACCACTCACAACCAGCTTGGCGTCAAACAAAAATACTAGTCTTCTTCTTCTTAACTGGCCATAAAAACCCTTGTTATCGGGCGGGTTACGGCCTGATGTAAATACATTATTTCATTGGAATTGTGGTTTTACGTGGTGGGTGCCAAACCCTACGCACAACCCTTTCAAGGCCTGGGGTTGCTTCTACTGGTCTCGAAAGAACCCAGTGTACCTGCTGAGGTGGTATTCTCTAACCCGCTCACCTAGCGGAACATATTCACAACCTTTTTTCTGGTTCAAAAGAGGTTCTGTACTATTAGGTAGCACACCTTTTGCACACACACACACACACACACACATGCACATACAGCAAAGCTAGCGATCTAAACGCCAGCAAAACGCGCGTATTTAACGCGTGGCCGCGCAGCTGCAAAACTGCAAAGCTGCGCGACTGGCCAAGTTAGTTAGAGTTGGCTTACTTGGATTGTTGGCTTTTTAAGTGCGCTTTTTATTACAACATTGGCTTTACAGTCGGTTAAAGTCTATGGAGGGGCAACTGGGGGGAACGGGGCACTAAAGCGAGGCAACTAACAAGCGCGCGTGGCCTTTGTTTATTCGCCGCCGCCGACTCAGATGCAAGACGATGGCCATCGAAAAAAAACTAAACTACTCTTAATAATATTTTTTATTATGCATGTGTGTGTGGTAATATTTATTGTTTAAACATTATATTTATGTAATAATTGCATAAAATGGGGCCATTATTTGTTATATTATTGCTGTGTCCCATCGGGCAGCAACGTTGAGCCACCCTCGCGGCTTTGCCCACGCGGAATTGCGGGCATGCGTTTGCGATCCGTTTAAAACCGCACTCAAATCGCCATTGGATAATTATGATCGTTTCATAGTGAAAACTATTAGACAGATTATTGTTGACATCGTCAGCAAGTATCATATACAGAACTTAATCTTAAATTTATAAAAATACATAAACAGGCGTGAAATGTATAGAGCAAGTGTCTAAAAAAATTCTAGTAGGAATTTACTTACCAAATTTGGTGGCTCTAATATAAATGTTAACTTAGTTTATAGGAGGAGGAGTCTAAAATTAGCATATTATTCTTATCTACATCTATGAAAGTTGTGTGCATAACTGTGCCAAGTTTCATTGCTTTTATGGTGTGTGTGTGTAAACCGCGAAATTCTATCACAGGGGAATGGGGTGAGATATCGACATGAATCGATAAACTTGATATTTTTCATGAAAATTCGCATCTTTTGGTTAAATTTTGTGACTAACTCTTAAAGTCTGAGAAACGGTGAGCAACACGGACAGACAGACCCTTTTGCACTTTGTGTACAGGGTATGAAAACGCGTGCTGAGCTTGCATGATAATAGATCTATCTAATATGAAACGACGACACAACATACTCTCAATATTACAGCGCCTTATAACTAAAGCTGCAAAACTATCGCATCATTCAATAGATTCGATACTATCGATAGCATTATCGGCCTTCCTAACTTCAGCCGCTTTTTTAAATAGTACTATCAATAGTTTTGGAAATCACGAAACCGAGATCCCTAAGCACTTCTGTCATTTTGATACTACCAAAAAATGTAAAGAGCTAAACGCTGTACCTTGAGGTTTAGAGAGTGTGCTAAATTTTTGCAAGTTAATTCGATAACTAGAAGATTCGATAGTTATTATGAAAAGGGCATGTGTACCGTCAGTGCACTGAACCTACTTTTGCGGTTTTTTCTCTCCTACAAACATATGTATTGTACCTCTTTTATTTCTATAATAACATGGCCAATAACAAAAGTAATGCCTTTTATTGTTATTGTTGTAGCCATTACCTAACATTTGATTCGCAAAAATTTGTTATAGCCATTTTTCATGCGTTTTGTTGACGCACCGCACTAAGACCCGTTGACTAAGACCCGCTGCGTTTTGGCCCCGTTTGCTTAATTGCACAAAATGTAGCTAATTTGTTGTACATTGCAAAAAAGAAAATATACATACACATATATTCGAATATTATATATATAAAAAAAATAAAAAATTTACAACAATAAAAACAGTCTACAGTTGTTGTAATGTTTATAACGGGCCGTATCTTTGTGTGTGTTCAATATTTTAGATGCGGGTGGTCCCGCTGCTCCCAAAGAGTTACCCAATGGCAATGACGGGCCAGTTGGCCCGGTTTGCTTGATACTTTCTGGCATTACGTGGGCGTTGCCATTGGCTGGCTGGCTGGCTTTGGTTTACTCTTTGGTAACATGAGCTGGCCAACTTGTACACATGTACAGGCTCGTGCGTTTACACGTGCAAGCCATTTGACACGTGCCCTGAAGGACACAGGGGCCTCCACAGCCTGTAAGTTACGCGCACGGTCATCAAAAGCCAAGAAACATGCTGGCTTGCGGCAGCTCTCACGCTCACAATAATAAAAAATTTGATGCAGACAGTCGGGACAGTGCCCGACAGTGGAATACCCTGTACCCTTTTTCTTTAGAAACACTAAATACGGTAAAGTGATAACGGAAGTATCCACTTTTATATCTGTAAACATTTCCCTATTGGGAAGTTCCAATTGACAAGTTTTCCTATTGGAAAGTGGGGGGCAAAAACTACTTTTATGCTCATAACTCCAGTATTCTTGGGCCAATGTCGTTGAAAATACATTTATAAATGTCTGTGGCAATTTTCAAAACAATATATTGGGGGGGGATGTGGAAGTAATTAAGGTAAATCGATTGCGGTGGAAGGCGGGTTCCATTGAAATAAGGTGGATGATTTTAACGATTGGGGTCACACGAGTCTCCACAGCAAATTTTGTAACTCTAGTTCACATGTATCCATATCTCTATGTAGTGAAATTTGCATATTTTTGACTAAAATGAAGTATTTATCCGATTTCGATCATTTTTGAAACATAGATGCACATAAACACGACGCACACCTCTGAGGAGTTTCGAGTTGATAGATTCACCGCAAAAGTCTGCTTGGGGAAGTCTTTTGGTAAAATTTTTGTGTCTCTAGCTCTGGTCTCGGAGGTCTATCCCCTAAGACTTTTTGCCCATGGAACTTATGGTGTGCCACGCCTCCTACTGCCTTTTACATACATTGCACAAATCTATAATACCCTTGTACAGGGTATAAATAGAGTTAAGTAAGTTCTTGGCAAAGTCGTGCAAATGTCCATAAATTGATTTCTATATTGTGCATCGCTTTAGGTTCTTTTGCTGCGCATTTAAATTGAAACTAAAAAAAAAATAAAAATAAAAAAAAAATACCAAGTAAAAATAAAAAAGACGCCAATGGCTTTGAAGTTTTGCCGCCGCAACGAGGCAACCATAACAAGCGCCCCTGTAGCTGTTGTTGTTGTTGTTGTTTTTGTTGGCGTTGCTTAATGCAAATTAAAAGTAAAGTCTAGCGGCAGCAGCAGCAACAACAACAACTTGCTCACAAACACATAGAGAGCAAAAGCCACCCACAAGACGAGAGCTGACTTTTTGTACAACTTGGACTAAGATATGGCACACACACACACACAGATACACACACACACAGATACACACACACACAGATACACACACACACACACACACACACAGATACACACACACACACACTTGGATACTATATGGCACAGATATGAGCATAAAATGTTATCACACCAATACACATACACGCATATGTGTATGTCAATTACTGCGTTTCTTACGCCGATAACAAAACTGTCTTCAAGAGAACCCAATTGGAGTTGACGGCATGAAAAACCTAAAAACTAGTGGTGAAAAAATAGTTCGATGCATCGCAAACATCAATGGTTGGTCTGTCATTTTCCGATGTTCTCAAAACATCGATGTTTTTAAAACTATCGAACATTTTACTATCTCTTACGCCAACCTACTATTATTCAAAATCATGCCAGCTAACTTATTCTCAGTTTTTCAAATAGTGTTTGCAGAATTGAGTGTGTCATCTCAAAGTTTATTCAAAAGCTAAGGGCACGGCTATCAAAACTTTTATGTTGACATAATTTAGTCGTTGATCTCTTGGTTATGTTCATGTAGCTTTAGTTTCACATATCTCATATTATGCAGCGAAGTTTCTTTTATAATAAAAAGCAAAATTTGTAAATATAAAACATCGGAAAACCATCGATGTATCGACCTACATCGATGTCCATTGTCGATGGACTCTGCGATGTTAAACAGCTACTGAAGTAGTTCCCAAAATATGTTTATTGTGTGTAGTTGCTGAAAGAGCTATAAGCAAGTGGAGGAGAAGAAACTTTTTATTCGTTCGCTGCGTATAGATTAAGTCTAGGGCTACATCGATACCTAATGGATGCGGATAATTTTGGTACAAACACACTCGCGGTTGATGGGCTTGGTGGGACTTTTGACATATTAATCCGATTTTTATAATATCACACAACACAGTTGACTGTCAAGTTTTAAGAAATCCGCAAAGTTCTCGATAAATTACATCCTGCGCGTGTGCCTACGTTTATAGGTTGTATAAATATAAAACAACGGAGAACAACTAGATCATATTTCTTGGTCCAATGTGCTTACATTTTAATTGTAAAAGTTAACATAAGAACGAGTTAGTTTTTTTCTTCGAATCACATCATTCTGCCAATTCCGACTGGGAACTAAACCCGATGCAAGTAGTTCTCTGTTATCGTCTTGCCATGACAGCTCCCAGTGCCTAGTACCATTATCAATATGTGTCTCTCTTTGTTTGCATTTGTGTGATATGCGTCTTCGCTCTAAGTTCCCAGTGAATGCGGCGGCGACAATTGTTGCATTTTAAATTATTTCGTTGTGCCATTTTACGCAAATTGAGGACACAAATGCAATCCAAGCGTACGGAAAGAGCAAAACGACAAACTGAAAGATGCCTTTGACAGTCGCCCGCATTTTATTGTGTTGTTTTGTTTCGTTTCGTTCGTTTCGTTTCGTTCTGTTTCGTTCTTGTTATTTGATAAGAAACTGTCATTTGCTACGATTAAGTCGAAAGTTTTTTTTTTATTTTTTATCAGCAAGCAGTAAAAACACTATTAAAATAAAACTATCTTTCCCTTTTTTTGCAGGTAAGCACTGTATAGAATGTCATGGCTAGACAGACGCATGGATTAAGATGCCGGTAGAGTAGTAAGTTGGGTTAAGGCAGTTAATTAATTATGGTCAAAGAATGCCGTCAATGCATAGATAGATGATACTATGCTGCATGATTCTTATATTCACAGTTGGGTAAGCAGAACATGGTTTGAGATGTCATCTCTTGGACATCTACAAATACTTTTGGTTGGTTAGACAGACACAGCGGTTTAAAAGTGCTCCTTTGAATCGATTTTATATGTATAAATGCTTATGGTACCTAAAAAAAACCAAATAATAGCCGTATAGATAGTCAGAATCGATGGTCTTAAGGTATAATAAATAAGTATGACTTGAAGGTTCTACAATCACTCAAAATCTTATCTATAATGCTCTATCTTATGTCCACCTATTAATACCTTGATAGCTTAAGATTTATGGTATTCTTAGACTGTACATCTATTGATAGACAGATAAGGTTATAAATGAGTGAGACTTAGTGGCCATTTATACGATCGACTAGTTATTATTAATGCCATATAATAAATGTGGAAACTCTGTGTATTTGTCGAGCAGTAATGTATAATCGTAGCCGTTAGTTATATTGTGACCTGGTAATTCTATCTATCGGAATCACATACGATTTTATTTTTAGTCAGGAGTTAAATTAATTAAAAGACGTAAGTGTTATAGATGATAAATTATGTGGAATAACTTTTGGGTGCAGAAAGTCAGTCTAAATAGTCGAGGTAGTCGGGGATGAGTCGAGGGCTTAAAACCTCTCAAAGGGATCTAAAGCTGCTTGATTGATTTTCTGATTAGAAACACATTTTGATCTTTAACAAAAAAAGTTTAAAATAAAAATGCTAAAAATGAAAGACAAAATTTAAAAGCTTACAATTTAAAACTCTTTTATTATCTAATTGTGTATAATTATTTTGATATATTTACAATAACTTTGTGAAATAAACAATTCGAAATGGTCCTTTATATCAGATTATCCACTTATCAATTAAAGTAAACAATTTTACCCGAAAAGCATGCTTTCGGTTTGTTTAATTTTTCTAAAAGAAACTTTATTTTTGGCAAAATGGGCCTTAGAGCTACTTGTAGCTTCTCATCCAACACAAATCCAATTTATTTAGCCATTGAAAGACGAATATTGTAACACTTCTTTTAAGATCGTTTCTCGATCAAACCTTGTCGTGTTGTGTTTCAGTATTTTGCTAACATTCAGTCTTTTTAAATACCATTCGCTTTTCAGTCAAAATTTTTAACCCCTTTCGCTTAAAAGATACTTAGATATAAAGTTGTTTTTATCAAAAATCTAATCCCAAGCCAAATCGGTTGACTCATGAGAGCTTGAATATAAAAACTGTTTAATTTTTTGAGATACCTGAGAATAATAGACATTATCTGCATTATCTTAACTTTTTCTTACTTTGCCAACAATTTGAGTTTTGAACTTTTGAACATTTTGCTAATGCAAATTATTTCACATTTCTACAAAAGAAAGGGAATCGTGTTGGGAAGTATTAAAAGAGTTTTACCGAAGATACGGACGAAAATATGAGAATACGAAAAAAATATAAAAAAGGACAAACTTTTTTATTTGAATGAAAAATCCTTTGCATATTTTACTGCTCGCTCATCATGAAATAGAAACATCCCGCTCCCATTTTGGCTGTTGTACAGTGTAATATAATGTTGAGAGCTGTGGAAGGTGCATTCGGCCACTTGATATCAAGACCCTCGTTATCCGCTATGTTCTTTAAACTTCTAACTGTATCCATTGATTTTAAGATTTCACATGCATTTCCGTTAGCTAAAATAAAGGTATAAAAAGATATATATGATTTCAAAAAGGCTAGAATTCCCGCTGCTTTCCCAAGCAGTGTAAACCAGTTTTACCGAAATCTTAAAATCTGATTTGTTTCGAATGAAAATTGTTCAATTTTTTCCCTTTAGGGAAAACGGCCAAGAGGAGGAGAGTCTCTAAAATAGTTCATGGATTGGGGTCCTAACACGCTAGGGCGCATCAGCTGACTTGTCTTTATTTTTGTCAAGCTCAACGACACAGTGCAAGTTATTGGATTCTTTCATCAGCCTGACTTTATTTTTTTTTTTTTTTTTTTTTGCAAACCTGTGTTTCTTTTTGCTTCTTTTGACTAAAGCAAACAGAAAGTTTCTACGTCTCTTTCTTTTTTCCAACTACTTTCTTTTTCAAACGGGCAACATTGTCGTCCACATTGGCCACATCATCGTCGCTGGCGCTACTTCTACGCCTTGGACATGCACTTGGCCTATGCCGTGATGCGTGCATGACCGTCGTGCTAGTGTTTGTGCATTTTTCGCGATTTTCATTTCTGTGTGGTGCAAGGTATTTCATTTTTATGCTCTTCAAGTAAAGATAACGGCATTATAAGTTTTGTTGAAAGGTAAACAACGCGTTTGTGAACGAGTTTTATACAATTGTTTCCTATTGTAAAGCTCCAATTTTTCCGAAAGTTGAATAAAAGTAAAAAAAGGATTTACCATCAATACTTGGACTTGGTAGTTTTTCTATGTCAATGAATTACTCTTTAGAAATATCGAATACACAATTTTAATGTGTTACTAATGGTTTTACCTTATACACCGTAATAACCGCACATGGACCAATAATAACACTTTTACATGCGGTCTCTCGAGCATGTTACATCGAACTAGGTCGAGACCTCTCGCTGTCAAAGGATTCGATACTACTAACCGTTCGAAATGATTCGGTACTGCCTACCTTTCTAAGCTTTGCCGCTTAGCTTCGATGCCTCGATAGACCTGCAGCTCTAGTTCCCACAGTCCCTAACTTGCAAAAGAAAAGCTATCCCTTTAAATTATATTATTATTGGTACATAAGTGTACGTAAACTTCGGCGCATCGAAGTATAGTAAGTCCCATGTTATCTGCTTTTTCTGCTTTTATTTTGCTTTTCTTTGACAGGTTTTTGTTGTTGCTGCTTTTGTAACTGGCTATAAAAGCGCACAAGTTGTCAATTATTTTATAATAAAGAGTGTAAAATGAAGCGAATACATTGGACCAATTAGTATTTGGGCCAAGAACTGCAAAAACAGCTTTTTATAAAACCCTTCTTCTTCTTCTTTGAAGGTTTTCGTTGTCCGCTTGACTTTAGCATTGCGAAACCGTCTGTACGTATATTTTTGTAGTAGACTGTAAGTGAAAAGCGGCAACAACAATTGACAGGCACTCAATAGCTACCAAATTGTTAATTGGTTAATGGTTAAATGCAATTGGCTTTTCAATTAGCCGCCTGGCTTTTTCGTTCATTTTTTGTTGTTTTATCTGTTGTTAAAGTCGCGCCGATGACCCACAAATAAATAAACAAAATTACCGGCCACAATGTGTTAAACATTTTGCAATAGTTTATTTTTTTAACAATTCGCTCGAGAAAAAAAATAAAAACGTGACTGCAATTGGCTGCTAAATTGCCAAGCGGCAGACGGCAAATTTTCAAATCGCACATTTGTAATGAAAAAAAGAGGGTGTGGCGGACGGAGAACATAAACTTTTCTCGAATTATACACTGTCCGACGTTAAAATAGTAGCCAATTTAATTTTGTTCAATATTTTCGGTGATAAAATGATTCAATCACTCTAGTATGTCCAGTTTTTAGCACAGAAAAAGCATTTTAAGCAATGATAGCCTATAAAACTACGAAATAAAGGAATTAGTGGTGTAAAAAACTATATTCATTATCGAAAAATATTAATATGATTCAAACCTGTTTCGAACTTATTAGAGGATAAAACACTAGAAAAGTGTATGCGTTAGCCGTTTTGGCTTTAAGGCATTTTAAAAATGGGCTACAAAAATAAAAATAACAATTTAAAAATTTTTTTTTTAGCCCATTCTTAACTCTTTCAGGACCGAATTAAGGTGGGTGAAGCTTAAGTATATTTGAGGTCGAAGATTTATTAATATGCCCATAAATATTAACTGACTTGAATTTCAAAGTCCTAGGTATCCTGCCTATAGGCAACAGCGATCCTGAAGGGTTAAATGAACGTAACAAATATTCTTGTGGCTTTAAGAATAAAATACTTTTACCTTAAGGCGGGACGCTATTCTAATGACTGCACTGTATTTTATTGAATTCGAAAACTCAAACTGATCTAAAAGTAGTAACTAGTAACGGGCTAACCACCATGGGGTTATATGCAGCACAGAGACTATGCTGCTTCTTCGTTTTGCCGATTATAACCAATCGCAGTTGAATTCTGGTGTATAAGATGTTTCAGAGTTTCCCTAGCTGCTGTTTATGCTCAGTTAGTACTTCTACCAATAAGTATACTTTCCAAGTGTAATTATGTAAGTTATCGGTCTATACTGAAAAACCCGTTCTTTGAACATTGATGATATTGTATCATAAGTATATCTGTCATTTTAAAATTAATTCTGAATTTCTTTACGGGCTTAGAAAAAGAGAAGCAGACCTTTTCCAATATAAATTTTCTATTTTCGGCTGAAAAAAGGATACACATAAAAAAAATATCAGATATTAAGCGTGCTCCAACTGGCTAAAGAAAGAGAAACGTAACATTTATGTAACACTTGAGGGAATTCAAAAGTGTTACGATTATGATTGAGATGATTTTTTCCTCATTAATCGCGTTAAAACACAATTTAGATTTAGATGCTTTTATTTTTGACAAAACGTTTAACTAAATGCCGAGTTTAGATCCCGAAGAATTTACAGTTGGCTGAACTTTTCAAATGCTTGTTAAAGCCTCAAAATAACACTATAAGTACGAGCTGCCAACCTTCAAGTTTCCCCATTCATTACAATTCCAATCATTGGATGCTTGCCCCGATCTCCGCATTTCCGAAATGTTATCATGAATTTGCAGAAGGTTGATGTTTGAGTCCATCATAAAAAATAAAACTAAGAAACTAAAAACGAAGCGAAATTTTACGCTACTTAACGCTGCCAGCGTCGAAGCTTGCGTCGCTGCCGACGTCTTGTAAATATGTAAAAACTGTACAATAACAAAAACAATTGCATAAAAGTACAAACGGCAACGCAACAATGGCAAACGCTTTGTCTACTATTATCTAATAGCGGGAGAGGGTATCGGGTGGTCTGCTTTTTTTTATTGGCTTTGCTTGTTTTTGCCTCTGTCCAGCAGCAGCAGCAAAGCCGCGGCACAATGACAGCTCAAAATGCAAAACAATAACAAAATTGCAGCACTGTAAAACTGACAGTCTGACTGCCTGACGGGAAGACAGACAGAAAACATTTTATGGTTCAATGCCAAGAAAAACGCAGGGGCCAAACGTAAAAAAAAAATGGCTTTGTTACACCTTTTGATGCTCTACTGTCAAGGGCCAGTAGCACCTTGTCAGGCATTAAGAAACAAGGATAAAATATATTTAGAACATATATATACTATCTGAAAACCCGCGCTCCCTCTCCGCTGCGCATTGAACCGTCAATAAATTTTTTAAATAAATTCATTCTTCCCGTTCCCGTTCCCCTTCCTTCGCTTTCTTACACTATCCTATTCCTATTCTCTACCTCGTTTTTATCGATATCTTTGGCGCCATCTATCGGAAGAAAACGAAACTACATGTAAACCATTCTCATCACTCATTGATTATTTTTGTAAACTTTGGTCAAAATTGGTGCAGTAGTTTTTGAGTTTATGTGCTACAAACTAACACGTTCCTTTTATATATATAGATATAATATGTTCAAGCCGAATTCATCCAAACTTCACATAAACCATCTACAGACCATCACCAACCTACCCTAACACTTTTGGTTGAAATCGGTCGACACGTATTCGCAGTTAGTGGTGACAATGTACACTTAATTTTATATATATAGATAATACGAATATGTAATAAAATATTTTCAAGTAAAAGATGAAGGCGAAGACTTCTTATGTTAATTAGCTGGAAACACCATTCGTTTTAAAGTCAGTCGAAAAATTGTATTCAAATTCTAACTAGGAATACAAACCGAAACTTTTTTTGAATACGGTTACGATTACGACAGTTTTATTTCGGTTTGCCTTTTTTCCGATATTTGTTTCGGTTTACCGGCTATACCGGTTTCGGTTATAACAAACCAAAGGCCATGAAAGTAATAGCGTACATTAAGCACACAAAATCTAAAGTATCGCATGCAGAAGCAAATTATGGACATATAAATTGGGACTCATCTGTGTCGTGATCATTTTCGTAATAATTCTCGCCATGTAACATTAGTTTATTTTACCGGGATATCGCTCGAGCTTTGCAGGAGTTTCAATTTCTATAAATTATGCAAATGATAAGTGTTTCTTATCATCAATTTCTTTGGTCAAATTCAAATTCATTTTTACATATTTGATCGTTGTAGTCGATGTTAAATATAAAAAATCTATAGAAATGGTTGTTCTATTCGATATGTTGTTGTAAGCGTTGTTGTACGCGATTTTTCTTTGTATGGGCTGTAAGGTCGTTAAATGGGGCCCCGGAAACTTAATTGGCTTAAACGTCGTGACGGCCCCTTTTTTAAGGATTGCCAGCTTTTAATAAGAAACCATAAATAGCAAAATGAATTAGTTTAAAGAACATTTAAGAAATCACTCAAGAAATTCAAAACCTCAGATTTACCAATAAGCTCGTTCTGTTCTCTGAACCATTTGCATTGGAAGATCTACAACAACGACAACAAAAGCTGACCAACAATTGTTGTCACCAAGTTGCGGTAATTATTATGTCAGCCAAGTCTAAGCTAAGCGCTAAGCCGTGTCGCAATCATGTCGCTACCTTTCTGTCCCCTCTCTCCCTCTCAGTCTCTCTCTTCAGCTGTCGCAGAAAGAACGACATCAACAACGACGCCTGCGGCATTTGCAATCAGCTCTAGTACAGTAGGGCCCATATGGACAAGCAACAGAATCAAATCAAAGTTCTAGAGAACTAACTAAATCAGCTGAGCTGAGAGCCAGTAACAACTAACAGCTGTTGAAGCTAGGTTGACATGGATGGATCCATCCCCTCGAGGGGCTAAGAGATTAAGAGAGACTGAGAACAGGCAAAAGTTAACTGACTGCATTTGCATAAATGTAACATATTTTGAGAGAATTATGATAGAGGTTTACACAAAGAAAGTACTAATTGCTTTAACTCTGCTACTACTAAATAGAACGTGCTGTTTCGATATCTCAGCCCATTGACAATCACGCCTTTTTCTTTCTTTGAACGTAGAAATAAAGTTGTTGTGAAAATCTCTCTCGGACCTATTTGGGCGTTCTGAACTTTACTTTTAAGCATTTCAACCATAAAACTATAACCGCTCTTTGAACGTAGAAATAAAGTTGTTCCGAATCTCTCTCGAGCCTATTTGTGCGTTCTGAACTCTACTTTCAAGGATTCGGCTGTCTTTGTGCGAGCCACACAAATGAAACTGTAATGTACTCCATTGATTGTATCTTATCTCTGTGAGCTTTCATGTGAAATTAGTTTTAATAAATAGAACATATTATATAAAGCTAAAGCTTCAAGATTATTGCCATTGCGGCAGAATAAAATGCAATGCAAAAAAAAAAAAAGAAGGAAAAATGAGAATTCAATCTTGGCCACCATTCACTTTTCCATTCTAATTTTAGTTGTTTGGAAAATCTTTTGCACATTTTTCAGCTGCCACCCAAGCTGGGGAGCGCATAACTTTGGCAAATATTTCACGGTATACACATTGCTCAAGATTTGTATCTGCGCTAAGCTGAATGTATCTATGTATCTTTGCAACTTGTTGGCTGACAAATTTGCCTAAGCAGCGACAGAGCAGACAGACGTCGCGAAGGCGACGCAACGTCGACACTGACGCCGCGCCGCACAGTGGATCCAAATGACTTCTTTTTCGGAAAAAATCATAACTTTTAATGGAGCAAAGATGTTTTCAAAATGCATGTTAAAGAGAATTCCTTAAGCTTCTGCGATACACTGCGATAAATATGCTCCGAAGAGAGGGAGCTTCAAAAAACGGTAGTAAAGTTCGAAATTATACACACCAAACGTCTTATCCTTGCTTCATAAAATGTGCTTAATGCTTAAAAAATCGTTATAATTTTGAAAATCTTTTGGCAAGATGTTTGTAGTCTATTTTGATGCTAGCATACACTTGCGCTAGATAGACAAACTTTCGACGAGGACGAATTATAGAAAAATTAGCACAATTTAACTTTACTACCGTTTTTTGAAGCTCCCTCTATAAACAGCTTATTTATGCATTTTAAATTTTGAAAATACAGTGGAGTCGCGAAAGAATAAACACTCGGTTATGTGAACATTCGTTCACTCAAACTCTAAAGAGTCTAAAAACCTAGTTTTTAACCAAGAACAGACCAAAATCTCAGCATTCTTTAAAAAACTTTGAACGTAATGCATTATATTTTTCATTTATTAAATTTTATGTTATGCTTACTTATGCGATGAAATATGACCTATGAAGGACCTATAAATAAAAGGATATCCCGACTAGATTTGTGGATAATGTTATTTACACACATCATAAAATGTTCGAATCGATAGAGTGAACAAATTTGGTATTGTGAACAACCTTGGTTTTAATTAGTTCACTGTATTATCCCTCAAAAATTATGATTTTTGCCGAAAAAGAAGTCAGTTGGATCCACTGTGCGCCGGCAGCGACTTTGCAAATGCTTTGGTTGTCCTTCAGTTGTGGCTGTTCTGTTGCTGTTGCCGTTGCCGTCAAATTAATTGTTTATCATCATGAATAAATGTGCATATGGCAATTTAGTTAACAAATTATACGGCTAGGCTCTAATGCTGGCGCCAACGAAAGCAACAAAAACGCCAACGCGTTTTCCACGCGTTTTTTGTCGCTCGGACTGTGTTGTTCTAAGGACTGCATAATGCAATAGTTTGTTGGTTTCTGGCTCTTAGGTGGCACCTTCGTCGTGTTTCAAGGCCGCCACATGAAACAGCAAAAATATTGAAATACTATAACAATTTCCCCTCATAAATTATGCAATATTTCCTACTTACAATAAGCTGCTGCAGCACACAACACTATGCAAAAGCTAGCTAAGCTGTTGAGGGTTTTTCTTTTTTCCGTTTTTGCATCAAAAGCCCTGGTCTGGCCCGGCCTGGGAGACGCCACACAGCACTTGAACACTTGCAACAGTTGCTTTCCACAGATGCCACCAAAGTTGATGGCGACTGCGGTATGACTTTCGCGGCGGTGGCGGTAAAAAACGCGCTGTGTCCGCATTTTTTGCCTTTGTTTCTGTTGTGGTTACGAGCCAACCGCAAGACAATTGGCAGTAAGATGCCAGCAAAAGTGTTGTTGCTGTTGGTTAACTTCATTTTGGAGCCCAGCATTCCATTCATTCTCTCTCTTTCTCTCTCTAGCTCTCTCTCTCTCTCTCTTTCTCTCTCTAGCTCTCTCCCTCTCCCTCCATTTTGCTGCTCTAATATGTAACAGTAACAACAAGAGCACTGTAAAATTGGTTCTTCTTCTTTAGGTTTAAACCCTAAACTTAGAGTGTGTCAGAGAAATGATTGCTCATATTAGTAGTATTAGTCCAGACGGCGAGCTCCCCAAACATCCAAATACTGCAAAGATATCAATCTATAACTCTTAGAAACATTGCAGGCGCTCCATGGTATGTAAGCAACCAAGAAATACACAAAGACTTGAATGTTCCCTACGTCAAAGATGAAATGAGCAAAACATCGCGAAGATACTTAGAGAGACTGTCTAAACACGAAAACGTACTTGCGATTAACCTACTAGACAATAGTATGAACGTTAGACGTCTGAAAAGATTTCATATACTAGACCTTCCAGATCGATTTGTACAATACTTCTTCTTCTTAACTGGCCATAACAACCCGTGTTATCGGATTACGGCCTGATGTAAATACATTCCCAAACCCTACACACAACCCTTTTAAGGCCTGTGGTGGGTCTACTGTTCTCGAAAGAACCCAGTGTCATTGTTAGTCGCCTCACACGAAAAGCTTTGACCTGCTGAGGTGGTATTCTCTAACCCGCTCACCACACGGGGGATTTGTACAATAACCTTTAGAAAATAGAATTGTTGTATATTGATTGGACTCACAGGAGCACAATCAATCCAAAATACATTAATAAAAACAAAAATATATTCATTTTAGTGCACAGAAGGTAATCCAAAGTTGCAAACTGCTTGATGACAAGCCAAACCGCAACGGCAACAAAAACCTCCAAGGGTTTTCAAACCGTCTCATCACAAAAGCTCTGTTGTTGTCGTTGTTGGTAATTCAAGCGGCTCTGTTAAACTTTCCACTTTCGCCAGTTTAACACTTGACGTTTGACAGTGGTCAGGCCAATTTCAGTTGCCATTTGGGAGCATGGGCGTTCTTCACACTGAACACTGATATACAACACGGAGACAGAGGCCAACTAAGCCGGCCGGGCCACGCGCACAGAATTTAAGTGACAGCTTAGTCGTACTCACACATTAGGAACCACCTACACGCCAGGTGCTGCGTACTGCGGTTTCATGTTTCCAGCGCTAAAAACTGGCAAAAACAAAAGAAACAAACAACAAATTAGAAATACAATCTAAGAAAGCCCACGCAACAAAGATACAAGCAACAAAGCAACAATAACAGCAACACCAACAAAATTCGTTAAAATAATAATAAACGAAATTTGAATTTTAATTACGTGAAAAAAGACACAAACAGCAGCAGCAACAACTACATTAAACAACAAACATTTGATGCAGACAATCGGGACGGTGTCCGACAGTGGAATACCCTGTACCCTTTATAAACACTAAATACGGTGAAATGGTAACGGAAGGAACCACTTTTATATCTCTTTTCATAAGATCGATATGCCTGTAAACATTTTCCTATGGGGAAGTTCCAATTGACAAGTTTTCCTATTCGGATTATGGCTATTATGGAGGCAAAAACTACTTTTATACTCATAACTCCAGTATTCTTGGGCCAATGTCGTTGAATATATCAAAAACACGTTTAAATAAATATATGTGGCAATTTTCAAATCAATATGTTGTGGGGTGCGGTAGTAATTAAGCTAAATCGACTGCGCAGGAAGGCGGGCTTCCATTGGAAAAAGGTGAATGAGTTTTATTGCTTTGGCTCACACGAGTCGGCACACCAAATTTTGTCAATCTAGCTCACATGTATTCATATCTACATGTAGTGCATATTTTTGACAATAACTTTTGATGTATTTATCCGATTTTGATAGTTTTCGCAACATATGTCACAGGGGAAGTGGGCAAGATAGCGATGTGATTCGATAAACTTCATCTTTTTGATGTAAATGCGCATCTTTTGGTAAATTCTTGTGCCTCTACCACGGGCTCTCTACGGACAGACGGACATGTCTTTATCGACTCAACTGTTGCGCCTGAACATTTATTGCCAAGGAACATATAGTATAGTCTGCCTTCTGCCTGTTACATACATTGCACAAATCTGTAATACCCTTTTAGACTTTGTGTATAGGGTATAACAACAACATAATTCATTTGCATGCTCAAAATCTTTTTTTTTTTTTTTTTTTTTTGTTTCTTAACTGGCTGATAATATCAACAAAGCAACAACAATAAAGCAGAGTTGGTGGGTGCCAAAGCTGAAGGGGGAGCCGCATTTTGGGGCCAATGTTGGCTGGCAATTCAGGAAGAAACTTAAATTGAAATTTAATTGAAAATGGCGGCTGACAGCGTAGAAAACGAAGACTCGACGACTGACGATCGAAAAAGCGTGGCAAAAACGAACGGGAAAGAAAAAACTAAGAATAAATAAACAATCAAAATTTGTACTCTAACTTTCATGCATATGGATGTATGTACATATGTACATATGTATGTATGTATGTATGTATGTATGTATGTATGTATGTATGTATGTATGTATGTATGTATGTATGTATGTACATATGTACATATGTATGTACGTATGTTGCATATGCACGTCTGTGAATGGGGTCTCTGTGCGAGTGCGTATTATTTTCTACATATGAATGAATGAAAAGATCTCGCGCATGAATGAATGAACCGAACATTAAGCAGATTGCTGACTCTTTGCCATTCGGTCTTTGCTGGCCAGACACATGATAATATTGTGTTTACTTGTTTATTTGGTTGCTTCTGAAGTTGCTATGTGTGCTTGTTTGATCAATGAATGAATCGTAAACGCATACACAAGGCAACACTGCTGTGCAACAAAGTAGATGCAATTTTGGTTTAATACAAATTTTACTTGAGGAGACAACAAATTACTCACTCTTTGATGCTGAACTATTCTAGAGCTCATAACTCATCAACTGCTAAATTCAGACAAAAAAAAAAAATTTACCCCTATATATGTATATACACTTGTTTCCTCTTGGAATGAGGAAGAGGAAGTGGAGCGGGAATAAGCTCTACCTACAGGAATATGCTCTACATTGAGAGGGGCACGGAGGGTGGCTAGTTTATATCAAAGTTTAGGTAGTTTTGTATCAAAATGTGAATGTTTGCAGGTTAAGTTCCAGTCCAGAACGGATAAAGCCAAATGGTGGTCAGTTTTGACTACATCGACGTCAAATTACTATAAAACTGATACTAAATTATTATTATGATTAAAATTCAAATTTGGTAGTTTTTTGACTAGCTCAAGCAAAAAAGGTATAAACTACTTATGCAATAATTAAAAACGTTAAAAAAGGTAAAATTCCAAACTAACGAAATAAATACCGTTTCGTTGCTAAAATAACTACTAAAATTACTAAAATAATGATAAACACAATTAAAATTGTGTTAGGGAATAAGAATCCTGTAGATATAGCCATGTCCGTCTGTTCGTATAAGAGTTAGAGCCACAAAAATGAAACTGATTGAATCATATCGATATGTCAGTCCCACACACTGTAAAAGCTTGGCACAGCTATCAAGATCGTATAGAAACTTAAAAGGCTGTAGGTAATAGTGTCAATTTTAGACCACTACTTTTAAAAAGTGCAACAAAATTTGTCACTCAGTTTGGTATGTAGACTCATTTTAGGCCTTTTAAAAAGTGCAACAACATTTTAGCCCTCTTAAACAAATAATGTTGACCTTTTGCCTTTTTGGGGGGTACCCCAGTACAGTTACCTTGATTACACCCAGACCCTTCAAATGTTTACAGAGTATTTCACTGTCGGGCAGTTTTTTTTAATTAGTAGCAGTTTTTTATGTACCTCTCTCTCTAGAACTTATAGCTCCCACTTGACCCAGTTGCAGGAACAGCATTGTACAATGGATTTGAGACGCATGCTCAATGCATTTGATGGTGTTTGTGCGGGCCAGAACGGAAATAGCAGAGCGTGCGTGTCTCCCACACATATGTACCAAATTCATTGTATAGAATGGTCATATGTAAATCTTTACGCATGATTTTGCGACAACAACAAAAAAAGCAGCCGCAACTGCAATGGAAACGCCTCACAGAGTCACGCCAAGTGACCAGCCCCAACCCCAATACCCGCCCATTACCATTCATCATTGCATTTGATTTGATTGTTGTTTTTTTTCCCCCCATTGATTGAGGGGGATCTGGAGTCACATGAATGCACCAAGCGGAACACGCATGCTTTACGTATGTACGTGCCACGCATTAATGCAATGCACACAAAGAACGGCCATACAACTTGCAACACATGCAACCCTTCTCCCCTTCTCTCTACTCACCGCTCAAGCGACAAAGCGCTTTGGTGAGCGCCCTTGCCCATGGCAACATATTCCCTTAAGCGGCGACGTCCATAATGAGTCCAATGCCAATGGAGTTGTTCTCTTGTTGCAACTTCAATTATTTTTATTGTTTTCTTCTATGCACTTTATGACTGTTTTTAATTAGTAGACAGAGCAAAGAAAAAATAGAACCAACAAACTTTGAGATACTCTTGTGTACTAACGGTTTTCCAGATCGCTATCTCTACCTTTAGGATGTTGACGCACAACCTCCACGTGGTGCCGCCTGGTTAGCTGCTCTAATCACCCCAAGATGTTAATCTGCCCAGGGCTTGAAGAGGGTTGTGTGTAGGGTTTACCCTACATTAGGTCGTAACCCTGGTAATGGGTTATTATGGCCAGTCAAGAAGAAGAATATATGCTACTAAATTAAGATATTACGGTTCGTAGCCTTGGCTTAAACTAAAAAATTTGATGCAGCAGTCGGCACGGTGCCCGACATTGGAATACCCAGTATGGGAACACAAGTATCCACTTTTATGTCTCTTTTCATAAGATACACATTTTTCTATTGGGTCCAATTGACATGTTTTACTATTGGGAAGTTGGTTATTATGGAGCATATATGACTTTTATGCTCAAAACTCCTATATTTTGAATTTTGAAACGTATATCAAAAACACGATTAAATAAATATATGTGGCAATTTTCAAATCAATATGTTGCGTGGTGCAACATAGTAATTAAGGTAAATCGATTGCGGGGGAAGGGGGGCTTCTATTGGCTTTATTGCTTTGTAACTCTAGCTCACATGTATCCATATCTACAGGTAGTGCAATTTTGGAGCAGGTTATAGGCGAAGAGGGTCGAAATCACCCTATTTTTGACTAGAACTTTTGATTTATTTATCCGATTTCAATAATTTCAACATAAATGCACATACACAGGACGCAAACCTCTGTCAAGTTTCGAGTTGATAAATTCAACGTCTGTCACGGCGGAAGTGGGTGAGATATCGACATCAATCGATAAACTTGCACTTTTCCGGGAAAATGCAAATCTTTTGGCAGAACTTTTTAGCTCTAACTCTTATAGTCTCTGAAGAATACGTTACAACACGGACGGACAGACAGATGGACATGGCTATATCGAATCGACTATACTTTTACACTTTGTGTACAGGGTATAAAAAGTACCTTAAACTGAGGAAGAATTCGAAGACTAAATTTAGCGGAATTCAACTTCAGGGTATACGAAATGTAGTGAAAAATTGAATGTGTATAACCATGGCTATATGCCGGGCAACGGAAGTTTCCTAACCCAGCCCAATCGCTAGCTGCCACCACCCACATTACTGTTTTTTTTCTCTCTCTTTGTCCTCCTTTTGCCACTCTTTAGGTGCCGCAGTGACGAAAGTTGCCGGCAATTTAGCGGCTTGGCAGCTTTTAAACGTGACCATCGAGCCAAGCGAAAATGAAACTTTACTTTTACTTGGTTGGTTGGTAGTGGGGCAACCGAACAGTACCAATAGTAATGGCAATACCAAAGCCGATACCAATACCAATACCAAAAGCAGCACCAATATCAAGCAGCTGGTTAACGGTTAACTGTGGCAACAAAGCGTGCAAAACTATGGCGCAAGACAACGTCGCGTCTTGGCTGTTGCCAATTTTTTGCGTTTTGGCCAAGTCTCTGTGAGCTCAAACCTGTAAAGTAAAAGCTGACTTGCCAACAACCGCACATGTTTGACCCATTTTCAAATCCCTCTGCTACAATATTGCAACTGCAACTAGCTGACATCACAATCATCACGATCATCATCAGCTTCAATATCGAGATAATGAGCTCGGCCATCAGGTCGATAAAACTCATTGAAACTTTGCATTTTAACACAGTTCGTTAACTGTTCTGTTGCACTTCCTAGTCATAAAAGAAAACAATACAAATCAGAAAAAAAAAACTGAAATTATTTTGTGTTCATTTTGTGTATAAGAGTAATAAAAATAATTAATAATCATTTACATGGGGCGTGGCAAGTGGTCAGTAAATGAATAGCTAGTAAAAAGTGAACTTGAAAATGAACTTGAGTCGATGAATCGCTGAGATAGCCTGCTGCTAGCTGGCGCTCCCAAATAACAGGATGCAGCAAGCATATGATGACCCCGTGTGGTGAGCGGGTTAGAGAATACCAGCTCAGCAGGTCAAAGCTTGTCTGGGTTCCTTCTAGACCAATAGAGCCACCACGTTTTGGGACCCACCACGTAAAACCACAATTCCAATGAAAGAATGTATTTACATCAGGCCGTATACATCAGACTCGTCCGGGTAAGAGTGAAATGCAGCGCATACGCTAGAGTGCGATAGACTATTGCAACTTTTTCTTTCATTTACAAAGTTTTTGCATGCGCTGTTAGATACATTATGTATCTTTTGCATGCAGATACATACATAGGTACCATAGTACGTCTGCTTGGAGCTAGCCAACTCGTTCATCCATTTGTCCATGTGTCCACCAGCCGGCCAGACAACCATCTAGCCCAGTGAGGAGTTGGCCAATACGTCTTGTTGGTCTTGGCTTTGCTTTTAGCCTTGCGTGTTTTCAAACATTTGTATCTTTCATTTCTCAATTTCCTTGCGTTTTTCATCGCTTATTATTATTTATGTGTTGATATATTTTCTAATGTGAGCGCACATGTGTGTGCAATTTATTGCCAAGTTTCCATTATGACGGCCAGTAGTGCCAAGTGCACATAAAATAATAATCTTGCTCGTATTTTCATTATGATTATTATCATATTAATTTTTTCTATTGTTTTAACTTGAAGTGTTGATTGCATGTAAGCAGACAATAAAATGCTGTCTATAGTATGTGCATTTGGTTTATAGAGTTGATAATTTCTAATTGTTTTTAAATTGATTTTTTTGCTGTCCATTATATTATCGAAAAGCATTCAATTAGCGAAATACTAATCAAACACGCAACCAAAGGCGAAAAAATTTGCAAAACTTTCTGCTTAGAAGACAAATGTCTTTGTACTAAGCATTATATCTTTACCAATTATGATTACAATAATATCTTCTATGTATATATATATATCTTCTTTTTAAATGGCCATAACAATCCGTTATCGGGTTACGGGTCCCAAACTCTACGCACAACCCTTTTAAGGTGGCTCCACTGGTCTCGATAGAACCCAGTGTCATTGTTAGTCGTATCATACGACAAGCTTTGACCTGCTGAGGTGGTATTCTCTACCCCGCTCACGAAAACAAGTTTAGCCGCTCTTAAATAGCATGGAATTGTTGGCAAACAAAAATCCACAAAAATGTTCGACGGCACATGAGTGGAAGCAGATCAATAATATTCCACTAATAATAATAGGGACCAGTGACTGAAGGGGGTTAAATGGCCACTTATGGGAAGAAAAGACAAATCAAAGATTTTAATGTAATTGGCTCACGAACTTTTTGGTCAGTTACTCTCTAGCTAAGACAAAAATAATATTTTCATCGAAGTATTTCAAAAAGTTGTTTATGTAATTTTGACTATTTGGCGCTATATGTGATATGATTCATGTAGGCATCATGAGTGTTCCCAGCTTTAAATACCGCAATAAGGAAGTTACCTCAATGCAGACCCTCCATTAAGCTATAAAAACAAATCAATTTGCAACTTGTAGAAGGCACCACAATTTCTGGCTAAAAAGACGCTAATGGCTCAACTAGTCCATTACGTTTGAGCCAGACTTTTGGCTGGCTATTTTAGCTTCACATGAGAACATTTGGCTTCTGGTTGGTTGCATGGCACGAAAGTAATTAACAACAATATAGAAGCAGCTGTCAAGCTGACCATATGTGTGTTTGTGTGTGTGTGAAAGTGTGAGCAAGTACACTGCCGGCCACTTGATTAAGGACGCAACATTTTTTTTGTTTACAAGTCTATATTTACAAAACTAATAAAGATAACGGACCTAAATTATAATTTCTTTATAACTTGTATAATTTGGTTATACATATTATGGTATTATGTATATTGCTTCAAATATTTAGTTTTGTATTCAAAAATAAAAATAATGCAAAGGGTGTTTTTTTAAAAAGAGTGTATTCATATGTACAGCTTTTAATCATGAATTGGTTCACCTTAATGAAGAAACAAATTTCAATCAAATCGAGTGTCCTTAATCAAGTGGCCCAAAGGCCAAAAGTTAGCTATTTTTGCTGTTAATTCACGAAAATATTTATCATTTTTACTGAGATAAAAGAACCCTAATTTTTTTTGGCTGCATGGCAAATTGATTTATTTACCAAAGGAATTTTATTTCACTCCGTTATTAGTTTTGAAAATATAAACTTTTTAACACAACAAATTCCGCGTCCTTAATCAAGTGGCCGGAAGTGTATATTGGCTGCTGCTCTTGCTCGCTTCTACACTATAAATCGCGCATTGTGTTTAATTATACAATCGAGCAACAGCAACTTACTGCAACTTGAATGCAATGCCGCCGACATCGTTTAAAATCTTTAACAACAAAAATTGTTTCCATGAATTTCCCACATTTTCCGCTTGAAGTTTTGATGGCAACAGAATGAGAAACTCGTTTCAATGTTGGCGGCGAGTTCGTCCGAAAAATTTATAAAGAAAGAAACAACAACACACAAAAAAAAAACAATCTTTCATTGCCCTAAACTGCAGCAAAACTTTCAATACTTCTATGCGACATCCAGGAAAAAAATTAACACAAACAACATGTCAAGATCTGGGTTTTTTATAATATCTAGCTCATTCTTCCCGTCCCTCTTCCTTCTCTTTCTCTCTCTCTCGCTTCTTCATACTAAGTCAAGCTGCGGATATTGGTACCAATATCTTTATATCCTCTACATCCATCTCTACCCTTACCTCTACCTCAATTCAAAAGAATTGTTTACCTAGTCAAGTTAATACTTACTATATAAGTAGAAACACATTTAGTATGTTTTATATGGAAAATCGTTCTTGTCGATATCTTTGGCGTCATTTATTGGAATTCGTCCAAACTTCACAAAAACCTTCTCCCTAATACTGTCTACAGTGTGTAAAAATTTGGTTAAAATCGCTCCACGCATTTTCGAGTTTAACGAGCACATCACTTTTTAAGGCTTAATTTTTATATATGTATATAGAAGATAGTAATCTTATTTTACCAAACTATATCAAGGAGGATTATCCTATAATTAGCAGCGTTCTGGAATGAAGAAAGTATTCATTGCATGTCTTATATTTCTACCCGGTTTACGGTACGAAGCATACTTTGCATACTTTTTTGCCCATTTCTCCCAGTGTACGTAATGCAACGCCAACTGCGGCGCCGACTGCAATGGCGACTTTGACTGTAGTGGCATTCATGTGTGAAAACATTTCCACTTTTTTCCCAGGCCGGCCATTTTGAAATGCGCCCACGCAAACGAAAATTAACATAATTAACCAGATGAAACTTTTGCAATTGGAGCAACAGACAAACCATAGAAAAGTCTCAAAGGGTTCTTTTTGTTTCTTTTACAGAGCATGTGCGGGTATGTGTGAGAGTGGGATGTAAACTTGCCCAAAAAGCGTAGCATTTAAAAGGCTGTTAAAAGCGGTTAAAGCATTTTTATACCTTTTTTTTTTTTGTAATTTTGTATTTTTCTTGTAAGCTTTAGTTTTGTTTTATGAGTTATTTTTAACAAATTTGTGTTAAATGCAGCCGTCGATGCGCTTGATTGAAGGTTGCCCCTTATTCGCTATACAATTTTTATTGTGAATCATCATACAAAAGTTGGCCAAAAATGGGACAAGCAGCCAGCTGGTCATCTGCTCTTAGCCAAGTCTTTTGTGTTGCCAAGTGAATGAGCGGCTAAATGGACGGACCAGATCATGTTATACGGTGTCAGTTTACTTCTGTAGTACCCTTGACCTGAACTGGCGACCACGCGCAGCGAATCTTTTGAATGCCACTCTCTCAAATGGAACTACAAGCATGATTGCGGGGGCCAGCAGCTATTTGATGCATTCTTACACTCTTTAAGCACATCATGGACACCATAATGACTCAAGAAGTCAGACCACAGGTACATCTGATAGATCTCAAAAAAAGTTTACTAAACCGGATCAGACAAAAATCTCAATGCAGCTTCATGATGAATGGGTAACCTATAAAAAATATTTTGGTTTTGAGTAATTCATTTTATATTTTAATCGTATTGAAAATATTTAAATCAAAAAGTGATGTGCTCGCTAAACTTGAAAACGCGTGCACCGATTTCAACCAAATTTTCACACATTGTATATAGTATTAGGTAGAAGGTTTTTGTGAAGTTTGGACGTTTTCCAATAGATATCGACAAAAACAATTTTCCATATAAAACATAATAAATGTGTTTCTACTTATATAAAAGGCAAGCATTAAATTTGACTAGGTAAAGAATTCTTTTGAATTGAGGTTTAGGTAGAGGGTATAGGTAGAAGTAGAGATAGAGTTAGGGGATGAGGGTGAAGATGAGAAAAAGGATGAGGAAGAGGATAAGGAAGAGGATAGGAAGATATTATGGATTTGTGATTGCATTGTTCCTGTCAGAATACATACATTGCATTTATAGATGGGTTCAGCTAGTATAAAACATATTTCTAATTATTCATTTAAGTGTGTTTGTTATTAAATACTTAAATGCATTTCAGCGCATTTGACTTTGGCCTTTTGTGGTTGTTAGTATTATCCAGTCGGTTTGCTCTTAGCAACAACAAAAAGCTTGGCACCCACAAAAAACTACAACTAAAAACAACAAATACAACGGAGTTGATTGACAGAATTGGGACGACATAAACGCACATACATATGCACAGCAGCGCAACATTTGAAATCTGCATGCGTGAAACTTAACGAAGCGTTAAAGTTCAACGCGTTGGATTACATTACACAAGAGTAACAAAGAGAGCCATGTGAGATGTGAGAGAGTAAACAATTTTCAAAGATGCTGAAAGAGTGACACTCTCGAGGGCTACTAAACTTATAACAGCTACTACTATTGTTGCTGAGCAGTATTTCGCCTTGATTTTGACTTTGTTTTCAATTTGTTGCTGGTTTTAGCCAATGTATACTTAACAAGGTAACGTCGTCGTTGCGGCGTCAGCAGCGCAGTTGCTTAGTTTTTCATTCTCTTATGTTTACAACTGAATGTGTTTTTCAGCAACGAGAGTAAATTGCGCCTCTCTTTTTCGCTATTTCAACGACGACGTTACCTTCTTAAGTATACATTGGTTTTAGCTTCTGTACGTGTGTGTGTGTGTGTCCCATAGTACTGCCTGGCCTGGCCTTGGCATCTGTTTCCTTTTGGCTGTCATATGATCATCAACAGCACCATCATCATCATCTGTGATTACATCATACGCTGCTGCTTCTTGGAAGCCGGCCAGCCCAATGTTTAACAGTTACCCGGCATTTGGCAGAGGCTCACGCCCCCTGCTGTGGTGGAGTGTATGCTGAATATGATTTTTCTGATTTTGTGTGTGAGTCATGCGGCAAGAACTTTTGTATCTGCCCCTAGGTTGTGGCAAGCTCTCCTTAATCTTTTTACCCTGGTTCTTTCGCTGCATGCCACTTAACTGTACCTCTATCTATAGCTCTCTCTCTCTCTCCCTCTTGCTTTCAGTGCCGTATTGCTTTGCATTTCTTTTGCCTTGACAGTTTTTGACTCTGACGCTGCCGCTGCGTCACCTGCTGCACGACAGCTTCAACCAAGTGCCGTGATTTTTTGTTGTTGTGGCCGATATTAATGCTATGACTCACGATCAAACAACGCGCAAGAAGTCAGCGTCAGCCTCATTGTGGATTTTGTTGTTGCCTTCGGATTGAAAATCGAATTCAATAGACTCTTAGACAGAATAAATAGTTCATACTAACAGCAACAACAACAGTAGGCGTTCAAAAATTATATAAAAGTACTTTGATTTAAAATCTTAATCCGTTGAGTTAAGAGCCTTTACGGCCTATTAAGTTTGATCTCTAAAGGTTCCCCCGTATACAAGA
Organism: Chymomyza caudatula; assembly: GCA_035041775.1. Taxonomy (NCBI): domain Eukaryota; kingdom Metazoa; phylum Arthropoda; class Insecta; order Diptera; family Drosophilidae; genus Chymomyza; species Chymomyza caudatula. The sequence goes on from JAWNKW010000148.1 coordinate 4,083,983, forward strand.
GAAGACGCAAATACTTGGAGTACAGCGTGAGAAAAGCTACTTTTCAAAATTGGTGCAGTCGCTGGAACAACCATTATTTCATTAATGCCTGGACGGAAGTCCAAGATTCGCAAGAACGTCATCGAGAATGACATAACTTACAATTATGAAAATAGATGGGTACCATGGTAAAAGCCACATTCTTAGTTAATTAGTAAACATTTATAATCTTTGGATTGTTGTTAGCAGTTTTATATCGCTCATTTACTAAAACTAGTGTGCGCCTCTTAATCACAATACAATTGCTTATTGAATTTCAGGCGTTACTAACGTTACGAAGAAGAGGAAAGAAAACACGAAATAACAATGTTTGTGTGTACAATGCATTTTGGTGTTTTTTTTCTTTTCTTCTAAAGTTTTGTACTTTAAATCTATTTTTACCTGACTAAAACTCAAGGTATACAGCTGAAACTTAAATTCTGCAAACCTCAAGCGTTTTATTTTTCGAATCGTATAGGTTTAACCTAAAAACGTTGCGTTATTGCGAAGTAATCGGTACCACACTGAATTTTTGCTTACCTTATTTATATATAGATGTCATTTAAAAAATGTGATTTTAAATGCATTTAAAGTTTTCAATTAGCTCCCACCTAATAGAAAAAAGGATGACATATTCTCTTCGCACGCGGATATACAAGATAGTTGGCATAACATTTGTGCAGACCATGAAGCAGGATTTAACAAATAATTCTGCATCATTAAGTCAAAAAGCATACTTTATAATGCTAAACTTGTTTACAAACTGAACTGCAAAGAGAAATGTATATACAGTGAAACCTGTCTACAATTGACACATTTGGTTCGAAGACTTTAGTCCAATGTAGTCAGGGTGTCCAATGTATAGAAATTTAAAGATTTTCAGTGTTCTGTGTGTCTTTTGGTTGATTTGCGATCATTTAATAGTATTCATAATGTTATTTTTGTACATTGTCTTGAAGTTTCTTGTCCAAATCATTAGTTACTTTGTAATAGTTACTGCCACCTTTTCTACAAAGTGTTTTATTTTTGGCCAACTTATGAAGGGGTAGCAGTTTTATATTGATTTTATGTTGTTTCTTTAATTTTTTCAACTTTTTATAATGCTTCATGATTGTTTTTAACATCAAAATGCATTTACTCGTGTATGTTTATGTGCATAAACTCCACATATAAAATAGTCAAAGTTTGTTTCCAGAATACTGTAAATTCTTTTAAATTCGAATGTAACTTAAGACAATCTTTTAAATTTGCTTATTTATAAGCTTTTGACTTTCTTTCTTTTGATTTTTAACAAATTAATTGTGCCATCTGGAAGGATTTCATTTAAATTTCTATAAGCAACGAGTTTACTACAACCAATGTCATTCAGTTGTAAATTTTGTCATGGACTAGGATTATTTTTAGGATTTGACAATACAGCCTTCGTATTTTCGTACATAACATTGCTGTGGTTTTGGCTGCATACCCTTTACGCAATACAAATTTTTAAGGTTGCCAACTTTTACAGGTTCAATTGCATTGACAAAATTCAAAAATCGCTCAAAAAGTTCAATTTTTGTACTAATATATTTTTGTTTCGCTGAAAAGTGTCCAACATTGCAGGTTTGACTGTACATATATGTATGTTTATGCATATAGTGGTATATATTTGATATCTATGCCCACAGCGACCTTCACTTGCGCATGCGCAGCTGCTCCAAAACTTCAGCAGCAGCAAAAGCTTAATATCAAGAAAAACTGTTAAATAAAAAATTTGATGCAGACAGTCGGGACGGTGCCCGACAGTGGAATACCCTGTACCCTTTTTTCCCAATAAGCACTAAATCCAGCATATGGTATACTGGGAACGAAATGTCTCCTTTTATAAGTTTAATATGACTGTAAGCATTTTCCTATTGGCAAGTTCCAATTGACAAGTTTTCCTATTGGGAATGGGGGGCAAAAATTACTTTTATGCCCATAAATCCAGTCCAATCGTGTAACATAGATCAGAAATACATTTATAAACGTCTGTGACAATTTTCAAATCAATATATTGGGGTTGTGGCAGTAATTAAGGTGAATCGATTGCGGGGGAAGGGGGGTTCTATTGAAAAAAGGTGGATACAGTTTTAACAATTAGGGTCACACGAGTCTCCACACCAAATTTTGTAACTCTAGCTCACATGTATCCATATCTACGTGCAGGGGGGGGGAGTGAAATTAGCATATTTTTGACTACAACTTTTAATGTATTTATCCGATTTCGATAATTAGTGACACATAGATGCACATAAACACGACGCACAACTCTATCGAGTTTTGAGATGATACATTGAACGGCAGTAAAAATATGTCACAGAGGAAGGTGGCAAGATATCGACGTGATTCGACAAACTTCATCTTTGGTAAATTTTTGTACCTCTACCTTTTATGGTGTCTGATATCTCGACGTTCATACGGAAGGACGGACAGACGGACATGTCTATATCGACTCGACTGCCACGCCTCCTTTTGCCTGTTACATACATTGCACAAATCTATAATACCCTTTAACACTTTGTGTACAGGGTATAAAAATAAAATTACTGTAAAGATTTCCTAAGAAATTTCATTGGCATTCAGAGCAGTCGTCACCTTGCATACATATGCACATATATGTACATGTGCATTTGCATATATGCATGTGTGTGTGTGTGTGTGTGGAAGTTGTATCCGCATTATTAGCAAACAGCAGCAACAAAAAGCAATAATAACAACAATAATAATAAAACATAAATTTATAGTGTACATTATGAGCATAAAGTTTTGGTCAGTTGCCGATTGTCGGTCGCAGCAGCTGGAGCTGGAGCTTGAGATCGGGCGCTGTGTCCGCTCATTCTCTGTTTGTTGTTGTGTTACTTGAGACCTTGATTATGCTGATGACACGTACAATAGTGTGTCTGTCGAGTGTCTCAGATAAGTTATAATTTTGTATCTTTTTATTATCTGTGACTGTTTCTGGGCCCGGCACTTGAAATATATTTACGGCCCGGCAAAGACACAGTCACGGCTTATAGTCTTTTTATTGTCATTGTTGCGTTGCAATCGTTGTTATTGCTTCGACTAGAGATAGATCAGCAAATAAGAACAACCAATACCCAGAACAGAGCAGAACAGAACAGAACTCTTGGCCGTACTTAAACCTAAAATGTGTTATTTAATCAGCTTGTTCAAGGTTGTACCATATGTGTATGTACGTGTAATATGTTAACCATAATCAAAATAGCAAACAAATCCATCCTGAGCTAAGCTCAGAGCGCAGCAGCTGCGAATTGATCAATAAATTCAAAAGCGATCTGTGGCATGCGGCAAGATACATACAGATACAAATTGCAGCATGTCTATAGTTACTTTAATGTTAAGTTGGCTTTATCTTTGGGCAGCTGGTGGACATGTAGCTGGCAGGCAGCTCAAGGATAAACTACAGCAGCAAACCGCTCGATTTGACTTGGCTTGACTCTTAATTTATCATAATTAAGCCGACTTTTGAGTTAACATTTAAAGCCATTCGACAGCAGTGCTGGGCCAAGTGAATGGGACTCAAAATTCTAAGCCTGACACAATTTCAAGTGGCTTTACAGCAAATGAATGAATGAGTGAAAAGCATAAGGAACAGGCAATGCGCATACGCCACGTTGACGCTGATGAGAGGATATGAATGGAGGATGTGTGCCAGCATAATCATGTCAAGTGCTTTGTATTTGCATATGATGTGTCTATGCCTTTGTATGTATGCATATGGCTGTTTGTGAGTGCAGTAACCCTGGCCAGGAAGATGATGATGCGATTTAACAAGCACAACAGCAACAACACGAAAAGCCCTTGCAATGTTTATTTTACCTTTATGAGCGACAACAAAAATTAAATTAATTAAATACATTAAGCCATTGTGTGTTTACATACAAACCGACTTATATCCATAGGTATATATTTTTATATGTATTTGTGTATTTGTGCGTTCAGCGCTGACCAAATTTGTGCACAATTAAAACAAAACGCTCGGTCGCTTTCAAAACCACCAAATGCAAACAAACAGCAACAACAATATGCGTGGGCGTTACGCGCGCGTTTTTTGAGCGTTTTCCTTGCGAGTTGCGAGTTTTGTTGCTTGTTTTTTTTTTTGCCCCGTAGCTAACCAAAAATGGTGCGTGCCTTGTAGCTGCTTGTTAAACAAAAAACAAACACAAATTCAAAATTTTACTCAAGTCGCATTAAATATTCCTAATACTATTCGAGTTATTGACGTCAATTATAGTATATGCAGCAAGCAGTATCAACCGATTGACTATAGTATATATATAGGACTATAGTAGCAACCTATAAAGCAATTGACCGCCCTCTCCTCGACTACGGTGCACCCGTTTGGTCCCACGCAATTAGTGAAACCCAGTGGAGGAATCTCCAAACAGTGCAGAATGCTGCTCTCAGAGTTGCAAACGTGACCATCTACACTACGAGGCCGCCTTCTCACCCGCCAGTACCTCCTCAAGTCAATAGATGACTCGCAGCCGAATCGAACAATGGTAGGCACTCCTGTGTCTGCCAGATCTCGGCCTGTCCGTCACAATTTCCGCCGTGAACTTCCCTCCATTGCCCATGTGGCCCAACTCCCACTTCCACTGAGGGATAAACTCTTTCAGTTACATACGGAGGCTGTGGAGAACTATATGCAGTACGCAAGATCCAACGCGGTTCTAGGTGTTAGACCTCCTATAGTCGACGCCTCGGAGCGGTAACTTCCGAGACACACGAGGTCCACCCTGGCCCAGTTACGTTCAGGTTTTTCAATAATCGTGAAAGAAGTCTCGGATGTCTGTCCGCTCTGTGGTCTAGGTCCGCATTCAACGGCTCACCTTTTTGAGTGCAGTTCGAAGCCCACTGAGCTCACACCGCTGTCCCTCTGGCACGAACCAGTAGGTACATACTTATGTTTCTGTATCCTATGCATATATGCAAGCCTATAGGTTTCAGAACTATTATTTTCTTAAAATTATCTTTTACAAATAATACGAACCAAAAGCACATACTATATTCCATAAGCTTTAAAAATACACAGAAATCTGCTTAAATGGCTTAATGATTTAACCATAGCCATACAAAAACTGCAAATTGCTTGGCAACTCTAGTAGTCAGTAAATGTCATTCCTGGCGGAGTTTTCTAGTCGCTGCCCTCTGGCGCTTCACTTTGTTGCATTTGCTTGTTGCTCGTTGTCTTTGGTTTGTTGACATTTTGTGGGTCAAAAACCTAATCATGTAATGGACTGCAAACTGCAGCCAGTACACCTCTACACTGACAAAAAAGAAAGACACACATTTGAGAAACTGTCAGATTTACATCAAGCAAACATAAATTCTAAGAGTACCATCGGTGCGATAGTACTATCGGTTTGTTATTCCTTAATAGCTTCCTAACCTTATACCTTTCTTCTGGAAAAGGTTATAAGCCACTTAGCGTGTGGCTCCATCTGATGTTTTCGATAGTTAAAGGAATAAGATTCGATTCTATCGATAGTATCATCGGTTCGATAGTACTATCGGTTTGTTATTCCTTACTAGCTTCCTAACCTTATACCCTTCTTCTGGGAGAAGGGTATTAGGCACTTAGCGTGTGGTTCCATTTGATGTTTTCGATAGCTTGAGGAATAAGATTCGATACTATCGATAGCACTATCGGTTGGTTTTTCCTTACTAGCTTCCTAACCTTGTACCCTTCTTTTGGGAGAAGTTTTTTTAAGTTTGATCGACAATTTTTCTTTGTGTATTTCTTTGGTTCCCTCCTTATCTCTTAAGTCTCAGCATATGGCCCTTACTCCCTTCCACACATGCTGTTACTCTGTATATATGTATTTGTCTTGCTGCGGGCTTGGGTGTTACATATTTGCATAACAAGCTGAAGGCGCTGCTGGCGTCTTCTGCTACTGTTCCTCAGCGCTTCTGCTGCTCTGCTGCAATGCGTCATGGTTGCCATTGTTGTCTTGCTGCAGTTGGTGCAGTTGCTGATGATGATGATGATGATGATGATGGTGGTGATGATGATGATGATGGTGGTGATTATGATGATGATGATGATGTGCTTGGTTAACAAACTGACTGGCTGGCACATTTAATTGTCACATTAGGCAACTAGCAGGCTGCTCCATTTGCTTTTGGCCTGTCTGTTACTTAGTCAGTCAGTCTATATGTCTGCCCGTCATTTAGTCACTTACTCACTTAGTCATTTTTTCAGTGCTGTCAGTCACCTTTGGGGCTGGCTCAGTAAAAGAAGAAGAAAAACTATTAGTTGGGCTGGTTGAATGAACTTCACTTGGCTAAAAGCAACAATAACAGCTTAGCCAAGCACTTCAGATGCACTTTAGGCAGCATCGTTGACTTTTTCGTCGCTACTGTTGTTGCCGTCGTTCTTGTTGTCGTTGTTGTGTTCTTATTGTCGTTCATGTTGCAGCTGTCAAAATCAAAAGATTCTTCATCCAAGTTGCAAAATGTTATTGTGAGTTGAGTGTTTGCAACATTAGCGACGGGTTTCTGACTGCCAAAGTGCACTTGACGGTAAAATGAATTGCATACCCTACACACACACACATACACACTTATACACACACAAAATCACATCGATTTGTTGCTTAATTTATGCATGAGAAACATTCCAATTTGGCAACTGGCTAACCTTTGACTAGCCACCCGCCGACGACGACAACAACTACGACTCAGACATGTAATTTGCACCTTGTTAAAATAACATTTTCATCAATTATTGTTTTTCACATATTTGTTTTTATACCCTGTAACAAAGTGATTTGCATTAGATGTCGGACACAATAAGAGCTACGGACACTAAATCCCGAGTAAGATGATTTGATTTCTGCCCATGTTTCCCTACAGCATTGCAGTCATGATTATCAATCGGATAACTACATAAACAGTTATAGTTGAAAATTTGCTAATTCCCTTCGAATATAGACTGGGTGGAACGCTTTGTCAGAGCGATTTTCCTTGATAACGCACAAAAGTATAAATCAACAAGATTGCGACATATTTTGATAAAAAACATTATCTCATTATCTTATTATCCCAAAAGGAAAGCTTCTTTGCTTAAACAGTTTGGATTTATGAAAAAATCCTAATAAAAAATGTTCGTGAAAGAGTATTTAAAATTGACACAACAAATTATTTTGTATTGTTGTACTTTTAATTTGCTAGTGAATTTAATGGAATTTGTTGTGGTTGACATTCAGTTATTCAAACTGTGAATATTTTAATATGTTATTTGTTCCGGCTAGGTGGGCGGTCTAAAGCAAACATTTAAGTTAAATAATTAATGGTTTTCACAATGCAATTAGCCTTATTAAATACCAATTTCCACACATTTCTCTCGTTGCAGGTAAACAATGTTTGATGCTAACCAATTTTGGTATTGATTTCGGCACGTAGCTTCAAAGATCGATTTGGAAGTCAGCCACGTGCAACGAACACCTTGGCACTGCCGAACGACACAGAAAACTGCATAAACAAAAGTGTGCCACAATTAAAAGACCATAAACATTCAAACCAAAGAAAAAAAAACCAAGACCTCATCAGAAAAAAAAAACACAACAAACCATAAACCAAAACCCAATAAGCGACTCAAATAGGGCCAATGCAGAGTGTTTACTCAATGTGAAAAAGCAAAAAAAAAAAACCAAGAAAATCAGAAAATATTTGCGTACTTTGTAGGGTTAAACTATAGGAATCAAAATATATCTTCTTCATCTTCTTAACTGGCCATAAAAATCTGTTACCGGGCTACGGCCTGCTGTAGAGCACTACTCCAGGCGCCTCTGCTTTGCGCGCGCCTCCTCCAAATGGGTGATACCAAAGCTAGTTAGTGTGCTCTCTACGCCTTCGTCGCCTTGAAGACCCTTCTTGCAGTAGCTTCTTCATCCGCATACGCACAACATGACCTAGCCAGCGGAGGTGCTGGATTTTAATTCGCTTGACTATGTGAATTTCTTCATGGACTTCATAGAGTTCGTTGTTCTATTGAATGCGGAGCCAAAGATCTTACGAAGTACTTTCCGCTCAAACACTCCAAAGGCATTTTCAGCGCCCTAAAGAAAAACGGGAGAGATGAACGTCTTATAGAGTGTTAGTTTATTCCGGAAAGAGTGGTTTCTACTACTCCACTGAGATGTAGGCATAAGTGATTCCCCGCTTGAACTCAATGTACACGAAATCCTTGGCAACATCAAAAGTATAGTTTTCAACATCAACATGAGATTCCAACCGCTTCGACTACCATTTTATAAATTACCAATTCGCAGAGCTTATTTGAAAATGAATAACAACAAAAGAATTCGAAATTGGAAGCCAAAACACTCGAATTCATTGCCATTTCCTCTGTCTGTCCTTCTGTATAAATGTCGAGATATCGGACACCATAAGAGTTAGTCACAAAAATATGACCAAAAGATGCACATTTTCGTCAAGCACATGAAGTTTCATGTCGATATCTTCCCCCGAGATTTTTTTTTTTACACCCACACCATGAAAGCTATCCGATTGAAACTTAGTACAGTCATGCATAATGTGGATGTGCTGCGTACAAATTATTAAAATCAGATATAGGTAGTGATATGTCAATTTTGGGACCCTTCTCCTATAAAGTTATGTTCTAACAGACGAACTTCTTTGGAATTTCGTTTATATAATTTGGATTATAGGTGCATAAGCTAAAGATCGTATATCTATAGTATATATATCGGCAGATTAAGCTTACCTTGTATTCTTATACTATGGTCCTAGCCTGAAATGGGTAATTTTACTAACGAGCTTTCTCTGCAACTGCAGAAGCTTTGAAAGAACACATTAGCTCGTTTATTTAGCTAAGTGTAAATCGTGATACATTGACACCAACGCCTCCGCAGCTCACTGCAAACCCATGTGAGAGGAGTCTTTGATGGGGATCATGATTAAAATCAAAGAGAATGTGTAACAATTGAAGACAGTTCAGACTTAAAGCTAGCAACACGTGCAGCAGAGACAACCTTATTTGGTCACTACAAGCAAACGCAAATTGTGCGTCATAATCTGTTTAAGATATAATACTTTATAAGTATAAATACATATGTATATTAGGTGTTACATGTGTGAGAATTTGGCAAAATCAATAGAGCAGCGGTCCATTTAAGACGCAGTAAGAGGTCTCATTTTGGATTTTAGCAGTTTTTTTTTTTTGTTTTTTTTGTTTGATCGAGACCAAAGCTGACCATTTAAGTGCCACACAAAATATTATTAAAATGTTTATTGGTTAGAAGAAAAAAAGCCATTAAGTTAACACTCAGGTTGAGTTTTGGAAATCGAGCCGATTTAATGAAGCATTTCGTCAATGGTCGCCCCTAACGCGGAGTGCGCTGCAAAAGGGCAGCTCAATTGTTTTGCGTGGGTGTGGCAATCGTTTGAGGCGACTGCCGCAGCAGCCAACCATGAACTTTTGTGAAACGGTCGGTCGATCGCCCTTTAAAAGGCCTATGGCTTATGGCGGAGCTGGGGATGTGCTCTCTAATCGATCTAACCTTTAAAAGTTCAGTAACCAACCATTGGGCAAACAGTTTAAACTGTTTATTTATTTGCGTGTTATATATACTATGTGTATTTATGTTGTTTTTGCTAAGAATGGACGCCTACGTTGTCGTGATGCTATTATGGTGTACTACGGTGTACTATGGTGCGGAGGGCGACTAAAAACCAAATTCCAACAAAAATTTATACTGACAACAACGAGTCATCAGCCAAAAATCGAATCGTGCCAAAAGTATTTAACAGTATTGCGTAACGGACGTAGAGACAGCGCTGCTGCGGCTCAGCTGAGAGGCCAATAACTTTATTACGAGCACTTTTCGAGGCTCAAACGGTGACACCACAGCAAAGACCTTGCTCAATTAGGTACACTTTTGTTGTTGTTGCCGCTGCTGCTGAGGCAACGTCACTTGAATCAGCCGAACAGAGTTGCCACATCATCATTTTTCTTATCGCCTCAAGAGAATCTGCTCATCAAGCAGGAGGCAACACTTGAGTCTGTCAACGCCAAGGCAAAGTTTTTATATTTACATATGAAGTGCAGTACGTTTATATGCAAATCTATAACTTTTAAACCAGATGGCTTAAAAAAACTAACTATTACTAAAAATATTGAGATACGTAGTATGCAGGATCCTAGGATTCATAAAAACAAACATTCCAAAAGACAACCAAAAAAGAAATAGGTTTTTGCATTTGCTTTTTGAAATGATTTCTTGTAAAACAATTAAGTGACGAACTGCGATAAGTCCTTAGTCCAAAAAATTTCAAAGATAAGTTGAGCCATAGCCAGCCTGGATTTGTTTCCCGCGGTCTGCGTCAAAACGTTTCAGTCGCCCCAACAAAACCGTTAAAGGTCATCACCATATTTTGAGGCGAAATCATAGACCATGATAACAATTCATTTATCTTCTTAACTGGCCATAACAATCCATTATCGGGTTACGGCCTGATGTATAAACATTCTTTCATTGGAAGTGTGATTTTACGTGGAAGGTCCCAAACCCCATTGTTAGTCGCCTCATACGACAAGCTTTGACCTGCTGAGGTTTTAGTCTCTAACCCGCTCATTGGGTAATTCATTTAAATTTCACCAAAATCGATTCATGGGATCTGGATGTCGGACCGAAAAGGGTTAAGCTTAGGCGGAGAGAGACGCTTGAAACTGTGCGTTTCTTGCCGTTTTTCTCTTGTTTGTGTGTTAATTTTAATTAAAATTAATGCACAGACAGTACACATAACACATCAACTGCAACAACCAGAAGAAGGTGCAGCTACTTGTCTTTTCAGTTGCATACGAAACATATGCAACATATTGCAGCATCATTGTTGCAAGCGACAGCAACAACAAGCATACCCAGGATGGGGCATATGCAAATGCAACCGGCGCGTCTTGTGCTAATTGAATAGACTGACTACAGACTGCCGTGCCAAGCATGCAACCAACTACTTGGTGCTAGCCAGCTAGAAGCACTAAGATTCTGCTATCTGGGTCTTGGATTCGGGCACAGACTTTGTTGTGGCCGTAGAGAACCCGTATCCAACAAATTGCCCATGTATCTTCATTATTAACCCAAGCGGCGCTGGCAACATGCCGCACTAAATATTTCAATTTAATAGCCTCGTCTGGTTTAATTCTTGGCCTGGTCTGGTCTTGTCTGGACTGGACTGGACTGGGGTTTGGTCGAGTCGCAGTGTTTATGATGCAACACGTGATAATATTTTTTTTTGTTTGTTTCTTTCCAAAAGCTTGGCAGGCACACCTCCTACTACAACAATGTAACACAAACCAGCCACACACACATAAACATTTACTCTATATAGTAAATATCGTATGAATCTATTTTAAGTACAGTTTTATGTCGACGGTGTTAAATTTAAGCTGCAAACCTATCGATGTCACTTGACAATATCGATATCGGAAGTATTCCTTGCTATTATCGTTTTTATAAACAAGCTAAAATCCAAAAATTTTCAAATATGCCTCGAACTGTTTTCTGATTTTAGTTGTTGTACAAAAAAAATGTTGTGTAGGAATCGGTTGGCCAACCGCAATACATTTCGGTCGATGAAAATCAATATATTTTGATTTTACACCACAGGTTGGCCAACCGATTGCTCTGTATATGGGGAACATTATGCTCTAGTTCTTAAAAAGATATCTGAATATATAAGAAAATGAATGTTGCTTTGTGTGTATGCTTATCCCTTATCTGCTCCTAAACGTTACGTCCGATTTCTATGATACGTTGGGGAAATATTCTTCACTTCCTTAAATAAAAAATGGTGTCTTTTTTGTGGCAATATCTTAACCTCTTCCCACAAACCATAAAAGCTATCGAATTGAAACTCAGCACAGCTTTACACACTGTTACTGTGTAAGATCAGATAGAAACTTTAAAAGGTATAGGTAATAAATTTCTAATTTTAGACCCCTTCTATAAACTGCAGCGGAATTTCACTTTTTATAGAAATGTTAACGTTAAAATTGATGTTAGAGCCAACTATTATTTTTCGCAAAACTGTACGCAGAGTCTGGCAACAGCTACTAATAGGAACGGGAAGTGGAACCGAAAGGTGAAGAGAGGAATACGATCTACCTACAAAGGGTCAAGGAGGTTGTGAGCGACACGAGAAGGGGGCGGAGTGAAACGTATTAAATATACATATGTATATATATAAAAATGAATGTCTGTATGTATGTTTGGATCCAGTGAACTCGAAAACATCTCGACCGATTAGCGTGAAATTTGTTTTAACATCTTCGTTGAAGTTCAGGGAATGTTTATACTGGAAATATGCATAATTTTTAAGTGGAGGTACTAGAAAGGGATAACGATGAGAAAGTGGATAGGAAGATATTGATACCAATATGCGCAGCTGGACTTAGTATTTGGATGAGAGAGAGAGTGAGAGAAAGAGGAGGAAGTGAAACGGGAAGGAGAAAGGAAAGAAGAATTTGATCTATTCGAATGGGGCACGGAGCGAGCAGAAGGCAGAGCCCCCTATTTTCGATAAAAAAAATAAAGAAATCTTGGTGAAATCGTGAATGTTTCAATCTGTTTTGGGCAAACAAAGTTTGTCGAGCTTGCTGCTAGTAGGTTATAAACATAAAATCCCCCTGAATTTTGATTTTCTTGTTTTTAATTCCAATGTTAGATTTTTTTTTCAACTTTAAGGATTTCGTGCAATTAAGATACCAAGCGTATAAATTGAGGTTTCACTGTTTTGTACTTTATATGCTGCTCGGGCGAGCTGGCGGCTACGACAAGACGACAGGATAGGAGCAACCAGTTGTCAATGTCAGCCGCGTCTGGCTTTCAGAACTTTAGCGCTGCCGGAAAACAACAAAAATAAAAGCAACACCACAACAACAACCACAAACTGTGGCCAAACTGTCAACAGTAGCAACAACGCAACGGCAACGATGACGATGGCGGCGGCAACTACGACGACGTCGACGACGACGACGACGACAGCGACGTTGGCACTGGTCTTGAAATTGTCAACACACGCAGACACAAACGCACACATTAGCTGTCAGAAGAGGCTTGCAACACCTGGGCGCTGCTTCTGCCGCCGCTGTTGCTGGAGGAGCTATGACTGTGGCGGTGGGCAATTAGAAACCAGTCTGGGGGCGACGACAGAGAGCGCCGCCGCCGCGCTCATTAGAGCCAACTGCTGTGGCTTCTTGCAGCTTGTTAGCCGGGTCGGCAGCTAGCTGGCTAGGTGCATCCAGCTAGTTGTCGCTGCTTCTTCTTGTTGGTTGCATGTCAGCTTAATGTGTCCATTTGTCGACATAGCAGGAGCAGCCGCCGGCTAGCCGCTCGGTCGGTTGCCCAATGGCAACTATTTGATATGCTGACATTGTCGTTGTCGTTTTGGCTGTTGCCTGTTGGCTGTTTGTTGTTGTTATTGTTGTTGCCGGAAGCGCAATTGCTTCATTATGGCACGTACTTTGTCAAAGGCGTTTCAGTTACGGCGTCCAAGTCGACAGCGACGCTATCGCCATTAAGCCCGTGATGACGTTGTAGTGTTGACTCATTTCTATGGTAGCTCACAGTGGGCATACTATCTAAGATGAAGTGAGAGCGAGAGAGCGAGGGAAAGAGTACGATATGTAGCGGAAGTAGGGCTTACTAACGGGTCTGCTCTCGGTTTTTCAATTGGGCAACTTTTTTTTTGGTTTATAAATGAAAATCTCTAAGTTTCATATCATTTCATTTTGATTCATTTGGTTTTGTTTGATGTGTGGGCTAAGCCACTTAACCAGTTGTTAGATCTACCCAAACTAAAATACTTTTCCTTCTTCTTCTTCTTCTATGACAAATTGCAGAGGCAAATTTGCAGCGGTGCGACGTGCTATACACAAGAATACCGGTCTACATTTTGCCGCCAAATTCCTAAAGCGACGCCGACGCGCACAGTCCTCCGATAAAGAAATTAAACATGAGATTGCCGTGCTCATGCTGTGCGAAGGCGAGGAGAATATTGTCAATTTGAATGCGGTGCATGAGACACGTTCCGATACGGCTCTACTTCTGGAACTGTAAGTTGCAATGTCTTTTCTTCCTCATGCCTATATTAATACGTCTCCTTTTTTTCTCCCTATAGCGCCACTGGCGGCGAGCTACAAACAATATTGGATAACGAGGAATGCCTCAGTGAGGCGCATGCGCGCCATTGCATGCGCGAAGTGCTCAAAGCGCTCAAGTTTCTGCACGATCGTTCCATAGCACATTTGGACTTAAAGCCACAGAACATATTGCTCGCCGGCGAGCGCATTGAAGGTAATTTTAAACAAAGCTAGTCATAAACAACATATCACACGGTATTCTTAAAAGAAGTAGCAACACTTACTCACAATAATATAATTGAAAGCTCAACATAATCCGAAATTTTAGCACTTTATCTAAAGTCAAGTTCAATCTAATGAACATTTGCATTATTCGATAGATAAGAAGTTGGCAGAGTTTGACACGTTCACAGTTTAATCAGTTGTTTCGCATAAAGGTGTAATAAGTTGTGGTTCTGTTTAGATCGGCTAAACGTACGTACTACCTAACCAACACGGTATAGCATTATCTGAATCTAAAAGCCATTTTGGATTCCTGGATTCATGTTAAGGAAAGATTTTCCAACATAAATAAAAGCTAAAAAAAAATTTCCTAATCTCTATTTTGGCTGGCTTGGGATCAATTTTAAGATATTAGCCATTTATGCGGTCCAAAAAAAAAAACGTATTACACGCCTGTTTAACAACTTACAACGATGCCGAGAATTCCCGCGCTAACCTAACATTACGACCTCTGAAACTGAGAGGAATTTTACCCTAGCAAACAAGAAAAGTTGCTAACATTCTTTATATTGAATTGGTTTTTGCATCTCAAGTTAAAAACTCATCGTCATCGACTATTATCAATCCAAAATCCATATTTTTGATTGGAAAAATGTTCTGGCATACAGTTTTGTAATTACTTTTCTCACATGCTACGTCAAACATAGAAAAATTGGTCAGTTAATCTTAGAAATCCTAGAGATATTTCTTAAGACTTCTACAAATACAAATCTTCTGTTTGAGAGGCAGTGAGCCTGCCGTACGTTAGAGCAATACTTCATGCTCTGATCTTATTTTGACACACATAGCCAAGTGCTGTTTCAGGAAAGTATCGAAAGTATGTATGGATTTTTTTTATGAAGAGAACTTAAATTTGGTTTCACCACAACTTTATTGATGCCCTTGATAAGTTACCATCAAACCCATACCTAAGCCCAATAGAAAGTCTTTGGGTATTAATGAATAGGAAGCTTGGAAATAAGCTACAGTGCAATCGCAAACTTTTTAAGTTTAAAATTACGGAAGTTTGGCGCTCGATTGCTTCGGATGTTTGCCAAATTTTAGTTAATTCAATGAAAAGACGAGTGGAAGATGCTATCAAAGGTAAAATAAGCTGATGTACGAATTAAGAGTCAGATAACTTGGTGCATCAATTAATTACTTAGTACAGTTCTGCACTGTTATTGTGCATATATTGTGTACAAATAATCAATATCGGATAGGAACTTTAGGAGATAAAGTGTCAATTTTGGGCCACTCCTCCCATTAGCTGCAACAGAATTTCCCTTTTTATAGAAATGTAATCAAACGTGGTATGTTAGGCTTATGAAACAAACAATGTTGAACTTTTTCCGAATTTTATTTGAGCTATGTTTTGAACATTTCTATACATTTTGGCTAATAATTCGAAAACTATTGCAGATGGCTTAAAGCTGTGCGACTTTGGAATCTCGCGCGTTGTCTGCGAGGGCATCAATGTGCGTGAAATGGCTGGCACACCGGATTATGTGGCACCCGAGGTGCTGCAATATGAGCCATTATCGTTGCTCACCGACATTTGGTCTGTGGGTGTGCTAGCCTATGTGCTGCTCTCTGGATTCTCGCCCTTTGGTGGCGATACCAAGCAAGAGACTTTTCTTAATATATCACAATGTGCGCTCACCTTTCCCGACAATCTCTTTGGTGGGGTCTCCCAGGCGGCTATTGATTTTATACGCCGTGCATTGCGAATTAAGCCAAAGTAAGTTTGAGTTTTTACTTAAAAAGCAACTGGATATAATGCGTTTTATTTTAATTTTTTTTACAGTGATCGCATGAATGCTGCTGGCTGTCTTGAGCACATTTGGTTAAAGGATGAATGCACCCTGGACAGGCAAATCTATATGCAGACTCAAATAGATGCCGACTTTATCAGTGAGGAGGACCCTGATAGAGTTGATGATTTAGACGAGGAGGAGGATGAGGAAGAAGATAATGACGACGATGTTGATGTAGACGATGCAGATGTTACTGTGGAGCAACATCAGAAAAACAGTAGCTTAGCAGATGCAACAACGACAGCTAAAGAAATAAATGGGAGCCATACAAATGGCCATGTTAATAGAAACAGCAGCGGCAGCAGCAGCAGCAGTAGCCATAAATCAACGCACAATGGCCACAAAGCAGCACACAGCAGCGCCTCCAAGATACCTATAGCTGCTACCAAGTATAGCAGCAACAGCGGTAGCACAAAGAGCAGCCCAACCACAGAGACCACAACGGCCATACACACACTGACTGGATTGGGGACGACGATGATGACGCCGCTGACAACGAATAGCACCACCACACTAAAGCCCACACAAACTGTCACGCCCACGCGTCGTGCCTCCGACTCTGATAAGGAGAATACCTATACGGCCACCTTTATAAAGAAGCCAGCCAGCAAAGCTGTCAATGGCAGCACCACGTCCATCAATGCCAGCAATGCGACCACCACCACAGCAACAATTTTGATTGGTAGCAATAGCAATAGCGTTGAGACAACTGTTGTGGCCACAGTAACACTGCCCAACGGCAATACAGCACCTTGCCTGTTTCCCGATGCGCCTACCACTCCGAAAGTCATACGCAAGGCACCCTCGGCTGAGGCGCCGGCCACATCTGTCAAGGCATTGGTCAAAAAGTTTCAACTGGAGAACAGTAATGGTCAGAATGGCCACAGTGAGTCCGAAGCAACGCACAACACAACCTCTCAGCTGCAGCAGCCCTCGAATGGAATGCGCAAGTGTTCCATGCCCTGCAGCACGACAGCAACGGTAATAAGACGCAGTGCCGGCGCTGGCAGCAGCTGCGGCAGTAACAGCAGCAGCAATAGCAGCCTGGCTAGTAATAACGGCACCAACGGTGGCTTGGCCTTTTGCCAGCTGCCACATAGCGCACGTCGCGCATCCGAACCACTCACGGCCGTGCACAAGAAACAGCAGACGAACAGCAGGCAGAGTAATCTTTGCAACGGGGGCGCCAGCACGCCCGGCGCGAGTAGCAGCAGTAGCGCCACCAGCAATGGCACCAATGGAAGTACGGGCAGCACAGCGCTATTGTTAAATGGACGTCTGCCCGCACATCTGCATCATCATCACATGCATCATCATCATCATGTAGTAATAGCTGCCAAAAATGCCACTGCCGCTGCCACCAACAACTTGAGCTTGGATCAGGGTATCATCTGTTAGCTAAGGGCCAGCCGTGCGCGTCGCAATGCCAAAAGTTTTTTTCATCGCTTCCTTTGCTGCATGTAACAGTGTGTGGACGTGTAAGCGCCCGGCGAGTACTCGGAGCTCCTTAAGCTGGTTACCTAATGAGCGAGGGCCGTAATGTGGGAGCGTTTACACGTCACAGTCTCGGAAAATGTGCGTCTCTTATGCGCCAATGGTTACCCCCCTTTAGTTTAAGTTAAGAGCTGTGCGCATTGATTGAAAATGAATACATAGCTAAGAGAGAGAGGGAGAGAGAGAGAGAGAGAGAGATGGCAAGAAAGAAAAAGATAGATGCAACTGCTGGAAATCCATTTTCATCTTGCATTGTTAGCTAAATAGTAGTATAGAAGAAAACCAATAAACCGTTAGTTGGGATACGCAGATCGGTTGTCAGGCCACAGTATTTGTAAGAGTTGGCAGCACCGCCCGCCGGCCACAAGAATAAGAGTAAGAATTTAACTGAATTATGTGTGAAGCAAGCAAACGTTAGAAGGAGTCACTTATATATACATTTGGTATAGAATTGGTATAGAAGTATAGCATAGCTTTTGTGTGTATGTGCGAGTGAGTGAGCGAGCGTGTTTGCTGAGTTTTCCATTAAGACATATCAATGTTGTTACTACCTTCATACTTACTTCATGTTGGTTGATATTGAAACGAAAAGTTAAAGTTTAAAAATTACATTTAAATAAAGAGAAACTAAAGAATAATGTTAAAAAAAAAAATATATATATATATTGAACGTAGCTGGCATTTTCAAATGTTGGCCGCTGCAACAGTTTCACGCTTGCCGGTCAACATTTTTTGTGAGTTTGTTATTTTTTTTTTTTTGAATCTGTTCAACGAATCGAATATGTCAATTCTAATAAAACGTCTGCATAGCGTATATTAAACATAATATTTAGACATATAATTATATACCAAAAGTAGTTGAAAAGAAAGCGAAGAATTTGCGAGTTTTCCAAATTTGTATACCACCAACGTACTTGTCATGGTTTCCTAAAATTTCAGCTTTGTTTCGCTATTAAATGTATTTATAATTATACACAGATAAGAGATACATATATATATATATACATATAGAGAAAGTTGTTTATTTAAAGCTTATGTACAATTGAAAGCGTTTTAGAAAGTCCTGTAAGTTAGAGTTGATAAATGTTTGTTGTAAGCCTTGAAAAAATTATTGGCCACAGTTGCTTAACTTTTATGCGTACATGTGGGATGTATTAAATGTATGCACACTTAAAATTCATTACAAAAATATAAGTATACATATATATATATATATATCAATCAATCAATCAATCAATCAATCAATCAATCAATAGGAAAATTTGTTAAATGCGTACATTTCGATTTTTAACGCATATCTATCTATTGTTGCATTAGAGCAAGTTTTAAATGTTGCCTAATTACATACATATACATTTACATAGACACATAGTACATAGAGTACATACATAATGCTATAGTTGAACATACATACAGTTATATACATACATACATATGTATATATATATATATGTATTATATATATATATATATATATGTATATAAGGTTCTTATCCAGCCATGCCGGTTTTTGCATTTGTTTGGAAGTTACTTTATATTAAATGCGGCTGTGTGTTACGTTTTGCTTGCTTCAATTATTATAATGTGGAAATTTGACCATGCTCCTGCCCGGCCCTGATCCCAACCCAATTCCTCCTATCTATATAAAATATTTTACGTTTAGCTTTAGTACATACATCCCCCCCCCCCCCCCCCCTGTCCACTTACAAGTACATTTTAGTTTAAACCCTGAAGCCAGGCGGTTAATTGTATATATAGTTTCTGTACTTCTGCGCGCTAAAACCGAGTTGCAGAACTTGGCTAATATATATATATATATAATTTTTTTTATTCTTTTAACAAATAAAACAATTAAACATTGTAATTATTAGGCAAAGTTTGTGGTAAACGACGGTCAGTTAATTGTTAAAGTGAATTATTAATTTATCGTAATTACAAATATTTTTTTTATCATAATTGTGTGTACTTCTTTTTTAATAACCTTATGGATACTTTTTTTTGTTTACTGTATATTAGTAGATAAATGCAAGCAGCAACAATATTAAAATGGAAAAAATAAATTTAAAAACCAGTTTTTTATTGTATCGTTATTTAAGAAGCTGCTTTTAATGTAATGCCTTGTATGGTGATTTTACGAAAACGGCGATATCAAAGAGCAAACTGCTGAAAAAGTTGCCTTTTCCAGAAAAACAACATTTAATGGACCAACAAATCTTTTAAAGTTTGAATCAAACGAAATTTTATCATTTGAATCGATATTTTGATCATAAAAGTGAAATAATAAGGTTATGCAACGAAAACAGGGGTAAGAATAAGGTCGATAAATTTGATGGTCATCGTCACGTCGAATAGGGCTCAAAAATGTCTTTGAGGAGAGACATTTTACAACCAATGCGCCTAATGTCACTTTTATTGGAGTTTTGTGCAATTTATGTAACGGAAAGAGAATAAAATCATCAGTTCGGCAACTTAAGTTCGCAGCTGCGTCCCCGTGAGAGAATGTACTATAAATGGCATCTGTTAATGCTCAAACGACATAGGTAATTGACTTTAATTCGATGTTTTGAGTGTTGATTAATTTTCATATAATTTTCATAGAAATCACCATCCTACATTGCTCTAGCGGTCGAGTTGCCACATGGACAGTTTTGCCGAAGAAACAGTCTCATTTGCTGTAAACTGTTGCGTTCGCGAACAACTTTAGTTGGGTTTGGATCGTTTTGGAACACCCATGGGCTCACAAGCATGTAGTCAAGAAACGTCACCTGTTACGATGTCATAAACGTGTTTGGAGTCACCGTGGCTGTATTTCTTCAACATATTCTGGAAAGTATAAAATGAAAAGCTTTGCTTTGAAGGCATATTATGTGTCAGAAAAGCAAGTAAAATTTTTGCACAAGCACTGCACCTCTTGGGAATAACTTTGGTCCAGATGCTGCAAATGAAAGGATTATTACGCAAGCTGATTTCACTGCCACACAACGGAAGACGTACGTAAGCCTTGGCATAAAAACCAATACTAGATAATACATTTAAATATATTACCTCTAATGCAACATTTTCTTGCAGCATTGCCTTCAAGCTGATTTTCCACTAGATGAATCTTATCGGGTTATAGATGTAGCCTGAACACTAAGCTAAATACCCACCAATGGACACGAAATTCAGAACGCTCCTTGCTAACCGTCGATCCAAATAGCATTTATGTCATAAAACTCGCCTGTTTAGTTCTGACTGCATTGCACATTCATGCATCAGATTACATTATGCAAGACGAGTGCTGAGAATGTAGCCATAACTTTGGATTCAACAGCTATGCGAAATGCCGACGTCAGCAGTCCCCGACTTCCAAATTATGGGAACTTGGTAAATGTGCTTATGGTGGACATAAAGCTTATTAGTTCCAATGCAGAGCCAAACTCTCAGCAAGCAGATAAGAAATAACTATAACCAGATCTAAAATTCCTATATTATACCCATTAAAACTTTAAACTTAACTAATTTTTTGTTGCATTGTGTTATTGATGTTGTCTAGGATATCGTCTACCTTGGCACCACCGTCGCAATGCAGAACGATTGTCAGCAGGAAGATCATGCGGAGAATCACTCTTGCCAATATATGTTACTTTGGTCTCAGTAGTCAAATAAGAAGAAGACTATTGATCCTGACCATTTTTGCCCATGGAACATATGGTCTGCCACGCCTCCTTCTGCCTGTTACATACATTACGCCAAAGTTTATAGTTTTACACTTTGAAAAGCATAAATCAAATATTTATTTACGGAGAATTTTGGTTTACTGCTTTGGCCGTGGATCGTAGTTAAGTAAGTCAAAGTTTAAGATCTTGTAGAAAGCCACTGTCCAGCCTGTATCATCCCGAGGCAGTTGACGCATGCGCAGTGCCGTTCTCGCTTTATTTTGTCCAGCATTGAAGTCGCCCGTACCTATTGCGTTTCGCAGATCAGTAACTAATTGACGTTCGGAAGCACTCGAAACAGCAGAGTAGTCGCGGTGAAAACGTATAAATATCTCGGCGAATACAATACGATGAGGCACAGCAGCAACCGCGACGGGTGTTTTTAGCTCATTATCCATACGGCGCATGAGATCATTTACCTCGACCAATTCGGCGGGACTATCGAAATCTTTAACGTTGCGTAATCCAACGAATAGCATGTCAATAAAAGCGTATTTGCGACCGAAATTCTTCGTTGTTATAACCTTCATGGGTATGGCTCGACGCAGGTGTTCCTTTTCGAAACGAACCAGTTGCAGACGTGTGTCGTTACGAGAGAGCAGAATATCGCGAGCAATTTGCTGAAACGCCATGGGCGTTGTGAACTCGCTTATCTTGTCCATGCTCTGCAGCCTTATATTGTTGGTCATGATTATAGCTGCCTGCTTGGAACCCTCAATGAACTCAGACTCTCTGAACTCAAAGTCCCACAGGAGTTTGAGCTTCCATAATTTCATTTTGGTTATGAGGAATTTCCATGGATTGTGCAGATACACCAACTTTGGTATGGCCTTTCTATGCAGCGCGTTAACGGTATTCCGCTCGTTCCAGCCATGAATCTGCTGTTGTGGCCCGCGCTGTTTCAGCGCCGCGGCCCTCAGGCAATTTGAGGCCAATTTAATACCGCCCTGCGTTCGGAGTACGTTTGTCAACATGGTTCTCTCTAACTACGATCGCAGCTGGCACAATTTGGAGTTATTATTTTGATGATATTTTAAATTTTGACTCAAAATTAATTGTAAGACATAAAAATCGAAAGTTATTGGTATAAAAAAAAGGTTATTATTGTGCAGAACTTTGGACACAAACAGAATTTTATTGATATGCTTTTCGTAGGATTAAGTAAAAACAGCAAACAGCGAATGCTAACATCGAGCAACTGGGAGCGGAATTCGCTGAGCTGAGATGTTGATGTAGTGCACCTTTGCACTATGTATATGCTTTGGGTCTATTTAAAAGATCCAATTTATGCCGATATAACCCACAATCAATTCGTCAGATTCAGCCTCAATTAAGATTGAAAGAATGGTGTCATGGCGACGAAGTCGTGGTGCACATTTGTTTGCTTTTCTTCATACGCCATACACAGAGTCTAAAAGGCCACTATAAAGGCATGGCAAACCATAAGTTCCATGGGCACAAATGATCAGGAGCAATAGTCGAGTCGATATAGACATGTCCGTCTGTCCGTGTTGGTCCAGCTTTTTCCTTAACCAAAAGATGCACATTTTTTCAAGGCTGAGAGAGTTTGTCGAATCAAGGCGATATCTTACCCCCTTCCCCCGTGAGAGGGAAGTTCCGTTGAATCTAACAACTCGAAACTCGACAGAGGTCTGCGTTGCATATTACTTCCCATCTAAAGGGTTTGGTCAAATGGAATTGAACAACCTTTTTTATTTATATGGAATATAGAGTTGCTCTAATGTTTACGGCGCCGATTCGCGTGGCCCTATTTTCCACGACTCTGCCGCTTGAGGCAGATTTTGATTGCAAACTTTGATGTTTGCTTGGTATTTGAACCGTTTTTAATCCATTGGAACTCGGTAGAGCAAAAGATTGTGTTATGCATTACATGTATGTAGGTATATATGTATATATATATCTATTTCTTATACTAAAAGAAAGAAAAAGGGTATTTTGGTTGGCGCTTTATTGTATGAATTGAAATGTATGAATAAATATGTATACAAGTATGCCAGTATATGTAGGCCCGTATGGATATGTGTATATATGTATGTATGTATTATTTATGTATGCATGTTAACTTGGTTTACACAAAATACATTGAGTTTTTAAATTGAAAATCTGACAAATCTCCTTTGGTGATTTGAAATGTATGAATAAATATGTATGCATATATGCAAGTATGCCAGTATATCTATGTTCGTATGTATATGTATGTATGTATTATTTATGTATGTATGCATGTTAACTTGGTTTACACAAAATATGTTGTTTTTAAACTGAAAATCTGACAAATCTCCTTTGGTGATTTGAAATGTATGAATAAATATGTATGCATATATACAAGTATGCCAGTATATGTATGCTCGTATGGATATGTGGATATATGTATGCATGTTAACTTGGTTTACACAAAATACATTGGGTTTTTGAACTGAAAATCTGGCAAAACTGCGCGTTTTGCGTACTCCTCCTTTGGTGACTTGAATTTTTTGCCGTTGCCCAAGTACACACGTCCACGTGCAGCAACCAAATGTGCCAAGTAGGCCGGAGCTGGATACGAAACGGAGCGGTTACAGCGGGGAAACATGTGGCATTGATTATAAGTTAATTGCTGCAAGAGATTTATATTTAAATTGCCGGTATTCTCAATAACGTGATATTTGGTTGGTTTGGCAGTGCCTTGAATGGCGTGGTGGCTGACCAAAAAAAATTGCATCTCATTTGGATGCACTATAGTGCGGTCGACAACAGTGCCTGGCTCTACATTGTTGTATTTGTTAAATTTGTGATCTGGCTCGCCTTTGGGAAAGAAACGCGAATGATGGCGCTTCACCACAACTAAGCATGTTAGCTTGGGCTTAGTATCCAATTTCGAACAAGCCTTATAAATGCTACGCAGTTCAATCTGTTTAACTCTGTTAAACTGTCCCTCGCTGACTCCATCACGGTAGTAAATGATATGATCCGGATAGCAATTCTGGTACTCCTTATATTTGCGCAAATGTACCATAACTATTGATTCCATATCGTCGATTTCCTCTAGTTTGGGGGCCTGAAGACGATATTGCATGTTATAGCAGGCCCCAAATGCATCATGGGTGGCAACAGTGCCTACCACACTTGGTATGACAGGTTGATCTCGTGATGGATGACTGACATCAGCTCCCAAATACATGGCATTCTTCAGCTTGATTTCAGTCTCATCCTTAACCTTGTGATTGGTACCGTTGAGCTTGCAATTAACTTTTAGCATTAAATTGCTCACCAATTGTCCATTGAGTTTGCGCTCTACATTGAATTGACGAATGCATTGGGTTAATATGCCATGTTTGAGTTCAGCCATGGATTTTATATCATTATATGTGACTCCACGACTGGGTATAATGACAAACACTAATTCACACTTTTGGCTTTTGAAATTGGCAAATCTATAATCCATATTCTCTTCGGTGTAAGATACTATTTCCGCTTTTCGATCCAAGCACACTTTTGTTTTGCGCGCATGTTCTGTAATCATATCTTCCAGTTTGCACAAGATGCCGTAATGTATGTTTGCTTTCTGTGGGTAAAGTATAGCCCACTTGTGCATTACCGGCTTGGTTACTAGGAAGTGGCAGCAATCCATACGCCACATGCCATTGCGCACTGCTGCCATTCGGCCGTCTTTGTATTCCATCTGTGGCGCTGTTAGGAGGCGCGTGGGCACAGTGATGAAATTTTTGCCAATTCGTATGCCGAAACGACTTATGACCGGATGTTGGTTGTGGTGAAAGTAATCCAGCAGCGCCATGATCTTTTGCTTGCGCAAGTTTGTTGAAACTGTGGCATGTTTCACTATTTCAGCGACCAAATTATCGCCATTCCGACAAGTTAGAGCTTGATTTGGTTGGATGCGGCATAATTCCATTGGCAAGTAAATTTTTCTTGAAGATGGACCCACGCACAGGCAGTTTAGTTGGGGATATTGCAAATCATAGCCACGATCCTTGAAATAAGCACCAACAGTTTTGGTTTTGCCTTCCAATTGAAATGTTTGGGTATTGGCACTATTCTCCGTAAGCCCATTAACTTGGTATGAGCGTGGAGCACTGCCAAAGCATTTGGGCGGCTCGTATATGATATTAAGACCCGTTAAGAAGGACAATATATGATTACGCGAGTTGTACAAACTTGTATGAGCATTTACGCGGCGCTTTAGTACATAACGCTCTATATATTCAACCACGGGCAAGGCCATTGGGAATGGCTTGTGTGATATGTCCACATTAACGAACGGAGAATCGCCAAGCATAAGTGATTGATATAGTCCGATAATCAATTCATAGCCATCACTCAATTCCTTTCGATTTGCTGGCGAGCTCTTGAAAAAGGAGCGACCAGCACGTATGGCCTTCTCATGGCATGGCGTAGCCAGCACCACCTCCAGGCATTGCAGCGCTCGCATGGGCTTGTCATAGATCTTACTCTTTACATAATTTCTTAGGGAGCCCAAGTCAACCTCAATGTTCTCCGTCTCCTTAATCTCGATGGTATAATGCAGCACACGGCCTTGGGCATCCACTACTTCAACATCCTTGCCGTGATTAGGTATCGATAGTTTGTCCACGGTATAGCAGGAAGCTGTGCCATCAAATGCAGCCGCAACTCCTTTGAAATGTTTTTTGCGGAACAGTTCAAACGCTTGGCGATAGAAATTCTTTGGACGCTCAGGGCTAATCTTGACGTCATAGTGATAGGCTACATTTGGCATATCATTTATGTCGAGTGTCAAATAGTTTGTCTCCACTTCTCCTAGTCGCCCGATTGAGCCGCGCTCAATACTGCCACTGCATCCCTCTGGAGTTGAAGGCTGAACGGCTGCGGCTTCTGTTCGTCGCTGTTTGTAACTTGCACCTTCATGCTCTCGTTTCCAGCTTTTATGTCCAGTCTGCCCGCCTTGCGCACCTTGCTCTTCTTCCTTATGACGCTTTCGGGCTGTACTCTGATGGCCTCTCTGCTGTTGACGTTCTATTGAATTCTGCTCCTGGAGCTCTTTCTGGCGTCCTTCCCCATGCTGCTGCTTTTGGGGGCTTATTTTTTTGGCAGCAACATTGCCTTGCTCCACTTCCTGCTGCGGTTGAAGGAAACACTGTCGGTCCTTTTGCGTTACTTTCTGCTGTTATGACAAACTTACCTCTGAATCCGGGAGTACGGCCGGTACCTTAATTGCAGTATTTTCTTTGCCTTCCTTGGATTCCTTGTTTGATTTAGATTTGTTGTCCATTTTTTTCCTTTTTATTACTTAATTTTTTTGCTTCTTAAGTTATGAAGTTTTGCAACCGGCTAAAAATTTCCAAAACATTTTTTTTTGTCAGGCGCAATGTCTTTTTTATACATATTTTTTTTACTTACCTTTCACTTATCACACAATAAACAAATTTTTTTTTCCACGCACAATGTTTATTTTATATTTACTTGTTTACGCTTCGACTGATAGCACAATAACGAAGCCGAGTCAGACACAGAACGATATTAAATTTTTCGACCTATGGCACAGCCTACTAGATTTCAAATTAAAATTATTTTGTTCAAATTGCAAACCAACGGTGGTGCGACTTAGATTTGATAAGTGTTGTTAAATGTCTTGCCGATTTTATATCGATATATTGCCAAAACAGCTGTTTCACTGATATTCCATCACGACCCGCTCACGCAACATGTAAAACGTACACTTTTAAAATCGAATCTTTTACATTTATATCTAATGATTATGTTGATTTTAAAGTTGTTTCATTTCAATTTTACAATTTAGTTGAGCTATGAATGAGCTAAATAAAGCTTGGTTAGTTTATTTGTGAAATGTGGCGAACCCTTCAAACATTCAAATTTCACCGCCTTTTTTATGTAAACAAAAAACAGCTGTTTTGTGCCATAAAAATGGTTCAAATCAACAATTTATCGGTGTGCCAGCAATCGATAACACTGTAACACTGCAATAAGAATGTTTGTTTGTGTGTTGAATTGAAAATAAAAAAATATAGTTTTTTTAAATAAAAATTAAAAAAAAAAAATAGATTCGCGGAGCAGTTCGAATGCCTCTGGAATGTAGTCGCGACGGGCTACAAAAATCGTCACGCAAAAGAGAGTAACTGGGGAACTGGGGTATAGTGGCAGAGCAAGTCAACGTCAATAAAAAAAAGATGCTGTTGATGCTCAAAAAAAAAGCAAACGCTGCCAATTGAAGCCTTTTTTTTGTTGAGTTCAATATCTTTGAATAATAAAACCAAAGAGTATCGATTCTAATTAGATTAGTTTCGATACTCTTTGAATAATGACACGCATTTTTTAAGTTCGCTCACGTATGACTCTTTTCGTAGTTCTTGTTCACGAACTTGTTCTTTGTTTACTTTTTGTGAACTTCTGGCCACAGAGTCCTACAGTCATACCAAAGACAATAGAAATATTGTGTTTGTATTGTCTTTGGTCTTGCTGTCATAAAGAATAAAGGGGTTTACACCAAAATATGTGTGACTCATAATGTGTGTGTCCCCAATGTAAACACTTTCCACGTGTGACAGGCACACGTTTCAAAGTTTTAACAACAATTTAAGTCAACGTAGCATTATATGCCAACATTTTCTCTTTTTAAATAATACTACGGTTCAATGAAGACGTGGATTTGGATACGAAAGTGTGCAAATACCTAAAAATCCATAATATAACCTCGACAACTCACCATCATCAGACATTAGGGACAATCGAACAAAGTCATGGAACATTCAATGAGTATGTACGCTCATATATATCGGTTGACAAGACGTACTGGGTTGTTTGGATAAAATACTCTACATACTCTTTTAATATAGTCTTATTTTTTTTTTTTTTTCATTAATTTATTTTAATACGACACCATCAATCCACGGATATTGTCCCTATGATGTAATATTCCGCTTGTCGTAGTTTTTATTACTGTAACTTTAGGAGCCCAGCCCAAAAGTAGACTATGGATTCCTGGGCAAAAATAAAGGTTCTTAGTAGCGTAGCGCCACCTCCGTGTGGTGAGCGGGTTAGAGAATATCACCTCACCTTTTTTTTTACAATTTTTACAGCAATCAGCAAAAATTATGCTGGGCTGGCATGGGAAGGGTAGGATTTTGTATTTTATTTGTATTTGTATACACGTCGAGACTTTACTTGGTTACTTAAGTAAATACCTTCGTAAACGGAAGTTATTAACAGACACGCAACCGGACGAAACTCTCGCAAAATTGTCTGTAAACGATAGTTTCGCTAACGCAAACGGATCTATAACGAAACGTTTGCAATATTGCCAACGGGGCGGATCCGTATGTGTTGCGGTAAACTTTTGTGTTCCATTCCCATTTTGTTCCTACTGTTATAAAACATCGAAATATAGTCTTTGGCCTATTTATTCATCTATATATACTTATAAATAAAAAAACACAGCTCTTTTCAAACATTAATATTTTCCAAAAAAAAAGCATTGATTAATTTTTTTCTTACAAATTACTTTATATATTATTTATCTAGCGTAAGGAACAAAAACTGAAAAATAAATTCAGCCAAATACAAGACGAATCAAACAAAACGTTGCTGACTGTACTTTTTTTCAGTGTCAAACAAGTGTTTGCAAAATTTCTTGGAATAACGGAAATGTTGTGATGCACAACAGCTGTAAACTTTGACTTCCATTCCATTAACAGGTCGACCAAAAAATCTGTCACTGAGGGATGAAAGAAAAAAATCAAAGCCGTAGAGAAAAAGCCACATATCAGCACTAGAATGTTAGCTACAGATCTGAAAAATGATTGCAACGTTGAGGTGTCCTACGAAACAGTAAGGAAAGTAATGCTCCGCCACAAATTTTTTTTTTTTGATTTGTTTATTTTATTGTTTAAATCTTAGATTAATTTACAAAAAATTAACAAAATGTTAGATGGTATTTTAGTTGGATTTAAGATAGTTTAATTTAAGGATACAATCTTTCTTTTTAGGAATTGTTTGTTTGTGTTGACTATATATAATATTTAGTATTATAAAAATATAAGGTTGCAGAGAAAAATAAGGAAAGAAAAACAATGCATCAATAATTTCGAGAATAATATAAAACCTTATAACTAGACTTAGAACTAGACTATTCTGGTATTAGCCACCAGCATATTTTGGAAGTGAAAGCAGAAAGTTGCCTATCTTTTTTTGAAATGGTGCAGTCGAACCTTTTATTTACCTCTGTTAGGCTTTTTGTGACAATTGATTTTGTGTTTGCCCTCCTAACTGCATGGTATATAACTGGGATCCACTCGTTGTCCTGAATGAAACCATTTTTGTCTAAATAAATAAAGGTTTCAGGGGGTGTGAAACCGTTAGTTAGGGCGTTTTCAAAGTAGCCCGTACTACCAAAGAATGGAGCAAAAATTAGGTTGTTCCCTGTATGTGTATCAGTGCTGCGACTTGTATGTTTCCTAATTAGGTCAATTATATGTATGTCGATTCTACAAATTTGAGCCTTGGTGTATAATTTTTGGTTTGAGAAGTATTTGGTGAAGTTACTTTCACTCGTTCTATACATAGCTGTACATGCTCTTAGTATCCTGCGCTCCAGTTTTCTGAGCCGCTCCATGTAAGATGGTGAGATGAGGTACCATGAAGGGCATGAATATGTTAGGATTGGACGGACCATCACCTTATACATCACAACCTTGACTCTGCTGTCAAGCAACCTATTTGAGAAGATTCGTTTGTATACATGGAAGGCCCTGTTGGTTTTTTCTATTTGACAATTGACATGCTCGTTGAAATAAAGAAATTTGTCAAGTATGACGCCTAGATATTTAACCGAATTGGAAAGTTTTAACAGAACGCCTGATTCGTTGGTTGATATTCCAAAATGTTTCCAATTCTTCTTGACATTGTGGTTGCATTTTTTTATTGGGGGTCGAAACAGTATACTCTCGCATTTATTCCAGTTAATTTTTAGGTGCCAGTTCTCGGCGAAGCTGATCAATATGTTTAACTTTTCTTGTAAATTGTTTAAGTTGGCTATTTTATTGTCGGAGTGGTAGATGACAATGTCATCTGCGAAGGCGATGATGCTGTCAATCTTGTTCATAAGGTCAAGGATATAGATGTTAAAGAGAGTCGGTGCATTGACCGTCCCTTGCTGCAGTCCGTTTGATATTTGGTATACATTTTCGCTCAGTGTCTGGTTGATTTGGACTCGGAACTGTTTATTGACTAGCATGTTGGAGATCAGTATGGTAAGGTGTAGCGGGAACTTTAGGTACATAAGTTTGACTATTAGTCCCTGAATCCAGACAGTGTCGAAAGCTTTCTCGAGATCTATGAAGCAAGCTCCTATGACGTGTTTTTTGTTCCAACTCCAATAAATTTCTGACACAAGTAAGTTAATTGCATGGACTGTAGAGTGCTTAAATTTAAAACCAAACTGTTTATGGCTAACTAAACTCATGTCCTCGATCAATTTATTTATTTTTATATTTATGATTACCTCAAAAATTTTACTGATGTTTGGAAGTAAACTAATTGGCCTTAGATTTGTGAGACAGTTTCTGTTTTTGTTCTTTTTGGGGATCACAATTAATTTTGCCATTTTCCATTGTTTCGGAAAATATGAGTTATTAAGCATGTTGTTAAATATTGTGCAGTATTCTAACGTAATTTCTACCGACAAATTTTTCAGTACTATATTTGGGATATTATCTAAGCCGGAAGATAATTTGCTGTTTGAGTGTTATGCAAGTTGTTGGCCTTTTTAATATCATTAAAGGATGTTATTGTTAATTGCGAGCCTTCATATCCATTTTTTATTAGTGAAAATTGGTTGAAGGCTTCAACTACAAAAGTGTGCACTACATTGTCTATATTGTTCTGCTTTGCAGAGTGTATAACTTGAAATTGTTAAAACTTAAAATTGAAAGTGCAGGCCGACCGTATTTTGGATATCTATCTCATTGCTTATTATGAAGTTATCATTCGAGTCTAGTTGCACGGAGTTATGGTCAATACCTGCATCTTGTAAGACGTATGTGAAGTCAGTTGGTATCGTTATGTGACTAATTGTGCTATTGTTGCCTTTCAAAAAGATTCTTTTAGCTAAGGAGAATTTAGCGGGGTTGTTGGGTTTTATGTGCGAAATTTTTTGTTCTATGATGCTATTAAAATGTGTTTTGCTACAGTCGTTTAACATTTTTTTGATTAGTTTAAGTTTTGTTTTAGCAAGGTTAAGGATTCTATGTGAGAGGTGGATTTCTAGTCTATTGTGTTTTTTGATAAGAGTCAAGATTTTGCTTTTTTCGCTGAGTAGTTTTTTTGCTATTGGATGGTTTGTAAGAGTTTTAAAGGGGCTTATATAATTTGATCTCGGAACATTTTGATCTATTGCAGAGTTAATTATTACATTTAATTTAGATAAATGGTGGTCTATTTCAGTGTTGCTTAGGTTTCTGTTATGGGGAGTGAGTGTGTTATGTCGTAGTAAGGTGTTTAAAGTTTTTCTAAATTTTGTCCAGTTCGTCTTTTTATAGTCTAGAGATGGTAAGGGATGGACACTTTCTAGGATATCGAACACACTTGATCCGTCGCGGTTGGAGGCCACGAATTGTATTGCTTGGTGATCACTCTCATAGTCAATGCATTTCAAGCAGTTGACTGAGTTGTTAGTATCTGTATTAATTTTTAATCTATGATCGATAATGCAGATGTCAAGATACGAATTGGCTTTAAGGTAGGATGGCTTTGATGATGCAAAAAGCGAAGATCTGAATTTAATTGAATTTGTGTCTAACCAGTCTTTTAGAGCAATGCCTTTATGGTTGTTGCATGGATTGCCCCAGCTAGTGTGTTTGCTATTCAAGTCGCCAGCAAAAATATAATAATGGTATGGGTTGTATAGTTCTAGGGCTTCGAAAATGGTGTTGAGCTCGGATTTAAATAACTCATTATTGTTTCCCGCTGGGTAGTAACCGGCTACGACAAACATGAATTTGTTTGCAGACATGTTTATTTTAATGATGCAAGTCTCTAAGAAAGAAAGGGTATCCAGACTTCTACATATGTGATTGCTAAACTTTATGTGATTTTTAATAAGGATAGCAGTTCCGCTTCCTCTACATGCTCCTATCCTGTCTTTTCGAATTATTGTATATCCGTCAAAATTTAACGTATGCCTAGGGTTTAGTTTGGTTTCATTTAGAAGTAGAAGATCGGGGTTGTGGTCGGATAGAAATTTACTTAATTCTAGTCTCCTACTTATATTTTTCAGTGAGTTTACATTAAGCGAAATTATGTTTAATGTTTGGGGGGAGATTTGTTTCGAACTATTGTTATACATTATTCTGATTCAAAAATGCCGTAGACTGTGTCTAGTCTTTCACGTTGCTCTTTAAGGTCATTTTGAAGGATGGAAATTTGTCTACTTAGTGCTAGAATTGATTGGTTTAGTTGATTCAGAGATACATTAGAGTTTTCGACATTGGCTGTTAATATATTGTGGTCTGGGTACGATATTTCTTTAATTTTTTCCGCATAGCTTATTTTTGGGTTAACAAGTTGGGTGGAATATGTCTTCTTTTCGGCTAGGTTTTGTTTTCTTGCCCTTATTTTACGCTGGAGCTCTTGATATCGCTCACAGCCTTTAAAAGACGCAGGGTGACCAGTCTTTTTGCATAAGATACAAACTAACTTATCTTTATCCATTGGTGTCTCAGATGAAAGGGGGCACTCACTACTTTTGTGAGGCTTGCTGCACTTTACACATCGTGGCGGCAGATGACAGTTGGAGGCACTGTGAAAGAAACTCTGGCAGTTTCTGCATTGGGGAATTTCAGGTCTACGTAGCGCTTCCCATTTGATGTGGTGGTAGAGTATACAGTTTATTGTTTTTAGATCGTTGATTTTGGTATCGGCGCTTATTTGCACCATGAAAATAGGTAGTTGGATGTTTAGCTCCGTTGATTTTTTGGTTTTGAAGGGAGTAACTTTAAGGATTTTGAGATTTTCATTTTGGTGGCTGTAGAGCTCTTCAAGGATTTCCTGGGGGTTTGTATTTCCGTTTATGCCTTTCATAAGATAAGTTTTTGATTTTAGGCACTTTGGAGTGTACGAGAAAAATTTAGCTTGGGCTTTAGTTAAATGGCCCTTAAGCGAAAGAAAGACAGCACGTTTATTTTGATTGTATTCTTTTATTTTAAAGTTTTTAATTTTTAAACCATCTTTTAACAGTTCAATGATTTGTTTTGATTGTATTTCGTAAATATTAATTGGCGGTACATCCTTGTTGTTGTTTTTAATTTTTGTATTATTTTTTGCTCGTGTTTCGCTGTTACCGCTATTCACAGCTGCTGTAGCTGATGTGGATGTGTAGCTCCCTCTCTTTCTTTACTTAAATTGCTAATAAGCACCTCTCTCTCGAACTTTTTTATAATTTCTTTGTCGCACTGTTCGTCTTCTGTGTCTAGAAGAGCGTAATAGTTGTTTTTATAATTTTTTGACATTGTGTGGCCTTCCACGTTGCCGTTTTTTCTTTTTCTATTTAAGTCTTCATTTGTGTTTTTAACATTATTATTAAATTTTTGAGCATTTAGCTCATCCATTTTATAAACGAACACTCTATGCTGAGTCTGATTTAGTTAACAGTTTTTTGTAAAAATAAATCGAATTGTTTGCGAGAATGCACAAAACAAGACCAAGGTTTACTAGTAAGCCGCTTAAACTTCGTGATACGTGTTGCTTCACCCGCACCAGAAATCTATTCTGCTCCGCCACAAATATTCGTCGAGAGTCGCCAGGAAAAAGCCAAAACTGAAAACTGAGCATGCTTGCAAAAGACTTTCATTTGCAATACAGCATGTTTCTCGTCCAATGGAGTATTGGGATAGTGTTGTTTTTCGTGATGAGAGTCAGATTATGTTGTACTACCATGCAGGACCGCCAAGAGTATGGAGGAAGCAGTTAACAGCTCTTGAAAAAAAAATATTATTCCAACTGTAAAATTTGGCAAATTATCAGTTATGGTATGGGGATGTTTCTCAAGCAAAGGCGTTGGCGAAATAAAAACAAATGACGGAAACATGACAAAGGAAGTATACCTGGATATTTTGAAGACAAATCTGAAAAGAAGTGTCCAAAAATTCGGCTTTGTTGACCCAGAAAATTCAAACAAATTGCGGTTTAAGTTGTATCAGGACAACGAACTTAAGCACAATCGTTCATTTGTACGGAATGGTTGTTGTATAGCTGTGGTCATACGATTGACACCCCTGCCCAAAGTTCAGACTTAAACCCCATTGAGAATTTGTGGGCTTATTTCAAAAAGCGGGTGGCCAAAAGGGCTTCAAAGAATAGAAATGAGTAAATAAGTTTATTTACGAAGAAAAAGATTCCTGAGGAATATAACCTTCAAAAGCTTGTAAATTCAATGAAAACTAGGTTAGAGTATGTTATTAAAGCTGAGGGAGGTTATAGTAAATAATACAAAACTCAAAATAGGTTTTGTCTTCAATTTTCCAATTAAATTAAGCAAAGAAAATAATTTTGCAAAGACTTATTTGACACCAAAAAAATTACAGTTGGTAAAGTTTTTGTCCAACCAATTAGTTGGAGTAGGTAGTGCTAGGTGCAGGCACTCGACAACTTGTTCGTCGAACGATCTATATATATTTATATATAATTTATATATATATAAATACGTAGAATAAGCGGACTAAAAACACACTTTTCACTTCAGTATTAATTTCCAGAGTGATTTTTAATTAGCCTGTTAAGCCATCTTAGCGCTATTAACAGTGTATGACTTTGTAATTGAAGAGAATAACAGCGAGCATGACATACACATGTATGTGTGCATATGCGGCGCTTGTTAAGCAATTATAGTTAAAAGAGTACAAAATTCAGCTTATGTTAAGAGAAAAGGGAAAAGATTATACAGTTTTGTTTAATTTTTATTTTAAGTTGATTGCATTTTTGTTATGTTTTTAACAATAATATATTAATACATCTGTTACCGAAAATCAGAACCGCTCTAAAATTGGGACCAGCCTAATCGGCCCAGCTGCATAAATAGCTGCAAAAGATAACGGCATCAATAACTGCAATAGATAACTGTAATAATTATCGTGTGTTCGATCTCCTCTTTGTGCCAGCTGTTCTTCGAACGGCCAAGGTACAGCATGCATAATGCGCAGATCAGTGCCAAAATAACTAGCGAAGAAGTGACATCATTTTTTAAAGCGCAAGCAAATATTCGCACGTAGAACATATAATTTAACATCACACATTGTACAAACACTTTAATATTTAAGTAAATAGAACTAAATATATATAGATCGACGATTTCTCGCAACATCTGTAAAAAAAATAAACAGCTGGTAACCAAATCCGGCTTTTCCGCGCGTTAATACAAACATCCAAAATTAGCTAGGACAAATTAAAAAAAAAAAAAAATTAAAAACCAAAAATTGTGTTAAATTATTTACTCTTATTATTCTTCTGGCGACCCAGCTATTGCGACTAGAGTGCTCAATTTCAATAGGAAACCCTTTGAAGACATGCCCAACCCGATAGAACATATTTAGCTGGGTAAAGTGGAAATTACTAGTTATTGGACAAACATACTTTTTTAAATTTTGTACTCTTATTATTCCTTTGGCGACCCAACTATAGTGACTAGAGTGGTCAAATTCAATAGGAAAGAAGTTGAAGACATTACCAACACAAAAACATCGCTAGATCGCCGGAAAAGTTATCAGAGTGCTTAAATTGTCGAAAAACATAAAATTAGAGATTATTGTTTTTTGGGCAATCGCAATACTTTTTGAGAATCATTCAAACCCTAATAGGGCTTATTAATTTTGATATGATTTTGCTAAAGCATGTAACAAGTGTTAGAGATACGTTCCTTTTACAAAAACGGTCATCAACCAAGACGATTTAGTCATGTCTATCCGATTAAACTATATTTTAAGTTAACACAAAACGACAGAGAATTTTTTTAAGGTAGGAAAAATGTGCTTCTTGGGCCTCCACGCTAACGCTAACGGACAGACGGACTGATGAGCATGGTCTAATTGGTATTACGCCTACTTTGAGGAAATGCATTATGCAATGGACTGCAGGACATTGACATTGTTCGTCCTTTTCTGTAACGATGGTATATCTTTTAATAGATACCACAATAAAGCATAAATCACAAAGTAACGCGACAAGTGAAATTGTTGATATTTATTAGCGCTTAGAGTTTATTTATCTTACTACCGAATATGCGTGTGCTTCGCTTGCTTACACTTTTAGAGGACTCTTGTATTATCGTCAAACTTATCGATACAGATATTATGCTAATCGGTATACATCGATAACAACATACTGTTTGTTAGTTTCAACAGAAATCAAGAAGGAAAAGTGCTCCAAACTTAAAAGGAATATAAAACAAAATGTATAAAAAAAATCCAAGCAAGTGAAAGAAAGGCCAAGAAAGATGAGCAGCTGCTATGAAAGGATGAAGAAGAGGATGGGAAGCTAGCTGTTTAGCCTAGGGATCCACAGGTTCAAGCTTGAAGGAAACTAGATTGTGGCTCTGGCCTGCTTGGCACCGCATTCCAGTCTCGGGCAGTCTCTAATTTCGCCCCCGGGTAAACCTCCTCTTGTCCACTTAGCCGTGGGATCCTGCGTTTCAATTGAGCGTCGCCTTTTTGGCTGAGCACTCGCTCGAGCTGGTTTTGCTTCCTCGAAGTCAGGGAGGACGGACTTCGAATATTCCACTCTTTACAGCCACCCCTCTGAGTGGGATTTATGATTACGCATCAAGACATGCTTGGCACTTCTTCTTTCTGCGTACAAAAATTTGTTTTCTTTTCATATAGTATTTTCTAATTAACAAATTAATGATTCGTTACTTCAAACTATTGTACCCGTCGATGTTATATAGGAGATCGTTTATTAGTGGACATTCCAGGATCTCAGCAATCTATGGTGTCTCGTGAGATATTAACGTAAACACATTGTGCGACTCCCATTTATAACGAAATGAATATCATAAATAAATATACAAATACTAAAATATATATTTTGATTAATTTAATTTTGGGCTTTCCTGCTACTCTTAACCGCAGGGTCTAAAACTAGTTTCCTCTGCTGATGACTGCAGTCATCGCATATCATTATGGCATATGTATCATTGAAGACCTCATCTCTAAGCCTAATTTCTAATTTCGATGTTACTTTTTTCAGTGTCAACTTACCAGGCATTGCCAAAGTCCACTAGTTTTATATGCTCGTCCTGGTTGAAAAACATGATATTTTCTGGCTTCAGGTCACCGAGTATGTAACACTTGGAGTGTAAATGCTTTACGGAGAGCACCAATTGATGAATGATGTTGCGACAACTTTGTTCTTCAAGTGTGTGACGATGCAAAACCGATGCCAGCTCTACACCATACAAACATTCTTTTACTATCCATATTTTGCAGCAGCTTCGATAGGTTGCAAAATAGTTGACAATATTTTTGTGGCCATTAAGGTCCTTGGCACAAGAGCTGAGTGCATCAACTTCGGCAAGACGAAATTATGACCAAGGTAATACCTTGGTCTTGGGCATGCATTTTTTTTTGGTACTTTTTTCAATAAGCAAATGGCAGTTGCCAAAGATTCCAACTGCCGCGCGGGTACCCAGCTCTAGGTTGATATAATCTATTAACATAAATTGATGAATTTAAAGCTCTATAAACAATTGGTCTTTAATGGTTATATACCTGCAGTCCCTGATGACTCAATGTCATAGTTGTTGTTGCATTGCGTCGTATAATCAATTTCAAACATGTGTTGGATTTGCTCTAAATGCTCTGACGCTATATAGGTATAACCACGAAGTCTAAGATCACTCTGCGGCACCCCACTTGCCTCATCCTCATCTTCAACTAAGGGCGCTTGTGAATTCCGTAGATAAATTTCGTAAATCATCTTCGGAGTTCAAATCGGGCTTAAAGGGCCGGGAAGGGGGAATTTCACTTCTTAAATGACCTAACCCGTAAAAAGGGGTGAAACTTGGATACTCCCTTAGGATACTCCCTTAGGAATACTACCTTCTACTTTTCCTGTTTTGGGTGAAAACGCCACACATTTCAAACAATTCACAATATGATTAGTACACTTTTCCTTAATATTTTTAAACCAATAGCTTTTCATAATCGCATCCACCATTTTATCCTTACCTACATGACCCAGTTCATTATGATAATTAAACAAAACATGACTTTCCATGTCTTCTGGTACATAAAAAAACACCCTTCCATCATTTGACTTTCTATAAACGATCCCGTTCCTCATTTCAAATAACTTATCTTCAGTTTTCTCTAACTTTTTTCTAAACTTCTGTATTTTAGGATCCTTCGCTTGACATATCACCAAGTTATCTTCAAAACTATTAGACTGAATCACTAAAATATTCGAACATCTACTCAAAGCATCCACATGCTGCATCTTCTGACCTGAACGGTGAATCACTACATAATCATAATTTTGCATTTCCAACGCCCATCTTGCTATTCTCGGATTAAGCGTAACCTTGTTCAACGTAAGCGCCAATGAATTGCAATCCGTCACAATCTTAAAATGCTTTCCATGCAAGTAAATTCGAAATCTACGCAAAGCATAAATAATGGCTAATGTTTCCAACTCGAAGCTATGGTACTTTGATTCTGCTTCAGACGTTCTTTTGGAAATATGATTCCCGTTCGCCAAAAACAAATTGCTTGTCCTTCCTGAGCAAATCATATAAAGGTTTGGCTATTATGGAAAAGTCTTTAATAAACCTCCTAAAATACGAACATAGACCTAAAAAACTCTGTACTGTATGAACCTTATCCGGAATCGGAAAATTTTTTACTGCTTCGATGCCTTTGTCATCTGCCCTAATGCCATCCTTAGATATAAGAAACCCTAGATACTTCACACTCGATTGCAAAAACTCACATTTGTCTAACCGCAACTCCAATTTATTTACCACCAATCTCCTACAAACTTCTGCCAACGTACCCAAATGCTCTTCCATATCATTACTTGCTACCATTATATCGTCCATATACACAATAACCTTATCTTCTCGTATTAAGTCTGAAAAAATGCTATTAACGAACCTTTGAAACACCGCTGGAGCATTTTTAAGTCCCATCGGCATCCTTACAAATTCATATTGCCCCAATGGCGTGACAAAAGAAGTATACTTAATTGATTCCTCACTCATGAAAACATGGAAATATCCATTCTTAAGATCCAACTTCGTAAACACAGTCTTATTCACCAATTTGTCCAATAAATCATCAATCAACGGCAACGGAAAATTATCCTTTGCCAACATCTTATTAAGCCTAATATAATTAACGCCTAAACGCTTCCCAACTTTCTTATCTACCGTTACTGACTGTGACGCATACTCTGAACTACTTGGTCGTATGATTCCTGCAGCCAAATATTCATCTAAAAGCTTCTGAAGTTCCTCTTTTTCCACATACGACAACCGCCTAGGAGAACAACTAAAAGGTTTCGCATTTTCCAAACATAATTTCATTTCACATCTATTCATAGGAACCTTAGGTCTTTTTGCCTTTATATACTCCTTTTCAACCATTCTATAAATCGACATTTCATCCGGTAATCAACATTTTCCCCACAAACAATATCAGCCTTTTCCTCACTTACCACATTAATACACAACATATCCCTATCAAAATTATCTTCGTGCATCTCATTCCTAATACATGCGCCATTTTCACCATTCCTTAAAAACATTTCATCATCCAAATTCTGCTTTCTATCCTTCTCTCTATCTACTAACAACTTTTTGACAACCTTGTTACTTAACCGTTCTTCCACGCCAGTGTTCTCACATAATGCATTTTCCATAATAATATTTTCACATAACAACTTCTCCCTAACCCTATGCTCACATAAAGATTTTTCCATAACAATATCCACACATAAAGATTTTTCCATAACGACATTTTCCTCACATAACGATTTTTCCATAACAATATTTTCACCTAACAATTGCTTATCAATTTTCATAGATTTCGAACTATTCCTATCCAACCCCTCATTTTGTATCGACTTCACTTTAACCATTTCATCACGCACCTTACTTGTTTTTTTTGCCCTTGAAATATCATCTTGATTTGCCGCAATTAAGTCTAAAATGCTTTGATTCAATTTCAAACCAGTTGCCTTCATAAAATCTCTTCCAAAAATAACATCATGACTCATAGACTCTTCGGCCACCACAATTAATTCAAAACATATTTTTATTGATCTTTTCCAAATAAAGACATACATTTTTCCAAAAGATTTAAGTTGGCTATTATTCAGCCCAAAATAGGTCTTCAATAAAGGATGTACACGAATTTCATTAGGTACAAATGATTTTTTTATAAATGAAATGTCACTCCCAGTGTCTATGAGGCATTCTGTAATTAATGGACTTTTAGCATCACTAAAGAAAATTTTAAAACATCTTACATATTCCTTTCTCTCAATGGTTCGCTTTTCCGGGCAGTTTGACATGAAATGCCCCACGACGCCGCATCCATAACACGAACCTGGATCACGCTTCGGCTTGTGACACTCCCTTGCAAAATGGCCTCTTCCGTTGCAGTTGTAACAATGCCGTAACACATCCATCGAAACTGCCTTAGTAGTCCAAATTGGTGCCACCAACTTTGGTGCCGATATATTGACAAAAGCCTTCAGCAACTGCTCTGGATTCTTGAAGCATTGTATGCGCGCTTGATCACGCAAACTGTTTGACTGAATTCCTTCAATTATCTGCTCTAACAATTCTTCAGCGTCAATGTTGATAGCTTGAGCCAGCATCATTTTGTCCTCAAAGTACATCGCAAACTTTTCCTGCTGTTGCCATTTACGATCTTCGAATTTGCGCCTCATATCCGACTTTGAAATTTTTTCGCCAAATGCCATGACCAGCTTGTAACGATCAGGGGATGTTGGTTGCAGTTGTTCCGGTAGCATACTCTGCCTACAGGTCGACTTTGCTCAGGGAAAATGCGGTGGGGTCTTTTGCCACCTAAAACACTGGCCCGTCACACAACTAAAACTTGTAGACAGAGAAAAAAAAAGAATTAAGGAAGGATTTGAGGAAGCAGCCAGTTGGTGGTGGTGAAAAGTATGCGCCAAAATTAAGAATCCAGTGGTACGATGTTGTTGCACTGGCTCTGTACCCTCCCAACCAAGTAAATAATAAATTTCATTTACCCTAAATTGTTGTAACGCAAGATATTACTTTAGGTGCCCAAGTTTGAGTTTTTTTTTTTAATTCATAATATTAACGTTCTTCATCGTTAAGGAATCCATAAGTATTTCATATAACTTATAATATTAAGTTTTAGTTTAAACAATGTATATATAACATTATTGCACCAAACCAACCAAACCATCTCATTAATTCAGGTGGTGTACTTGATTTGGCCAAATGGCAATAATAGATACGCGCCCTTGTGTTGATTTTTTTTTTATTACGGAATATACTGCCGGCTATGCCGTACTTACAACCAATAACTCCACGCAGTCGACAGGCCTGAAGATTGATGAAGATGTTGAGCTGTATGAACTTCAAAGAGAATTAGATAATATCAACACAATTTTGCACATACATACCATACCAAATTAAATTTAACAAATGCAAAAAATAGAAAAATAATAGAGCTTATTTAACGCGTGCATTACACGCTTCCAGCTTCAAAGAGAGGGAAGAACCGCGAGGTTCCCGCGTTGGCAAATCCAAAATAGTGCCTGTTGCCACTTCAATATACAGCTTGGGCAAATGCACTGACCACCTCGGCTGGCAAGGACATTAGGCAATAAGGTTAGGACTATGCGCAAGGCTGGCTGCACATCTCCTCATTTTGGTCAGCTTTCATGCCTTGGCGTTGGCGTAATTTAATAAGGCGAAAGCTTCGCTGTTTATAAAAATTAGCGGCGCGTTTTAGTGCGCGGCAAGACATGTGCTTGAATAAAAATCTCCCTAAATAAAAGATAATCAGTACGCGCACATTTCAATATTTGGCCACATACCTTATGAATTTGTATGCGGATCGTAGATTTAGGACACAATAATTATTTGACTTATAGTCAGCTTGTTTAATTTAGTAATTTTATTAAAGCACTTAATTTGAGTGGATGAGTTTGAGCTTTACAGATTTTTGCAGATTATTATTTTATCCCGACTGTCGCTTATCGCTGCCAAAATGAAAATGGCCGCTTCCGTCAAAGGAAGAAGAAGATGCAATAAGAATCGAGCCTTGCCACCCACTCAGCTTAGTCAGCTGGTGTTATCGATTATCTAACATCGTATGTAAATAGCCAGATCGGTCATTGACTGTGTTGAAAAACAATCGCTTACCATCGTATGAAAATGGCCAGATCGTTCATTGTTTTTAATAAGTAAATCCTACGCAATATGTTAAATAAATAAAATAACATATGCACAAATGGGAGACGGCAGAGCCACCTTCACCCCCTACAAGCTGATCGCACAGCTTATCAAACGGCTGAAACATACGCGATGAATTCGAGTGCAGCCATTCGCCTTCAGCCTGCTCGGTGCATCACCCCGACGCTCTACTGGAATTTCATTAAGCCTAGCCAGCATCTCCGCCTTCGAGCCTGTTGTGGGTAATTCCAATGATGCTAGCCATCTCTTCAATTGTTCATTCGAAAATTGATTTAAATCCTCCATGATGTAGAGTTCAATCCCACTTCTGATGTTTGTAAGGGCCGATATGGTTGATCTTTCCAAGTAAAACACGGGTGTTCGTCAAGTTATATACAAATGCACAACCTGCTTTATTCAATGTACAGCGCGAACTCCCTCGCGTTGCCGCTCATACTTAACACTAAGGATATATACACATTGAGAGTAGGGATGAATGACACACACATATACTTAAAACTAAGAGAGTGCTTAGCACCCACATGCTCTTAAGGTATGCCTGCTATATATACAGCCTGCTACAACACCCTCAAATCATAGTCCTTTGTACGTTTGCATGGGTCGTCAACTTTGGGGGCGTTCCTAACCGAGGCTGATTTACATTCATTCACTTATGGCATATGTATCATTGAAGAGCTCATCTCTAAGCCTAATTTCTAATTTCGATGTTACTTTTTTCAGTGTCAACTTACCAGGCATTGCCAAAGTCCACTAGTTTTATATGCTCGTCCTGGTTGAAAAACATGATATTTTCCGGCTTCAGGTCACCGAGTATGTAACACTTGGAGTGTAAATGCTTTACGGAGAGCACCAATTGACGAAAGATGTTGCGACAAC
Source organism: Chymomyza caudatula (assembly GCA_035041775.1). Lineage (NCBI taxonomy): Eukaryota > Metazoa > Arthropoda > Insecta > Diptera > Drosophilidae > Chymomyza > Chymomyza caudatula. Next base: position 4,127,774 of record JAWNKW010000148.1, read on the forward strand.
TTTGTTCTTCAAGTGTGTGACGATGCAAAACCGATGCCAGCTCTACACCATACAAACATTCTTTTTCTATCTATATTTTGCAGCCGCTTCGATAGGTTGCAAAATAGTTGACAATATTCTTGTGGCCAATGATCATGTTAAGAAAAATATACACACTGTGGTGAAGTCGCAAGCCAATTGCAGTGAGTTCTCGTTTGATTTCTTAATTCTGAAATTCATTTGCACTGTGTACCACCTAAATCAATCCATTAATTTTAATGGCTGGAAAATACCTAAGAATCTGCAATTGCTGAAGCATTTTATCAACTCCTATCTGTTGGACAAATTAAGCAAGGCCCTGACTGTCCTGTCCTGCAAAAGACCCTGTTTGGATGGCTCGTATCTGGTAGATACCATTCACGTGGCGCTCTCACTAATCAAATTGTCGCCAATCTGCGCTGTCAAGAAGAACACTTGACCTCGATTGATAAGACATTGCAGAAGTTTTGGTCAGTTGCAGAGTTGCCTACACAAATTAAGTTTCCAACCCAAAAACAACAGATGTGTGAGAAACACGCAACACGCAAGTGTTGCCATCAGGTCGCTTCGAAGTAAGACTGCTGTTTGTGAATGAGTGGACTGTATTTTTGTTTTATTGGCAGCAAGATCAATCGAAATGTCTTGCACATCGATTGCATCAGCAATGCGATGTACATCCGATAGTTGATAATAGCAAAGTAAATAATAGTTATAAGTTATAGTTCATGAACAACTGCCTTATAAATCTGATCCACTAAGGCTCGCTAAAAGGCGGTTATTGTCGCTCAAACAAAAGTTGGCTTAAGATTTCAGACTGAAGAAACTGTACTAAGAGCTCATGAAAGAGTACCTTTTATAGGACACATGTCAGAGACTGAAAATAAAATTCCAACAAATCCACACCATTTTATTCCGCACCACTGTGTCCTGCGACCAGAGAGCGCCACAACCAAGTTACGTGTTGAATTCGATGCCTCGTGTCGTACTGCTACTCAGGCTGCGTTGAACGATATACTTATAGTTGGACCGACCATTCAAGAGGAGCTATTGCCAAGTAATGGTGCGCAAAGCAGATCGAGATTTTCAGCTCGTAGTGTGGAGAAAAGACCCATCTGACTCTTTGAGAATCTTCAGATTGAACACCGTCACATACGGCACTGCGTCTGCTCTATTTCTCGCTATAAGGTATTTAACAAAGCTGAGTGAGATGATTGAATCATAGCTACTAACTTTATCAGGCACGACTTTTACGTGGATGATATGTTGACTGGTGCTGTGTGCGTCGAAAAGCTGCAGACAATTAAGTCCGAAGTAAATCAGGCATCGCCAAAAGCAGGGTTTGAGTTAGCCAAATGACACTCGAACAGTCCTGATGTCTCCGTATTCGAGAGAACAGTCGAGCCGATAACGATCTCAGGTTTCAGGTTGACAATTCATTCATGGGTCTTCGAGCAACAAAGCGGAACATACTCTCGGTGGCATCTCGTTTGTTTGATCCACTTAGCCTGTTAAGTCCTCTAGTTATTAAAGCTAAGATCCTACTGCAGGAGCTTTAGCTGCAGAAATTAGATTCATTCCATTAAATTTGGAGACCGCTTGGGAATCACTTAAGTCAACTTTGACTCAGTTGCAAAAGGTAAAAGTGCCGCGGTTTGTTTTCACAGAGCCAACGTCACCGATCGAGTTACATGGTGTTGCCGACGCCTCTATAAGAGCATATGGCGTCTGCATTTATATACGCAGCAGAATTCCAGAAGGTTATCGCATTCCATTGCTCACGTCGAAATCAAAAGTAGCGCTCCTCAAGACTAAGACTTTACCTAGGCTTGAGCTGTGTGCCGTTCACCTTCTCTCAGATCTCTGATATCGGATAACACGTTTGATAAAATATCCTATCGATCAAACTATACTTTGGTCAGATTCGAAGATCACGCTCCATTGGATTAAGTCACATCCATCGATGTTATCCACGTTCGTTTCGAACCGAGTGGCTGAAATCCAGGAGTGGACAGAGAACGCCATATGGCGCCATGTACCCAGTAAGCAGAAGCCAGCAGATATAATTTCTCGTGGCTGCGATGTCGACAAACTTATTCAATTAATTTGGTTCAAAGGTCCCTCGTACCTGGAAGAACCCCAAGATGGCAGAAAAATTCTCATTTTGAGCTTCCTGAGGAGATGCGTACATTGGAAGTGCGCAAAACCGTTGTTGGACTGGCAATAGAGAAGTCTGACCTCTTAGAAAGTATTGAAAGTTACCTGCTGAGGGTCTTCGCTTACGTGTTCCGCTTTATTCGAAAATGTAAAGACAAAACTGTCAAATTTGAAAATGCTCCTACGGCACTGGAGCACAAGCAAGTATTTCACAAAATCGTTGAAATAATTCAAGCTTTTGAGTTTCGAGAAAAGATTAAGAGGGTTCGTAAGAACGCCCGCTTGGGTCCGAGCTTGCCTCAACTTTGTTTCATGTTCTAAGCTGCTGAGGAAGGTCTTGAGTCTGATGAGCAGAATACACTACATCCAGACGTAAATTCCCTAGGACTCCCAACTAAAATCTAAGCGAGCGAGCTTAGAACCGAAACGAATCATAGAATTTCTTGTCATTATTAAATATTTGTGAAAATACAATTTCCTGTAAAAAAAAAAAATTCAAGTTTTTCAAATAATTCATATTTTATAGTATATTCCTCCAACGACTACGCTTTGTCACTCCATAAATTTGATTTCGTAGTGCATTTCTTAAAGAAACAGAGCAGATGGCGGAGCTCGATCAGGATTTAGTTAACAATAAATGCTCAAATTCTTGCCTTGGCGAAGTAGAATATGGTTTTCAGACAAATATGCTGGACAACATATGGCTTCCCTTGAACGTGGCACAGTTGTGCGGTATAGCTTTTCTTATATACAAGATTGTGTTGGTCTGCAAGGAACTATCCAAGATGAGAAAACTGGCACTGACTGAACCGACTGAACCGAAGCTGCCGACCCTTCGTCGGGATTTCACTATACAGGAGCTGCGCGACTTCGATGGTAACCAACCAGATGGTCGTATTTTATTGGCTGTTAATTTCAATGTCTATGATGTAAGCACGTCAAGCTGTTATTATGGACCTGGTGAACCCTTTGCATCATTCGCCGGCCGAGAAATCTCGCTTAATTTGGCCAAAATGAGTTTTGATATTAAATATATAGATGACTATGATGATTTACGCCGCTTGACTGCCGTTGAATTTAGCTCTGTGATGGAGTGGGAAATCTACTTCGCGGTGAATTACGAATTTGTGGGCAAACTCTTGTGCAAGGGCGAGCAACCTACCCAGTATGAAGATGGTAGGAAGAAAGTAATGCCGTAGTTGAAGACAAAGTAAATGTTAGCACTGAAAGTCTTCGCAAATGCAACAGCAACACAAAGCCACTTTCTACTGAGTCAGTCTTCCAACACCATCGACTGTTAATGATAAGTAGAAGAATCCCAGAGCGCCATCAATGCACAGGTTCACGAGATTTGAGATTGAGATTTATTATTTAAATAGTAACTGCAAAATTTCATGGTATTCCAGATGTTTATTGTCATTAAATTTCGTGTCCTTCAAAAATACGAGTAACTAATCAAGAATTTCGTTTAATATATTTGCAAATTTATGAGTCATAAAAACTGAAAGTTGTAAAATAAACATATATCCTAAATTAATATTAAAAAACAGAAGAGGTAAAATTAGTGAAAACGAGTCAGAATCCTGCTACAACGTATACTTAAACAATTTGATGCCGACAGTCGGGACGGTGCCCGGCCTTGTACCCATTTTCCCTTGAAAATCAAATTTCTGTGCAAATTTTTGTTCCGATGCGGTGAAGGATCAAAGTACAGTTATACTACGGTGTAGGGGGATGATTCGGAGAAAAGTCAACATTGTTAGGTTTATGAGCCTAACATGAGCCTACTTACCAAATTTGGTGGCTCTAGCATAAATGGTAACTTTAACATTTGCATAAAAATAAAATTCTGTTGCAGTTTATAGAAGGCGGTTCTAAAATTTGCATATGATTACCTATATCTTTGAAAGTTTCTACCTGATCTTGATAATTTGATTATCAATTGGTCTCAAGGCTGCACTTTATCAGTTGGAGGAACGATCCGTTGACGTTATCCAAATTTTTGTTACCTTACATTGCCATAAACAATTACGCTTTGCGTTGAGCTCTGCTATTTTTGTTTGCATAATATGGCAACGGCGTTAAAATATCGATGATTTTTTAATTGTAATTTGGGAGAACAAGGACTTAGCCTTGTTAACAGCAAAGTTACTTAATCATATCTATGAAGTCGCAGATGAATAGCAAAGTCTTACTTCTTTCTCGCATTTTGGAAGTTCAACTTTCAGATGAATTTGGCATTGCTTTATAATAGGGTTGTAGAGGCTGTAATTGACTTAGTTTTACCAATTTTTTGAGTTTCTGTTTTGTATTTAGAGATGATAGATTCTGTGAATAGCAAAACACATGTACAAATTTTGTAGTGCCGCCGTTAAATGTGCAATTCACTATATAAAGCCAACTTTTAGATCAAACAATAGAGAGCAGCGAAAAGTAGATTTTGGACACTTATGTCACTTATGTTAAGCGGAATTCGCTGTATAGTAAAAGTGTTCGATTTGACGACATTGGTCCAAAAAACTGGAAAGAAAAGAAAATAACTATTAATATAAAGATTGGCGCTGTGAAGCAGCGTTATACTTCTACCATAGCACTCTAAATAGTTCGAAGGCTTTGTAGTTCGTGCGCACCGCATTAGTTAAAGGGGCTCAAAATATCGAGAGCGACGATTCGGAATGTTGATGTACGGTCGAGAAACAACGGCAAATCAACGTCCCCAATGATTTTTCAGCAATCCACTCTACTGAGTGGGGAACTACCAAGATTGCCAAGATTTACCAAGATTGCCCACTAATTAAAAAAGTTTTTAAGTTCAGACTGAAGATTCCAACCGTTATCGTCTGATATGCAGGAATACAGCCGAACATCATTGGCATACATCAGGATTTTTGATGAGCGTAGAAACAAACAGGATTGTTCCAAGGTGACTAGCCTGTGGAACTCCAGAGGTGACATTTATCTATTTGGATAGCACTCCATTAAATAAAACTTGTTGGGACGTACCTTTTAGGTATGCTTCCAACCATTCTAATAACGCATTAGGAAATTATTATTATATTATATAATTATATACAATTTTAACTATAGTAAATCGTGGTTTACAGAATCGAACGCTTTGCTTAAATCTTTAAATAAGAGGTCAGCTTGGCAGCTATTCAAAAAACCATCGATAACATTAGTCGTGAACTCTTAAAGATTAATTTGATCTTTCTTTTACGAATGCATATTGAATAGGTGAGCGTAATGACCGAATAGAACATTTCAGTTGATCAGTGATTATATTATCGAAGATTTTTTGAATGATACTAAGTTTCGCAATGCCATGGTAGTTAGCCACATCGTCGGTCGGTCCTTTCTTGAGGCAATGAAAGATCACACTATGCAACAAAAATAAATCCTACGTCTAAAACTTACCCTATCCGGTAAATTTTAGGTCGCTGATTTCGAATCCGGAAACCATTTTGGATTTTCTAGCACCGTTTTCAAATTAATGCTTTTACAAAAAATTCAAGATTTCGAAAGTTGCGAAATCAGGAAATCTCATATATCTTGGGAACCTTACTCGATCAAGATGAATTGTAACTCGAATTGAAGATAATTTAATATTAATGTCTTTCAGACAGTTTTGGTCTAACTTAATTCGATGGCAAGTTACAGGGCAATGAAATAAATTAAAATAAATGAAAATTCTTTTTTTTTACTCCAAATAAATTAAATCAAAAATAAAAATATTAATTGAATGGATTATTTTTAGATTCGATAAATTGATTCTTTGCGAACATAAGAAATATTGAAAAAATGACACAATCGAGACTTTTTTTGAATTTCCATACAAATAGCCAAAGAGAGAGGCGCAATATACGCTGGTTGTTGTTTTAAAAAAGTGCATACACACAGAGTAAATATATATAAAACGTATCGTTTATATGAAATAATTGCTTATATGCAAAATAAAAAAAATTGTTTTAAAGCATTTTGTTTGCAATTTTCATACAAAACGAGTCGTTTATTTGAAAATCGCTCATAAGCAATTATTGCATATATAGCATAGGCTGTTTCATCGATAAATTTTTGGTAAAACTATGATCGGCTGTATGCAAATTTTCCAGCACAGTATAATTATTGAAAATTTGCAACAATACTTTTTATTTAATCGATTGTAATTGCTTGCTTTGCTCATTTAAATCAATAACAACTAAAATATTTTGCATATATCCGATTGCCGCTGGTAAAAAATTATCGCTTATACGCGAAAAAAGCGATGCATTTTCAAGCTTATTTGAAATATTTTGCATATATCCGATTATCGCTTATATAAAATAACCGCTTAAAAGTAATAACAGTGCTTCATTTTCGCCATTGCATATATGCGATATCTACTGTATACATATAACATAAGCTGAACATGCGCGAAACCATTGAAATTGGCAAGAGATTGAAAAGTTAAGAAGCTGCGCTGGTGACGTCGCAGCGATGACATTACCTTTATAAGCATACCTTGTTAAGGCTAACTGTAGCGTGGTTAGTGTGAATTTTTACTAGCACGAGTGTAATACTTGTCAACCAGCTTGGTGTCGCCTCTCTAAATGCCTTAGGGTTAAAACTAGTAGTCGTCACAGTTGCACGCCCTTAAAAAATAGAAACAAACAGAAACTGAAACAGAAACAGAAATTCAGTCCTTATTTCAGTTTATGGTTCTTTTTCACAACCAGCCAAAGTTCTTACTGGCTACATTTGTCTGAAACACTCAAAGATCAGCGAGGATGAGCGACTTATAGAGTGTTTGTTTCGTCTGGCGAAAGTGGTTTCTACTGCTTATTTGCCTTCTGAGACCAAAGTAATATCCATGCTGCATAGTTGTTCGTTTTGACGCTGGTGCCTAGGTAGCCGAAATCCTCGATAGTTCTTAGCAATCAGAGAGTCTTACCGCCGTGTCTCTATATTTGAGATAAACTTGTACATTGTCTTGTTCTCCACCAGACTCAACCTAGAAGATGCTCTTTTAATAGCGGCAAAGGCTCTGCTAACATAGCACTTGGTACGACCAATGATGACCAATATCATGCCGTCACTCCATCATACAGTTGTTGTTTGGTGTGTGTCTCTGTCTCTCTCTTTCTCTGTCTCTCTCTCTCTCTCTCTCTCTGGCTTTCTCGTTCTTAGCTGCTTGCCCTTCCGATTGCAAAAGCACAACACATAATCGATTCAATTTTATTTTTAATTGTAAGTAGTTAGCGCTACAACATCAATTGTGCGTTTAATTTTTTTTCTGAATACCTTTCAAACGTATTACAATTTCCGAAACAGCAGAAGTTGCTTTTGTTGTGATTTTTTGGCTGTTTGACACTACAATTTAGCCCTGTTCTTGGCCAAACTAAGGAATTGGTTTCTCGAATGACTCTACAAAGTTCGGTCAAGTTCATACAACACATTTAGCTATGCTTTTTACGATTAATTTATTACAATAATATTGTTAATCATTATTTGTAGTCCATTATACCTTTTTACTTAGTTTGCTTTATATCTAGTTAACATTGGAAATTGGGGCAAATCATTGGATAAGTAGAGAACAAGCTGTTTTAGTTTGACATTGAGTTGTCGCAGTTATGAGACTTCCCAAAAGTGCAGATACAGTTATATTACTATAAACCGGGAAGTGTAGAGATCAATTAACATTGTATTAGACTAGGCAACATAATTCAATTCAACTTTTTCTATATAATTTGCAAATGCAGTTTTTAAGTTTAAAAGTTTGCCGCAAAACACTAGCTTAGGTTTGCCTAATAACAGTTGAAACACAAATCGTTCAGATTTCATGAGATTACATTAACTTGCTCAAAGATACATATTAAGAGATTTGTGGCAGATCAAGAAGCATTTGGTGTGGAATTTGCCAAAAATGACTTCCGGCATCTGTACATTTTGGAAAACTCGTTTGAAAACGTTGTTTTACTTAAGTGGTAGATACAAAGACAACATTCCGAATTGCTTCAGTAATCGTTCTACTATAGTATATGTATTCCCTTTGGCATTAACATTATGCATAGAGCTTTCTATTATTGTAAATAGTTTTTCTTCTTTTTTTTTTTTTTCTTTAGCTTAACTGATCATCTGTTTATTATTTTGTGCTTTGATTACAAGTTTTTACAGACTATATAAAGTTTACTTGGTGGGCAACAAAGAACTGAAAGGCAATGAAAATTATAGAAAATTAGCTCTAGTTTTTCATTAAACGAAAACAAGAAATAAAAGTTTAACAATATTCAAGTGTTACGGATACGTTTCCGAACGATCGAAATTGAGAACAGGCGTGTTCCATTAATTAGCGCCGATTTGACACATTGCAATTTTATTGTTTTAAAAATTGGTTTGCCAAAAACACAGAGATATATAGAGCGGCGCATATAGTCAATTTCGATCGCATGACTTTATGCTTAGTAGTAGTGAAGTTGTAGGTGCTAGATAATATGATTTGTGGCATCTAACTGCTATACTCTGTTTTTTTTTTTTTTTTTTGTTGTTAGTAATTAATTTAGACACCATTTACATTTTTAAATACATGCGTACAATTCCAATACAAATACAAATACACACAATGGGTTAACTTATATATGAAGTGTAGTTTTTTCTTTACTTTTGGCTCTGCTTGTTGTTATTGCTGTTGTACTTTGTCATATGTTTGTGGTACGAGCTCTTTAAAATACACAAAATATACATATTTTTGTATAAGCTTGCATGCAGAGTACAATATTAAAACCGCAAGTCTAAAAGTAGGCAACGATTTCGGTTGCTCTTAAAGGTATGCAACAAAATTTGTTTAACATACATACTATTAACAATTAGCTAAATACCATATATAGTATATTTATATACTTGATTTAATTTCTTTTACTTTATTTAAATTTGGCTGAAATTTCAGCTAAAACTGATTTGCTAGCTTATTTAGCCTGCGCACTGCTCTATAGTTAATTATAGTGCAAGCAGACGGTACTGTACTTGTAAATATACTAGTTACATAACAGCTAGTATGCGCTGCTGCTGCTCCTGCTCCTGCTTTTGCTCTATAAGTAATGATTAGGGGCTTGGCGCTCAGGTGAAACGATCCGGTTCTTAAGTTGCGGGATCGTTCCGGTTCTTCTCTTTAATTTTGGAACCACTCAAACATGAACCGTTTGCCATTAAGCGCCAATACAAAATTTCTCTTAACATTAACAGTTTTACAAAACAATACATAAAAAAACACACACACACTCACGCACACACTCACGCACACACACACACACACACACACACACACACACAAGTAAATTAAGGCTAGTTAAATTAAGAGTTCACATACAGCTCCCTTGGATGATACGATATGTGTGGAGCGCGCCTAGAACAAAGAGCAAACAAAAGAGAACGAACAGCAACTGATGATGAAGGAACACGTAATGAGAGGAACTATTCGCATATGAGAGTATTTGTTAGCTGACAAAAGCTGCTTGGCATATAAAGTGTTAGCGGCAGCATTTTGTCGTCGTTCTGCTTCTTTCTATGGGCTTACTAAGTAACCTATATATCGTAAATATTTGTATATATGTAAATATTGCGAAGTTACGCTAATTGTTAGAATCTGGCATTTAGATATTTCGTTTGCGGTGTTTAGAATATACGCTAATTACTTTTAATTGGTGTTATCTGTTACAGTTGACAATATTTTGTTGGTATGCTTGATTTGATTTATATATTTGAACTTGCTAATATTTGTTTTTACTTGTTTAAATTTGCTTAATTAAATTTATAGGGTATCGTGCGTTTTGATACACTTTGGCGTCGATTACTTTTACGGTTCCGTTTCATCAAGCACTGGCAGTTTTATAAGTGGTGTTTTCGCTTATATAGAAAGAGGCAATTGTGAAGTTATATAGGAATTTGGAGCACTACGGAAAAACAATTGTATAATAACAAATAAATTAATGTGTATAAATTTGCGAGCAAATGTCGCATCAAGCTATGGCGTTCATCGTTGATTAATATAAAACCACACTAACATGTGTCTGTATGTTTATATGTATATATATATACTATATATATAGTTAGATTTCACTCCCCTCACACACGCACACACACACACACACACACGCACACACACATACACTTCTGACAATATTTATCAGTTTTATAGCGCGCCACGCCTATATATATGTATATATATATATATGTAATGGCGGCGGTCACTGCTTTAAGCTCTGCTTTCAGCCAACATTAAACTTTAACTCACCCAACCCAACGAATTCATTGAACTAATTCAATTGAATTGATTCATTGAACTTATTCAACTCATCCCACCAACACGACTGCCAAGTCGCGCAGCGTATCTCAACGCTTTACGCCAAACAAATTCGGTATGGACTTGATCTTTTTTCGCGAGCAGTTCAAATAATCCTTATACATATCGGAGCGCAAATAGCGTGAGTACGAGTCGCTCTTCATCAAATGGTAGACATGAGAGGCAGCCACATCGAAGCACCAGCGATTCGGACCATTTGGCGAGTTGACAGCATCACGCGCTAATTCCACGGACTTTGAGTCTACGTTGACCGGACAAGGCGCATCTGGCGCTAGAAACTCCTGCCAAATGTTTTGTATTGCCTCTTTGATTTCGGATTGTGGCAGCGCCTTCATCTCCTGCACAGACTCCCAGAATCTATAGTGTGAATCGTTAGAAAAAAGTTGCCCATAGAAATATGACTGTTTTGTGTTAATACGCACTTGAGATTTTCGCCGCTGTATTCTTTCTCCAAGAACTTAGTGAATTGCTCGCGCCCAATGGCATCGTTTAGCAGCTCGCGTAAGCTAAAAGCCCAACGTTTGACGCGACGCACAGGAACTTCTTTACTGTAGGGTATTAATATGTTGCTGTTATACATATACAAACTACGCTTATATACTATGCACTACTTACGTATTCTTCTCCGTATCCCACATTTCGGTGCTGTCCGTTTGCCAAGGATTTGGCAGCTCGGGCAATGTTACAAAGTAATCAAACTCATTGTACTGCTCATAATACCCTACAAGTCTATAGTTGAAACGTATTAATTTAATCAATTGTAGTCTCTAAACTAAACCTACAAAAAAAAAAAACACAACAAATACTCACGCCTCTGCCGCTTTGGACACTTTGATTGTGCGCCGCTCCAGTTTCTGCCTGCGCAGCGCAATAATGCGCGTCAGCTGTTCCACCGGGTTCTTGGTCACAGCAGCGCCAGCCGAGCCCGTACCATGACTGGAACCACCGCGTCTATAGGCCTTTTTAATGTCAATTTCAGTGGTATTAACGCAGCCAGGCATTGGCCTATGTACATCCCAGAATGCGCGCTCCTGTGAATCCAGCACCTTGCGTTCCAGCTTGTCCCGCTTCTTGGCCACCTTGCTCTGCGACTCAGCCTGCGTATAAAGTGACTTAAGAAATGGCAAAAAACAGCTACTTAAAATTTGAGCAGGGAATTGAAATGAGGCTAGGAGTGCCATTACATACAGTCTCAGTTGAATACCCTCACAACGTTATTTTATGCTATACCTGCATGAATATGAACTCCCATTTACGCGAGAACATTTTCTGCAGCTTGGCAAGATTCTCGGCCTCATAGTCGGCCAATTCCAGTCGCGTCTTGTTCTGCATAGTGCGTTTGCAGAGATATACCGCATAGTCCGTATTCTCGGGTTCCCAGCAATTTGATGGCCAAAAGTAGGGCGTTTGAAATCTGGAATAGCAATAATTATAATATGGTAGTTTTCAGCGCGCCGCCTAAAAGTATGCAACGTTTGTTTGTACCTGTAAAAAGTGCCATCATTCTTCACAGTCAGCGCATGATCATCGATGGGAAAGATATAACCATGGGAGGAGAGCAAATGCGCAAAATGCAGAGCCTCCGTCACATCCTCCACATCATAGTTCTTGAGTATCCAAGCAATCAAATCGGCTCCAGTAAAAACGGAAGGCACCTTGCTCATAAAGGCCTTCACCGTGCGCACAGCCACGCCTCCAGACTCTGCCTGCATTCTCTCAATGATTGCCTCCATCTATAAGACATCCACTAGAGACTTGAATATTCTGTGTGTGGGTTATATTTATGGATTTACCTTTTTGTAGACCATTATATTAGGTGCATCCTCGTTTTTATTGCCGCGCTGTTGACTGTGCTGCTGCGTTGCTGACTGCGACTGCACCGGCTGCTGCTGCTGCTGCTGCTGCGAAGACTGGTGATGATGGTGATGATGATGATTGCTGCTGACGTTCAACAGTCCGCTGGACTTTGGCAAAGCACTACCACTAGTGGTGGCATTGCTGGAGCTGGATGTGCTGCTGCTGGGCAGCGGTGCATGTGTGACTGTCTTGGTGGGCGGTGATGTGGCGGCAGCGACGTTGGAGTTAGCGCTGGAGCTGGACGTGCTGACGCTGTTGCAGTTGTTGCTAGTTGTTGTGATTTTAGATATTGTTGCTGTTTCAGAAGCTGCCTCCACTGTTATTGTAGTTGTTGTTAATATATTTGTTGCATTGGCATTCACATTGGTTGCATTGTCTAAAGCAGTACCGTTGCTTAACGCGCTGCCATTGCCATTATTGTGAATTGTCGCTAACTCCACTGCACCCGCTGCTGCTGCTGCTGCTACTGTCTCTGCCCCAGCTGGCGCTTTGGGCTCAATGACATTGGCATTGTTCAGCTCGTTGTCGCTGGCGCTGTTGGTGTTTCCAACGGCCAGCAGCATTGATGTCGTCGGTTCTGCAGTAGCCGTTGCAGTTGTCGGCATAGCCGGTGACTTCGGTGGCGATGTTGCTATCGGTGTAACTGTCCCAGTCGGAGTCGGTGTCGTTTTGGACGCACTGTTTATGGCCATTGCATTAGTTGCCTGTGTGCTGCTTTGCGTTTTGTCCACTTCCGAGTTCATTGTTACCATTTTATAATGCTCCAGTCGGCGGCTCAAGGATTTTATTTCGTTAACTATGCTTTTTCCACGCTAGCGCTATTTATATACGCTAACTGGATTGACTAAGGGCCAGCCCAAGCCAAAGGCAGAGACAGTTGTGTGCTATTTTAGCCTTAGATCTGCCGTCGCTGCCGCCACTGCCACTGCCACCGCCGCTGCTGCTGCTGCTGCTGCTCCTTCCGCTGCGTTGTCTTGGGTTAACCTTTGCGCAGCCTGCTTGTACGTGTGCTATATATAATTATAGGGTATGCGCGTGTGCGTGTGTGTGTGTGAATGTGCTTTATTATGTGCGTGCGTGCGTGCGTGTGGAACGGGACGGCACCAATCAATGTATAGCACCACCTTGTCGCTGGTTACCGTTACTGTGTGTGCGCGTCTCGCCGTAGCCTCAAGAAATTTATACAGGATGTGTCATTTGCGCTGCTCATCCATTTTGTACGGCGCTCGGGGCTCTGCACATAAACGCGCTCTATTTTATTGCATTTATCATACAAATCTACTAGACTATTTCGTACACTGCACTGCAAAGGACTTTACAACAATTTTCCCACTCCCTCTAAATCATACACAAATCAAACAGGGATGTCGAAAAACTAGCAGCGAATTTGTGCACTTTATAAATATACATGCACCAAAAAAAAAAAAAAAAACACACACACACACACACACGCGCGCGCGCAACGCACACACGTAAAGTTGCAGTTGCACTTGAATATGCAATCACTGTTCAAAAGAGCGCGTAAATTTTAATTACTAATTAACGCTTTAACGTATACAAAATTATTATATTTTTTTTTTACTGTGATTGCTTAACAAATATGCTCGCAAATTTATTGCGCTGCTCTGCTGCTGTTCGCGTATGTCCTGATGCTGCTAGTGCTTCTTCTTTGAGCTGCGCCAGTTGCCCTTTATACATAACGTTTCGTTTTACATTCGTTACGTTTTGCTCGCTCATTTGCTCGATTTGCTCAGCAGCGAGCGAAAAGTGAGTGTGTAGTGTAGTGTAGACAACAACAACAAAAACAAAAACAACAAGAAGAAGAACGATAAGCCATTTGGTTTTTGCTGCCTCTCTTACAAATGCGTGCGTGCCTTCGGCTGCTTCTTCTTAACTTTCTGCCAGCCAGCCAGTAATCATTTAACGGCTAAAGCCAAAGTCAATTCAAGTACACACACTCACACACACACGCACACACACGCACACATTCACACAGCAACGTCAACGCTCGCTGCCAGCTACTCGTGCGTCGCATCGTCATCGTTTTAGCTTCGTGTTTGCTTAAACGCGCCGCTCTTCCGGCCAACCTTATGTTCGCGCCTGTGTGTGTGTGTGTGTGTGTGTGTGTGTGTGTCGTGTCGTCGATTTGCTGTTAAAATCGATTTTTTGCCTGCACCCGCTCGCCAGTCACCCACTAACTTACTTGAGTGGCGCTCTTACTTGCGCCCTTCTCTTTCCACTCTCTTTCGTTGCTTCATGGGGGAGTAGGCAAAGTCAATCCATGACAGCAAGCAAATTTTCCAGTTGTTTACATCGCTCAGCTGCTTGTGCTATATGAACTTGCGTTTCTTCTTGTTGTTGTTCTTACATACTTTGGCAGCATTGCCAGCAGTAAATTGTAAAATAAACGTTTTTAATTGGCAACGTTTGTTTAGTTTCAAATAACTGTATATAGTTGCAGCTTTAGACAAAATGGCGCCAGTTGCTTGCATATTATTATGGGTCATTCTATAATGCTTTCGATGAATGTATTTAAATTTCAATGAAATTAAGCGCTTTATTTGTATTACAAATGTGTAAAAAAAGAAAGAAGCGCGCATAGTATGAATCTTAAATGCTTATTCAAAAGTTAAATTACCTACGATATTTTGTTTTAGTCTCATATAAAAAATGCTTATCTTTATAGATTTTGAATAAACCCTTCATAAAATTAGCTATATATACAGAACTGTAGAATCTTTAAAAATATAAGGAGTTCTTTGGAAATCGGCGCCCTGCCTGAATATGTTAGTAAACGTGGAGGATTATTAACATACTAAGAAGAATATTAAAATGACCTTAAAACATTTATGATCCAAGGATGCCATTCTGCTATTTTAATGCCTTACTAAGTAAAAAGTGTAGCACAACTTCGGGCGCATATTTTCTTAGACCTTTTTTTTAAAATAAAATTGGTCTTATATTTAATCTTACAATAGTTTTTTACAACATCTGAAACACTTTTTATTTTTACTATGTAGATGTTGAAGTGTGGGACTTTTTGCATTCGTCTGACGATAAAAACAAAACAATTGATGCTTCTAAAAATAGATTAGCTGATGCTATATCTAACAGTTCTTTACAAGTTAGACCTATCAGTCTAGCATCCTTTCTTCTGAAAACCTTTGAACGACTCATTGGTCTACATATCAGAACCACTCTGAATCAAGAGCTTATATTTTAATCTCAGCAAGCTTACCGGAAGGGCCGATCCACGGAAACAGCCCATCACTCGGTAGTGTCTACGATAGAGAAATCCCTAAGTATTAAAGAATACACTCTAGCCGCATTCCTATGCATTGAAGGTGCCTTCAATAAAGTTGTCCTTCAGGCAATAACTGGTGAAGCTGATCAGTCAAATGCTCACATGCAGGACTGTGCACGACTGTGTCGACTCTCTCCAGGTACGTGAGCAGGGGTACTCCTCAAAGAGAGGTACTATCTTCCCTTCAATGGAACATGGCAGTACACAAATTTCTATGCGCCATAGAAGGAGTGGCTGCCCAGCTATTGCTTATGCGAACGATGTTATGGTTAGTTTCACCGAAACATTTCCTCAAAACTTTATGTAATGCTATTTTAAATATTCAACCCTTGAATCTCGCAGGAGAGGAATCTCTATTGTCATCAATACGCTTGAGAGACTCAAACCGCTGGAACATTTGTAGCCTTGGTTACTCCTCTATACTAACGAAACATAATTTCGTCCCACTTTAAACTTTCCACAAGGGGCCGAAATATGGCCAAGCCTAACCTAACCTTTACTTGTTGGAGACAAAGCATTTTTTTGTTTATGCATTTTAGTCAATTGCTTGCCTGTTAGAAGTTTAAATAAAAAGGCTCTTAAACATTGCTGATAAGTATTTTATTTAGAGCTACTTATAATCAATGGAAAAAAAACAAATAAAAAAAATTTTAAGTTTATTATCAATATCATTTAGCAATTAACCGTTAGAGCTTGTGTTGTGAATATTGAAATTCTTATATTGATTTGAATTATATTATTCTCAATATTATGATATATTTTGCTCAAGTGCTTTATTCTACTTATAGCGAACTTAGTTGTTATGGCTTTTATATAGAAAAGAATATTTGATTATGAGTACTTTAAAATTGCAAAACAACTTTGAAAAATCCAATAGCATATAAAATAAATATAGAAAAATAAGTAATGCGCACAGTAAACGGCATAAGTTTCGGACATGTTTATACAATTATGCCGCCCACTGTGCGGAATATGTCTTACAATCGCCAAGAACTATAATAAAATAGCTTTTTATGAAACGTTTATAACTTATTAAAAAAAAAAAAAGAAAAGCAGCAAAAAGAAGCGCTCGTTGCCAATGAAATATTTAATAGTTCTTAAGTTGATAACTTAAATTCTAGGAAAATACTCGTTTTTAACCTATTGGAATTATGTGTTTTATTTCATTTACATATGTTTATAACATATGAGCAAAAAATATAATCATACATATGGAATATAAATACATCGTAGTATAAGTTGCTAATTTCATTTATCTTAAATGACCAGCTATATTTCTTGGAAAATATATAACACAAAGTGCTTCACTTTGCTTTCGTTTCATCAGGGGTTTAGATATGTATATGCACCTATATGTACGTAAGGTAAGTTCCGCTAAGTTCATTTAGTGGAATTTGCCGTAGCTAGCAAACAGTTAGGCGCAACCACTAGCTCAAGAAGCGTCCCAGTCTGCATAGAGAGTAGAGGTACACACTTACACTGTGCTGACACTCGCTTAAGATCACATTTTGACAATACGTTTAACAATGACATAGAAACAGCCACGCCCATGCCAGATCATGGACTCTCTCTCGCTCGTTCTCTTTCTCCGCTTAACTCACTTTAGAGGCACTTGTGGCTGATCATGTGCACGTGACTGTCGAACAGGGCGATCCGACCAAAGTGGTGGATTGCTATGACCACTCTGTGACTGATAGGACAATGGGGGTGGCACTGGCGGTGGTCCCAGCTGCGCATGTGGGACCAGTTCGGCCTGCGGATTGAACTGGTTATTTGTATTATAGTTAACGAGTATATCGCCAGCCAGATTGTGCCCAATGGGCACACCACGATCCGGATAATATTGCTGCTGTGGCTGTAAAGGTTTACTGCTAATACCGCTGCCAGTTGCACCTTGGCGCCATTGCTTGTGCTGTGGCACAGCCATCAGTCTGTACAGTGACTCCGTTGCAGGCTGCGACTGATAGTTGGACACAAAGTATGGTGGAAACTGATGCTTATTGCTTTGCCGCAGGCGCTTATACTGTGGCACCGGCAGAGGTCGTTGCCAGTACTGTATGGGCGGCGGTGGCTTTGCGGGTGCTATAGCCGATATGGCAGAGCTGTTGCCGTAATCCGTATAGTGTCCAGCAGGCACACCCTGCCCGCTGCGCACAAAGTGGGGTCGCAGCAACTGATACTTGGCTGGACCTTGACGACCACGTTGCTGCTCTATCTGATTGCTGCGCTGATCTTCCTGGTTATAATGCTCTGGAAAGTAGGAGTCTTGTGCTGCTGGTGTAGGCGTAACCGGCTGTGGCGTGCTATAGCCTTGCGGCTCATATTGTGGGTCCAGCAGCTTATGCTGATGCTTTCCCACACGCAGCTGTCGTTGGCGTTGCAGCAGCAGCTGAGGTGCCAGCAGATCCCCGGTATATTCACGCTGTTCCGGCAGATACGAGTCCTGTGGCGGCTGTGGCGTGGTATAGCCGTAGGGCTCCAGAACCTGATGCTTGCCCAGGCGCATTTGGCGCTGACGCTGCAGCTGATAGGCACTCTGAGCTGGCTGTGCATTCGATGTATAGACTATTGCCTTAAAAGCATTCTTATCGTGCTCGTCGGCGCTGTAGTTAACCATGGGCAAGAAGGGTTTATTATCAAAATCAGGCGGCTGAAAGCGAGCCGTGGGTTGCGCATAGGGCGTGGCAGCTGTGCTGCTGGCAACACTATAGTCGTTGGCGTCACCAGCGCTGGGCACGCTATAGACTGCATAGGGTTGGTGTATTAGATTGGTGTTCAGCAAGTGTCCCAGAGAATCATAATCTGTTTGAAGTGGAGCCAGAGGTTTGGGCGTAATGTTGACCACGTCATTGTCAGTGCTGGGCGGGCTCTTGAAATGACGCTCCCGATTGGGCT
The DNA here is from genome assembly GCA_035041775.1 of Chymomyza caudatula. Lineage (NCBI taxonomy): Eukaryota > Metazoa > Arthropoda > Insecta > Diptera > Drosophilidae > Chymomyza > Chymomyza caudatula. The sequence continues at coordinate 4,146,334 of JAWNKW010000148.1, forward strand.
GAGCCTTGGTCAACTTTGGCGTCTTGCCTGCGTTGGCCAAAAAGTCATCAATAATGTTGGATTTAATGGCCGGCTGACGTTTGGCCTCAAAGTACTCATAGTAAATGGGATTGGACTTTGAAAGGGTGTTACCATTACTCTCAGTAGTAGACGACGGCACAAAGACCAGTGTTTGTGAGGGTCCTCCCAACGCAGGCGATTTTCCACGTGTCCGCGTACTTGGCTGGTAGTTGATCGGATAGATGGGTATGGGCACAGCCACTGGAACTGGTACACGCTCCACATACTTGGGAGTCTGACGAACTGGCACTGATACATAGCCAATGGCATTATATTTTGGCGTGTATTTGGGTATGTTGGGCAAGGTAGACCGATATGGTGTTGGTGCAGGCGTGCTGGTGGTTGTGCTGCTGGTTTTTGTGGTTGTGCTGGGCGTCGTAGACGTGGTGGTGGTGGTGGTGCTACTACTGCTTGTCGTTGCAGTACTGCTGGGACGTCTAGCTATGATGGGCTGTGACGTGGTGACAGACTCCAAACGGCTGAATTGATTCGGCGGTGGGGGAAGCACAATACCCGGTACCAAAGGTCCTGGCGGCACTGGATTGGAATAATTTGACTTGTATACAAAGCTGTAGGCTGGCGGATAATATAGCGTGGGATCGTCCTCATCAAAATCATTGGTGCCATTGGCGTTATCTAGTGAGCCATTTAGACCATTGATCAGCCAAGGACCCAAGCCAGGTAGCGATATGGGTCGTGGACTCTTTAGCAAGTTATTGGCTAGTGTTTCGTTGCGGAAGAGCCAGGGCGCATAGGGCGCCGGGTAGACATAGCTCGGCTCGTCGTCCGCCTTAGCAACCGTAAGCGCTCCCGCCCGGGTAGCAGGATCCGACGAGTGGCCAGCGGAACGCTCGGCCGACGCGTAGTTGGCCTCAGTGCTGGTGATATAAACTGGTATCGTTTCGTTAGCGACCGGATAGACGACCGTGAGTTTATTATCTCGGATAAGCTGTAGCGGCCCGTGCGCGTCGAGCTGTACTGGAAAGGGGGGCGGCACTGGTGGATTTGCGGGTATTTTAATCTGTCGTCCCGGTGCATCGTAATCATCAATGGGCGGCCAAGACTCGCCACGTCCGTACGTGCCATCGTCCTCATTTAGGCTGCCACCTTTGATTACCAACAAATGATCTTCAGCCAGCCAAATGTCCTCCTCATTTAAGCCACCATAATTACGTTCATTATCAGTTGGCACTTCGGAATTGCGCGCATAGCTGAGTACGCCCGGACGCTTGGGTACGCGACGAAAGAGCTCCTTCTCGATAAGACCATATTTGCCATCGCGCACTTGGTCCGCTAGAGTTTTCTTGGATTCATCCTTCTGCTTACCGTGCTGCTTCTTGGCAGAAATCGCTGGGGACTCTTTGCCAGAACCCGCACTTAGACGCAAAATGCCATTATCCCAGTTATCAAAGTCATCGGGGTCATTAAGCAAAGCTTCGTCGTCATCGGGTGAGTCATCATTGTCATTGTTACTTTGTGGTTTTGTCGTTGTTGTTGTGCTCTTTGAGATCGCTGTGGGTCTCTTGGCCAATCTGTAGGAACTGCTTAGCAGGGTCTCTGGCATTGGCGCTGTCTTTCGTCTAATATATAATGGAGTGGGCCTTGGTGTGGTAGTCGATGTAGACGTCACTATTATCGATGGCTTTGCTGTTGTTAGTGTGGCAGAAGTGTTGACGCTAACGCTGCTGTTAGCGCTCACTGCAGACACCTCATATGTGGAGTGTCCCTGGGCATTCTGTATATGGCCAGCTACCAGACGCTGAATCATGCGTGGCCTAGCAAGAAAACAAGGAAAGCGAGGTAGAGTTACACAAAGGGTTAGATATATATCAGTTCTCCCTTGGCACAACTGTCGACCAAAGTCACAACTCACGTTTTCAGTGTCTGTGTCTTGCCGCCACGAGACACAGTAGGCGCCAACTCTGAAGCAGCTGATGACGGCTCTTGATGCAACGACGACTGATCAACAGTCTGGCGCCTGCGCTCCAAGCGCTGGTACTGCCGCTGCTTCGGTAGATCATCAGAGGAAGAGCTTCCAGCCGATGCGAGACTGATTTTAACTGCCGGCTGCAAATCATCTTGGCGCGCGCCAAGCCCAAAGTCATTCAGTGGTGTGTCACGCGTTTGGCGTCCGCGCAATGAGCGCGCTGTTCCTCTGCCCCCTGTTGTCTCCCCGCTTCTGACTACTGTAGCTGGCTTTGGAGCCACAGTTGTTGAAGATCTTTGCCGGGTCGCGAGCCTGCGACGTTGCTGACGTGTTGACAGCTCCGTTGCTGCCGCTGCTGCTTCCAATGGCTGCGGCGTAGTGCTGCTCGCTGCAATGGAAACCGTTGTTAGTGGCCGTCGTTGCCGTGGAGCGCGCAACGTGGGCGCCTGAGTGCTGGTTGTCGATACATTAGCCATCTCTGTAGCCCCTCTTCTGCCGTTTCGCTGAACAACTGAGCGGGATTCTGTCGCTGCTCCCGTCCCTGCCATGGCACCCAGCAGCAGCAGCATCACTATCACTATCAAGTGCAAGGTTAACGAAGTCATCTGAAAACACAAGAGAACAAAGATATAAACGAAAACGAAAATATTGTAGGCACAGTAAAACCTCGTTGTGAGGAATTTCTCAAGCTTTATTTCGCGCTTTTCTTTGTTATGTTTTAATTTTATACTTCTTCATACAGAAAGATATGTTTAGCTTAAGACAAACTTTTATAGCCGAAAATTGGATGCTGTTCATTCGCAACTGTTTGTGTCCTAAATATAAGTTTTTCTTAAGCAGAGTTCTCAAATAACAGTCAACACATATTTTCAATGCGCTCTCACTGAAATACCAAAAAAAATTATGTCAACTCGGTGTCATCGGTCTTGTGTTAAGGGTTAAGCAAATATTCTGACCGATCTTGTAGAAACAGCTTAACAGAAACCCTTTGATCACGCGCACACAAAGTATGCGTTCGTACAAGACCGAAAAGAACAAACGAGATAGTGAAAAGATCCTTCCTATGTTGCTGTGAGGGGTAGAGAAATAGTTGTGCGCATGAGGCAAGGCACGAGACATATATGTATATATCAGACGCACACACAGGCACACAAGCTTACATTTCATGTGTGTACACAAAAGACCTTTTGCCAGTTGTTTATCTTTAAAGTGGTCCTGGAAAAGCATAAGCGAATAGAAACCGAAAAAATATGTATTTGAGCCATTTCTATTATATTCTATGTATACATACATATACAACCTAAACAGTCCTTACAAAGAAACCATTTATTTAGTGAAACTTACAAAACTTTTCTTTAACATAATCTAATAGAGTATTGTTAACGCACAGCAATGCGTCGAAATCGCTCTATGACTTAGATAAAAACTTTCCTATGTTCAATTAGTTGACCCCCAATTTTGTTTGATGCATTTAAAGAAAAAGCAAGTGATTGGTAGTCTTCATAAACGAGTGTATCTTACTGCAGCTTCACTGTACAATTGGAAGTTGAACCAATAATCATGGCCAAAACACGCTCTCTGCTAACTGCAAGCCTTCTTTATGTAATCACATAAACAAACTGTTTGCCGTTAAGGTTCGTTAAACAGTGCCGCATACAGTTGCAGCTGCAACAACAAGTAGTACCACTGCAATTGCGGCTCCATTCACATGCGTCGTTCTGCCTGCCACTTCGTTGTTGTTTCGTTCCAGCTCTGTGTCTCCCTCTGCACTCTCTGCACTCTCCTAAATCACAAGTCAGTCGATGCGCTCAAGTGCATTTCATTTCGTTTCGTCTCTTTAGTTTTATTTTACTGTTGCACACTGCACTGTGGTCTAAACATTGATTATTTTTGGCAATAAGTCTTGGTTTTTCTGTAGGTACATATTCTAGATCTAACGAAAAAAGACACTGAATAGAACTAATAGGCAAGAGCAGCTTGAAAACAATAGAGTGAATTTTACTTCAATCATTTGTTTCTTTCTACAGAAAGATGTCTCTAAAAGCGCTACAGGTACTTCACGTAAAAGGTTCAACTCTCTTTGATTTCGTTCTGAGTACGACTGGACATATTGCAGAGTTGTTGGTAGATAAGAAGTAGGCAGCTTTAGGAGCAAAGCTTTCAAGTAATTGTAAAAGTACGTAGCTTAAGTTGCAGAAATTATGCCAAAAAAATGTATATTTGGACCATAGTGCATTGGTGCAATCGGCGCGTGCGCATAGTTTCATTTATTTGTTGTTGCAGTTGTATACCCTGCAAAATTTTGGGTAAGTAGTATATTAAACCTACCGTCAGGTTAGAAACTTTTTTGGTTATTTATATCACCTTAAATTTTTGTATATAGTTTGCTTTATTGTTTATGATATGTCATATATGACATAAAAAGCAGAATGGCATACATTCGACTTGAGCTTTTTTGTTGTGTTCTTTGCCGCCCAAGGCAACTTTTTACGTATTTTCCAGTAAATTGATTTTCTATACAGTTCACATGTTTTCCAAACTTTAAAATTACAAAAAAAATTTGGAAAATCGGAGAATTCGGAACATGCGATGGAACCAGATTGGTCCTAACTCAACTGAACAATAATATCATTCAAGCAACGATATTCAAAAGGCACATTTAAGGCCGAGAATGTGCTCGATCCGAGAATTTTACTAATTCCAAACTTTCGAGTTCGAACATAATCCGTTCCGACTAGCATTCAAATGCAATATATCTATGTATGTGGGATTAATCTCGAGTTTCCACGCTTTTCGCATAGACAATTATATGAGACATGTCGGTCTGTTGGAAAAGCCTTCATCTTTGTTTATTTACTTGCCGAAAACAGTACGAATGAAGAAAAGCATTGAATTGATCTGTCTTGTGATTCAGGATATTAAGTTCAAAAAGTATTTCATTCGATCAATAATTAAAATTCGTGAATAATCGATCGTTAAAGCTGAAACAAAACAAGTGAATCTTGGGTGGACCTATAAAATCAATTAAGCGGGATGAAGTTCACCGGAACCGCTTACAATGTTTCATTTTTTCTTATGGTTCGTCCTACTACTTTTAAGAGGAGTGTTTTAGGAAAAGGAGCGGCAAGATAAAATGGAAGGCGAAGAGAAAGACAAAGGCTGAGCAGAAGAGAAAAACGAGTAGAAGGGCTTGACTTTGGCTTGGCGAGCGAAGCAAGCCCGTAGTGTTAAATAAAACAAAGGTCTGAAATGCTTATTATGCCACAAAAACATTTAGTTGCAAATTTTAGAGTCGGGAACTTTATGATAAGACCTCTTCAATTGCATTTTAGATCCCATTCCTGGCTTATTTCAAATCGCATTTTCCGTTGTCTGTTGATAACTTTCTATAAAAAATGCGAGACTATCGGTAAGCATGGAAGCAAAAATAAACTATAAAACTGGTTAAGCTTTTCTTTCGCATTTTGGCAAGTTCGTAGAAGATCGTTAGACATCCAACGAGGCAAAACATCTTGTCTTCCTATCTTTACATCATAAATCGTATCGCAAAAATAAATAGTAACATCATCAAAAATCGTCACAATTATGTTTGTTGTTTCGTCACGCAATATATGTAAAACATTTTATGATTTAGATGCACTTGGCCGCATAATTCTGCATACATTGCAAAAAAATTAAACCCAAGGATGGCCGCCGATCAACTGATGTTAGAGGTTACGGAAAGCTCTGCTAAAACAATAGCCATGTAGCCTTTAAGAAGCCTCTTATATATCCGGATAATCAGCAGAAGTGTAAGGATTGCGCAATTATGTACATTTCCAGCCGGCAGAGTTATTGTAAATAACTTATGTTATTTTCTCTAATTAGAAAAAACTTTGGATTTAAAAAAAAGGAAAGAAATTAACGTCGCGGAACAAGGGTACAGAGATGAATAAAGATAATTTAATACCGACTGTTAAGCGTTGGGAAGGCAGCGTTATGGATTGAGGCTGTAACAACGAACCACATGAGCTATATCCCAATTTTAAAAGATATTTCAACCCAAAGTGAACATCAATTGTGCTAGAGGACGGTTTTTGGTTCTAAAAAGAATGCAAACCAAGGCATACGGCGCATATTCTAATAAGAAAATATTGCTATATTACTATAACTTGAATGTTCTAATTGTTTTGCACTGTGCACAGAATTATGTGGCAAGTGTATGCACATGTATGTAATACAAACCAGTCGGGGTGGGAAAACCTGCCAACTTTTCTATGGATAGACGTTAAATTGGCAAATGGATTGCGGGTGTGTGGGTTTTGCAGGCTCTAATTTACAAATATCTTTATATAAATGCGAAAATTCAGTGTGGTACCGATAACTTTGAAATAACGCAACCTTTTCAGGTGAAACCTATACCATTCGAAAGATCAAATGCTTGTGGTTTGCAGAATATAAGTTTCAAGTTTTAGATAGGTAACACTTGATTTGAAGTAATAATTGTACTGTATTCGATAGAAAAAAAACAACAACAAACTACAATGTACACACAAAGGTTGTTATGAGAGCGTGCATTAAGTCGTTGAATGTCGACGACAAGGCGAACACTAGTTTACATATAAAGTTAACTATACCTATAACTAACTATACCAAGTAGTTTTTGCAGTGTGCTTAGATGTCAACATGTTTCAATAAACTTTACTTGGCAACTTTTGGTAAACTTTCATGTTTCTTAATCTTATGGTTTTTAAGACAAAGCTTACCCCAATCGATGCTGGGGTTCCATTTCGCAAAAGGAACAAATGATTTGCCACGCCTATTTCTGCCTCTTATGCATGTACATTACTCAATTCAATAATACACTGTGCCGCATTGGAAAAGGGTATATAACGCAACTAAAAGTATTACTACATAATAAGGTAACGTAATGGCTTAGTTACCACATTAAAAAATTCCTATCAAAAAAAAAATATATTTTTTAAAAAACTTCGAAAGAAAATGGTATGTACATATATCAGTTACATATAGAGCACTTCGAGTGCCCGATATGGCAATAAAATAAACAGAGCACGCCGCCAACAACAAAGAACAATTAAATAATAGTTGGTAAAATGAACAACGAAGCAAAAAGAATGAGAAGGAAACAGAGGCAAAGACAGAAGGCAGATAAAACAAAAACACAAAAAAGAGTAGAAAAAAATGAATTGAAGCCAATTTAATCTATGACACCATCGCCCGAAACTGCTTTCAAATAAACTAATTAAATTTAAGTAAAGCAACAACAAGCCAAAACCAAAAGCATAAAACTATAATAAAAAAAAGAATTATTTATTGCCAATCGCCGAAGTGCGCCGACATCGACAGCTAAGACGGGCGGACAGACAGGCGAACAGGCGGACAGACAGACAGACTCGAGCAGGCAAGTCATACTGCTGGCAGCCCCACAAGCCAAACCACAAGCACACCTTTCATTCAAATGCAAAGAGCAATAGAGCAACCCAAAAACGGGGCGAAAAACTAAACTCGCCGCTGAGCAGCGACAGAGGCAGCGGCAGCAGCAGAAGGCCGGCGACACAGACAGGGCGCATGCTGCTGCAGACGCCAAAGCTTAGACTATGACGAATTTGACTCAGCTTAGCTGCTGGTTGCGGCGACGCACAGTGGATCCAACTGACTTCTTTTTCGGCGAAAATCATAGCTTTTGAGGAAGTCATTTAAAATGCATAGAACAGAGAAGTTTTTAAGCTTCAGCGATACACTGCGATAAATAAGCTGTATTTAGAGGGAGCTTCAAAACACGGTAGTAAAGTTCGATATTATATATCATGTAACAATTCCATGTTCTAAATTGTACTTATTTTTCAACAAATCGTACTTGCCAACAGATTTTCAAAATTTTAACGATTTATCAAGCAATAAGCATATTTTGTAGGTGCAAGGATAAGACTTTTGGTGTATATAATATCGCACTTTACTATCGTTTTTTGAAGCCCCTCTCTTCAAGCTTAAGGAATTCCTTGTTATATGCATTTTAAATTTTGAAAATATCTTTACTTACACAAAAGTTATGATTTTTGTCAAATAAAAAGTCAGTTGGATCCACTGTGCGGCGACGCGGCAACGCTGCAACGTCACGTCGACTGCGCTTACTACAAGCACCGTTAGGCATGCGCACGCGAACAGTTAGCGTTGCTGTTGTTGTTGCTCTTGCTTTTGATTGCCAAACAGCAACGGTTTTTTTTTGTGTTTTGTGTTTTGCTTTGTCGATTCTACAACAAAAGTGGAGCAAAAACAAAATGAAAAAAAATAGAAAAAAGGCGCTGCTGCACGGGCGCACATTCCAAGCGGGCACGAGCACGAGCACTTGCCGTAACCACGGCTGTTGTCCCGCTCTGTCTCCCCTGGCCGGCCAGTGGGGCTAGCCAAGAGCCGAAAAAATCGCTCACGTTCCATTTAATTGTTAATTCAGTTCGGCTTTTGCAGGTTTTGGCCAAATTTAAGCATAATTTTGTTAAGCCTTTGTTGTTGGCGGTTGGCGGTTGTCGGTTGTCGGTTGTCGGTTAAGTGCAACAACTGCGCCCCAAAAAGGCGGCATAGCCTGTCGCCCGCATATGCTTTGACTGCTCCAAATTAAGCAGAACTGAGTATGAGTTGGAGCCTCTAACCTGCCGCTGCGTTGTTGGCATTGTTAGCAATTAGCAACGGTGCGTATGAGTAATGCTGAAATGTTAGCCGCCCCGCACTGACCGCACGGCATTACAATATCAAATGGTAAGCAAGAAAAGTTACCCACAATATAAATTTATGCCAACAAAAGTAACAGTAACAAAGTAACAACTACGACAAGTCGAACAAATCCGTACAAAACAAAAGTAAAATGTTATTTATGATTTCAAATTTTGTCCTTGATTTTGTTTGGCGCTGTTTTACTTTTATTATTATGATTTACTATTGTATCTTTTGGGTTTTGGCGCTTTCTGTTCGTGCCACAGTCGTGGCAATTTGACGTTTTAATGACAGAAGTGTTCAATTGAGCTCAGTTGATTTGGGCCATTCAATATGGCCATAATGATTGGCTATGCCATTTCCTAGCATTGTGCAAGCACTAATGCATCGTGATACTCGCGAGCTCTGCGCACTGCTCTATATCATACAAGAAACGACAACCCCAACAACTGATTTTTGTACTAAATATGTATCCATGTATGCATATTTCTAGTTCACTTTTGACTAGCACTCTTTTTCACTGGGTGGGGCCGCATTTTGCTTGCCAACTTTGCTTAATTTATGTGCAAACAAAATGGGAAGATAATCGAATAAATGAACGAACGAATAAGCGATTTCACGTAGAGCTCTTTTTGACCGCTCCAAGCGAACTAGCTGTCTGTGAAAGGGAACATTATGGCGTACTATTTAGTATGAATGTATGCATTATACGTATAACATAATGGGCAAGCTAACTGCACCTATTTAAATAGGTATTTGACCAAGATTAGTGCAACGTAAGAGAATCCGATTGCAAACATTTTTACATCAACATTGGGCACAAATCGTATGTGTTTGGTCAAATTTAGGACATAACGAGCTTAAAGTTTCAATACAAATTCATTCAATTGAGGAAAATCCGCTGGAAACGCACTTTCTAAAGAGAACAAAAACAAAAAGTAGTAACAACTGTTTAAGGATTGAATTCAGCTTCATTAGTATGATATTGTAGGTGATGTCCTGTGCCCTGTACTCAATTAGGTTGACCCCAGTCCTCTTTCTATATTTCTACATATAAGGTCTTATCGCGTTTTTTGTGGGCATTCGTAAAAGCACTTATCGGCAGTTACCAGTGGGGCTTTACGTTTGGTAAGTTGACCAATTAATCTGAATTTGGGATTCCTGCACAGTTGGGCAATATACGCTTCTCCTACAAGAGAGGAAAGGACCTCTCCGAACTTGCGCAATAAATGCAGTTTCGCAAAATTAGGTAATTAACTTTTCGGAACTTTTCATACCTTGCGATGCTTTAGACTCGGCGAAGGTCTCTCCTGCGACCACCTCAACTTTGTGATGGTAAGTGTGTTGCGAAAAGCCCTTACAATCTTAAAACGGGACACAGAGTCATTTCATCGTTGGGTGAAATTGCATTAAAATCGGTTCGGAACTATGGGAGTTATGTGTAACTAGATCGAAATGTCGATTAGTGACCTTCAAGATCTATTGTGCCCTAAGATAAACCTAATTATCGGGAATGGTTCCAATCGGAAGAGGAAGATCATTCTCCTCGCCAGGGCCACACACTCAGAAACGGCAGTTGCCGAAGCTGATAAAGCCCAGCTTGTTCAAGTGCCCCTTCATCCTACAGTGTCCACTAAGCAGTCCTGTCAGAATTCTAACGGAGTTCTTTCCTAGTTGAGCTATTTTCTTGTACCTATTTAAGTTATAAGAAGCGAGGAATAGTTTGGTATATCTGAGGCCTAGAGTACCTATCCAGTCCATGGTTCGTCTTAGTCCTTCCTCTTCTCTTAGTAGTTGCATGATGTTGTGTCCTCTCCAATGCCACAAAAATACTCTGGCTCTATCAGGGTGTTTGCAGCACCGCTTTTTGATATTTTGTTCGCAAGTTCGAGTTTCTTTCGTCTTCCTAGAAGATCCAATTTGATTCCTGTCGCCGGTCTTATGGCGGTCTGACTATCTGACATTAAGCTTTTTCCATATTGTTGTAGTTTCTGTTCAGGTTTATATCTGCTCAATGGCTTATCTTAAGCCCATCCGTGTACCGAACTATGGTGGCTTTTCCATAGGATGCATCTCCCCTAAAGTTGTCCAGGCTCGTTTTTGGCTTATGATAGTTTTGAGGCTTCGCTTGAAGTGGAACTCAGTAGCCATTTCATGACTGGGTTGTGCGAGAAGCGGAATTATTTTTCGGTCTTCTTACCATCAGGCATAACCATTATTCGATTTCGGGCGAGGTGCCCTACGACTTTCCTGCTGCCAGGATAACTCGCAATAGGTGGTCTCTGTTTACTTGCACAGGTAGAAACGTACAAAAAGTGGAAAGCTGACACAGTATCATTGCCAGTGAATTTCTCAAAGCGCGTAAAAATCGGATAATAATGCAGTGTAGAGTACATATAGTCAAGTGGACTCACTTGTTGGTATAAAAAATAAGCACTTTTCTATCTTTTTATGAATATTCATATGTTTATAAGCTTGATATAAATATAACTAAAAAGTTCACTTGCTTCACTTTTGAACTTGTTTCTTTACCAGATTTGAAAATATCTTTAAATGTCACGTGCAAACAGCGTCGGAACAAAATGAGTACTGTTTTCAAAGTACATAACCATTCTGAATCTATTCTATAGCTTGAAATAAAAAATTTCAAATCCCAGACAATGAACGCTTTGCTCTATTTATTTGTAAAACAACAAAGCTTTCTAATATATAGCTTATGATATGTTATTTCTATTCTATTATTTTAGTGGCAACAGGAAGTAAATTTATATTGTATAGCTTTAATTGTGATAGAAAAGAGCCAACGACCCGAGATGAAAAGCCGAAAATTGCAATTTTTAAATGATATGTTCATTATGTTTACCATTTGGAGCACAACTTTTACCAATTTATGATTTGAATGTGTTTGCATTTTTACTACATATACTCATATACGAGCATATACTTTACATACATAGTAGCTCATCGCGTTGAAATGAAATCGAGCTGAGATTTTTGTCATCGATAATGCGCCGCACGTTATGGAAAGTTGTGTGCCACTAACTTGGGCGTGACTTGGAGTATAATTCAAAATTCCGAATAGTAAAGATTTTGTTTTCATGTTTGAAATTTTCTGGTTTGCAATTATTGGACAAACTCATTGTTAGCACTTTACTGTTTTTTGCACATATGTATAAGAGGTATTCTGGCTGTTAGTAGATAAGTTACTAGCAGGCTTTGCTCCAAGGCGTAGTCCAGTCTTGCCTCCGATTTCATGTTAACCATCGTTGTGAATTTCCACGCTGAGCTGCAATAGTGGCTAATCTATGCACATCCGTAATTTGTTGTCTAGCATCAAATCTTCGCCTCTCAAGATGCTGCGTCTCGTGCATTAGGAGTTGCTCTTCTCTTGTCGTTTTGCATGTCAAGTATTTCTGCCCATGTGCTCCGGATCAAGGTATACTTAGCCAGGTATTCTCATGTTACACGCTTGCCTTTGTTCAGTTCCGTTGCGAACTTCAATGGTAAAGGTTGTGTTCACGCGTGTTCTTAGTCTACTTGCAAAAGTGATGTAAAGCGCTTAAGTATACCTGGCTCTGGACCGGCTCGGCATCTATTCTATCCAGGGATTCAAACCGTAATTGAAATCGTAACCGTTATCCAAAACGAACGATTGGATTTCGAAACCGTAAACGTACCGTAACGGAAATACATGTTTTTTAGAAAAACCGATAACCGTTAACCGTTATAACTTTTCCGAAATAACCGAATTGAAACCAATATATGGTATTTATAACGGTACCGTTTCGGTTTTTTTCTTTGTAAGCATTCATATTTTTTACATGTTGTGTTTTACATTCCGTCATTCTGTGAAGCACGTCGCACGGTGGGGCCATCACACTTCTTATCGGCAACATTCCCAACTTTCGGAGGAGTAAAGATATTTTCAAAACATAACATAGAATTCCTTAAGCTTCTGCGATACACGATTGCTCTGTGTAAACTACTAATTAGCGCATGTTTTGCAATCCCAAATCTATCAAAACTTTATATCGACTTTCTTTTGTTTGTATAATTTATTAACGAGCTCTTTGATAAGTGCTCTTTAAAGTCTTATTTCATGAATTTGACTGAGTTTTGAGATGCACCCATTTCCACTTGATCTACTTGAGCAATTTTTGGCCAGCTAACTTTACATAAAGCAAATAGCCAATTGGCAAAACAATTCAAATAGCCAAAGACAAATAAAAACAAAAAATCGATCAACAGAGAGGAGAAATAAACCAGAAAATAATATATACCTATAAAAAAAATCACAGACAAAGTAAGACACTTGGTTATCGATATGCCAAAATCGGGACAAAGGCGTCGCTTGAGCTTGCTGTGGGGGCGCTGTGAGTGACCAAGTTTTATATAATATACTATGAACATTATTCCCCTCCCACACCCGGGGGGGGCCGGCAGCAACCATAACCTGATATGCCGCACATTTTGCGGTTTGGCTTCCAACTGTTGTGTTTGTTTGTTTGTAAGTTTGTCGGTTTGCATATTTGCCGCCATAGACTGATCGCATTTTCTGTTAAATATGCCGCAATGCTCTGGAATTTTAAATAAATTCGATTTAGTTGAGTAACGTTTCTTTTTTTGTGCCGTGTGGTTTTCGGACGCCACTTGCACCGCAAATTTATGGTAAATAATTAAATAAAAAAAAAATAAAAAAAAACAAAAACAGCAATTGTATTTTGTACTTTGTTTTTTGCGTAATGCTCCACTATACTTGATATATACACATATATATAGAGTGATCTATGAAAAATACGCTAGAGAGCTGTCTACAAATATTTCATTCTCTGGTTTGTCAATCCAAGTCCAAAGCTTGGTACTTATTCCAGTCTGCGATTTAACAAAAGAAAGCTAGTGTTTGATGTAGTTGTTGTTGTTGTCTTTGTTATTGGCCCAGTAACACTTTAAGCATACCTTAAACAGCAACGAATACCTTATTCCAAAAATTAATAGTGCTGAAGCGAAAATCATTTATCATACACTAAATGCCGGCTTGTTCATCCGAAAACATCTTTGAAAATGTCATTCACGGAGAAGGATAAGCCCAGTGGGCCTGGGTTCTGTTAGGACAAGGTAAAACTCCCTGATCCCTGCCTCTACCTTAACAAAGTAGACTCACAACCTCCATGTGGTGAACCCCAGTTAGCTGCGCTAATCACCACCAGAACGAAGCAAACCCCCCTGCCAATGAAAAATGTTATTAGCAGGGACCGTAAATAATAATTATTTATCAATTTTAAAATTAAAAAAATCATAGTCATCATAGAAAGGGAATTGGTAAATGTAAAAGGAGCATACCTATGTGACCGTTGTCACATAAGCTAAGCAAAACTATCTTAATTTGTATTTTTTAAGTTATACACAAAGAAACTTATTTTTTCTTTGGAAAAACAGGTACAGAGTATCCCACTGTCGAACCCATCAACACTGCCCTCACATTTTGTATACTTAGACAAAAAATAATTGAGATTGGAATAAAACCGACATTTTCCCGAGCAAAAAATTGAACTCAAGAAATAAGTTTTATTTTCCGAGCAAAAAATAAAACTCAAAAATAAGTTTGTTTTTCTGAGCAAAAAGAAAACTCAAAAATAAGTTTTATCTTCTGAGTAAAAAGTAAAACTTAAGAAATAATTTTTAAAATGCAATTTTTAAAATATAACTTATAACAGTTACGATCCCTGGTTATTAGGCGCCTGATGCTGTGACTGGTTGCTATGGCCAGTTAAAAAGAGAAGATCACTTTAGATGGAACGGGGACAGTTTGATAAGTCAGTGACTTTTCGAATGAGAGTAATGTTTATTGGCAAAAAGCGTTTTTTTTCTTTGTCATGGAAACATTATAAATATGAACAATATGCCGTAGTTTTTTCGACAAATGCTTTCGTTTTTGTGTCAAATCAGCTTGTTATCTGAACAACAAATGACACAAAACTGTCACAGTGACATTGTTGGCCGGGTTTACCACGGAAAATCCTTTGACTGTTCAGAATGATACAGCATGCAGTGTAAGCGATGTATGTATAGAAGAAGGAGCTAATGTGGCTTATTTGGTTATATGTGACAGCATCCAGTAACATTTGAAGTGTAGTAATCCTTAGACTGTAGGCAAAACATCAACATAGTTTTGAATATTACGCTTCCATAAGTTCATCAAATTTGGTGACTTTAGCTCGTATATATAGGTAAACTTTTGAAGCTGTTTAAATTTGTCAAATAACTATACCTTTTGATGTCCAACAATTTGGTTCTTATTCTTATTATTATTGGTTCTAAAAAAGATGTCAACACAATTCAAAAAACTTTATCTGCGCAAGAATCATGATGTGAATGAAGTACCTTTTAATAAAATGACTTAAAATAGCTCTTATTTTCGCCAAGCTCTGCAACTTTTAACTGAAAGTCACAAACATAGCTCAGTCTCTCTTGAATAATTATTGTAATGATTTAAAGCAGAGCTTCAAACTGAAACTTATATCCGATACGGTTATGAATACGGTAGTACCGGCACACCTGAAAGTAATAGAGTGGAATCCTGAACCCTTAAAAAATTAATAAAAAAACTTACTGAAAAGCGACCATTTTCAAGAGAGTGTACATGTGATGCAGCTTTTGTTGCTGTCTCCTCTAACTAATAATAATATATAAGAAGACAGATGGCCCCACTGTGCGACGTGGATGATAATGCTTTACAGAATGTAAAGCACAACATGAAAAAATATGTAAGTTACGATATGGTTATGATTTCAAAATTCAATCGGTTTTTTTTGTTAACGGTTACGGTTACAATTACGCTTTGAATCCCTGATTTAAAGGATGATGTGTTTCAGCAATATATCTTGGAAATGGCTTTTTGTATTAAGAAACACGGGATTCTTTGGCTATTCCATGAATATTATATAGTCCAATCCATAATCCAAACAATCCTTAGTTACACAATTTGTTGTCATTCCAACATACTGAATAAAGATACGCACATACTCCATACAGGGATGTATGAAGAAAAATATAAGTTCGGCACTGAAATCACTCACTACAAAACGAAAGGAAAAGACAGCTTTCCTGTGAAAATGCGAAATCAGCTATTTGAGCTTTTTTCTTTTAAGTTCAAAGTTCCAATTAGCACAGTTATTCCGATATAACTGAGGCTTGCAATTCTCAACGATAAGTTAAAAGCTTGTTGGTAACCTTTTCATTTCATGATATTTAAAGTATCTCGGGGTTGTTGGCGCAAAAAAAAACGATTGTAAATCAGGGAGTAAGATAATATCTCAAGACTGAAAAACTTCTTGGTACGAACACCTATACCTATATATCTCTTAACTTGATCGTTACGAAATTAAACTTGTTGACGATAAACGATATACGTTTCACATAAATCTAAGCAGCGCCTATCAAATTCATGTCGCTTTCTTTGGAACAATAAAAAAATTTACGGTCAATCAAAAGTGCAATCATTCATTTTCAGAGGCATTTCCAATACCACAATTCACGCCAGCAAACTTAAAGCCCAAGGAAAATAAACGATAAACGGAAAATTTAGCATTGTGAAAAAGTTTGACAGACTACACCAATAAAATCCAACAAAAACAAATGCAAAAAACATAAACAAAATACGAAATGGTTAAAAGCGCGCGAATCGAGCAATAAAAAATCACTTGATTTGCATTTGAAACGATTACGGCGAGCGCCAACAACCACAACAACAACAACAACAGCCAAATGCTGCGAAAATCCCCAAACTGGGTGTGGGAGCCTGAAGCCCCACTAGCCGCCACCTCCGCAGCAGTAGCAGCTGAAACCCCAACACTATCGAAACCTCCATGAGGCCTATCGTTACCGTTAGAGTTCGAGTCTTAGCTCTACACAAACTTAAAACAACTTTATTATGCAAATTGAAACGATTCGGATTGGAATTTGATGGTCGTGCAGGCGGTGCAGGGCGCATCATGATTTTGGGCCCTAATGACACGGTATTTAGTAGTAGTTAGCAGCTGTCTGCAATATAAAGCGGTTCGGGTTCAAAAGGGCTTCTACGTGAAACTACCACCTAGAGTTTGCTGAACGCAACAGCTCTCATATACTTATGTTCGACACGAAGCAACGTAGTAGTATTTTCTACAGGCAACAAAGAAATCTGAAGAAGTCGATTAGTCGAATATCCATGCATTTAAGTCATGAAATTATGTTGGTAACGCATACTATAAGGTAACATCGCGATACGTGACAATAGACAATATGTCCTCTTATCGCTTATCATGTCCATATCTACGTCTGTCGTTAAAAGTGCTATAAAGACACGAATTGTTAAACAATTTCGGTATTGAATTGTATATCTTGGATTTTACTGATTATCATCACAAAATAAATGTATTGTCAGAAGTCACATCTACCCACCGCAGCTTGTCGCAGATCAAAAGATCTGGAATTATGAGTTCTTGGGTTTGTTATCCTTAATACCTTCGTTAGCTAGATCGTAAGATAAGGATAAGAGTTTCATGATTTTCGTACTTGTGCGGCGTTAATGAAGAAAAAGTGATTAATTTTGTTATGTTGTTTGTAACGCATAGAACTAGGCCTGTCAGACAATATTTTCGTAATGCGAACTTTACTCATGAACTCTGTCTACTGTGCTGAAGTCATGCCTACATTAATTAGCTTTATCAGAGTAAAGCTACGTTATGGCGGGCAGACAATCGGCATACCGACATGTGCCACAGCCGGTCAAAACCGTTTATGTTTTTGGTCAACATATACTTGGTTGTTCTCAAAAATACATTCAGACGTTTGCTGCTGGTAGATTGTCTGACGCTGTTTGC
Organism: Chymomyza caudatula; assembly: GCA_035041775.1. Taxonomy (NCBI): domain Eukaryota; kingdom Metazoa; phylum Arthropoda; class Insecta; order Diptera; family Drosophilidae; genus Chymomyza; species Chymomyza caudatula. The sequence goes on from JAWNKW010000148.1 coordinate 4,163,890, forward strand.
TGCTGGCAGACGGTGAGACGGTCAGCAACCGACTTTTCTGCTTCCTCTTCTTTTATCTATACCTCAGCGTCTTCGTCATCCCTCCTCGTTGCCTTCGGTCAAATTCATTTTATTCTACATATTCGCCTATTCCTTTCAACAACAACCACACAGAGTCGGTCCCGAGCGCCGACTCGCACAAGGCTTTGCTTTATATCTCTTTAGACCAAGTTTCAATTCTCCGGTATGTAAGATATCAAATTAAACTCCAAGATCTCCAGCCTAGAGGCTATTCGTCGATGTGCCAGAAATATCTTGGAGAGCGCCTGAAATCTATTAAGAATGAATCTGGCCGGCGGATTTTTAAAGGGAATTTAAAAAAAATTAAAATATAGGCAAAACTAGAGATTTCTAGCACAGCCCTGAGAGACACGATAAGTGTTTGCAGTTTATGGCATTTCTTGATTTAAGGCTACAGTCAGACGGACAGAAAATTGGTAAGCCAACAGCGCTGATTCGTTTCAGCAGAAGGGTGTGCACATTATCGGGCGATATGACATGTTGCAGACTAATTTGCGCGATTTTTGTATGTCGGCTCGTCTGACCGTAATTTAAGAACCTTCAATCACAGCCTCTTAAAGAAAACTCTGTCAAGAAATGTGCACACAGGGGATTGCTGGTTTTTTATTTCAAGCTTTAAAAGCGTGAATTTGTTTAAAATAAAAACGATGCTTTAACTTAATAGAGACTTGATTACACTAAGCAACAAAAAAGCCTATGTCTAAAACACACCATTTCATTTTTTCAAATCTGTTCGAGGACCATTGAAGCGACACTTAAATATCTTTCATTCAAGTTACGGTTCTTCTCCATCGGCAGTAAGACTCCCGAGTAATATGAGATTTGCTAGTTGCCGGTTTTGAAATCAGCTACCCTAAATTTACAGGTGAAGGTAGGTTTTACTCCTGGTTTTCACTTGTGGCATTTTTTCGATGTTCCCTAATAGCTTCACCAATTTTCTACCGATTGTACTCAAATTGGTATTGAAATGTTTGCAAAGAACCAATTTATTGAATCCAAAGGAATTCATAAATTATTTTTTGTAGCTTTTACTTTGAAATAAAAAAAAGAATTTTCGATTTTCGAAAAAAAAGAATATATATATCGTAGTTCATTGCTCTATAACTAGCAATCGAATGAAAGTTGACCAAAACTGCCTGAGAAACATTGAACCGATTATCTTTTACTTGACATACAGTTCATATTGATCGTTAGTAAGTTTAACGAGTAACATGAGATTTGCTGACTTCGCAATCTAGACTTTTTTCAAATAGCCATAGTTCGAAAATGATGCTAGAAAATCCCAAACGGTTTCCGGATTCGAAATCAACGACCCTAAATTTACCGTAAAAGGTATTTTTTAGCAATAGGCCTTTAATTAAGGTAAAATTTGTTGCATAGTGTTATTAAGCACATATTTTCAATTATTTGAAATTTTAAAACTTAAATATTTTTGAGGTTACAGTGAAAGAAGAAAAGTTCAAAGCATCTAGAAAGCGTGTAGAGTTTTTTAAGAAAGCTTTTGACCGGACCTCGCTTTTAATCTAGATCAAATATTGGAAAAAATGATCTTATGGACTTCAAATGAGAATAATTTTTGCGAGCTCAAGGTCTTCAGTTTTAGATATTGGGGTGATATGGGAAGTGGTAGGTGGTAGGCTTCCCAAGTAAATGAATGAAGCTTTTATCGTGTATGGAGTCATTGGGCAAATTTAAAACTCGTGTTAATAAATAAATCAGCAAAGTGCTTTTCCAAGTAAAATTTTCCATTGAACACGAATCTGTTGTTGTTTTGTCTCGATGTTAACTCATAAACTCATTAAGGCTGTGTAGCAAAGTAGCTGACTCGAAGAGTCAGATGAACATGGTTAAGCCGAGTTCGTTCTTTGAGCGGAATATGAATTCTGTATCCTTTCACGAGTGTTCAAGATTTGTTTAACTTATGAAAAAGGTAGGTCCGCATGAACTACTAGATCTTAATAAAGATATTAAAGTCACCCAGCCATAATGGGCACCACATCTTAAAACGTGTGCCATAACAAGCTCAAGATCATATATAAGATTTGGAGTTAATGTACCGATATCGGACTCTCTTCTCTCTGGCTTCTTTGATGGTATACAAACCCAATTAGAAACCTATAATACCATAAACGACATGTAGTGTATAAAAAAAGCTCCCAAGCAGGCGTCGGCTACTGGAGCAACATTCCATGACCAGTCGACCAACAGTTTGCTCGGGCGCAGACAACACACCCAATAACCGAAACCCCTCAGAGCCGCTCCCTCCATGAAAGCGCCTGTGTTGGGGGCGCTGCTGACATTTTCGCACGCGGCGCGCACTCTAATCGATTTGGTTGGCGGGAGAGCATGGTGCGGGGCCAGTGGGCCAGTGGGTTGCATGTTGGTCAGTCGCTTGATTGACACCTTTTAACTACCGTGGCGCAATGCGCATGCAAGTCGACAGAGCCAAGCCGACGACGGACCCCAGTTAAATTATGCACTCTTGGCCGGATTGGCTGTGTTTGTGACATATTTTTTCCATGCCAAAATGTTTTGCAATTGTCAAGCTCTTAGCACAGTGTTACTATGTATATACTGACCCGAACAACAAGCACAACGAGGAAATCCATTCCAATGCACTAAGTTTGAGAAGAAATTTCAAGACCCACACAAATACAGGTACACATACATATGGCCATAAGTACTATATATTTTGATCTATTGATAAGAAGCGTTACAGATGTGCATACAAATAGTAACGGGTATTGAAAACCGAAACACTTTATTGCTATTTTATAAGCCGATATGTATGTACTACTATGTGAATCGGTATACGTTTTTAGAAATTTATCTTCAGAATATACTAAGGGGCTCTGCCCCCTGCTCGGTCCGTTCGCCAACCCACGTGCCACACTCGAAATAGATCATATTCTTCTCCCTTTTCCCGTTCCCATTCTCCACCCCTTCTCCTTCGTTCTTCCCGTTCCTCTTACTTCCAGTTGTGGCAGGTGCCAGTAGTAGGCGTTACCGGACTCTTTCCTCTTTCTTTATCTCGTATTAAGTCCAGCTGCGCATAGTGGTAATGGATTTCCCACGGAAATCAATTGCTTTCACAGCAAGAAAGACAAAATGTATATTTTGCATATTTTCGATAAACTGTATGAAATCCTACTGAAAAAAGCTATTTCGGTCACTCGCAGCACTTTGCATTTAAGATACTAGACGCGAATATCATATCGAAATCCACCGCAACTCCAACAAGTCTTAGCGCAACGTGAATGCATCAAAACACACCGGAAACTTAGGAACTGCCAAAGCAGTGCATCGAGAAGGTGGTCAATTTTACGGCGATAGTTTTTTGAGGTCATTCACAACTAAACGAGCAGCGGCGATTATTTTTCAGAGTTGTCGGACACATTCGACTGAAACAAAAGCCCTTTTGATGACCTTGAGAATGTATCTTTATCGAAAACACGTGTATGAATGTTATAAATTATTCAAACAGCGTAGAGAAAGGACAAGCAAGCACATCAAATCAAAGAATTGATGCTTAGTTAGAGACTTTACTGATGTTGGAATGTCTGAAGGGTCAGTGAGGAAAATTTCAAAGGACCCACACTACACAAGTTTTTCGTGACCCTTTCAAAAAACACTTGATGCATATCGTGTTCAGAGGATTAAGCTCCATGTGGGATGGATTAATTTAAAAGAAGGAAATTCATTTGGATGAATATACATATATTATTTTCTGAAGTTATACCCAATTTCTCCATATTTTTTGCCCCTAGTAGTAAGGCAAGAACTGTAATTTTTTTTTATTTTGGCCGTAAAATTTTGAGAATTCAAAAAGTTACTGCCCTTGTAGTACTAATGTCTGATCTTACTTTCGCGATATCTTTGCGCCTTTGCGTTCTGTTAACTTGCATGGACTTAAAATTATTTTTATTTAGAATCTTTTTAACCAACGACTGACCATCGATGCCGGTGGTTAAAAAGTATAGGGGGTATAGCTACTGCTATTATAGTGACGACTTCTAAGTGCTGATCTTATTTATTACACCATAAACGCCTTTGCACGGAGATTTACGAAATATCTCATACTACATTGTCGTAGCGCCTTGGAGAGTGTCTTTAACTAAACTGTGACTTGCAATTGAGGTAAAATATTTACACATTGCATATTTAGTTGGCATAATTTGACAACTAATTGTCTCTGACAAGAGAAAATGTGACAATACTTATTTTGCTAACTTGTTGCAGTTACTGTCAACACTTTTCGCCCGCAAATGATTTACATTTTATGCATATTTATTATGCGGTTTCAATTCGCAAAGAGGGCGAACCACAGATCCACGATTTACCAAACATGATAAACTAATTAACGTATGTTGGCCAAGACAGCTTTGTCATATGTAAATTCCAGTACTACTAACAGAACGTATGCATAGTTGACAGTTTTGTTGCATGTACTGGATTGCTCTCGTTGTTAGCATTCAAAGATATAGATGACAAGATTCTAACAATCGGACTTGGCATAGGTTGGCGCCATCTAGCGTGCGCATGAGCAATCGCAAAAATGTCAGCAACTGTCATAGTATAAGTATACAAGGTAAGGTAATGCGTTCGACATCCCTCGAAATGGTATCTTAATTCTTATTCTGCTCTTCTATGCTATATGCTCTTCTTGCAAACGTGCAACCATCTCGCTCTTTTGTGGTCGCTGCTAGCACAGCACACACAAGCGTCACACGAGCCAAGCGTGACGGCATACAAGTTTGTCTTACACACAAGGCGATGTTTCACAGGACCAACTTAAATCGAACATCTTAATGAGTAGAGTGATTTTACTACAAATTAGCTTTAACAAAGATTGGCTTATTACAGAACTTACCTTTGGGTCTTAAGATATCACAGAATGGTTTTAAACGAAAAATCAGCAACACTTGTTGATGGTCTGTGTCTTTTTCTTGTTTTTTTTTTTTGTGTCAGCGCCTTTGATATGTGCTTTTTGTACCATACAACAAAGCCGTCAAATCTTACGTGAGTTTTACTTGTTGTTCTGGTACTTATTACTTTTATTATTATTATTGTTAAGTGCTGGTTATTTAATGTCGAGTTTTCCAGTTGGCTGTTCTAGTTTTTCCTAGTTTTAATGCCTCAAGTGTTAAAAATGTTAAGTTTCTTTTTTTTCTTTGTGGTTTACTATTGCAGATTAGTCGAGTTTTAGTTCTGGTTGAATTTCTTTTTTAACCTTAACGTGACCTTGGTGGCACAACTCACATATCTTTATGTGGCTAAATGTTGTTGCTGTTGTTGTTGTTGCTCTGCCTGCGGCAACGCCAACAACATGACGCAGCGCTCTCTCGTAGATCAATTGTCTGCAAACATATAGAATACATAAAAATAAATATTAATACTTCTGCAATAATTATATTTAAATTTAACTGCATTTTTTTTATAATCGCATAAATTTGTCATAGCTATCAAGGCATAAATCAAAATCAATCACACTGTATCTCGGCAATTAGAACAGTTAGACTAAACTAATGGGCATAGCTGAGCTCCGGGGACGGCAGAGTGCAATCGAGGCTTTTATAGCTAATTTATGCTCCGCTGCTGAGGGACGTCCCGCGGACAGCGGACAGTTTAGTCGACATTTCATTAAAATGGAGACAGAACATTAGGCGAAGCTTACATACTCTACACAAGACTACACGAAACCGTAATATTAAGCGTATTGGTCTTATTTGGGTTATGGTGAAAGTGGTATATCCTAGGGTTATATTCGAAAACAAAAACACAGAAAACACTTTTCATAGTCCAATCAAATGAGTGTTTAAACTCGGAATAAAAGAAAGTCAAAATCATGTTATATACACTTAGCCGTTCTTGAGATAGGGCACGAGCCTTTTCGAATATATGAGAACTGTGTATATCACCGTCGAAGTACGCAGAAAATTAAGAAATTTCGAAGTTTTGTAACATTTCCTTAGATACGTCGACGCTAAACATTCACTAGCATATAATACTGATATTAGTAGACTTGTGGACTGGCTTACGCAACACCAATTTTAGAGAGAAATTTTTATGCAAACATCATTTAAAGCCCACAAATCGGTAGGCCTGGGAAGCCCTGATCCCTTTCGCTACCTTTACCAAGTTGACGCAACACCTCCACGTGGTGCCCTCTGGTTAGCTGCTCTAATTATCATTATGGATTAAGGCAGTGACCCGAAAACGGGTTGTTATGGACAGTCAAGAAGAAGAATAGTACGTAATTATACTCTACATATTTTGGAATAGCTCAAACATCATTTGAAAACCAGAAAACGAGATATTTGCAAAAAAAATAAATAAAAAACATTTTCGTGACGTTTGATCTTGAGCATCTTATGACGCTCACAAGGGCTTCATTGAGACTTTTGGCACGGCTTGTAAAATGCGCAAACCTAGATTTATTATTTCAGTTTACTATCTGTCATTCCGACGTTGACTCCCTCTACGACCTTATTTGACTGAACTATCAATTGTTTCATATGTAATCTTATTCATTTGACCTTATTGATGGCAACCTATTTTCGATTTGCTTTATGGCGCTGAAGCATGAGTGATGTCGCAGGCTGATGAAAATGCCCTGGGAGTGCTTGAGCGGAAAGTACTCCTTAAGATCTTTGGCCCTTAAGGCGTTGGCAAGGGCTACCGTATTCGATGGAACGAGGAACTCTGTGAGCTCTACGATGACATCCATATAGTGCGCTTTGATCAGGATCAAAGATTTTCATTGGAACTAGCGTTCGCCTTGTCATCGACATTTGACGACTTAATTAAAAAATAATGCATTATCTTAATCACAATATAGTGGGGGTATTGAATTTGGACCGTTGCAAAGAAAAAACAAAATAACAACGTTGCATATACTTTACTGTTGTTGTTTTCTCTAACGTATACAGAACCCATTTTTTATTTTAAATCCATTTTTATCCGACTAACTTAACTGTATATTCTGCAAACCGCAAGCATTTTATCCTTCGAATGGTATAGTTTTAAATTGAAAACGTTGCGGTATTGCGATGTAATCGGTATCACACTGAAATTTCTTGCTTACGGAATTTATATATAACATAGATATACGAAAAGGAGCGATATACGTTGACTTTTATATACATATTTTGCGAAAAATATTTATTTCTTCATGAATATCTATTTTGTCCCCTTCAAAATGACTCGTGACTTGCGTCAACGCTCTTTCCAAATTTCGAATCCACTGTGATATGCGCTTTTCAGATACCGCCTTTATCTCCTCAAGCTTCCTTACATGAGTCTTCTCAGTTTTGGTAACAGGAATGCATCACAAGGGCCCAAGTCCATTGAATACGTTGGCAACGGCCAAAAAATCACAAACAAACAACGATGTGTGAGCAGATATTGCAACTCGTGATGGAAAATTGATGCGATGAATTGTTTTGCTACGATTAAGGGCGCTTTTTTCGTATTGATTCACGCAAAAGGAACATAAGTTCAAAGTAATGACCGTTATGACAGTGTAATCGAAGAGAACAGGGAACATAACCTTCACATTTGACCGAACTTGGCGTGACTTTCGGTCTTGAGTCTGCAGCCGCTCCCTTTGGACAAATACCTGATAGCCTTTCGTCATTAGTTATGACCCATTCGAGCAATTTTGGATCGTCGTTGACGCCATTTGCAAGCTCCTGCAACACGTTTCTTGCCCAAAACATACGTAAACATTGACATAACCATTTGTTGATGGCTTCCAAGACGAGCAACGTTCTTTTCCTAGCAAAACTTTGTTCAAAAATTCTATACGCGAAATTAGTTTACTCGTGTAACGAAATCAAAGTTCCTCTGCCCATTTCATATTATTATGCCGAATACTCTTACGAAATTCCATCCATATGTTGCACACATTATTATGGCACAATCTTAGTACACATACTCCCTACGCATAGGGTAAACGTTGGAAAAATCAACTGAGCTGAAAATTGAAATGAAATTGTTTAAAATGCGTAATTAAAATTTTAATTAGCCTTTAATTAAGATATTTATAAACGGTAGCAGCAAAACTGATTGGCCTTACCATACAAGAGTTAAATTGTTAACTAAGTAGCTATCAAGGTTGTTCTTGCCGTTGTTATTGTTGTCTTTGTTGCCGGACTTGTACATAATTATGTGTCAGTGTAGAGCATTCTCAGTGCCGAAGGGGCCAAAACTGTTGCACCTCTCTGCTAGATGGTTGCAGCCCATATACTAATGCTATTTGCTCAATGATTTGCAGTGAAACGAAAGGCGGAAATTGTACAACCAACAACGGTAAATTGAACAAAATGCGTCGCAGTCGTCGTCGCCGCCGTCGTCATCTGTAAATCTTTTCGGCACATTTCAAATGTGCAAATGAAAATGTGCAACAAGGCATACATAACGAAAAAAAATACAGTACAATTAAAACAGCGAATGAGAATAGCTAACTAACACCAAGGTACATTTAACCAGGTAGGTTCGCCCGCGGTTTATTTCCAGTTTCATGAGAACGTCACTAGCCCACATGCAAATGTGTGCAAGTGTATGTGTGCCCATAACAGGAAATTGACACTGACGGCACAAAATATAAATAAGTTTGTAACTGAGTTTAACCTACCTGATTAAATATACCTTGTCCAATACACTTTAGCTGATTTTTTAGCTAACGGTTCCTATCAGCTATAAATTGATAGCCTGATCAAGTATTTCGTTAAGGTGTCTTTAGAAGGTACATCCTAATCAGTCCCCTTTTTATTATGTTGCATCAAATAACTACTCTCCTAATGATCTTGGCATGAAAATGCAATGCAAATTAGTGCAAATATTGGAAGTCGGCAAATGGCTAAATATTAAATACAAAATTTAAAAAGTTTGAGCATTTAAGTACGTTGTTTAAGACACCGACTAACATCAAGAATGTAGCCAAAAAAAACACGATTAGCAGAATCGAAAAAAGCGAATTGCTAAAAGAAAGAAAATGGTGGAATTCATTATAGTTAGTACAAAGAACTCGAAGCGAACTATAAACTTGCTCTACGAGAAATGGAAAATATAGACGAATTTTTGTATGAATTCAGTAATGAGAGAATCTTCAAATCTACTATCTTCAAATTGGCGTATTTGAGAATATCAAGTGATAAACTAAATTTGTACTTAAATTAAACATGAAAAATAGTTTTAAGAACTTCAGTGGATAAAAACTTTAGGATTAATAACACTAGGCAACAACTTTGGGCCCGATGTTTAGCAAATAGCTTTTTTTTGTTGCCAAGTGTAACAAAAGTGTTCTTTAGAAAATACGCTTCTTGATTTTGATCAATTCGTTTCTTCAAGTTTAAAATGTCAGAAGTACTAACACTTGAAACTTTTTATATACGATTTTGATGTGAATATTTTTTAAATAAATAAGCTCACATGCTTAAATACTAAAATACTAAAATACTTAAATACTAAAATACTAAAATACTAAAATACTAAAATACTAAAATACTAAAATACTAAAATACTAAAATACTAAAATACTAAAATACTAAAATACTAAAATACTAAAATACTAAAATACTAAAATACTAAAATACTAAAATACTAAAATACTAAAATACTAAAATACTAAAATACTAAAATACTAAAATACTAAAATACTAAAATACTAAAATACTAAAATACTAAAATACTAAAATACTAAAATACTAAAATACTAAAATACTAAAATACTAAAATACTAAAATACTAAAATACTAAAATACTAAAATACTAAAATACTAAAATACTAAAATACTAAAATACTAAAATACTAAAATACTAAAATACTAAAATACTAAAATACTAAAATACTAAAATACTAAAATACTAAAATACTAAAATACTAAAATACTAAAATACTAAAATACTAAAATACTAAAATACTAAAATACTAAAATACTAAAATACTAAAATACTAAAATACTAAAATATTGAGATACTAAGCTACTAAGATAGTAAGATACTAAAATACGTCATTACAAATGCCATATACTCTACTCTGTGTAAGAGCATAAATTAACAGTAGCTGGGAATTCATTCACTTGGCCGTTTAGCTGTTAAAAAATGTCGCAATGCATTTGGCCAACACTTTGATTTTTGTACACAACGGCGACATATAACCTCTGTCCCATCTGGAGGGGCTGGCTCCACATGGCTCCAACTGGCCTATTTAGCTGACTGGTGCGTAATTTCCGCTTGGCTGCCTGTTCAGCTGTCAGTTGGTCAACATTTGACGCCCAATTAATCGCTGTGTAACATTTTTACTTTTATTTTTCTTTTAAACTATTTGTCTAACTCTGTTGCGTTTGAAGCCGTCGCAGTCTTCAGCTCATCAAAATTGCATTAACCGCTCTGTTGATGTGTTAAGTGAGCTGTGCAGTAGATACACACCTGCATACATAGATGTGTCAGTAAGTACCTACCTAAGTGTGTGTTTGTAGGTATTTAGTTGGGCCAAAGCTGACCTATATTGAGCACCATGTTGTGAACATGTGTTAATTAACGCGCACACAAATTTCATACAAATCTACTAGTACAAAGATATTATGGTTGGTACGTATGTGCATAAGTATATCTATAGGATCGCTGAGGGCTGGCCGGCTCTTGAGCAAGAGCCAACGTGAAAATGCTTAACAAAGTATAGATAAATTGTTGGTAATTTGTATCTTTGCAGTAACAGTATACATTTATATTAGCTGCAATGCCCGATTTTGGAGCAGACATTCTTTGAAAAAAGGTCTGCAAGTTTTGGGGAAAAAGGGTTACGCCTATAGCTGCAAGAACTCACTTACTTAGCACTTACATCATTCTTTCATCGAATTACCACTGTTACGATGTATAGTAGCTAACACTAGGCCACAAAAGAGCATATCTTTTTCTATAAAACTAAACGAGTGCCTAAACCATAAAGCATAGTTAAGCTTTGTTATTATCCATAAACATGTCTTTCATATATAAAGGCAACTATGCAACAGTTTAATTGTTTAATTAAGATTAAAACGATTTTTTTTAATAATTGGGTTATCAAGGAGTGGAAAGTATCTGATAGCAAGAATGCAATTTTTGAATCAAAATAACCACATTTTGAGCTAAGAATAGTAATATTTGTTGGTCTTTGTTTCGAACTAATACTTCTCATATTCGTAAACTACACTAAACACAATGTTTTTTTTTCAATAAAAAATATTTGATGTACCCCTTTTCATTATAAACGCGAAATACGGTAAAATGGGAACGGAAGTATCCACTTTCATATCTCCTTTTATAAGATCGATATGCCTTTAAACATTTTCCTATTGGGAAGTTCCAATTGACAAGTATTCCTATGGGGAAGTTGGCTATGATGGTCGCAATAATTACTTTTATACCCAAAACATCAGTATTCTTGGGCCAATGTCGTTGAATTTTGTATTTATTTGTATTTATAAATGTCTGAATGAATTTTCAAATCAATATATTGGGCAGTGTGTAAGTAATTAAGGTAAATCGATTGCGGGGGAAGGGAGGGTTCTATTGAAAAAATGTGATTACTGTTTTAACGATTGGGGTCACACGAGTATCAACACCAAATTTTGTAACTCTAACTCACATGTATCCATATCTAGATGTAGTGGAATTTTGAAGCAGTTTATTGGCGAGGGTGGTGAAATTTGCATATTTTGGACTATAACTTTTGAAGTATTTATCCGATTTCGATAATTTTGAAACCTAGATGCACATAAACACGACTCACATCTCTGAGGAGTTTCGAGTTGATAGATTGAACGGAGCTGTTGTAAGCCGCGAAAGTCTGCTGGGGGGAAATGGGCGCGCATATCAACTCAATTCGATAAACTTCATCTTACATGGGATTAAGCGCATCTTTTGGTAAATTTTGGTGTCTCTAGCTCTTATGGTCTCGGAGATCTACCCCCTCATACGGACAGACGGACATGGACCAATCGCTACCCGAGTCAATAATAAGAATTTTTGCCCGTGGAATTTATGGTGTGCCACGCCTACTTCTGTCTGTTACATACATTGCACAAATCTATAATACCCTTGTACACTATGTGTACAGGGTATAAACACATTAATTATTTTTGGATTGAAGCCGATAAGAGGCTAACGGGGTTGACACATAAATCTATTCCATCCAAATGCCTTCCCAATTCTAAATCTCGGAGACAGAGAAAGCCTCCCCTACAGAAAATGTATTGAAGAAAAACAATGCAATGAAAATAACATTGATTTTCTGAGTACTCTGTTTTCCGATTTTCATTTGATTTAATCACTGTTCCCCCCGTGCCCAAAGTTTTTTGAGGCGGCCGAAATTCAATCGAAATCATAAAATCCGGGAGAAGTTAAACAAAAACCAATCTTTCCAAAGATGACATTCTGCAGACGGGCCCTTGCCTTACATTCAAAAAATATTTTCCATGTACACTGGATTTTCAGGGAATTCAACAAAGTTTCGGAATTTCAGTGCAGAATAAAGGATTCGTCCAAAGCCGCAAATGTTTCAATTTTTATGAATCGTTTTTTACGAAAGACAAAACCACTACATAGGCAATGCCAAAGAGCGCAAGCAAAACAATTCCTTTTGTGCTCTTTTGACGTTTGGCAAACGTTTCCACGAGTCTTTCGTCTTCAATTTGGTTCTTCAAGAGATGCACACTACCACTGACTTCGAAGTTGCCTATCTTGGCAGTTTACTGGCTGAGTTGCAACCAGGGACCGTAAATAATAATTATTTATCAATTCTAAAACTAAAAAAATCATAGTGAAAGGGAAATGGTACATGGTAAAGGAGCATACCTATGTGAGCGTTGTCACATAAGCTAAGCAAAACTACCTTAATTTGTATTTTTTTAAGTTATACACAAAAAAATCATAAATAAAAATAAGTTTTATTTTCTGAGCAAAAAATAAAACTCAAAAATAAGTGTTATTTTCTAATTACAAAATAAAACTAAAAAATAAGTGTTATTTTCTGAGCAAAAAATACCTCAAAAATAATTATTATTTTCTGATCAAAAAATAAAACTCAAAAATAAGAATTCTTTTTTTTGAGCAAAAAAGAAAACTGAAAATTAGGTTTTATTTTCTGAGTAAAAAGTAAAACTTAAGAAATAATTTTTAAAATATAACTTATAACAGTTACGATCCCTGGTGAAAACTTTTATGCAATGGCAGAATTGGAATTTGGAATGAATGCTAAATTATTGCCGACAACTTGAGCGTTACTTCGTCTAATTATCAGCAGCCAGGAAAAAAGTAGGTACTTGACACATAAAGTCTTTGATGAACGACATCGATGAAGAGATCAATTTTAAGAGAAACTCTTTTTTCGTTTAAATCGAAAATAATAAATTTGTTATTTAGTTTGCAACTATTAGTAAATTGAACGACACATTCTCATTCTTGTAACAATTATCTGAAATAGAAGTTCAAGAAAACTGCAAACAAAAACCAGGGTTCTCAGAAATTACCTGAAAAATATCTTTAAAGCAAACTTTGTATTTCGATCCATGCGAAGAAATTTAGCAGACTTTTTCCAAACGTGGGCCCCACTCTGAGTGCATGTTGCACGGTTCCAATATCTGTGCGAGTGGAATGAGCCTACAATGCTCAAAACATTCAATATTTGGCAAGAATAAATGTCTCACCAATCTGTGCCAGAATTGGCCCAAAAAAAATTCACCAAGAAAGGCGTACTTTTAAATAACCAGTTTCTTCCGCTTTATAAAAGTTAAAAAAACTGTTCATATGTGTAGTAAAATGCGAATTCATTATACGAATCTTTATGTTAAGAGTACAGAATATATTTTATGTACCAATTCAACACACTATCTACCCGGGATTCAAACCGTAACCGTTATCCAAAAAAAGAAAGAAGAAAGGTTATAACCGTTATAGTTTTTCTTAAATAACCGAATTGAAACCGATTTATTTATACCGGTATTGGTTTTTTTTTTTGCAAGCTTACATATTTTTTATGTTGTGATTTACATTCTGTCATTTTGTGATGGCGCACAGTGGCGCCATCTGACTTCTTATCGGCAAAAGGAGTACAGATATTTTCAAAATTAAAAAAAAAAATTCAGAATTTTTGCTAAGAGCGAGTCGCTCTAACGAACACAACAACACAAGCAGCATCACATGTACGATCTCTTGAAAATGGTATCAGGTATCAGGAAAAATTTTAACTTTTTTTACGGTTCAGGATTCCGTTCTATTACTTTCTTGCTCTTTGGTTTTTATATAGGTAGCGGTATAACCGGTAAACCGAAACAAATGTCGGAGAATCCAAACCGATTTATTGAAAAAAGAAACCGAAATAAAACCGTTTGCCGGATCAGGAGTACCGGTACTAGCGGTATCCGAAATAAGTTCCGGTTTGTATGCCTGCTAACCATATATTCGGTTAGAAGAAAAATTTGTAAGTGTGTGGCACAAAGACATCACCTTAATAAAATAGGACGGGGTGGCTCGTAGGTTACTTCCAACCTAATGCTTTTAGGCTCATTGATAGAAGCAAATCGCTATAAAAGAAAGGGCGTCTAGAGCCACAATTGGTGGCCTATAAAAACAAAAGGTTCTGACACCCACAGAGGATACCATCGCCATTGTCATCAATCTCTACAGCATGATTTAGGGGGCAGAGGCGTCTTTTCATTGTATTCGTAGTGTAAAGTAGCCTTCGAGTGAGCAGACACCCAAAAATCAAAAGGCTGGTAGAACAGGGTTGTAACTCATCCAAGGAAAAACCATCTATACATAGCTCTTAATTTAAGGCTGTTCATAAATATCGTTCACATGGGGGGGGTTCTCTTCAAATTGCGACAATTTGTGATAATGGAGAAGACGGTGTACTCCAAAACGGTTATTGAACCGAAGTTGATATTTTTCTTGTGTGAACAAATAATTCAAAAAACTGCAGCGGCAATTATGTGTTGGTTGTAATGGCTGCGATTTCGACGGAGCCCCAATCTGCCCGGTAGTATGATGCGGCTGTCGGAGTGCGTTTCCACCCGCAGCGGCTTTGAGGTGATCGACGAAGGCGCGTTGGTCCAAATAGGCCAAATCAGCTCGTTTTGAGCAATATAAAATGTTTTTACATTAAGTTTTTAAGTTTTGTTTTATTTTAAGTTACGTTTAAGTTAGGTTAGTTACAAAGGTTAATTAAGATATGCGCGTGCACTTACGCTGGCTGACGCTAACAGACTTCCAAAAAAGTGGCGTGATTAACTTAATTTATTATGCATCTATGCATAAGCATAAGCATAAGCAAGCAAGCAACTGATATAACTGCGCTTAAAGCTCGCCCGATAACGGAATAGACAAAGCGCATGCTAAGACTAGCGCTTGAGTGTTTTAAGCGCAGCTTCGCTTATCGTTGACTGCAGCTTTGCTTCTCTTGAAAGCTGCTCTCTACTCTTCAATCTTAGCTTAAACACAGAAGTTATTGGAAAATTGTAATAATTCTTTTAGAACTCACCGCTTCCCCTTGTTTAATTTAGTTTAATTCATTCAATTTATCAATTTTAAAGTTGTAACATAATTGTAAATGGGTTTCAATTAGCCGCTGTACGCCCTTCAAATGGCAACAACGAACTTACATCAATGACGCCCAGAAAGCCTTGTATATGGTCATAAATCTAAGACAAGTACATACACACATACATATGTACATATTTACAATGTGTACCCAAATTTGGAGCAACTATAAATCACTAACTAAAGCGCTCTAAAACGATGCAGAAACAAATTAGTTTGAATGGCTTCCGCTGCCCGTGGCCATATTTCTTGGTGAGTTTGAGAAAAAAAAAAACAAAAATGCTCAAAAAATAAAAAATACAAAATCAACACTTCAATCATTTAAACCAGCACAAAAAACGATGAAACAATAACAACAATAAAGTGCAAATGGTACAGATTGAACTACTACACATGTTAACGATCAATGAAAAGCTGAGCTACATACGTATGTATGTATCTCCATACATGCCGCTACAACTTTATTATGCACGCACTCACAGATACACACACACACACCTACATACACACGTATAAGCAATGAAGCGCAAAAGACATCAAATGAATGCAAAAGCCACAACACCAAATTTACAAGCCACAAAAAGCAGCTGCTGCCCCAGGTGATTAAACAATAAAATAACAATTATTGAGTGGCACGCAGAGGTGAGTGACGAGCGGCGAGTGGCGAGCGGCGAGCGGCGAGTGGCACGACGGAAGACTCAATGAACGTGACGTTGCAACGCGCGTTTGCCAAGCAGCATTGCCATCAATGTTTTGACAGTTTGTTTTGTGGCTACTCTATGTATGTAAGTGTGAGCGCAAATTGAAAATAAAATGAATGAAAGAGGTTATAAAGATCAACGATAAACGATCAACGATTTGGAAGATCGGTCAATCTGTTTCTGAATGAATAGCTCAAGTGTAATTTAATTAGCGAAAATTCGAAATAGTTTTGATAACCAGCTTCGAAAACGACACTGTAGTATAGTGGTGTAAAAAATACATCGATGGTTGGCCTGTAAATTTCCGATGTTCTCGTACATGCGATGCATCGGCAAAACATCGATGTTTTTAAAACCATCGAACATTTCACCATTTCTTACACCGACCTCTCTGCGATGGTACACATCGATGTTTTGGTCTGGATTTACATCACTACTGCAGTAAACGAAACTAGTTCAGTGGTTGTGAATTCAATTGATATACTTACCATGCCATCCACTTTACATGAAAAATGTCATTGGCGGGTAAGCACTTAGACACCTCGCTTATTTGGTAAGTAGTGGGTGCGATGGCTCATCAGAGAAAGTTGAACCAAAGACAATAGAAACAATAGTGTTTGTATTGGTTGAACCATCCCTAGCACTCAGGCAGTCTAACCCACTGTACCATGTCCGGCAGGGGAAGTTAAAAGAGAGAAAGAACAGTTGAAATAGGACAAAGAGTACGAAAACAGAGTATTAGAAACAATAGTGTTTGTATTGTCTTTGGTTGAACCATCCCTGGCACCCAGGCAGTCTAACCCACTGTACCATGTCCGGCAGGGGAAGTTAAAAGAGAGAAAGAACAGTTGAAATAGGACAAAGAGTACGAAAATAGAGTAGACTTGCATAGAGGCTACCTATTGACACAATCTTCCCGAATTCCGTAGAAAGTCGTGAAGACTCCACCTCGCTCTTGTTGAGTGCATCACTTCTCAGCTAGTAACACAGAAAGTGCTCCGTGGTGTCGGCTGGCTGCTCAAGTTGGGTCGTCAACGAAGCCCATATTGGCCAGGTGTTGGCTAAATGTATTATGACCCGTGATAAAGCCAACCAGGGCTTGCAGATCTTTAATCTTCCGACGAAGATGATATCTGAAAGTCTTTGGATTGGCTTCTCTTAAGAAGTGCTTCGTTACGCGCCATCCAGTGGTGGATTTCCAGCGTTCCTTGCAGATTGTGTCTGTGTATACCGCTATACATCCAACCAGTTCAGCTGCGCTGACAGGAATGATCGGCTCAGGCCCTATTGGCTGTGACGCCGAGCCTTTGTTTGCCAGACTATCCGCCATTTCATTGCCCTGCTTAACTCGGTGTCCAAGAACTCAGTATAGACGGACCTTTTTATGACATGAAATTATGTTAAGTTTTGCTGACCACGACTGTTCTCCAGGGAACTGAGCGCAGCCTGACTGTCACTAGAGATCCCCACAGTTACCCCACTCAGCTTTCTTTTATGAATTGCGCAGATTTCCGTTTGGAAAACCGACGGCAAAATACTAGTTTTCATCAAGATACCAACCAGCACCATTCGTATCACTCATTTTGGAACCGTTTGTGTAGAAGACCTATATGGTAAGCAACGAATGCTTAAAAATTTGATAGTACTTGTTAATACTTGCGATAGGTTTGCAGCTCTACTAGTTAGCCGATCTACTTACCGAGTAAATTAATTAGTGAGTAGAATCCAAATTTGTTTAAAAAAAAAAAAAGGATAATCTATGCAATGTAGATTACTTATTCCTCTACAAGTACCAAGAGGAGGGGCGCGAGGGTAAATTTGGTAAGGTTATATTACATAAGTGGAGCTGTTCGAGTGCTTTATCGTCAAATTAGACGAAATTTGTGCAAATCGTGGTCTATTTCTTCCATGACATCGAACCTTCTTGCTGTGATTCGAAAAAAATGATGAAATCACTTTAGTGTTTCTTCAAAATGAGTCGCTAGATTGCGTCTATGCTAGCAATCGCACGAAGGAAATAATACATTTTCTCTAATGAATCTCTGAAAAATGCAGATGATTTTCAAGAACTCTGGGCTCCAAATGCTGTATCGTGCAAATCCGCAAACAGCATCAAGAGAATCGCATTTTAGAGTCACAATATTTTTCCCTTGGGTTGACGCTTTAGTAGATAATTCGTCAGAACGATATCTTAAGAACAAGGATGCTCTACTGAGCTTTCAAATACTTCTTCTAGGAAGTGGTGGATTTGAACAAGTTAGCTTTATTCTTCGAAGATACAATGTCAGCGTACGCAGTAAAAGCTGACTACAGGTTGCGGTTGGCGAAAATATCGTCGATTGACTATTGAAGGAACACATCTTTTAACCATTTTGACTACACTTCCAGCAACAACAGCTACTGTAGAGAGATTGTTTTCTACTATAAGAAGTATAAAAACTCTTTCTCGAAGTGTAGTGAGTGATGACAGACAAGCTTAACGACATTTTATCATCGAAACCAATCTTAGAAGATTTATTCTTTGATCGAATGCTTTTGTAGAAAAGTCCTGCTGCATTAACTTTCATCTTGCATTGTTTTGTGTGTTGTATTTTACGTAAACTTGTTCGGATATTTTTGAATCTTTCACTTTACAACCAAAAAAAATGTTTTTAGGCGAAAGGTTTATAATGGCCAATGAAGAAGGGGCTAAACGCTTGATTTTCTTGTATAAAGAAGAAGAATTGGCTTCTTCATAGAAGAAGACGTCTGAAATCGTTACATTATATCCTTTATCTTTTAAATATTTCATCCGATAATGATGATCTCCTTAGTTGATCAGTTTCGACAGGATGTGGATATGAGCAGCTAAATTCTGCTAATAGATATCAACATGAGTGGACAAACTTCATGCGCATCTCTTGAAAAAACTTGATGCCTATTAATGCTGATCATTTTTGCTAAAGGATTTCATGATATGCAACTTCTCCTGTTTGCTAGTTACATGCATTGCACAAGTCTTTAACACCCTTGACCCTATGGCAACAGGGTATAACTATCAACGTTTGAATTGAATTTGAATACAGGCTTGTCCAGCGGAACTCTTAAATCAATGATTACACATCGTCGTCTTCATTATCGTTAACACCTTTCAGCAATAAACGACGATAACTAGTAGTTAAATTGTTGATTTGTTTTCATTTTCAATTTGTGGTTTTTTCTCCTCTTAGTATTCATTGATTAATTCGAGATGCTCTTGGTGTTTGCAGCTGACGTTAATTGCACGTCAGTTAAAAAACTAAAAAAAAAAAAAAAAACACTGTGTATCTTGGTCTGCCACACGCACATCTGCATTTGCAACTGCAACTGCATTTGTTTGCACTGATCAAGCGCGAACCGGTGACCAGAGTTGATTGCAACTTCCAGCAACTGGCAGCATAAAAAACACAAAATCAAATAAAAAAATATCTTAGGGAAATTGCAACATTTCGCAGGCGGCAGGCAAGTCAAAACGATATCCGGTAAAGTTGTTTAGCAACTTTATTGAATCATTTTTGTGCATGGTCTGTAACTCATAGATACACACGCACACTCAGTACCGAGTACTATACCTCATACAAATCATGAAAACGCCAAATATTATTTGGGTACAGCAAAAGCAACAACAATAACAACAATTACCAAGTTAGGCTGCAATCCGAAGCTCACAAAACTGTGCGCATAAATATTTATACTCATTAATGGACTTATAAGCAGAGTTACAAGGAAATGCTGAAAACGCATACGAATTTATTTAAACATAGATCTCAAATATCTTAGCTGTGTCTGCTTTAAAACCGTCCATTTCCATCCAAACTAATACTTCGTTAACCTATGCATTTTTATACCCTGTACCCAAAGGGAGGTAGTTAACAGCTGGCCTAAACTGCCGGCAATGAGTTAGTAGGCTGCAGGCTGGAGATGTAAAATTTGACTTAAACATCGATTTCGATGTCTTTGGATGTTGCAAAATAGTAATCGATGTTGAATCCGATGTATCGGATACAAAATTTCGATGTATCTATGTTTTCTAGGTATTTTGAAAAATCGTAGTTTTGTAGAAAATTGTCAACACATGTTAACAAGCATTTCATTATCAAATCTTAAAAAATATAACGTTCATGTATGAAAAATTCCTTCATTTTCTCTACGATAGAGTAAAAGCCCGTAAAGTAAATACCAGAGCCTCTATAATTATTATTGTTTTTACCCCCTTTACAACGTACTCATCCAAAGTTCCGTTCTTGTTTCCTAATGTGCGGTCCTAACGCTCCGTGTCGGCATTTCTATGGCTTGCACATTATTATTTTCGGGAATGTTTTCATCATTTTTTGAGATGTGTGCCAACACAAAGTTTTTTTGTCTATTTTATTTACGAAACGCAAATGCACTTTGATATTTGAGGTACTTTTTATGTTTCTCCCACAAATATTATACATTGCCGTCACGGCATCTATTAAGAAAAGATTACTTTGGCATTATGAAATTGTGAGAAAAACTGATCAAAATCAAAATTTCGATGTTTGACCAAACATCAATACAACGCCGATGCATCGCGAAAAAAAAAAAAAAATCAAGCATCGATACATCGGATTGAAAAAATCGTCGATGCGCAAAACATCGATGTTTTTTTACATCCCTACTGCAGGCATCAGCTGTCTAGCTGGCTAGATGAGAACAACTCCGATGATTGAAACGTCAAGAAGAGTGACCCCACAGAGTGCGCCAACTGACTAGGTATCAGTTTTCATACAATCGCATATGTGGGTTGCTTTTCGTCTCTGAGAAAAGGACGCCAGGTACAGTCAGCAGGTCAGCAGCAAAGACACATTCGTTGAATTCACTAAGAGCCCCTCTAGAATCAGCGAAAATATTAAATTTTCGATTGCGGTTTACCGTTTGCCCAACAAATACCCCTAGGTGGCACTTTTTATTGTAGCTGCAACAACTTGCAGTTTTCTCCCGCACCGGAAAATGGAAAAGCACATGTGAAAACCGAAATGAATCAACTCGGCTCACGCTTAATTATACTGTGCACTTTGATGGCAGAGTCATTGTTGGAACTTTGAAAGTTGTTTCTTTTCGTTTTTTATTTATTTGTTTGTTGTAGTTTGTTGTTTGTTGCCTCCTCGTGCTCAAAGTCAAGGCATTCGTGTCGCGTTCCCATTCCCGTCAAGCGGCAACTGTTTCTGTTTTTAGTCTGTGTTTTTAGTCTTTTGTTGACTTTTGCACTCAGGCCCTGCACTTAAAACAACACAAACAAACACTAACAGTATCTTTGTAGGGCTAAAAAATCATTTCCAAGCAGTTTCTGCTTATTATATTTACCAGTTCATTACCGGCGCACTTTAATTAAGCCGTAGAAGTAAAAGTGTACAGATAATTGCATGACATACATATGTGCATGGTTATACACCAGACGGCTACGTTTAGAAAAACAAAACCCGCAAGAAGCCCGTAAAAATTTGGCCTCTTACTTTTAATGTTCTGCTTTCCGGCATTTCCCAAATAAGCCTCGTGTTCGCGTCTCAAGTTGTTTAATGTCAAAGCTCACGAAAATGTTTCTACTTTTAAAAGGCTTTTCTGTTTTCTATGCTTCGAAAATATTTTGAGTAACTAGAAGAATCGAAGACCATGAAATTCCCTGTTGGTACGACTATGCAGAATGACGTTGGGCAACACACTCAGCTCCGTTATGGTTGGAAAGAGCTTCTCTGAGCCTTTTGATACCAAGCGACGCGACGCTGCAGCCAAGCCGATGCCCTCTCCAGCGACCTCTTCAATCTTTTGATGGAGAATGTGTCTGAACGGGACTGTATTCTATAAGAGTGTCCAGTTGCGGCAAAACGTGCTTCGTAAATTGGTTCATGTTTATACGAAAGTGTATCTGTTTGCGTGGCGTATATTTTGAAAAACAATTAGGGGTGTGCTAGAAAACTCTCCACGATTTTGTCCATTGTTTCAGTCAAATTCTCTCTATTCATTGTGTCCTGCAATAAGCGGTTTTTGCAGACGGTTTTTGGCGATCTCTGGACTTAACACGTTGTTTAACATATTTCGCGAACATTCGCGAAATTGCTTTCGCCTGAAACTTGATATTGCCAATGGGTTGATATTTGGTTTAAAGGGATTTCCGGCACATCGCTGAATAAAACCGTTTTCGTTCATTCTTGTTCCGAAACATAAAAGGCCAAGCCTCATAAAACCTCAAAGGTTTTGGCGTTCTTCTGGCAACATTTATTTTTTAATCGATATTTACTTTTATCCATACCGATATATCGCTACATCATAACATCTCTATTCTGCTTTCAGCCAATCCCTTAGTATTGCTAGCGATGGCTGAAGCCCATGTACATACATATATGATCTCATAGAGTGTTTCACTTTGGATTGCCCTGCTTTATGCATGCAACTTGGTATTCATGCGTCACTGGTTCAGCGCGTCTCGGAGTGGTTCGACGTGACTTGACCTCGCTAAGGCGTGCAATCAATTGGCGGCAAGTTGCACATTGGTTTTCAGCTTGCGTACAATATTTAAGATTATTATTTATTTTTATTTGTGTTGGTGTTGTTTCTCTTTGTCGTTAGTCTGTCTGACTGTCTCTAATCATGCCAACAATGTTGCAGTTGTTGTAATCGACTAGTCGAAACAAGCTCACACGCATTGCGCATGCGCGACATGAACAACTGGCAAAACAGTTGGAGCAATTTTTGCTACACTCAAATATTTGTCTATCTTCATTTGCATTTAATACTATACAAAGTTGTGCATTGCGATTGGGAAAATCGGATACATACATATGTATGTATGTGTGTGTAATATCTAGGTAGTATGTCTATCCGTCAGTCTGTCTGTCCGTCTGTCCGTCTGTGTTGCTGCTGCCTTCAGTCGCCTTCATCGCTTTGAGGCTTGCCTATAATTAAATCGCAATAATTGCGGGACAGAATATGTAGCAATTGTGAGAACCGCCTCTGCCACAGTGCCGTATGAAAAATGTGCAAACACAACCACAGACACACTCACACATATGTGCATATGTGAGTTAAATGAAAAACCACACAAATACAAATATAAGTATGCGCGCATACAAAGAAAAACAACACAACGCTTACTGGGCGAATATTGCAAAACAAATTGCTCTCCATTAGTTAGTCAAACGGGAGTGTATCTGTGTGTCTGTGTGTATGTGTATCTGTGTGTATGTGTATCTGTGTGTGTGTGTGTGTGTGTCTGAGTGTGTGTGTGTGTGTGAACAAGCAGCTGATAAATTGCCAGCATTTATAAGCTATGACAAGTGGCAATGGAAGCTGCAGCTGACCAAGCCCTTTGTACTAACGTTTTCAAGTACTTTGCAACTTGATGAGTTCGCAGCTCATGAAATATCGATTAGCGATTATTCGATATCAGCGACCCAAATTGGCCGAAATAGGCATGTTTTAGACAGAATCTGTTCTTTGTTGGCTAGTGTTATTGGGCTTGGGTTTTGGTGGATTGAGCGTATGCATGAAGAAGCTCCGGTGAAAAGAGTCTTCAATACGGTTGTCGAAGGGAAGCGACGAAAGGGCAGACCATGTCTCCGTTGGAAGGACCTGGTAGAGAGTACGCTAGCTACCTTTGGTATTACCAATTGGAAAAAGCTCGCGCAAAGCAGAGACGCCTGGAGGAGAGCTTTACATCAGGCCGTAACCCGGTAACGGTTAAGAAGAATAATAAGTGTTATTAATCAAATAAAAGTAATTACATACGTTTTAGCAAAGCATATTGGCATTTCTATGGCTACGAACGTGACAGAAAATGAAAAAAATGTTTTTCCTTTTTTTGACTTTTGGCTAGTGCTTAAGTGGCATTATGTTTAGTGTAAAAGCTTTGAGCCTTCGAGTGTATAGTCTTTCGATATAAGCAAGTAAAGAGTGGTACGTAACGTGACTGAAAATAGTATTGCTCTTTGGCAAAAACGCAAAGGTCGGCAAAAAGCGTCCTTAGTTACACTTAGTTTTAACACGCAACGTGTTCCGAATCATTGTAATGTGTTCCAGGCGCCGACTTCTATGCCATAAATATGACACTTACTTGTCTAAAGAACCCGATAAATATGTCGAGAAATATATATATCTATAGTAACAGCCGAGGGGCTATCAAATCGATTAGTTCAAACAATCTGTCGCAGATCACTACAGATGGCTCAACAGTTTGTTATTAGCCTGATATGGGCACCAGGAGAGATGTTCTGCAGTCGTGCGCACCATTACAGGACACTGGCGGATTGGAGGTCACGCAGCTCGGCTTTTGCATCCTTTTATGATATTTGCAGAAACTCTTCTTAAACAAATTATGGTCTGCCTCAATGGGTGATACCAAAGGTAGCTAGTGTGGTCACTAACTGGTCCGTCCAGCGGAGAAATGGTCTGCCCCTTTATCGCCTCCCTGCGACAAACGCATTGTGGACCTTTCTCGCAGGAGCTTCTGCATCCATACGCGCAACATGCTACATATGTGGACTTATGAGCTTGAATATCTTGAGACGTGGCTATGGGATTAAGCTTTCTTATTAAATGCCAGTATAAACCTTTATTCATGGCAATTCCAATCCGAGGTTAAAATCTAATGTAACTGTATAACTAGGTAGCAATCCGTTGGAGATGTTATCACAACAGTCATCACTTGCTAAATTATAGGAATTTCGCATTTACGTTTAAAACGATATATGTTAAAAATTGTGCGAGCAGTAGACATAACTCGTTGAAAGGGGATTCGAGGGTTCATGAATCATAAGCTTGAGTCCACTAGCTCTATTTCTTACAATTTCCAAGATACTCGCATTGATCCGGACAAACACACAGAAGTACGGACGTAGTTTCAAATATGCAGAGTTGCATACATCTTTATATGTATGTGTGTTACATATGTTCACACCAAACTAGTATGCTCTTTGAATCTCTGAGTACAGGGTATACGCTTAACGCGCTTAACGAATTGTGTTCAGCAGCAAAAACAACAGCAGCGAAAATAACCATAACCACATAAGAGGCACACATAACTAAGATCAACGAAACGAGAAGCGAATCTTTGAGTGATGCGCGTGCCATGACGCTATTTAGTGAACACAACAACAAAAACAACAATAACAGTAGCTGAAGTTTGTGCAAATTTGTTGGCGCTTCCTGCCAGCAGCAAACAGCTGGACATGATCATGAATATCATCTTGGACATGGACGTAGACACGGGATACCCGCCAAATGGCGTATAACGGCACACAGCCAGTTTGTTGCAAGTTGCAACTATTCATTTTTACGTGCAGTTTGTTGCAGTTGTTGTAGTTGCTGCTCTTTGAACAGACATTCACTTTGCGAAGTCAGAAACAACAATAAACGACCTTATATAAGACTAACCGGACAGTAAGTTCCCGATTTTCTCTCGAACTTAGACACCACTTTAAGTTTATCCTCGATTTATCCTTAGTGTCTAATTCAACAATATAATTAAGCTCTTTAACAAAATTTATCTAAGCCATACCCTTAGCTAAGATATACCCTTTCCGATTAATTTGTGGTTGCCGAAACCAAAAACCAATTTTTCCTTCTTACGAGCACGAGCTTCAAAACGTGTAGACCTGAAAATCAACCATTAACCAATCAGTTTGAGAATAAAAAACCCGATCAAGATACTAACAACTATAACATAAAATTAAGGTCATAAACTTGTTTCCCAACGGTTTAGGAAGTTCCGATTTGATTCCTTTTTTTACACGTTTTTATGCACTAGCCTTGGAATGTGTGAATACAGGACTATATGCTGAGTTTCCTTTGGCAAAACAACGTATGTTCACATTAGAGAATGAATAAGTCCGCGCCTTTCAGCTGAAAGCGACATCACTTTGTACCAGGGTTCGGCAGAGGTCAATGACTACTGAGAAATGTTCGTGCATCTGTTAGTCAGAGAGCGTGCAGAGCCAAGACCTAACAGAGACGAGATAGCTATCAAAGAGCCATATGCTACCATAGCGCGCATAGGCCGAACTTTGGTTGTGCGCTCATGCACACACGGCCGAAGTGCTAGCCGAAGTCATAACTCATTGCTTGTAAGCGACAAAGAGCGACCTTGAAGCAAGGTATAACTAACTAGGTACTCTCACTTCACACAGCAGACACGAAGCGAGATTTTTGAGCGAGACCGTGTGATTTGTATCTGGCCCCGTTTGTAAGAATGGTAATATCGTCCGTAAGTTGTCGCGCCTGCAATCTTATGCGACTTGCTTCATATTAGAATGTATTCTAATATCGAGCGAGATTTCGTGAGACATTTAACTTTCTCACTTTAAAATCACACTTACAGTCTGAAAATGCGATGGAGAACAAAGTCGCAAAAAACAGAAATTCGCATCGAAACTGGAAATAGTCAACTCAGGCATAAGTGTACCTGGTTAAGTATACCTTGCATTGCAGCAGGTTCGTGTCGCTCACTACACTAGCACATTCACGTTTTTCGTGTGATCTCCTTGTGAACTTGTGTGTTTTAAAACTTATCGCTTCTCTGCTGCTGCCGCTGCCGATCCCTGCTCTCAAAGAGTATTAAAGCTTCATCGCGGAAAAGCTAATTTTTCGTTTAGTGTTTCAACGCTGGGCCGTATTTCAATTTAGGATAAACAGCACTGAAGCTGCTACATACAACAACAACCCAAGTAATTATTTGCAACT
This sequence comes from Chymomyza caudatula, assembly GCA_035041775.1. NCBI lineage: Eukaryota > Metazoa > Arthropoda > Insecta > Diptera > Drosophilidae > Chymomyza > Chymomyza caudatula. The sequence continues at coordinate 4,190,943 of JAWNKW010000148.1, forward strand.
TTTAATTTAAACTTAATTTGCAGACTGCTTTTATGATGATCGATTTGGGGGCGTTTAATTAAAACTTATAGCGGGCATTGGCGCCAATTTTTGCTGCCAAAGTTAAATGGAATGTGAAATGTTTAATGGTCGAAAGGGTGTTGACTGTGAAAGCAGCAATCTATCTTAGATGTATCAACAGTATTATGGCCAACTAATAGCAGTGACGTAGACCAAAAAAATACTGCTTTTTTATATTTCAAGATCCATAAAGTTAAAGCACAGCAGTGGCTAAGACATATCATAATAAACGTGGATTCATGAATCCCCCTGCTTACCGCCAACAACACCACTGACTCATATACTGAGTTATTCGTCCAAAACACAGTTTTGGCTGATTGCACAAAACGCCCGGAAACCTTTCCCAAGACCTCTGCGCAGGTTAATGGGCATGTTAGGCCTTAGCGACTGCGCTTAAAGTTGATTTTGGTTACCACTCAGAACAGTTTGTTAGTCATTCAGTCCGTCAGTCTGTCAAACAGTGGCAGGAACTGTGACAACGACGCCAACAGTGAGCGTGCATGATAATTACTGTTAATAAATACAAGCTGCCAAAACTGCAATAAACAAGCAACAACTACAACAAACACTAGAACGACAGACTAACTAAAATTGTAAGTGTAACTCTGACGCCTTGTCTAACAGTTGATATTGCTGTTGTTGCATGTTGTATGTTGTTGTTGTTGTCTATATAAATAATCACATAAGTATATGGTAACTATAATTCATGCCATTTAATTGCAGTTGAAGGTGCATGCAAACAAGTATACGCACTGCATGCCAGCGGTTAGTCACAGTGAAACAAATAAAATATATATATTTATAAAGAAACTAGGGGGCTCTGCCACCTGCTCGCTTCGCTGTAAAACCACCATGCAGAAGGTATGCAATGTTTTGTTAAGCAGGCTCACAAAGTTCTTCTTACCTATAAATATCGGCGTAGGGAAAACGCGTGCTAGAGTGGATCGGTGGCGGAAGTAACTGCAGCCAGACCTGTATAACAATATATTGTTTACCATGAAACGTCATCCCGTCATACAAAATCAAATCAGCTTAAATTCCTAAGTGTGACAGGTATCAGTTCCAGGCGTGTTTAAACCTAAAAAGTATCCCATGTTTTTTGAACGACGCTTTTTTCAAGAAATTTCAAAGAAGAACACTAACTAAGGCAAAACCTTTTAGAGATGGCGATTACGGCGATTCTTAGGGTGGACCAAAACAAAACGTTTCATTGTCTTGGGATACCCTCGAAATAAGCTTACAAATGAGCGGCGATTTTTTGTAACTTTTTTTACCTCGAAGCCAGAGTTCGAAGGTTTTGGTTTAAGAGCCAAATCGAGCGGACGTCTGCGCCAAATAAATATAGTACTGTGTGACACTAGGACAAAAGTTCGTACCCATTCTTTACAAGAAAGATATGTTTTTTCGTGTTATCTATTACCATTAGTTAGTTTTCTCCAACTTCGCATATAATAGCGCCATCTAGCGTGTGCATATCGTAGCGCAAAAACAACCGCAACAACCTTAACAAAGCAGGTACGCTCTTCTCCCCTTTCTCTCGCTGCAAAAAACACGTACAACTTGGAGCGTAACACCATCCTTTATTCGAGTCGGTCTTAGCGCCCCCAGATGCTAGAGCGAACGATTTCAAAATTTTGTGCCTTGCTGGACTCCAGGTTTCCAATATTACTTTAACGTCATTCGTTAAATTGAAAACCATCAAAAAAAAAAGAGATTTTCTTGTCAAAGCAAAACCGTTACTTCATCACATTTGAAAAGTTTTATTTTCACAGCATCAATAGTATAGAATCTTATTCCTTGCACTACCGAGAACAAGCCACAATAGATAGTTTGCAGGTCTGGTATAAGTATAATCATAAACCATATCAACATTTTAACGGCGGCGAATTCTGGGTTACGGAGCAAAAGACAAAATTAGACAAAGATTGAGAGTAAGACAAAGTATATGTTTCCTTCAAATAGAGAGCCGCCGCGGTTGGACTCTCAAATTGATGTTGAAAATACATACTTTTGACACTTTCCAGTATTGCATCTAGTTCGGCACCAACGACGCAATGAAAATCTATGTCAGCATGAAGATCCAGCAGAGAATCACTCTTACCAGTAGATGTTACTTTGGTCGTAGTAATAGAGACCACTCTCACCAGACAAAACTAACACTCTATAAGACGGTCATGCCTCACGTTTTGCTTTATTTGCTAATGCTCTTGGAGTGTTTTAGTGTCTTTGGCCACTTCGATGGAGCAACGTACTCTATTAGCTCTACGACGACATTGACATAGTCAAGCGAATTAACATCCAGCCGCTGGCTAGGTCATGTTGTGCGTATGGATGAAAAACCTACTGCGAGAAGAGTCTGCAATTCGGCTGTTGAGGGAAGGTGGTGAAGGGGCAGGAAGTGAACGCACTAACTACCTTTGTATCACCGATTAGAGTAGGCACGCGCGAAGCAGAGGCACCTGGAAGAGTGCTCTACAGCAGAAGAAGAGCTTTCATTCAGTTGGTAACCTTTGCAAAAAGTCGGCTGCTCTTTTTTATACAGAGAACGTTTCCTCATTTCGGTGGAAAAACAAACGTTTCGAAAATCGTTGTTTTCAACGCGATTGCAATCTAGCAAATTGCTTCCATTAAAGTTTTGATTTTTGCCAAGTTTTTGGGCCTTATGAGCCACTGTGCTTCATTGTGGCCGTGTGTTGCTTCGACAACGAAATTCTGCAGCAGTTTGTTGATGGGCGTCGACAAGGGGTGTTGCCGTAACCGTTTCGATGGACGTTAAAGTCTATACAAATCGGTCGCTTGAGAGGGGTAGTTTTTAGATTTTAAAAAATTCCCAAAAAAAAGTGCAGTTCTTGTTTTTAGATCTGCTAGATTCCAATGCAAACAATGTTCGATCAGTTCATTTGGGTTTGGCGGGTGGTAAGTAGTAAGTGGTAGCGCATATTCCTGGACGGTTATCAATAACCAAGCGTTTTATAATGACGACCAATTAGAAGTGTTTTGCCTTGCCTCGCATTTAACACTTAATTGATGTTGTTATGAGGCAATTTATTTTGGCCATTTACTTCTTGAGCTGGCCGCCACATAGCACAGTATTTCGTAATAATTGTACCGCTCTATCAGTCCGATCGGTGCAACAGTCTGTCAATACTATATATACAATGTACGTACTACATACATATATTGAAATCAGTTTTTTGTTGCCTTGTTGTTATTGGTTTCTTTTCAATTTCAACTTAATTAAAGTTGATTATTATGACAAAATGATTAATTAAACCAATATGAGTGCCGCCCACTTGCGTTTTAAATTCAAAAGGCCTACATGCATACTCCTAGAGTGTGTCTTGGGGTCTGAGCTTGAGTCTGGGTCTAAGTCACTTATGGGTATGTCTATGGGTCCATTCAATATTCAATATTGTCGGGTGGTGTCGTTGCTAATGATTATTAGACTGTCGCCAGTATCACAGCAGTGCGTTTACCTCGTACGTGTGTTTGTGTTAATTTGTCTTTAATGCATGGTCATAATTTAATACAAGCGTCTCATAAACAAACAACTTTGTTAACAGCCCAGAGGTAGCACGGAGACCCTCATTGCCGCTATCAGTTGCAAGTGTTGAAGTCATAAATCTGCATAATGAACACGTCTACATAAACACACACACACACACACTGCGTCTGTGTAGGTTGCCAAGTAACTATGCCCGTAACTATATACATACGATACATATTGTCCACATTGATTAGCGTCTATTAGCTTTTGTATTCCTTTCACATATTCGCGCCCATTTAGAACGACATTTCCGTGGGCGTTACGGCCAAGTGTTGAGCAATAGTTCGCCCAACTAGCCAACGACTTTTAATGCAATTTGAAAGCTACAAGCTTTTATGTTCTAAGTCATTAAAAATTTAGAATTTTCTTATTAATAGATTCTTATCATTTTTCTAAACATGTGCAAATTTAATTATTAACAAGATATTTGAATATGTTTTTATGCTTTAAGCAACTGCCGTTAGTATGCGAGGTCTGTTTGATAAGTCAGTGACTTTTTAGATTTCCGGCGCAGTAACTTTCAATGTAACGCTGCTCATCTCAACTACCATCTGTTTATAGAGTATTGTCAGCTTTAGTCTGTGTATGACAGCCATTGAAAGCAGATAACCTCGTGAATATCGACGAAAAGGGTGAAAAGTGAATTTCGTGTACCCATCAAGCACAAGGCTTGCTAAGTACAATGGGACACTTCATCATCAATTCCAATGGCTAAGAAGTGGTTTACTGAGTTCCGTTGTGTTGTGACATCGAAGCTTCAGGTGGCCCAAAAAACATCGATGAAATGCAGGGAATGTTAGTGGACTATCGTATAATGGAAGTTGCTGACACTGTATGCAACTCAACTGAGCGAGTGCATCATATATTCTATGAATATTTGGACATAAAAAAGCTAACCGCACAATGTGTGCTGCGATTGCTCACACTCGACCATAGAAGACGATGTCCGCATTCGAATTTAAAGGATCATAGATCTATCACAACACACCTTAGACTCGGGAGCTGATTAAGCGTAATATTTGCCAATAGAAGTAACTTTGGTGTCAGCAGGCAAATGAGCCACTCTCGTAGACGAAACTAACACTTACGAGACGCTCATCCTTCCCGTTTTGCTTTATGGCGTTGAAGCATGGGTGGTGACGCAGTCTGAGGAAAATGCCCTCTGAACTTCCAATTGTTGGCAAAGACTACCTCAATGAGCTCTACGACGTCACTAACACAGCCAAGCGATTTAAGATCCAGCGGCTCCACTAGCTAGGACATGGTTATCCCTATGGATGAAGGAACTGCTGCGAGAAAGATCTTCAATGCGGTTGTCGAAGGGATGCGACCGAGTCTCCGTTGGAAGGACCAGGTAGTGAGTACACTGGCACTGGATACCCCTGGTATCACCAATTGAAGAAGGCGCGCTCAAAGCAGAGATGGCTGGAGGAGAGCTTTACATCAGGCCGTAATCCGGTAATGGTTTGTTACGGCCAGTAACAGCAAGTAAGTAAGATACTAAGCACATATTTTAACGCATTTTAGCTTACAAGTTAATTTCGAAATAGCGAAATTCTATAAATTTGCATTTAAGCCATTTAATTGTAACTGTAAGTGTCAATCGATGGTTTCAAAATAATTGCTCTGCAACACTTTAAAATGCCATACCAGATAGCGCCAAAAACAGCTAGCAATTCGTAGGATAAATTAGAGTGCACTGGTTAAACAGTAAGTAGTACATATATTGGCGTGCCATAAGGAATGCAGTACAGTTGCCGCATTTGGGCAAATGTCTTGGCCAAAAGAGTGCTTCCAAATTGGTCAAGAAGCGTGGCAACGTGCATACGTTGCATTGCGGTCATTTCAAGCTGGCACTGAAACTAGCTGCCACACAGGATGTGCCCATTGGAAGCGGCCGCTGTGCTCAAAAGCGCCTCAAATTAAATAATAACGATTGGACAGGAAGTATGTAAATTGCTGAAACAGCAAAAAGTTCGACAAACAGAACAATAAATTGTCAGATAGAAACTGTGCCGTCAATTACTGCCATTTGGCAATTGGATTTCCAGTTTTCAGTTTGTATCTATTTTTTTTTTTTTTTTTGAGGTAGAATCAATCAAGCTGCTTGCATTTGACATTATGAAAACTATATTGTGGACATTGATCTTATCGCATTGTCAAATGATCCGGATCGATCAACGTACTCTCTTCATGGCTGCTCAATGGGACCACCAAAAGGCTACTCATTCGAGATTTTTGTCACAGTAGCTGGCTGTCTGTCTGCCTGTCCGCGGACTACAGTTGTCGGACGTCAGTGGCTACAGCGTGAACGCCGATATAGATCTCCATGACAGCGACAAGTTTGGCTCAATGTGCTGCCCAAAGACAATTACAGCGACTCGTAGCTTTAGATCGAGGCAATTGCTATGGAATTGTCAAATTGACATGAACATATGAATTAGCATGACAACAACCACAGCAGCAAAGTCAACAAAAGTGCAGCCACACCCGAATGTGATTGCGTATACGCAATGTGCAACTCTTGCAGTTGTTATATTTTATCTACTGGCTGGCATCAAATTCTGTGTAATGGTCTATTTGCATAACTTGGTCTTTATATGGGTCTGTCTTAACACAAACATGGACTCCAACCCTTTTTGGGGGCACAGCCTAGCATAATTTTATACCTTGCACGTCTTTTGTACTATTGGAATGAGTTTAACTTAAATTTGAAGTTGTTATCTCAAGATATGCAAAATTGTTTCTATTATAAAGCCATTTAGGACTTTCTGTTCCAACATACTTATATTTTGCGCGCTGACTCGTATGCCGTCACGAAACTCTGTTATTATACTCCACTTGCGTTACGTTCGTATGGTGCAGGCTTGTATTTTCTGTCTGAGCAGCGTCCACAGGAGATCGTTCTCAAGGTTGCACGTTTGTTTTTGTCTGCTTTATAAGCAATGAGAGCGAAAAGAAGAGCATGCACGCCCCTGTTAAGTTGTCCTTTTTACCGCTAACATATGCGCATGCAAGTTAGCGCCACATTATGCCAACTTCCTGATAACTTAAAGCTGAATACTTCAGATAGGCAGAATGCCGGGCGTCACGTGACGCTTTTATTATTAGTTGTAAATTGAAATACAAAAAATTTTCAAACATGTACTTAAGCTCCAACAGCAGGTTTTTGTCGTGTCAATAAATTTAATGTTAAAGATTTCGTTGCAGAAAATTTCGGGCATCTCCGTACTAGGCTTAAGCTAAGTTTGCGCAGTGTTCAACCTTTTGAAGTGGCAACTGAGCACCAAAGGAATACTATTGTTAACACTGTAAGAGTTTTTAATTCTATGACGTTTCGCATGTATACCATTGTATTGTCAGTTTTAACTGAACTGTGCCGCTGTGGCACTAAACTGTGCCTTAACGTGACGTGGTGTAAGCCCAGCATTGAGTTTGGAAATTTAATGAAACATAAGATAATTAATATAATGTCTTTAGAAGCCAACATCAATGTTTATTTTAGATAAATTTAAGATTTCCAGCTTTTAAACGTGGCGTACTGCTAATAAAGGCAATATAAGAATGATAGAAACCAATGAACAACGTGTTCAACAGGCCTTATGATGATAAGGAAAAGGGGAAAGAAAAAGAGTAACGGAATGTGGAACCGGTTGGGGAAGTGAAACCAAAATTGGGCCGGGAAGAGGAGCAAGAATATGAAGGGGAAGCTAAGAAGCACGAGTGTTGTTTAGCAGAGCGAGCAGGTAGCGGACACCCCTAATTTTTAATAAATTTAGAGTTGTAAATTTTTGCTGTTTTTTATCAGCACATCTTCATGTGGAAGATCACGGGTAAAAATATAAAAATTTTTAAGGGTTTGATTTAAACTTTAAATCAATTTACCAGAACTATTTAAACAGAGCATCAGAAACTCTAGAACTCTTCGTTTGATTGATAATGAAACATATTTTTTTCAAATTATTGACATAAATTTGCCAAAACTATTTAAATTGCTTGAATCAGGAAACTTGCTAAGAACGAAATTTAGACAAAAAGTCAGATAAGGTTTCAAGTCCGTGTGGATTAGGGTTTATGGAATATAATCTTTTAAGTAGGGCAATTTTTTTCAAAAACAGGAACGGTTGCCCGAAATGGAAGACGTCTTAGCATTCTTTCGAAAAAACGTATGTCCCGCTTTCTACTGTAGGACAACGCTTCGAATGTTCCATCATTTTATACCAATTTTATATCTATATCAAAGTTAGTGCCTATAACATACACATACATACATATTGTCATACTATTATGTATAGCATATACAAAATGGCAATTTGTTTTCAACAAATATGCCAGATTCAATTTTCCTCTGGGGCCAATAACTCGGGGGCCCCCTAAGGTGTACGTTGATTGCCTGACAACAGAAGCAAGCTTATACTCGCCAAGCTGACTGGCAATATGGAGTGTTACACGTTACCTGTTGCACGTACTAAGCATGATTTAGGTATGTTCGGTTCCAATTTAGCGTAACCTTGAGCATGTAAAACCCGTTACGCTGGTACAATGTTATCTACGACTTTTCGCAAAGCCGCCATGCATAAAGTAAAAATGTGGGTTAAATATACATACATTCAAATTTTGAGTTGATAAAGGGAAGTGATTAATTTTCATACGGAGGCTGGCAACTAGAGACTTGTCTGGACAGTCGATATGCATGTATAAACCAAAGGCTTGAACAATCAGACCGATTAAGCAAACGCCCCAAAATATATACGATTTGAACTAGTTAGCCTAATGAGTGCAACAAATTTGACAGCAAGCGCACATACTGCTCGTATATGTATAAATAATCGATAAATAATAGTTAATTAAACTATCGATATGCACTCTATGCAGCACAGCCAGAGGCATATGTGAAAGGGTCGCCGCAGTGGCACGTTCACAGTTATCAACAACGGCAAGTTGTGTGTGTGTGTGTGTGTGTGTGTGTGTGTGTGTGTGTGTGTGTGTCTGTGTGTGTGTGCCACGCCTATAAAATGGGTACACACACTTTATAGGTATATGTGCATACAAATAGTGCAATTCATCAAGCGTAAATAAACATGAAAATATAAAGCCAAACGATTGACTTAATGGAGTTGTCGACTGTACAAGCGTCAAATGTGCAGCGTATTTTGCTGCAGGCCAAAAACAACCAAAAAACTAAGAGACTCCCACCACACCCCTCTAATACACTTGCCCTGCTGACCGTTGTGTGTGTGTGTGTGTGTGTGTGTGTGTGTGTGTGTGTGTGTGTTTACAACATATTTGCATGGGGCGCAATAAAATGCTAAAGTTCGTTTCTTAAGTCTTTCGTTTTGCGTCAGTTGCGCAAACTGCGGCTGCCACGAAAAGCTCTTACTTTCTGACTAGGAGTTGTTCGTGAAATAGCAACGGCAACAGCGACAACAACAACAACAACCACAACAAAAACAAGAAACAACAAACAAGTAAATACCTTGCCTTGGAATAATTGTTTACTATCTAAAATATTTTTGCTCTAAGAAAATAATAAAAAGTCGAATAACAACAGCAACAAGCAAACGCAGTGGGTGATTTTGTATGTAGTACTGTCTCTCACACGCTCTGGCTACTACTGCATTCAACACGACCACGACCACGCCCCCTAGCCCTCGCCCACACCCCACCGAGCCGCAAACGCCTTAAACCCCTTACAGTTAGTTAACCTTAATTGAGGCAGCAGCCAGATCGGCCCAATTTCGGTGTTTGTCCAATCAACCAGCAATTATGCACAGCTCAATTCAATTGCTGAAACTGAATTTCAGACTAAGACTCGACTGGAACTGAAATAAGGCTGTCACTATGACTGAGGTTAAAGCTGGAACTGAAGTTGGTTGCATTTGCTGTGGCTAGCACTAGTTTTAGATCATGTAACTAAAAGTCTATCTGAAAGTAACCGTTACGAATGCAAGCTGTTTTTTTATGCCGTACCAAATGACAATCATTATCATTATATACAAATATTATTTATAATATAAAACGTTGAATCAAGCACAACAAACATATTTCCGTATAAAAGCCATTAAAAAACAAAAAAAAATAATGCAAAAAATTCGATCTTCCTTCAACTATCCATTGACACAATTCCATGAATATATCATCAATGGTTTGGCCATCACATATTACTGCACAAAGCTGGTTTTATAATTAGTATTATAAGCAGTGCGTAATGCTATAGCAATTCCGCCAGTTAAAATCGATTAATGAGAGTTTTCAGAGTTTCCAAAATAAATCAAATTTATTGCATCGCTGTTTTCTGAATCAGTTGTGATATGAAAAGTTTCTTCTAAGAAGTTTGTTCCGAAACAAAAACTACTAATTGCTTTTGACCTATCATTAGATAGGAAATTTCACTTCGAACAAATTCGAAACTTACCACTTGATTCTACAGGCAATCGCAACAGAAGTATTACATTAAAAGTAGCTTACCAACATATTGACGGGTGCTTGTTTTACCCCATTGTCTTGAATACGAAAACTAAGTTTTAGACTCAAAACAAGCCCTCAAATCTCAGTTATAAACATGTCAGTTTCAATTTGCTAAGTAAAAAAATAATAACGTTTAATGCCTTTTGGTTTTTGTGAAATATTTCATTATCGTTAAGGTTCCAAATTCAAAATATAATCCTTTGTGTTGGACAGAGTTCGCAAATAAGCGTCAAGCTTTTCAGCGTGTCTGCTAAAAATCGGTGACTTCAGGACACTATGAATAGAGGGATGGTTAAAGCCAATGCAGCCCAGTTTGCTGCGCAAAAGGTCAGTTTGTAATTTTATTCGCCTTATTTCGAATATATATGAGCGCAAAGCCCGACGCTCATTGACAGTGCATTGACGGCAGTGAATCTATATATAAATATGCTAAGCAAAAATTCAGTGTGGTACCGATTACTTCGCAATTACGTAACGTTTTCAGGTGAAACCAATACCAATCGAAAGATAAAATGCTTGCCGATTGCAGAATATAAGTTTCACCTGAATACGTTGTGTTTTAGTCAGGTAACAATTGATTTGAATTTAAAAAAAACAACAACAAAATACATTACACACACAAACGTTGTTATTTCGTGTTTTCTTTTCTACTCTTCGTAATCAGCTGTTATGAGAGCGTGTATTAAGTCGTCGAATGCCGACGACAAGGCGAACAGTAGGCATTTTAAAATGTTAGTTCTATATGTATTATCGCCAATATTGGATTCACTTACCTTTTGATTCGAGTTCCGCACTTAAAAGTTTCTGAAACAAAAACGAAACAGTCAGTTCAATGAGTGTTTGCACTAAGAAAGAAAGTAACATTTACTATCACATGTTTACCACTATATAAATGTACCAATAATTTCAATGCGTTTCCAGCCACAAAGTTAACAGTTAGTCCAAGCAACTGTCAAAAAGTGTGCCAAGGTTGAACTACCGCCGACTTTGCCGACAGCAGCGCTAATTAAACACATAATACATAGGTAGTAAGTACATATTGTATATACCATTGGTATATGGCTAAGTAAGTGAAGTAATCAAGTAGTGAAGTCAAAGCCGTAATTAGATCAAAAGTCATAATTTTATTGTATGAAAAGCGGCTTGCTGGTATTGTTAGCTTGTTGTTGGGTTTTCTTAAGCTTGCGCCCTTCCAACAACAACAACAGCTTTCAAGTTTAGAGCAATAAACGAACATCACTTTAATGTGAGCGCGTTTTCCGCTTTGTCAAGATGGTCGTTGACTTGGCCGCTGCTGAATGTAAGAGCACGCTTTTCATTGTTGGCCGTAATACTCTAAAGATACTACCTTTAAGCGTGTTAATAGCCAAATGCAATCAAAAAAAAAAAAAAGCAACACAAATTTTTCTCGAAACAAGTTTAAAGTTCTCCTGAAAATCCAAAAAAAAGGCTCATGAGCCTTTAAATTTTTTTCTGTCTCTTCCTTACTCTCTACAAAATGAGCATGAGCCATGCGTGACTCAGGCTCATGAGTCTGAGATCTGTGAGTGCGATGGACGGCTGTTCACTTCGTGGGTAGCTCATTTGGAGAGCAGCCCATATGAGCCATTTTATGAACCATGTTATGAACAGACCATTTGCTGACAAACAGTTACGTCTTCTTTATGTAGCCAAATGAACTAGCCTGCTATGTACTAGATTTTAGCGTTTTCTTAAAACTTGCAACTTTTTGTGCCTCTTTGGTTGATATTTCGCGAAATACATTTGTTTTTTTTTTTAATATGTATTTTCCTTGAAAAAAGACGTTGTTTTTTACATGCAAGATACAAGGTTCTTGTTTAATTGCCCAAATTTGGCGGCTCTAGCTTTATGCATTGGCGCCATCTAGCGTACGCATATGCTAGAGCGAAAACAACAATCCAACATAAGCATACACAACACTCACAAGCGTAACACCATCCGAGCGTAATACCATCCGAGCATCACACCACACGTGCGTTATACCAAATTCATGTGACGACATGCGTGTCGGTTTTAACCCCAATGGCGCACCAATAGATGTTTCACATCAAAACGTAAAATTTTGTTGCAGTTAATTGGCGGAGCGGTGTAAAATTGGTACATTATTACTGGTTTCATTTAAAGTTTTCCTCTAATCTTGAGCATTTATGAGTAATATCGTTTGCCCAAATACTGCCCCTACGAAAAAGGGTGACCTGCTAGGGTATATAACCTTCGGCGCCCCAATCGTATATATTTAATTACAAAAGCGAACAAGACACAATAGTAGCAAAGTAAAGTAAGGCAAAGCAAAAGTATCGTTGCCAGTTATAATGAAAACATATTGTTGGAGTTTGGCTTGGTTTATATAATTCATACCTGTATACTATATTAGATTGCCTGGTTAATTTTCATAGCACAGAAACAAATTCGTAACCAATTCAAATGTCATTGCACCATTTTGATTTTATTCATTTGCTTTGCACTCTTTTCCACTGCCAACATTTAAATGAAAAACAAAACCAAAAATCTAATCATCGGCATCTAAAACAATAGTTAGAAACAGCTTACAATATATAGTTCAAAAGTTCATTGCTTGCTTAACCAAATAGGCGTCAACTGTCCATTAACAATAGATTTCGTAGATTTGACCATTGCAGTCGAAGTGAAAGTGAAATCTGTAGACTGTTTCGACAATTATGTCAATAAGTACTTATATTTTGAATATAGCATTTTATACTTTGGAATAGGACAGGTCCAATTTATCTTTACAGGAAAAAAAGAAAGATTTCATCAATTCACTTACATAGAATAGGGAGAGATCTGCTGCCGGTCCTCTACCCTATTTACACTGGCCAGAAGTCGGTACATTCGGAAACTTCCCAGAAGTAAAACTTAATTGTTTCGAATGTTAATGATAGTGTATACACATCAAAACGAAACAGAATCAGTTGAATGATATCGTTAAGCTATTATCAGATAGGCCGACAATCGTGAGGCGAACAAAAACATATGGTCAGAGTATGACCAACAATCGGCAAACAAAAAATCGTTCACAGTTTCAAAATAAATGAACCGATTTGGCTCATAATCAAGATGATCCTCATATCAATATTAAGAAGTCAAACTTGCTCATACAATTTTTGTATACGCTTAAGTACCACAGTTGAGAATTGAGTAAAACAGTGGCTCTTGTTGACAGCCGTTTTTTCGTACTATGTAAGTACATTATGGGGTATTTGGGAAACCCGAGCCAAATTGGAATATCTGGGAAGACGTAACAAACCTTCACTCAGATGCGGTTCGGGTAGCCCATGATAGGGCTAGAACCCTTTTGTGGCATAGGAGAGCATAACAATCGGTAGCTACTAAGAGAAGAGGAAAGAGCTTGACGGACCACGAATTGAAAGGACAGTTGGCCTCAGACAGGCCAAATTACTCCTCGGCTCCTATAAGCTACATAGGTTCAAAAAAATAGTACAACTAAGGAAGAATTCTAATAGAATTCTGACAAGTCTGGTTACTGGACACCGTAGGATAAAGAGACACTTGCTCAAGCATCACCAGCTCCAGTAACTGCAGGTTCTGTGAACTTGAAGTGGAATCCTCGTCGGACGTACTAGCTGAATGTGGTGCCCTGGCGAGGAGAAGAATGTTCCTTCTAGGGGAACATAGAATATCGATGACCGAAGTAGTAGTAGGGTAACGGCTTGATGCAATACATTCTTTCATTGGAATTGTGGTTTTACGTAGTGGGTCCCAAACCCTACGCACAACCCTTTAAAGGCCTGGGGTGGCTCTACTGGTCTCATACGACAAGCTTTGTTATGCTGAGATGGTATTCTCCAGCCCGCTCACCACACGGGGGGATTACTGTATTAGTACAGTAAAAAATGGAACAATCGGACGATTTTTTGCAAGGTAAAAGTATTTTTCTTGTGTCAAAAAAATAAATTCATACTATTTTGTTAAGAACGTTATAACGTTATTATTTAACGAGTACATAATAAACAAAAACCTGCAAAATATATGCGTGGTTTTATGTTTAACCTTGAATTGATCTCGAACAGCCGATTTTGCGAAAATTATACTAATATGAACAGCTTTAGACAAACAAATACTTATTTCAAGTAGGCAGTAGCGTCCCTGAAGAGTACTTTTTTAAGCCGCTTAGTAAATATATAAGTATTTATATGTATATATAACAAATTGGTTGTAAGTACTAAATACTGGAATGGTGCATGTCGAACACTTGCAACCAATTTGCTAATGACATACAACCATATAGGAACTGAGCATGAAGTTGCGCTTCCGTTACACGTACAAACAGAACTTGTATCTGTCTTGTAACAGTCAAGTATCCGAGATACTAGGTATGTGATAAGGAACAAGTGAATAGCTATAAAAGGGAAGAATCGACTTCATTTTGTGGTACAGTGGAGAAGTTTTTACTCCGAAACAGTGAAAGCAAAGCGTAGAACCACACGTTTGCAATAATGAGAGTTTGTAAGTGAGGTCTTCATTTTTTCACCTAATTCTCTACTAAAGTAATCTATGTTCTCTTCTAGACAACTTGCTGCTGCTCACTTTTGTGATTACATTGCAATTCTTTGCTGCGTCTAGCAATGCGCAGAAACCTGATTGTACGAAGAGCGTGAATGGCCTTGCCTTTCCGGATCCTAGGAGCTGCACGCGCTTTTATATTTGCTTGCGTGGACGGGCTCTGAGAAAACACTGCGGACATGGCCTTTACTTTGACACGAGAACTCAAATTTGCAATTTGCCAATCCTTGTTGAATGCAATGACGGCGATCGCAGTGGAAACACTGATATATTTCAATCGGATATTGAAGCAATTGAAGCAAATGTAGATACAAATCCGCACACCCCTGCAGTGGTTGCGCTTCCACAGGCAACCACAATAGCACCATGTGCAGATGTCACAACGCAAGCCCCGTGTGTGACAACAACTCCCTGTGCTACAACACCAGCACCGTGCACGGCAACGATAACGAGAAGTAGCACAACTACCGCATGTGCGACAACTTCCGAAACAACAACTACCTGTTCGACAACAACACCCACTACGACAACTACAACCTGTTCGACGACAACCACCACCACCACCACGACAACCACAACCTGCTCGACAACAACACCCACAACGACAACTACCACGTCCTCGACAACTACAACCTGCTCGACAACTACACCCACAACGACAACTACCACGTCCTCGACAACTACAACCTGCTCGACAACAACAACCACTACGACAACAACCACTACTACAACTACCACCTGCTCGACAACAACAACCACTACGACAACAACCACTACTACAACTACCACCTGCTCGACAACCACACCCACTACGACAACTACCACGTGTTCGACAACAACAACCACTACGACAACTACCACGTGTTCGACAACAACAACCACTACGACAACTACCACGTGTTCGACAACAACAACCACTACGACAACTACTACGTGCTCGACAACAACAACCACTACGACAACTACCACGTGTTCGACAACAACAACCACTACGACAACTACCACGTGTTCGACAACAACGACCACTACGACAACTACCACTTGTTCGACAACAACAACCACTACCACTTGTTCGACAAAAACAACCACTAAGACAACTACCACTAAGACAACTACCACTAAGACAACTTCCACGCGATCGCCAAAAACAACCACCACGACAACTACCACTTGTTCGGCAAAGACAACCACCACGACAACTACCACGTGTTCGGCAAAAACTACCACGTGTTCATCGACAACTACAACGTGTTCCCCAGATACAACATCAACGCCAGCTCCCTGTTCGACCACTACCGCCTGCATAACAACGCCAATTCCGTGTTCTAAAACTACAACCATATGTACTACAACAATATGTACTACAACCATCACTGCAATAACACCTGACAACATCAGATATAAAATTCCAGAAGAAATATCAATATCCCTTGTTGAAAATTTGCTTTCCCTACGCGACTGTCATGGGCTCCAGGATGGCACCATCTTTACAGATGCCAGGCACTGCCGCCGGTACTTTGTATGTCGCAGGAACCGCGCCAGACATCAACTCTGTCCATTCGGCAAATGGTACGATCGTGAACTAAGAATATGCCGCAATCGGCACGATGTTACCAACTGTCTAGCCGGTCGCAACTAATTCTGCTAAAGGATCTCCCATCGGAGCACATGAATACGACATCGGTACTGCACTCTGATTTACGCGCAAAAAAAACATATTATATAACCATGAACGCCACTTTTTTTAGCCACATATAACATAGTCCCAGCAAACAGTTAAATGTAATAAAGCAGCATTTACAAAAACCCATGAGGAAACGACTTCTTTTTATACTCCATACAAAGTCATATGTTTGATCTCGAGCAGTGTATTCGTCAAATCGATTTTGTGGGAAAAACTATGCTTATGATTATCAAACTTAACTTTACTATCTTTTGCCCATACACTTGACTGATTGTTCCATGTTATTTAAATCTGGATTCTATATCTCGCAGATTCTATTCGACTTTACAGCGATGTCTTCTTAGTGAGTTAAAAAGGAGTGGCAGAAGAGACACCAACTTTCAGCCAATATAAATATGGATTCGACTTATTTCGCGTATTATAACGATAAGCATGTTAAGCTGCGTAGTGGGTTAGACCCGCTTTGTGCACGGGTTTTTTGGTTAGGGTTGAAGGACCCTTAAAGGTGTAATTTAAAAGCTCGGTAAGGGATAACCAGGGTCATCAGCAACTCATAGGTAGTTCTTCACTAGTGTCTGGAATGCTTGAAACCAAACGAGTTATGTGTGGGATTTGCATACGTTCGTATATTTGCCCGCTGTATCGATGCTGGCAGCCAACGCTCTAGCGATAATAATGATCTCAAAAACTATGTTATTAATTTATCTCCGAGCTACTCCACATCCTAAATACCAGTTGTATTAATGACTGTCATATTCGATATGCTCAAAACTGGACACAAAGCAGCTATAATGGCTTAGTATATTCTGCGATTCTCGCCGTCTAGCATTGCATCCATTAGTGTGTCGGACTCTACTATCCTTGCCTATCCAGGCACATCATGGAAATCGGCTTTTGGTATTGGCTGTAGTGGCTTGCTCTTCCTGAGAAGCGTACTGATGAGTACACTGCAGCACTGTGTCTCGAGCTGTTTGCCCCTGATTTGAACTTCTTGTTTCAAAGAGAGTAGAAAGTTGATCCGAATATACTGCGAAAGACCGTTCGAGCGAGACATTGAATCTACTTAGCACGGCAAGCTTACTCTCCTGCCATATGCTATAGAGGCACATTGAAAATTCAAATCCGATACAATCCAATCCGATAGGCACGTTCATTAGACACCCCGAGAGGGTCGAACTTTTGTTGGCCCTTTAGTGTATATCTAGGAGTTAGTGTTTTCTGTGACCTATGGAGTTGTAGGAAATCGAAGAGCTGCAAATCATTCATCATCGCCAGAGTTGATTCTGTCCCCATCAGTTAGACGCATGAAATCCTATAATCACGTAATCAGAGCATTTGCAAGACATTCATTGTTGAATTCGACTTTATTTTATATGCCCAACTTTAATATGTACCTTAAGGAAATCCACAGCCTTGATGTTAAAAACCTTTCCGTTCATGAACAGTCTGAGATCAAGTCATATTTTTATGGCCCTATAGTCGATCTGGTCGTTCGTGTGCATACGTGGATATCGGAATTTTTAAGAACTAGACTATAAAAACTTGTTATATAGAATCTCCTTATATCTAGGAAGGTAAGATTTGGTCAACACCAGTTCATAGTCCAGAACTTCAATGGTTGATCAGTTGTTTGCGTTCTCCCTCAGGTCCTGAAAATTTTGTGGTTATCGCTATATTAGACAATGTTCCACTCCACGCGCTATATGTATTTGTATGAATGTATATAGAATCGAGGGGTGATAGAAGAGTTTTTCTCCTTACTACAACAGAGCTTAGCTGTCGCGTATGAGATTCGGGGAGAATAGTAACCGAGCATAATAAATGATTTACGGAGAAACACTTTTTTATAATAATTAAAAAAATACATTTTTTGATTTCATTTGAAAATTTAAATCAATTTTTATTTGACTACACCTTCACCATTGAATAAGTTCATTAACACCAAACTAATAGTTTGTGGAGTCAGAGCTTCATATGAACATCACTTATGTAGAAAGGATATTTTTTTATTGAGCTAAAAATTAAGCAACCACGTCTACTTTTTAGACAACCAACTCATTCGGCTGAGCTAATTTGCGAAAATGAGGCTTCATCTGATTATGAAGCTGCGCTTCCGATACACGAGCAAACAGCACTTGTGTCTGCCATGTCGCATTCAAGTATCCAAGGTAATTAAAATAAATGATGGTGCCGATATGTGATAACGAACAATTGAAGAGCTATAAAAGGGTCGCTTTGGCTGGTACAATGGAGGAACAATGAAAACAAAGCGTAGAGTCACCAGTTTGCAATAATGAGAGTTTGTAAGTGAGGTCTTAATTTTTTCCCCTAATTCACCACTAAAGTAATCTATGTTCCCTTCAAGACAACTTGCCGCTGCTCACTTTTGTGTTTACATTGCAATCCTTTGCGGCGTCTAGCAATGCGCAGAAACCTGATTGTACGAAGAGCGTGAATGGCCTTGCCTTTCCGGATCCTAGGAGCTGCACGCGCTTTTATATTTGTTTCCGTGGACGGGCCCAAAAAAGACAGTGCGGACATGGTCTCTACTTTGACACGAGAACTCAAATTTGTAATTTGCCAGACATTGTTGATTGCAAAGACGTCGATCGCAGTGGGCAAACTCGTTTACTGCATTCCGGCGCTCAGCCATTTGATTTAAAGGTTTTCACGACCCAGACATCGACAACACCGGCTCCGACGAGTGAAGCTAGCAATACAACCCCCACTACTACAACAAGTCCATCCAGCTCTACAACTTCCAATGGCTGTTCCAGGACTACAACAACTCCATCCTGCTCTACAACTCCCACTCCCTGTTCGACTACTAAAACAACTCCTTCCTGCACTACAACGCCCAATCGCTGTTCCACTACAACAACAGCTCCTTCTTGCTCTACAACTCCCATTCGCTGTTCCAATACTACAACAACTCCTTCCTTCTCTACAACACCCACACCCTATTCCACAACTACAACAACTCCTAGCAGCAGTACAAAACCTACTCCCAATTCCACTACAACAACACCTCCTTCTAGTAGTACAGCATCCACTTCCTATTCCACTACTACAGCAACTGCTCATTTAACTTCCACAACAACAACAACTCCTTCCAGCAGTACAAAACCTACTCCCAATTCCACTACAACAACAACTCCTTCAAGTAGTACAGCATCCACTTCCTATTCCACTACTACAGTAACTGCTCATTTAACTACTCCAACAACTCCCGCTGACAAGACTTCTACCACACAACATACTTCAACACAGAAGACGCCAGGCCCAAAGGAGTTACCCAGTGTTGATGCCTTGTTTTCATTACGCAACTGTCAAGGGCTTCAGGAGGGCACTATCTTAACTGACGCCAAGCACTGTCGTCGTTACTTTGTGTGTCGCAGGAGCCGAGCCAGACATCAGCTCTGTCCATTTGGCAAATGGTACGATCGTAAACTAAGAATATGCCGCAATAGACACGAAGTTACCAACTGCCCAGCCGGTTGCAACTAAATCTATCAAAACATCAACCATTGGAACATGCACCCATGCAAACATAGTCCCTAGTATAGGAATTTTGATGGATAATGAAATCTAAAAGCGCACTTTTCGCAAATCTATCAAAATTGTTTCAAGTTCCGAAGTCGAAAGTACGGCCTTAAAGCAATGTCTTATTTTCTTTTCTAGTAACATTCGATTTTTATGTGAGTACTAATTTTGCTGTGAGAAACATTGTTCGTTAATTCTACAAATTTGTCATTGTAAATATATAAAGTCATGTTGAACAAAATATTGCGAAAACAATCAAAGCCGTATTTCCTGAGAACAGCGCTACAGCTGCACTGGTCGCAGCAGCAGGTTCATGGATGGAACGGGCATAATACTATTCACGAGCAGTATCGAAAAGCGATACCCAAATTGATATACCGGCTAAACCCAATAAAATCTCTGATTACGAAATTGAACATGTGGAAACTCAAATACCTGTGGGATTACGAATTCAGTGAGTCCGAATTCATTGAGGGCTCCAAGCAAGCCGCTATAATCATGACGAACATCGTAAGACAAGGAAGTAAGGAAGAGATAGGCAAGTTCACAACACCGTTGGGATTCGAGCAAATTACCCGCGACATGTTAGGTTCTCGTGGTGACAAACGCCTGCAACTGGTGCGCTTCGAAAAGGAGCACCTGCATCGTGCAATACCGTTGAAGGTTGCCAGAGAAACGAAGTTCGGTAACAAATATGCATTTATTGACGTGCTCTTTATTGGGCTACGTAATTCAAAAGATTTCGATAAACTCGCTGAATTGGTTGAGGTAAATAATATCATACGTCGT
Source organism: Chymomyza caudatula (assembly GCA_035041775.1). NCBI lineage: Eukaryota > Metazoa > Arthropoda > Insecta > Diptera > Drosophilidae > Chymomyza > Chymomyza caudatula. The sequence goes on from JAWNKW010000148.1 coordinate 4,211,597, forward strand.
ATAGATAATGAGATAAAAATGCCCGTGGAAGTTACTGATGTGCCACATCGAATTGTATTCGCTGAGATCTTTATGCGCTTTCGGCGTGACTACTCAGCTGTTGGCCGTCAAGCAGTGGACTCTACTTTACGTGAATCAATAGCTGAACAGCTCTGTTCTGAAATAAATTCTCCGTCAATGGGACGTTGCATAAAAGCGCGTTTACTTCCTCGAGTGGATGATCCAGGCTGGTCAGTTTCTTTCTACAAGATCCTAACGTTCGATGTACTTAATTTCAATCCACAGGACGACCGGTGAACTGTTTTGAAAGATCCATTTAAAAAAAAAAATTTCCGTAAATAAATATTTAATTCGTTCATTTATTCACATTCTCTTTTTCGATTTGAAGTCCCATAAAAGCTTTAATAAAATTGGGCGAACTTCAGTTTACAAGTAAGAGTACTCTTAATTTTCGTGTACTTGAATTTGTATTTATAGGAAGTATTAGAGATAGGAAAGTGGATTAGACCCTAGGCCATCTATTCTTGCAGTAGGCCTCAAATGGGCATGTACCCTAGCATTGTACTATAAGTCTATCTGGGACATCCTTCTATATGTTGAGGAAGCAAAGCTGATTATAGAAACTTACTCTTCGCCTACATCTCGTGAGAGAGGGACGAAAGCATCCCTATGGCGACCTGCAAACTGAAAATACATGAATTCCTTAAACATAAACTTAGGGCAGAGATGCCCAGCCGACTTTAGTTTTACTACTGGACACTGGCTGGTTGGCGTCCATGCAGCTAGGCTTCGTGATCCCAAAAATGAGAGAAGCAGCAGCTGGACAGACGAAGAGGAGAAGAAACCTTAGAGCACTTATTCAAAGGAGCGTCTGAACAGTCCTTGTTAGAATATGCAATAATAATAAAACAATAATCGTTAAATCGTGGCAACCCTAATAAGCGAAAGCTTTTACTAATACTCACAAACATATATAAAACTAAACGTATAAATAAAGTTTGTACTTAGACTATTTTTCAAGCTTGAATTGAACACGCGTTACTTTTATTCTGCGTAGCATCTCTGCGATGTCCAAAAGTCCTTCTTTAAAGAAATAGATCCTACGATTTCATTACATGCCGACGCTCGGCCTAACTGTGAAAGGTAGCAATCCGGCAGTCGTTTGAACCTTACCTAACCTAGAGCAAGTTTGTGGGTTTCTTCAAACATTTCTTCCAATAGAGATAATAGCGGGAAAGGTAGCACAACAAAGCGAAACATCGACTTATTTACTGTGTATATACTGATATTACTTAAGTTTCGTCAGTTGTCTAACGTATATGAACCCTTAAGTAAGGAGTTTTCCGACTGAAGCGTGTCTCTTGTGTCTTACATTATCGAAAATCGTAAACACAATCAGACGACCAACAAAGAAAAGCAACAACTAACAATTCTAAGAGGCACAAAGCATGCACGGAGACTCTAGTTTTTATCAGTATTTGTAGTATTATTATGTAACTATAAACTTTTTATTGCTATTACAGGCAGTTATGTTAACATAACCACATCAAAATTTTAGGCATTATATGTTAAAAATTTCAAAAAAGATATGAAAGAAAGAGTTAATCAACATTCTTTCCATAGGTATCCATACAACTTGCGCCAAATAGAGCATGTCTATGCAACATGTAGACCCGGTTAACCAACTCCGCTGTACATATACATATAGGTATTAATATATATATATAAGTTTTTATGTTTAATTTGAAAGTCTCAAGTCTGAAATTCAATATCATGTGCAGTGAAGCAATACAAACGAATTTCGGAACCAACTAACTAGTAATGCATTCCTATGTATGATTCTTTTATAGCTGCACTTGATCATGTATTTGGCATCTGTTAAAGCTGGTAATGTGCACCTTAAACAAGCGAATAAGTAAAATCAAGATATATCAATAGTAAAAACGCTAAAAAAAAATATCGGTTGTCAACTGAAAAAGCGTTCAATCAACTGTGGAATGGTCCATAAAGTAACGAATTCTCAGTAAATTCAAAGCAAAGCCGAAGCGCAGCACACTTCATTCAAAAGAGCATCAACTTAGAAAGAAGAAAGATCAATAAGGAGAATTCAAGTGGCGTAAGGATAACCTTTTGTGTGTGGTCTTTCAATGATATTTGGTGAAGCCATGCTGAAATGGAGATCAAGCGACATACAAAGATGAATCATATTAGGAACTAACTTAAATTCTCGCAATTTGGGAAACGCTCACGCTTAACGAAGAGCACAGATATTTCATAGTACACTGTTCGAGTGTCTTTCATAATATTAAACACAAATATCGATACATTTTTGCATATGCTTGAACCAATTTTCGAAAAACTTTTGCCACTTCGAATGAAGAATTTAATCATTGAGTGCCAATACTATACAAAATCCAAATGATCCATTTACTCGAAGGTTTGTGTGCTCAAGAAGCCTCTTGTGTGAGTCGATGTAAAGAATGGTCCGTTATTAGCAGTCGGTTTTTCTTAATTCTTCGAAAACTTTGGGTATACCATTCATTTTCGAAAACAACACTATGCCACTTTGGCCTCAATTAAAGGCCTATGATCGCTGATTTCGAATCCGGAAACCATTTTGGATTTTCTAGCACAGTTTTCGAATTATCGCTATTTCAAAAAATTCGAGATTTCGAATTCAGCAAATCTCATATTACTCAGGAACCTTACCTGAAACATAACTTAATATCAAATCAATGTCTTTCAGCTTGCTTTGGTCCAACTTAATTTGATTGCAAGTTACAGGACAACCAATCCAAAACTTTTTTCCAAAAGTCGAAAATTCTTTTTTTATACCGTACACAAAGTGTAAAAGGGTATTATAGATTTGTGCAATGTATGTAAAAGGCAGACAACCGTTCTAGAAAATCCAAAATGGGTTCTGGCTTCGAAATCCGCGACCCAAAAGTTTACCGGAAAAGGTATGTTTTAGACATAGGCTTTGTTTTGCCTACTTGTTATAACATGTGCATCCCATCCCAACATCCCAGCTTCATGCATCACTTAATCCTCTCCATTTGTGTATTACCAGACATTTTGGTGATATAACTAAAATAACGTTTTGAATTGACAGAAAGGAGGATATTTTGAAGTCAAAAACTTAAAATTTAATGCCAGAACTTTGATCGATATGCTTAAATTCGAAATGAAAGGCAGATTTTATTAACATTTTTATGGTGACGTCACGATTTTTGAACACCTTCTCTCAGTTCGAATTTGATAAACCCCTCCGCCCTCTTTGGGGGTGACATCATTTATGAACAGCACTTAAAAGAAATGTTCTTGTTTCAATTCTAAATTATGTTTTATACAGGTTTCGGCACTTAAACAACAAAGTGTGGCATGTTCTGTGATAAAATAAATTGACCTACTAAACGTAGGGTATATTCATTGCAGAAACAAACAAAACAAAACTAAATGACAGATTTAACAAACGACTCAAAAAAGTATATTGCTTTGATGAATATTAAAAAAAAATATATATAAAATAAAAGCACTTAGTAAAAATTAATGTGCCCACTCAGACGACTGGCCCGGCCAAAACAATGAACCAACATTCTATCCACATTTAGCATCTAGTTTAGTTTCTATGTAGGTGTCATACTTGGCGTACACGGAAAGATGACAGGCATGGGCTTGGTGTTGTGTACTGGCAAAGTGTACATCAGTAACATACTTAGTATTCCAAGTCATTTTTGTAAAGCGAAAAAGTATTAATGACGAGGTCGGTTTGGTAAGTTAACATTGGAAACACACAAAAAAGTCTTTAAAAAGTCCTCTCCCGCGTTCTTCCGTATGTTTTACGTCCTGCCAAGTATGTAATAGATGTGGAAGAGCTGCAGCGGCGCAAATCTCTTACCACCAAGCCATTTATTTAGGTTTGCAAAGAAAAGTTTAAGTCTGGAGAATATGCTTGATAAGTACGCACAATTCACTGCGTTTCATTTGTGTGGAAATTCAAGAGGTTCTCTAGCTTGTCCAAAATCTGGCAATACTCGATAAACAGATTCTAGTTGACAGGAGCAATATTGCTTTTAGAGTTACCAATTAGGAAATTCATAAAGTCACTGACTTATCAAACAGCCACCGTATATGAGTTAAGATATTTCGTATAATGTTCTTTTTAATTTATACGTTTAAGCCCATGCGGTGTGGGTAGGTATTTTTAAGATAAATCGTAATAGTTTAGTTCCCTTTTGTGTCTAATATCTGTTACTTAAGCTTTACTTACTTACTTTACATGTAAAGACATCTCCTTAAAAGATACAGGAATTTTGTTTATAATTAATTTGATTTATGATTTGGAAATATATATGAATAAAACTTATATATCGCACAACTTATGAAAGTTCCCTACACAATGATATAAGTTTCTCCCATATTTGTTACCATATAGTTGGCGAAAAAGGGTGAACGAATTGTGCCCTAGCCTATTTATATAAAAGATTAGTTATTTTATGTGGATTTTGTCATAAAATGTGCACATAACCATTGAATTGAACCGTAACGCCTCTCGTTTCTTTAACTTACGTAACTCAAGTTTCGGTACGAGGTTTCTTTAAAAAAAATTGTTTTTGGTACGCCAATTTTAGTATTGGCATGCCGATACGTAGTTGTACACGGTGAGAATATTTTGAAATCTAAGACTTGATACTTGCATCGGTTGTACAATGAGAGTGATCTTATACTAGGCAACAAAAAACTCTTGGGCAAAACGTACCTTTTTTAAATTCGAATTCAGCAACAGTTGTGAATCTTCTCTTAGCACTAAAGCGAAAAATCCGATATTTCGCAAGTATCAAAGTCAGCTAAACTCATATTACTCGGGAACCTTACTTCCTATAGCAATCAATTGCTTAAAATTAAAGGATGTTAAGTACTAGTTCGATTTTGCCTGGACTGCTTTGGTCTACCTTGACATCATTATGAGTTACAGAGCTTTAAATCAAATTAGTTTTTTCGAAATTCGAAAATGCCTAATTTTTTTTGTATATTATTTTATACTATTTTAACATAGATTTGAGCAAAATTGCAGAAGCATGTCGAAGTTATTAGGGAATATTAAAAAATTACAAGATTGGCAATTTTTTTTAATTTCGATGATAAACTTACAAAACTGTCGGCTACAACTTAACTTTTCCGGTATATTTGGTGTCGCTAATTTGGCAAACGTTTTGAATCTCGTAGAAAGGTTTTCAAATCATCACTACACAAAAATATTCATTATTTGGCGATTACAGCATGTCGCATTTTACTCAAAAAATTTTAACTCCAGGCTAATCATTAATGACGTCAAATCACAATTTGAATAACCCCACCCCACTTCGCTGCTGACGTCATTTAAAAGCTGCCCCCAAAGTTTATTAAATACCGATTCAATGTTTCTTAAATTGTTTTGCTTTAGCTTGACTCAATTGTGAATTACAGGGCAACGTACTACTATTTATATTTGAGTATTCGAATTTTAAAACAAAATGTAGACCACAAACCATTGAGCCGATATTTAAAATCATTTCATTTGAAAAGCAATCCTACGCGATATGTATTAAGATTCTCGAGTAAAATGAGATTGGCTGATGTTGAAACCAATGAAATGTCGAAGTTTTTGAAAAAGTAATCGCAACTATGCTAGAAAGTCCAAAACGGCTGCCGATTTAGTTATGAGCGACACCAAATTTAAAATAAATGTACATATGTTTAAGCCAAGGTCAAATTTGTTGCCTAGTGCTATTAGCAATTATAACTCAATTTGTTTCTGATCACTTCTAAGCGGTCAATCTTAGCGGCCCTATAATGAATTTAACATCCGAAACCGACTTCTACGCTTGAGCAACTTCTGATATTTTGTATAACTCTGGAAACTGAAGTTTTGAGTTTCTAGTTGCACCTCAATCCATTCAGGGCCAACACTTTATTTTGGGAATATTAAGATGAATGTTGGTGGTAATGGTAAAAGGAACACTCTCAATCCAAATCCGCTAAAAACTTCATTCAGCGATCATGCCTGCCACATAGTGATGCCATATGACATCTTTGACTTTTAGTGTCTGACAAAACGAAACACTGATGAATATTTTGACGTGAAATTTTACAGAGATGTCACTAACAGTACTGTGATATGTAATAACTGTAAAAGTTTTCGCACTAATGAGGTCAATCGATTTCCAACAAGCGAAGATCAAAAGCATGCATAAACATGCACGCGTATTTGGACAACACACTGTAGGTCAAATCATGTTCATCATGGGGCCTGAATGGGTTAAGCTTAGCACACAGCTTAGTAAGCAGAAGAACAGTTCGCAATCTGTACATATTACACTAGAAATTTTGTTGAACCCCATTTATAACTTCTAGATTTTTCACACGTTTTATGCTGCAGACAATCTGTATTGTTGGCAACAAACTGTTCGATATATCGGATACCAAGGATATCGATTATCGGTTATTATAACCTTGTTATAGACAAGCGACTGATTTAAGCGGCTAATTACAGCTAACGGTTTCGGTTCTGGTTACAATTTGATTGTATGTTCCGAACAAATTTGTATTGTTTCTTAATTTGCAAAGGATTTGACTGCGAATAGAGAGCTTAGCTTATTACATGAAGTATTCTTGTAACTTAAGAACTTTAACGGCCTTTTATTTGTTTTTTTTTTTTTTTTCGTTGAAATTTGCTCATTAAGTACTCCGCTTATTTAAGCCGTTCTATTTGATTAGTATGACAGCCAGATGCCATATGCCGTAGCTGCCACCAACACTTGACAAAAGGTAAACAAATTCATATAGTACCACACTTTATGTGTGTGTTGAGTGTTTTTATGTGTAATTACAAGATGCAGCTAGCAAGTACATACTAGTAGCTGTCTCTAGGCGACAAAACAACAACACAAACAACAATAATAACAAAAGCCAAGCTACATAGATAAAGTTTGCAAGCGGCAACTTGTGACAAACAAACAAAAAAAAAAAAAAAAAGCCAAAAAAATGCTTACAAATTTGCCACACAATGCAGATCTTAGCAAAGTCGCGACTTTGTTGCAGACGTCACGATGCTGGCCAAGACGAGGCGAAGCGGCCAAGTTAGTAGTTACCTCAATTGAAATGCTGGCACTTTTTTTTTCACTGTATTTTGCGGTACCTTTCCTTTGGCCCGTTAGCTGCTGCGCTGTGTGGCAATTATTGTCGTCGGCCTGGCCGAAAATCCACATGACTCAAGTCGATTTCATTCGACGGGCAGAGTTCGAGACTCGTGCCACGCGTCCATTTTACAAAACCAGCCAATTATGTGCACTTTGCGGCAGCAAACACACAGATACATGTAGGGTATATTTGCATAGGTTGGTGCACAAAAGAGCGTTTCGCTGAGTGTTTGGGCACAATTCTTGGGGTTTAATATTCAAACTTTTGTGAATGTGCAAAAATATGTATGCTTCATAGCGTATACTTAATGCTGCGAGCTGAATTTCGTTGTTGGTTTTTTGTTATTGAACAAATTTCGTTTTGATTTATTTTATTCCTTTAGTTTAGAGCAAGTCTGTGGCTAGTCAGCAAGTAAATGGGACACAGTTACAGTTGCTCTTACCGTTATAATTTTTTGAATCTTTTAAGCACAACGAATGCCTTATGCTCTGCCTTAAGTATTGACTATAGCCTACTGATCATTTCATTAGACGAACTCAATTTTTGCAACTATTCTAGATTGGCAACATATGCTTCTCCAAAGAGAGTTTAGATGGATCGTTAGCTAGAGTCCGAATTTTCATATCATATAGAGGATATGTTTTTAAAATCTATAATATTGTGCGTAATTCCGTCTAGTTTGAGTAACAAGTGTTGGAACGTCAGAAAGCGAGTGCACTGCTTAAAGTTTAATGTATATCTCTGGTCCAAGATCAATTTCTTCTTTAGCAGATGGAAGTTTTCAAACCTTATTTCTTGAAACTATAAAAGCATATTAACTGTTTGGTTAACTTTTAAAAACCGTTATGGAACATGTTTTTCATTCAATGCAAAGGAGCTTGTTGCACGAAGCAAGATTTTCAAGTGAAAAAAATCTCGCTCGATATTAGAATGCAGTAGAAATTTGGCAAGTTTAGCATTTTTTGTGTCAAGAGCCCCAAAACTTCATGGCTTTAAACAGATAACTGCAAGTATTCGCCTTGTCGTCTAGCACAGCTCATTACGAAGAGAAGAAAATGTACCATGTAGTTTGTTGTTGTTTTTTATCTAACATATACAGTACATTTGTTACTTCAAATCAATTTTTACCTGTCTAAAACGCAGCGTATGCAGTTGAAACGTATATTCGGCAAACCACAATCATTTTATCTTTCGAATTGCATAGGTTTCAGCTAAAAAAGTTGCGTTATTGAGAAGCAATCGGTACCACACTGAGTTTTTGCTTAGCGTATTTAGATATAGAGATAAGCTGTGTCAACTATTATAGCTTATACTCATTTAGGCAATGTTGGTCATCAAAAAAATTGGACAGCTTTCAATGCTAAGCAACAGAATCTGGTACTATGAGAAATATCACTTTGAATTGAAAATTTGTACTTCTTTACGATCAGACTATTGGAAAACTTCACAAAATTGTGTTTAGCATATTAACAACAGATCTATAGAATACTTTGCATAAACAGTAAGTTAGTAGGCCGAAAGTGAACGTTTTTGGAGAAAGGAAAGGGGTTGTTGTTGCAGGTGTCGGCAATGTGCCAGCATGCCCCACACGCAATGGAGTGCAGCGCAGAAATGACACAGCGAAACAAGAGCAAAAGTAGCCACAGCAGTCGCCACAAAAATGTATCTTGAAGCGGCGGCGGTGCAGGCGGTGTCTCCCTGTCGCAAATGTTGTTGCGGTTGTTTTGTTATTTCGCTTATATATATATATATATATATATAGATATATGTATATATATAAACTTTTTTGTTTGTTTGCAGTTAAGCGGCCGCTGCTGTGCCCGTGCCTGGCCACGTACCATTGGCCTAATGTTGCACATTCTGCTGATCTTGTTTATTATGCAAGAAAGCTTGCAAGTAAAGCAACGTAAAATAGCAACAATAACGACAGCAACGAACAGGCGACCGACAAACTGCAACAGCAAAGACACTTTCAGTGCTTAAACTTGCAACAAGAGCCAATGCTGCTTTTCCTTCTTATTGACCAAATTTTGTGTTGTATGAAGGCAGGGTTTAACTGCTGCAGGGTGGAGGTTGCCCAACTTGGGCTTAACTTGGTCATAACATAGTTCATTGATTTTGAAAATTTGCCAACAAAACTTAATGAACCAAAAAAACAAAAGTAAAAAAAGATTAAATGACCATAATTGTACATTGTACACTTTCACATTGTGCTGCATGCAACACACACAAATCCACATGCAAATTGTTTAATTAATCGGAAGAAAAATTGAGTATATTCAAAACAGCATACCTTGAAGTTTTCCAAAATTGATGTTAATTTGTATGTATGTTATGTTTAAAACAACATTTGTTTGTTTTTTTTTTTTCTTTTTTAATTTGCACACATTTTCTAAGAATCAAAGAAACTTCTGAAAACACAATTGCATTAAAGCGTTTTAGACCAAGTATCGTGTTTCTTGAACATGAAGAATCGGCTTTATACAAATTTTCTAAAAGCATAACGTTTCAAAACATCAGTGCAGTAATTGCAACTACCGTTTCATATTCTAAGCATTCAACTGAATGAATGAGTTTCTGAATCAAAACATAAACAAATATCCGACGCCAAATCGACAACCAAACACAGCAAATGCTAACTGCCAACTGCGCTGCTGACTGCATTTGGCCAAGTTCCAACTGCTAAATAACTGTTGTTGTTGCTGATAAACGCAAAACTCTCAAGATCGCACAAATCAAAACAACAAGCGCAACGAAATGGAATTTGGAACTAAGTGGCAATGCGCTTCTGGGCAGCGTGACGCATGCGCCGTTGTTTGCCGCTAAAACGAGTGGAAATGAAATGTAGCCAAGACAGCTAGCCAGCCCAAAACAGAGAGGCAAGTGGGCGTAAATGGGATAGGCTCGGGCAAGGGGCTTAAACAATCGATAAAGCATATGCTGAAGAAGGAATAATGAGAATAACTATAAGAGTAAGCGGTACAAGTAGTACTTTATGAGCACATTTAAGGCTATTTTATGGGATATTTACGACTTAAGAATCTCGCAGCTATTTCATATATTTGTCACAATACATATATTTAGTGAGGTTTAAAGAATACGACATGTCTAAGACATATAATGATGATAGACTTTTGTTAAGTGGTTGATAAAAAATTATAAAGCTGTTTTAAAGTTTTAACCAGAAAATATTATAAAACCCTTTATGATGAAGTTTAAGTACATAACTATAAACCGTTATTATGGCAACTATTAAGTGTCGATTTTGCATTCAGTTTAAAAAAAAATGTTTTTTTTTGCAAATCGCAATTCGTTAACGGTTGTCTGCACCTACCTACATATATTTGCATAATATATAGTTAAAAACACTTAGTTCTTAAACTGTTTATAGTTTCATGTCAATAAAATATACTATTTAAAAAGATATGATACTGTTCCCATTTTCGTCAAATTATGCACCGATATATTGAGGCGCATGGGCATATGAGAGGGTTGCTTCGGCAAAAGATAAACATCTGTTTTTCTATTAGGTTGACATGGTTCTATATTGGATTGGAACATTATTGCCCATATCTTTTCAAGTTCTTATCCAATCTTTATAAATTTTGCACCTAACATGCACAATAACCGAATGAGTAACTGTGTTTGGCTGGATGGCTTTTAGAATACCCGAAATTCAACGACGTGGTACGAAGGCCAGATTGACTTAAATTTGATGCATGATTACAGTGGGACAATCTGTGCTCACTTAAATTGTTACACTATTAGCTATATCTATTAAAAAATCCATACGATCTGGACCATTTTTACATAACTGTGGTGCGAGTGTAGAGCCGAAATTATCTCACCTCACGGCGGAAGAGGGTAAGATATCGATATGATACGACAAACTTCATCTGCGTAGGGAAAATATGCATCTTTTGGTAACATTTTTGTGGTTCTAATTCTTATAGTTACCGAAATCTAGAAGCGCACACGAACAGACAGTCAGAGGGATACGGTTGTATGAACTCAACTTTCGCTCCTAAGTATTTTTGCTGCTACATACATTGTACAAATTGTAATACCGTTGTACACTATATGTACAGTTTACAAACTATATATGGTATAGACAGGCAGTACGGTTCCAGAAAGTAAGTTACCTGTACGCTTTTTTCTTCAAAATACAGTAAATCCAACATACGGCAAAGTGGGAACCCATATATTTATACGCAAATGTTTCTATCAACAAGTCTAATTTGTGACAAAGATTACATTTATGCCCGTAACTTGAGTATTATGTAATATGGTAAACATATGTATCAATTTTTGAATGAGTCATTTGCGTGATGTCGATGTTATCTATATATAAATACGCTAAGCGAAAATTCAGTGTGGTACCGATTACTTCGCAATAACGCAACGCTTCGAGCTGAAACCTATACAATTTGAAAGAAAAACACTTGGAATTGCCAGAATATAAGTTTCATCTTGATACGTTGCATTTTAGTTAGGTAAAAATTGATTTGAAGTAAAAAAGAGAGAACCAAAATGGCACCTGAGAAGGTGCTATTAGTTGCATAGCTTCATGGAATCAATTTATCGAATGCAAAAGGAAGATGTGACAAGCTTTTTGTAATATATAATTTAAATACTTTAGAGTTTAAGAAAAAAAAAAACATTTTCAAATTTGAAAAAAAGTGGGTTCGTTGCCATATGATTCTCGTGATTGAAACAACGTAAACCAAAACCGTCTGAAAATATTTTGAAACGATACTAAATTGTCTTTAATTTGACATACAGTTCATTTCGATAGTAAATATACTTAACGAGTAACATGTCTCGAAATAAGGAAAACGGTGCTACAAAATTCAAAAGGGTTTTCGGATTCGAAATCAGCGATCCAAAATTAACCCGAAATGGTTTTTCTTGTTGCATAATGTTATCTGTGACGAATACGATATACATATGTATACTGTGCGTGGAGAGTACTTAAATCGATGTTTTACATATATACTTTTATTTGGGCCCATCTTTTTAGCTTAAGATATCGACAATTTTCCATTACTTATACTATAAAACTTGTCGTCAATAAGTTGTGAAAACACAAAAGATTCTTAATTATCAAGGATACGCACATGATATGCCGCTATTCTTGGTATGTATAACAGCCCTTTAAGAGAAGTATTATACGATGTATGAAACGATAATCGTTTCTAATTCAACTTTCAAAAACATGTACAATACAAATAATTAATTAAAATTTGTACATTAAGTTCATTTCAAAATATATGTCCTTAACAACTATATAATAAGCAATCAAAGAATCTACAAATGTACTAATGATATAGTATATCGATGTAACCTATTTTCAAGTAAATTTGTGTGAAATTTTGTAATTTTGTTCTAAGTTATGTGTTATCTTTTGTTGATTACGTCCATGTTACATGGCGTTAATAATCACGGCTAGTTTCATGGATAAGGTCAGCAGCATTGTAAGTCTGCCTTGAGCAGAAGCAGCTGCGGGCGGCCACGCCCACCGCACCTTAGCTTGATACAGTTAAGTTCAACTGAACCGGAAGCGTTTTGCCGGCTGCGCAGCGTTGCAGAAAACTGACCCATTTGATGCTCATCAAGCGATAGACCGTTAGACAAATGAATTAAACGAGCTGTCCAAAATTGGCCAAAATAATCCATGGCATAAATTAGTGCAAGGGCAAGGCCCAATAAGAAAAACTACATAGAAGAGAGGAAGTGTGCTAGAACCAATGTTCAAAATCTGGTTAGCGGATAGAGTAGAATTTCAATAACACAAACATTTCATATGCGTTGATGTAATTAAGATTCGTTTGCCGCCGGCAGTTGCCCGCACAATCGGTCACAATAGCTTAAGAGCTACATTTTATAAGCTCTATGCTGGGGGCTCTGATCTTCTACTGCTACTTCGAACTTTTTGATTAAATGCCTTATTTGTTTTTAAACTTTTCAGCGCATTTGGTTTTGGTTTTAACGATAACAAAGTGCTACAGCTATTCGGAACATTTCAAGGTCTATTCTATTAGAATTTAAAAACATATTTAACATGTAATATGTTATTTAACGTACAGTAAATTAGTCAACTATCAGTCGAATTCCGATTTCTTTATGGGTTTTGGAAAGTAAAGAAACATCGGTTGTATTGAAACATCACGTGCTGTGATGAAACCAAGCAACTCTGAAGAAGTGTTGTGGCTTTGCACTTTTGACCAAAACGATCAAGCATTATACTGTTGTACAGTTTTTAAAGCGTAGATTAATCTTTTCATAGACTGTTTTTTGATTTGGCTAATGGTTTCAAAGTTATAGGTGTTTAATTGAAAATGTGCCTTAGCACTAGCGGGCCACCATCGGCGAATGATTCGTGAAAACGTTTGCCAATCGTTTGTTGCGTGCTTTAGGCGTCTGTTACACGAAGCGAGAGTGAATCCATGTGATATGTTTCTCGCCCCGTTTGTGGGCACGGTAAGTTGTCTCGCCTAGAACCAGGGTACACTTATAAGGTATGATAACTCTGCCGAAAATTAATGTAGTGCTCCCTATATTTCACTTTAGTGCGAAAGTCGATGGCGAAGATTGTGTCCACGCATGTTTTTTGGGCTTAACGCGGATTCGAGAGTAGATTTTTGTATCTACAAATAGATACAATCTTATGAAATGCGCACCTGTCAGTGAGAATGATTGTGTGTTACAATAAATAAACGTCAATGGTCATGGCAGTGTTTAGTTACAGTTACGTGGTGGATTGCTTTTCTTTGCCGCGGTCGACATTAGGCAACCGACATCAGCAGAGTGATCATACTTTACCGAACCTATTCTGCCTGAAACCCTGTGCGACTAATTTTATATTAGATTACGTTACGACGATTACAAACCCGTTTTTGCTGTTAAACAGTTTGTTTTATATGAAATGGGAATTACAAGTATTGTAAAACGCGATCAACAGTTAGCTGTAAAACAAAAAGTTTTTGGATTTGAACGAATGGTTCGTGAAACGTTTTGTTTGTTTTTTGTTGCACTCTGAATGTGCTACACCTATTTTGTAGCTGGAATTCCTTTTGTTAGACAAACTTTTCGTCTATATGAAATTAATTATCACAACAAAAATTTAATATGCTATTCCGTGTAAATAAATAAAAAAAAAAGTATAGATTATATATATATAAAAAATAATGCAAACGAGGGTGGACTTGGCAGCAGAAGTTCACTCGTAGGTGAAACTCCAGACTGCCACACATCTGGGAGTGGCCAGGGCGATTCTTTTGCTGCCAATCTCTATCAGTGCACAGAGTAAATATAGGGCAAATTTTATTCTCAAAGCCTTTGTAAGACCTGTAAGACGTCTAATAAGACCACACAGCTTGCCTTTTCGTCTTTTTTTCATCAACTATACATAATTTTCAAATTCAAATTATCAATGAAAAGTAGTGCATTACATAGTGTACTTGTCTCGTCACATAAATTATATTATACATATAATACTATGTTGATTTGCACTCAAGTAGCTACGATTTCGTCACATGTTTTTTACAAATGAGTGTACTTTTAGGTTGATTTTACTGAAAATATGTAGTTGTTATTTTACTAATCAATTATAATCCAATAATTTTCCAAAATATTCAAACTTTTCTAACTTTGGCTGTTATTTTTTGCACATTTTCAAAACAACAGGCTTGCGGCTTCTGTTGAAAATCGAGTGTGAATTTAATCCTGAGTGAAATCGAGTTTATTTATGAAGATCGTTTGAGAATTACTCGCATTTTGAATTAAAATACAGTGAGAAGTGTCTACATTCGACACACTTGGCTTGCATTGGGTGTATAGAAATTTCAAGATTTTCAGTTTTTTGTTTGATTTGAGTTCATTTGTTGCATTAGCTGCAAACAAAGTAATAACATTTTAAATAGTTTTTTTTTGCATACTTTTCCTTGGAGTTTTAAAGACAATTTTGGAAACACTTAAGAAATGATTAAATTCACAAATTACTTGCCGCAAAGTTATTAAATTGTAGCTCCTTTGAAATTCCTCGAACTTTTGTGTACAAAGTGAGTTGACTAAAAAACTATCACAAAATCCAATTTATAATTAAGACAATTTACACAGTGACAAAATCTCAATATTGTATGCAATTTATTTGGGTTCTTCCGGATTGGACAGTTTTCATTTTAAAAAGTACCAGAAAAACACGTCGCCAGAACAGTTCTCGGTCTGTCACAACACCCATATACTATCTCAAATTTTCATGTCATTCCGACCATTTTTTGCCAAGTTGTAGTCATTCTAGTTTAAGCTAATTATGTAAGCTTCAAAAAAAATGATTACCATTTTCCAGGCGATGTGTTTATCAAGAGTAACTTAAAATTTTTAGGGACTTAAGTTCTACTAGACTAGAACTATAAGCTAGAAAAATTCTTTAGATTATTTTGTAGCACCGTGTAAATATCTGTATTCTATTAATCCTCTTATATATAAAAGCGTTAATAAATATAACTGCTTACCTCAATTTGAATTATGATGGATAGACATGCATGCATGTGTGTGTGTGTGTGTATGTCTATAAGAATTTTAAGCCTTTAGAATTTCGCACACAGAACAGGTTCATTTTGCATTGTCGACTTGCCAAAATTGTATATTTGATTTGAACAATATAAATACAAAATTTATAAACAATAATAAAAAGAGCACTCACATATAAAAAAAAAAAAGGCACTTGGAAAAAATAAACAGATTATTTAATTCGCATATTTTTGTATTTGTTAATGTTTTAAACGT
This sequence comes from Chymomyza caudatula, assembly GCA_035041775.1. Taxonomy (NCBI): domain Eukaryota; kingdom Metazoa; phylum Arthropoda; class Insecta; order Diptera; family Drosophilidae; genus Chymomyza; species Chymomyza caudatula. The sequence continues at coordinate 4,227,563 of JAWNKW010000148.1, forward strand.
TTGAGCTGATTATAAATGTTAACAGAAAAAAATATCATTTCACATACGAAAAAAACTGTGAGTTATTATTGATAATTAAGAAACAATTAACACTTTCACATTAATTATATAATTAACTGCATTGAATGTTTTACAAATTGTTAGCTGTCAATGAAAAAATTAAGCAACAAAAACCAATTAGTATTTTCGTTAATAATTTTTGTGACACACTTTATTAATGTGCAAATATTTCATGCATTCAATTTGAATATATCAAAATATCCGATTTAGAATAAACACAAAATGCGCGCGACACTTTTGATCATTGTGGGAAAACTCACTTGAAGTGCACTTTCGGTTACACGCGTTCAAAGTTTGGGACAGGCGGCGACGTCAGCTCTTGCCGAATGCACAAAGCACTCTGAAACTGAATGCTACTGGCCAAAAGTCATGATATCGCCAAACGAAATTGTAGCGGAACGAAACGAAGCGCAGCTGCTGACTTGAGCCGCGGAACACAATGGAATATGGAACATATAGCGCTAAGCGCGCAATGTATGTACTGTGCACTGAAGTTTTCTTATTAAACGCCCGCGGAGGAGCGTTAAATACGGGATGACAGTGTTTCCCAACGGCAAAATCGAGCAAATTCGGGTTAAATGTGTGACCATAAATTTTAAAAGGGTTAAACAGCAAAGAAAGCTTTCTTGGTAAAGCGTTTACCTTCAAGTCTGCATCAAGTGCTGCGATCATTATATATGCGTAGTTTTTACATCTCGATTGCTGCTTACTACCGCTGCTAGAAGCTCACTCTTAGCTGATAACGAAATGATAAACATATTTTAGAAAAAATATATTAAATATTACAAATGTGTTCTAATAACACTATGCAACAAATTTGACCTCAATGAAAAGAGCATGGCTAAAACATACCATTTCCTGTAAATTTGGTTTTAGATTTTCTAGCACTGTTTTCGAATTATGGCTATTCTCATGTTACTCGTTAACCTTTTTACCGATCAACATGAACTTTATGTAAAACTAAAGAAAATTAGAACAATACTGCCTGAGAAACATGAACCGATATTTAATTAAGTCTGTAATTTAACATACATACATCCACTTAGGAATTGTTATACCAGCGCTTGGGAACCCTGCATTCAACGTCATTAAAATTTCAGCAATGCGTTGAAGTAATTCTTATCTAACCTTAAGCACTTTCTGTCGTTTCTACAATACTTTTCACTTATTTTCGAACTTCTATATGCATGTATATGTCTATAAATACAAGCGATTTGAAAACCTCTTTTGTCCATCTCACACAATTTTTGCAGAACTCATTAAAAACGTGTGAAAAGCGTGTTGATAAGAGCTCCATTCGAGATGAATTATAATTTAAATCAAATGTTGAATCAAGGCGCCTCAGAAAATTTTGGTCTACCTTGACTCCATTTGGAATGGCAGGACAGTAAACTCAACAGCGAAAATTTAAAATTCAGACTTAAAGCTAAAGTTTGACTTCAATAAATTGATTGCTTACAAACATTTCGACTCTTAAAGTAGCAAATTCACAAATTCATTTGTAAAAAAAACTTTTAAGATACAATAAATTTTTTATAAATTTCAAAAAATAAAAATAAAAAACCATCAAAGAATAATTTTGTATCTCGATTTTCGCTCTTATGAAGGCTAAACACATCAAAAAAGAATGGTGGCTTGAAAGGATCCCAATTTTTTTCCTATTATTGGTTTATCAGTTAGTTTATAGTTATAACTTCGACAATAACAAACCCGCTTTCTTAAAACTCTACGTAATTTCTTTGTATCGTTTAGTCTTTAATATAAAAGAGTAATTTGTTGACTAAACATATTGAAATTACTTAGTATCAAGAACTATAACACCTAAACTATCTATATATATGCGCAAATACTTTTCGGATAAAAGATGTTCCATTGGAAACTGTCTTTCTGAAGATTTCTAGAAGCTTGTCATATACATATGAAAGAAAAAGATTATAAAAAAAAACCATAAATAAAATTGGTTACATCTTCGTATATCATCCAATATTAATTAGGAATTTATTTAAATAGCCTAAAGTAAAACCTTCCATTTGGTGTCAAATTGAATTAAACTAACGAGTTCTTATAATATGTGTGCATTTTTTCGAGTTTCTTAAAAAATTTCGTTGGGGTTTCAGCCTCTTAAAGCCCCCCTGCGTTCGCAGTTTGTAAACATATATGTACATATCTATTTTTTGGCAATTGTTTCTTGTTGGTTTGTGTAATTAAGTACTGATGCATCGATGAATGTTGTTAAATGCGCAATTTAGCAATCGATTCTCATCAAAGTGAATACCGACGTTTTTATATGTTCAAGACTATAACATATATAATATTTCTCACCTTCTCCTAATTTTATACTGTAGACCGTCTGGAATTTATATAGTAATCGTGTGTTCTACCGTTAGATCATCTTTAACTGTTTCTGTTTTACAAATAACATTGCAAAATTAAAATATTATATATATCGCTCATACGCAATGGGGACCAAATTAATGTATGAAGCGGCTTTAAGCTTAATATTATTAAAAACCAAAAACTAATTAAATATTAAAGGTTGAAAAAAAAAACACAAAACACTTAAAGAAAGTATGTATCTAGTAAGTAATTTTGGAAGATTCGATTTACCAACTACTCTCTGCATGTAATCTATACTTGTACGAGAATTCTTCTTCCTAACTGGCCATAACAAGCCGTTACCGAGTTAAGGCCTGATGTAGAGCACTTTTACAGGAGCCTCAGCTTTGCGATCACCTTCTTCAATTAGTGATATCAAAGGAAGTTAGTGTACTCTTTACCAGAGACAAGGCCTGCCTCTCAGTCGCCCCCTTCGCAGTACCTTTCCATCCAGAAGCACAACATGACCAAATCAGCGGATCTGCTGGTTGTTAATTCTACTGTCAATGTCGTCGTAGAGTTCATAGAGCTCGTCACACCATCGAGTGCGTTAGTCGTTGCCAACGCGTAAAGGGCCAAAGATCTTACGGAGTACTTTTCGCTCAAACACTTCAAGGGCATATTCATCAGACTGGGCCATCAATCAAGTTCCAGCGACATAAACCAAAACGTGAGCATCTTATAGAGAGTGAGTTACATCTGACAAAAGCGGTCTCTACTACTCATTTTCCTACTGAGATCGAAGTAACATCTATGGGCCAGAGTGATTCTCCGATGCTAACATCGTTCTTCATTGTAAAAGTGTCACCAAGGTAGACGAAATCCTTGATAACATCAAAAGTATAGCTTTCAACATCAATCTAAGAATCCAAACGCTGCGTCTTTCTACTCGCAAAAAAAACATATACTTTTGCTTGCTCCTATTTACTAACAGACCCTCCCTCGCAGATTATCTTTCAATAACCGCAAAAGTTTGTGCGTAGGGTTTGGGACCCACCACGTAAAACCACTTTCCAATGTAAGAATGTTTTACATCAGGCCGTAACCCGATAACTGGTTGTTATGGCCAGTTAAGAAGAAGAAGAACCGCAAAAGCTCCGGTAACTGCTCGGCTAGTACGACCAATTATATCTATATCATCTGCAACTGGACACTCTTATAGTTTAATATTGTCCCATTCCGATGTGCTTCGGCCTTTTGCAACAGACTCTTCATCACAAAGTTGAAAAGGTCGCTATGTCTGAGAACTTCTGTGCTACCTTGACGGAACTACGTGTGTTGTTCAATGTCAGTCTCCAGGGTTGCATTAACTTTGCAGGGATGCCGAAGTTAGACAGTGCAGCATAAACGCCATCCCTCAAATGCTGCTTTATAATCGACAGCGATAGTGAGTATAGACTTGGTATTCATGGTTCTTTTCTAGGATTTGGCGTAGTGTGAATATCTGATCAATGGTGAACTTACCAGGCCTAAAGCCACACAATACGCCAGATAGGGCCTTATATGCAATAAAAAGACTGATACCACGTGTAGCCATATTTTGCAAAGGAGCTTTGCAAATGCTGCATGCATCCTACCAACTCATCGCACTGGCGTCTTGGACAACTCTGCGGGTTGGTATACGATAACATATATATAGCCAAATCGGCTAATGCTAGATGCATACATTGTACGGTTTTGTTTGATTCAAACACAAAAAAAAAACATTTTACCAAAGCCTAATTTATCGCCGAGTATACAAATATGTTGAACAGCTTTGTATATAAGTACAATAAGCGTAGACGGAAGTCTTAGAAATAGATTAACAACAATAATAATATAATAATAATAACTAAAACAACACACAAATTGCTAAGAAATAATCGAATCTATTACACAAAAGCAACAAATCCCAATTGCTCAGAGGGAGCCAGGGGAAAGACGTCTCATAGATACAACACCAGCACCAGAGCGTACCCAGCGGACCAAACGCACGTTTATGATATCGCATACGAGTGAAATGCGAGACTCAACCCGACACAACGCTCGTTTTTAGATGCGAAAAAGATACGAATTTTGTAACATTTTTATTGCAAAACACTCGCTAACATGCTCGTATGCGAGCGTTTAAAGAGCATTTTGCGCGACTCTCGCGAATATTTTGTGTGACAGTCCGCTGGTCGCATTTTTATCGCAAAACACTCGTTTCAAAGCTCGTATGCGAGTGTTTTGCGAGGAAAAACCGTAACACTCGTTTCAAACACGTTTGCGAGCATTTTGCGAGATTTTCGCTAAAGGCGCGTATGTTGGTCCACTGGGTAGAGACTCAGCGCGGAAACAGACCGGTGTGTGTGTGTGTGCAAAACACTCGTTTCAAAGCTCGTATGCGAGTGTTTTGCGAGGAAAAACCGTAACACTCGTTTCAAACACGTTTGCGAGCATTTTGCGAGATTTTCGCTAAAGGCGCGTATGTTGGTCCACTGGGTAGAGACTCAGCGCGGAAACAGACCGGTGTGTGTGTGTGTGCGTGTGTGTGGGTGCGGCTCTACTCATATAACGGCAAAATTATAGTCGTCATATATAATATGCTTTTATACCTTTATGCGATCGCTTATTTAAGTGTGTTTCATTATTTTTATTAATATATGTATGCCGTTGTATTTGTGTTTAACTATTTTTTCCGCTACATTCTCCAAGGACAAACAACATTTTAGACGGTCTGTGAGGTCCGTCACCGGCAGTGGCGCTCCACCAACGTAACGGCAATGCCGGCGGCTAACGGCAACAAAGTTAAGATTGATCTACATACATACATATGTACATACTAAACCAACCAAGTTAGCTGTACTTTCCTTTGTCTGTGTGTGTGTGTGTATCTGTGTGTGTGTGTATCTGTGTGTGTGTGTATCTCTGTGTGTGTGTGTATCTGTGTGTGGCAAAGAGCGTGCGGGCGCGCTTTAGTAACAAAAGCAAAAACAACAACGAGGGCATATTGTAAGGTGTGGCAGGCGCTCGAATCGGGCGTTCGTTCTGTGGCGGAGCGTTCCATGTCAATGTGTGCAACATTTGCAGCCTTTTGCACCAACTACAACAACAACCACACCAGTCGCCAGCACATTGCAGTTACGTTAACAATTTGAAAACCAGCAACAACAACAACATAACTGAATGTTAAGAAAAAAGTTTATGCGCCAAAGTCTATATACTCTTGCAATTCCAGTTAATGATTCCTGTACAGTTTCATTATCTTCTTCTTAACCGGCCATAACAACCCGTGTTATCGGGTTACGGCCTGATGTAAATACATTCTTTCATTGGAATTGTGGTGTTACGTGGTGGGTCCCAAACCCTACGCACAACCCTTTTAAGGCCTACGGCTCTCGAAAGAACCCAGTGTCATTGTTAGTCGCCTCATACGACAAGCTTTGACCTGCTCTGGTGGTATTCTCTAACCCGCTCTCCACACGGTGTAGTTTCATTATAGTCTGTATATTTCTAGCCATGGGGTCAAGGGTATTATATATACACTTGGTCGCAGAATTGTTCGTACAGTGCAAAAAAATTCGAAAGCTCAACTTTGACTCCATTGATTTCAATTTATAGAGTATGTTACTTTTTGAAACTGCTTATTGTAAACCTCAATTCCATAAATTTTTCATATTATTAACTATTTACTGGAGGGTAAATCCTACGGAGATATTCGACAAACGGTGGGCAGAGCTCACACATCAGTTCAAAGAGTAATCACAAACTATGTTTCATCAAGTTCCATCTTGTGGAAGCCCCGTTCTAAGTGCCAATTCCTACTCACGATGCAAGAAAAAAAACAGGTTGTGGACTTGGACACATTAATCCCAATCATTACCGCCGATCTACTGATGTTGGAGGTTACAGAACGCTTTGCTAAAATAATATCCGATGATAGCATAAGAATAATTTTAAAGAAAACGGACTATTATAGCCATGTAGCCCTTAACGAGCGTCTAATATCACCCGATAATTAGCAGAAGCGTAAGGATTTCACAATTATGTATGTTTAAAGCAAAGTTATTTTCTCTAATAAGAGTAAACTTTGGATTTTCGAAATAAAAGGAAAGAAATTAATGTCGCGGAACGAGCCGTGAATTAAGATCATTTATAATAATATCAACTATAAAGCATAGAGAAGGCTGCCTTAAGGTTTCGTGCTGTATGACATCTTATGGTGTCGGAAAATTGACATTTATTGAGTTAACAAAGAATCACATGGTTTCCATCAAAATTTTTGAAGATAATTTCATCCAAAGTGCACATTAGATGTACCTAGAGGACGATTTCCGGTTCCAAAAAGACAACGACCCGAAGCATACGGCGCATGTTTATGTTGAATAAAGCTAAATTCAGCATCCCAACCTCCGGATCCCAACCCGATAGAGCATTAGTGGGACCTAGTCGAACGCAGGATCCGGCAACACACCTATACGTCCAAAAGCATGCGCAAGGAGAAGATTGCGGAAGATTGGGGCGAAATTTCGGCAAAAGAAACAAAAAAGCGATAAGCGAGATGGACTTACTACAAGTTACCAATATACCTCCATTAGTTATTTAAATAAATACAAACTTTCTGTACGCAGAATTTTGCGGGTTTTTTTTTTAAGGTAGATTCAGTAAATAGTTAATATGTTGCAAACTTGATGGAATTGAGGCTTATAATAAGCAGTTTTAAAAAGGAAATTGACCCCTCTATAAAAAACAAAACAAATATATTGCTGTACATACTCTATAAATTGAAATAAATGGAGTAAAAATTGAACTTTGGAATATTTTTGCACTGTACGCACAGTTCTGCGACCAAGTGTAAGTGTTATGTATAGAAACAGTCAGAAGGAGGCGTGACATCGATTTGTATATCGTACTTCCTAAAAATTGGCGATACGAATTTCCAATGTAATCTATTTAATCTATTGATCTGAAACTCGACAAAGCTATGCGTTGTAACTATGTATATATTCATCTTCTTCTCTGTTTAAAGACTAATGCACTAATTCCACACCCCTTCGCATTGTCCAAATAGTATCTTTTCTTAAGGTACTCAAAGTAACAAAATGGACCGACCAACAGCCCGTATTGAAATCTTTCAGCCGTTTAAACCTAACCTACGTGAAGAATTCTGGTTCTATCAAGAAAACGACACGAAGCGTAAGTCAGCAATTCTGGCCGTTATAAAGTAGTACCCATGTGATGATACCACCGGCAAAGCCACCAGACATGAACGTCATTTACAGTTTCAGTGTTACTAAAAAAGAATTGAGTGAAAAGAACAATAACAAACCCTTTGCTCAAGAAGGGTGACCCCACGGTTGGAGCTAACTACCTTGATATCATCCTTCTTTCTATTGCATATCGAGCGTATTGTGTGAAAAACTAAAGCCATTCGCGAAAGAACTGATTGAACCTTATTAATGTGGCTTGAGGCCTGCTAAGTCCAACATTGACCAGATTTTCACGCTACGCTAAGTCCTGGAAAAGACCCACGAGTATCAAATCTCTTTGTCGATTATAAAGCAACATATGATAAACTGATGAGGAATCGCACAAATCGCACTGTCCGAGTTCGGTATCCCAGCAAACTTGGTGCTACTATGCAGAACGACGATCAAGATAGCAAAGAACCTCTCCGAACCTTTTGATACCAAGCAAAACTTCAGACAAGACGATGCCCTCTCCTGCAATCTATTCAACTTTTTGATGTAGAATCTGTTACGAAAGGCCGAAGTACCTACATCGGAGCGGGCCAATATGGAACTGTAAAAGTGTCCAGTTGCTAGCATACGCAAATGATATCGATATCATTGGTCGTACCAAAATAGCAGTTACCAGATCCTTTGCCGCTATCGATCTGCCAGGAGTGAGACAAGTATTTTCTTTGAGTTAAAGAACTTTAACTCTCATATTAAGGTTGAAATGTATACTTTGACTTCAAGGATTTCGTCTATCTTGGAATCACCGTCATAATGAAGAACGATGTCAGCATGGATATCAAGCGGATGATCACTCTTGCCAATAGAGTCTACTACTCAGTAAGCAAATGAGACACTATAAGACGCTCATCCTTCCTGATTCTCCATATAGCGCTAAAGCATAGGTAATGACGCAGTCTGATAAAAATGATTAAGCGGAAAGTACTCCGTAAGATCTTTGAAAATTAACGCGTTGGCAATGATTACCGCATTCAATGGAACAGCAAACTCTATGATCTCTACGATGACATTCACATGTTGTGCTTATGGATAAGGATTTTTTTTTACCAAAAGATGCGCTTTGTCTTATGTCTAATAAAGCTTCATGAATTGCGTTGATATGCTCATATTTAACTCGCGCGTCCTTGAATTATCGATAAGACGCGTGTGCTGATTCCACTGGGACCTGAAAACTCGATTAAAGGGGTCATGAAGGTCCAAATCTCTAAAGGAGTACATTCCGCCCAGACACTCGAAGTGCATTTTCATCAGAGTGCGTCATAATCCTTGCTACACATTAAGCAAAACGAGAGCGTCTTATCGAGTATAAATTTCATCTGGCGAGATTAAATTACCTTTATTTGATTAAAGATAAGCCAGGAATTAAGTATAGACTTATTTTTTTGCTGTTTTTACCAACTTTTTGCTTATGATGAAATATTATGTTTTCTCTTATTATCTTTAGGAGTTTAGGAGAGTCTGGATAAGGGATTATTTAGAAGTAATATTGCGCGAACGTAAACTCTATGTGGAGTGTGAATGTTCATATTTAAATGAAAACTTAAAAATATATAAGCATTACTTTCGGCGATTTGGTGTCCTCTGTCCTCTAATGGGTCCTTTCAGTTTTGGGCGCAGGTCTACGATGGCTCAGACATGATTACAGTGTTGTATTAGGGCAAAAATAATCACGAACAAGCAACGATGTATGTGCAGGTGCATTGTCGTGATGCAAAATTGATGCGACGAATTGCTTCACGCAAAGAGCGCAAGGTAATATTCCTTTTTGGCCGTACGACCTTGTGGCAAGAATTCACCAAGCACCACGCCAGTGTATTCGGGAAAAAGCAACGGGAAAAATCTTCACTTTTGACCGAACTTGGCGTGCTTTTTTGAATTGATTTTTGTTTCCGGTTTCGACGTTATATTCATATACCCATTTTTCGTGACGACCCTTTTAAGCAAATCTAGATTAGCTGTTGACGTCATTCAAGAGATTCTAAATAATACTCATCAGACGGTTTTTATACCACAAAATGAAAAAGGGTTTTGTAGATTTGTGCAATGAGTTTTATGGACAAAAATTCTTTGCATTGACTCGTGTAGCGATTGCACCATGTCCGTCTTTCTGCATGAGTCGGTAAATCTGGAACACCATAAGAGCTAGTGACACAAAACTAACCAAAAGAGGCGTGTAATCCCATGTAAGATGAAGTTTGTCGAATTGGGTTGATATGTGCCCCCGTTTCCCCCCAGTAGACTTTCGCGGTTTTCAGTCGCAACGTCCGGCAGTTGAATCTATCAACTTGAAACTTGGCAGAGGTTTGCATCGTGCTTATGTGGATCTAACCAGGCTACGGTCTATTGTATAGCACTTCTCCTGGCAGCTCATACCATCATCTAAAGGGAGGGGGGTTTTTCGCGGGGGTCCCAATTCTACGCAGAACTCGCTGCGCACATTAGCTAACTGCACCAAGTGGAGACTGTGCGTCAACTTGGTAATTGTATAAACAGGGATCAGCGAGAATCACCATGTCCTACCAGAACCCAGACCAACCCTTGCATCTACGCTATAAAAATTATCAAATTATCATAGTCAAAAATTTGCTCCCTTCGCCTATAAACTGCTTTAAATTTCCACTACACGTAGATATGAATATATGTGAGGTAGATTTACAAAATTTGGTGTGGAGACTCGTGTGATCCTCATCGTTGAAACTGTGTTCACCTTTTTTCAATTCAAGATTTACCTTAATTACTGCCAACATATTAATTTGAAAATTTTCACATATATTTATAAATGTGTTTTCGATCCGTGTTTCAAAATTTAACAATGAAGTTTTGGGCATAACAGTAATTCCCCCCCCCCCCCCCCCCCCCCTAATAATCAACCTGGCAAGAGAAAAACTACTCAATTGGAACTACCCAATAGGAAAATGCTTACAGGCATATTGAACTTGTGAAAAGAGACATAAAAGTGGATACTTCCGTTCCCATTTCACCGTAGGCTGGATTTAGCGTTTATGGGGAAAAAAGGATACACGGAAACCCACTGCCGGGCCCCGCCCCGAGTGTCTATTTCAAATTTTTTTTTTCGAAACAAAGTTTGCTACCACAAATTTCATGCCAAAAACATACGTAAATATACCCCGACATCCTCGGAAACTTCTCCTATAGTGATTCAATGATTCTCAATAACAATTTACTTCACAGCTTCAACGTTTTCATCGGTTGTTGATGTGATGACGTACAAGGACTTCGTCAAAGTAAACAGGACTTTTGAAAAATAGCCACTTTTGGTGGCGTCACCAATTTATATCCTTCACTGACAAACTGTCAAAACTTCATGATATTTGCATGGTTACGAACCGATTATAGGTATCAAGTGACAGTACATTTTCAACATCGGTCGAGAAATGCATATTAAGGGGAAAATATATAGTTTTGTTTTCAAATCGATAAACGTTTAACGAAACTTAACAATTGTTGAAACAAAGTTGTGGTGATAATTGTTTATCCCGTAGCCGAGTTCAAGAGTGATAAACGCGATCCGAAGCACGTCGGGAGTCGCTGAGTCGATGAGCATGCATTAAGCATAAGGTTAGATAGATATTGGAAAATATATAGAATTTGGAATACAAGGTGTGCTTCAAGCTAAAGTACTTCAACTGGTGTTAGCGCAGTGAGCTACGCTAATGGGCGCAGGGCGTGGGACCCGCGCTTAAGACTCCCCTGCCAATGAAGCAGTGCCCTACATCAGGCCGTAACCCGATAAAAGCGATCTAAAGCACTTCTCGATCGTCCAAATCATTGTATTAACTCAGAAGGAGACTGTTTTGAATAAATTTAACACAATAGGTACAGGGTATCCCAATGTCGAGCAATGTCCCGACTGTCTCTATCGCATTTTCCATTTGTATTTTTTTAGTTTACGTTTAATTATGTCTGCGTCTACTTTAGTATAATAATTTATGCATTACATTTTTTATAGCGCTTGCCAAATCACAGCCTAAAAGTTTATTCAAAGTGTTGGCGACAATTCACTTTTCAGCACTTGGCTACGATTCAACCATTTTTTTCCTTTTGTATTTTTGGGGCGTTTTGCGCAATTGTACGGCCAAATTTATGGCCTGCTGCTTTAAAAGGAAAAAATGCAAGGTCAGAATTTAGAATAGTGCAGCGCCCTATGTCAATGCACCAAATGCAACAAATGCAACCAATGCAACCCATGCAACAGGTAAACGGGCTGAGATTAGGCGACCCGTTCGGGAACCGGCTTCAAAAATGACTCAGCCAAGCATTTAGCCAGCGAGCTACTGTGGCAAAGGGAGTGGCTGTGGCTGTGGCCAGGCAACCACAGTTGACTTTGATTTGTGGCACAGAGCCAGCAAACAGTTGCACATATAAATCAGCGCCAAATGCAGTTCCCAAGGCCGCCAAACAACAAAAATACAGCTAGCAATCACCACAAACAAACAAACAAACAAACACTGCAAAGGAAAAGGTCAGATCAAGTGAAATTGCACACTTTGTGTGTGAACGGGCGAATTTTCACCGCATAAAAGTGAGAAAAGCCAACAAAAACAAATGCAGAAAAACCAAGAAATTATGTCAAAATTTGAATGAACCGCGCGACATCAACGGCAGCTCAAGGGCCCAGACCCCAGCTGGAAGCCCGTCCGTCCCATGCTACGTCTGTTCGAGACAATTAAAAATGCACACATAAATTAATTTTCATATCAGCTCCGGAAAATGCAAACCTCAACGATTGTGGCATTGGCGCTAGGCTTTTCACTTTTGCAAATGAGACTCTGCGGTTGGGACACACATCGACACGAATGGGAGCAGTACTTGCGTGACGTATTTCGGGAAAAGTGAGAGTAATGGAAAAGTCAGCCGAAGAAAAACTTACTTACGTTACGTTGCGTTGCGTCGAGTTGCGTCTTAAAAGAAAAGCAATAAATTTCAAGAATAGAGAGACTTTGTCATAAATCATTAGAATGGAAGGTGGTTGAAGTCAAGGCATACTTAACGAGTTATACTCATTTCACTCTCTCAAGTAGACTAATGTTTTTGACAGTCTAAATGTGCGTAGCCGTAGCTGAAAATAGTTTATGCCACAGCGGCGAGTGTGCAACATGAGCGTACCTGGTTAAGTTTACCTTGCACCTGCACTTAGTAAGCACATTAATAACTTCCCATATACTAGGTGGGGTGAAAAGTAACCTCCTTGAGAATGAAAAAATTTTTTAAAAATTTCCAACTTTTTGATCCCGCGGGAGGTCTGCAAAATACTCCTCCGCGGCGTCGATGATCTCCCCGCGCAAGCTGAATTTTTTTGAGCCATCTTTTGAGGTTTGGGAACAGATAATAGAGCGAGGGAGCCAAATCGGGCGAATAAGGTGGATGGGGAACCAATTGGAGCCCTAAAGCGTTGATTTTAGCCATGGTTGCGATGCTCTTGTGTGCCGGCGCATTGTCTTGCAACAAAATTTTTTTCGCTTCATGTGAGGCCGTTTTGCAGCGATTTCGACCTTCAGTTGCTCCAATAATGCGCAGTAATACTCGCTGTTGATCGTTTTTCCTTTTTCAAGGTAGTCCACATAGAGTATGCCATGACAATCCCAGAAAACCGACGCCATGACCTTTCCGACCCATTGAGCCTCCCTCGGCCGTTTCGGAGCACTCGTGCCGGCTTCAGTCCATTACCAGGTAATCATTCTGTTCTCAGCTTGTAATAATGTATCCAGGTTTCACACAGGCGCATCTGCTTTTCGCGCGCCTTCTTCAAACGATGATACCAAAGGAAGTCAGTGTGCTCTCTACCTGGTTCTTTCAACGGATACATGGTCTCGAACTTCTTCAGCAGCCTAGCCAGCGGAGCCGCTAAATGTTAATTCGCATGACTATGTCAATGTTGTAGTAGAGCTCATCGTTCCATTGAATGCGATATTCCGATCCAATACTCAAAGAGCATTTTTATCAACGTCATCGCTCATGCAAAAGTAAAACTGAGACCAAATTTATTGGCAAGAGTGATTCACCAATTGATCTTCATGCTGACATCGTTCTTTTTTGTGACGTCGGTGCCAAGATAGACAAAATCAAAAGTGTAGTTTTTAACATGAATCTGAGAGTCAAAGCGCTGCGCCTCTCTCCTAAAAGAAAACACATACTACGTCTGGCTCTCATTGTTCCGGTAACTGCTCTCTTAGTACGACCAATGACTCTTATAGGTCAATATTATCTCGTTCCGATTTACTTCGGCCTTTCGCAACACATTCTCCATCACAAAGTTGACAAGGTCGTAGGAGAGTGGATCGCCTTGTCTAAAACCTCGCTCGAACCTTTTAATAGTTCGAAGCGGTTCCTTCCTACTTAGACACCGCTGCGTGTGTTGCTCAATGTCATTCTGCATAGTCGCACCAACCTACCGTACGCAGATAGTGTATAAAACGCTGCTTTATATTTGACAAAGAGGTGGTGTTCGTAGGCTTTTTCCAGGATTTGGCGTAGTGTAAATGTCTGGTCAATGGTTTACTTACCAATAGACAATACGCCCGAAAGGCCGTATATGCCATAGAAAGAAGATTGATACAACAGTAGTTAGTGCAAGCCATGGGTTTACCCTTCTTGAGGACAGAGCAGAGATCACCAAGCCCCCAATCATCGGGCATGCTCTCATCTAGCCATATTCTGCAAAAGAGCTGGTGCATGCAATTAACCAACTCACTGCCACCAGCCTTATACAAGGCAGATCATCTGCTCCAGCAACTTTGTTGTTCTTGAGCCGCTTGATTGCGACCCTAATTTAGTCTTGGTTTGGCGGCATTGTCACTACAATCCGTATGAGTATTGATAATCGTGAACGAATCGTGAATATATTCCAACGCACCGGAGACTAGGGAGCAGTCAAAGCAATGGATTGCACGAAATGAACATATAACATAGAAGGCCAAGTTGGGTCTCCCGGTCAACAAGATCACGGCGTTAGTTGTTTGGGATGCACGCTATCTGAGTCACTGCCATTACTTTTAAAGGGGTAAAACGATCACCTGCACATATTATGAGAGGTTTTGGACAGATACGTTGGACTAAATGAACTTTGCCAGACTCGATTCCTGACGTGAAATTGGAAAAATGGGCATATGTTCGGTCTTTGAAGACATATGGCCAAACAAAACTACAGTAGAACCGTGAGGTTTCGAATTCGCCCTTCATAGATCCTTCTTCGTGACTGGCCATAACAACCCGTTACCAGTTTACGGGTTAATGTAGGTCACTTGTTCAGTCGGCTTATACCATCCGAACAGCCTTGGCTGCACATATAAGCTTGCTGCCCCAACACCTAGTGGTGCTTAGAGCTAACCAGGGGTCACTACATGGAAATGTGTCCTACCAAAACCCAAGGCCACCAGTTTACAAGTGATATTGAACATAAATATGTCGTTTAGCATGGAGAAAAACAGCCACAGGTAAGCAAACCATGAATTTTTCAAAAGGTTTCTATAATAATTTATCAATACTCTTCACCTACAAACTGCAACGAAAGTTAACCATTTTTACCATGTCATGATACAAGCTCAACTCGAGAATCAAAGCCAAATAGAAATCTCGAATTTCAAGTGATACATAGTCCAAGACAAGAAGAAAATGGAATAATTTCCCTTTTGTGGTTTGTTTATTTCCCTTTTATTGTTGCAATGAAAAGTTGCGGTGGCAAATGGCCCAAACGACATTCAGCGGATGATGATTCCACACGAAAGACATAATGAAAATACATTGGCAAAAGAAGTTAACAAAATTCAAGGTTTCCCTTTTGCACGTTATTTTCACTTTAATTTAAAGTTGGGGAGTTTTCACTTACTCACAATGTACAAAAAGTTTTCAATTTGAAATCGAAGGCTAGTTTGGAAATGGAAATTTCACTACTTACTCGATAACCAGAACTAAGAGCACACTCATACCAGAGCATAAAAGTAATAGACTAGGATACTGGACGGAAATGCGTCCATTTCCAAAACAGTGTATACATATATGAATTGCTTGTGTTGCTCTCTCTCTAAAAAACAACTCATTCAATTCGGAAAGAGAAAGAGCACAGCAAACGCACATGTATGCACTGTCTTGAGAATGGACTCATTTCATCAAGTGGACTTAATGTAACGGTCAAGGCTTTCAGTTTATTAATTTGTGATATTTACTCTTCCTCGTTTACCAGTTGATTTGACAAGTTTGTGCTGAGTGAGATCTCGAATCCAAAAAGTTGCCTCATCCTTAGCATTCAGGCAGCCTTGCTCATGGTGCCATCGTTTACCAGTAATTAGCAAATACTACTGGTAAGTAGAGAAGTAGTGACACCCATTGTAAATTTTGAATACGGAGGCAGTTTGATAGATCATTGACATTTTGAATGAAATTTATGACGCATCTGTAATATACTTTATTTACATTTAGTTCAGCGTTTTTAAAATTTTTTGTTCTCTTCCAAGTTGTAGGTTTTCTCAAGGTCTTTTTCCAGTGATGACCTCTTCATTCGACCCAAATCTCCTGCCGCCGAGACATTTGCTCAGGTTTGGAAACAAAATATATAGTTAGACGGCTAAACTACTATAAGCAAAAGGAGATGCGTCCTAGGGAAAGGCACCTCACAGTTTGGTACTGAGCCTACAGCTCCCCTGCCAAACCTATCTGAACGGGTCACTTTGGTCATCTATATTTTATATCCACCTAAGCGAGATATCCTTCTCCTCGCAAGAGCAGCACTCTCAGCTAGTATGTGCGTTAAAGATTCCTCTTCCAGTTCACAGAACCTGCAGGTACGGAAGGTACCTCAACCATAAAACAACGCCTGCTAAGGTACGACCTCAAAAGATTTAACTGCGCAGCTGGAAGGAGTGCCAGACGCGGTCCAACGCTTGCTGGATATCTAAGAAAACGGCAGAGCTTTAGAGCTTTTTTTCAAACCTTTCAAGGACATGTTGCACCACCACGATGCACCTGTTCAGGAGTACCATGATGGTGCCTGAACCCTAACTGATGGTCGGGAATGACACCCTGAACCCTTTTGTGAAGGAGCGCACGTGTCCAAGTGTACAACATAACGACGCTGTTGTTCGAAAATATCGTATGGGACACTTTTACAAATATAATTTTTTGGCACGGAACGATTGTAAACTTTACAGCATATCACCTAATAACATATTGTCGACCATATTTGAAGTTTAAATGCGGTAGTGATAGTGAAAGTAAAAACATATCGTTAATTTACTAACGCAAAAAACGTGATTTTTAAATTAATGATGCAGAATCCTGCTTCATGTTGTGTAAAAATTTCATAGAAACATCTTGTTTCCTCTCCGCGTGAGAAAGGAATATGTCATTCTCTTTTTTAACAACGCGGTATCGGGTTACGGCCTGATGTAAATACATTCTTTCATTGGAATTGTGGTTTTACGTGGTGGGTCCCAAACCCTACGCACAACCCTTTTTAGGCCTACTGGTCTCGAAAGAACCCAGTGAGAAGCTTTGACTTGCTGAGGTGGTATTCTCTAACCAGCTCACCGCTTTTCTATTAGGTCCAAGGAAACTCAAAACTTTAAGCGCGTTTTCGGCAAAAATGAGTTTTTGAATTATGGCAAATGATATTTGTAAAAAGTATTACATACGATATGTTCGCACAACAGCGCCGTTATGTTGCATATTTGGACACCTGAGCGATATGTGTATAAAAACTTTTTGTAAATTACGATATTTTCGCACACAAGCAAAGCAAAAAGTGGTTTTAGTATACAAAGATCCTTAACTCGCCGATTTAATAAATTCGATCATAATAAGGAAATAGATACCATGAAAACCGTATTTACTATTAATACTTTTCATTTTGTTTGAACTTTTTCCAGTTTCTTGCGTGCTACTCGTTGCAGCTGCTAGTTATCGATAGCTGGCAAACATCGATGATAAAAGCAGCCGATAAAAACATCGTACTAAATATAGTATCATATGTTTGTTTTTTTTTTTTATATCAATTTTACTGTCATTTGCCGAGCGATTCACACATTTCTAAACAGATTTGTTTGCTATTAAGAAAAAATGGATTTACGACCAGATTATTACAATGACGAAAGTGTGCGCCGCGTGCTCAGCTGGCCATTGGTAAACAGTGCCGTTGAGACAGCTCTGAAGGCGATTGCCGGCAGCTATGAGTCGAAGGAGGATTCGAGTGCTGCGGACGAATGGGCCAGAGTGAATGCAATTATAAGTGCGGGTGATGCATACGTGAATCAACCAAAGCGCAGCATGACAGTGGCCTGCAACGATCCCAGCAAGGTGCTCCTGACCATGCCCGCTTTTGTGGGCAACTACAATAGTGCGATGAGCAATGAAGGCGGCGATGCGAGTCATCTGAAGCGTCAGTCTCTGGCCTGTAAATTGGTAACCTCGTTTCGCGGCAACAGCGCGCTGGCAACACCGCTGCCCAGCGTTATGGCCCATATAGCACTGTTTAATAGCGAGAACGGGCAGCTGGAGGCCATTATGGCTGGCACTGATATAACCACCTGGCGCACAGTTGCGGCTTCCTTGATTGCTACCAAATATTTATATTTTCGTCGCTTTGGACAAAATGCTGAGCAGGAACACCAGATTTCCGTTGGTATAGTAGGTTGTGGCACTCAGGGACAGCTGCATGCTTCAGCCATGTGCGCCAACTTCAAGGTCAAGAGCATTTATCTATGGAATCGCACCAAATCGAAGGCAGAGCAACTGGCCAAACAGCTGCTCAAAGAGCTGGGCGATAGTAGTAAAACTGCTGTTATTTTAGCGGATACTCCAACTCAAGCTGTGGAGCATGTGGATGTAGTTTGCATTGCCACATATTCGCGTCACCATCTTATTAACGCTGGAGATCTACGCAAGGAGCGCTCAATGCATATAAATGGTAAGTTTTTATGCTTAAGCTCAAGGAGACTTCTATGGTCAAGTGTTTGCCATAGAGTGCACAAAAACGCTCCTAGCCCGTCAACAGAAAGCGCTAACTTGGTCTATGTGCAAAATGTTGTTCCTTGTCCGCTTAGCAATTAGCAAATCCAACAGATAATGTTTTGAAGATTTGTATCTTCCATTGAAAAATGTTTATATCTTGGATAATTTGTATGTTTCGGTGCTTATGAATTTTGGTGTTCTTAATGCAGCTGTTGGCGCTGGTGAGGTGCATTTTGGAGAACTGGCTGAAGACATATATAGAGAGGCCGAAATCTATGTGGATTGCTATGCCAATGCTGCAGCCGAGCTGAGTGGTTTACCTGGTCATATTTCTGGCGAAATTGGCGGTGTTATTAAAGCTGCAACTTATCCGGACATTAAGGCCTTAACTGTATTCCAATCGATGGGTGAGTATTGTGATATTCAATAACATTTATTGTATTGCTGATCCATTTTATACTATATATTTTAGGTATGGCATCTGAGGATGCATGCGTGGCTCAAGCGGTTCGTGAGGCCCTAGTGTCCTGTGTCAAGTAAACTCTTTTTAGTTGCATAAGATTTTCAACAGTTGAAATAATATGTAACTTCCGAAATTTCTTGTACATAAATTTAATAGCTTAATTAAGCCATGCCAAGTGCAATTTTGAAACTCCAATGTGATACCATTAACGACAAACTGTGTTCAAATTAATTGTTAACAAATTTTGTAACTTGAACGTTTCGATAATACAAATATAATGTAAAATAACAAATCGTTTATGTAAACATATTTAGCTTAAGAGCAGTTTCTTCACATACTTATCCATTGTATTCTATTAATCCTGTCCTGTTGCGAGGTAACTTAAGTTTAACTTACCAATAGCTTGGACATTTCAACGGCAATCATCTTATACAAATGCAATTCTAGTTTATATCTTTTTAAGAATATTGCTTTTATAGTTTTTGGAATAGTTCTAATTTCGAATGGGTTTTATATTTTTGATGTGTACTACATTGTTATGGAATAACCAGCAGCTAAATGTGGTAACCTGTCATCCACATCCACATTCATGCAGTTAAGGATAAATTGCCAGTGAAAGCAGTATAATCTGGTAAACATCTCAAGACGTGTTTCCGAAATGCGTTTTGAGTGCACAACAGTGCTACGGTATATCCATTGCAACTCGGAAAACATTCTTTTGCAAGATACAAATATGAAATGCTCCTGAGTAGCCGCATCCATAGACACAGTCATGCTTATTCGTCATCTTGTTGACCATCTTCTCAGATAAGCATTTATGCATTAGGGGTCGTCCATATATTACGTTGGCATTTATAGGATAAAACGGGTCACCAAGTTGATTACATTTGATTACATGTCAGGTAAAGGTATAAATGACGTCATCATTCTATCACTTATTTTTCATATTTCAAGAAAACGATGAAGGTTAAGACGAAAACGATGTTTCGTGGATTTCTTACATTAAGGATTGGCTGTAAACACCATTGTAAGAAACCAAAGAATTGACGTATTAATATATTAAATTGAATTTCGTCTTAAAATATATATCTTGTCATGTATTTGCGTTTACAACACGATAGAAAGAACAAATTTCGAGGTTTCATGTTCATTATGAAACTATTATGATTAATTGCAATTTTGTAATTAAGTCATAGAAGGGGATTACGACGATAAACAAAATGATGTAATATATATTCTACCTAACTGCATTCTGAAATAAAGATTATGAATAGTTGTATCCAATCATTCAAATACAGGTGCTAGTGTTGTTCGTCGGACACCGCAAATTCTTAGTTCTCAGCAACGATCTAAATGTATCGAAATTAACGATAAAGCTACAGAATCCATAGTATAACCTAAAGTTATTTCGAAATGTCTTAATTTCGATTGCAGATTTTTAAAATATGTGTACGATTGGAACTGCCAGGCGCCAAAAGAAATCCGCTATAGGAATAAGCTGTGACCCTTCTCACCGAAGAATACTAATGGGATGAGGGCTGATTGGTTTTCTTTGGCAAACGGTCAACATTGTTTTGTTTATTAGACTCACATAAGTGTAATTTCCACAGCCCAGTAATAGGGTTAAAACGTGTCATGTCTTAATCGACTAGCTCTTATGGCGAGGGTGTAACTACAAAGGAAAAATGCGCATCTTTTGGACACATTTCTAAACATTTTGTATGTATGACTGTAAAAGTGTGCGAAAGAGACAGACAAACACAGTTGTGTGGGTGGTTAGCTTTACACTATTAAGATTGAGATGGCGCTAGCATATGAACTTGAGTTGAACCAACAGGTCGGATTCTTGACTCTGAGATAATGAAAACTGTTTAACGCAAAACATGAGTTAAATGAAAACCTCTTAAAGTTAGTAAATTACATTGAAAGCCATCGAAAGGGTAAGCCCCTGGCGAGATTGCGTTGAGATGCTACGAGCTTCTTCTTTTAGTAGAAAGCGTGCGAGACACTTCCAACTGACGACAACGTAGAAGACTTCTATAATAGGGGTAAATACTTCAAGTGAATATTCATTCATTCAATGTGAAATATTTGCGCCTTCTTTCACTATAGCATTATCATTCCCAATTTTTCAGAGGGATCAGTTTTGTTTTTTCATAGTCCATAATACTTTTGTGAGTTCATGACGACAAGTTAGGGTCGCAATCAAGCGGATCAAGAACAACAAAGCTGCTTGCGGATTTGCTTAAGACTGGTGAAGGATCACGTACTATTCGAGTTCGGTAACCCTGCAAAGTTGGTGCAACTCTGACATTGAGCAACACACGTAGCTCTGTTAAGTTAGGAAAGAGCTTCTCCGAACAGCTTTATACCGAGCGAGACTTCAGACTCTATCCCTTCCCTGCAATCTGTTCTACTTTGTGATGGAGAAAGGCCGTAGTACATCGGAACGGCACAATGTTTCGCTACAAAAGTGTTCTTCGCAAACGCAGATGATATCGATATCATTGGTCGTACCAAGCGAAAAGTTAACGGAGCCTTTGCGGCTATCGAAAGAGAATCTGCGAGGATTGGTTTGTTCGTAAATGAAAGCAAGACAAAGTGTCTTTCTTCGAGTAGAGTGTCATCGCGGTTGAAATCCTAGATTGATGTTGAAAACTTGCCTTGGCACTACCGCCACAATGAAGAACGATCTCAGCATGGAGATCAAGCGTAGAATCACTCTATGTTACTTCTGTCACAGCAGACAAATGAATAGTAGAGACCGCTCTCAACTAGCACTATAAAATGCTCATCCTGCCCGTTTTACCTTATGGTGTCGACGTAGTCTGATTAAAATGCCCTTGAAGTGAAGGCTCAATATCCCGACAGTAGGACCAAAGATGCGTTCTCTTCCAACCTTTCCATTAAAGTCGCCTAACACAATTTTTATATTATGGGCTGTGCAACGGTCATAGACAGACTCCAATCTATCATTGAACGCATCCTTGGTCACATCGTCCTTGTCCTCCGTCGGAGCGTGCGCACAAATCCGGCTGATGTTGAAGAATTTAGCCTTGATGCGGCTTGTTGCCAGAATTCCGTTTACTGTGGTGAACCGGGAGACTCGGTTGCGTAGTCTCCGGCCAACAACAAATCCGCACCCGAATTCGTGCCGCTCCGCATGGCAGCGGTAGCAAATGGCACAGCCTGCTGTGTGTGGTTTTATATGACGGGTCCCAAACTCTTCGCACAACCCTTTTAAGGCCTGGGGTGGCTCTACTGGTATAACCCAGTGTAATTGTTATACGACATTCTTTGACCTGCTCAGGTGGTATTCTCTAACCCGCACACCACATGGGAAAAGAAGAAGAAGCAGATTTGTTCTTTCAGTGCACATCGAAATTCATACGATTGGAAGGGTATAAATCGCAAATGTGAGCCGAGGCTATGTGACGTGGAATATCACAATATTTTTCGCTGACATCAACTGTATAACGAACGGAAGATCCCACTTGGTATTAGAATGCAATAGGCTAAAGGCAAGACTACTTACGGGCTATATTACCGTGCTTACAAACGGTGCGAGATAACTGAGATTCCCGAGTCGACTTATCTACATACTCTATCTGGTTGCCTCTTGTTATTTCGTATTATTGAGGTTTCTCTTCCTTCGGCCAACTAGACGGCTGGCAGTTATAGCTTCGAGTTCCATTCCAAGGCTTACTCTTCTAGTATAATTTTGGCCAAATCTTTGCCTTTGAACCCATTAGCTGTGGGCCATACGGAAACCTAACACTCCCCGACGGTTAGAAGACAGCCAGTCAATAGGTTATAGTTTATAGGTTTCCCAACTTCCAGAACCTAAGTTGTCTTTACACAAAGTTACTTACTTGGCTGGTGCAAGCCACTTGCCGGCGGTTTTTTTTATGAAAGTCAGGCGTATTCTCGTCATGATTTTAGATCATTATCCTTGCCAGAGATGGGACAAGTTGCTGCTTGGAATCGGCAGCAAAAAACCGAATCAAAGTTACTTTATTCAAAATGAAAAGTCCATTTGCATGTTTTTTTTTTGGTAAATTTTTTTGTTTTTTAATCGTTTTAGTATTTTTTATTTTTAATGTTTTTTCTTGTTTTTTTGTTTTTTGTCTTCTCTTTTTTGAAATTAATTTATTAATTAATTTTTATATTTACTTATTGATTTAATATCTCTTTTTTTTATTTGCTTCAATGTCAATGTCTTGTTTTTTTTTTTACTAGACATATATATATATATATATATATATATTGTTGTTGTTTTTGCGGCTTTCCTGTTATTGTGTTCGCCCGGACGGGCTGAGCCGCTGCTAACAGAATTACGTTCTGGTTTTTTTTTTTTTTAGCTTGAAGCCAGTTCTGGGTTCTGAAACTGGAACTTGGGGTTCGGTTGCGACGTGCGCCCATTGTGTGTAAGATTTGGATTAAACTTTTGATTCATTTATTTTTAAATAATTTTTTAGCATAACTATTAAATAATTTGTTTATATAATATATATTTATGTATATTCAGTTTTGTTTTTGCTTTTTTTTTGTTTTTTCATTTAATATATTCAATTTTAATTTCATAATTTTATTTATTATCATAATTATTATTTAATAAAATACTCAACAAATAATTTAATGCTTTTTTCTTTTTTGTTTTTCTTGTGTTTCTTACGTTTTCTTCTTCTTATATTGGCGCACTGCATAATGTGTTTTTTGTGGTTGTTGTTGTTGGTTTGGTTTTTTTTTTATTTTTTATTTTTGTTTGTATTTTGTTTTTAGTACTATTTAAACACTTAAAATGTATTACTTTTTTTTACGAATTTCATTTATATTCTTTGTATGTTTGTAGCAACTTTCCTTAAATGAATGGAAAAGAAAAAAATTACTAAAATACACTAAAAAAAAAAAAAAAACAATCGTGTTTTTTTTTTTTTGTATTGTTTTAAAACATAGCGCTTGTTTATTTTATTTTATTTTTTCTTTATTTGCTTGCACAGCTCGCTGAAGTCGAACTGCGACATTAAAAATAATAATAATAATAATAGTAATCGCTTTAAGTATTAATAATTTAAAATGTGCATTTTACATATATATTCGCTCTAGCTGTTCATTTATTGTATATATGCATATATATATATATAAATAAATAAGCAGCAGAATACAATATTTTATAAAAGAATTTCAATTAAATTAAATTAAATGTAAAAAAAAAAAAAAATTCAACTTAAGCTTAATTTGAAAGGAAAGTACATTCTCAGCCTGAAATTGTGCTGATTTCTTTTCTTCGTTTTTTGTTTTTTGTTTTAATGTTATATTTATATTTAAACTTTCATTAGGCATAAATTATTTATTTATATATATATAAATATTTACAATTTTTTGCTACTTGTTATGCTTTTTCAACTTGTTGTTGTTGTTTGCTCATTTCGCCGCCAACTACTCAGCCATGACGTCATCGCTCGCATCTTTCTTTTTTACACGCTCGGCAATATTTCATATTTACTTTTTAGCGCACTAATTCTAAATATATTTTATATTAAATATAGACTAAGCAAAAAAAAAAAAAAGAAAATTGATTTTCGCTGGCGCAACTTTTGCTTCGTTTTTCGCTCATCCCGTCTCGCTCGCTCTCACTCTCACTCTATCTTAAAATATTGTTGTTTTTTCATATCATATCATATCGTATCATATCATATCATATCATATCGTATCATATCATATCATATATCATAGTTTCTGCAGCTTTACTAGGCGGTTGGAAGTTGCCAAGCTTTGCAAGCTGTGCTTACATTAGAGTTGCAACCAATCTTTTGCAGCGTTGTGGCCAGAGTTGTCATCCAAAAGTGAGCGTGGGAATTGCTAGGAGCTGGGTGGCGGCCTTTTTCGCTTTTATTTGCGTGTGAAGAACATCTTTTCCTTCAGGCAGATGTATATATTATTTGGGTTTACATATATATTTATATATAGTAGTTCTATATAAAGATTTACTCTTTTATTGAAACATTTAGCATGGTATTTTGTTTTGAAATCTCTTTTTAAATATATTTCTATTAATATGCTTTTCATATTAATATTTAATACAACTTTACTGATAGTTTTGTTACAAATATATTTTAAAATTAAAAAAAAAAATCATGTATGCATGTATTTATTATTATTATTATTATTATTATTATCATTATATATATATATATATATATATTATTGTTTTTATTATTATATATATATATAATATAATTACTTAATAAAAACTATTACATTATTTATTAATTAGAAGTATCTTGTATTTTTATATTTCATATGCTTGTTGTTTGTGTGGTTTTTCTTCTTACTTTTCTTTTCTTTTACTTTTACTTTTACTTTTACTTTTACTTTTTTGTATTCAGGAGTTGGTACAATTTGTTTTGAAATCTTTGCCGTTTTCAGATAAGTTTTTAAATATGATATACAATGAATTTTTAGCTTTTCCTCTCTTGCTGCCTTGCTTAATTTTTTGTTTTCTCACTTTATTTATGCTATGTTTATTTAAAAAAAAAAAAAAAAAACAAAACAAACATTTCTGGTATGCTATAGTTTATATGTTGATCTTTTTTTTTACTCGGTTCTTTTTACATTTTTACTAGCTCTTTTATGTTTTTCTTTTTTTTCATTTAACAATTTGAAGATTTTTCAACTGTGTTTGTTGTTGTTGTTGCTGTTGTTGTATTTCTGACACAAAATATAAATTGTTTAAAAAAAAAATTAGAAAATCTCAAATGTTACAAGCTAAAAGAGACAAAAGTTTATCCAAGTTTAAAACATTTTGTTGGTTTTGAAGCATTTTATGTAATAAAATCAAAGTTCTTTTTGCAGCGTGTAGCGTAAAACTTATAAGAAATGAAGATTTAACAAATCGTATTTGACGAAAATTTGCATTTTAAAAGTTCGAACTAAAACGTTTGGCTGCTTTCCAGCACTTAAGTTTCATTTGAAACTAAACATAACGTTTTCTATTCATTTTTTTTTTTTCATTTTTAAACTTAATAATAAATTGTACAAAATAAGTTATAAAAAAAAAGGCGTGTAATTTGAGCAAAGCGAAATACTCGGTCAGAAATACAAACAGACCTTGTTTCAAACAAGAAAGACGATTTCCAGTTTTTCCTTGTATGATTGATATCTGCACCTCCCTCCAGGAAGTGTGTTCTGTATGAATGTTATGTTTTTTCTTTATCTCTTATTTGTTATTTGTTATTTTGTTTTCTGTTTTGTGTTTGTTTTTTTCTCTTCCTTTTTGCTATTGTGTTTCGTGTTTGTGTCTGCTTTGCTCTGATTCGTCAACATTCTGTTGTTGTTGTCGCTGTGTTTACTTTTAACTGTTGTGTGTTTTTACTCTCTAAGCTAATTTGCTATGTGTATTTCTATTTTTTTTTTTTTATTTCTTTCTCTTCTTCTTTCATTTTTATTTTATATTAATTAGTTTAATATAAAGAAAAAAAAATATGTTTTGCCCCTGCCACGCCTCCTGCCTACATTTGCATTTCTGGCTCTGGCACAAAATACACTCGCTCTCTTTCGCTCTTCTCTCTCTCTCTCTCTATCTATCTATCTCTCTCTCTCCAGACCAAAAGAGCGTCTGGCACAATGGGCGCCTTATTTCTAAATTACATTTAAATCTTAGTTATTTTATGTTGGTATTTGTTTGCTTTTTAGTTAACAAAAAATGTTTATAGCAGCCTTTAAATTACTAGCTTTTGCTTTTTCTTGCGCTCCTCTTTCTCTCTTTCTTTCTCTCTCTCTCTCTCTCTTTCTCTGCGCTTTTAGTTTGTTTTCTTTTTATGCTGCTTCTTGTTTTTCATTGTTTTGTTTTGCTTTACGCTTGTTTATCACATTTAATATAATATATATATATACACATATATATATATTTATATATATATATATATATACATATATATATAGCTTTATGTATAGTTTTTAATTTAAATTGTTTTTTGTTTTTTGTTTTTGTTTTTGTTTTTATAACGCCCATTTTTCATTTGTTTGTTTTTAAAGTTATGGAAATTCTTCTGTTCTAGTTACAATAACAACACGAGCAAACAAGGCCTCGCCACAACAACAAGCGTCTTCTCTTGAAATATTCCTTTACTCTATAATGTTTTGTTTTTGTTATTATGTTGTTCTCGCCTTAAGTTTTATATATTTATGTACACATAACATTTTAAACGGCAGTGTTCCTTGGCTTGCTCTCTGTCTATCTCTTGTTTTTAATAATATCTCTATCTCTGTTGCAGCAGCATCACGTCACGTCACGTCACGTCACGTCACGTGACGACTCGTCTCTCTGAACAATTCACAGTGCCACAGGATCTGTGTGTGTTGTTTGGTTCGTTGCTTAGAGCAACTCTTGTTGCAGCAACAACAATCGTTGTTGCTGTTGCAACTGCGCCTGTTGTTGCAACTGTTGTTGCTGCCAGCGTTTGTATTTGCCCTGATAGGCTGCTGTGTTGCTTGTCAGTGAGGAGCTTGCGGTTGTTGGGCCGGTTGTTGTATTGAGGCTTGCTGTTGTTATTGATGTTGCCGATGCTGCAATTGCTGCTGGCAATTTGTATTGAGCGTCCATCACAGTTTCATAACAATAGGCCGCCGTATCAATCAACGTTGTTGCATAGAGCTGTGCTTGTTGTTGCAGTGTTATTGTTTGTTGTTGTTGCGTGTTGTATAGCTGGCCGACGCTATTGTTGCTGCTGTTGTTGTTATAATAATTATGGTTGTTCTGCTTGGTGTTATTGTTGTTATTGTTGTAGCCCAGCATTGACGTCGCTGTCGCTGCTACGGCGGCGAATTATGAATTGGAATTTCGTTTTGTTTGCAGCTAGGATGAGCTAGATTGATTCATATTGCCAAACATGTGGGCTGCAAAGGATGTTTGGCCGGCTGAATTGGCTTGCGATGTTGAGGATTGTTGTGCCTGTTGTTGTTGCGCCTGTTGTTGCTGCTGTTGTGCCTGCTGTTGGTTTAATGAGCCACGTCCATGTTTGGGTATAGGCGGTTGTATATACTCATGTCTGGCCAAGGCGAAAACATCCATACGATCCTCTTTACGATAGGCCAAACAACCGCGTATAAAACTCTGCAATTAATCAAGATTAGTAATTTATTTAACTATTTTTGGAAAACAATATAAAATACATACTTTGGCCTCGTTAGACACCGTTGGCTTATTGGAGAACTGCACCTCGGTGGCTTTGAGTATGGTGTTCTCCTCTAATATGGTCGCTTGCGATTGATTATGACCAAAAGGCTTTTTTCCATACAAACACTGATAGAATATCACGCCTACACTCCAGACATCAACTTTCGATGAGATTTTCGGTGGATTTTTGCCAACAACAAAGCATTCTGGTGGCAGATACCTACAGAGCAAGATTTCAAGAAAGTCAAATCAGTAAAGACGCTAATAAATGATGGGATTTATTGAGCTCTCACCAATATGTGCCTGCACCCTGCGATGTCAAGTCCATGCCATGATCCGGATTATAATTTTCATCGTCCATCACTTTCGATAGACCAAAATCCGTTATCTTTATTTCGCCACACACATTGCCCTCGGTAAGCAATATATTGCCCGGTTTTAGATCATAGTGTATGACAGGCGGTTTAATCTCATTCAGATATTTCAGTGCAGACACAACCTGAAATGAACACACAAATATATAAGTGATTTCAAATCGCCAACAAAGTAAAAATCGTATAAATCCTTATAAGTACTGATTAGCAAAGGGATCAATCAAAGTTGAGTACAAATGCGCAGAATGAGTCAATAAATATGCTGTTCAGTTTAGGATAGTTGATCTGTCAAAGGCAACATTCGCATTCTACATTCATCACTCAATTAAGATGTCCTTCTTTATACTATATAGTATATATATATTGGAGTTTCACCTACCTGCATGATAATCGAGCGCGCCTCGCGCTCTGGTATAGTCTTATGCTGCTTTAGATAAAAATCCAAATCATGGCCATCGCAATACTCCAAAACAGTGCAAAATGAGTTTGCATCAATCTCAAAGACATCGTACAGTTTAACGACGCGCGGATGGTCCAATGCCTTGTGGATATTATATTCCCGCAAGGCATGCCTAAATTAAAATATAATTTAAAAAAAAAAAAAAGAACAAAAATCAAGATTTTAGTTTGCTTGATTGTACTACAAAGTGATCCATAGTTGAACCAAAAATTATATATAGACACTAACTGCTCTAAGCTCGAACCCTGCCCATTTACCCATGCCCTGAACTTGCACTTCTTCCTACTCACTTGATATAATTAGCTTTCTTATCCTCCTTCCAATCCTTGTTTAATTGGTGCACCTTACATGCGACATAGCGTTGCTCCTTCAGATCAAAAGCCTTATGCACTTCGGAGAAGCCGCCCTTGCCGAGCAGCATCAACAGCAGATATCTGTCGTTCAGCACGGGATGGTTATTAAAGCGGGACTGTAAATAAAGATTATATTAATATATGTTCCAAATTATAGATGCCGACGACTAACCAAAGCCGTATTTCTCTTACTAATTAGGAAACATTGAACTTATAATTATTCCTTTCGGTAAACCGATTTAAGATTTCTATACTTTCTTGATTTGTCAACTTTCTTGATTTCTTTACTTTCTTGATTTCTCTACTTTCTTGATTTCTCTACTTTCTTGATTTCTCTACTTTCTTGATATCTCTCTAGTTGAGTCTCTCAGTTGGTAATCCGTTCTTTTTGCCATGTATTGCATCTCTGGATATTGATAGAACATTTGAATTAAGGTCATCCGGAACCTTTGGCATTCCAACAATATAATTTTCGACAAAGTTTTTCAAGAAATACCTACATACAAAACAAATCATCAAAGAAGTTTCCCCCTTGTCGTAAAAAAAAAAAAAAGTGTGAATTTTCCCACCTGATCTTCGTTGAGTATGCGCTTGAGCTCGCGTATATGTAGATTACGTTCACGCTCTAGCTTTTCCATTTCCAACTGCAAGTCTGCATCTTCCTTCTTGAGCGCATTCTGTCGTAACTTTAAGATCTCATCATATTCATAGTATTCCTGGGCCGTATAAGCACCCGATACGGGATCCGGTTTAAGGAACGTGCCCGAATCCGAGCAACTGCCGCTATCATTACCAGCAGCGCCGCCACCGCCTCGATCCGATAAACGTTCTCCACCACCACTATTGCCTACATTGGCTCCACCGCCGCCGCCGTTATGCAACAGCTGCGATTGATTGGCCTGTGTGGAATTTGAGCGTGAGAGACCACGCCCACTACCGCCGCCGCCAGTACCAACACCGGTAGTGGAGCCTACCAAGCCGCTGTCTACGCTGCCAGTCCCGCCTAGACGATCGCTGCCAGCGCCTCCTGTTAGTTGGGATGAGTCGTTCGAATTGGAATTCTGCTGCTGGTTATTCTGGCTATTGTTATTACGTTTGCGTCCCGATTCAGCTGGACGTTTTTTCATTAGCTGCTTCTTTTGTCGATCAATTTCCTCACGTTCTGCTGTGATTTCTTCTTGACGCCGACTAAGCTCCTGGAAGGCATAACCATCTGTCCAGTTTTCCTGGAATGTGGCGCCCACACGCTGCGTCACAAATTGGCCCAAACGCAAACGATTCTGCATACACTTTTGACGCGCCTCCTTTTTCTCAATGCTGCTCTTCTCTTTCAAGAGCTTCTTGACCACCTCAATGCACTTGGCAATATGCGACTTGTGCTGATCAATCATCTTTTGATTGGTTATTATCTGGCATTTCTGCTCATCAGACAGTCTTGTCATCTCCTCAATCTTTGCCTTGCTTGACTCATGATCCGCCTCACGCTCCTGCAGGTCATGCAACGATACCTCCGTTTGTGTGGCCTTTGTATAGGTTATAACACTTTGTGGCGGTTGCAGCACACCCATTGAATGCTGTTGCTGCTGATGTGCGGAGACCACAACGCCAACTGTACCGGCTGTGGATGTCGCAGGCATTTGCTGCTGCGCCTGCGCCGTCTGCTGAGTCACTGGCGGCGGTGGAACACCCAGACAGCCGGCATTTAGCATGCCCATGCCCACGGCAGCGCCTATGGCGCCCATGGGTGTCTGTTGAGGAACCATTGAATTGGAAGTCTGCTGCTGTTGCTGGCGTTGTTGTTGTTGCTGTTTGGCCGCTGCAGCCGCCGCTGCTGCTGCTGCCGCTGCTGCTGTCGCAGAGTTGACGTAGTGAAATTCACCGCTAGGCGTTTGCTGCGTCTGTGGACTAGGTGGATGATATATGGAATATGCACTACTCGTTTGCACCTGCACCTGCACCTGAGAGGGCACAGGTGGCGGCGGCGGTTGTGGTTGTTGCTGAACATTGCTTGATGCCGCTGCTGAAGGCGACTTTGAGCCGGCATGTGGACGCAGGGAGCTATTACCACCGTTGCCGCCTGTATTGACCACGCCGCCTACACCGCCGCTATTGCCAACACCGCTGGCGCTGGCATTGCCCGAGCTGCTATGCTGTTTATTAAAGTAGTCATTGATCTTTTTATTATCGCTTCCGGGTAGCATGAGGCGCGCATTTTTGCCACCAGCGCCACCGTTGCCACCACCAGTTCCAACAGGTATTTGACAACGATCCAGGCCCAGTGACAAACTTCCTTTTTGTAGTCCTTGAGCGCTATCATTGCCACCGCCACGAAAGGGCAGCGATTTGACGCCTTTCATGCCAGGCACGCTATTGGCATTGCCGCCTCCAACGTTGCTGGCATTGGCTCCACCGGAATCATCTGTATTATTGGCAAACTTGCGTTTACGCTTACGTTCGGCAGGCGTACGTGGTAGCTTACCGCTGGCTGTGGCACTGCTGCTATTGTGTTGTTGTGGATTGTTGTGAACGCCTGCATTAAGCATGTCTTGTGTGGTGAGAGCAATCATGGCTGCTGGGCCACTAGTTGGTACGGAGACTGCACCGCCGTTATTGGAGTGTAAGCTGGCGTTCAGCTGAACGTTAGTTAGACCAGAGTTAACGCCCAGCATATCATTGACATCCTTTTCGCTATGCGAGGAACCAGTGCTCATATTTGAGTCCGGATTACTGCTATGACCGCCAGCGCCGCCAGCAACAGCGACGACGCCGTGTGCGCCGGGCTGTTGTTGATGTTGTAGCGCTATTGCCGCTGCAGCTGCTGCGGCTGCCACGTGCTGATGCTGCAAATGCTGCAGTTGTTGTTGGTGCTGTTGCTGCTGCTGCGGCTGGGGCGGTGGGGGTATGGCGTGTAGAGCTTGTTGAGCTACTTGCTGCTGTGCGGCAGAGCTAAGCTGTTGTTGCAAATGTAGATGCGTTTGCAAATGCTGCTGCTGCTGTTGTTGCGCTGCAGCTGCTTGTTGTAGCTGCTGTGGCAGTAGTTGCGGTTGTTGGGCTTGCTGTTGCGCCTGCGTGCTGTGATGATTAGCAAAGTGATGTGCCGCCGCTTGCTGTTGTTGCGGCTGTTGTTGTTGTTGTTGCTGGGCCTGACTGCTGGGATGATGATGACTTATGGTTGAAGTGGTCTGTGGGGCCATCTGCAATTGAGCGCCGGCGGACATCTGCAATAAGAAAATCAACAACAAAAATTCTAATTAGTTTAGTTGGGATATAATTTTAGATTGCATATATATTAAATAGTGTGGGGGGTTAAATGCATAAAAATGGCTTACAAATTTGCATAAATTTGAAGATGAACTTTTCCCCTGCCTTGTAAATATAACAATTTAACCACAAAGTACAATGTTTGTAAATATAATGCTTAACCATTACAATCAAAATAAATATTTAGCTTTTATCTGATGTGTGTTCTGTTGTGCACCGTTTATAACAAGTTCTAAAAGGTTATCGATAATGCATATCGCTGGTTCTGTGGCTAACACTTAACAACACTAGACGGCACTAGCGGCAGCACCAATTTTTGTTTTGATCCGTATTTTCGTCGCAGCGCTGCCAGATGTTTGGCATACATTAACAAGGTGGCAACTGAGCACGAGCGAAAAGGGCAGCGAAAGAGAATGTGCAAAATAAATGAGCAATAAATACATGCTGGCTGGCTGGCTGCCTGCCTGCCTGCTGCCTGGCTGTGTGTGAGTGAGATGCGTGTTTAGCCGCTTGCTACGTCACGGCAGGCATGCGTGTGAGTGAGCACAATGCACACCAGCCGCAGCTGCCCCTCTGTGTGTGTGCGTGTGTGTGTGTGTGTGTGCGCGTTATATTTTATCAAAAGCAAAGCGCAAAGACAATAAAGAAAAGCAAAAAGCAAAAAAAAAAAAAGGAATAAATAAAAAGACAAAAATGTTGAAAATTAAAGTAAAAATGAAAATGGCTACCCAACCAAAGACGAAAGACGATAAAACGAAACGCACAACACACACGACATTTGTCGCTCACTCTTTTTGCTTTTGAGCTTTTTTTGCTTTTTTTTGTATGCATGCACAATACTTCCTCAGTCTCACTATTTTCATACGAAAAAAAAAAAAAATTATATTGTGAATTTAAGTTACATGCACTTTTTTTTTGTACTTATTTCGAATGGAATTATCCAAAGCTGTAACATCGCTTTGTTTCTTAATTAGTTTGTGTTTTTTTTTTGAATTCACTTTTATATGTGCATATACTATATATTATTATTTGCTTTGTTTTATGACAAAATGCCGTTCACCTTTTTTAAGCGCCGCATATTTTTCTGCACACACATACGCTTTGCGTGTAGTGTATGTGTGTCTGACTGAGTGGTGTGCGTGAGCGAGTGTTGTGTGGATTTTCTTCACATTCTCCTCAACATTTTATCACATTTATGCTGCGTTTATTGTATATTTGAAGTGCTTGCTTTAACTAATTTACATTTAATTGAAATTCAACTATTTAGCTCGCTTTGTATTTGATTTTTATTGCAAATATTTTTCACCGTTTGGGGCACAAAATTGTTTTAAGCGTATTTGTAATGGTGCGCGCCCGTAATGACAACCACAAGAAAGAAGGTGAAAAAGAAGAACAAGAGATATAAAATGCGCACACAACCACACACCAATACATATACACACACACGCGATGAGACGACGACGACGACGACGACGACGACGACGACGACGGCGGCGACGACCGCTGAGACGTTTTTGCTAGTTGCAGAGAGCGAGTGAGCGAGCAATCGCGCGAGCGAACTGACTGACTGACTGAACTGAACCGGACCAAAACGACGACACTACACAACACTATTCGCTCATTTGCAAAAACGGCAGAGAAACAGAAACGACGAACGGGCAGAAAAAAACCGAAAAGTACAAAAAAAAAAATAATCCGATTGACAGGCGGTCGGTCGGTCGTTCGGTCGGTCGGTTGGTTGGTTGGTTCGGCCGCCGGCCTTCGTTGGCTGCTGCTGCCGCTATTGATAAATTTCTGCGACTTCTTCGCGCGCGCCGTACAAAAACAACACCGAAACTAAACTACAACAACTATTTGTAGCGCTGCTGCTGCTGCTGCTGGCATTGCCGACCGCTGCGCGACTGCGGTGCTGCTTCTTCTTTTTGTTTTCAACTCCAACAGGCCAACCGGCGTCTTCGTCTTCGTCATTTTGCGCGAGCCCAACACCAATAATACCATACTCTGGCAATAACTACTGTTTGTTTAAAATCTTTGCTATTTAAAGCATTAATTTGAAACAATTTCAAACGTTAAACGTTTGGCTTTCAACTCTTAGTTTTCAATTGACAAAAACAAGAAGCGTGTTTTGCTCTTCTGGCATGCACACACTTGCTCGGGTTTAGTTGCTCTTAACGTCGTAAAAAGGAAGGAAGCAAATTGCACTTCTGCCGTCGCTGTCATTGCCTTCTTGTGGTTTTAAACGGCACAACAGCTGTGAGAGTTTCGAGAGCTAGAGCGAAAGAGGTGCAACATCAATGAGCGCAACAAGAGTAGCAGCAGAAAAAGAGTTGCCGAGCAGCATAAAGTATGAAAAAAAAAAATGAAAAATGAAAAATGAAAAAAGTGTGTAATGGCTGCAGCAACGAGAATTGGCAACACTAAAAGCAAGCAGCAAATGGCCAAACAATGATAGCAACAACAAGAAAGCCGAGAGCCCAGTCCCAGTCCCAGTACAACTCTGGCAAACCATCGCGGCAGCGACTTAATTTTTGGGCTTGTCTCACGTGCGCGCGAATGAGATAAATCTATGATGATGATGTTGTGTTGATGTTGATGGGGCCAAAGCAAAAGCGTGCGAAAAGGCACACGAGCAAAAAGCAGCAGCTGCTGCTGCTGCCGCTGCTGCTGTAGTGGGTGCAGGCAGTCAGTCGCACGACGGGAGGGGAGCGGCGAGGGTGTGGCAGTGACATGCATAACGCATGCATTTCTTGTTCGCTCTGCGAATGGCGTATGAGCGTAAGCATCAGCATCAATCTCTCTCACCCTGCCCACACTCTCTTTGGCATATAAGTTTGGAGAGCGCATTCCAATGCAGCAAACAGCGAGTTAAATGCAGACAAATTGAATTCCCTAACAAATTATGTTTATTTTTTAAATAACTGCAACAAGAAATTGCATTCGAAGTCGCCAGCGAACCAGTTTGATTTTTATTTATTATTATTATTATTATTTTTTTCTGTTTTTGGCATGAGGCGAACGTACTACTTTGGGGCCGTGATAAAACTGCAAATGCCAGTTATACGCATACATACGCCAATCAGCACGTATGTGTGTGTGTACATGCAAACTGGTTCGCGTAGTCGACGGACGCGACGTCGCCGTGCCGTTTACGCGAACGACGAAGACGTTGACTTCGCGCCGTCATAGACAGCGATTCGATTCGGGCAGCGCTGCCAACTACATTTTGGCTGGCACAGCAACAAACAAAACCCTAACCAACACACAATAATCTGGCAACGCCATCGCCAGCCAGCCAGCCAGCCAGCTACACTACTCGGCCAACCAACCAACCAAACACGACAGCAGTCTCCGTCGCAGCAGCAGTTTAACAGTTCGTCGATGAGTCAAGGTCGGGAGACGTCACGCAAATTTTCGTTTTCATTGCCTACAAAAAATACTATGGCTGTTTATTTTTAGAGCGCCGACGAATATGCACACACACACATACGAATGCACAGTGAGCGGAGCAAGCGAACGCACAACGAATAGCCAAGCCAAGAGAAACGTTTGCGAGCGAATGAATGAAGCGGCACACACACACACACACACACACACACACACGCACACACACACACACACACAACTCATTCTCAAGTAACGGCGCGTCTTTTTGCATCTGTCATCGTTTTAAGATTAGCAATGTCAAAATGTATTATAAATTTGCAAAATTAAATTCAATAAATTAAACGAAATCAAAGCTCATCTTATTGAATATGTTGATAAATTTAAACTTTTAATCAATTCACATGCATATCAATTTTGTAAAGTTAACACGTCATTAACATAATTATGCCCTAATTGTGGCACTCGGATAACAGTACGCTGTTAAATTGAACGCTGGGCGCACAGCAAAAGCACAGCGCAGTAGCACGTGCGAAGCGAACGCTCCAATGCGAAGAGCAATGTAAACAGAGAGCAATCAACAATCTAGCTTGCTCTCAAATATGAACAAAGCAAAGGCAAAGACAAACAAAAAAGACAGACAAAAAAAAAAAGAAGAAGAAAATAAAGCAATAACAAAACTCACACTCTTGGTTAACTTGCGTCCGCCGCCAGCAGCGGCAGCGACGCTGCGTTTCGACGCCGGCATTGTATTTATGCCGTTGCTGGTGCTGCGACTTCGTTTACGGGTGTTCGCGGCTGCCGCTGCCGCAGCCGCAGCTGCTGATGTCGCCGCCGTCGACGTCGGTGTGGACATTGCAGCTGTGACTAACATGGCCGTAACAGTGAGAATGTAATGCCTTGTGCTGCCGCCAAACAGCTGACACAGTTGCCGGCAAAATGTTTATAAATCAGCTGCCTCTGTCGCCATGGACAACGCGGCGCAGCAGCAGCGCTGTTAAAGCAGCAGAAGGCCTGCTGCTCTCTGCTTGCCAACCAACTTGCTCGGCTCTCTCTAGCTCTATCTCTTTTGCTCTCTGGCTTTGCTTGTGCCGGTCGGTCGGTCGGCCGGTCGGTCGGTCGGTTGTTGTTGGGTGCGCTCAGCTCACTGGTTTGATTATTTCGCTGCTTCTTTTGTGGCCGTCTTTTGTCATATATTTTTTGTATATTTTGCACACTTTGCTTCTATTACCCGTTTGGCGTTTATACACACACAGCGGACATACTCATACACACTATGACGTTCGCTTGTTCATAAACTTGTCTTCTTCTTGCTTGTTTCTTTCTTTCTTTCTTTCTTATTTTTATTGTTTGTATGTCGTCTGTCTGTTCGTCTGTCTTTTCTGTTTGCTTTTTGTTTTTATAGTAGGAAGTTGGCAAAAAATTCAACTGCGCGGCGACGACTACACCGACACGTCACGTTACTCGCTCTTTCGACACTGTTGTGGGCAAGGTAAAATTGGCAAATCTACTACAAAACGACGACGACGACGACAACGACGAGGACGGCTACCACGACAACTTTAACAACGATTGTAGCGCAGTAGCTGCTGCGACTGCGACTTAAGCGGCTGCGGCGGCGGCGGTGGCGCTTCTCACTGTCGGACACACTGCTCCGTCTGACTGACTGTCTAACATTGTGTGTGAGTCTGTTAACCGAGTGAACCTAAATTGCTGCCTGCTTCGCGTTGCTTCTTAACGCTTCTCGTTTGTTTTTGTAGCTGCTCTGCTACTACAAACGCAGCACACTCATATACATAGCAAGGCCGCGTTGCGGCGAATTTTATGCTATTTGTTAAATACAAACACACATTACACCGAGTAGAATCTCTCGGAATTTCTCGTTGCTCATATGCAACTTTTGCTAAAATTTTATCACGTTTATATACATACATATATATATATATATATATATATATATTTCGAAAAGCACCGTTAGTTGGCTTTAGATTTGCCAAGTTTAGTCTTTTGCTGCAGATGCAGCGAGTGCCAGTTGGAAACTTAACGGATTCCGCAGACAATAGTGAGCATGCACAAACATGCACACACATACATATATGTACGCCAGTGCACTGCTGCTGCTCTTGCTGTGGGCCTACGTTAATTTTTACTGTTAGCAGGCGCTATCTCTCCCGCTCTCTTACACCATACACTCTTCTGTTTTGCCTTTCGTTGTTGCTGTGTGTTGAGTTTCGTTTTGGTGAAAGCATTTTTAATAGAACATCATTTAGCAGCAATGTCCAGTGTCTGCTCGAGGGGTGTTCAATTCAATTGGGCGCCCTGTTCGTGGAGGGCGCCAAAGCCAAAGATCAAGCAGCTTTACATATTTTTGTATTGCGAAAAGTTATTATTATTATAAATAAACAGCTGGTAACCAACTCAGGCTTTTCCTTTTAGCTAGGAGAAACCCAACTATAGCGACTAAATTGCTCAAATTCAATAGGAAACCCTTTGAAGACATATCCAACATGATAGAAAAACATTTACATAGCTTGCTAAAGCCGAAATTACTAAAGTTAGTGGAAAAATAAACTTTTTTAAATTAACTACTCTTATTATTCCTCTGACGACCCAACTATAGCGACTAGAGTGGTCAAACTCAATAAGAAACTTGATTAGAAAAACATTTACATAGCTTGCTAAAGCCGAAATTACTAAAGTTAGTGGAAAAATAAACTTTTTTAAATTAACTACTCTTATTATTCCTCTGACGACCCAACTATAGCGACTAGAGTGGTCAAACTCAATAAGAAACCCTTTGAAAATGCCCATGCCCAACACAAAAACATCGCTATATGGCCGGAAAAGCTGTCAGTGTGCTTACTTTTGAGGAAAAGTAACAGTTGGTAACCAACTCAGGCTTTTCCGCACGTTTATCAAAACAATCGAAATTAGCTGGCACAAATTTAAAAAACAAAATAAAAAACAAAAAATTTTGAAAATTATTTTTCTGGTGACCCAATTATAGCGACTGAGTGCTCAAATTCAATAGGAAACTCTTTGAAGTTATGCCCAACACGATAGAAAAACATTTAGCTTGCTTAAGCCGAAAGCACGCACAAAAAACCAACGCCAAATCGCCGGAAAAGTTGTCAATAAAATTAGAAATTTTAGATTTTTGGCCAATCTCAATAAAAAACAATAAATTCAAACGAACGATACTTTTTTGAATTTCATCTAGAAACAGATTAGAAGGTCGATATACCGTTTTTTAAAATCTTTGTTTAAGCTCAAGTTCATAATCAGCAAATTGAAATTCTAAGACTCTGTGATTAATATACATTTAAAGGGCGGGTCCAAAATTGTCATCGAGGGCGCCAAATATATGCTTCAGCCGGCACTGTCAGTAGCCGTTCTTTGTTGCTGAGTTTATAATGTTAAATGAGAGCAGAAAAAAAAAAAAAATAGAAAAACAACCAGAAAAACTACGCAATGCGAATTGGCAAAAAACAAAATGAGAAAAAACAGCGCTTCTCAGTCAAAGCAACGAACTACATACAAGCCGAAACAGTTAGAGTTGTTGGTTCCACAATTTATAGACTATTATGTTTATGAAAAATTTGAAATAATGGTCTTTGGAGTCGAACACATCTCCCGAGACGATAA
Organism: Chymomyza caudatula; assembly: GCA_035041775.1. Taxonomy (NCBI): domain Eukaryota; kingdom Metazoa; phylum Arthropoda; class Insecta; order Diptera; family Drosophilidae; genus Chymomyza; species Chymomyza caudatula. The sequence goes on from JAWNKW010000148.1 coordinate 4,267,295, forward strand.
CGATGCGTTCAGTTCACACTTTAATGATCAATAACAGATGGCGCCAGTCGATAACTGATCAAGATCAAATGAATGGAAATGAAATTAAAGCGTTACATCAAATTATTTATACTCACTTTTGCATATTTATATTTAGTGAAAAAACAATCCAATTAATTAACGCAAAATTTTCACTTTGAGCTTTTGGCGAGGTAGCCAACTTAAAAAAAAATATACACAATTGATATTTTTTTTATTGTTTGTTGCACTGCATCTATTTTTTCCAGCTTATTCGTTTTGTGTTGAATTTCTTATGCAAAACTTGAATTGGATTAAGTTATGTATTTTTAATTGGTTTGTATAATTTGTTATTAATTTTTTGTATTTGTTTGTAGCAGATGCAACATTTTTCATTTGGTCGATGATTTGCTCTCTGCTGTTGCGCTTATGGGTCTGTCTGTGTGTGTGTGTGTTTGCTGTTTTGAAAATTTTCATTTACTTATAAATGTACATATGTATCTATACATATTTTAGGTGACTTTCTCCGACAAAGTGTGTAAACGCTGTCAATAACAGTTACAACAACAAACAATTGGCAACATTGCAAAAGATTAAGAAAATACTCAAACGAAAACAATTCATCTTAGTAGTTTTTACCAGTGCATAAATCAACCACAAAGCAACACATACCTATGTACATACATATATATATATATATATATATACATACATATATGTATATATATAAATCGCCTATGTACAAAGAAATCTCTTTCGGTTGACTTTTGGGTCGACCAGCTGACGTAATCGCATTGAAGCAAAACTATAAACACAGCACAAGAAAAAAAAAGAAAGAAAATGGAAAAAAAATTTCGTCAAAACTGTGAAGTTAGGTTCGCCTTACAAAAAAAAAAAAAAAAAAAAAAAAACAGTTATAAAAGCAAAACTTATTCGGTTGTGTAAAAAAAAACTTCTAACCAAATTCCTTATCAATTCCAATACTCGGTAACACAGTTATTCGTTGCGAGTTTTTAAACCTCTAGAGTTTTGTAGAGTGATTTGCTCAAAAACACCCAAGAAGTTGTAATATTACATAAAACCACCGAGTTGGAGCTACGATATTTTGTCCTTGTTCTTTTGCGTTTCTCTATGCTGTTTTTTGGAGAAAATGGTGGATTTGTGGCCACCAAAGCGAAAAACCTGTAAATGACTGTTCTTTTCATACTTTTAAGTGTTAGTTCCCTATTGAGCGTTACTATCCTTACCGTTGTTAGCTGTCAACTACATCCCATTCCGTTAGTGTTTTCTGCTTTGCATTTTATAGTTTCTCATTTAATGATAAATTGATGCAATTCAGCATTATTTCGAAGAAGCTACTAAGGAATTTTGAAATATTCATACAAAAATTAGTTTTCTAAAACAAATTTTAATGTGCAGATAAAATGGCTGAAAGACTCACTTCACTCGTTCAGACTTTCAATACAACATAATGATTAATAGTAGAGGTAAAGAGTACTCATATTGCACTTTCTAATTGTATATAAAGTTGTTTCTAGTTGGGTTATAAAAATATAGGACCAAAGTGTTATTGAGATAAACAAAACAAATAAATAAACAAAAGCTTACTATCGGATCAGTTTCGATACGATTAAAAAAAATACAAATTGTATTAACTGATGTCTTAATTTTCTGTTGCAAGTCTACAAGTCAAAAGATGTGGTAATATCTAAGTAGCTGTCTACTCTTACAAGAATGTATAAACATATCTAGATCTAAAAGTTTTAATAAAATATGCGTATCCGCAGGTGCAGTTTGTTGACACATGTTGATATCTGACGCCCGTAGAAGAATTTGCGTTTTCAGAACATCTATCTATAAGAGCGATTCGGATGAAACACGACACAATTCTGTAACTTGTTTCGGTAAAAGTTTCAAAAGACATTGCTAATAAGGTGCTAAACTGCAACGAAAATCACATATGTATGAATCTATAAACTTTGTTATTTGACTACAGACCTATCGACAAAACGACTCTTCACCCTTCACAATGCATAGTCAAATCTCTTGGGTCCATATAAGAATTGAAACAATTTTTGTTTTTTTTTTTTGTGAAAATTCGTACAGTGTATCTCACTGTCGGCTTGGTCAATAAATCTCATTGCGTTGTCAAATTTGATATGCTTTAAGCGCTTACTGACACTTTTAGCTCGTTGTATTAAAAAAATATTAAATAAAAAAAAGGAAAACGTTAATCTAATTAAATTATAAAGATATAGTACATGGCATGAATATATGGGGTCCCATTTTATGATCGCGCAAGTAACCCTATGTATGTACACAGACACATACATGTACATAGTTTCTTCATGCATCTGGTGTTTATAAATGATAACGAGCAGCGAGTACACATAGTGAAAGAAAACAATTGAACCGGCTACATTCGCGACATGCCGACTATTATATACCCTGTGACTTCGAGAACTTACTAGACCGAATCATCTATTTGATTCTCAGTTGTAATTCAATTTGGGTTGGTGGACGTTTTGGCAAATAACTCGTGTAGTTTTCAGCCGATTCAAATACAACTTAAGCCCTAGAGGTGTGATATCAAAGAAAAGGCCTGCGTTTCAATATTGTAAGAGAACTGCAAGCTGCTTTGTAAAAAAAAAGTATGTAAATGAAGAGCTAGAAGACTCACTTTCTGACAAAACACTGTGCTACAAACAGACAGGCAGACATGGTTGCATCGACTACTTTGGTTGAGTGGATTCATTTTGTGTAGCCTATATGTACTTCTGACCCTTTTGGGTAAAGAGTATAGAACACAAAATGCTATGTATATGTGTGTGATGAGCAACTAATGTTACGAGAATACTCTGGATCAAATTAAAGGGTACACTTTTTCCGAACATTTGTTAATACAGTGCAGTCGCGATACAGTGAACTAATTAAAACCGAGGGTGTTCACAATACCAAATTTGTTCACTCTATCGATTCGAACATTTTATGATGTGTTTAAATAGCATTATGCTTAAATCTAGTCGGAATATCCTATTATTTATTTAAAAAACAAAACAATTAATTTCTAATTTTAACATAAAACAGCCTTCATGGCTCATATTTCATCACATATCATCGCATAAGTTAATTTCATTTTGATGAAAAGCATAACATAAAATTCAATAAATGAAAAAGACAATGTATTACGTTTAAAGTTTTTTAAAGAATTCTGAGATTTTGGTCTGTTTGTGGTTAAAAGCTAGGTGGTTTTTAGACTCTTTAGAGTAGTCAATGTAAAAAATAATTTGTTCACTCTTAGGAGTGTTCATTCTATCGCGACTCCACTGTATTTTCAATTCCTACAAGCGTAAGCAAGTAATATGTAAAACTAATTTAAAATCTTTTTGTAGAACACAAAATTGCATCGAATAACTGCAATGCCTTAAATGTTGAGTCACAGTTCTTGATTCGTTCTGCTATGCTTGGCAAATTGCTTGACAATTCTATAAGCCCTTTTCCATGTGTATAGAGTATAAAAATATACAAAAACAAAACGATGTCAAAAAGCAATTTGGGCTTTGAACATTCCACATGCGCACAGTGGTACACAGCCATTGAATTTGTTGTCTAATTATGATTCTGTTTGCAAATTTACAGCTGCTGCGACCGCCACCGACACCCGACCCGACCCACTCTGCGCCCAGCCAGCGAGCGACGCCGACGCGCGGCAGCACGAAGAAGAAGCAAAAAACAAAACAACAACGAGTAAAAGCGAACGACAAAACAAACGAGTTAGTTTGCGAACTCGCCGCTCTGTTGGACGCTGCGCTTTGGGTGTGGGTTGCCCACGAAAACAAAAAACAACAAAAAACAACAAAAAAAAAAAAAAAAAAATACAAATTTATAAGTTTCACATTGACTAAAGAGACGCAAGCGCATGTGAGAGCGAAATGAGCGAAAAAAAAAACAGAAAAAAAACAACATTTTAATTGTTTACTATCGACTTTTGAGGATTGCACTCGTTGCCATTGTGTTGTCCACACGCCGCACACACACACACACACACACACACACACACACACACACACACACACACACACACACACACACACACACACACACACACACACACACACACACACACACACACACACACACACACACACACACACACACACACACACACACACACACACACACACACACACACACACACACACACACACACACACACACACACACACACAAGCACAAGGCAAAGAAAAAAAAATAACACACAGACGCTGACGAAGCGTCGTCGTCGCTGTCGCTGTCGCTGTCGCTTTTTTTTTTTTTTGCTGCCGTTCGTTACCCGCGTGTATTTTTCGTTTCAGTTATTATTGAAGCACAAACAAATTGAGACTAAAAATGCGGCGTGAGATTTGATTGTGAGTAAGCGCAAGCGTTGGACGGCGCAGAGCGCAGCAGGCAGCAGCCAACCCGACAACAACATCAGCGCCAACATCGCTGCTTGCAGCGCAGTCGGCGTCGTCGTTCAGCCGACGCATTTAAAATAAAAGGAAAGCACACACAGCAACACACAAAAGTAAATATCAAAGAATGGAATGAGCGAAATAAAATGAAATGGTGGAAATAAAAAAGCTTTGCAACTTTGCACCGCCGACAAAAGCGTCTCAGTCTCAGTCTCAAGCTTAGGAGCTGGCTTCCCCCCACCACCCAAAGTCCCCCCCCCCACACTATTATGGTACGCGCTTCAGTTAGTCCATCTGTCAAGTTGCGCGTCTGTCAATGCAAGCATTTGCATGTACATACATATACATATGTATGTACGTATGTAGGCATGTACATACATATGTACATACATACATACGTACATACATTCCGTTGACAAGCTTAGCGGGCGGCAGCGGCGGCGACGCGCTTCACTTTGACTAAAGCGACGCCAGCGTCGGCGTCGATGTCGACGTCGACGTCGGCGCAACCAAACCAATCTACAGAAATTCTAATATGTATTTCCAGGCAGAAAAAAAATAAAAAATTAAACAAACGAAATTCTTGGAACCAAAGCAAACATTTTTTTTAACGAAGAATTCATACAAACATTGCCACAAAAAATTTGCTGCAGACAATCGGGACGCTGCTCGACAGTCGAATGCCCTATACCCTTTTTCTTTATAAACACTAAACACGGTTAAATGGTAACGGAAGTATCCACCTTTATATCTATTTTCATAAGATCAATATGCCTGTAAACATTTTCCTATTGGGAAGGTTCCAATTGACAAGTTTTCCTAATGGGTAGTACAGGCAAAAATTACTTTTATGCCCATAACTCAGGTATTCTTGAGTCAATGTCGTTCAATTTTGTAACATAGATCAAAAATACATTTATAAATGTCTGTGACAATTTTCAAATCAATTTATTGGGGGGTGTGGCAGTAATTAAGGTAAATCGATTGCGGGGGAAGGGGGGTTCCTATGAAAACAGATGGATGCAGTTTTAACGACTAGGGTCACACGAGAGGTCTCCAAACCAAATTTTGTACGTCTAGCTCACATGTATGTGGAATTTTGAAGCAGTTTATAGGCGATATTTAGCATATTTTTGACTATAACTTTTGTTGTATTTAATCGATTTCGATCATTTTTGCAACATAGATGCGCCGCACACCTCTGTCGAGTTTTGAGATGTTAGATTTACCGGAGTGGCTGTAAGCCGCAAAAATCTGTCATGGGGAAAGGGGGCAAGATATCGACGTGATTCGACAAACTTCATCTCTTCGGTGTAATGCGCATCTTTTGGTACATTTTTGTGCCTCTAACTCTTATGGTGTCCGATATCTCGACGTTCATACGGAAGGACGGACAGACGGACATGTATATATCGACTCGACTATTGCTCCTGATCATTTTTGCCCATGGAACTTATGGTCTGCCACGCCTCCTTCTGCCTGTTACTTACATTGCACTATAGGTTTGTGTACACTGTGTACAGGGTATAAAAAGGTACTACACACATAGCCTGTATGTATGTATGGATGTGCACATATAACATTTTTTTTGGAAATATGTTAGTGTGCGTTTATATACATGTGTGTGTGTGTGTCTATGTGTGTGTGTGTGTGTGTATGTGTGTGTGTGTGTGTGTATGTGTGTGTGTTTTTGAGCAGCTCGTGTCAATAAAGCGCCCAAAAGGCAACCGAAAACGACTGCAAAAAAAAAAAAAAAAAAACATGAACTGCGTCAACTTTTCATATGAGGTAATCTGCGTTTTGTTTACAAAAAAAAAAAATTAAAAAAATATATTAAACCGCCCGACAAATTAATTTTGCCAAAAAGCATAAATATACAAATGAAATTTCGCGTGTTTCTAGTTTCAAAATCGTACGAAATAACCACATATTCGAAAGGTAAATTTAAAGATATCAAAACGATTGTGCTTTATTAGAGTGCTTAAATTTTCGAAAACTGCAGAAATTGCGGCTTAAAAGTCAAATTCGTAAAATTTTCCTCTAAGCAAGCACGACTGGCGTATACTCTTTCTTGAATAGACTAACAACATCAGCATTGCTCTTGAGGTCATAAAAATATTGGAGCATTTTCGGATAGTTAAGGAAAACAAATCGTGTTCGAACAAACACAAGAGCGAATTTTTGAGTAATCCAGCCGATTTGCACCCAATCGGGGGTGTGCCAGATAAATCTTTCAACCGAATTTCAAGCCAATAACAAATTGTCGGTATGCCAGATATCATTATAAACATCAATATTGTCAGATTTATACCAGAGAGCGTGCGAAATGCATCAAGAATGCTTTTGATCGTCGGATTTGTCAGGAAAGTTTTAATTGAACTTTGAGCCAAACCGTCTAGAGATTTGTGGCACACTCCTGAATGCTTTCGTTTTGTTTCCGCACATAATGAAACATTTACGAGAGGTCAACGAGGAGTAGCAAAAAAGGTTTCGAAAATTGTTTCAAGTACATGTAGTAATGAAACTAAAGGGAAGGTGCATTTGGCTCTCTCTGCGCATATACGACACAAGATCGACGCACCTTGCGTTAAGTATCAACAGAACATGTACAAAGTGCGCACAATGCAAAGTAAGCCAGAAAATTTGAACTTGTGACGTCACATGGTTTCTTCTTCGCTTTCGAACGAAAGGCCGATGCAATGTATCGTGTAAGATAACACTTTTCGATGAATACGTATTCTATAGATGGGTATTTTTTTGTTTTTTGGTTATGTAGTATATATGAATATGGATTGTTGTTTATCTATAAGTGCTGCTAAGCAAGTTCCCTGCGCATTTTTGTTGGTCACTTGCATTTTTATTGATTGGGCATTGAAGGTCATATCGTTTGCAGTTTGAATAAAGCTTATGTAGAATAATATACCCTTTCAACTTGGAGTACGGTACAGTGTAAGACGGATGCATAAAAATTGTGGCAGTGGCAATATAAACCCTCTCTAATATCTAGCGTTTGCTTTTTGTCACGAGTCAAGCCTTCGGTTAGCACTTCGGTCGCTACAAAAGTTCGCTCTGTGTGGTCTATTACTGCTTAAGTGTCTGAAATATTTCTGAATTCTGAGAATATAAGAAAGATCTTTTTCGCAGAATATTTACTGCCATTTACAAACATATGGCCACCCTTGTTATTGCAAAGTTCACTCTATTTATTTCTTGCTCTGTTCACAACTACACCAAAGGCGCCTACAATAATGATTGCGATCGAACTCAAATTCTGATGAGGTTCATTGTTGTTGGTTTTGTTTTTATTGCCATTGAAATTCAACTCAAAATTGTTTAGATAAGATTTAATTGGCGCACAGAAACAACTAAAGCTACAAATATTTGAAAAAATTAAACCACAAAAACGACAAACACATCAAAATGCCAAAAGAGCAAAGCAAAAGAAATGAAGAAACTTCAAAGTTCAAATATGAACATAAATATTGAAAGTCCATAAAGCAAATGTTGAAAAAAAATAAAACAAAAAAAAAATTAAAAAACCATTAAAAACCATAAACACATTCAAAGAAAATGTGATACAGCCGAGGCGCTATACGACAGTAGAATACCCTTTATCGAAGTTGCGGTGAAAGAGCGTTTCATATCTGGTAACTTTATATACGGTAGAATCATATAAGGTATGACTGCTCTTCTTCTTCTAGTTGCCAAGAGAGAGAGAGAGAGCATAAAAGAAATGTGCTGCTGCTTTGTTTACATACTACTACATGAACTCGCGGCAACTAAAAAGAGGCAACTACTGTGAGTAATCATACCTTACTATTATTCTACCATGTGCAGTTACAGGACAGCCATAAATCTTAATACACTGTCAAATCTAGCCCGTCTTGACATCTTTGTAGACAAGAGTCTATGAAAAGCAGCTAGCAGTAGACAAGACAGTAAGCAAGCACAACGTGGTGTTGCTCCCACGAGAGAGCTGTAGCGATCCAGCACTCATGCTGAGGGTTAATACCCATGTCTTTTATAGAGACGATTCTAAAATGAAGACAGTTTGCCAACTTTTTACCCAACCGAAATCTTTCGAAATTCTTAATGGATCTTTGAGCGAAGAGCGTAAGCTGTGTGATATAACTGTAGGGGGTCTATAGTGACAGTCACCGCGAACAATGTCGTTCATAGTCAGTGATTCTAAGACCAGACTCAACGTGATTTCACGTCATAATAGATACAGACTTTACTGGGTATCTGCATATTTTGTTTTGACATTTTGGATGTGATTGGCTTCAACTGCGGATAGTCGATTTTGTGCAGTGATTTCTAATTGAAAAGCTATTGTTGCATATAACAAGGACCTTGGTAAGGCCATAAACAAATGCATTTAATAATTAAACCACTATCCACAGAAACATTCATTAAATGTCAGTCCTGCTCCAGTATGACCTGTCTTATAAGCTTTGCAATCTTTCACGTTTCACTAAAGAGAAGAATTCTCTGTTTGTAGCGGAAGCGGAGCACTATGTCCAATGTCTGTCATGGCAGGTGGCTAGCCATTTCTATGATAATGCTGGACAAGATCAATCTCATTGATCTTATATCGAAGTTTTTAGATACTATTGTAGTACAGTAGCTGTTGTACCTTTGGGTATGCAGGCAGCTTGAACTGGAGCCATCTGGTACAAAAGGGTAGCCGCTTGCAGAACTTGTTCTTTTCGGAGCTGAGCTGGTTTAATACTCAAAAAGCAGCAAAGTTGTTGTAAATTTATCAGTTGCTTTGTCGATTTCGAAAGAATAGTCCCTGAAGCAAAGATGTTCTTAGATGGTGAAGGAAGTATAAATCTAGAAATGGTTAACAAACTGTAATTATTCCTAAGCAAGCTTCTGAACTTTGCACACGATTCTTCTATCTGCTTTTGTGTTTTGTTTCAAGGTTCTTATGTTTATTCTGTGTAACTTTCAAATCACACTTATAAGAAATTAAAAATTTTCGTAAGTATAGAAAAATTTGAATTTCTTTTGATATTCTCATTTTATCCAGTTTTGTTGGCAAACTTCATAAATTGACATCAAGAGAGATGCAATCTCTTAAAATTTTACATTCTCGGATATTTCGAAAGTGCTTTCAAAATCGAACTGATGGATTCGTGATGTTGTGTGATCGTGTGGCACAATGAACGCATGTATAATCTGTTGTTTGTTCAAGAAACTTGAATTTTCGGTCACGTCACGTATCGTACACGCGAAGGCTCATAACTTTTATACTAGGCATAGTGCTATTTAATCAAAAGAAGTAAAAATTTTTGTAGTTCTTCAATGTTTGTATTTCTTCATTATGTAGACGTACGACTGTCACGTGCGTAGCCATGGAAATGCCCATATATGTGTTTATTTCGAAAATAAAGCAACAAGAGACTTTCATTTGCTCACCAGTGTAATGTGAAACAAATTGAGTGGCATACAAGTTTTAAACAAAAATGCAGAAATATTTATCAGCTCGTTTTTTATACATATTATGGCCTATATATAGTACACATATATAATTAATAATGTATACATATATATGTTAAGAATGTAAGCAAATGCAATGCGCACTTCATTAACTGCAATATACAAAAAAAAAAAAAAATCACTCATACGCAATTTTGTTGGATTTTTTTTTTTTTTTTTTGCTTATTCATTTTAATTGGTTTTGTTTTTCAGTTTAGTTCATTTCATTTCGAAATTTGAATGTATTGATTCATTTGATTGTTGTTGTTATATTTTACTGACGACTTTAAAAGCTTTTCGTTATACTTTGCAAAAGTTTGAAACTTTCTCAATCCAAGCGTCCAACTCAACACGCCACATTTTGAGACAGAAAAAAAAAAAAAAAATTGTATATACAAATTTATTATCAACATGCTCTGAGCTCATCATTACGATCATTAACATCAACAATGGAATTGTTTTTTGGGGAGATTGGCATTGGAAATGGCTGTAGTTGTAGTTCCGAAAATTGCGCCCCAATCCATATGGCACATGTATTGAAAGTGGTCTTTTAATTTCAATCATTCGTGCATCTCTTATAGCCTAGATATATATGTAAAGATGTAGAACCTAGTAATGTACGCATGATATTCATAACTCATAAAGTTTGAAGCGTTTGTCAGCGTAACAGGAAGTCTATTCTGAGCAGTGAAGCTAAACCTCACCAAGGAGTTGCTCTTAGAACACGCTCTAGTGAAGGGGAAATGGATAACCAAACAGTTGGCACAGACAAAAGAGAAAATAATAACATAAAAAAGAGAAATGGTGAGAAAAGAAAGAGGAAAAAAACACACTACATGTGCATGTTAACACACAGGGCGTATGCTTAATAAGCCAAAGCAGCACTGAACTCAAGTTGGGCATAAATTTATGTCAAATATATGTATGTATATACGACCAGTTTTGGCTTCTGCGGGCACCAAGAGGAGCTGCTATACAATATAGAATATACTCAGACTCTGATTCAGATTCTGGTTGCTACAATATGCCAAAGCATTTTCCCATGATTGAGAAGATGTGTTGGTGGTTGGTTTTGAAAATACGTGCAGGAGCCTTAAAATGGCCACAGGAATGAAGGTAGAAATGCGCTGCTGGTGCGCCTCCCTCTCAGCGACAGCCGCAGTCGCCGCCGCAGTTGTCTACAAAGTCAACAGCTCTGCCGGTAATGCGAGGGCGCACTTGGTAGATTAGTAGGGGTTGATAAAGTGGCTACTGGTGGTTCTGTTGTTAGTCGACATCAGGGCCGACACGAATGGTTGCCTCGCTCGCACACGCGATGCCTTTTGTGCGCGTTTAGAGCCAACTACTACGAGAACTACAACAACTACAACTGCAAAACTAACTATACAGAACAACAGCAGCCAGACGCTGGCAATGAGAAGGAGGCAGTCGTCAGTCAGGTCAGAACAGACCCAGAACAGAACCAGAACCAGAACCGACCCAGAACCGACCCAACCAGACCAGGCCAAGCAACAATATTTCACTGGCTGCTGGAAATATGGAAAGTCACTGCGTTTATGCAGCTGTGTGAGATGTCGTATATGGGTGTGTGTGTGTGTGTGCGTGTGTGTGTGTGTGTGCGTGTCGGGTCGAATGGCAATTGCATTGCAATGTCTGCGCCTCTCTGACTGACTGCACCTGAGCCTCGGCTTTAGCTGCCAGCCCCCTGGACTCCTCTCTCTCTCGCTCGCTCAGTCTCTACCTCTTTCTCAGCTCCCTCCAGCCCTGGTTTGTGTATCAATTTCAAAATGGCTGCTCTGCAATGTATTCGCAAAATGCAACAAACATTACCCAAAATGTTTGCCTTGCCATTGGAAGTTTGCTTCTAGTTCGTCTTTCTCTATATCTCTCCGTGTGCATGTGTATATATATGAGCTGACCGAAATTACATTACACATACGCCATGTTGCAGCAAGTATCGCATTATTTGGCGGAAGTTACACTTATTGGCTGAGCGACATCTTGATGGCAACATTCGATAATAAACAAAATGGCGGACAGGGCCAAGTGTTGACGTGACACTTTCCAGTTTATACTACCTACCAAAACGCTTTATATGGAAAATATACGCATTTATGCAAGAGCGTTTGCAGTTGTCAATTGACGAAAACATCAAATATTAAAGTTCTATAGTTTTTAAGCGATTTTGACGCGCTGTAAAACATAGATTTTAAACCAACACAAAAACTAATGATGTAATGTAATAAGAATTGGCAGATTGTAGGTGTGTACTTATATGTGTAGTACAACTGTATCTTTCCTATAAATTGGGTGGCTCTAGCTTTTATAGGTGCAACACTTTTCTTGCACAATAAATCCGCTGAAGTAATGTGATTATATTAAGATGCAGGAAATCCCATAATTGAGAAGACTTGCAAGTCGCCAAATCTATAGTTACAAGGGAAAGACTAGTTTGGGCAGATGGAATTTTAGCAACACTTTTGCAGAATAGCCAAGAACAGCTGCTACCACAACCTTTTGTAAATTAACCTCAAAAATCAAGCAACTTCGTCTTAGGAAATGCCCCATTAACGCAAGTAGCGATCTTAAATACGAAGAATTCAAACAAGTGTTTTGTCTACGTGTATACGATGGCTTTCTTTTTCTTCTTAACCGGCCATAACAAGCCGTTACTGGGTTAGGGCCTGATATAGAGCACCCCTCTGCTTTGCGCGCGCCCCTTCTCCAAACGGTGATACCAAAGTTGGCTAGTGTGCTCTCTACCTGGTCTTTCCAACGTCACATCAGCATCTTCCTTATTAAGGTTTGTGCCATAAGCCGATGTGCAGATATAAGCTATACTTTCAGAAAGCGACACTGGTTAGGAAAACCCGAATCAAACTAGAACTTCTAAAAAGAGATAAAACAAACTATCATTTCGTTGGTTACTTGGTCACACCAACATTGCCGGAACTGAACTTGTAGAAGAGCTAGCATGAAAACTGAAAACCTTCTGCAGGGAGTTATTCTGTGTCATTGGCAGGCACACAGTTAAGCAACAAAAAAGGGAGCAGGAAAGATTGAGGCGAGCCGCAGACTAGATTAGTCCTTCAGGCCTCAGACAGGCAAAGAAGCTCCTTGCCTCCTTTAAATCTAATATGTTCAAGACAATTTCGCAACTAAGTAAAAACAGCCTTAGAATACTGAATGGCCTACTTACTGGACCCTGTAGACTGAAGACACGCTTGGGCATCACTAGCTCTAAGACCTGTAGATTTAGTGATCCAGATCAGGAATCTTTGCGTGCATGTGCTCATTGGGTGCTATTCACTGACAAGAGGAAGAATGCACCTCCTAGACGCCTGATGCAGCCCAATTACAACCATTTCAGATTATAATATTTATAACAGATATGGGAATAGAAGGGCAGCTATAAGCTAGTTAGGCTGCATAGTATATGTATAAAATTAGTATTATATTACAAAAAAAATGTGCCCTGGATGGCACACCCCTTTAAGTAAGGTAACGTAAATTAACCAAAAACCGACTATGAGATACCCAATATCAGAATTTGCAATAAACTTGCGCACTTTTTGTGTTACTATAATCACAAAATGTTCTTAATGAGTTTCAAGTCGCTAATTATAGCGACCTTGCCGCCACGACTTCAAAGAGCTTGCATATTTGGTTTGCTGACTTTAGCTTTTTCATGTGCTTTCCGAGCTCCTAGCGCTTAACACAACGCGTATGTACATACCAAAACTTTTCAACCCCTTAAAACCGTCAAATAGGAGTTAATTTCCTTTTGGTTTCTATTAAGGTTAAAATTTTCTTTTGTATTTCTTGCATATGTGTTTAAAATGATGTTAGTGTTTTCACATTACGTTGCGTTATGAAACGTAACGTAAGGGCAACTTATACTCACATAAGAGAGATACATCGCTTTGCTATATCCATAAAAAGTGTTACAACACATAAAAAAGTATCCTTACCTGAAATGAAAAAGAAAATAATTATTTATTATTTATTACACACACACACACATATGTACTAATGTAATGTATACACATATGTATAAGTTGATATTCTTTCAATGGAAGCTGTGCAGCAGACATGGTGGCAACACTGTCCGTAAATAGGTCGGAGTGTGTAAATATGAGTGTAAGTATGTATTTTTCATATGGCTGCTGCCAAGAAGCACGACAATCTGTAACGTGAACTTTTGACAGACGAGCAGAGTTGAAAGAGCTGAATTGTAGAGATGCAACTGATTTTGACAAAAGTTGCTAGGCAAAATAACGAAAAAGAAAAAGAGTTGCCTAAAACACAGCTGTTCTGGTATGTTTGAGCTGGCTGATTTCGAATTTAGTTTCTAGACAAATGGGTTTTTGCTTTCGTAAGTCTGGCAAAAACCGCCCGTGTGGTGAGCGGGTTAGAGAATATCAACTATCGACTAACAATGACACTGGATTCTTTCGTGACCAGTAGGCCTTAAAAGGGATGGGACCCACCATGTAATACCACAATTCCAATGAAAGAATGTATTTACATCAGGCCGTAACCCGATAACGTGTTGATATGGCCAGTTAAGAAGGATAAGTTGTCTGTCAAAAATATGTCTTAGCTAAGCTAATTAAAGAAGAAGAATGTATAATTTTTGTAATTATTGCCACTCACAAAAAGCTAAACTTTTATGTAGCCAAAATTTCCAATGCACGAACCAATGAAAATACGTTTTCCACAGTCGCAAGTAAAAAACGAAAAGAAACAACAAAATACATGGGAAAAGTTGTACCACCGCAGAAAAATATGCTACAATATTGTGCTGCTCATAAGCCGGGGCTCACACACACAGACGCACACAGACGCACACACACACACATGTATTCAACATGCTCGCACTGATTTCAACACAGTAACCATTTAATATTCACCACACACAACAACCGCATCGACACTCCCACAAGCAGCCTTTTACCGTTGCACGAAACCCAACACACACACACACCAACACACCACACACACCAACAAACCACACACACGCACAGAGAGCAGGCAGGCAGCTAAATTATTTAAAGTTTACACAACAAGAAGCAGCCAAGTAAAACAAAGCATGTAATAAGTGTTTAAAAGGTAACAGCGCAAAAAGTTCTCGACACTCTGGCAGCGACGCCATCGGAAGGACGCGGCGTAGTGTCCCTTTCTGTGACTGCGGCTTGCCTTCTTCGCTGCTCTTCGCCGCTCTTCGCCACTCTTCTCTGCTCTCTTTGGTAGTTCACGACTCACGACTCTCGTCACTCGACCCTCGACCGTAGTCTGTCGGCTGTGGACTTACACGACATCGCTTGTTACGTTCAATGCTTTGTTGACGATGGGCAACGCCGCCGTCACGTTAAACGGTAAATTTTCTTTTTATGAGAGCAGCAAATATGACAGCATTAGAACTGAGGGCTCTGAATGTTTGCATATTCTTACAAATAGGTGCTATATATAAGCAGGAAATGTGTTGAATTAGATTAGATTTGTGTTGCAGGTTGTTAGACCGAGTTAAAAAATGTCTAATAATGCATTTATACCCTATCGATAACTCGCAAAATAATCGCAATTTAGTAAAACAGCAACTATATATGCTTATTGCTAACATACTGTAAGCTTTGTGTATAACAAACATATAAAGGACGCTGCATATGTAACAGAGCAGGAAACATGTTAAGCAGTGTAAGGTGGTGAAGACAGCAAAAAACAAGCCACATAACGCTGAAAGACATTTCAACTTATTTACCACTGTCAGGACAGCCAGCCAGCCAGCCAGCCAGCAACCATTCAGTTACTCATTCCGTCAGTACGTCATTCCGTCAGTACGTCATTCCGTCAGTTTGTCAGCCATTTTGTTTGTGCGCCATGCTTGGCTTGCTTTGGGTGAGAAACATATTTAAAGCACATTGCATGTTACACATTTTCATTTTCCTTTCGCCAATTTTTTCTTCTTCTCTTATTCTGTGTGCAAGCGAAACACACAAATTGAAAAAGAAACGCTAAAAGCAGATTGCCAAA
The DNA here is from genome assembly GCA_035041775.1 of Chymomyza caudatula. Taxonomy (NCBI): domain Eukaryota; kingdom Metazoa; phylum Arthropoda; class Insecta; order Diptera; family Drosophilidae; genus Chymomyza; species Chymomyza caudatula. The sequence continues at coordinate 4,283,263 of JAWNKW010000148.1, forward strand.
GGAAGGCGCAAAGTAGGGAAGAGGGGCAGCCGTCAATGCCAGAAAGGGCAGAAAAGAAAAACCGTTAAACAGTTATGGCCAAATAAAGAGATGCTTGTGTATCTATACGAATTTGGCGTTTAAAAAGAATTGAGTTAAGAAATTTTGTCCCTTTTTTTTTTTGATTTCATAATGTAAAGTTGCAGTCTTTAAAGTAAGTTTTTTGGAGTGGCACGCCTTGAAAAAAACCAACTAATAGGTACAATCGATTGACAAACAAAAAAAACTCATGGCAGTCAGGCTGATATTTAAAATTTCCAAAACGTTTCTTCTTCTTAACTGGCCATAACAAACCGTGTTATCGGGTTACGGCCTGATGTAAATGCATTCTTTCATTGGTATTGTGGTTTTATGTGGTGGGTCCCAAACCCTACGCACAACCCTTTAAAGGCCTACTGGTCTCGAAAAAACCCAGTGTCACTGTTAGTCACCTCATACGAAAAGCTTTGACCTGCTGTGGTGGTATTCTCTAACCCGCTCACCACAAAACGTTGTTTACTCTTGTTTTTTCAATAGTGTGAATATCAACAGAAACTCTAGCAATGGTTTGAAGTCTAGTGTTTTTACCTCATATGTGTTCAAAGTAAACAAACAACAGCTGATGCTTCTTGCAAACTGCTATTGGCCGAATACAATCCAGATTATAACAAGTTGAACGATGGCGCCGCAACGTTGCTCCTACGAGCCTGGAACCAGCAGCAATCGGTTACGAATTACGATTACGTTAATCGATTACAGCGCGCACGGATCAGTAATGATTAGAGAAATCTCAGTCGTTTACCTAAAAACTATCAAAAAGAAGAAATGAAAGACAACGGCAGGTTTGAAGACGCCAAGAAAGCCGTAGATAAGGGAAAGAGAAAAGCTAACACGAATGAGAAGTCGTAGAGGAAGGTGGAAAACAAAGAGGAATATGAAGTCAAAGGCGCAGAAGTAGGTTAAAAGGAAGACGAAGGCGAACAGGAAGAGCAAGTGCAAGACGAAAAAGTGAGAAAAGTTGAAGTTGATATGAAGATGTGCAGTTATGAATAAGAAGCTGAAGAACAGAAAGACCGGCAGAAGCAGGCCTAATTCTTGGGAGCACAAAAAATTTGCAAAGCAAAACCGACTTGTATGCCGTCACGAAAATCTATTATGACGGAAGCATGGTCTTACGCTTGTGTGTGGGCTGTGTTTATTGTTAGATTTTTTTTGCTTTTGAAGCTAAGACCTTAGAATACGGGTCAGCTGTTTGGTGCTCTCAATATGCTGTGTACGCTGACAAAGTCGAATCAGTTAAAAAAGAGTTCCTTCGCGCTAAGAAGCCTTAATTGGCCGCAACGTTTTAATCTTCCATCATATGAGAGCCGCTTGATGTTAATTGTTCTGCCGACGCTCAAGGAAAGACGAACCACGTTAGGAATATCATTGCTCTCAAAGCATATTGCTGGTAACGTTGGCACGCCGTTGTTTCTCGACCGTATAAAATTCAACATTTCGAATGGTAGCCCCTTTGACAGAGTGAAGCCTTTCAACTCTTCAGAGTCCAATGTGAGCAGTATAATCTTAACAATACTGGTAAGTTTCCTTTTTGTAAATTTTGTTATTGTTTTCAGTTGTCACATATAAATACACAAAACTGTTCAATGTTTGGTTTTGTTGCATTATAGTTTTATAATTTATGCTGTTTAAATAATTTAGCGTTTATAACTTACATTCGAGCCACATTGTATCACATTGTAGTTAAGCCGATCAGTTGCTATGAAAAAATTCAATTTCAGTTTGAATTTTACCCTCTCTTCTGTTTAGTGTCTGTAGTTTTTCTTGTTTTGAACTAGTCACAATAACAAAAAACTTAATATAACTATGAAATTGCGTTCGTTTTGCCAATCGATAAAGCTTATTAGCAAAAGCAAAAAATTAGCACCAAGAAAAAAAAAAAAGAAAAAAAAAGAAATCCAGTCACACGTTACAGAAAGTGAAATGAATGTGAGTTGGCCACACCCAAAAACGGGCGGCAGGCTGAATTTTTGGCTAGACAGCGAAAAACGTACGTATGCAGCTTGCAAAGGCAAAAAAACTGCTTGACTACACGGCGTATGCGTAACATCCAAATAAGTATACGCCAAGGGAACACTCACACACAGACAGACAGACAGACAGACATGCCTGCTTATAGAACGTCTGCACACTGGAAAATTAATTCCATTTCCAATTAATATAACAAAAATCAACTTGCATAAAAGAGCAAAAAGGAAAAATAATAATAATATATAGAAATATAATACAAATAAAAGCGTAAACAAGCTGGCAGCTAGGCGACGCAGCTGTCGTTGTTTTCGTAACACAAGCACGCACAACACACACTCACTCACACACACACACTCACACACACTCACTCACACTCACACACTCACTCACACACACACAAATGTCACCAAATGCACTCAGAAGAGCAGTTCTCTTTGCCTTATGCCTTCCATACTTGTTGTTTTTGTTGCTGCCATGCTATATGTGCTCGTGTATATGTTTGTGTGTCTGTTCCTCGCTCTTTTGATGTAAACGCAGACCAACACGCGCGATTTTCAACTCCCCAACTCAAAAGTTCCGAATAGACTGAATGTCCTTCGCACGCAGGCAACAACACAAAGCAAGAGTACGGCATCAAAAGCACACACACACACACACGCACATTCATGCACATATACAGTTACAGTTACGCACACACACACACACATATACGCTGCACGGCAGCAGCAAGACCAAAGATACGGCCGTAACAGCAGCACCAAGCGCCAGAATCCAACAGTCAGAACGCGCCAGGAGAGGCCAGGACAGGCCAAGGCAGCCGTAGTTGTAGCCACCACAGCCTGATACAACAACAACAACAACAACAAGAGAAACAGCTTGTAAGGCAGCAAATAATAAAAAATTTGATGCAGACAGGACGGTATCCGACAGTGGAATACCCTGTAACCTTTTTATCTACATAAAAACTAAATCCATCATACGATTAAACGGGAACGAAAGTATCCACATTGCTATCTGCTTTCACAAGTTCGATATGCCTGTAAATATTCAATCGAAAAGTTCTCCTATTGGTAAGTTGGCTATTATGGAGGCAAAAATGACTTTTATACCCATAACTCCAATATTCTTGGGCCAATGTCGTTGAGTTTTCTAACACAGATCAGAAATACATATATTAATGTCTGTGACAATTTTCAAATCAATATATTGGGGGGTTTGACAGTAATTAGATTAGTAATTAGAGACAGTCTCTAGCTCACATGTATCCATATCTACATGTAGTGGAATTTTGAATCAGTTTATAGGCGAGGGGTGCTGAAATTAGCATACTTTTGACTATAACTTTTAATGTATTTATTCGATTTCGATCATTTTTGCAACATAAACACGACGCACACCTTTGTCGAGTTTCAAAATGAAAGATTGAACGGATCGGTTGTAAGCCGCGCAAATCTGTCAAGAGGGAAGGGGGGTAAGATATCGACATAATTCGACAAAGTCGTATTTTTTCCGGTATATGCGCATCTTTTGGTAACAAAATTTTTGCTCTAGCTCTTATAGTCACCGAGAACGGTGCGCCAACACGGACAGACAGACAGACATGTCTATATTGACATGGGCATTTTTGCCCATGGAACATATAGTCTGCCACGCCTCCTTCTGCCTGTTACATACTTTTCACAAATCTATAATACCCTTTTGCACTTTGTGTACAGGGTATAAAAAGACTGTCTGTCGCTCGGTCGCTCTCTCAGTGTCTTTGTCACTGTGTCTTTCAGTTTGTCTAATGGTCGGTCGTTGCGTCATTTGGGAATATCCATTTTTACTATGTATGTGTGTGTGTATACATATTGTGGTGACTGTCGTTTGAGGTCTGTCGTGATATGCGCGACAAACACACACACACATACATATGTTTTGGGGTCATATCAGAGAGTGCGCCGCAAGTCCTTTGGCAAAGCTCTGTCATAAGGTAAACAAGTGATTGAGCTTGTTTAGGCTTTGCCCGGTCGTTTAGTGGGTTGTCGTTGTGTTCTTGTCGAAAAGCGATACATACCGAGACTTTTTAAAGCGTTGCGACGGATATTCGAATTTGTTAGTCCTGTCTTTGCCTGAATTTGTTAGTTCTCACTTGCTAAAACCTTTTGATACTGTAACTTTATTCTAAGTTAAGAAAGAAAATATAAGGAATGAAGAGTGATAGAGACTATTTTTTGATATTTTGGGTGTAACCATTAAATTTCATTAGAAATACTGGTTTTTGTCAAAACTATAGCACACTTGCCGAAAAGGGCGTCTTACATGCACCCATTAGGTTTTTTTTGGATTGAAATAAGATTATTTTCCTAATTCGGTGAGATTGAATAAAAATGATTGTAAAATACAGCGTTTAAAAATGATTATCGGTTAAAGAACCAGCATAGCTATGGCACATTTCAGTTATGGCCATTTCCTAAGCACGAACACGGAATTAATAATCAACTTTTTGATTGGTTTCACTTCTTTTGATACAATTCGAAATTCAAAATTAAAACCAAAGCTCTCGCAACGAAATAGACATAGAATCTTCAAAAACCGAACCAATACAATAGCACCTTACAGTCTACTATCTGCTCTTACCAATGTCTCATAGTCTAAAAATTAGAAGAAGACGTAATTGGTATTTGAGACGATTCATAATACTCGTTGCAGCATCTTTGAGTGAAGTATGCACCTCTTTTTTAGTGAATTTTCACTTAAAAAATTATCAACAGAAACCTATCAATGATGATTCACTTATTTTTTTTGCAACTTATAAAAGACTAGAGGGCCCCGCCCCCTGCTCGCTCCGCTCGCCAATCTCCGTGCCCCTTTCGAGGTAAACCATATTCCTCTTCCCGTTTCCCTTCCTCTATTTCTTCTACTTCATCGTCTTCCTCCACCTCTTCCTCTTAAACTTCCTCATTTCAAAGAGCTATAAGATAAAATGACCATCTTCATATTAAGAGCTAAAAAGTGGAGCTGCCCGATTTCACTAAACCGTTTGTCGCAACATCGGCCACATACACAATTTTGGATCCCCTCCCTGCTCGTTTCGCTCACCTACCCCTGTCCCCCTTTCGAGGTCGAGCATATTCCTCTTCCAGTGTCCCTTTCTATTTTTCATTTCCAGAGCTATAAGATGATACAAACTTATTTACGTTCCCTCTCTTCTCGCTTCGCTCACAATCTCCGTGACCTATCATATTCCTCTTCTTTTTGATCTTCCTCTTCCCGTTCTCCTTTGTTTTTCTAGCACTACTGCAGTAGATCAGGGATTAAGCAGCTGGCAGAAGCAGCTGCATTACGTCGTTTCAATCCCCAGTTGATGCAGCAAACGAGGTACAGAATCCGAATCAGGCCACACGAATCACAAAATCCGATGACTTACGTGCCGGTTTAACCCTCAATGCGTGGCTAAAGATGTTTCACATTTCTATTATTTGCTGAGTTATTCATTTTCATAAGCTAAAATTGGCACTTTGACCACTGTGCGTAGCCCGGTAACGGATTGTTATGGTAAATCAAGAAGAAGAAGTAAAAACTGGACATAAGTACGCCCTACGCTTAGTGTGCTCTACAACTTTTTACATAAATACAATTTGAAAATTAGAAAAGATTTTTCTAAATGATCTAGATATTCTTTTTATTATAGTTGGCAATGAAAAATAAGAGACATGTGAGTGTTCTCAAAAAAAAAAAAAAAAAAACCATACTTAAATCTTCAAGAACAATTCAAAACTGTGTTAAAATATATCTTAAGCAGAATTTTTGGCTACTTGAACATATTTTTTTGAGTAGTAAATCGAGAAAAAAGAACAAGTGTAAAATATGCAGATGTATATATTAGGTATGTATATATTACAAAACGGAAAAGCCAAAAGAAAAACCACCAAGACTAATAACAAGTCTTCCTCAGCCTGCGCACAAAAGTATGCAAAGCATTTTGCAACGAAGCGTCGCAACGCTTTTCCCCCGAGGCGTTCGTGTGGTCTAAAGAGGGTGCGCTTTTCAGTTGGCTTACCTTATTTTTTCGGCCACTGTATTATATGAGCAAATTTTCACTTGACAACAACAAAATCGTAACAAAAAAAAAAAAAATGAAGGGAGAAAAACAGTTATTATAAACAGGAGCCAACGTTGACAACGACGCCGAATCGCGGCCACTTTTATGGCAGAAGCAAACCGTGCAGACGACCGCCAACGACTCGAGAGAAAAAGAGCGAGTGTGTGTGAGTGAGTGTGTGTGAGTGTGTGTGAGAGTGTGTGTGTGTGTGTGTGTGTGTGAGTATGACGAGTATGTACCTCAATGCACACAACTGCATTGCCAATGGCCAGCGGCAGGTGAATATGAGAATGCGGCCATGCATTGAGAGCGGCAGCCAAAGCTCGCGTCTCCGTCTTTTTCTGTATCCCTTACGCTGTGTTTATATTTTGTTAGGGTGGCCCACAAAATGTTGTGTGAGCTCAGCTGAACTGAGCCAACCTGAGCTAAGCCGAGTGCAGGCGCCTCTTTAGGTAGCTGAGAGCAGCTAAGGACACAACATCGAAATAATTAATGAGCATGTGTGGGTGTCTCCATCTGTGTGTGTGTGTGTGTGTGTGTGTGTGTGTGTGTGTGTGTGTGTGTGTGTGTGTGTGTGTGTGTGTGTGTGTGTGTGTGTGTGTGTGTGTGTGTGTGTGTGTGTGTGTGTGTGTGTGTGTGTGTGTGTGTGTGTGTGTGTGTGTGTGTGTGTGTGTGTGTGTGTGTGTGTGTGTGTGTGTGTGTGTGTGTGTGTGTGTGTGTGTGTGTACTGCTATGTGTTTGCTGCGGGGCACAGTAGTATCAAAAGGCGTTGGCAAATGCCAGAAAACGCCTGTATTCTCAATTTCGGCAACATTTTCAATTTACATACTGGCTGCCATATTCAAGTATCGTCGACATTTAACTTTTTTTACTCGAAATTTGTTTCCACATGAAATTCGAACACTATTTACATTATTGAAAAGCGTCAATGTGCCAGAAGTACATGCTGATAGCCGATCTCGATAATTAAGCGTTGGAATCAAGTTGATGCGATTTTGCCGAATGATCACGCAGTTCTGTCAAAGTAGTAACAAAGTAACTCTTCCAGGCTCTACCAGGCGACGCTCTTTTCTGCCAAATCTTGAACATGGTTCTGAAACGTGTTATTCAAAAGCACGTTGTGCATTTTCTATATAACATAATGATAAATGATACTGTCATCTTTAATTATACCAATCGATATCGTTGGACCTACTAAGCGAGCAGTTAGCGCAGCCTTTGCGGCTATTGAAAGAGAAGCAGCTGGGTCTTATTGTAAATGAGAGCAAGGCAGAGTATATGTTTTCTTCGAGTAGAGCGTTGAACTCTCAGATTGATGTTATATGATTATAGTTTTGATGTTGTCAAAGACTTTGTCAAACATGGCAACAACGTCTTAAAGAAGAACGATGCCAATATATGTTACTTTGGTCTCAGTAGGCAACTCGCCACACGAAACTCACACTCTATAAGACTCTCATTCTTCCGATTTCACTTTAAGCATGGTTGATAACGCAGTCGGTTGAAAATGCCCTTGAAGTGTTTGAGTGGAAAGTACTCCGTAAGATCTTTGAAACCTTTACTCGTTGGCAACACATACCGCATTCTCTATGAGACTTTGACATAGCCAACTGAATTAGCATCCAGGTCACGTTGTGCGAAAGGTCTTTAATGCGGCCTTGAAGAAAGGCGACGAAGGGGCAGGCCATGCCTCCGTTGCAAGGAGCAGGTAGAGAGCACGCTAGCTACCTTTGGTATCACCGATTGAAGAAGGTGTGGTTATGACCAGTTAAGAAGAACGCATATGATGGAACGAAGAATCGTCCAGTGGCTCTGCTGATTCGCTTGTTGAAGGAAAGTGACAAAGGTGTAGGTCGGAGACAGTTGGCGAAGTTTTGTTCTACTTATTTCAAAAATAGAGAGGTACAACACAAAATTCTTGGCTTCTTGATATAATATTTGTGTCGGATTATACACACGGACACATGATAACCACAAGCATAACGTTTAAAAGCAAGGACTACGAAACCGATTTTGGAATCAGATTTGGAACGTTTTCCGCATTTCAGCTAGAAGTTGTGGCACTACACACACACACACACCCACACACACATACAAACACAGTCAGTTTTGCAAACAAAATTAATGTTTGGTCAAACAAATATTGATATTGCCAACCGAAGGCGCTTTCTCTTTGGGCACATGCAAATGCGAGCCTGTGTGAGTATCTACGTTTTGGCTTTGCCAAAATGGAACCTTCTTCAAGCAGCACAAACAGTCGTTATTTATTTTGGCCAAAATGAGCGTTGCCAAGTGCTCACCCAGCAGCCATTTTGGACGTATGAGCTCGCGCGTTTTGTATTTATACAATGTTGGGCTGCGCTTGCCTAGATAAGGACGGGCGTGTTATACACGGCGTATACGCAATACGTGCACTCTTCGCACTAATATGCGTCCATGTATGTGTGTGTGTGACAATGAGCAGTCAGTCAGGCAGTCAGTCAGCCAGCCAAGCCAAATAAGAAGCAAACCATGTCGACCCTCGAAATCAACGTTCAAGGGATAAATGTTAAATGGCAAATCGATAATGTCAAAATATATAACAGCACTTAAGCACACACACACACAGAGACACACTCAAATATACACATTTACACAGCAATACATATCCAAATGGATGTTAAAATATTTAAGTAGTCTGTTGAATTCAAGTTTGCGTCCGTTTAGAGATTGGTGAAAAGCGCGAAAGAAGTAATCTATACTGCCTATTTGCCTATATAAATATCGACCAAAGCAAATTTTTCCGTTTAGAGGTTTTGTAGGGCGAGTTAACGCCTAAAACGCGTACACATAGAGCTGCTTTCGACGGTAAAAAATATCAATCTATCTATATATAAATACACTAAGCGAAAATTCAGTGTGGTACCGATTACTTCGCGATAATGCAACTTTTTCAGGTAAAACCTATACCATTCGAAAGATAAAACGCTTGCGGTTTGCAGAATATAAATTTCGCCTGGATACGTTTCGTTTTAATCAGTTAAAGATTGATTTAAAATAAAAAACAACAACAAAATACATTGTACACAAAAACGTTGCTAACACAGGTTTTGGAACCCACCAAGTCCCATGAAGACCTCTGTTGGAATAATCAAATAGAGAGCGCACCAACTATCTTTTGGCAGCACGCCGTGGAGAAGGCCTTTGCGAAATACCCTGTGTGAGTGCCCTACATCAGGCTGTAAGCCGTTAACGGCTTTTTCAGCAGAAGAAGAAGATATAATGGAATCATAACTTCCATTGTCTGTTTGTAAGTATGAACAACTAAATATCGGAAACTGTATGAGTTAGGATAAAACAAAAGTATCGAAAGATGCGCTTTTGCACATGTAAGTATCTCACCCGCTTACTGCCGCTACACACACACCATAAAAGCCATCCGATTGCACAATATCATCAGATGAAAACTCTAAAAGATGCGTATAGGCAATAATGTACTAAGTTCTTCTATAAACTGCAACAAAATTCGATTTTTTTTTTGTAGCTAAGCCAATACATAAGCCATAGCCACCAAACTTGATATGTTACCCACATGCGACAATGGTGACCTTTGGCTGAACCTTGATTACGCCAATAGTCCTCAACACATTAATACAAAAATATTCTGTATATGAACGACAGTATTCTATTCTAAGAAGGTCCAATGCAAATTCACTTGTGTCCTTGGTTTGTGCCCATTTCCGAAAGTTGTGGTTGGCAACAAAACTGGGTCTGGAACTGACTTGGACTGTTTGTTGCTTTGAGATAGCACTTATTACGGCAGTATAAGGGGCATAAAATAACTATTGATTTTAGCTTGTGAAAAAGTCAAATATTGGAATAACATTTGGCGGCCATAGCAACTAATCAATGTTTAACCAATTACAGCCAATTCAATTACGATTTATGCACTATACTATATACATTGTAATGTGACCAAGAACGTTTGACAGTAAACCTGATTTACTCCTTTTGGGGAGCAACGGATAGAGAGTACACCACTGCCGAACATGGCTTCGACTTTATCACATTAATATTAATGAAATCAAAAGCAGCAATTTGCAAAAAGTATCCCGCTTTTGCTGAATATTTCCAAAAGAATATACCTACTTTGATTGTTAACTCTTAAGAAGCGATCATATATAACTTACAGCAGATCATTAAGTTCAGTGATTTCAGTAATTCGAGCTGGGAATTCAAAACTTACCTAAAAGAAAGAAGAAACAAGGAATTAATTTTTTATGAATTGTAGTAAGAAAATGTAAATATATAGAATCTAATGTTATCCCTTAGAAAAGAGCCAAAAGAATATCAATCGATTGTTAAATAAGTTTAACCAAATAACTTTCAGAGCATGAATAGAGCAAAGAGTATGTGTAACCAAAAACAACTTTATTGCTTCTAAAATACATCAACCAAATTCAAGATCCATCTTATTCGAACCAAAATGCATTACATTTCAGTATTTAGTAAGTATTAGGCAACTGTCTCCTCTCTGTAAGCACCTCTTACGTTTCCTGTTCGATTCAATATGAAGTACTTTTATCTTTCGGCAATATGGAATGAATTCTTTATGATTTCTTTGCGTAAAAAGCTCCAGGTGCTACTTTTCTCTACCTGAACCAAGTTGACGCACAACCTTCACGTGTTGCCGCACGTGACAGTGAACTAATGTGCGCAGCGAAGTCATCTCGGGACTTTAACAGGGTTGTGCGCAGGGTTTGGCATCCTACGCGTAAAACCTGCCTTCTAATGAAAGATGCCAAAAGGCGCCTAAAGGAATGCCCTAACTGTTAAAAAAAGTCCTATATTGAAAACTATTGCACAGTAGCGCTGCAAAACTGTCGATAGTGGCGCCGATATTTTCGATAGTTTCAGCAAAAAGTTTCGATACTATCGATGGTACTATAGGTTTTTTCTTCCAAATGGTAGGAACTTTATAACTTTAGCCGCTTAGCGTGTGTTTAAACTATCGATAAAAATTCGTTACCTTGATAGTACTATCGATAGTGACTTAAGTTTTTGAGCAGTCTGTGACTTCACAGCTGCAATCCCATTCAAGCTCCTTAATTTCTCCATTTCAACTTGGATTTGTTAAATGTCGTTCCGCGGCTACTGAGGTTGGGCCATCTCCATGTGACCCTCTTTTTGGGATTAAACATATATGGGAAAGATTATACACTTTATGTATATATTTGCATAGACATTTATTTTGTTCCAATAAGATTCATGTCAACTGGTTTTTAAGCACGTTTTCGCTCAAGTGCTCTCCTTCTGCTCTTATGGCTCGTTTCTCATTCATTTTCCATCACTTTATCGAGAAACACCACGCAAGACGGTCACTTTTTGGTCATACGGAGGCTCTTCGTGCATTAGATGTGGGTTTCCCGAAGCGCAGTGGCGGCTCGCTCATGATGATGACGCCAAAAATAAATCGCCGTCATTCTCTGCGATCTCGACACAAAACTTGCCTGTACTCCACTCGACCCAATTTATTCTGCGGCTCGGTTTTATTTGTTATTTTTTTTTTATACGGGAATAAATTCAAACATCCTGAATTATGCGTCGGAGACTGGTTCGTGGTTTGTTCTAGATGTTCTCGAGGACTTTTCAACACTGACCAAAGCGCTAGCAACATTTTCCGCAGAAAGTCGCGGGTGTGGATTACTTGCACGTTAGGCCTTGCCGACATTACCAAATACTGTACCATTTTCATACAAACATTTTATGGTGTTTCGCATATTAAGTGGCCACGATTGAGAAATTATATTCGATATATCAGCACATTTGAGCTGCGTACAAACTTTTGCTTCTTAACTATTCAAAATTTATGACTTTCCATCGAAAAGTGCTTTTTATTTGCTGTCCGCCTCTGCTCAAGAATTTATTTTTACTCAGGGGTGTGCCGGAAATCGCTAGACGGTTTAAATTCAATTATCTTAAAGAATCCGTCGATCATTTACTTACATATTAGATTTCCCAAAGACAGTTCTGTCACATTGACAAATTGATTTTTGATTGAAACTCGGTATAAAAAGATATCTGCTACACTCGCAAGTTTGTAGATCTAATTTTGCTTCGCATGATCCCTTTCGGAATCTATATTCGAGTTATAATGAAAAATTCGACAACTCGTGGAAGTGTATACGCATTCAAACATCTTATCAAAAGATTTTCAAAATTTGAACGATTCGTTAAGCAATAATCACATCATGAAGTATAAGACATTTGGCGTATATAATATCGAACTTTACGACCGTTTATTTTATGCACACACAATACCCCCAATCATCGCAGTGTATCGCAAGTTACATGCATTTTAAATTTTCAACATATCATTACGCATTCAAAAATTATGATTTTTGCCGATAAAAAGTCAGATGGCTCCAATGAGCTTTTGGCACAAATGTCTAGAAATGCCTCGGAAACGTAAGTTTATCTTAATAAGTATACCTTGGTTAAATCTATCGTTACAACTTCTTTAATCTCTCGCTCTTTCTAGTTTTTAAGTTTATAAATATTATCGACAGTTATTTGTATTGGTATTTTTGACCAAATTAGTTTATTCAAATATAATTTCATATTTGAATTTAAACTTGGTAATAAAAAAAAATTGGTATTGAAAATGTTGTAAGTGTAATTTCGTACTTTGGATGACTAACTTACAAAGGGATTGTGACATTAAGTGGCTTAAGAATGTAACAAGTTACATTGTGCAATTTCAGCTGTTGCTACATATATAAAATACATATTTGAAAACTTAATTTTAAAATTAATTTGCATATATGTAATATCATACATTTCAATATTTTTGCAATTTTTGTTTGAAAATTTGCAATATTTTCACCAAATTGCGTTTGCTTATTGATTGCATGGGAAGGTGAACAACAACAACAAAGAACGTATGTAAATTGCTTTGTTTTTGACTAAGCTGAATGTATATGTAGATATGTACTATACAGACATATATACTATATATAGTTTAGTACTTATGTATGGCTGGGCGCATGACGTGATATAAATAAAAATTCAATTGAAAGTCGTTCAAGTGCAAAATGCGAAAAAGAAATCAAAAACAAACAACAAAACACACAATAAAAACAATTAAAATCTAAAAAAAAAAAAAAAAATAAAAAAAAAAATTTCTATTGCAGCGATTGCAGCTGATGGATATAGAGCAGCATTAGAAATTCAGAGAAGGAAAGCGTCAACGAAAAGGGGCAAACATCAGGAAAGAGAATGAGAGAAAGAGTGTCAGAGAAACGGCCTACATCTACATCTATGAGTGTTATATATATATACACAAACATCCAGTAGAGAAAAACAGTTTACTTACAATATAAAACATATCTATATATCTAAAAATTTAGCCTCAAAAAGTGATGTGCTCGCTAAACTCGAAATCGCGTGGACCGATTTCAACCAAATTTTCACACGTTATAAACAGTATTAGAGAGAAGGTTTTTGTGAAGTTTGAACGAATTCTAATAGATGATACCAAAGATATCGACAAAAACGATTTTCCATATAAAAGATACTAAATGTGTTCCTACTTATATATTAGGCAAGCATTAACTTTGATTAAGTAAAGAATTCTACTGAATTGAGGTAGAGGTAGTGGTAGAGGTACAGGTACAGGTACAAAAAAAGCAAAAAAGTACAGGTGCAGGTACAGGTAGGGGTATAGGTAGAGGATATAAAGATATTGCTACCAATACCCGGAGCTTGACTTAGTATGAAGAATAGAGAGAGAAAGAGAAGGAAGAGGAACGGGAGGGGAATAGGTACGGGAAGAATTAATTTATATAATTAATTTATTGACGGCTTTTAATGAGCAGCAGAGTGCGCGGGTTCAGCTAGTCTACATATATAAAAATGACTGTGCTCGCTTAACTCAAAAACTACTGGATGATGAAATTTTGAGGATAGCTTTATAATATGTTGGAGAGTGTTCTTATCTAAGTTTGAACAAAATCGACTTAGGGGTTCCCGAGATATTGCAAAAACAATTTTCCATATAAAACATACTAAATGTTTTAACATTCACAACTTTGATTAGGTAAAGAATTCAGGTAGACGTATAGCTAAAGGTAGAGGTTGAGAATGGGAATGGGAAGAATTAATTTATATAATGATTTTATTGATGGCTATATCAATGCGCAGCGGAGCGGAGCGCGTGGGTTCGGCTAGTATAATATACAATCTATATCTAGATACTTTATGATGCATATGTTTGTATTTTGTAAAGTGAAACGTTACAGTGAACGACTATGGAAAACGCTCGATAGAAAGAAGACTTATAATTAGCATATACCATGAGCACATTCCGCAAACTTCATCATTGGACAAGCGCTCATCTCCCCAAGTTCTGTAAAAGAGCTGCTGCATGCACTCCACTACGTCTCGAACAACTCTTTGTTATACTTGAGCCCCTCGATTGCAACCCTAACTCATGACTAACCCGATTTCATTTGTATTTCGGGATGTCGTAGAGTTAACCAACTTGGGTAGCTTTAGCTCACCTATATCTATAGCTATATATCCATAATAAAAGGATAATTTTGTGGCCAAGTTTTAAACTTCATTGGCTTTTAATGTAGGGAAAGCTGTTGAGATTTTAACAATTGCCTAGCGAAAATGTGCATCTTTTGGTGAAATTTGTATGACTCAAACTCTTAAAGTCTCCGAGATCTCGATGTTTATACGGATAGGCGGATTTGGCCTTATCGCTAATCACTGCTGATGAAACTTATGGTCTGCAAAGCCCGCTGCTTCCTTTAACAGCACAAATCTACAATACTCTTAAACGAACATATGCATTACACAAAATCAAAGATTCAAAATGTATTCGTAACCGTTATCAAAAACAAACGATTGAATTTTGAAACCGCATTCTAACCTAAATATTTGCGGTTTTTTTCACAAAAATCGTTTTATCATCTCTAGAAATAGATCAAATTCTTCATCCCGGTCCCATTCCCCTTTCCACTTCCTTCTCTTTCTCTCTCTCTTCCTCATACTAAGTCCACCTCTACCTCTACCTTTAGTTATACCTCTAAACGAGTAAAATTGATTCAGACATATATACAGACATTTTTATATATATAAATAAAAAGAAGTTATTTACTTAAAAAAACATTAAGCCCGAAACTTCGTGGTTATTTTGGGAGCATGTTCTGAGTTTGAATCGAGTTTTCGTATTTGAAGTGCAGTAGAAGATACAACCACTCGTCAACTTAAGGATAAGTTAGTTTGCATTTGATGACCCTGTAACTATTGCCCATAGAGTCAAGTCCAGATGATAAAATTTATTGGCAATAATTGCCTTTTGATAGTTGTGGGAGCTGTGGAAGCTACTTGTCGCCAACTGCTTCTGCCTTAACCAAGTTCTAGTGATAGTTCTCTCAAGAACAACAGCATGTCAAAGTACATAAATAAGGGTTAGCTTTTGGTTTAGAAAAGACGTCCCACAAGAAACTAGTCATAATAAAGGTTTATTAAAGGTTTGGAAGAAAAGAAGTAACATTTATGTTCTTAACTTATGGCTACCACGCACTAGAGCTATACCTGATTCCATAAGTTGTTCTTAATATGAATCCATTTAGGCATCGAATGGACAACAAACCGTTAAAAGCTATCATGTCATTGAGATCTGCTATAACGAAACAAGTAACGGTGAATCGAATCGAAATCTGTTTGATGGAAAAATGAAACCGATGCTACCGTAATCTTAAGGTTTAATTCCCTGAAATAAATATAATATTTTCATTTCATTGTAATCCATTTGGCCTCAGATTTACCTGTTATGGACGTCACGAGAATTCTCGTTACCAGCCGGGGCCAGTCTTATATACACATACCAACAATTAACTATATACAGATACATACATACATATATACGTAATTTAGACACCTAAAGATTGAATGGTACACTATAACAACACTTGGATAGTTCATAGACCATTCTGGCTTTGCATTGCATTTCAATTGAAAACAATCGATATACTTTGAAAAAGTCTTATGCAACTTACATACAAATGCACTTGGGGATACTCATGTGTATAGACAAAAGCTGATACGGGGAGCTGCGCACTAAAATGGGGAGTATGCGTGGGTTTCTATATGCATCTTTTTGGCATGCAGTACAGCAATGACAGTCCCCCTGTTGTTGTTCCTGTTGCAGAAGACGAAGATGAGCCGCAGCTTCGCTTGTAGATGCAACACCCCGTGAAAGAAATACGGTCGGGAATGCGGTGCAGTAGATTAAATTAAATGTCATGGGTGTGTCAGTGCAATATGCCAATGTTGCAAGCAAAGAAAATCAATCCATTCATCAATAATTATGGCAAGACACAACTTGGGGCAACGCCAAAAACGTTCTCCAAGTTTATAGTACAAGTTGAGAACAAAAAATTAAAGAAAAAACAAACTGTAAGTAGAATTATAGATACCTATAATTCCTACTAACTTTTTGTGAGCTATGTGCTAATTGTTAGGCGTAAACAGCTTTTAAATAAAACAAACCAGTCAGTTCGCCAACAACCCAACGAATCAGTCAGTCAGTTTATCATTCTATCAGTTTAACATTTCACAAGTTTCGCGTTTTTTTGACTGTCTTTATATTCGCTCTTATTATACCCTATAATCTACGGGTATGCTGTATATTAGGTAAGGTAAGGTGGCACAAGTCGGCCATCATGTGGCGACCGCTTAAGCCCTTAGGGGCGCTCGGCAGATTTGACATTCAGCTATGAGTTTTCTTCAGTTTGGAGTAATGTGGCGCCATCGGGCGAGCAAACATGCTAGTGCAACAACAACATTGACCATCTAACATAAGCATGAATGCTCTTCTTTTCGATCTCACTGCTAACACAGCACAAATACATACACACAAGCGTAACACCAGCCCAGCGTAACATCTTTTGAACGTAACAGCCACCAAGCGTAACAAAAGATTTTTGTGACGGCATGCGAATCGGTCTTATCCCCAAAGAGCTGTTTCAAATCAAAAATCTCAACATTCTATTAAAATATTACAATAGCTTGCAAGTCAAATCCACATCTTGCAAGATAAGTTCGAAAATAATTCATCACTTTCCCATCCCTTTCAGGCAGCCTTGCCCATTCTCGCATGCCCGATGGAAGTAGTTAAGAGAGTGAAAGGACTGTTGAAATGAGAACAAAAGTACGAAAACAGAACAGGCTATCCTAGTAATTCGTGAAGACTGCGTAAAATGGAAGTATACCCCTTACTCATGAGGAGTGCATCACTTCCTTAAAAACGCGCATCCGTGTCCTTGCAAAGTACTCTATGAGCACTACAACGACACTGACATAGTCAAGCGAATTATGGTCATGTTGTTCGTGTCGGTGAAGAAGCTCCTGCAAGTAAGGTCTTCAATGCGGTTGTCGAAGGCAAGCGACGAAGGGGCAGACCATGTCTCCGTTGGAAGGTAGAGCGTACACTAGCTACCTTTAGTATCACAAATTGGAGAAGTCGCGCGTAAAGCAGAGACGCCTGTAGGAGAGCTTTACATCAGGCCATAACTGGGTAACAGTTTGTTATGACCAGTTAAGAAGAAGTTTTGCGTCGAATTGGATTCTTCAAGATTAGCCACCCAAGTTGGGTCGTCAATGAGGTCAATTCATATTGGCCAAATGTGTAGGGACTCGTGATTAATCCAAACACGATCCACAGATCATGCCTCTTCTGCCGAAGAAGCTATCTGGAGGCTTTTTCAGAAAGTGTTGAATTTTGCGTAGACCGCTAGCCATCTAACCAATTCTGCCGTACTGACAGGAATGATTGTCTCAGACGCCAAGCCAAGTTGTTTGCCAGCACATCTGTCATTCGTTTTCCCTGTAAACCTCGGTGTCCAGGAACCCAGCTTAGACTGACTTTAGTATGACATGAAATTATATTCACTGACCATGGTATCGAAGTTATGCGTGGCTTCAGACCAGTTACCCTACGCGACTTTCAATCATAGATCCAGCTGTAGTTTCCGTTTGGAAAACCGACGGCTAACTACCTGTCGCGCATGAGTAGTTCAAATTTTCGACAAGATATTAACCAGCAACAGTTCCATCTAATTTTTCTTTGTAGAAGACATGAGAATGTGTCCTGGATCGATTCAGCAATTGTTGGAAACACCAAACATTACATTTGGTACAAAACTATCAACAGACATCGAGAAAAACGTACAGTCTTCCCTTAGCTTGCTGGCTTTAGTGTGCGACCAAATCCCAGTGCGCTAGTCCAGATTCCGTTGTTATGAAGCCAATCTGTAGCGCCTAACGGTTACGGTTGAAAGAAAGTGCCAAAAGTATGCGCATTTTCAGCGACTACTGTACTTTGCAAAACCAAATCTCTAGCACCACTGAGTGATTGTGATTTCTGACAAGCCTTTTTAGTGTCGTCGAAGGGTTTGCAGAGTGTTTGAATGTCGGAGTTGTTCGACTTAAGTAACTTACTTGACTTTCAATTATTGTTATTACTTATTATTGTTTAGCTATTTCGATTATATAAAAATTTCTACATATATGGTATATAAAACATTTACGTTTGACGTCATCTAAGAGAAACATGCGCCAAGCGATCTCGGGGAAATTAGTGTGGAGGCTAGTTATATGCGTTGAAACTAACGTCAGCAGCTTATTTCATTTCAATAGTCTTTATTTAGATACAGTTATGGGAGTGTATATGAGCTATACAAAGAAATGGTTCATCGAGAGGCGTAAACTCACCATACTTTTGGTCGGATTACGAACCATTAGTATTAAACACATGTAAACATGTGCAGTTTAAGCATTTAGATGTGTGTATAATAGAGAATTTGGCTGTATGAGTCAAGTTAATTGTAGACATTTCAGCGATTACAATAACAATGAAAACGTTATTGACTCGCCAAAACAAAATTTTAAATGGCAAATAGAACTTTGTGCTTTTGCGGTTCAAACTACTTAGTATACATTTTTGTTGAATTAACAAATTAATGCATAGCAATTTTTATGAAGGTTTTGTATTTATAGATAATAACTATTCCACAAATTTCCATTACTTAAACATACATTTATCACAAAGTTTCCAAAAAAGATTCCATAAAATGTTCAGGTATTTTAATTTTTCTTGTTTTTTCTCCTTTTAAATGTAATCTTTTAAGAGCGAGGAGCAGAGAGTAGTGGGTGTCATTCCATATGCCGCAAATAGAGTGGCAACTAAAAATGAACGCACGTGGGAAGGTAATGGTCCCTTAATAAAGTGAAAATTATACTTAATACAAGGGGGCTCCGCCCCTGCTTGCTCCGCTCGCCAACGCCCGTGCCCCTCTCTCTTTTTTTTTCCTCACACTCTCTTTCTCTCCATCTATTGGCAGGCTGGAAAACTATCGATAGTCGCACCGTTTAATATTTTCGATATTTTGAACAAAAAGATAGAACTGTCGGTTTTTTTTGTTCGATTATCCTAAAGGACGTGAAAATAAAAGAGGGGAATCCTTGGTCGTTACATTCAGTCGACTTGTCGAAAAGCGACCATTCCCAAGACAGTGCATAGATGTGCCTTTTTTTTGCTCTTTCTCTATTTTATCTACGAGTGAGTCAGTACGACAGATACGAAGAAGCTCCTGAAAGAAAAGTCTTCAATGCGGCTGCGGCAGGAGATCAACGAAGGGGTCGGCCATTGCTTCGTTGGAAGGATTAGTTAAGGGGTGTGCCAACTAACTTTGGTATAACAAAGTTGAGCTGGCCAAAGGAATCAGGCTCAAGAAGACTACAAAGAAGAAGAACTTATCCTACAGCTGATCGTTTCCGCTGTAAGCTGTGATTACAAGTCTTTAAGAATCTAGCAGGACATAAGGAGACAACCTTGAGAGCGCCGCCTCTGGAGTTGGCCAGTGAAGCTCCATTTGTAGTATGTGTATTTATTGTGTGCATACATCAACTTATTTGTTTTGTGCTTATCAGCTGCTTTATTATCGTGCGTTGTATTTTTGTAGCAGTTCTATTTTTATAGCTTATATAGAAGCACAATTACACTCTCGAACAGACACATTGTTGAAACGCGATGCAGTCATTGTTGCTGTCTATTTGCATTTTAAGTTACTTAAGTGTTTATATATATATATATTTATACGTCTCGACTTGTATATAAGCCAAAATTTAATTATAATAAATCTGTAAACACAGCTGTATAATGGCTATTATAATAAAACCAAAAATCACGCATACGCCACATTGACAAAGTGCAATTCTGACATACAAATTTACAAATAGATCATATTATATACATTTGTATGTACAATTATATACAACAATTGAGATATTTTTTTGCTCTCGCTATTTTGCTCTATTATTGATATAGTTAAACAAAATCTATGCGCCAGCTGGCAAAGACTTGAAACTTGCCATGTTGGCGTATTTAACAACGACTTTATAAATCAAAAGTTGAGTGACTTGTAGCATAGTATGTATGTATATAAGTACATATTCACACACTCACACACACATTCATATATACCGAACATATATGCATGTGTATCATTGCATTCACTTCATATTGTGTCTATATCTTTGCATTCAAATAATAAGATAAATAGCTAACCAAACGAATGTCTGACTATCTTTCTGTCCAATTGACTGGCCTGGCTGGACTTTGTCCGTCTGTCGGTCTGTTGGACTGCAACAACTCGAAAGCAGTTGACAATTGAGAACTGGTTTCATGTGTTGCAAAGTGCGTCGCGTTTTGCTTATGATTGTTGTTTTTGTTGTTGCTTATAGCCCAGACATCGAAACTATATGCGGTTTTTTGTTCAAATAGCTAAATCTGCCCTGACAAGTTGGTAGTCCAAACAAAGCCATATATTACAAGGTGCCCAAATTCTTTGCTAAAAAGCATATGAAGGTGCTAAGTCTATATAAACCTACGCTAAGCAAAATTTCAGTGTGGTACCGATTACTTCGCAATAACGCAACGTTTTCAGGTGAAACCTATACCATTCGAAAGATAAAATGCTTGCGGTGTGCCGAATATACGTTTCACCTGAAAACGTTGCGTTTTCAACAGTAAAAGTTTTCAATAGTAAAAAAAAACAACAACAAATACACACAAACGTTGTTATTTCGTGTTTTCTTTTCTCCTCTTCGTAATCAGCAGTTATGAGAGCGTGTATTAAGTCGGCGAATGTCGACGACAAGACGAACACTAGCATATAAAAAGGCATAAGGAGTGGAAACTGTGCAACTTTGACTAGATTCGCTATAAAGAGCATTATGACAAAACGGTTTAATTTACTATAAAAGTGTTTGGCTGAGGTGCCTGAAGTAGTACCCTACACCAGGCCATCCGGTTGCTCAATAATGTCGTTCTCGAAACAATTACCGGTTTGGGAGCCGATGAACAATCACAAGCAGAATCATAAAAATCCTAGGTTTAAAGTAGGTTAACATAAGATCCCAACATAGTCCTATAGCTTTCAACAGTGTCCTCCAAAGCATCATGCCAATGCAAGGTAGAAGCTAGGGGGCCAACTCAACTTCTTCATTTGGTACTTAATTGTTAATTTATACTGGTAAAAATGAATATACTATACTTATTCTCTTTAGTATACCACACAATACAATCACAACCACCAAAATACACCATAGGATCGGCGAAATGTATCAATCCGTGGTATATGCTTGCATATGCGCATACCGTGAGACTGAGCCGTAAAGGCAGCTGCTAATGTCAAACCAAGTCCGTTGTTGGTTCGGTGAACACTCGGCTAATATCTGCTTCCTTTTTCACTCAGCAAAAGTTCGCAGTTTAATCAATTAACCCGAAACTTGACAGTTGTTTGCTTTATGCAAAATGGATCGAAAACGGCTAAATGCATTAAAAGGTTCAGTTAATAATGGTCTGATTTCGCAGCCCTTTGTCTATAAACTGCTACAAATTTCCACTACACATGAAAAACTATCAATTGGAAAACTTACCAGTACTTGTGAAAAGAGACAAAAAATAGATACTTTTCTGCCCGTACGAAGGGTAGAGGGGAACCCATTGTCGCGCACCGTCCCAACCGTCTGCATACAATTTTTGACTTTGTTATTGTGACGCCACTCGTTACCCAATAGTCATATTGGAATCTTTTGTAGAACAGCTCAATATAAAAGCTGTTTTTAGTTTTCCGAATCACTGCTGCGCGCTTCAGCCTGTGAGCTAATATTCTGTCTTAAAGATTTCATAAGAGTGTCGGGGCAGTATAATTATAGACAAAGAACTATCAATATACTAGGGATCCAAAAATGCTTTACTGGTAATGCGGGGATTAAGAGTGCGAGAAAACAGCGAAGCATTGCTTCTGTTCATGTCCGTCGCTCTATAGAAGAAAGCTCAAACAGCTCAAACCTTTCTTGCGAGCTTGTCCAAGCTGTCCATAATTAGTCTCAAACGGATTGCTGACTTTGTTGCCACATGGCATGAAGGCAACATTCAAAGGTACTCGCTGAGTAAAGTAACTTAGAAGAATAAGTTACACTTGTAATAGGAATCAACGAAGGGAATCTTGTGCAGACATCAAAGCAGCTTTGAAGTTTAAGTTAAAGCTTAAGCTCCTAGCAACTTATCCGTTTTATACTAATTAGTTTGGATTTGTGTTGAATTGTCTTAAACTTGCAGTGCATTTCTGTTTCTCTCAAACAGTTAAAGATAACTTTAAGCCGCTTTGGCAATAATGGCTGCTCACTTGCTTATAATAAACAAAATGGCGCCGCCGACGTAAGCCATTGTGCCGTAGTAAATACGTACATACATATGGCAAATATGCATGAAACGGAGCGATTGTTGTATCAGTCTATAGCAATTATGACCATATATATTACGTACGTATGTATATATATACATATATATATATATATATGTATATATAAGTATGTATATGTATACTATATACAACTGTATACAATTTAAACAAAAACGAGCGCTGAGCAAGAAATGAAGCCACACGCGCCGTTGATGATGGTTGACGACGAGGCTGACAAGATTAAAGAAGAAGGTGCTGGAAGTGAGCCGTCGGAGGAGGGCGACTTGGAGTAGAAGAAGGAGGAGCAGCAGCAAACAAAAACAAATCGTAGGCAAAGCGACGCACAGTGGATCCAACTGACTTATTTTTCGGCAAAAATCATAACTTTTGATGGAGCAAAGATATTTGTAAAATGCATGTCATAGATAATTCCTGAAGCTTCTGCGATAAATATGCTGTGAAGAGAGGTAGCTTCAAAAAACGGTATTAAAGTTCGATATTATATACACCAAGTCTTATCCTTGCACCTGCAAAATGTGCTTATTGCTTAATAAATCGTTGAAATTTTGTAAATCTGTTGGCAAGATGTTTGCAGTCTATATTGATCTTAGTGTACACACGTTCGCCAGATAGACAAACTTTCGACGAGGACGATTTGTTGAAAAATAAGCACAATTTAGAACATGAAATTTTTCCATGACATGCAAGGATAAGACATTTGCAGTATATAATATCGAACTTTACTACCGTTTTTTGAAGCTCCCTTTATACAGAGCTTATTTATATATTTATAAAAAAGATACAACAAAAACCCTGTTGTATTAAAATGTACTATATAACAAAAAGAAATATATAAAAAGGAGGAGAAAAGGAAAAGTAGATAGATAGATCACGAGTCTCCAATCCGTTGGGTGAACTTTTTAAAGATGTGCACCAATTCACATCAGAAAGTGATCAGAGACTCAAGATTTACAACATAAAAGAAAAGGAAATTAAAGTTAAATAAAACAAAAAAAGCAAAATCAGCATCAAAGGCAAGTTTGGTGAATATTTTAACGATTTATCGCAGTGTATCGCAGGAGCTTAAGGAATTCTCTATTATATGCACTTTAAGTTTTGAAAATATCTTTACTTCCTCAAAAGTTATAATTTTTGCCGAAAAAGAAGTCAGTTGGATCCACTGTGCGACGTTGATGATGATGACGACGACGACAACGACTCGAGTTGTCTGAATGGCGGCGCGTTGCTTTGACTCTGACAGTTCGACTCAGTGAGTACACTGACGATTTGACGATTTGACGCCCTGACTCCCTCTGAGTCTTGGGAGGTGCGGCTGCTGCTGCTGCTAATATTGCCGCTTTGTCGCGTAGTCTAAGTATCTTTTGTCGCTGTTGCCAGTTATCGGCATTTCGCTGCCTATCTCGTTTATGGGTTTGAATTAAAATTTTCGGCTTGGAGGACAAACAACGAGTGAAGCATATTGATTTTTTTTTTGTTGAATTAGTTGAAAAAACATTAGTCCAGTAAAATTAGACATGTCCCATAGAACAAGTGGAAAATATTAGGGGCAAGCTGAATTTTTGCAGGTAGGTTCTAGTATAAGAGACTAGCTTAAATCCTCCTTGCAGAAGGGGGGTCACGGAGGGGTTTGCGTTTTGACCTATAACTATAATGCACACACATAGGCAGTGGTGTGCCAGAAATCTCTTTCAAACGAATTTTCACTCAGCTTTAATCGCTAAGTGTGACAGAAATCTGTGCCAGCCTAATTTTAACCTTAATCAATCCGTCAAGGTGTCAGAAATATGCTAGAGAGCATTGACAAACTATCATGCAAGCTTTTGACCGAAGGTTTTTTCATGAAACCGATGTCTGCCACACCCCTGAGTAGTATATGGCAAGTGCAGCATGAGCTTTTGCATGACTGCAGCGCAAATATAAAATGTATCTTAGAGATACACAAGCACCCATAAGAGTATATAGCTTTTTGTATCACTACATAAGCTAAGAAACCAAATCGTATGCATTACACCCGCTAAGTTAGTTGAAAACTGTTTCATAATTTTTCAGTTTTTTTTTAATTGTATTATATTTTTCGTAGTAATTAAGTATGTAAATTAGGCAGAGAATCACTCTTTCTGTTACTTTGGTCTCATTCGGCATGTGAGTAGTAGAGAATCTCAACTAGAGATCGATCTCGCCAAATAGATCTAGCACTCTACAAGATGCTCGTTCTTTCCGCTTTGCTTTAGGGCGCTGAAGCATGGCTGATGACGCGGTCTGATGAAAATGTCATTGGAGTGTTTGAGCGGAAAGTACATCGTAAGACCTTTGAATACAGCTTTCGATAAAACGATTATTTCTATGAGCACTACGACGACATAGACATAGCCAAGCGAAATAACATCCAGCGGCTCTGCTGGCTAGGTAATGTTCTGCGTATGGATGAAGAAGCTACTGCGAGAAACTTCTTCAGTGCAGCTGCTGAAGGAAGGCGACGAAGGGGCAGGCCATGCCTCCGCTGGAAGGACCAGGTAGAGAGAACACTAGCTACTTTTGGTACCAGCACTGATTGGAGAAGCTCTACATCAGGTCATGGCCTGATAACATTTTGTTATGGACACTTAAAAGGAGAAGAATTACGTGTTTCAAAGCTTTAAAAAATTGACAATAAATGGTAAATTCTTGTACAAGACAAAGACGTATTTTGGCTACTCAATTTTTAATATGCATTAAAAGATGTTTGTTGACAAACCTGTTTTAATATATTATATTTTGCACGGATTTCAGTATATCGTAAGTTTTCAGTTCGATGCTTTAAGTATAAAAGTCAATATATAATACGCAATTTTTTGCCTGACATTCATTTACAAATTGTATTCCTTTAACCTTTGTGACGTTATTATTTTTACTGAACTTAATCTCCTACATCTGACACTGCAGCCACGCCCACATACACAAACAAACACTATAATGTTCGTATGTTGATTACCAATGTTGATTTTGCGCAACTAATTAAAAAATATGGTTGTGACTCTTACGCATAAATTGCCTCGTGCACTTTTTCGACGTTCAAAAAAACATTAACCCTTTCAGGGACATTATTGCCTTCACATGGTGAAAAACCCGTTACGTTAATAATTTTTCCAATTTGTAGTGCCAGTTTGTTTGTTCATTTTACTGTGAACTTATAATGTATTCGCCTTTAAGTCAGTTTGGAGTGAGGGCGATGGTTTTGTTCTAACTACACGTGGCGAAAAATTAGCGGCAAAAGTTATTGTGCAAAAATTCAGTGTGGTACCGATTGCTTTACAAAAACGCAACTTTTTTAAGTGAAACTTATACCATTCGAATGAGAAAATGCTTGCGGTTTGCCAAATATACGTATCAACTGGATAAATTGCATTTTAGAGAGCTTGAATTAATAACGCTAGACAAAAAACAACAACAAACTACTTTGTGAACACAAACGTTGTTATTTCGTGTTTTCTTATCTCCTCTTCGTAATGTATAAGCGTAAGCGTGTAAGAAGTCGACGAACTTCGAGGTCAAGGCGAATACTAGTAAATTTTATTTTTTTTTTAACAAAAAATCATTCCAATGATCAACCATGCAAGAGATTATAGCTTCAGGCGAAACTATTGAAAAGAAAAGGAAAAAAATGAAGGAGTAAACAGGAACCAACAAAAGTGCAAGTGTAAGGTATGACAATATGGAGCTAAAAACGAAGGTGCAGAGGGGTGCACCGGAAAAGTGGCGTCACAATTAAAACTCTTTTTGCGTCACATTGAGAGGGGAAGATCATTGTGACGATTTAGGACTATGGGAAGACGCGAGAGGTCCAAAATTGACATGAACACACTGAAGATAGTAGTGAATCTAACATTAGGCGGTACTGCTTCTTAAACTGCTTGCATTCTAATATGCAAATCACATTGGTATGTGCAAAGATTCTGGAAAAATAAGCTACAGAGTATCGATTACATTTTTCCATATCATGACGTATTGTCTGTTGCGTTGCTTGAACTAGTATTCCTCTAGGCCATTAGCCGCGAGCGAAGCCTCTCCCAGGTATTTTGGCTGGACAGTCAGGATCCTTATACACGAAAATC
The DNA here is from genome assembly GCA_035041775.1 of Chymomyza caudatula. Classification (NCBI taxonomy): domain Eukaryota; kingdom Metazoa; phylum Arthropoda; class Insecta; order Diptera; family Drosophilidae; genus Chymomyza; species Chymomyza caudatula. Next base: position 4,310,310 of record JAWNKW010000148.1, read on the forward strand.
GGGAACAACAAAGTGAACTGCATTTTTGAGCTATAACTCAAATCAACACTTCAAATTTTCTACAATATCCATGCAGTAAGTTCTAGCTGCTGACGAATAAAGTTCCCGAACTTTTACCAATATCGGTACCGAAGATAAACACAGTAACCTGTGTTTAATAAAAAGTAGAATAAAAAATTGGACAAGCTGAAAGACAAGAGAAAAATAAAGACGGGAATCGACGTCGTGATTGTTGTTGTTGTCGCTGCGACTTTTTCGTTAAAGTTGTGCCCGTTGTGTGTACGTGTGTGTAGCGCTGTATTGTATCCACAAGATACATTTGCTTATTTACATAATATACTCAACTCAACTGTACAACAGCAGCAGTAGCAGCAGCGCAACAACTACAAAAAAAAAAGAAGGAAAAAGCACCCGACAACAAACACAACGCCAATAACAACGAACAACGAAGAGCACGACCATGCCGCCGATGACGCTGCCACCGATGATGAAGTTGCAACAGCAACAAAAACACAAACAACAAAAACATCGGCAAAGACAACAACTTCAGAGCGTACCACATAATACAAAGACAAATACTCAACACAGAGATACATCGATTCACCACATAGTGAGTCTGCCTTTAAGGCCCTGCTAATGCTACACCTGACAAAAAACAACAATAACTGTGTAAACGACTCATTGGAAATGAAACAACGGAAAATTGATTTGTAGTATTGTTGATAACACTCTTAGATACGTCACGGGCAATGAAACAAGTGTATGAAAGTAATAGAGTGGAATCCTTGTCGACCAATCTAAATTTTGCCTACGAAGGAGTCGGTCTAAGCGAGAGAGCGCAACACAAGCAGTCTCGCATATACACAGTCTTGGTTGCGTTTTTTAACGGTTTAGGATTCCACACTATTAGTTGCATGCACTGTGATTGGAAATATAGTAGAACTGTTTACTGTTTGAGTGATCGACCGAACTAAAAAAGCAAAGAATAACAAAGTTGTAGCAATATTTCTATGTAGCACTCCGAGCGATCATGATCACTGATTAATGCAACTCATAGAAAATGAAACAACGGAAAATTGAGTTGATACGTTACAGGCAATGAAACAAGTTTATGAAAGTAATAGAGTGGAATCCTTGTCGACCAATCTATTTATTCTGTTGTTTTAATTAACAATTCTTTAATGGTAGTTCAAGTACATGGTTTCTTTTAAGTCTTCTCCTTGTCAATCTATTATCTGTAAGCTTTAGGCGTAAACTGTTTATATGGTTGTGAAGTCTATTGATGTATCAATTTCTAAGGCCGCTAATCTCATTCTTTTAATAGGGAATGTTAAGATCTCTAAGCATATTTGTTTTCAAAACATAAAATGGAGCTTTAACTATAGTTCGTAGTATATTAGAAAGGCTTAAGATACAATTTTATAGCATCTATAAATAAACTCAGTGTGACACCGATTACTTCGCAATAACGCAACGTTTACAGGCAAAACCTATACCATTCGAAAGCTAAAGTGCTTGCGGTTTGCAGAATATAGGTCTCACCTGGATATGTTGCGTTTTAGTCAGGTAAAAATTGATTTGAAGTAAAAAAAAAAAAAAAAATACATTGTATTCATTTCCGTAATCAGCTATTATGAGAGCGTTTATCAAGTAGTCGAATGTCGACGACAAGGCGAAGACTAGTATAATTTAATATGGCTTTGTTACATCTGTGACCCTGTACGGAGGGCGGTTGCATCCTTTTGGCGATGTGGCCTAAGAGTGGCAAACTGCTTCTGAACAGTATCGGAAGAAGCGGCCTTGGTCGTGGCGGGTATGATCCCAGCTGGCTGCGGAAAGACAAAGCGGCATTACAGTGACTAGGCTTCTAAGGGCCACCACCTTTAGTCAATGGCAGGGAAGATGGCAAAGTTGCAGCGAAAGCCAGATGGACATATAGGCGTCCTGGCTTAACAGCAGACATGGGCTACTTGATTTCTACATTGCTCAAATGCTCATGTGTGCAGGGTTGATTTAAGGCTCACCTATACAAGTTTAAGCATGAGGAGAACCCCTTCTGCGACCATTGTGGTAGCGAATTTGCGGAACACTCGTTTTTTGGCTTTGAAGAGTTAAACCTTATTTTTCAGGCTAGTTTGAGGTATTCGACCTAACAACAAGTGCATTTTTCTATAAAATAGAAGTGTACTTAGATACTTCACCTAATTACTTTGAGGAATTGCTGAATCGTTAAATAAAACCTCAGTCTGTCCTTAGTGTAAATGTAATTTGCACAGATTCTCGATGGCGGAGTTATAAATATATTCAAAGTAAATTGTTTTGAGTTCTACTCGACCAGATCTACAACCTACAATATGTTATTTGTTGTAATGTTATTAGGGTGTAATGTACCCAAGACATCTATTGTGCCATCCTACAGAGGGGAGCTACCTGCTGATCCTAACTCCGAGACAAACATAATTACTACGGAAGCTTGCAACCTGGCTGCATCAAGCATCGGGCTTCTATACTCCACTTGAAAGCTTAATCTTCTTTTTGCCAGCGCTTCACATTCAACTTATACGTGCTGCGTGGATTCCACCTCAAGTTCACAAATCCTACATGTATTATGTATGTATACTCGCAGTATACAGTGTCCACCAAGCAGACCAGTTACTTCTAACTCAATTTTAGCTCATTTGTGGGATTTTCTTGAAGATTTTTAAGTTATAGAAGCCGAAAAATCGTTTGGTCTGTCTGAGGTCAAGAGCACAGAACCAATTAATATATCCTTCCAATGATACAGAATGAGTCGGGCCCTATCCAGGAATTCGCAGCACCATTTCTTGCTAGCTTGTTCGCATGCTTATAACCAAAATTTTTGACCAGGGACCCTCTCTGGAGTGAGTATTGTTTCGTCGTCCCTGAAGGTCTTATTTGATTTGGGTTTCCTCGAACCATTCTAAGAGCTTAACCTTGTTGCTGCAAACTACTTTCTAGCAGACTGACAAGTTGATATTATTACAATTTCACTATTCTGATAACACTATGCAACAAATTTGAGCTCACGGAAAGGCCTGCGGTAAAAACAAAACTTCTACGATAAATTTGGTTTTGCTGAGCTCGAATCCGAAAACTGTTTTGCACTTTCTAGCACTGTAATGAGATATAGCTCATCTTGTTCGGTAGTAAGGTTCCTGAATAATATGAGATTTGCTGACGCAACTTAAATAGCCATAATTCGAAGGCGGTGTTAGAAAATCCGTTTTTGTATTGGAAATCGGCTACCTCAATTTTACCGGAAATGGTATGTTTAAGACATAGGATTTTTGTTGTTGTTGCATAGTGTAACTTCTGTTCAGACTTATATCTGAATATCTTCAGCCAGAAAGACGATGGCAAAACAAAAAAAATTTATTTATACCCTTCTTTAAGGGGATACAAATAATTGCGTTGCTCTTTCAGTAAATACCGCAAATGTTTGCTTGCCTGTGACACGCAATAGAGAACCTTTAAATTATTAAAATGCTAATTATAATGACGTAAAAATTACAGAATCGAGAGCGCCGATGTACGATTTTGACTGTGCTTATTTTTGTAGGCGCTAACTGCCATTTAGCTCAGCCTGTCCGTGTGTGTGCTCCGAAGGGGTTTCTTTTTTACCAAGAAAGAAAAAAAACAAAAAAAAACATTCGCTAAAAGGGTATAAAAAAAAAAAAAAATGTTTTGTCGTTGTATATAAAAGAGGCAAAGCTATATATATATATATATATATGAATACCGTGTATATATATATATATATATATGCATTGTGTCGTTATGTTTCCGTTCTTGGCGAACTATATAAAAGAACGAACGAGATTATTGTGTACAGCGAAAAAATCTATATATAAATATGTATACATGTATATAAGTTTTAATATGTGTGTATATGCATGTACTTTTTATACGAGGTCAGATTCACACGAAATGTTTGTTAAGGAAGACCAAAGGACCAACCAACCGACAGTCCCACCGACCGAACAACTGAGCAAACGAACGAGCTTCTAACTCAACCCAATCCTATAGAGCAAGTGCCCCACCAGGCCGACCCAAGCCCAAACCCAAGCCCAAAGAGCACATTCAAAATACGCCTGTTTCGCAGCCAAGGCAAAAAAAAAAACAACAACAACGTATTTTACACACATCCATATAAATATTTAAGTGTAGATTGAAAAAAGAAAATATCCAAAAGTGGATAAGAAAAATTTTAATTTTGGAAAAAATAATCTTAAGGTTAACGCAGTTTTTGAACAAAACAGCAGCAAAATGTGAGGATACTGTTGCTAGCACGAGATTTCACGAGCTGTGAAATCAGGAAGTTGCATATTTCAGGGGGGTTAACTCGAATTAAAGGTAAGGTTACTCAATATCGGTTCGAATCCCCTCAGACAGATTTTGCGCAATGAAATCAGCAGCTTCTTTTGAAAAGCAGTGATAGGCACGCGTAGCCCGCAAGGAGCAGACTGACGTTGCTATGTTTTGACTGCAAAGGGTGGTGGCGGCCAGCCATTCCACGTTCTTGTCCAATATACTTGACCTACGATAACAGCTGGCCAAGATTATCAAAAAGTTGCTTATCGAAAGAGAAGTCCGCGTGTGCGGCTACTAGTGCGTTCAGCGCTCTTCAATGACAAAACTTTGACTTATAGGTGTAGCGCGACCAGGAGATTAAACTGCTACAACGGGTAGTCAATAAAGCCCGCATAGTCGTTCCTTTTTAGGGGCGGCTATGTGCTAGACTCAATAGCGAGAAGTGTCTTTCAACGGTATGGTGTTGCATCTTTGCATCTAACCAACCGGGTGCTGGGACTCAGAGACTGTCAGAGGTGTTGGATAGACCTCGGACCATACCAAGGTTGAAGCGAGATTGCCCAGCTCATTTTCCTCAAATGGTACTTATGGAATTGGAAATCGATATAGAAAATACATGTGCACTATATTAATTTATACAGCACCATACGAAATCCGAGTTGACAAACCCATCCAAAACTCCATAGGATCGTTGATTGACCAAAATCAAACCGTTTGTCATATGCTGCATATTCGAACACCGTGTGATTAAGCCACACATGGCAGGTGCTCACGTAAAACAATTTGGCGTAGATGCATATTTACAGAGGTGGGTGTTGTGGTTTATGGTAGAATAATATAAGGTATGATTACTCGTATTAGTTGTTCACAAGTCAAATCAGTTGAATACAATAGGCTTAAAATGATATAAAAACGCTATTAAGACAATGATCAACACAGAGGGCTGTAGCAGCAAATTCTGATAGGATTATCTACAACAAAATACTAGATGTGGAACACTGTGACGATTTACGGAGTTCAACTTCGATTGAAAGCGATTTCTTTGCGGAGCTGATACGCTCTGAATGTAATTAGGAGTAAGGAAGTGTAGTGCGTATATCTAATGAAGAGACTTAATCGATATAATCGATTAACCAAACTGTGTTAAGAGAACGAAAAAGCTAAAATGAAGACTGAACTAATTGATGTGGTCGATGTATCGATAGCCGAAAGCTGATTTATGTCAGCGAGTACAAGTGTAAGTCGATTTAGTTGAGAAGATAAAAGCGGAAAGTACTTAATTTTCAAACATTTGCCATGATTACGCTCACACATCAATCAAACATTTGCCATGATTACGCTCACACATCAATTAAAACATTTGTTTAATTAGAGAGCATACCACTGCCAAAAACTGCTCCCACTGTATCACATTTATATTAGTAAAATAAACTTACGAATTAACGCAGTGATTTTCAAAAAGTGCAAGGATTTTCGAAAGTATACATATACTTTGGTATTAAACTCTTAAGAAGCGATCATATAAAACTTACAGCAGATCATTAAGTTCAGAGATTTCAGAGATTCGTCTTGGAAAAGTAAAACTTACCTAAAAGAAAGAAGAAAAAATGAATTATTTTTTTTATGAATTGTACTAAGAAAATGTAATAAATAGAATCTAATGTTATGCCTTGTTAAATAAGTTAAACCAAATTTCAGAGCTTGAATAGATCAAAGAGTATTAGGTTAACCAAAAACAACTTTATTGCTTCTAAAATACATCAACAAAATTCAAGATCAATTTTATTCGAACCGAAATGCATTACATTTCAGTATTTAGTAAGTATTAGACAAATGTGTCTTCTCTCTGTAAGCACCTCTAACGTTTCCTGTTCGAGTCACTACGAAGCATTATGGTTTGAATGCTTTATGAGGTTCGGGTGGGCCTGCGTTCTGTTAGGACAAAGACATGCTTTCAGATCTCTGTCTCTCTCTCTCTTCAAGATGACGCACAATCTTCACGTGTTGCCCCCTGATTAGCTGCTTTTATTGCCACCAGCGAAGTCTTCTCAGGTTTTTAACAGAGTTGTGCGTAGGGTTCGGGATACTTCGCGTTTCAATTGGATAGCTTTTTTGCAAATAGGCAAGAGGAATAGAAAATATAAACTGGCTAAGAAGGTAGGAGGAATCTATGAGACTAGTTTATGTAGAAAAAAAAAACACAGTGACAGGTGCTACGATTAATTAGAGAAGGAAATTTAATAAGTCATCAGTATAAGAAGGCAAGCGAATGTTTGCATCCCAATTTAAGCTACAAAGCGCAAAAAAAGTAATTGTTTTTGAACTGACTCTAACATATCATATATTGATGATAGGGCGATACTGGGGACTCTAAACACTGGAGTAATATGCAAGTTTAGGACGGACGAGTGCAGTCTAAAGAAGTTGGGCGTATAGGGGTCGTTGAACTCTTTGGACCAACGTTTAATAAATGCAAGGACCCCTCTAGCTTTGTTAACAATGCTGCCAATGTGTTCATCAAATTTAAGGCTATGATCAACGTCAAGATCACAAACAGTGGAAATAAGTACGTTCAAGAATGAAGAAACTTAACGAGTAACTAAGTCCGATAAAAATTCATAGTTTTACAAATCGGATAATAATGCGAGAAGAAGAGATGGCCTTTCTGATAAGTAGGACAAAAAGGAGAGAACCTAGATGGCTACCCTGAGTTACACCGGATGTAACATACATTATTTTAGACTCGCAGCCCTTAAAAATAACCTTTTGCGCACGGTTCGATAGTTACGAAGAGATCCATTTTAGAAGACATGAAGGAAATCCCAAACGGGAATATTTAATAAAAAGCAGATTATGATTAACAGAATCAAATGCTTTACTGAAATCAGTATAAATGATATCAGTATGCGCATTGTTAATGAAACTATTATTAATTAGGGAAGAAAATTCTAGAAGTACAAAAGCCATGTTGGGAGTCTTATATTAAAGAACTGCAGTAGTGTTGCAATTGTGATGTAACAATATTTTCAAATAATTTTTGGAATAGATGAAAGATTGGAAATACCAAGGTAGTTCTTAATATTGGACGTACTGCCCTTTTTATAAAGAGGTAGATGAAGGATTCGTTCCAAATAGGTGGAAGGCAGGAATTTTTTAATGATAATGTGAAAAGAATAGTAAGCGGGACAGAGAGAGAACGAGCGCAGTACCAGTAGAGAATTAAGATTTTAAGGAAACAAGAGCTTGTAAAACATTGTTTTCAACAATAATAGGAGGAGCAATACAGTTAGAGTGAGGTAAATAGTAGGGATAACTAAAGTCCTATATGGAAGATGGGTTGGAAGAATAAGTAGACTGAAAAAATGTAGCAAATAGCTAACTTTCCGATAAGCAAGTATTTTTTCAGAAATAATGATGCAAGGAATTGTGAGGATTGAGAAAAATAGCTTTAGATAATTTCGAAAGTTGCATACAACAGTGAGTTAAGTAATTCTTGTAACAAAATCTGTTAAGGAGAAAGAATATACAACACATACAAACGAAAATTTGTAAACATCAACTTGCAACAATACCTGTTTAAATATACCTTGAGCAACAGGACACTTTTATAGAAAAGTGTCTTGTTCTTAAATTCTTGCCTTTATGTATCTATAGGATTGGAATATTTCTATTATCTAGCTAGATATCAAGAACACGCTGCTAATATTTGAAAAGTTTGCGCACATTTCCAATGAAATGGAAATCGGCAAGAGAGACAACGGAAATGTTTTTGCTTTTATTTGATCTGTGTGTATGAGTTGCTCATAATTTTTTTATATGCATATATAAATATATATATATATATTTGTATCTAGATACGTGGCTTCTGTGTGTGTATTTGTGTGTATCTATGTTTGGCATATATGTATAATGAGTGTGCGCGCCCATTACCTAGTATGTATACTTTTAGCGTGCATTGTAGATAATTGAATGAACAATATTGCTGGTTTGGTTGACTGTCGTTTTGTGGCAAATATTTCTGTTCTCTTCGACACACACAAACACACACACAGAACGACAAAGAAGAAAGCTAAATGCAAAATCGACTAGGGGTTGCCGCCGAGCAACCCTCAAAAAAGACAACAGAATGCGCAAAAATTAAACCAAACTGAACCAGATATACCTTTTTTTTTAAAGTAAAAATAAACAAAATTTAACTGAAAAATGTCATAGAGTTCTCTACATTTGTGGAGTGTAGCAAAACGCTCTGAGCGGCAGAGAGCAGCAAAACTCTTCATGATATTTGTGACGCCGAGAAAAGGTTAATTACGCATTTAATATGTCTCAGTGTGTAACTTTTATGTTTGATGTCACGACGCAATTGGTCACATTGTAAGTCATAGTTGCTCCGAACTTCCATCAATGGCGAGGGGTTAATTTTGTTTATTGCCGTTTTCTAACTGCGCATTACAAAACGGTAAACGAGCCGCACCAAACTAAATCCAATTGCGACGTTTCCCAAACGTAGCAAATCAAATTCCAAAACTCAACTCAGATCAAGAACTAAAGACCGAGTGTTAAGGCAATTGTTTGCATGGTAACAGCAAATGGTTTTGTCGCTTTCAACGGTCGTGTTCTAGATACTTTTGCTCAGTCGTCACGTGGCCACAAGTTGCTTTGACATTTGGTATTGGATTTTGTGATTTTTGGTTTTATTTTATCAGCCGTGCTTTTTGCGAATCGCTTTTTTTATGTATTGTTTACAATATTGTTTATAAAACTATATACACTCTCGGGAACTTGCAAAATGTCTGCATTCATACACTCGCTTCCGAAACGTAAAACGCAAAAGTTTCCCTAATTGGGAGCACTGCTGTATTATGTTCTTCTTCTATTGTTTCTGTTACTTGTTTTTTTCTTCTTTGTTGGTTTTATTGATTAAAATGACATTGAGCTAATGAAGCAGCAGGGAACAAATTTTTATGATTTCATTAGAATCAAAAAAAAAAATCCACCAAACTAGACTAAGCATAGAAACTATTAAGATACTGATACACACAAACATATGCTACTTCAGCGTGTACAAAAGATGAATAGTTAGAGGATTAAAATACCTTTATCAAAACTTGTACAAAAAATTAGAGTTCACGGGACGCCTAAAATCTGTTAAACATTTAGCAGTGAGTTCTCTCTAATTTGCTATAGAAGAACGTGCAACTCTCTCGCTGTCCTGTGAACGCTGCGCTGCTAACACAGCACACACGTGTGTTACACCAACTAAGCGTCACACACACAAGAGCGTCACACCACAAGAGCGTAACACTATCTGTTTTTTTAAAAATGTTCTTATAGGTCAATAAAGGATTAACTGATTGAAGCTGAAAAAGTTTAAAACATTCCATAACACATACAATATCAATCGACACAAAAATACCAGATTAGTTAACAGATTCTCTCATAATTAATTACATTATTCAATACGATTTCTTATACAAGAAGTCTGTTGGTTGATTATGTTCATCAAATCTCACTGAATATCGCTCCGTACTCAGTTTTTTTCGGTCACCCTCAGGTTGTGAGGAATTCGCAAACATCGGTATTTTTGAGGTGGTGCCACTTAAACCGCTATATCTCTATTGTCAAATGAAGTATTAACTTAACTCTTAAATATATTTAAAATTAATGAATACTACTACAATCCTTTCATAGACCATTTTTCGAGAAAAAAAAACAACTGAGTACGGAGCGTTATTGAAAGAAGCTAGTTTAAACATGATCACCCATAAGAGTTCTTGAATATAAATAAAGGTTTGAATTTTGTAGAATAGTGTTATTAAGATAAGCAAGAGTCTATATTGTTATTAGATAATATGTTAGCACTGCTCGAAGTAAATGTTTAGCCCTCAGTAGAGAATTAAAGTTAAATTTAATATTATATAATGGAAATATCAGACGCTTTAACCCTGGAACGGCATTCTTATTTTTTGTACGACCTACTTTGAATCCTAAGCACAGACAACGTTTTTTACAATTTTAGCTTATATTTACATTTTCCCAGCCTTCTTTGGATTGGATTGTCTTGAATTTCAAAACATAACATTTTCAAACATAAAAAATCATAAAACATGGAATACTTTTTCTGAAAGTCATTTTGTTTCAGAATACTAATATAATATGCATGGAATTGGCGACCTGAGTTCTTCTTATAAAGATGTTCAAGGTCCAAAAATAAGAATTTAAACTTTAAAGTTGTTTTTGTTCAAAAATTTTTACTTCCCAGTGTGGTGTCACAATCCCCTGAAGACGAACTCCGTAGATGTTCAGTGTACGAAAATTTAGATCAAAATCAACAAATTAAGTATGAAAAAAGTAAAAAAAAAAAAAGATCGCGCGTAGTCATTTTGACAAAAGATGACGTTCTAAGGTTAAGATGCAAGCATAGCATGCAAACAGTTCCCAAGTTTTTTGGGTCACGACTTTGTCAAATCAGAATAAAACTACTTTCTTCTTTCAGTGTATGGGATATACCCGTACTTTTAATTCTATGCACTAATTCTGCAGCTACATCTTACTTTTACTCAATACAATTTTGAGATACAAGAGAGCAACTCTCGCTCTATACTTCCGGTTTTGCTTAGTGCCCAAAGTCAAAGGCTCATATCGAGAAATCTTGTTATTTAAGTTTTCTGAACTTAAGACCTCAGACTGTACTAACAGAAAACAGAAATTTAGAAAATTAGATTACTGATCTGAACTAAAATTGAATACCGCGTTTTCAAAATAGAGTAAGTAGTTCGAAAAATGCGTTGATTAAAATGCTGCTGAGATTTATAAGCAATTCAATGACACGATGTGATTTTTCAAATTTCCAAAATTCTTTCTAGCTTTTCGTACATGCTGCTTATTAGGTCGTTGTTGTCTGTTCTCATCCTAGAATTAGACCAATTTTTCTAAGTGAAGCCTATTTCTCAATGTTAGTGTCGTTATTGTGATATATTTAAGACACTTGCACATCGTAATATTGCGCTCTCTAACGATTTTCTTTGGAATAATCAACAGACATTTATAATGGGGAATTGGGTTTATGTTTTAAAATGTGAATATAAAAATCAAACAGACAGACAGAAATCGTCGCTTCAATGTTATTTATAAATGGGAATTCATTATATATATAGGTATTGACAAACACATTGTGTTTCTATTGCACATAAGTACATAAATACGAATGACAAACTACACTATGACGCATTATTTGGCAACAACAATGTGCAATTTATTATATATACTTCGTTATGTATAAATATAGATACATATAGAGGCTACATATAAGGTGTGATGTACTGACATTGACATTGAATTTCATTTCTGTTTGTCAATTTCCTTTTTGTATACCCTACATGCCAGATATAGACACCGCGATCCATAGGTACACTATTTTGCACGTAAGTTAGTGTAAGTCATGTGAGCCTAGCAATCAAAACAATGCTGACCATTACACATAACCTTGCCTTGAATTACACCCAAGTCATGGACTCCATAACTTTGCAAAGAGAATTATCTTTTTTTAGGTAAGTATGCGTAAAGCGTATCCCACTGTCGGGCACCGAAAGACTGTATCACATTTTTTATTTTATTTTTTTATGTATTTTTTAATACATATAATATATATTTGACATATTTCCGTTTTTGAATTGCGCACATGTTGTACCTACATACACATCCAAAGAGATAATTGCGTTTGGAATAACTATCTGTTTGCTTGTTTTATACCCTGTACATATAGTGTAAAAGGGCATTATAGATTTGTTCAATGTATGTAACAGGCGGATGGAGGCATAACAGACGATAAGTTCCATGGGCGACCATTTTCAATATTGACCCGAGTAGCAATTGGACTATGTTCGCCTGTCTGTCTGTATGAGCCGCTAGATTTGGAAGACCATTAGAGCTAGGGACACCAAGTTTCACCAACAGATGCTTGTATTTCCGCATAAGATGAAGTTTATTAAATTGCTTTGGTATTTGACCACGTTTCCGCACAGGCGAACATGAAACTTTGCGACATGTTTATGTTTAAATGAATCAAAATCTATTAAAATGTACCAATTTCACACCCACTTCATATAAATAGAGATATATATGAGTTGCAGTTACACATATTAAGCTGTGAAGACTCGTGTGAGCCTAATTACCAAAACGGTGTTCACTTTTTTGTCAAAACAAAACCCCTCTACTTCCCACGCAATCGATTTGCCTTCATTACAGCCTCAACCCCGCTACATATTGATTTTTAAATTTGGACAGATATTTGTACAAGTCCTTTCGATCTATGTTGCAAAATTGAACAAAATTAACCCGAGAATACTGATGTTATAGGCATAAAAGTAATTTTTGCTCCCCATAATAACCCAATAGGAAAACTTCTCAGAATTCTTCTTACAGTCATATTGAACTTGTGAAAAGAGAAATAGAAGTAGATACTTTCGTTCCCATTTTGCGGTATGCTGGCTTTATTGTTTATGGGCATAGGGGTATAGGGTATACCGCTGTCGTTCACCCTCTTCCGACTGTTTGCATCAAATTGTTTTACTTATGCTTTAGCTGGGCGTTAGATTGTATGCGTGAACTTATCTATCTTTGCATATTACTCTATTAATATACTCCCTACCCATAGGGTAGAGGGCCAAGGGTTAGTTCATGCATATAACATGATATACCATAAGTTGCGTATACACAACACCTGGATCTCAACGACTATAAAAGCTAGAAATATCGAAAGTTTGGTGGCTTGTCTTGAATGCTGATCCCTTTTCTCCTCAAACTGTTAAATTTATTGAAAATCTCGTGTCCTCAAGACCGGTATGCTTCAACTACTGTGTTATCAGTCGCCTTTCTATAGCATATAGCACGCCCTATCGAGTGTGTTGTGTGGGAGACTAAAGCCACATTGATCGCACTTAATCAGTTAGCCTAATACCAAGAATTGGTCTTGAACACCCAGCATATCTTTGTGGTATGTAAAGCAGCATTTGATAGCGCTTTGAGATAACGCGTACATGTGACATTGTCTTAAGTCATTATCTATTATAAGGTATGAGCCATCTGCCGGCTCAAGGCACTAATTTTTTTTGAGTGACTGACACAGAGAGAGAGTTAACATGCGTCAACATAACTTACCTCATTGACGTTTGAATGAGATTGAAAAATAGTACCTTAAACATGAGCGAGAGTCGGCAGATGGCTCATACCTTGTAATAGATATCTTCTTCTTCTTCTTAACTGGATATAACAACCCGTTACCGTGTTACGCCTTGATGTATTTCTTTCATTGGAATTGGGATTTAACATGGTGAGTCCCAAACCCTACGCACAACCCTTTTAAGACCTGGGGTGGCTCTAATAGTCTCGAAAGAATCCAGTGTCATTATAAGTCGCTTCATACGAAATACTGTGACCTGCTGAGGTGGTATTCTCTAACCCGCTCACCTAGATATGTAATAGATATGCCTTGGGCTCATCGAAACGCGAACATTTTCGATAAAAATGTAAAAATATGACAAATTTTATGCGTCTATTGCTGCAATATTCTAATAGAAGTCACACAATTTGTTGCATACGCTCATGTGAGCCTAACAATGAAAACAATGTTTATCTTTTGTTGATACAAACTGTGAACACTAAGTAATCGAATTGCCTACTAGCGTTTGGAAAACTTGGCGCAAATATTTATAGAATCCCCGCCGACATAAAGGAAGTTGAAGGCATAAACGTTCATTTTGGTCCCATAATAATAAACTTGCCAATTAGAAACAGCTTGATATCGCGCACTTGTAAAGGCAGACGCTAATTTTACTTAAATCCATTCCATTCCATTTTACCGTATACAGGAATTTGCATTTTTTTGAAGGAAAATCTCTGTGTGATTTACATAAATATACCACTTAGTGCATATGTTTATTTTTCAACGCGAAGAATTTTCATTTTTATGTACGTATTTATTTGTGTATATGCAATTGGCCATAGCGCAAATACTAAAGATAGAACTATGCATTCCGTGTGTATATATATATATATATATATGCTTTTGATATACATATACGAAAAGTTTTCAATTGACATATTAGCTATCACCAAAAGACACGTTTGTACTTGCAAGTGACCATTTTTGTTAATTATATAACTGGCGTATACTCACATCTGTAGATACAAAAAATTTGTGAATGACACATTGAATGAAAGTGTATCGCTTCACTTGGCATGTGCTAATTTTGATCTTTCAACGTTAGTTTGGTGCAGTTCCGGAAATTATCCAGTAGTATCAAAGACAATGAAGTATGAATAGAAACTCAAATTTCCAAATATGCACACAGATATTGATAAAATTGACCTTATAAATGTTAATAATAAAAACTTTGATCAATTAATACGCATAGAATAACCAATTTATAATGTACACTATGGTGCCTGACAGTAGAACAACCATTTCTTTCCAAACAGCAAAACGGTTTTAAAAAATATTCACATTCTCATCTAAATTTGCATATCATATTTTGGTGACTCTTGATTATCAAATACTAACTTTACTGCAAGCAACTTCATTCATACAATGTGGCAAATCTCTTGCATACTCAAAAAAGAGCAAGTTCTAAAATGTATAAGATCTCATCCAAGGTATACTTAACCAGGAAATTTAATCAAATTACACTGTGTGCATATGGACTAATGACGGAAATAACATGCATGAAGACAAACTTGCTTATTGAAATTCGCAATGAAACTGAAAAAAGAGAGTGGACAAGCGTGAGTGCAAGGTTACCTTGCTAAGTATACCTTGATCTTAAAGTTGCTAGAAAAGCTTAGGATAGATTAAGCAAAAGAGTTGTATGTACTGTTATCTCCAATGGGAACATTTTGCCAAGTGAGCAATTCATGAACAAACAAATCAATCAAAATGATCCAGTGAATAGATCTTACGAAAATTTATGCATGTGAGCGGCTATCAGGATTGTGAGTTTTTGGGCGGTCGTAACGGTTGATGGTCGCTATACGTTGATGTTTTTCAACCGAGCCTCAAGCTTAATCAGAATATGTAGAGAGAGGAGACTGAGGACTTTCAAAGATGACTCTGAGAAGCTTTCGGCATAACAAACTTGATCGCTCCACCTTATAAAGTAACATACATATCTGTATGTAACGTAGCGATTCATAAGAGGTGATGTCTGAAATTTGTACATTATTGCCCTTCTGAAGATGAAATGATTTTTACACCACATGGATGTTTTGCTATGGCAAACAAGGTATATTATATCAACTTGATGTGACAGATTCTTTTGGTCAAGTTTGGTGTATCTTACTTTTAAGGTCTCGGAGTCTCATACAGATAGACAGACAAACGGATATGGCTATAACAATTTCGTTGCTGACGCAGCGGTTAGACTTTCACATTGAGCTTGAAAACTATACTTGTGATGTTGTCAAGGATTGCAAAGGTAGACGTTGGCACCGCAGTCCAAACGGAGACCAAGCGGAGCATAACTTTTTCTAATAGATGTTACTTTTGCCTCAGTAGGCAAACGAGTAGTAGAGACCAATCTCGACAGACACAACTGACACTCTACATGCTTCCCTGAAACATGGGCGATGACGAAGGTTGATGAAAATACCCTTGGATTGTTTGAGCAGAAATCTTCGTAAAATCTTTGGCCATTTACGCGTCGGCAATGACTGCCGCATTCGAAGGAACGACGAAATCTATGAGAAAGGTCTGTAACCCGCTAACGGGTTGTTATCGCCAGTTAAGAAGAATCTCGCCAAACACGCTCATCTTTCCTATTTTCCCATATGGCGCTGAAGAATGGGTAATGACGCTCTCTGTTGTTTTAGCGGAAAGCTTTAGCCCTTTATGCGTGTGCAACGATTACCGCATTCGATGGAACGACAAACTCTATGAGCTCTACGACAACATTGACATATGTACGGGGAAGCTCCTGGGAGAAAGGTACGAGAAGCCAAAACCCGGTGGAGAGTTCTTTTGGCCAGTCGTGAAGAAGAAAAATACGTAAGTAATGAAGTTCTGCAGTAGTAAAGGGTGATCCAGTAATACTACTACAATCCTTTTTTAATTATGGTTTAGGGGGCATATTATGCATGACACTGAAATTTGTGTTCTGTATTCATTAACATTTCACCATGAATAGACTTATGCCGGAACAACGTTTATAAATTGTCGAAATTTATTTCCAAAATCATTGCCCAGTGCAAAATGTTTTTAGAGCTTCTCGAGCAATAAAGGAAATCATCTTCATTAATATTAAATTTCATCTTACTGAATCGCGCTTTTTGGACTTAAATTTATTTATTATAACATTTATTTCCGCGATACGCAGCAACAACCAAACTGAAAGGTGCCACCTTGTATAGTGAGAGTTGGCAGCTGTTATACTAAGAGTTGCCATACGAACAGTTTTTGTGGATTGAAAATAATACATTTGACAATTTAAAACTATTGTTGTTGGAGCCAAAGTACAAAAAAGCCTATACTATAGCGCTTATAAATGCTGCTGAGGCGTTGTAGAGAGCATGTGCATAGTACATAACAAGTGTTTACCTTTTTTATCAGCTTTTCTTGAATGGCAAACAAAAAAAAAAACCTACTCATGCCAGAAATCTCTTTCAACCAAATTTCGAGCCAATTACAATTTGTCGATATGCCAGATACCAACTTAAACCGATTGTCAGCCAAATACGTCAATGTGCCAGAAATATCTTGCAGCGCGTGGGAAATCGAGCAAGGAAATATTTTTACAGACTATGTTATTTGGCTTGTTCCTTTTTTTCGGTCACACGCTTCGTGCCGAAAAATTACGTGTATCTGCGTACTAGACTTTAGTGGAAACAGTAAAACTGCGAGGCATGGAAAGAAACTAAAAGTGCTCAGAGGGTTAAGCAAAGCTCTTAGGCATTTAGCAGATCTACTAACAGACAGTTGGACCTAATCAGCGGTGTGCCTGAAATCTCTTTCAATCAAATTTTAACACAATTTTAATTTGTTGGTGAGCAAGATCAAGTCAATATTCAGCCAAAAAAGCCATTCGTTAATGGGCCAGGAATATCTTGGAGAGTAGTGTGTGAATTCTTAAAAGGAAGCATCAGTCCGACGGATTTTTAAAGCGAATTCAAATGAAAATTTGCCAGAACGCCAGAATTTAATCTGTATGATAATATATATGTATATGTAAGTAACAAATAGCGTTATGAATAAGAACTGCTAATTGTAGTCTTTAAAAATTTGATGCAGACAGTCGGGAAGGTGCCCCACAGTGGAATACCTTGTACCCTTTTTCTTTATAAACATTAAAAACGGTAAAATGGTAACGGAAGTATCCACTTTTATATATATTTTGTGTGTGTTGTTTTAGGGTGTGTTGAAATTAGCATATTTTTGGATATAACTTTTGATGTATTTATCCGATCTCAATCATTTTTGGAACATAGAGGAGTTTCGAGTTGTAAACCGCTCATATCTGTCACGATGGAAGGGGATGAGATATTGACATAATTCGACAAACTTGCACTGAATAGGTATAATGCGCATCTTTTGGTAAAAAAAATGCTTGCCTAGCTCTTATAGTCTCCGAGAATGGTGGGACAACACGGACAAACATATAGTCTGCCACGCCTACTTCCGCCTGTTACATACATTGCACAAATCTATAATACCCTTTCAACACTTTGTGTGTAGGGTATCAAAAGAAGGTTTCACTGTTTGGCTTAATTTAAATCCATTAGCAATATAGTATAAACATTTAATTGACAGCTTACAATGTGCAGTGCGGCGGGAGAGGGAGGGATTGGGAGGGCGATAGAGTGACTTACATAAAAATCTTTATAAAACAAATAATAAATCTCATCATCGAGATTGTTGTTGTTGTTGTAGTTGTAATTGTTGCAACTTTTGCTATTGCTAAATAATATGTCGTTGTTGTTATTGTTGTTGTTGAAATGCTGCGACTGTTGTTGTTGTTGTTGCTGCTGCTGCTGCTGTTCGACGCTCGCAAATGTTTGTTGGGTTAACTTCTGTTGTTGTTGTTGTTGTTGTTGATAGCTTTTGGTTTGCAATTGCGAATTATTCATTGCACTTAATTGTGTATATACATATGCACACATATGTAATTATTTATTTATTTATTTATAAGAGAGCAAATGCCTTAAAAACGTTAGCACAAAAAAAAAAACAATATAAAAAAAAATAAAAAATTGGAAAAAAAACACACACAAAATGACACTAAGTTCGCGCTGTTGTTAATTTGCAATTATTTAAGCTATATACATAGAAGCCGTTTGTAGTACATAATGTATGTACATATGTACATAGAGGTCTATATATGTATATGGCTTGCGCTTATGTATATTATTATGTATTTCATTGGGCTTTTGTTTATCTGTTTAACAACAATTTTTGCACGCACTTGATTTATTTTTTTTTTTTATTTTTTATTTTTTATTTTTAGCTTGTGGTGTTCTTTTTTAACTAATTGTTGTAGTTATTTATTGTTTTTTTTTGTCAGTTTTTCTGGTTGCTGGCTATTTTGACTTGAAATGAGCTCAAGGTAAAATTGTATCAACGACCGAAACACCGACACCGACGACGACGACGACGCTGACTGCGCTCGCGACTGAGCTGTCGTGAATGGAGCGACGACACACACACACACACACACACACACACGCACACACATGCATATATAGAAAGACGAACAGCTGCAAAGTTAGCTACTATGACACGGTGTAATTAGCTGTTTTTTTTTTTTTGGTTTTTTTTTTTTTTAGTTATAGAAAGTTATTTATAAGGTCTGCACTTTGAAATAAAACAGTTTTATTGCAAACAATTTGTTTACATTTGCCAACAACTTCTTATCAACTTTAAAAACAGCACTTTGTTATGCAAAAAAAAAGCAGCTTCACTTCACGAAAAAAACAAAACAAAATAGTTTATAGAGTAAATATGTATAATTTGTTAAATATTATACTTTATATTTTATATTTTTTTGCATTTATACAAGCGCAATTTTTCTTGAATTGCTGCCGCAAAAAGCGTTGATGTTATTGTGTTTGTTTTTTTGACTGAAAAACCGACAACGATGTGCACAGCCAAAGAGCCACAGTCGCCAGCGCAGTCGACAGCAAAAGCAGTGGCTGCGGCAGCGACCGCGACCGCGGCCGCGACGTCGCAGTCGACAGCACACACACACTTAGAGGCATTGAGACGACGCCGACGACATAGGGCGGCGTAATATAAACGGGGCCCGTCATGTTACCCCGGTAAGCTTTAGTATATAGAGTGCCGTTGCCACATGCATATGTATATATATACTACATACATACAGAATGGCTTGTTTGTATGTATAGATTGAGATGAAAAAAAAAAACAACAACAAAAAATCTCATACTCATATGTAGCAAGAAATATGGCAACGCATTGACAAAATAACATAACTCTTGTTGTTATTGTATATATATAAAAGCGGAAGTACATAAAGCTCATTGCAGCGAGAATATAACAACAACAGCAGCTCGAAGAGTGCTCTCCAAAGTTGATTGAAAAATCTCTCGATGTTTACATAGATAAGTTTCGGATAGTCAGGCCGCCCATAAGGGCGATTGCAGGAACCAGTATAAGCTCCAAGCTGGTTCGAGAAACCCAACTGAAGCTGCCACCTTTTGGCACAATGTAACTCCCTAGGCACACCAATATCCCTGGGAATGATCTTGCGGACAAGCTAGCGAGGCATGTTCCAGAACCTTTCTGTGACATTGGTAGATACACCATCAAGCTACTTCTGAGGGCAGCGGAAAGCATAAGACGAGCCACGAACTGGATAAACACTCTAGGTCTGAGACAGGCCAAACAGTTACTTGGATCTTACAACCAGTTTAGGTTCAAGAAGCTATTGCAGCTAGGGAAGAACTCTAACAGAATTCTTACAGCTCTACTTTCTGGACATTGTAGACTTAAAGGTCACCTGGGCATAACCGGCTCTGCCAACTGCAGGTTCTGTGAACTTGAGGAGGAATCCTCGCAGCACATTCTAGCCGAGTGTGATGCCCTGGCAAGACGAAGGTTGACGCTCCTCGGCGGCTATGGGATCTCCGTGGCCGATATAACCTGGATGGAACCAGCCAGGACTG
Organism: Chymomyza caudatula; assembly: GCA_035041775.1. Taxonomy (NCBI): domain Eukaryota; kingdom Metazoa; phylum Arthropoda; class Insecta; order Diptera; family Drosophilidae; genus Chymomyza; species Chymomyza caudatula. The sequence continues at coordinate 4,330,809 of JAWNKW010000148.1, forward strand.
ACAGGGAAGCTGTAGGCTCAGTAGGGGGTACGATAGATCTCACAGGTCGCGGTGCGGTAATACCCAATAACATTTTTATTATTATTATTATTATTTACTTGTGAATCAGCTGTGCTTTTTTTCTTCTTCAACTATAACCACCAAGACATTTGTTTCTGCGAAAATCCTAGATTATCATACAAATGTCCATAACTGTCCTTCAACACTTTGCAGATTATAATGTCACAATCGTGCAACCAAAGAAATCAAATCAGTTTTGGGCATTAATTAAAAAACTTGGAATAGAATCCCATGTGAATATTTTCAGATAGGATGCACAGAAAAAGTATATTTTGAAGAGTCAAGAATTTAAACTTTGGTCGTTATGTTTGAATTCGAAATGAAATGAGAAGGTTGCATGAAAATATCGTGAGTTTTGCAGATTTTATTAACATTAAGATTTTGACGTCAAGTTTTTAGGAACACCCCGCGATAGGGGGGTATCGTCACAAAAGTCACATTTTGATGAACCCACCCTGCACCTAGGTGGTCATCTTGAAAGTTAAAGAATTGCAATCAATAGAAAACCGCCCATACACACAGCAATCTGCATTACGTTTCTGACACAGGAAAATCGAAATATTTTAATTTAACACTGCAAATTGGGCAAATTGCATCCGAGTCAACCCAGTTCCGTATAATTCCCAACAATGGGTGCCCGCATGGGCCGAACTTGCGTCTGCTGCGTTCGCGAACACGTCCGAAGGGCTATCTACTTTGATGCCCATTCATTTTGCTCAGTGTACTAGCAATTCCAAACATTTATGTGCTCCCTTTATAAACGAATGCCACCCATACACACAGCAATCGATTGGCCAACCGCAGTACATTTCGCTCGCAAGAAAATAGAAATGCTTTGATTTCGCCAAATTTTTCGCATAAAGTCCAAAATTTTGTGGAAATACAATACAATATTTTAATACATAATTTTTATACTATATACTCTATATATATATAATAGATACAGATTTTAGCTTTTGCTACAATCCCGAAAGTTTTATCGAACTGCAAAGTCAGATGTTTAGTCAGTTGATTTTTGTGATCAAATTACTAGGAAGATTTTTTGCAAAATGCACACGTTTGGGCAATAAGTTAATGTAAATAATGGAACTGAAGGTCAGAGTATGTAGAATATGTAAGTCGAAAATAATTTTGTTAATATGCGTTACATGTCATTTGTGTGTATTGTTTTGTTTTGTCCAAAAAGAAAGGTAAAACCTAACCAAGTTGCTCATCCTCGGTGGAGTAGAACTAACATGGTGCAGGACTGTGCGGGAAATAATCTATGTTAAAATAAAGTTCTAAGTGTGTATTTGTTTTTGTTCCTAATGACTTTATGCCGTTTTATGCCTTTTTCGACGCTCTCACGGCTTTTTTATACCCTGTACACAAAGAAAATTCCGCAGCTTACAACCACACTTTTAAAGCTATCCGATTGAAACTTGGCAAAGTTATGCACACAGCTACTGTGCATGTGTGGTGTAAAAATGAACAAGATCGTAGAGAAAGTTCAAAAGATAAAGGTAATAAGTTCCAATTTTAGACCACTCATTCTACATTCTATAAACTGCAACAAATTTTCTTTTTTTTACAGATATGTTAACATATAAGCTGGAGCCACCAAGTTAGGTACGTAGATTCATGTTAGGCTTAACCAACATCCCGGCCATAAACTTCAAAATTAAGATACGTATACAAATGCAATATGGGCGGTAAGGCTAGGCGTGGTTGCTATCAACCAAAACTTTGTGCAAGTATTATACGGTGTCTAACTATCATATATACCAAATTTTGGCTCAGTAATATCATTATTGGACTTTATGCCAAAAAATTTCTGCGTTTATGGGTCACATAACAATGTCTTTATGTCATTCGTCAATGTGACAGAGTGTCGGAAAACTAACAAAAAAGAATAAGGAAGTCGGATTTTTAGAGTGTATTTTAATGAGAATTTAGGCAAAACTATCTAGAGATTTCTAGCATACACCATATTAACTGTTCTTGACGTTGCGTTTGAGTTACAAAAACCCTGTTGATCTGTGTAATCGATAGTGTAGCAGAAATTTCTGATTGATTGGAAAAGATATCTGGCCCACTGGCTGATTGTAGTTGAACTACTTTGACGTAGCATATTTGAGAGTTTCTCTTTATTATTATTATTAGCTTATTTAGATTCTTGATCTCTCTCTCGTGATCATAACAAGACACCGCCTTAAAAATTCCTCTATATATAATTGAAAATTCATGGGCACTTTTTGACCATAACAAAATTTCCAAAAGAAATGCAACATGGGCGAATTTCAATTGACGAAATGGGAAGAATAAATGTCAATTCGATAAAAGCGCTTGTTTAATGTCATCTATTTGACATTCCATTAGTTTTCCATTTAAAGAGTTTGAAGAACGTGATTCCATTCGATTAAAGACCTCGTGCTTTGTGGCCAACAGGCATCATTAGACCTATCGAGGGTTCTTCGAAAAGGTTTGATTTCGCTTCGCGGAAGTGTGAAGTTCATGCGATTTCACACTATTAACGCTTTGTAAAAATCAAACTATGTTAATAGACATCAAGAGCTAAAAACAATAGCATTATTGAGCTAAATGCCTTACAAACATCACTTTGTGCACAAGTTATCATCAAGAAGTGTATAAATATATTAGTGATGATACTTATAAAAGACTGCGATGAAGCTTCAAAATCAAGTAACCCAAGTAATTTGCGTTTACTTTCCTGTGTCTCATAAAGTCAACCACATCTTATATATATAAAAATGACTGCCAATTCTTTGTGACTCTTCTCCTCAAAAACTAGTGCACAGATTTTTATGAAATTTTGAGGATAGCTTCCCATTATGTTGGAGAGTGTTCTTATCTAAGTTTGAACAAAATCGACTAGATATATTGCTGTCCAATTTCCCATATAAAACATACTAAATGTGTTTCTACTTTTATAGTAGGCAAGCATTAACTTTGACTAGGTAAATAATTCTTTTGAATTGAGGTAGAGGTAAAAGGGAGAGGTAGAAGTAGAAGTGGAGGTAGAGGATATAAAGATATTGGTACCAATATCCGCAGCTTGAATTAGTATGAAGAAGAGAGAGACAGAGAAGGAAGAGGAACGGGAAGTGGAATGGGACGGGAAGAATTAATTTATATATTGAATTTATGGACGGCTTTATCAATTGGCAGCGGAGCGCGCGGGTATAAATTTTTGACCTAGATCTGAACTTGCTGTTCAAAGCTAAAGATAATTCCTGCAATGCTTAGCCTTTGAAATAAATTTGTATATGGTAACTATGTGTCTATAAGTATGGACAGTGAACTGTCCACTTGTGCACTACATTAACCCCACACTGCAAATTGAGCGAAGAGCAAATGAAAACAAGGTACAGAAATGAAACGCAATAGAGATAGTGATCCAAATAAAAAAAAAAAAAAAAAAAAACCATTTTCTGCCCTCGCAAATTAACGAAAATAAAACCATATAATTGAGATTCCAATTGTAGTTTTTATGTGTTGTTATTGTTAGTCAGTTCTGTCGGTTGTGTGGGTCTCTCTGCATGTGAAAATGTGTAAATGAGCGTATGAATAAATGATGTATTGAATGAACAAATGCTCACGAAATGAATTCAGTTAAAATGAGCATATTGTTGGAAACGTTTTGGAAATGAAAATGAAAGGAAACGGAACGGAACGGAACGAAAGCAGGATTCCAATGTTTGCAAAAGAAAACCTTTCTTGTTGACGGCAATATACGATGAACGTAAAAATGAACCATAGAGATAATGATATGGGAAAATATTGTATACGCAAATACAATGAACACACACGCAATATATACATATGTACATATGTATGTATGTGTATATTGAAATGATGAACACCGAAATGAACAGCAGCCACAACGTCAGTTTTTAGCTGTATAAACACAACACATTCACACAAACTTGGCCTTTTTCTTATGTGTAGCCATTGCCCGTGTATCTGTATCTGTATTTGAGTATCTGTATCTGTATCTGTGGCCATACCACATAGCATTTGCAAGTACATAATGTATACAGAGGTATGTACATAGTATTCATGCATATTTAAACCATATAAAGAGACAAGTAGATGCTTGTTTTTCAAACGCTTAAAATCATATTTGTCACTAAAAGCGCTTACGATTCAGGCGAGACCAAGAAGAAGCAGCAGCAACAGTCACAACAATAAAAAAAAAAAAAGTGAACACAAACCAGAAGAAAAAAATTTCAGACATTTTAAATTTAAACATACGCAACTTTTGAACCCACTACTTGCAATCAACTATCGAAAACTTAACTCATCGTACAAACGATAAAGCAAACTATAAGCAAAACAACTTTTTGTGCCGATAAACAATTAATATCGAAGCACTTGGCTCTCACTCAACGATTCGGATTGGTTTCGGAACTGCATCACTTTTACTTTTCAAACTAAATCCTTACTGCAGATACTCTTGTTCGTCAAGTTTGAGATTTCTGGCAAAAAGTACTAAAGTGCAAATGGAAACCAACGTTCGAACAGCAAATAACTTAAGTAAGCTTTTCATTGGCATTATTATTTGTATATTAGAAACGATTAGTTTATTACAAAAAGCAAGCGCTGCGAACACAGCATACAAAAGCGTAACACCATTCGAGCGTAACACCACTCAAGCGTCACACCACACGAGCTTAATAATAGATGCTCGTGATGGTTTACGTGTCGACTTTAACCCCAATGGTCTGCCACCTTAAAGACACTAGATTAAGTAAGCTGCGATGACGTTAATTGTCTATTTTAGGATGATTGGTAGTTGAAAGGTACAAATTTCACAAGCCACAACAACAACAACAAGTGCAAATGCCTATTGCTATTAATAGTATAATATCTGGTTGATTTTGTGATTCTTAGCTGCTTTCGAGTGCCCAAATGCGCGTTGTGTCGTTGCCGTCATAAGATACAGCCCCGAGAAGTCCGCGAAAAAGAAGAGCGACCTACCAAACGACTAAGCTTGGTCGAAGCAAGCAGCAAACCAGCCGGTATTGAATTCAGTTCAGTGTGTATCTGTTGGAGTATCTGTCTCATGTAAAAATTCTAATAAGAAAAAGAAAAGTATCTGCAGTCAGCAAACGGCAACGACATGTAGAAGTAGTAGGTAGGTAGGTAGGTAGGTAGGTAGGTATAAATATTACGCGCACAGCGCCTTGGCTACCCACTAGCCCGCTCTTTAATCTCTCATCCCTTCATATGGAGGAGAGACTCTACTCGAGAGTTTACCAGTTTCATGTTTTTGTATCTTGTAGCTGCTACCAGTAGCGAGTGACTTTGTCAGCGAGTGCATACTACTACTTACTCTTGTGCATAGACTTCTCGCCAGTCATTGAACAAGACCCCCTTAACACAGCAGCCTCCGCCCCCCCCCCAAACACTCCATACACATAGTATCTATCCAAAGACTAAAAGCATGCCCATGTTTGTGCCGAGTGTGCGTGTTGACAATGCCAATGCACGGTACTAAACTTTGTATCAGCAATAATAACAACTACCAAGAGCTGCCTGGTAGTATCCAGAGGGCTGTGGGGCAGTGGCAGCTACTTTGCCATGTTAATTGTAGGCAGCGGCGCATTGCTTGGTATCAATTTATGTGTATGTATCTATAGAATACACACAGATTCAACTGTGAATCTAGCGGCTAGAATGTGTTGCTGTTGTCGGTGCTATCTACGAATACAAACCGTTATCTGAGTGATGCTGTTGCTGCTGACGTTACAATAAAATTCAAGATACATACAAATATGTGATTTGTGTGTTAGTCACAGATACATACACACAAATGCAGATACAAATACAAATACAAATACAGATGCAGATACAGATACAGATACAGATACAGATACAGATACAGATACAGATACAGATACTAACAGCAGCTAGCAAGTATTTTGTGGCTCTTTCTTACATTGCGAAATGCGAAATCGCGAAAAGCAATACAGAAATCAAAGCAAAATAAGGAAAACAAAAAAACACACAACATTGAACACAGCGACAGTAAGTACATAATAGCACAGAAAACAATACACACTCACACACACACTCACACACACACACACACACACACACACACACACACACACACACACACACACACACACACACATGATATATGTATATACTGCATACACACAGAACGTATGTACAAAAAAAAAATCGCAAAAGGCAGTCAAAAGACCTCGATTAAAAAAAAAACCAAATAAAGGTTGTAAAAAGAAAGAAAACATCATGAGCAAATTTGTTTTGGCGCAGTGTGGGAGTTTGGTTGTCTGTGTCTATAGTTTGAACTAGTTGGACGTTTGAAAGGGTTTTGGTTGGCTTACAACAGATACTAGTTCACTCCAGTTTTCCAGTTTGTTTCTCGTGCTGATTGCACTGACCTCCATTACTATTTGAGCCTGCAATGCGAATGCTTGAATATCTGTCGTAGAACCTTTAAATGAAAAATGCACCCATTAAGGCACGCAAAATTTCCAATATTTTTTTTGGACCACACACTTTATACCTAAACTGCAAAGCTCAGCACTGAGTAAGGTTTAACTTCTATGGAACTTTAAGAACCGGCTTCAGCATCTTAACAGTTGTAACATCCCGATTCTCTACGACTGAGCCACTCGAGTTCTTTGCGTCGGCTTACCCGTAGTCCGCATTGTGCCGAAGTGCTAGCCGAAGCACGCTCACAAGCTTTCTGAACATGCGTGCTATAAACAGTTTCCGTTGCCCTAATTCTTTGTGCGGATTCGGGATTTCAAAACGGCTAACTGGAAGACTGTAAATATTTTTAATTTTTAGTTATCTATACATAATTGATACAATTGATTGTATACAAAGTGTTAAAGTTTTTTATAGATTTCATACCGGAACAATATCCGGATATCCGTTCGCAAACAGATGCGGTTTTAATCTTGACTTCAGCAATTCAAAACGAGGTTCCTTTTCGCTGTACTTCTTCTAGTTTTCGTGCATAAATTATATACTATAAAACTTTCGATAGTTTTGCAGCTATAGTCGTCACGGCGATCCCCATCGGAAAATGAAAATGCGCCAGGTGGCTCAAACTGAAGGCATCACGACTTAACGGTTACATTACATGAATAATTGAATATGAAAAACATATCCGTGCAATGGTTGCACTTCAACAGAGTGCATGACGATATTCAACGGAAACAGTTTTGCGCTGTTTCATAACCAGGGACGAAACATGGATCGACCACAATAAACCGAAGACTAGGGACCAGTAAAAACAATGGATTTCTCGGATTAAACGTGCAGCAAAGTCCAAGGTGGGTCTGCAAGCACGAGGCGATAGTTTTTTGTGATTACCTTGCAAAGAGTAAAAACATCGCCGGCAAAAAGGAACCAAGTGAAAAAAGAAAAAGTGCTCGCTATGGCAAAAATCTATAAATTGAAATACGAACTACTACCCCATCCAGTATATTCTCTATATTAAAGACACTGTGACAATTTCTTGTTGTCAAGCCTGGAGAAATGGTGGCGTAAGCATTGCGAAATTTTCGAATGAAGTGATCATCACTGAAACAAACGCCTCTTTTTAGGAACTTATAAAATCTCATAATTCGGAAACGATAAAAACGCTGAACTAAGTGAATTGAGGTAAAAATAGGCTATGTTGACAAGCTGCTGATGACTCTGATAGATTAAATCGTACAAAAACTAACGAAATCATGACCATTCGTTTGTATGTTGTGCACGATGAACGGTCGGTCTCTCTTTAGGCACGGCATTATAAGGACCGTTGTTCTTGTATTACGAAAGAGTTGATCTTAATTTGTTCTTTGTTTGAAAACATTGCGTGCATGTTTTAAGAAAATTTCGTGCATTTTTTAAGACCATTCCGTTCATAATATCTGAACGTCATTCTTCTATCAATGTACTGATAATAGATATCGATAAAAGATCGATCGTATAAAAACATCTATAAGACAACTGATTTCGGACAAATGATCTTACTTAGTTTACTAAGATTAAGTTTAATGATCTTTTTCCCGTTGCGCTTCCTGTACAGGCTATAACCCAAAAAAAAGTGCAATCTCATTTTTGATACTTTTTATGCTCTGAACGGAATATGCAAAAAAAACCCTCACAATATGCAAAAGGGTAAATCTTTGGTACATGCTAAACTCTCTTTGCCAAACTCAAATCACAATTAAAAACAACAAAAACAACTTTTTTGTGGAATTGCAATAGGAAATTCGTTTAGTCAATGAAAATAAGAAAACTAATATACGAAAGTCGACGAGAAAATTTTTTTGCTCGTTACCGTTTTGATTTTGATGGCGTTGGAATTGCGACTGAATGACGTTGTTCCTGCGGCAAAGCTTTGTAAAATATCAACAACAACACCAACAATAGCTACAAGAAATTTTGTTCAAATGCAAAGCGTAGTACATGCAACCAGCAGCAGTAGCAGCAGCGCAGTCGGCAGAGCAGCCGCAACATGCAACAAAACCCGAAAACTGGGTGGCTCTTGGGCCGTGGGGGTCTCTCCGTTGTTGCAACTCTATAGACTACGCAGCAACACCCATATTTTCACATACACACAAGCATATACACATACATACATAGACGGCGGCACGCACAACTCCAAACCCATGTACTACATGTTACCAAACTCCCCACAGTCGAAATAGCAATGGGCCTTCCTTCTTTTCGTGCCACATGCCACATGCCACGGCGTTGTAATTTCGTGAGTGATACGTGCATGGCACTTGAGTCAATGGATGCCAAACGGTCTCCGCTCCGGTGTGTGTAACTTTTTACTTTCAGGAATTTTGGAGTATTTTTAAGTTAAAACAAAATCAAATCTTTAACTGCATATTCTGAAGTTTGTAATAAGTTGCTGCGATATCTGACCAAATGATTCGAGTATTAAAACAGTTTAGTATCAGCCAATGTATACTTAAACAGGTACGCTCATGTTGCACGCTCTATTCTTTTCGGTTTAGTTTATGCTGTTATAAAGATAAGTCTAATTTAGTGATTGAAGTGAGAGTACCTGTTTAAGTATACCTTGGTTTCAGTTACCAAAGCAAAACTTATTAGGACTTCAAGTTCTTGTCATGCAGGTTCGTGTTTGCTGTTCTCTGATTCCTCGCAGCGACTGCGAAAATTTTACAAATGCGCGAGTTGACTTTACTACCAACATCGATGTCGATGTCGCAGCCGATTTTTATTTTTCATAGCACTAAGACCATCCATCCATATCCATGGCAACCGCGCGATTATGTACTACTCACTCATTTGCTTGAACCAATTCTTCGCCACCCACTGCCTCTACCTCCGTCCCCCTCTTGAACTTTAAACCCCACTCTCCGGATTTTTAGTTGTTGTTTTGACACAGCACACGACAATTGGCGTCGCCGCTGTCGTCGTCATCGTGGTTACAAAGCGAACGTGCAACCACACCCTTTACCCCAGCCCGAACGCCCCTTCGCTATTACGGCTCACTATAGCGAGTCCGGCCTACACAGTCCAACGCCTTTACTTTTATGAGCAAGGGAGCGTGGAGTGTATGTAGGTAGACATATGAAAATGGCAACAATTGAGTTGCAGAAAACTATAGACGAAAAAAAAAACTATGAATAAGTAAAGCTAATTTTGGGGTAACGAAGTTTATATGCACTTGATATTTTTGAGTACTTATAAAACATTATCTCATTAGATACCAGCGGAAAGTGAGTATGAGAAACACCAAATGAATGCTGTACTACAGGGCTCGGCAGCACGGTCGCTGTCGACGCAGCAATCCCTTTGATTGAATGTGCTTAATATAATGGCATAGTCTCTGCTGCCGCTGCCGACACCTGCTTTAAAACTATACAAACTTAGTTTTACTTTGTTTGCGTAATACGATGTCATCTGGTGATTATAGCACGTCTGGATTTGTCTACAAGGCTAAGTTGAGAATTTGTAGACAGCAAAATATGCCATATTTGTACAACGTCGTATCGTATTGCAATGTACACTGGGAGAACATAAGCAGAGTACACAGAGTGGTAGCACACAACTATAGGTATGTGGAAATTTTAAAGAAAAAAAAAAAAAAAAAGCAAATGGATTGCACTCACACTCATATAAGTGTTGTATATGTATACAGCTCTCTGTGTGAGCTGCAAGTTGGCAACTAAGAGTAACCTGTTTTGCAGTTCCAACGGCTACAACAGCCACGACGATGAGGTTAGTTAAGTCGAACAATCGTCAAATACACAAAATTCACTTTACAAATCATCAACAGCCTGGATGTGGCTCGGGGCTCCGTCGGGGCCCAGTCATGGACATTGCGTAGCAATGCAGCTGCCACATGCAACTACTGACTATGTGTTTGTGTGTGTGTGCAGCCCAGCTAAAGCTTCCAACAGAATTCCAGGGCACGAAATTGCAAATGCAGTAAACTCGCTATAAGAAATTACGCAGTCCGACTAAGGAACCCCTTTGATTGTTTACATATATGTGCATGGGAGGATTAAAAAACACTTTCCACTTCCAATGCAACCTAATAAAAAATAAACTACGCAAAAAAAAAATATAAACCCAGGACGACCCCTGAGAAACAGCCAGCAACCCCCAAAGCGCAGTGTCACTGCCCAGACCAAGTGCCAGTGCCAGTTCCAGTTTCGATATTATGCATTGGACTCTGTGGGTGTTTGCATATGGACTTCGGCTGGAAGTTCTTAGCAAGGTAAAATCAAAGAGCACAAAGCTCACGGCATGCAAATTGTTACCAAAAAGTGGAAAGTGGCGCACACAGCAGCCGAGCACACTACACCCCGACCCGAACCCGAATTGGGACGACAGAACTTAAGTTCCATCAACCCCCACCCACCACTACTGTCGCGTTTTTCGTGTTATAAAAAAAGCTTTGTAGAAAATGCGCGAAAAACGCATTTCCATAGCTATGGAGAAAATGAAGGGTGAAGCAGAGTGAGTGCTGGAAAGCGCTTTTAAGGCAAGTTTTCACATAAACAAGACAAACCGTTGATAACGACGAGTGGAGCCAACACTGCACACACTGATCAGCGAGTAAACCGACACGGCTTCGCTTTTTCCGAATACAAATTCCTAATTAGGGAAAACTAAAAAAAAAAAAAAAAAAAAAATATCATGAACACATTTAATAAAGTTGTGGGCACTTTATGACTTAAACGAATGCCAGCGCAATCCAGCACGCACAGCAACAAGCCTCAAACAGGGCCGGTTTTTGACAAAATGGCGCCTTCATATTAAAAGAAACGCGCAAAGTTTCAAACTCAAAAGTTAAATACTCTCAATAAGGAACATAACACGAAAATCAGTATTAGAAAAAGTTGTTCATTGAAAATTCGCGCGCTCTTGATCTGTTACTTAGATTTGTGGTGGGTGCGATGGCTCATTAGAGAAAGATGAAACTATTTCTAGCACTCAGGCAACCTCTGGTACTTAAAACACAACCTGAAGCAACTTGCAACAAAACTATCATTGCGAAACAAAACTCAAACTGTAATTTATGAATTTAGATTTAAACAACTAGTCATTTCTAAATCTAAATGAATTTAGCTTTTGATGTGAAAGCCTCTCTTAACGTAGAGAAATATTTTCTTGGAAAATATGTAATACAATTAAACTCTAAATTCATAGCTCTTAATTATCGCTGCATATAGCTTTCTATATCTATGTATGTCTAACTACGGAAGCCTACTTTAAAATACTTTCTGAAGTACACCATACCATAATCACGGGTCTCAATACATTTGGCCAACATGGGCCTGGTTGACGACCCCAGCTGAGCAGCCTGTCTTGAGGAAGCCGACTCCACGGTGCACTTTCTGTGTGTGTCACTGTCCGGCCTTTGCAAGAACTCGGATGCGTATTTTGGGAAGTGATACACTCAATACGAGCGAGGTGTCTGCTCTCCCCTTACTTAGTCTTCACGACTTCCTAAGGGTGTCGTGAAGATTGTGACAATAGGGAGCCTACGCTGTCTTCAACTTGTACCTTTCTCGTATTTCAACTGTCTTTCTCTATTCTAACTTCCTCTGTCGGGCATGGCAGAATGGGCAATCGAATACCATACCATGTATTTTGGAATATTTTTCAAAATGTTATATAAGATGCAAGTTTGGCGCTCCAAATCCGTCCCTGACACCAAGCAAATCGACTAACTTAACCAAAGCCAAAACCAAAACCAACCGTAGCAAACAACTCGCAACAAGTTTGAGTTGGCAGCTCAACAGACGGGCGAGTAAGCTGTCGCAGTCTCACTTAGCTGCTGTCTGCAGCCAAAAATAAAATGTAAGTGACGTCCCAAAAACAACGAGTACACACACACACACACACACACACACACACACACACACACACACACACACACACACACACACAGAGAGACGAGCAAAAAAATGCGATACGACAGTTATTACGCGATTTTCCATAATAAATGTTGTGGTAAAGGCGACCTTCCGGTTATGGCTGGCTGGCTGGCTGGCTGGCGCACACACGACGCGCTGCCAATAACGACGCTGACGATGACGCAGCCGAAGTGCTTAGTCGTGCCGAAGTCATCGTCTCGTAGAGTCGTCCACTTGTTCGGTGGCGGCAAGCGTACACACGACGACGACGACGACCTTCCTTCTATGTGCGCTCGGTTCGGTTCTGTTACTCTCCACTCTCCACTCTCCACTCTTCTCTCTTGTCATCTTGTATTTCTTCATTTGTAGTTGTCGCTCAGTTATAAAAACGCAGTGGCAGCCAGCAGCGCCTCTTAACCGCGCCCCCTCCGCCCACAAGAACCTGAGACTCGTCGTAGCGGAAAATGTCGGTAAACAGTGCAACCGGTTTTTTTGATTACTCACACACAGAAGCCCCAACCAACAACAGCGCTTAGTGAGAGCGAAGCGAAGAGCATAAGCACACAAAAAGCTCTTTGCTCATTGCTCAGCATGCGGTCACGTTACATTTTGTGTGCGTGTGTGTGTGTGTGTGTGTTTTTTTTCTCTTTTTGTTATGCTCCCATCATCGTTTTTGTTTTTGCTGCTGCCATTGTCGCGTCGTCGTCGTCGTCGGCGTCGTCATCTATCGGTTTACTAGGCTAATCATGTGTTCTGGTTTCGGATTTGTGTTGTGTGTGTATGTGCATGTGTGTGTGTGTGTGTGTTTGGAGCATTCATTCAATGCGCTGCCGACGTCGACGTCGACGCAGACGGCGACGCTACTTGGGGGCGCGCACACTTTGAGAGCTTTGCAGTTTCGTGCTTGTTTTCGTTTCGATTATTTTTTTGCTTTTTGTGTTTTGTTCGTTTTTGCGTGCTTTTTAAGAGGCATTAAAGCACGAACAGCCACACAGTTTGTGTGTGTGTGCGTGTGTGTGTGTATAGAAAACATTTCACACGCTGCTTTGCTGCTGGGCAAGCACTTGACTGTTGAGTGTCGTTGTTTTTGTTTTTGTTTTTGGTGAATTGTTGATTGTTGGGGTTCGTTGCCGTTGCCAACGTCGGCGTCGCTGCCGCCGTCTCTGCTGGCCGACGTTGTTATCATTTAACATTGGAAATTCTGTTTTCAGTTGCTGCTTGCACACGCAGCTGACAAGCCGGCTGGCTGGCTGGCTGGCTGGATAGGATGCCTAACTGGCTGGCTAGTTGACGTTGACGTTGACAGTGGGTCGGGCGGGTTTGTCTGATTTGTAATCGGTTTCAGTTCATTTTCATTTGAGTAAACTTAAATATGGAAAACTGTTGAAATGAAGCAGTGGCGAGACGGCGGCCATGTTGAGTTGTTGTGGTGAAGGTGAGTGCGCGCGTGCAATGACCGACATATGCATGTATTTGTAAATGAATTCAACAGAGTGAACGACTATAGTCGTCAGGCGAGCCAGAGTCAAGTCGGCAGATATAGCGAGACGCACATACAAATGAACTACTACTTAGCGCCTTAGCCGAATGAATCGTTGTACATATGTGTGTGTGTGTGTGTGTGTGTGTGTGTGTGTATGTATGTATCTGTGTGCCAGCCAGTCAGCATTATTTAATCTGCGCGCGTAAAGAAAGCATGAATCGTAATCTATATAATAAAAAAATTATTTCAAATAACACATTCAAATGCAATAGGAAAAACAACGAAAAAGGCTAAAAGCAAAACTAAGTAAGTAACTAAATCTCATCGAAATCGAGATTCGATATTCGAGGGAAAGAACAGGCGCACAGCGGATAACAAAAAGTCGCAGCATTGAACTCTTCAACAAGCTACAGCAAGCAAACCATTCATTGTGAGTGAACGAGCGCGAGAGACAGAGAGAGAGCGCCAGCGAAATCGATGAACTTGCTGCTGATAACAAACGAAAACGAATGAACGTCAGACGGCAGTTCGACCCAGACCGTTGCAGAGCGCACATGCACTGCACATGACACCATCCGGCTGCTGCCGCCGCACTGCACGCAAAATAGCGGCGGCCCGATAGACGAGATGCGAGAGAAGCGCCGGTCAAAGCCCAGTGCAAAACACAGCGTATGCGCGCCGCAATATGGGGTTCGGCGTACCTGACGCGCGCGTGTAACCGCCAATTTAACAGGCAAACAGGCTGCAAAACAAGCGAATAAGCTCAACGAGCAGCAATCGGTTCTTTGGTAACCAAAAAAAATGAGCACATACAAAAATGCTGCACTCGCTGACCACCGAAACGGTGAGCGGGTAACAACTTGCTTTTGAGTGAGAGCACAAGTTTATAGAGCGCATGCAGAGTTGCCAGGTAATTGCGAAAAAAATAAGCTTTATTGCAATTGGCTTAGACGCTTGTTACAAGCGAGTTAGTACAAATCTAATATGAAGCAAGTCGCACAGGGTCGCAGGCGAGACAGCTTAAACTATGCAAGAAAAAAAAACACGGGCCCGTTTAGACATCTAGCATCGTGTAACAAGCTAGGAATAAAAAGAATCTATATTGCAATTTTTTTGAATGAAACTATGAAATTACAAAACCAACTGAACTTGCGTATTAAATATTTTGAAAAAACTTGCAAAATGGAGGTTTGTCTGAAAAATTTGATCTTTGCGTTTTTAAAAAAACACATATATTTATCAAAAAAAATTTTATAATTTGCACTTTTAAAACCTTTGCATTAAAAGTAGTTTCCTTTCCTTTCCCAAATCCGATAATCACAGTACATTTTTTTCATTGATGTTTTCTTACAAAAACTAATCAGATTTTCAAAGCGTTATAGAAAGTCTTTTCATTATATCTCTTCTGTTTTTTATCCATATTTGCCAAATGACTGCTCTTTTTAAATGTAAATAATTCTTTTATGATTAAAAGATTTAGAAAATTTAGTGTCTTAAATCTAATATGGAAAACGCGTGGAATATATCGATAAAAAACAACTCTGCCAAATCTAAATCTTATCGAAAAATAGTATTTATAAAAAAATTAAAAAGAACAAACAAAATGTATTATAATATTACTACACATAATTTGTATTTTAAACTTTATACTATCAATAAAATATAATAACTTCAAATATAATTGATAACTATTGTCAACACTTCACATTTTTTTATACCAAAGATAGTCTTGCGCCTCATACAATGGATGCAGTTATATTTTTATAGCATTTTGGCTAACGGATTATTGTTCAAACAATAAGTTCGGTTTAATTTACCATCTTAAAAATGACACAAAAAGTTTGTAAGAAATTAATAATTGGCTTTGGCTGTCCATATCTTTTTTTCAATGGAATAAAAAAAATACTTTATGCCGACGTATTCGGGTTTTGGCCCAGTGTAAATTATTCCATCTTGAAAACGTTTGCAGGTAGGATAATGTGCATTTATTAGATTGATTCGATTTTTTAAAGAAATAGCTACACTAGCTATAAATATTAGAAAACCCTAGACATTGTTTTAAAAATTCAGCATTTCGTCGATAATAACCACACTTTTATTATATGAAAATATTGATAGTTGTTACACGTTTGTGATAAATGAGTTGATTCTAAGAGCAAACCTAATAAAAGATACATTCGTAAGTCTGCATCAGAGACACGTCGCATTGCTATTTGCTTCAACAAATTTAATACACTACAAAACTTGCAATGAATATGGGATGACTGTAAAAATAAGGTTAATTAGGTACAAATTCTAAAGATAAGAGGTTATGATGAAAAGTTTGTATTACTTTGAAAACCATCATTATTAGGTGCTTATGAGAATTTGAACACCAATAAAATTTGTATTAAATAGTCGAAAATTAAATGTAAGTTGGAAAAGCATATTTATTTGTACTAGTGGTAAACCCACAGTCGGATCCCGACTGCAAATTTAAATCCATGAATTTTTTTAATTCAAAATCATTTAGCATTTCGGATTTCTCTCTCACAGCCGAAGCTCAGGCCATCGCTCACTGCTTTTGCGAGAGTAATGCCAATAGCAACTGAGAAAACATTCGTGAACACACGTATGTGTCAACAAATTGACATCTATTCTCTGTCAACCCACAAATACTATTGCAGATGCCCTTCAGTTCTGCCTGAAAATTCAGCTCTGCCTGCTAGAACTGAAGGGAACTAACAGAGAAAACGATAGTGATCAGTTACCAAAACATAAAAAGACGTCTCAACATATATATATTTTTTTTTATTAATTTTACCTATGATTTGGCAAAACATATGAATAAAACTTATATTCTGTACTTAAGATGTAAGTTATGTAAGTTTCACCCATATTTGTTTCCATATAGTAGGCGAAAAAGAGGTCAAAAATTTTTCCTTAGCCTATTTACATAATATATATAGATTTGTTCTAAAAAAAATATTATGGCTTGTACTACGTTTAGACTGGCCGACAATTAGCATGCCAACAAACAAAAATCTGGCAAATCGGTCTGTAACATGTCTGACCGCCCCATTCTCTGCACGCCGACGTCTACCGAAGCGAATCAGCTGTGCCCGCTTGCTGACTTCGGCATGTGTTACCACCACCTGCAGATATTTAAGAGTCTGTCAGTCGGTTCAAATTGTAAGAGGCGAATCTGCCGATTGGTTTTAGGTGCAGAAATGCGTAGTAAATGCACAAACTAATTTAACAAATGTCAGCAAGCACTTACTTCTCAAGTGTGGTACTTAGGCGCATACAAACATACTATGCACATGCTTTACTTCTTATTTTTTATACTCATCCTGATTATGAGCAAATCGAATCATTTTTTATTTAGGTTTGACCGAATTTTAAGAAAATTTGGCTTCCGACTAACAGTAAAACAGAACGACAACAGTAAAAATCTGAATTATTTTTTTTCGGATTGTTGGCGGCTGTCGGTCTGACCAACTTACTTTGAGCACAAGTCGGCAAGCAAATTTTTTTATGAAATACAAATAAATAAGTGCAAAATTCAAATTGTGTATGTGTCCGCCAAACGCGAACTCAAAAACGAAAGAGCGCTGGAGCGAAAGAGCCGATAACGAACGAAGTATTTGGAACCGGGAGTGACTAAAACGCCGTGGACAAGGGCGCGACAACTCGCACTTGATAATGCAGTAGTTGCAATATGAAAACGTTCAGACATTCAAAACATTCAACACGATGCCTCCAGCTACGTTTCATAAGCTCCTGGATCTTGTTTTTGCCCACTCATAAAAAAATTTCTGTTAATTACAACATTGATTATTAATTAATATAATAATTTAACAAAACTACCTATGACATTGTGCGGCGCTAAAAATCAGGTTTGTGTTCGTCACACTTGCAGCACCAAACTGTGAGGTACAACATAACAAAATTCAAAAATCCACAAAATCTCGCTCGATATTGCTTGAAAATCTCGCTTCGTGTAAAGGGCGCCTTAAGGTGGGGTTTCATTGAAAAAAGGTCTAGCTCACATGTATCCATATCTACATGTAGTGGAATTTCGAAGCAGTTTATTGGCGAGGGGGGTGTGAAAGTAGCATATTTTTGACCATAACTTTTGATGTATTTATCCGATCACTATTATTTTTGAAACATAGATGCACATTCACACGACGCACATCTCTGAGGAGTTTCGAGTTGATAGACTCAATGGAGCGGTTGTAAACCGCGCAAATCTGTCACGGGGGAAGCGGGTAAGATATTGACTTGATTCGACAAACTTCAACGCGCATTGTTTGGTAAAATTTGGTGTCTCTAGCTCTTATGATCTCGGAGATCTATTCCCTCATACGGACATGGTCCAATCGCTACCCGAGTCCATGATAAAACCATTTTGCCCTTGGAACTTATGGTGTGCTACGCCTGCTTCTGCCTGTTACATACATTGCACAAATCTATGATACCCTTTGTGTATAGGGTATAAAAATAGTCAAATTAACAAAGCTATGACAACCCTAAGCCCTTATGGCACACTCCCACACTTTGCCTTTCGCTCTCATGGACTGTACGCCCGTTCTCTTTCGCCGTTTCTCTTATGCGACGACGCACACACACATCCATAATACTATGGCCACAACAGCAAGTGGTTGTTGTTATACGAGGTTATCGTAGCGTCGCGCCGCGTTGTTGTTACGGTTGTTGTTATGGCAGCTGTTATGGTGCGACTCTTTAACATTTTCCTGACAAATGCTGCTAAAAGAAGAGCTCTTTAATGGCAACCCCAACTTTAATGCAACATTGTAGTCAATATATTTACCTACACTTGGTTTATGAGGAAATTTTGTTGTATGGCGCGTATGCCAAGTGCTGGGTGTTAAGAAAAGGCGAGCAGGCAGCTAAAAAAAAAAAACAACAACTTGTTTGGCTTCATGTCGACTTTATGGTGGTTGTTTTTTTTTTTTTGATGATTTTAACCATATTTGCACAACACAATGAAATGGCATAAAAAATAGAAAAATAGCGATTTGTGTATGCCAAAGTCATGTCAAGTCATAGAAATAAGAGCGAGTGGCGGCGCATAGAAAGCAGCGAGTACAAATTAGCAGCATTTATAAATAGCTCAAGAGTTGTTTTATTTTTTGCGTTCTTTAGTTTTGCTAATTAAAAATGTAAACAAAATGAATATATGTATGTATATCAAAAAAAAAAAAAAAAAAAACGCATTTCAACTTTTGTCTAAATAATCTTGTTGGAATTTCTATTGAAAACTATTGTTGTTGGCACTGAGCGAGTATTTTATACAACTGTAAATCATATTATAAATAAGCCACACAACAAATTAGCGGCCGCCACTAAGACACGGTGGGGGCAAAATAAGAGCAAACCGACGAGTTGGCGCTCTCTTTTCATCACCGATAGAATGACTTTATATACAAATAAAAAACTGTTTTTCTTAACTTTAAGAATGTAGAAAATTTTAATATGGTATTCGATCAGTATATGAAAAAGTTTGTTAAGAACAACTAAATATGCCAGAAACTAGAACAGCCGAGACTTGAAGTTATTCATATACTTACGACATCAACTACACAACTAATATGTGACAATTTTTAGCTACAACGAAAGATTCTACAAAGTTAAGTCACTTTCGATTTCTTATATGAATCATAAAACCCAAACTAATGCCAGAGAGAGAGAGAGAGAGTTGAAGAGTATTTAAGCCTGCTGAAATCTAGCAACAAAATTGAACCTAAAAACAGTACTTCAAAGGCAAGTTACTATGAAGTACACACATGTGCATACATATATGTGATGAAAGGAGCATATTTCTGGATGTAGTTGCTTTCGCTGTTGTTAGGCTCCATTGTAGAGAGAGGGGCCTCGAAACCTTCTTCAGCGGCAAACCATGGGGCTAAGTGTGACCGCAGCAGCATTTGAAGTCAGTTCAGTTCAGTCACTGCAATGACGCTGCAGTCTACAAAAAGTAACAGGCGCACAGCAACAAGCGAGCAACGGTAAAAGCTCTAACGCGTGAGCAACGAGTGAGAATAGAGAGCGAGAGAGCGAAAACGAGTGAACGAAAGCCAAGCAAAGAGAGCGCTGGCTGGCTTGCGCATATGCTATCGTTGGTTTGCCACAATGAACATTTTATTGCAGCTGAGCCCCCCCCCCTGCCCCCTGCCCCTGCCCCTACCCCCAACGGTACGGTACTACTGCAAAAGTCACTTTTTTTTTTTTTGGTTTTCATTTCGAGGCCTTATATCCTATAATCTATACACGATTTTCTTTCACACTTACCGATTTTCCACCGGCGCGGCCACGCAACATGCCATAGTCGAAGACTTGACTGTGGCTGGCGTATCTTTTGCTGCGCATCGAATCTTTTGAGACTTTTTCAACTTTGCACACAAATGACAAGAAAACAAATAAAAAAAAAAAAACAATATATATATACGATATATATATATATGTGTGTGTGTGTGTGTTATGTGGGGCCTAGCGTTTATTATAAAGTATTTACTAAACACTGCACAGCACGGGCACACACACGCTCACACACATGCACACGTGAAAGTTAGTTGCAAAAGCGAGAGAATCGCACACGAAAACCATCACTTCCGGAGGCGCTTCAAGTACTGAGGAATGTATATGTGTGTGCTGCATGAAATGTGAAGCAGCGGCAGAGGCAGCAGCAGCGGCAGCGGCAGCGGCAGCAGCAGCAGCGACAGCAGCAGCAGCGACAGCGATAGAAAAAAAAAATATATATATATATATACATATATTCAACATAGCGAGCGCAAAAGGAAAATAAAAGGAAAATCAGCCAGCAACACAGAGAAAACCAAAATCGGAAAGTAGGAAAAGCGGCAGATGTCGCGGCAGAGGGAGGGAGCGTCTCTGTGTGTGTGTGCCTGACTAAATGTTTAAACCTAGTCAGGATCTGATAGTCAAGTAGTATATATAGAACTGGAAGGAAGGTATTGCCATTGCCATAACCTCAGCTGACAAGTGTTTAACTTAACCAAGTATCTGTATCTTTATGTGTTTGTGTTTATGGATTCAACAGCCCTTAATGTAATTGCGCTCAGTTTTGTTGCTTATATGTTAATATTGATATATATAGATATAGCTTTCGTATAGATACTATTATACATCTGATAAGAATATAGTATCTTTACGCTGGACTCGTTTATTTCTTTTGTTTAAAGATTAGATAAACATATGTAAATGCACACAAAACCTGGCTCTGTAAACTTAAGTTAAGAATAGCTGATTAAGTATTTTGGAATTGATTCCGAAATTCCGACTGTCGCTCTGTTTGCAATTGAATCTTTAAAAGGTAGTACGTACACATCAAGAGCTTCAGAAACAGATGACCGTCCATCCAACAAGAACCAATGTTCATTTGAAAGAAGTTAACAGCACTGTAAAGTTCGCTAAGTAGTGACACAGTTTCAGATAATATACAAAATGGTCGTGAGTGGTCAAATATTCTTTTCGTACTTGGGTGTCTTTATACCCTGTACACATAGTGTACAAGGGTATTATAGATTTATGCAATGTATGTAACAGGGAGAAGGAGGCGTGGCAGACTATATATTCCATGGCGAAAAAAGTCTTATCATTGACTCGGGTAGCGAGTAAGAGGAGGTTGATCTCCGAGACCATAAGAGCTACGGACACAAAATTTTACCAAAAGATGCGCGTAATCCCATGTAAGATGAAGTTTAACGAATTGAGTTGATATATGCCCCAGTTTCCCCTCAGCAGGCTGTCGCGGTTTACAACCGCTCCGTTAAATCTATCAACTCGCAACTCCTCAGAGATATGCGTCATGATGCATCTATGTTTCAAAAATGATCGATATCGGATAAATACATCAAAATTTATAGTCAAAAATATGCAAATTCCACTACATATAGATATGGATACACGTGATTTAGGGTTACAAAATTTGGTGTGAAGACTCGTGTGACCCCAACCGTTAAAAGTGTATCCACTTTTTTCAATAGAACCCCCCCCCCCCCCCCTTCCCCAACAGTCGATTAATTAGTTCCACGCCCCCCAATATATTGATTTGAAAATTGCCACAGACATTTATAAATGAATTTTTGATCTATGTTACAAAATTCAACGACATGGGCCTAAGAATACTGGAGTTTTTGGTATAAAAGTAATTTTTGCCCCCATAATAGCCAACTTCCCAATATGAAAACTTGTCAATTGGAACTTCCCAATAGGAAAATGTTTACAGGCATATCGATCTCAAGAAAAGAGATATAAAAGTGGATACTTCTGTTCCCATTTTACCGTATATAGTGTTTATAAAGAAAAAGCGTACAGGGTATTCCACTGTCGGGTTTTGGAAAAGTGTTTAAGCTCGTACTATTAAACACAGGCGGTACTAGAGCACATAGCTACACGTTTTTATGTATATATGAAACATTAGCAGCTATAATTTTATCAACACAATTGGTCGAAAAGAAAAGTTAAGCTACAAATGCAGCTCACATAGTGCTCAAGTCCAAAATTCTTACAGGGTTTATCAAAAACTATTGACTTTTACACAAAACTTTGTTAATGGTGTGACTTTAAGCTTTTGAACTGACTTTTATTATAGTTATCTTAGCAATAAACTTTTGATTACTTTTTATAGCTTATACTCATAGGATCAAGAGTATTATAGATTTGTGGCATATAAGTAGCATATAGAAGCAGACATTTTAGAAGCCACAAAGTTTTAGGGTCACCAAAAGCCATACGGCCATCACTTGTGTACAAATCATAAAGATCGGTTAAAAACTTCAAAAAATATAGGAAACAATAAAATTTTGGTTCCTATCGTCCTTCTTTGTACCACTTTTTATAGATAAGATATAATATATAAGGTATGCAGCTCATGTAAACGAAACAAACCTTCAGACAAAGCAACGCCCTCTCTCGACTTTTTCGTCTTTAGGCTGGAAAGTGTATAGCTAAAGGTCGGAATATGCCGGAACAGGAAAACTTTCTATAATGGCATTGACA
This sequence comes from Chymomyza caudatula, assembly GCA_035041775.1. Taxonomy (NCBI): domain Eukaryota; kingdom Metazoa; phylum Arthropoda; class Insecta; order Diptera; family Drosophilidae; genus Chymomyza; species Chymomyza caudatula. The sequence continues at coordinate 4,353,756 of JAWNKW010000148.1, forward strand.
TTACTGGCCGTACCAAGCGATATGTTATCGTTGTCATTACGGCTATTAAAAGATAATCTGCCAGGGTGAGCAAGACAAAGTACACGTGTTTTTCTATGTAGAGAGACGCGTCGGTAAGACTAACCGTTTGCTGTTAAAAACTCTACCTTTGATGTTGTGAAGAAAGATTTCAATTGCCAATCTTGGGAATCGATGCTACTTTGCTATTAGTAAGCAAATGAGTAGTAGAGACCATCCGTTTGCTTGAAGCAATCTGATGGAGATTGATCTTGAAGTGTTTCTCTCTCGTGTCTCTGTTTGAAGAGCCAGTTAAAGAGTAAGTACCTTAGGGTATTAGGCCTAACCCGATAACGGGTTGTTAAGCGATACTGGGTATTCGACTGACGGGCATTGTCCCGCGCATCTGCCTGTATCACATTGTTAAACACTAATTTGTTACTTGCCCGTAAAAGCAAAGCTTTTGTTCCTGTATTCTAGTTTGAATTGTCAATTGAGCTGGGAATTCAAAGTTAAACCATGCAAATGTAAAATACTTCTTACAACAGTATTAAATAACGCACAAAACTAAATTATTTTAAAAACTCCTCGTTCGCTTTAGCTAAGTGCAATTTCATGACTCAAACCATGAAGAAATTGCTCACTTAATGCATAGAAAATACCACATGATTGTGCACATTTTCGTAAATAACGATAGTTAGCTCTAAGTTTGTAAAAGTCCTGGCGGTATGCACAATCATAGCACTTGTAGATCTTCTCTCACTTGTTGCTTCAGACATAGAACAGAAGCAACAATATGGTTTTCACAATTCACAATTAAACACACAATTGGGAAGCAAAAAAGTGATGGCAATATTTACCAGTAAATTTCTCAGTATCATGTTCCTGGCCCGGGGACTACAACTACACTAAATGCATCAATGCTAGCACACACAAAAAAGGATTAAAACCACAAGCGATGATAACAGTTGGTCTAAGGTAAGGGTATATAAGGTGTCAATACACAAACAAGTACACACACGATGACCGGAAGGAGCACTTGGAGTCTGTGTCTTAGTCTGGCTACCGTCTGTATCGGGTCTAGGCTAGTTTATTGTACTGTACATACAAACGCACAGACATGCTTGGATACGGTTAGGTCTATAAATAACTTGAGGTACCTTTCTTGGATTCGTTATGTTATGCCTGGTTCGAGCTGCGTAGCTCTGCGCACGCATCTATACCTATACCTATACCTATACCAACACCAATACCACACCCAAACTTCCTACAAAGTTTAAGTGGCAACGGCAATGGCGTTCCGCCGAAACAAAAGGAAGCCACACGCACACGCAGAGACAACGTTGCCGAGAGTGACACCCTCACAGATGGCAGCTGCCGAGTGTTGCAGTTGCAACTGGCTGGATGCAGGCCCGAAGCAGAAGAATTGTCGGCAGAGCGAGTGGACTGATAGGACGGTAAGGCGATGTTGCAGAGTTATGGCAAATAGAAACAGAATTTTGTCGTGAATATACGGCATGGCCGGGCCGTTAACCGAGGCGAGACGAGACGAGCACGGTGACGACGCCACCAATAACGATGACGCTGACGTTGTCGATGCAATGCCCAACAGGAGGCATATATGTCCTCATATAAAATGCATTCTCAAAACTATTAAAGTGTATATCTGATGAGATTTTTGGAAACTTGGAATTACTAAAAATCAAGTTCATTGAATGGGTAACATTTGGGCGCATTGGTGGGCAACTTTCATAGTTTCATTGAAAAATCTAAGATGAAGCTTATTACACTATGCAACAAATTTTACTTCAATGAAAAGTTTATAACTAAAACATACCTTTTCCGGTCAATTTTGGGTCGCTGATTTCGAATCTGGAAACCATTTTAGATTTTGTAGCACCGTTTTCGAATTATCGCTGTTTCAAAAAATTGTGTGATTTCGACAGTTGCGAAGTCAACAAATCTTATATATCTTGGGAACCTTACTACCGATCGAGATAAATTGTAACTGAAGATAATTTAATAACAAATCAATGTTTTTAGACGGTTTTGGTCTAACTTGATTCGATTGCAAGGTACAGGGCAATGAAGTCAAATTGTTTTTTTCGAAAATTGAATATTATTATTTTTTTGTCTACTCCAAAAAAAATTTTTAATGGATTATTTTTGGATCCGATAAATTGATTCCTTGCCAACATTTCAACTCCAATTTGAGCAAAATCGATAGCGAAATGGAGAAGTTATTGAAGAATATCGAAATAAATGGCACTATCGACAAATTTTTGGATTTTCCTTACAAACAAAAAATTGTATAAAAACCCTGGAGTAAATCATACCTCTTCCAGTAAATTTGGAGTCACTGATTTCAAATCCGGAAACAGTTTTGAGTTATTAAATATAATTATTTCAAAAGATAAGTTTTAGACATAGGCTTTTTTTTGTTGCAAAGTGTTATTTATAGTTGTACCTTAACTCCTAAAAATTTCATTTCATAACTTTAACCGATATATTTATACCGTAACCGTTGACTAAAGATAGTGATGGGATGTAACCATAACCTACTATATATACATTCCAATTCGAATTCCTGTTGACAACGCTGTCAATCTAATGCAAACCCAGTGAGAAGCCAGAAGGACACTGGCCAACGATGCGTCCACTGATTGTTTACATCATGATGTATCGTGTTGAGCTCTCTTATTTGATCGCTAAATCACATTGCTTTGAGTGTACGATATAAAAATCACATTTTTTGAGTTATAACAGTCTTCTAAGCTGAAGCTATAAGAAAATCGATGCTACTATCGATGTAATGAATTTTTTAATAAATAATAATAAAGTTATCAATTCTTTCTTTTCTTTCTAAGTCTAGCTTTAAAATAAGAAGTGTCTACCAGATGGAAGCGTGCATTATTCTACTTGGTTGATCGGTTTTTTCATAACCAACGAAGCAATCATTAATGGAGAGCTAAATGCAATTCCGCCTTAATTTTATATATTTTATATTTTTTATTTATATTAAATCTTATATATCGCACCTCTTATAAAAATTCCCTACACAATGATATAGGTTTCACCCATATTTGTTTCCACATAGTTGGTGAAAAGGTTCCAAAAATTTTCCTTAGCCTATTTATATAATAGTTAAACAAACTTTGTTAACATAACTTAAGTTATCTTTGAATAGACTAGTTGAATAACTCTTATTTGCGGTCCCTGATCTGAACACATTTGATTTGCTTGAAAAATTGGAATAATAGTATTATACATCGAATTGATAGTTTTACAGCTCTGGCACGAGCCTGTATAAGATCACTAGATAGCAGGATAGTCCCCATTGCCGAAGCACATGGCGATAACTAAAAATTTCAGCAAGAAAACGCTTCGATTGCAGACATAAAACCATATTTCTATGCAAACCCGATAACACTCTTAACTTAATAGTACAAAACTAAGAGTTTTCTGTTTAGTTAATTATAGTTGGTCAGGCGCACAGTGGGAGCGTCTAACTTTTTATCGGCTAAAATCATAACTTTTGAAGGAGTATAGATATTTTTAAAATGTAAAATGCAGAGAATTCCATAAGCTTCTGCGGTACACTTCGATAAATAGATAATAGAGGGAGCTTCAGAGCAGCACAGCAGCGATAATAGAGTAGCTTCGCGCTGAAAAACCGCCAAAGGAGATAATGTAAAAGTTTGGCTGTAAAAAGAAACGCAAGTTAAGGAGGCGATTTCTACGTAACGGAAGAGTTACGGAATTTCATGGTGCTTGGTGTCATAAGCAGTAATGGGAATATCTGGCCCCCTAATTTTTTCGAACAAGGTATTAGGATTAACGCTGATGAGTACATTATTGTCCTGACCACAGTTGTGATGCAATGGATGGAAAAAATAGACGCTGAAGACGCAGTAAGACTTGGCTTTGCCAGATTTGTGGGCCCAGATTGCAAGCCACTATGTGGCGTCGTTGATAGTCCCATTTTAGAAGACAAGCAGTTACATACAATAATATTAATTTCCGTGACATAAGGTACTCCTATTCTGACTTTTATTCAAATAGAAACTTTTCAAAAATGATAAGTGTTTATTTCTAGGTATTATGGAGTAGTTTTTTCCGGTCCTGTACGTTTAATGCATTCTTGCAGTGTATTCGCACGTCTGCATATTAAAATTTTAGACTTTTTTGTTCGGTTTTGTTGTGGGTGCCTGGTGGTGGGTTTGCTGATGAAGATAATGGCATCAGTGGCCGTGCACCAATCGACCGACCGACATTGACAACAACAAATAGGACGATGTGATTGCGAGTATGCGTACGAGTACAACGACGATGATGACGACGACTTCAAAGCGGCGCCTAGCCGCCAAAAATATATGCCCGGCGAAGTCTGGCAGGACCGGAGCCTCGTTGAGTTTTTGGAGATGTACATTTAATAAAACGCCGCAGCAGCAGCAGTAGCAGAAACAGCAGCAGGAATATATTGGAAGTTTGAGCTTCGGCGTTGCCAACGACGACGACGTTGGTTGCATGCAACCAATGGGGCCTACTGCAGAAAGTAAGAATCTAGCAGTGGTTTGAAATAGCGCGGTAAAGCTGTGGCCCGGGCCCAGGCTTTTCACAACAACAACAACAACAGCTAGATGCACTTATATCTGTGTATCTAGTGAGTGCAAGTGCGAATGTAGAGAGGTATATTTCATGCAGTGTAAATTACACTGGCCAAAAAAAACACAAACAAACAAATTTGAGAACTTGCTACCAAAAGTGCAATAGAAGCAGCTATAAAGCTATTGAAGTGTAAAAAGGGTTGTTCAGCCGCAAATTGAAGCAGCAACACAATTGAGTAGCAACAAAAAGCAACCAAACCCCTGCTTTTGGACACAGAAACCCGAATTCATACAGAGTTACCAGCAGAATAACAAAACAAACCTAAACTAGCCGCAGCAATATTGAAGGCATGTTACGAGATTCTTGTGTAATAGAATGGTAGAAAGACATTTAGGATTTATCCTCTTCGAGCATTATACATGTGTCTGTGGGCTGTTAAAACCTAATAAAACACACACATATATGTATATGCAAAGCAGAGTAGGTCCTTGAGTAGGCCATAATCTGAGTCGCTTAAACCTCCTTTTCTTTTTTGCAAAAAATTGTATATAAAACAAGCCTGTGGATTCTATGTAAAAAATACAAACAGCCAGCGAGTACAAGGTTCCCGATCAAGAAGCCAGATGGATCCTGAGGCCAGAGTTGAGGCATTTGTTAAGGATTTGAAAGAACGTTTAGAATAACAAGCATGCAAAGAAAAGCCCAGCTTGTAATGTCTTCCAGTTGCTCCCATCACAGCGGTGAAGAAGTCTTGGGACATATAATAGAGCTAAAGCCCAGATGTCTTTTTATCGCCAACTGTTGTACAGACATCGCAGCCCAAATTGGTATAACCGGATAATCGAACTTATAAATTAGTATGTATACATGAGTATTCCCCCGTGTGGTGAGCGGAACACCCCCACAGCAGGTCAAAGCATGTCGTATTAGACGACTAACAATGACACTGGGTTCTTTGGAGACCAGTAGAGCCACCCCAGGCCTTAAAAGGGTTGTGCGTAGGGTTTGGGACCCACCACGTAAAACCACAATTCCAATGAAAGAATGTATCAGGCCGTAACTCGATAACACGGGTTGTTATGGCCGGTTAAGAAGAAGACATAAGTATTGGTACTGGTCGTTAAAGCTTTCTGAAAAGTTTCTCCATTTGTTTTTTCTACAATGAAAAAAGCTATCGCGATTTTAGGAAATATTAAAACATTTCTAGCAGGGTTTATAATAGAGTGGTAAGACTTAGTAGCACAGAAAGCTATTTTGTTGAAATGCGTTATTTCAACATTCCCAAAAGGTGTGATAACTAAAGGATCAGTCAAGCTTAGGTAATAGAGATTGGCATCTTTTTGGTGGCCAGAAACTTACTGTTGTCAATGACAGCGGTAAAGAAAGCTACTGATATTTCACTGTGTTGATTATTCTAAACTAATAACATCATCAATTAAATTTCTCTTTGGGACATATTTGTCGGAAGATTGTCGTCTGGAGAGATTTCATTCGGCGTATAATCGTGGTCTTCAGACTTATCGTCGCAGCTATAATCGCCATAGTTAATAATTTCCTCGATCAACGTTTTATTACAAAGATTTAACACATTAGGTAGTTTCTAACCAATATTTGCTCACGCACATTGAAAAACCGCCCTGAGGCGTTTAGCAACTTAGCCTTTGAGTAGCCTCTCCCAAAAGTATGCAGCACATAATTTCCATATGTAGTGCTGTCGTTGTTTCGGTTTCGTTTTGGCTTTTTTTCAGCATATAGTGCACAATTTTAATTAGCTCTAAAATAAATCTACCAAAAAATGCGTTAAAATTTTAAAGTCTAAACTCTACGGCACTAAAATATGGTGGCCCGACAAGGCCTAGGCCTAGGGAATCCTCACACAACGTCTTTCATGGTCAGCGGTTGTTGTAAGAGCCTCTGTTGCCAATTCAAAATCGGATGACGAGTTTCTCGACATCAAATGCGTCGGCTAAGGTCGGAAAAACACGCAAATTTCAATGAGTTTCAGCCGATTTTGACACAAAGGCCGCGGTGGTATCTCCAAAAAGTAAAGAGGTTTTATTTTTAAGTTTTCATGAGGTCGACTCATTTTGGTTTTAACAAAAACAACTTTACAGATAGAAAGTTTTTAAGCGAAAGGGCTTAAAGACTGTAACTTGAAACTCTGAGCATAAACCACGAATTTTATGAAAAAAAAATAAAATTCGATTTTAGCAAAAGATTACGGTAAAACACGGCTGCTTCCAAATGTGTACGAATAACTGTATGTTCAATCAAGAAACGATTCATAATAGAAGTATTCACCTAGTAGTAAATTCACCTAGCTAGTAAAAATACATTATATTTGTGGTGGATGAGATGGCTCAATGAATGAAGTTGGCCCATTCCTAGCTCTAATGCCATCCATACACAGAGCAATCGGTTAGCCAAGCACAATACATTTCGGTCCAAAGAGAATCTTGAACAGAGCTCATGCTCATGAACCCGAGCCGCATTGGCAATGAGAACCTTGCTGTTGGCTTTTTGCCAGCTTGAGTTTTAGACTAAAAGGTTAGGCAGAATCTCTCGCTGCTGAGCATGAGCTCAGTTCAAAAAGAGCCTGAGTCGCGATTGGCTTGGGCTCATGAGCATGACCTCTGTTCAAAATGAGTGTGCTGAGCGGCTCACTCACAAAAATGTGATGAATGTGAACTAACATTATTATTATTATTATATAATACTATGGGTAAAAAATAACGGGAAATTTGAATTAAAATGTTCAAAGAGGGTCGAGAAAGCGTTGAAGACGAGGCAAGGTTACAAAATCAAAGAATTGGTGCTCGAATATCGTCGATTGACAGTCCGAGACGTTACTAGCCTTGTTGGAATTTCGGAAGGATCAGTGAAAACCATTTTGAGTGACCATTTGGGCCTCAGAAAAGTGAAATCTCGATCGGTGCCAAAAATGCTGAATTTCATGGAAAAACAGCGCAGCGTTGAAGTGTGTGAAGCAATGCTTTCCGGCTATCAAAACAAGATGAAATGCATGGATCTACGCCTACGATCCGGAAACTGCAGATCATTCGGGTGAATATCATGCCAGAAATGAGGCAAGACCAAAAAAACCACGTCAAAGCTGCTCAAAAATCAAGGTCATGTTGACAGTTTTCTTCGATTTTCGTGGTGTGGTGCATTATGAATTCCTTCCAACAGGCCAAATTGTCAACAAAGAACACCATTTGGGGGTTATGCGTCGTTTGCATAATGCTGTGCGTCAAAAAAGACCGGATTTGTGGAGACAATTCTTAGTTTTTGCATCACGTTAATGCACCATCTCACACTGCGCTCGTAATTCGTGATCCTTTTGCCAAAAACTCGACCCACATTGTTCCGCAACTACAGCATCATGTGACTTCTGGCTATTCGCTAAACAAGAGACCGGTCCGTGGACACCTTTTTGAATCGATAGATGAAATAGATATCAAAACGAAGAACAAAATGAAGGCTATACCGGAAGAGGACTTTGCAGCATGTTTCGAAAATTGGAAAAACGTTGGCAACAGTGTATTCCATCCGGAGGGGAATCGAATTTTGAAGATTATATAAAGATTTTTTGATTTATAAATGAATTCCAGGTGTTTTTCGTCCACAGTAGTATATCATTGAAAAACTCGAGGACCTTGGCGAAATTTTTTTGGTTTTTATACTCTGATTCTCTGTCACGTTACGTATCATTGCTTGCTTGCTTATATCTATCTGTTGACGGCTCAGATCTTTTTCTGTAAATATAATGCTACGAAGTGCTAGTCAACGATCATAAGTTTTATGACGTGACGATAGTCACGTGTATAGTCATAGAAAAGCCCATATGTACATATATATAATTGATTTTACAATTGTTGTAAAATTATTTGTGTATATAAAATTTTAATAGTGCTTAAAGTTTTATGAGCCCAATAAGATATTTTAATATAATTTCTTAGGGCTACAGCTGTTGCAGCTTCAGCTTTGGTCCACAAAGGAGCAGTGCAGCTTTGTGTGCACTGAGATACAACAGTGTGTGTGTGTTTTTTTGTGTGTGTGTGTGTGTGTGTGTGTGTGTGTGTGTGTGTGTGTGTGTGTGTGTGTGTGTGTGTGTGTGTGTGTGTGTGTGTGTGTGTGTGTGTGTGTAGATGCGTGACTCTTGCATGATGCATGATGCGCGCGCTGAAAATATACTAAATTTGAGCCGAACAGAATCATACGATGGCACCGCAGACGCTAACGTCGACGACGCCGACGACGACGATGACGACGCCGAGGTTGCTACTCCTGGGAATGCTAATGCAATGTCAGGACATGCTCAACAACGACAACTGCAAGAACAACAACAGTAACAGCAGCGGCATCAACAATGCGGCACACAGGAATTCAAACAGTTTTCGGGGCGTAGAATTCGACTTCGACGGAAGTTGCAAAATCGTGGAAAATTTTCGGCAACGTCCGCCAACATTAACACGACAACAACGGCTACAACTACAGAAATGGCTGCGTATCCAAAATGTCGTCGCCTGACATCGTCGTTTTCCTCCTCTCGGTATTTCTCGCTGTGTCTTGGCAAATGTTGTCGGGTTTGTTAATACCAAATGTGCCCGGTTTTGGGCTGCTTGTTGGTTCCCTCTGCCCCACTATTTCCAGCATTGTATTTTCTACCCCATTGTTTACACCAACACACACACACACACACACACACACACACACGCGTTCGCGTAATTATAAACGACAGATGGCGCTGCATTCAATTTGCTTCTGACTGCAACGCACAAAATTGTAAAGAGCCTTGCAACGTGCAACAGAGATGGCAAGCTATGCAACTATCTAGCTCGCACATATGCTCAAAAAAATGGAGAGTCCTTTTAATGTCGAGCTTTTATATTGTTTTCAGAAAAGTAAGAAAAAAAGCAAATCCATCTAAAAAGTTTTTTTTTTATTTTTATAACGAGTAACGAATAGGCGGACTATAAGAAGAAGCCTTAGTTGCATGTTGGTAAAGTTTCTTTTGGCTAACACTGTAAGAAGTAGCCCCAGAAGAAGGTTTGGCAGCATTTACAAGCCAGGGGAGGTAGCTAAGTAAATGTGTCCATGTGGAAATCTATTCACCTTAAAGCGTAAGCGAAAGTAAAAGGAAATGAGCACAAATCGAATGGGAAATGTGAAAATAGATACCAAACATGATATTAAGCTAGTTCCCATAGGAAATAGGTAAGCTTCAAACATGTCACGAAAGCAATATGTAAAAATTTTGTAGTACTCTTGATAAGTGTGATGGGCCAGGGTTCCCAAGTTGACGCAGGATCACGTGGTGCCACCTGGTAAGCAGCTCTAATAACCACTAGGTGTTAGGGCATTGAACTAATATGCGCAGTGAAGTCTTCCCAGGACTTTAAGAGCGTTGTGCGTAGGGTTTGGGATCCAACACTTCCAATGAAAGATGCTATAAATCGCCTGGAGAAGTGCACCACATTAGGTCGTAAGAAGATGAAGAAGAAGTAGAAGTCTTGGCAAGTGACGTAGTTCAGCTAAGACATAGCACCAGAATTGGGTCCGTGTTACTTACAGTTGTTATAATAAGCTCACTAATAAGCGCTTAATAGTATATAAGATACACTGTATTTTCAGCGTATAACGTACACTTTTCGCAGTTTTTTCCATTCAAAGTCCTTCGGCTTACACTAGTTATGCCAAATCGAATGAAAACTTCAAATGTACAGGCAAATTTGCCCAGTTTGCCTGTTTGCCACACAACTCTCGCCCATTTCATGCAAATGTTGTAGACATTTTTTGCTTTCTACTAAAATTCTCTAATTGATTGAGCTTTAGCAGCTTTTAGCATTTTATGTGATTGAATTTGAACCGAGCATTGTTACTCGTCTGGCTAAGAGTCAAAACTCGATGGTGAAATACACTTCACACACACGCATATCATATGTCCATATACGAAATATACAAATACATGCAGAGAGCCAACATTTGCTAATCGAAAGGCATGTGATTTATGTATACCAAAAACTAAATTAAACTATGGCAAAAGGCGCACGGCCACACTGTGCATAAGGAGGGGCAAACGGTTAGAAGGCAGCCCCAAATCGGGCGGCAGAGAGCTACGTCGCTGTATTTGCTGCACGCTGCGACGCAGTCGCCGTTGTTGCACAGCGCTTTTGGAGGCTGTGGCAATAGACACGAATTGACGCAGGCGAGTTGACGGGCTGGCTTGGTTGTAGTAGTTTTGTACTGTTGCCGCTGGAACAGTGGGAACTAAATTACAACAACATGGCTAAAAACACACACACTGGAAATGGCGATGTGTATAGTATGTGCACTGGAAGCTAAACAAAACTAAGCCGCTGCCATCATCATCGTTCCAATTTTCATTTCCATCATCCTTTCTCATCCGCCTTCGCACACTTATTCACATCGCAGTCGCCAGTTTCATTGCAACCGGCACGAGTTGGTCCATATTATTTTTTTTTTTCTTTTAACGATGACTTTGTTGCGATGACGCAATCTATATGCTCTTTTCGCAATTTTGTTGCTAAGAAATTCGTATACTCTGTACAGTGTACACATAAGGTCAAGGGTATTATCGAAATAGGGAGAAGGAGTCGACAGGTGGCAGACCATAAGTTTCTTTTGAAAAAGTATCAGCAGTCTTCACGACTTCCTCTGAGAGTTGGGAAGATTGTGTCAATTGTGCCTTCTCCACGAAGGCGATACTTTCGTAGAACTAATTTTAATGATTTAAATACATATATCATTATCCATTACCAAAATTTACCGGAAAAGGTATGTTTTAGACGCTACTGGTTGTAATCCGCCGCCATTATGGCGGCTGGCATTCATAAAACTTGACTGTAACTTTGGAGGAAGCAATCTACCAGTAGTGGATGTATATGAGCGCTCTTCTGTAGCCTCATCGAAAACAGACTTTCGAGTGGTCCACTTTATTGTCTACCGATGACTTAGAACTTGCAACGAATATCTTTTATAGGACATTAATCGCCCGTATTTTGCTCCGAGTCTTTCATGAAAAACTCCTTTGTTAACTCATAGTTCTTCGGAAAATTCTGTCATTTCTAACTTATTTGCTACATTCTTTCAGTCTACTTATTTGCCTAATCTTCCAAGTAGGTTATCCTTACAATTTACCTCACCCTAACTGTATTGCTCCTCCAATTATTGGTTAAAGCAATGTTTTACAAGCTCTTGTTTCCTTAAAATCTTCCTTCTCTACTGGTCCTGATCTTATTCCTAGTTGTGTTTTAAAGCACTGCGCTCGTTCTCCCTCTGTCGCGCTTACTGTTCTTTTCACCTTATCATTAAAAAATTCACGCCTTCCACCTATTTGGAACGAATCCTTCACTTATCTCTTCGCTAGGGCAGTAAGCCCAATATTAAAAACTGTCCTGGTATTGCCCAACTTTCATCTATTCCAAAAGTGTTTAAAAGTATTGTTACATCACAGTTGTAACACTACTTTAGTTCCCTTTATATCCCAAGAGCCCCATTTTGCTGAAAATCAAATTTTTCTAATATATTTTGAATATATTGCAATATTGTTCTAGCGTTTTTTGAAATTGTATTGTTTTTTGGGGTTTCTGACAGTTATATCACATTGGTTAATAAGGGATCAATAGCCGCGTAGTGATTCAAAAAGCGTTGCTTAACAAAGGCACTTCAAATACTTTCATCGATATTTGAGAGTAATGAGAGACATAACATGTAGCGGGATTTTCCGGTATGTGGCATATATGTCACATGGGAATATAAAGGACTTCAAACATGACTTTGTAAAACGTCGATATACTTCTGGTAATATATTAGAATTTTCTACCGTAGTTAATAATAGTTTTAATCATGTTGACATCAGACCTGCTATTTCGCGGTCGAATCTTGGCACACTCTCCTCAAGTTGAAATAAAAACTTTAATAGATTTAAAACAGTTTTTACAAAATTCTGGCCAGAAATCTATTCTTTCTGTATACTGCAATAAGGTCACAAAACAAATTCCCTATGCCTTGAATTTTTTTTTCTGGGAAAATTGTGACTGGTTCGCTTCTTACTTTTTTGGTCGTTGTTGGTTCGTCTGATCGACTGGATGCGGCTGTAAGTAGGAGTACCCATGAAGCTCTATGGGCTTTGAGTGAGACAGCTTGGAAACATAATGAAAGCTTGACTATGTTCTCTAAAAAATTTTATTTGCATACCCTATGCACTTCCGGGTACCAAGCACAATCAGTTTCAAATTCTGACAGAGCTCATTAAATTCATTAGGTATAGATTTGTGAGATTATTTGCTTTTATCATTAAAATTTACCAGTGGAACATAATCTGGGTAAGAAAAACTAACTTACTTAGATTTACTAAACTAAGAACAGACCATTTGAATAAGATTTATCGCAGAGAATCAGTCCACATAATCAAAAGAAGAGCATAATACACATTTAATTTTCAATTTAAAGTCGGTTGAGTAGCTCTTAATTTACGACATTTTCCAAGCAAAAAGCGCGCATAAATATTAAGTTAGAAGAATTTCAGCTGTTTGTTTTCATGCCAAGTGAACTTTAATTAAAACTAGGGGAATTCGCCCCAGCTCTCTTCGCTTGCCAAGCCCCGTGCTACAAGTAGTTAAAAAATACTGACTTACTTAATAAACACAATAATACAGCCACAACGCCCAAAAACATAAACAAACTGTGCTTCCTTCTTCTGCCAACTCGCAATATACTGAACTGTTTTTTCTCTTCTTTATGCCCGCTATACGTCTCACACAGTACAGCAGCAAAAGAAAATTATTTTTGGGCTCTTATTATACAGGAAAATGCACATATTATATACATATGTACATATTTTCTGAAAGTTTTGTGGGATTATTTTATTCTTTTGGATGCAAACGTTTCATTCAAGTTCCTTTCATTTCCTAAACTTTCATTTGAAAATAAATATCGAGACATTGATTTTACTTTAATCAAGTAAGCATTTATCAGCTGAGTTAATATCTACAGCAGCAGCATAGATGGAATTGAAACAGAACGAAAGTGAAAAATTTAATAGCTTAGTATTCGTTTAAGAAGTTTTTTTTTTGGATTCGATAATCGGTTCAGGAAATCTCAAATGCTGAAGAATCCTACCACCAAGGTCTACCGAGGGCAGTTGAAAGCATGCAGCACCCATGAATACGATTATGGAAGCTAAACACGAAAAACGGTCTAACGTTTCGATAATAAAGTACGCATATATGTAGGTTCGCGAACGTGAGCCGAAACTCATAGGGATTCATTGAGGTTCACAGACTTGCTCAGGCCAAGCATAAAGATAAAGGTAATCACACCCATTTGAGAAAGCATGGTGAACGTATTACAGATTTTTACGAATAAGTTAAGGGTAGACTTTGGAGTGAACCTTTGAAAAACTGAAACGCCAAGCAAGTGAAACATTTAGGTTCACGTGGAGCAGCCTACGAATGCAACTTACGTTCTAAATAAGAACTACTACTTCTACGCTTTGAAGTTGGCTGACGGTAGCGTTATAAAAACTAGCCAGGCTTAGGGGCTGATCGTATACCTTTACTCAATGTAACAAACTGCTCTTGACTTACTGGATTATAACATTAGTTGCACTCGAACGCCTATACTATAAAAGCAGATTGTTAGCATGTATCACTTTGTGGCGCAAAATCTCTGTTATGGTTAATTTTTCGAATTGACTGAAAAATTACCATTGACTAGTTACCAAATGCTTTCATTTCTCTTCTGATATCTATAGACACGAGACGTGTCTCGATAAAATCGTATGAAAAATGTTGAATTAGGTTCTTCGTATAGGTGTAATCGCTTATGAAGTAATCAAAATTCAACTTCTTATTCTTAATTTGCCTGATGTAAATACATTCTTTCATTGGAATTCTTTTTGTTTCAACTACTACTAAAAATTCAACTACTTTAACTTTTACGACATCCCGAGCTGCTCGTACGTAGCTTTAAATTGACTCCATTGTAAGCAGTACCCAATAAAAAAAAAATGAACCTTAGAATATTTTGCTGCGCTGTTTTTTGGAAATCGATGACGATTTAGTGTTGCTCTATATCCATCTTAATGGCTATATTTTCGGTTGCAAAAAGAAAAGACTATAGTTTCCACCTGCGTATAGACCAATCAATATTGGATCAATTGCTAAACTATTTCATGTAGGGCATGTTTGGGCTTCGACATGTTTGACTAGTTTGGTATTTCGATAATTTACTTAGCATTATTTGCTGAAATCTTTCAGTGATCTCAGCTGGCAATGAGCCATAACTTAGTTGATGCAATAAAGATGAGCGGCAAAGAAATCAGCTTACCTGAAAAATAAAGAAATATGTCAAGTTAGTTGAGAGTTGGACAAAGGACACATTTGTGTATAGCTTAATCTAAGACCTAGGGAACATACTATACATTTGACTATTAGTTGTTGCATATCAAAAGCAAAGTGTTGGTCGACCGAAGCGTCAGTACCGCACACGGCTCAATGTTAGCTAGAGCTACACATATTGACCATCGAATACATACATACATAGCGAGAGAGATACATAAATATATACAAAGATACATATTTAACTAATAGATACATAAAGTCATATATTTTGGGTGAATGAACTGTAATGAGAATGTGAACCTAGGCAGCGAATAGCGCAACTGCTAATGCAACAACAACAACAACTACAGAAACTACAGCAACAACAGGGAGACTCATGGTAGCAGCAGCAGCAACAACAGGGAGACTCATGACAGCAGCAGCAGCCAGGTACTGTAGTTGTTTGTTGTTTTTGCTGCTGCTGAGATGTTGAAAATCGCAACTCTAAGTGCGCAATTTATGTTGCTGCTGCTGCTGTTTTCTTAACTTAACTCGACTTTGAGGCAACAAAACTACAACTAAACTGACCAACGCAGCGACGCGACAAACATAGCGCAACTACGACGTCAGCGATGACGCTGGCGCTGACGCTGACGCCGACGTTGATGTTGACAGCAGCCAGCACAAAACAAGCGATTGCCCGACTGCCTGGTTCGATCCAGCCCAGACCTGTACACCGAAGCTGACAAACTGACAAACTGACTAAATGACAAACTGACAAACTGACTAAATGACAAACTGACTAAATGACGAACTGACTGCCGCAGCAATCTTATGGAGTGGGCGCTGAGGCGTACAGCAGGCGTATCATTGTGTATAACTACAACGAGGTTGCGATTAAAATGACCAGAGTATAAAGTGGAAAATAGCATTAATAACAACCACAAATGAAAAGCAAAATAGCAACGTGACTAGCGAGAGTCAGAGATTTAGAGATAGAGAGAGAACGAGCGAGCGAGCGAGCGAAAGAGAGTGCGAGGGGAGCCTCTGCCTCCGTCTCCAGCTTAAGATGTGGCGAGTGCTTGACCAGGCGCCAGCGAATCCAAATTGAAATCATATCACAGATACGTAGATACTACATGTAGTACACACACTAACACACATGCACAACACAACAAAGGTTGGCGTACGCTTGCTCTTGGCAAGAGTAGTCGCAGCGGTACTACTCTCTGCAACGCCTAACTGGGTTAGGTCACTAGATGTGTGGTGCGATCTGCAGAGGAAGCTAGCGGCGCCTTACCGACTACTGAGTCATATTAGGATTCCGCACTATCTCGGACGACGCGACTCTCGTCCTGGCCAGTATGCTACCCATTGACCTGCTGGCCAGAGAGATGAAGCAGATTCATGCATGGCAGCACCAACAGTTGCTATCCGAACTTAGGAAAGGGAAGCGTGGAAGATGGACGCACAGGCTTATCCCTAAGCTCAATGATTGGATAGAAAGAGAAAAAGGGCGCATGAACCAACACCTAACACAGTCCATGTCATATCATGGAGGATATAGAGAATACCTGTTTAGGTTTAGACACGAACGAAACCCCCTGTGACACAGCTGACCCGACCCACTAACAAAGAGAACGCGGAGCACGTTCTATACCAATGCCCACGGTACAGAACTATAGTGGGCTCAATCCCCTACCTAGAAGAGCTAACCGGATATATGATGGACTGTGATTTAAAAGTGACGTGAAAAGATGCGCGAAGCAGAGAGCGCATTAGAAGCCCGAGCTATAGCCAAATTTTAAAACAAAAGGTAGATCTAGGCATCCAGAAGGATCTGAGATGATACAAAACAGAGCTGAGATGTGTGTATCTATATTAGGCAACCCTCCCCTGCGAATTAATACTTAGTGGCCCTCCCGCGGGGAGTGGTGGTGTGAAGGCCTGTCGTTATTGTCATTGGATTACAACATGAATCGTACCACCAGCATGTACGGGTCATCAGTATCTTTTGAAGATTTTCATCACTCCATGGCGTTATCAATGGTTACTTAGTAAAAAAAAAAATGCAAGCATATTCGGCATACAATGTATGCGCCATAGCTACTAACTTGTAGAAGAAACATAGACAACAAAAAGCACAGAGACTAGATGTTTCTAGAAGTCTCAAATTTTCTGATAAACAAGTATGGAGTCTTTAATTGAGTTTCATCTCTAGATCTGAGACACCTTCTTTCCCATGGTTTTTTATCACATGTAAACACTCTTCAGAACGGGACAGCAAAGAAAGGCGACACCCAGTTGGAGGTCTCTTTCATAAATAAAAAATTTAAACCAATTTTAATACTATTAAAACTGGCCAATATCAGCTTAAAAAACATTCTGTAGCCGAGCTGCGCCCTTCTAGAGAACGAGGGTGCTTTCAATAACACGCTTTGCACGACGCTGTGAATCTCAAGCAATCTCAAGACGACGCGTGAGCACCACGATATAAGAGTCGATTCTCTCCTTACTTAAACAAGGTTAGCCGCAGCGGAAGCAAGAAACAGCTTTCTTACAGTTGTTACAACTCGTGGCTGTCAACAAGGAGGAGTTCCATCTCCACTACTATGGAGTCTGCTTGCAGGCGAACTTCTGAAGAGACACATAGATAAGGGAAAACAATGCCAGGGTTATGCTCATGACTTTGTCCTTATTGCATTGAGAAAATTTGAATACACTCTCTGTGACACAGTACAGATAGGATTAAACATTATCTATGATTGTGCCAGAGAACTTGGCCTCAACGTAAATGCAGGAAAACCCGTAGGAAGTAGAGAAGAAACAACTTAGCTTGGCACTAGGATCATTCCATCATTTTAAATCTCCAGAGTCAGATGAGATTTCACCAACACTCCTGCAGAATGGTAAAGAACACGTATTCCGACGTCTTAGAAAAGTTGACAGGATATGTACCTGAAGCATAGAATCAAGCAAAGGTCGTCATCGTTCCTAAAGCTGGGAATACCTTAGCAAACACACCTTTTTCCTGAACACACTAGAGAAGCTGGTTGACAACCACATCAGATACACGCTACTCAAGCAGCACTCGCTGCTTTTCACTCAACATGAGTGATATAAGAAGGTTGCAGCATGTCTATTCCGAGCTATAGAGGTGCTATTGCTATGACGCTGTGAACGAAGCACCCACAAGACGAGGCGTGAATAAAACGCTATACCAGTGGACACGTTCCATATTGACGACAAAGTTAGTCACAGCGAAAGCAACAACTCTTGTCTACAAGGAGAAGTCCTATATCTGCTGTTGTACAGTTTCCGTCTGGACGAACTCTTTCAGAAGACTCAAAGATACGGGAATACAATGCCAAGGTTATGCTGTAGACATTGTCTTTGTTTCTCTGGATACGTTCGAAGAGAACTTGAATTCTGCGACATAAACCAGAAAAAACTATAGCAGTGTCATTTGCCAGAAGGCACAAACTTCCACAACTGAGACAGCTCCGTCTCAGTCTGTGTCTTTGTCGACACGAGCCAGAATGTTATGTACCTTGCAGACACAGTTGGAAATAAACTCAAATTTGGCATCCATGTTATAAACGTGACCAACAAATGCATCAGAGCATCAAAGTATCCGATGGCATTAGGTAAAGGTACTTAGACCGATGCTCAACAACAAGAGTGGAGAGAGAAAGCAACCTCATGAAAATGCAGAGGCTGGTGGCATGACAGGCGCAATCCTACAGCGGCATTTTAAGTTATTATATATTTAACACCATCCTACATAGAATTTCAAATGAAAACAAAACTGTTAAGAATGTCAATGGAATAGACAATTTCATCCCAGAGATGAAATAGTCAGTGGGGGTCATAGACAACTTTAAAGTAGATGCATCCTACGGAGAGGCATACCATAGTTTGGTACACAGACGGGTTTCCAACGAACGAGAACAACGGATTCGTTGAAACTATGGGCACACACACCAGCGTCTTCCGAAAAAAGGTTTCTGTCATAGGCTGATGTGCAGACATAAACCTGGACAGGAATTACTAATGTAGGAAAACAGCTATACTTTCATATAATCAATATCGCAATAATGGCAACTGCAGGAACTAGAATAAACTATAGGCTGGTTAGCAATCAAACTAGACTTACTGGGAAACAGATTGAACTTGTACGAACTAGCAAGAAACGGTGCTACAAACCTCCTGTTGGGACCAGAACCAAAGCAGACTAGATTAGTGCTACTCGTTTCCTATAGCTCTAGGTTAAAAAAAAATTTTGCAAATGAGTAAAAACAACTTTAGAATACTGACTGGCCCACTTTCTGGACACTACAGACTGAAGGCTCGCTTGAGTAAGGTGCGCATCACCAGCTCTAAGACCAGTGCGTTTTTCTGATCAAAAAGTGAAACCCCGTGACATGTGCTCGCTGAATGCAATGCTCTAGCGTGAAGAAGTATGAACCTTATAGGCTAATATAAACTCTTGATGAACCATTGAAAACAGTTAAAAAAGTCTAACAAATTACAGATACTTATCATCGATGTGCGAACTAAGTGGCACACTCGGAAGTTTGATACTCATGACATGATGATGTTCAACAACATTAAGTCGAAATCAAGCCTAAATGTTACTAGACAGCGTGTGGGACAAAAATAGAAAGCCGGGATGCAGCTCGACATCGTACCAAGGATAACAAACCAAGCCTAAAAGAGCAGTACAAAAATGAGCCAATTACAGTGTATGAGAAATACAAGTTTTCGGACGTGGGATGTGGAATCGTAATATTTAGCGATGAAAAAGTTTAATTTGGATGGATAAAAGTTGAACTTGGATGGTTCAGATGGCTACTACAAAAAATGACGGGAGCTGGGATATCCTTTTAAAAAACTAGGCCATGGCGGAAACTCCCTTATGGTATGGGCTGTGTTTAGTGCTATGTACAACTATCCAATATAAGTTTCCCGGGTCGAAATTCTTCACCGGCATATTATTAGTTATTTGAAAATGAGTTAGTCCCATTTCGAGACGTTTTCCCTGGCCAAAACTGGATAATTCAGCAAAACAACGCTCCAAACCATGATAGCCATCTAGCAAAATCAAACTCTTTGCCCTTAGTGGCCAAGTATGATTCCAACCGTAATCCAATTCAGGATGTGTGGGCGATACTTTCTGTAAAATTACTTGCAAGTATAGTCAGTATGAATCATAAAAGAAGCTTTACGGAGGAGGAATCCGTGCCATCGCACCGGAATTTGATTAATTAATTGGAATGAAATAGAAATGCTGTAGAGTGACAAAAACCAATCCCGTATCCTGTGAAATTTATGTAAAAAATATGGGTTACGGTAGATGGAAATAGAACTTTTATTTTATTTAAAAAAACAATTGTTGGCAAACATTACAATATATGAAGGACTATCGTGGATTCTCTGACAATGCCATCAATTTGGGGCGCAATCTGGCTAATCGTGAAAAGCTTATTGCGGAATGCTGTGAGCAGAATTAGATACATTAGTACAGATCGCGATTTGCATAAAGTGCTGGACAATTACATTGTTAGTTGAAGGGAATACAATTTCATCTGGGTTCTCACAGCCTTTGATTGTGCTGTGGTGTCAGTGTCAGGTCAATAATGCCTCTCAGTACTATCATATTTAACCGAAAACTCTGTTACCCATCATTGTATATATTTGCTGATCCTAGATCGCCGATCTCGATCTATGCCAACCGCGCTCTATTATCGATAATCTTGACAATGATTATTCAGTGGAGGCCATAGTGACGAATTATCGAGGCGCCTTATCGCCGCTGAGAGTTTTTCGTGTTTTTATTGCAATTTGCTGCTCATTAAGATGTCATAAAACTTACCCTTTGGTTTAAATTAAGAAAAACAAGGATATTTAAAATGTGTAGTATTAAAAGCAATGACAGACAGTAAATGCTTGATATGTTCTGTTTTTAGACGTAATTTAAAGTCGTGTTGAATATAACACAACAGAACACTTTCCGAATTCGAAAATTCAATGGCTTCCGGATTCGCTGATTTCAAGTCAGTGTTTAACTTTTCGAAACTGAATATGGAATTGAACTTAAGTGGTCCATGTTGCTGACTCCATATATGGAATTTGCGACAGGCAAGGGCCAAGGGCATTATCGACTTTGAGAGTCGAGTGCGTCCGTCTGTCGGTGTAAACAATAAAATTTTAGGAATACCAAATTTGATTAAAAGATGTGCATTTACCGTAGGTAAAGTTGGTCAAATACATAAAGCTATAATACCCTTTTACACTTTGTTTACAGAGTATAAAAATATAATATTTAACATTTCAACATTTTTATTAAGTAAAACATGGATATGAATCAATGCACATATAATTATTTTACGGGCTTTAGTCTAGTTTGGCTAAATGGTCTCTACAAAATCAAGCCTTAACTTTTTTGCATAGAGCAGGCCGATTCTTTCCAGAGTTGGCAACACACGCTTTTTCATATATTTAATTACCTAAATTAAGTGCCTGACGGATGTGGGTAACGTTCCTGGAATTAATGCGTTAACCATAGGCTAATTTGGTAACTTTGTAACCAAGACTTGACATTGAGTTCTTAAAAGCATTTAAGATACTTTATAGCCTATGGAACAAATAGACAAAACACACATCTGCAAGACTCCGAATGGCCTGCCCATGACCAACCATATGTTCAAAAAAGGCGTGGTTCCGGCTTTCTATGTGGAAAAAAATGGTATACCTAAACATCAATATTCTAAGGGTACGTTCACAGTTAACTTAATAAATTTATGATGCAATGATAAACCTTACATGAGTGCATGAAGAGAGGCAAGAGGCATTCACAGGATGAGTGACTGTAGGGAATACAGTAAAAGAATAAAAGAGACGGAGAGCAGGCACAATGCGCAAACGTTGCACAACAAAATTGAATTTTTAATTTGACTCTCGTTCACGCACTCATAAACACACATTCATACACTCACTCACTCATACATACAACGACAGAATAAACATACGTTCTACCTGTTACTTATAACAAGAGTGGGGCCTGTGTGCCTGACTCAACAACCTACTATATTACCTAGCATATTGGCATTTCCATGGTTATGCACGTGACAGTCGTATTTCTTAAAATGAAGAAAAACTAAAAACATGTTTTTACTTTTGGAAAGCACTTTACTAGGATTGTGTTTAGTGTAACAAGTCTGAGCCGTCAACGGTATGGTATGACAGATGTCAAAGAGTGATACGTGACGTGACAGATAATAGCAACGGTTTTTGTCTGCGAAAAGTGTTTTTCAATGCATCTTGTTTACATATGATCTAAAAATGATTCATACTTTTTTGTTGACAAATCTCTTTTGAATGAATACCAATACGATTCTTGGCCACAGTTCTTAATAGCTGCTTGTGTTTGAAAATTGATATCTTTACCTAAGCACGTTTACCTTTTGTCAACACATTTCTAATAAGACTTTTCTTTAACCAATAGTCCCATTTGCGGAAAATAAACTTTTAATAGGAAATACAAAAAAACACGATACTTTTTGATAACCTTTATTGATATTATTTTTTTTGCATACAAGTAGAACAACTTAATATAAGAATACATGCTCTTTTTTTTTGCTCTGGCTGCCAAACACAGTCCACAAAAGCTGTTAATACGGCACACAAGCGTAACACCATCCGAGCGTAACACCACCCGAGTATATCACCATTCGAGCGTATTAACAGCCATTCGTGATGGCATACGAGTCTATCGTATCGCTAAGGTGCGCCAATTAATGTTTCGTATTAAAATCTGAGCAAAAATAAAAAAAAATAACTGGCTTGGGTGCAGAGTATTCTTTTGTCGGACACCTCTTCAATTGTAGCACATAGTTGTTTAGATTTGTGAAATGTATGTAACCGACAGAAGAAGGCGTGGCATACCAGTAAGTTCAATGGGTAAAAGTTGTTAATTGCTACAGTTTTCTACATGTTTTCCCAATTTCGAAACCAATCTCATTTATTTTTAACCAGATTTGTTCGTAATAAAAGACAATTTTATGAAAACGAA
This sequence comes from Chymomyza caudatula, assembly GCA_035041775.1. Lineage (NCBI taxonomy): Eukaryota > Metazoa > Arthropoda > Insecta > Diptera > Drosophilidae > Chymomyza > Chymomyza caudatula. The sequence goes on from JAWNKW010000148.1 coordinate 4,376,781, forward strand.
TTCATAACATAATTGACTTCAATTCTTTGGTTTCTTCGATCGGTATTTCCAGCCAAGCATTATCTTCGCCTTTATCTTCATCTAAAAGATTTTAAGAATTTCTAAGTTCTATTAGGGGCTGCTCATAAATGACGTCAACAGGAAAACAATAAGTCATTGCAGCGAAACTCTAAGAATTGCCTACCATTTATCGAGGACTTGAAAAACTTTCGCAAAAAGCTGCAGTCTTAACAAGCCGTATAGGAGAGATAACGCTACAAGTTTCTGACGTGAAAGACTCAGTGCTCCAAATAAGATCGCATTGTCGGAAGGATAGGCGCAAATAACCCACTCTAAAGATTGCTCGAGAAAATTCCTTACTGTTAAATGAAAGAACTTTACGAGATTTCAAGAGACAAGGCATTAGCCTATGTTTTAGTTTATAAGCTACAAGGGCATTCGCCAGGTTTGCGATAACTTTCGGTAAATATAATAAGAATGAAATAGAAATGCCGTAGAGGGACAAAAACCAACCCTGTAATGTAAAATTTACGTAAAAAATATGGGTTACGGTAGATGGAAATATAACTTTTATTTTATTTAAAAAAAGCAATTGTTGTCAAACATTACAATGTATGAAGGACTATCGTGGACACTCTGACAATGCCATCAATTTTGGGCGCAATCTGGCTAATCGTGAAAAGCCTATTGCGGAATGCTGTGAGCAGAATTAGATACATTAGTACAGATCGCGATTTGCATATAGTGCTGGACAATTACATTGTTAGTTGAAGGGAATAAAATTTCATATGGGTTCTGTGGGTTCTCACAGCGTTTGATTGTGCTGTGGTGTCAGTGTCAGGTCAATAATGCATCTCAGTACTATCATATTCATCCGTACACTCTGTTGCTCATCATTGTATGTATTTGCTGATCCTAGATCGCCGATCTCGATCTATGCCAACCGCGCACTATTATCGATAATCTTGACAATGATTATTCAGTGGAGGCTATAGTGACGAATTATCGAGGCGCCTTATCGCCGCTGAGAGTTTTTCGTGTTTCTATTGCAATTTGCTGCTCATTAAGATGTCATAAAACTTACCCTTTGGTTTGAATTAAAAAAAAACAAGGATATTTAAAATGTGTAATGACAGACAGTAAATGCTTGATATGTTCTGTTTTTAGACGTAATTTAAAGTCGTGTTGAATATGAATATGACACAACAGAACACTTTCCGAATTCGAAACTTCATTAGATTACGGATTCGCTGATTTCAAGTCAGTATTTAACTTTCCGAAACTGAATATCGAGATCGAGTGCGTCCGTCTGTCGGTGTAAACAATCAAATTTTAGGAACACCAAATTTGATGTGCATTTACCGTAGGTAAAGTTGGTTAAATTTAGTTTAAACTTGATACCCATAACAGAATTTCACACACTCTTAAAGCCAAGATAAGAAGAAAATTTTTTTTTCAAATTGTGTTCAGGTTATGAAACTGTTGAGACTGTTGGTATTCGTCCTCTTGAAATATCTGTGCCAAGTTTTGTACGTTGGGAGATGTAGGTGCAAAAATGCGACAGTCAAAATCGCAACAAATAGAAAAAGTTCCCGTAGACTTGTAAATTTAAATCTTAGAAGTCTTGGTGAAGTCAACCCCAGCCAGGCCTGCAAAATCCCGAAATGGTAGCCCTTGCGTTGCCTTTTCTCCGCAGGAAAAGCCTAAAGCTGTCCCTAATAAACGCATATTATGTAATGCAACTTATGTTACGCATACGCAGCGTGGTACCTTATAAGTTCTGGCTTCCATTAGCTAGCCCCTGCGTTTCTTTTTTCTACGCAGAGACTGCCTAAAGTTGTAACATATAAATGCATATTATGTATACGCAATGCAACTTATGTTACGCATACGCAGCGTGGTACCTTATAAATTTTGGGTCGCATTATGAAATTTTTTTATTTATATTTCTGTTTACGTGCTTTACAAAAGGAGTTAGAAAGGACGACAAAAAAAAAGGATGCATTGTTTCCAAATGCTGTGTAAGCATTTATTCACTTGATATTCGATTCTGCTATATACTAAGGTCTGATATGTAGGTAGTTACCGTTAGGTTCTTTTCTATATATGTTTGTATGTGGGTATGTATGTATGTATTTAGTGGCCAAGTGCATACGCTGAAACATACGTATGTATATAGAACTGAGTGCGCACTAGAAGCAACGAAAATGCGTTAAATAAACGTCAGTGTGAATGCCACAAATACATCCCGCACACAGCTGTCTTCTAACGTCTCGCTCACTCCCTTTTCTCTAGTCATCTAAACCACTCACACACGCTATCTCTCTGTCTCACTCTCTCTCTATCTCTCTTTTACACTTTCACGCACATTGTTAACTTGAACAGCGGGCACATTAGCGACGTTAGCGAGACGCCGACAAAGCCAAGTCAACTTTGGCTAAAAAGCACAAAACGGCCAGAAAGAGAAATGTTCAGTCAGTTTGAACCGAGTGTAAGCGTTGGTCCTGGTACTTACGACAAGTTGAATGGCCAAAATGGTTGACAAAGCGACGGAATGACTGACTAACTGTCGTTGCGTTGCTGCTTGCCTATATTGGATTGATGAAATACACAAACATACAAGCACTGTGTGTTTGCCGAGCCAAACATCAGCAGCTCGAGAATTTCGCAAAACTCGAACGCGAGTAGATATAGAGGCGGCACTGGGCACAGCTCTCCAAGCCAAACTGAGCTGAACCGAACTGGGCTAGCCAGGGCTGGGCCATGTGGGGCTGTGTGCGTTGTACCTCCTGAAACTCTCTCTCTCTCTGCCCTCCCTTGCCCAGTTGTCGAGTTTGGCGGCAAAGTAAGAGCAAACACATGCCTGCAGTTGTTGGTTACCATTTGGCAAGCAGTGCCAAAGCGGCGACAGGTTGGGACACACATAGTTATGCGTACGCATGGAGCGGATTGCATGCAAGGCTTTATATGTATGTATGGATGTACGTATGGATGTATGTATAGATGCATGTATGTATGTATGTGCATATATGTATACACTAAGCTTAGTAGTTTTGGTTTTTGGCTTTAGTTGCCTAGGCTCATGCATATAGTATATAAGTTAGTATGCCTGAGTGTCTATGTGTGTGTGCGGGCATGTATAACGCTTATGTATAACAGTTGGCAGCCCTTTACCACGCCCTGGCCACCAAAAGCACGCAGTAATGCAAGGTAAAGCACACGTCAGTCAGTTTAGCAGTCATTCATGCAGCACCATTTCCAATTACGAGTACAGTTACAGTACAGCCTCGACAGCATCTTCCTCACAGTTTATGCACATAGTTTGCTTATTTTCAAAGGTTTGTATTTCAAGAGTTGACTGGCCATAATGAGCCGTTACCGGGCTACGACTCGATATAAGACGTTCCTCGCTCTTTTCACTCCGTCATAGCAAAACTAGCTAGTGCGCTGTCTACTTCGTCATTGGAAAGTATTTATATTTCACCCCTTCAAACATATGCGAATGCATGCTAAGACCCAAAGATCTTAATAAGTACTTTCCTCTCAGCATTCAAAGAGCAACCGGTGAAAACGAAAGTCTTGCAAAGTGTGAACTTCGTCTATCGAGAGTGGTCGCCACTACTCGATTGCTTACTAAAACCTCAGTAGCATCGATTGGCAAGAGTTATTATTCTTCGTTCGATGTCAATGTTGAGATCGTTGTGACAGTGGTGCCAAGGAAGAGAAGAGTCCTTCAGTATAGTTCCTAAACCCAAAAACATAACTTAATAGCTAACAATTAGGTGAGCATCGTGCCACAAGCCTTTGTCCAACATGTTGCCATTGTTCAACATGGGTCGGTCTTCTTGCCAGAGCCTGTGGTAACTACTACCGTAATAACCACAACAGCTCACTCAAAAGCAAGAGATTCACGCACCAATGGCGTCATCACCAACTACCGCCTTGTGTGTCATTTAAGCTGGTTATTGCTAATGGCAGAGAAGCTTGGAAAGCTAGTGAACTGAACGGAATAGCTTTGAGAACATGAACCTAGACCAGGTCACTCAGTCACCTCGCATAAAGCTGCACTTTTAGTCATCAATCAATTTTCATATAAGCCAAGTCATACTACAACAACCAGCCCCAAAAAACAGATTGAGCCAAATTCGATGCATTTTGCGACCAAAACACTGATTTGACCGTGACAACAAGGAAGTTGCAGTTGGCGCCTTCCTAGACATTGAAGGTAAATTGAGCACTCTCAAGACGGGGAGTTAACGGGACGTTATCCAAATGGAATGGATCTCTGCCCAAGGCAAGGCTAGCCACATCGGAAGCAAAGAGAATCTCCGTCACTTTCTCCACAGCCCGTGGCTGCCCACAAGGACAAAGTGTCTTTAACTAGACAAACTTCTGAGTAGCATTGAAGAAGAGAAGAATACAATATCAAGGAGACATCGTTCTGAGGCATAAAATAAAAAGGATTATACTTTACCTATGATTGGTGCAGTAAAGTTGTACTCAACCTGAACCCTGCATAGTAGTGTCATTCACTAGTCGTTACAAATTAATACAAGTACAATCGTTTTCCTATTGATACAAGTAGAAAAGTCAAATATCTTGTGGTCACATTTGACAGCAAACTCATATTTGGCTCTTAAAACGTGACTAATAAATGCATGCACGTTTTGAAGAATAGCAGGAAAGTTATGGACACCTTTGCCCAAATTCGTAATATAGCTATATCTGATGGTCAATCACCCGAGAAACAAGGATGTATGTGGCCTCAGTCAAGAACGACCTTATGAGGCAGAGGCTGCCCTGTGTATGTATAGCAGGTACAATGAAAACCTGTTGTAAGTTCTAATGAATTTAACATAACTTTATATAGTCATAGAGCTCCAAATAAAAGCGACATTATTCAGGATTTCCGTAAGGAATTGACAAGGGATACTTAATCACGGCCCATGATGCTGGGAAACTGGGAACGACAATTCCGTGATGAAATGGCTACTGAATACTCACTAAGCGAAGCTTCAACACCTTTTTATATGATGCAGAAAGATGCATTCTAGGGAAAGGCTTACCATAGTTTGGATGGGTATTTGACAAATAAAGGTACAGGACTTTTAGTCGCGGGACCGCGTACTTATCTCTCGGAATCTATGGGCCTTCATACCAGCACCTTGCAAGCTGAAGTGTACGCCATAGGACGATGTGCAGATACAAACCCAACCTATTACCAGAATAGCTGCCATTAGGGCGGTTGCAGGAATTAGAAACACGAGTCACCCCTTTACAGGGTCACAGGCTTTTTGTGGCATCAAGAGAAGAGAAAAGGTTGAGACGGACCACGAACTGGATAAGTGCTTCAGGTGTCAGATAGGCCAAACAACTTCTCGGCTCCTAAAACTTAAAAAACTATCACAAATAATAACAATAAGCATTCCTTAAGAATTCTGACACGTCTGCTCCCGCTTTAGGCTGAAGGGACACCTGAGCAACCTGGGCATCACTAGGTCCAGTAGCTGCAGGTTCTGTGAGCTTGAGGAGAAATTCTCGCAGCACATGCTGGCAGAGTGTGATGCCTTGGAGAAAAGAAGGATGTCGCTTGGCCCGGACAGAACAGGGAAGATAGAACAGGGAAGCTGAAAGCTCAGTAGGTTGCGGTGTACTACTTTCCAATAACATTATTATTAGGTAGCAGCAAACTGCATCTAGAGGGATGGACCACATCTACGCTTAAGGGTCAAACCGTTGATGGTCATCTGAAATAGCCTTTATAAAGCGCTGCAAAGGCTCTGCTTTAAAGCCCCTCCTGTTTAATATTATATACGATATTCATTCGTTGCCCGGCATTTGATCTATGGAACATAATTTAGAACAACAATTTTGAATGATTAAAGTAAGTATTTAATTAATAATACTAAACAAACCACAAAAAACGTTTATAAGATCAGGCAAATAATCTTGGTGGTGTGAGCATGAAGACTACCTTTATATTTTGGAAATTTGAAATTTACATCATGAAGCATAGTACATATAATGCACTTTTTGTAACAGTTAAGCTTCGGTACGATAGTTTCAGATATAAATGCAATTCGACTAGCTTCATCAGATCCGGTATATGTGCATCTTTTGGTAAAAATTTTGTGGTCATAGCTCTTATGGTCTTTGAGATGAACTTGTTAATTTGCCTATAGGCTGACATGTCTCCCTCTGCCTGTTCCATGTTAGGTATATCTATAATACCCATGATACTATGTGTAAAGGGTATAACGTTATTTCCAATGGGTTGAAGACCTTTTGTATATCCTATTAACTTGCTACGTAGACTTTGAGTCTACAGAACAGTATCGAAAACCAGTGTTAAATGCATTTAATTATTAAGCAACACACATTCAGTTATCCATTCAAATTAGTCATATGTTAAGAACAGTTGACTTATATATGTTTTACATACATACATATACATAGATGCATATATAAAATATAAATATGCATTATATTATGCATAGTCATAAATGAAATGCAATTATATAAACACCCACACCTAATAGAGCACGTACGTGCAAGCATATTATGACAATGCATTTTGGGTTTCTATGGCTATTACCTTATTATCTAAAATTTTCATGAAAATTGTATTAACCAAATACATAAAACAAAAGCTTTTGGGTTTTGTTGTTGCTATTGCTCCGGCACATGTGGCGTATGAGTAACGCTTGAATAGTGGGTATCCATTGAGCACTCCGGGTGTTAGCTGCAGTTATTCAGTACGCAACGTAACGAGCCCTAATGCAATCATCAAAAACATAAGGAAGGACTTTTTGTAAGTACGTACGTACTTCAAAAACATTGGCGCCATCTAGTGTTAATTTTCAAAATTGCCTTGCAATGCATTTTGGCATATTGATGCCGGCGCGTGTGTAAACTTCTAAATGAGTTACATGCTCACACTGATACAGTCACGCATACAAGCGTATATATGTGTGTACATAGACACGCATATAACACGTTATATACATACATACATACATACATACATACATACATACATACATACATACATACATACATACATACATACATACATACGCACACATATAAAAACGAAACACGCCGAAAATGCTTACATAAGCAGGCAGAAGGCTTCATCACAAGAGAACCAGCAAACATTCTGGGCAGCATTTTAAGCTTTTGCGCAGACAGTGGCAGCGCAGTGCAGCTGATGTGGCCAACAAACTTCCAGGGGGGGGAGCCCCCTTTCCTCCTGCCCATGCCACCCGCTAACGGCATCCATTCTGAAAAGCCCAGCCCAAGCTACGCCTTTGCCCCGAACAAGGGGCAAGGGGCAAGGGGCAAGCCTGCTACCCGAAACTCATGTATGTCTGCATACATTAAGCGAGCAACCAGAGCAACAAACAACAGCAACACGAGAACAGCAGCAAATATTGAAAATTCTATATCCGTTTTGTTGCCACGCGGCAGCAATAACAACAGCAACAGCAGCAACAACAACAACAACAACACTAGTCATCCAAAAGTTTGCTTTTGTGGCCCTCAGCGCGTAAGTTGGTAGCAATGGCAAAAACAAAAGAAGAAGATATGTTACAGATAATTGAAGCGGTGACCGACAAGGATATACCCTTTATCTCAAATCCATGTGCACAGGATTTTATGGTGGTTGGGTTCTTCTTCTTCTTAACTGGCCATAACAACCCGTTATCGGGTTACGGCCTGATGGAAATACATTCTTTCATTGGAATAGTGGTTTTACGTGGTGGGTCCCAAACTCACACGACAATTCTCTATTCTCTAACCCGCTCACCACACGGGGGTAGTTGGGTTGGTTTACCAAAAGAACCAAATTGCTTTGTTTATTTGGCTCACATGTGTCTACATATCAAATATGCTGGTTTTAGCTTTTAGGTTTAAGTTAGAATCAGATCGGAGCAAGATCAAAGGGGCAAGGTTAGTGCTGAGGCACACGACAAATCAAAAGCGAAAGGAAATTTGTCAACCAGCAAATACGATTCGATTGCTGAAAAGATATAAAATAGAAACAAAGGAAGTGGTACCAGAACCATTCATCGTTTACTGTGTTACGTCTCACCGTAACACTCTTAAGTTTAGGCCTTTCGCTTGCAACTCCCAAAGGTTAAAGCGATATATTGTCAAACGGTCTGTCGTCTGCAATTATCGCTTATAATCGGTTTACTTTAAATAACGAGTTGCTTGAAATAAACATAGCATTTTTGATAAAAACAAACATAATTATACCAATTCAAGTCTTTTATAGATGCAGTAATCAAAGTCATAGACAGCTTAAGTAGAAAAAGAGCTTGAGACGTCACGGGACGCTCGGCATACGTGAAATATGTGAGTTCTCTTAAAATTGGCATAAAAATGCACAAAACAACAACTTTTCACACTCACTGCTAACACTGCATACACCATGAGAACGTAAGTGCACATCTCGAATTAACTTCATTTTAGAAAAATTGCAATTAAATTATTAGTTACTATTATTACCCGTAAAACATTTAATTGAGTTTGCCTTGTGTATTTTTGCCATAGATAGTTTCAGCATAACCTCAAACATTCGCAAAAATGCTTACGAAGACAAACGGCTTAACAAATTGAATGTGTATACACTTTTAATACGGTAATATGCGAACTAAAGTACCCATCTTGGCCCATAGTAAAATAACATAAGGTATGACCTCTCTTGTTCTTATAGTTGCCGCGAGAGAGCGTGAGAGTTATGTGCTGCCGCTTTGTTTACATGCTCGCATGCATACATACACTTTTTCTGTGCAACTGTAAAGAGGCAACTACTCTAAGTAATCATGCCTTAATACTATTCTAAGTTGGCTTTACAAGTGCGAACTGATTGCATGCAGTCTAGTAAGCTGCTATTAATTGATAAATTTAAACAAAAACAAAATCGAAATATGGTTACGAAATATTTTAATCAGTTATCTGTTACAAGTTTTGGTTCCATACATTAAGGTAAGTCGGTGTTTCCAAAGCCAACCGATTGCGAATGTTAGAGGGTTTTGTATCGATAAAGATGAGTTTGGCCTTCAGTTTACCTTCAACGGTAAATTTTGGGTTTTACCCCCTGCAATTGAATCAAGTTAGATCGAAAACGCGATAATTCGGGAACGGTGCTAGAAAATCCAAAATGATTTCCGTTTTCGAAATCAGCGACCCAAAATTGACCGGAACAGTTGTGTTTTAGACATAGGCTTTTTTTGTTGTTGCAGTGTTGTAGTGTTATTGGGTTCACACGAGTCTACACAACAAATTTTGTGATTTTTAATCGTAGAGTCAGGTTGAAATAAGTGCATTTTTGATAAGAACAATGGATGATTGTACTAGAGAACGGACATGGTCTTCTAGACCACCAAACGAAGCCGAGACGATAGTTGTATTTGTTTTTTAAAAACAAGTCTTATGTTCTGCTACGCTTTTCTCTGCCTGTAACATATATTACGCAAATCCGTAATAGCCTTGACCTGTACTCCTCGAGTACAGGGTATACAAATTTGTGCTCTTGTGCATATATATTTGGTTAACGTCCATTCTCATCGCGCTTCACTTGAACGAACAAACTCGCTTGTTCGAAATATTGAATACATCCGGTGCCGCCAAACCAAATAACCAACCTGCTCAGATGGCAATAATGCAACCAAAATTTTTGTATACATAGAAGCTGTTATCTTTTAAAAGGATTTTTTTTCTTTTCTTTGCCGTCAGCTATATGTGTAAGTGTATGGGACAGTTATGTAATGCACATATAATGTATTGTTTGATAACAAAAAGTACAAGGCAAAAAGAAAAATGTTTGAAAATACTTCGGACTTTGGCTATACTATGCGGCGTATACTTGATTTTGATGGCACACATTACACATACGACATGTGTGACAAATTGGAAAGCATCAACATTTATGTATGTATTATAGGAGTGACATGCAACCGTGTTATTCGGTGGTCTTCTCTAATTACAGCATAACATTTCTGCAAAACTTTCTGCATTCAAATTTCGCTCTGCTTAACGCTCTCGCTGTCGCTCTTTTCATGCCCCGGATTGTTTCTATATCGTTGTTAAATTTGCTCCACATAACAGAAGAGCAGCAGCAAAAAAAAAAATTTTTGCATTTTAGGTCAGGTCAAATCTATGCAAGAGACAGCGTCAACGGCAGCGACGCGTGCAGCGCAGTCGCTGGCAACCAAGCGACTGACTAGTTCTTTTTTTCTATGTTTCTGCGACGCGTCGCGAGTTTGTGGCGAACCATTTTCAATGCAAGTTCAATGAACTTGCGAATTTTTTTATTACTTTGTTTGAATTTTGTGAATTTACACGAGCAAAAAGCGCAAGAAAAGAGAAATTGCTACGTTATTTTTTTTTTTGTTTTTTGTTTTTTGTCTTTTACTATTCCGATTATTTTGTACTTCTTTTCTTTGCTTTTTCGTTTTGTGCTTCCATTTGCTGTTCCCGTTTACACCGTCGTCTAAGTTTAAGATCATTTAGTGGCAGCAACGTTCAAAGAGAGACTAGACGAAAAGGTTGCAACCATAAGAAATGTTCAATGTTTCACAAAGCGAGATTTTCAAGCAATCAATTTCAAGAATCATTTTGACGTCATTTGTGAACAGTTCCATATTTATTAAACCCTCTACACAAAGTTTAAAAAGGTATTATACATATGTGCAATGTATGTAACAGGCAGAAGGTGGCGTGGCACACCATAAGTTCCATGGGCAAAAAGTCTAACCATTGACTCGGGTAGCGATTGGACCATGTCCGTCTGTCCGTATGAGGTGCCCGTATGTAAGACGAAGTTTGTCGAATCAAGTCGATATCTTAGCCCCTTCTCCCGTTAAAGATTTGCGCGGTTTACAACCGCTCCATTAAGTCTATCAACTTATCAGAGATGTGCGTTGTATTAATGTGCACCTATGTTCTAAAAATGATCGAGGTCGGGTATATACATCAAAAGTTATAGTCAAAAATATGCTAATTTCACCCCCCCCCCCCCCCTCTCTCTCTCTCCTATAAACTGCTTTAAAATTTCACTACATGTAGATATGGATACATGTGAGCTAGAGTTACAAAATTTGGTGTGGAGACTCGTGTGAACCTAATCGTTAAAACTGCATCCACCTTTTTTCAATGGAACCCCCCCTCCTCCTCCTCCTCCACTTCTTCCCATTTTACCGTATTTAGTGTTTATAAACACACCAATACAGGGTATTCCACTGTCCCGACTGATGCATAAATGAAATCTGGAATTCCGCTTAGGCATAATTACGCACAGATCTGAGATAATATTCAAAAAGTAGCTGATTGAGCCTACGTCTACAGAGAGCTGGACATGAACAGAAGAGTTGCTCAACAATTTCTTCCTCTTCCTCCTGCAAAAATCGTTGAAAGGGCAAAAAGCCTAGCAAGGTGTCCGCATGGACACCAACTAACCAGTGTTCCGTAATGGCGCGCACGACCCAGCGGCACCTCTCCCTATTAAGGTAGCACAGTTCCGCTGTGCGTTTGTGGTTGTTTTCCGGCCAAGTTTGTTTAGCGTTGCGACCGTTAGTAGCACTAAACCTTTTTTTTCTGACTACGAGTTCATAATGTTTTTTAATGTGGAGCTTACAAGTTGCCATCGGCATACTTGTGCCTTTTTCATCAAGGAGAAGGAGAGCAATAGTGCCCTGTTCGGAAAGCTCATCCTCGGTGTCCCGGCACCCATATTAGGCTAATAACGAACGAAGATCTGCGGCAGTTTGTTAGCACTTGTAGCACACGAATTAGATGATATTGCGCTTGGCTGTCACTGGTCCTCGCGATAAGCATGGCACTTACATGCCTTAGTAACTCGACAATATAAATATTTATATTGCCCGTCCGGATTGTCGAGTTACTAAGACATGCCATGTTTATCGCGAGGGCCTGAAGCCCTTATATTGAACTTTTCTGAGTATTCACCACCGCCGACCCTATCGTTCAGTTAAGAACCATCCAGGAATACCAGCTGACCAATCAATGGAATAAGGGTATTAAGAGGCGTACTGGCAAATTCCTTCGGTACACAGTAGTCAGTTTTTGTTTGGACGAACGCAAGTTTCGTAAGGATCGTTAGTCCAGCAACCTGAGTCACGTTAACCCAATAAATTTTTGAGTGGAGGGATATCTAGTTAAAGCTTATGGGACAACATTGTTAAAGGCACTTTCAATGTCAAGGAAGGCAGCCAGATTGAATTCATTTAAAATCAATGACTTTTCTTTCAGCGATACTACCGAATGGAGGGCTGTCTCAGCGGAATGGCCCTTACGGTAAGCATGTTGTGAGTCAGATAGAAGCTCTGAGTTCAGAGTGGTTCTAAGATGCAAGCCTATGAGGCGCTCGAATGCCTTGAGGAGAAAGCAGGGCCAATGGGCCTTTAAATATTTGGGGTAGAGTGAGAGGCTTTACCAACCTTTGTTATAAAGATTATCTCCAATTGGACCGGATCTGTGTACTTCCTAAAAATGGATTGGAGCCAGCTAATAGCAACAGGACCTGCATTTGGAAACAGTACAGGTATTATCCTGCCTGCTTCGGCGACCTTGTAAGGTTTGAAGCAATTTGTCGCCCAGTTAACATTACATTCACTTAAGAGATGTACGGTGGTACCGATAGAACATATTTACCTATTTTTGTTTTTTTTTGGTAATTTGCTAATTTTTATATGGTATTTATCTCATGAAAATCAAAAAAAAATTTCAGAATTCGCGGCGCGGTACAATGGTTATATGAATTGAACAAGGAATATTCATATGGATTATAGTTCTTTAAGAACTAGTAGAATGTACAAGGTACAACAGTAAAATATGTTGGAGCAGAATTCCTGTAAAGTTCTGTATCAACGCAGTTACTCAGTTCTCTATATATAAACAAGTTGCGTTCTTTTTGCAAAAGGTTAATGTGGTTTTGTGGTTTCAGGGAAAAGCAAGTTAGATATTAAATCGTGTTTCGACAAACTTGATGCTGAAGCAAAAGCGACCAACGGCCACCATGCTTACTTATACTAACCTTCTAACTAATTCATAAATGTAATAAGACTCAAAAATATAGTTTGTATGTAAAACGTGGAGAAATTATGACTAAGTTGAGCATTTTTCAACACTAAACCTTTGCTTTGTTCTAGCTCGTTGTCTCAGAGAGCAGGCACTAACCTTAAAGCGAATCATTTTTCGCTGTTTGACCATAGATGTACTTCGAGGCTTGTACTTCGGCCAATTAAGCCTACTTTGCGATTGGTGTTTGCAAGTTTTCGTTATCGTGTTTGACTTTCTTTATTTTAACTCAATTTTATGAGCACATTTTTTTTTGAATTTCACATATTTTATGGTGTACAAGTTTTACTGTATGTACAGTAACCACAAGACCTTACATGGGCAACAACAACAAAAACAAAACAAAAATATATATAATACATATGTACATATATGCAAATATATAAGAGTTTGTTTAGGAGACACACATACACACACTCACGCACGAACTGAAACTCCATTTAAGCGTGGCAATAAACTGTAAAACTATATGCCGCTGTTGGCCAGGAAAAATCTGGAAAAACTACATAAGGCGGCAGCATGTAACGCCGTTGCCGTTAACATTAATGTACGGCTGACTTAAGCGTCGACAGCGACGGCGACGGCGACAGCGACAGCGGCAGCGACTTTAACGCCAGATCTCTGGCGCATGCAATGAAGCTTGCCCATAGTTGTTGATGCTGGCAACATTTTGACGTTGACGAGCCGGCGGCGGCAACAAAACTTGGAAAATCTCACATAGCACACAGTGAGTCATACACACACTCATACACACTCATACACACTCATACACACTCATACACACTCACACACACTCATACAGCAAGCAGTTAAATTATCCACTGCAGGACGACAAAGCGCATGAACGAGTAGAAAAAGAAAACGTTAGTTAGAAACGACACAACAACCGACGGACAACCGACAGACAAGCGAGAGGCCCATCGACCGGCTCCACCGTAACATCATGGCATTACACCCGAAACGGGGGGCGAGAGAGGAAACAGCAACAAAAGGGAGAGAGCAAAGAGGCGTTTTACCAATGCCAAGAGACGGCGACACCGTTGTTCGCAACTGCTGCCGCTGCTGATGCAATTTCAATTTCACACTGCAGCGACGTTAACGTCAGCGTCGACGCCGGCTTTGAAGACAACAACGTTCCTATTTGCTGTCGATCCGATGATCTTCTTAAGGTGGCTTTGTGGCACTTTGTGGTCTCTATCTCGTTGTTTTTGCACTTGACGAGTAGCAAGAAATCACGACTATTTGTGTCTAGTTTGAACACAACTAGTTGTAAACAGTTTGAAAAATATTTGTTGCCTTAGGCGCCCCTTACACACAGCAATCGGTTGACCAACCTGCGCTGTGAAATCAATATATTTTGATTTCCTTGCGACCGAAATAATGTTCTGTATTGTGGTTGGCCAACCGATTGCTGTGTGAATGGGGGTCATAAGATAAGGCAGAATTTGGAGACACACATACATAATACTCAATGTATATCTATGTACACATGGAGTTTCCGCTACATATTTATAAAGAAAACTTCCTGATAAAGCCGTCAGTAAATTCATTATATATAAATTAATTCTTCCCGTTCCCATTCATAATAAGTAAAGCTGCGGATACTTGTACCAATATTTTTATATCCTCAACCTCAGCCTCAATTCAAAAGAGTTCTCTACCTAGTCAAATTTAATGATTGCCTACTATATAAGTAGAAACACATTTAGTATGTTTAATATGGAAAATCGTTTTGGTCGATATCTTTGGCGTCATCTGTTGGAATTCGTCCAAACTTCACAAAAACCTTCTCCCTAATACTGTCTACAATGTGTGAAAATTTGGTTGAAATCTGTCCACGCACCTTTGAGTTTAGCGAGCACATCACTTTTTGAGGCTTAATTTGTATATATATATAGATAAGTTATTCAAAAAGTAAAAACGTTTAAGCAGCATAAAACTAAGCAGCCTATTTGATAAGTCAGTGACTTTTTGAATTTCCCGTGTAGAAATTTTAAGTGCAACCAACTACCATCCATTAATAGTGTTAAATTTTGAGCAAACTGTGACATTTTGTTTGTCTTAAAAGCAACCAATCTCTTGAATTTCCTTGAACCTTTCATCATGATACAAACCCATACATTGGGTCACGAACTGCTGACCCACTAAGCATGTTATCCGGATTTCACACCTTGCTACTACTTCCGGTTACCAAACCTGAAGATTTCGACGGTTAGAGATTTTGGTAGACTACTCCTCAATGAAATAAACGCCTGGAGAAAAACTATTTGGAATGAAAAAAACAAACGAATTGGCAAAACGCTAAAATGGAAAGCCAAGCCAGTCGTTTTTCCTTGAGTGAAAAACTAGAGCAGCTGAACTATTAGGCTGTTATTTACAGGAATTATCAGAGGCAAAAAGACAGGGCTATACGAAACTCCATGCATTGAGCAGTGCGTCATCTTCGTCGTCTTCTCCTCATATTAAAATAACAATCCGACGACGAACGAAATCGATTACTGATTTTGCCGCTTGGAGCGCTAGCGCCAATTGAAATATCAAATTATGTCAAACAAATTCAAAAAATTGTGATAAATCTTTTTTTTATTTGAAAACAAGCAAAAAAGGTAATGTTATGGTTGGGAGGGGGTGATATCACTTTTTTTTGTCAAGAATTTCCTACAAAAAAACGATGGCCAAATTTTTACATCTTTGTTGTTTTTATTTTTGTAGTATTATATTTGCAACAATTTGTACGTGGAAATAGTATTAATCGAAAGTCACAAAGTTCCGAGTATCTTTGTTAAAAGAAACCGAATTTGGTCGTTTTTAGCTTTTAGCGCAAATTGAAACACGACATTAGAAAAGCAAATGCTGTCCAAATGCCGAGAAAGTCATTAAAATTTGTAATTTGCAATTTATTTAAATAATTAAACAAGTTACTAAGACAATGGGATACATATTTACAAAGCTTTCTTGGTTCGTAAAGCCGCTGATAAAAGATTAGAAAGAAGTTCCACACACCAAGGAGTGTTTAGGGCATTGCTGTTTTCAACACTTCAAAGACTTTCGAAACACATAAGCTACAGGAACCACGAATGAATAACCCCTTAAATATTAGCATAGCAACAGAATACACTCTGCAGGTGTGTACAAGATTCAAAGTTATTATCCTTTAGGCGTTTCTTATACGAAGCAATATTTTCAAGTGAAAAAGTGAAAAAAAAAAATTTGATGCAGACAGTGGAATACCCTGTACCCTTTGCTTTATATACACTAAATACGGTAAAATGGTAACGGAAGTATCCACTTTTATATCTATTTTCATAAGATCGATATGCCTGTAAACATTTTCCTATTGGGAAGTTGCAATTGAAAAGTTTTCCTATTGGGAAGTTGGCTATTATGGGGGCAAAAATTACTTTTATACTCATAACTGCAGTATTCTTGGGCCAATGTTGTTGAATTTTGTAACACAGATCAAAAATACATATATTAATGTCTGTGGAAATTTTCAAATCTATATATGGGAGGGTGTGGCAGTAATTAAGGTAAATCGATTGCGCGGGAAGAGGGGGGTCCATTGAAAAAATGTGGATGCAGTTTTAACGACTAGGGTCACACAAGTCTCCACACCAAATTTTGTAACTCTAGCTCACATGTGTCCATATTTACATGTAGTGGAATTTTGAAGCTTATAGGAGAGGGGGTGGGGGAGGTGAAATTAGCATATTTTTAACTATAACTTTTGATGTATTTATCCGATCGCGATTATTTTTGGAACACAGATGCACATCTCTGAGGAGTTTCAAGCTGATAGATTCAACGGAGCGGTTGTAAGCAACCGAGCAAATCTGTCACGGGGGAAAAACTCGTATTTTTCCCGGCATAGGCGCATCTTTTGACGAACATGTCTATATCGACTCGACTATTGCTCCTGACCATTTTTGCCCATGGAACATATAGTCTGCCTCGCCTTCTTCTGCCTGCACAAATCTATAATACCCTTTTACACTTTGTGTACAGGGTATAAAAATTAGAAATGAAAAAACGCACAACTTTTATAAAATTTTGGTTGCCTGACTCTCTGTATCTCTCTGTTGATACCGATTTAATTGATTGAAAGCAAAGTTTTGGCTATTACATAAGTACATTGCAGCAATCCTTAATATCCTTGACCCTATGGTTACAGGGTAGAATTGGTAATACAAAACTAATTGACCACAAAAAAAAATGAAACCAAAATGTAATAAACGGAACTGACACAACTAACAGACAGCTGTTAGCACGAGCGCACAAGCACATTAACAGAGCCTGCGCAAAAGCTCAGCAGCAAACGAATTAACAGAGCCAGAGAGCGAGAGCATGTTAAAGCTTTGCTGTTAACAGCGTGTTTAATTCTGTTAATAACAGCGCAACGGCGACCTACGACTACACCAATACACACTTGCAACATACAACATGAGCGACGAAGCAAAACGTTTTGTTTGTCGTTTTTTTGTTGTTTTACAATTTGCCGGCAAAAGCGACGCAACGCTGCCGTCAGCGTCAGCGTCAGCGTCAGTCTGCGGCGTCGCTGACGTCACTGTTAATAACGTGCGGAAGCCGTTGCCGCATTATGCTATATTTTAGCTGTGGCCAGACATAGACTCATAGCTCAGGCTGGCCAAGTTTATGTTATCTTATATGCATGTACCTGACTTACGGTTTAGATAGATAGTTTCTTTCGCCTCCAGAGTTTTGGTGCAATTTTAGTTATTTTGCACATTGAGCACAACAATTTTTAAACGCCTGTATCAGGCGCACAGCAAACAAAGCACAACAACGATTCTGCTTTTGCCAGTTCAATACAGACGACAGCTGTGGATAACAGTGCACTGTTAACGTACGGAGCGCCGCACAGTGGTGTCTATAAGCTGAGCAGCGGTCAAAAAGTTACTTTGGTACAATTTGAATGTGCGAAAACTTCTAATTGGTACTCATTCAGAGGTATACCTGAAATCTCTAGACGGTTCCCTCAGCCTAGAGATTTCACATTTCGAACTCATTTACCGAATTGTAATAAACAGCTGACAGCAAGCTACCGCCTGCCGGCCACTCTTTTGCTCTGCAATTCATAATATATGGTTGTGTTTTGTAAAAACCAAACAAAAATGTTTATATTTGTGTCAATGATACCTCAGTAATGTGCGCGCCGACGAGAAAAAAGATTGTGACGATGGGTAAGGGGAGCATTCCGAAAACGTCACGCCAAAAATCATTATCATATATATTGATTTGAAAATTGCCACATATATTTATAAAAGTTTTTTTCATCGATGTTTCGAAATTTCACAACATTGGCCCAAGAATACTGAATTTATAAGCATAAAAGTAATTGGTGCCCCCATACTAACCAACTTCCCAATTGGACCTTCCCAATAGGAAAATTATCAAAACGAATTATAGCTTAACACTAGAACTACCAAGTGGTCAAAATGACCCTTTTATATAAATTCATCCTATTGTTTATAAAAAATTATAAATTGTTAGATTCGTGCGATTTTATTTTACAGATTTGGTATACCTAAATATACCAACGGGTCATTTTGACCAGTATATATAAACATTGCCGGAGTTCACGTTTGGCTGTACAAATAAAAATATTAATACGCATTTGCAGCACAGTGTGGCATCACTTTGAGAATAGTTTTTACCCTCATTATTCGAGTTTCCCAAATCTATAAATCTGTTCTTTTGTTCCTATGTAATTCCATTTTCTTGTTGGTGCTGCTTGTATAGACGAAATGCCTATGTATTGCATCTATTCTAATTATACACACCATGTTTTTTCAATATTTATATGAATTATATTTTTATATTGTTAAAAACTAATTAATCTTGTAAAATATTTTTCAAACATCAAACTGGTCATTTTGACCCGTTGAAGATATTTACGAATAATATTTGATTAAACATTATTTAAGCAATTTTAGTGCAAAATCAGATTTTTTAATTGTCTTTAATTTACTTGCAACAAACTTAGCATCATAGCAAATTTGTTTTTATTTTATTAACACTTATTTAATTTGCTTTTAATAAAAATCTCTCAAAGAGATTTCAGGCACACCGACGGATTGTTTTTAAAATGAAATTTGGTTGAAGGAGATATCAGGCAATAGGCTTTGTCTTTCAATGGCATATTTAATAATATTATATCTAATCACAATCAATTATAAGTTGTCGGAGATAACAATTTTTGCAAAAAGTTTGTCTGTTTCTTGTTCAGTGATACAAATCAGTGTAATAGAGTGACAAGGCGCCATCTATCGAAAAGGATGGCAGCCATTGACCCATTTGGTTTGTGTCCGCGCTATATGCTCGTGCTTGTTGCAACACACAATATGAAGCAGATATGAAGGAGTAAAGGAACATTTTCTAGCATAAAGCAATAGCTAAACTAAAAAAGTTGTTATTAAATAAGTTGGAATTCTGCAGAATCTCGCTTTTAAGTCGACTTCTGAATTATAAAGATGTTTGTATTCTCAATGTAATCCTTATTGAAGCTAAGTATTCTTACGCAAAAAGATCTCTTATCTAACCAAATTTTTAACCGATCGTTTTTATGGCAGCCATATGATATGGTGAGGGCTTTTCGTTGAGGAGGTTCGGGGTTTCATTACAATAGCTTTAAAACTGAGCAATTAGAAAGCAGCTAAAGTATAACGACGGAGCTGTACGGCTATTATGCTTGCCAACACGTAGAGCCAAAGATCTTACGAAGTACTTTCCGCTCCAAAGGCATTTTCATCAGACTGCGTCACCACCCATGCTTCAGCGCCAGTTTTGAGAGTCCAAAGGCTGTGTAACTCTACTCGATGAAATCATATTCTTCGTCTTGCTCTCATTTACAACCGGTCTGGCAGTTTCTCCTTCAATAGCCGCGAAGGCTCCGGTAACTGCTCGCTTAGTACGACCAACGATATCGATATCATCTGCGTATGCAAGCAACTGGACACCCTTATAGACCCGGATGGGCCTGGGTTCTGGTGCAACAGGGTGAAAGCTTTTGATCGCCATTCACTGCTGAATGGCCAGGATGATACCTGTCTGTAACTTAACTTAGTTGACGCACAACCTCCGTGTGGTGCCCCTGGATAGCTACTCTAATCGCCAGCCGGTGTAAATGTGCGCAGCGAAGCCCTCCCTCGGCCCCAAAAGGACTGTGCGTGGGGTTTGGGCGATGATACAAGAAATATAGTTCTCTACGAATGGTCATTTCTCCATCAATCTCTATTAGATTACTATGTAAAGAGATTGACCGATCAAAACAAGTTACGATTTCTATCATCTCAGAAAAAATGGTGAATGCTTTAGTAGAAAAATGAAAGAGTTTGCAGTTTTCTTTGTAGCTAATACTTTCTGCGTTTTTGTTTTGTTTGATAACTTGAGAGAGAGAGAGAAGAGAATTCAACATTCGACACTTAAAACGAAACGCGACTTTTATACCGTACATTTCCTTAAAATATTTTGATTTTACAGCGCGGGTTGGCCAACCGATTGCTATATGTATGGGGGTGCAGTAGAGAGCTAAACTAGAAAACAAAAATTGAACTTACCCTTATGCCAATGAAACGCGCTTCGAGCAGCTCCTGCTTCCTAGGATTCAACGAAGTTTGAAAATGATCCATTCTGGTATGTCTTATTTTTTATGATCTCTTTTTTACTAGTGTCAAAGTTAATTGTTGATTTTGTTCTAGTCGTGGTAATCGCCTTTTGTTATTGTGTTTTTATGATTATCTCTTGTAGTTAGTATGCCTATTCTCTTTATAAGCATTCATCAATTATTAACCTGAACAATTCCATCACTTGTCCAGTCATCATTATAAAGATCATCTCGAGTTTCAGCTGCAATATGAAATGAATTTTAAGTTTAATGTTTAAGTATATTCTAAATACAAATTCAAAGTCTATTTCGGCCACTAAATCTTAAGTATTTTATATATAATTTACATTATATAGATATTTATAGTAAATCCGTTAATTCATTATCTTAAACACAATACAATAGCGTACTGACTTGGAAACGTTGCTGATTACAAAGAAGATAAAGGAAACACGAAATAACAACGTTTATGTGTACAGTGTATTTGTTGTTTTTTTTTCCTTCAAATCAATTTTTACCTGAATAAAACGTAACGTATCCAGGTGAAACTTATATTCGGCAAACCGCAAGCACTTTATCTTTCGTATGGTATAGGTTTCACCTGAAAACGTTGCCTTATTGCGAAGTAATCGGTACCACACTGGAATTTGTTAAAGCAATATGCAGAACTATTCTTTTGGTGTCCAAAACTCTGTATATTGGCATAGGCATAAGCATAAATATTTGGACCAAAAATTTCCAACACTTTTTAGATTCAACGTATGTAAACTTTAAATTTCGTAATATATTATATAGCAAACTAGGAGGCTTCGCCAACAGACAAATTCATATAAGCTTTTAACTTCGGAATGAAGGATAGTAAGCTGAATTTTAAAATATATAGCTTAGCATCGATTTTGAAGAAATTTTTATGCTCTACATCTTTGTAATAGCTTTAAACATCATTTGAAGTCTAGGGAACCCGCCGCGTAAAAAAAACCACCTGCAATGTTTATAACAAACTTGGGGGCTTCGCCAACAGACAAATTCATATAACAAACTAGGAGGCTTCGCCAACAGACAAATTCATATAAGCGTTTAACTTCGGAATGAAGGAAAGTAAGCTGAATTTTAGCATCGATTTTGTAGAAATTTTTATGCTCTACAACTTTGGAATAGCTTTAAACATAATTTGAAGTGCAGGGAATCCGCCGCGTAAAAAAAAACCACCTGCAATGGAAACCGTTAAAGCCTCAGATAGGAACACCCCCAATGATGACATTAGGCGATAATGGAAAGGTTGAAAGAGAACGCATCTTTGGTCCTACTGTCGGACAATTCAGACTTCACGAGACAACGGTCTCAGGATAATTGACTCTGCTATCCATTTATATCTCAGTTCGGACAGATTTGAGATATTATTCAAAAGTACCTGCGTAGATACTTGAGCCTGATTTATTTGAGAAATGCTGAACCGTTTCTTTTGCCTCCATGAGGGAGGAAAATTGGCTGGACGCCAATCACCTCGTATCCTGTAATGTCGCCCACGATTGCAGAGCTGCTCTCTCGGTCAAGAGAACAGATATCCATTGTGCGCTCTTTATTTCTTTCATCCCATTTTTATTTA
The DNA here is from genome assembly GCA_035041775.1 of Chymomyza caudatula. Taxonomy (NCBI): domain Eukaryota; kingdom Metazoa; phylum Arthropoda; class Insecta; order Diptera; family Drosophilidae; genus Chymomyza; species Chymomyza caudatula. Next base: position 4,399,118 of record JAWNKW010000148.1, read on the forward strand.
GCTATACGGAAATTTTACTTTGCATTTGTTAATGTAAAGCTTACCGTGGCCCTAGCTATACTTGTACCTTCTTCCCCAAAGAGCAAGAAGTGGCTTGTCTGGCATGGTCGTTGGCTATACAGTTAACCTCAATGCCCGGTACCCATAAAAGGCCAATAACAAACTTTTGAGCCATTACATGTAGAGTTCTGCGGCAGTTTGCTAGAGATATCGAATAAGACGATATTGAGCTGATCGATTTGATAGCCGATTGGCTATAGGAGTGACTATTTATATTGGCCGACATGTATGTCAGTACCATATTTATTGCAAGGACCTCCGCCTAGAATACACTGCAGCGATCCGGAAGTCTTAAACACTGTCTTAAATTGAGCTATTCTGAGTAGACAGCACCTTCAACACGGTCATCGGACTTAAATCCATCCGTAAAGAGGAGGTAACATCAATGAGACATGCTAGACAGAGGGAGCCTTCTTGCCTACAGGGAATAAAAATATTAAAGGGTGTAGGATTGAGTAGTGACCTAAGCTGAATTCTGTCCAACAATTTGAGCTTCTTCTTCGTATGGCTGACAGTAAAGCAGTTTCATTTCCTGCTCAGTAACGGTTAATTATGCTCTTCAAATTATGATTTGGCCTCAAAAAATAATTGTAATCCAGTAAACGTAATATTTGCCTTTCGTGACCTTCGAAATTGAATATCTTAGCCTATTAAGTGCCAAGACACTTTAAAACCATTGAGTTTTTTTTATTTAATTTTAATGAAAATAGTAGGCCGTAGGTCCCCCCGGGTCTCGATTTTCTTTCGACGGCCCTGCCAATGCATTGACGGAATGCATTGGCTCGATATCCTCAACGGTTACAGCAGTATGGTCGTTCCACTTCACAAACAGTACATTCCTCCGGTATAGTATCTATGATCTTGTTAGGAATCGTTCGACTTCTCTGAATTTTGTCAGCCAGAAATGCTAATCGTGTATGTTCATTCCTTGGCATTGAGTGATAGCTGCTAAACACTAGAGTAACCAAGAATGTTTTTAAATCATTTCATTAAAGAAAAAGTCGCGGCTGTTTGCTTGTATATGTATAATTTCGGGTCTGCTGAACTATACTTCATTATCCTATAAGGATAACACATTGAACTATACAATGTGCTACTTTATTATCCTATAAGGTTTAGAAATCTTCAATTTGGCAAAATAGTTGGCGACAACTCATACAAGATCTTCGTTTCCATTTTTATCGGTTTAAAAATACAGCTATTCGAAATTTACCGATTTTCTGTACCCAAGTAAGTAAAATGGCCGGATATGCATTAAGACGCTCACACGAGATTCATCGAGATTTTTGACACAATTTGTAGAATGCCTTAACGATGCAAAAATGCAACTTACTATCTTACATTGCGAGTTGGACACTTCGTCTTTCGGCTTTTTTTACGATGAATTACAACTTCTGTTACTTTCCCAGTTACAATTTATATTGCATACGTCATAGTTTTATGAAATTATTCGGCTGTAGCTCGTAGTGGGGTGAGCGGGTTTGAGAATACCCTCTCAGCAGGTCAAAACTTGTCGTATGAGGCGACTAACAATGACACTGGGTTGTTTCGAAACCAGTAGGCCTTAAAAGGGTTGTGCGTAGGGTTTGGGACCCACCACGTAAAACTACAATTCCAATGAAAGAATGTATTTACATCAGGCCGTAACCCGATAACGGGTTGTTATTGCCAGTGAAGAAGAAGAAGCTCGTAGTGGGGAGCAAATCAGCAAATCCAAAGTTCATGTTAGAATTCAATTGCTTGGAATTGTAAGGCCTGAATTGCTCATATAACTTTCAGGAACCATAAAGTCACATCTTTACGCCAACGGTTTATTGTAATATTGTAACAACAAAGAGAATAAAATTGCAATTTGCCAGAACCCACGGTTAGTTAAACAAACCGATATTCGTAATCATTTCTGCTGAAGACTACTACTAAACATATCGAATAAACTGTGCACATTTTCTGTGGCACTTTTATAATCTATGCCTTGAGGGGCATGGGCGTAATCAAGGGGAGGCGAGGTTTGTTACGCAAACAAGGTTAACATTGTTTTGATTATTAGGCTAACTTGAATCACCATACCAATTTTGGTGGAGTGCAGTTTTGTTGCTGTTCAAATTCAGCGGTGTCCAAAAATGGGTTAATGTACCAACGAATATCACTTGGAGTATTGAGACATATTAAGGTATAGTTGGTGCGTATAGCTCAGTTCTACTGAAAGCACTCATTGTTCTTTTAGTTAAACATTGCGTATCATAAGAGCTCAATGACCTTGAGACGAAAAAACAGCTATATAAGAAGAAGATAAGGTTGCTAAGTCCATATAGTAAAGAGCTTCGCATGAAATGATGAAAATATTAAACAAAAGTCTGTTGCTATGCATATTTATGTGCAGATCAAATCTTTGACTATATACAAATTTGACTTTATGCAGTTGCAAACGATGATGACGAACCACAAATCGTTAAAAACACAATTTGTTTTCTCGATTCGTGAAATCGGATTTTTATGGAATTTGTTGCAAAAATTTTACTTAAACTATCCCATCATTATCGCTCAAATATAGGGTAATCAATCTGGAGGTTTTTTCTTCGTTTCGATATATTGACAGATCACGCATGAGTCGTGTCAAGCTGCGTGTCATTTTTATTTAGAACGAAAAAATTCTGTGAAAAATATTGAACGCTTGATCTCCGTGCTGATATAATTTTCCATTGTGACGGTGGTGCTAAGATAGACGAAATCCTTGACAACATCAAAAGTATAGTTTTCAATATCAATCTGAGAGTCCAATCGCTGTGTATCTCTACTCGAAAGAAGCATATCTTTCGTCTTGGTTTTTATTTGCCACCAGACCCACCTTGGCAGATTCTTTCAATAGCAGCAAAGGCTCAGGTAACTGCTTTGGCATTAGCGGCATTAGGCGAAAGCACCGTAATGAATCTTTAAAAATGAGAATGGACGGAAACTAATTGGGAATCGCGCTATATGATATCACATCCCTAGACTTTTCCCTTTGGAGCTACGTAAAGTCAAAATCTTATGTGGATAAACCAATTACCATTCATGCAATGGAAACCAATACTACTCGCGTCATTCGCCAGTTATAGATCGAAATGCTTGAACGCTTCATCGAATTTTGGATCCTCCAAAATTGGAATGAACCAACTTAATCGATGTTGCGGCGAATATTTGAAAGAGATAGTCTTTAAAAAATATATGCCAAGAAAAGGATTCTCTGGCCCCCATAATCTGTAGATCTAAATGCTCACACAGACCTACATGGTTGTGCAGTGTAGAGTTCAAAAATTGATTGTTGCTTAAAGTCTAGAGGATACATCACGTACACGCATGTAAATCCAACCGTAGGTTTGGTCGAAAAGTTATCTATAAAAGAAGTATTGCGACAGTAACATTTAATTTCTGGTTAGATTTGTAGTGTTCGAAAGAATGAAGATCCCCTACAATCAGAACCAATGTGCCGAACTTGACCTACTTTTATTCTAACATAACCCTCGTATTGGGAACTCTAACTGTCATACCTTTATGTCTATTTTAAGCTTAACCAAAGTGATTTCTTCGAAGATAAACACTGTTAGGTGCTTGTTTGCGAGATTTTCATGTGAGAAAGTAAAAAAATCTCACAAAATCTCGCTCGATAAAAGTATGCATTCTAGTATGAAGCAATTCGCATATTACACGGCCTCGCTGGAAAATCTCGCTTCGTACAAGAGACGAGCAAGTGAAAAACTGAAGAAAGCGAGAGAGTATACGCTAAATATTAACGCGCCTAAAAACTATAGTATAATATTTACAAAGTAAAACTTATCTGTCGGCTTGTGAATTAAACTATGCGTCGACACAACCTTACTCATTGAGGTTTTCAAAAGACTGAAAAATAATCCATTAAAAGTGAACGAGAGTTGGCAGATGACTCTTACCTTGTAATTACTACACTATGTTACATGCAATGCGAGAAACAAATGGCGCCTTAACGATGAAATCACTTCTTCCGAAGATGGCTACTATTGCCAGACATATTAATAAGCTTCGTTCCTTAGAATTTCATATGGAATTTTATCATGTGTTTAAAAGCTTTTGCACGTGTTAGTATCGCAACTTCAGCCTTAACGACTCCAAATTCATATTCGCTTTCTTTTCATGCAATTTATACAGGAGACGTAACCACTATACCTTATCCACATATTACGAGAAACTGTAAAAATTAGCTAGAAATTGCTATTTGATATAAATTAAGATGTTTATGACTGACTCTTTAGATTTTAATGGATTGACTCAATTGAATTAAGTTTTACAAGTAGAAGTCGTGTTGCCCCAAATGTATAATAACTGGCATACACACAGCAATCGGTTGCACAACCGTGATACATTTTGGTCGCAAAAACATTGCTTTTTGTATGGGCCATGTATTATGTACATAGGTTGCTGACCTTGAACAGAAGTTGGATTTTGGTTTGACTACCCGTACACGATAGTATGAGTATCACCTAGGACTTACGTATAGTGTACAGGGCAGTGGTGTAAAAAAAAACGATGCATAAAAACAGGGGGTTGACCTGTAATTTTTCGATGTTTTCGTACATACGATCCCTCGGCAAAACATCGATTAGCAGACCAAACTCTAGCGACAAGCGAAATATAAAACAGTTTCCTTCTATAAAATAAAAAGTAAAATTTGTAAATGCAAGACATCAGAAAACCATCGATTCATCGATGTGTTTGTTCGATGTCCATTATCGATGGACTTTGCGATGGTAAACATCGATGTTTTGGTCTGGATTTACATCACTAGTCTCTACTGAGAGCACCACCCATGGGAAGTCCAGGCACTGAGGTAAAAGTAACCGATGACACCCCACCCTCTCGTACATTCTTCTTTTATACGTTACAAATATCATATCAAAATCAATATACAAAAGAGCTTTGAATGGTTGGGTCTTATTTTAGCTTTTTATACCCTGTACACAAAGTGCAAAAGGGTATTATAGATTTGTGCAATGTATGTAACAGGCAGAAGAAGGCGTGGGAGACTATACGTTCCATGGGCAAATAGTCGAGTCGATATAGACATGTCCGTCTGTCCGTGTTGTCGCACCGTTCTCGGAGACTATAAGAGCTAGAGAAAAATTGTTTTACCAAAAGATGCGCATTATACATATTCAGTGCAAGTTTGTCGAATTATGTCGATATCTCATCCCCTTCCTTAAAACTGCTCCAACATTCCTATAAACTGCTCCAACATTCCTCCACTAAAGTTACAAAATTTGGTGTGGAGACTCGTGTGACCCTAATCGTTAAAACTGCATTCACCTTTTTTCAATGGAACCCCCCCTTCCCACGCAATCGATTTACTTTAATTACTGGCACACCCTTCCATATATTGATTTGAAAGTGCCACACACATTTATAAATGTATTTTTGATCTATGTTACAAAATTCAACGACATTGGCCAAAGAATATTGGAGTTATGGGTATAAAAGTAATTTTTGCCATCATTGGAACTTCTCAATAGGAACATGTTTACGGGCATATCGATCTTATGAAAATAGATATAAAAGTGAATACTTCCGTTACTATTTTAACGTATTTAGTGTTTATAAAGAAAAAGGATACAGGGTATGCCACAGTCGGGCACCGTCCTGACTGTCTGTATCAAATTTTTGTTCACTAATAATTAGCATTTCTTGACTTTTGTTTTGTTTTCAATCTAATTGTTTTCGCTTACGAAAAGTTGGCAACACTGGCTGTAATATGCCACCTAAAGTTTCATCGAAATTGAAAGAGCAAACTTGAAATCCTTTGCACTTATATGTATGTATTTACGTACATATGTATGAATTTATGCATGCATAGTATGAACATACATTCAGACATATGTACATAAGTATGTACATACATATGTATGCAGCAACTATTATGCGAGCATGTATAAAAATGCATGCACATTTATGTACATATGTATACATATGTATGTATGTATGGATGTATGTGTGTAATTACCATGCAGTTGATTCGCTATGTTGATGGGCATGGCAAATGCATAACGGTTGTTGTTGTAGCAGTGCTTTTGTTGTAATTTTAGTTGCTGCGGATTATAACTGTAGTTGTTGTTGTAGCGACGCCCCCGCACGATGCACGCCCTCTTGCGGGCAACAACAACAAACAAACGCACGCCGGTTTTAATGTTAAGACTTACACCGACACACACACACACACACACACACACACACACACAGGCACGCACTCACTGGAGTGTATGCGAATTTCGCGACAAAGCGACGACAGCGACACGTTAAGAGAAAAAAAAAAGCACTACAAAGACTTTTTCACTCAATATTTGTCTCTTCTCGTTGACGCTCTCTTTGCTGTTTCTTTTCTTTAGTTGTTTTTTTTTTTTTTTGAAATATTTTTTGCAAACTCAGCGAGGTTAAGTTTGCTTTTGTGCGTGTTGTTTTTTTTTTTTGAAACTCAGTTGCAATTGATTTGTAATAACAAAATATGAGTTGGAAATTGTGTAGTAACTATGCTGCACTTACATACAAGCACCCACACACACACACTCCCACAATACATCAATACTTCAATACATCAATAATATCGCGACGACAACGGCCAAGTGTCGGCAACAACAAATCAAATATTAAATTAAAAAAAAAACACGGCACACGCACGCACGTTCGGCTTTGCTCCTTGCTGCATGTTGCAGGATGCAGTAATTGGCGAAACTCAAACATTCACACAGATTCACAGCGGCAATATGCACATACTGCTACTTGTAGTTGCAATAAATATTATTATTTATTTGTGTTATTAAAAAAAAATAGCAGAAGCGAGACAACAAATTTGACGACTATTACCAAACGCGTCGCTTTGCGAAAATGTTGTTGTGTGTGTGACTGGTAGCGCCAGCTAGCGGTCGTTTTGTGTACAACTCAGATGCAACCATGCGGCAATATAAGGCGGACAAAAGCTGAGTGATATTTTAGCTAGCTTGCTTGTTATCGTTGAATCGATGTAGTCGATAGAGCACCAGCAGCTCTGCTTTTCATTAAATTCTTAGAGATGTGCTCATTTTAATTTTTACGATGAGTGGCATTTTTCTTACTCATATATATGAGTTACATATAAAACAATAAATATTTATTTATTGCCAATTAATGTTCACGTACTTACCTAACTGGCCAAAACAACCCGTTACCGGGTTACGGCCTGATGTAAAGCTCTCCTCCAGGCGTCTCTGGTTTGCGCGAGCCTTTTCCAATGCGTAATACATAAGGTAGCTAGCGTACTCTCTACTGGTCCTTCCAACAATGTTCACGTACACTATAACAAATAATAGTTGTTTGGTGAATAATAGTAGATGATTACAATAATAGTCCCGGGTGGGCGATCTATAATAAAAACTAAAATCATTAGTAAATTATCCATTTTCGAAATAAAAATTGTTATAGTTTCTATTTTGTTTAGTTTGAAATATAAAATTTCGAAATCTTACTTTTGCAAGGGTTATAAAAAAATTTGGAGCAAAAAATCCATATGTAATACTTCCTTCGATCGCTATTTGTTTTCGTTAAATGATAGCTCGTTCTTGTTTCTTTGTAGATTATTTTAAAATATATATTTTAATTGGCTGTCGTTCTCTCATGTACGTATATGATGAAAACGTATTATATTTATTTATTTATATAATGCAGACTTAAAGTTCAAACTAAGCTAACAAGCTTTTTGAGCTAGCCATAAGTTAGATTTTGATGATGAGGCTTAAATTTTATTGTGCGGGTTACAGTTCTTAAAGATTTTAAATATGAGCTTTATAAACAGCAAAAACATATGATTTGAGGGATGGATTTTGCAATCAGTTGGATTGGGTCTTAATTAAAGTTAATGGTCTGAGTTGGGACAAAGAGGAGAAAAATGAAATAATATGGTGGATGACTATTCGTGTATTATTGCATAAGTCGCATAAATCGTTTTATCGATGAGGTGCATGTGATTAGATTTGTAGGGCCAAGACGGCTTATCTTGTCAAGTCTAGATAGTTGTTGGTGATATATAGTGTTAAAATTAGGGATTAAGGTGCTGCTACAGAATTGGATGTTCTTATACCATCTAGAGATGTGAGCTGTATCACAATTCAATTTAGTTGTTTAAAAAATGGATCGGCGTTATATACAGATAAAATAGTAATATTGCGGAGCTTTGATGTTTGAGTTTACGTTTAAGTTCTACGATTGCCATATACGAAATTCTTTAATCGTATCGTAAAAGGGATTTCCATACAAAGGAACTCTGTTAATTTATTTCTACATAAATGTTAGCAAATATGACTAATTTCACTTGTCTACAAAATTCAAACTTATTTAACATTCAAGAACTCTGATAAGTGATCATGTTTAAACTACCTTTCCTCAATATCGCTCAGTACTCAGTTTTCGAAAATTGCGCGAATATCGGTATTGTTGAGGACGTTCCACTTAAACCGCTATATCTCTATAGACAAATGAAGTATCAACTTAATTCTGTACTTTATTTAAAGCTAATAATTGCCACTACAATCCTTTCATTGATCACTTTTCGATTTTTTGGCCAAAGACCTCAAAATTCACTCGTGCCTGAAATTTAGCCAAAAAATGTTGACCTGTTGCCAAAATATTTTGTAATAAGACTTTTCTTGAATCAGTAGTTCTATTCGAGAATAACAAAATGAGCCATGTTTGAAGCAAAACGGATGAAATATGAAGAAGTGCTAAATATTGGGCCACCTTATCCTCCTTATAATATGAATATATATTAGTTAAATAGTGTGTGAATTTGGAATTATGGAGTAAAAGCGGGATATTAATATATGTATATTGATAAAAAAAAGGCTTCCACACCAAATCTTTAAGCTGCCGACAAAACAAAAATTGTGAAATTCTATTAAATAAATTAATGTTAACCTTGCAACAATTAATAGAGTCTGCTCTTAGATTCTATTAGCAATCTATATATAAAAATTTGATGCGGACAGTCGGGACGGTGCCCTACAGTGGAATACCCTGTACCCATTTTTTTTTTTCATAAAAATCACATTTCTGTGTAATTTTTTGTATCGAGGCGTTGAAGGGTATGTGCGTAATAACGGTAGCTGTTCTATGGGAGGAGGAGGGATGAATTTATGTTAAAAGTGAAATTCTGTAGCAGTTCATAGGAGAGGGGGCCTAAAATTGGCACATTATTAGCTATATCTTTAAAAGTTCTTATTCGATATGAATCATTTTTACACTACACATGCATAGTAACAGTGTGCATAACTTTGCCAAGTTTCAATTGGATAGCTTTTATGATGTGTGGGTTAAAACGTGAAAATCTGTCACGGGGGAAGGGGGTGAGATATCGACATAATTCGACAAACTCGTATTTTTCCCGGTGTATGCGCATCTTTTGGTAAAAAAAAATGTTTGCTCTAGCTCTTATAGTCTCCGAGAACGGATGTCTATATCGACTCGACTATTGCTCCTGAACATTTTTGCCCATGAAACATATAGTCTGCCACGCCTCCTTCTGCCTGTTACATACATTGCACAAATCTATAATAATTTGTGTACATTCTATATATTTAGTGTTGTTTCGTAACAAAATTTATTTCATACATTCTATAATTTGCATAGTTCGTTTAACAAAAAAAAAATGCATTCATTTTTTTAAAAATATATTTAAAGAAGATAAGTAAAAGTAAATCAAATAAAAATATGTGTTTGCGATGTTTTCATTAACATAAATTTAAACATCGAAAGCACAAAAATATCGATGTTTTTGCTAAAGTAAAAATCGATGCACAGATGATTTCACACTTTTTCACATCTCTATTCTGTTTTTCGTTTTTCGGTTGTATACGCGAGGTTTGGAGTGCGGCTGCTCGTGTTTTTTGAAACGCTTTAAAATCCAAGGGGATAAATTCAAAAAGAAAAGAAATTAGTTAAAGTTCAAGACGATTGTGGACGAATTGCAGCAACATAAGCTACACAAACGGAAAGCGCCAAAAAAATAAATAAGTGTATGTTTCATTTAAATATTTAAGCAAATGTTTTAACACACACACAATTGTTCTTTACGAAAAGTTTTTTTTTACATGTGTGCGTGCAAGACCGAAAATGTATGCTCTGTGCAAATACTGTGGTTAAAATAATTCTTTTTTTTTATTATTATTATTATTGTTGATTTGTGTGCGTGTGTGTGTGTGTGTGTATATGTGTGCCTGTAGCTGTGTGTGTGCGTGTGTCATTCACTCTACCAAAGTGATATATTTTTTTTTTGGTGAAATTCTTGAAGAAATTGTAAAACGCGTCACCGCACAAAAGCAACAACAAACACGGATTGAGAGCAAAATTGCAGCACATAATTTGTGAGTGTGTGTGTGTGTGTGCAGTAAAATTAATTAATTAATTAATTAATTCGTTGCATGTCCGTTTTACAAATACATAAATAAATTGCAAAAGCCGCCATCACAATGGCGCTAACGTCGCCGTCGCAGTCGGCGTCTCTGCCGCCGTCAGCCGCATAAGTTGGAATAGGAGGAAGAAAAAAGAAACAAAAAATAGTAAAAAAAAAAAAAAAAACCAAGTCAAATGAATAACGGGGCGCGTACATTGAAGCATAGCAAAAGTGAAATTTTTTTTATTTACTGAAGTTTAAACGCAAGTTTTATGCACTTTTTTTTTTGTTTTTAATAAAAATGTGCTTTGTTCTGCTGACTCAAAAACGAATTCCCTTGACAACGCCTCGCATTGTTGTTTCCTCTGTCATTCAAAAAAAAAGTTGCACGCATATTTTGCTTTCCCTCATTTTTATCAACATTATCAGCGGAAATATTTGCCGCACCCCGCCGCACAGTGGATCAAACTGACTTATTTTTCGGCAAAAATCATAACTTTTGAGGAAGTGATTTAAAATGCATAGACCAGAGAAGTTTTTAAGCTTCTGCGATACACTGCGATAACTAAGCTGTTTATAGAGGCAGCTTCAAAAAACGGTGGTAAAGTTCGATATTAATACTGCAAATGTCTTATCTTTGCATGTCATGAAAAAATTCCATGTTCTAAATTTTGCTTATTTTTTAATAAATCGTCCTCGTCGAAAGTTTGTCTATCTGGCGAAAGTGTGTTTTCTGTCTTGCCAACATATTTTTAAAATTTTATCGACATATTAAGCAATAAGCACATTTTATAGGTGCAAGGATAACACGTTTGGTGTATATAATATAGAACTGTACTACCATTTTTTGAAGCTCTATCCTATCTTCGCAGCATATTTATCGCAGTGTATCGCAGAAGCTGTTCTATGCATTTCAATTTCAATTTTGAAAATATCTTTACTCCCTCAAAAGTTATGATTTTCGCCGAAAAAGAAGTCAGTTGGATCCACTGTGCGCCGCTAACCTTATTTTGGTTATGTGTGCGTGTGTGTGTTGTGTGTGTCTGTATATGCAATCCGTTGTCGCCCGCATTTTTGTACCCTATAGAAAAAGCAGAGCATAATCAATTTTCAGATATTACTCAGCAGGCGTGGTAGATACACTATCGTCTCTTTGATTATCATTGATTTTGAGTTTCGAATGTCAAAGGAACTTTCATATAGCGAATATACGCACGGGATCAAGAAATCACTTTGTTTGTATGGAAAATTCTAAATACAAGCTTTTATACCCTGTACACGTAGTATAAAAGGGTATCCGTTGGATCTATCAACTCGAACCTTATGTGCGTCATGTTTATGTGCATCTATGTTTCAAAAATAAACGAAATCGGATAAATACATCTAAAGTTATAGTCAAAAATATGTTAATTTCACCCCCTCGCTTATAAACCGCTTCAAAATTCCACTACATGTACATATGGATACATGTGAGCTAGAGTAATAAAATTTGGTGTGACCATAATCGCTGCAACTGCATCCACCATTTTTCAATGGAACTTCCCCTGCCCCAGCAATCGATTTACGTTAATTACTGCGTCACCCCCCAATATATTGATTTGAAAATTGCCACAGACATTTATAAATGTATTTTTCATCTATGTTACAAAATTCAACGACATTGACCCAAGAATACTGCAGTTATGGGTATAAAAGTAATTTTTGCGCCCATAATAGCCAACTTCCCAATAAGAAAACTTGTCAATTGGAACTTCCCAATAGGAAAATGTTTACAGGCATATCGATCTTATGAAAAGAGATATAAAAGTGGATACTTCCGTTCCCATTTTACCGTATTTAGTTTTTATAAAAAAAAGGGTACAGGGTATTCCACTGTCGGGCACCGTCCCGACTGTCTGCATCAAATTTTTTTTAGATAAAGTAGTCAGTAGTTGTAGTTTCTATTAAATTCTTTGTTTATTTTTACTACTGACTTCGAAACACATTAATTGAAGAATAATTCAACTTTTTATTACTTTTTTTTTTAAGAGATATGCTGTTTTGTTGTTATTTTCACTGAAGACAAACGATTTCTGCTCAAATTTGTACCCCTGGACAAGAGGGTATATAGGCATGTTCGTCTGTTCGTGTGAACACATAGATCTCGGACAACATTGGAGTTAGATAAATACAAATTTGACCAAAAGATGCGCTAAAATATGTATATCGTATCATATGCCTTTTCCCTTCAGAGAATTTCGCTGTTTACACTTGACACAATTGTGCACGTGTGGTGTGAAAACTATCAAGATAAAAACTTCGTAAGATTTAGGTACTAATGTACTAATTTTAGACCACTCAACTCGATACCCCCATCGATGCTGACCTTTTTTGTACAAAAAACAACAACAATATTAGTCAGCTAAAAAAAAAAATATTTTATAAAAATATAACTATACATTAAATCTTCCTTTTGTTTTGAAACGTATACTACTTTTTCAAAATTCCCTTGAGCTGGCTAACTCTAATCAATGAAAATCCTCCAAAACCACGCTTACTGGCGAAAATCTCGAATTTCAACTGCTCTTTTATCGTACTGCCGAAAATATCGTTTTCGCTGGAATCGCTTTATCTCGTTTTGTTGCTGCAAGAGTGGTTTTCGCACGGCAATCCTATCGCAAAGGCCTGCTGAATGGAATATTCGTTTTGCAGTATACACAAAACTTTTTATAAGCAAGGCAATTATTAAAATCGGTTGAAATTTTTTGACCTATCCGTCGTCTGTTTTGTTTACAAAGTCCTCTTACTTTGTTATCTATCAGACTTTGCTGCCACTTCATTGGCTGTCAAAATTTGACGAGACCATTAAATTGGATGGGCCGCAGTTGATTTGACAATGATTTTAGTTTCCATAGCAGCTCTGTTTTATTTCGATCAATACAGCATCTTTTTTTCAAATGATTTGAGTGCATTCCGAATTTGGCAAGGTGAATTCTTTTCCATGTATCTAGAACAGTTTCGTAATTGTATAATTGGCCATCAAGCAATAGATATTTAGAATTTTTCATCTATTGGTTTTGTACTTATAATGTACTAAAAATTAAGTGTCCAAAAACTTTTGCACGACAGTGTAAATAAAAGTATATGTTTCTATTAAACAAAAAAGCGATTCGTTTTTAACCAATAATTGCAAAACGCCCTGGGCGTGTCTTTGTAGGGGTCACGAAAGATACAGCATCGAACTGAAATTGAATTGAAATCTTGTTGCTACACAAGAGTTACATACGTTAAACGACAGTTTGAGTATGAAGGACATGAGAAACCAATTTCTGCAAAAGAACGCATAAAGAAATTTGTAATAAAATTCACTTATTGCATTCTAAACGTCGCCTTGGCAGCAATTTGCGAGGGACTCCATTAGCTCAATCAGCTTGCTGAAACATGAAAATTGCAAATTTTCGTATTGATGAATATACCTCGCTTTGAACACGAAGTATCATCTGAAGTCATATTCATGGAAGCAGTATATTCTTTGAGTTGTAAATTATTTAGAACAGGAATCGGCAGGCTGCAACAATGCACATTTTAGTTTGAGCATAACATTGGCAATTTTTCTTCGCAGGCACACAAATACTATTGCAGCGACTTCAATTATTCACGGCCGCTGCCAATCCCTGATTTAGCAAAACATTGAAAACGGTTAAGTGTCTTACGAAAGACGTGTTGAGTTTGTTTAGATTTGTACCACAAATGTTTTGAGCCGGCACTGATTGGCGATCCTTTAGGCCATTTACCTTATACCAAAACATCAGTAAACACATTCGTATTAATTAACCTTTATATCTTTTGGATTTGTTCTCCACGACGCTGCATTTAGAAACCGTTTCGGATCACTTTCATAACATGTTTTTAACGAGTTTTTTGCTTTTGATCGACACACAAACTTTGTTTTCTATTAAGTTCGAACTAGTCTGAGATATTCCTTTTACCATAGAATCGATTGCTATGAACTCTGAAAATTAGAACTGTGGATATATTTTTGGAATTATCTAAAAGAACGTGGCGCTTACTTACGTTACATTAAAATAATATGAATACGCAAAGATAAAACCGTGCAAAAAAAAAAAACCGTATGCATTCATACACACATTACAAGCTAAACTTATAATAAATATGAATCGAGTCTAACGACTATATGATTAGTCCGTCCCAAAAGTAAGTTGAGAGCCAGCAAGCATGCCGAGAAACGGTAAACGGAGTAAAGTTTTAAGAAATCCAACAATCTCAGATGCCGCGTTGGTAGTTGTGGGCCAGCTGCAGTGTAACACTCAGCACTCTCGTCTTTCGAACTCCGGATCATGTTCGAAAACTCGTGTTTCGTCACCCGCAATCAATTATCCAAAAAAATGCATACAAATGAGATACAACGAGATCGTTGCACCAACAGCCTTCTCTTTATGGGAGTGCACCATCTTTGCGCAGATCTTACTCGGGCGTCGATTCGACTTTAACAAGCAATAACCTTTTGTGTTTGAAGTATACTCAACAAATGTTGTCATTCTGAATACAAATCAGAGATTTGCTCCGAAATTGCTACACAGTGTTATCAAAGAAAATATGTTAGAAGTTCACTAATTTCCCATTCTTACCCTCGCTCTTATAACTTAAGTGTAAGCCCGTTTTCAATGCTATCAGCTAAAAGTACTACGTGCAAAATGTTGACTTTCTTTCACTGTCATTCTCTTGCCAGATTTTGTTATTATAGTATAGTATAGTATATAGCACTCGCTGTCATTTGGCTCTGTTTTCAATTGATAATAAGCCATGGTAAGACGTGATTTTAGCTGTGAATGACGCAGTGGTCAATGGTCATGTGAATGTAGAGTGCAAACTCAGTGCTAGGATTGATGGTCATGCATATGTGCCTATACTACATGCTGACTAAAACATAATTACAATGTAACTGATGTATTGAAGTGTATGGCAATATAAAGAAAATAAAGACGAGTACACGGCTTGTTTTTTTTAAACTGTCATTGAATTTGGCCAACTGAAGCATTCATGTAATTTCGTAGGCAATTTTTGAAAAAGCAAACAGCATATCATTGCCAAGCAGTTGGCCAAACAGACTGTAAGTACTTTAACAAGCAAAAAAATAAAATGGGGGGCTCTGCACCTGTTCACTTCACTCGCCAACCCCCTGCTTTAAAGAGATAGGTTCTTTTCTTCCGTCTTTTTCAATAGACACAATCGTCGCCGTGATCTAGTCGTATCTCACCGTTTGTCAAATGCTTTACGGACTTGTTCTTTTCGACATTCCTTTTTTTTCTTATTCTGTGAGTCCTTACTAATTCAGTGCTTATGTACCACGTTTAGGCACTTTAAAACTACATCTTAGTGCATATTTTGATATCGTGCTACAAACCATCGCAAAAATACCGGCCAAATAGCCGCAGCAGAATAGTTGTGTTAGGCTTTGATTTCTATGCATTGAAGTGAATTAGATTTTGGTAGAAGTTGGTTGAAATAGAACCATCCATAAGGTTAACTTTGTTGACCCTTAGGCCCCGCGCACATGGAGAACGGAACTGATCCGCACCTATGCGCGATGACAAAGTTAACACAGAGAAATCCTGTTGCCGCTCCGCTTGAGGTGTGCGCACTTGCACTACAGATAATGTGCTTAAACTTTCAGCGCTGACATGTTCATCTCAGTTCAGTTAAGTTCCGCTCCTGCAACAAATTTTTAAGGCTATTTTTTAGCACTTATTTTTTGAGCGCATAACTTTACTGCTGTTGCCAGCAAAACTTGCCGTCACAAGAAGCCAAGCATATGTAAAATATCGAAATTTATGGTTATTGAAAGAAAAACTTAATAACACAGCCCAAATTTATGTCTGTTTAGTTGCCAAGCTTGAACCAAATCATTCAATTATTTAATAAAGCTGACATAGGAATGATTGAAATATGTGTATGACTGTCGTCACGCTCACTCATTTTGTCTATGCTAGCAATATCTGAAGCTCATCGATGTGCTGGCATCACGGCATGTACATGAGATACGAGTCGGGGTTTTGCCAAACTGCAAAGCAACAAGCGCTCTGAGCTAGTTTCTGTTGAAGTACATATATCTTCGATTCTTGTTTGTTAAGCTCGATTATAATTCAATCACAGTTTGATTAGTTCGATCGAAGTATACGAGTGCTGTTTCGTCCAACTCTAGTTTATTTGCTAGCAATAACTTAATGTCTTTGTGGAACCCTTGGCCGTTACATTGAGTCGTTGTGCTTTTGTTTTGCTCTTTCTCTTTAAAAATGAGTTGGTCTAAGAGAGACAGCCACACACATTGCCTTGGTAATGGACGAATTTCAGCAATATGTTTGAATTTTTTAACAATCCAGGACAAGGAACGGTCTTTTGGTCTTAAATGTACAAATATGCGAGCGTCACACCAAACGAGCGTGACGACATACCCCTAAGGCAGCGCCAATATATGTATGTATATTTGACATCCAAAACTATGAAAAAATGCAACAATATTTACAACCCTAGTACTACGTGGTGCCAAAAAAGCAAGACCAAAACCAAACATCCCTGTCCAAAGAGTGTTTCGAACCCGCGACTCTTTTTGCCAAGAACTAAACTATTTGTGCACTCTAGCCACAGAACCACCGCAGTTTCATTATAATCGGTTCAGTTTTTGTTTACTTGATGGACACATCCGCTGACGGTTTGGCTAGAAATATTTGTGTCTGCTTACCGCAGTCATTTAATTTCATTCAATAATTTACTTTGGTGGAGCAGCACTTCCAGCTGTTATCGTATGCCGCCTTAACGTCTTCAACGAGTTTTTGGCAATAACAACAGTATGTGAAAAATGTATGAAATATTGTTTTTAACTGTAAAACTGCTGCGCTGACCATAGAGAAAGAGGCAGAGAGAGAGATCAACGACTGGGGCCAGCAATGACCATGCGACAGGTTATTAGCCCCTTTTTTTTTGCTTGGCTGGAGAGAAAATCAGACGCCAAAAGCGTATTGAGTTCATCGATTTTTAATTTTCCGCTATGTTTGCTTCATTTTGTGTCATCGGCTATTTATCTGTTGTTTAACGACACGAGTTTGTCTTTTGGGATGAGTGTAGCTTATATTTTAAGTTGATAATTGTGGTTTCTAAGCCGGTTTTCGAAAACCAAGCCGGTACACTTTTCCAGCACAGATTCAGCCGAAAGTTTCCTAATTCTAAAGTATGTATCAAAAATATTTCAAAAAAATTGGTTTGTTAAAAGCGTACCAAGAAATTTTTGGGTCACAACAAAAACTTTTTTTCCAAAAACCAAGCCAAGTAACCAAGTAAAGAATAATTTTCTTAAAGTTACTGGAGATTTCTCTGATTAGCAACTAAACTTATGACTAACTCCAAACGTGCTTTACTCGGAACTATGATTGTTGTTTGAGTGAACCTCAGCTTGAACCAGGGCTGCAAAGCAATTTGAACTGAACACTCTTATTTTGGCATTTTGAAGTGGATCTTGAACCGAAGCACTCAAATTCATTAAATGCAATAAGCTTTAATATGAAAGCAGCTTCTAATACACTTCTCCCACGACATTTGCTAGCCGATAAAAACGACTTTTGTAACAATATCGATTGTTAGCATTCTAGTTTTTCAGCTCTATTGCTCAATTGAGTATATTTAGTGTCAGTTTAAGAGCCCGATAAACTTTTTCTTCTTAACTGGCCATAACAACCCGTTATCGGGTTGCGGCTTGATGTAAATACATTCTTTCATTGGAATTGTGGTTTAACGTGGTGGGTCCCAAACCTTACGCACAACCCTTTAAAGGCCTACTGGTCTCGAAAGAGCCCAGTGTCATTGTTAGTCGCCTCATACGACAAGCTTTGACCTGCTGAGGTGGTATTCTCTAACTCGCTCACCACCCGATAAACAAACAACGATAATAAAAGCTTATAATATAATAATATAATTAAAAGATAAGTATTCATTGATCTTCCTTTAAGGCAACCATGCTGATACGCTGAGATTATTGATCGCATTGAAAATATCCAAAAGTTTTGGGTTGCTGCTTAGTTTTCCAATACCGCAGCAGGGATTTAATTAGTAATATAATCACAATTGAATGAATTGAAGTTTTTACGAACATAAAGTACATTTTTGTGAAGCTTTTCTATGTGTTCTTCTAAAATGTTTAAGCAAGACTTGGTTCCAACCAAGCTTAACATACAAGAGAATTTGTCAAGACTTGTAGCTCTGGTTTGACTCATTATCTTGATTCAGTGGTCTGCTAACATCGCTAACATCACACATGGGGTTCGAACCCTGAACCGAACTTCACAAAAAATTAGTGGCGTTTGCAGCCCTGGTCACGAATTATGCTAATTTGTGCCAAGAATAACAATTTATTTGTCTTCAGCCATGGGCTCTATTATTTTGACACTAACAAGTTTTCAACAGCAGCTATCTAACAACTACAAAAACAATTTAAATTTTATTTTTTTCACATCTATTGTATATGGTTTTGCTACATTCGACGACGTGAGAATGAATATAAATGCTTATAATAATCATAACAATAATAATGATGATGACACAGTTTTGTTAATTTTGCCATTTGAGAGCTTCGGTAAAGTTCTGTTCTAAGTAAAACTTCACTTTATTGCCGTTGTTGCTGAGGTTTTTCGAATACTTTGGAAGTGTTATGAGGTCAACCAGTTGTCATTTTGTCTTGGCATTCAAAAGGTTGCCTAGAACCGAAGCAGTTATAACTTATATCTATCAAAAACAGATAATTTCTAATTGAATGCAATGCATACAATTTAGGTTCTTACGCCAGATCTATCGTGAGTAATTATTCGTGAGACTGCAGTTTGCATGCTGACGTCATTGATGGGGTCCAGTATTGCCGCCGGATTGGTGTTTGTAAATTCAAACCAGCTAATTGATAATAATTCATTGAATTGAATACATATTTTTGCAATGACAATATCAATAACTGAACTTTTGAGCAATTTACACTTTTCAAATGAAGTTATACAAGACTGTAAGTTCTAAAAATAGAAATCCTTGTTAATGCATATAAACCATGAATTCATTATCTTCATTCACACGATAATGTAAATTTGTACGATTGTTTGAAACTGAAATCGAAAAGAATGGAAAACAAAACTAAGTTATTCCCCTTTGTTCTCACAATGTTCAAAAAGAAGTGAAAGAAGCGCTTGATTTCACTGCTTTAAATAAAAGGTAGATAAAAAAATGTATAAGGCAAAGAAAATTAAATAGAGTGAAAACTCGAGATTGGCTTTAAAAACTACTTAAGAATAAAGCCAAAAATTTTAGTATTTGTGTAAGTAACAGGCAAAAGGTAGTCATGCAGACTTTCAATTTTGATAGATGTTTCACATCAAATTTGACCAGAAGATGTATCCACTCCATGAGGTGTTCAAGTTCGTTTCGACAATAAGTCTGCTTCTTCTTTATCTGATGTAAAGACACGGCCTGTCCTTTCGTCGCCTTCCCGCCAACAGCCGCATTGAAGACATTTTTCCCAGTAGCTGCTTTATCCATACGCACAATATGACCAAGCCAGCGGATACGCTCGATGTTAATTCGGTTGACGATGTCAATATCGTCGTATAGCTTATAGAGTTCGTCTTTCCATCTTGTGGAGTACTTTCCGCTGAATAACTCCAAGAAAATCTGTGTTAGTGTAGAGTGTTAGATCCATCTGGCTAGCGTGTTCTCCACTACTCATTTGCCTACTGAGACCAAAGTAACATCTATTGGCAAGAGTAATTTTCCTTTTAATCCCTATGCTCACATCGTTTATGGTTCTAACGGTGTTGCCAAGGTAGACAAAAGCCTTGACAACACCAATATAGTTTTCAACATCAATCTTAGAGTACAGTCGCGTCTCTTTACTCGAAGAAAACTTATATTTTGTATCGCATTTACAGCCAGAGCCTTGCTGGCAGATTCTCGTTCAAAAGCCGCAAAGGCTCTGGTAACTGCTCGCTTAGTACGACCAATAATGTCAATATCTTATAGAACAA
Organism: Chymomyza caudatula; assembly: GCA_035041775.1. Classification (NCBI taxonomy): domain Eukaryota; kingdom Metazoa; phylum Arthropoda; class Insecta; order Diptera; family Drosophilidae; genus Chymomyza; species Chymomyza caudatula. The sequence goes on from JAWNKW010000148.1 coordinate 4,419,650, forward strand.
TATTTTTCTGTTCAGATTTAATTCGGTCTTTCGCAATACACTTTCCATCACAAAGTTAAAAGAGCGCACAGGAGAGGGCATCGCCTTGTTTGATGCTTCGGTCGGTATAAAAAGTTTCGCAGATGATCTTTGCTACCTTGACGGATCTGCATGTGTTGTTCATAGTCATTCTGCAACGTCGCACCAACTTACTCTAACTTCGTCATTGCTAGGCGGCGGGATATCCACGCCATCATCTAGCACTCGACAATAAAAGGGTGTCTAATTAGTTTGGCTGTAAGCCGCGAAATTCTTCATCTTATGGTAATATTTTAATGTTCAATATATACAGTTTTGAAAAAGGGTAACATTGCACTTATTTTACAGGGTATCTAGATTGATACCAATGTTACACTAATCCACTTAATACAGTGAACTAACACTAAGGCACTGCTTGCTCTCAGATCTCATTGCTTGCCAATTTCACAAATAGACACCGTCGATTAGCTTATTAAAGAAAAAAAAAGTTTTGTTCAACGAGCAAAAATCTTGTAAACTAGTGTGCTCAACCACACCCCGACTTTAATCGTTTCCATTGACTTGACAGTGAAAAGCGGCTTAGTTAAAGTTTAAGCTGGCTCTGATGTTAATTATTTCTTTCGTTTAGTTAGCTTGAATTAAACTTATTTTCGTGTTGTAATACCCTGCACACTAGGGTGTGTTGGTTCCAGAATCCAGTATCGAATAATCACAAAGATGAGTCGTGGCCGTCGAGTTAAATCTGGAAAAAATGACTCAATAATAAAACTAACCATTTCTCATTTTAGAAAAGAGTATTTGATAGGAATGTCAATATAGGATTAGAATGCATATGTCACCGAAATTAATATTATTAGATGTTAACGCCTTGAGCTTCGATTAGCTGCCTAAGCCTGGACCGGAACCGACTACAGGATGACTGCACGCGTCTTAAATAGTAAATTTCTGAAGATCGTATTGTGAGCAAAGGCTTTAACCTAACTTTCAAAAGGTAGTAGCGTCCCAAATATAATAATCAAGGGGATTATAATTGTGGTCTGAAAGGTGGCCACAAATCTAGCGATCAGTGGTTGTGCAGTTTACTGTAAAGCCAAGCCTGGATCTGTCAATACTTGTGAACTGCTACGGACAGTAACATTCGCTTTCAGGGGTTTTTTTTCTTAAGAGCACCTTGACTTTGAGTAACTCTTACGTTACGTAGAAACCACCTTCTTATTCTCAGCATCTCGAATTTCTTAGTTATTTGGTAAACTTGTGTTTTTCTTTTATAGCAAAACCATTGCATTAGCGCCATCTCGATATATCCCCTTATTGCAGTTTTAGTTTTGATATAATTAAATCCCTTGGGCAAACATTGAATTAGAGCGCCGAAAAAGTGACAGATTAGGAGGGGAGTCATACTTTTAAAATTGTGTTGACGCCATTTCATTTCATCAATGAACAATCTCTAGATTTGATTAGATTATATTTGTGCTGGGTGCGATGGTGGATGATGGAGTAGACTTGCATAGCGATCCCATATTAACACAATCTTTCCGACTCCTGTTGGAAGTCATGACGACTGCGTTGAGGTACGCAGCTTGTACGTTGTGCAAGGGACATAAGCATTAGCTTTCTTTCATGGATCCAGCTAGCGGCATAATTTTCCGTTTGAAAAACCGACAACAAACTACCTGTCACGCAGGTGTAACTTGAATTTTCATCATGATACCAACCAGCACCAGTTCCATTTTTCCTTTTGGAACACTGTGTGTAGAAGACATGGGTGTTCCGCCATAGTATGAGTCCTGGATCGCTACAGGACTGTCTTCATATTTGGTACAGTACTAGCAGCTGGGATCGAGAAAAGCGGGCACTCTTTCTCTCTTTCCTTAGCTTGCTGGCTATTAGTGTGTGACCAACAGCCCTTAAAAACTCTAGCTTCCATTTTACAGTATGCTGGATTTACGTAAAGGGTATCCCGCTGTCGGGCAGCCGTATGCCTATCACATATTTTCTTTCGAACCTTTTTTGTTTAAACCGTTCTTTTGTGTGCGCAGTCAGTTGTAAAAGCAAAAAAAAGCTAAATTATAAAATTGTATGCCTAACAAATGTGACGCTTGTTTGGTTTTAACCTAGTCGGCAGGTGTGTTGAACATGATAATCGCGCTGTCTTGGGCATGACTCATAGACGAGATCTATAGGTTGGTCTGAGCTCTCTATAACGCATGCGCAACAGTCGTGTCAAGTTGAAAAAGAAACTTTGAAAATAAATAGTTGGGAAATGTTATGAATTTTGCATTCGGCTTTGTTTTAATAATGGGTCACGAAAATGTTGAAAGAAATTCATTAATATCTACAAACTACAGAGTACAAATGATATTTACTCTTTATATAAATTCAATGTCATCATGTATAAATAAGGCTATTTATGGAAGCGCGACAAAAGCAAAAACAGTTTTCATTAGCGAGATACTTTGGGCGCTATAGGAAAGTGTTGGTTGCCGTGTCGACGTTCAACACTTTCTAACATGTCTGGTCACTCTGACCAAGTTCAAGACAAGCTTAAAATGAAAACCTGATGAGCTGCACAGCTTAGCCATTTTTAGCCTTCACGTTCAAACGAGTCGATTTGATGTGTCCAAATGAATTGGTTTGGTGAAGGTGACACGCTTGGCTCACACTCTCAGGCTGGGAACTCTAAACAATGCGTGGGAATTGTTCGAAGATCGAGACTTCTAGTATGTAAGTCCTAGCATAATTAAGACTCCGTCACACGCATAATAAGCAAAGCGACAGCCAGAAAACAACTTTGAGTAACAAAGTAACTACTAACATTACGAGAATTTCATTATATATATAGTCACTCTTTACGCTAGTGATCGCGATTTAACTTAAGGCGCTGCGGAAAATGAGCGTACGATTCAGCGTACGATTTCTAGCTTGCGTATCCTATTCCGTAATATTAACTTAGATTTGTGGTGAGTGCGATGGCTCATCAGAGAAGGTTGTACCATCCCTAAATTAGGAGAAATTGTGCGAAAACAGTGTACGCTTGTAAATAGGCTGCCTATTGACACAACCTTCCCGACTCCCGTAGGAATTGCGTAAGGGGAGAGTATGCACCTCGCTTATGCTGAGCTATTCCATAATCTTAATCTATAAAATTGTTTGTGCGGGGTAAAACTCGAGAACCACTGAATTGCTTCATATTTGGACCATATAAGGTTTCTTTTCAGTTTGTGTCCGGTGACGTAATAAATACATATTATTTATACTTCAATTTAACTCCAGAACGCTTTCAAAGCTTTTAAAATCTTGCAAATCGTGTAGCTGCATTGAATTGCTAGTTCCTTAAAAATGTATTGCGTTCACAGTATCAATGATTGCCTACTTTCACCACAGTAATTTTTAAAGTGCATAACTGTTACAGTGTAAAGTTCAGTTAATATCACTATTTTTGTGGTTTGGCGTATTTCTTAACGACATTTTCGTTTACATTTACTACTGCGAAAATGCTTTTTACGTAATGTTCTTAACTGGCCATAACAACCCGTTATCGGGTTATGGCCTGATGTAAAGACATTCTTTCATTGGAATTGTGGTTTTACGTGGTGGGTCCCAATCCCTACGCACAACCCTTTTAAGGCCAACTGGTCTCGAAAGAATCCAGTGTCATTGTTAATCGCCTCATACGACAAGCTTTTACTTGCTGAGGTGGTATTCTCTAACCCGCTAACCACACGGGGTGGGGTGACGTAATGTTTTACATAAATGTTACTGTCAAATTCATACATTTACTCTAGTTTTTTTTTTCTGTGTACAACAACAATACGAGAACGTTTAGCCATGATTTTGTTTAGCTTCCGCAAAGATTAAATTTAACAAACTGTGTAATGATAGGGATAACCGAAGAGAACGAAATGGAGCGGAGAGAGAACGTGTCTCATTGCAAAGCAAATTCAATGGCAAATCAAGATTTCTGTATGTAAGAGAGTGTGTGTGTGCATATGTATCCCTTTAACGTAGATGTAACGTATTTGTGGGTGGATGGCTTCTGTTGCCCCTTCCGATTTCGGATTGCAATGCGCATTACGCATTAACATGAAAGCGCTGAAACAGCAGGGGTGCAAATAAACATAAAAAACACAACAACTAATGAGTTGCATTACGTTGGATGGACGCGTGCATAAATGCAGTTACAACGCACACATGGATAGAAATATGATATACAAACACTTCTAGGTAACATATAAGGAAGATGAGATGCAGACCGTTGGAGCTGTGCCCGACAGTGGAATACACTGATCCACTAGCTAAGTTTTGGTCGGATATCTTTTATAGTGTGGATGAAGGTAGAAGAGTTTGATATAGGGGTCGGGTAATGGGTATCTTTTGGCGAAATAAGGTGTCGCTAACTAACTTATAGTCTTGTTACATCTAGGTGATCAAACGGGCGGAAAGATTTACTTAGATTATGGCCAGCCACGCGAAATCCATAATACCTTTGACACTATGTGTACAGGGTATAATGACATTTTTCACACGCTGTGTTGTCGTTGCTGGCTTTGTTGTTGTTATTTCTAGTCAACTTAAACTAACTAAACTATGAGAAAGTTTTTTTTTTTCATACTCTGCACATAGTGCATATTTACTGCATTGGTCAAAAAGTTTGCAGATGTATATGCATATGAACATAGGTTAGGTTAGTTTAAACGGCTAGCAGACTTCTAGACCTAGCACACTTAAGCCGAGAGTCGGTCCGTTGTGATACCGTAGGATCTATTTATTTTCTCTGCTTTTCTCTCGTTGGGGACACATGCATATAGGGAGGACCATGTGAATGCTAATATGTAATCCGCTATCCGTTTGGAGCTGACTTTGGACAGCTCCGACAGACTGTCAAGTAAGTGCCTATCTAGGTACTTATGTCGTGAGTAGAAGAAGTGTTCTACCATTTCCTCCTCCTCTTCGTCTCGCAACTTCTGCAGAGATAATTGTGCTAACAAGAAGCCAAGCTGCATGAACACCAACAAGGTAGTGTCCAGTAGTGGCTTAAACAACGCCTAAGCATCTCTCCCTATTAAGAGAACAGAGCACAGCTGTTCTGCTGTGTACTATTTTTGGGAAACAAAAGCGTGTTTTGCTGCAAATGAGGAGCAATCATATTCGTATTCTATACAGCTGTTTGAGTCCCTCAGTCGTTTGGCAGATAAAAGAGCCTGTTCCTCTACTGTAAGATTCAAGTAGGGAATGTTCAGTGTGGCATCATGGGCAATGCTTGGAATAGTACGGAGGGCACCCGTGATGTATGGTTCAGCTGCTCGCTTCATTTAAAACAAAAACCCATGTTCCGTTAACTTGACTTCAAAGCAGCAGAACTCTCTACTAAAAGGATGATAAACAAAATCTTTTGTATGACAATAATTAAGGGCGAATTTCAGAATCTACAGCTTGACGGACATCTATAATGGCTCGTTCTCGAAATATAAAAGATAGCCGATCGTATTGAAGCATGAAGAGTATGTAGTTGTCGAACCTTTTTGCTATTACATTTTACTACAACTGCAAGTGCAGTGTATTTGTGTGTGTGAAATCAAGTTTGTGTCGTTGGCTATTATGTGTTTAATTCCCTGAGCTTTTAATGTAGACCACAACGGGTTTCTTTTATTTAAGTCATTGTTCCAAACAAACTTTCTTATCTGTCCGTCTAAGGCCAATACAAATGTGTGGGAAAGATGTGTGTGATGTGCAGGGAACTCTGCCAAAATCATGATTAGAATTGCGCAACTATATATTGTCAGAGATTTTTATAGAGCGATTGCAGTAGGCTTTAAATTGCTTTGGCAAGTAGCTCATAGTATTTCCTAACAATGCAACAAATTGAGATTTAGGCTAATACGGCTTGTTCGGCGGAAGTGCCGCGTGTACCAATTGCCTCTTGCCATATTCGAGCAGACACACTTTGTTTACATTGTCATTCATATTCAGTATTATTAAAATATAATATTTTTATGGCTTTTCTTTAATATTAAAAATATGAGCATATAGTGGGCGAAAATTCGTTGATTCATATGCATTTACACTATAAACAATTGTATTTTTATTTTCGCTGTAGCAGACTGTCTGGAATAAAGCATTTTTTTTGGTTAAGAATATCGTAACGCATATGGGCTGCTTGAGATTCGTATTCTCGTTTTCGATTAATTGGACTCTGTAAGTGAGGCTTTTTGAACTAACTACATAACTAATGTAAGCATCCTAGCAACTTGTGGGAAGTTCATCTCGTTGTAACCCTTTTTTGTGATTTCAACAGTAATTTTTTTTCATTCTTACGAAATTGTATGTTTTTTTTGTATCCTTCCTTCGAAAAGATCCCAGAAATGCACGATGGGATTGAGCTTCGTTAATTGGGGTGCTGAATTTAGCTTTATTTCAGATTGTTTAAGAGCCAGTGCATCGAATTATGAACCAGAACTTATCCTGTAGGCCCAATTGATGAGCACTTTACATTACGACCATATGAACCCAAACCAAAACTCCGTTTGTCAAAGCGTTCTGTAACCTCCAACTTGAGTTAATATAGGTCTTCCTTGCATAAAGGAATTTTTTTCCCGCTCAAGATGAAAACCGTTGAAGTCTTATGCCCCCCATATGCACAGCAATCGGTTGGTTGTGGTAATTTTTAAATCAATAGAGGGGCGCTTCTTTTGAAAAAAGGTGTAGGCCCATACAAGTCTCCACACCAAATTTTGTAACTCTAGCTCAGCAGTTTATAGGCGAAGGAGGGTGAAATCAGCACATTTTTGACTATAACTTTTGATGTACTTATCAGATTTTGATAATTTTTATGACATACCTACATCGAAACTTTCAAGTTTCGAGTTAATACATTTAGCGGTGCAAACCGCGAAATTCTGCTAGGGGGAAACGGTGGCAGATATCAACCCAATTCGACAAACTCCATCTTTGGAATTAGGCGCATCTTTTGCGCAATTGCCCAATTTTGTATCGCTAGCTCTTATGTCTCGCAGAACTAGCGAGACATGGTCCAATAGCTACCCGACAATGATAAGAATTTTTTACCCCGGAACTTATGGTCTGCCACGCCTCCTTTTGCCTGTTACATACATTGCATAAATCTATAATACCTATGTGTACAGGGTACGAAAAGTGAATATTCTTGACTGGCCAAGAAATTCTCCCTGCATGAACCCTATCGAGAATTTCTGGGGGTTTTTTAAATCTAAAGTTGGGATGAGCTCCCCCTACAAAAGTTAATTAAGATACTTTCTTATACTTGATTGCACAAACCGAAATTGTACAAGCAGTATGCCTCGTTATATTCTTTACTAAAGGATAACCATTTAGATGTAAAGAGATACGTTTTATAAGAACCCACTGAGTCGGTTCTTACAATTTTCTCGATTTTCGACCCGTCTGACCGTAGCTTAACGCACGAAAGCGAATATCGTAGACCTCGAAAATACCCATATGGTAACCACGAGGCAAGGCTGCCTCGTACATATACATACATATAAATGTATCTTTGCTCTGCAACTAATTCTATAGCATTTGGCTGGCTGTATGGAAACCGCGGAGTCACAACATCGTACACTATTTAATTAGCAAATAAAACAATTATTTCATTATAAGCATAAAAATAGAAAACAGACTTGTTTTACGAACTCAACTGAAAGTAAGAAAAAACCAAAACATTGTGGCAGCTACAAGTCAAAAGTTAAGCAAATAAAAGACCCCAAAACCATTCGCTGGTCTATTTTCATGGAAGCCAAAATGGAAATCAAAGAAGCTTAATTGAAAATGGCAAGAAATATACATCGATCGCAATGGAATGCTTTGTTCTAAACAAACGAAAATTTCCCTTTTATCGTGCTGGGCATTTTGTAATACTCTCTCCTCATATAGAGTGTTGCAGAATAGGTATATAGCATATATCGGTTTGTTTTTGCTTGTTACTTTCATACAAAAATAGTCGTTTATATGAAAATCGCTTGTTTGCATATATGCAATAGATCAGCACTGTGCGACAAAATAAAAAAATGAAATACACCCGACTAATGATAAAGTGTAGGTTTTAGACCAGGTCGAGTAGAACTCGAAACCATTTATCTATTTATTACACCCCCATTTTTCTATCGATTCTCGTAATGTAATATGTAAATATTAAAAAAAGTTCGAATTTTGTAGACTAATGTTATCGCTTATATAAAATATTTTGCAAATATCCGATTATCGCTTATATGCATCATCTGCGCTGCATTCGCGCTATCGTATATAAACGATATCAACTTTAATAGATTATTGCTGATTTCAAGTTTTTTGCATATATCCGATTATCGCTTATATAAAATTATCGCTTACATGCAACAACTACGCTGTATTTGCTGCATTGCATATAAGCAATATATGCTTTTAAAACGAATTTGATTTATTCTTGATAAATAAGATCTTATCGTTTTAGTAACTAATTTGATTTATTGTTGTTTATTGTTTATTTATTATTATTTATTCTTACACATGATACTCAAAGATATTTTCAAGTTTAGTTTATGTTTTAATGATTTATTTGGGAACTAAAAAAATTGTTATGCAACTTACTGCAAATGATGACGTGTTTTAAAATTTTACCTCTTCTTTGTGATCTGATAAGTAACTAAGTTCTAATACAGTATTGCCTAGTCGCTGCATGCCAGACATACTTTCAATTTGTTTTAAAAAGCAAACTCTTCAAAGTTTTTGTTTGTGGAAATTTTTATTTCAGTGTATTCAGTGAAAAACAGTTTCGCGCTATGACGTCAAAAAAAAAAAAAAATTAAACGCCTTCAATAATTTTGTTCGCGTTTCTGACATAATTATTCCTTCCTTTTGTGTAATCAGTTTTCCACATATCATGACGTGTCCAAAATTTATATGCATTGAATTGATTTTAAACAGACGTACGTACAATTAGCTTTAAGTTCCCTTATTGATTATTGGCAATTTTTAAAGTTTTTTTCAAAATTATGTTATGGATAATCACTGGACCACGGATTTGTTTGCCCCAGAAAGCTATTCTTAGTACTAAATGGTGATGACTTGCAATCGCACATGCATGACTTCAATGAGAGCGCAAAACGTGACAACGCTAAGGCGCCCGTTACACAAAGCTAGATTATCAAGCAAGCCCGCGTGATTTGTATCTCGCATCGTTTATAGGCACGGGTATTATCGCCCATAAGTTGTGCCGCCTGCAACCCTACGCGACTCGCTCATTTCGAGCGATTTTCAATAGAAAATCTCGCTTTATGTAACATGTCATGTTGCTGGGTAGGCTACTGCGCGAAAGGTCTTTAGTGCGGATGTGGTAGGGAGGCGACGAAGGGGCGGACCATGGCTCCGTTGGAAGGGTCATGTAGAGAGAACACTAGCTATCTTTGGTATCACCAATTGGAGAAGGCGCGCTCAAAGCGGAGACGCTTGGAGAAGAGCTTTACATCAGGACTGGTCAAGGGGAAGAAGTAAGAAGCGCCTAAGAAAGCTGTACAAGAGCTAAGGGCAAAAGCCTTGAAATCTTAGACAATAGATGGTCGTCAAGATGTTTTATAAATTATGTTTTTCATAATCGTCTCAAAATTATGCATTACGCTGGCATAACTCTACAGAACTGTTCCAGCAGAAGTGGCCCTCTTCAAGACCTGCTTAAATAATCGGTACAGGTCATCTCGTATTCTCGTACACGTATATGGATGTAAAACTTTGTATGTCATTTCTGATAATGATAGAAATAGATGACGATGAAAGTAGATAGATGTAGCACGCAAACGATTTAGATAAGGGGCTGTTCATAAATGACGTCACAAAAATTTTAAAGATTAACACTTTAACTCCCCCCTTCTCACAAATAGTCACATATAGGCAACCTCACTCGCACTAATCTGCCGTCAAAAACCGTGCAACCAAAAAACAACTGGACATGCCTAGAAACTGGGAATACAATATCAACTGAATCATTGCAGATAGGATGCACAGATTATGCTCTGCTGTTATAAAATCGAAAGGAAGATATTTGAAGAGTCAATAATTTAAAATTTAATGCAAGATTTTTGATGGATACGTTTGAATACGAAAGAAAAGTAAACATTGCATGAAAATATAACGATTTTTTCAGATTTCGATCCTTTCAGCTGCGCATACTCTTCAACGTCATTCTGCAAGGTAGTAACAATTTTGTAAAGAAACACGATCCGTCAACGTGCTATCAAATGCCGTCTCATAATGGTGGGTGTTCATCTGGTATTCGTGGATCTTTCCTCGATTTGCCGCATTGTAAATACCTAGTCTATGACTATGACTATGACTAAGTATGCCGAGAGTCGCACCGATAAAGGTTCGATTTATTATCAAGATTGCCAGATTATAAACAATAGTCGCTTTACGCGGAAGCAACGGCTCCAAGCACCTGTGACCTGGTCAAAGAATGTTTGGGAACTACTGTTCTAATGTACTACCATTATGCTCTCTTGTTGTTGTCCTCATTATTGTTGCAGCTCTCTTTCATTTTGCTTTAGTTCATTTAGTGCTTACCACCGGGGGGCAGGCAGCGTTTCCTAACTGTGTAACAGTTTCATCACCCGAGTCGCAGCCGCATTAACTGCGCATTGCGTGCGTGAAACATAATTTTTTGCTGTTTTTTTTTTTTTTTTGCCGTTTGTCAGAAGTTTAGCAAGAAACCAAGAAAGAGAAGAAGAAATACACCTTGGGGTTCGCTTAGTTTTTCTGCTACGTTTTTTGTTAGTTTGGATTCAACTAAGTGTTAAACTAGTGATTTTAGTTTCTATTAGTTTTGTGCATATTTAGGAGGTATTAAACTCCATTTGTCGCTGTACAAATTTCAGCAAAATGTCAACATTGTATTGCTTTATAGGCTCACATGAGACTACATAACTAATTTGGTTACTCAAGCTTATATATGGGTAAACTCTTGAGTCGTAGTAATGCCATAGGATTGACAAGTTGCGTGTTGCTAAACACTATGTACATAAAGCTCTACCTGGCGAACGGTTGATTGTAGATAATATTGTCGTTACAACATTATATTTAAGAAAAATTCCTTTGAACTTGACATGCGCTTTTTAAAAACATGTTTACCAAGTTCCATCGTATAACTTTTCAACTCCGGCGTTAAGGTAATGAGTAATGCGTCGCAGATGCCAATACAAAAACATTCATAACTTTCTTAGTTATGGGAGTTACGGTTTTCTTCTTCTTGATTTTTCTCATTGAACTTGCGCGCGTAAAATGAGCTCAGTTCTTTGCAACGTTATCGAGAACTTTTTGTTTTTATAAAAAAGAAAACTTACCTATTCGATTCGCCCGCCAACCGCCGCCCCACTATTCCAAAACGTTTTCTTTTGCTTTCTGTTCGACGCTGCGAATTAGTCATTTCTCGACGTTTGTCATATGCTTTTCTTTTCGACTTAGTGTTTTTTTCTTCCTCTCAGAGATTTACTTGTTTACGACCCATTTTAATAATGTAACTCATCTATAAATGATTTGCGAAAAAAGATAAGTGCAGGTTGTTCACGCAGAGGAAGTGGGTAGCAAAGGGGAAAAATAAATGATGTGAGGGAAAAATTGTTTATATTATAAAGAGAAAAAAATACTAACAAAATAAAGAATATAATATTTTACAAAAACATGTGTGTGGTCTAATTGGACATCCTATAAACTTTTAACAGCTTGCCGAACTGCTGACTTTTTATTTATCAAATTTTTTAATACATAATTTCAAGAACCTTTAAAAATGTGCTTTGAAATTCCATTATCAATGAAAAAAATTGCAATATACAGTATTTTTTATCTCGTCACATAAATTATAACATGCTTTTTATGATTTGCATACAAGCACATATTTTTTTGACAATTACTGTAAAATAATTATTATCTAAACGAAATATGATGATCTTCTCAGAATATCCAGCTTGCCTCAGATTTTCCTAACCAGCTTAGAGTTTATTCTAGTTCCGGCAACAGGAACTGCGGTCTGGCTGTCTGATAATAAAGCTATATGCCTATGTTGATAATATCTTTTTTTGCCCATAGATTCCGAGAGATGTGTCCGGGGACCTGCTACACCGAGTCCGGTGCCCTCGTTTGTCAGAGACCCATTCATGTACCAAACTATGTTATGCCTTTTTCATAGGCATCTATTCCAAGTTTCTAGTAATATACAACGCTCTTTTTTTTTTGATTGCACAATTTGTGACGCCACATTAGGGGGACAGGGGATGCCTAAATGTGACTAATATCAAAATTTTGGTAACGTCATTTATAAACAACCGCTAGGTATTTCTATCAAATTTTCTAGGTGACGGAGCCAATCAAAAGACAACAAGCAGAATATTACACAATATTGCAAACTTCGGAAGCGTATCTTCTTTTCGTTGTACGAACTATTTTAATTTGTTTGTTTTTAGCTAAAGTTTTGTTTAAATTTCAATGTTTTGATTTTGTTGGCTTTTGTTTGTTTTAATTTCTCGTCCTTCTGCAAAAAACTATGTCCATAAATATCAGATATTTTTTCCTGTGTATATTTTCTTTACCGGTATGAAACGCTCCATAAAGTATGCGAACGCAAAAACAGCAACAATTTTGTGTTTTACACAGAAGAGAAGAGAATTAACTGTTTAATATATGGCTCTGTGAGTTCATTATAGAAGAATGCAAGGTAAGCTTACTCTGCCGACGTCGTATCTAAAATTTTGTCGGGTGCCTAAGAGAGTGAGAGACGCAAATCAGTCTTATAGTTAAAATGGCAAACTTTCATGCACACGTTGCAAGGGACGTCGGCAGAGTAAGCTTACCTTGTATTCTTTTACTATGTCTGAGTCTATGTGCATAATAATAGCAGCGAAATGAATGTGAGTAAAGGAGAATAAGAAACAGCATGTTCCTGTATCATTGTTTTTGTTGTTGTTTTTTTTTTGCGCGGTGTGCTGATATGCGACATTACAATATGCATTTTTCTTTTCTGGGCTCTACGCTTCATTTGATATTGTCAAAATTGTATTTGCCAAATTTGAGCCTGTGTTCTATTAGGACAAGGTGGAGCTACCTTTTACGTGTTGCTCCTTGGTTTGCTACAGGCGGTAAACTCGTTGTTATAGCAAGGAGCTCTAGTGTGCGGCGAAGTCTTCCTAAAACTTTAACAGTATTGTGCGTAAGACTTGAGAAATTTTTTTTCATACCCAAATTAACAGTTTCATATATTTCGCTATCCACAAAAACACACTCGCAGTTGAAGCAAAATTTTTGTCATTGAAACATAGTAGATGGATATGGATATTGTTATTGAAGTGAACCTTGTGGGTGGTGTTACGCGTTGTGGTTGCAGTTTTGCTAGTTTCTGATGATAACTAAGCACCTTGTTGCTGTTATTGAATGTCATGCGGTTTTGACGCTTTAAACAATAAACAAAAACTACAGCGAAACTTAGTTTGATTTGACAACCACCACAAACTGCTTACCGGTGAATCCTATAAGTTAATTTTCTATAGCCTATATCTAAGTCAAGATGTGTTCACGGATTTCCAATAGCCAGTTGGTAAGTCAGTGACGCCACTTCAATTCTGTCAACAACCATATTTTATTGTCAAATTTTGAGCAAGTTACGTCTTTGAGTTGACGACAATCGAATTTCCACGAAAATGAAAAAAGGGAAATTCGTATGCTCAACAAGCTAACTTTTTTATATTTTGTCTAAAAAACCATTGCCGAACCCAAGGAATGGCTTGATAATAACGTTCTCCTTCTTCTTAACTGGCCATAACAACCCGTTATCGTGTTACGGCCTGATGTAAATACATTCTTTCATTGAAATTGGGGCTTTACGTGGTGGGTCCCAAACCCTACGCACAACCCTTTCAAGGCCTGGGGTCGCTCTACTGGTCTCGAAAGAACCCAGTGTCATTGTAAGTCGCCTCATACGACCAGCTTTGACCTGCTGTGGTGGTATTCTCTATTTTCTTCTCTCGCTCACCACACGGATAATAACGTTGTCATAGAACTTCGGGCATGGAGCGGCTGTAAAGCGCCAAATTCTGCTTGGCGGAAAAGGGCACAGATATCTACGCGATTTGACAAAGTTCATATTAAACGGGATTATTAGAGATCTAGGTAATCACACAGACGTACAGACGAAACATGGCCTAGTCGCTGGCCGAGTCAATGCTTAATATTCTGGTACAAAGAACCTGCCACACCCCCTTCTTCCTGTTACAAACTCATAAGAAATGTCCGAGTTTACAGCCTAGCTTAAAAATAATTTAATATGTGATATTTCTACTTAAACTTGAACTTGAATGAATAGAAAAGGAAACACGACATAACGTTTGTGTCTATAATGTATTTTGTTGTTGTGTTTTTACTTTAAATAAATATTTACCTGACTAAAATGCAGCGTATCCAGCTGAAACTTGTATTCTGCAAACCGCAAACCTTTTGTCTTTCGAATTGTATATGTCTTAACTGAAAACGTCGCGTTATTGCAAAGCAATCGGTACCACACTGAATTTTCGCTTAGCATATTTATATATAGAGTATCTTTGCACTAAGTTGGAATTATAAGTGTATAGAGTAATGAGTGATAGGTTGCAAGTGGGCATAACTTTAAAAGCAAAAGTTTCATTATAAATGTTGATTTTTTGGCTAAAATAAACTCGTAACATGTTTATACGACATACGAAAAACAACATTGTAAGCATCCGTGTTTATTTTTTTGCATTGCAATTGAATTATTTTCTTTGTTCGGTGTAAATTGTACTTATGGGTGAAAACCAAAGATTTCAGAGCGAGAAAAACATCGAATCGTTAAAACCCGAACCTGCTCATAGCAGTATCTCAAAATCTCATATGACAGTGTGGTGCACTTGAAACAGCTCTAAACACATAGGCCGAGCTACAGAGTTACAAGCGACTGTTAAAAACTATGAACTTATCCAATAAAAGCGTATTTGACGAAATAAATCTGTCATGTAGTTATGTTCAGCACCTTAGTCCAAAGCGTTCGACGAGATTTTGCTGCACTCGATAGACTATATGACGTATGACTTTGGCTTTAGACATTTTCTATAGCTTCTATGCCGTTGCTGAGGTCATAATACAAAAGCCCAATTGTGCGGCACTTTTGGCCAAGTCTGTATTATGCTGTCATTTGCAATTTGTATTACCTTTTGTTGTTCGCATCGCTATTGCTTCTGTTCTGAGTTCAGTCAACTTTTTTTTTTGTTTTTGGTAGCATGCTTCATTTGCGAACGTTTTATGCAGCAACAATAACTGGAAACACCGAACAGTTAGCGCTGTTTGTTACATAAGCGATGTGTATAATAAAGGTACACAAAAAAGCTCATTTGGAAAATGTTTACGAGGTGCGTTTGGCTTGCTTTTGTCTTGGATACAGTACCTTTGGGCAGGGTGTATTAATTTTGATATGATATTTGTAACTTCCCATTCCTCTTCATCTACCCGTTCCCCTTCCT
The DNA here is from genome assembly GCA_035041775.1 of Chymomyza caudatula. NCBI lineage: Eukaryota > Metazoa > Arthropoda > Insecta > Diptera > Drosophilidae > Chymomyza > Chymomyza caudatula. Next base: position 4,435,186 of record JAWNKW010000148.1, read on the forward strand.
GTTCCTCCTATAAGTAGGTGTTGGCAGACGCTGTGCACAGCTTTGGGACAAAATAATAGTAGGCTTTGTGATTTTGTGTAATTTTTTGCGCGCACCAAAATAAGACTTTCTTCAGAATTTTCATTTGTAACAAAATGTCTCATTCTAAGAGCTATAAATTGGATTGACATACAGAATTTTGCAATCATTTTTATATATATATAGATACATATATCTATATATAAATACGCTAAGCAAGAATTCAGTGTGGTACCGATTACTTCTGAATAACGCAACTTTTTTAGGTGAAATATATACCTTTTAAAAGATAAAATGATTGCGGTTTGCCGAATTTACCTTTCACCGGGATACGTTGCGTTTTAGACAGGTAAAAATTGATTTGAAGTCATAACTGTACTGTATACGTTAAATAAAAAACAACAACAAACTACATTGTGCACACAAACGTTGTTATTTCGTGCTTTCTTTTCTCCTCATCGCAATCAGCTGTTATGAGAGCGTGAATTAAGTCGTCGAATGTCGATGACAAGGCAAACACTAGTTATTTTTTAATATGCAAGTCTACAAGCTCGCCTTATTTGGCAGAATGACTTAAAGCCGCATAATATTTGTTGCATAGCTGTTATTGGTGCAAGTTTTTGGCAAAGCGCACGTCAATATGTCAATAATTCAAACATGGTGAAAGAAAATAACGAATCAAAGTGACCAAAATGGCAATTGGACAACAAGCGAACATATGTGCAGATCACAGCGGAAGTTAGCATTCGCTTCCAAAGAAACATTAATTCTCCCCACGTTTAACGAACTATTTGTATTTGAGTTCCTTTATTAACTAAATGCGTAGTTTAGCTTCGTTTGGTTTAAAATGGCTTCCAATAACGGTTATTAGAGTGCGTGGTGCTACCGCAGTATCTAAAGTGCGCTCCTTACCCGTTAACAAATAGTTAAAAGATCAGAGAATGAACTATCCAGATACAGAGATAGAATCTGCAATCCGTTTAGGCCTCAATTCGGACAGTTTTGAGATATTATTCATAAAGCAACTGCCTCAAAACTTTATGTATTTCTATCACTTCCTCGTTCTAGCAGCTATGATCGTTAAAAGAAGCCTAACAGCAATCAATTAGTGTCCTGTAGAGTTACACAAACTGTAGATAGTGGCGGCATTCGATACTATCGATAGTACTATCGTTTTTTTCTACCTTCCTACCTTTCTTATCTTAGCCGCTTTTGGTGTGGTGAAGCCAAAACGAAAATTTTCGCAGCTGCCTCTGGCAACTTCTCTACTCGCTTTGCCGACCATGGGTTTGAACCAGGCAAAGCGAATGCTATAGCCAAAATATGGTACACCTTAACAAAAATTGTTTATTTATATCGTAGATATAGTTAAGTCTATGAGTCTACCCTAAGATAACTATGTAAAAGGAAATAGAAAACACTTTTGGCAGAGAAAGCTCAATTCTTTAGGGTTGGTGTTTTGTTATACTCACCTAACACCTGAACCGAAATCAACCCGCTCACATTTTAGCTGTGGCACGGCGTTGTTTTATATAACTTTTAAAAATGGCAAATCCAAGAAGTCCATAAGCAAAAGAGCAAATACGAAAGTTTTCATAAATGACGTCACCACTATGGGCGGTGAAGTCACTATTAAAAAGTCATAAGCTGCAATTGAATGAAGTTTAAGGGAGAGGTGGTGACGTCATTTATGAACAACCCCTTAGATAGAAAATTGAGTTTATTACTTATTCTTAACAATTTAGTGGTACGCACGTGACCAAAGCAACTTATGGTCCGCCATGTCATGTTTCCTTGAAACCACAGTAGCGCTTTGGGTGTATTTGTTAATAAGGTATGAAAATAGCAAAATACCCTCATTCCATTGACAGATCGCGTAGCACTATTCGACATTATTCCCCATGCTTCTGCCACTGATTACATCTAAATAAGTTAAACTCAACTTAAATCCATTAGATAAAAGCAAATTCTCACTTCGCACTTATGATTCAATTTTATAGCTAGCACCTTAATAAAGTAAAGTCGGCGGAGCACATCAGCCATATAAAATCTAGATGGTAACTGTGTACATGCAACAAGAACGTATACTATATGCGTATAGAACCCCAGGGTGGGCCACTGGGCTCTGGTAGTACAGTGTGAAGCTCCCTGAACCCTTTCTATAGCTTTACCAATTTGAAGCACTACCTCCACGTGATGGCCCTGTTAAGCTGCTCTAATTACCACTAAGGGTTAGGGCAGTGAGCTAATGTGCGCGGCAAGGTCTGCCCAGGACTTTAACAGGGTTGTGCGTAGTGTGAGACGCACCGCGTAAAACCCCGCTACCAATGCAAGATGGTATGAGCTGCCTGGAGAAGTGGTCTACATATTAGGCCGTAGCCCAGTAAAGAGCTGGTTACGACCAGTCAAGAAGAAGAACCGCAGCCTTACAAGATGCATTTTTCTTGCCGGGATTGCTCTTACTCATGGACACAAAGAGCTTATACAGTAATTTTCAGGTGATTGGCAATTTCTGCCAAAAGAATGTCACGGCTTCAACTATATCCCTTAAACGTTACATTACCTCTGCTAATATGCAAAAATGTACTGATATTTTGTAGTGCTGTAGTTTGTCTAATGAAGGAACTCTAGATTTAACATTTATATAAGGAATCATAAATTTTATGATTTTCTACTTCATGTTGTTTAAAAACTTTTACTAAATAAGTTCCTCTTTCATTTACAGTTGAACAAACATATTAAATTCAGAGCTAGAGAGATAACCAGAGCCGAGCAGCTTAATAACTGCGGTCAAAATGAGCAAGAAACCCACAGCCGGTCCGGCGCTGCACAAGGTCATCATGGTGGGCAGCGGTGGCGTTGGCAAATCAGCCCTAACATTACAGTTCATGTACGATGAATTCGTTGAAGACTACGAGCCCACCAAGGCCGATAGCTACAGAAAAAAGGTAGGAACAGCGAACCGAAACAATTTTGAATTTATCAAATTGTCTAATAACTGATTTTGCAGGTTGTTCTGGATGGCGAAGAAGTACAAATAGATATACTAGATACAGCCGGTCAGGAGGATTATGCCGCCATCAGAGATAATTATTTTCGCAGCGGCGAAGGATTTCTCTGTGTATTCTCAATCACAGACGATGAAAGCTTCCAAGCTACGCAGGAATTCAGGTGAGTCAAAAGCAAAACCGCCAAGTTAAGCTCCTTCCGCCATATTGCAATTCAGATGCTTCAGACGCTTGTCAGACTGACTGACTGACTGACACCTTTTCACCACATCTACTTTTACAAGCACTACGTTGTGCCACTTCAGTTGTTGCAGTTGCATGCCATTCAAATGTCATTACAAGTGTCTGAGTTGCGGCCCCTTGAGTAAACATTGCATGAATCTTTACGTTAATTTTAAGCTCGGATTTTTTTCGTCTGGTAAAAACAAGCCGATTAGATTAGGTTGAGGTCTCAAGCTGTAATATGCGTCTAAGCCGTAGCGAAGATAGTTCAAACAAGTTGGATTGTCATTGTAGGGCATAATTTACGTATATTATTTGTGGATCGGATCTGGGAACAATAATGGCATTCGATTTTTAATTTGACTTTAACTGGCGTACTCTTAATACCTTTAGATTGAGGCCTTCCTACTTATTAGCCTAAATAAGATTATTGATGATTTTCGTTCAAAAGATTTGTTCTCACTGTGTCCGCCGTAATTTGATATTGTGTGTTGATTATACTCACTTAATTGTCCATAACAGCCCCTCACCGGCGCTAACGGTCAGATGTAGAGTACTCTTCCAGGCGCTTCTGCTTTCCGCGCGCCTTCTGCAATCGTTGGCTAGTGTGCTCTCTAACTGGCTCTTCCAACGGAGACGTAGCTGCCTCTCTGTCGTCTTCCTTGAACAGACGCATTGAAGACCTTTCCCAGAGTAGCTTCTTCATTCATACGTACAATATGAGCAGCTGGTTGTTAATTTGCTATTTCAATGTCGTCGTAGAGCTCATAGAGCTCGTCGTTACATCGATTGTGATAGTCTTTGGTTAAGCTTAAAGCGCCAAAGTTCTTAGGGTGTACTTTCCGCTCGAAAACTCAAAAGGCATCTTCATTAGACTGCGAAGCTTGCCTGGGTTTGGCGTAAACCTGCAGGTTTTTAGAAAATACAATGCATAAATATCGAATAAACTCGCAAATCCGAGCGATTATAAGCTCTGTCTCAGTAATAATAATGCTATTGTTCAGCAGATCAACACGACCCTTGGGATTTTTTGTGCTCCCTACTGAGCTAATAGCTGCCCTGCCAACTCAGTGTTAAAATAACAAGTGTCTAGGATGGTTCCAGTCGGTACCGCCTAAGACCTTCTTGTCAGGGCATCACACTCAAGATTCACAAAACCTACTGGTATTGCAGCTGGTCATACCCATCTTATTTAAGTGTCCTTTTTAGCATACAGTTCAGTTCAGTAAGCAAACCAGTCAGAATACAAACGCAGATCTTGTCCATCTGCATGATTTTTCTGAACCTACATAAGTGATAAGAGTTGAGTTACTCTTTAGTCTATCTGAGTATGGCTCTGGCACTATCAGGTGGTTTTGTAGCATCGACCTATCGAAGTGTTAGTTTGTTTCGCCATCCTGAAAAGACTAATCTTGATTTGGGTTTCTTGAATCAGCTTCGAGTTTATTCTAGTTCCTGCAACCGCTTTTATTGCGTTCTTGTTATCTGTTAGTATGGCTATATCCTGTTCTGGCGCAAACTTCAGCCCGGAAGACGCTAGTGTAGCTTCAGACACATGTGCGGTCCCGTGACTTCAAGAGTATTGCCCTCATTTGGTATTTGTCTGTTTGTCAGCGTCTGGCGCGCTGATTAAAATGGTCTTTGTCAGTGTCTTCCACTGGCATTCAGTTTGTTGCGAGTGTTGTAATAAATGTGTTACAGGATGTATTAGGATCCAGAAACAGGTGCACTTATCACCCATGTTTCGAACACCATTTCGCTCCTATGAACTGCGACCACCACTTCCCTTCTGCCCTCTCTCTCTGTCTGACTCTTCATTTGAAATGAGCGTGTCAAGTCCTATGCGTGGTTTTTATGTTTATGCTGACATCATGAAGTGTGCGTGGGTTGACGACTGTTAGGAAACAATGGAAGAGGAAGCCAAGTAAACATAATGAAAATGGGCTAAACTTGATGAGAGTAGCTTTGTGCCAGAAAGGACTTTAATGTCAGATCGATATGCATACATTAGTACATACATAGGAATCGCAAGACTAGCAATAATAAAAAGCAAGAAACATAATACCAACAATGTCTGGGGAAATAAATTTAAGGACTTTGTGTCCTCATTTCAGTTAGGGGCGTTTGTTGTCGGGAACATTTTAGCAAAATGTTAGCTAACGCTTTTGGTTTTGGGTCAACAGGTACCCTTAATACTTATATTTGGGGCTATGTATGAGTATGAGTTTGACTCACATCAATTGCTTATTGTTAATTATGTGAGTCATAAGTCAGCAGCTCTATTTGACTCATAACCCATTTTGATAAACATTCGCTGCAGCTGCTTTGCTTTTTATAACCTTATCAACAATAACTACAAAAACAAAAACTTTACTGTACATAACTGAAAAACTATACGATTTTCTTACGCTCATTTTATTCCTCAGAGAACAAATTTTGCGCGTGAAGAACGATGAGAGCATACCCTTCCTGCTGGTGGGAAACAAATGCGATTTGAATGACAAACGCAAAGTGCCGCTTAGTGAGTGCCAGTTGAGGGCACAGCAATGGTCGGTCCCCTATGTGGAGACGTCGGCCAAGACCCGCGAGAATGTTGATAAGGTAAGTGGCGACAATGCTTTGTCTATATGACTGACTGACTCAACTTTACTCTACATGCAAATGGTTTGCCATTTCGCATTTGGTCAAGATACTACCAATATACTAGAAATAATTGTTTCTAAAAGCCCAGTCGAACTTGCCAAAAGAAATCTACATGTTTTTCTAGCAGAGACAGAATTCCTTCAATTGTCGTTAGTTCTCATTGAGTTGGGAACATCTCTGAAATAGCTGAAGCTCTGCTATTGCAAAACGAAAAAAAAACGAGTAAGACCCCAAAAAGCATGTGCAAAAATGACAGCAAGAGACAGGATACCGATATAGCTTTGTTTTTCCGACCAGGCGGCCTGTTTCTCAAGGCATAAAAAGAGTTTGAAGTACACAAGTTATTTTGTACATTCTTCAAGTAGTCGTATTATCCGACAAATCTTTCTTCTGAAGGGGAATTCCAAAACTTAGCAATTCGGTAAACAGTGTTTGAGGGTTTTTGACAAGGATATAATAGTTTATATTTTTCAAGTAGTCGTATCATCCGACAGTTCTATCTTCTAAAGCGAAATTCCAAAAATAAGCAATTCGCTCAACAGTGTAGGGTTATTGACAAGGCCACAGAATGTAGTTGTGTAGATTCTTCAAGTAGTCGTATCATCCGACAGTTCTTTCTTCTGGAGGAAAATTCCAAAACTTAGCCATTCGCTAAACCGTTTTGAGCGTTGTGGACAAGGTCACAGAATGTAATTGTTTAGATTCTACAAGTAGTCTATCATTCGACAGTCCATTCTTCTGAAGCGGAATTCCAGAACTTAGCAAAACAGTGTTAGAGGGTTATTGACAAGGCCACAGAATGAAATTGTTTAGATTCTTCAAGTACTCTGGATACTGCCAGAATCTTAAATGTTACAAAGTTCGATTGGGCATAAACAAAATTATAAATATTTTGATATTTTTTTTAAAATTATTTAAATAATATGTTTAGTAAGCAAATTGGCAATGAAATGTGAAAGCAAAACAAAACGAAATGCAAAAATGTTGCACAATTTTATTTTGATTTTCGGTTTTGTTTTTGATTTTAATTTCCATTTTTAAACATTACTTCAATGAGCCATTTATAGATTGAATTTGTGTTTTCGTTACATTATTTGTAGCGCCAATTATACATATAAAAAAACAACATTGATAACAAATAACTCACACTCAAGAAGCACACATTTAGAGAGAGATTTGAGCAATTTCTCTCTGTAGAGGGCACTTTTTATGCTCTAAAATCGACACTTTTTTTGTATCTTGTATATTTTAATTTTTTTTTGCTTTTGTTATTGCTGTTTGCTGCTGTTGTTGTTGTTGTTCTTCTTGTTGTTGCTAATTTGCATTTCTAAATACAATCTCTAATAAGTTAGGACTATATCATTTACAACCCACTCACGCAGTAAGTCTAATTCCTACAAGGCTCACATTGTTCACATAGAATTTTCATTTTACTTTAATCTCACTTATTTTTTATGGCACATAATGACAATTTTCTTACGTTCTATAAAATTTTTCACAACTCTTGGCACCATAATAGAAGTATAGTTTGAACTAAAACAAAGCTGACCAAAAAATTCCACAAAAAAACGGTATTATTAAAAAGTCAAAAGACATATTTTATGTACCTACATATATTCAAGCCGGTTTCAGAGTACGGTTCCGATAGACGGGGACTGCTTTTTATATTTCTGGAATGAGCAATTCTTGCTTTCCTAGATCAAATCACTAACTAACTAAAAATACTTAGAAGGTGTTAACATAAGAGCGCTTCTTGTTTTCTTAGAAGTCTCTTAAAAAGCTTACTTCGGCCGGAAAAATGGAATGCTTATTTTTACAACTTTCAACATCATTTATCTCAACATGAGTGACAAAGCGAAGAATGTAGCCGAAAGAAGCTATCTGTGCGAGACTACTGTCAGGATATGAAGAAAATGAAATGTCTTCTTTTTAGACGTAAAAAAAGCTAGCGATCCCCGTTGAGGGATCGCCTATATGCCGCACTGTCTGAGTTCGGTATCCCTGCAAAGTTGGTGCGACTATGCAAAATGACGTTGAGAACGTTGTCCGGTTGTAACTGAGAACAAGAAAATGTATGTTTTCTTGGAGGAGAGAGTCGCCGAAGATGGACAGCATGGAGATCAAGCGGAGAATCACTCTTGCCAATAGGTGTTACTTTGGTCTCAGTAGGTAAATGAGTAGTAGACACCACTCCCGCCAGACGAAACTAGCACTCTATAAGATGGTCATCCTTTCCGTTTTGCTTTATGGCGCTGAAGCATGGGTGATGACGCAGTGTGATGAAAATGCCCTTGGAGTGTTTGAGCGGAAGGTACTTCGTAAGATTTGTGGCCCTTTACGTGTTGGCAACGACTATCGATGGAGCGACGAACTCTATGAGGTCTACGATGACAGAAGCAAATAAGGATCCAGTGGCTGCGCTGACTTCATCATGTTGTGCGTATGTATGAAGAAGCTACTGCGTGAAAGGTGTTTAATGCGCCTGTTAAAGGAGGAAGGTGTAGAGCTCACTAACTACCTTTTGGTATCACCGGAATACCAGGAAGAATGCTCTACATCAGGCCGTAAACTGTAAACGCGTTGTAATGGCCAGTTAAGATGAGTGTATCGATGAACTTAACTTGATTTTTGGTGATGATGGTTATTAGAATTTAATCATCGCAGCCGTTAGCTTAGCGAAGCATTTCGTGAAGGTCGTCCAAATACAGTTATTTTGCGAGAAGCTATCGATGCTGTGCGTGAACTGATTGTGCTATGGATCGTCATGTGACATACCTTGAGATGGAAGCATCCCTTAGTTCCATCAGTAAACATTTAGTATAGCAATAAACATTTCTCAATATTAAGGAAAGCCAAGCGCCAAAAACTGATCATCCTTCATCGCGACAATGCAGGCTCTCACACATCGGCTCACACAAGAGGCTTTGTAAGTACCCAAAATGTTTGATCATACGGCGCATACCCCTGATATGGCAACCAATAAAAATGGCGAGGTCAACGTTATACGCCATCTGATGTAGCGTTGGATGCGTTCAAAACACATGCTTTCATGCATGTCACTCATTCATTTGCCACTCATTCGGAGTGGCAAAAGTGTTTCCATTATTGGTTCAAGCGTATGCCAAAGGTTATCGAAAAACAATAAAATCATTATCGATGCTATATCTGCGCTATTCCGGAAACATAAAAGGCAAACCCACGTACCCCTGAAACAGAGTATATGCTTTAAGCTAGATTTCGAAACTTAATTACATGACTCGATAGCTCTTTACTTATCGTTACTCTCTGAAGTTGCTGTAATTAACAACAAAAAATGATATTCCCATTGTAGTATAATAATAAGAATAACTCTGGTTAGTAATTCTCATCAAATTTTAAATGGAATTTTAGTCATTTTTGAGATACTTTAAAACCCGTTAGTTGTAAACACACATTAACTTTTGTTTGGGTCTAGCTGTTGGTAATAACAGGAAGTAAGTTGTTTTTTTTTTTTAGTTATGTTCCGCCAAATACGCACACTGACACACACACACACACACACACATGCATATAGTGTGCGTTATAGCATTTCCAATGGCGTTTTATTTGGGAAAATCTTTACTTTCTTTATATTAACGCCGTTACTTTTATCATTCTATAAAGCTGACTATTTTTACTATATATTTACATATAAAAAACAAGCATATATGTTTTTTGCTCTCTATACATATACTATTTTATTCCTATCACAGGTATTTTTTGATTTGATGCGCGAAATAAGATCGAGAAAAACCGAAGATTCAAAAGCGACTAGCGGGCGTGCTAAAGATAGATGCAAGAAACGGAGGCTTAAGTGTATCCTACTTTAGGCATTAGGTGCATACCAAAACAATAAATACACTTACTTAATTCCTTAGCTTTCTTTTTAATCCTTACTATTTGCTTAGTTTAGTTACACTTTTGCTCTCTATCAAAGGCATACTACTAAAACCCAATGCTACTATTTCTTATATTTTATGTATATTTATACTATATGTTCAGTATTTTGCTGCTTTATTATGCAATATTTTTCTTGTTTTTCTTACTTTTCTTTAATTTTTCATTTGCTCTTACTAATTTCGTAACACTAATCACCAAAAAACAAAAAAAAAAAAAGCAGCACGATTTTGCTGCTTCTACTAACCAGCTGCTCCGATTACATAAATACCTTTAAGCCCAGTTTAAAATATAACAATAATAATGCTTGATCAAATACTCTCAGTAATATTAAAAAAGTAAAGTAAAATGATCAATATTCCACTGAAACAAAAAAAAAAAAAATCGATAGGCCGATCAGTTCATGTAAAAACAGAGATCCGGTTTACAGGGTCTGTTCCAAAAGCAAAGTAGATAAAGGTTATATAAGACAGCGAGAATGCAGCGCAGTTGTTGCATGTAAGCGTTATTTTCTTATAAGCGATAATTGGATATATGCAAAATATTTGATGTAAGCGATAATCAATTCAAAGCAAAATATTTTATACACCGCTATCAATTATCTATTTACTGTTGAAAAATTACAATACTTACCAAAGTTTTGCATATAACCGCTAACATTTGTACCGAAAATTGATCGCTGATTGATTGCATATATGCAATAGTTGCAAATTATACAAACGACTATTTTTCCATGAAAACTGCAACTTAATTATACCTTGGCGCCGGAACACCACTGAACGCATGCTAAAAGGCATCGACGAGAACCTCCTGCAAGTAACTCCGTTTTGCTTCTTTGACGGCTTTCAAAGAAATTGAATCATTTTTGCAGTCAGCAGAGACAACCTCTATAATGGCAACATTGGAGGAGTCGATCGCTCAGATCTATAGAATCTCAATGGCGCTTCAGAATGCATAGCATCATCACCCTGAAGAAGGCGGATCAGCTTGATCAGCTGAGCTGTTGGCGCATCACTGCTACATTGCAAACATTGGAGGAGTCGATCTCTTAGATCTAAAGAATCTCAATAAGTGATTAAAAATTATACATTCCGTTTCGATTCCATTCCATTCGATCTCTTAGATCTAAAGAATCTCAATAAGTGATTAAAAATTATACATTCCGTTTTTGATGCATTGCATCGACATGGCGCGTCAGCATTCATAGCATCTCAATTTTTCAGTTGAAGTATGCAAGTGTCTTATTTTATCTATATTTAGAGAGAATATGCAAAAAAACACTTCTTTTTTTCGGCACAATAACGTACGACATTATCAGGGTTAAGACGGCAATTCATCATATACAATACATGAAATCTAAGCCATTTCCCGTCCATGGCAAAAAGCTACCAAAGCCAATGTCAAGCACAAAAGTCAACAAAATGTCTTGAAGTGGAACAGATGCGCATTGTCAGTAGTTTCACGGAGAATCTTTAGTTTTGTTTTTGTGACGCGATCTGTTTTTAAAAGCTACGAATTGATGCCAATCTCTCGGTAATAGAAGCTATTAAGTAACACCTGTTCCGAACGGTAAAATATGACCTTAGTACCCCAAAGAAACGTACGTACTAAATCTATAGTAGGTTAAATATTGCAGTTCTAACAGATCCTCACAAATTTTTTTTTTTTTTTTTTTTTTTTTTTTTTTTTTTTTTTTTTTTTTTTTTTTTTTTTTTTTTTTTTTTTTTTTTTTTTTTTTTTTTTTTTTTTTTTTTTTACAAGCAGCGAGCGTGGCAACCCTGGCTAAAACCAAGTTTTTCTTTAATGCTTACACTCAAATTAACTTTATTGATTAGAAAACTGCACAGTTTAAATAAATAAGAAAGATATTAAAAACAAAAAAAAAACGATTCAATTGCAATATGTATGCAAATTTTGTAATTTTTTAACTGAGCAAATAAAATAAAAACTAAATACGGATTAGAATACATACATATATTGCTGCGTCTAGCTGCTTGAAAAAAAATAAAATAAAAATTAAATCGAAAACATCAAAACTATGCAAAATGGCAGACTGCGCCAAATCGGACTACAACTTGTATCTTAAAACATAAAAAAAAACTAAAAATTATAAAAAAAGAAACAATTTTTTTATATGCAATTTTCACTTTTATATTATAAGCTATTATGTATTATGAGTATGCTATATTATTATATTTTATATTATATATGTGAATATAAGTTATGCAAAAATAATGACCTTGTATTTTTTTTTTAATTATCGTTAGACCACTGTGCATTTTGCTATAAAAACAAAACAAAAAAACGCCGTGCAACTCTTAATTTGTTTAATTTTTTATTAGCCTATAACAAAAGAAAATGTTGCTTTACTATATATATATATATACAATAATATGAATAAAATTAATAATTTATAATCTAAATATATATATATATATATATATATATATATGTATATTGTATATATATACCTACTATATTTAATTAAACATACACATGTAACTGTATATGAATACGACTAAGGCCAGGAAATACGCACTTTACTCTTCATTTTTCTTTCTCGCTCTCATTGTCACACACAACACACACATACAGTTACAATATTTGGCCGCAATAGCAAAACACTTTTTTTTTTTTAATAATTATGATTATTAAAAGATATGTTTAGCTTGACTTAAAAAAAAATAAATAAACATGTGAAAAATAAAACAAGCATTTTGTTTTTAACCCTCCAACAGGCACAAATTAACTTTTGAGCAGAAAACGTCGGCAATTTGTACACAAAGTGGAAAAGGGTATTATAGATTTGTGCAATGTATGTAACCTGGCAGATCCTCTTTGATTAGTGGCAAAGGCTCCGGTAACTGCACTTGACTATGTCAATATCGCCGTAGAACTAATAGAGTTCGTCGTTCCATCGAATGCGATAGTCGTTGCCAACGCATAAAGAGCACAAGTTCTTACGGGAGTATTTTCCACTCAAACACTCGAGGGGCATTTTCATCAGACTGAAGCAAAATAGGAAGGAAAAGCCTCTTATAGAGTGTAAGTTTCTACTTGGTCTCTACTATTCATTTGCCTACTGAGACCAAAGTAACATCTATAGGCAAGTGATTATCAGCTTGATATCCATGCTGATATCGTTCTTCATTGTGACGGTGGTGTTAAGGTAGACGAAACCCTTGACAACATCAAAACTATAGTTTTCAACATCAATCTGGGAATTCAACCACTGTGTCTCTACTCGAAGAAGGCATATAATTTCTCTTTCTCTCATTAAAAACCAAACCCAACCTGGCAGATCCTCTTTCATTAGAGGCAAAGGCTCCGGTAACTGCTCGCTTACTACGCCCCACGACATCGATATAATCTGTGTATGCCAGCAACTGGGCACGCTTATAGAATACAGTTCCATTCCGATGTACCTCGGCCTTTCGCAATACATTTTCCATTAATCAAAATTGAAGAGATTACAGAAGAGGTCATCGGTTGTTTGTAAAAAGAAGATAATTTGTTCTTAATTTGCGGAAGTCATTTTCCTATCAGTGTACTGTAGGTCATGGGTCCTATTTGGGGCTAATTTTTCAAAATACAATGAAACTGAGTTTTTCATACAAGATTCTGCTTAAGGCCAAGAATTACGTATTACAGAAAACATAATGTTACCCGGAAAACTTTTTCATAATTATATTCTAAAAATAATGTAACTAAAATATTTTTGCTGGTTTTTTGTGGATTTATTTAAATATTATTTAGCTCTTTATTCCACAATTGTGACGCATTTTATTATATGCTCTAGTGTTTCCAACACCAACTTTTCAACGTTATACAGCACTTTGTGGGAAACAAGTGTGTACACACTGTTTTATTTTTGAGAGCATGGTGTGTACACACTGCGCCAAGAGCACTATATAAAGGGCGTCAGCAGCCCGTAGAAGCTCACTTTTAATTCTGCTTTCTTATTGCTAGGACTGCTCTTTATAATAAATTAAATATTTTTTTTTTACCTTCCTTAAATTCTTTGCTTATGCAGTAAACTGCAAAGGGCTCTCTGAGGTACTTTTTATACTGCTGAAAAAACATATAACTTTTTAAGCCAATGGAGTTTTAAAATATTAAATTTTATTTTAAGAAAATTTGGTTTTATATAATTACTTATAATTGTTTTAATCATTCATTAAATTTGGCATTGTTTTTTTTAAAGTCTTTTGGAGATATGGGGAGTAGAAGTCGTCAAATTTACAAAAATATTGCCTAAAGCTAGCTTCAAGTAACAAATCAGAGTTTAGATATACATAATTATTATCTTTACAACTGAAAAATGATATAATGGTGCGACAGATCGATTGGATCAGGTTCGTCTGTACGTATGAGGGGATAGATCTCCGAGACAATAAGAGCTAGAGACACAACCGCTCCATTAAGTCTATCAACTCGAAACGAAAAAAGATGTGCGTCGTTTTAATGTGCATCTATATTTCAAAAAGTATCAAAATCGGATAAATACATCAAAATTTATAGTCAAAAATATGCTAATTTCACCCCCCTCGCCTATAAATGCTTCAAAATTCCACTACATTAGATATGGACACATGTGAGCTAGAGTTACAAAATTTGGTGTGGAGACTCGTGTGACCCTAATCGTTAACCGATGTACAGGGTATTCCACTGTCGGGCACCGTCCCGACTGTCTGCATGAAATTTTTTTGTCCAATGTTTTGGTCCAGTACTTCTGACTTTAGCATGTTGTTGTATAATACACCTACGGCCAAAAGAATACCAACAAATGCATCTAGTTCAGTGCTCGTTAGTTCATTCAAAGTCGTGGTTTTCTGTCTGGATTATCTTCATTCCACTTATTAACCGCATCTCTCGCATAACGATTCGTTTCGCTAATAATAATGAATGAAATATTTTGTGCAAAAAAACTTTTTGAATACTTCGATCGGAATCGAATTTTGTTCTTTGAGTTTAGCTCGGAAAGGTAATATATTGTGATGACGCAATCGATCAGCAACAGCTGGTTAATTTTTACACCATCTTGTGTCCTTACCATAGAAAAATGCATCAGTTGCAGCAATTTGTTGATGAACTTTCATTTATCCCTCTGCTTCTATTTCTTTGTCACTATCAAAAATTAAATTTGCTTCGATTACCATATTCGTTTCAATGTCAGATGCATCATCGCCAGGCAAACACCGAAAGGATTTCAATCATCGACTTCATAAATTTCTTGTTCAGAATATCGTTAAATAAAGCCACGTATTATAAATAAATTCAATTTCTTTATTCATTTTTATAATTCGAGAGATAAATAATTAGAATATGGAGCCTAAAAGGTGTTTTATTAGGAATACAATCTTAAACACAATGCTAAAATAGAATACATAAATGGCAGTTTGAATGAAATATTACCAAGATAATTAGGAAGATCCGCCATTAGCTGCGACGATGGCTTTGGGCGATACCCGAAGCATTGATCCCAGTGGCGAAGTAGTTTTTCAACAGCTAACTTTTGGTACTATGAAAATCCGGAGAGACAAATTCGTTAGCTGGCCATCGACTTTCGAGTTGTTTCAGCCAATCTGGGCCAAAACACCATATGTTGTAAGAGGTTAATTGCGATAGTGTCGAACCACACATTAGTCGATTTGGATTTCCATTGAGCCAGAATAACACAATCATTGCATCAGACCAATAATGAACCGTCATTGTCTGATTAAGTGTGTGAAGTTGTTGGCAAATCCATTTTGCCAATTGCGTAGCAAGCAATGCACCGGAGAGTTCAATTCTGGGTATTGTCAAAGGTTTAATGGACGTAACCTGACTCCGGAATGCCAGTAGACATTGTGTTGATATCACCATGTAGACAGTAAGCACAAGCTGCGTATGCCAACGAGGAACCGTCACAGAATATATGGAGTTGTAGAGACGCCATATTTGTACGGTCGAAACCTAGCCAGCGGGGTATTTGGAGTTTTACAATGGCGGGCTTGGATTGTGTGTGGCAACTCTTCATCCCAGTCTAGAGGACTGCATACATCCTTTTCACGCGGTATGTGTATGCTCCAGGCCTCCTTGAAGATCACGTTCGCGGTAGTTACAGCTGGAACTATAAGTCCCAAAGGGTAATAAAGTCGTGTCACTGGGGACAGTATCACTCGTTTAGTAAAACTAGAGTTAATGTGGCATTTCATTTTGAAACTATAAAAGTGTCATTTTGAATGCCAATACAAGCCCAAAGTCGTATTGTAATCCTTGTTCTCGAACTCTAGAATGCTAGAACTGAACATTTGTGCTGAAGGAATGTTGTTTAGAAGAGCTGTATGCTTTGACGCCAATTTTCTAAGATCCATACCGATAGTGTCATATCCACAAGTATGTTCATACTTGTATGTGCTTGTATGACTCGAATCCCTAATTTTTTTTTTACAAATATGATAGACAATGAATATTTGGGAAAATTCACAAAATTTCATATCGATAGCTCAAGCAGATATATATTAAAATAACAATTGAAATCGGGAAAGTTCTGGCTGGACCCATATGCCAAACGGAGTGTTAAGCCTATTTTTCGGTTCTTTTTTTATAGGAATATTAGTTATTTATATTCAAAATCCAAAAAGGTCACGATATAGTTCATATTTTGAGCTACAAAAATTCATTTTTTCAAAGTAATAAAAAACAAAATGGATCCTGTAGAGAGCTTCGAGTGCAGGATTAAGTTTCAGCTTTTTGACGTAGCCAATAATCGGAAAAATAACAACAAAAATTTTCCTCTTAATCTGTGGACCAAAAGTTAGTGAACCACGTAAGGGTTTTCAAAAAATGACATGTTTTCGTTGAAAACAAAAAAAACATAAAATAGCACAGGTCTACAAATACCGGGGTCATGTCAGTTGTTGGAAAGCTAGGGTTCATTTCCGAAGTAATTTGCTGCGTAGAATCCGGCAAAAATTGTAGCCGTGTTGCCGATTTTTTACCAGCAAAAAAGCTTGATTGACCAAAAAAAAAACCCAAAAAACACCCAAAATTTAAGAAAAAAAGCTATCCATTTGAGACTTTCAAATCCTAACTAGGTTTAATAATTATGGTACGATTTTGCTGAAGCATATAAGAAGCGTTGGAGATTTAGCCATGTTCATCCGATTAAACTTTGTTTTGAGTTAACTCCCTATAATGATAATAACATTGTGAATAATACACGTTATCGGCTCTGACGTCATTTATAAGCAACCCATATCAAATTACATATACACAAAACTTAAAAGGCAATTTTTTAAAGGCAAGGAAAATGTTGCTTTTGTGGCTTCCACGAAGATTTACTGGATCTTATTATTTTTATCAAAAGTAGATCCATTTTTAGCCAATGTGCCTTATAACTACAAATGGGCCATTTTCACAATCTCACAATCTTTTGCTAACATTTAGTTCTTTCACAAAAAAATTCGGCGTTTATGCTCACACTTTCAATCAATCTTTAAAATACAATTTATTTGTTGGTGCCTTGAGCAATATAAGGTAAGTTATAATTGATTTTCTTACTCGGGGTCATATAGTCCAAACCCATTTTTGGTTGGGACATATTGTCCTAAATCAATTTTTGGACTTAAATACTTTTTTACGAGGGGTACATTTTCTCAATAAATATTTAGAAGTCAAAGAGGAAACTAACACTTGACGATCTTGAGCGCATCGTATGCGAAGATGACGCGGATGTCGATTTTGATGATTCTGAAACTAAATCTATGGAGTGCTCTAATGCAACCGAGTCTGCATCAGAGACTAATGACAATAACAATATGTCCTCTACGCTCGATGGAAAAGATGAAAAGGCACTGCCAGTTTTTCATTGGGTGAATTTTACTCCGGATTGCCAGTACAGGCAAAAGTTTGAATTTCCAACTACACGAAACGGCACAACTCTTCTTGACCTTCCTGATGACTGCACTGAGTTCAACGTGATTTCCAAAAGGTTTCCCTATAGTTTGCTTATTCGAATTGCCGAATGCACCAATCAAAGACTGACAATCTTGAACCGCCGCACAGTGGATCCAACTGACTTCTTTTTCGGCGAAAATCATAACTTTTGAGGCAGTAAAGATATTTTCAAAATTTAAAATGCATATAATAGAGAAGTCCTCAATCTTCTGCGATACACTGCGATAAATAAGCTGTGTATACATTTGCAGTATATAATATCGAACTTCCGCGTTTTTAAGCTCCCACTAAAGCTGGTACTATTGATCCGGTACACGGTTTCATTTCGGTTTTCTTTTCAATAAAATCCAAATCGGGAAAATTATAAGGGTTAGCGGTTATCGATTTTTCTAAAAAAAAATATTTCGGTTACGGTTTTAAATTTCAATCGTTTGTTTTGGATAACGGTTACGATTACGGTTAGAATCCCTGATATATAGAAAGGCATTATCGAGCGTATTATGTGAAAAACAATTTAAAATTTGACTTTATCAGCGTGACTTTAGACCTGGTAAGTCCACCACCAGATATTCACACTACGCCAAATCCCGGAAAGAACCTCGAATACTTTGACGATCTAAAAGCAGCATTTGATAGATCAAGTGGAGAATGACTCCTGCCAACAGATGTTACTTTGTTCTCAGTAGGCAAATGAGTAGTAGGGACCACTCCCGCCAGACGAAACTAATACTCTATAAGACGCTCATCCATCCCGTTTTGACGCAGTCTGATGAAAACGCCCTTGGAGTGTTTGAGCGGAAATTACTCCGTAAGATCTTTCGCCCTCTACGCGTTGGCAACGACTACAACACCCGATGGCCGACATTGATCCAGCGGCTTTGCTTATCTATGGAGAAGCTCCTGCGAGAAAGGTGGATGAGGTAGGGAGGCGACGAAGGTGCAGACCATGTCTCCCTATGAAAGGACCAGGTGGAGAGCACGCTAAGTACCTTTGGTATCACCCATTGTAGAAGACGCGCGAAAAGCAGAGATTGCTGGAGGAGAGCTTTACATCTGACCGTAACCCGCTGCGCAAAGCAGAGAGGAATGCGATACATCAAGCCAAACCCAGGTAACGGGTTGTTATGGCCAGTAACCTTCCAGTGGGGGAAGGTAGGGATAGTTTATCATGCTTTTGAACCGACAGTACTATTAATAGTGTCGAATCTATTGCCTGAAACTATCGATCGCTTTGCAACTCTATTACAAAGCCAAAGAGCATAAAATTTAATAGAGTGGAATCCTTGGCCGTTACATTGAGTCGACTTTATGAGCGCTTTTTTTGCTTTCTCTCTAAATTTTGCCTACAAGTGAGTCGGCCTGACAGAGACAGCAACACAAGCCACCTCTCACGTACGCTGTCTTCCAGATGATCGCATTTCAGCAAAAATTTTGAATGTTTAAACAGTCGAGGATTCCAGTCTATTGCTCTGTTCTCCTCCCTGAAGGCCGCCGCCATAGTTATAAGCAAACTCGAATATTTTGAAATCTCGTTTTTTTTATTTTTTCTCATTTTTGTTGCTTTTTTACACATTTACATAATAATTAAATTATATATCTTTTATTTTTTGTCCATATATATATTTTACACCCACTTTATGTTGCTTTAATGTTTTCTTTCGGATTGGTGTGTAATTTTTTTTTGTTTTTGTTTTTTTTTCTTTTTGTTTTATGCATTTAAAATTATATTTATAGCTAAATGTTATTTTTGTTGGTTTTCATTCTCGTTGCTTTATAAATAGTTATTAATTTTTTGTGTTTTTTTTTTATGATTTTTGTTGCTTTAAAGTTTTAATGTATAAATAATATTTGTAAGCCATGTTTTCTGTTTGTTAACTTAAATAAATGTAATAATAGGTTTTTAATTTTACATTAAGTCAGTTTTCACACACAAACTTAGATTAAGTTAGCTAAAATACTTTATAGATCACATGTACATACAAATATACACCCAAACAGTCGCAAATACTCACAGAAAAGTTGACGTCTACTTGAATCAATTTTGGTGTACATATATTTTACAATTATTTAAACTATATTTTTTTTTGGTTTTTTTTTTTTTTTGCTATGTTACCGTTTCTTTGTTTATATATTTTTATAGCATATTCTCATTTTTTATAAGTATATCAACGATTTTCGCACAAATATTTTTTATCTTCCAATTAGCACCAGGTTACAACATCAAATATATGATACAATCGATTCGGTAGAATAATATATAGCCATTTTACCCACAAAAAAAAAAAAAAAAAAAACAAGTATATGTTCCAGATTTTGTTTATAAGGATCACATGAGTCTTCATACCAAATTTGATAGCGCTAACGTATTATAATGGGTTGCCCAAATGCAAAGTTAAACGTAAATTTGACAAAGTTTACTCTCATCTATAGAACATTTTGTTCGGTGAATGTTTGCCATGAAGAGCACTATAAAAATGGTACAGAAATTGCGTACTTCGTGAATATTTTGGTTACCAAAATCGGCCATTCGGCCAATAAAACAATCTTACATTGGTTGGAATTGTGGTGGGTCTCAAACCCTACGCACAACCCCTTTAAGGCCTGGGTTGCCTCTACTGGTCTCGAAAGAACCCAGTGTCATTGTTAGTACCTCTCGCTGAAGTGGTATTCTCTAACCCGCTCACCACACGGGGGAATGATATGCGGATGAAAATTCATCCACTCGACGACTGTGATGCGCAAGTAACGACATTTCACTGTATATGGCAGACTCTTTTCAGCAAATCAGATTATACAGACAGTCGGATATGGCTGCATCGCATATTAAATGCATAAGTCTATAAGCCAATTGACCAGATGGACAGTTCTTTGCAGCGACAGCAGTGAGATCACTCGTCATCATAAATTCGCTAAGTGTTTGTCTTGGAGCAACTACAGTCACCACAAAACTACCGGTAGGGCCACAACGAGAAAAGTCAGACAGGGGTTAACTGAATACCCGTGGTATCAGATAGCTACTGGTGAGGGTTTCATAACCCTTCTAAACCGTTTTAACTACCAATAGTCAGGGGTGGTTAACTATATAAGGCTATCGATTGTTTATTGCTTCACTTTCCTTAACTGTGCATACCAACTCAATCCTCCAGCCGCCTCAAAACTACTTTCGTTGAGTGAGGAGTGTTACATGGTGGATACCAAGACCTACGCACAATGCTGTTTAGAATATGGACCATGACATGTTCTGGCGGTTCTCTGATTATCCGTGGTACTTGACAACTAGGTTTTAAGCTCAAGGAAGGCTCTAACCTGTTTTAAATCGCAACAGTTAGTGTTGGCAAATCCTATAAAGTATATTGACTGTGCATAACAACTCATTAGGTCTTGATGTAGGGCACTAATTAAGGCGCCACATAGCAGCATTCATTGGACAAGAATGTTACGCAGTAGCACAATGCTTCAACACCGGATGGATTTTAGGAGAGCTAACTAGGTTCAAAACGTAAAGGCTGTACGTCAACTTGGTAAAGGTAAAAAAAAAAAGAAATCAAAGAGCTTCGCTTTGTCTTATTAGTAGTCAGACCCGAGACCAAGTGTATTGCAAACAAAAGGTCTTGCAGTGACCCATATGGGTGCTAGCGGAAGTTTATTGTATATTGCTTGATGTTGTAACCGAGTGTAGTTTGTTCTCTTGTTAATATTCATATGTTCATGCATAATTATAAAATAAAAAGTTTTTTATCCAAAGCCTCGAATTGGTTTGGTTTTAATTGGTTTGGTTATTCACAAGAGATATTTTATTTTAAATTTTTGGTGTATGAACAACTTTTACTTTCGGTGGTTTAGCCACTTTCAAAATTTCTTTTACTATCTTTAATAATGCATTTATACTAATTGTTTTTGGTTTTTTTTTTTTAATTTCCACGTTTAGGTATTTTATGATCTAATCAGGGATATTTCATCACGCAAAAAACAACGTCAGACTGACGTCAAACAGCCGCCGAAGCCCAATTCTCATTGCTGCCAATTGCTGTAATTTACTTCTGGAACACAAAAGATTACAACAACAACTACAACAACAACAACAACAGCTGCAGCCACTGCAACAACAGCAAAGTGACAACAAAGGCCACACGGATATACACACTTACAGTGGTATAAGAGCAAGCATTGAAAAAACCAACAACAACAACAAAAAACCAACAAGTTTATCAAAATTATTTAAAACATTTCAACGAGAATTAAATTTAAACAAAAAAACTAATTAATACTTGCGTTTAAAAGCGAAAAGTGAAAAACAACAACAACAACAACTACACAATAGTTACTTTGTAATAATGATAAAAACGTTTATAACTATGTTTACTGTAATATATCTATAATTAATTAGGCAAACAAAAAATAAAAACAAATAATTTCCACAGCGCCAGCTTTGTATTTTTGTTAATTTTCCATGTGCAGTTTTCTCGCTTAGCATAAAAAAAAAGAACAAAATCAAAAAAATAAAAACGAAAATTTCAAAATTTCATTAGGAAAATTTAATGCATAAATAATTTAAAGTAATAGCGATAAATAAATTAAATGCAGCAAACCGAAAAGCTTTTTATAAATAGTTTTTAATTATGTAAACCATAAAAAATAATTAAAAGTCAAACTGTAAAAAATTTATAAAAAAAAATATTAGTATATATATGCTAATGCAGAACAACAGAAATCGTTTAAAGTCAGCTGCAGAATAGAAATGTTCATGTTATAGAAAATGCAGGGTTGCCAACTACACACAAAATACACTTTTCTTATGTGTAGTCAACACAAAGAGCATAAAAGAACAAGCAGCGAGCGTGGCAACCCTGGCTAAAACCAAGTTTTTCTTTAATGCTTACACTCAAATTAACTTTATTGATTAGAAAACTGCACAGTTTAAATAAATAAGAAAGATATTAAAAACAAAACAAAAACGAATCAATTGCAATATGTATGCAAATTTTGTAATTTTTTAACTGAGCAAATAAAATAAAAACTAAATACGGATTAGAATACATACATATATTGCTGCGTCTAGCTGCTTGAAAAAAAATAAAATAAAAATTAAATCGAAAACATCAAAACTATGCAAAATGGCAGACTGCGCCAAATCGGACTACAACTTGTAACTTAAAACATAAAAAAAAAAACTAAAAATTAAAAAAAAAAGAAACAATTTTTTTATATGCAATTTTCACTTTTATATTATAAGCTATTATGTATTATGAGTATGCTATATTATTATATTTTATATTATATATGTGAATATAAGTTATGCAAAAATAATGACCTTGTATTTTTTTTTTAATTATCGTTAGACCACTGTGCATTTTGCTATAAAAACAAAACAAAAAAACGCCGTGCAACTCTTAATTTGTTTAATTTTTTATTAGCCTATAACAAAAGAAAATGTTGCTTTACTATATATATATATATACAATAATATGAATAAAATTAATAATTTATAATCTAAATATATATATATATATATATATATATATGTATATTGTATATATATACCTACTATATTTAATTATACATACACATGTAACTGTATATGAATACGACTAAGGCCAGGAAATACGCACTTTACTCTTCATTTTTCTTTCTCGCTCTCATTGTCACACACAACACACACATACAGTTACAATATTTGGCCGCAATTGCAAAACACTTTTTTTTTTTTAATAATTATGATTATTAAAAGATATGTTTAGCTTGACTTAAAAAAAAAATAAATAAACATGTGAAAAATAAAACAAGCATTTTGTTTTTAACCCTCCAACAGGCACAAATTAACTTTTGAGCAGAAAACGTCGGCAATTTGTACACAAAGTGGAAAAGGGTATTATAGATTTGTGCAATGTATGTAACCTGGCAGATCCTCTTTGATTAGTGGCAAAGGCTCCGGTAACTGCACTTGACTATGTCAATGTCGTCGTAGAACTAATAGAGTTCGTCGTTCCATCGAATGCGATAGTCGTTGCCAACGCATAAAGAGCACAAGTTCTTACGGGAGTATTTTCCACTCAAACACTCGAGGGGCATTTTCATCAGACTGAAGCAAAATAGGAAGGAAAAGCCTCTTATAGAGTGTAAGTTTCTACTTGGTCTCTACTATTCATTTGCCTACTGAGACCAAAGTAACATCTATAGGCAAGTGATTATCAGCTTGATATCCATGCTGATATCGTTCTTCATTGTGACGGTGGTGTTAAGGTAGACGAAACCCTTGACAACATCAAAACTATAGTTTTCAACATCAATCTGGGAATCCAATCACTGTGTCTCTACTCGAAGAAGGCATATACTTTCTCTTTCTTTCATTAACAACCAAACCCAATCTGGCAGATCTTCTTTGATTAGTGGCAAAGGCTCCGGTAACTGCACTTGACTATGTCAATGTCGTCGTAGAACTAATAGAGTTCGTCGTTCCATCGAATGCGATAGTCGTTGCCAACGCATAAAGAGCACAAGTTCTTACGGGAGTATTTTCCACTCAAACACTCGAGGGGCATTTTCATCAGACTGAAGCAAAATAGGAAGGAAAAGCCTCTTATAGAGTGTAAGTTTCTACTTGGTCTCTACTATTCATTTGCCTACTGAGACCAAAGTAACATCTATAGGCAAGTGATTATCAGCTTGATATCCATGCTGATATCGTTCTTCATTGTGAAGAAACCCTTGACAACATCAAAACTATAGTTTTCAACACCAATCTGAGAATCCAACCACTGTGTCTCTCTACTCGAAGAAGGTATATACTTTCTCTTTCTCTCATTAACAACCAAACCCAACCTGGCAGATCCTCTTTCATTAGAGGCAAAGGCTCCGGTAACTGCTCGCAAACGCCCGACGACATCGATATAATCTGTGTATGCCAGCAACTGGGCACGCTTATAGAATACAGTTCCATTCCGATGTACCTCGGCCTTTCGCAATACATTTTCCATTACAAAATTGAAGAGATTGCAGAAGAGGGCATCGGTTGTTTGTAAAAAGAAGATAATTTGTTCTTAATTTGCGGAAGTCATTTTCCTATCAGTGTACTGTAGGTCATCGGTCCTATTTGGGGCTAATTTTTCAAAATACAATGAAACTGAGTTTTTCATACAAGATTCTGCTTAAGGCCAAGAATTACGTATTACAGAAAACATAATGTTACCCGGAAAACTTTTTCATAATTATATTCTAAAAATAATGTAACTAAAATATTTTTGCTGGTTTTTTGTGGATTTATTTAAATATTATTTAGCTCTTTATTCCACAATTGTGACGCCTTTTATTATATGCTCTAGTGTTTCCAACACCAACTTTTCAACGTTATACAGCACTTTGTGGGAAACAAGTGTGTACACACTGTTTTATTTTTGAGAGCATGGTGTGTACACACTGCGCCAAGAGCACTATATAAAGGGCGTCAGCAGCCCGTAGAAGCTCACTTTTATTTCTGCTTTCTTATTACTAGGACTGCTTTTTATAATAAATTAAATATTTTTTTTTTACTTTCCTTAAATTCTTTGCTTATGCAGTAAACTGCAAAGGGCTCTCTGAGGTACTTTTTATACTGCTGAAAAAACATATAACTTTTTAAGCCAATGGAGTTTTAAAATATTAAATTTTATTTTAAGAAAATTCGGTTTTATATAATTACATATAATTGTTTTAATCATTCATTAAATTTGGCATTGTTTTTTTTAGTCTTTTGGAGATATGGGGAGTAGAAGTCGTCAAATTTACAAAAATATTGCCTAAAGCTAGCTTCAAGTAACAAATCAGAGTTTAGATATACATAATTATTATCTTTACAACTGAAAAATGATATAATGGTGCGACAGATCGATTGGATCAGGTTCGTCTGTACGTATGAGGGGATAGATCTCCGAGACAATAAGAGCTAGAGACACAACCGCTCCATTAAGTCTATCAACTCGAAACGAAAAAAGATGTGCGTCGTTTTAATGTGCATCTATATTTCAAAAAGTATCAAAATCGGATAAATACATCAAAATTTATAGTCAAAAATATGCTAATTTCACCCCCCTCGCCTATAAATGCTTCAAAATTCCACTACATTAGATATGGACACATGTGAGCTAGAGTTACAAAATTTGGTGTGGAGACTCGTGTGACCCTAATCGTTAACCGATGTACAGGGTATTCCACTGTCGGGCACCGTCCCGACTGTCTGCATGAAATTTTTTTGTCCAATGTTTTGGTCCAGTACTTCTGACTTTAGCATGTTGTTGTATAATACACCTACGGCCAAAAGAATACCAACAAATGCATCTAGTTCAGTGCTCGTTAGTTCATTCAAAGTCGTGGTTTTCTGTCTGGATTATCTTCATTCCACTTATTAACCGCATCTCTCGCATAACGATTCGTTTCGCTAATAATAATGAATGAAATATTTTGTGCAAAAAAACTTTTTGAATACTTCGATCGGAATCGAATTTTGTTCTTTGAGTTTAGCTCGGAAAGGTAATATATTGTGATGACGCAATCGATCAGCAACAGCTGGTTAATTTTTACACCATCTTGTGTCCTTACCATAGAAAAATGCATCAGTTGCAGCAATTTGTTGATGAACTTTCATTTATCCCTCTGCTTCTATTTCTTTGTCACTATCAAAAATTAAATTTGCTTCGATTACCATATCCGTTTCAATGTCAGATGCATCATCGCCAGGCAAACACCGAAAGGATTTCAATCATCGACTTCATTAATTTCTTGTTCAGAATATCGTTAAACAAAGCCACGTATTATAAATAAATTCAATTTCTTTATTCATTTTTATAATTCGAGAGATAAATAATTAGAATATGGCGCCTAAAATGTGTTTTATTAGGAATACAATCTTAAACACAATGCTAAAATAGAATACATAAATGGCAGTTTGAATGAAATATTACCAAGATAATTAGGAAGATCCGCCATTAGCTGCGACGATGGCTTTGGGCGATACCCGAAGCATTGAACCCAGTGGCGAAGTAGTTTTTCAACAGCTCACTTTTCACTTTTTCGACTTTCAGGTTCTTGCAGCCAATCTGGGCCAAAACACCATATGTTGTAAGAGGTTAATTGCGATAGTGTCGAACCACACATTAGTCGATTTGGATTTCCATTGAGCCAGAATAACACAATCATTGCATCAGACCAATAATGAACCGTCATTGTCTGATTAAGTGTGTGAAGTTGTTGGCAAATCCATTTTGCCAATTGCGTAGCAAGCAATGCACCGGAGAGTTCAATTCTGGGTATTGTCAAAGGTTTAATGGGCGTAACCTGACTCCAGAATGCCAGTAGACATTGTGTTGATATCACCATGTAGACAGTAAGCACAAGCTGCGTATGCCAACGAGGAACCGTCACAGAATATATGGAGTTGTAGAGACGCCATATTTGTACGGTCAAAACCTAGCCAGCGGGGTATTTGGAGTTTTACAATGGCGGGCTTGGATTGTGTGTGGCATCTCTTCATCCCAGTCTAGAGGACTGCATACATCCTTTTCACGCGGTATGTGTATGCTTCAGGCCTCCTTGAGGATCGCGGTAGTTACAGCTGGAACTATAAGTCCCAAAGGGTCATAAAGTCGTGTCACTGGGGACAGTATCACTCGTTTAGTAAAACTAGAGTTAATTTGGCATTTCATTTTGAAACTATAAAAGTGTCATTTTGAATGCCAATACAAGCCCAAAGTCGTATTGTAATCCTTGTTCTCGAACTCTAGAATGCTGGAATTGAACATTTGTGCTGAAGGAATGTTGTTTAGAAGAGCTGTATGCTTTGACGCCAATTTTCTAAGATCCATACCGATAGTGTCATATCCACAAGTATGTTCATAATTGTATGTGCTTGTATAACTCGAATCCTTAATTTTTTTTACAAATATGATAGACAATGAATATTTGGGAAAATTCACAAAATTTCATATCGATAGCTCAAGCAGATATATATTAAAATAACAATTGAAAGCGGGAAAGTTCTGGCTGGACCCATATGCCAAACGGAGTGTTAA
The DNA here is from genome assembly GCA_035041775.1 of Chymomyza caudatula. Classification (NCBI taxonomy): domain Eukaryota; kingdom Metazoa; phylum Arthropoda; class Insecta; order Diptera; family Drosophilidae; genus Chymomyza; species Chymomyza caudatula. Next base: position 4,462,973 of record JAWNKW010000148.1, read on the forward strand.
GCCTATTTTTCGGTTCTTTTTTTATAAGAATATTAGTTATTTATATTCAAAATCCAAAAAGGTCACGATATAGTTCATATTTTGAGCTACAAAAATTCATTTTTTCAAAGTAATAAAAAACAAAATGGATCCTGTGGAGAGCTTCGAGTGCAGGATTAAGTTTCAGCTTTTTGACGTAGCCAATAATCGGAAAAATAACAACAAAAATTTTCCTCTTAATCTGTGGACCAAAAGTTAGTGAACCACGTAAGGGTTTTCAAAAAATGACATGTTTTCGTTGAAAAAAAAAAAAAAACATAAAATAGCACAGGTCTACAAATACCGGGGTCATGGCAGTTGTTGGAAAGCTAGGGTTCATTTCCGAAGTAATTTGCTGCGTAGAATCCGGCAAAAATTGTAGCCGTGTTGCCGATTTTTCACCAGCAAAAAAGCTTGATTGACCAAAAAACATCCAAAATTTAAGAAAAAAGCTATCCATTTGAGACTTTCAAATCCAAACAAGGTTTAATAATTATGGTACGATTTTGCTAAAGCATTTAAGAAGAGTTGGAGATTTGGGCATGTTCATCTGATTAAACTTTGTTTTGAGTTAACTCCCTATAATGATAATAACATTGTGAATAATACACGTTATCGGCTCTGACGTCATTTATAAGCAACCCATATCAAATTACATATACACAAAACATAAAAGGCAATTTTTTAAAGGTAAGGAAAACGTTGCTTTTGTGGCTTCCACGAAGATTTACTGGATCTTATTATTTTTATCAAAAGTAGATCCATTTTTAGCCAATGTGCCTTATAGCTAGAAATGGGCCATTTTCACAATCTCACAATCTTTTGCTAACATTTAGTTCTTTCACAAAAAAATTCGGCGTTTATGCTCACACTTTCAATCAATCTTTAAAATACAATTTGTTTGTTGGTGCCTTGAGCAATATAAGGTAAGTTATAATTGATTTTCTTACTCGGGGTCATATAGTCCTAAACCCATTTTTGGTTGGGACATATTGTCCTAAATCAATTTTTGGACTTAAATACTTTTTTACGAGGGGTACATTTTCTCAATAAATATTTAGAAGTCAAAGAAGAAACTAACACTTGACGATCTTGATCGTATGCGAATATGACGCGGATGTCGATTTTGATGATTCTGAAACTGAATCTATGGAGTGCTCTAATGCAACCGAGTCTGCATCAGAGACTAATGACAATAACAATATGTCCTCTACGTTCGATGGAAAAGATGAAAAGGCACTGCCAGTTTTTCATTGGGTGAATTTTACTCCGGATTGCCAGTACAGGCAAAAGTTTGAATTTCCAACTACACGAAACGGCACAACTCTTCTTGACCTTCCTGATGACTGCACTGAGTTCAACGTGATTTCCAAAAGGTTTCCCTATAGTTTGCTTATTCGAATTGCCGAATGCACCAATCAGAGAGATATTTTCAAAATTTAAAATGCATATAATAGAGAAGTCCTCAATCTTCTGCGATACACTGCGATAAATAAGCTGTGTATACATTTGCAGTATATAATATCGAACTTTACTACCGTTTTTTAAAGTTCACACTATAGCTGGTACTATTGATCCGGTACACGGTTTCATTTCGTCTTTCTTTTTTTAATAATTGTTTCGGTTTACCGGTTATCGATTTTTCTAAAAAAAAATATTTCGGTTACGGTTTTAAATTTCAATCGTTTGTTTTGGATAACGGTTACGATTACGGTTAGAATCCCTGATATATAGAAAGGCATTATCGAGCGTATTATGTGAAAAACAATTTAAAATTGGACCTTATCAGCGTGACTTTAGACCTGGTAAGTCCACCATTGACCAGATATTCACACTACGCCAAATCCCGGAAAAGAACCTCGAATACTTTGACGATCTAAAAGCAGCATTTGATAGATCAAGTGGAGAATGACTCCTGCCAATAGATGTTACTTTGTTCTCAGTAGGCAAATGAGTAGTAGGGACCACTCCCGTCAGACGAAACTAACACTCTATAAGACGCTCATCCATCCCGTTTTGACGCAGTCTGATGGAAACGCCCTTGGAGTGTTTGAGCGGAAATTACTTCGTAAGATCTTTCGCCCTCTACGCGTTGGCAACGACTACAACACCCGATGGCCGACATTGATCCAGCGGCTTCGCTTGCTAGGTCATGTTGTGCTTATCTATGGAGAAGCTCCTGCGAGAAAGGTGGATGAGGTAGGGAGGCGACGAAGGTGCAGACCATGTCTCCCTATGAAAGGACCAGGTGGAGAGCACGCTAAGTACCTTTGGTATCACCCATTGTAGAAGACGCGCGAGAAGCAGAGATTGCTGGAGGAGAGCTTTACATCTGACCGTAACCCGCTGCGCAAAGCAGAGAGGAATGCGATACATCAAGCCAAACCCAGGTAACGGGTTGTTATGGCCAGTAACCTTCCAGTGGGGGAAGGTAGGGATAGTTTATCATGCTTTTGAACCGACAGTACTATTAATAGTGTCGAATCTATTGCCTGAAACTATCGATCGCTTTGCAACTCTATTACAAAGCCAAAGAGCATAAAATTTAATAGAGTGGAATCCTTGGCCGTTACATTGAGTCGACTTTATGAGCGCTTTTTTTGCTTTCTCTCTAAATTTTGCCTACAAGTGAGTCGGCCTGACAGAGACAGCAACACAAGCCACCTCTCACGTACGCTGTCTTCCAGATGATCGCATTTCAGCAAAAATTTTGAATGTTTAAACAGTCGAGGATTCCAGTCTATTGCTCTGTTCTCCTCCCTGAAGGCCGCCGCCATAGTTATAAGCAAACTCGAATATTTTGAAATCTCGTTTTTTTTATTTTTTCTCATTTTTGTTGCTTTTTTACACATTTACATAATAATTAAATTATATATCTTTTATTTTTTTGTCCATATATATATTTTACACCCACTTTATGTTGCTTTAATGTTTTCTTTCGGATTGGTGTGTAATTTTTTTTTGTTTTTGTTTTTTTTTCTTTTTGTTTTATGCATTTAAAATTATATTTATAGCTAAATGTTATTTTTGTTGGTTTTCATTCTCGTTGCTTTATAAATAGTTATTAATTTTTTGTGTTTTTTTTTTATGATTTTTGTTGCTTTAAAGTTTTAATGTATAAATAATATTTGTAAGCCATGTTTTCTGTTTGTTAACTTAAATAAATGTAATAATAGGTTTTTAATTTTACATTAAGTCAGTTTTCACACACAAACTTAGATTAAGTTAGCTAAAATACTTTATAGATCACATGTACATACAAATATACACCCAAACAGTCGCAAATACTCACAGAAAAGTTGACGTCTACTTGAATCAATTTTGGTGTACATATATTTTACAATTATTTAAACTATATTTTTTTTTGGTTTTTTTTTTTTTTTTGCTATGTTACCGTTTCTTTGTTTATATATTTTTATAGCATATTCTCATTTTTTATAAGTATATCAACGATTTTCGCACAAATATTTTTTATCTTCCAATTAGCACCAGGTTACAACATCAAATATATGATACAATCGATTCGGTAGAATAATATATAGCCATTTTACCCACAAAAAAAAAAAAAAAAAAACAAGTATATGTTCCAGATTTTGTTTATAAGGATCACATGAGTCTTCATACCAAATTTGATAGCGCTAACGTATTATAATGGGTTGCCCAAATGCAAAGTTAAACGTAAATTTGACAAAGTTTACTCTCATCTATAGAACATTTTGTTCGGTGAATGTTTGCCATGAAGAGCACTATAAAAATGGTACAGAAATTGCGTACTTCGTGAATATTTTGGTTACCAAAATCGGCCATTCGGCCAATAAAACAATCTTACATTGGTTGGAATTGTGGTGGGTCTCAAACCCTACGCACAACCCCTTTAAGGCCTGGGTTGCCTCTACTGGTCTCGAAAGAACCCAGTGTCATTGTTAGTACCTCTCGCTGAAGTGGTATTCTCTAACCCGCTCACCACACGGGGGAATGATATGCGGATGAAAATTCATCCACTCGACGACTGTGATGCGCAAGTAACGACATTTCACTGTATATGGCAGACTCTTTTCAGCAAATCAGATTATACAGACAGTCGGATATGGCTGCATCGCATATTAAATGCATAAGTCTATAAGCCAATTGACCAGATGGACAGTTCTTTGCAGCGACAGCAGTGAGATCACTCGTCATCATAAATTCGCTAAGTGTTTGTCTTGGAGCAACTACAGTCACCACAAAACTACCGGTAGGGCCACAACGAGAAAAGTCAGACAGGGGTTAACTGAATACCCGTGGTATCAGATAGCTACTGGTGAGGGTTTCATAACCCTTCTAAACCGTTTTAACTACCAATAGTCAGGGGTGGTTAACTATATAAGGCTATCGATTGTTTATTGCTTCACTTTCCTTAACTGTGCATACCAACTCAATCCTCCAGCCGCCTCAAAACTACTTTCGTTGAGTGAGGAGTGTTACATGGTGGATACCAAGACCTACGCACAATGCTGTTTAGAATATGGACCATGACATGTTCTGGCGGTTCTCTGATTATCCGTGGTACTTGACAACTAGGTTTTAAGCTCAAGGAAGGCTCTAACCTGTTTTAAATCGCAACAGTTAGTGTTGGCAAATCCTATAAAGTATATTGACGGTTTATCGCTACTTTTTCCTTGACTGTGCATAACAACTCATTAGGTCTTGATGTAGGGCACTAATTAAGGCGCCACATAGCAGCATTCATTGGACAAGAATGTTACGCAGTAGCACAATGCTTCAACACCGGATGGATTTTAGGAGAGCTAACTAGGTTCAAAACGTAAAGGCTGTACGTCAACTTGGTAAAGGTAAAAAAAAAAAGAAATCAAAGAGCTTCGCTTTGTCTTATTAGTAGTCAGACCCGAGACCAAGTGTATTGCAAACAAAAGGTCTTGCAGTGACCCATATGGGTGCTAGCGGAAGTTTATTGTATATTGCTTGATGTTGTAACCGAGTGTAGTTTGTTCTCTTGTTAATATTCATATGTTCATGCATAATTATAAAATAAAAAGTTTTTTATCCAAAGCCTCGAATTGGTTTGGTTTTAATTGGTTTGGTTATTCACAAGAGATATTTTATTTTAAATTTTTGGTGTATGAACAACTTTTACTTTCGGTGGTTTAGCCACTTTCAAAATTTCTTTTACTATCTTTAATAATGCATTTATACTAATTGTTTTTGGTTTTTTTTTTTTAATTTCCACGTTTAGGTATTTTATGATCTAATCAGGGATATTTCATCACGCAAAAAACAACGTCAGACTGACGTCAAACAGCCGCCGAAGCCCAATTCTCATTGCTGCCAATTGCTGTAATTTACTTCTGGAACACAAAAGATTACAACAAGAACAACAACTACAACAACAACAACAACAGCTGCAGCCACTGCAACAACAGCAAAGTGACAACAAAGGCCACACGGATATACACACTTACAGTGGTATAAGAGCAAGCATTGAAAAAACCAACAACAACAACAAAAAACCAACAAGTTTATCAAAATTATTTAAAACATTTCAACGAGAATTAAATTTAAACAAAAAAACTAATTAATACTTGCGTTTAAAAGCGAAAAGTGAAAAACAACAACAACAACAACTACACAATAGTTACTTTGTAATAATGATAAAAACGTTTATAACTATGTTTACTGTAATATATCTATAATTAATTAGGCAAACAAAAAATAAAAACAAATAATTTCCACAGCGCCAGCTTTGTATTTTTGTTAATTTTCCATGTGCAGTTTTCTCGCTTAGCATAAAAAAAAAGAACAAAATCAAAAAAATAAAAACGAAAATTTCAAAATTTCATTAGGAAAATTTAATGCATAAATAATTTAAAGTAATAGCGATAAATAAATTAAATGCAGCAAACCGAAAAGCTTTTTATAAATAGTTTTTAATTATGTAAACCATAAAAAATAATTAAAAGTCAAACTGTAAAAAATTTATAAAAAAAAATATTAGTATATATATGCTAATGCAGAACAACAGAAATCGTTTAAAGTCAGCTGCAGAATAGAAATGTTCATGTTATAGAAAATGCAGGGTTGCCAACTACACACAAAATACACTTTTCTTATGTGTAGTCAACACAAAGAGCATAAAAGAACAAGCAGCGAGCGTGGCAACCCTGGCTAAAACCAAGTTTTTCTTTAATGCTTACACTCAAATTAACTTTATTGATTAGAAAACTGCACAGTTTAAATAAATAAGAAAGATATTAAAAACAAAAAAAAAACGATTCAATTGCAATATGTATGCAAATTTTGTAATTTTTTAACTGAGCAAATAAAATAAAAACTAAATACGGATTAGAATACATACATATATTGCTGCGTCTAGCTGCTTGAAAAAAAATAAAATAAAAATTAAATCGAAAACATCAAAACTATGCAAAATGGCAGACTGCGCCAAATCGGACTACAACTTGTATCTTAAAACATAAAAAAAAACTAAAAATTATAAAAAAAGAAACAATTTTTTTATATGCAATTTTCACTTTTATATTATAAGCTATTATGTATTATGAGTATGCTATATTATTATATTTTATATTATATATGTGAATATAAGTTATGCAAAAATAATGACCTTGTATTTTTTTTTTAATTATCGTTAGACCACTGTGCATTTTGCTATAAAAACAAAACAAAAAAACGCCGTGCAACTCTTAATTTGTTTAATTTTTTATTAGCCTATAACAAAAGAAAATGTTGCTTTACTATATATATATATATACAATAATATGAATAAAATTAATAATTTATAATCTAAATATATATATATATATATATATATATATGTATATTGTATATATATACCTACTATATTTAATTAAACATACACATGTAACTGTATATGAATACGACTAAGGCCAGGAAATACGCACTTTACTCTTCATTTTTCTTTCTCGCTCTCATTGTCACACACAACACACACATACAGTTACAATATTTGGCCGCAATTGCAAAACACTTTTTTTTTTTTAATAATTATGATTATTAAAAGATATGTTTAGCTTGACTTAAAAAAAAAATAAATAAACATGTGAAAAATAAAACAAGCATTTTGTTTTTAACCCTCCAACAGGCACAAATTAACTTTTGAGCAGAAAACGTCGGCAATTTGTACACAAAGTGGAAAAGGGTATTATAGATTTGTGCAATGTATGTAACCTGGCAGATCCTCTTTGATTAGTGGCAAAGGCTCCGGTAACTGCACTTGACTATGTCAATATCGCCGTAGAACTAATAGAGTTCGTCGTTCCATCGAATGCGATAGTCGTTGCCAACGCATAAAGAGCACAAGTTCTTACGGGAGTATTTTCCACTCAAACACTCGAGGGGCATTTTCATCAGACTGAAGCAAAATGGGAAGGAAAAGCCTCTTATAGAGTATAAGTTTCTACTTGGTCTCTACTATTCATTTGCCTACTAAGACCAAAGTAACATCTATAGGCAAGTGATTATCAGCTTGATATCCATGCTGATATCGTTCTTCATTGTGACGGTGGTGTTAAGGTAGACGAAACCCTTGACAACATCAATCTGGGAATCCAACCACTGTGTCTCTACTCGAAGAAGGCATATACTTTCTCTTTCTCTCATAAACAACCAAACCCAATCTGGCAGATCCTCTTTGATTAGTGGCAAAGGCTCCGGTAACTGCACTTGACTATGTCAATATCGCCGTAGAACTAATAGAGTTCGTCGTTCCATCGAATGCGATAGTCGTTGCCAACGCATAAAGAGCACAAGTTCTTACGGGAGTATTTTCCACTCAAACACTCGAGGGGCATTTTCATCAGACTGAAGCAAAATGGGAAGGAAAAGCCTCTTATAGAGTGTAAGTTTCTACTTGGTCTCTACTATTCATTTGCCTACTGAGACCAAAGTAACATCTATAGGCAAGTGATTATCAGCTTGATATCCATGCTGATATCGTTCTTCATTGTGAAGAAACCCTTGACAACATCAAAACTATAGTTTTCAACACCAATCTGAGAATCCAACCACTGTGTCTCTCTACTCGAAGAAGGTATATACTTTCTCTTTCTCTCATTAACAACCAAACCCAACCTGGCAGATCCTCTTTCATTAGAGGCAAAGGCTCCGGTAACTGCTCGCAAACGCCCGACGACATCGATATAATCTGTGTATGCCAGCAACTGGGCACGCTTATAGAATACAGTTCCATTCCGATGTACCTCGACCTTTCGCAATACATTTTCCATTACAAAATTGAAGAGATTGCAGAAGAGGGCATCGGTTGTTTGTAAAAAGAAGATAATTTGTTCTTAATTTGCGGAAGTCATTTTCCTATCAGTGTACTGTAGGTCATGGGTCCTATTTGGGGCTAATTTTTCAAAATACAATGAAACTGAGTTTTTCATACAAGATTCTGCTTAAGGCCAAGAATTACGTATTACAGAAAACATAATGTTACCCGGAAAACTTTTTCATAATTATATTCTAAAAATAATGTAACTAAAATATTTTTGCTGGTTTTTTGTGGATTTATTTAAATATTATTTAGCTCTTTATTCCACAATTGTGACGCCTTTTATTATATGCTCTAGTGTTTCCAACACCAACTTTTCAACGTTATACAGCACTTTGTGGGAAACAAGTGTGTACACACTGTTTTATTTTTGAGAGCATGGTGTGTACACACTGCGCCAAGAGCACTATATAAAGGGCGTCAGCAGCCCGTAGAAGCTCACTTTTATTTCTGCTTTCTTATTACTAGGACTGCTTTTTATAATAAATTAAATATTTTTTTTTACTTTCCTTAAATTCTTTGCTTATGCAGTAAACTGCAAAGGGCTCTCTGAGGTACTTTTTATACTGCTGAAAAAACATATAACTTTTTAAGCCAATGGAGTTTTAAAATATTAAATTTTATTTTAAGAAAATTCGGTTTTATATAATTACATATAATTGTTTTAATCATTCATTAAATTTGGCATTGTTTTTTTTAGTCTTTTGGAGATATGGGGAGTAGAAGTCGTCAAATTTACAAAAATATTGCCTAAAGCTAGCTTCAAGTAACAAATCAGAGTTTAGATATACATAATTATTATCTTTACAACTGAAAAATGATATAATGGTGCGACAGATCGATTGGATCAGGTTCGTCTGTACGTATGAGGGGATAGATCTCCGAGACAATAAGAGCTAGAGACACAACCGCTCCATTAAGTCTATCAACTCGAAACGAAAAAAGATGTGCGTCGTTTTAATGTGCATCTATATTTCAAAAAGTATCAAAATCGGATAAATACATCCAAATTTATAGTCAAAAATATGCTAATTTCACCCCCCTCGCCTATAAATGCTTCAAAATTCCACTACATTAGATATGGACACATGTGAGCTAGAGTTACAAAATTTGGTGTGGAGACTCGTGTGACCCTAATCGTTAACCGATGTACAGGGTATTCCACTGTCGGGCACCGTCCCGACTGTCTGCATGAAATTTTTTTGTCCAATGTTTTGGTCCAGTACTTCTGACTTTAGCATGTTGTTGTATAATACACCTACGGCCAAAAGAATACCAACAAATGCATCTAGTTCAGTGCTCGTTAGTTCATTCAAAGTCGTGGTTTTCTGTCTGGATTATCTTCATTCCACTTATTAACCGCATCTCTCGCATAACGATTCGTTTCGCTAATAATAATGAATGAAATATTTTGTGCAAAAAAACTTTTTGAATACTTCGATCGGAATCGAATTTTGTTCTTTGAGTTTAGCTCGGAAAGGTAATATATTGTGATGACGCAATCGATCAGGAACAACTGGTTAATTTTTACACCATCTTGTATCCTTACCATAGAAAAATGCATCAGTTGCAGCAATTTGTTGATGAACTTTCATTTATCCCTCTGCTCTATTTCTTTGTCACTATCAAAAATTAAATTTTCTTCGATTACCATATCCGTTTCAATGTCAGATGCATCATCGCCAGGCAAACACCGAAAGGATTTCAATCATCGATTTCATAAATTTCTTGTTCAGAATTACATTGAATATCGTTAAATAAAGCCACGTATTATAAACAAATTCAATTGCTTCATTCATTTTTATAATTCGAGAGAAAAATAATTAGAATATGGCGCCTAAAATGTGTTTTATTAGGAATACAATCTTAAACACAATGCTAAAATAGAATACATAAATGGCAGTTTGAATGAAATATTACCAAGATAATTAGGAAGATCCGCCATTAGCTGCGACGATAGCTTTGGGCGATACCCGAAGCATTGAACCCAGTGGCGAAGTAGTTTTTCAACAGCTCACTTTTGGTACTATGAAAATCCGGAGAGACAAATTCGTTAGCTGGCCATCGACTTTCAGGTTCTTGCAGCCAATCTGGGCCAAAACACCATATGTTGTAAGAGGTTAATTGCGATAGTTTCGAACCAGTCGATTTGGATTTCCATTGAGCCAGAATAACACAATCGTTGCATCAGACCAATAATGAACCGTCATTGTCTGATTAAGTGTGTGAAGTTGTTGGCAAATCCATTTTGCCAATTGCGTAGCAAGCAATGCACCGGAGAGTTCAATTCTGGGTATTGTCAAAGGTTTAATGGACGTAACCTGACTCCGGAATGCCAGTAGACATTGTGTTGATATCACCATGTAGACAGTAAGCACAAGCTGCGTATGCCAACGAGGAACCGTCACAGAATATATGGAGTTGTAGAGACGCCATATTTGTACGGTCGAAACCTAGCCAGCGGGGTATTTGGAGTTTTACAATGGCGGGCTTGGATTGTGTGTGGCAACTCTTCATCCCAGTCTAGAGGACTGCATACATCCTTTTCACGCGGTATGTGTATGCTTCAGGCCTCCTTGAAGATCACGTTCGCGGTAGTTACAGCTGGAACTATAAGTCCCAAAGGGTCATAAAGTCGTGTCACTGGGGACAGTATCACTCGTTTAGTAAAACTAGAGTTAATGTGGCATTTCATTTTGAAACTATAAAAGTGTCATTTTGAATGCCAATACAAGCTCAAAGTCGTATTGTAATCCTTGTTCTCGAACTCTAGAATGCTAGAACTGAACATTTGTGCTGAAGGAATGTTGTTTAGAAGAGCTGTATGCTTTGACGCCAATTTTCTAAGATCCATACCGATAGTGTCATATCCACAAGTATGTTCATACTTGTATGTGCTTGTATAACTCGAATCCTTAATTTTTTTTACAAATATGATAGACAATGAATATTTGGGAAAATTCACAAAATTTCATATCGATAGCTCAAGCAGATATATATTAAAATAACAATTGAAAGCGGGAAAGTTCTGGCTGGACCCATATGCCAAACGGAGTGTTAAGCCTATTTTTCGGTTCTTTTTTTATAAGAATATTAGTTATTTATATTCAAAATCCAAAAAGGTCACGATATAGTTCATATTTTGAGCTACAAAAATTCATTTTTTCAAAGTAATAAAAAACAAAATGGATCCTGTGGAGAGCTTCGAGTGCAGGATTAAGTTTCAGCTTTTTGACGTAGCCAATAATCGGAAAAATAACAACAAAAATTTTCCTCTTAATCTGTGGACCAAAAGTTAGTGAACCACGTAAGGGTTTTCAAAAAATGACATGTTTTCGTTGAAAAAAAAAAAAAAACATAAAATAGCACAGGTCTACAAATACCGGGGTCATGTCAGTTGTTGGAAAGCTAGGGTTCATTTCCGAAGTAATTTGCTGCGTAGAATCCGGCAAAAATTGTAGCCGTGTTGCCGATTTTTCACCAGCAAAAAAGCTTGATTGACCAAAAAACATCCAAAATTTAAGAAAAAAGCTATCCATTTGAGACTTTCAAATCCAAACAAGGTTTAATAATTATGGTACGATTTTGCTAAAGCATTTAAGAAGAGTTGGAGATTTGGGCATGTTCATCTGATTAAACTTTGTTTTGAGTTAACTCCCTATAATGATAATAACATTGTGAATAATACACGTTATCGGCTCTGACGTCATTTATAAGCAACCCATATCAAATTACATATACACAAAACATAAAAGGCAATTTTTTAAAGGTAAGGAAAACGTTGCTTTTGTGGCTTCCACGAAGATTTACTGGATCTTATTATTTTTATCAAAAGTAGATCCATTTTTAGCCAATGTGCCTTATAGCTAGAAATGGGCCATTTTCACAATCTCACAATCTTTTGCTAACATTTAGTTCTTTCACAAAAAAATTCGGCGTTTATGCTCACACTTTCAATCAATCTTTAAAATACAATTTGTTTGTTGGTGCCTTGAGCAATATAAGGTAAGTTATAATTGATTTTCTTACTCGGGGTCATATAGTCCTAAACCCATTTTTGGTTGGGACATATTGTCCTAAATCAATTTTTGGACTTAAATACTTTTTTACGAGGGGTACATTTTCTCAATAAATATTTAGAAGTCAAAGAAGAAACTAACACTTGACGATCTTGATCGTATGCGAATATGACGCGGATGTCGATTTTGATGATTCTGAAACTGAATCTATGGAGTGCTCTAATGCAACCGAGTCTGCATCAGAGACTAATGACAATAACAATATGTCCTCTACGTTCGATGGAAAAGATGAAAAGGCACTGCCAGTTTTTCATTGGGTGAATTTTACTCCGGATTGCCAGTACAGGCAAAAGTTTGAATTTCCAACTACACGAAACGGCACAACTCTTCTTGACCTTCCTGATGACTGCACTGAGTTCAACGTGATTTCCAAAAGGTTTCCCTATAGTTTGCTTATTCGAATTGCCGAATGCACCAATCAGAGAGATATTTTCAAAATTTAAAATGCATATAATAGAGAAGTCCTCAATCTTCTGCGATACACTGCGATAAATAAGCTGTGTATACATTTGCAGTATATAATATCGAACTTTACTACCGTTTTTTAAAGTTCACACTATAGCTGGTACTATTGATCCGGTACACGGTTTCATTTCGTCTTTCTTTTTTTAATAATTGTTTCGGTTTACCGGTTATCGATTTTTCTAAAAAAAAATATTTCGGTTACGGTTTTAAATTTCAATCGTTTGTTTTGGATAACGGTTACAATTACGGTTAGAATCCCTGATATATAGAAAGGCATTATCGAGCGTATTATGTGAAAAACAATTTAAAATTGGACTTTATCAGCGTGACTTTAGACCTGGTAAGTCCACCATTGACCAGATATTCACACTACGCCAAATCCCGGAAAAGAACCTCGAATACTTTGACGATCTAAAAGCAGCATTTGATAGATCAAGTGGAGAATGACTCCTGCCAATAGATGTTACTTTGATCTCAGTAGGCAAATGAGTAGTAGAGACCACTCCCGCCAGACGAAACTAATACTCTATAAGATGGTCATCCATCCTGTTTTGACGCAGTCTGATGAAAACGCCCTTGGAGTGTTTGAGCGGAAATTACTCCGTAAGATCTTTCGCCCTCTACGCGTTGGCAACGACTACAACACCCGATGTCCGACATTGATCCAGCGGCTTCGCTGGCTAGGTCATGTTGTGCTTATCTATGGAGAAGCTCCTGCGAGAAAGGTGGATGAGGTAGGGAGGCGACGAAGGTGCAGACCATGTCTCCCTATGAAAGGACCAGGTGGAGAGCATGCTAACTACCTTTGGTATCACCCATTGTAGAAGACGCGCGAAAAGCAGAGATTGCTGGAGGAGAGCTTTACATCTGACCGTAACCCGCTGCGCAAAGCAGAGAGGAATGCGATACATCAAGCCAAACCCAGGTAACGGGTTGTTATGGCCAGTAACCTTCCAGTGGGGGAAGGTAGGGATAGTTTATCATGCTTTTGAAGCGACAGTACTATTAATAGTGTCGAATCTATTGCCTGAAACTATCGATCGCTTTGCAACTCTATTACAAAGCCAAAGAGCATAAAATTTAATAGAGTGGAATCCTTGGCCGTTACATTGAGTCGACTTTATGAGCGCTTTTTTTGCTTTCTCTCTAAATTTTGCCTACAAGTGAGTCGGCCTGACAGAGACAGCAACACAAGCCACCTCTCACGTACGCTGTCTTCCAGATGATCGCATTTCAGCAAAAATTTTGAATGTTTAAACAGTCGAGGATTCCAGTCTATTGCTCTGTTCTCCTCCCTGAAGGCCGCCGCCATAGTTATAAGCAAACTCGAATATTTTGAAATCTCGTTTTTTTTATTTTTTCTCATTTTTGTTGCTTTTTTACACATTTACATAATAATTAAATTATATATCTTTTATTTTTTGTCCATATATATATTTTACACCCACTTTATGTTGCTTTAATGTTTTCTTTCGGATTGGTGTGTAATTTTTTTTTGTTTTTGTTTTTTTTTCTTTTTGTTTTATGCATTTAAAATTATATTTATAGCTAAATGTTATTTTTGTTGGTTTTCATTCTCGTTGCTTTATAAATAGTTATTAATTTTTTGTGTTTTTTTTTTATGATTTTTGTTGCTTTAAAGTTTTAATGTATAAATAATATTTGTAAGCCATGTTTTCTGTTTGTTAACTTAAATAAATGTAATAATAGGTTTTTAATTTTACATTAAGTCAGTTTTTATGCTTACGTTTTGATATCGCTTACTTTTACATTTGATACATTTATAATTTGCAATGCTCCCGATTTTTTTTTTTAATTTTAAATTAAATTAACGCAACTAGGAGAAAAAAAAAATAAAATTAAGCATCAGCATTTCTAAAATGAAATTAATTAAAGTTCAAACTATACATTACGAAAAAAAAAAAAACCTGCTTACAAGTAGTAATAAAAAACACTTAAAACAATGTTTTGTTTTTGCAAGCAAAACCTTGGGTTCTGAATAACTGAATAATTTTTTAACAAGCTGCAGTCATTGTTAGTGCATTTGCTTAAAAAATATGTTTTATACAATTTTTTTTTTGTTATTTTTTGTTTTTTTTTTTTTTGTTTTCTGCTGCTTTGGGGAAACATTGAATTCATTTGTGGTCGGTCTTCAAATCAGATGGGCTTTTATCCTCTAAAGCTAACATTATGCATTTACATGAAAAACATTTACACATACATACACATTCACATTATTTACTTAAATTGTTATGTATAGAAACATTTAATATTAATTATTTATGATTTTACGTTACATTTTTAGTTTAGTCAAAATAGATTCCAACTGCGTTGCATTTCATTTGCAAAGGTTTCGTGTGAAAATAAACTCTTTTTTTTTTTTTTTTTTAAATTTTTTTTTATGTATTTTGTTAATTTTTTTCTTTATAAAATGTGCTTGCCAAACTTTTAGGAGGAGAAAGTATCTAAAATGCCCAGCATCATATTGTCTTTTGACATAGAATAGAACTTGTAAGC
Source organism: Chymomyza caudatula (assembly GCA_035041775.1). Lineage (NCBI taxonomy): Eukaryota > Metazoa > Arthropoda > Insecta > Diptera > Drosophilidae > Chymomyza > Chymomyza caudatula. The sequence continues at coordinate 4,478,360 of JAWNKW010000148.1, forward strand.
AAATGTTGATGAAATTAAACTAAATACAGAGAAAGTGAGTAAGATTATGTACAAGAAAATAGACAAGACAAGGATAAGAATTATAGAAGCGCTGCAATCTGGGATTTAATGATTGATGATCAAAGAATCACTTCCTTTACTCACGAGACGTAACTTTCAACTAAGAAATAACTAGTTAATTAACTAATTAAAGCATTTTAGCAAGTGCTCATAATAAAAGAAAATCACAATACAATTCGAGAGGACAGAAATCTGCCTTCAAAAAATGTGATGGCATCTACTATTGTGTCTGATTTACAATTACCACTGTCTTAATGTCGCTTGCTTTGACAGACAATCAAGTTAAAGCCAGCCTTGAAAGATTCAGGTCTTGGATGGTCAATATCAGGGGTGTGCCCGCAATCTCTTTCAACCAAATCTCAAAACAAATGGAAATTTCTCGGCATGCCGGATATCAATTTAAAACGATTTGCAGCCAAAAAGCTTGAATAATATCTTGGAGAGCTGACATATTTATTTAAAGTGCATCTAAATGATAATTTTGGCAAAACCGTCTAGAGATTTCGAGCACATCACTGCAACATAATGTTTCTGACGGTTTTTATTTGTCTTGGCGGCGGTTTGTTGATGGTTTGGTTTGCTTTCAGTTACCACAGCCGAACCCCATGACTGGTCGTCCTGAAATCTCTAGACGATTTTGCCCAAAGTTTCATTTGAATTTTCTTACAAAATACGTGAATCAGATGTGCACTTGTTAGCTTTTCCAAAGATAATTTTGAACTAGGGCATTGAGTGATTGCTTTTTGATTGAAATTCAGTATGCAAAGACATCTGGCATTCGATTCCTGAGTGTATGCTTTCTTCAAGTAGCGAGACGCAGCGCTTAGACTCTCAGACTGCTTTTGAAAACTGTACTTTTGTGGCACAACAAAGTCCAATATCAGCATCGAGATGCCAATAGATGCGTCTCAAGCGGCAAATAAGCAGTGGCTACCACTTTCGCCAGATGAAACTAACACTCAATCTGGAGCCATAAAATGCTTGTCCTTTTGACGGAACGACGAAATCGACATTGACGAGCGGATGCGCTTGGTCATGTTTGGACTAAGAAGCTAATGGGAAAAAGATCTTCAATGCTTCTGGCGGGTATGCCGTGACTCCATATAACACGGCAACTGGAGGAGTGCCGCCGTAACCCAGCAACACGTTTTTACAAAGTCAAAACAGAAGGAACTGAACTCGCAAAAGTAGACAAAACTATTGGATTGATATTTTGTGCAACTTTATGGAGCACGAAACGAATTTAAATGTAATTTTTGCGTAAGTTGATTTCAGAACAAGACGTTACAACTTTTGACGTAACCATCACGATCTCTGAAATTCAATGTGAGATTATATCGCTCATTTACTAGAAGACTGTCATAACTCAAAAAAATATGCTTCCACCTAGTAGAAAAAAGAGTAACATATTGCCTGTTCACGTGAAGAGTATAAAAGATATAGATATGAAATTTGGACACAACATAAAGCTGTATATAACCAACAATTCTGCATCATTAACTCAAAAATCACGTTTGTTGAGTTATGACAGTCTTCTAGTAAATGAGCGATATGTATAAAGCAACAAACGAACACAAATGTAAGTTTATCGGAAGATAATGCTGCCAGTCTCAGTTAATTTCAGCACGAGACGAATCTTATTTTGAGCTGACCATCACGAACTCCGAACTTTGAACCAATTGAGAACATGTAAGTCTATCTATTTCGTCGACTTTATGCGGATGGTTGCAATCGTAGAGCTGCTATCATAAAAGCCGTAGTTGCAGATTGGTCTCAAGTGCCACTTTCGGCGTTCAAAAAAGGTGATTCAGTAAAATGATGCTAATATTATTCCCAAAGCGAAAACTACGCTCAGAGCAGTTGAAGACTTGGTGGCCAATATGACTTTTCGTTAACTTTTAAACCTATCTATTTACGCATCTTGAGTTTAAGAGCCGTGTGGTGAGTGGGTTGGAGAATACCACCTTAGCAGGTCAAAGCAAATGACACTGGGTTCTCTCGAGACCAGTATAGCCACCCCAGGCCTTAAAAGGGTTGTGCAGGGACCCAACACGTAAAACCACAATTCCAATGAAAGAATGTTGTTCCCGTTGTTATGGCCAGTTAAGAAGAAGTTTAAGAACAACGCATATGTCGTCACGAACAGCTGTTATTAGCAGCTCCCGCAGCTGAGCGAGCAGTTTGCACTTTCAGTTTGCTGTTGTTGTTTTCGCGCCTAGATGGCGCCACAAATATGGTGGGGAATCCCTGGCCGTCACGTTCGAGGTTCGAGTCAGCTTGCCATTCTATGACTCACACGCGCGCACAAAAAATGGACATTATTTTGTGAAAACAATTTGTAATTTGTGCAAATGCGATTTTGAGATGAAATACGTTAGTTTCTCCAAGCATTTTGGCAAGATCATTTAACCACGGCACTGCCACAGTTCTTAATCAGTATTCTTAGTATTGCAGCATTTCTAAGCAAACTAAGAGTTGCCTTCAGCTGCTAACAACTTGAAACAGCTAATAGTTTGCTTTTAAATGGTTGCGATTAATTTGTTTTTATTTTTTTTTTTTTTTTTTGTATCAAAATTTTGCATATTTCAGGTTGCTTACAAAAAAAAAATTACACACATATATATATATAAATATATGTATGCATGTATATAAGTTTTAGTGTTGATTTTTTTTTGTTATTTATCTGTAAATTTGCATGTGTATATTGTGTTTTGTGTTTCTTCTTCAAATAGTATTTACAAAATATAAAAATTTATACTTTGCTCTTCAGTTATATGTTGTCATATACATATACACATATATATAATGTTATTACATATATATATCATCATAAACTGATAAAAATTTCTTCTTTTATAATTCTCACTATATTTTGTAGTTTATAATCTTTAGTTATAGATAGATGCATATGTAGATAGATAGATCCCTTTGCTGCTGTGTTTGTTTTGCTGAGTTTATCAACATTCGCGATTCATTATAAAATATTGTTATTTGTTATTGTTCACGAGATATCTTTTACTAATACTTTGATTTATACACTAACACATACACATTAAAAAAATGCTCCAAAATATAACATTTAGTTTGTTTTTTTTTTGTTTTTTTGTTTTTTGTTTCTCGTATATATGTTGTATATAAACATTACCCATATAAGATTTGTTTTCATTTTTTTGTAGCTTTTTATGCTTATGTACGACATGTAGTTAAAAAAAAAAAAAAAATTAAAAATTACAAACGAAAAATACACAACACTTAAGCAGTTATAGAACCCTTCTTCTCTGTTACTTGTAGAACTTTGTCTCTTGTTATGTTGCTTTTGCCAAGTCTATGCTTCAAATCTTATATACAAGAACTGTATGTTGCTCATCTTATGCCCTTAGTTTAGTTTACATATTTGTTTTTTTTGTTTTTTTTTTGTTTTTTGTCTTTTTTAGAACTCTTACTACTCTTCTACATGGACTTTATGCTGTCTATGTGGAAGAGTCCAAGTTCTAATCTGCTACAAAGACTCGTTATATACATATATATTAGAGATTTGTGTGCACATATTTAGCTTATGTTGGTACAGTTAGTTACAACAAAACTAACATAAACAAACAGTTAGAGTTAGAGCGAGAGAGAGCGATGTATAGAGCGAGAGATATACAACAGCGCAACAAGCCAACTGAAAACCAACAGAAGCAACAAAAACAAATGAGATCAATAACTTGATGACAAGAGGAGTTATGAAAATAGTTCGAAAACTGCATACCTCTCCTATATGTAGCATATAAGTTAGGCAAATCCATGAGAAATTGTAAGGCTAAGTATTGTCTTTGGACTTACATACGTTCGTATGAGAAATATGTATAAATTTAAAGCAATAACTATGTGCTAACAGTATTACTAAAGACGCAAAATCAATGATACGAAAAAAAAAACTCAAAAAAACTCAAAAAAAAAAAAGGAAAAACACACACACACTTTATATGTTACACTGTACTACACAGTTTGGTACAGTTGCACTAGAAACTGTAGCGCTTTTGAATAGTGTTTATGTTGCTTATAGAACTATTAAGGCTATTATAGACACACAGCAGCTACTACAACTACTCTATGCTTATTACCTATACATAATATATACAACACTACCAATATTTATACTCTATACACATAGTGTAAAATGGTATTTTAGATTTGTGCAATGTGAGTAACAGGCAGAAGAAGCCGTGGCCATTCACTATTTGAAACACAAATACATTGAAGGGTATTCAGGCAGCGAAAACTAAAACTGATTTCTGCAGATGTAAGACAAAAATAAAGTCACATTCGCAAAAACGGCAGAGTATGAAAATGAAACGGCAGAAATTCAAAGTTGTTTTTGTATATGCGCATTGCTCTGACTGTACCTAAGAGCAATTACAAAAACCAAGGAGCATACCATAAAAACCGATCCGATTTTCATTCGTTGAATGTGTCAAGATTCGGGCGTATCTCACTTAAACGCAGTGTTGCCAACTTTGCACAAGCATTTTTGCCTTAACTCTTTTAAGACACATGAAAGAGCTTCTTACATCATAAAAGCACAAAAAATTGGCTTTTGCGGCCAGCACAAAGAAGTTTTGACTTTACCAAATTGCTCCACTTACTTCGAAAAGACAGCTCAGTCAATAAGGCTGAATTGGCAACACTGCTTATAGAGTGGCTGTAAATACTGCTGCGAGTATTGAAAAGATGTCTCCGGCACAAGGTGTTCATACCTCCTTTCTGCTCCCTGTTCAGACATTGCACATATCTATAATAAGCTGTACCCTATCTATGGGTACACATTTTTATAAAATGAGTCAATCCGATCCGATTAATATATTGTTAGTTTAAAGCTCCTACTCCTTTCTAGGTTGGTGGTCAGCGTGAGTGGCGCGTCTTGCAGCCTACACAATTTTCTCACATTCTTCTCTGTTTACAACTGTTCTTTTAGAGTAGAAAAATACTATCAAGGTCTACAGTCAAAGTTAGAGGCCTTACATTCGTATTACTGTTAAATCATTTGTTATTTGTTTTTTTGAAAAATAATGCCAAAGTGTTGCTGCGGTAATATCCAAACTCGAAATAGCTTGCAGCCTTGGTTTAGGCATTCATAGGGAGAGAAAGAGAGAGTTAGAGAACATATTTATATTACAAAATTGTTAAATTGAAATCGCAATGAAGAGAATTTTGCAAAAGTTCCAAGAGACATTAAGCAAGCGTACCCAATTATTTATGAGCTACAAGTGTTGAAATTGAAAAACAAACAAAAATCCAATTTTTACAAATCTGCTTGTTCCCAATTCCGCTACCGACTTCGATTTGGCGATTTACACAGCAGTGGCAAAACCGTCTAGCGATTTCTGGTCTAAGCACTGTAGTCATTTTCAACAAATCGAGAACGAAATTGGTATTGGAAACAGTTGTAATTATGTTATTATGAGCAACTACGTTATTCTGCAGTACACTTAATTTGTTATTGGAATTCGAAAAGTTTGGCAACATTAGGAACTGCACACTGAAAAGGACATAGTATTCCAACAGATAAACAAACACATACAATCAAATAAAGAGGCCTCAAAATCTAAGAATAACTATGAGCTTATAATAGATGCTAACTTTAACATTTTGTTTCTTTCATGTAGAACTTTAATGTTGTACATATAAGAGACTATATGAAATGATGCATTTCTCTTGATAAACAATTTTGTTTCTTATAGATTGGTTTTACTTTTGTATTTGCGTGTGAAGAGTTTTTGTGTGTGTGTGTTTGTGTGTTTCGGGACAGGTGTACCCTTTAGTAGCAGTATTACAATAAAATATTATATGATTATTTTAAATTGTTTCTTTTTCATCAGCATATGCTTGTATACATATATGGATATATATACACATATATATATATATATATAGATATATATCTGTTGTCATATTGAAAAGAAGCTTAAGTCGAATGAAGAAAATGTCGAGAAATTGCGTTCAAGAGCTTTATAGAAGTAATTACAAGTCACCATTCCTTTTTCAAAAATACATGTTTTAAAAAAGGATCGGTAGGACGCAATAGCTCGACATTTTCTTATGTCGACCTTAGCCACTCTTCCATATGACCACATATCATAGATATACACAGATATGGATATATGTATATATGCATATAGATAGATTTATAAAGCGTTACCCATTGGTGGTTTCCGTTACAACAGCGCATGTTATTTTCTTGTTTGTTATTTTTTGTTTTTTTAATTAACATTTAGGGCTAAATGTTGGTTGATTTTCATAATAATAGTTAGAGTATACAATATGCATAGATAGACATCGCAGGTTTGTTTGTGTGTGTGTGTGTATCTGTGTGTGTATGTGTGTGTATCTGTATCTGTGTGTGTCGAGCTCTCTTATAATGTGCCTAGTGACTGTTGTTTAGATTGATGACATGCTTGTGTTTGTTGTTGTATTCTTTCTGCTTACTATTCCTTTTGTTGTTGTTGTTTGTTGTGCATAAAAGTTGTTATTTAAAAAATAAATTACTTCGTTTTTGATTTTGTTTAAATTTAAGTTGATTTTCAAAATCGATGTTATATATGTTGGGCGGAACTGTTATGTTGTTGTTGTTGTGTTTGTTTGTTTCTTGTTGCTCTTTCACATAATGACGGCGACATGATATTCTTTATGTTTTATTTGTGCAGCATCAACAAATTTGTTGCATACAGTTTGCATTTGTTATGTTCACTATGTTGTTTGTGGTTGTTGTTGTTGTTGTTGTTCTTGTTGTTATCGTTATCGTTATCGTTGCGTGTTGTATGCATGTGTATAAAAAAGTTATACAACATTTGTTCTTGCTGTTTCTTGTAGTTGTAGAAGTAATTGTTGTTTTTGCTTCAATTAAGGTGGGAGCTGTTGCACACAATTCAGTTGTTGTTGTTGTTTTTTTTCGTCATTTGGTTTTTGTTGTTGATTTTATAATATGTAGTTGTCATTCATCTGGCTGCCACGCCCACTAAACTTTATTGTGCCGTTGTGCCGCTGCGAATCAAAAAATTATAATTGCGATCCTTTTCCGTTTGCCGAAAACCTATAGAGAAAGAAAAAAATATGTTAATTACATATTATTTAATTATAATAGCCATAGACTCCAGTATTTAGTATCTTTATTCAATATAGAAAGGTTTTGATGGTCTATCTATTCCACTTAACAATTTGTCCAAATTGGTTTCTAAATGATGATTCTAATTTCTGAACATTTCGAATTTTACTTTAATGCTTTAAAAAACGAAAAATGCAAATGCCTTTTTGAGGAATAAAAAGTTAGGGGCTGTTGATCCGTCCGTTCGAAAATAGAGTCGGTTTAGTTCATTATATTCTAAAGAACTCCAAAACTAAGGCTAAGAATACGCATTATCATACTGAAATGAGTAGCAAACTGGTTTGTTTGAACGGACAACACAAAGTGCAAAATATCGGTTTTCTTAATGTTTTTGTCAATGTCAAATTTGTTCTTCTTAACTGGTCATAACAATCCGTTATCGAAATAAGTTCTTTCATTGCAATTGTGGTTTTACTTGGTGGGTCCCAAACTCTACGCACAACCCTTTTAAGGCCTACTGGTCTCGCAAGAACCCAGTGTCATTGTTAGTCGCCTCATATGACAAGCTTTGACCTGCTGAGTTGGTATTCTCTAACCTGCTCACCACACGGGGAAGCCCGTCAAATTTAAAGACGTATAAAGAAGACATGTTTGGCTACACATGCTGATGTTGATGGTTGTTGTCTCTGTCCTACTGTCCCTATCTCATACATTGCACAAATCTACAAATCTCTTGAGCTTGTGTGGTACAGTTTATAAGAATGACAATGTAGCCGTACCATTTGAGGAAGCCGGGCCCGGCGCAGATGCTGCCATAATCGTGGTTCCTCCATTAATACCAGCTGTAGCATTACCAGCAGCAGCGACCGAGCCCGAACTTGTATGAAATTTAAGGCCATTGGGCATGGCAATGGCCGCACTAACATTGCGCGCACTTATCAAATGCATGGGCGGCGATGAGCTGGCTGACGATGGCGACGACGACGACGATGAAGATGAGCCGCACGACGTTGACAGAGCCGTCGATATAAACGAAGCGGACGATGAGACGCCACTGGACGATGAGGAGGGCGATGGCGTGGATGGTGTGGGCGAACCGCGTGTCAGCGAGATGCCTGAAATGGAAAACAGTTTAGAGCGGAACAATCATAAAAGCTACAAATACTATTACCCGTCTGACTGGTGGGACTAACTGCCGGGCTTATATGGTGGGTACTAGTTGCAACCGTTGAGCTGCCAGTGGCTAAAATGTTGTTCTTTGAAAGACCCATGGCATTTGAGTTTAAAAGCGAAATGCCGCTATTGCTATTGTTATGTGGATGTGCATAGCTGGCGGCAGCATTTGGGGCAATAACTGCGGCGGAGGCGTTGCTGTTGTTGTTGTTGTTGTGGTGTTTGCTGCTGGAGCTAGTTTTATTTATCACAGGTGATATGCCCTTTGGCACAGCGGTCAGTTGCTATATTTATGCATATAAGAGTTGGAAAAAGAGAGAGTAAATGAAATATGGCTTAGTTTTTATTTAACCAAAAGTAATTGACTTTAATGATTGATTGCAACTGTCTCATAAAAGTAAGCAGAAACTTAATGACTAGTGATAGTGAGAGCAGTTAAATCATAATTAGAAATGTGGACATGACTTAGAGTATACTTTTCTAACAAGCAGTACAACTCGAACAACTGCTTTACAATGCGAAATATAGCTATATATTTACATAAAATTGGGCTTCGTCGTGTCCGAAACCCCAGTGTAATAAATATTACAAAACTAACCTATAACTCATACTACACACATGTAGTTGGGAAATGCTATACGAAATTTCGTACATGGTTCTTCGATAATATCGATTGATTTAAAGAAACTTCCATGTGAAGCCATTGAGCTTAATAAAAGCAATGCCATTGCTATGGATGATTACCTTCTACAATTTTCCTATCATCTACTTTAATTTCTCGTTTACTTATCAGGCTAGATTATATATATATATATATGTATATAACATATACAACTAAGGAAGAGCTTTACCTAATTAACTAAGTTATATATCTCTCTGCTCGGTTTCAGATCAATTTCTCTGTACTTTTGTCTTCTATGAGTAGTGTGTGAAAGTGAGAGAGAATGTGTATGTGTGTGTTTGTGTGTGCGAAAGAGACAGAGCAGCTAGCAATGAAGGCTATAAGTTATAGGCCAATTTTTGTTGCCACTCTATAGAAATGTATAGCGTTTGTTGCCGTCTTCGACGATTTGGATGTGGAGTTGGATGTGGTCGTAGACGCAGGTGTGTGCATAAGCGTTTGGATTTTAGAAGTGCTGGCCACTTTGCTACAGCTGTTGTTGTTGTTGATGGTTGCGATCTTGGTGTTGTTGTTGTAGTTTTGGTTGCTTTTGAGATTACTTACACCGGCGGTGCATACGGGTGATGTGGTGCCATCATACAAAATGGCGCCACGGCCGGCTGCAGCGGCTGATGTGCTGGCCAGACACACAGGTTCATTGACATCTATGAAACCGAGTGAGAAAAATCGAAATTAGTTAATTCTATATATGTATTATATATAATACAATTACCTTTATCATTTACTGGAATGCTCTGATCTATGTCACCACGCTTTAAACTATTTAAACGCTTTTGTAGCTCTATTTTTTTCTTGGCCTCACGCTCCAAGTTCATCTCAAGTCGGCGATCCTCTTCTATCAATTTCTATAGAAATAAAATAAAGAAAGTTAGTTTCAAGAAATTGACTCTAGTTTAGCTATGTATTTAGCTCTTCTTATGGAGTACTGAAAAATAGTGCTTACCAAAACATATTTATATGCATGATCGAGTATTGCCAAATTGGAGGTCTTCTTGCGCTCCTCTTCCTTGAGCGGCAGCTCACGCTTAAGTAGCTCATAACACTCTTTAAGATGGGCTCGCCTATTCTTCTCCAGCTTATTGTGCACTTCCCGTGTGCCCGCACTGCAAATAATAACAACAGAAGTTAGAACAAAAACCGTCAGTTATATAGCTCAGTTTTAATTGAAAATTGCTCTCTCAACTTACCCGTTGCTATTGGAACTGATAGTGCGTCTACGTCCGCTGGCCACATGCGTTGTGACCAACTGAGATCCAACGGAGCTGCTGTTCGGTGTTCCCTGCTGCTGCTGCTGCTGCGTTGCCAGCAAATGCGTGTAATTGCTGCTACGCGACGGAGGAGAGTTGCCAGAACCACGTCCTGCTCCAACATAGCTCATGTGCGCATCATCAATGATCATGCTGTTGTTGCCAGACTGATGTTGTTGTTGTTGTTGCTGCTGCTGTTGTTGTTGTGCTGAAAGTTTATGGGACGGCAATGAATACGAGCGTATACGCGAATGAGTTTCAACAAGTGTTCTAGGTGCCACCGGCGGCGGGGTCAAGGTTATAAAGGACTTTTGCTGCTGCTGCCGCACGTTTAAAGCATGGAAAGCCAGCTGCGGATCGCCTGAGATTTTATATGAGGACGCAGCCGATATTGTTGTTGGGGACGCCGATGATGACGACGACGATGAGATTGGATGAGAGCTACTGCCGCCGTTGTTGCAGCTGAGCACCGCTGCCTGCTGCTTATTATCGCCGCCACAGATGAAAAATTTTCGAGGTGTATTACAGCTGCTGCCCCCACTGTGCCTATGCTTCAACGTTGGCTGCGGGTGCGGATGCGGCTGCGCTTCAGGCAGCGTTGGCAGCGCATCAAAGGAGGAAATATAGCAGTTATCGAAACGCTGATTAACAAAGTTTCTAGCTATTTTTGATGCAATTTTAATTCTGCTTGTTGGTATAGTTATTGCAGATGGTGTTGCTGTTGCAGCTGCTGATGTTGTTATTAGTTGTTGTTGTTGTTGTTTGGGAGAGGAGTTGGAGGAGGAATATTCATCCTCTGTAAAATTAAAAGAAAAAAGGCAAGAAACAAAAAAAAAAATAATAGAATCAAAAAATACCAAACAAAATAAAAAAATTCTTAAGTGGTGAGAAATACAACAAAATCTACAAACTACTTGAATGAGCATGAAAAGCTACGTAATGAGCGTTATAATTTGAAGTCCCGATGCTCTTCTCGTCACATAAGCTTTACGTTTTACAAGTCGAACGAAAACTGATCCAAAAATACAAAAGTTTAAACTTGTAAATCGTAAAGTTAATGTGAATTTCGGAGCGCAAAGCATAGTATAGCGTTAGAAAAAAGATCAGTAGTTGTGTAATAAAAGAAAGTAAGACGTAAGAAATTAGATAATAGGTGGCGGAAAAAATTAAAATACTTCAGAAACAAACGGTTCGCTTCGTTCTTTACAATTTATAATAAGTATACGATTTCATATCTCTTATAGCTTATCTCTCAATACGCACTTCTTTCTTCTTAAGATGGCTATCAGGCTATGTGCCTGACACTCTTCAGCCATAAATCGATCCATTGTGTAACCGCGGGATCTAAAATATACTCCCCTTCCCCGTTTACAAAAGGATGCAAGATCAGAAGGTTAACCCACCATATGCAAAGTTGAAATCTGGGTCTCATTACGTTATCTAGAGAGAGCTGGAAATAAGCGTAAGAGATGCATAACTGTTTACTCGCCTCTTAAGCTCACAAGCAGCTCATGCAAAAGTCATTGAGAGTGGTGAAAACGCAAACCGAGTATTCAGCAATGCCGGGCACAACGGCAGAACATCTCTTCCGGTACAAAGAACACACCTACACTGTTGTTTTTTTTTGTCTATGCGACAGTTTCGCCACTTTTTGCATTGGTTGGTTGACTATTTAGTCGAAGAACTCTCTGAATGAGAAGGGCAGCGGCAGCCAGCCATATTTGGCTAAAAACAGACTTTTGACCCATCTTGTATGGAGATCTGCGGCAGTTTGCTTTATATTTATCATCTATCATCGATCTTTAAACCATTAAAGCTTTACTAGTCGACTTCGACATTCGACGTCTTAATACACACTCTCATAACAGCTGAGTAAGAACGTTTGTGTGTACAATGTATTTTCCTGTTGTTTTTTTTTTTACTTCAAATCAATTTTTACCTCACTAAAACGCAATGTATCCAAGTGAAACTTATATTCTGCAAACCGCAAGCGTTTTATCCTTCGAATGTTATAGGTTTTACCTGATAACGTTGCGTAATTGCCAGGTAATCGGTACCACACTAAATTTTTGGTTAGCATTTAAGACCTCCGCTGATATAGCTTAATTCTAAGATACGCGTAATTTGTAATTTTGCGTTAATTTCTAAATAATACTGTTAAATTATAAGCTATGAAACAATAAATAAAATTGTATATAGCTTAAATGAGCCACTTGACTAGCAAGTTGTGGGCGTCACATAGACCACATTTTGGTCCTATAAGGTATATGAAGGATTTTCATAACAAAAAAAAGTGGGAAAAGTTGTTGGGCAAAGACATTTACATCAACATCAAACATACATACATTTAAAATTAAATATAACTACAAAATAAAAGAGTAAAAGAAGAAAGTTAATAAAATAATAAGAAAGTTGTACAGAAAATAGAAAGATATGTAAGAACAACAAGTTATATGAAACAACAACAACAACAACATAAATCTCTGGTTTAAATTCCAGATTTGTTAACTTTTAATGTTTGTGCGTGTGTGTGTGAGTTGGCTTTACTACGCATACAAACAAAAATCACCATGTTGCAGAACTATATAGCAAACATTGCAAACATTTTCAAGCAATCCGTCAATCGAATTCCAAGTAAAAGCAAGATCTTTGTGAGCGTTAGATATCTTGCATAATTTTGGTTTTGGACGTCTCCTCCAGCAGGAAAATTTGAACGAAGAAATCAAGGTTTTCTTTTTGCAATACTACAAACAGTAGTTACGGAAATACGCTTGGAAAACATCTATCACTGAGATTTTTACTTTCAATCTGAAAATCAGTTGGCAGATGCAAAAGAGAAAAATTTAAGTAAGATATCCCAAAAGGTCATAAACACTTGCAAAGAACACCATATCGATGAGAAGAAACCAAGTCAAGCTTCACGACGAAGTCATAGTTATTGTATTATTGAGCGAATAGACGATTACACTATGCAACAAATTTGACCTCAATGAAAGGCCTATGACTAAAACATACATTTTCCGGTCAATTTTGAGTCGCTGATTTCGAATCCAGAATTATCGCTACTTCAAAAAATTCGATATTTCGAAAGTTGCGAAGTCAGCAAATCTCATATATCTTGGGAACCTTACTACCGATCGAGATAAATTGTGACTTAAATTGAAGGTAATTTAATATGAAATCATTGCCTTACAGACAGTTTTGTTCTATCTTTATTAAATTGCAAGTTACAGGGCAATGAACATTTGCGAACATTTCAACACCAATTTGAGCAAAGTCGGTAGCGAATTGGAGAAGTTATTAAGGAATATCGAAGAAATGCCATGATCGAATTTTTTTTTTTAATTTCCGTACAAAAAAAAACACAATATAAAAACCCTGGAGTAAAACATACCTTTTTCGGTAAATTTGGGGTCGCTGATTTCAAATCCAGAAACCGTTTTGAGTTATCTAGAACGGTTTTTGAATTATCGCTGTTTCAAAAATTCGAGTTTTCGAAAGTTGCAAAGTCAGCTAATCTCACATATCTCGGGAACTTCACAACCGATTGGGATGAACCATAAATTAAATGGAAGGTAATTGACTATTGATTAGATCCGTTTCAGATAGTTTTGCTATACACACAAGGGTCAAGCGGCTCAAAAACAACAAAGCTGCTGGCACAGGCCTGCAGAGTTGTTTAAAACTGGCGAGAACCAGTACAGTACATGCACCAGCTCTTTTGCAGAATATGGCTAAATGAGAGCATGCCCGATGATTGGAACCTTGGTGCCCTATCCTCATGAAGGGTGAGCTCACTGTGTGCGCTAACTAACGTGATAACAGGGTTCTTTCTATTGTTCATAAGGCCTTAATAGCGTATTGCGTGAAAGACTAAAGCCATACGTTAAAGAACTGTTTAGACCCTATTCATGTGGCTTTAGGCCGGGTAAGTACACCATCGACCAGACATTCACACTTCAGCAAATCCCGGAAATACCCATGAATAACAAATCGACACCCACCATCTCTTTGTCGATTATAAAGCTGCATTTGATAGCCTGTTGATGAATCGCGTGTTTGCCGCACTGCCTGAGTTCGATATCCCTGCACGCAGCTCCGTAAAGCTAGGAAGGAGCTTTTTCGAGCCTTTTAATATCGAGCGAGGCTTCAGACAAGGCGATGTCCTCTCCTGAAACCTTCTCAACTTTGTGATGGAGAATGTGTTGCGAAAGGCCGAAGTACATAGAAACGGGGCAAAATTTTCTATAAGAGTGTCACGTTGCTGGCAAATGCAGATGATATCGATATCATTGGTCTTACTAAGCAGTTTCAGGAGTCTTTGCGGCTATTGAAAGAGAATCTGCCACGGTAGGTCTGGTTGTAAATAAGAGCAAGACAAAAATCTTAATGAAGAACGATGCCATTCTTGCTAATAGATGTTACTTTGGTATCAGTAGGCAAATGAGTAGTAACCACTCTCGCCAGACGAAACTCACACTCTATAAGACGCTCATCCTTCCAGTTTTGCTTTATGGCGCTGAATCATGGGTGATGAGGCAGTGTGATGAAAATGCCATTGGAGTGTTTGAGCGGAAAGTATTCCGCAAGACTACCACATCCGATGGAGCAATGAACTCTATGAGCACCACGACGACATTGACATAGCAATCATGTTGTGCGTATGGATGAAGAAGATACTGCGGCAAAGCCCTTTTATGTGGCTGTTGAAGAAAGCCGACAAAGGGTCAGGCCATGTCTCCGTTGGAAGGACCAGATGTAGATCAAGTAGTATTAACACTATCTTCTACAGGTTGAACACCTGTGTCACTTTTATATTATTCAGGTCGGTGGTTATCGACTTCCGTTAGAACAGTTTTACGTGCTCGTAAATCCTGTTGATAAAACATTAATGTGTAAAATAGTAGTCTTATTTTTTGCGGTAAACGCTCTTGAAGTGGTTTCTTGGTGTGGAATACTCAAGATTTTCGAAACAGCAGAGAGCTCAGCTAACACAAGCTTTGACATATTCAACGCTGTATAAAACAATGTGTTCGTATGATAATGAAGTTTGTGGATCCGTCATTTATTGTTTTAAAGGAACCGAACTAATGTTTACTTCCAATACTCCTGCATTCTGACTTTCTGTTTGTTTACGATAATGTTGAAATAAGCTGCTGTACGAAGACATACTTGGCCCACTGTATTCACAACAAAGTGAATTTGTAATTTGAATAGATATATGTGCTTGTATGCACGTGTTGCCATTTACAGTAATATTTTTGCACACGCTCTCCCTCATCCAAACTTTCTCTCTGTTACACTCTCTCAGTTGGTCATGGCAAGTAGAAGACTTGTCGTGTGTATGCAAAACTTGAAGGTAACTGAGTAACATAACGTGACACCAATGCGCTCACACTGGAATTTCGTGATCGGTGGTGATTCTTTGGTGTGGTTCTTTTCCTTGAGACAGCATTTCTTTCTCTCTCTTTGGTGACCGCGCATATTGTACGTGTGCTACCGATAACACGTGGCTGCCACAGCGGAATGAAACAGCAGAAAGTGAATAAAATACTCGGGCAACTTCCAAATGCAACACTGCTTCTGTCAACTACCATCTGCTAATAGAGTTCTGTCAAATTTTGAGCAAGCTGCGTCACTTAACAGGAACTCTGCACCATCAATTTCAATAAATGTATAAAAAGTGGCTAAGTGAATTCCGTTGTTTCGCAGACTAAAGAACAGTCAAACAAAGAAGCGGAATGTGCACCAAAGTAGTTAAAGTTTGCCAGTTTTTCAATATGAACATGGTTTCATTCAAATCGATAACCCCACAAATCGTAAAACGATCATCGGCCGAATACTATTCAGAACTCTTGTACAGAATCGACATTTGAGCAAAAAGAATAATGTGTCTCTTGCTCCATTACGTCATTTTGTCAACCCACTGACTTTCGAAACTGAGCTATAGTATTTCTAACTATTGGAGGAAATGGGCGCAGCAGAAAATATTTAATTTATCCGAACTTCGTTATACTTAAAGCCCGCAAGAAAATAAAACTAGCTTGTATCCCAGAGTAAATCTTTCGATAAAACAAAAACTGAAAAACGGATATAAAAATACCTGTGCCAGGTCTTGTATCCATATGTTTTCGACTAAATTCTCGCCAATAATTTTTGAAGTTTTCAACGATATTTTTAATGATGATTTTAGTAGTTTGTGTGAAAAGTTGTAAAAGGAGAAGGGTTTTTAAAACAGTTTTGAAACACAGCTAAGAATTTTTGTAGCCTGGCAAAAATACAATTTTAATACAACTAACACAAGAAGTCAAAAGGTTGGAACATTTATAAAAACCTATATATCGATGACTATAAGAATTTGAAACATCCAATATTATCCAAAGCCCCCTTCACTCATATGAGAATATCAAGTAACTCTTGAAGGCTCATTGGTTCAGGCGGCATTTAGGAAGAATTGATAAACTCTTTGGGCGTGGTTCAAAATTATTTTTGTTGTTCTTGTTGATCGGAATTTTCCATTTCTAACATCAGTGTCTTATACGTGTTGACTTGACTGTTACACATGCCTTCAAAATATTTTATTCTAAAAATTGCTACGTTGCAAGATTAATCAACCTTTTTAATCGTTGACGATTCAAAGTCGATTAAAATATCCAGAACGCCTATCTCTGTAAAAAGATAAATATTCAACAGGCACTCGTTTGTCGGCTGACCTTAAAGGAAAGCTTTAATTTATCAGGATAAGAGCGAGGATTATTAGTGGGCAATAAAAAGACTTATACCATAAGCAACTTTTTGAAAACCCCGCAAATTAAGGAAAAATCAAGCGTAGCGGTCGACCCACCTGTAGTTCACACTGTCGCATTAATTAGAAGTGTCATAACTCAAAAATCGCTTGTTAAGTTTTCAATTTGCTTCTAGCTTAAAGCAAAAAGAAAGGCACATTCTAGTTTCAAGCCGAAAGTATAGAGGATATTAACAATCAATTTATACACAACATAAAGCTGATATGACGAATCAGGTTTTGTGCGTCTTAGACGAACCAAAAGCAGCTTCCTTTGCTGAAAACAAAACAATTTTTGGACGGTAGAGTTCCAAAAGGTCATTGTTTTTTGACGAAATTTGGATGGTCCTAATGGTTGCCCCCAAGGTACCGGCACAACTTAAGGCTATGTCGTTAAACCTGTTATAGGCAAGTTCACTTATGATTTGGGCCGCTTTCGGCTATGTTAAGGTTACTGTAGTTAATTCTTGCAGGCAATAGGTCTAAAACCGTCAGTTTGACAACAGAAACCCACTTAAAGATGCTTTGTTGGAACAGTGGGACAAAATAAGCATGCCAATTTTGAAACAACTGATTGATCAAGTTATTATAACAAAGAGAAAACATATTAGCTGATTGGAAATAAGAGTTCAAAACTTATTTCCATAAGGTACATGTGTATAACCACGTGTGGTGAGCGGGTTAGAGAATACCAGGCTGGTTGGATTAATCACGGGTCACAATACATTTGGCCAACACCTGGCCAATATAGGCTTCGTTGATGAGGAAGCCGACTCCACGGCTTACTCTCCCCTTACATAGTCTTCACGACTTCATAAGGGAGCCTACTCTGTTGTTACACCCTTTCTCTTATTTCAACTGTCTTTCTCTCCTAATTTCCTCTGTCGGGCATGGCACAATGGGCAAGGCTGCCTGAGTGCTAGGTTCAACTTTATCTGATGATCCATCGCACCCAAGACAAATCTAATCTAAATCTAACAATGACACTGGGTTATTACGAGACCAGTAGAGCTACCCCAGGCCTTAAAACCACAATTCTAATGAAGGAATGTATTTACATCAGGCCGTAACCCGATAACACGGGTTGTTATGGCCAGTTAAGAAGAAGAAGAAGAAGAACATATGTATAAGTTATTGTGAATCTAAACTACAAATACCTTTGACCAGGATTCACCATTAACAGTTTTGAGCGCTTGTTTCCAGGCGAAGCGGATTCATGCAACAGTTTTTTGCTTCTAAAAATAGCTCAGCAGCGTTGGGCGAACATCTGCTGTATAGCAGGGAACACCACCCAAAAAAGTCCTCTCAAACGCACACACACACACACACACACACACACTGAAAAACAACAGCTTTTGCGCTTGCATAACATACATTCAATTTGATGTTGTTTTTGTTGTTTCTTTTTATTAGAACGCAACAACTTCGCTTATAAAAACAATAACAAACGCAAATGAGACAAGGGACACACACAGGCAACAACTGTTCAAATATCCTAAAAAAAATTTAAAAAAATTTAAAAAAAAATAAACTGAAATTAGTTAAGTAAGCAAAAAAAAAAAAAAAAAGTGGGTCGCGTCTCGCATATACAATGAAAACAACAACAACAATGGATCTAAAACAACATAAATTGTAAGTGTGAAAATAAATAAACAGCAACATAATAAAAAATAAAAATAAAAATAAAAAAAAAAATAAGAAAATAAGCAACAAAAATTCGTACAAAGTTCATTGACTTTGTTTTACACTTCGCTCGACGGGCTTTCCTTGTGTTCGATGTTGTTTTGGTTTTGCAGCCGCTGCTCTCACTCCACACACACACACACGCACAGAGACATGCACGCACATGTACAGACATGCACGCACATGTCCATGCATGTATACAAACGCACATTTTGCGCATTTTGTTTTTGTGTCTTTGCATAATTCTCTCACACTTTGGCCAAAACAATGCTCTTATGCTGCTCTCTCGTTCTCTTTATGGTTATGCGCGCTCTCACGCCATGACCGTGTTTTGTACTCACGTGGGCACTTTTGTTGTTGTTGTTGTTTTTTTCTTCTTTTCTTTGTTTTTTCTTCTTTTCTTTGTTTTTTCTTTCTAGTAAACAACAATGCTTTGTATGCATTTGCGAGTGTGTGTGCGTGAGTGTGTGTGCGTGAGCGTGTGTGCGTGAGCGTGTGTGCGTGAGTGTGTGTGCGTGCGTGAGTGTGTGTGCGATTACATGTTGGTATAATACAATATGACTAATTTGTTTTTATTTTTTATGCTGCCCCAAAGATAGATACAAATGGTTGCGTTTCGCTTGATGCTTTTCAATTGCTGCTGTTGTTAATTACTTATTGTTTATGCATAATAGTTGCTTTTGAGACTGAGAGAAAGAGTTAAAACGAGATAGATAAAGAGCTAGAGAAATAAACATGACATAAACCAAAAAAAAAACAACAGCAACAAGTACACACATAAAAACATGCACTCAAAACAGTGCAAAATCCGACATTAGTACAACTTTACCAACAAAATAGTGAATACATTCAAGGCGCACTGCCCGACGACAGTGGGATACACTGTAACCAAATTTTTGTTAATATGTAAAAGGCAATTTTATGAACTCAGGCGGTAGTTATTAAATTGAAGCTGGTACTTAACACATTATGTGTTTTTCTTATGTGCATAGCTACAGGAATTTATTAAAACATATGTACATTGGGAAGGGTCGAAGAACAATATTTAATAAAAATAAACCAAGTTGGTAACCAACTCTGGCTTTTCCGAACGTTTATCAAAACAACCGAAATTAGGTAGGAGACAAATTTTTAAAATTTTTTTAGTCTCATTATTTTTCTGGTGACCCAACTATAGCGACTAGAGTGCTCAAATTCAATAGGAAACCCTTTGAAGACATGCCCAACACAAAAACATCGCCAAATCGCCGGAAAAGTTGTCAGAGTGCTTAAATCGTCGAGAAACATAAAATTAGAGATTTTAGTTTTTTGGCCAATCCTAATACTTTTTTGCAGAAAAGTAAATAAACACCCTCCATTGGGAGCATTTCAAAATAAACCAACTTTTTTGTTGGTCCATTCCAAGACTTTGGTATTTGATGCAGTGTTTGCCAGATGAAACTTGGTGGAACATTTTTTTTCGTCTTAAATTTTAATTGTCGTTGTTTTTACAATGGAAACTCAGGTTTTTCATTCCTTTTTAAGGCGCCTGTAGGCACGGTAATATCGCCCGTAAGTTGTCCCGCTTGCAACCCTATGCGACTTTGCTTTCTATGCATTCTAATATCAAACTGAATTTGGAGAAATTTTTTTGCATTTGCGACTAAGTACGCACGTACTACACCGTCGTATGGGGGTAGAATTTTAAGTACAAGGAATAAAAAAAAACTCGAACTGCGCCCATATCTTGTACATGCTGACAGAAAAACAGATCAGAAATATTCGACAATCGATTTTCAACCCATAAGAAATCCGTATGCTATAGAGCAGTGAAAACCCTACAATGTTACTTAAATAGTTTTGACTGAAGTTTTAGACACGGCTTTCAAACACATTATGTTCTGCCACGAATTCATCTTTTTGTTTGTTACATACATTGCACAAAATCTATAATACTCTTTTAGACTTTGTATGCTGGGTATAAAAAGGCACACCAAAAAGCGAAAAGTAGCGTAGCAAATACACACAATGTGTTTGTTCGTTAGTGTTGCAGAGACTCCACCGAATATACGAAATAAAACGTAGAATAAATAACAAAACAACCTTTAGTAGTCATGCTTCCGTCGGTAGGACCATGAAGCGGGCGCACTACTAACTACCTTTGGTATCACGAAGTGGAAAAGCCGTGCGCGAGGATTGTAATGGCCAGTCAAGAAGTTCCTCGACCAAGCGTTAAAGTTCAAGTTACGGATTACACAAAATAAATGAGACATTGTGGTAACTACAAAGAATCCGCACAAATATTCAAATTGCTAACGTACTTTTGGAAAAGATGAGTTGCAGCTGATCGTTCAGCTTAAAAAATATGCTCTTCTTGTCAACGCGTAAGATGAAAATTGATCTTTAAACAGTGAGCAAGGGTCGGGAGTTCTCTGGAAGCTCATACTCTACATCATCAAAACAAAAGCTACTTATAGATTTTACGATTGTTTGTCACAATTGTTTCTGCTTAATGTCAAAAAATGTCACGCGTTGTTACTTAAGCTTAATAGGAGCACGTTTTTAGATACATATGCCAGAGTTTAGATACATATGTTCGCCGTAGTCTTCGTTGGTGATAAAAAATGTTTGCAATATGGAGATGTAATATGCATGAACAGAATATACCCCATAGCTCTGTAATTCTATATACTCTACTCACCCGAGAAGCTGCGACCTTCACTGCTGCGGGACGTCGGTGTCGGCGTCTCTAGAATCCCCACCAGCTGACCATTGCTATTGCATCCACCAAACTCATAATCGTGAGCGACAGCTAATTGACTGTTGCTGCTGCCGCCGCCGGCATTGCTGCCGTTGTGGCCATTGCTTAAGCTGCTGCCGCTGCCGCTCCCGCTGCCCCCGCCGTTTGTGTAAACGGACAGCGATGCAGCCGTGATGCCGTTATGGCCGTTAGCGATGATGGCGGGTGTTGCTGTTGCATTGTTTCTATTATGCTGGCTAGCGCTGTTGTTGTTGTTAATGCCAATGTCATTGATGTAGAGTAAGCTTCGGGGTCCTCCAAATCCTATGCCTGCTTGCGGTGAGTGTTTAAGCTTCTCTTGATTTTCAATGAATTCAGCAGCTTCTAAGAGCTGTGTTATGTTAACTGCTGCTGACATAGCCGCCGCGACTTACACAAAGCCGACTTGCACACACTCTTACTCTGTCAGACGCACCCACGCACGCGCCGCACTCAAGCACAGTTTTAATTAGACACGTTTACAGTTTGAATGGCAGGTATTTTTTTGTTTTTTTGTTTGTTGTTGCTTGTTTTTTGTTGCAATTGTTGTTGATAAGAGCGCTGTTTTTGTTATCCGCTGCAACAAGCACAGTTAATTTTGCTTTATTTCTCGCTGCAAAAAAAAGATGAAAAACTTGAGTTAAAGCAAGAGTAAACTTAATGGGTTAAAACAAACGACATTCAACAAAGACAAATGTCTTTGAAAATATGCTAAGATATGTTGCTGACAATGGGATACCCTTTGCCAATTATCTCTCCAATAATAGGAAATACGGTAAGAAAGCTTTAACAGGACTTTTTTACGCAGCAATCTTTATAGGTTTAAAAATTAAAAACATACTTCTCTAAGAGTTAGGTGCACAAAAATTCGCACTTGTGTCAAGCAGTTCAAGTTTATTTTATCATTTCGTTATCTAACCCCCCTTCCCTTGTGATAGATTTTCGCGGTTTATACCCACACCATTGAAGTTATCCAATTAAAACTTGGAACAGTTACTTTGCATGTGCTCTGTAGAAATTATTAAAATCGGATAGAAACTTTAAAATATATAGGTAATAAAGGGGTAATTTTAGGCCCGTCTCCGCCTATAAATGTCAACATTTTACTTTTTACAGCAATAGTAAGGCTAACATTTATGTTAGAGCCACCAAATTTCGTACAAACACATATCAAGCTTATAAACCAAACCAGGTAGTGAGCACACTAGCTACCTTTGGTATCAGCAATTGGACCAAGCACGCGCAAAACAGAGATGCCTGGAGGAGATATTTGCATCAGGCCGTAACCCGGTAACGGGTTGTTATGGCCAGTTAAAAAGAAGACTTTCAAAAAAGCTAGAATTCCCCCGCTGCCCGTTGTTTCCAATTTTATCCCGCCATCAGGCGTAAAAAAAAGATAGATCTAGCTGGAAAAAAGCTAAATTGGCAACACTGGTAGTGACTAACTTTGCTATTGTGTAGCTATAGTATTGGCGTCTTAACCGACCCATTGTTGTAATCAGAACTAATCTAAATAAATGAATAATAAACCGCGGAGGAAAATTGTTCATTTCAAATTTAGCGGATTATTCATTTTATTTTGGTAGTGTCATCCTAAAAAACCACTGTTAAGTAAAGGATTGCCTCAAATGTTGCTTTATCTAAAAATTTACTAGTGGTGTAAAAAATACATAATATATATGTTATAATTTCCCGATGTTCTAATACATGCGTTTTTAAAACCATAGAAAATTTCACCATTTCTTATGCCGACCTTGCCGATCTTTTATTGTCTTAAGTCAAATTATTTCAAGATTATGCCAAAGTAAGTCTTATTCTCAGTTTTACAAATAATGTTTAAGGTTATTCTTAAAAGCTGGCAACGCTTATCATAACCTTTATGTTTACACAATTTAGGTTTAAATCTATTGGATCTGTAGTATATAGAAGACTTCTTTTGTTTACATTAGTTTCATATATTTTGTATTCTACAACGAAGCTCCCTTCTATAAAAACAAGTACACTTTTTAAATACCAAACATCGAAAAACCATCGATACATCAACCTACATCGATGTCTATTGTCGATGGACTCTGCGATGGTAAACATCGATGTTTTGGTCTGGATTTACTTTACTAAAATTTACTTTGAATAATCTTCTTAACCACAATTTATAGTGTATTGTTGTATTCTTTGTTTGTCGAATTTTCTGTAGCTCAAAGAGAGTGAAAGAGAGAGAGAGAGAGAGAGAGCGAGAAAGATAGGGGTATTTTTATGCAATATTATCTCTAAAGGCTGCTGCAAAAACAGCCGGCTAAATATTATTTTTAAGCAAACACCAATATATCCCGGCAATTGCGCTGAGCAGGCGCGTGTTTACAAAACTCTATGACAGCTGTCAGGCGCTTTGCACCGTTATTAAAGCGCAAAACATAGAGCGGGAGAGAGCGGAAGAGAGCGCAAAGAGAGCGGAAGAGAGCGCGAAGAGAGAGGCCGCAGCGGTGAGCTTTCGACGCTCTTACCGGGTATGTGCGTTGCAGTTATCGAGCGTGTGGATCCAAATACGGCGGCAACTTTGCCTTGACATTAAATGAGTTAACAGACGAGGACGAGGAGACAAAGAAGGACGTCACAGACGAGAAGCTCAGACAGGATGCGTGGGTGGATTTTGAGTTACTTTTCTTTTTACGTATTTTGGGGTTGCTGACGTTGGGGGTTGTTGTTGTTGTTTTTCGTCAGGGTGCGTCAAAGGCAAACGAAACGTTGACATTTTCAATGGGCGAAAAGGTAAAAGGCAAGAGACAAAAGAGCGAGACAAGAAGCAGAGAGAAAGAGAGAGAGAGTGAACTATGCGTGTGTGTGTGTGTGTGTGTGTGGGGGGGGGGGGGGGGGGGGGGGGTCTCATATTGCAATCTTTAATAAAAAATATAAAATTAAAAAATTTAAGCGTATATTTTTAAATAGTTGCAACAACGATTACAATAAAGCCAAGTCAAATATCATATTCGCAATACTCTAAGTACGGTATCGCAATCATTGAGAAACAACCCGTAGCGGTGCTTCCTGAAACCGTCTCAATAACAATTTCACCCCATGTTTGTAAGTGTATTTGACCGCCAGTCATATTTTACAAATTTTATGACCTATTGTCAAAAGGCATTCTTTTCTTTTTTGGCTTTAAATTTCAACCACTTTTCCATTTGAGCATCGTGTGAAAACGTAAAATTTGCCCCGACGCAGACATGGTCTGACCCCTTAGAGGGGTTGCCATTGCCCTAGTCAAATATAATCTTTAAAAACACTTGAGCCTGGTGGCATGTAATATCCGGGAACCATCCATGCCCATGCAGTTGGGTGAATTAATTCGAATTGACAAAAATGTTGCAACCGCTGAGACGATTAAGACACTAATGGGACATAATTTAGGCGAAATTGTGGTTGCTAAAAGACAAATATTGGAAAAGTCAAAGAATATGAGCGGTAACATTCAAAAAGTCGCGATTAAGGTAATATCCTAATAAACGGTTTAAAAGTCCAGTGTTGTACTTTAAAAAGAATCAATGCTAAAAACTTTTTACTTTTCCGCAAAAAAGTATTGCATTATGTTTTTCGACGATTTAAGCACTCTGACAACTTTTTCGGCGATGTAGCGATGTTTTTGCGTTGGGCATGTGTTCAAAGTGTTACCTATTGAATTGGAGCACTCCAGTCGCTATAGTTGCATCGCCAGAGGAATAAAAAGAGTAAATAATTTTCGAAATTTTTTATTTTACATTTTTTTGTTGTTTAAATTTCGCCTAGCTAATTTCGCTTGTTTTGCTAAACGTGCGGAAAAGCCCGAGTTGGCTGCTGTTACTGTTTATTTTTATTAAGGACTCCCGTACGAATATCACATCTTATTATCTTTCTGAGGCACTAAATTTGGCACATGTAGACGCTTGTGGGCTTACTGACAAAACAATGTTCAAAATATCAGAGCGTTTCCCTGAACTTTTGGCGGCAGTGTCTTTCAATTAGAGCATTTGTATTTTGATTTTCAAAAATCCTTTTGTGCAGAGGTTTTAAAAGAAAATCAACTGGAAGATATATTGCCAAAAAAAAAAAAAAATGGCATTTCGAAAAAGCAAAAAAAGTGACTTTTCTATTTATACTATGCTTATTAAAGATACAAAAATTCTGAACGTCAAGATTATTCAAAAATGTTTTTGTTTTTTTTTTTTTTTTTGTTTTTTGACTCAAAAAAGATCGAGATTGGCGCAAAAGCGACAAGTTTGGACGCACTTTATTTGCATTTCTTGTTCGTTGCTTTTTGTTGTTTTTGTTTATTATTGTTGCTTATTTTGAAATGAATTTTGTTTTTCTTTTTTGGTTTTTTTTCGATTTTTTTGGTTGTTTTTCTTTCTTTCTTGTCGTTGGCATTTTAAAAATAGCAACAGCCAATAGACGAATGACTGACGTTTGCATGTGTGTGTGTGTGTGTGTGTGTGTGTGTGTGTGTGTAGCCGTATATACTATAGTACTAGTCATGAAGTTTCAGGCCTGTTTCAGGCCTGTTTCAGGCCTGTTTCAGGCCTTAGCAGAACTGAAGGGTATCTATGCATATAAATTAAATTGCAAAGGCAAAAAGGACATTGCGTTTGCTATTGAAAATGTTCCGATCCGGACTCATTGCGTGTTGCTTTGTCGTTTTTGCTCTTTGCGAAAAAACTTTTTAATTTTTATATACAATATATATTTTTTCTATTAGTTACTCGGAATGCTTAAGTGTACACAGTACTTATATGCACATATGTGTAATACTTGTGACACAATTTCAGCTGATTTGCCGTGCAATTGAGTATTTTTTTTTTATATATTTATTATCAATTGATAATATGCATTATTCTGCATATCACAGCACTTTTTTATATATTATTTATTACAATACGCAGAGCATGCACACACACACACACGCACACACACACATAAAGCAGGCACGCGCTTTGTGGCATGAAAAAAAAAAGCACACACCAACACACACAAATAATTTGTCATTTTTTTAATGATTGCAGCTCTTGCTCTTCGACTCTCTCTCTCTTTCTTTTAACAAAAACAAATTAATTATATAGCAAAGAAAAAAATTAAAAAAAATTGCGGCATTTTACGTACATTTGAAAACTTTTAGCAATAAAAGTGGTTTCCTCTTTGAAAACTTTTAGCAATAAAAGTGGTTTCCTCTTGTAATGCACTTTAAATAGCTTTTAGCACTTTTATTTATTTCGCTCTTTTCGATTCTCGCGCTTAATACTACTGTAAATAAATTGCAAGTTTGAAAATTGAAAACTTTTTCAAACGTCTGCGCTTAGCTGCGGCAACAACGACGTCCTGCGACTGCGAGCGTTCCGACAACTGCACGCACGGCACGAGCAAACAACGTCAAATGAAATAGTCGCATCGACGACGGCAGCGACGTTGATAAACTGGCAAAAGAGAGTGCACGAGCGTAAATTGTTGGAGAGAGCGCCACAAAAGCGTGAAGTTGTTTGCTCTTTGAGTGTGTGTGACTCAGCCAGTCAGCGAGCAGAGAGAGAGAGAGAGAGCGTGAGCCGTGACTGCACTCAAATTCTACAAACATACAAATGTATGCATGTATGTATGTATGGTTGGTGGGGGGAGGGGGGCGGTTGAGTGTTTTGTGTGTGTAGGCGAAAATTGTAGCTTATGTATGCAAGGTATGTGCATTTTCTGCTTAAATACTGGCCCCACTGTGCAAGCAAAACAACAGCAATTATTTACACAAACACAAAGCTAACGATGACGACGCCGCCGAACAACTAGTATCTGCTGTTGCTCTGCTTTGCTGCTGCTCCACTCTCTCTGCCTGCATACATACAAAGTTGTTGTTGTTGTTGTTATTGTTGAAGGCGAAAAGTATCCAAAGCTAAGTTTTTTTTATCTACTATTATTACACAAAAAACGGCGATAAACTACGGCAAACATTGCTGCTGCTGCTGCACTTTGAACTAAACTAACGGTGTTTACCGTTACAATTTCGTTATTGTTTCACTCACTTTCAAAAAAAAACAAAATAAACAATGTGACAGCAAGAATAACAATAAGCACTATAACTTTTTTTTTTTAATTTAAATTTATTTTTTTGTTCTTGCTGCTTGCTTTTTACTTTTTGTTATTTGTAGTTATAGGTTTTATTTTCTGCGCTACCCGCACAATGCAATGACACAAGCAAAGTAAACGCTGGCGCTCACTTTGGTTTTAACTTTGGCTGGCGGCTGCTGACAGCTGGTGTCGCCGTCGACGTCGACGTCGCCGTCGCAGCAGCATTTGCAAAACAACAAAACTACGCTGCAGCCAGAGAGAGCACCAACCCTGAAAATTTGAGCGCTTTGAAAGGGAGCACACGCAATACATACATATATGGGGGGAGAAACAGACAGAGAGAGAGAGAGAGAGAGAGCGCGTGTTAATTTTGCCTCAATGTGTGTGTGTGTGTGCGTGTGTGTGTGTGTGTGTGCAAGAGCGAGCTTGTGTGTTTGTTCCTCGCGTTTGTGAATAGCAAAACAGGAAGAAAAATAACAACAACTGCATACATCAAGAGCAGCGGCCGCGGCAGCAGCGCTATGTAATTGTAATAGCAGCGACAGAAGAAACGGGAATATTATTTTCGAGAACATTAGGGTGGCACTTAAAAGTAGACTTATGGAAAAAGCGACGATAAAATGAAATATGAGCATAATTTTTAATTAACTTTCGAAAAGAATTGCTGTTTCAAGTTTGCTGGCCATGCAGTACATTGCATGTTCGTCTATTCAGACTTCACAGGCTTAGATTCAAGTAATGTATGTATATGTTGTGAGCGGGTTAGAGCATACAACCTCAGCAGGTCAAAGCTTGTCGTATGAGGCGACTAATAATGACACTGGGTTCTTTCGAGACCAGTAGAGCCACTCCAAGCCTTAAAAGGGTTGTGAGTAGGGTTTGGGACCCACCATGTAATACTACAATTCCAATGAAAGAATGTACTTACATCAAGACGTGACCCGAAAACGGGTTGTTATGGCCAGTTAAGAAGAAGCAGAATGTATATGTTAAGAATAAAAAGAAAAGGCGATCCGTTTTGTTTATTCGGCTCACAAGAGTCTAAATAAAAAATTTGATAAGCTTGTATATTAACATATTAACAAAAGCTTGAAGTTTCGTAGAGTTTATAGAAGGCAGTGTCTGAAATTGGTACATAATTGGCTATACTAGTCGAGCTATGCCCAGTTTCAGTATTCGAAAATTTGGTTCGTCTAACTCTGCCTTCGAAAATGACTAGCCAGAAAGCTTGTAAAACCCAAATCTAACATTAGAAGGTAACTTAAGTTCAAATAAGCGTTATGTGTATTTTTTAGATTTGCTTTATAATATTATTAAAATCGCTTTAATCTTAATTGAAGCTGAATTATTTTAGGTACCAGCCTAAGTTGCGTCGCGTCGTTACTTGCTTTTATGCTTATGCTTATGCTGCGCTGCTGCTGCTGCTGCAACGGCTTCTTCAATGTTTTGCCGCAAACAACGTCATTGTTTCTCTTCTTCTTTCATATCAGTACATACTTTACTGCTGTATTATTAACGCATTGTTGTTGCTTGTGCGCTGCTGCCGCTGCCGCCGCTGCTGCCGCTGCTTTAAAGCCTCGTCAACGTCATTCGTTTTAAGTTTTTCGCTGCTGCTGCTCTTTGTGCTGCTTGCTGGTTTTTATGCACTGTTTCATTTTCCAAATGTTTTTGTTGCTGCCTTTTGTTATTGTTATGATGCGTCAACGTCAACGTCGCCGTGGCTTTGGCAGTTTGTTGTTGTTTTTGTTGTTGTTGCTGCCGCCGTTGCCGTTGCCGATTTCGAAACGTGCTGGCATTTGCGTGGAACGGAACTTGTTTTGATATGCATGGGCTCGCCGCGGCGACGTCGTCGTCGCACAGTGGATCCAACTGACTTCCTTTTCGGCGAAAATCATAACTTGCGGGAGCAATGATATATTTTTAAAATTTAAAATGCGTGTAACAGAGAATTTCTGAAGCTTTTGCGATATACTGCGCTAAAAATATGCTGTGAAGAGAGGGAGCTTCAAAAAACGATAGTAAAGTTCGACATTATATACACCAAATGTCTTATCCTTGCAGGTATAAAATGTGCTTATTGCTTAATAAATCGTTAAAATTTTGAAAATCTGTTGGCAAGTTGTTTGCAGGCTATTTTGATCTTTGTGTACACACGTTCGCCAGATAGACAAACTTTCGGCGAGGACGATTTGTTGAAAAACAAGCACAATTTAGAACATGGAATTTTTCGATGACATGCAAGTATAAGACATTTGCAGTATATAATATCGAACTTTACTACAGCTTATTTATCGCAGCGTATCGCAGAAGCTTAAGAAATTCTCTGTTATATGCATTTGAAATTTTGAAAATATCTTTACTTCCTCAAAAGTTATGATTTTCGCCGAAAAAGAAGTCAGTTGGATCCACTGTGCGTCGTCGCAGTCGCCCAGGCAAAGCTTGAGCAGCCCAACAACAACAACAATGTGTTTTTGTTTTGTTTTATATTGTTCTGCTGCCTCTTTTGCTTGCATTCTACTTTGCTATGCATTTTTTTGTATTACATTGGCAGCAGATGTAAGTGCCGCTTACAACATTGTTGCGACGCAGTTGCTCGTCTCTGGCTCTCTGTATGCGTGCATGTGTGTGTGTGTGCGTGTGTGTGTGTGTGTGTGTGTGTGTGCGTGTGTGTGTGTGCGTGTGTGTGTGCGTGTGTGTGAGCGAATGACTTTGAGAGCGTGTGCTATGTAGCTTGGTTTTGGCGACGGCTGCAAAGTTCAACGCAAGAAGGTTCATTGTACTTTTTGGGTCTTGCTTTTACATCTTTTCGACTGCTGCGATCGTTGCCGCCGCTGCCTGGCGTCGCTGCTACTTACTTTTCGATTCGTCTGTCCGCTTGTCCGTTTGTCTCTCTGATTTTGGGCTTGTTTTTGCGTAGTAGTAGGTCAAGTTTTACAAGCTTTGCTCGCGTATGCATGTCCTTTCTTACACTCTCTCTCTCTCTCTCTCTCTCGCTCTCTCTCTCTCTCTCTCTCTCTATTTTCAATCTATTACTCAAATACATTCAATCCAATTTATTTGATCAAACAAGATCAGCATTAGTCGGGACGGTGCCCGACAGTGGAATACCCTGTACCCATTTTTTCCATGAATATCAAATTTTATGCAAATTTTTGTATCGATGCGTTGAAGGGTATGGGCGTAATAACGGTAACTGTACTAAGGGGGTCGGGGGGACGGTGCGGAAAAAGGTCAAAATTGTTTGGTTTATAATCCTAACGTACCATATTTGGTTAACATCAATGTTAACTTTAACATTTCTGTAAAAAGTGAAATTCTGTTGCAGTTCATAGGAGAGGGGTCCTAAAATTGGCACATTATTAGCTATATCTTTTAAAGTTCTAAAGTTTAAAGGGTCAACAACATTCTGAGACAGCAAGCATAAGATGCAGATGCTTATTTGATGATGAAGAATCATGCAATCGTCTATGGAAGTATGAACTATATGGTACGCAACGACTCAACCTCAAAAGAGCAGGGAATCGGGTATTTCCCCGCAGAGCACAAAAATTCTGAAGGGGCCAGCAATAGACCAATTCACCCCGTGCCCAAAATTGCACTCTACGTACCTGTGGGACACATTCAAAAATTTCAGCTCTTAGCAATTGATATTGAAATGAACTTTTAGGTACGCAAACTCAGACCAACTCAAAACAATAATACAAAACATATGTTTGAATTTATGAAATTATCCAGAGCTTATTATATAGCTTAAACTATAATATACGAATCTTTTGCAATAAAAATTTTTCAATATTGCTTTCTATTTCTTAATTATATTAAGTTAAAGTTACCAACAAAAAGTAAAGAATAAAGGCAAATGCTATTTCTGGAACACATAAACTATCTTTATAAACATACCAAAATTATCAGTATTGGAAGCAGAGACGATGTGGTCATGTCCGCTGCTGTCCGTCCGTATGAATCAATTGATCTTGAAAACCATATAGGCAGACCGCTTAGGGAGATATTGCTTTAAGTTGGTCGATCACCTGCCTTCTTCCCAAACTACTTAGCTGTTTACCTGCAATTTTTACAGTAATCTGTTACTTTGCATATACATACTTAGAATTTAGACCAAAAACCGGAGACTGAGCTGGGTTTTAGTGAACCTTGGTTCAGATCCCCCAACCTAAAGAAGAGCATTCAACAGGTTTGAGTCGTCGAACAAGAAGCTGTTTCTTAACAAAATGACAAAATTGTCATCAAAGCTAATGTACTGCTTGAAGATCTTACTTCATGTTGCTCTGAAAAAGTGAAGGGCAAGAAAAAGTAACTTAAATTTGTACTTTACCATTTAAGTGCAAGTGAAGACGAGTTCAGGGTATTCCACTGACAGTTTACAACCCGAATGTAATACATGTTTTCACTACCGATTTTGTACCTAACCACCACAGCAAAAGATTTGCTAAGTCTGCAAATTTGCTATAGGGAACTCATTAAAAAAATTTTCAAGCGCCCTTGGGAGCTTTTCTATGTTCATACACAGACATAGACATGGCTGCAAAGGCAAAAGTTCAAAGTGCACGGCAACGAGTACGGATTTTTTTTTTATAATACCAAAACGGAAATGAAGCAAAATTGGCAAGAAGCAACAGCAAAATTTCAAGCCTAAATATTTCACTCTCTATATTAGCATCGGTGCTTATAAAATAAAAGATGAAGAAGAAGAGTCCCAAGACGCCAAATTCGAGTCCATTGGTAAACACGTAATATGATAAGGCACTCTAATTGGAGTTTATTACGTCGTGGCAAAACGACAACAAGAAAGTAGCAGCTCCAAACAATTTGATAATGAACAGTGTTGCAGCGCAAAAGGGACACTAAACGAAAGCAAAGAGAAAAAGCAATTGCGGAGCGACGCACAGTGGATCCAACTGACTTCTGACTTTGGCAAAAATCATAACAGATTCAAAATTTAAACTGCGTGCAACAGAGAATCTGCTGCGATTCACTGCGATAAACATGCTGTTGAAGAGAAGGAGCTTCTAAAAACGGTAGTATAGTTCGATATTATATACACTGTTTAGCTATTGAGCTTTTTCATTAGCTTTAGTAATAGTTTAATTTTAATAAACCAACAAACTTTTGCTTAACCTTTAATTGGTTTAGATTTATATTCATTGTGTTTATGCCGCGGGGGCCGATGTATAGTTGTTAAGTTCTTATATGTTTAATAATATGCCGGCGGACCCGATGTAACCCGTGCTATTGATGCTTATGTATTCCGATCCGATTGACCGTGCCGAAGTGTAGCGAAATGACAAGTAGTGAGAGTCGCAGTTTGACGACAGTTGCAGCTTAAGACATTCAGAATACATTACAAAATGAGAGTAAAGTGGATGCTATTCATGTTTCAGTTATGCTAGGTGACTTAATTATCTCTGCTGGCTGCATAACCAAACATACACCAAACGTCTTATTCTTGTACCAATAAAATGTTCTTATTGCTCAATAAATCGTTAAAATTTTGAAAATCTGTTGGCAAGCTATTTGGAGTCTCTTTTGATCCTAGCTTCACACTTTCGCCAGATAGACAAACTTACAATTAATTGAGAAATAAGCACAATTTAGAACATGGAATTTTTCCATGACATGCAAGAATAAGACATTTGCAGTATTAATACCGAACTTTACTAACGTTTTTTGCAGCTCCCTCTGCTCACAGAGGGATTTATCGCAGTGTATCGCAGAAGCTTAAAGACTGACTATTTTGAAAATAACTTTACTCACTCAAAAGTTATGGTTTTTGCCGAAAAAGAAGTCAGTTGGATCCACTGTGCAACGGAGCGGAGAGGCTGTAAAACAAAGCAGCCCGCAGCAAAAGCTGACAAACAATTTGTTAATGGCTGTTTGCCAATGTTTTTGTCAGCGGTTTAGCTGCACAAGAGAGCGAGAGAGCGAGAGGGAGCGCCGCCGAGTCGTTGAATATGAGAGAGAGAGAGAGAGCAAAGCGCATATGTTGCATGCAGAAACCGGGTGAGTAAAGCGTATGCCACGAGACAAAAACAAACCAGATTTTGCTACAACGACAAGTAGTGGGATTGTGAGAACAAGAGAGAGAGAGAGAGAGAGCAAAAAGGATAATGATGATGTTGATGATGACGACGACGACGACGACGAATGACATGTGAATAGAACACAGAAAATGCGTCGCAAAATATTGAATAAGCTCAAAAAAACAAAAACGCTGGACAGGGTAACGGACGGAGAGAGAAAGCAATGAATGTCAGTGCAATTTAGATATATTTACATACATATATATATATATATATATATATATATATAGAATCTGATGGCATTGAAAAACTGAATCAGAAAGTGCATAAATCCAAAGCCGGAAGACAAATTGGCAACTGCGTCGCCCCAGAAATTGAAAAGAAAAAAAAACAAAAACCAAACACAGTAATGACAACAAAGCAAGCGAACAACAACAAGAAGTGAAAGAGCGTTAAAGACAAAACAACCCATTTTTTGGGCGAACAACGTGCAATCGCGAGAGAGAGAGAAAGAGAGTAACCAATAGAGCGGAAGCGTGAAAAAGCTCTCCCCACACACGGCATCAATGTGAAAAAAACCGTGCTATGCAACAATTTGTTGCTGCAACATGTTGAGAGCGACGAGGGACGAAGTTCTGTTGCGTTTAAAGCTGTTGTACAGTGGAAGAAATGGCTAATCTAATTACACAAAAAGTAAAAGGGTATTATAGATTTATGCAGTGTATGTAACAGGCAGAAGGAGGCGTGGCAGACTATATGTTCCATGGGCAAAAATGGTCAGGAGCAATAGTCGAGTCGATATAGACATGTCCGTCTGTCCGTGTTGTCGCACCGTTCTCGGAGACTATAAGAGCTAGAACAAAAATTTAAATTTTTTTTTACCAAACGATGCGCATATGCCGGGAAAAATATGAGTTTGTCGAATTATGTCTAGATCTATCAGCTTGAAACTCCTCATTAATGTGCATCTATGTTCCAAAAAAGATCGAAATCGGATAAATACATCAAAAGTTATAGTCAAAAATATGCTAATTTCACCCCCCCCCCTCGCCTATAAACTGTACCAAAATTCCACTACATGTAGATATGGACACATGTGAGCTAGA
Source organism: Chymomyza caudatula (assembly GCA_035041775.1). NCBI lineage: Eukaryota > Metazoa > Arthropoda > Insecta > Diptera > Drosophilidae > Chymomyza > Chymomyza caudatula. Next base: position 4,513,050 of record JAWNKW010000148.1, read on the forward strand.
GTTACAAAATTTGGTGTGGAGACTCGTGTGATCCTAGTCGTTCAAACTGCATCCACCTTTTTTCAATGGAACCCCCCTTCCCCCGCAATCGATTTACCTTAATTACTGCCACACCCCTCAATATATTGATTTGAAAATTGTCACAGACATTAATATATGTATTTTTGATCTATGTTACAAAATTCAACGACATTGGCCCAAGAATACTGGAGTTATGGGTATAAAAGTAATTTTGCCACCATAATAGCCAACTTCCCAATAGGAAAATGTTTAAAGGCATAATTATCTTATGAAAATAGATACAAAATTGGATACTTCCGTTACCATTTTACCGTATTTTGTGTTTATAAAGAAAAAGGGTACAAGGTATTCCGCTGTCGGGCACCGTCCCGACTGTCTGCATCAAATGTTTTATTGTTTGCAAATTAATTTTTGAATCGCCACGTTGCATAGGGAAGGGCGTCAAGGAAAGCTTCTTCAAAGGAATTATAATTACTACTTATTTTCACTAATTGTTTGAGCGTTTTTAACTTCACAAGCCTGAAAAGTGCCTTCAAAAGAAGGATAGCAAAAAAGAAAGGCTGTGACTCTCTACACTAGCTAAAACGCTTTATCACACTACGATTAATCACAATCGCCGTGGCGTAAAATTACAACACAGCGGTGTCAATTATACGGGTTATTTTCGTATTCCTGTGGGTTAGTTCACTTGTGTTTCATTGGTACTTTCAGTCTCAAAGTTTCTACTGCGAGCCCGGTGAAAAAGGCACCCACGAGTAAGTACAGTCAAAAAAGGCGAGACAACAAAGCAGATAGCTTTGCTCATATTAAAAAAGACTTAATTCGATTCACCAAAAACATTGACGGTGATTTCGAAAATTTCAAATCTAGCTTTACCGGTGCCAGAGTTGCCGTTGCGCCCACACAACGCAAAAATGTAGAATGTGACGTTGCGATAGAATGCGGGCAAAAAAAAAAAAGATGAGTTTTTCCTACTCTTTTGATACCCTAAACACTATTTCTCAAAGGCAGTTTACAGGGTCAATGCTGTGGTAATTGCATCGTGTACCATAGGTTCAAGTTTCAATTCATGGCAAGTCCTTCTATTCATCTTTTTGAACTTCTTATCCACTACCAAAACTTTATACCTTCATGTCTTCATATTTTCGTATTTATATTTATTTACGTTTTCAAATCTTCATATAGTTATTTCGTCATATCTTCATATGATCATATCTTCATAACTTCATATCTTCATAGCTTCATTTATTCATATCTTCATTTCTTCAAATCTCCAAATCTTTATATCTACATATCTTTATGTCTTATAATCTTTATATTTTCATATTTTTATATCTTTATATCTACATATATTTATATCTTTATATCTTCATATCTTCCTACCTTCAAACCTTCGAGATTTCCCGATCATCATTTATTTTGTTAAGAATAAATATCTGTTCGATCTATCTTATAAAACTCATTCAAATGGTCTCAATTTATTTATTTGAAATCAAATTTGACATCACTCAATCGAACCAACTGCCAAAAAGTTCAAACTACCTATTTGCAGTATAAACTTTGTACCATATTAGTCACAGGCGAAAGTTGAGACACACAGGAAGACCCACACGTCAGACATACGCATGTATGTTATGTAAACTTGAACAACTCAAAAAATGCATACATATAAATTCGTTTCTAAATATCAGTTTACATTTAACAGCAGCACATATAGTAGTGATGATTGAAAGTAAAAGGGAACGTGGCGTATGTGTAATGCACCAAGTTGAAATTCAAAACCAAATCCATTGAACCAAAAAAAAAAACGGAACAAATGGAATAAAAAGAATGCAAGTGCTTCGTGACAGCAAGCATAACTCTCTAGAATTTTAATTAGAAATTTACTCAACAAAAGACTTAATTTGAGTCCAAATCGTATATTGTATTGCTTCTTACAACACGAATGATTAGAGTGTGTATTTGCTTTAATTATGAAATTAACTAGTGCAACTGGCACTCTAAAGTATTCTATACTCTCTACAACTAGCTATCTGTAATAAAATTTCATTCGTAGCTCTTCCGATCATTGAATCGCATGTGTCAAGTTTCTACGTTAAAAGCTTTTGTTGGAAACAGCGAAACAAAATTTAAATTTTAGGCCCACATGAGCCATATTCTCGTCTCTGTAGCTGCTTTCTTGGGCTTCGAGAAACTAGGGCCGGAGGCACAAACAAACGACTTTTTCCAGGTCTCTAAGAACTTTATTGCTTCACTGGATAGTTGGATTCATCTAGTCAGGATTGTTAAGAATATGTATACTTTGTAGAATTTGGATACAGCGTATAAAGATTAATTCAGTTCACTTTAGTTTCTATACTCTTCAATTCGCAGAGTATGAATTGCCCCTTATTATATAGTATACAACTGGTTCTTTTAGGGACAGTGAGAGGAATTGTGGTTGCTGGTTATGTTCTGAAATGCCTGCAACGGACTGACCCTTGGCTAGGCTATTGCCATGTAAAATACGTGAGTATAAAGTGCGCTAGTTGTATTGCAAAAGGAACAGGTGCGTTCTTGTGTAAAGAGCATAATGTGGTTTAGAAGGAAGTAACAAATTGTGTGTTAAAAACAATGAATTGCACACCTTAAGACCTTAAATGGTGCATCTACAGTTTGGAAATTAAAGGTCCATATAAACACAGGATTTTAAAATTTGTGGATGGCGAGAACACAATTCTTGCATCGGATTTTGGTTGGATATTATCTCAAGAACTTGCTATTCTATTTAGTGGACCAGAACGTATTACGCAGCTTCTTAAAAGTTTCATGCTGGCGCTCCGGATAGACAGCTGTACCAAAAAGCCATCATTCTTAAAAGTGACAAAGGCAATATGCCCTTTACCCTTTGCAGGTTATAAACCAAAACACACCCAATGACTACATCTTGGTACAATCAAGCTCACGCTCAGTAGTACATATATATGTACGTGTGTATATACCATACTTTACATAAGAAGCGAGCATATTGTATGCAATTCTACAAAAGCCCTTGGTTGATATAAGTAGTACCTACTTTAGTGCATAAAAGATTGATTGACTGACTAACTGAGTGACTGAAAGAGATTGCCATGGACTAAATCCCGGCTCTGAGTGTTGACGGTCGACGAGTCTTGTTATTTTGTAGTGTAGTTGTAGCTGTTGATTTTGGAAGTAATGCGGAAAGTATGAACAGTGCAGGGAGTGTCCACAGAGAGAACAAGAGAGAGAATAGTACGCATGTTGTATGGTATATGTTGTTGTTGTTGTCGGTTTCCATATGGGGTTTTGAGAGCTTATTGCATTTACATACACTGCACACACACACTGCGTGTTTGGGCATGTCAACTGCATAAATGGTAATGTGACTGATTGGGCATTGTATCTGTTGTTAATCTCTAAACAGCACAACGAATTTTCGATATTGTGGAGCGGGTATATTACCTCTGTCTGCAAGTTTGCAAAGCACGAAAAAGGTGCAACTCGTTATGTACAAGCATCCAACATTCCAGGATTTACCCAGGCCTTAGAGTATCCTGAATGTAGTTGAGCAAGGGTACGGCTTTGGTGCTCCAGTTTTTCTCCTTGCGTGCTTTAAAGTATTTGGAATTTATTCTTCATTGGAAGAGGGACGGATCTCACGGCTGCACTTAGGCGGCCCAATAGTCTTTCCATGGAAAGTCTATTCTGCTGCTGTCACAATCTTCGCTTGTCAAATTTCCATTCTGCTGCGAATGTCAAAGAGTAAGGTTGTGCCGCGCTTGTCTTATTTGCGTGGGCATGTATATGTATTGCTTGATTTATCGCATGGTAACCATTGGCGACTCTGAGGGTAATAAAAAAAAAAGAGAGTGACTAGTTTTCTCGCCCTTTCTTCAGGTACTACCAGCTAAGGCATTGAGCACTTTTTTAACGTTTAACATACCATCCGAATAACTTGCTTTGCTTTGCGATATCTGTTTATGGAAAGAGTATAACCGTCAGACACGATATTATGATCGATAGAGATCTCTGTGGTGCTGAAAGGCTGAGATTTTAATGTTTAGTTTTAGTCATTTAGTTGGCATTATTTTGCATTGCAAGAGTATTGAAACGTTGCTGCCTAGCAACTGGGTTTTCTTTCTGCAAAAATTTTCTTCCGTTCTTCTTCACCCGAACTCGGTGCTACCAGAGAGCCGACGCGATTGACAGCCAACTACTGGTCTAGCTGGTCCGGCTTTTAACATTGAAAACGTACGTTGACATAAATGCAATCAGCACAATACACAATACGGACAATCACCAATCCACAATACGCATTCACATGCAAATAGTACAATGGCACGCACAGGCATCATAATCATCGTCATCATAATGATAAACGTCCTCCTCATCGGTATTATTGACAGCAAACAAATAAGTCGCTGACAATAACGATAAAGATGAGTTTGGCGATGATGTGAATGAAGTTAGGTGATGGTATTGATGTGTGCTGGACGGATTTTTTAATTGTTCTTAATCATGTGGGTGTTGGTGTATCTATTTGCGTTTATCTAAAAGATATGTAAAAAGCCTGTGGCGAAAGCATAAAAATGTACTTGCATGCAAATCTCAAAATGTGTGATAGGAAACTTACTTCATAATTATTTTATGACTGTATATTTTGAAACTTCCTACGGATCCTCAAAATAAAGAGTACTGATGAAAATGGAACAATTTACTGCATAAAATATTCTATGAGCCACTGTAGCTTATATTTAAATATACCTTTTCAGGTAAATTTTGGGTCGCTTTATTAATATTTTATTTATTAAGTATTATATTATCTAAAACGGTTTTCGATTTCAAAAAATTCAAAAATTTGACAGTGGCTAAGTCAGCAAATCTCATATTATTTAAATTAAAGGTAATTAACTATTGATTTAACCAGTTGCGGTTAGTTTTGGTCTGCCTTGAGCCGTTCTAGATACATCAAAACGGTTTGCGGATTTTAAATCAGCGACCCCAAATTTAAGGGAAGGTATGTTTACTCCTGGGTGTTTGTTTTGATTTTTTTTTACGGAAATTAAACAAAATTCTCAATTGTGGCATTTTTACGATATTCCCTAATAACTTCGCCATTTCGATACCGATTTTGCTTAAACTGTTGTTGAAATGTTTGCAAAGAATCAATTTATTGAATCCAAAAACAAGCAATTGCAATTTTTTCTTCAGATTGTCATTTAATTCATTTGGCATGAAAAAAAAGAATTTTCGATTTTCGAAAAAAAATATATATATAAGTTAGAACAAAAGCGTATGGAAGACATTGATTTGATATAAAAATACCTTCGATTCGAGTTACAATTCATTTCGATCGGCAGTAAGGTTCCCGAGTTATATGAGATTTGCTGACTTCGCTACTCTCGAAATCTCGAATTTTTCGAAATAGCTTTCCGAATTCGTAATCAGCGACACAAAATTTACAGGAAAAGGTATGTTTAGTCATAGGCTTTTAATAAGGGCAAATTTGTTGCATAGTGTAACTAGCCTTTTCGCAAATAGCATTCATTCACTTGTTGATTCTTAAAATCATATGAATATAGGTTTGTGGTGAAATCAAGTAAAACTGGCTGGACAACCAGGCAAACAACTATTAATTGGAAAACGATTATGAGTAAACAGTACGAACCTAACAACTGGCAGCGTAAAACTAATTTCATATCAACTACTTCAGAAATTTCGCTTTAAGAGTGTGCACATTTCAGGATTTTCCAATATTCTATAATGATGTAAAATTTTTTTTATTACTGCTTGAGAACGGCTTCTTTAAGAAAAATTGTTTAGTTTGTAATAAGTTTTCGAGTTCTTATACACTACATTATAATCGTCTTACACGAATGAGTAACTTTTATTTTTAAAAAGAAGTATCAATTTCTAGCCTTAAAGTACTGTAAGTACACACAAACGTCGCTTGACTAGTTTAATAAGGTCGGGAACCCAATCTTCTAGTGATTCAATCTTAACTTGTAAGGCAGGAACCTAAAAATATATGAAAAAACGACAAAGAGCAGAGCAAATTTAAGAAACTGGTAGAACGTGCCAAATTCCAATTAGGTGGCCCTTAAGTGGCTCCCAACAGAAGCACAAAACAGACCAGATAAGAGAGGAGGCAAACCAAAGAGTCAAGGTCTTCCACAACAACAACAACAAATCAAGCGGTTTATGTGCATACACAGCTTGTCTTCTAGCCCAGCCTTCAGTGAGCACAACGAGCAAAAAACTTCGGGCTTTGGCCATGGATATTTATTTTAATGTATGCATTTATGTGAATGTAATCTTAGCCAGCACAGACCTTAAGAAGGACACATACACAGGCCATGTATGACGGATGCAATGAGAACCTGTCCCACAGCGGTCTTGAAAGTTCTAATGGATCTAACACCACTGCAAATAGTCATAGACTTCCAAATAAAAGCAACTCTATTGAGGATGTCAGTGGAAGGTACTGGCAGGGGCCACCTAATTAAGACCGAGGACGCTGTCATACTGGAAAAGTCGATTCCGATATTCTCACAAGGCAAAGACGATGGTACTACTGAGTGCCACTTTAAGCCTGGAAAACATTAGAGGAGATGTATCCTATAGAAAGGCACACCATAGTTTGGTATACAGATGGTCCATTGACGAATGAAGGCACAGGACTAGGAGTAGCGTCTTCCAGGGTGCAGTTAGCGCCATAAGGCGATGTGCACATATAAATTTAGACAGGAACTACCAGAATAGGGAGATATCGATACGATCGGCCACCTTAAAAGCGGTTGCAGAAACTAGAATAAACTCCAAGTTAGTTCGGGAAACCCGACACAAATTTGAACTTCTAGGAAGACGAAAAAAACTTTCAGTCAGATGGGTCGCGGGTCACACTAAGAAGAGGAAAGTGCAAGACGCGCCACGAATTAACAGGACAGGCCAAAATACTCCTCTGCTCCTATAACTTACATAGGGAAGAATTCTGTTAGCATTCTGACAGGTCTGCTTACTAGACACTGTAGGATAAAAGGACACTTGAACAAGCTGGTTATCCCCAGCTCCAGTACCTGCAGGTTCTGTGAACTTGAACCCAGAGGAATCGCATTTCAAAAAAACGCTTATTAAAGTATTTTTATTAAAAAAGAGTTTTCATTGATAACGTCTTAATTACTTCTCTAAATATTCATCATGATGTTCAATATAGTTTTGCATTCGCTTGAACCAATTTCCGCAACACTTTTGTCACTCCGAATGAGGTTAGCTTCAAAACAAGCGATTTGAACGCATAAACCGCTACTTGAGCGGTTGAAAAACGTTAACCTTGAAATTTGTTCCTGATTTGCGGGAGCAAAAATAAGTCATTGCGATGTTTTAGATGCTTAAAAAGTTACTTTACCTTCACGAAATGCGGCAAAGAGTGAACGGTGCCCACGATTCAATTGTTAAAGTCACATCTCTACTGTGCTTCATAGACCAAAATCGAATTAGGTTCATCGATGCACTCTTGTTAAGATAAATTACGTCTAAAGTAGTACAAAATAGTGGCACTTTAAACAAAGACTGTAAATCAAATGGCGCTCGTAAGTCACAATGTTATGAGTATTTTTCGACGACAAATTGAAAAAAAAATAACTTCACGATGCAGATGTCAGTATTGATTCGACAACATTGTCATTTCTTCGTCTCTATATTTGCTTTTAATTTGTATTCTAGTACAAAAGCCATTACAGAGATGTTAAGTTCAAACCAAAAACCGTATAAGCAAACTATTAAAAGAACCTGCTGAGGCATCAAGTTTTATACTCTATGATTACATTCTTCACGCACGTAGCGTACAAAGAGTCAAAATTATTTTTGCTGAGTCATTGCTCAGTGGAAAGAGCAGTACTGAATCAGTACTACTGACAGACGTGTTCCTCTGCATCCACTTTCCGATTTCCACTACGTTTCACTTGATTACCGTTACAGCTTATCTTACAAATACCCCGCTTAAACAGCTTCAGCCAATTCTAGAATTTTTTACCAGTCGTTAATTGTCCTCCTAATCGTTTATACCACAGTATGTAATTAGTCTCTTCAAAATCTCTCTTCAAAGTTCCTATGGAAGCCAATACGAAGTAAAACATCATAAACTCACTCTTTGACAAGTGTTTCATTAAAGTTCATGAGCCTTTCATACATTCATAAGCACTCTTGAGACATTTTTAATTAGTTCGTAGCGCAAAGTGTTAAGTTGCATCCTCCTAGACTCTATAAGAGAACACAAGGGACATTGAGTTGATGCCTTTATGATGGCCTCATTTTAATTACTAAAAGAGTAAAAAGAAACAATATATTATAGCTAAAGTACAGCTGCAATTTCTACATGTGTATCCGGTGAAACTACGAGTAGTCAATAATAGCACAAAACTTTTGTGAACATTTACTTTGAAGAGTGTCATACAAAAGTTGCATCATAGATAGCGGGTGCAAAGGCAATTAGTAGCATTAACTAACAAACTCATCTGCAGAATGTGCTCCACTTCGTGATACCAAAGGTAGTTAAATGTAATTAAAAAGTTTGATTATGTATAGAAAAATGTGATGCGTTTTCAGAGAGGTGTTTTAATTAAAACTGGAGCTGTCACGGTACTCAATTGTGAATTCATTCAAACTTGCCATAATGTGTCACCTTCTGGCATAAACATATGCGTAAATAACAATAACAACTGTCAATAATCATGTAAGCTCTTCTTTTCGCACTCACACTTTAGTCAACGTCTAAACTACTCACTCTCTTACGTCATATCAAATTCTGAATAAAAAAGGATGACAACAAAACGCGCAACTTCAGAACTATAACAAGAAACAAACGAGCATGGACAACCCTAGAGAATATGCAACCTATGAAAAGACACTCCAAAGTTTGGTACAAATGTAGGCACCGGAATACCAACCATCGGTAGTACTAGAAACAAAGCTGTCAACACCTATAAGACTCACTTAGCAGTTACTTAAGCGAAGAGGAAGAAGACAGGTCAAACCGTTCCTCAACTCCTATAGCTAAAATGGGTTCAAGAAAATCTAGCAATTGGACAAGAACGAAATTAGAATTCTAAATGGTTTGCTTTCAAGATACAGTAGGCTGAGAGGACACTTGAGTAAGCTGGAGAAGAAGTGCTCGAGATGAAGAAAATCGCTCTTAGACGGTTGGAGAATTTCGATGCCCCAAACCGGTTAGTACGTATCTCAGGTACGGGAGCTCCAAAGGATCGGCGTACACTACTCTACAACAACAAAGTCGCGCCAATAGATGTTACACCTCCATAATATGTGCGCATAATATAACCGCTAAATGGATGTGTACTCCGATTTTGCATCTCTTTGGTCAAATGGCGTGCAACAAGCAACGTGAGCTGAGTGCAGGTTGAATTTTGGCATTTTTACACTACAAATGATGCATGGATAGGTACGGCTCTATTTTGGGGGCTTTAACTTGTCACTCGTCTAATACATACATACAACTTTTGCAACATTGTAACGGCAAAAGCAACAATTAGAGCAACAACTATAAAAGCATTGCCGGAGAGCGCAGACAGCGAACAACATTGCCGTTGCTGCTGCTGTTGCTCTCCTGATGACGTCTTTGTCATTGACAGTGATCGAACGGAAAATGCGAATTAATTAATTCCAAAGCTGCAGCAGTGCCTGAGGCAAATGAAAAAAATTTGATGCAGACAGTCGGGACGGTGCCCGACAGTGAAATACCCTGTACTCTTTTTCTTTATAAACACTAAGTAAAAGTATCTACTTTTATATCTCCTTTCATAAGATCGATATGCCTGTAAGCATTTTACTATTGGGAAGTTCCAATTGACAAGTTTTCCTATTCGGAAGTGAGGGCAAAAATTACTTTTATGCCCATAACTCCAGTATTCTTGGGTCAATGTCGTATATTAATGTCTGTGACAATTTTCAAATCAATATAATGGGGGGTGTGGTGGGGTTGCATTGAAAAAATGTGGATGCAGTTTTAACGATTAGGGTCACACGAGTCTCCACACCAAATTTTGTAACTCTAGCTCGCATGTATCCATATCTACATGTAGTTGAATTTTGAAGCAGTTTATAGGCGAGGGGGGGGGGGGGGGGGGTGAGATTAGCATATTTTTGACTATAACATTTGATGTATTTTTCCTATCTCGATCATTTTTGGAACATACATAGATGCACATTAACACGACGCACATCTCTAAGAAGTTTCGAGTTGTTAGACTCAATGGAGCGGTTGTATAGTGGAAGTGGGTAAGATATCGACTTGATTTGACAAACTACATCTTACATTAGATTACGCGCATCTTTTGGTAAAATTTTGTGTCTCTAGCTCTTATGGGGATCTATCCCCTCATACGGACAGACGGACATGGTCCAATCGCTACCCGAGTCAATGATAAGTCTTTTTGCCCTTGGAACTTATGGTGTGCCACGCTTCCTTCAGCCTGTTACATACATGGCACAAATCTATAATACCTTTTTACACTTTGTGTACAGGGTATAAACAAGTTAAACTCAAGATACCCTGTAGAATGTGTAGCTTGTTTTCATACTCACTACTTTGCGCACTATAAGCGTAAACTATGTAAACTCAATTTTAAAGTTTTAGCTTGGTCTAAATGTAATATGACGCTTCTGTCTGCGACAGGAAATCCCAGCTTTGCCGATCCCTGTGTAGCAAGTAAAATAGCCGCAGACAGAGGATTAATTGCATTTTTTCAGACATTGCGCATACGTCCCGTTGCTTCGTCTGCATTTCGTTTCAGTTTACATGTGTGGGTGCCATGCAATGCGCTCTCACACATACTTAGATACTTTCTCTCGCTGCCAAACAATTTGTCGCAAATGTGTACACATTTGTGTATACATACATACATTAATGTATGCATGTGTGAACTTAACGCTTCCTGCTTCCTTTCTGCCAAATGCACGAAATGACAAACAAAGAAGAAGAGCGCGATAGCTGTTTGTTGCTGCCTCTTCTTCTTCTTGTTGCTGTTGTTGTTGTGTTTATGTATGTGTTCAGTACGAAGTAAAAACGGCAAAGTTATCAACAACAACAACAACAGCTAGCAAGTTAACGGTAAAGCAAAGTTTCATACCTTCATAATTGACACATTTATAATTGTTACTCTCTCTTTAAGCTCGCTCTTTATTTTTTTATTTTTTTGCCGAGTTTATTAATGCACTTACCAAAATTTCTAAAGTTGCTTCAAAGCTGCATTGTTGAACAAAAAAAAAAGTTGAACAATTTCGCATATAATTGATTCTTTGAATGCATTCACACAAAACAAACACAAGTTATGCTCTTTACTATTTTTTATGCATTTTTTTTTTTTCGCAATATCAAAATTTATTAATAATTTTTGTTATTTATTTGCTTGTAGTTTTTCGCCCGTCCGTTGTGTGGCTCATTGTACGAATGAAAACTTGTAAAGCGACAAATACAAATTCAACTATGTATGTTGCTGCACGGCACAAAGAAGATGAGGAAAAAGCAAAATCACAAAAAAAAAAAGCAACACAAAGCAAAGCAATGCAAATGGCAAGTAGCAAAATGAACAGAAAGCGAAGCGCGAGAGCAAAAGAGATCAAAAAGAGAGCGAGCGCATAAATGCGAATCTGATGAGTGCGCCAATACTGAGACAGCTTACGCTCTCTTTCTATCTCTCTCTCTCTCTCTCTCTGGTATGTTGGTTCTTTGTAGCTGCGCAGCATGTGTTTGCTTGCATGTGTATGTGCGTGTCTGTGAGTGGTGCGTGTTAAGCTGCGGTCACACGCACAAAATGCTAGCACCGTGCAAAACCTCAGCAAAAAGCACAAAGTTGCTTTGCCATTACGTTCAATTGTCAGACGTCCCAAGAGTTTCAACTCCAAATGAAGTTAACTTCGTTTACAATCTTTAAACTGCATGCGTCGAGAATTTTTGTATGAAGACCTTTTAAATAATAGTTTTGCTCTTTTAGATATTAAGTTAATGTAAACATATATTCAGCTCGCGCTTGAGTTGGCGCTGCATAGATAAATGCTAGGATATGCGTTTACTTGTGGATGCTGTCTTTGCAGCGTTTACACGGGATCGATTTTTGATATCACATGCTTTTTATCATTGATATCACATGCAGCAAATTTGACCTCAATAAAAGGTCTATGATTAAAACATACATTTTCCAGTCAATTTTGGGTCGCTGATTGCGAATCCGGAAACCATTTTGGATTTCCGAGCACCGTTTTTGTATTATCGCTACTTAAAAAATTCGAGATTTCGAAAGTTGTGAAGTCAGCAAATCTCATATAGGCTTTATTTTTGTTGCAGAGTGTATTTAGTCAAACATCGAAATCTCACAGATTGTACTAAGCTTCTCGCAGTGTTCGGTGTGCAAATTTTGAGAAACAAGTGTTTTATATAATTGATTTTGGTATGCACTGGAATTATTGTTCTTTAGAATAACATGAAATGGTAGTATATACTACACGTACATGTACGATATTGGACGCTGCGTCTGCAGTTTGTGACATTTGCTGTAAGCTCATTAAATCAAGTCGAAACTAGCAGTGATTTAAATAAAGAATAAGAGAAAATCATATATTAATTATAGAAACTACAGATTTATTTTATTCAACTGCCTGTAGTGCGTATAACTTCTATATTTGAAAACATGGACGCATCAAAATTTAGCTCTGATATATCGACCTCAAGATCGATAGTTATTTTGAAACATAAAAAAAACGCGGCATAGATTTTTTATTTTGAATTTACGCCTTAACAAAAACAAAAATTATTGTCAATTATTAATATTTTTTTCTGAAATTGTGGTATTACCTAAAAAAACAAAAACGAACTTAGCAGCATTGATAATAATATTCTACACATATTGAGTCGGCTTTTACTTATTTTTGCTAAATTGGTTTAAATTTAATTTCAAATGCATCTGTAATATGTACATATGTATATATTAAGCTTAAAAAACACGTTAAAAGTTTGAAATTTACTTTCTTGTAAGAAAAAGAACGGCATAATCTCTTCTCACGCGATGTGTATAGAAGATATTAGCATGATAACATTTAACACTATACGAAGTTTTATATAACGAATAATTCTGCATCAATAATTGGGGTTTTGACTTAGGACAGGTGTCTAGTAGTAAATGCACTATATGCACATAAAATATGTATAACATTCTACAGACTAGAGAGTGACTATATACATATATATGCTAACGATATACATGCAAAAAACTTGTGGTAAAATATATGTAACAATGTTAGCTAACCTTGAAAGAAAAAAAAAAACTGATGAGTAATCGCAAAGTATATAAAGAAATGTAAACGTAGCTTAAATATGCTCACGCATACAAATGCCAAGAAAGGGCAAAAACTCTCTTTAACGCACACACACACACACACACACACACACACACACACACGCCTACATGTTATTAAACACAAACAAATAAATGCAGTCTACTGAATGCATTTATGACCTACAATAATGAAAGGCAACTAACAGCGCGCCAAAAGAAAGAGAGAAATCGAGAGAGAGAAATAGAGAGAGAGAGAGAGAGAGAGAGAGAGCGGCAACTAATGAATTTATAAAACGGGATTGCCAAAGCATGATAAGTACAATAAACGTACGACACCCACACACCGAAAGCTCCAATGTGTGTGTGTGTGTGTGTGCGATTTTAAGAGAACGAAGCGAAAGAGAGAGATATAACAACGCCTTCGGCGTTAATCACGCGACAAGCACTGTGGAAGTTGCAAGGCTACAAAATAAGAGCCAAAAACAACAACAAAGAGCAGCGCAAACTTATTTACCGTGTTTTTGTTTTTAATACATAACATATTTGCGTTTGTTTGTGTATGTATGTGTGTGTGTGTGTGTGTGTGTGTGTGTGTGTGTGTGTGTGTGTGTGTGTGTGTGTGTGTGTGTGTGTGTGTGTGTGTGTGTGTGTGTGTGTGTGTGTGAATAGGGGTTGTCGTCATCGGAAGAAGCAGCTAGCAAAGCAAATGCAGCAAACGCCGCTAATCAAACGCAAGCGCTGAGTGTAAGTTCAGACAAAAGTTGACTTGGAACTTACATAGATACATGTACCTACCCAGTGGACCAACATACGTGCCTTTAGCGAAAATCTCGCAAAATGCTCGCAAATGAGCTCGCAAACAAGTTTGAAACGAGTGTTACGGTGTCTCCTCGCAAAACACTCGCATACGAGCTTTGAAACGTGTGTTTTGCGATAAAAATGCGCATACGAGCATCTTAGCGAGTGTTAAGCATTATTGCTTAACGGTAGATACGTTCCAAAACTAACCACACAAACAAAATCGCGTAAAAAAATACACTAATGTAGTTTAAGAAAAGGAGTATGTTCCATTATTTTCAAAAACGCATAAAACCAAAAAATCATATAAAAAAAAAACATTCATTACGTTATAGAATTAGGGATATGTTCCAAAATTTTTTAAAAGTTCATAGGACCAATAAAACGGAAAAAAAAATTTGGAACTTAATTTAGTACCGGATATTATAGACTGCCTTATTTAAACTTCATTCGTTTTAATGGCTCTTATTGTCGATTCACCGTAGCCAAAATGCCTCCCAACATCAGTAAATCTTTCTCCTTTTACTAAGCAATCTAAAATTTCAATTTTTTTCCATCTTTAACTACTCAACGAAAGCATTACCTTAAGTGATAATTCATTCTTACACAAATAGCATTGAGCAAATGTAACTATTGTTTGTTTGCTCTGTATAGAAGAAATATTTAAAAAGGGGAATCCCATACAAAATACTATAGAAAAACAACGCATAACTTCAAAATCTTTTACAAAAAAATCAACATTAGATTCTCAGGAAAAATCGCATAAATTCAAAACCGCATAAAAAGAGAATTGAGTGTACAAACATATACAGTCAAACCTGCTTAAGTTGGCCACTCACGGTTCAAGAATTTTTGGCCAACTTATGAGGGTGTAAGTTTTATAGTGATTTTATGTTGTTTCCTTAATGTTTTTAACTTTATATTATGGATTATGATGGTTCTTAGCATAAAAATTTGTTTCGAATTATTGAGAAATTGTTTGAGAGGGTCTTTGGACAAAATATTAATTCAGTATTATGCTTTTTCATAAAAGGCGGCAAACTTAATACATGCCTTTTGTTTTTTAACTATTTCATTGCTTTTTATATTATTTTAATTTTTACTTTTTTTTGTTACAAATTAAATACATATTTCAGAAGAAAAAAGTTTTTTTCCATTTACTTCATTCGTTTAGGATTTATGAGCGCTCCAACATGAAAATGTTGAATGTGGAATCACTTTTGCTCCCAACTGTACATGTACATACATAAATTAAAGTTTAAATTCATAGTTGCAAAGCAGTCGAATTTTGTTTCAAGAGTACTGTACATTCTTTAAAATTCAAAATTGCACTTAAATTCTATTGGTAACTTAAGAGAATCTTTTAAATTAGCTTATTTTAAGCTTTTGACTTTCTTTCTTTTGATTTTCAACAAATGAATTCCTGCAACTGGAAAGATTTCATTCAAATTTCTATAAGCAACGAGTTTACAGCAACCAATTTCGTGTAGTTGTAAATTTTGGCATAGATTTGGATTATTTTTATGATTCGAAAATGCAGCCTTCGTATTTTCATACATAGCCTTGCTGTGCTTTTAAGGTGGTCAACTTTTCCAGCTTCAATTGCATTGTCGAAATTCAAAAATTGCTCAAAAAGTGGCCGCCAACTTACATGATATGCAGGTGCAAATTAGCTCGTGCGGTGAGCGGGTTAGAGAATACCACCTCAGCAGGTCAAAGTTTGTCGTATGAGGCAACTAACCATGACACTGGGTTCTTTCGAGACCAGTAGAGGCACCCCAGGCCTTAAAATGGTTGTGCGTAGGGTTTGGGGCCCACCACGTAAAACCACAATTCCAATGAATGAATGTATTTACATCAGGCCGTAACCCGATAACGGGTTGTTATGACCAGTTAAGAAGAAGACCAATATATTTGGGTTGCGCTGAAAAGTGTCCAACTTGTGAGGGTGGCCAACTTAGCAGCTTTGACTATATACATATGACATACCTATGTATGTATTGCATATAAACTTGTTTTTTCTCAACGCTCACGTGTCAATATTGTCACTTTTGTGTTTGAGTTATGTTCTTTTTGTTTGTTTAACTTTGTTTTTGCACAGCGTTCAAATAAAACTAAACAGTTTGTGTTGTTGTTGTTGTTTTTTTGCGCTTGTTTTTGTTGCTTATGCGGCGACTCGCAAAACACTACCAGACACAGCCGGTTTTTTATGCCAAAGCAACAAAAGAAAAACAACAACAACAAATGCCCGCTCTCTCGCTCTCTCGCTCTCTTGCTCTCTTTAGCCTTACGCTCTTGCGCGCTCTTTCGTAAAGCTGACGTGTTTACTGGTTTGCTTTTGTTTTTTTGGTACTTGTTTGCTTTATCCGCGCACGTTGCTTTGTTATTGTTGTCGCTGATGTCAGATATACGCTCATGTGTGTGTGTGTGTGTGTATCTGTGTGTGTGTGTATCTGTGTGTGTGTGTATCTGTGTGTGTGTGTGTATCTGTGTGTGCATATATGTATCTATGTGCGGGCCTTACAATGTGCAATGTGTATAAAAAAGAGTATATCGAAAGCAATGAAATTGTAACTGTAACTATGTATGTACGTGCGAGTGTAAAGGTGCAGGTTGTGGGGCAAAAGCAATTGGCAAACACTTGCAAGGTACGAGAAATAATTAAAAATTAAAATACATAAAAAATTTGATGCAGACAGTCGTCGGGAAGGTGTCCGACAGTGGGATACCCTGCACCCTTTTTTCAAAGTTCATGCAAATTTTTGTATCGATGCGTTGAAGGGTATGGGCGTAATAACGGTAACTGTACTAAGGGGGTCGGGGGGACGGTGCGGAAAAAGGTCAAAAGTGTTTGGTTTATAATCCTAACGTACCATATTTGGTTAACATAAATGTTAACTTTAACATTTCTGTAAAAAGTGAAATTCTGTTACAGTTCATAGGAGAGGGGGCCTAAAATTGGCACATTATTACCTATATCTTCTAAAGTTCTTATGCGATATGAATCATTTTTACACTACACATGCACAGTGATAATGTGCATAGCTGTGCCAAGTTTGAATTAGCTAGCTTTTATGGTGTGGGTTAAAACGGCGAAAATCTGTCACGAGGGAAGAAGGCTAGATATCGACATAATTCAGCAAACTTACACTGAATAGGTATAGTGCGCATCTTTTGGTAAAAATTTTGCTCTAGCTCTTATAGTCTCCGAGAACGGTGCGACAACAAGGACAGACGGACATGTCTATATCGACTCGACTATTGCTCCTGATCATTTTTGCCCATCGAACATATAGTCTGCCACGCCTCCTTCTGCCTGTTACATACATTGCACAAATCTATAATACTCTTTTACAATTTGCAAACAGTGTATAAAAAGTATGAGAAAAGCTGTGAACAACTTTAGTGTGTATAAAATATTACGCATACGCACTAGAGTATACGGAAGCGTGCTGCAAACAAATAAGACATCCGTTTTCTTGGAATAGGAGTGAAGGAACATTGTCGTATGTAGCGAGCAATACCCAGCACTGCCAGAATGATAAGTTGTCCTTTTTCTTCTCCAGCAAGGTCATTGTGTATTTTTATTTTCTATATATGTATGTATCCCCTGTGTGGTGAGCGGGTCAGAGAATACCACCTCAGCAGGTCAAAGCTTGTCGTATGAGGCGACCAACAATGATACTGGGTTCTTTCGAGACCAGTAGGCCTTAAAAGTGTTGTACGTAGGGTTTGGGACCAATTACGCAAAACCACAATTCCAATGAAAGAATGTATTTACATCAGGCCGTAACCTGATAACGGATTGTTATGGCCAACTAAGAAGAAGATATATGTATGTACATATGTAAATTGGCTCACAGCTTACTTCAGCCAACAACTGTTCGAAACCTAAACGTAACCAAAATCGATTCATGGTAGACCAAAACAGTCTAGGAGACATTGAACCGTAACTTATTTTTACAACACATCTTCATCTCAGGTAAGTTTTTCGAGTAATATGCAATTTGCATTTCCAAATTTTTTTTTTTTTTTTAATAGCGCTCTGAAACCCTAAAGTATTGTCAACAGTTGCTAGCACGCAATGCAGAACGCATACTTTCCAATGTATATATCTTGTTTGTGCATATATCTCACATCTAAGAACTATTGCTTCAATGGTTCGAAAAGTACAAGAAAGTACTTTCACTGCAAATATTCAAAGCAATAAATTTGTAAATAATTTCAGCTGTTTGCGCAAAAACAACAAATTTTCAAAGCTATACGAAATACTCAAATATCTGCAGATATTGTACATTTGTCAGCTTGTTAAATATAAATAGATAAATAATTTTTTCGACATTATGCTTAAAGCAATAGAAAATAAAAATGAAAACCATTTTCAATGTCAACGTTGTCATAAATATTTAAGTATATTTCTTTTATTTTCATGTCTCATGAAGAGCTTCGAATTGGTAATAGCGGAATGTGTTTGCCTGGTTTACGGTATGGCAAAATTGTACGATTTAAATACATTTTGCTTCTTGTTTTTTTTTTTTCAACATCTTAACAAATAATTTAAATTTGTTATTTGCACTTAATAAAACAATAACTCCTGAATTCGCCGAAAAGTATCAAACAAAAGCAAAATACGGTTTACCGCTGGCACAAGAAGTTCCGGGCGGCCAGAGAAGGCTACGAGTATAATGGCCACTCTGGACAACTTGCAACGTCACAAATCGCAATCTATATGCGAATCAATGCTGATCTTGTGTACACTGCACATAAAAAACTGTACATACAAAACCAATTTTGCGGTTTTACGCCAAAAACCTTTGGAAATGTGCATCAATTAAAAAAAAAATGTGTCGAAATCTTCTTTAAATATCTCCGAGATATCGACATGAACATTTGAACACGAGTAAAGTGTGTGCGCGTGCCTGATTCCACACAAATTGAACATTCGAAAGACAACATTAGGCAAGTCCAAAAAAAATTAAAACTTCCTTTAAAATATTGTTCTTATCCTGAAACCAACCAAATCCAAAATACAAATCACAAAATCCGAATAACAGTCAACACTTATTTTCAATACGGTCTGCTCGCTGAAAAACCGAACAAAATTGATTCAACTCGGTTTCCCTCTGAGCCGAACACTTTTTCTCGCTGCGCTTGTGTCCTCGGTCTTGTGCTTATGGCTGAGCAAAAATCCTGAGCGATAGGAAATGGAAAAAAAATTTTTTTGCTTGAGCATTGACGTTTTGCGCAGCAAACCGGGCTGCTTGCACGCTGAAAAGGTTGACGGTTATTTGGGAACTCTGGTCAAGAGTAAAGACATGGTTCATACGATACAATGCTTCTAAGATTTACAAAGAATTGGTTTCACCGGGCAAAACGATTTTTTGATCAAAAATTGAATTTTTACCATAATTCCCGTATTTAACTGATATATAGAACAACGCTAAGCCGGCGTAGAGGCCATCTAAATGGAGTCGACCTACATTCCAAAATGATGCTCTTCGATTCCAGCGAACACTCATTCGAAATGCTTCTCGATTGTGCAAATCATTGTATTAACTAAGAAGGAGACTATTTTGAATAGAATAAACTCAATTTGGAGAAAGAAAATTGATGTATATAGTTGTATAAAGTTCTGTTTACTATTTTCAAAAACCTTTCTGTCACGCTAATTTTACACGACCAGCAAATAGTCGCAAATCCTTTGCTCATTGACTATGCATTTAGCAAATTACACTTTGATTCTAAAAGAAAAAACTTTAGTCCTAGAAAAATGTTTATCAAATACCTCGTAATTCACATAGGGTTGGCCGGTGCCTACGTATGCTTGGTAAGCAACCCTAATAGAGAATTTTTACATAGAAAACTACTTAAGAGTTCACAAAACAAAAAAAAAAAAGAATGCGAAAAGTGACGCGATTTCCATAAAGGGTGTGTCAGTAACACACATTACGTATACGCAACGTTATAACTTATATTTGTAAATCTCAGACTCCAGAGCGAGCTCTATGGTCGCCTTTGTTCTGTTACTTAGTTGGTGCTTCATTCAATTGTTCCATAGGTGCTAGGTGCCTGGTATTTAGGTTTATTCGTCATGCTGATAAGCGACTCAGCTGAGTAATAAGTCTGACATATGCATGGAAGTACATAGTGCTGCACATATATATATAGAAGGCATACGCCCCGCATGATTATAGTGTATGAGCGTGGTGCATACCTCTGTGTATGTGACGATTGTGTGTGTGAGTGTGTGTGTGACGATTAAAAATATGCGTTCAGCTTATCGCCTGATTTTGAGTGGCTTTGTGAGGGTCGTCGCGCGAAAAAGGATATATATATATATACACAGTATATAGTCAATAAATACGTAACGAAGGCTAAAAATAGTGCAGCGGAGTAGTCGGGGAGTGCCCCGAATGCAGTCTGTTTGCAATCAATGACAATTACAATAAGCAAATGGCATGTAAAGGTCGTACAATGACTTTACACAGCAGCAACAACAACCACAACTAAAACCACAACAATAACAATATTTGTAATAAAAAGCACGCACCTGTACATGCTCTCTCAAAAATTGTAATACTCTCACTCTTTGTACTATACGTTCTCTTGGATTTTGACACTCACTATGCAGCTGGTCTCGTTTTGTGCTCAGCCAGGCGGCGACAGCCTTCTCTCGCCAATCCCACAATTACAAATATGGAACTTTGTTCCGAGCTTGAAGCTAACCACCTATTGGTGATGAACACGGTTTTAGTTCGTTCTACGTGCTACAGGGCGTGTTCTAAGTACTACAGTATATATCGCTTTTTACGAAATTATTGCTTATATGCAAAAAAAAGTTCGTTTAAGTGCATTTTGTTTGCAATGTTCATACAAAAATATTCGTTTATATGAAAATCGCCTTTAAGCAATTATTTCATTAATAGAAACGATCGGCTGTTTCATTGATACATTTTTGGAAAAGATATGATCGGTTATAAGCTAACTTTCCAGCACAGTTCAATTATTGAAAATTTGCAATAATGTTGATTATTTAATCGATTGAAATGTCTTTTTTCCCCATAGAAACTAATACCAACTAAAATATTTTGCATATATTCGATTGTCGATGGTATGAAATTATCGCCTTTTTCACTTTTTCGTATAAAGTATATCGATTATCGCTTATTAGAATAATTTTGCATATACCCGGGTATCGCTTATATGAAATAATCGCTTAAGTGCAATAACAGCGTTGCATTTTCGCTATTCCATATAAGCGATATCTACTGTACACTGGGCTTTGACACACGTCAAATCGTTTACGACCTAATCTTCTTCTTAATTAGCTTATAGCTAAATTTTATATAATTTAGCTTAAATAAACAATGTTTTTTGCATTCAACCAAGAAATTCATTTCAATCTTGTTATGAGTATTTCAAAATCAAATGTTGTCTATTACTAACAACGGGTTTTGAATATCGTTATAGATCGTTCATGTTGTCGATCGTTATTTATCGTAATAAAGCTTACACTCTGCAACAAATCTGACCTTAATATACATTTTCCATTTCATCCCCCGTGTGATGAGCGGGTTAGAGAATACCACCTCAGCAGATTGTCGTATGAGGCGACTAA
Source organism: Chymomyza caudatula (assembly GCA_035041775.1). NCBI lineage: Eukaryota > Metazoa > Arthropoda > Insecta > Diptera > Drosophilidae > Chymomyza > Chymomyza caudatula. The sequence goes on from JAWNKW010000148.1 coordinate 4,534,833, forward strand.
CACGGGCACTGGGCACAATTCCAATGAAAGCATATATTTACATTACATTATTCATTCTATATTCTTAAAAAGAATCGATTTATTTCAGTGTAAATGCTGTATTAGGATATACAAAGATAAGCAACTGTTGGCAGTTATAATCTGATTTTGTTCCCTTTTATGGAAGTCGTCCTAGATCGCAGAATCTCGTAAATGATCTACTTTGCATCGAAAAAAAGTAGTACATCTCTCATGCTCGTTTACTATTCTCCTCGATTCTCAAACGTAGCACCGATTCGCTGTATTAGTAAACGGTAAAAACACTTCTTGTGTCCGTTTGCTACTCTCCTCGATTCTCAAACGTGGCAACGAGGCGCTGTAGTAATAAAGGCTCGGAAAAAACTAAATCTCAGAAAGAAAGAAAACAAAAATTTGATGCAAGTTCGATATGACTGTAAGCATTTTCCTATTGGGAGGAAGTTCTCCTTTTGGAAAAATTACATTTATGCCCATAACTTCAGTATTCTAAGGCCAATGCTTTTAAAATACAACATTTATAAATGTCTAAGGCAATTTTTAAATGAATATATTGCGGGGTGTGGCAGTAATTAAGGTAAATCGATTGCGGGGAAGAGGGGCTTCTATTGAGAAATGGTGGATACAGTTTTAGCGAATAGGGTCACACGAGTCTCTACACCAAATTTTGTATCTCTAGCGGGGTTAAATGAGTGAAGCGTGCAGGGTTTCGGAGCCATCTAGTATATCTAAAAATAGTTTGATTTGAAAGGTTCTAGTTCAGCACAAACAAACATAGAGAGAAGGAGGAGAGAAGAGATCTAAACAAAAAGATACTACACAAACATTGGATATTACTTTAATAACTCGATATTAGGTACTAACCTGTGGGCTCGTTCGGGAATACGGCGGATCGCAATGAGCTAAAAAAAAAATAACAAAAAATCATTATAATTATACAAAATAATAGAAGCTTTAAAAGGAATTATATGCATTTTAAATTTTGAAAATATCTTTACTCCTTCGAAAGTTATGAACGTTGCCGATAAGAAGTCAGATGGCCCCACTGTGCGATGTAGATGAAAAAGCTTCGCAGAATGACGGAATGTTAAAGCACAACATGAATAAATATATAAGCTTGTAAAGCAAAAAACCCGAAAACGTACCGTTATAAATATATCGATTATTTCGGAAAAATTATAGAGGTTAACAGTTATCGGTTTTTCTAAAAAAAATTATTTCGGTTACGGTTTTAAAATTCAATCGTTTTTTTTTTTGGATAACGGTAACGTTTACGATTACGGTTTGAATACTCGATTTAAATATTACTATCAAATTAAGAGATAAAGCTCATTTACCGACTCAATCTCAGTAATCAACATACTCATGTAACTATAAATTTGGGATAGGTCATGGTTTACACAGGAAAACAAGCAAAATTACTTTTTCAGCTTCAAAAGCCAGGCGTAAGGACACATGCACATATGTTGTATTCTCACACACATACAAATATGCATTACGGCTCTCAACACGCCGGGCCAAGAGTGCATTCTGTTTTTAGAACTCAGTTCTTCTGCAAGAGCGTAGCTGTGACAGTAACGATTTCGTGGTTGCTCTCAATTTTTTGTATGGCGTTACTCATCATAGTGCTATTGTTCGAACCCTGTAGTAAGCACCTTCCCTTTGCCTATCCCTTTTAACAAATGAATGGCATTGCAAGTGACACTTATCGCCCGGCAAATCGCTTGTCGAACTACGGGTATATGTTAGCTGAATTTATGAGTTAGTAAACCATCTTAAATCTGGATTTAGCATATGCAGAGGCGAATAAAACGAATTTCACACAAACCCTACAACTTAGACTTCAAGTTGCACAGTGACAGAATGAGCATTTGTTTCAATGTTTCGCTTGAGAAATTCAATTTGCTTAATTGACTTTCGATTCTTGTGAGAAAAGCATTCACTTGACTTCAATGGAATCGACGCTTCAATGGCAATAAACACTTGTAAGTGTTCAAAACAAATCGAAGTAAAATCAATAATAAAAATCATAGAAGAATAACTCATACTCTTTATTGCACTTAATCAAAAAACCGATTTGATTTTTACACCATTTTTGAGATTTTTGTGCTAAAAATATTGTAATATTATCCAAAATGCACTTGTGCAAAATTTAAAATGCTCTAAAACAGGGATCCGCAGCAGCGAAGTTGCCAATGGCAACTGAGAAAAACAACTTTTTGCTGCTGATACACATATACTATTGTAGCGTCCGAAAGTCTCTGCTGTCGCTGCCAATCCCTGTACTAGAATCGAATAATAATTCTATGCCGTTACTACAAACAGGGTCATTTTACACTACACTCTGTAAAGCGAATATTTAATTAAAATAAAAAAAAAAAAAAAAAATCAAATTACACTCGACAACAAAAAAGAAAAGCTCTTGACTGAGATACAGCTATTCCTGTTCAATTGTAGTTCTAAAAACAGATTATTACTTTCTAGCACGGTGTTCGAGTTATCGCTATTTTAATTGAGATTTGGGCGGGTTGCAAAGTTCTCATTTCGCAGGAAATTTAATTAATTTGACTCAATTATTGATAATAGGGCAAAGTTTATATTTTTTTTAAATTCCTCCTCCTGAAAACAATACGACGTTATTGTAGGTGAAAGAAAAAATGTGTCGGTAGAAAATTTCTTTAAATTTCATATCGCAAAGCCTTCTTCGCTCAACTCTCTGAGCAGGTCGCTCCACTCCCCTCAGAACCTGATAGCGCCGAGGGGCTACGAAGAGCGTAGCCCACTTCCAAGGAACCAATGGTTCTCGGCTGCTGCGCGATCTGTGCGAGGCCACTATCGGGAGGAGATCGAGATGTGCAAAAGCAGGAATGAAGTTAGGAAGTTCTTCCAAAAAGGCCGAAGTATATCGGAACGGGACTGTATTCTCTAAGGATGTCCAGTTGCTTGCATGCGCAGATGATATCGATATTGTCGGGCGTACTAAGCGAGCAGTTACCGGAGCCTGTGCGGCTATTGAAAGATAATCTGGGTGGGTCTGGTTATAAATGAGAGCAAGACAAAGTATATGTTTTCTTCGAGTAGAGAGATGCCGCGGTTGGACGTTTGATGTTATTAAGGAATTCGTCTATCTTAGCACCACCGTCACAATAAAGGACGATGTCAGCCTGGGGATGGAGCGGAGCATTACTCTGACCAACAGATGTTACTTTTGTCGCAGTTGGCAAAGATTTTTTCGTTAGCCGAAACATAGGTGAAGGTGAAAGTACTCCGTAAGATCTTTGGTCCTTAACGCGTTGGCAACCGAACGACGAACTATACGAGCTCTACGACGATATTGACAGACGTCAAGCGAATTATTATCCAGCGGCACCGCTGGCTAGGTCAAGGAACTACTGCGAGAAAGTCTAAAATTTGGCTATTGACGGGAGGCCATGTCTCCGTTGGAAGGACCAGGTAGAGAGCTGTCTAATTACCTTTGCTATCACCGATTAAGGAGTGGTCTACAACAGGCTGTAACCTGGTAACGGGATGGTATAGCTAGTTAAGTAAAAGAAGAAAGCTCTGGACATTAAAAATGTCGTTAAAACTGGTATCAAAAGAAATTTTTGACCATTGCATGCTTTCGGTTCCATCTAATAACTTAATTATTTCAGAATCAGTGTGTTGTGTTAAACAGGAACAAGGTATGAAAATATAACCGAATTTTAAAAATAATTATTGAGTTTATTGCTCAACTTCTGAGTTTACTATAGTTACAATATAACTCAATCGAAAGTAAGATTTCTGAGTAAAATCTCGATTGTTTTAAAATAGCGATAGTAAACCAGCGTATTCAATTTTAGCGCAACATTTATGTTAAAATTTGTTGTCTAGTGTTACCAGCGAGTAAGCCAACACTTTTGATAGCCGCGTTTTTTCTTTAATTGTTTTTTGCAAATACGTATATTATTGGGGTTAAGGCCTTCTTTACTCGTCGCCGTTATTGTGGTTGCTGTTTAAACACATACATGTTTATATGTATATGTATATTTATAATATAGATATATAGCAATGTGCATATGGCCATATTTTTGTTATACTATATATTAAAATGTGTTTGCTTTATTTTTGAAAACGTGCCGAGAATCGCGATTTCTCTGCTTGCTTTCCTTTTTATAAGTTTGCAAATTTACTGCATTTGTTGTTTTTGTTTTTTTGTCATTTCAAACGCTGTTTTTGTCACTTTCTGGTCAAGTATTTGACGTGGGCGAAAAAACTTGGCCTCTTGATGTGTTGACAAAACAACAAAGGAAAAAAAATGTGGGGACACACAGACAGTTGAGGGACATGTCCGACAGTGTTATACCCTTCACACTTTGCATCGATCATTTGAGGAGAGGTATGGGCATAATGACGACGGACTAATCTTCTTGGTTTCAATTAAATATGGTCGTAAGGGCCATCGAGAGAAAATAGCGGCATTTGCAAATGAACTCCCAACTCCTCGGAACCATCAATTTGATTTTACTCTGACAACAATTTTTACTTTTTACATTAAATAGCTTTCTCTTCTATCGTATAAGAGTCGTCTTATACTGAGACTTAAGGAAATATATAGAAAGTTTGTACCACTTCGCATGTTACACAGCGTTTGAAGCACTTAAGAACTCTTTTGCAATATTGCCCTCAGGAATCCAATTACATTGAGATCATTTGAAGGCGTTTTCATAACATGCGAACAGTTCCATACGAGCCAGCAATGCAAAATTACTGCTTTATGATTTGGGTCATTATCTTGAAAAACACCGGAATTATTCACTTATATCAAGCTACTTAGCAATTTGCTGCAAATCGTTCTTGAGTATTTCAAGCAGGGTTCATAAAAAATGGCTCATGATCACTCTTTGTAATTTCATCTGTTTGTTCCACATGTGGCTCAAGCTAGTGGTGTAAAAAACACATCGATGTATCGAAAATATCGATGGTTGGCCTGTCATTTTCCGATGTTCTCCGATGTTCGCAAACATACGATGCATCGGCAAAACGTCGTTTTTTTTTAAACCATCAAACATTTCGCCAAGATTATGCCAAAGTAAGTAACTTATTCTCCGTTTTACAAATAGTGTTTGCAGAATTGAGACTGTCATCACAAAGTTTATTCCAAGGCCAAACTCTCAGCGAAATAGAGTGCTAAGAGGACGGCTATCAAAAAATGCATGTTGAAATAATTTAGTCGTAGATCTATTGGTCTGTGTTATATAGTATTTAGATACCTTCTTATGTTTAGATAGCTTTAGTTTCACATATTTCGTATTATATAACGAAGTTACTTCTATAATAAAAAGCAAAATTTTTATATATAAAACATCGGAAAACCGATGCATCGACCTACATCGATGTACAATGTCGATGGACTCTGCGATGGTAAACATCGATGTTTTGTTCTGGATTTACATCACTAGCTCAAGCCCATTTTGAACAGAGTTCATTTTCATGAGCCCGAGTCAGTTGAGCGGCCGTTGTGGGCTGCAGATTTTGTGAGGAGCTCATTTGGAGAGCAGCTCATCTGAGCCATTTTACAAACTCTGTCTTTAAAATCCATATAACAAATTACTTGCAAGTCTAGTGTTTTAAGAAATGTGCAGATTTACTTCTAAAAAAAAAATATTAATTTCTCGAAAAAAAAAAAAACAGGTTTTTAAAACGTCATGTGCATTGGTTTATTTAATGGTAAAAAAAAAAGTTTTTTCATTTTGGCAAATTGTTTGTGGCTTTGCTGTTGGCGACGCGTAGCATATTATTTCTATAGAGCATGTCCGTATGTATGTGTGTACGTAGTTTCAAGGTCACGCTCTCATGTAGATTTTTTTTTCGTCTTTCTTTTTGTTTTTTAGCCAAAAACAACAAATCTACAGTAGTGTTTGAAAATATACACACACATGCATACAAGAAACAGTACGGAAGAAGTAACAATAGGAGTAATGGAATTTGGTATCTAGCAGATACAAAGATACAAGTCGTACTCAAGTTTTTGGATTACAGCGTTCACTTTTTGTTGCTTTGCAGTTCTTGTTGTGTTTGAGTTGAGCGACCCGCCTAGCAACACGTGGTTAACGAGCGCACGCCCCATATCTCTGTCGATGTAACTCTCGCACACACACACACACACACACACACAAACACACACACATATGTACTTTAACACTTGTACGCAATGCACCCCAAAAGCTTTTGAGTGTCCGCAACAAGGTGGCAGGATGCAGTGGCGGCTGTCGGTCTATTTTTAGAATCAGCCGCAATCTGCGCTGTGGTTTGCCTTGGTGCACGCCATGCGTGCTCTCTCTCTCTCTCACGTGCTCTCTCTCTCTCTCAAAAATTCTCTCAAAGCTCATTCGCTCGTAAAAATAAACAAACACACAATGAAGACAAAGACAACTCGGCAAGTGCACAAATGCAAAATGCAAAAGCAAACAAAAGTATGCTTTAGCTCTTGCTCTCAATTTTTCAGAGTATTTCAGCGTTTACCTTTGCGTAGCCTTTTTTATACTCTGTATAAGGAGGTACAGAAGACAAATTTGATGGAGACAGTCGGGACGGTGCCCGACAGTGGAATACCCTGTACCCTTTTTCATTAGTTTTTCTTCTCAACTGGCCATAACAACCCGTTGTTGGGTTACGGCCTAATGTAAATACATTCTTTAATTCGAATTGTGGTTTTACGTGGTGGGTCCGAAACCCTACGAACAACCCTTTTAAGGCGTTTTGGGGTGGTCACTACTGGTCCCGAAAAGAACCCAATGACATTGTTAGTCGCCTCATACGACAAGCTTTGACCAGCTGGGGTGGTATTCTTTAACCCGCTCACCACACGGGTGGGTGCTTTAAAAACACTAAATATGGTAAAATGGGAACGGAAGTATCCACTTTTATATCTCCTTTCATACGATCGATATGCCTGTAAACATTTTCTTATTGGGAAGTTCCAATTGACAAGTTTTCCTAAGGGGAAGTTGACTGTTATGGTGGCAAAAATTACTTTTATACCCAAAACTCCAGTATTCTTATTTTTGTAACATAGATTAAAAATACATTTATAAATGTCTGTGCCCACTTTCAAATTAATAAATTGGGGGGTGTGGCAGTAATTAAGGGACATCGATTGCGAGGGTTTCCGTTGAAAAAAGATGCATGCAGTTTTAACGATTAGGTTCACAGGAGTCTCCACACTAATTTTCGTAACTCTAGCTCTCATAAATCCATATCTACATGCAGCTTGGAGCAGTTTATGGGTGAGGGGATGTGAAATAAGCATTTTTTTGACTACAACTTTCAATGTATTTATCCGATTTCGAAAATTTTTTAAACATAGATGCACATAAACACGACGCACATCTCCAAGAAATTTCGAGTTGTTAGACCCAATGGAGCGGTTGTAAGCCACGCAAATCTGTCACGGGGGAAGGGGGTAAGATATCGACTTGATTCGACAGACTTCATCCTACATTAGATTACGCGCATCTTTTGGTAAATTTTTGTGTCTCTAGCTCTTATGGTCCCGGAAATCTATCCCCTCATACGGATAGACTGATGGACAGACGGACATGGTCCAATTTTACAAGTACCTATAAAAAAATGTTTTCAATATACGCTGTACTTTTCTCGTCAGACAGATTATATTGCAGATTTTATGATTTGCATACAAGTACCTACGCTTTCGTCACAAGTTTTTTACTTCGAAGATGTTTTTTTTTCTTTATATTAATTCCTTTAAAGAGTTCGGCATTTCAGCACAACAGTTTTTTCTTGTATAAATACATGTGTATGCAAGTGTTTGTCTTTATAAATTTGTGGGAATATCAACAATTTGTATATTTATAGATTTAATCAAATAATAAAAGCTAATTAAATATATTTATAGCAAACTCAACAATATTGAGTATATTATTGTAATAGAAACGATCACTTGACGCACGGTTTTAGTTAGCGAGATCAAAATCAGATCAGGGCTCCTTTGTTCTCTTTTACATATTTGTGACAAGTTTAATCAAAATAAGACTATGAAAGCAACGTCAGGTATATTGTACATCACATCGAACTTTGTTCAAGACCCAGATCATACTTCTTCCGTTCTCTCTACTTTTGTACTGGTGAGAGTTCATCGTCTACCTCACTGTCACGGTCTTCCGGAATCCCTAATGCTTGCATTCTTCATACTTCTACCAGTTCATGTAATGGAAAATTTTCTTACCATATTCAAAAAATCATTATAGAATCAACTTCCTCAAGTGTCCTTTCAGTCCGTTGTGTCTAGTAAACAAATCAAGCCGTGTTTTAAGGGGATTCCTGCCTATATGGGAGATTTTCTTGAACCTGTCTCGATTTGTGTTGGTACGCAAGTTGATTTCCGGGACTCATCTAAGCGATAAGTTTAATGCACGGACCGAACTTTTCGGATAGTAGTTTTCTCTTGTGGTAATTCCTGAATAGCTTCACATACGCATATACGGCCCTTGGTACAAACATGCGCAGGGAAGTTGTATGAGGTATGGCCATGTCCAATCTTTAAAATAGCTAACTCACATAAAAGCTTAAAAAGATGCAGCTCTAAACCGTTCTAATTGCAATTAACTAACTGTTGGCGCAAGGATGTTAACCATATGAGAAGTTTTATAACGTTTCTACTTGACAAATCTAAAAGGGTGTAAGTAATAATGCAGCTTATAAGATTATTGGACTTTTCAGATTTTATTAACGATCACTTCTTTTTGTAGAGGACGCATGAACAATTGGTTCAAGTTTTACCTGCCTGTTAGCAATATTGTATTCTCATCTGTTCGGTGCTATTGAAAAGAATAAAATCCGCCTGAACATACTGGACTATTTTTAATACCAGGCCAGTCTGAACAACATTGTCACGCAGTTACTCTTGAAATCGAAAGTGAAGCTGTTAAAAGAAGGGCGCTGTAGTATCTATAGGTCAGGATGGTTTCTTTGTTTACTTAGCCCACAGATGTTTCCACTTGGTTTTTGTACGCTCAAATAGATGGAAGTGTCCAAATGTTCCAAAAATTGCTTTACAAATTTTGAATATTAAACTTAAAATTTTGCCAAGAAAATATATATGTTATAATATGATTTTGAAAAATGTTACAAAGCATTTGCGATGAATAGTGAGTTGTATATTTATCATTCCAACATTTTTGTAATATTTTTGATTTTATCTAGCAATCTAGAATGAGTCTGAGCGTTCTTTGATAACATTTTTTAATTCATTTTAAAACAAAACTAGTTGAAGGATTCCAATACCGCATACCGAGAACATTAATTTGCCTGAAGATATCGATGCTGTTGTGAACCACATTGAAAGTAATATGCATTCATGTTAGATATTTGGTACGAAGACTCATGTTAAGCCTATAAAGCAAACAATGTAAACAATCAACTCTCAGAGAATCTTACTCAACTTCCCTCAGAATCTGAAAAAAACGCGAGCAAGAGGAGATCGAGATGTTCAGGAGCAGGAATGACGTTAGGAAGTTCTTCCAAAAAGTCAAGCGTCAGGCCGAAGGATTAAGTAGCGTCTTCCTGTACAGGTGTAGAGGGAAAACTTATCTGGCTTACTATAGGGCGATGATGAGGATCATGCCTCTTACGGAGTTAACTTTCCGATGCCCCATTTATAGATGACGGCGTGGATATATTGCCGCCTAACTACGACGTATTCAGGGTCGCCATCAAGCAACTCAAAAACAACAAAGCTGGCGCAGATGAACTGCCTGCAGAGTTGTTCAGACTGGCGGCAATGAGTTGGTGAGGTGCATGTACCAGCTCTTTTGCAGAATTTGATGAGAATGCTAGTTGAGAGCATGCCAGATGATTGGAACCTTGGTGTCCTCTGCCCTGTCCTCTAGAAGAAGAGTGACGGTGTGCGCTAACTACCGTGGTATCAGCCTTCTTTCTATTGCATATAAGGTCCTATCTACTAAAGAAGTTTGCGAAAGAACTGATTGGACCTTATGAGTGTGGTTTTAGGTACGGTAAGTCCACCATTGAACAGATATTCACACTATGCCAAATCTTGGAAAAGACCCACGAACACCAAATGGACACACACCATATCTTTATCGATTATAGGGTCATCAGCTGCTGCCAGGGTGGGTCTGGTTGTAAATAAGAGCATGACAAAATAAAGGTCTGTTGGAAGGACCAGGTATGTCCTGTTGGTATGACCGACTGGTGAAGTGCTTTACATCAGGCCGTAAGCCCGTATTGGGTTGCTATGGCCAGTTAAGAAAAAATGTACCTCCAAAAGAAAGGAAATTTGCATGTATCGCTACTTTTTAGCCTGCTTGTGGTGTAAAGAAAGGGCATATTTCCATTGTTCATGCTTCTAATTGCTGTTTTGTTGTAGTGAGAAGTAGTACTTTTCTACTGTAAATAGAATCGTGCCATAAGGCATTCTTTTGGAAACCACGTTACGCTGGGTACATGAGGGTTGGTTTTTTCAGAAACTCAAAAAATTGAATACCACAGTGTGCAGACGACTCTTACCTAGTAATTCTTAAACAATGGACTAAACTACATAACAGACGCTTAAAACTAGCATCACCTCTAATGACATTTACTTGACAAACACAGATCAGTAATATTTCAGACTCAGAGCGAGTCAGAAATAACGAAATATAAAACTTCTTGCTTTGACCTTGCGCCGGAGAAAACAGCTTAATATGCACACTTTTACGTCAATACAATTGCAATAAATGGAAAGATTTCATAATGTATTTCACGATGTTTTTGCAAAGTTTCAGAAATACCGCAGCATTATAAACGTAGTTTTCAGGAGATAGAGAATATATGAACGTATCAATATGAATAGACTTTACTTATCTAGAAATTTTTGTCAAAAAAAAGAAGAAGAAAAAGCTTTTGCAGTAGCTTGCAGTCTGGATCAGCTGACTGACTCTCATTGTTTGGTGTTTTGGGGCAATCGACGGCGCCGCAGCGTCAGCGTCAGCGTCGACGCCAGCAGCGTTGTATGCGTTTTAGATTAGTTCATACTTGAAGTGACCTTGAAAAAGTTTACTAACATTTCGCATTCTATTTTCTGTTGGCACTTTCAATGCTTTGCTTTGTTCTTGTACTGCCTTTTCTTGCTTTCTTTGTGGCACAAGAGAAAACGAAAAAAACAATAATGATAATATTGGCGCCTGACTGTGCTTTATATTTGATACCCTTACCGATTCAATTTGTCGTCTAAGGAGCACCTCTTACTCAAAGAGCAGAAGATCTGGGAACTAAAAAGATATATTGAAGAAATATGAAGATTCGCATATAGCTCAGTCAAATAAGGTTTTGAACTCGGATTGAAAGATATTAGGCTGAAATTTTGCATAAGTCTTCGTTTATTGTGTCGATAGTCTGAGGTTCAAAAGTCATGCAAATTTTTGGTTAGGCTTTGGTTAGACAAAAATTTTAATGCTCTTTTGTAATTTAAACATCGTTTAAAACCCAGGACTTTCTCAAGATGAAAAGTCGCAAAAATCAATTCGAATTTTAAAGAAGGTTGGCTATAATAACCTTGTAGCCCGTATGGTAGGCCTATTGTGATACCGTAGGATCGAAATAATACACTCCTTCCCTGTTCCTAAGCGGACATACTCAAAATGGGGCCAATCCTAATGCAGAGATAAAATCAGCAGTAGATACTTGAGCCTTTGTCTGCAAAGAGCTGGACACGAGCAGAAGAGTTCCTCAATCGGCATACGGCGCAGAAAGCCTAGCTTTCTATCGTAAGGAGCACCGGCTCCTTGATCCCTGTCTATACCAAGTTGACGCACAACCTCTACCTGGTGTCTCCTGCTTAATTACCCCCCTCTGGTTAGGCCAGTGAGTTAATGTGCGCAGCGAAGCCTGTCCAGGACTTTAACAGGGTTGTGCGTAGGGTTTGGGCCCCACCGCGTAACGGGTTTGTATGGCCAGTCATGAAGAAGTGCACCAGAGCATCTCTCCCGATCAAGGGCGGAGTGAAACATAAAACGGGTAGTTTCGTCTTATAGCTCTTGAAATGAGAAAGATTAAAAGTTAGAGGAGGAGGAAGGGAAACGGGAAGAGGAGTACGCTCTACCACGCAGCGGCTGGAGCCCTCTAGTTTGAAATAAATGTAGTCAAATTTCTAATTTGCGGCCAAGTTTAGTTTTAAACATAATTTGAAGCCAAGGAAACGAGATATTTGCTAAATTTTTTTTTCAACTTGATTCTCTTAAGATGCTCAGACGAAATTCGTGTAGGTTTTTGTCACAACGACTACGAAATAATGCTCTATGAAGATCTAAGCCTACAATAATACCTTTTCATGGTTTCCCTAAAGTTTTATGCCACTATAGAAGTGGCTTTCAAGGGCATCCAAGCGTCGGCTCCCAAAGTATCTTTCATATTTATGTTTTTATTTCATTTGCTTTGTTGTTTTTGTTGTCACCTGTTTGCCATCAGCTGACGGAATAAGAAGTTGCCTTAACTTCGAATGTCTCCTCCCAGTTGATCAAGCGTCGTGAACAGCTACCAAACATGCACAAACCCCACACACACAAACACACACACGCGCACACTCACACAATGATATCTAAAGGCGCGGTATTATGATTTGTGCTGTGCGAATCTATTTCTAGGTTATGGTCAAGGCAAACTCAATGCCGACGTTCATTTGAAGGCTAAATCCATATGTATGCGTATGTGTACGTAGATATACGCACACAAACACACAAATCTAATTGTTGAACGAAATTTTTTATAAGATTGTTTCTTGTTGTTTTTTTTTTGGTGCTTGTCTCGCTGCTATCGCCGCAAATTTATATTATTTTTGTTTGGACGCTGCTTGTTTTTTTTTTTCATTTGTTTACGATGCGCCGCTGGTCGCACACGCTTCAACACAATCAAGAGACGCGATAGAGAAGAGTAGGGTAAAGGGAGAGTTGGAGCGGCGTTGTATATATGTGCATATGTATTTACTATGCGTATGGGAAAGAGTAGCAAAAAAGGCAGCAAGTACAAAATGCGCAACGTTCCTAATGCGGATGATTAGACAGCGATAAAAGTGTGTTGAACTTTATAAAAATACAATATAGAACATATGTAAATATGTGTGTATATAACAACTTGTGCTAAGCCACTTAAGTAGTGTATTATGTATATATTTATACCCTGTACACAAAGTGTAAAAGGGTATTATAGATTTGTGCAATGTATGTAACAGGCAGGTCTCAGTAGGCAAATGAGTAGTAGGGCCCACTACCGGCAGACGAAACTAACACTCTGAAAGACGTTCATCCTTGTTACCTAAAGATACGCATTTTCTCAAGGCTGAGGGAGTTTGTCGAATCAAGTCGATATCTTACGCCCTTGCCCCTTAACAAATTTGCGCGGTTTACAACCGCTCCGTTGAATCTATCAACTCGAAACTCCTCAGAGTTGTGCGTCGTGTTTATGTGCATCTATGTTTCAAAAATGTTCGAAATCGGATAAATACATCAAAATTTATAGTCAAAAATATGCTAATTTCACAAAATTTGGTGTGGAGACTCGTGTGACCGTATCCACCTTTTTTTTTAATAGAACCCACTGTTCCCCCGCAATCGATCTGCCTTAATTACTGTCACACCCCTCCATATATTGATTTGAAAATTGTCACAGACATTTATAAATGTATTTTTAATCTATGTTACAAAATTCAACGACATTGACCCAAGTATACTGGAGTTATGGGCATAAAAGTAATTTTTTCCACTAGGAAAACTTGTCAATTGGAACTTCCCAATAGGAAAATGCTTACAGTCATATTAAACTTGTAAAAAGAGACATTTAGTGGATGGGAAAAAAAAGGGCAACAAGGTATTCCACCGTCGGGCACCGTCCCGACTGTCTGGTACACCGAAAATCGTACGTAATGTTGGAAAATATCACCGTACACTTCATTCCATTTCTACTGATATTCTTAAAAAAACTAATAATGTGCATTACACGATATGCTTTCCTGTCTTACTACAAACGAAATTCCCTTCCTATTATGAAACACTGGTCACTAAACTTTCGGCTGTCACTGTACGTGCGTATGTATGTGACAGCTCACGTTATCACGAGTGCATTGTAGCTGGCAAGTAAGACGGGCGAACGTGCAATCGATCAGCTGCGTACTTAAAAAAAAAAAACAAGTCAGCTGTAATTTTCATGCTTAGAAAATGAAGAGAAAATTAATTAAGAGTTAATTAAGTCTTATGGCAAATGAGGAACTTTAATTATTTGGACACAAATTGAAATAAAAATGTTTGTTAAAATAATTTTTAATAGAATTCTATCAATGTTACTTGTCAATCATGCAGAATTCTATGCGGCTTTCCCTTGTCTCTCTTAAGCCAATAGAAATTTCTCTTTACAAATTGCTGCTCTTAAGAGCGCAGAGTGCAGCATTGTTGTTGTGGTCAGAAAGAGAGCGTAAAAAAAAGTGTCTGACTTTGCACGTAGCACGTTTCTAATTGGAAAAGCTCTGCCGCAATATACATTCGGCAAATAAGAAAAAAAGCCGCTTTTAACTGACGTCAGCAGCGCTTAGTAAAAGCGGCTTAAAAATTTTTACACAACCTTTTTGTTGGCTTTAAATAATTAAAATTAGTGTTTTAAAGATATGTTCTCACTAACCTGCTATTGACTGCAAAGTAGAACTGTCGGTTTTTTTGAAACAAATTTGTTTCTTTCGAAAAAATTACACTGTTTTTGCATTTGTTTTTGCGCATAAATCGTGTTGTTGTTGCCTAAAAATAAACCGAATGCAAAACAAATTAACAATTGTCTGCACACACGTACACACACACACACACACACACACACATGCAAATAGCGGCGTACACCCACTTTTATGTACGTGTTTTGGGTGTGTATGTGTGCGCCTCATACACGTAAGAAACTGCAACGGCGACTTGCAGTCGGCGCTGGACAGTGCAAGGCAAAACAATGTAGATTTCATAAATATATTTACTTTATTTGAGCTGTTTGTTGTGGCTTTGTGATGTTTTTGTAGACTTTAAAAAAAATCGAAATCAAAAATTTGTAAAATTTGACAACACGAACCTACGAATGACGAGTCTTGCTGCTGCTTCTTTCTTATTTCACAATAACCTTGCAAACAAACACTACTCTTTGTTACGCGCGGTATTTAAATACCAAACGAACAGTGAGTACATCTTAAAAGTGGTAAAAAATATTAAAGGCGCGCTATGGCAACACTCCTCTAGCTGGTGCATTATATTAATTTGTCTTTGTTGTTTTTGCAATGAATTTTGCATATATTTAATTAATTATTTTAGAGTCTAGAATTTGGTGCAGAGGTTTAGCTGCTCTTAGCATAAGTTTTAATAGCAAAAAAATGGATGTGGATTGTGAAACTATTGAGCAACCACAAGTTGCCGGTAAATCGTCGGATTTTAACAAAACAACAACAAAAAATGGAAAGTTTCTAATATAATATATTGTTTATTTTAGTAAATAAAGTTTAATTTGCTTAAAGGCAGCGCCACTCATCCAGAGCACTGGCGTGGCTTTGCCATCGGCGATATATGTCAGCTAGAACTCGGTCCGTATGCCAATGAAAATGCTGCAGCCGTGTTGCCCAGCAGTTTACACACTGTACTCCATGAGTATCCCATAGCCGTCGATGACTCTGTGCCCCCGCTGCCACACAAGGCTGCCAAATGCTGGGATGCGCATCATGTACGCATGCCGTGCGCTCCAGAGAGTAAATATCCCGTGGCCAATGATGATGGTAGCTCTCGCGTTGAGTCACGCTGGGACATGATCGAGCAGGCGCTGCTGCAGCCTATCAACAATAGCAAGGAGCTACAGGAGGCTATTTTAAAATATAATTCCAAATACGAGGGGCATTGGCATTTTAAAACGTTGCACAATTTCTTTAATGACGAACTGGACGAGAGCGAATCCAGAGTCTTCTTTGAGGATCTGCTACCGCGTATTGTACGTTTGGCCCTGCGTCTGCCTGAACTAGTAATGGCGCCCATACCGTTGCTCAAACAGAACCAGAACCATTCGCTGACCATGTCCCAGCAACAGATTTCCTGTCTGCTAGCCAATGCCTTTCTTTGTACGTTTCCACGACGTAATACGCTGAAGCGCAAATCAGAGTATAGTTCCTTTCCTGAGATTAACTTTATTAGGTAAGTTTATGCTACATAATAACTAATAGTTTATCGTATACGCTGAACTTTTATAAAGCCTTGGTATACATTGTCACTCTACAAGTTGTATAGCAGGATAGTTTACTCGACTGTGTCTTCTGCTTTTATTCACTTTCCCACTAGACTATATCAAAGCAACGGCCTAGCTGTCTTCGAGAAACTCAAATGCATTCTGCATTACTTCAGACGCGTTTGTCCCACTGAACGCGACGCCAGAAATGTGCCCAACGGATGTGTTACCTTTATACGTCGCAGCATAAAGCCTGATGACTTGCCAGATTGGTCCTTCATGAATATGACTCTGGGGCGCATACCGCTGCACATAAGCTCCGTTGGCACCATTGAGGATGATGGACATGGTCTGCTTCAGGTCGACTTTGCTAATAAATATTTAGGTGGCGGCGTTTTGGGAAATGGCTGCGTACAGGAGGAGATACGCTTTGTTATATGCCCGGAGCTGTTTGCCAGCAAGCTGGTAACCGAATGTCTTAGACCCCATGAAGCTCTGCTGATGATTGGCGCTGAGCGCTATAGCAATTATACCGGTTATGCGGGCAGTTTTACCTGGAGCGGCAACCACGAGGATAAAACGCCTTGGGACGCCTCGCGGCGTCGCATGACTGCCATTGTGGCCATAGATGCGCTAAGGTTTGAAAAGGAATCCGAACAGTTTCGGCAGGAGCTAATACTACGTGAGCTAAACAAAGCTTATGTGGGATTTATGCATCCGCTAGTAACTTTACCGCCGGGCGTGGCCACTGGCAACTGGGGATGTGGCGCGTTTGGCGGCAATATTCAACTAAAGAGTTTAATACAGCTCATGGTATGCGCGGTGCATCATCGGCCGTTGGTTTACTTCACATTTGGCAATGAACAGCTGCGCAATGAGTTCTATGAGATGTATCTCCTACTCAAGATCCACGGCATATCGGTGAAAGCGCTGTATGCTATGCTGCGTCGCTATAAATACAAGAGTCAAACTGTATATAACTTTATTCGCACGGAGATTGAGCAACGTTCGGTAATTAAACATGTGGTCTTTGACAATTTAACTAAAATATTTATATCCTTTCGCTTTAACTCATTTAGGAATCAGACGGCAGAAACCGTGCTAATAATGAAATCAAATCAGCGGCCTTTAAACAGCATAAAAACATTGTGGATTTGATTGATTCCGATTCAGTAGATGAATTTCAGGCCTTTAGCAGTGACAACGAAGATGAAAGGGAAACAAATAATTTGCTTTTGGCTGCCACTCTAAACGCTGAAGCGGCTATTGAAAAGAGCAGTACTTCTGCAGCAGCTGCCAGCAGTAGCTCATCCGTAGTCCCGACTCTATCACCAGTACGTGGAGCAAGCAAGGGCACACGCCAGCTGTCACTCATTGAAATGCTGGACAATCATTATCAAAAGGAAAGCTCCAATGGCTCCAAGCGGCAGCGTCAGCTCAAGGAAGATATTGAAAAGCCAGATGGCAATCCGGGTAGTGGAACCGGAAAATAGGGGCATTTTCCATGGCAGGCTATATTTTTTTTTGTATATATACAGTCAAACCTGCAAAGTTGGCACTTTTCAGCAAAACCAAAATTTATTAGTACAAAAACTGAAATTTTTACCTGCCTAGCTGCATATCTTGTAAGTTGGCCACTTTTTGAGCGATTTTTGAATTTTACAGTTGGAAGAATTAATTTGTTGAAAAAAAAAGAAAGTCAAAAGTTTATAAATAAGCAAATTTAAAAGATTCCCTTAACTTACATTAGAATTTAAGTGCAATGTTTAATTAAAAAGAATGTAATCTTGAAAGAAACTTCAACTGCTTTGCAACTATGAGTTTAAACTTTATGTTTATTTTGTTACTATGTGTTAAAAACCTATAATCTAAACCGTGAGTGGCCAACTTAAGCAGATTTGACTGTATACAGTAGTTTTAGTAGATGTAGTATTGGTAAGCAAAAAAAGTTATTATAGTTAATTCCGACACAAAAATTTGGTTAAACGGAGCTGAAATAGGCAGTACCCTGTCCCAAAATTGTAACATTATTTTATCGTTTGCACCTTTTTTTTTGTTTTTTGATGTTGTTAATGTAAAAGTAGGCGAAAAATGAAACCTAGCGTAGTTAGTTGGAAAACTTGTTTAAACCTAAAAGGTTATTTTAGATTACTTTTTGTGTTGTAGGATTATAGCTGCTTTTGCCGGCTCAAGTTCCAACCCAAGAAGTTAAGTTGTATGTTTGTTGTTATTTAAATAATGTGCAACTTTTCCGAATGTGTAACGATTTACATTATGTTTTTTGTGTATTTATTGCACTTCAGTGTTTTATATCCCACTTTGTCTTATTTTTAGTTTAGATTTTGTTGTTCCAAAATATATCTTGTTGCATACGCTAGGTCCATGTTCAGCACATGGTATTTTGTAAATTACATTTTAATTGTCAAATTAATCAATTTTAGTTTTTGTCTTACTGAAAAGTGAAGCCATAGTGTGCATTGGTTGATGTGCTACTATCGATTATAGTATGTTATCTCTGTCATATATATATATCTGTTCTCACAAGTCGATTTAAAAGTTGTGGAATATAAGCCACTGACTTGCAGAACTTACCTTTTTTTGTTTTTATTTTATTTGTATTTTGTTCATGGTGTTTATGATCCGTGTTTATAATCATGCATCTTGAATATTTGGCATAGAAGTTTATTTAGCCTTCTAGTACCAAGTCCATTGATGATAACTTACTTATTTTTCGAGTTTTCGTGTAGGTTAGTAGGAATATAGGGAACTTTAGTTTCGTTAAGGGAAATGCCCAGCTAAGCCTCATTCTATCTCACTCCATACCATGATTTGTGTAACGATCTTTCAATGTGCGACATTTTTTTTTAAAGTCAGCAATTGCACATTGTGAAGCCCCTATTAATTAAGAGTTAAGCACTTAAGCAGCTATAAACATAAACCATTTTACATTTGCATACTCTTTCTTTTTGTTTTTATTGAATTTTGGCTAGTTTGTACGATGTAACCATTATATCCTTGTACCTTTAGATACTCGGCATCAAAATCTTGTCTCTACTTATCTTTGAAATTCGTTTTAAGCCTTTATTTCTGATGGGCCATAGAATAGTAATAGAAAACATTAGATTGTGTCTCTGGTCCAATGTTTTCTAGCCAGTTGTCGCGAGAAGTTGGTAAAGTTGGGCATTATTGGGCTAGAGCAGGTATCGGCAACGACCGCAGAAGTTGCCAATGCAAACTGAGAAACGCTGAAAATGCTGCCGCTGCGGATCAATATGTATGAATTGTAGTATTTATTTATTTAACTTTAAGTATATATAAACATTATATTGGCTCATAATTAAAACGCACATGTGTTTAATCCAGAAAAAAAGTTTGTCTATATACGAATATAACTAGATGTATTCTAACAATATCATTTTGTGTGTTTAAAAGAATATTAAAGTAGATTTCCAACTATTTAACTATAGTTCATAGTAAGCCACATGAATAGCTTAACTCTTTATTTAAATTTACTTTGCTGAAACTGAAGAGATTTTTTATGTTATTTAAGATATTATTTATTCCAAATTAATTGCATTTGCCTCTATTAACCGTAAACTAGAAGTTATAAAAATATACGCCATGTTTGATAAGTCAGAGATGTTTGAATTTCCGCGTGTCAACTTATTCTTGTCTGGTCAAGCCAATCTTCTTTGTAACCGGAGCTTCTTCATCCATACGCACAAGATGATGATTCTCCGCTTGATCTTCAAGGTGTCAAGGTAGACAAAATCCTCGACAATGCTTTCAACATCAATCTGGGAGTCCAACCATCGCGTCTCTCCACTCGAAGAAAACTTGTACTCTCTCTTGCTGTTACAATCGGTAACAATCCTATAAGATCTTGCTTGGCCTACCAATGATATCGATATAATTTGCGTTGGCAAGCCAACTCAGCACTTTTCTGGAAAATAGGGACCATTTTCCAATGCACACCGGCCTTTCGCAGCATGGTCTTCATCATAAGCCTCCTTCAAACTGCGTCATTTAGTTTGTGTTTGAGAGCCATTGAAAGCAGACAGCCACTTGAGTTTTTGCCGAAAATGGAAAAAGGAGCATTTCGGGTGATGATTTTTTTTATAACCACCGAAAAAAAAGAATAGCTTCATAAATACTAAATGGACTCTGCTGCATCAATTTCAATGGTTAAGAAGTGAAAGTGCTGAATTCCTTTGTGGTCGCACCAGAAAGTGATGCCAAACGTTTTGTTAAGATTGAGAAGTTAGCAAAGTTGGATTTCGCCTTCTCCAATCGGTGATAGGGTAAAGGTAGCTAATGTGCTCACTACCTGCTCCTTTCAGCGGAGGCATGGTCGTCTCCCTTCGACACTCGTATTGAAGACCTTTCTCGCAGGAGCTTCTTCATTCATACGCACAACATGACCTAGCCATCGGAACCGCTGGATCTTAATTCGCTTGACTATGTCAATGTCGTCGTAGAGCTCATGGAATTCGTCGTTTCATGGTATGCGGTAGTCGTTGCCAAAGCGTAAAGGGCCAAAAATCTTACGGAGTACTTACCGCGGAAACACTCCAAGGGCATTTTCATCGGACCACGTCATCAACCATGCTTCAGCGTCATAAAACAAAACGGGAAGGATGAGCGTCTTTCAGAGTGTTAGTTACTTCTGGCGGGAGTTGGAGAGTTTGCTTCTCATTTGGCTACTGAGACCAAAGTAACATCTATTGACAACAGGCTTAAGTTATCTGTAAATTCAACTATTGAATATAATCTCTTAACCCGCTCAAGCTAGATACGCGTTTCTCGTGGACTACACATGGCGCTCTGAAAGTAAAGCTGAGATTTTGCTATGACAATGATTCATGAATCAATCAATTTTAGCGATTTCAGAAGGCTTCGATATCGGCTGTGCAGCGGAAACTTTGCACAAGTATATAGACTTTTTATAAGATGGCTACAGACCAAAAATACAGACCAGAATTTTTTATCTAATAAAAATGTTGAAATGTTAAATGTTATATTTTTTAATTTTAGTGTTTAATAAGAGTTTAAAAAAAAATTAAATAAAATTAATTTAGTTTTTCTCCATAGCAAATAATTATATGTGCATATGTAATTTTTTTTTATATAAAAGCACTAAATAAACTAACGTTAAAAAAATATTGGGCTGTCGTTATGTCCATCCACTAGTTTTAGCCTGCGGGGAAATTTGCCCACCCTACTTTTAAGGACGGAGAAGCTAATTTTGTACCATTCCGGTGCTAAGGCCCGGATTCCTCCTCCTTAAAGCTTCTTTTAAGTCTCATACTGACTATGCTTGAAAACTTCCGAGTGTGCCACTTAGTTTGCACACCGATGATAGGTATTGGACTCTGCTGATAGTCGATTGAGTAGTTTGTAAGACTTTTTTAACCGTTTTCAATGGTATGGTGGTGCCTACATGTAATAACAAAAATTTGGTCCATTTCCATGCTTCACGCATCCTTTAATCCTTTCCAGCTCTGTCTTGGAAATAGGGATATCACAAAGCATTTTGGACAATAGCATTTCCAATAGTAAAAATCTTGGTACAATTTAAAATTTTATCCTACGCACTTTTCCAAAATCTTTTAGCATTTTTTTACATGGGTGTTAACGGTTCGGCACTTTGACCACAAATAAATCGCCATGCACATATAATTATTTGCTATGAACTTCACGCGGCTTTGAACTAACGTCAAAAATTACCGCCTTAATTAACGGTAAAGGTGGGCGCGGCTGTGTGAAAAATAGTCACAAATCATACATCTAAAAATCTGCATACTCAAATTTAATGTTTCGTTATCTATATGTGATTAAGAGCGAAATATTTTTTTGAACATATAATTATTTTACGGTAAGTGTCTAAAAATGAAATCGAGTGTATTATAAAATAAAGCGATAGTGGAACAACTGAGAATTCTGGATCCACTTTCAACTGATCTCGATCACACTTTGTGTACCTTTCGAAGGGAACACTTCTCTGGCTAATAGTCGAGCGATGACGGGAATAATGCTGCATCCGGAGTTAACTTTCCGACGTCCCCAATCACAGACGACAGCGTTGATATACGTCGCCATCCAGCGGCTCCCGAACAACAAAGGTACAGAGTTTTTCAAGCCAGACGGCAATATGTTGGTGCATATGGCGATTATAAAGCAGCATTTGATAGCCCGTTGAGGGAACGCATATTATACTGTCTGAGCTCGGTATTCCTGCAAAATTGGGCGACTAATCAAAATTACGTTGAGCAACACATGTAGCTCCGTCAAGGTAGGAAAGAGCTTCTCCGAACTGTTTGATATTGAACAAGGCGATGCTCCCTCTTCAACTTTGCGAAAGACCGAAGTACATCGAAATGGAATTATATTCTATAAGAATTTTTAGTTCCTCGCGTACCCGGATTATATTGACACCATTGGTCGTACTAAGCGAGCAGTTACCGGAGCCTTTCCGGCTATTTGAAGAAAACCTGCCATAGTTGGTTTGGTTGTAAATGAGAGCAAGACAAAGTTCATGTTTTCTTCGAGTAAAGCGCGGTTGGTTGAAGTCTCAAACGAAAAATCACTCATGCCAATAGTTGTTACTTTGGTCTCAGAAGTCAAATGAGTATTAGAAATCAAGAGACCATTCTAGCTAGATAAAACTAACCTAACATGCCCTTGAAGTATTGCGAAGAGTACTCCGTAAGACCTTTGCGCGTTGGCAAGGATTTCGTCTATCTTAGCAACACTGTCACAACGAAGAAACAAGTAGTTTGCGTCGGCAACGACTACCGCATTCGATGAAGCGACGAACTCTATGAGCACTACGACGACATTGGCATAGTCAAGTGAGCCGCTCCGCTAGCTTGGTCATGTGGTGAGTATAGTTGAAGAAGCTCCTGGAAAAAAGGTCTTAATAGCGTTTGTTGAAGGACAGCGGCGAAGGAACAGGCTACTTTTGGTATCATCGATTGGAGGAGGGCGCGCGCAGCAGAGGCGGCTGAAGGAGTCCGTTGCATCACACCATAACTCGGTAACTGGTTGTTACGCCCAGTTAAGGAGGAGTCTCTCTGTCAAAGACCACGCTTTATGAGTTACTTCATATCACAGCCGGTAAAAATGTCAAATTAGTTATTACGGAGAACACATTAGTAGAGTGTGAAAGCTCTTATACGCCGCACATAAGCCACATAAGTTGTACTCATGGAGCAATTACTTACTGTGGGTACAATTGTAACTTGCGATGAGTATTTGGCAAGCAATTTGCAATACTATGTTTTATAGAACATGATGTATTCCACAATAATAGGAAACCATAAAAAAACGAATCAAAAGCTTAAAATATAAAAGCATTTGCGTCAGCGACGTGCTTAAACAAGTTGCGACTTCTAAGCTAGGTTAAGGGGTCAAATGCACTCCTACTTTTACTATTACTCGATACTTATGAAATCTTGCAACGATATTTTGTTTCTTGTGTGAATCAATCATTTTCTAAATTACACAAATATTTGATTAGCAAAAAAAAATTGTATTTTTAGACTAAGAGCTTTTTATATAGGGAAAGGAACAAGAATACGTACATAGCATAGAAGTTACATAAGTTAGTGACTTAGAATAGCCAAGCAAGTCTAGTAGTGATTGCGTCGCTTATTGGATGGGCAGTATTCGGCGTACTCCTCCCAGGTGCAGCCCGTTTTGGTGCAGCACTCGTTGGTTATAGAGGGCGCATCGGCGCGTCGTGTGCGTAGCAACATATTTGCATAATTTCCATGCAACCAAGTGGCGGCGGCAGCGGAGTTGGCTGTGTCAAGGGCGTATGCCAACCAGTTAGTGGATTAATGCGGAAATTCATTCTACTCACGGTTGTAGCTTACGTCCCAGACTGGCTTAGTGTTTGGCGGTGGTGCTACCGGCATAGGTTTAGACCAAGTCTGATCCGTACGCTTGCGATTGCGCCGCGTCAGCCTATAAATATCCTTTTCACAGGCCCAGTAGAGCTGGCGCACTAGTTTGTCGCGGCAGCGCGAATGCGTCTCCCGATGCCACACATTCTCCCAATCCGATTGAGAGCTAAGAGAATGAAGTCACATATGAGCAAGCATATGCATAGTTAGATTAGTATAAGCTTACCGCTCCCGAAAGAGCAGTTCCAGACCCTCCTCGGAATGCTGCAAAGCTTGAGAGATTTGCAGCAGCTGCAGTGCCAGCAATATGACAGTTCCACGCAACGTCAAACTTGGTCTTATAGACATGATTCCTGGGCTTCACTATAGCTTGTGTAGTGTTCCGCTGAAGTGAGCTCCGCGATGGATAACTTGCAACTGAACGTATTGGCCGCTGCGCTTGGCCATTTGAAATATAACCGCGCTGGGTTTCCGGTAAGAAAA
Organism: Chymomyza caudatula; assembly: GCA_035041775.1. Lineage (NCBI taxonomy): Eukaryota > Metazoa > Arthropoda > Insecta > Diptera > Drosophilidae > Chymomyza > Chymomyza caudatula. The sequence continues at coordinate 4,559,465 of JAWNKW010000148.1, forward strand.
ACAGGTGACTATATAATTAAATGGCCGGTTGCTATATTTGAAGTAATGAGCTGACCTGACAGTAACATAACGTCCAGCACTCTGCATCTTTCTAATGAAAAGCTACATACGTAGTATGTACTTTGTGGGTCGGTCGGTTTAGCCACTTATTGTCTTGTTTATTTGAACTTCAACGCCCAATTAGAGGCAGACCATGGATAGGATTTCTGCTGCCGCTGCTTGTACCTGTTGCTGAGGGCTGAAATACAAATCCTATAAAAATGTACAAGTTATGTTTGTTTGTATCGTAAAAATCCATTTCGCCGCCAGCCCACAATACACAATCCACCCATTGAGTCTATGGTATGCGAAACTTTTACATTTTCCATGTGTGTCCACTATGTTATCCTTTTCAACCGAGTGAGAAAGATACGCGGGGATATAGAGATAAGTAAGTTTAGATCAAGCAAGAAGTGAGGTAAGGTCGGGGATATGTTTTTGTGTTGTTCATTTAGATACGCGCATAAATTCTAGAATATTTGCACTTGTTTTGACCAAAAATAGAACTGACTGAAACAATGGGAAATTTTGTGATGTTTCAAGTCAACGAAAGTTCAAAGGTTAATGGAAAAAACAAACTATTCCTATTGCAAATCGATAACACTATGCTTACCTTAACATTTAATGGAAATGAACAGTATTTGTTGAGAAGTTATGATGCTTTCCTCAGTGGGGCTTTTGGCAGAACAATTTGCCTTCATTTAATGACCTTTATATCAAATACTCTCAGATAAGAATCAAGTTTCCTTTTTTTAGACCAGAAATGCCTATGTGGCGCCCTCGGACACAGCGTAGTAACTAAGCAGGGACGAAATGGTAAAGCCTTTAAGGAAAAGGCTTATGGGAATCTCATGGGCTAGCTGTCGTTGTAGTTAAAATAGGAAAGTCAGAGTTGTTCTCTAGCCAGTTTGAGGACACAGTTCAAGGCCAAACCTTTTTCGAACAATCAGGCATAACATGTGAGACTTTATTCTGGTCAGTCTGGCAGCGTTTTCGGTTCAACTTTGCTGATTTGGATGCCGTATTTCCACGTAGTAGCTATAACTTGTTCAAAATCATATACAACCGCTTTGAAGACCTATCTCCCAGGACCTTCTTCGCCTATAAGCAAAATATGTATAAGGCATTCAAACCGCTTGAGGTTTATTCGCTTGACTATGTCACTGTCGTCATAGATCTTATAAAGCTTGTCATTCTTTCGAATGCGATAGTCGTTACGAACCACTTGTTTCTTCGTTGTGACGACATTCAAAACGCCGCGTCTCTTTACTTCACGAAAACATATACTTTTTCTAGCATTCATTTACAACTAGACCCATTTTGGCTCGCTTAGTGCGACCAATAGTCCAATAATGTCCCGTTCTGATGAACTTCGGCCGTTAGCAACACATTCTGCATCACAAAGTTGAAGAGGTCGCATCACCTTGTCTGAAGCCTCGATCGGTATTAAAGAGTTTTGAGAGGTTCTTTCCTACCTTGGGGAAGCTGTGTGTGTTGCTCTACGACATTGTGAAGTGATACCGAACTCAGACAATGTGACATATTCGAGATCCCTCTACGGGCTATCAAATGTTGGTGGTTGTCTATTTGGCATTTGTGGGTCTTTTCCAAAATTTCGCGTAGAGTGGTTATCTGGTCTATGGTGGACCTAGCAGGTCGAAAGCCTCACTGATAATCTGATAGCCTCTCACAAAATAAGCTAGATATGGCTTTATATGCGATAGAAAGAAGACTGATACCACGTGAGGTTACACATCTTGAGGATAGGGCAGAGGACTACCAACTCATGGCCACCGCTCTTGAACTAGTCTGCGCCAGCAGTTTTGTTTTTCTTGAGCCGCTTGATTGCGGCCCTAATTTCCTCATGGCTAGATAGTGCTATATCTACGCAGGCATTATTCCTGTCATCGCTGGACAATAAGCCGGCGTGTCTTTCCTAGCATTGTATTCTAACAAAACTGTCAGAGTGATTTTGAACCGATATTTAACTATGTACCTTTACAATTAATCTCTATCGGAAGTAAAGTTACTAAGTAAATAAGTTACTTGCTGACTTCCCAGCAGATAATTTGGAAATAGCGATAAGAAGAGATTATGAACCGCTCCCTCCCCCCTTGCCACAAATAGTCACAGGGCAACCCCACTCCCCCTAATGTAACGTCACAAGCCGTGCAACCAAAAGGTTGCAAGGTCCTAGAAAGTTGGAATAGAATATCAACTGAATCATTGCAGATAGGATAGGATTGTATACGCTGCTGTTATAAAAGCGAAAGGATGATATTTGAAGAGTCAATTATTTAAAATTGGATGCAAGATCTTTGATGGATATGTTTGAATTCGAAAGAAAAGTAAACATTTCGTTGTGACATCACGTTTTCGGAACACAACCCCCCCTCCCCCTCCTCCATCGTCATAAAAAGTTACAATTTAAAATGTCGCCTCGGTGGCAACGTCATTTATGAACAGCCCCTAATCCGAAAACCGCCCTAGAAAAAAACATTGCCTGATTCGAAATCAAAGACAGCAAATTTACCAGAAAAGGTATATTTTTCCTAGGAGCATTTTCGTGATCTTGATTCATCATAGTTTCGCCCCATTTTCCATATAATTTCGTTTGTAAATGGGTGAAAGCCGTTTACAGAACACATGGAAGCCCATTATGAATGCCTACTCTGCCTAGTTCTGACCAAGGTACATATCCTAATCTGGTATGTTAATGCTGTCGCGTCTGAAATAGCGAAAGAGATCGAAGCAAAGCACTTTCGTAACTGAAAAAAGACATATTCATGGCCAACGATTTGCTTGGGCTTAGACTGAGTTATAAGTAAACCAAAAGAGTATAGCGACTGCATGAGCATACCTGGTTAGATATACCTTAGGTTAGAAACCCGAGTGCAAACGAAGCCCGTACGGGACGTACTTACGTCGGGTGGTTGGTCACACAGGCATGGACGAATTGGACAATAACAGCATTGAAAAAGTGGCTTTTCACTCACTACTATAAGGGCCGAAGTATTTAAAATATCTCTCTCTCATACTTCAAAACTCAGAATATATACACAACGGGAGCAGGGGTGAACGAGATAAACATAGACTTAACACTATGAGAGCGCCTTTCGTCCACATGGTCTTAGAGTATGTACCTCTACATGAATATAGCCTACTACACTATATGTTCTGTTGCTGCCGATGCCTGATTTAGATACCAATTTTTGATCCCTTTTTAGGTCAAGTACTAGAAATTGCAAGAAAAGTAGTGCAAAATATACATCTACTATTTGTTTCTTAACAGCGTAATCATCAGTTTTAGAAAATACATTCTTTAGATGAACAAGATTTCTTCATTTTTTCCCATGGTACCATGGAGCTGGCCATGTACTCATCTTTGTTGCGAGTAGGCGTGCGGGGGAGTGCCAGGCATACATATGCACTGGCTGACCGAGCGCCCACATAAAGTCAACTGTTTAGCTAAATAATGTGGCTGTTTACACATGTTTCAATTGTCTTTCTCACCCTTTGGGTTCCGAGTATTTTGAATCTGCGCAGCATCACAGTTTGGATTGTGGACCCGTTTTGCAGTTTTCGCATCAGTTGGTCATTGTGGTAAACGGGCATTGGTTGCTGGTATTGTGAATGCCGCCTAAATACTGAACTATTTTTGCGGTTTATCAAAATAATTGTATCAATACTTTATGATTGAATTCTATAATTTTAGGTGCTCATGTACATGAAGGAACTGGCAAATTTGAAGCCCATAAATGTTGGCACTGCGTTTATTTTTTTTCTTATGTGAAACTTGTTTTTAAAAGTGAAACGAAGTCAAGTGAAACGTACTGGAATACCAGGCAAACACAAAAATTACCAAAAATTTGTGATATATTTCTTGATATCACTGTCAGCACACAAATTTTTCGGACACTTGTCACTGCATTTAAAAGGTATACTCTCATGATATTGGAACGTTTTGATGGAAACCATAAATAGATCAATATGCCACACAGAAAATAATGTGGACAGTTTATGGTATATATGTCTGTGGCAATTTTCAAATCAATATGTTGCGGAGTGTGGCAGTAATTAAGGTAAATCGATTGCGGGGGAAAGAGAGCTTCTATTGAAAAAAGGTGGACATAGTTTTAACGATTAGGGTCACACGATATTTTGTAACTCTAGCTCACATGTATCTATATCTACATAATGGAATTGTGGAGCAGTTCATAGGCGAGGGGGGTGAAAACAGCATTTTTAGACTATAACTTTTGAGACCGAGAAAATATGTCACGGGGAAAGGGGGTAAGATATCGACTTGATTCGACAAACTACCTCAGCCTTGAGAAAATGCGCATCTTTTGGTAATATGTTTTTGCTCTAACTCTTATAGTCTCGGAGAAAGCTGGCCCAACACGAACAGTCGGACAGACGGACATGTCTATATCGACTCGACTATTGCCTGATCTGATCATTGTTGCACATGGAACATATGGTCTGCCACGCCTTCTTCTGCCTGTTACATACAGTGCAGAAATCTATAATACCATTTTACACTTTGTGTACAGGGTATAATGGATCCTGTTGATATCAAGGGAGGCTTCAGACAAGACCATACCCTCTCTTGCAAACTCTTTGAGATTTTGACGGAGAATGTGTTGCGAAAGCCCAAAATTCATACGAACGGGACAATATTAAACTATGAGAGTGTCCAGTTGATTGTATTCGCAGATGATATAGATACGATTGGTCGCACTAAGTGAGCTGTTACCGGAGTCCTTTCGACTATTGAAAGAGAATCTGCCAGGGTGGGTCTGGTTACAAATAAATATGTTTTCTTCGAGTAGGTGGACTCTGTGGTGAGCGGGTTAGAGAATACCACTTCAGAAGGTCAAAGCTTGTCGTATGAGGCGACTAACAATGACACTGGGTTCTTTCGAAACCAGTAGAGCCACCCCAGGCCTTAAAAGGGTTGTGCGTAGGGTTTGGAACCCACCACTTAAAACCACAACTCCAATGAAAGAATGTATTAACATCAGGCCGTAACCCGATAACGGGTTGTTATGGCCAGTTAAGAAGAAGAAGAATGTGGACTCTCAGATTGATGCTATACTTTTGATGTTGTCCAGGATTTCGTTTCTTGCCAATAGATGTTACTTTGGTCTCAGTAGGCAAAAGAGTACTAGCCCGTGAAAGGTTGCTGTAACACTAATTCTATATGCTCCAAACTACTTACTTGGTAAGTCGGTAGTTTTTTGGTACTGGAACATTAAGTATGAAAGTTGAAAGTGCGCATGAATTCAGTATACAACAACTTACATACCCGGTGAGCAGGTCTGTAGGTAGTGCACTGAGTAATAAAGTTGATTATTGCCAGCCTTTCGTTCAGTGGTGTGAACCGGGAGACACGTTTGCGTAATCTCCGGCCAACAACAAATCCGCAACCAAATTCGTGCCGTTCCGCATGTCAGCTGTAGTATATGGATGTGTCTGATACCTCTCGGCAGCGCTGCTCTCTGCATCGCATCTCATGGATGGCGGTTATATTTGCTCCGCAAAACCTAAGAGCATCCGCCAATTAGGTAGAGGCACCATCCCAATTAAGGGTGCATACCCTCAAATCATAGTCCTTTATACGTTTGCTTGGGGGTCGTCAACTTTGGTGGTTCCTTTTCGAGGCAACTTTTGAATCTTTCATTGGGGGAGATTTTTACGCGGCTGCTCCTAAACCCTACGCACAACCCATTTAGAGCCCAGGGAGAGAAAATGTCCTTTCCTTCTATTAAGTCTAGTGATTATAAACGTATGACGTATTTACTATTTTCATTACTTAAATTTTGTTTCCCTACCTACTTACATGGGAATCATTCCTTCAGCACTTACCACGTGAGAGCGTACTTAGAACTTACATAAGCTACTTCTGTACTTACCATGTAAACGAGGTGTATAAGTACTTACCCGACAGTGACATCGCGATGTTAAGTTCGTCAGTTTTTTACATTTAAAGTGGATGAAATGGTAAGTATAAGTATAAGTAAGTATTGCAGGGAAAGGCAACTGGATGACGCAATTTGACGCGTTGGCAACGACTAACACACACAATGTTACGGCGAACTCTATAGCCTCTACGAAGACATTGATATAGTTAGGCGACTGGAGCAGTGCCTTACATCAGGCCGTAAACCTATAAGGGTTGTATGGCCGGCTAAGAAGAAGAATGATGTTTTGCATATGTTGACATCGGAACAATTTTTGGTCATCTGCGAGTTTGTGCGGAATAAAGCGCTCACCCACTTTTTTCCTGTTCAAATGCTCAGTCGAAATGTGAAAAACCGATGTGTCGAAGATATTCAGTTGCATTTCCATGTGTCTTAGAGAAGATTTCGGCTAAAGACATTGTATGTGTAAGGCTGCTTGGTATGCTCTCTCGCTCTCTTAGACCGACTCATTAGTAGGCAAAATTGAGAAGGAAAAGGAGCTTAACAAAGGCATATGTATGCACTGTCTTCGGAATGAACGCATATGTTCTTCTTTTTTTTTTTGGAAAAGTCATACAATTTTGACATTGATTGTCAATAGCTCGGATGTGTATTCTGTTCCGTTCTCAATAAATAATTGAAATCTTTTATAAATAAGCAAATAGACACAGAAGCTGATTGGTTTGGTATGGTAATATTTTCCTTTATTAACACAATAATCAAATGTATTGTATTTATTAAAATCATACAATCTTTGTTTCTTGGTATTTCATTATTTAAATAGTATAGTAAAACAAATTTCATATTTGTGTAAATATATTTCTCAGTATCCATCAATGGTAATTTTATTACATCTATAGTTACTTTTTCATGTGTTCCACGTGCGCACTCAACGACCTGTCGTTGCCCTACAGTTTACTTGAAATTGTTTGCTTATATATGTATATATATTTTGCCTTATGCTATAATTTAGCCTTTAATTATCTAAATAAACACATAGCACATTTATAAAATTAATTAATGTTTAATATTTATTTAAAAAAAGAAGTGTTCTTTTTTACAAAACAACTTATTTATTTTAGTTTTAAACAATTTTGTTTTTTGACAAATTCGAAACGTTATTTTAGCTTATCATATACAAAAAAAAAAAATTAATTTTAGCTTAGTTCGAAATTCGAATTTCGAAATTTAACGCATGGATACACATGCAGTTGCTCATGCTATTTCGTTTCTCATACGATATATTAATTTTGTCGGTTTTTTGAAACATTGGAAATGTTTTATGAATACAATCCAAAAGTTTGTTCAATTCCACAACTGTGCCAGGAATGCAGTAGGGTACATACAAATCTATAATTACCTAACAACTACATAAAAATACCAATACACACATATGTTCCATTCGATTAAAATTTAGGCGAGTCCACATGCTCACATACACACACAATATGCATTTATAAGTATGGAATAGTATATTTTGATTAACATTTACCAAGAAAAAAGTTCAATATCAACTCGATTTGCATATAAATGACTTTTTATGCCTAAAAGTTGACAAAAACCCTTAAATATTTTGATAACAACGCAAAAACACAAAATTATAGCATAACTATTGCCAATAAAGGACAAATTATCAGATTTTGCTAAATTACACTAGACTACAACGTTTTTACGACAGAGATAACACTATTTTCCTTTTATATTTCTATAAAACGGTTTTTTTTTCTTCTTATTTCTCTAACGATATTCAAAACAACCTGCGAATCAAAATTACAACGACAATTTTTTAAAGTTTCATTTTGAAAAAAACACACTTACATTTAAAAACTTTTTTTTTACTTTAAAAAAGATTTCACCAAAACTATCGAATTCGCTTCGTTTAAACAGCGCCTAAAACTGGACGCTCTTCGAAAGTTTCACTTTCAAAGTGTGCTTCTATGATGAAGCATACGAAACTATTTGACGAATTGAATATTTAAGCTTTGCCACATTCGGTAAAGAAGGGAATAAAAACTACATTTAATTCTAAAAGAGCTAACTGGATATTCAAAAATGTGTTACAGTCGAGCTTGCGTCAGAGAGTAGCATTTCCAAAGCAATAAAATGACCAGAACTTTCATAATTTGCATTTTGGATTACGATTTGAGACTCAAATGATATGCTCACAAGAGTTTACACATCGCAGGTCAAGCTGTTTGATGAACCCAGAAGTACAAAACGCGATTTTCAAAAAAAACTAGCACATTGACTTAGAGAATAAAATAAATGCTCTGAATATTTTCGTCTTTAAAATGAAACCATCTGATTACACTAGTTAACACAGTTGATTCCAATTTTTAAGCACTTGGCTAAAGTCCTCGAATCCGGCAACCATTTTTGGTATTACTTAGCTAATAATGGTGCACATTTTTACAGCTTCTTCTTCTGCATTTTGCTTTGAATATGGACAAAAATGAGGTGGTGTTTAGGATTTATTTCGAATTTTCGAATAACAACAATGGAATTAGGCCGTCGTATTCGAGAAATTTACTGTTACTGCAAGCACTAGAAAATAGACTTTCTCGTTCCGCGAAAAGTAAATGAATCCAATAAGAGTAAGCGGTGTCAGATGCCCAAAAGCGTTACAAAAACATATAACTGATAAAGAAATAACCAAATAATTAGAAAATAAATTATATATTTAATTGGGATAATTGCTTTAAGTGAGCATTTTTTCAGTACGAATCAAAACTAATCCAATTTTGAGGAATAAAGCTCATCTTTGAGACTGTCTTCTATTTTTTTTTTTTGCTATTTGCTCGGTGTCTTTTGTAAAATGCTTAAAATTGAGAAATAGAAAAGCTAAATTACTATATTTGGGCAACTTTGGCACGAAAGAGTGTAGCACCAACTTAGGGGCTTTTCATAAATGATATCACTACGGAAGAGGGTTTCTTTAAATTGTAACGGTGGCAGAGGAAAGTGTTTGGAAAAAGTCAAAAAATTTATTTATTTTTTTTGCCGTGACTGTCGGAAAATTTTAAAATCATGTAAACAGCTTACAGGAGCTCTGCAAATGTAATGTTTGCCTGGGCAAAAAAAGAACTTACTAAGCAGAGCTTACCCCCCGTGTGGTGAGCGTGTTAGAGAATACCACATCAGCAGGTCAAAGCTTGTAGGCTTTAAAAGGGTTATGCGTAGGGTTTGGGTCGCACCACGTAAAGCCACAATTCCAATGAAAGAATGTATTTACATCAGGCCGTAACCCGACAACACGGATTGTTATGGCCACTTAAGAAGAAGAAAAAGCGGAGCCTGTTGTTGCCTAGCCACTCCTTCGAGAATAAAGGGGAATGACCTAGGGAAAGAGCGTAAGATTGTGCAGTTAGCAAATTGGCGCCAGCAGCATAGCGAGGGGCTAGGCGAAAGAGGAAAAGGAAGCAAATGAGTCTTCTAGGCAATTATACTCTTCCTATGCAAATAGAGGCATGCTGGGTAATAGCTCAGCTTAATTGGTCTCTTGAACGCACATTGCCAGGTGAGTAGCGCAAATGAATGGTTTACATATAGTACTGTGCGCAAGTTCAGTTAATTTGGAAGTATAAGGCCACGTGGACTACTATATATACTATATATAAGCACGTGTCAACTTAGGAATACAAGTGATCAGAAAAAATAAGGTAGGCTTCAGGTAAAAGTGCTCGCCAATGAGGTTCCAGACAACTGAAGAAAGCCCTCATTTTTTTTTGGGCAGACTGCCTGCTTGTTTCAGGCAACAGCAGCAGCAACTGAGACGCAACAACCATAGAGGGCGCTACAAAAATCCACTCACCACATCTATCAGATGTGGACTAAATTGGTAACTATTTTAAGAGCCGCCGACTTCGAGTGAACACACCTTGGTTTCATTCCATCATGAAGCAGAGCAGCGAAAACAACCTCAGCGGAAAACTGGCTGAAAATAATTAACCGAAGCCCGCATTACGGATGGCGTAAAGCCGTGGTATTTTTCCATAGCCCGTACGGGCAAAGCTTTCGTTGTTTATTCACACAGTCACGGCCGAAGAGCTTTCGGAGTCCATCACTCACTGCTTGTGCGAGAGTAAAAAGCGCATTGTCTCTATCTACATCTATCAGACGTAGACTAAATTGGCAACTATTTTAAGAGGCACCTACTTCGAGTGAGCACACCTTGGTTTTATTCCATCATGCGCTGATCAAGACTGCAGGCAGACAGCGAACTTTTTTGGTGCATATGTATTTTGACAAAGTTTTTGTGGAAGTTCTCACGCACGTTTTAGCAAGTGACAATCAAAATATTATACTATTTTGATTTTATTGACGTGTTATTACAATAAAATAAAATATTGATTTAAGATTATTGGAAACCATGGGAAAAACGGCTGAGTTAAGCTGTTTTGCTAAGTGCAAAACAACGTTCACTAAAGATACAATCCTTCTGCGGGAGTTTAAGAAAAATATTCACCATCCACAATCTACGGAAGATCAATGGGATGAGTCGGGCAAGAATCAACTAGTGAGCGTACTGTCTGGCGACGTTTAATAGAAGCAGTTTTCAGGACATGCAAAGCATTGGACATAAATGATTGGCTTTCGCAATGGAACATCAGCACAAGCCAAAATAATTTTGGACAAGCGTTCTATGGATAGATGAATGCTCCTCTGCATACAATTTATCAAAACAAAAGATTTTTGTAGGGCTGCCACAGGCACATGACAAAAAAATATACTCATTTGTCGAAAATTGAGCCACGGTGGAGGCTCTGTCATAATCTGGGGATGCATTGCGTACAGTCGATTTGGTGACTTTGTGCCCGTTGATGGCACAAAGACGCAAGGCAGTACTTGCATATCCTAAACAAAAACGGTTTCCCCTCCGGAGCCGGGCTGATTCGATAATCAGTTAGCCTGCAACAGGATAATGCCCCTGCCACAAAAGCAAGAAAAAGGTGTGAAAACTCTTGACTGGTCACCTCAGACTAAAATGTTATCGAAAACGTGTGGTCTCTAATGAAGCGTAAAAGAATTGCTTGTTTGTATAAAACCCGTAAAGAAACAATTCTGAGGTCATGAGATATACTTACAATTCCTTCATAATTTAGTGGACTCAGTTCGAAGACGTCGTCAAAAAGTTATTAAAGAGGATACAATTTTTCTTAACTCTCATCAAAATGATTTATTCTTTATAAGTTATAAGTTTTATTTCTTTAATCATAATCACTTTTCAAAATACCTATGCCAACAGATGAAAATTTCTTTAATTCATATCTTTTTCAGTTGTTATGAAAAAATGTTCATTGAATTATTCTAAGTCTGTATTAGCAAGATTTAACGAAGAAAAAAAAAACGTTATTTAATATAAAGCCAACTAAAAGTTAAATACAAATATGCATCATTTTGTTTTCGTCAAAATATATATGCCGGCCACTGTATGTAGAAGATATATTTTAAAAAGAATTTAAATTTTAAAATAAAACAAAAACCTTGAAGTAAATGGGCAATCGTAAAAGAATGTGTTAAAAAAATTTGTATATGTACCTAAATATATATTATACCAATTGTATTTTGTAATTCCTAAAAAGATCATCTGCAATCACTGAGCTCAAGGAGTCTCAGTTGCGTGAGTACACTAAAAAAAATAGTGCAAAGAATGGGCAATGAAAAATGTAGATATATATACATATAAATGTATATAAACTAGGGGCCTCCAGCTCCCGCTCTCCCCATTTGTCAACTCCCGTGCTCCTCTCTTGATAAATTGCCCCTCCTCTTTGTGGCCACAATTTGTTGAACATGCCTTTCGAAAATTCAACGCCCAATCTTTTCCAGCCAAAACCGAAATCAATCTGATTAATACAAACTATGGAAAATCCGCACATTAATTCCAATGACTAAGAAGTGGTTTACACAATTCCGTTAATATCGTACCAACACTTGAACGCCGAACGAGGTGGTTACGCCAGAAACCGTCTATAAAATCCATGTGAATCATACGATGGAAGCATAAAAGTGACTGATGCAGTAGGCGACTCAACTGAACGGATCCATCACATTATACATTAAATTTGGACATGAAAAAGCTATTCATGCGATGTGTTTCGTAACTGTGGATGAAACATGGTTCGACGAAGGAAGTGCCAAATGATTGGGTTTCTCGGGGTGAACGTACGCCGAAGAAGAATAAAGTGGCTCTGTTGCCCAAAAGTTTTAGCCTCCTGTGGGACTGCTTTCAAACTTGAAGGAATGGCACGACGCACAGTGGAGCCAGTTGACTTCTTCTAGGCAAAAATCATAGGTTCCAAAGGAGTAAAGATATTTAAAAAATTTCAACAGCATGTAACAGAGAATTGCTTTTGCGATACACTACGATGAATGTGCTTTGAGTAGAGGGAAATTCAAAAAATGGTCATAAAATTCGATATTATATATGCACTCGAAACGCCTTAGGGGAAAGTCCATATTTTAAGTTCTTAAATTTGCATAAATCATTATCGTCGAAAGTTTCTCGATCTCGTCGAAGTGTGTACTCTAGCTTCAAAAAAAGCTCGAATCATCTTTGGGGCCGCTGACATATAACGGTGGAAAGGGGCTCATCAAATTGTGACTTTTCGTAACGATGGGGGAGGGGGGGTTGTTGTTCCGGAAACGTGACGTCACAATGAAAATGTTAATGAAATCTGAAAAAATCTTTATATTTTCATGCAATGTTTACTTTTCTTTCGAATTATCAAAGATCTTGCATACAATTTTAAATAATTGACTCTTTAAATATCTTTTTTTCGCTTTTATAACAGCAGCGTATATAATCCTATCCTATCTGCAATGATTCAGTTGATATATCATTCCAAGTTTCTAGGAATGCTCATAGTTGTTTTTTGGTTGCACGGCTTGTGACGTCACATTAGGGGTAGGGGGTTGCCTAAATGTGACTATTTGTGACAAGGGGGGGAGCGAGCGGTTCGTAATCTTCAAAATTTTGGTGACGACATTTATGACCAGCCCCTTTCGGTTTTCGCCGTTTAGCGTGTGCTTAAACTATCGATACCTCGATCGTGCTATCGATAGTTTCGATTTTATATAAGAAAAATGTAAATATTATTTTTTTTTCATTAAAAAATTATAAACTATGTATGTTTTTACTTTTACTAACTAACAAAAACTATTAACATAAATGTTCAAATACAAGGTAAGCTTACTCTGTCGACGTCGTATCTTAAATTTTTTTTGAGAGCCTAAGAGAACGAGCGTGATCACTCTCATAGCTGAAGTGACAAACATTCATGCACAAGTATTGCTATTCTGTCTGCGTTCACACGCTCATATGTGCATAAGTGTTGGCAGCTGAATGAAAAATAAGATACCATTGCGAGGGACGTCGGCAGAGTAAGCTTACCATGTATTATTATACTATGCCTACATATGCAGGTAGGCGAGTTTCACGTTTGCCATTTGCGATTCATAAATACCGTTAACTTACTTATAATCCTAACAATAGCATTTATAATTACAATACAAATGCAATGAACCCACAACAAATGTCTTTACTATATATTCGCACTTTGTGCTACTGCATATAGTAGTTACTTATATTGTGTTCCGCTAATTTCAATTAATTTTGTATTATTTTTAGAATCTCATTAAACTTTTGTAAATTAATGTTTGCATTATTTGTAAGTGCAACAAATTTGCTTGAAATATTTATAAATACATATTAATCCAGCAATTTAATTGCATTCATTATTCAGATTTATTTATAAGGATTTCAGAGTAGAACAGAGCTTTTGAAATTAATCTGAATTTCATGTACTGTAATGCTTCATGCGTTTGCTTTGCAAATCATTTAAGTGTAAAATTAATATGTAAATTTAATATAAAGGGGTTGCTGTTGTTTTTCTGATTAAAGCTCGTTCGATTTTCTGCACCTGAATTCCAGTGAAATATAACTAAATATTACCTATGAATATATTCACTAAAATAGCAAATTTTCACATGTTTGTTACTTTAGGACAGGTATCGGCAGCCGCAGCAGAGACCTTGTTTGGAGCACATTCAATCAACCAAAATCAAGCAGTTTTAAAGCAGAAAGAGAGCATATAAAAAACGTAAACGCTGTGGTCTTTGGCAGCTGCTGCCGACCCCTGGTTTAAATGTGTTGTTAATTTTGGAACAGTCTGTGAATTCTTATGAAAAGCAACATAGATGATGCTAGAGAAAAAAAACTTGAAAGCATTAGGGCGAAGCAAAGTCCGATACATTTACATCTTTTGATAAAATTAAATACTATTCTTATTCCGAAAACTTCCTTACATTGTATAAAACTTTACTTTAAAGGAAGAACCCAAAACGTACATTATGGGCAGCCATAAGCTGCTGAATAAGCCTTTTGCCGTGAGTGATGATGTTCTGATTGAACATTCACATTTGATGTGCTAAGTTTAAACTTAAAATGAATGCGAATCGATTGATCTTTTTATCTACAATCGTGGTGTGTGTGAGGGTGTCGAAACTTATCGCGGATGATGTGGTTTTTTCTATTTGTGCGGATGTACATAAACATTCCGGGTCCAGATTTATTCAATTCTGGTTCACAACGATCGAATTTCCAATACTATTATAAGATGTATTCTATTATTTGCTCTATCGTTTACGCCCCGCATACACGCAGCAATCGTTGGGCCGACTCGCGGTTATTATAATATCGGTTGGCCAACCGATTGTTGTCTGTGTGTGTTTGGGGTATTATACCGTTTGTAGAGACTATTCATCGTAAATAAATAAAATTGTCTTATAGCAGATTTCTAGAAGCCTGAAAAACTGTGTGGAAAATAACACTCTAGTGGGCACGCGATTATAGAAAGCAAGTTATTCTGAGCAATACATAGAAAATCGTCTAGATTACACTATGCAACAAAAAAAAGCCTATGTCTAAAACATACCATTTCCTTTCAATTTGGGCTCGATGATTTCGAAACTGAAAACCGTTTTGGATTTTCTAGCACCGTTTTCGAATTATGGCTACTTTTCAGAGTTGCGTCCCGTTGCTCGACTTTTTGTAAACAACCGCATTTCTTCGTAATTGAGACTAAGATCGATAAATCGTTTTTCAACTAGGTATGATTCGGACCGACACACAGTGATCCAAAATTCCTATTTGGAGTCAGAAAAGTCATTTTAGAAATGTCTGTTTGCGACGTTTTTAAATTTTTTATGATTACTGATAATTTGAAGTTTTTTAAGCAAATCAGGTGAAAAATGGAAAGCTTCCGCTAGGAACGTGACTTCAAGAGCGTAATAATGATTGGTCAGATAAAGACCTTTTACTTGGTGTACCGAAGATTAAAGACGCGTCAGTCAATACAACGCTGGAAAAGGCATTGATGGATACCGATACGAGGATAGCTGCAGAAATAAGGAAACCAGTCGAATCAGTAATCCAGATTCCTGTTTCATATACTCCTGATGTAGCATTGGCTCCCTTATTTGATGAAATATAATGCCAACATAATCCTGCGGAATTGGTAAAGTCTCTCCTAAATGAAATGATTTGAGCTTTGTAAATATCTTTGTTGCTGGTTTTTTGTTCGGGACGAACTTCTGAAGAGACTTGAAAAAAATGAGGGAATACAATGCCAAGGTTATGCTGATGACATTGTCCTCATTGCATTGGGAAAATTGTGTGAGATAATACAAATAAGTCTTAAGATTACCAACGACTGGTACAGGGAACTTGACCATAACCTAAACTATGCATAAACTGTAGTAGTTCCATTTACTAGGAGATATAAACTTTCGCAAATGAGGCAACTTCGTCTCAGGGGATGTCCCATGGTCATCGGACTCGGTGTCGCAGGAACCCGGATACACTACTCGGAATCTATGGGTATACACACAATCATCTTCCGCAACGCACTGGCGAGAAGAAGAATGAACCTTCTAGCCGATGCTTGACATAGCCCAATTGGATACTTCGGAAATAGTTAAATACTTATGAAGTAATATTCAAGATTGCTCAAGTAGTTCCGGAGATAATAATTTTTTTTACGCTAAATGGTCTTTTGAAGCACTGTGCGACTCTTACTAGTTCTCTTAGAAAAGGCCAAAAAAATCCTTGGATTCTCTTCCGCCTAGAAACCAGCTCATTGACATATATACAACGATGAATGTTTGTACGTTTGTCTGTCCGCTAAGGAGTGTCAATCTAGTTCTTGCATCCGAACCAATTGCGTGCTTATTTCCTGAAGATAAAACGACCGTTGTTTCAAAGTGTATTCAAATCGGCTGGAATTTATATCAGCAGTCAATGTCGAATCGCTCTGGTTTTTTAGAAAGACGGTTTTTGCTACACTTTACTATCTTTTGCCTCAACTGTATCACATTTTTATTTGTAGTTTCAACTTAATTGTTGAACATCCTGTTCGTCCTGCATTTCTTATTTAATTTAGAATTTTAACAAAAACATTTTCAAGTGTCTTTTTTACACTTAGCTTATACATTTACAAAAAAAATTCACATACACACACTTATTATATAATATAAATCGTTATACCAGATAATTGTTAATACACATACATATATAGCAAGAACAAGTATGGATATACATACACACATTCAGTAAGTATCCTTCAGTACGCAAAATGTGAGTTGCACCTTTTTAGATGGGACTAGTTCTGGATTAGTGCTTTTGGGCACAGTTTAGCTACGTGTCGCAGCATAAGTGTGCTTGTGTCTTGAAATGGACTGTTACCGCTACACTCTTTTTGCGCTAGTTGGGGACAGTCTCTAATGCGTGAAACGAAGAGTTGAGGGAAAGTGTTTCAGTCGTTTCAGATCGTAGCCATCACTTGCCTTCTCTCAACTCCCCTCTTGCCATCATGCCAACACGCGCAATACGAATTATCGCCCAACTATTGCTAAATGAGTGTAATTTGGGGCAAAAGACCCCTGGCTAGGACATTGCCATGTAAAATGTGTGAATTCGCAGCGATAATTGTGTTGCAAAACTCTCTGACGAAATGTGTGTCACGGACTAGTTCGTGCTACTGAAGGGTACATATTTACTTTTTTAATATACGACATTTGTAATTTATGCATTTAATTGCAATTAAACTTAAAGTAGCCTAACGGCTTTTGTGTTCGATTTCGTGTTAGCCTAACGGCTTTTGTGTTAGATTTCGTGTTAGCCTAACGGCTTAATGTTGCATAATATTGTACTATAATCAATTTCGTAGTTTGAATAGTTTGGTTAAATATGAGTAATATATGTAGTATGTACTTAATATACATATATCATACAGTATATGTATTTTAGAGAACGACGCCAACAGCATTTGGAACTTGAGAACATTAGCTCATATAAATATATATGCATATATTGCATACCTTGTTATACGCAATTTAGAGCATATCGATATTGGAGGTGCCATTACCAGTCGCAGTGCGCGTTGTCTTCGTCATTTGCTGATTGGTTATAATTGGCGGTGGGCTGCCACACCATACAACCTAGAAGAATAGAGAAAAGCTTTGACTATAGAAATCTAAAAAATCGAAATCTAACAATAATCGTTGTTAAATCGAGGAATCAAGTTAGGTGCTTTCACCAAGGCTTGTTTTACATACAGCGATCCGTTGGTCACAGTTTTTACTATGAAACATCTTTTGGCGTACCTTGGGCGTAAAATTAACTCATATGACGTCACGAAAATCTGTTTTTACGCGCAAATGGTGTTACGCTTGTGTTAGCAGCATACACAGGAGAACGAGAAGATTGTATTTTTTTTTGTATGCATTGATAGCAGTTAGAGCGAGAAGCAGTGCATGCATGCATATTAGTTTGTTGTTTAGGCCCATGTGCAAGATAGATGGCGCCACACTATGCCAAGTCATAGAGAACTTACAGTTGAATGTTTCACATCCGGACGGGTCAAGTTTCATTTGGTTTTAAATAGTGGCTGGCTTAAAAAACTTGACTTTGTTTTTCAAAGGTCCCCATCAAAATAAATCTAATGATCTCTATCAGCCAAGTCAAGCCCATTAGGCTTGGGTCAACAAATTGTAAAAGTAGATCATCTATCATGCTTCACATACATATATAGTGAAAAAAAGTATCGATTGTGAAAAAGGATATTCCTGTTATATCACTTACCTTGCGGAATGCCTTGCGAAAGTTATCGGATAAAAACGCGTACAGTATTGGATTAATGCAGGAATTCGTATATGCCAAAACATGTGATATAATCTGTATGATCACCGTAACATGCGAGCCAGTATATAGGTTGAGCGCCTTGAGAACCAGTATGACCTGTAAAAGTGTTATATATTGAATTATTTTATATATAATGTGTCTATATAAACACAGATACACCTTACATTGTATTGTGAGCGAGTTAAAGTTTATAACATATAATAGTTTGTCGTACAAGGTGAACCCTCTGTTTTTAGGTGTGAGTTTATTTTGTGGAATAAATACATTGCCAATGAACTGACGATGGCTAGCTTGACTTCTTTCCAGAACACTCAAAGCAATTCGTAAGCCCCGAGCAGTATGCCAGGTATACCCTGGACATGCGCTGACTTTCACGAAAGAAGAATAAGTCAGAGCAGTGTAATGTCTGAGGGCAACGATACTGGACCACTCTTTTGTGGACCCGACAAGCTACCACCTGAGTAAGCTGTGTTAGGATGTTAATGTTATTTAGGGAATAAAGCACTGCGACTTGTAAGATCTATTATGCCCCCTACTTAGCTTACAACACACCTAAACTTAATTATATGGGATGGTTCCAACCGGGTCATGTCGGTCAGCGAGATCTTGTGTCCACCTTCGTCTCGCCGATGCATCACGTTCAGCTAGACTGTGCTAGTATGTTCCTCCTCAAGTTCTCAGAACCTGCAGTTACCGGATCACAGCTTGCTCAGGTGACCTCTAAGTCTGTAGTGTCCAGTAAGCAGACCTGTCAAAATTCTTATAGAATCCTTTCCTAACTGTGATAGTTTTATGAACCTGTAAGAGCCAAGGAACTATTTGGCCTATCTATCGTGGCTCGTCCTAGTATTTCCTCTTCCCTTAAAAGTTTCTTGATCGTATGTCTGCCAATACCACAAAAAGGCTCTGTCCCTATCGTCACTTTGTCTGAAAGTTCATTGCCCGGAATATTAGTGTGTCCAGGAACCCACCTAAGTGAGAGTGAGACGTTGTCCCAGAAGATCTATCTTCAATCTGGTTTCCCGAGCCAGCTTGGAGTTTATTCTGGTTACTGTAACCGCCCTTATGGGGGGCTGACTGTATTGCTATTATCTTGTTCCGATAATTTTTATTTAGCTTTATATCTGCGCATCAACCTATGGCACAGACGTTAGCCTGAAATACGCTAGTATAGACGCTCTTAGATTCTGACATGTGAGTCCGCGGTCCCGCGAAGACTTCATTTGAAATGGTAATCAATGCACATTTCGTCTCTGGGTTTGATTAGGTGGCCCCTGCCACTGGCGTCCACCGACATCCGTAGTGCATTCAGGTAAAGACATCTTATGATTTTGCGCGATGCTCCCCATGACTTCCCTGCTATTCTTCCACACATGTATAATGCTCTGATGCATTTGTCGGTCACGTTTGTGACATGGGAGTCAAATTTCAGTTTGCTGTCAAATGTGACCCCAAGATACTTGACTTCTCTACTTGTATCAATATGAGTTCCCTTGTTAGGATTCTTTTTTCATCCTAAAAGAAAGCAATAATCGCAGCTTTTAAATGCACCTTGAGGCCTGGTAAGTCATCCATTAACCAAATATTCACACTACAAAGCTACTATCTCTTTGTCTATTATAAATCAGCATTTGTTGGGCATTTTTGGCCAACCTTGCCGAATGACGTTGAAAAATACGCCCAGCTCCAGAAAGGAGTAATCCGCGACGGCACTCTTCTACGACATCATCAATTTTGTGATGGAGAGTGCGTTGCGAAAGATCGGAAAGACAATTTTATAGAAAAGTGTTCAGTTGATGGCGTCCGGTGATGATAATGACATAAATGGTCTTAGCAAACGAAATGTTATCGGAGCTTTTGCGGCTATAGAAAGAGAATCTCTTAGGGTGGGTCTGGTGGTAAATGTACGCAAGACAAAGATCGTGCTTCCATCAAGCAGAGAGACGCAGAATCTCAGCTCATAGACTTTGTCATTCCATCGAATGCAGTAGTCATTGCCCCGCGTAAATGGCCAAAGACCCCCCCCCCCCCCAGATTTGTGCGTAGGGTTGGGAAAACACCATTTCCAATGAAAGACTAAGAGAAAGCGGGTGTGTGCTAACATAGATGTGAAAATATATAAAATCATTCCAGTTCAGATGCACGGCAATTAGTTTTTTTAAATTTAAAGTCTCGCGTTCTACGTGTACATAACATAACTTACTGAAAATTCAAAATATTTTTCGAAACAAAACACAAACTCAAACCTACTGCAAAAGGAAAAAGCCTCTTTTAGGGATATTGTCGCTGGCGCAGTTCAGAGCCAAGTTGTATAAGCTATTTCAGTATCTGAAATTTGAAATGTAAAATTTGATATTTTTTGTCGTAGAAATATTTAGAAAGTGCTAACATAAGAGTGCTTTCTGTTTTCTTAGAAAACTTAATCACTTTTTCAAGTTTACCTCGACCTATAAAGGTGTAGGTTTTGTGTTTGGAATTCAGAGTGGTCGGAAAATGTTTTACTTAGACACTAGTGTACTGTCGGTAGAAATATAAAACCCAAAAGATGTGGCCAATGGACAACCCGACACAAATGGAGTTATTGCATATAACCAGCATTGTTTAAGTAAGCCGTGCTTTTTCTCTGTCTGTCAAAACGCCAAGCTGAATTACATATTGATGTAAATACTTTGTTAGAAGAAAAAGAAAATCATCGTTATAAACTATTAAACAGTGCAGCTGTTCGCAGCATCTTAAGGGGACTTAAAATTTTCCAGCAAATAATGTTATACTTAAGGGCCTTGCTCTAAATGATCAAATGCCAATATTGATAAACTGACAAATGGCACATTGAACGTGCTTACTCGTCCCAATCAGCTTGGCTGAAGTGCCAACGTCTGTTTGTAATTAAGATTGTTAGTACGCTAAATCGTAATGCTTTGAAACAGATATGTGCATATATAAACATGGTCGAGAGACGACCGAAGTGCTGGCCGAAGCCCTGACGGAAATTAGTCTGTTGTTGTCTTTCTTTGAAGCCGTTCCACGTCGCGCCGCTTGGATTTAGCGATGCACTGAAAAAAAAATATGAGCACATTTTACTGGCATACTACTTTGTTATGCCTGGCTTCGTTTTTCACTTAGCTTTTGCGGTCTTGCTTTTTCTCTAATCCTTGATACCGAAGGTAGTTGGTGTGCACTCTAAGCGGTCCTTCTAACGACGCCTTTCTACGACAGATACTTTCAACAATTGCATTGAAGAGGTGATTTGAGTTGTTATAGACGCTTAAAGGGGCGCAGACCTTAAAGTGCACTTTTCGCTCAAACACTCCAAGTGCGTCTGCATCAGACTGAGTCATTACCCATGCCTCGGTGACATAAAGCCAATCGGTAGGGATGAGCGTCTTGTAGGGTGTTACTTTCGAATGGCGTGAGTTGTGTCTACTGCTTATTTATCAACTGAGACCCTTGGTTAGATTGATTCTCTGCTTGGTCTCCATGCTGACATGGTTTTTGACAATAAATCCTGCCTACTTGAAAAAAACTTACTGTTCTTTGTATTGATCTTATTTATCACTAAACACCCATGCTAGCAGATTCTCTTCCAATATTATTTATGGCGGTAGCCAAAATGACAGTTTGTAAGAAAATGGTTCCGTTTCGATGAACTTCGGTCGCTTTTCGATGACCTCGAACGATCTCGAAAAGTTGGCAGACGTACTTAACTACCTCGGACGCAGCTGCGTGTATCGCTTAACGTCTTTCTGCAAAGATGCACCAACTTTGCAGGATCGCCGAACTTAGTCAATGCGCTATATACACAATCCTTCAATGGGCTAACAAAGAGAGCATCAAAACTATCCCTAGTATAATCGAGGTATTGAATTTTTTCCTTTGTGTCTCACACTATCGATAGTTTAAACACACGCTAAGCGGCTAAGGTTAGGAAGATAGGAGGGACTAAAAACACCGATAGTATCGAATCATTTCCAA
Source organism: Chymomyza caudatula (assembly GCA_035041775.1). Classification (NCBI taxonomy): domain Eukaryota; kingdom Metazoa; phylum Arthropoda; class Insecta; order Diptera; family Drosophilidae; genus Chymomyza; species Chymomyza caudatula. Next base: position 4,581,644 of record JAWNKW010000148.1, read on the forward strand.
CCGATAGTACTATTGATAGTATCGAAACTTTTTTGCGAAACTATCGAAAACATCGAATGGCACCACTATCGATAGTTTTGCAGCTCTATAGACAACAAATTTGAGCTCAATTAAAGATCCTTGGATGAAACATACCTTTTCTGGTAAATTGTTGGTTCGCTTAATTCGAAACCGGCAATCGTTTATTTGCTGCCATGGCTTTCGAATTATTGCTATTTTAAGAGTTGTGACCTTTTCGCTGTTTTCCTACCGATTTTCTCAAATGGTTGTTGAAATGCTGGTAAAGAGACATTAAACTCATATTTAGCTGCCTATTACTGACTCTTAAAAACACGATGATTCGAAAACTGTTTTAGGGAAACTTTGGACTTTTCGGACAGTTATATGCGAAGTAGAGTGTCTCCAAAGTGATGTTCAATGGTAATCAGCTTGATAACGAACTCAGTAGCTTAGTAGAATTTCAAACTTACATATCTACTAAAATAAGATTAAATAAAAATGTATGCGTATGACAAACGCAAATTAGTGCTAATTCAGACGACATTTGTATATACGCCACATTCATATGTCATATCGTGTATGTTTTATGATCCTTAAAAACAGCATTATGGTGCACTTACATGTATGGGCAACCAGCAGATTGCAAAAGCCAGGACGACAACAACAACCATACGAGTGACACGTCGCTTGCCCTTGCTGTTGATGTCATCAGGAAGGCATCAGGAACATGTGAGAGAAAAAGATGAACACAATGCTTATGAGTATATTTTAAACATGATTACAAGTACTATATATAATATATATAAATACGTATACACAATAAATTATGCACAAAACACTTCAGATTGCACTACAGTAAATGCAAGTGAGCAGAGTCACATCCTTTAAAACCCGTACGCCCCCCAATAAAACTGCTAATAGCAGCCCTTAGTTGGTTCCACGCCCAGGATTACGCCTGTTCCAGCATCTAGGACTACGTTGTGGGTGTCCGTGTGTTATGTTTGATTTATGAACTTTTTTGTTGCAAGTGCGTCTTTTCGCAGCCGCCAGCTCATTTTTTTCTATGCATGTGTGTGGCATGCCAAATGGATGCCTAGCTATGGGGGCGTATGCTTAATGCATACGACATGTGTACTTTATGCATATATGTGTATGCACGAGGTACCAAGGATTAGGTAATTTCGTTCTTTGATACGAAAATTAATACATTTCGCTTGTAGGATTTACAAGCTGTATAAGCTCAATATATTGAAGTAGATCTTCTGAATTATGTTTTACGAATAGAGCTCTCATCTTTGCTTTAGCAGTAATGCCAGTTTTATCAAATGCTTGAAAAGCTTTAAGTGGAAAGGAACATAAAAATTTCATTTTGAATGCACGTTGCGCTGTGGAGTTAAGGCTACCATCGTTCGGAACACATCGATTTTGGCGAACAAAAGGGATATCGACATCAAATTTGGCCAGAAAATTCTTATGGAGCATACGCAGCTAAAGTTCGAATAGAGCTTAAAACTGGCCCCTTACTATTGTAATGTGAAAACGCTGTTACTGTGCATGATTCGTGTCTAAATCAACAAAATCAGATCAAATCTTGAAAACTTGTAGCCAAATATGGGCTCCCCTTTCGACTGTTTAATGCAACTGCTTGTAAGTATCTTTACAAATAAGGTACATAGTTTGTTCAAATTTAAGTATTCAACAAAACACTGTTGCGATGCAAAACAGCCTCTGAGAATCCCACAACAGCCGATAAAAAAGGGCCCATCAATATATTATGTTATCACATTTTTTTCAATTTCGAACGGAAGGCTTCCCTTCCTCGATGATTACGTACTCATAAATCTGTATTAAATGACTATGAATTCGCCAAATTTGTTCTTAATTGGAAACAATATTCTTTTGTGAATACGTTAACATAAAAGTATACTACAGTTCTTATACATCTATCTATATATAAATACGCTAAGCAAAAATTCAGCGTGGTACCGATTAGTGAGCAATAACACAACAATTTCAGCTCAATTCTATACCATTCGAAAGTTAAAACGCTTGCTGTTTGCAGATTATAAGTTAATTTGAATAAGCTGCGTTTAAGTCAGGTAAAACTAGATTTGAAATAAAAAAAATAACAACAAATTATATAGGGACAGAAGTAGTTTGTCGAATTGGGTTGATGTCTGTCTCCCTTCCCCCGTGACAGACTTTCGCGGTTTACAGTTGAATCTATCAAATCTATCGAAACCAGACAGAGGTTTGCGTTGTGTTGATGTGCATCTATGTTATAAAAATGATCGAAATCGGATAAATACAGGAAAAGTTATAGTCAAAAATATGCCTACAAACTGCTCCGAAATTCCACTATATGTAGATACATGTGAGCTAGAGTTACAAAATTTGGTGTGGAGACTCGTATGAGCCAAATCATTAAAGCTGTATTCACTTTTTTTCAATAGGTATAAACACTCAGAAGCTCGAACTTGGCACATTTTGATGAGAAACTTCTGTTGGCGCGCCTTGGGTGTAAGATCGACTTGTATGTCGTCGCGAAAACCTGTTATTACACTCTTATGGTGTTACACTTGTGTAAGAAGTTGGCACGTTTGCTTTGTAAGTGCTGTGTTAGCTTATGTGAGGTCCTTGTTGTTTTCGCACGCTAGATGGCGCCAAGTTAGAGAGAACTTACAGCTGAATGTATCACAACTGCCAGGCTACCCGTGCTTGCTCTTTATTTCTTTATAATATTCAAACTGCATAAAGGCTCATCAATATTGGATGATAACGCTATGAGTTATCTGTCGCCATCTTCAAATGTTATGTTGCGGAAAGTGTACAACATGTTCGGCATTTGCCGATTGTTGTGCCACTTGTTAGTACCAGTTCGTTGCAAATTTGTTAAGACTCGCAACATATTACGCATACGCCGCAGTGGCAACTTTTTTTTAGAGAAGAAACCAAAATAAACTTTAACGGGGAAATTTAATAAAAAGGTTTGTTTATTTGGCAGTTTTGCCTTTCTTTATTTTTTGTTTGTTTGTTTGCGTCGCCATCTTTTTTATTTTCATTTACATCATTTTTTTTTTTTTTTTTCATTTTGTTGACTTCCTGCTGACTGCAGGACTTTGCTTTTTGCCTGTCGCTTGTGCCTTATCGAACATTCGGGGCAATTTCACTTTTTTTTTTTGGTTTTTTTTTTTGTTGAGACTGACTTTTAGCTAATTTTTTTCGCTTGCCCTTTAAGGTTCTAATGGGGCGTGGTTAAACATAGAGATTTTCTCAGGCTTTCTAGTGTAAGTTGATTAAAGCAAAGTATCACAAAAAGGAATTCAAGTTTGAAAAAGTAAAATGAAAACGTTAAATGGCGCATGTCTGACGTCATGCCTTAATAGCTGAATTCAAGAAGAGCCAGACTAAGCCCAATGGTTACCATCTAAAGGTCTTGAAAGTAATGCAGGCACGATTTCAACTCAATTCTGTCAACCTCAAATCATAAGCAGATGCGTTAACACAATGATAACATTCGCAGACAGACAGGACAGACAGACAAAGAGCTTTTGTTTTTAAGCACAAAAACGATACAAAACAAAATGGAGAATCTGTCTGAGAGCGAAAGGCAAAGCAACTCTGTTGGAGTAATACGCGAAAGATATAGCAAGCACAAAACTCACGCGTTTCAAAAACATAACAAAGAGAACAAATTTGATGCCCGACAGTGGAATACCTTGTACCCACTTTTACCATGAAAATTAAATTTTTATGCAAATTTTTGTATCGACGTGTTGAGGGGTATGTGCGTAAGAACGGTAATGTAGGGAGGCGGGATGATCAGGAAAAAAATCAACATTATTTGGTTTATAATCCCAGGTTATAACATTAGGTTAACATAAATGTTAACTTTAACATTTCTGTAAAAAGTGAAATTCTGTTGCAGTGCATGTGCCTAAAATTGGCACAATATAAGCTATATCTTCTAAAGTTCTTATCCGATATTAATCATTTTTACTCTACACATGCACAGTACTAGTGTGCTTAACTGTGCCAAGTTTCAATTGCGTAGCTTTTATGGTGTGGCTTAAAACCGCGAAAATATGTTACGGGGGAAAGGGGTGAGATATCGACATAATTTGTATTTTTCCGGTATATGCGCATCTTTTGGTAAACAAATTTTTTTTGTAGACGGACATGTCTATATCGACTCGACTATTGCTGCTGACTACTTTTGCACATGGAACATATAGTCTGCCACGCCTCCTCCTTTTTCCACAAATCTATAATACCCTTTTACACTTTGTTTAAAGGGTATAAAAACAAGAGGTGAGAGAATGGATTTGCAAGTTCATGCCATTTGTTCTCATTTATACAAATTCTTTAACGCATCGTATTTGCTGCTGTTGGAATCGCCAGTTCTCGCTGTCTAGAATCGCAGCATTTATGATGTTTTCACAGATTTGCAGCGTTTTTTTTTTTTTTTTTTTGGTTTCACTGCAAATGTGTTAAATTGTGTTATTTACGCAAATTTTTGCCTATAAATTTTGAAATTTTCATCTAATCTTTTGTACTTTTGACAACACACAAAACAAGAACAAAAAGCTCAGATTTGTCTGCTTGCTGAAAAACATAGTGTGGAAGGACTGCACATGTCGTCCCAAGTTAACGAATTCGTTATGGACTAGGTGCCATTTCTTTATGAGATCTATCAATAATTTTTGTACAAAAAACCTTTTAAGGGCACGATTCTTAGTGTGTAAGTTGCATGCTTGCATTTTCTTTAACCCTTGCAGAGCGCGGTGCGTCAATAGTGCGGGTAACTTTAGCTGTTCTACTCGATTCTCATGCTCGTAATGTAAATACAACTTTATCGATCGATAGTTCTATGATGTTTTATGATGTTTTCACACAAAACAAGAACAAAAAGCTCAGTTTTGTCTGCTTGCTGAAGAACATAGTGTGGAAGGACTGCACATGTCGTCCCAAGTTAACGAATTCGTTATGGACTAGGTGCCATTTCTTTATGAGATCTATCAACAATTTTTGTACAAAAAACCTTTTAAGGGCACGATTCTTAGTGTGTAAGTTGCATGCTTGCATTTTCTTTAACCCTTGCAGAGCGCGGTGCGTCAATAGTGCGGGTAACTTTAGCTGTTCTACTCGATTCTCATGCTCGTAATGTAAATACAACGTTATCGATCGATAGTTCTTCTTGTTGATTATGTTTGCTACTCTCATTGGTTGTCTGTTCAGTTTTCCGATATTTAAATTTTCGCGGAATTCCCGAGTCACATTTCAGTTTTGTCAAATTAGCCGCGGTAATAAGTTGTAATGTGAACACTAAGAGTGCAATATTCGTGTAACGGAAAGATTTTAACTAACAAAATACTAAGTTTTAATATTTTAAATGAGTTGCGGCTATTTCGGGGGGGTTTGTTTTGGCTTACATTATAGGAAGCGGAACATAGGGATCAATATTAGCATATTAATAGAACGTCAATTCTTCATATGAAGAAATTACCTTTGCCAAATTGTAATTTAGGCTTCAAACCCTTCAGTTGTGCTCCAAAAGCAATAACAGTTTGGAGCTAATAGCTCTTTTGCATCAAGCTCTACGCATTTTAACGGCTCTCTACTCTACTCTAACGCGTCATACACCACAAACCCAAAAATTCAGCTTTTCCAAAGAACAAAGCAAGCTGTAAGCTAGTCTACAGGAACGAAGCAGAGAAAATCTTTTCTGAGTTTAGATTCCTTTCCGATCGTTTCCTCGATCTAGTTTTTAAGAAATTAAAAAATAAACCGTTTTATGAAAATCCTTTCACATTTAAAAAAAAAAATTTTCAACTTTCACCCGATTATTTTGAAATTCAATCACCATAAAAATATAGTTTCAGCTACAAATTCGGAAAATGCCATAATGCATGATAGCGATGAATTTAACAAATGCGAATTTCGGTATAAATTTTTTTTGCCGATTTAAACATGATTTTTCAATAGAAAAGCGTCAAAATATATATGTACCATGTACATTTTTTTGGTTTGCCAGATACTCCAGCTATATTACTTGACACAGCCGCTTCAGTCCAAAAAAAAAATTACTATGAAACAACTATCATCTTCCCCGTGGCAAAATGTCTGTCGCGTTGTGTAATTCATCTTCATCTCAATATCCACGAATTGCAAGTCCTTGACGGCCGCATAGTAAATCTGTTCGAATAATAGGCATGAGTTTTTCCCAATTTTCGGGTTTCGTTTGTTTGCGGCCTTGTTTGATGTCACTAATGATATCGTTTTTTCTATTTTCGTTAATCAGTTAAAAGTTGGGTATATCTGTATGGTACTTTGAACTTTTCTATAGCGTTCTTCCAATCGTTAAACATAAATGTAATCAAAGCTTTTGCACTCTCGTGACGTCCCTTCCCAACTTATTATACCCTGTACACATAGTATACAAGGGTATTATAGATTTGTGCAATGTATGTAACAGGCAGAAGGAGGCGTGGCCCACCATAAGTTCCATGGGAAGTTCCTAATAGGAAAACTTGTCAATTGGAATTTCCCAATAGAAAAACGTTTACAGGCATATCGATCTTATGAAAGGAGATATGAAAGTGGATACTTCCGTTCCCACTTTACCGTATTTAATGTTTATAAACAAAAAGGGTACAGCACCCTGTACTATCCCACTCTCGGGCACCGTCCCGACTGTCTGCATCAAATTTTTTTATCGAATATTTTGCGGTGATCCGATTTTGGTAGTATTTCTATTAAATATAATAATTTTTATTTTTTTTTTATTTCGTGGGTGAAATTGAAATTAAAAACTACTAGACTTCAAAATTAGGATACGGTAAGGGTAGGCGTGGCCTACTTATCATATAAACCCATTTTCAGCTCTGTAATATCCTTATTGAGTTTTATGCCAAAAAATTGACGATTGGGCCCAATGTGCACTGGGCACATGGTATAAAAGTTTAAACCTTTAAACGAAATCATGAAACAATTGTCAATTGATACGAACCCAAAAGCCCGATGAACGGCAATATGTGCTTATCGCCAAAGTCATCTACTAAAATAGGTAATTTTGGTCACTTGTGCGACCCTACACATTATTTAAGCTTCTACTTTTCGAGAACCTTTTTTTTGTGACTTTTCCACGCATTGAAACCAGAACATTGTTTTTGCCGGCTGCTCAGCGAAAGGCAACAATGCCTGAAAAATTCAGCACTTAAAAATTTATGAGCAACGCACATGAGTCTTGTACGGGGGTTGGGATTAAGTAAAACAAAAGCAAAAAAAAAAGAACATTCATCATGCCACATGGGGCACATTGTACACATACGGGCCTAGAACCATTGCCTGGCCTTTTGGCATACTCTTCCAGTACGAATATGAGTCATGTACATTTGTTTTCCTAGAGAGGGGCTAACATAATAGAAATAGGAATAAGAATAGGAACGCTCCCGTGTGGTGAGCGGGTTAAAGAATACCACCTCAGCAGGTCAAAGCTTGTCGTATGAGGCGGCTAACAATGACACTGGGTTCTTTCGGGACAAGTAGGCCTTAAAAGGTTTGTGCGTAGGGTTTGGGACCCACCACGTAAAACCACAATTCCAATGAAAGAATGTATTTACATCAGGCCGTAATGCGGTAACGGGTAGTTATGGCCATTTAAGAAGAAGAAGATAAGAATAGGAATAGGAGTAGGATAAGGAATCGGAATAAAAGGAAAAAAATCGATAAATTTGATTTAACTAAGATTTGAAAATATGGAGTTTTTTTTGCACAAATAGGAGCAGTTTTGCATTTCAACCTGAAAGGAGCATTCTTTGCCAACTTGAATTTGATTATACATTGAAAAAAGAACAAGTGCAAGTATGTATTTATTGGGAATACTAATTGGTTTCGTCCTTTTTAAGTGTTCAAAAATGCATTTATTTCAAAACAACGTAAATGAACAGATCCATTTAAGTATTATGCATTTTTCACTAAATTTGGAAATTTTTGATTTAAATTACGGTTTCTTCGATAGAAGTGAACCGGTAACCTGTTGAATCGCATTGCATAGTTTTGAACCGCTAATAACACTATGCAACAAATTTGACCCTAAAAAAGCAGCAACGTTTTCGAATTTATATTTTCGAAAATTGTTATTGATTCGATTTTGAGTTACAGGGCACAGAACTCAAACCAAATTAGAAAATGGGTTTTTCATTTGCTGTCTTTTTTTTTAACAAAAATTTTATAAAATTGTAGATTGTGGCAATTTTTCGACATTCGCAAATAATTTCGTCTTTTCTTTACCGATTTCGCTCGAATTGGTATTGCAATGTTCGCAAAGAATCCATTTATCCATTTATGGATGTAATCACTTAAAAATTACAAAAGAAAGAGAAGAATGGAATCAAGATAGAGCAAAACATGTTGAGAGACATTGAACCAATAATTAATTGCCTTTAATGAGAGAGATTTGCTCAGAAAATTTTGAATTTTTTTTAAATAGCTGTTACTCAAAAAACGTGCTAGATAATTCAAAACGGTTTGCGGATGCAAAATCAATGACCCGAAATTTATCAGAAAAGGTATGTTTTAGACATAGGCTTTTCTTTGTAGCATAGTGTAATCGAAAGAAGTATTTCTTAACGTTTTTCCAAGTCCTCGATAACTTTTTGGCAAGGTATGCGGCTAGTCATCTCAATCTGAACAGAGACAAATGCAAATAGATGAGTTTTTCACGAAAAGCTAATTCTCAATTTCAGGACAAACTTGGTAGTTCCTCGCTTAGTAAGGTTGATTTCTTTAAGGAATTCAAGGAATTGTGCTGTATGTTAAACTAAATTTTAACGAGCATATCCACGTCATGGTCAATAAAGCGAAATCTCTTTTTGGGGTCATAAAGAGTTGGTCCAAAGAGTTTTTGGATCCGTATGTCACTATAAGCTTATTTAGATCACTTGTTTGCCCGATCTTAGATTACGGGAATCAGTTCAAAAACAGTTACTTCTCTATGAGCTAAGAAGCCTCAATTGGCCGCAAGAATTTCACTGTCCATTATATGTTCATCTGCAGGCACTCACGAAAAGACGAACACCTTTAGAGATATCATTCCTCTCAAAGCTTATTTAAAGCTTTGTTGACTTTGACTCGCCGTATCTTCGAAATTTCAACATTTTTATTATTTCGAGCGTCTTCGACTCAGGTGGTGCGCTCGGAATTATGCAGCCTTGAAACCATTTAGAGTGCTAGGCCAAGAGAGGAATACTATAATTCCTTTCTTTATTGTAAATTTTTATTTTTTACAACATTAGTCGCCTGTTTTTATTTTTAGGCATCATAAATATGCATTCCTGAAGAATCACTTTGACATGTCATTGCTCGTATTCCGGACACTTGAGTTTCAATGCGCGGATCAGTGGTACCCCATACCAATCGCCCGTAATGAATATGCCAAGTTTTAGCAGCTCAAAGTGCACATTAGCCTTTTGATTCCAGCGAATGCAGAGCCTGCTTTCATATAAGCAATAGATGTCTAACCGCCATGAATCATTCATAGCAGCCAGAGCCATTATTTTTTTTTAAAACGCAACGAACTAGTTTGTGTACCCAATACTTTAATGTTCTTACTGCAGCTAGTATGTCTTACGAGCACCGTTAAAAAGCCAATATTAAACTTTTGCTTTCATTTGAGAAATAAGTACTTTTTACTTGTTGTTTAACACAAACAAAACTATTGAGTTTGTTCACCCCAAAAACTACTTTAAAAGTGTTTTTTCCTTTGTTTTCTTCATTGCAAGTTAGTTGAAGTTTCGTTGGTATTCGCTTAAAAGCTGAAATATGGGTCAACCTACAAAGAGTGGCTGCCATTTTTAAGCCAATTTTTGACTGTATTTGAAATTTTTTTGGAAAAAATACGTTATATTTATTTTTATTGAAAACATGATTTTCATTTTGCTACTCTTTCATTAGCTTGCGAAATAAAGAGTATTTAAGTTTTGATGAAACACAAACAAGATTTTTTTATATATATATATTTTTTTTAATTTGTGTTTGCTTTTCATTTTGATGTGTGTGGATTTCTTGTTTTTGTATGCCTAGCCATGAGCATGTGGCGTATGCGTAATATTTATGCCATATTATTCGCCAGCTACTCACCGTGACTCGGCCGATGGCTTACAACCAGGTGCGCTCTTCCATAGACGCGCCAGCATGCCCATATAGAGGAAACAAATCAACGTCAATGGAGCCACATACGATGACAGGAAGAATGAAACCTGCAAGTACAAATGGAGAAATAGGTTGTTCAATAGTACGCATACAAGTGCACACACACACACACACACACACACACACACACACACACACACACATATGCTGAACAAATCAAGTTGTTACAATGACCATCGAAATAACAATACAACTTGCACACAGAAGTCAATCTAAGTCAATCTTTGTCAAGTGAATACAAGTAGAGCGAACTCTCTGGCTGTGTTTGACATAAATTTGGCATTCATTTAATTACATTAGTACAACAATCAAAGAAGTATAGAACTTAATTAATACAATTAGGAAGCATTTAAGCAGCTGTCCTTGAGTATTCTCGGTGAACTTGTACATAGGCTTGTAGTCCAAACAATGTCTATACAATATGAAACAGTATTTATGCATGAGTACACATTAGCAGATACCAATTATCAACACATTCTCTCAATATTAGAGCCCATTTATCAATAAATGCGAATTTTGAGTTATTTCTTTAAAAGAACGTAAACTAGTTTTTCAAATGTTATAAGTGTAGAAAAGTCATTTTTGTCTTTTTCTTCTTAATAGGCCATAACAACCCGTTACATGGTTACGGCCTGATCTAGAGCAGTCCCCTCAGGCGTCTCTGCGAGCGCCCCCTTTTCAATCGGTGATACTAATTACATTACAATTCCCACGGAGACATAACCTCCTACTTCATCGCCCCCCATGCATTAAAGACCTTTCTCGCAGAAGCTTCTGCATCCATAAGCACAATTTAATGGATGTAAATTCGCTTGACTATGTCAATGTCACCGTAGATCTCATAGAGTTTGTCGTTGCATAGAATGCGGTAGCTGTTGCCAACGATTAAGGGGCCTAAGATCTAACGGAGTACTTTTCGCTCAAACGATGCAAGGGGGTTTTCATCAGACTGCGTCATCAGGATCCCTCCTATGCGTCTTATAAAGTGTTAGTTTCTTCTAGTGAGAGTGGTGTCTACTAATCATTTGCCTACTGAAAACAAACTAACATCTATTGAATGACTTTCAGCTTAATCGCCACGCTGACATAGTTTTTCATTGTATCGGTGGTGCCAAGGTAGAATTCTTGACAACATCAAAAGTATACTCAATCGGAGAGTACTTACTCTTATTTCGGGCAGATTCTCTTTCAATAGCCGCAAAGGCTTCGGTAACTGCTCGCTTAGTAGGACCTGCGTAAGCGAGGCACTGCACACTCTTATAGTTTAATATTGTCCCTTTCCGATGTACTTTGGCCTATCCCAACACACACTCTGCATCACAAAGTGGAACAGATTGCAGAAGAGTGCATCGTCTTGTTCGAAGCCTCGCTCGGTATCAAAAGGTTCGGAGAGGTTCTTTCCTACCTTGACGACATTCTGCATAAGCGCATAGGTACACAACTCAGGCAGTACGCGATGCTTCAACGGACTATCAATCAGCTTTATGATCGACAATAGTGTCGAGTTGGTATTCATTAGTGTCTTCCACGATTTGGCGTAGTTCGAATAACTGGTCAAAGGTAGACTTACCAAGCCCAAAACCATACTGATAAGATCCAGTCAGATCGTGGGGTCACGCGTTTTGGGGACAGGGCATATGACACCAATGTTCCAATCATCGGGCATGCTCTCATGTAGCCATATTCAGCAAAAGAGCTAGTGGATGCACTCTACCAACCCATTGCCGTCTGTCTGAAACAACTCTGTAGCTTTGTTGGATGGAGACCCAAACTTCGCCATGCGGCGGTATATCCACGCTGTCGTCTGTGATTGGGGACGTCAGGTGGTTAACTCCGTAAGCGGCATGATTGCCATCACCGCCCGAGAGTAAGCCGGAGTACTGTTGAGCCCTCAACCTTTGTGCATCCTGTGCATCCACTACCAGATTTCCGTCTGCATCTCTACACGAAGACGTTAAGGTACTTTACCTTTCAGCCAGACGTTTGACTTTGTAGAAGAACTTCTTATGTCTTTCCTCCTTTAATGTCTCGTTTGGCTACTCGTAATTGCACTTGCGGTTAGCTTGTACTCGATACTTATGAGTACTTTTTATCGGGTATTTTTGTTTCTCTTGTCAGACGAAAGGAATACGTCCATAGTCTAGGAGTTATATGAGCTAGAAATTTTGAATAGCCAGGCAAGTCTAGTAGTTATTGCGTCGCTTACATATATATGGCAGTATTCGGCATGCTTCTACCATGTGCAGCCCTATAGTAAATACCTGGCGAAACATTAATCTACTGTATTGTGTAATACAGGCCTTGAGTAGCTGAATGAGTTATGCCTTTTTGTCCAAGCCCGGACATCTGTATGCCTTGTATCCAAGGTAACGATTTATTAAAAAAGAAAACTGTAGAGCCGTCACCGGATGTCCGACAGGTGTGAAACATTCAACTGTATATGCCCTTCCTACAACCATCTAGCATGCGCATTTACTGCTAGGCACGAAATCAACAATCTAACATAAGCGTGCATGCTCTTCTTTTCTCTCTTACTGCTTAGGCAGCACACAAAAACAAATAGCTTCCTCGCTCTTAGGTGGACGCTGCTAAAACATCACAAAAATACACGTAATACCACTCAAGTCTAACACCATCTGAGCGTGAAAACAAATTTTCGTGACGGCATACGAGTCGGTCTTACTGAGTGTAAGATCATAAATATAGTGTGTAACTAGACACGAATCATATTTTTGAACAGTTTTAACCAGAGATGCAAACCGTAATCGTAACCGTAACCGTTATTCAAAACAACCGATTGAGTTTTAAAACCCTAACCGTAACGTAACCGAATAAAAGTTTTTTTGAAAAACCGATAACCATTAACCGTTATAATTTTTCTGAAATAACCGAATTGAAACCGATATATTTATACCGGTACAATTTTGGTTTTTCTTTACACATATATATTTTTCATGTATTTTCATAGCCGTCGCACAGTGGGCCATCTCACTTCTTATCGGCAATATTTATAACTTTTAAACGAGTTTTCAAAATTTAAGAATTCCTTAAGCTTCTGCGATACACTGAGATTGCTGTGTGTATGGACCGCATAATAATACCGCTGGTGGTGCTTTTTCTGCCGCCATAAAAAATGAAACACAATACAACACAATCTGTTTCTCGCTCCCACATAATTTTTTGTAGTTCCCTTTTTGCATAGCTTCTGTGTGGGAACCGGTATTACCTGTAAACCGAAACAAATATCGGTGAATCGATTCGAAACCGATATTATTGAAAAAAGAAGATCGAAACAAAACCGTTTACCCTATCAGGAGTACCTGTACTACCGTAATCGCAACCGTATCCGAAATAAGTCTCGTTTGAATCCCTGGTTTTAACTCTTTGGGAACGATATCGACAGAAAGTGAAACTGTGTGGTAGTTTCTGTGGGCAAAAGAATTTAAATTTAATAGCCAAAAATGAGTTTGTTTTGGCTGAAATGAAATTCTACTGTGGAATAGCATCCAAAACACTGATTGTAAGCGGATAAGCTTGTGACGAAATCTTATGCAACTAGCACTTCCTTTCAGACAAACAGACACACGGACAGGGCTTAATCGATTCAAATAAGCTTAAGTCCTTCCATGCTAAAATTTAAAATTCAACTCGAAACGCTGCGTGTCGATTTGTTTCAAATGGGTTAAATATATGGTAAAGTGAATTTAAAGAGCAGACTCCAATAATCAAAAAATAATATAAAAATTTAAACCTCATCAAGTGTCGGTGTGAAATCGTTTGCTCTTTTTCGCCTTTCAAGTGGCCGTGCACATCGCACGGTCTTTTTATCGGCTATTTTGCAGCATTTACGTTTTTATTTGTATGTATATATATTTTTTTTGTTTGCGACTCGTTTATTTGATTGTTTTTACTTTGGTTTATTGATTTCCACTCCAACATTTAAATCGACGGCGCGTAACGTTTGCGAATACAGCAGCCACCCGCCAACAGCCCAGAGCTACACAGACGGAAACAAGTCTGCTCCCAGACAAACCCACTGCGAACCCCCCCATGTTGACCGTCTTGACGGGCCGAAAAGCTGTTGGTCACTCTAGCCACATTTCAAGGTTATGCAAGTATCGTGCAAAATTATGAAATATGTGCACATATTATACACTCGCCGACATAAATCTGCGTACAGTGCAGAAAAACTGTATGTGGTATATAATACCAATTAATATTGTATACAGTGTCAATCTTGAAGTTACATGCGCAATAATATCGATATTAGAAGCAAAAAAAGCAAAAACAAATAATCTTATATATGCATTTGGCGACCTGTTCTTCTTCTTATAAAGATGATCAATTTTATGCTGAAATCTATAAAACTACTCACAAACACGCTTCATTGCTTGCTGAGTGATAGTGGAACATTTTTGAAAATCTTGAATTCTTCTTCAATTTTTGTAATTCGTAAAAGAAAGCAATTCATTCTATATTCAAGATATTATATCGAAAATTGTTTTATTGCTTTACAAAATTTTCCCCACGAAAATCCATACACTTTTGCAAACGTTTAAATCAATTTTCGAAGCAGTTTTGCAACTTCGACTGATGTACCTCTAAAACATGTGTTTAGAGCACGCACATCGCTTCTTCAGGTGTCGAACAACGTTGATCTCGCTATTTTTGTGGTGTGCGGCACCAATACGAAATCATTGGCTGCCAAATCGGGATCGTAGCCCGGATTAAGTTGACTTAAACTATTAAAATTTTGTGAGAGTCTGAAAGAGAATGAAAAATTAAGAAGCTGCGCTGCTAAAGTTGCGGCGATCACATTACCTTTATAAGGATACATTGGCCTGCATGACCCATTAATTCGGGGTTTTGGATGCTCTTAAAGCCGATGTGTGATTCGTTTTTGGCGGTTGGTATTTCTTAACCCTAGTAATAATAATATGTTTTTTTTTTTTTTTTGGTTTAGATGGGGGAGAGAAGGCATAAAGGCGAACTAATCCTTGGTACGACTACGGAGAATTACGTTGCTCAACACAGATCTATCAAGGTAGGAAAGAGCTTCTCCGAGTCTTTTGATACCAAGCGAGGCTTCAGACAAGGTGATGACCTGTGTTCAAGACCCAGACCATACTTCTTCAGTTCTCTCTACTTTAATACGGGCTAGCTGGATTGTTTTGTCCAGAAGCTATGATTCTGTAGTTTTGTTCATCGGCAACGTCACTGTCACGGTATTTCGAAATCCCTAATGCATGCATTCTTCATACTTTTACCAGTTCATGTAATGCTTTACATTATAATGGAACATTTTCTTACAATGTTCAAAAAATCACCATGGAATCAACTCTGTATACTATGTCTAGTAAACAAATCAATCCGTGTTTAAAGGGTGTTCCTGCCTATATGGGAGATTTTCTTGAACCTGTCTCGATTTGGGTTTGTACGTAAGTTGATTTCCGGGACTCATCTAAGCGATAAGTTTAATGCACGGACCGAACTTTTCGGATCGTAGTTTTCTCTGTGGTAATTCCTGAATAGGTTCACATATACGGCCTGGTGCCAACTTGAGTTGGAAGTTGTATGAGGTATGGCCATGTCCAATCTTTAAAATAGCTAACTCACATAAAAGCTTAAAAAGATGCAGCTCTAAACCGTTCTAATTGGAATTAACTAACTGTTGGCGCAAGGGTGTTAACAATATGAGAAGTTTTATAACGTTTCTACTTGACAAATCTAAAATGGTGTAAGTAAAAATGCAGCTTATAAGATTATTGGACTTTTCAGATTTTATTAACGATCACTTCTTTTTGTAGAGGACGCATGAACAATTGGTTCAAGTTTTACCTGCCTGTTAGCAATATTGTATTCTCATCTGTTCGGTGCTATTGAAAAGAATAAAATCCGCCTGAACATACTGGACTATTTTAAATACCAGGCCAGTCTGAACAACATTGTCACGCAGTTACTCTTGAAATCGAAAGTGAAGCTGTTATAAGAAGGGCGCTGTAGTATCTATAGGTCAGGATGGTTTCTTTGTTTACTTAGCCCACAGATGTTTCCACTTGGTTTTTTTACGCTCAATGAAAGAGTCCATATGTTATATAAATTGATTTACAAATTTCGAATATTAAACTTAAAATTTTGCCAAGAAAGTATATGATATAATATGATTTTGAAAAATGTTACAAAGCTTTTGTGATAAATAGTGAGTTGTATATTTATTATTCCAACATTTTTGTAATATTTTTGATTTTATCTAGCAATCTAGAATGAGTCTGAGCGTTCTTTGATAACATTTTTTAATTCATTTTAAAACAAAACTAGTTGTAGGATTCCAATAATCTCGGTATGAACATTAACTTGCCTGAAGATACCGATGCTGCTGTTAGCCATATTGAAAGTTATATGTTAGAAATGTGGAAATTTTGTCGAAACAACCCGCCACCCCCGCAGTCCAGTTACCTTAATAATTGTCAAACACTTTTCTGGTCAACTCTCAGAGCGGCTCACTTAACCTACCTCAGAATCTGATAGCGCCGAGGGAGTTTGGAAACATTGTCCCACTCCTTGCGTACTACCGCTTAGAACGTCCTTGGTTTCCAAAGCCCACTGGCGAGGAATCAATGGTTCGATAGATGGACACGAGTGTCGCGAATTCACTGTAATGAAAAACGCCGCCTATAGGAACTTGCAGTCGGCTGTTACGCGATCTGTGCGGGATTACTATCGGGAAATGAGAAAAATGGAGAGGCGCCTTTTCAGAAGTAAAAATCGCGAGCAGACAAAGGGCGAGCGAGAGGAGATCGAGATGTACAGGACCAGTAACGACGTTAGGAAGTTGTTCCAAAAAGTCAAGCGTCTGGCCGAAGGATTTAGTAGTCTTCCTGTAGAGATGCAGAGGGAAATCTGGTAGCGGCTGCACAGGGTGCACTGAGGTTATGGAGGGATGGACGATGACGATAATGCCGCTCCCAGAGTTAGCTTCCCGACATCCCCAATTATAGATGACGGAGTGAATATACCGCCGCCTAGCTATGACGAAGTCAGGGTCGCAGTCAAGCTGCTCAAGAGCTACAAAACAGATACCGCAGATGACCTGACTGATGCCCGATGATTGGATTCTTGGTGTCCTTAGCCCTGTCCTCAAGAAGGGTGACCCCATGGCGTGCGCTAATTACCATGGTAGCGGCTTTCTTTCTATTACATATAAGGCCCTATCCTATATACCATTGACCAGATATTCACACTATGCCAAATCCTGGAAAAGCCCCACGAACACCTAATCGACATGTACCAGCTCTTTGTAGATTATAAAGCAGCATTTGAGGTCCTGTTGAGGGATCGCGTATATGCCGCACTATCTAAGTATTTTTGCAACGACATTGACATAGTCAAGCGAATTAAAATCCAGCGGGTATGACGGATAGGTCATGTTGTGCGTGTCGATGAAGAAGCTTCTGCGAGAAAAGTCTTCAAAGCGGATGTGGAAGGGAGGCGACGAAGGGGCAGACCGTGTCTCCGCTGAAAGGACCAGATAGAGAGTACACTAGCTACCTTTAGTATCACCGATTAAGGAAGGCGCGAATACAGCAGAGACGCCTGGAGAAGAGCTTTAAATCAGCCGGTAACTCGGTAACGAATTGTTATGCCCTGTTAAAAAGAAGGAAGAAGTAGGATATCAATTAAGTCTGTGACTCTGAATACCAAAGGCGTACCTCAGCAGATAATCTTGAACAAACCAAAAAAAAATATTGTGGGTCTTCTGTGGTCCGTGCATAATGTGTGCAAAACAGATCCTTCCCATGTTTGAATCTATACAAATAGGACTTAAAACTCCCATGTCCCGTCAGTTGTTAAAAGTCTGTTTATCCGTTCCTTCTGCTCAACCACGGATGCATGTCCGAAATCAACGTTGGAGGATATTTGCGAACATTCCTGCCATATTGCCTTTGTCGACTCTCGTTGACGTAGTTGCGGCTCGCTGCACCGGGATTCGGTTGCCAGCAGGTCCAAGGTAGCTAAGCCTACAAGGACGAGACCGGCATACTCGGAAACCGTGCGGAAGGCACAAAGCACGCGAAGAGCGTTTCTCTTGTATGCTGAATTGCACCCACACGTGTAGGACCCTACCGCCATTGCAGATGCCCAGACTGCCGATGCGTAAAGCAGGATGGACCGTACCACGTTCGCTATCAGCCATCTATTGCATTGCCTAGGGCCTTCAGTGTTCGTACCGAATGGCCGGTTTGGAGTATGTTTCGGCACTTACCACTCGGACCGTTGCATTCTCAACTTTCTATCTGCTACTAATAAGAACTGCCTCCGTCTTTAGTGGCACTAGTTGCAGTCCTTTCGTTCCTAGTCAGTCGAGGACTAGGTTTATAACTGTATTGGTGATGCTCTCGACGCGATGTTCATATTTTTCATACTTGAGTAAAAAGTCAGTGGGATACCCTGTAATCCTTTCGGCTGGAGTGTGCAGGTGCCTTGTTTGCTCTTACAACAAGTTTGTAATAAATATCTTATTAAATTTTGTTAAGATCCAAAAATTAAACAATTTTAGATTTGTTTAATGGTGAATACAGACGTCTTATTTTCAAAGCGATGTTATGAATCGATTTGTGCTTCAGTACATGAAATATTTGGAAAATGGTCCACACTTTTGGTGTTAATTCCATCTGAATACGATGAACAATTATTTGATTTCTCATATGTATGTCGCCCCCCCGTGTGGTGAGCGGGTTAGAGAATACCACCTCAGCAGGCCTTAAAAGGGTTGTGCGTAGGATTTGGGACCCACCACGTAAAACCACAATTCCAATGCAAGAATGTTTTACATCAGGCCGTAACCCGATAACGGGTTGTTATGGCCAGTTAAGAAGAAGAAGAAGTTTCGACATTACATGTCTTCTAAGCCCGATGAAATGGTTTACAATTTTGGCTATTGGCATGTTTTGAAACTTGCTTTGTTTATGAAATCTAAAGACACACAATCAATTTGTGGTTCATTTGAATCAAGGTGAACTTGTAGTTCTGTATTTGTTTCGTTGCCGACCAAATGCTGTTGTCGGAAGCATTGACAATGATTTCACCAAAACTTTTGGAATGATGAACCACAACGATTTCATAGTTTGCTGGAAGGATAGAGACAAATGCGGAGCTGTGTAATTGTTTCGTTGCCGACCAAATGCTGTTGTCTGAAGCATTGACAATGATTTCACCAAAACTTTTGGAATGCAGAAAAACAACGATTATATCGTTTGCTTGAAGGAGAGAGACAAATGCGTAGCTCTGTAAATGCTGCTCAATCCAAGAGGAAAATATTGCCAGACACTATTCAACAGAATGATTTTTAATTTGATTTCAATGATGGCCAATTATAAACTTTTTTTTATGGTAGCGTGGACATAGTTGACAAGTTTTTGTCTTGTTTTGGCTGTCAAGGAAAGGCGAACCGAAGGCCGTTGGCTGTATTCTCAAATGTAATCGACATTTCAGCTCTAAATACGTTAATAAGTTCAAAAGTGTGAATTCAAATTGGTAGACAAACTCAAAGGCAATGCGAGGAGTGTCCGTGCATGAACTTGGAAAATCCCTTGCAAAACTATATATGTCAATGAAAAAAAGGGCTCCTTCTTCTTGACTGGCCATAACAACCCGTTACCGGGTCACGGCCTGATGTAATGCTCTCCTCCAGGCGTCGCTGCTTTTAGCACGCCTTTTCCAATTGGCGTTGGAAACCAAGAACTTTCTGCGCGGTAGTACGCAAGGAGCGGGATATATGTTTCCAAAGTCCCTAGCTATCAGGTTCTGCGGGAGTTTAAATGAGCTGCTCTTGGTTTTGAGCGAAAAAGGCTTCGGCAGTCTGCTGTGATTGCGCTGGATCGCACGTTCTTTGCTTAACCGCATGCGAACCTTGGCTGCAACAAGTAATGGTCAGAGTTGATTTTGACCTCTCTGAACGTGCGAATATGAAGCACAAAGGATGCATGCCTGCCATGAATCATAATGTGATCAATCTGATAGCGTGTAGATTGGTTGGGAGACAGCCAATCAGCCTTGTGGATATCAGGATGCTGAAATCTGGTACTTCAGACTACCATGATCCGCGCCGCGGCGAAGTCAATTGTCCGACAGTAGGACCAAGATGGGAAAAGGTCTACCCCAAACTAAATAAGCGGCTGATTTCCAATCGATGAGGTCGTTCAGGAGTATATTAGCGCACGGCCAACTGTCTCGCAAATAGTCTGGTTCTCAAGAGAGCACACCATTAATTTTAATCACAAAGCAAACCAAAAGATATGTTAAAGCGTTACACCAAATATACAATTGTTTGGATACCATTCAGAATATTACGTTCTACATTTTCGGTTTTGAGAAGGAACAGGCGACCATTTGGAAGTGCTTCGTCCGCGAACAACTTTGGTTGAATTTGCCTTCTTTTCCAAGACTCATACAGTCGATTGTCTGGGCTCCTTTGCAATTTTAAAATCTTGTACAGCTGCCAAAAAACCCTTTGTGTATATCCGTGCCTAAACTGCAATAACACTATGCAACAAATTTGACTTCAATGAAAGGCCTATCAGTAAGACGAATCCGGAAACCGTTTTGAATCTTATAGCACCGTTTTCGAATTAAAGCTATTTTAAAAAATTCAAAATATCGAGTGTTGAGTATCGATTCCGAGGTTCAAGACAATAAACTCAAAAATATATTTTGGAAAATACATTTCTTTTTTTATTGTTTTCATTGCATTGTAATCCACAATTGAGATAAGATTGACCAAAACTGCCCGAGGATCGTTAAAGCGACACTTAAATACCTTTAAAACAAGTAACAGTCCTTCAAAGGCACCCGAGTTATATGAGATGTGCCGACATTGCCATTTTCAAAGTTTGAATTTTCAATAGCGATATTTCGAAATCCGTTCTAGATAATGCAAAACGGTTTCCGGATTCGAAATTAGCGACCCTAAATTCACCGGAAAAGGTATATTCGAGCGATAGGCCTTTCAATGAGGTCAAATTTGTTGCATAGTGTTATCAAAAAAAAAGAATGTACATATATGTTCAACAACGTATAAAAACAATAAAAGACACCCAATGAAATGAAAATGTGGGAAAATCCATATGCAAAATTTTCACCAAAAGCAAGCAAAAAACTTGCAGTCTGCTCATTTGGAAGTGGAGCCAACTGGAATGGAATCGCAGCTGGCGTTGCACAAACAAAAATTTAAACCTCAAGCTCATGGAGCTGTGCAATTCTCAACCATTACGTGGCAGGTTGGTATGGAAAATTGTCAGGTGTAATGAAATGGAAAACGAAATATCAACATGAAAAGCAAAAAAAGTCAGATAAGAGTGAAAAATCGCATATAGCACAACTGTTAATATGTAATCGTTTGCAATGCAGGCAGCTTGATTGCCGGCCCGGAGCGAATACGCCCTTTGGCGGTCACTCCTTAACTCATAAAGCAAAATGACATACAGCGCCGGAATTGAAATCACTTTGGTTGGATTAAGCGCCATGGCCAATGAACATGTCGTTTGCTATCTGAGACAATGGCAAGTGCAAAAACAACAATAACAAGGTAGCGGAAAAATATTACGTAGCTGACATAATACGCCCTGACACTTGCGCCAAGTAGCACGGGGGCCGGATGAGCGTAACGCCAACTAAAAACAACAATAAACCTAAAGCAGGGTTCCTTAACCTTTCTGTAGTCGCATGAGGTGATATGAAGAGAATCTAAAAAGCAAATTTTTATTAAGTAGTTTTGGACTCTGAAGAATAGCAATAACTTGTGTTGCAATCAGGAAATCGAAGCATAAGATAAACCTTAGGGGCTTAAGCTAAATAAAACGCCGAAATTCCAAATTTTGTTTTTGAAATGTGAAGACAGCGGATGGCATGATTCGGGTGGCCTGACTCAAGCCAATGGCTTGACTAATTTTAGGAGCAATTAAGCAGATGGGCCTAGGTTCTGGTGGAACAGGGAGAAAGCTTCTGATCGACATTCACTGGAGAATAGCCAGGGTGATATCTATCTCTACCCAAACCAAGTTGACACACAACCACCACGTGGTGCCCACTGGATACCTGCTCTAATCGCCACCCGGTGTTAGAGTTGTGAGCTAATGTGCGCAGCGCCAGTTAACGGCTTGTTATGGTCAATTAAAAGAAAGAAGGATACGCGCCCCCAGCTCTTCTGTACGATGCTCTTATACTTCTAAAATATCTTTGGTTTGTGTATAACAGTGATCGAGGTTGTTTGCTTTCAGTGGCTGTCAAACACAAAACTAAATTATGCAGCTAGCTCAAAATATTGGGAGCACTTTATTAAGAGATGGTATAAATTTCAAACTGGGGGCTATTTTACAAAATAACGTCGAGCAACACACACAAACCGCGATATGGCGATACCCTCATATGTGAACTCTTGAACTTTGTGATGGAGGTTGTTTTGCAAAGTGCGAAGTGCATCGGAACGAAACCATTTTCCATAAAAGTATCCAGTTGCTTGCCTTAGCATATTGACATCATTGGTCGTACCAAGCGAGATGTTACCGCAGTCTTTGCGGTTATTGAAAGAGAATCTGAACAAGTGGTTCAGGCTGTAAATGAGCGCGTGTCAAAGGACATATTTGCTTCAAGTGGAGAGACGCGTCGGTTGGGCTTTCACATTAATGTTGAAAACTTTACTTTTGATGTGGTCAAGGGAGGCAAGGAGGGCAAAGGAAGGGCTTAGCGTTGTCTCCTTTGGAAGGACCAGGTAGAGGGCACATTAACTAGTTCTATAGTTATGGCCGGTACCGAAAAAGAGTTGACACAAGCAGTGTTGCCTTTAAAGTTACAAGTTGAGAAATTCGAAAAGTCACTGACAGGCCTCGTACTATAGTATATCTAAACGTATAATCGACCCCGTGTGGTGAGCGGGTTAGACAATACCAACTCAGCAGGTCACAACTTGTCATATGAGGCGACTAACAGTAGAGCTACCCCAGGCCTTAAAGGGGTTGTGCGTAGGGTTTGGGAGCCACCACGTAAAACCACAATTACAATGAAAGAATGTATTTACATCAGGCCGTAACCCGATAACGGGTTGTTATAGTCAGTAAAGAAGAAGAAGATTATCGACAGGTCGGCTAGAGAGCAGCAGAATCTTGTACATATACAAATATATATTGAAAAACTACAATCCTCCTTTTATGGATCGTAGCAGTCAACAATCTGCTTCGTAACATAGATGAGGGGGCTGCCACGTTATTGCTTATGGGTACATTACAAAAGCTGCCCGAATGGGATGTAGGGAGCGGATTAAATGTAAATCCCGATAAAACTGTTCTTTTCACAAGAAGATATAAGATACCATTGCTCACACCTCCTAAGCTAAATGATAAGTTACACTCATTCAGTAACAGAGCGAAATATCTTGCAATATTACTGAATAGGAAACTAGATTGGATTCGCAATACACGGGAACGCACCAAAAAACCATTGGACTAAAACGGGGCCTTTCTTCTAAGATAGTCAGATCGTTATACGGCAGTGGTAGGGGCCATCCTCCTATATGGTATTCTTGTTTGGTGGCCTGCATTGCAAAGGAACATCCCTCTCATGAATTTCATTCGCGGGAAAATATGCCTTATTGTCAGCAACACGCTTACGGTACTCAGACTGCTGGACCAAGGCTAGCTGTGGCCACTCCACAATGCACCTTTTGAAACTCTTATTCCATGTAGGAAAGATAGGTTCGTTGGTATGCCTTAACCCCCCGACGCTGCTGGTTTCGTCACGGATGGTTCGAAACTGAATGAACGGGTCGGAGGTGGTGTATACTTAGAAAAGCTAGGAATCACAGCAGTGTTTTCCACGCTGAGGTCCTTTACGATAACCATGCCACTAACCTGCCTAAGTAACTCGGCAAATTGAACGGACAACATAAACATTTACAGTGATAGCCAACCGGTTTTAAGTCACTCAGCTCAATCCCTGAGGTACTGCCGCTCGCCTTCTTCAAGTATACTTTTGGCAACTTCTAAGCTCCTCAGTAAGATATATAGTAAGTCAAAGTCAACCAAAAATGGAATAATATGACAAACAGTCGAGTCGCTTAAGAAACTTGGCCTGCAAACAATCATAAACGCACAGCGGAGCTCTGTTCCCTAAATGGGGAGAGGTGCCGTGATGTCGTGCGTGCCATTGCAGGACATGGGTTAGTGGGTGTCAATGCGGATAAGCGTTCTGCCACTACTGGGACGGGTAAGAGGAATAAACGGTTGAGCACCTCTTCTGCTCATGTCCAGCTCTTTGTAGACGTTGGTTTAAGTATCTAGGCAGTTACCTTCTGTCCGATATTAGGGCTAAACGGATTGCAGATTTTGTCTCTGCATGCGAATGGTCCCCCTTCTGATTATGTATACGTGTGAACAGGGAAGGTGTGCTCTTTTAGGTCCGACGGTTTCACAATTGGCCGTCATATGGCCTAAGTGTGCCCCTCTCAAGCTAACCTATATATTGAAAAACGTTTATAAACTTAAAGACTAGTGGAACAAGCCAAATATTTTCACTAAGTGGGAGCCACAGGGGGAGCGTCAAAGTGACGCGTCTTTTATGGGAGGTCCTGTTCCGGGCACAATTTTAGCGAAAAGAAACAACAACGAGCTGGGGCCTAAAATATGTATATGTGTATGTAGTAGTGTGTATAAATATATGTGCATATATATATCATATGAAACACTTCAGTTTATAGCCCTTTATGATGTGACATAAAATTTACTGGCACTGTCAGCCGGCCAACTTTTATTTACTGTGTCAATTTAATGCTGCAAATATTTCGATTTTGTTTTTTGGCCTTTTTTTTTTTAGTGTTTTTTTTTTTTTTTTGTTTTGATGACACAAGCGGCACACGCCTATTGCCAGGGGCTCCACCACCCGTTAGTGTAGTAAAATTTTATGGCAGCCAGTCTAACATATAACTATTCCATTTAAATACCTAAATAAGTTTTATGCACACTTTCGTGACGCCTAAAACTTTATTAGCAATTAAATTTAGTTAGGAAGTTTCGTTAACTTGAGCATGATAACGAATTAGTTGAGTTTATGTACCATAAATTCTGTATGTTAAAATTCACAAAATTTGTACAAAAGAAGTTCAAAAACTCTCCAATAATGCCTAATTGAGTTAGTTTACCTAATTTAGTGTTTCGGTTACACCTAACATGTATTTAGGGTTACAGCTATGTGAAAAAAAGTTGCTCCTTTAACATTTTGATGATTATGGTTACATGATCGAGCCGCGTTCTCACCATCGAAGTGCTTTCTTCGCAGACCCTTCAAGAGCCACTGCAGATTACAGATTATACAGAGAGCAAATTCTTAAAATCTTAAAGACAAGGTGATTTAGGCTTCAACGTAAAACGCGCACGATTTCGAGCTTGTCAACAATCAACAGATACATGTCGTATATAGGGATGCACACATTGGCCTTGACAATAACATTGCGGGGTAAAATTCCAAAATTCAATGGAAAAAGATGGGTTTTTTTAAAAATCCCTGTTTTTTTCTGGTTCCTACATACACAGATACATACCAATACTTATACAGATACAGACGGCATTTGAAATTGCAATTTTTTTTAAAGCAATTACGATTTATTTGCGCTGTCAAAGAGAACTGCAGCGCTGACAAGTATATTTGTATGCGTGTGCATTAGAGTGGCCCAGTTTTGTGTGGCAAAGAAGCTTCCTTTATCGTTGCATAGTTGATGCACCTTTCTTGTGGCCACAAAACGAGAAAAGCTTAAGAGCCATTGATCTACATGTTGCATCCGATACTTTAATATTGAGGTCCACTTTAGCGAAAGAATCTAGCAACATTCATCAGTGTTATTCTCCGGATATTTACGCATGACAACTCAACGTGTTTGCGCATATGGCGCTTCGCAGAATTGAATACAGTTCGGTTGGCATGACGCAAGGTCTACTATGTGACTTTCCAAACTCATTTTAAACAATGCACCTGACTGAACTAATAAAACTAACAACCTATATATTGCCGCACTCATCCAAAATGCAATCACGAGTCTATGAAACCAAAGGTAGGCGTTCAAACTGACCGCCAAGTGCAGCAGACTTTAGGCGGCAGTATTCTAGATACGGAAGCCAGGTTAAGTGGCAATATCAACCAACCGACTGTTTGAAGGTGGGTCAATGCAAACAGCCAGTCACTCAATGTGTCCAGCGTCTAGCAGCTACTCCTACTTACAATGAACACTGATGACAGTTGCAGCAAATGCAAGCAACCAGAAGTTACGGAAACTGTAAACTACTTGTCTTAGTATGTTTGCAACTGTGTTGCACACGCACCAATTTAAGTAGACATCGCACAGTGGTCGAAATGCCGCATTTAACGTAAAAAACGGTGACGCTGCCCGACAGGGATCAAAGGTCAACCCTGTTTCGTTAAAAAGCTTAACATGGGTCAACTTACCAAATTTTAGTGGCTTTACCATTAATATTAACTTTCACATTTCTCAAAAGGTGAAATTTTTGTTGGAGCTTTAGGAGAAGGGGCCTAAAATTGCCACTCTATTACTTTCAAGTTTCAATGCGATATTGAAATTTTTTACAACACACATGCACATTAACAGTGTGCATAACTGTGCCAGGTTTCGATCAGATAGCTTCAATAGTGTGGTTTTAAACCATGAAATTCTCTCATGGGGGAACGGGGTTCCCACGTTTGGATCGACAAAAATTAACATATTTCGGAAAATATGGCTCTTTTGGTTTTTTTTTGTTCTAATTCTTATAGTCTCTGAGAAACAGAGTACAACACGGACAAAGGACACGGATATATCGACTCGACTATTACTCCTGATATCAGTTTTGCACATGAACATATGGTCTGCAACGCCTATTCCATACATTGCACAAATCTATAACCTCTTACAACAAAGTGTACAGGGTAAACCGACACATGGCATGGCTTTACATTAACGAGATTGGGATGGCGCCAGCTAGCTAACATATGAACTAGAGTTGGATCGAATAGCTGTCACCTATTTCCCATGTGCCTGGACATATGCTCCGTCTCAGTAGGCAAATAAGTAGTTGCGACAACTCTAGCTAGAAGAAACTAATACTCTACAAGATGCGAAAACTTTAAGTCTTGCATGGCTGATAACGCAGTCTGATGCAAATGTCGGTGGAGTGTTTGATCATAGAGTACTTCGTAATCCGCGGCCCTTTACGCATTGGCAACGACTATCACATTCGGTGGAACGTCAAACTCCAGCGACTTCGCTGGCTGGGTGATGCGCGCATGGATGAAGAAGTTCTGGTGTAAAAATCCTTAATGGGGCTGTTGAAAAAAGGCGATAAAGGGGCAGGTCATGTCTCTGTTGAAAAAAACCAGCAAAATAGCACTACCATTGGTTTCACCGATTGGAGAAGACGCTCGCAAAGCAGACGAGCCTGTAGGATTACTCTACATCAGGCTGTAACCCAGTAACGGATTGTTATGGCCACACAAGAAGAAAAAGGTGAGGGAAAAGGGCGTATGTATTCGTTTGTATGATGCTGCTGAGTGCATATTATATAGTAATTCGAATTTAGAGAAGGACATAGGACAGTTGAGTTGCTTGGACTACTTAATGCAATCTGGTAATGTCAGTTCAATAATGCTTAATATGTAACGAGGCGCTGGGTCTCCCTACGCCCTGCTTACTTTCCGCTTTTAATGACCTTCAAAGAATGTCTTTTAGTGCAAATTCTGTTTCTGATTCGCAAACTGCAATTGCCGGTATTCCGCAGTGGAGTTTTCTTAGGGTTCTCTGCTGTTTGGTCTATACCCAGCTGATGGGATGCCTCTATGAGGAATTGCTTGTAACTGGAAACCTTTGCAGTTGCTGCAGAACAATAAATGGCGTTTCATAACTGGAGCTAGCTGATATGTCAGAAATACCATAATGATCTGCATATTGAGTAGCTTCCTGACCGAATTGATGTCTCTGCTCTAAGGCCGAATGATATAGATGACCAATGGCTTACTTGCCAATGTGCCTCTTAGAAGGCTTCAACAGGCTCTTTGGGAACTACTAGGCTGAAATTGCCTAAACCACAGCTGAGGAGGAGGCACTGAGCTTTATCACTCTTTACTAGCTGGATTCATGTTCGTTGTTTGATTTTCTTTCATGGTTTGACAATCAGCTATTATTCTCTTAATTTCTCGATCTGCAGTTGGCTTCTTCAAAGCCAAAAGCTACTACAGGACTTGATTGAGTTAATCATTTATTAATTAATAGATAAGTTTAGTTCGAAAGAACTAATTCAGCGCTGTTATTTTCTTGCATATCAATTTTAATATAAAACATCGTTGCGTTTTATATTGGAGATCACAATAACTTGTATGCCGTGATGGTATCAAGTGGAAAAAAAATTCTTCGTTTTTTTAAAAAGAACGTGTTTCCACTTTGTTTTACAATAGCAGAACACTGACGCGAAAAGACCCAATTCCTGATTGGCCGTCTGTCAATGCGAGATTTAACATTTCGACCACTGTGCAACATCTGGTATGAATGCAAACAACTGCTAGCAGTATCAGTGCAATGAGTTGTTAAGACCTTTTGTCGAAGTGATCCAATTTATGTCATTTGGGTTCTATGAACCTTGATTAAAGCTGGCAATATTTTTGACAGTTCTTTTAATAACTAGCCGACTGACAATGACAGAGCGCTTTCTCTCAGTGTAGTAAAAATACACATGTCATGTTATTTGGCTTGAAGCAGCAACGGAACTATGCGAGTGCATATTAGCAAGAGGCAAGCACACAGCGATAAATAGATAGACAGACATACACACAGACAGACAGACGGACAGACAGACAGACAGACAGACAGACGGACAGACAGACAGTTAGACGTAGCAGCTGGCTGTGGCAAGTATACCAACCAACCTTATCCATTGCCACAACTGCGGGATCCTTTGTAACATCCTTCCGGCATGAAATTACTTTGACACGCCACATTGTTGTTGTCGTCACTTCGAGCGTCGTCATTGTTTTTGTTACGCTAGTTGTTGTTGTTGTTGTTGTTGTCGTCACTTGTGTTGTTGACAATATCGTTGGCGTCGTTATTGTTATTGTTGTTGTTGGGTCTGCAGCTGATGGTTAGGAGAGTTGCTGTCGTCTCTACTCCGTTGTCCAGGGTGTCACCCCTAGCAGAAATTCCAAATCAGCCAGACTGACGATGACTACGATGATGATGATGGTGATAACTTCGGCTTGCAATTTATTGCCAGAAACCGCAAATGGATTTTGCATTCTAAAGCTATGTATAGCTTTGCAATGCAATTGGCAACTTTCATTGCATTATTAGGTTGTGGATTGCAGTTTCACAAACTCATTAAAATCCTTTCGCACACAAATTCGAAACCAGCTCTGTCATTGTATTGGTTGTATTTTTCTGTCAAAACACTCCTTTTTATAAAGTGCTGCAGTCGATTTCAATTCCACTTCAATTCCAAAAGAAGCAAGCACCACGTTGAGACAACACTAACTTGCCAAAGCAGATGCGCTTGTAGGAGTGTTGTACACCAACCACGGAGCAGAAGTTCTAAATGTTGGTACTAATTGGATTGGCATTTCTAATGTCCTTGCTTATTGATGACTTCATGAACTTTGACTTCAGTTTAGGTTAAGGTGCTAACGAGTTATCGCAACCGGAGATAGCATGTAGAAGTAGTATGTTTGTAGACTGTTCCTTGAATACAACTTCTCAAATGTGCATTTATTTGCTGGCTTTAAAAGAAGATTGCTCTGTTTTGGTTTCTTCAATGCAACCAACAGTACGACAATATCAATATTCTGCCGCCAAAGTCAAAGTACCAATAAACTGTGTTTTACATTCTGAATGGAAGAATCTTTGTTTTTCTTGTTGGCCAAAAAAGTTTCTGTTCGCTCTCAGCAGATATAAGCTTTGCATCTCATGTTACTTTTCAAAATTTGGTTGCGTTCTATTCAAGATCCTCAGAGTAGCCACTTCTCCGGACCACCACATACAACAGAAAACCTCCATCTAAGTCAAAGCCTTGGCAGAGTGGCCAGAAAGTGACTAGATCAGATACAAGGAATACGTTGCCACTTCGCAAGCTAAAGATTCCTTTAAAACTTCGTTGGAAGTGGAGAAGCGAATTGATGAGAACAGATGATTTTTCAATATCAACAACCGATATGAATAATTTTTACACTACACATGGATAGTAATAATTTGCATAGCTGTGCCAAGTTTCAATTGAGAAAATGTGCATCGCTTGGTAACAAAATTATAGCTTTAACTCTTATAGTCTCCTAGAACGGTGCGACAACATGGACAGACAGACGGGCGGACAGACGGACATGCCTATATCGACTCGACTATTGCTCCTGACCATTTTTGCCCATGGAACTTATGGTCTGCCACGCCTCCTTCTGCCTGTTACATACATTGCATAAATCTATAATACCCTTTAAAACTTTGTGTACAGGGTATAAACACCTCATAAGGATTTGTTCGATGGGCTGGTTAGTCGGTATTCCTTAACAAAATTGAATTGATTCGAAACGCCGAACAGTTAAAGCTGTTCAGATCATTGCGTTCTGCTGTGCTGCACTGTATCTACGCAGGTACCTAAGGCCCGAATGCTTCTCAATAGACAGAAACGATCCCATCTAATTGAATTATATTTGTCTAAAAGAGCTTTTGTGAGCAAATTTTTAGCTTTAGAAGTTAATGCAAAAACGAAAACACAAATATTTTTTCAGATGTTTCTCGTAAAATGTTCAAGCTGTTCTGCTTGTCATTTCGGCTTAAATCACAACAAACTTCTGAAGCCTTTTCCGCTCAACTCTCTGAACAGCTCACTAAACTTCCCTCTGAGCCTGGTAGCCTGAACTTTGGAAACATCCCCATTACCTGCGTGTTACTGCGGAAAACGTCCTTGGATTCCAACGACCACTGCCGAGGAACCAATCAGGAGTGTCGCGAAGCCACTGCAGTCGAGAATGCCTCTTATAGAAGGACTCTACATTCGGCTGCTACGCGATCTATGCGAGATCACTATCGGGAAATGAGGAAGATGGAGAGAGAAAGAACGCAAATAGGAAAAGCATGAGCAAGTGGAGATCGAGATGTGCAGAAGCAGGAATGACGTAAGAATGTTTTTCCAAAAAGTCAAGCGTCTGGCTGAAGGATTTAGTACCGGACCGTCTTACTGTAGAGATTCAGAGTTCCCTCTGGTAGAAGTCAGGGTCGCAATCAAGCAGGTC
Source organism: Chymomyza caudatula (assembly GCA_035041775.1). Classification (NCBI taxonomy): domain Eukaryota; kingdom Metazoa; phylum Arthropoda; class Insecta; order Diptera; family Drosophilidae; genus Chymomyza; species Chymomyza caudatula. The sequence continues at coordinate 4,613,156 of JAWNKW010000148.1, forward strand.
AAGAACAACGAAGCAGCTGGTGCAGATGACCTGCCTGCTGAGCTGTTCAAGGCTGGAGGCAATGAGCTGGTAAGATGCTTGCACCAGCTTTTTTGCAAAATATGGCTAGAAGAGAGCATGCCCGATGATTGGGACCTTGGTGTCCTCTGCCCTGTTCTCGAGAAAGGGGACCCCATGGTGTGCACCGACTACCGTAGTATCATAGCAGCAAGACAAAGTATATGTTTTCTTCAAGTAGAGAGACACAGCGGTTGGATTCTCAGATTGATATTGAAAACTATACTTTTTATGTTGTCAAGGACTTCGTCTACCTTGGCATCACCGTCACCACCGATGAAAAACGATGTCAGCATGGAGATCGAGCGGAGAATCACTCTTGGCAATAGATGTTACTTTGGTCTTAGTAGGCATATGAGTAGTAAAGACCTATCCCGCCAGACGAAACTAACACTCTACAAGACGCTCATCCTTCCCGTTTTGTTTTATGACGCTGAAGCATGGTTGATGACGCGTTCTGATGAAAATGTCCTTGGGGTATTTGAGCGGAGAGTATTCCGTATGATTTTTGGCCCTATATTCGTTGGCAACGACTACCGCATACGATGGAACGATGAACTCTATGAGCGTCATTGACATAGTCCAGCGAATTAAGATCCAGAGGCTATAACTTTATAATCGAGTTAAACATCGCGACCATAATAGCATATAGCACGCGCCTTGAGGGTAAAACCGACCCTCATGTTGTCACGAGAATCTGGTGTTACGCTCGGTTGGTGTTGCGTTTGTGTGGGCTGTGTTTGCAGCCCCTAAGCGAAAAGCGAAAATGCTGCACGTGCGTTTTATATGCTTCTTTTTTTTGTTGCAGTGAGAGCGAAAAATACGTATGTATGTTAATGGAAAGTTGTGGCTGTTATTTTCACAAATTTTCCATCAAAACAGTTGAGCAACTGAGTACAAGGTATTCTAAATGCAGAGCTCCTTTGTTATTATTCTATGTGGCTGCAACAATATGCCCGATTCTTATTCTAAATCATATCCCAGCCGAGGGGCTGCTTGTACATGTACTCCCCAGCCTCATTTCGCTGCGATTCTACTTATCATAATCATCATCATCATCATTCTCATCACCACCATTGTTGCTGCTATTGCAGTATGCGTTGGGTGAGTGCGTTAAGTGTTGAAAATATTGCAAGCTGCTTTCAAGCACTGGAAAATATGAGCTTATGGCAATAATAATGCAATATATAAGTGAGCCGTGCACCCACTTTGTCACATTGTGGCAGGCACAACTACAGTTATGACTTTGTGTGCACAATTACGCGGCTGTGCCACATTGTGGTTGGGGCCCGTGACTTTGTTGTCAAGCTATTGACAAGTCTGGCTTCTTTTCCGCTGTAGCGAACACTGAAGCACGAATAATGCCTTTTTAATAATCAAGATATACACACACAAACACACACACACACACACCTAGATACTAACACACACAGACACACTCATTAGCTGCCACAATCAAGCAATCAATTTGCAACATGCCTTTTTCAGCCTTACCTGAAATCCCACCAAGCTCCAGACCTCCTCTTCGGTAGAGAATACACAAGCAGTCCCAGCACGACCATGGTACTGATAAATGCGTACAGAGTGTGCCAATGCCACCGGTATGGCCGTCGTCACAATCAATATCCAGGCGCACATGATGGCCCTATATATTCATACAGAGAAATAGTATATGTTTGTTATAAAATGTTAAGGTATGCGCCGTAAGGCTTTAATTTTGGCTGTTTGAAACTGAAAATTTGTATAAATTTGTAAAAATTACTGTGCAATATAACAGTTGCGCACAGTGGTCGAAATACTGTAATAACTCGAGTTAACTTCTCAGACCAACATAGTTTTCTGCCACCACCATATCACCCAATAGCCATCGGCACGCCAAAACTTATTAAAAGATGTGCCCAGGTGCTGTTTGTCGAATCATGGTTCGTGGGGGTGTTTCGGAAACGTGACTTCACATTGAAAATATGAACTTTCGTCAATAGTAGTTTATTTATGTTTCAGCTTTACAAAGAAACCAAACTCAACCTACACTGCTTAATAATTTTGGAGCTATTCTGTGGAGATGGAATGATTACATTTTAGGTTGCACTAGCACCCTTCAAAAAATTTTATGTCTTACTAATCAGTGTGCTGTGTTAGCAATGCGAGCGAGAGGAAGGGATTATTCAAAGCTAGTGAAAACTGACAGCTGAATGTTTCCAATTGTTGGGTATCCCGGCAGGTGGTTAGTATAGAGCAAGTTTTTGTTTTATGTCCCTTGCTGTTTGTCAATTTAAGAAGATATTTGGCCAGCTGGGTTTAAATGAGAAAATAAATTCTTTGGCGACGAAATGATGCCAGATCTGGATTGATATCTTATATATAAATACGCCAAGCAAAGATTCAGATTACTTTGCTATAATGCAAGGTTTTCAGGTAAAACCGAAACATAAAATGCTTGCGGTTTGCAGAATATAAGTTTCACCTGGATACATTGATTTGAAGTAAAAAATCAACAACAAACGTTGTTAATGCGTGTTTTCTTTTCTCCTCTTTGCAATCAGCTGTTATAGGAGCGTGTATTGAGTCGTCGAATGTCGATGACAAGGCGAACACTAGTAGTAGCAAAACTCCCTTAGAGAGATTTTACACTTTATTCTTATTATTGGATTTGTTTGGATTTATGTTTTCTCTGTTGGCTTAAATAGACAAATTTTTACTGATTTTCAGCACTTGAACTACTGTGTCAATCTCACAAGTATCTCAAAGAAAGCAGTACGTGCTCTTAGCGTTGAGTTGAGTGCTCATTGTGAAACATCTATACGTTGTTACGCTCGGATGGCGTTACGCTTGGGTGTGCTGTGCTAGCAGCGTCCTAAGTCAAATGAGAAGGTTGCACATTTGTTTTTGTTTGCTACGTTAGCAGTGCGAGCGAAGAGAAGAGCATAAATACCTATGTTAGGAAGTTGCTATTGCGAACGCTAGATGGCGCCACTCACTTTTACCAGCCATAACGGCTTAAGTTTTATCTTGTTGTTTCCGGGGTAGAGTGTGATATGGTGGGAGATTTTTAACAATAAAATATTTCGGTCTTTTAACAATCGTTTCTTATGTTGATATCAATTTACTGAATTTCGAGTTTTACAGTTTTCAATTTACAACTCTTTAAATGCAAGTAAATTTTGTCTTCATTTCCATTTCAAGTAAATACAACAATTTTACTGACATCCGGTCAGAAGGCCAACACATCCACTGTGCCGCTGGCCATTGCAAACAAATTTTAACTGCTGGCTTAAATTTGATGAAGCAACAATTTATATTCGCATCCGCATCCGTGCAATCGACTCTACAGCCGCAACTTTGTTAACAAATTGATGCAATTAACTTACAGTGTGGCATTGCGCTCAGTGCGCAGAGACATGCTGGTCACAGGATGCACAACGGCCAGGAAGCGATCGAAGGACATAAGAACCAGAGTATAAACGCTGAAAGGCAAAATAAATGAAAGTGGATTAGTTTGCTGGAGAGGAAAAAGGGTAGTGTGAATGTCAAGTATGGCAGTGAATTGTCGCCCGACAATGGCATGACAAGGTCATATGGTTGTGGGCTTACGGGTCTTAACTCACCTGCAATGGCATGTCACCACAATCATGTACTGCACAAATTTGCACCACAAATTGCCAAATGGCCACTCGGGCAGGACATAGTCTGCGGCGGTGAATGGTACACAAAAGATGACAAAGAGTATGTCCGAGACTGCCAGGTTAATAATCAATAGATTGGTTGTAGAACGCATTTGTTGATTCACGACTACCACTGAAATGAGTGACAAAGAGCAAATAAAGGATTGGTTAGGAATTGCTTTAAAGAGTATTGGAAAAACTTCAATCAAATCTCTGCTATGTCCCAACGACATACTGTTTCTAGGAATACTGAATTTGATTTTTAACCAAAGCTGTTCAAAATGCCATGAACTTAAAGATGTCTCCTGCTATGTCCCCTGTGTTATTGAATTATGGCTAAAATTGAATTAGCCTTCTTGGTTTTGCATTGTTTACCTAGAAGTGCTAAGCCGCTTTTTATACCCTGTTTTAAAATACAAAAACACAAAAACAAAACCAAATAGCTGAATAATACTGCCGGATGCTACATACAACGACACCTCATTTCCAATGTCCTTGCGACCAAGAGCTACTGCTTGCCTTGGCAGCCATATGCAAGTGTCGTGGCCATTTGCCTCCTTGCCGTGTATGTCTGTGTGTGTGAACGTGGATGTGGATGTGTCTTGGTGTTGGTGTCGCTCTTGTTTTCCTTACCAATTACGCGCAACAAAGCAGAAGTAACCTCCGACGCGACCTTTAGTCTAACAGCCAGACCTAGCTTTGCTCCATATAAACCCCACGTCCAGCTTCATGCCGCAGCTATTGTTTGACTCATTGCTTGCATGCCACCAAGATCATGCCACCATCCGCAGCGCCACACGGCTGCACGGCGGGTTTCTTGAGCAGCTGGAGCAAGTGAGCCTCTTGCAATTAGGCAACAATTTATGTGCTTTGTCGTACAAAAGAGCGTCCAACAAACAAAGCCGAGCGCGTAGGGTGTTCGAGTGGAGCAGAGGACCGAACTGTATCAAAAGTTGATTAACAATGAATCAGGGCATGCATAAATGAACAATGGTTCCATGATGTCGATGATGTGGAAAATTTCGAGAAATAATCAAGGTAATTTGAAATATGAAAAGATTTAGCGCCATTGTCTTTATGCGGGCAACATTTGTATGACCTTTTTTTTAGCTTCCGGCCCATACAACCATTGATTTTAGGTTACTTTTAGGTAATTTTGTATAATGCAGGCATCAATGGCAATCACTTGGTATGTTGTGTCCACCATTACGCGAAGACGGATACGATGCAGTTGACACGGCAGATAAGTAATTTTACTCAAGAAAGAATTTAGTTATGTTTTAAATGTCTTTTCCCATTGTTAAGATACTGTCCGGCTAGAATACAATAAGCTCGTCCTTTTGCATTGCCCATTTTATAAAAGGTTCTGGGATACAATCCAAACATATTTCTATGATGTTGATGTTATTCTATATCCTACAAATTTGCAAGCGCACAAGCGTTTAATTTATGAGTTTTTGATCGATGAATTCTGCGACTCACGAGTCGTTCAGGGCTGCCACTTCGGCTCGAAAGTACGTACTGTTTGAAAAATTCCGAAGATGAAACCTGCCCCTTGTCACAGACAGTGACAGACAGCTGCTGGTTTAAATCTTACATATTACCGGCCTTGAAATTCCACTTCAAATCGCGATTATGCATAGAAAGACAGTCAAAATAGATGAACGGTAACTTCACTTCAATGGCTGAATGATGTAGATTCGCTGGCAAAGATAGCGGAAGCGCTCGACGAAGTGAATATAGATCAAGTAGTGTTCGCCATGAGTATGAAAAACTATTGATGTGAAAGACGAAGAGTTTTAGAATTAGAGGTGGAATCCATAAACAAACGGATAAAAGTGCGCCGTTTCATATTCGCCAGTTAATAGATAAATGTGTTTCTTAATCAAATCGGCAAAAGCTACATACACATTTACAGTGGAATTTGGCGGTACATATGAACAGGTAATAAATAAATTGCAAGATTTAAGCATGATTTTTAGGGCAATAAATTTGCTATCCATAATGTCATCAAAATAAAGTCTTTGGGCCAATTAAGTTGAACAAACCGAAAAGAATACGCTAGCTCCACGGCGAGAGCTCTTCTCCAATCTATACAAAGCCAAAACTTCAGTATTTGAAATATCAGAATGAAGCCATGGCTCAGAAAGAACAATGACATCATAAAAGCAAGCAAACAGGTGTAATAAAAGGTGGTACATGATAAACGAATTCAGTTTTTTTATGATCGTATTCATTAACTGTAGAAGGTACAAGCTCGTTGCCCAAACCATCGGCAATAATAATTTGAAAGAATCGATATTCTTTAATGAATTTGTAAATTTAGTTTTATACTTCGAGCTACCTTGAGACATGCTTCCCTGAAGTATTTATCGTAAATCTCGAAACAAAAATCGTTCAACAATTTCAATAAGTCCGTAAGACGTTTCAGCACTTCATCCTTCTTTCTTCTTCAAGGTAGACACCGCGTGCATCCTCAAAAGCTGTCGGCATAACCTTCTCGACCTTGGCCTTGTTGGATAAACGTTTACAGAAAACCACTTCTTTGGTTTTCCTTTTTCTGGATCCATGTTTCGATCACGCGATTGAACACCGATGACAAAGAGATGGTGGGTGTCGATTTGGTATTCGTGAGTCTTTGGCAGGATTTGGCGTAGTGTTAATATCTAGTCGATGGAGGATTTACCAGGCCTAAAGCAATACTGCTAAGGTCCAGTCAGTTCTTTCGCGAATGACTTAAGTCTCTCTACCTTACTCATCTCCCGATAGTTGCCTCGCACAGATAACGTAGCGCCCTTCTATAGGCGGCTTTCTTCACTGCAGTGACTTCACGACACTCATGATCGTCTAGAAGATACGCTTAGGAGCTGAAGCAATAGGTAATAGCGCGTCTATCGTCACAGTCCATGCTACCGTCCTGGATGATGATACATATAAGACACACTAAGGTAAAGCAGCCTGCTCGAGTATGTAAACTTAGGGATTCCGATGTCTGCCGTCTTTGTATCTTTGTAAGTTAAATCCAAAAAAGCTACCATTTTCACGCATAACGTTTTTATTAGTATATTTTCTGATTTAAGTCAACCAACTGGACGCACGTTTCACAACTCAACGAAATACGAACCGCAGTTGAAACCCTCATTCAAATGGAACTAAGATTCTCCGATTTAAGATCAATATTGCTTTCTAAGATAACGAATCTTAAGATAATTTCAATAATGGAAACGCCTGCGTTTTGTTTCTTTCTGTGTATGACACACAGTGGTCCTTTATGTGTTGATCTGATAAATGTTACGCACTAAGGCAAACCATAAACTGTAAAGTGCTGCTGAAGGGAACAACGGAAACACAAACCCAGAGACTGCGGTTCGTTTGACAAAAAATATATAATATATAGCCTGTATGCAACACACTCGATAAGGCTACAGGATACATACACAATGTGTATGGGTACAGTACAGTTGCAAAAAAAAAATAACCATTCTGCCAAGTTTTTCATCTGCTGGCAGTCAACCATCCTTACAAAGGGAACCCAATGGGATGGGTTTTGCTGTTTGACTTTTGCTTTGTCGCAAATCAATTTCCTTTGCTGTTGTTCAAAATATATTTAGCACAGGATGTCGAAACAAATAAAATGGCAGCTGTAGCAGAGGTCCAACAAAATAAACAAAAAAAAAAAAAAAAAAACAACAATTGAATATGGAAAGCTAACATACAAAATAAGTTATTCCAAGTACAATGCAACTGGGAGGCAACACCCTTGCTCTCCGCGCTCCTCGGTCCCCACGGGACCCTGACACAATCACATAAACACGTGTAGTGTACTCTGACTCGTACATACGTTACTTCTTCAATAGTATTGTATTTGTATCCTGCGCTCAATGGTATTGTGTATCTATGGAATGCACATATGCTATGTAACAGGCAGATAAACGTCACAAAACCAATTGCCTAATCTATCAATCTATCAATCTATCAGTCTATCAGTCTATCAATCTATCAATCTGTCAATCTATCAATCTATCAATCTATCAATCTATCAATCTATCAATCTATCAATCTATCAATCTATCAATCTATCAATCTATCAATCTATCAATCTATCAATCTATCAATCTATCAATCTATCAATCTATCAATCTATCAATCTATCAATCTATCAATCTATCAATCTATCAATCTATCAATCTATCAATCTATCAATCTATCAATCTATCAATCTATCAATCTATCAATCTATCAATCTATCAATCTATCAATCTATCAATCTATCAGTCTATCAATCTATCAATCTATCAATCTATCAGTCTATCAATCTATCAATCTATCAATCTATCAATCTATCAATCTATCAATCTATCAATCTATCAATCTATCAATCTATCAATCTATCAATCTATCAATCTATCAATCTATCAATCTATCAATCTATCAATCTATCAATCTATCAATCTATCAATCTATCAATCTATCAATCTATCAATCTATCAATCTATCAATCTATCAATCTATCAATCTATCAATCTATCAATCTATCAATCTATCAATCTATCAATCTATCAATCTATCAATCTATCAATCTATCAATCTATCAATCTATTAATCTATCAATCTATCAATCTATCAATCTATTAATCCATCAAATTTACGAAGTAATTTGCCTCAAAAGCGATTTATATCATACCTCACACATACGACAGGATATATTATGTTACATTCGGGGACATTCCACTTTAGCAATGTTATCGTAAAGTTTGCCAAATTTGTGGCATTTGTTGCAAAGTCAAAGCTGAAGTTCCTCAAGCGCAAAGGGCTCACCTTTAATACTACGCTAAGTCTACCAATAACGTATACTTTATTTATTTCACATTTATATATGTACATATTTGCAGGCATATAAACAAATAAGTACACAATGAGCAACACGTACGTAAAAGTCGTCTTTTTACGTAAGTTTCTCTCTCGCTCGCTCTCCGTACGTTATTACAAAATCGACTCATAAACAAATATACGGAAAAGTCTCGTCATATAAATTCTCTTTTATAGAACTTTAATGTATCCTTAACGTCCAACATTGAGCACATTATTGATGCACTTTGAGTGCGTGCGGATAATGCGTCGTCATCTTTATTTTTGTCGTTGTTTTTGTTCCCGTTGTCTTGTCATACACGGCGTATACATGCTGCTAAGCTTTTAGCTGATGTCCTTGTGCGTATATAGCCCTTCGGTCTCAGGCTGTGCATTTTTTCCACGGAATTGAGCCAATTAACTGACAATTGAGCTGTGACATATTACATTGCCTTTTTATACACTGTACTGAAATGTTAAGGAGTATGTTAAATTAAGTAAATAAGACCCTACAAGGAATATATCGAAAAGATCAGCACCTCAAAAGAAGTCGATTTACTCATGTAGTTCTTTCTTTGTTTTCAGTTTTTTTTGAAAAGAAAGACCAAACCTTTCAACGTAAAAGTTATACAATTCAGATATTCGATATCATGTCAGAGTCTTACATAGCAGGATAAACTGCGATTATCCTCACTCCTAATCTGTTTCAGTGAGACTCGCCTTTGATACCCTCAAATCAAACTACTGTGTACGAAGTCACAATTATTACAAGGTATGAGCCATTTACTGGCTCAAGGCACTTTTTGGAGTGAAAGAGAGGAACAAATAACCTGCCTCAACATAACATCCCTCATTGATTTTGCCAAAAGAACGAAAAATAGTGCCTTAAAAATGAGCGAGCGTCGGCAGATTGCTCATACCTTGTAATAGATACGCATTGCTGTGTACCAGCATTTCTTTTAATACTCTTTTTCCTGGCAGAAACGAATGGTCCCTTGGTATCCAAGCCCACCCACCATTGCTTACTCCTTTTGTACAGACGGCTCAAACAGACGGATAGTCGAGTTGAATCAATTTAAAAAGTGCTTTTAGTCTCAGGAGCACTGCAGCGTATGCCAGGCGGAGTTCGTAGCCATAAATGTGGTACTGACATGCCTTAGAGACTTTAATGATGTACTGGATAATCCATAATTAGAGCCAAGCGGCTAGATAGTCCTTAGGTTTTTCTATTATCAAATTTGATATCCACAAAAAAACTGTGACAAGTCTCTGGATGAAATGGAATTCGTGTCACTGAGACATACAGTGGGGAGCAAAAGTGATTCCACGTTCAACATTTTCATGTTCGAGCGCTCATAAAACCTAAACGAGTGAAGTTAATGGTAAAAACTTTTTTTTTCTGTAATATGTATTTAATTTGTAACAAAAAAAGTTGAAAAGTAATATAATATAATAAGCAATGAAATAGTTAAAAATCAAAAACAAAAACAAAAGGCATGTGTTCAGTTTTGCACCTTTTATGAAAAAATCAAATATAATACTGAATTATTATTTTGTCCAAAGATTCTGATTGTTTAAACCATTTTTTATTCAGTTTGGCATACTTTCAACCAATTTCTCAATAATTCCTTTCGGAATTATATTCCACTCCACCTCGACACGACTCCAAAGATCGTCTAGGTTGGATGGGACTGATTGGTACTGTCCGAGCCGTTTCTTCACGATTGACCGCAGGTTCTCAATCGGATTGAGGTCGGGACTTTGAGCTGGCCACTCCATCAACTTTTGATTTTGGTTTCCAGTTTGGTTTTGGACTCCAGAAAAGAGAAGATTCGTAAAGTCACCATGAGATTTAACAAATATACTCTATAATTTACCTAGCTACTTATGTGATGCTTCATCTATACTACAGAAATAATGATAAAAGCAACGAGAGCAATTTGATGGCATTATCAAAGCAAAAGTTTACAGCAACCGTCAATCAATCAATCAAGCATTCGAATGGCTTTAAACAGAAAATAATATATTCTGAATATTGCAGAAGCGACAGCGGCAGATACATCCATGTATATTTGTATGTAAGCCAAGTTAAGTTGACTTGAGCCAAGAACAGACTTGAGCATCCATTTTAAAAGACAGCCCCAATAAGTATGCTACAGTTTTTGTATGTTTTTGCTTCGTTTCGTTGTTGTTGTCGTCTTGGAATTTCCAATGTTGCATTGATCTGTTGCTCTTCCTGTTGATATTATGCAACTTTTTGTATAGCTACATATACATACATCCGTAAACAAATACGCACTCACAATAAGTCAAGTACTTGCTGTCAAGTACGTAATAGTAGCAGTGAAACGCTGCACTGAGAATACTCTGGTATATAGTTTTTCTTCGGTTTTTTTTCAAAGAAAGGGGATACGAGATAGGCTGCTGTCCTCGGCTGTTGACCAGCAAGGCGAAATTCTTCAACATCCGCCTGATTTGAGCCCACAATCCGACAGAGGATAATAACGATGCAATCAAAGAGTAGTTCTACGTTGGACTGGTGTCTGTCTATGACGGAGCCTAAAACGTTTTTAATGGAAAGTTTGGAAAAGAGCGCATCTTTGGTCCTACTGTCACGAAACTTGGTAGTCTGTCTGTTTTAGCACCGATATCCACAAGGCTACATGACTGGCTCCTGAATAATCCACTTGTAACCTAATATTATCACGTAGAAATCCATGGAAAGCATGCATTCAATAGCACCGAGGGACTTTGTAAGCATATATAACGCAACTTGTGTACTATCGCGGAGAGCGTAATTGGTTTCCAACGCCCACTGGCGAGGAAGCGATGGTACGATCAGGAGTATTGCGAAGCCACTGCAGTGAAGATCCCATTGGAACACCCTGCAGTCAGCTACTCCTCAATCTGTACGATGGGAAGATGAAGCGGCTCCTTTTCACATGCAAAAAAAGCGAGCAAGAAAAGCGCGAGCGAAAATAGATCGAGATGTGCTGGGGCAGGAATGACGTTAGGAAAGCCTTCCATATAACGTAAAGGATTTAGTACCGTTGTGTCTTTCTGTAAAAATGCAGAGCGAAATCGGATATTGGATAAACAGAGTGCACTGGGTTGCTTAAAGAACACTTTTTCAGCTTACTATTGGGCGATGCGGAAGGCGAATAATGCCGCTTCCGGAATTAAGTTCCCGACGGACCCCATCATAGATGAAGGCGTGTATATACCGCCACTTAGCCATGACGAAGTCAGTATCGCAAACAAGCGGTTCAAGCACAACAAAGCTGCTGGTGCAGACGGCCTGCCTTCAGAGTTGTTCAAGATGGGCAGCAATGAGTTGGTAGGGGCATGCACCAGTTCTTTTGCAAAGCATGTCCGATGATTGGGACCTTGGTGTCTTCTTGTGTGAGAGACTAAAGCCATTCGGGTAAGAACTAATTGGGTCTTATCGGTATGGCTCCAGGCCAGATAAGTCTACTACTGTTCAGTTATTCGAACTACGCCAAATCGTGGAAGAGATTCATGAAACACTAAAACGACACTATTGTCGATCATAAAGCTGGTTGATAGCCCGTTGAAGGATCGTGGACTGCATGAGTTCGTTTCCTCTGCAAAGTTGGTGCGACTGAGAAAATAACCTCTCTGAACCTTTTAATACCGAGCGATGCTTTAAACAATTCGATGCACTCACCTACAATCTGTTCCACTTTGTGATGGAGGGTGTGTTTTGGGAAAGACCAAAGTATCAAGTACCAGAAGACCAAGTGTGCAGTGCCTCGCCTATGCAGGTCCTACTAAGCGAGCAGTTACTGAAGCCTTTGCGTCTATTGAAAGAAAATTTGACCGAATACTTCTGGTTTTAAATGAGAGCAAGACAAAGCATTTCTTGTCTTCGAGCAGCGACGCGGCGATTGCACTCTCGGCTTTATGTTAAGACCGACACTTTTGATGTTGTCGAGCATTTCGTCTACTTTGATACCGCCATAAGAACGAAAAACAATGTCAATATGGAGATTAAGAATTGGTCTCAGTAGGCAAATAGTAGTGAGAAGCGTTCTCGAAATATGGAACTATCAATCTATAAGACGGTCATGCTTGTCATTTTGCAGTCTTTGGATCTATGGCACTTAACGCGTTGGCAACGATTACCCAATTCGATGGAATGACGAACTCTATGAGCACTACGATGACGTTGAACTAGTCAAGCGGATTCGCTGGCTTGAAGAAGCTTGCGCGAGCAAGATCTTCAACGTGGCTATTGAAGTAAGGCAACAATGGGGCAGCAACGTTTCCCGTATCTTTCACCTGGTAATGTTGAAATTGAAGGAATGCCATTTATGGAAAACTTGGCACAAGCTCCCTTTAAAGACATCTCGATTCAGCAATTTGATGCTTGATGTGAGCTTTTCGTAAAGGTCTGTTTCACTGCATTCCTGACATGTAGTATGAATGCTTGTGTGCTGGACGGACAGACACACTGCATTGAAAAGTAAAACAATAAAATTTTACATGGTCTCATAAAAGCACGAAGATGACGAATGTATGAACACAATCAAGCCGTGTGGGTGGCAACGAGTAACACCAGAAAGAGATAGAGCGAGTGGGTGCGAGTGGGTGCGAATGGGTGCGAGTGGGTGCGAGTGGGCGAGCGTGTGAGTTCTGTGCCTGCCATTGTTGGTCACTTGGGCATTGTTTGTGCACGTGTGGGCCACACACACGTACATATGTTGTTGTTGTTTTTGGTGTTACTTTGTGTATTTTTAGGTGGAAACTCAATTTTAGTAAATTTTATCACAATGAACATAGGATAATAAATGTATACGCCTCTGGATGTGTGCATACGCATACATAGGCATCTATGTACATACATATGTATGTATATGTGTGAATATTTGCTGCTATTTGCAAAACAAACACACACCAACACACACGTGCACACCATTTTTTGGTTAAATATTTCATTGCATACCTTGCTTTGTTTTTGGTTATTAAATGTTTATATCAGGCAATGCAGAAGAAGGCGTAGCACAGTGGTCGAAATGCTCAGTTTCGCTGCATATTAGTCATTTGTAGACATTTGCTGATTTCGAATCCGGAAACCATTTTGGGTTTTGTAACACCGTTTTCGAATTATCGCTATTTCAAAAAATTCGAGATTTCGAAAGTTGCGAAGTCAGTAAATCTCATATATCTTAAGAAGCTTCTTACCAATCGAGATGAATTGTAACTCAAATTGACGATATTTTAATATTAAATCATTGTCATTCGGACAGTTTTGGTCTATCTTTAACTAAATTGCAAGTTACAGGGCAATGAACTCAATTTTTTTTTTTTTTTTCGAAAAAGTAAGATTCTTATTTTTTTTTAAAACTCCACTTGAATAAAATCAAAAACTTTAAAATGTAATGGGTTACTTTTTCAATGATTATTGAAAAAGCTCGCTGTGCCTGATTTTGATTAAATACTTCATAGAGATTATCGTTGTTTTTTTTTCTATATGTTCGTTTTGAAATATTACACTGGCAACACAAAATATTGTTTGAACACCATTTTCTTCTATCAGCTTTTGTTTTTGAGGCAATTACAAAAATTGTTGACTGAAGCGTTTGTAACAAAAACTGTTGGTACTACCGATACTGCCTGGCAAATTCAAAAATCCTAATGCAAAAACTCTTTTTTTTGCCGAAATTCTCAACTTTTGGAAATTCAAAGTGCTCATTTTAGGTACTATAAGACTACAGCAGACGTACTGCTCTCCGAGAATACACATTTTCATCAGTTCAGATTCAGATTCCTCTCTTTTTCTCTATTTAAATAAAGCCTAAAACAAAAGTAAGAAATTTGATGCAGAGAATCGGGACGCTGCCCGACAGTGGAATACCCTTTAACCTTTTTCTTTATAACCACTAAATCCAACATACGGTAATATGGGAACAGAAGTATCTACTTTTATGTGTCTTTTTATAAGGTCGACATTTTCGTATTGGGGAGTTCCAATTGACAAGATTTCGGACTGGGAAGTTTGTTATTATGGAACAAAAATTACTTTTATGCTCATAGCTCCAGTTTTCTTGGGCCAATGTCGTTGATTTTTGAAAAATGGATCAAAAACACTTTTATAAATATGTGTGCCAATTTCCAAATCAATGTGTTGCGAGGTGCGGTAGTTATTAAGGTCAATCGATTGCGGGTGTCGCTGGCTCTTAAGGTCTCACAGATCTAGCCCCTTATACAGACGGATATGGTCCAATCGCAAAACATTAAAAAAAAAAGGTAATTGTAATTTAAATTATTACCATATTAATCTACTGCAAATTAAAAATTCTGAAACCGATCTATTATTTACGAAATTAACAAGTTTCTGACGCTAAATGCCATTTCGACCACTGTGCGTGGCACACAATAAGTAGTTTTGGGTTCGCATCAACGCATAGCAATTAAAGCATGATTCGGTGACCTTTGAAGCCTGCCACACGAAATTATACCAAAAATGCGCATTATCCGTATGCAGTTTGTCGCATTATGTCGATATCCGATCCCCATACCTTGTCTGAAAATTTCAGGGCTTTCAGCCTTACTAAATAGGCCAAGCTTAAAACGTGGCACAGTTATGCACCTTGTTGCCACAAATTTTCATAGCTAGAGCCACCAAATTTGGCAAATAGTATCATGTGATTTTAATAAACAAATCAATGTTGACCTTCTATTGAAGGAACCCTTCCATTTGCCTCGATTACGTCAATACTATAACTCAACGTATCGATACGAAATTTGGCTAAGGGTACACTGCAGGGCGCCGCCTGTCTGTATCATATATTTTTATACCCTGTACGAATAGGTTCAAGAGTTTTATATATTTGTGCATTGTTTGTTACAGACAAATATTTACATGTTGTTTATACCAAAGTAAACAACATTGAATCAGGTATCCTTTAGTTCCTGTGCGTCCGTCCGTTCGTCCGTTCGTCATAAGAGCAACCCAAATAGGTACTGTGTGTTTTTCTTTAAAATGTTGAAAAGCTTGTTAGCCCCAGACCCTCTGCATTACGCCTAATTGCATTTAATTCTGTCAGTGTGTATTCGATTTTGAGGCGTTTTGAAACATAGATTTAAAATCTTATATATAAATGCGCTAAGCAAAAATTCAGTGTGGTACCGATTACTTCGCAATAACGCAACGTATTCAGGTAAAACCTATACCATTCGAAAGGTAAAATACTTGTGATTTGCAGAATATAAGCCTGTATTAAGTGGTCGAATGTCGCCGACAAAGCGAACACTAGTACTAATTTATGTGCTTTTATCGAGTTTCAACTTTCCACGTTGAAAGGCTTGCGGTGTAAGCAGTGAGGATCTGTTTCGGCGAATTGGCGTTGGAGTTCCCAAGAGTTCTGATTAGGTGTATTTGTGAAAGCAAATCCTACAAAGGGGTATAAGAGTGGACAGTGCATTTTCAACTTAAGTCAACTCTTACTTTCAAGATTTTCAAAAAAAAAAAAAAAATGTTTTTCTAATTGCAAACAAGAGATATTCTTGTATATTATCTAAAGTAATGTCAATTTCGAGCCAAACGAGAGTTTACTAATGAAAATCGATCAAAAATTGCCAGATATAAATTAAAATACAAAAAAACGGCACAAGAAATCGTCTATTAACTATGGAAAAGAAATGTTCTGGCCACAGCGAAAGTAGCTCAAACATAAACGACTGTAACTTGGAAACTAATGGTCGAAATGAGATGAAATTTTTACAGGCATTATTTATTAGTTGGTAGAGGTTGGGTTTGCGACACATTTGTATGTTTACGACCATGGCAATTATCAATCACGCCGATTTTGCTGGTGGTGAAATGTTGAAAGCATCAGTGTATCGAATTTTTTTTAATTATCGAATAAAAAATTAAAAATATTTGAAGCATAAACACAATTATTCAGAAATCTCTTTCAACCAAATTCCAAGCTAAATTTTGAGTCAAAAATCAATTTATCAATGCCTCAGAAACATTGTTTTTAAGAGCATGCCAAATCTGACAAGCAAGCAACTGATCGACGCATTTTCGAAAAGAATTAAGAGATTTCTGGCACAACCCTTGTGGCACTAAACTTTGATCGGAATTAAGATTCTCGTGTAATATGCGACTTGCTTGGCTTACGCAACTCCTGAAACCTCGAATTTTTTGAGCAAGTGATAGTATAAAAACTGAAAGGATATGTTTCTGTTAATTCCCTTTAATAGAGCTCAAATTTGTTGCCTAGTGTTAAATAAATTTGAAAGCTATTTATTGGACTGCACACTATCTGATCGGATTCGTTGGGTCAGACGCATGTCAAGTGTTGCTTGAGTTTCTATTAACCGTTTTTGGCGAAAAAAGATACAGAGTATTCCACTGTCGCGCTTAGGTGGTGTTGTGTGTTCTTGTCCATTGCCTGTTCAGTTCTCAAAATGTTAGTGCGTGCGTGTGCGAGAGCTTGTATTAGAGCATACGTGCTTCGCATCTTGCTTTTGACACTGCAGCCAAAGTGTTTGTCTTTCTATAAGTATGATCACACACATACAGAAGAACATTTTTTGTATGGCAAATGACACGTAGCATTGACAATGAAGTGTTCGAAAGTCTATTAATGCTACATGGGTTTTAAAGCCACACGAGAGATTGTCTATTATGAAAGAGTTCGCAGAAGCGATAAAAACAAAGCAGAGATATATATGGAACTTTCTGCTCAATATTTGGTTAATTAATACTTTTTGGCAAACGTATTTTTTCAAACTTTGTACAATATACATATACTAAGAATTAAAGCAAATTGTCAGTTACGCTGTGAATTCCATATCTATATATAAATACGCTTAGCAAAAATTCAGTGTGGTACCGTTTACCTCGCAATTACGTAACGTTTTCAGGTGAAACCTGTAACTTTCGAAAGATGAAATCCTTGCGGTTTGCAGAATATAAGTTGCAACTGGAAACGTTGCGTTTTAGACAGCTAAATATTGATTTGAAGTAAAAAAACAACAACAAAATACACACAAACGTTGTCGTCGAATGTTGCCGACAAGGCGAATACTAGCACTCTTAAATGTTTTCGATTACTTACACACTTGAATGCACAAAAATCGAGTTTCTTTATCTTTCCGTAGTCCCAAAACACTTGCATTTTTAGGCTTGAAAACGCCTCTAAAAAAACCAAACATCTCTTCCAGAACTAAAGATGGACCGCAACAAAAAATTGTTTAAATAACTCTAGAATTTGAATGAAATTATTAGCTACTGAAAATGCTTCTAACATATATGTATTTGTAATTGGTAAATATCTCTAGGGTTCACTATGATAATGGAACCTTGGTGTCCTCCGCCCTAACCCCACAGTGTGCTCTTACTACCGTGGTATGAGTTCTCTTTCTTTTGCATACATGGCTCTATCGAGCGTATTGTGTGAAAGAGTAAAGCCATTCGCGAATGAACTGATTGCGCTTTATCAGTTTGACGTTAGGAAAGGTAAATCCATCAGCGCCCAGACATTCTCGCTAAACCAAATTCTGAAAAAGAACCCGAATACAAAGTCAATTATAAACCAGTATTTGATAGCACGTTGATGCTTTTTCCTGCGAGCACTTGAATTTTTTTGGTGGAGAGTGTGTTTCTCCAAAAGCTGAAGTACATTGTAACGGGACAATATTGAACTATAAGAGTGTTCAGTTGCACGCATATACAGACGATATCAAAAACATTGGTAGTACCTAGCGAGCAGTTACCATATTGTTTGCGGCTCTCGAAAGAGAATCTGCCAATGTGCGTCTGGTTGTAAGGGAGCGCAAGACAACGAATATGTTTTCTTCGAGTAAAGAGATGCTGAGGTTGAACTCTCAGATTGATGTTGAAAACAATACTTTTGATGTTTTCGAGCATTTCGACAAACTTGGCACCATCGTCACCATGAGTTCTTGAATATTAAAATAGTTTGAATTTTATAGACTAGTGTAATTTATAAGATGCTCATCCTTCTCGTTGTGTTTTATGACACTGAAATTCAATGGGTAATGACGCAGTTTGATGAAATCGGAATGTTTGAGCGGAAAGTACTCTGTAGTCCACATTCGATGAAACGTCGGGGTTTAGGAGCTCTACGACGACATTGACATAGTCAAGCCAATTAACATCGAGCGTCATGGATAAAGAAGCTCCCGCGAGAAATGCCTTCAATGCGGCTGTTGAAGGAAGGCGTCGAAGAGTTAGGCCGTATGTACGTTTTAAAGATCAGGGTAGGCGTTTTTGTTAATCAGAAGTGCCACGCAGAGCAGAGGCGCCTGGAGGAGTGCTCTACATTAGGCCTGTTATGGCCGTTTCGAAAGAAAAAATATCGCTATACGATTCATTGAGAAGAAGATGTCTTTTTATCTTTCGGACTTCCGGATTCGTACTATCTGTGCATCTGCTCAATATTCATTTGCGTTTATTCGTGTCAATAGTTTTAGATTTGTTTTACGGCTTTTGCTTTCCAATTGTATTTTGATAATTAATTTTTTTTTACAATATGACGTATTTATGCGCAAAATGCACAAAATTCAAATCAAATTATGATTAAGTAGTCTTAACACTTTTGCCAAGTTTCATAATTTTAGATTTATTCTGATATATATTAAAAATTTCATTGGGTTGGGCTTCGCAATAACTCTCCACCCCTATTACGCCACTGGGCAGATATAAATTATTCAACTAATGTCACGCCATCAAGTGTGCGCATATTCAAGCGCCAACACGGGAAAACAACAATAACAACCTTCGAAAGGCATGCTTGCTCTTCTTTTCGCACTCACTGCTGGCAATGCATACAAAAACAAACGTACAAACTTTCGGGCTTTCCTGTAAATGCTTAGATAGATTTGTGAAACATTTTTTAATAAAAATCAAATAAAATTCTTTTAAGCTTCATTTATATAAACATTGGCAAATGCAGGCATTTAAAGAGACCGATTTTTTCGTTCACCTACTGCAAGATATCCATTTAGTTGCTGAAGATCAAAATTAATAAACATATCAAAAAAGTTATTCTATAAACTCTTTTAGCTGAAGGAAACGCCTAACTGAAGCAATACAAACATAGCAAACTTTTAGCAGCATAAACTTAAAAGCTTTTTTCAGGTAAATGTCAACACTTTCCTAGTCTAAAAGTTGCTCGAAATTTAATTAATATGCCATATCTCTATCTATCGTTCATGCAATTGTTTTGACTCTGAGTGCTTGTCCTGCATGTGTTTCAACCTCCTACTCAATACGCCTTTGCTTTGCTCTTAATCTGCACTGCCATTTAGTTGCATCATCTTGGCAGTGATACCGAGAATTCGCTCGTAGGCGGCTCGAGTACCTGTCACTAGTCGACTTAAAACCTCCTTTTGCAATTTCACCTGCTGGCTTTTAGCTTATTTTTAGCAACGCTTAGCTTTTTTTTTATTATTGAAAATACACGCTGAAGGCTTATTTGCTTTGAGGAGGCCGTGTGGAAGACTACAATGTATAGTGGCATAGCGACACGTTACACGTGCACACTGGCACACATACACAGAGAGAAAAAACAGAGCGTGTCACCTGGCACAAAGTCTGCTTTAGCCAAGGTTACGAAATTGCATGCAAAATGAGCTTCCAGTTGAGATTTGCCTGTGATAAAACAGTCACCATTGCAACCCAAGCTTGAGCACACACACTTACACACACACACACACACACACACACACACACACACACACACACACACTTACACACAGGCATGCAGCAGTCAGTTTATGTAGTGGCACTTGTAAAGTCAAGCGGCAATCTTTAAAGTGGTTTCCACTGCCTTAGTCCAAGTGCTCCTTCAAGTTGTTGTACGAGATCGAAGTATAGTTACAGATTTTGGGCTGGAGGCTAAAGCGTTCATGCTTTTGCTGTTACTATCTAAGATACAGCATCGCTACATACCCATAGACCCCGTGTGGTGAGCGGGTTAGAGAAACCTCCTCAGCAGGTCAAAGCTTGTCGTATGTGGCGACTAACAATGACACTATGTTCTTTCGAGACCAGTACAGCCACCTCAGGCCTTAAAAGGGTTGTGCGTAGGGTTTGGGACCCACCACGCAAAACCACAATATTTACATCAGCCCGTAACCCGTTAACACGGGTTGTTGGCCAATTAAGAAGAAGAAGACATATATGTTGGTGCTCAAGACAATAGAGACAAAAGTACGCAGAACGATTGTGGCAACTAGGTGGCAAGAGCTCAACAAAGTTTGGATTATTAGACAGATGACTTTTCACAATAAAATTTGATGACTTTAGCTTTTATATCACGCCATGCGGTAGCCCCGGCTGTGGCGGTGCATGACATTTTCGATTATCGATAGGATTCCCTTCTATGTGAGTTATTTGGCACTTTCTAATGACATTTTTAGTTTAAGATTAAGGTATCTATTTTAACACGTAACCTTTTGGAAGTTCTGTTCTACAAACACTCTACGAATCGAGTGTAAGTACTTTGGCTGATATAGGAACTCAGTTTGTAATAATACGTAAATTGCGAAGACAAGAATTATGCCGAAACACATGCGCTAGTTAAACGATACTTTATTTCCCAATGATACTTAGTCAATAGGAGTCACCACCACTTATGGGGCCTTACCGTCTGTGCCAACGATTGATTTTTCATAAAACGTACATCCTTAACAAATCTTTGAATTCAGACAAAGAAAGCATATAATCAAATTGAATTCATAATTTTTTAAATTTCTAAAGGCTGACCGAGACATTTTGTCAAAGACAAAACAAACCTTCACTCAGATGGGTCCCGAGACTAGCACACCAACATTCCCGGAAATGAACTTGCGCACAGACTAGCAAGAGACGTGCTGCGAACACTAAGCGAGGGCCAGAACCATAAACATATTATTAAGCAGCCACTAAGAGAAGAGGAAAGAGCAATATGCCTCACGAACTGGATAGATACTCCAGGCCTCAGCCACGCCAAGCTACTAGTCAGCTCCTATAACTTAAATAGGTTCAAGAAAATGCCACAACCAGAGAAGAATTCTGTTAGGATTCGGACAGGTCTACTTACTGGACCCTGTAGGACGAAAGGATACTTGAACAAGCTGTTTATCAACAGCTCCAGTACCTGCAGGTTCTGTGAACTCAAGGAGGAATACCGAATCTCGATTACCGCAGTGGCCCAACCATCCCAGATAATTAAATTTATCGCGGAGATAGGATTAGCAGGGTAGCTTTAAGCTATTATAAGATCTCTAGGTCGTGGTGCATTACTACCCAATAAAATTATTATTACTAAAGGTTGCTTTTCGGCATGTTATGAAAGTTCATAGAACGTCTAACTAGACCACGTAACCAAAACCAGTAACGTCATGGAATATAAACATAAATAATTTTTTTCCAGGCAAAGATCGATGGTCGATGTTCTCAAGAAATTAAAAAAAAAAATATTATAAAAGCCATTAAATTTAATGACTTTTCCATATACCAAGCTGTCATAAAAATATCACGTTCTAGTGCAAAAAAAGTAAACGGTTTTTGTGTTGACCGACAAAGAGAAATGGCCAGAAGGATATGTTCCATGGGAAACAATTTTCAAGAGCAATAGCTGAGTCGATATAGCCATGTCCGTCTGTCCGTGTTTGTCTCTATTTCTCAGAGACTATAAGAGCTCCGAAAATGTTACCAAAATATGCCCATTTTCCCGGAAAAGAGCAAGTAAGTCCCCGTAACATAATTTCGCGGTTTACGATGAAGGCTATCTAAATGAAACTTGGCACAGTTATGCACACTGTTATTGTAAAAACTATCAAGATCGGATAGAAACTTAAAAATATATAGGTAATAATAATATGCCAATTTTGGAACACCTCCTTCTATGAAATACTAGCTAGCCCGCCAACTTCATTTCGGCCAAAGTAGATTTTTTGATTAAAATCGAGAATTCACGATTCCACACGAATTTTTTTGGTAATCAAAAATTAGCGATCTTTAACAGATGACATAATAATATAATTTCACTTATAAATTGAATGAAACATATCCTTTATTTATACGGAAAGCTTTCCCGTCCAAAATTATTGAAATCTGAAAAAAAATCGAACAATGAATGAATTCAATTTCAGGCTGCTCCGTAGCGTAAATAAAGAGTGAGGATGATTTCCCAACTTGGGAACACGCCATATATAGCTGGTCGTACGGAAAGCATGACATTTCCAGATTTTTGTTCCACACTTCCAGCGACTACCTTTGTGAGCTGTTTATGGTCATCGTACGGCAAAACTGTTGAAGTCTAGGGTATTCGCGGAATTAGGCATTCTTCTTCTTTGAACGGCCTTTCAGTCAAATTCCATTGCACAGTTTTAGGGCATTTTTAACTTGTAGATAAGCTTGAGTTCTACATACAACGCGAGGCTCTGCGAGAAAAACATATGCATACATGATCGAGTAGCCGTGGTATCTAACGTCCTCAACTTGACCTAAAATACTGGATCCCAGGTAATAGCTTCATCAGTTGTTTTGGTAGACTATTTTAAATAAACTGTATAATCATAATGGGAGAGCACATAATCGTCATAATTAGCCAACTTACAATATGATGGGTGTTTTTCTTCATTCGATTATTTCAAATCAAGAAAGAAATCGGCGGATTGGCTAGCTACTCTTAAAAAGAGGCACTGCAATAGTTCGAAAACATATTGTTCACTAAACAACACAACTAACTCACCAATTAGTAAGATTTATATATATATAAATATAAATATAAATATAGCTCAACTGCATTTTCGTTTATAGGCAGAAATAAAGACGAAAATCAAATAGAATTTACATAAACATATAACAAAATTAGGAGGCGTCAAAAACCAAAACACAAATCAGCAATCCAAAACCAAAAACCCAACAAAAACAAAATAAATCAGGGTATAAACATCGAAATGTTGTATGTCGAGCCATAAAAAAAACTTGATTATGATAACTACAAACAGCGACAAATGCGACTGAACTGCCAACTGTCAACAGCAATTTGTGTGAATTTACAATGAGCAGAGAACAACAACAAATGGTAACAAATATTGAGATACTAGTCGAAGGACCGCAGTTGAGCCAACAATCAAAATATCAAAAATGTACAGCCGTTGAAGAGACAATTGGAATAGTCGAGTAGTGTATATGAGTTTTGTGTGAAACTCCCCCAGGAAATTTGTGACATAAAATGTTTTCTGGCTTAATAGTAATTTACGTTACGTGACACATGACAGCAAATGGTGTGACAAGGATAGGCTAAAAGAGAGAGGTTGTCCGAAGGACTAGGCAGCGTAACAAATAAGCTTATTTAATCAAGAACCCAAAAGTTTTACATGTTTTTTTTGGTATGTTTTAATATCTGGCTGTTAGATCTGCTCAAGATTCTTAGACAACTCGGAATTATAGCGTCCTGTATAGACACAAGTAGGTTATTTCAAATGAAAGCCGAGATGTCGACAATTTTAACCAAAAGATGAGCTTAATCTCGGCACAGATGAAGTTTGCATTCATCTGTAGAAATTCGCAGTGCTTAGAACTTTGTGTTACGATCTTTTATGCATCTGTGTTGTAAATGTGTGTTACTCAAACCATTTCTAAATCTTTAATGTTTTCATTGAACTTAACTGGAATTAATATTGTCAATCTATTTGCTTGTTTTTCTTCCATAATTATCAACAACAGATTCGTTTCCACCCATTTTGGCGCCCCCGAGGCAGCCGCCTCACCTGCTTCAACCTTGGTACGCTTCTCGGAATTTTCCATTATTATGAAAGCAATCTACATATTATTAACGAAACAATAAATATAGCTCGCTTGACAGTCAACGATATATCAGGTAATAACAGACTTGCCAGATGTATCAGTTAATACGAAATGACATCAAATATACACCATGTTTGTTGTCGCACCAACTTCCATTTACTGCAAACTGGAATATTAGCAGTACTCATGCACCGAACCTTCAAGATGCAGTTGACTACATTGCTGCACGGACAAAGTGCACATTGCATAGCATTCCCAAACGAAAAAGGCATCAATCTCCTCGACGATGTACGAATTCCACACAACAATAATGAGGAGAACGTCCATGGTTTCTGACGCCCAATCGAAGCCACGAGATCACTATCGGGAAATGAGGAACACGAAGAAAAGACTGGAGAAGATGCCGCACTGTCTGAGTTTGGAATCCCTGCAAAGTTGGTAGGGCTAAACAGAATGGCGTTGAGCGACACATGCAGCTCCGTCAAGGTAGGAAAGAGCTTTTCCTTGCCTTTTGATACCATGCGAGGTTTCGGACATGGCGATGTCTTCTCCTGCGACCTCTTCAACCTTTTGATGGAGAATGTGTTGCGAAAGGCCTTAGTACATCTGCAAACGCAGATGATATCGATATCGTCGGTCGTACTAAGCGAGCAGTTACCAGAGACTGCGGCTATTGAAAGAGAATTTGCAAGGGTCGGTCAGGTTATATATGAGAGTAAGATGAAGTATTACGTCAAGATAAAATGTAAGTCAATTAAATCTTTTAGCAGGTACTACTGCATCAGTTCGGTTCTACATACTGAAGAAGAAGAAGCGGGAGTGACGTTATTCCAAAAGGTCAAGCGTCTGTCGCGAGGCTTTTGTAAAGGGGCGTCTGCTTGTAGAGATTCTAAGCGAAATCTGGCAGTATGCAGTAAGCACTTCACAGTGATATTCTCGGTCGATGAGGGAAATAGTGTTGCCTCCAGAATTAACTTACCGACGTGCACAGATGTCGGTCTGGATATACCGAGGCCTTGCGATAACCAAGTAAGGGCTGGAATTAAACGTCTCAAGAAGAACAAATCAGTTGGTGAAGAATGGTTAAGGCGGTGTCAATAAGTTGGTAGGGTGCAGTTCTTTTGCAGAGTATGACAAGATGAGTATGCCCGATGACTGGAACATCGATGCTGACTGACCTGTTAATAAAAGGCTGACCCCACTGTACGAGCCAACAATCGTGGTAACAGTCTCTTTCTTTTTCTTTCGTTCGCAAAAGCACTGATCGAACCTTGTCGGTTCGGCTTTAGGACTGGTAAGTGACCAGATATCCAAATTGCGCCAAAGCATGGAACAGATCCACGAATAGCACGAAAGCAGCAATTGATAGCCCGTTGAGGGATCGCGTAAATGCCGCATTGTTTGAGTTCGATATCGCTGCAGAATGACGTTCAGGAATGATACTGGACGTGGCTTCAGACAAAGTGACGCCTTCCCTTGCGATCTCGGATCGAAACCATTTTATAAAAAAGTGTCGTGTTGAACGCATACGCAGATGATGTTGCCTTCATTGGTAGTACCAAGCGAAAAATTACCGGAGCCTTTGCGATGATTGAGAGGGAAACTTGCAGCGTGGGTCTGGTTGTAAAAGATGCAGTCTGATGCAGCTGCTCTAAGAGTTTTTGACTGGAAAGTACTCCGAAAGATATGTGGCTTTTCACGAATTTGCAACGACTACAACATACGATGGAAAGATGGATGAAGGCGACGAAAGGCTAGGCTTTATCTCCGTGTCTCTAAATACGGTAAAATGGGAACGCAAGTATCCACTTTTATATCTCTTTTCATAAGATTGATATGCCTGTACACATTTTCCGATTGAGAAGTTCCAAATTCGATAATTTGTGTAACATAGGCACATAAACACGACGCACATCACTGAGGAGTTCATAGATTCAACAGAGCGGCTCTGAACCGCGAAAGTCTGTCTCGGGGGAAGGGGGTGAGATATCGACATGAATTGATAAACTTGCAAATTTTTTTGTTCTAACTTTTATAGCCTCTGAGAAACACGTTACAACACGGACAGACAGACGGACGGACAGACGCTCCTGATCACTTTTGTATACAGGGTATCCCTGTACTTTTTGTGTACAGGGTATAAAAAGTGTGGGATTTTTACGAACAAACTTTTGTGATGGACGCATAAGTAGCCCAAGTATAATTAGGTTGTCTTTTGTTGACCAACATTTAGTCTTAAAATCATATAAATAAACAACAAATTGTTGTACCGAAGCTCCAAAAACTATAAATGATGAAACCATATATTGCATGTAACTGCGTATGGGTGTGTGCCAGTGTGTCCACTTGCCACAAGTTGGTTGCATTTTCAACGGCAAGTGGTTGGCGGGTGTGAAATCGTTGTTCGTGGTTGGCATGCCAACATTTGATTTGCACCATATGCAGAACAAGTCCCACAGCATCCTCTTTCCATATATTGTTGTTTTTCAATTTCGGTTTGGGGCAAGATACACATAACTTAAATGTGCACCTTAAATGGCTGAAGCTTAACACAATATTTGACTTTCTTGCAATTCTAATCAAATTGACACTGTCCAGGTTACAGCTTATTGCAGCTTGGTTGCAAGTCAAGGGAAAAACCACAGAGTAGGTAGTGTCTCAGTGTGTGTGTGGGAGAGAGTATGCTGCCCAATTTCAATAGATATTGCAGTTTTATTGAACGACAGCGCGACAATAACTTGGCAGCTTTGTTGCCATGGCTGCTCTTACTGTTGCTGCTTTTGGGTTTGGATTTTTCTGCGGATAGTATCGCATTCTACATGTACACACATACACCCACATACACACACACACACACACACACACACACAGATATGTAAATACGTATGCATGAATGTGGAAGTGGTTGTATGCATGAATGTGGAAGTGGTTGTATGCATGGATGTGGATATATGCATATGTAATTGAACTTGTATATGGCAAATTAAAGCGTATATATTTTGCATTCAATGTGAAAACTTTGCGTTTGCTTGTAAATATTGTGATTGGAATTCCATTTTATTTATGTACATATGTGTATATATTTATTTTTCCTCCTTGGTACGAGGATCATATTGCCATTGAAAGTGAAAAAACTGCGTTGGGAACTCACTAAAGGAATGACATATGGCTTCTAAAATGTTTCTTGTCTGGTTTTATTTTCTGTGTTCAATAAGATGCACAGTTTAACAAAGTAAATTTTGCACAACATTTTTATACAAATTGATGTTAGCCACACGAAAAGGCTCTGCACAGGGATGCGCTTAGTTGTGTGTGTGCTCGACAGTGTAAAATCTTGGTTTACTTCTTGTTCATAGATTCATTGTGTTAACCAATTAACAAAGTTTAGGTGGACACATTTGGTAACATCCTGTTACTACGCATGGCTCTACCGGCAGAAATGCTATCGCTAATTACACTATGAAACAAATTTGGGCTCAATTAAAGGCCTATGGTGAGAAATTTCGAAAGTTGTGAAGTCAGCAAATCTCATATTACTCGGAAACCTTACTGCCGACGAATGGTAACTCGAATTGAAAATAATTTAATATCAAATCAAGCAAGTTACAGGGCAAAGAACTAAAATTTTTTTTTCTCAAAATCGAAAATTTTACTTTTTTTTTTGATTCCAAATGAATTCTATCATAAATGAAAAACATATAATGGTTTATTTTTGGATTCGATATATTGATTCTTTGCAAACATTTCAACACCAATATGAGCAAAATCGCTAGCAAAATGGCGAAGTTATTAGGGAATCTCGAAAAAATGCGACAAACCATCCGGAAACCATTTTGAGTTATCTAGAACGATTTTTGAATTAACGCAATTTCAAAAATTCGAGATTTCGAATTTCTCATCATTAAAATCAAAAAGAATCATTAAAATCTACCTGTATTATTTTCTCCCTGAAAGCTGACCAGTGCTCCACCGTTTCTATGAATGGATCTTTTATTCCAGCCTGGACATTCACCTAGATTCAAATTTACGCTGGAGCGTTGGGTGCTATAAACTCGAGGTGCGAGTGAATACATTGAAATTGGAGTCGCCAGTAGACAACAGCTGTACAAGAGTCTTGGACGTAAAGAAAGAACAACAACAAAGTACTTAGGACAATTGCAAATGCCGTGAGGTACGAAAGAAACCGGAACAAACACCGCGACCTCGTCTCGTGGCGACGGCATCTTTGTGTTTCGACAAGTCACAGTAGCCGCCATGAGGAGCCTCTTGGGTCTTACCCAAATTCGCTTGCTTCAGTGAAATAATTGGATTATACTATACTAATAGGCAGATAGTGTAACAATTCAGGAAGAAGGATGGGAATCTGCCAGTGTGGGTCTGGGCAAGACAAAAGTATATGTTTTCTTTGAGTAGACAGTCGCCACGCTTGGACTTTCAGAATGTTGTTGAAAACTGACTTTTGACACAATTAAAAACGATGTCAGCATGGGGATCAAGCGGAGAATCACTCTCAAATAGATGCTACTTTGGTCTCAGTAGGCAAATAAGCAGCAGAGACCAAGGGACCGCTCTCGGCAGAAGATACTAACACTCGATAGGACGCTCATCTTTCCCATTTCGCTTTATGGCGCTGAAGCATGGGTGAGCGAAACGTACTCCGTAAGACCTTAGGCCCTCCACGCGTAGGCAAGAACTACCGTATTTGTTTGAACTATTAACTCTACGAGCTCTACGAGGACATTGACATGTATGATGAAGAAGCTACTGCGAGAAAAGCCTTCAATGCAGCTGGTGTACTCTACATCAGACCGTAATCCGGTAACGGGTTGTTATTGTCTTTTGAGAAGAAGAAGAAGACGATCAATTCTAAATGGTGGACAACCATTTGTTTGCGCACAATTTTCGGAGAATTATGGAAAACCAACCAACAAATACGGATCATCTTTCATTACGAACATACTAGCTGCAACATATCGGCTTTTGGAGCACTCAAAAAGTCGAATTGGTGGGTCATCCAGCTAAGGACTCCTTTTTGTTTCCGCGAGATCAATGATTTTCGGCATCGCTTCTGCAGTTGATGTATTAACACATGTTTTAGAATTAGCATATTTGGAATGGCAAAATTGTTTCGGAAATTTGTTTAAGTCAAGCAAAATTTGTATGCTTTTTATAGAGGATGTTTTTGAAAACAAGAAACCCGTTATTATACCCTGAACACAAAGTGTAAAAGCGTAATATGGATTTTTGAAATGTATGTAACAGGCAGAAGGTGGCAAGGTAGATCATATGTTCCATGGCGAAAATGATTAGGAGAAATAGTCGAGTCGATATAGCAATGCCCGTCTGTCCGTGTTGGTCCAAGTTACTCAGTGAGAGCAAAAATATTGTACCAAAAGATGCGTATTTTTCCAAGACTGAGGGAGTTTGTCGAATCAAGTCGATATCTTAGCCCCTTCCCTCTTACACCCACACCATTAACGCCCGTACCCCTCAACACATCAATACAAAAATTTGCACAGAAATTTGATTTACATGGAAAAAATGGGTATAGGGTATCCCACTGTCGGGCACCGTACAGACTGTGTGCACCAAATTATATTTTTTCTAATCCTTATCCTCGAAATACAAAAAGCAACCTTTGTAATAGGTTTTTGGCCACCTCGAGGTCTTACCCAACCAGCTATTACTACAGTGTTGTCTCTATTGTAGTACGGTTTTTGCGACACATCTTCGAGTTCGTTTTCTGGTAAGCTTTTAAAGAACATAAGTTTCTAGTGATTCTTAAAATTAAACAGAGCGCACTTAAAGCTATTGCTATTAGTTATTTTGGTAAGATCTTACTTTGATCTTTCGAGTCACTATTACTATATAATATAGTTATACTATTCTGATGGGAACTAGTCTTAGCAACAACTGGACTGAGCAATACTCTACGAGTATTCTTATAATGAAACCATATGAAATTAGCCCTGCTTCCGTTGTTCATTGGCCCTTAAAACTGGCAAATTGCCAACATTGATTGGCATTATCCTACAAATTGTTTGTATTAGCCAGAATAAGCAATAGCTTATTGGCCATGTAAATGGTAAATGTTAAAACCATCAATTGGGCAAACTCTTTGCCGTCTTAATGGTTGTTGTGGGCCCATTCCTGGTCCTGCGCCTTTATTATTTGTTCGGGTAAATTTTAGTTTGCCGTAATAAAGCGTTTAATGTGCGCTTGGCACCAACATTTGCAGTTATTACGCATAATTTGCCAAGGCAAGCGTGGGAAATTGAAAGCGGGGCTGGAGGGTGTTAATATTTTGTGCGCGGCTTTTACGAGCTGCGTCGAGGTCATCACTAATACGACTTAAGCCACAATTGGCCCAAATGCAATACACTGCGAAAAACTCGTAAAAGTCACACATGGGCTCAAACACGCACACACATGCTAAGGTACTTACCCAAAATGACGAGCGCGTTGCCCAGAAGTCCAGCAAAACCAATAATACCAAAAAACACGGGCACTATGGTAGAGACAAGGCGTTCCAAGGGCCAATTATCCGCATCCCGCTCGAATTCCATCTCAAGCAGATTGTCGGCCAGCATCGAAGCGTTGAGCTCATTATTGCTATTGCCATAGCTGTAAGAGCCGGGCGAGTTGGCCATAAAGCTGCCATTAATGTTTTGACCTTTGTTTGTGTTGCCATTGATGTTGCCATTTTTGCCGAACAGGTTGGCGCATTCACTTGCATTTAACCAATCGGCACAGCCATTCGCTTGGCTGCTCCTGACCAAGTTAATTAATGTGGCCAACGTTAGCACCTGGCACAGCCGCATGCGAACCGGGCCCGCCATGGCCCACTGACACACCTTTTTCCGACCTCTAAACTTCTGCGTATTCTTGTTTTTTTTTTTCTTTCTTAGTTTTCTCGCTCTTTATCTCACTCTCTATCTGACACAAAGAGTTTGTGTTTCTATGCGGGAAATTTGATAAATTTTCCTTTTTGGCTACTCGGTTTTCATCAGCCGACAAAGTGTTATTCTTGTCATCCGTTTCATTCTCGTTTGGGGCTATCCAGTAGCGTCGCCTTCCTGGCATGCAAAGTACACATGTATGTGCACTTTAGTGGCTTACCATAACCGGTCCAGTCTCCTCCTTCTTGGGATTCCTCTCTGTTATTTATTTACGCTTATATGTGATGACCGTGAGTAATGTGCCTGCAAAATACAGAGAACCGCAATTCATTTAAGCCATGTAATAAATATTTTTATATCGGCTAACTAACAGCTTAATACAATATAGACGTATATCAACTTTTACTTATATACTGCACCCTACTGTACCGCACGGTGCCGTACTGTACAGACTGCAATTGACGCCTGGACAGACACGCAGGACATTAGCCAGTGGCTTAATTGGCGGCTTTTCTGGTTTGGTTTTTCGCTCAACTAACTGGAAATTAACGCTGTTACCCCACAGATTGAAATAAAATTGTAGAGGGACATACTGACTGGTCGCTTGGTAGGGGACTGACCCAATACGAGACGAAAATTTTAAAGGTCTCTGTCAAAGAGGCCAAAGCTGCAATTGGCAAGGATGACTCCTGTCTCGCACTTAGCCAAGTTACGGCTCTGGGTTTTGACAGAGATGTGTGTAGGTGCCGCCCTCTCACTGAAAGACATAGGACAAACATCGGAAGGAAAAACCTCGAAATTTGATGACCTCCGGAAAGGACTATAATTTCAGACTATGAATGTGCCATACTGCCAAATAAGACTAAGCTGCGCGCGCTCCCTGGCGGAAGACTAAGTTGATGTGACAACAGACTCACAGACTTTCTTTGCAGAGACAGCCAACATGGTAGTCCTTAAGCCTAAGTGGCTGCCAGCTAATCAATTCACACTAAACCAGATTGATCACATTGTGATGGCATGCATCCAGTGCATTATTGAGTTGTAAAATGTATGTAACAGCCAGAAGAATGCATGTCAAATCAAAAGTCACGTTCGTATGAACAGCTAGAACTATATTTAATGATATTGACTTTTGACATCTCTTGAACTGTACAACTGTACCTTTTGAAAACTATAAAAAATTTAAAACTACAAAGCTGCTGAACCGACTGACAACAAACTTGCAAAATATGTTAGTTGAACTTGCAGTTTAATCTCGATAGGTGGCGCTGTATGTTAGTTGAACTTGCAGTTTAATCTCGATAGGTGGCGCTGTAGACGTTATATTTTGCGAAACACTACTTTTATTGATATTTCTGTTCTCAGATAATATAATTTTAATAATTCTACTATGTATCTTAAGCAATTTGTTCCAAAATAATGCCGAGACGGTACAAGATAGGAAACATTGGCAGAAACACTCGACAAGGCCAACAACAAACAGAGAAACGATTGTCCAGAGCAATCTGCTGACTCCTGATAAGCAAACTCAACATCTTGAGGCGCGAAGATTTGATCAACAAGACATGCCTATATCGGCTTGAATATTCAAGCATGGTGGTTGTTGGGCAGAGCGAACAGGGTGCGGCACCCCTAGTATTTTATATTTATATAGAGTGCTTTCTGTAAACTTTAATTGAGTTTTGGACAAAAACTTTTGGTCCATTGTTATATGCTATTAAGCAGCGTTATGTTCCCATAAAGAAATGATGCAAAATTAATAATCTTGAATAAGCTTCATTACATTTGCGTACTTTAATAAATATCGGGCTTGCTTTACATTGTTTCAGTGGTCCTATGTCCGGCTTTATTTTTCTACGGCCATTTTATTGTTTAACTGTTAGTAATTGGCTTGTTCGTTTGTGTGTGTCAGAGTTATTACCATAAAATCATGTATACGACATGCAGGACAGACTCGCAGGGTAACTTCTATGCGCATCTATACATACTAATCAACTAGACATACATATATATATGTATGTGTATAAAATGTACATATGCCGGTATATGAATGTATTCATGTCGTTTTATAGCTAATTCGAATACATATAACCATATAGAAAGCGCTGACAGTTGGCTTAAACTGTCAATTAACATATTATTAAGTGACACAAACACACAGACAGACACATTGAACGATAGAACATGACAAACGCTGACGCATAATTGAGCTGGCTCCAATCTTCCAGAGCTCGTGAATGTGCTTAGTGTATAGATACAATTGTATCTATGCAACTCTGTGCGTGTGTGAGTGTGTGTGTGTGTGTGAGTGTGTGTGTGTGTGTGTGTGTGTGTGTGTGTGTGTGGATGCCACTTGCTTTGTGTCAATGCAAAGTGGGCGATTTATTTCGCAGGCGCCTCAATTCGCGACGAATTGACGATGTCACTAAATTGGCATTTGGCATGGCACAAAACAAATGGGGCGTGATTTTTCTCCTTCAATGCTTTATCTAGAGACAACAAAAATTGAGAGTTCCTGTGGAGACAAAAGATTTAAAACGAAATGCAAAGGTTTTCTATTAAATCTAAATTTGCACCTCGAACCAAGTTGTTTTGGCATTCACAAACCCATGAGGACGATGAGCTATGAAGTTGTCTATAGGGTTTATAGGACTACGGTCCTCTATTGGAGATAAGCCTATCGCCTTGGGGCATCGCGATTCTCATTCCCAACTAATAGGAGAAGTATCTTAGGAGACTCGGATTCCTGTTTAAGTTCATAAAACTTACAAGTATTCAAGCTGGTATGCTTAGCTTAACCAAGTATCATTTCAGTCTACAGTGTCGAGCAAGCATTTCAGCCAGAATCCTGACAGAGTTGTAACAGCCAATGCACTGTTTGGCTTGTCTAAGGTCTGCAGTACAGATTCGTCTCTTATGGCACAGAATGGCTTTGGCACTAGCAAACACTTTGCAGCAAGTTCATTATAGTGCATCTTACTTTGACCATGGCACCATCGGAGGGACAGCTGATTTCGTTCGAGAAAGTGTTAGTTGATTCTGTTTTCCTGAAACCGCTCAAAGTTTAGTCTAGTTGCCGCCTTTACAGCGGCAGGACTATCTGACAGTACTGATCTTTCATTGTTGTTGCAATTCCTGTACAGAATTAAAACTGCACATCAGTTCCGCTGCAGTTTCGCGTGAGAAGTTGCATCGTCTGATTATATGGCAATGGCTAGTACCTTCTAATAACATTTTTAGCTGTGCCGCTTTCATTTGAAGCTATATGACTATATGGAGTGGTGTTAAATCCATAGGAGCTTCGTGAGCCGCTGTAAAGGCAGATTCTCATTGCTCCTCTCATACATACACAGACTTACCTCTTCTACTATTTTGAGGTCTTTCTTAACTAAACTTAAGCCAACATTAAAGAGACATGGAAAATATGCTACTACTACTACTAGTATTTAGGCAACCTTTAGAAGACAGGCTAAACTCTTAGGCTGAAGAGACTATAACACACAGCGCCGATGTAAGGGAATGATATATCTCTTATCGTTCTCTATATAAAAACCATGAATAGCCTATACGGCGACAAGCCATATTTCGTAGCAGCGCAACAAAATTCGTTAATGATTCAAACAATTTCGACGAAAAAGTTCGAATCCGAAGTGGCATTTCGAAATATAGGCTGACCTCAAAAGGAAAACTGATGTGGCCATAAAGTGAGGAGCGCATCCAAATAATGGCCAGCAAAACGGTTGTCTGTGCAACCAAAAAGAAGTAATTTGCATTGCCGACATTGTAGCACATATTGAATTACGCATACGCACTGTTGTGGCATATTGCACTATGCATAATGGGTAATTCTTTTTCAAACCGTCTCTACTTTTGAGTATGACTCAAAATGTTATGTTATTTATGTTAGCACCAGCTCAAGCTCATTGATGTGCTACCATCACGGCATATACGCGTCATGCTCATAATTGTTATCAACTTTCCAAGCAAATACTAGTTCGATCGAACTATGCTTAGGAACTATATCTTTGATTCTTGTTCGTGTAGTGTGATTATATCACTAACTCCAGTTAATATAACAGCTTTAGCCAAGTGTCACATCATACGAGCGTGACGGCATACAAGTCGACCTAATCTCACAGACCCGACGGCCACTTAAATTATTTATCTTTTTTTTTTAATTTCAAACGAGTTCAAATTCTCATATCAAATGCGAGCGAGAATGCGGTTTGTAAATGATTTCCTCATATGAAACATTTTCCTGCATTTTAGCGGTTTGAATCAAACAGAAAACGCTGCAGCTGAATTTGGTGCAAATATGGTCCTCAGCGTAAGGGGGCTTCTTGCCTAGCTGCTGCATTAATTAAGCCCATACAACTGGCCTGAACAAAGGGATACTCCACACAAGAAACCGCCCCCTCCCGCGAAAAAAAAGTAAAAACCAATTTCTGCGTCCAGTACATGGCATTAGGTATTTATACAGTTGTATAAACAAGCTGCTCCTAAGCTGCATCTACTTTGGCCTCTTTCAAATTGAAAATTGCACAAATTTGTAATATCCTTGGCTTTACGGTTGCAGGGTACACATATACGTTTCAACGATCCCATAGTTATATGCATGCATAAAGGGTAATGTAGCGAAGGGAGGAGAACATGCAGTACAAATCGCAAAATGCAAATTAAGCCGATGGTCATTGTGTATGGCAAGAGACCGAAAAATTGCCTAGTTAAAAGTTTTTTGGGGTCGAGCGCTGCACAGTGGTCAAAGCGAATGTTTTTATCGGTACTTTGAAAACTTGATCGCATATTTGATTGCAATACACATTAAGTGGTACCAAAAAGAAACCAACTCTAGGATGAAGTGATAAGTGATGAACAAGGCGGCGCACTCTCTTCCAACCACAACAACTTTGTGATGGAGAGTGCGCTACGAAAGGCAGAGTGCATCGAAATGGGATTGCTTTCTATAAAAATGTCCAGTTGCTTGCCTGCGTAGATGATATTGACATCATTGGTTGTAAGAAGTACTCAACGAGATGTTATCGAAAGAGAATCTGATTGAAATTAGCGCAAGATAAGTGACTTGGTACATTCAAGTTAAAAGACCCAGCGGTTTGTCTCTCTCAGATTGCTGTTGTTAACTACACATTTGTTGTTTTCAAGGATTTGTCTACATATGCAATGCCAGGGTGAACGTGAAGAGAAGGATTA
The DNA here is from genome assembly GCA_035041775.1 of Chymomyza caudatula. Lineage (NCBI taxonomy): Eukaryota > Metazoa > Arthropoda > Insecta > Diptera > Drosophilidae > Chymomyza > Chymomyza caudatula. The sequence goes on from JAWNKW010000148.1 coordinate 4,649,629, forward strand.
CTCTTGGCCGACGATGCAAATGACTACGCCGAGCAGATGGAACTAACACCCCAAAAGACGCTTTGCTTTGCGGCTGTGGAGCTTTTGAGCGGAAGATCTTTGGCCCTTACACGTTGGCTATGACTGCCGCATTTGATGTAACGAAAAAGTCTATGAGCTCTACGACGACATTAACATAGTCAGGCGAATTAGCTTCCAACGGCATTACTGGCTGGGTGATACTACTGCGAGAAAGGTCTTCCATGCGGCTGTTGACGGAAGGCGACAAAGTGGCAGGCCATGCCTCCGTTGGAAGTGCCAGAATGAAGAAGTCGAAGTAAAGCTCTACATCAGGCCGTTATGGCCAGTCAAGAAGTGAAAAAGAAGACAAGGTGAACAAATGGAATGGTCGATGGTAAAAATTCCAATATAGTTAAAAAAATCAGTGATTAGCGTCGAACATTTAGACATTTCGGCCCGAAGCAAATGATTCATTGTAAATAATTCGATTCGAATATGTAGTAGAAACAAAGCAACATTACCTTCGATCTTGACATTTTCAAACGGCAACCAGTAACAATGTTGTATAGGAAGACTTGAAGCCTGCCTTAATGATGTCTTTCGTATCTTGAATACGAAGTAACTTGTGCGGAACACAGCACACACACACACACCCTTCTCATGTTTCAATGCTCAGTCAAAGTGTAGCAGACATTTTACTCCATTTCTATGTGGCTTTGAGAAGATTTCGGCTCATTTTTTATAAAACGCACATTTTCGATGGCTTCTGTTATCATAAACTTGCTTTTTCCGAATTTAAAAGAAAACTAATTATTAGCTGATGGTTATATTTCGGATCATGCTGCAAAACCTATGGTCACGCAAGCGCGATTTCTTGGTTTGCAAACATACAAATGCCATGCAATTGTGCCAAGTTCTCAATGAAGGATGTACCTTTCGAACGCATTTGTACGACATAGGAGTGGCTAGTTTTAAAAACCCCACCCCGTGTGGTGAGCGGGTTAGAGAATACCATCTCAGCAGGTCAAAGCTTGGCGTATGAGGCGACTAACAATGACAATGAATTCTTTCGAGACCAGTAGGCCTTAAAGCGTAGGGATTGGGACAAGCCACGTAAAACCACAATTCCAATTAAAGAATGTATTTACATCAGGCCGTGACCCGACAACGGGTTGTTATGGCCAGTTAAGAAGAAAAAGAAGTTTTAAAAAGTTATTTTTACTGACAATCGGACGCATGTTAATATGGCTCACATAAAGCTGTTTAACCTCGAGCTAACTGCCATTAGAATGGCTCTTTGAACCACTGTAAGCTATATGTGTCCTAGGTGCGTGTGTATACATCTGACTAACATAACATAACGCATCATGCTACGCTGCTCAGAGACAGTCAGTCCAGTCAGTCAATAATGGAGGTCTGAACTGTTCGTTGGAAAAGAATGTATCACTAGAACAAAACCTGCATACATACATGAGAAAACGGACACACACACACACACACACATGCACACATACACGCTTTATAATCATGTAGGACTGTTGATTATTTTAATTATTTCAGTTATATGCTTGTAGTCCCGTAGGCACACACACACACACTCACTCACACACACACACACACACACTCACTCACACACACTCACTCACATACACATACTCACATATTAGCCAAGAGTTTGAGCATATTAAAATGGCGCGCAGACTTTTGCCTTCGGCATTCCCGCTTCTATGAGTTTAATGCAAGAGTCGCCATCTTGTATGTCTGACGTGTGTGTGTATCTGTGTGTGTGTGAGTGTGTGTGCGCTTAATCGAATTGCGTTTTTATGACGTACAATAAAATCAACTACAAAGTGCCGCGCATGACTGTTGAAAAAGTCAAGCAAATACTCAAACCCTCAAATCCGCTCATAAACAGCACATCTGCTATAAATTAATTATTAGTAAGTAATTAACTCAAAACAAAGTGATTTCAAAACGTCGCTTCGTTTCATGTAGCTGCAATATGATACGATAGAAACTCAGTCAGAGGACTAAGGCTCAAAGGGAATCCCTTATGGCACATGTTAATAATTAATACTGTTTATACTGGTTGGCATACTTATCTAAGGCCAAAAAAACGTCAAATATTCACGCAACGTACATTTTCAATTAAATTTTCCTGCACATTTTCGCCTTTTTTGTGCACTTCTAAAATTCAAATATCAAATGTAGCTAAATGAGCTCTCATTTATAAATGGTTTCAATTTCCATGTGCAATAATAACATTTCCGCAACACTTTATGCAATATTGGCAAAATTGGCCGGTCAACTGATTAAAAACTCAAACAACAAATACGAGGGCAGTTCGACAAGTCTGTGACTTTTTGAATGTACATAAAAGCGTTTAATTTCGCAATATTTTCTCGTTTTGGCTGGATACATTTTGTTTAGCGTTCGTTCCAAAAAAGCTATCAGTGCAACAACTCTGATTCATATTCTACGCAGATCGTTTTACACTCTACACTAGTTTCGAAGCCTGCCAAAACCCCCTGATTAAAGAAAAATTTATTGAAACAAAGCTTGATTCATGATTATTTGCAATCGATCGGAACTGTTTTCGTTCTTTATTATTATGAAATTTGGCCTTTGTTTTCGTAATACTATTTTCTCTCAAGCAAATTTCGCTTGCAACAAAAAAGCAAAAAAAGTTCAGCTCCTGCAACCAGCAGCAAAACCATCTACATTAGGAATCCTAAGCGCAAGTGTGGCAGGAACGGATCGATCACCAAGCGGTATCTCCCGTACCTTCGACAGGGGATAACCCCTGCTGAAGCATACACCCTGGCCAACGGTGATAGACAGAGCTCTGTAGCTAGACCACAAGAGACTTCGCAGGCAGTGATGAGGATGTGCACGAAAACGGAAGCCCGGCTGTGATGGCAGAAGTCGTCGATGATGGGGAACGACCAATAACATCGGCGGCTGCTGCCAAATTGCGTGAAATCTACGCAAGGATTGCCAAGGGTATTCCCGAGAGACACTCAAAACCAAAGAGCTGTCTAAGCTGGAAGAGATCATCCTGTTGGAAGCAGAAAACGGATGGAATGAGGAACTAGTAATTGCGTACTAGGCTAAACGTTGACATTTGTAATAAGTTGCTTCTTTTTTTTTAGATCTACCATCTGCTTAACCATTGAAACTGATGGTGCAGAGTTCCTAAAGTATTTGTCTTCGATTCGTTTCAGTATAGTTCTTTTGTTCGATGGGAATAGCAAATTCACTCTTTCCATTTTCGTAGAAATTCAAGAGGTTTGTCTGCTTTTAATAGCTGTCAAACACTAAATAAAGTAAGCAGCTCGCTCAAAATGGGCTGTACTCTATAAACAGCTGGTAGTTAACAGAAATAGAGTTGTTTTTAAAGCTACAATGCAGGGAATTCAAAAACTCACTAACTCATCAAACAGACCTTTTACAGCAATTGTAATAGTAATGTTATACAGCTCATGGAAAACGGTTTAATTGTTTTTCAAAATATTTGCAACACTTTTCTCACTCCGAAATAAGTGCATTTGGCATGCATCAAAAGCTTTAAACTGGCATCAACGGAATTGTCCATTTCCGAAATATATAAGCCAGCCCAAGTGTGGAAGCTGTTATTCGTTTGAATACACTTTCGAGTGGAATCGATACTCGTATATGTGCATATATGCGTATGTATAAGTGCCCAGTTGTGGCTGCCCCATTATTATGTTTGTACTATGTTTGTGTTGTTGGGGCGAATCTGTCAAATATGCATGAAATATTCAATTAAAGTTGTGTTTTTTTAAAGCCAACAAAAAGGCAGTAGCTCAAAGTTCATATTGTTAAACAATGCGAAAATCAATGTAAGTTGAAACCTTATAAGTAGCTAAGTTGGGGCACTTTTATTTGACCTTAGCCAGTTATGACCCTAAACAAAGCGAGAGTGGTCAGAGATCTGAAGTTGTTCCAGGATGAGTGAAAGAAACTTTAATTTTCACATTGCAGTAGAAAGTTATGTTCAGAGCATGGTATATTAGTATAAGGTACGATTAATCAGTGTTGTTGCGTTTTTTCAGTTGGTGGACGTGCGAACACAGAGTTTACGCAGTTTTTTTATTATTATAATTACTTATGCTACATTAGCTGGAAAACTATAATAAATCTCAAAAATTACAACATTTTGGATTTACTTAATTTAACAACAACACGAAACACACAGACATGTATGTAGGCATAGTCAACATGTATGTACACAGAGAGAAAAACAAGCACATTGTACTCAAAGAGGGCACAACCGTGCAAGTGTCAACTTGTTCTGTACGTTTTCGTGAATTTGTTTCATGCAACTGACGTTAGAAACAGCCTTACCCTGGTTCACTTCTCAGACGAGGATGTGCAAAAAATTATCGAATATCGAGCCCACGGCTTTGTTTGTTGCAAGTGAACTATTGGGCCATGTCAGCTAACTTGGTAACAGTATCATGGTTTCAATTTTTGTAGTTCTATGAGGAGGAAGAAGAGAAAAGAGAGCAAAATTGAGTCGGCTTTCTCAATCATGATGGTCTTTCTTATTTTACATACACTGAGTTTCTTCTTCATCGAATCGACTACCGCAAATTTTAAATAGTGACCTTTTTATAAAAATATGTATACTTTTTTGTTTTATTGTATTAGTTGTTCAGTTTTTATCAACTATAGCAATGACTTCAACATTTTGCTTTAAAAAAACAATTGCAAGAACTTCATCTTGGTTGACAACTTTTCAAAACAGTACTTATCGAAATCACGAGAATAGGAAAGTTAGGTGAAACTATAAGCAACCTTTATGATTTAATCTTAACTAGGTGCATCATCTCATCTCTTATCTCATCTCCCATCTCATATATCATCTCTCATCTTTCATTTCTCATCTCTAATCTTCCATCTCTCATCTCATCTCTCATCTGTCATCTCTTATCTCGTCTCTCATCCAACTCTCATCCAACTCTCATCCAACTCTCATCCAACTCTCATCCAACTCTCATCCCTCATCTCATTTCATCTCTCGTTTCTCATATCATCCCATCTCTTCTTTCTCATCTCATCTCTCATCCCATCTCATCTCATCTCTTGTCTCATTTCCCTTTTCATCACTCATCCCTACTCTCCTCACTCTCACTCTCTTTCTCCTACATCTGGCAACGCCCCCTTCTACTTTTCGTGCGGGTTCTTTGTGGGTAATAAAGAATAATTGGAAAAACACTTATTTTTCGGCCCACGTCAAAATACCTACCGAATGAGCCTAAATGTATGAAGCTGTGTGCAGTAGTAGTCTCACAGAATGTATTATAACGATTATAATACATAAAACTAAAAAAAAGAACTCAGTTTCATTATCATTAAATATTTGTTTATTTCTAAAGAGGTTCAAAGGTCAAATTTCATTTTGTATTTCTTTACAAGCGATTTTGTGCATATCACAGAAGATAATTTCGCCATTCTATACTTTAAAAATGGATAGAATGCATTAATTCTTCGTTTACAGTTATTTTAGAAGTGGCTAATTGTAATTTATACATCAGGCCGTAACCTGATGTAACGGGTTGTTATGGCCAGTTAAGTAAGTTAATTGTGACATATTGGCTGGTATCATGTACCGATTTTGGTCCCAAAAAGTCACACAAAGGTTCTCCTTCGTCGAATCCTCGACGCAATTTTCAAAAACTTCTTCAAAAGCTTAAAAAAAAATCATCATCAATCATGATTTTGCGTTATCGATTCTACGAAGAAGAACCATCTAGGGTGAAATGCAAATACAACTCATTTTGAGTTTTTCATAATTGATTGAGATAATTATGTTCGCTATTTTTGCTTGAAAACAAAATGTGCTCACTTCAAGTATTTTCAGACAATTTGCACTTGAAAATGTTCGTTCTCATATTAAAAGCATAGAAACTAATTATGAGAATGTAATTATACCCTGTACACAATGTGTAAAAGGGTATTATAGATTTGTGCAATGCAAAGGCACACCGTGTGTTGAGCGGGTTAGAGAGTACCACCGTAGCCGGTCAAAAAAATGACACTGGATTCTTTCGAGCCCAGTAGAGCCACCCCAGGCCTTTAAAGGGTTGTGCGTAGGGTTTGGGAACCACCATGTAAAACCCCAATTCCAATGAAAGAAATACATCTGGCCGTAATCCGGTAATGGGTTGTTAAGAAGAAGATGTAACAGGCTTCGCCAAAAGTTCCATGGGCAAAAAGTCTTATCATTGACTTGGGTCCGTCCTTCCGTATGAACGACGAAAATTTTACCAAAAGATGCGCATTCGTGTCAAGAGAACAAGTTAATCAAATCATGTCGAATTTGGTAAGAAGAGTCATGTTAAGCTTATAAACCAAACAACGTTGACATTTTGCCGAATCAACCACCCCCTGAAGTCCAGTTACTTTAGTAACGCCCATAACCTTCAACGCTTCGATATGAAATGATCACCTTATCAAAGTTTTGAGTTGGTAACATGGTAAAATGCTAGTCACATAAGAATATTGCTGATCCTGTGCACTTACCCCCAGAGTACAGTTTTCTTAACCCTCAATACGTCGATATAAAAATTTGCACAGAAAATCGAAATTTCAAGGCAAAAATTGGGTACAGGGTATTCCACTGCCGGTCAGCGTTCTAACTGTCTGCACCACATTATTTAGCACTCTGTGTGCAAGCAAGTAGCATTACATTCTCTCACGTAAATCGTGGTACCCAGAGGAAGTAGAAGAGTAATCGTATCATGCTTGAGAGTACTCATATGACTTATTTTTCGTCCTTTTGCTGCAATGAGCAAAAAAAAACTAGTCTTTTTTGTAAGCGTCAAATAATACGGCTCTAAGTAAGAGTGGAAAGCAAATGTAGATATTATGGGATTATGTAACGTTTAGCGTTTCAAAGCTTGCGGGTTGTATCTTTTAGTTTTTAAGTCTAGGTTTGTTTACTGAAATTTTAGGAAAATCCTTACTGTTTCAGTTTATTATGCACGGATTACAACTTGGGATGCTCAAGAATGCGACTTCATATTCTCATGCTAAATAGAACTTTGCCGAAACCACCATATACACAGAGAGAAAAACGACATTCTCAAAATGAGTTGCCGCGTACTCAATATGCGAACAAGCTTTTTTGAGTACACATTTCCAGAAAATACTTCAATTGAGTAAATTTCGTACTCAAATTAGATTACTAACATAATGTACTTAAATTAAGTACAAAAAACTCAAATTGAATAACATTTTGAAATTTTAAAAGATTAAATTGACAGTGTGAGCGAGACCCCTCACATTTACTTTTTTTTATCTCTTCTTCTTCTTAACCCAACTGAAATATGTGTATCTATTTGGAAGTGCATTGTGGTGTTGCATTAGTTACTGTGTCCAAACTCTCGAGGTCCTGAGTTCGATTCCCACTATGACCGCATGTATGTTTGGTTTAAAGCTGAAAAGCTGATCCCCGATCCGATTTATAGAAAAATATAATAAATGAAATAAACAGATAATAAAAATACCACAAGTAAAAGAAAAAAAATGTAAAATAATTACAATAAGCAACGTAACACAACATACAAACAAAATTAAAATTTTTTTAAGAAAATTCAACTGTAACGATTGGGAATCGAAACAAGGACCTCCTGTGTCTTGGGCAAGCTTCTACGCAAGAGTACAAAAAATTATCAAAAACGTGAAAAAACAACTCAATTTGAGTAATTGCAAACTCTTCAATTTGTACTCAAAATTTGAATTTTTACTTAAAATGAGATTTTATATACTTGCTCGGCTTTCGTGCACGGATGTGGTTACTTTGAGTACAATGTGCTTGATTATTTTTCACTGTGTACGTAAACACGAGCAGGCACAACAACAATAAAGAAATATATAATAATGCCAACAAGTGGCAACACCAAAGCAGGACCCCTTCAAGGATCCTCGTCTCCGACACAAAAAAAGCAATAGAAATAGCAACAGCTAAAGCGACAACCAAACACTAACCGCTGGCAACCACGGGCAACCACTGGCAACCACAATGTCGGCAAGAGTTGAAAATTTCCTGGCATCCTTGGAGCCATCAAGCCAGGAGCCAGCCAGGAGCCAGCCAGTTGCAGCGCGACACCAGCAATAGAGAGTGAGAATGAACCAAAGTAGATTAAGTTTTTTAATTAATTCCTTCTCTGAGGGCTTGGAGCCAAAACTCAAAGCTAAAAGTTGGTGCCAGTGCTGTTAAAGTCAATTAGTTTCATAAATCCTATTTGACACACATTTGATGGAAAGCTTGTTCGCCGAAAGAGAAAAGAAAATTTCAAACAAACAAACACAAAGAACTTAACTTGGTACAAGAATACAAAGTGTACATAATTGCTCGATAGTTCATTTGAACTATAAACGTTATGCGCTAATTTTTCCAGAACGATACATTTCAAAATCTATAGATGCATATTTATAAAGGTAACTTTAATTGACAGTTGAACAGAATCACTGATTTCACAATTGGAAAATTAGACTAGTTTTGCACCGTTTATGAAGGCTGCCTGTTATATTTCGCGAATAAGCAATTCCATGTATCTGAAATATGCATCCTGCACTTTGGCATTATTAAGCGTAAAAATGTTTAGAAAGCTTTTTTTTGAAGTCAATTGAAAAGTTTCCCTTTTCAAAAAAATGAATTGAACCGTTAACATGGGCATCCTCTAATTTGTTTGGACTTTTGACGTCATCTATGTAAACAAGCGATTTTTGGCGAAAACTAAATTGTTTAGATGGTTCTCAGAATTAAAACATCGTTGCTGTGCGTGATGTTATGACGTATGAAGGGCTTTAGTTCCACTAGTGTGCAGTAAGTATGGCTTAAACAATCCAACCGACAAGAAAATTTGTTAGCGTGGGATAACATAAAATTGCATGAAAACCGTGATGCTTTAAGAGTTGTTTTTAATCGCAACAGGCGACAACACTAAACAGCAATCGCGGACGATGCAAACGTTCAACAACCGGAGATATAGAGAAACGTAAGGTAACCATTTGTTTACCAGAAGTTTTCGGAGGATTAAGGCCAAATAGTGGTTGCTATTACACATCACATCGAAATATTGGTTCATCCTTCGTATGGAACCGGTTTAACCGTGGAGAACATTTAAAAAAACAATAATACCGTTTTCGTGCAAACATCTTTGGTCTTGTTCTCCGTTTCTGAAATACAACTCTCGTAATGTCAAAGAATATTATTGATTTTTTCAATGTTCGTTGCAGGAAGGAGGCTTGGCAGACCAAAAGCGATCAGTAACAAAAATCTGGTCGATTTCAGCAAGACTGTCCGTTAGGTGTTTAACCTGAATCTCGGAGACCATAAGTGTTAGATATGTCATCTTTGCCAAACCATGTTGCTATCTCAGCTCCCTGAAAACCATCCGATCGAATCTCATTGTTTTGAAGCCTATTAATATGTAGGTTGCTGTATAAATGATCAAGATCGGTAGCTCTTCTATTAAGGTTCGAATCGAACGAAAACAAACGCAGCTCGTAACTAAAACAATGTCAGCATCCAAGAAGTTAGCAAAGTGTTATGCTTCGTGAAAAGAACAGAAAAGCGAGTGAGTGTGAGTTGCGACTAAATACCTATTTATGGCGCTATCACCTTGATTTAAGCTTTTACGGCTATTTCAAAATACGGGCCGTAGTCGGCATGCAGTTGGAAAATCTGTATTCGTTTTCGGCGCAAGTCATTACTTTTGAAGTAGTAAAATGAGCTTTAAATAAGGTGCTGTGAATACAAGGTAAAGTATAGTGGTATAAACTCCAAACATCTCATCTATGCATGTAATGTAACAATTTCAGGTTATACATTGCTCAATGTATCCAAAGAGCACGAAAGTAATACAGTGGAATCTTTGGTCATTGAGCTGACTTGATGAAAAGCCACCATTCCCAAGACAATGCACACTTAAGTGTTTTTTATGCTCTATCTCAATATTGCCTACGAGTGTGTCTGTCTAACAGAGATAGCAACACAAGCAGCCTCATACGTACATACACTGTCTTGGCAATGGTCGCTTTTCAGCTAAAATGTGGAATTTTTTTTTAAAGTCCTGGACTCCACTCTATTACTTTCAAGTTCTTTCAATGCATCGTTCAAATTTTGAAATTTCTTTGATAAGATGGTTGGAGTGTATTTTCAAAGTAGCGTACAAACTTTCACGAGTTAAATCATTCAGCATAAGTTATGATTTTCGACAAAAACTCATTCAGACTATCCCACTGTGCTACAGTTGCAACGCCAATAATAATTCCGCCACAAAGAAGTATTTACTCGTTTGGGAGCTCCAAAGCGTGCTAACGGTATTGCTTTTTGAGGACTTGGTCTAACGGAGATTGAGCACCATGAAGCAGGTGCGTGTGACAAACGTAAACAGGAAAATCGACGATTTTCACCTATAAGCTTAGAATTTCAGCAACGCTCCATTGTCGTTGTTATGGGCAAAACAGGATGTTTGTCCACTGCAAAGCATACATTTCAAGATATCCTCTTTAGTGCGCTGCAAGATTTATGTCCAATCCACGCTCTGCGAGCGTATGAAAAAATAAGCGCAAGGCCAAAAAGAAACTTTGAAAGTGGAAACCTGAAGAATAAATATGCACAAACTTGCCTTTAATTACAGTTGAGTAAAAGTTATGTTTGGCTTTTGATCTTAACTAAAAATCAAACCGTGCGTAAGAAAAGTTTCATGTTGAAGAGAACGATTTAAAGCGCAACTTGTTTTGGATTGGTGTCGAACTGAGCGGTTTGAGAGCAGTTTTGCCCAGAGTTTCTAGTATTTTCATTGATTTTGCATTTGAGAATTTCTTATGATGAATGCTAAAGCGTTTCTTACTTCATTATTTATCTAATATGCACATGTAGATCTATCCTGTTTAGATCCAAATGTCATATTGATACTTTAAAAAGCTGTGTTAAAACCAAACTCAAAGATAAAACCAATTTACGGAAACTCAGCACATATCTACATCAGATTGTTATTATATACAATGTTTTCATAAAAATTTTATTTTTTGCAATGAAACATGTCAATATGTGTTTCTTATAAATGCATCTATGGATACAAAAACTGCAAGAATTAAAAAAAAAAAACCCAAAACCTTTTCTATTATAACTACCAGAATATGTCAACATAATACTATAATAAAGAAGAGAAAGAAAGGAGAAGAAAAAGAAGGGGAAGATGGAGAGAATGAGGAAGATGAAAGAGAAAAAGTGGAAGGAAAACGAGAACGGGAGGAGGAATATGCTCTAACTAGATAGGAGCACGGAGGTTGGCGAGCGGAGCGAGCTGGGGGCGGGACCCCCTTGTACAACAATAAAGCTAAAACATTTGGCTTGGAAAAGGACATTAGAAAATGAAAAAAAGTATAGTAGAAAGGAATAAAAAGTATAATTTAAAAAATTTGATGCAGACAGTCGGGACGGTGCCTGACAACGGGATACCCTGTACCCGTTTTTCGCATTAAAATCGAATTTCTATACAAATTTTTATATCGAAACGGCAAAGGTTATTGGCGTTATCGGTAACTGGACTGCGGGGAATGAGGGTTTCGACAACGTTTTTAAAAAGCTATAACTATTATCGAGTTTATTCAATTTACTTCCTTTCAGTCTTGTTGGATATTTATTCACGCCTTCTGGCACCCCGCTAGAGCTAAGGAACATTTTTTTTTAACGATAATATCTTCCAAACCAATAGCTAAATCAAAAAAAACGTCTATGCGAAGGTTAATATCTAACAATACACTCTAATAGCACATCGAGAAATAATGTAACCTCTTCTGAAACCAAATTGGTGAACAGCCAAAAATTCAAACAACCGGACAAAAACTAATCTTTCCCAGACTTTGCGAAGTGAACTCAGTAGACTTATAGGCCTATAAGATTCAGGGTTGGCTTACTAGCTTTTAAAATCATAGACACAATGGCAAACTTCCAAAAGGTAAATACGAAAACAAAAGAATAGCATTAAAAATGAATTCTAAGGCTTTATGCGGCAGAGTTTTAAGCGTAGGATTACAAATCCTCTCTGCACCAGTGTCCTTCTTATTACTTAAATTCTTAATTGTACCTTGCAATTAAGACAATGTAAACGAAACAATAGGAATTCCAGGAGGACTTGGCCGATTGATAATATCACGCGTCTCCAACATATCATAACCTCAGACACACATTACTCAAAAGTGAACCGCTGCACTTTACTCAACATGCATATGGAGCAGTTCGATCAACCGACACTGCTGTGTGCGCCTTCCTTGACATTGAACGTTCCTTCGACAATACTTCGCATGATGCTGTGAATCAAGCATTCTCGAGACAAAGATATCAGAGTGGATTCGCTCCCTACTAAAGAGAAGGCTAGCCACAGCAGAAAAGGAAGCAGAACTGTCACTATCTCCACAACTCGTGGCTGCCCACAAGGAGGAGTCCTCTCTATTGCTGTGGAGTCCCCTTGTATATGAACTACTGAAGAGACTTGAAAATGAGGAAGTGCAATGACATGGTTATGCTGATGATATTGTCCTTATTGCATTTGGAAAATTTGAAGGCACTCTCTGTGACATAATACGGAGAAGACTTAGGACTGTTTCAAGAAGATGGTGCAATTAAGCAAAACCTTAGAATTCTGACTGACCCACTTACTGGACAGTCAGATACTGGGTATCACCAGCTCTAACACATGAAGGTACTGTGATCAAGAGGAGGAGTCGTCGCGTCTGAAGAATGCAATTCCTAGTCAGGCATAGATAGAGCAATTAGAAGCATCCCAAATAGTAAGATACTTATCAGAGATTGGAAAATTGGAAGAGCTTTAAGGGGTTACAATACACGCAAAGGGTCGCAATTTTTGTAACTTGTAACTTAACTCTTATACCTTAATACATAATGAAGAAGAAAATGGCTGCGAATTCCGTTACTAGACAATGTAGGCTGAGAGCTGGGCAACACCAGCTCAAATGAATATAGGTTCTGTGAACTTGTGGAGACCAATACCAATTATGTGTGATGCCCTGGTGACGAGTTGGTGAATGCTTTTGGATTTGAGCGCTTCGAAATGTCGTATTCAAAGGAAAGTCAATAGGTAACTAAAGTAAACAAATGTTTTGATTAGCTGAACAGCTGCATAAATACACGGCCAGTAAACAATCACAACAAAAAGCAGCGATAAAATGGCTATAAAGCCGAAAATGGCCGTCAATTGACAATTTTTAATGCTGAGCTTTCTAAGTTTTCATTTTCAATTCGAGTTTACAGCATAAAGTATATATATTTATGTAGCATGTTTACAAGGCCAAAAAAAAAGAAGAAAATAAAAAAATTATAAATTAAAAATTTGTAACAGCGAAAAATGAACGGCAGCTGCAAAAGGTGGCAACAAAATGGACGCGCTGCCACTTGTAAAAGTGCTATTGTGACCTTTTGGACTTGAGTCAAGGAACATAATGGAGAACCCGTGGCTTCGGTACGCCCAGAGCTAAGCTATGCACCATATATGTCGGAAAACAAGAACGCAAATAATTTCCGTTTGAAAATAGACGCACACAATGGCAACCCAAACACACACGCACACACAAATTTAGACACAGTCACTGGCCGCTCCAAGAGACAGCTTCCGTTTCCTGTACAAATATTCGACATTGTTTACTGTCTCTCAACCCTTTGCCTACGATTTGCATGGGCATTTCAACTGTCGCCATGGCTCACACGCAGTATGGCCTAAATTGACAACATTTTACTTGAAATGGGTTAAACTTGACTGAGGACGAGGACTTCGCCGACTTGCTATCTCTGCAGTCGGATTTGGCTCTTTAGCAAGATAGCTTATTGGTCAGACGGTTTCTACTGATAAACAAGGTCAAGTGCCTTCGACGACCTTTCTTTGACTGTTGCAACCTTTTTATAAACTGTTACATGCGCTGAAACGCCTCTTCCATTTGCCTTGTGCTTATTTGTTTGCGCTTGGCTTTAACTGTTTTTCTGTCTGTTCGTCCGTTCGTCCGACCGACCGACAATCTGTCTGTAAGTGAGTATGTTTGTGTATAAACACTTAAAGCGTAAAATCTCTTTTCGAACGCGCTTCTATGGCATACCCTTGTTCTGCATCTCTTTCTCACTCTCTCTCCGCCTTATTTTGCAACAAAGTATTAGTATATTTTGTAATTGCTTAATACTCTTTGCGTGCTAAACAGAAAGTTGCAAGTTTTTCAGTGCAACATGTTCACTCTATCTCTCTCTCTAAGCAGCTTTCGCCTTCTTGCATACTATTAACAGCTTGTCATCCTGCGCCAAGTTTCGGCTGGCTGGTTTTAATAACACTATGCAACAAAAGAAGCCCTTAGGTATAACTTGAGGTTTTTGAAACTTCGCAATTAAACAAGGAAACCCGCCTTTTCGCATCTAACTCACATAACAGCTCCAAGCGAAACCAACCATACCTAAAATTTAAGTTAATTAACTATTTTTCATACTTTTCTTGAACGGATTTGGCCTACTGTAGAGCAATGGTTATGAATACTTTTTATCAAAACTTCAAAATTTGTACATTTTTTTTGCGAATAACTTACAATTGAATACATACTCAAGCTTTAAAAATTGAAAAGTTGTTAAAGTGAATACTTTACGGCATTTTTTCAGTCAATCAATGACTGTATGTTATGTAATGTATTTGGATAAATCAAAATCGGAATCGAAGAATAACTTCTTTCAACGAGCATGAAAGTAATAGGTTAGACCGTTCAAAAATTCAAGACTTTTGCTGAAAAGCGACCATTTTCAAGACAGTGTACATGTGAGGATCCTTGTGTAGCTGTCTCTTTTAGAACGACTCACTCGTAGGCAAAATTGAGAAAGAGAAAGAGCATAAAAAACGCACATTTAGGCACTGCCTTGGGAATGGTCACTTTTCAGAAAATCGACTCAATGTTACGGCCAAGGATTGCTCACTTTTACTTTCATGCTTCTTGAGTTTCGTCATTCAAATCAGTGCTGAAAAGTTTGCAATGAATTAACTTATCGATATGAAATAAAATAGCTTTATGATTTCGGAGCTCGCAAAACTTTTGAAAATCGACAGTCTCGAATTGACCGGAAACGGTGTGTTCAGCTATCGCTTAATATTATCAACATGATTCGTTAAGATTCTTTTGATCAAACTCGGTGTCCCTTACTCTTGTGGTCACGTGGATTTTGGCTATACCAATAAGTTAAAAATTTGTACAGAAATAACATTTGATTAATTGTAAAATTGGTAAAGGGTATACCGCAGTCGTGACCGTTCCAACTACATGTATCACATCTTTTACGACCTCGTAAGCGGCCCATAACACTAAAAGAGCCTCTTTGGGACAGGCAAAGAAGGTCAGCCAAATTTGCGACGAAATGCTGGCTTTGTTTTGCCGCTAACCAAAAAAGAAAAAAAGTAGAGTTTTAGCTACGACATAATGTTAATGTGTGCGTCTGTCTGTGAATGGGTCTGTATATATGGAGGCGCTCTTTTCTCGAGTGAATAATAAAATAGCTTAGAGTATCCATTTGTATATTTAAAACCGAACAAATGGTGGAAAATACCAACACAAACCCAAATAGGAAGCTCAGCTGGCCTTAGACGCATCCTTATGTGTATGTGTCTGTGTGCCTTTGTGTTTGTCACAGCCTTCAGCTACGGTTCTTGCCTATAAAGGCTCTTCTACTAATGGCTTTCATGTCCTATTTGGTCAGACCGGCCAACAATTTTATTTAATATTTACTATCTATATATATATGTATATGTATGTACATGAATATCCCTTTTTATACACAGCACATATGAATATGTGTTTGTTAATTTGTTGGTCAGGATTTCAATCACACAGCATTGGGGATACGTTGGATGTGATTTTTGCATACACACAGTTTAGCTGCTTTTCATCCGGAAAAATACACGCTTACTTAACCGCTTTAGTTTAACCACATTCTCAGGAAGGTTAAAGCAGGATATATTCTTGTCGCTATACACTTAAAAGCTATCTTAATGAAACTACGCAGAGAGACTTCAGAGATTGGACGAATTGGGGTATCTTGGCAATATTGTAAGTACTAGCTCCTGTAGAAACCGTCGGTTTAATCAAAACTATCAAAACAACTTGAATAAAGTATGGGGGTCAGGGGTCTCCGAAACAAGGCATTGCCGTATGCTATGACCTCTTCAACTTTGTAATAGAGAGTATGTTGCGAAAGGCCGGGTTGCACGGGAACGGGTACTTCTACTGTCCCACAAGACATGTTAGGATACCAGAGCCTTTGCGGTCATTGAAAGAGAATCTGCCAAGTTTTCTGGGGCTCTGCTGGCCTGGTCATATTGTGCGTATGGACGAAGAAGCATTGGAAAAAGTGGTTCTAGAGGGACAATGACATACGCATAGCAGAGACATCTGGAGAAGTGTTCCAAATTAGACCGTAACCCAGCCAGTCAAAAAAAAAAGTAAGACTGCCTAAGACAAATACATATATAAAATAACCTACAAAAAGTTTAGAGCACATATTTGTCAAATGTTTAGGGTGAGCATCCCTGCTTTTTTGGCTTAATCCTGCCAAACAATCATCATGGATCACATTCAACGATAATTAACGATCTACATAAAACAAACCCATAACTTCCATTTGAAGTATGTAAGGTCAAATTCTTGTAGCTTTTTCGTTTGGCACCGAAGTTAATTTTGGGTTTCAACAGACGGTTGTTTGGCAGCAACGTGACTCCATATAAAAAAATGCCCGCAATTCAGTACGAAACTTGCCTAGGGGACGCAAACAAAAAGTCCTCACAGAACCATATCTTTGAAAGAAAAGTTATGCGGGCTTTCTGAAAACCGGTGGCACCAGTAAAACTTCCATTCCCAAAGGTACTACAGTTTAGGTTGGTTATACCCATGATCTATTGAAATTTGTTCGATGTAGGACACTGTAACGTACTAGCAACATTTCTTGTCTACCACTCGATAAGGTTAATCAATTGATCTTGGCGAGCAGAAAAGACAGTAAATACTGGATCTACACCGGATTGGTTTAACGTGAGCACCTTCCATATATGGCTTAATCTTACGGTTTTCGAGTATGAAAGCATATAACACATGGATAAATACATTTCGTCAAGCAACAATCCTATGAAGTGCATTGGAAGCGGGTCGATGTCATATGGTACTCCATATAAATATAGTGTACCATATGGCATATGTTTTTTCTATTAATCGTTTTTCCAACTTCCATAAGTACCAAATGAAGAGGATAAGTTGGGCAATCTCTCTTCAACAGTGGTTTGGCCGGAGGACTACCATAATAACCTCTGCCTCTGTCTCCCATCACCCGGTTGGTTGGGCACAACATATAAAGTCACTTCTCGTTTTTCAACTGCCGGAAGAGCTGCAACCATTAAAGTCAGCACACAGCTGATCCTAAAAAGAGAAGGCTAGGAGGGCTTTAATGATCACCCGTGGCACCAATTTAAACTCCTGGTAGAGTTCCATAACCGCAAGGACGCTGAACGCACTAGACGCACACGCGGACTTCTGTTTGATAAGGTCCTTTGATAATCCTGGCCAGCTAAATATCCTAGAGTAAGTGTATTAGTCACACAAGATCGCGGGATGGCTCGCCGCCATAAAGAACTTACAGTGTAACTCATCGGCTGCTTTGCGTACCTCATAAAGTTCGTAGGGTATCACCTTACTCACCACGTACGACCCAACGTATGCAGCCGCTAGTTCCATTGAACCAACCTTGTAGCTAATATCGCTTCCATTCGGTTTGAGCATGGACAGTTTCCTCTCTTGGACGTTAACGAATTCGCTGTATCTTTCTCTTAAAATTGGCCAACATTTCAAGGTCGTTCTGCTTCGACGATAATTTGAACGCGAAACATTCGTTTGAACGGAGTGTGCTTAGTCGCCGATTGGAATGAACTTTTGATGCCTAGTTGAGGGCAAAAACTTTAACCATGTCTGTGGCACAGGCTCTCTCCCAGGCTTACTGTACTACGTGGAAAATGTTTTTCTATATGTTCCAAAGAACATATCATTCATCGTTGCCTCTGAGCCAATCTTGCAATGCAAGGACTCAGCTGTTTCTGTATTTATATATGGATGCGGCGAAACTAACTGTAATTGTGCACGGCTATTGGCTCCAAGTACAGCTCCATGCTGCACTCTATGACGTCATAGGCATTCTGAATGAATTCTCGAACGAATTGCATATTTTCATTATCAAGTTCTGGAAAAATTTTGCACAATTGTCCACAACAAGCAATCCTTTCATGGCAACATGTGAACCAATTGGCGCGGAAGTGCATTATTTTCAGCTCTTTTGTCATTGCTTATTTCTGCTGAATTCACGATCGCTCTTTTTCCTGCTTCACTTTTCCAGTGAGTAGTTGGTCCTTCGTTTTTCCCTCTCTCCAGCTCTGCTTTTGCCCAGTGGGAAAGTGCTTTTCTATAAGTACATGCATACATATGTACATATGTGATGAAAGCATCGCTGAGTGCCCTCAGTTTTGCCAGTTTGTTTACGACTCATTCGATATACTATTTTTATATATGTAAGTAATCTAATTTTGACCCCTTTTGGAAAAGCAATTTCGATCAGAAAACCGTCAGCTTTTCGTGCAAATAAATGCAAAATATTGCGACTTTTTCCTAGAAAAACGGCAACACAATCCGTGAATGGATTGTTCTGTGTACACAGCACATATTGTTTGTGTTTAAAGTTCATATTTCCTAAACTAATAAAGATAATTGAGTGAACAAAAAAGTGTGAGTGAAACAATTAGATCAATATCTGCATTAGTTTGTTTAGTCTGTTTTTTGAGCGCTCTTGAATAGCACTCACTAATTTATTTGGCTATAATTTCCAAACTAAAAGAGATACATTGATAAATGTATGTCCTCAATTTGAAATCACTTTTGGGTTATCCCCCAGCTTTTTTTACTTTTACACGGCGTAGACAAAGTCTACTTAAATAATGTTTCTATCAGGAATTCAACCCTTAATCAGAATCGTAACCGTAACGTAATCGAACATTTTTCTAGAAAAACCGATAACCGTTAACCGATATATTGAAACTAATACGGTCGCGGTTTTTTTCTTTACATATGTACATGTTTTTTCATGAAAGCCATAATTGTGGACACCTGGAGGCTTTACTGCCCTTAGTTTCATCAGATGAAACTGATGAACTCATGTCTATGGACATGAAAAATTACAAATACTGTACATTTATCAGGAAACTCCTTGACCTCCAAGCATATTTTTATGCTTAATCAACAACCTTATGCATGTACATATATTATTTTATTTTTCATCGAAAATACAAACTTAATTTATACAAGGTAGCTTTACAAGGTATGCTTACTCTATCGACGTCGCGACACATCGGTTACATAAATTTCGAGCGTGGAAGCAAAAAAAAAAAACAAAACCTTCTTCATCAGGCTCTTATTTAAGGAGCATATGACCACGACTGGGGCTACGTGTCGTTTTAAACTAAACATATTCCATTGGCTATAGTAGCAAAAAGAAAAAAAAAAACGTTTACCATCAAATCATTGCTAACCCTTGCAGCTACATCATCCAATCCTGGGACATTGCCTCTGCATTAAACTGCAGAAATGTTCAAACTCTCACCAGAAGGACTCTACATCATAGAACTGAATGTGATTGGTATGTGCCTTTTGGTAAAAAGTTAGCTCTAAGAGAGTATCCTCAATAAGTATCCAGTATAAGCAAAGCCGCGTGGATTTCTCTAGAATAAGAATTGATTGTCAGATTTGCATTAAGAGATTCTAAATTTATCGGAAAAGTTAGTGTAATTAAGCAAATATGCTAAAACGTTGTTATGCCTTATGACGTCTTGATACTCTGCTGCACTCTCTTTCTCTCTCTTCACGCGACATTCAATTTATTTGCCAGCGTTCCAGAGGCATTATGTCTTATAACAGGAACTGCGAAGTATTTAAGGCGAAAAGGTAGATTCTAAAAGATGTCATGTGACTCAGCGGATGGAGAACCTTTCACCGCAGCATATAAGCTAACAGTTAAAAAACGCCACAGGCAACCATCACGTATTTTGAAATTTTACAATTTGTCAAAACGCTATTCCCATGGCATACACCTATTCGAATAACAAAAGTATCAAAAACACAGACATTCCCGAGTGTTCAAACCCACATTACGGTTTGCTCTGTATGGTGACAAAAATCAGAAATGAAAAAGCGTCAGGTCCAGATGGTGTTCCCAACGCTGAACTCAAACTAATAATCAAGACTCATCCGTATGTGTTTCTACAAATATTCAATAAATGCGCCTCGCACAGTGCTGTAGAAGCCTAGCTAGAGAACCTGGCGAATCTTCTGATGACCCAGCTGCATACCGACCTCTGTGCATATTGGACAGCACGGGCAAAGTCTTCGAGAGTCTAATCTGCAACTGATTAGAGTGTGAGCTATCTGAGCAACAATTCAGCTTTCGAAAGAAACAAATCACATCAACCGCCATAAACGGTACGCCGGCTTTACACTGTTTTTTCGAAGAACTGGTTGCTGATGGCATTCACATCCAATGGCAGGTAAGGTGGCAGTGAGTTAAAGGTGGACCCATAAGCTCATACCGACCCATATCCATTTCTGCTTACCGAGCATGACTGTTTACAGGCGTACCTCTATAGGTTTAATCATAAGGAGTACCCCTTCTGCAATCAATGTAGAAGTGGGGTAGATGAGCACGCGTTTTTTGAGGCCCGCTCTTTGCAAGAGAATGGGTAATTGCCGGATAAGCCCTAACCACGGATAATATTGTGTGCCGCATGCTAGAAGGCCAACCAACAGTAACAGTCTTAAGAGAACTGCGCAGCTTAGTGAGGAGAAGGCGTGCAGCAACCACCTAAAGAGCGGATTCTTAACGAACACCAACCGGCAGGGTGGCAGTGCCGTGGCAGCGGTTTGATTATATTCTATACCTCACATTTATGGACGCCGATATTTTTAACCTCTTGCCTCTTGACCTCTTTGACCGAAAGGTAACCGCTCCTCTCATTGTTGTACAAAATGTACAAGGACAGCGTGGTGTTTCCCCACGAGAGAGCTGAAGCGTTCCAAGACTCATACATACATGTCTTCTACAAGGATGATTTCAAAACGAAGAATGGAACTGGTTAGCATCTTTGGTATCTTGATGAAATTTCCAACTCTCCATGCTAAGCTGGATCTAGGAGAAAAAGCTCTGTATGGCAACTGTTAAGAGCTATAGTGACAGTCGAGTTGTGCTTTGCGCTCTATAGAATCCTCGCACAACTTTGAATATGGTCAGTAAGTATAAAATGAGACACAACATGATTTCAGGTCAGCATTGAGGAACCAAGGTATGCAGGGTAATGAATTGGCAGTTGAACTGGCAAACAATGGCACAGCTTTACATACAATAGGTCATGAGCAGATCATCTCTGTAAGCGCGACAGTATTGGTTGGATGGATAGCGGTCCATTTAGACAAAATCTGTATCCTTCACCGAAGAACCCAATCCAAGGTATTTCAAATAACTTCTTTGTGAGAAGAAGAACGATCTGCGATCCCTAGTTGGGTTTATC
Organism: Chymomyza caudatula; assembly: GCA_035041775.1. Taxonomy (NCBI): domain Eukaryota; kingdom Metazoa; phylum Arthropoda; class Insecta; order Diptera; family Drosophilidae; genus Chymomyza; species Chymomyza caudatula. Next base: position 4,671,294 of record JAWNKW010000148.1, read on the forward strand.
GCAGATCATAAAGATTTTGACCAACATGAGTCATTAAGTAAAGACGACGATGTGAACGTAACGCTTACCGTGTCAGTGTCCGCCCCCATTGTGTTGAAGATTAACCGCCATTTCTGTCTACTCTAGTTTCTTAATATTTTTCCTCTTCAATTGCCTTTTTACACTCCTAACTTGCTCTACCGAACATGACACATGAGTTCTGGAAATGGGTCAACTGTCACCCACCAAAAACTCGCTTAAAAGTGAGGTACACAGCAACTACAAAGGGGCTTTGTGGCATGTTTGACTGTAAGTGGCTGCCATCGCCGTAAAGCTGTTGTTATCGATAACAGCGTGAGAACGAGTTCTCACTGTGGCGCCACATGCGGTTTGCTTTTGACTTTGCAATTATTTATGGCATTCGTTGCTCTCTTTTCTGCACTTTATATTTTCGCACAGTTTTTTTTCGAAAAATGCACACTTAATGCGCCTATAATGCCCGGCATATAATATTTAAAAAAAAAAGTAATATTGTGCAAAAACGCCTTATAATTGTTATATTATTTAATTTGAAATAGGACTTAAAAAATAAATGGTAAAGACTTTTAAATAGCACTTGAAACTATGGCGGCTTCAACACAGCCTAAAATTTTTAATTTTTTTTTTAATTTAAAACATTTAACAATCGACGTAACGATTATACAACATTTGTATGACAAATTACGTTAAGGACAAAATTATGAACATTTTAACGCAAACTTTCTTGAATTCAACAAAGTCAGGACACTGAAGAAACTAACGACGCCGCCTTCGAGGCCAAATGTCACTAAGATGGATTCACCTCAACTTCCCTGCTTCATTATACCGGCAAGAATGCCGATTTAGATCATCCATCGCCGTAGGCATAAATCACGACATATCACGGCGCCCGGTTTTGCAGCACTTGGACCCTAGCGATATCGGAAGCGGCCGCATCTCCCCAAATCGGCAAACCATAAGACCTCGTAGGTACAACTATTCATTTGTAAACAAGCCTTACGCCAGGTAAGACGCTTATCCAAATGCATACCCAGGTATCGGACACAAGACACCTGTGGTATAACCGAATTTCGAAAGCTTGTAGAAGGACTAACGCCTTGCCTAATAGTCAACACGCAGTGCTGACTCTTAGTTCTATTGACCACCTGCCAATTTCATCCAGGAAATTCTGTGTGATCTGCATCGCTTTATTGGGGCAAGCCGAGCTGCACACAAAGACAGTGTCATCAGGAAATGTGGCTATAATCGAATTTGGTGCATCCGGCATCGGAGAGGAAGAACACTGCTCTGCGGAACACCAGCTTTAATGCAACGTATTCTCGATCGTACATCCTGCACCTCAACCATAAAACAACGTCTCTTCGACCTGAAAAGATTGAACTGCGCAGATGGAAGGAGCAAACTCTCATGCGAGACGCGATCAAACGCCTGCTGGATATCTAAGAAGATGGCATATTGCACCACCTGATGCACCTGTTCTGGAGTGCAATGATGGTGCCTGAACCCAAACTGATGGACTGCCGACACTCTACCCACAAATATTTTATCAAATATTTTGAAAAAAGTAGGCAGCAAGCTCATTGGGCGATTGTTACTCTTTGAATTTCGTTGCTTTATAATAGCGACTGCTGCACTTTTGTGTGTCTTCTCTAAAGTTTGATAGCATCAGCTCCTGCCTGTGCCATGTTAAGAGCTCATCTTATATGTAGAACCAAAGTTGTATTACTTAATTACTGTTATTAATTAAAAAATAAAGTAAAGATTGCGGTACCCATGCACACATGGCAACAATTTCCATTAGTTTTACTAAAGCGAACTGGTGTGTTTTAGAGCCAACTGACTGTTATAGGAACTAGTATATAACTAGTTGTGTATTGCTTGTGGAATGCTACTAATGTCTTTTATACTAGTAGCAAACTAGTGTTTCCCGTCTATGAACTAAACAAATTCCCAATGTGCTACTATACTATACGTACGAACTATACTTTTTTGAACCTGTCCGCAAATAGTTCAAACTACAGAGTAGTTGCCAGCTGGTGCAGTGGCAGGAATTGTGCATTGTGCGTTGGTAAGATCCCTGTGGACCGTGCTAAAACAAGCTCCTGCTGCATTGTCATGTATATTTAGGTTAACTTGGCGCTACGCTCCTGCCTTATTTTAACTCTGCGCAAAAAAGAGCGGCAAAGAGAATTTTACTTTTTTTAAATGACTTTGGCCAAAGCAATATAAAATACAAACGCCAGCGGATTTTGACTGGGGACTTGTGTCGACACATGCAGAAAACCACGATTTGGTGAGTGCATAAGAAACTGAGTTTTGTTTATTTTATTTTTTTAATTAAGCGCTAACTGCAAGAGGAGTTATCATACCATTACTTCACCCATTACCAGTAAATTATATGCAAAAAAAAACTAGTGTTAAAGCTTAAGGATGTTCAGTTCAAGCCAATGGATTCTCGGTTGCTACGACACTTAATGCTCAATATGTTCACTTAAAATAAAACCATAACAAGTGTTTTATACAAAAATAAAGCTTCTCTGCGGTTAAAAGCCAGTGACGAAAGCAACGTGATGTAAATATTGCGAGAAAGGAATAACAATTTATTAACGTGCTGTGTAAATCAATGTTTTCCTTTGCAAGGATTACTTAATTATTTAATTAATTAATTACATTTTTTTTCCCTTAACGCTAGAATACGGCTATAGTACACTTCTGTTCTTTTGGCCTCACGAACCCATTGAAAAATTTGCGGAAAGACGCACACTGGGCGACTGGCACAATTCCGCGAAAAAAATGATATTAAAAAAAAACATCAAAATTGGACATTTTATTTTTTTGGCATGGCAAAACGAAAAATTTACAACACAGTATTGACAAAAGCAACTGCAATAAAGAAAAGTGCCGTGTAATTGACAGCAAATTGGAAAGTTAAACGAGTGCAAAAGTGGTAACGAAAACCTTGTACAGAAGAACAAGTAGTGGCCGGAAGGGGAGAATAGTGCAGCACGAACAGCAAAAAACCTCACTGATTGCCACATGAAGCGTAAGAAGTGGTACGCAGATAAGCGGAATTTTTCTAATGCTGCCAAACTCCATATAAAGCAAATTTGATGTAGACAGTCTGTACAGTGAACGATCTGTGCGTATCGATGCCTTGAGGGGTATGATAGTAATAAAGGTAACTGTAATACGGGGGTAAGGGGATAACTCGGAAAAAGGTCAACATTGCTTGGTTTATAAGCTTCATTAGTCTACATACCAAATGATGTGACTGTAGCTTAAATATTGACATTTCTTTAAAATTTTGTTGCGGTTTTCAGAAGCAGGGGCCTAAATTTGTAACTTTATTATCTCTATGTCTTAAAGTTTCTATCCGACCTTGATCACAACATATGCACAATAGCAGATTGCACAGCTGTGCCAAGTTTGTATCGCATGGCTATTAGGGTGCGGGTGCAAACCTCAAAATTCTGTCACGGGGAACTGGCTGAGATATCGACATGATGAACTTCTAACTAAAATAGTCTCTGAGAAACAGAGACCAACATGTCCAGACGGACACACACACAGACGGTATTGGCTATATCGACTCAACTATTATTGCCGATAATTTTTGCCCATGGAACATATGGAAATGTCTTTCCTGCAGCACATTTAAAGTTCTGTTCATGGCAAAGCTCAGATTTTGAATTATTTTCTTAAATTAAACTTGTGTCATTCAAATAGTGTAATTGCATCTTTCAAAGATTCACATCAAGCTATAAATAACAACAAACAAGAAAAACCTATACTTTTTAAATATAATAATTCAGTTTCGCCCACTGTGCAGCGGTCAGCAAATCCTCTTTGCGGTTCGGTAATCTCTTAATTCAGTCATATTTGTCTGTGTCCACATCATGAATTTGTGTGTGCATATGTAATACTTTTTTTTCCAAAAGTCATTTGTGATTTTGTATAAGCTTCGCTTTTATTTATTTTTTTTATTTCGACTGTGAAAAACAGCAGGAAACCCTAAACCTGTTTTTCCTCTGAAAATCAAATGCGTTGAGGGGTAGGGGCGTAACCAAGGTTACTGTTTCGCGGAGTATGGGGGTCGAATCGGCAAAAGGTCAACATTGTTTAGTTTATAAGCCTAACATGAGTTTACGTACCAAAGTTGGTGGCTTATAGGAGGAAATTTTGTTGCAGTTTAAAGAGGGAGGAGTTTAAAATTGGAGCTTCATTATCTACACTTTCCACTTTTAAATGAATAGCTTTTGTTGCCTTTATTGTTAAAATTTGTATGTCTCTAACGACGGCCGGACTAACATATCTATCTCGATTATTGCCTCTGATAATTTGTGCTCATGGGACACACACACCTCGTTCTGCAGGCGGCATTTGAGGATTTTTTTTATAGTAAATTTTATTTATTTTTAATAGCAGCTATGATATCGATATCATTAGTCATCCTCAGCGAGCAGTTACCTTAGCCTTTGCGACTTTGAAAAGCGAACCTGCCAAAAAAGTATATGTTTTCTTCGATTAGAGAGTCGTCGTGTTTGGTCGTGATTGGTGTTGAAAACAATACTTTTGATGTTGTCAAGGATTTTGTCTACCTTGGCAAGACCCTCAGAATGAAGAACGATATCAGCATGAATATCAAGCGAAGATACAATCTGGCAAATCAGTAGTAGAGACCCCTCTCGCTAGACGAAACTAACATTATTTAGGCGCTTGGTACACAAACCGAGATTTTGAAGAGAGAAAGTAAAAAAATCTTTCACAAAATCTCGCTCGATATTAAAAAGCATTCTAATAAATAGTAAGTATAGAGGGTTGCAGTCGGGAATACTCCGTAAGATCTTTGATAGAGCTGAAAAACTATCGATAGTACTATCGATGTATCGGATTTTTTCCTTTGTGTCTGACTATGGACGTGTTTTTTCACTATCGATAGTTTGAAGCCATATGACGGAAGTGTTAGTTGTCCTTTTTTTTTCAACACACACTAAGCGGCTAAAGTTGGGAAGATAGGAGGAAAACAAGAACCGATAGTATTATCGATATTGTCGAATCTTTTGCCCGTTATGCATTTGAAACGACTGTGGCATTCGATGGAACTACGAGCTCTATGACGACACTGACATAGTCAAGCGGCTTTGCGGTCTAGGTGTTGTTGTGTGTATGGATGTAGAAGCTACTACTTCTAAGCGGCTGTTTAAGGTAGGCGGAGGGACACGGGGCAGGCCATTTCTCCGTTGAATGGAACAGCTAGAGGGCGCCCTAACTACCTTTGGCATCAGCGATTGGCGAAGGCACGCGCAAGGCATAGGCGCCTGTAAAAGTGCTCCGCTTCAGGCCGTAGCCCTTTAATGGGTTGTTATCGACAGTTACGAAGAAGAAGACATTCACCATTAACTATGTTAAGCAACAAAATATGTGGCCGAAAGCGGTTATGCTCCTCAAAAGCGTACAAGCCATTATTAGTAATAATAATTTATTATACTCATATTTTACCACAACACTTAAGACCAGGTCAACGGGAAATTTTTTGTTTAGAACACAACTTATAACATATGCATGTATGTATGTTTTGTTTAATCCTAAATTGTTATATGGAATTAGTAATTACAAAAATTTCATAGATTAGAGTTAGAAAACCAAAAAAGTTAATGCCCGGCATTATGGAACATTTCAAAACTTGACTTTTCTGGAGCTAGATTGCGCATTTCGTCCACTGTGCGTAGAGCTGCCGTTTTCGTCTACTCCTAGAATTTGCAGAATACTTACTATAAAAATAAGCATATAAAAGCACCTTTTAAAGGTTCAATGGATAAGTCTCTAGCGAAACCAATGAGAGATATCGCATATTGTATATAGTATATTGTATGTAACATATGGGCACCAAAGTTTGTCGGTCATGTCTTTTGGTAGGTTCCGTTTTAAAAGGTAAAAGGGTATTTTTTGATTGTAACATGTAGAAGCAAAGTCTAAGTGCCCGCAAAAAATGTATATCATCCTTTAGGCCATCTACATGTGACGCATTTATTTGTGGAATAAAAATTTAAGGGAATGACATTTTGGCTTTTCATTTACACATACATTTATTTTGGTCCAAAGATAAACGTGTCCACTACTGATGTCATAAGGGTTTCATTTTTCCGCATTTTTTATTACATTCTTAAGCGATGCTCTTGTTATAGCCGCTATATTACAGTCCATATACATTTTGGACTTCTAATATCCCCACAAATAGAAGTCTGGTAACAAGTCAATGTCTTCTAGTCTGCGACTAGGAAAGATTAAGTTCTAAGTATCACATGGCTATCCGGAAGTTCCCCATGTGATTTGTATGCAAAATTGGTTTTAGAAACTTGATAATAGCTGCGCCCGCTCCTTCCTGGAGATATACGGCCTAATCACATACTTTGCAGAAACACTACACCAGAGGGTCCCATTTTGGTCTAAATTTGGCAATTTGGATACAGTGCGAAATGTGCATCGTCACTTATGAAAATGGAATTTATTTTCGACCAGCTCGGTACAATATAAATCGTTGCCAAATATACGTCGGAGGCTGTTTGTCTCCACAACTTTAACAGTGTAAAAACTACGCTACATAAGGACGTAACCCGGTAACGGTTTTTTATGCCCGTACAAAAAAAGAAGAAGACTGTATCTTGGAATGCCTCATTGCAATTAGAAATGTGATTAGCATGACAAAAGCAATCGATTCTGACAGGTTGGATGGCCATAGTGAACTTCGGTAGCTTTAGGAAAAGTCCTCGCCTGGCTGTACAGTATAACAAGATTTCGCACACATGCTTAGAAGAATAGAAGAGACATCGTTTGCGGCCTGCTAAACTTAATCAACAAGATTACGGCAAAAATAGAATGAAATATTCACAAAAAAAAAACACACACCACCACACACAAAAAGTTTTAAAGTATTTAGAGTGAATTTTCTATTGGGGCTCGGACAGCTTAGAGTCTGTGTGGGTCAAATCCCAGACAAACTTGACAGTTTTAAATTACAAACAACGAAACTACTTCTAGCCTCTAGCTGGAGGAGGGGCTCAATTTGCGAGCTCTGAACCCTTGGTTGAGGCCAGCAAGCGGCTCCAGCGTTTTTCAATTGTAATTATATGTGCGGAAAGTAATGGAGCCAACGCTGGACGGCTTGAGCACAGCTGGCCTCGTGGCAGGCGTGGCCCACTTTCCTGCAAAGACAAGTTCGTTCGGAAAGAAGAGACAAACACGCATACACTCACGCACACACGCTCCAGAAAAGGTTCGCTACAAGCAGATGAACTCTTGTGCTCGTCAGGGTCAATGTAATCAACTTGATTAAATAGAAGTATCTGCTTACAGAGGCGTCGCGACTCCAGTGAGGGTAGAGTAGTCTACACTGCGAGTAATATTATAAGTAAATCAAACCTTATCGAAAAGGTAAATTTCCAAAAGTTCCAAGTTTTTCGTCACATGAATTGTACAACGAATGCCAATTACGCTGCTATCTCTTGTCTATTTTGAAAAGTATTTTTAGTGCTTTTCGCAAAACTTCTTTGGTTGTTTGCTTAACTTTGGTACTCATCCAAATTAATAATAATCGTAGTATTTCACTTATTGCTTTGAAGAATTTGCAATCGGTGTAAAAGAGTTGAGTTTTTAACCACAATACTAAGAAAATAGCGAGTACTTCAGCGCAGAATAGAACCCATGGCGAATACAAATTTTATTTTAACAATTTATATGCTTTATTAAAAAAATATCGCCAAAATTTGAACACAGTTTTCCAGGCAGACTCGTGGCATTTAAATAGAATGTTACGCTTGCAGTAATAATAAAAAATAAACTTTTGCTGTCACGGCACGCCTGGCAGCTGTGACACTTAGAAATTTAATAGAATTTGTATTCACAGAAATTATTTTCGCAGTTTATGTCATTACATTTTTTTCTTAGTCTACAGATTTCTGTAACTCATTGCAGCCATACAAATTATCGGCAAATATGTACGCCGCCTGTAAAAAATGTAATCAGAGGAAAAACTAATAAAGTATCTGCGCATTGTGAGGCCGCTTTTAGTTGAATCATGGTTTGGTATAATGTGGTGCCATCTGGCGTGTGTTTATGCACCATTCAAGCTTATTGATAGGTTAACATCACGGCATGTACGGGGCTTACGAGATGGTTTTAGTCGTTCGAAACAGGCAAGAGCTTTTTGGCTCAGCTCAAATAAAGCCATTAGAGCCTCTAACCAATCGAGCGTCACACCATTTCGGCATTAAATGATACGAACGTAACGGCATACGAGGCCTTTAGATGTTTCACATAACGTCGCTTGTGGTATTCAGATTCAGCGACACCAAATTTGACGAATTACAGACTTATGCTAGTAAAAATATTTTAATGAATTTCGTTTCTCGCAGTGTAACTAGCACGTAAACGAACAAGAGTCATTGTCATTTATTATTATTATATGCACATGTTGTCATGTACGTTGGAGTAGAAGTATAGTACAGTTGACGCCATGCTCTCTTCTTCTACTGGTTGCTGCCACGTTTCCTATCGGCTTGTGGTTTCTCGCCATGCAAAGCTAGAGCTGGAGCCGTTGCTGGCGTAGACAAAATGGCGTCACAGGTGTCAACGTCCTGAAACTGTGTGGATATTAGATATTTTTAACTTACTAACAGTGTTTACTTGTTAGTTGAGAGCATGATATGTACTTCTAAATGGGTTTAAAGGAGATAGCTGAAATGGATCTACCACATACGTCATAAGACAAGAAGTTGTTTTGTAGCTATAAATATTTAAGGATATCAAAATAGCTGCCAAATAGCTCTTCATTACAATTTTTGTAGTTAATAGGACCTCTTAAAAACAGCCCCTACTGGTGGCGCCACTCAAGACTTTAACAGGGTTGAGCGTTGGGCTTGAGACCCACCACGTAATACCGCCCTCCCAATGAAAGATGTTATCAGGCGCAGCCCGGTAATGGGTTGTTATGGCCAGTTTCAAAGAAGAGTGGTGCCTCCTATAGGTTATTATATGCATTCAAAAGGTATATAATCGGTCGATTTCATGATTTTTGGTATATCACCATCGGTTGATGAACATCGGATAAAGAGCAATTATAAAATTTCAACCTGGTAAAACGTTTACCGAAACTCATCAATTGTTGCAGCAAGTTTCTGTTGGGAATTGTTTATCCCGCAGCAGAGTTCATGAGTGGCTTCCGCGTTTGAAAGAATGTCGAAAAACGCTGGAAGACGATAAACGAAATGAATGATTACGCAAGAAGCCATCGAAAATATGCATCAACTTATCAAAAATGGGCCATATCATCTCGGAAACACGTGGAAATGCAATTAAGTAGCTTCTACACTCGATTATGCTCATTTTTACTAGGCATTTAAACATGAAAAAGGAGTTACCAACAAACTTTCCGAAATACCCATTTTAAAGACACCATTACGGAACTCAAAAACAACAAAACTTCCTTTACAACATTGCGACTAGTGCCGAAACGTCAAATTTAGAATAAAATTCATAAACCAACTGTCGAAGTATTGAATGGAATCCGCCAAACGAGGTTCGAGATGCCAAGAGTGACCCTACAGTGCCTCATCAGTGTGCCAAATCCTTGAAAAAACCCACGTATATCGAAAACGACAGCCCCCTCTTTGTGGGTTTTAAAAATACTCAAAGCCCATATATCACGTATATTCTGAGTTCACTATCTCTGCATAGCTTGGGTGACTATGCAGAATGCGTTGAGTAACACACGCAGCTCCGTTAAGACAGTAAAGAACCTCTCCAACTCTTTGGTACCGAGCGGAGCTCAAGAGTAGGCGTTGCCCTATATCTCAACCTCGCCAACAATACTGAACTATAAGAGTTTCCAGTTGCTCGCTTACGCAGATGATATCGATATTGTTGGTCGTATTATGCGAGCAGTTACCAAAGTACATGTTTTCTTCGAGTAGAGAGACGCAGCAGTTGGAGTCTCAGATTGATGTTGAAAACTATAGCTTTGATTTCGTCAAGGGTATCGCCTGCCGTGACACCACACTCACAATGAAGAACAGTGTCAGCATGGAGATCAAGCGAAAAATCACTCTTGCCAATAGATGTTACTTGGGTCTCAGAAGGCAAATGAGTAGAAGAGACCAAAAGAACACTCTTCTCAGACTAACACTTTTAAGACACTCATTCTTACCGTTTTGCTCTATGGCGCTGAAGTATGGTTGATGACGCCCTTAAAGTGTTTGAGCGAAAAGTACTGCGTAAGATCTTTGGAACTTGCACTGGCAACGACGACCGCATCCTATGCAATTACGAACTCTATGAGCTCTACGAGGACATTGTCATTGTCAAACGAAAATACAGCGATTCCGCCATGTTGTGCATATGGATGAAGAAGCTACTGCGAGAAAGGTATTCAATGCAGCTGATGATGGGAGGTGAGTCATGTCTCCGTTGGAAGGACCAAGTGTAGAGCATACTAGCTACCTTTGGTATCAACGAGTGGAGAAGGCGCACAGAAGCAGCGCCTTGAGGAGGGCCATAACTTGGTAACGGGTTTTTATGGCCAGCTAAGAAGAAGATATCACTTTATAAGAGAAGAATCAGCATGCGGACATTCTTACTAAACCACTTTAAAGGAAGACCCTTTTCATTAATTCACAGAATTGAATAAATATTTTATGCGAATCACTTGAACAATAAAAGTGGAAGTGTTCAGCGTACGAATACTGTCGTCGCACACTGTTTATGGCATCAGCTTATTCTTTGGCATGTTATTGTGTACATTACGGTAGTAAAACTTGAAATATGCATCTATTCCGTTAATTAATTAAAGAATAGTTGGAGCAACTTTAAAGCGTTTCGCTTAGTTGGCATGTTTCCGTTTAAGCTCATATGCTAGACATAGCCGGACGGACACCTAGCCGCAGCACGACTACAATGAGCGCATTCTCGAGACGCACTTTCAGCGAAAATTCATACAAATTCGCATTTGCATAGTTGGAACATAGTTTCGTTAGCGACGCAAATTGCATGCATTTGTCAGTAGCTTAAATGGAACTCTGGAACTGTCATGCGAAACGCACGAAATGCGATAGAGGAGGAGCATCGGGGCAGCTGTTTAAAAGTCCGCGGTCCTGGATACCGGCATTAGGTAGCATCTTTTAATAAACGCAATGAAGTCGCTGAGATTGCGTTGGTCCCAGCTTTTGAGCGCGTTAACGCTTTGCTTTTTATAGCGATTTCAGGCTGAAGTAGAAGTTTTTATGGGACTGCTGATGCGCCATTTAATTCTGTCATTTCATTTGTTTGACGCGCTTTTGACGCACTTTTGACGCGTTTTTGACACTTTACGCGGTTGTTATCCGAATGGCCGACCAAATGGGCAATGGTTTATTAGCTGTGGCAGCCGCCAAACCGGCTCCCTCTCTTAAGGTAAGGCTATGATATAGTTGCCACAGCTGTGACAACTGCCATCCTGAGCCGGAGCCTGAGTCTGTGCCATGTCCTGTGCCTGTCGCCTTGTCGCAATAACAACAACATTAATTTAATCGGCATGTCATTTCATGTTCAAACTTTCAAGACCCCCGTGTGCCTGTGTCTTTGTGTGTTCCTCCCATCAAGTCATTTGTTTTATGTCTTTGGCTGTAACATGTTTTGAGCATTGTTTGTCTGAAATTGCAGGTTATGTCGAATTCGTTCTAGTTGTAGTATGTATTATGTAGTTGCAGCACCTCCTGCGATTGTATTGTCAATGATCTGTCAATCGCGGCCAGCAGTTTTCCACACAGACATCCTTCGCAGATCTTTGTACCCACATATGTACACGTAACCTTGTATAAAACAGGCGTTTGTGTGATGTCTACTTCTACTTTCACATATAGTACATGTATGTGGCTGTGTGTGAGTGCACGTGTCCTTTACTTCACTTTACTTTCCGTGCATGGGTGTACTTTTGATTGGCATCCGTAGAGCTGCTGCGTGGGTTTTCGCCTGGTTTGCGGATTTATGCGCCAAGTGCAGCAACATCGACAATAACAGCAGCTTTGCCAATGCACTGTGGTTCCAATGTTATCAAAAAAAGCGCTCATAATAACGATACTTCTGCAGGAGAAATGGGCAGTAATTGTGGTCACGAAACCACATCCCATGCCGAACTTTATATGAAAATATGTGCTGCTTTTAAATTAAAAGTTACTTTCAGCAACATCACAACAGATTACGCTGAAACCCTTTAAATAAACAAAAAAAAAGAAGCTGTATTGTAAAACGTATAGGTAAAACTTAACAACAACATCGTTAAAAGTTAAAAAAAAAAAGAAACCATGTTAATGAATATATAATAAAGTTTACAGGAAAAATAATAAAATGAACAAAACAGAAGCTTGCGATTGTCGCCATTTTCAACATTCACCTGCAGGTCGCTTTTTTCGTTTTGTTCAAAGAGTTCCAACATGTTATTGTTTCAGATTAAAAGTAAATCAAATAAAAACTTGTTTTCACCAGATATGTGCTGCCAAAGGCAACCATTGTTCATTGCTTGTATACGCGGTTGCTATGGACATCATTGCTCGTATAAAGCGAAATGTTATCGAAACTTTTGAAAGAGCATCTGTCATGGTGGCTTTGGTGGTAAATGTAGGATTTCTTCAAGCAAAAAGATGCGGTGGCTAGACTCGCAGCTTGCTATGGAAAACCATACCTTTCGAAATCACGACCGTCATAACGATAAAATATGTCAGCATGGAGATCAAGCGAAGCAGCATTCTTGCCAAACGCTGCTAGCTTGGTCCCAGAAGGCAAATAAGTCTCTTGGAACTTAAACTTTGAAACATGGTGTTTGCAAGCAGTCTGATGCAGATGTCTTGGAGTCTACCGCATTCAATGGAAAGACGCTGCTTCAAAATGGCCGTTGACGGAAGGACGCAGGTCGTGTTTCCGGCACAGAAGGCGAGTGCAAAGCAGAGACGCCCTACATAAGATCGTAACTCCATAACGGGTAGGCCAGTCAAGAAGAAGCTTATGGAGAAACTATATTGGACTTGTCAACATTTGAGTGTGTATCTATCGATGTTGGGCTCATTTGCATATAGCAATGACTTGAAACTTCACAAAAAGCAAACAGTTTTCAACAAGGTTTGTTGCTCTTTGAAGGGCGAGCCTGCCTGAGTGCTTTCTCTCGCACCAACCACAAACCTAATCAAAAGTTGTCTCCACGTGTCTGATGCAGGAAATTTACACTAATGTGTATAAATATGTACGCACACATTTTGCGTTTCTCAATCTCTCTCGCTCTTTCAGACTCACAAAATGTTATTACAACTTCGATAGAGCGACTAAGTTTACCTTGTTAGGTATACCTTGATCTACGGTCGCTCGATCTGTACAAATAATATTCACTTTGAAGAAAGCAGTTTTTCCGATTTGTGAATGAGAATGAGCCATGTTCAATGTTTATGTATGGATGAGTGGTCAGTGGGTCATCAAATTGTGAAGGCTTCATACGATGGAGAAAGAGAAGGTTTCGCGATAAGCGCGTGGGCGAGCAGTCCGAAATCGTTAAATTCATGGTGATGTTATTGATGCACAGCCCCTTAGACAAATGCCCCCACAAGTTATCGAAGGCTCATAATACGATATAATAAAATTATGATTTGCATGTAAACAATGATTTCATACAAGCAATAATCGGATATATGCAAAATATTTTACATAAACGCATATATACGCCACTCAGCAATCGATCACTTTTGAAAAATTTGAATAGTTAAATAGTGCTGCAAAGTTTTGCACATAACCGATTAATGTTATGCAAAAAATTGATCAACTGCATATATGCAATAAGCGCAAATAAGTGATTTTCATAAAAACGAATATAAAATGACATAAAAGCGATATTTTGTATACTGTAGTTAAATATGCTAAACTAACTTATACGAAATTCGTTAAAAACAATATAGTAAAAACTTATATTTCGGTTTCCTCACTTTTGGGGTTACTCATTACCCCAATTCGATTAAACTAGTGTAATATGTTCACTGCGAAATTCTGAATAAAAAAGAATTACACTCTTTTAAGGTAAACATCTTCCAACATCTTTCTGAACTCTTGAAGAAGTTCTTAAGTCAATGTTAAGTTAGTTAAGTTCGTTGGACTTTATTTGCATAAGAAGTCTTCTTTTTTCTTTTCTTGCGGTTACCCTTGATGCCAATCTGGGAAAGTGCATATTGAATGGAAGACCGTGCGTGCTCCAGAACTTTCTGCCAGTACAGACGAACTTTTAGAAAAACCTGGTTGTACATAGCTCTAATCAGGCGCATAGTATCCTATGCTTCATTTGTTTGGTGGAAGAGAACCATGGTTCAGTCCAGCGTCACTATTCTGCCCAGCACCACCTCAAGAGATGCCCTGAACGCACTGTTAAATCCAAGACTTCTTGACATGTTTGTACGACAAAAAGATTTGAAAGCAGAAAGACAACAATCACTGAGTGTGGACAAACGATCTGGGATTTGGACACGCTTATAGCCATCAAACAAAGGGTAGAGTGCACGTTTTCCTCGACGCCTGCTGAGAGTATTATGAATGTGAAGTTTGGCCGCAGATAACATGTGTATCTGGAGCGATTCTGGATTCATACTGAGAGGGAACGCCCATGTCTTCTGCATAGACAGCTCCAAAACGAATGATGGGATTGGTTAGTATCTTGGTGAATATTTAAGTTACTTCTGCGCGACAGTTAGTTTGTCGTCGGTGTTCCAAACGGATATCTACGCAATTGTAACTGCCGCGAGCTGCCCTAAAAGCCTAGCCATAGAAAATCCTCGCACAACGTAGAGCATAGTCAGTGAATGTAAGACCAGACTCAACATCACTTCACGTCGTAACAAAGTCAGGTTATGCTGGAATCTTTTAGCGTAATGTATCCAGGGCAATGAGATGGCAGATTAGCTGGCAAAGAAAGGCTAGAGCCTGAGTTTGTTGAACGGATAGCGCTCCACACAGACAAAAACTGTAAGGGACGCTAGAAATTTTAAGCTTAAGTTTTGAACTTCAAAACAAATGTAAATTTAAACAAAATCAAAGCCTTTCTTAACCAATTCGCAAGACTATTGTTATATATTGTTGTGAGTGGAAAAACAGAAAAGTTCGTATGCATTGAGAAGCTGACTGAATCTGCTACATTTTCGCCCATGTCTGGTAACACTGTGCATTGACATGTTTGCAACGAAAGCTCTTGACCGTTGCCTGTCAATCGCTCAATTTAACGTCAATCAACTGTAATTCACACTCACCCACTCACACACGCGTACATCTTGTAGGCGTCCTCTTAATGGCCTTCAAATCCTTCATTCACAAGCAATGACAGTCGATACACTTGATGCCTCTCGATAAATAATCCACTGCATTGATTATTGCAGTAGCAATGTGCAACAAAGCGTTAGGGATTCCTTCCAGTTTTGGACGGGAAAAACAAGATGTTCGCGCAGCGGAAATAATGGGAAGTGCTGTGACCAAGCGTTGGAGCAGAAAAGGTTAGGTTCAGACGCGGAGGTAAGAAAAACAGCGTGGCGTTGGAGCATTAAGAGCAAAGCGTGGGATTCAGGATGCAGTGGAGCAGCAAGTGGGGGATATTATAAATATGTGAGTGACTGAACCTAAAGTGCAGCGTTATGACGTGGTAATTGAAGTGTGTGTTTGTCTGTGTGTGGTTAATCGTCTAGGATGCTCTTTCCTCCAGTGGCTATTGTTGGTCGTGGCCTGTCATCTAATCCGGCAGAGTTTATGTCAGACATTTTCCAAGCTCTTGGACATTGTCTCGGCATTGTGATAAATGTTGAAGCTAATTAACAGCAGTGCGATGTCTGTGGCACTTCCTTTGGACTTTGATTGGTATTGTGTCAATTATAATTAGTTTCTATGGCCTTCAGCAGCTGCATAAACGGATATTGAGACATAGTTGAGATTATTGCAGCTTTGTGGGTTTTTGTGGTTCAGTGCACAGACAAATGACAACATATTGCATTTTATGAAGTACTGGTTATGACTGAGATTCATATCTCGCACTTTGAGCTTCTTAACATGAATTTATTGAAATCTGTCGAAAGAACGTTTACACCATTGTAAGCCATTACAACATTGCATACTTAATAATTATTATACCTTAATATTTAGTTAAAAGGCATTATGTACTGACTTCGCAATTCGCGAAATTTCGAAATTTTTTTTACTTAAATTAAGTTCAAATTTTTTGACTACTGTACTTATGTAGGTTTAACTAAATTGAAAATTGGACTTACTTTAGATTAAAGCCTGTCGCCCAAGTCTTTTAACATCAATAGATATTCCTGAAATAGTAAGAAAATTCAAAACTTAGGTAAAAGTGAATGAATGATATTTACATACAAGAATTGGTTGCGTTATTAACAATAAACTACAATGGAAAATCTCAAAAATAACAAATCAACTAAAAAGTTTTCGTTACAACATATAACCCCGGTGTACAGGGCCGTCGACAGGGGGTGTGATTCCCACCGGCCCCGAAATTTCAATCGAAATGCTGAGATCCGTGCTCCCATTCTCTCTCGACAGCCCGGCAGTTATGACATAGTAAAAAAACCTTCACAATTTTTCATAAAATTTCGACCATTAGTCTTCAATTTACAATAGTTTCAGTTTTAGCCACTTTTACCACTATTGTTTATCAATTTTTTTCGAAGTTAATCTATTTTATTATACCTCATAACTCGGTCACTTCTCTACCGATTTTCATAAGTAAACCCTCGCTTTGCTTGGAATTAGATTTACTTTGAAAATAATATATAAAAATATATCGGATTTTTTTTATTCTTCTTCTTCTTAGCTGGCCATAAAAATCCGTTACTAAGTTACGGCCTGATATAGAGCCCCCTATCAGGCATCTCTGCTTCGCACCTTCTCCAATACCGTTGATATACTTGGTCCTTCCATCGGAGACATGACCTGCGCCTTTATCACCATCCATCATTAGCCGCATTGAAGACTTTCTCGCAGCAGCTTTTTCATCCATACGCACAACATGGCGGTACCTCTGTAATGTCAATGTCGTCGTAGAGCTCATAGGGTTCGTAATTCTAACGGATGCGATTGTCGTTGCCAACGCGTAAAAGTCCAAAGATCTTACGCAGTACTTTTCGCTCGAACACTTTAAGGGAATGTTCATCAAACTGCGTAATCACCAATGCTAGAGTAAAACGGAAAAAATAAGCGTCTTAAAGTGTTAGTTTCGTCTGGCAAGAGTGTCTCTTGATCTCAGACCCAAGTAATACCGATGGGCAAGAGTGATTCTTCGCTTGATATTCATGCTGACATCGTTGCTCATTGTGAGCGTGGTGCCAAGGCAGACAAAATCTTTGACGAAAATCTAAAAGTTCAACCGCAGCGTCTCTCTGGTAGTTGATCTTGCTCTCATTTACTACCAGACAGATTCTCTTTCAATAGCCGCAATAGCTGCGATAATTATTCGCTTAGTACTTCAAATGATATTACCGATCAACAGAAGCCCCGTTTGCTATCACAAGATTCGGACAGCTTCTTTGCTACTTCGACAAAGATGCAGTGTTGCCGTCATTCTATTTAGGGGAACCAACTTTGCAGGGATACCGAACTCTGACAGTGCGGCATATACGCGATCCCTCGGTGTTGATGGGTGTCGACTTTGTGTTCATGGGTCTTTTTCAGAGTTTGACGTAGTGTGAATTTCAGGTCGATGGCCTAAACCTATACCGGTGAGGTCCAAACAGCTTCCTACTACGGCATTATATCCACTCCGTCATCTGTGATTGGAGACGTCGGAAAGTTGGCTCCGGAAACGGTATTATGCTCATAGTCGCCCAAGTATAAACCGGGGAACATACTTGACACATTGGCACAATAGCGTTGGGCTTAAGAGAGATTTTTGGCTCATCATTGCTCATGTTTTTTTGTCAAAAAAGTATTGCCTACTTTTTTGGGCAGTTCATTATGACAAAGCATTGTGGCCTTAACTTATGCTTAGTGCAAATGCTAATTAAACAAATAGACTCAAATTGTATACTCACGCACTTGAGCTATTTTGGCTTTGAGACATGTAGGCCTAAATCAATAGAACGGGAGAGAGAGATATTAAGAGACTAAGCGCAAAATGGATTCCTTATATATGTCGAAAATTGGTTAAAGCAAATGGTATTTATAGTATATCTTGAGCTCACGAAATTATGCACATTCATGTCCGTCACAGGAAAAAAATGGCATTGGATGAGAGCAACAAAATCGACGCTTGTCTTGGGAAACGGTGTCGGCAAAATGTTTTCCCAAGGCTTCACTTCTTGGATTTCAAAATAAATTGCAAATAGTGGTGAGTGTGTTTATTGTGCAGGAAGAAGGAGACGTGGCAGTTCATTAGTTAAAAAATTATCGGTGGTAATAGACGAGTCGATATTACCATGTTCATCGTATCATCGTAGGCCATAGAAATAAGAGAATCAAAAATGTTATCAAAATAAGAAGCGTATTTCCCATACGCAAATACGTTTGTCGAATCTTCTTGATGTCCCGGCACATTCCTTCCTTGAAAGGATTCCGCATCTTACATCCACACCATAAAAGCCATATGCACTCTATTGCTGTCGATGAAAACTTTAAAAGATATAGGCAATCATGTGCAATTAGAGACAGCTTTTGACGATTCAGATAAATATGCTATCGGCAATATGAAAAGTCTACCTCAGTTAGCCTCTTGGTGTGGAGTGAGCTGGACATGGCTAAGCGCACAGATGCGAATAGAAACCATGTTCAGGTTACAGCTACGCAAATTATAGATCAAACAAAACCAGTTCTATGAATTGGGGTATGTGGTTCGATTGGGTTGCTCATAAGCTTGCGGTTGAACACGAAATTGCAACGAAGCGTATGATATTGCGACTACTTCTGACACTTGATAGTTAAATTGCAAATGTGAAATGCAAACAGTTTGCAGGAAATTCAACTTGTGGCCAGGAATGCAGCTCATTAAGAGAATGTAAAGCAACCGCATAGTGTCGACCATGCGAATTGCACGGCAATTAGGGTCCGTCAGTTAGCCACATGCTAGTGGCCAATAAGGCATTGTGGCCAACATCAATTAGGCCCGCAATGCGTCCACCCTTATGCGCCAAGTTAATAATTCTTGAGGCTCTCGAGTATTTACATTTGAAGTTTGGGGCTATAAGTCATAAGTGAGGGATAGATGGATGGATGGTATGGTTGTACACTATGTACGTAGGGCTCGGATGCTTTTAGTTAATGGCTGGCATCGTAGCTGCTAATAGAAAAATGTGGCCTAGGCGCCCAAAAGGCGCATAAAGCTGACACCGGACCCTAACCACTAGTTGACTTGGGCATTAAATGACCAAATGGTATCGTGGATCACGTTGTTGCTGTTTTTGCCGTTGTTATTCAAATAAAATGGCCACCGAACTAAGGACAACTGTGTCAGCTGTAATAGATGAGCGCACGTACTCTGTAGAACAATAAAAAGCCGAAGACACATAGCACTGAGGAAATTGTCTCAAATACACAATGACACATTCACACACAGACGCAGCTACATTCACATAGATTCATTCACATTCACACATACATGTAAGCAAGCACTCAGTTGATATGCACAGCTGGAATTTGAACAGTAAAATGAACAGCTAAAATTTTCGCTTTATCGAAAGAGATATTTCACAATTCCGTTAGTATGTCACACATTTGGTGCACAATCTTAAACGATTGTTGCCACGGCCCGTATTGCTTTGTAAATGTTGCATCCGGCAGCATTTGTCTTGTTTGGCAAAATGATTCCACAAGTTTAATTCAAGTGAACAACGCCCCTTTGCGCAATCACTAAAGACAAAGATCAAGCTTCCAAGACCGATCTCTAGCCAATGATCGATGTTACTATAGGCAGTAAGCGGATATTGCAGTGGCGCATACACCAAGCTGTTGCTGGAAAGACGAAACACACTCATGGGGGTGACCCTTTCATGTTGAGTTTTGTCTCAAAAGAAGTAGCAACAAGAACTAGGTGCTGATTAAACAACAAAAAATTTGAAACTGCAATTACTCTCGTAACGTGAGTATCCCCAAAGAGTCGCAAATGAGAAGAGTTTTGGTTGCATCGACCAAAGATCAACACTGTTTTGTTTATTAGGCTCAAATTAGTCAACACAGCAAATTTATATAAACTTGTCTTCACCTTTTTCACCCGTCTGGTGAGCGGG
The DNA here is from genome assembly GCA_035041775.1 of Chymomyza caudatula. NCBI lineage: Eukaryota > Metazoa > Arthropoda > Insecta > Diptera > Drosophilidae > Chymomyza > Chymomyza caudatula. Next base: position 4,691,585 of record JAWNKW010000148.1, read on the forward strand.
TTAGAGAAATCCACAACAGCAGGTCAAAGCTTGTCGTATGAGGCGACTAACAATGACACTGAGTTCTTTTCGAGACCAATAGAGCCACCCCAGGCCTTAAAAGTGTTGTGCGTAGGGTTTTGGGACCCAACACGTAAAACCAGAATTCCAATTAAAGAATGTATATACATAAGGCCGTAACCCGATAACGGATTGTTATGGCAAGTTAACGCCAGTTAGCTCCCATAACAGCTGATTAAGAAGAAGAGAAAAGCAAACACGAAATAACAACGTTTGTATGTACGATGTATTTTGTTGCTGTTTGTTGTTGTTTTTTTTACTTAAAATCAATTTTATCAGACTAAAACGCAACGTATTCAGGTGAAACTTATATTCTGTAAGCCGCAAGCATTTTATCTTTCGAATGGTATAGGTTTCACCTGAAAACGTTGCGTTATTACAAAGTAATCGGCAGCACACTGAATTTTCACTTGGCTTTTTATACCCTGTACACAAAGTGTAAAAGTGGGCAAAAATGATCAGGAGCAATTGTCGATTCGATATAGCCATGTTCGTCTGTCCGTCCGTCCGTGTTGTAACGTGTTTCTCAGAGACTATAAGAGCTTGAGCCAAAAAATAATTTCCAAAAGATGCGCATTTTCCCGAAATAGATCAAGTTTATCGAATCAAGTCGATATCTTACCCCTTCCCCCCTAACAGATTTTCGGGGTTTACAGCTGCTCCGTTAAATCTATCAACTCGAAACTTAACAGAGGTTCGCGTCGTGTTTATGTGCATCTATGGTTTAAAAATTATCGAAATTGGATAAATACACCAAAAGTTATAATCAAAAATATGCTAATTTCACCCCTCTCGCCAATAAACTGCTCCAAAATTCCACTGCATGTAGATATGTAAACATGTGATTTAGAGTTACAACATTTGATGTAGAGACTCGTGTGAGCCAAATCATTAAAAGTGCATTCACCTTGTTTCAATAGAAGCCCCCTTCCCCCGCAATCGATTGATTGAAAATTGCCGCATATATAACTTCCCAATAGGAAACTTGTCAATTGGAACTTCCCAATAAAAAAATGTTTATAGGCATATCGATCTTATGAGAAGAGACATAAAAGTAAACACTTCCGTTCCCATTTTACCGTATTTAGTGTTTCTAAAGAAAAAGGGTATAGTATATTGAAAGGTCACCCTGTTTTAAGAAACTTGGTAAGACGGCTACTACATAGATACGCAAATTTCATGTTTTTTTTAAACTGACGTTGCTCTAAGGGTATACATAGCACAACGTGTCTGGCCAACTGACGCCCCTCCAAGAACATCAGCCGAAGTTGTTGGCACTTCAGTACCGTTCTAAATGCATATTGTTGGGCGAGGTGTATCTATCAGCTCTTCTGCAAAGGTTCTAGCCGAGATTTAGGTGCCTAGCGCAGCCACTCGAATCTTGATACCGTAAAATGGTCATTTCATCTGGGCTGCCACGCACATAGGAACTCTGCTTTGAGCAACGCCAACTTCTGCTTCCAGCTGAGATCTGTCAAAGCTCGAGTTTGCAGCCAACGGGCAGTCACGCTTAAGCTTGAACATAACTGTTTAGTGGGAACGCTCTTGCTGCAACAAAAATGGCGACAGTGGATACTGTACGGCATACAAGGAAGCAGACAGGATTGTCGGCCATTGTAATCCATGTTTTATCGTTGGCAATTGATCTTGCTGCTCAGAATGTATGAGAGCTACATACTTAACAGGCTGTTATAATAGACCCTTCACATCTTTATAATCAACAAATGCGACAGTTAATAACCAGGAACGTTCAACAATAAACACTCAGTCCACTTATTTCGGAACGTGCCCATTAAAGTTGTACCATTAAATGGAACCGAAATACAGTACAAATGGCTGGTTTTATTTCTTTGTTTTGGCATTTCCAATTTCCCAAACTTTGGTTTGAAGGAGCTTATCATTTGTACCTAAACATAAGCCATGGCGTTCCGTACGGTTCGCTCATAGTAATTACTTGCGGCCGGTCATACAGCTCCTTCTGCCAGTCCGGCACTCTCTGTCTCTGTCTCGCTCTCGCTCTATCTCTATCTCTTTCTCTCTCCCTCTGGGTATATGTATCTGTAAATTGACTATGTTTTCTATTTTTAAAAGTTGTTCGCTTTTGTTTGCTTTCTCTGTTTGCCATTTTGCTACTTGCGGGCATTAGTGACCCACATGGGCAGCTTTACTTTTTGTACTTTATGGTTATGGTTGCATATTGGGCCATTAAATGATACATACACCCTCACACATACCCTCACATTCGCTGCTCAGATACATTTATACACAGAGAGAAAAACGACATTCTCAAAATGAGTTGCCGCGTACTCAATATGCGAACAAGCATTTTTGAGTACATATTTTCAGAAAATACTTCAATTGAGTAAATTTCGTACTCAAATTAGATTACTAACATAATGTACTTAAATTAAGTACAAAAAACTCAAATTGAATAACATTTTGAAATTTCGAAAAAGAACTGCGTAATAAATTCACAGTGTGAGCGAGACCCCTCACATATAATTTTTTTATCTCTTCTTCTTCTTAACCCAACTCAAATATGTGTATCTATTTGGAAGTACATTGTGGTATTGCATTAGTTACTGTATCTAAGTTGGCTAGTTGACTAAATTTCAACTGCTACGACTGGGAATCGAAACAAGGACCTCCTGTGCCTTCGGCAAGCTGTTTAACCTCGCAAGAGTACAAAAAATTCTCAAAAACGTAAAAAAACAACTTAACTTGAGTAATTGCAAACTCTTAAATTTGTACTCAAAACTAGAAATTTTTACTTAAAATGAGTTTTTATGTACTTGCACGGCTTTCGTGCACGGATGTGCTCACTTCGAGTACAATGTACTTGATTATTTTTCTCTGTGTACATACATGCTATATGGAGCATACATATAAGTAAGTAGTTATTTGCCTCTGTTAGCTTTTGTGAGCGCAATTTAAATTTCATCTTCGTTTAGTTTTGACGCGAATATTATAGTACTTATGTTTAAACGGTATTCTTTGCTATATGCACACACCCTTATGGCCCTTACTCACAAAATGGCCGCACTTTGTACCGTTAGTGAGAAACTGTTAAGATGGCAGACTTGTTGTCTGGCAGTCAATTCATATTAAATTGAGTAGATGAATCCAAGCCGATGACTTGAATTGATTGCTCATTTGCATATGTTTCAGTCACACACACACTCTTATTTATATATTTATATAAATATTTAATTGTGTGCAAGTGTGTGTGTGTGAGTGTCTTGAAGTATCTTCGCATTAGAATGTACGCCATTTGATATTATGCCATGCATTGTCACGTTCATATTGCCATTTGGCTGAGAAATTGATTTCAGGAACGGGCATGAAAATAGGGTTTGAGTAACGGCACTTCGAACTATCATTTCTGTCACCAGCAGAGCGCCAAGCTAGTAAACAGCTCATTAACTCTCGCCCAGGCAGGGCAACAAATGCTGAGCTCTGCTACAGCTAAAGTGCCACTTGAGGCAAATGTGCAAAGTATTTGGGATTGCTCCCGGACTGGGTAGAGCTCTGTCAACAACTTGACAACGATAGAGCATCCTACATATGTACATATGTACATGCTGTATGTGTGTGTGTTTTGGGTGTGATGTGGCAGCTGTCCTTATTCGTTATAATTATTGGCCATTTTGTTTGACTTGCTCTGAGTGTCTCATCAATGAACCAACAGTCTTGGGTTTGCTCCTTTCGGAAATATCATTTGATTATACAAATATGTAAATTTACTTATGTACATTCGATTAGAAAGTCATGCTACACCCACACACACTTACGCACACTCACGCACACCCATGGAGTTCGGGTCACACTCACGCACGTGTTGGCACAAGACTAAAATAATAAAAGTGTTAGTAAATTTAAGCTGTGAAGATTCTATGGCTGCGCACCTACAAGTAGCCATCAAATTTTGTTACCTTCGGGCGGATAACTGGATGTCTTTCCATGTGAGAGCTCTTCAATAAGTAAATATGGCCATAACCATACCTAAACAGGCTGTGCAGCTTAATAAAGGCGTTGAAAAGCTGGAAATGGGACTCCACTTGTGTTTGCAGAGCACAAGCTGCTCTTGAAGGGAAAATATATGATATTAAGCAAAAAATAAGTTTAGGCCGCAATTTGTGATACTAAATGAGTCATGAAAAGAATGAATAACTAAAAATTGGTGCAATTCGTGAATACATACAAAAACATGTGCGTAAAGTTTGATCTCAAAAACAAAAAGCTTAAGACATTTTAACAGATTTTAAATTGGATTTAGAGAAAAGGCTGCTGCTTGAGAAACGCATCGTTCATTCGAAATCGATTCAAGGTAGTTTTTGTAAAAAAGAAAATTGCAATTAACATCTTGAAAATCTTTAAAATAACTCTTAGCCCACACACTTCAAGTGCCGAGTATATTCAATTTTGTTGAGATACTTGTAATAGAAGTAGCAACAACAGCAATGGAACATGTATTATATCATAGCTTCTTGACAAGCCATACCAACCCGTTGGCAGGTGACGGCCTTATGTAGGGCACTTCTCCAGGCGCCACTGGTTTGTGCACGCCTTCTCCACTTCGTGATACTAAAAGTAGCTAGTGCGCCCTTTACTGTTACTTCAACAGCCGCATTGAAGGCCTTTCTTCCAGGAGCACAACATGACCAAACCAGCGGAACCGCTGTATGTCAATTCTTCTTTTTCGTCTTGACTGGGCATATACGTTACCGGGCTACGGCCTGATCCAGGAGTATTAATTCGCTTGCTTATATCTATGTTGTCGTAGAACTCTTAGAGTTTGATCCGTAAAGAGACAAAGATCTTACGATGCACTTATCGCAGTGGATGGATGAGCGTCTAGTTGATGAGCATGCTAGTTTCGTCTGGCGGGTGTAGTCTCTACTACACATTTGCCTATACTGAGACCATAGAACTCTTTATTCGAGCAAAATCTCTTCAGGTTTGGAAACAGGAAATATTCGTAGTGGGCTTAATCTGTGGTATATGCTGTTTTTACTTTTCGTGCATATTTGTCATGGCAACTATAAGTTACTATACATAAGTATGGAAGAGCAATGCAAGTTTCGTCCAGGTTTACAAACTCGCTTTGTATATCTAAAGCATGTCTACACTATAATGTCGTTTAAACAAATTGAAGCAATTGGCTACCGGAGCGGGATCTTATCTAAGTTGCAACAAATTGTGCATATGCACAAACTTATTTGAGTGTCATAACTGCTCAGGGCATGTTCATTAACGGCATTAACATTTATAATTAATTTAATGAAAATGCCATAAAAATGATTTCATTTGTCATTGGCACGTAATTTATGTAGATTGTAGCCAAAAGCGACAATAAAAAATGTTGCACATAATGTCACACTCTAATGAATAATGTATGTAAACACTTTTATTTACTCGTGCAAATGCATAATTCACTGATTTACATAACTACAAAATATCGCCCTTTAAAGTTTAATTATTTACATTGTAACATAACCTAGAATCAGTAGTGATTAAAGTAATGCATAGAGTTGGACTGTTGCAGCGGAGTTTACCTGCCCAACGTATCCCATCATGGATGAAGGCCTGAATGCAGCGTCGCCCAGACATGACGAATGACCCAACTCTTGAGTTGATAAAGTGTCACTTTTTCGCAAAATATGGCTAGAGGAACTTTTGTGTGCTTTAGCCTGTTTTCAAGAAATTTTACACCAAGTTTTGCGCCAAACAACCGCATACCTGTTTACAGTTGTGTGCGAAACTAGTCGTAATCCCTCAGATTGGAGCACTTTTGCCACTCTCGGCAAGCAAAGTAAACACTCCACAAGATGCTCATGCTTTTCGATTTATGGCGAGTATATACTCCGCTTTTCATTTAATGGGCTTATTAACCACCAGCGAATCAAGTCAAGGCTCTCAAGGAGCAAGACGTGGCAGCTGTAAAATCGGTTGCTAAGGATAGTCGTTCTTTTGAAACGTAACGATGACAATGAAATGCCATAGATGTTGCAGCTCAGAAAAACAATACAAGCCACTAAAAGTGATAAAAGTTACAAGTAGCAATATTTATTGGAGGAGAAAAGCTTTTAAAACTTCGCATACTTTTTACCTATCGCCCGCCCAAGCCGGCAGGCGGACACACACACCCACATACATACATATGTATATATATGCAATGCCTCGTTTATCATCATGCCGCCCGAGGGGGCCCCGCCCCCCCTCATGTTTCATGTACACTACACTACAGTTTTAAGTAACTGAATTTAAGTGACAGCTGTCGGTTGCAACTGTGCGCGGTTCAACGCTTAACACTCCTGATGGCAGCCGGACAGAGACAACGACAACGGTGACTGCGACCGAAAATGTCGGCGTACCAGGTGCCAAACCCGGTTGTTGTCAATTTGGCCAAAACTTGCTGAATGCTATACGGTTCATTCATCAGAAAGTCGCGCGTGTGCCCGTCAAATTGTCTGAAAATGAATTATGGAGCTCACGCTTAAGCGCTAAGATCCGAAAACGAGTGAATTCACGACAGACGCTGTTGCTCCGTGGGGGCCTCTGCTCATTAGCCCTTCACAAGAGCCAGGGCCGGAGCTGTAGTAAATTCCAAGCCACATTATTAATACGTTGTTTTTTTGCTCTCTTGTTCCTTTTCTTTGTTTTCGTTGCTCTTTGAGCCCTTTTAAGTCAATTTGTTATAAATTAGCTGGAAATTACTTTACGCTAGTGTATTTTTTTTCTCAAAGCAAAAAGTTGCTTGGAATCTTGCCATTCTGCTCTTAAGTGTGTGGTGTATTGACTTGACGACATTGCGCATACGCCATGTGACCTTTTTGTTATTGATTTATACAATCAATTAAAAGGTCGATTGGCTGTAAAGGCAACATACATAAATCTTTTCTTAAGCATGTCCTTACACACACTCATGCACATATATATATATATATATACATGAGTATGTCTGTGTATTGGAAACGTCAAAGAGTATTGCAACTAATCTAGATATATGGTTTTAAATTTTGAGTGATCCACTGTATAACCAGGGCGACATAACAATAAAAAGACCTGACACTAAGCCAAGTGTAAAAATTACAATTGCTCCTTTGACATATGGCAGACGATTACTAGAGTAGACGCAAGCACATGGCCAACTATTTCAGCGGGCTTTGCCACCGAATCAGGGGCGCTCAGCGTCACACAAGCACCCACACACACACATAGTATCTACAACTCACCAACTCGTATGTGGGTCAGACTGAGTTTGGCGACAAAACCTTGAGCACGCCTAACTGTAGTATGAGACGAGAGCAACTGAAACTGGCGACTAGGAACATTTTATTTAGATATCTGAAAGTGCTTACAGCCCTGGAAAATATTTGTCTAAAAAATTCATCAACAGTTTATGAACTCATAGCAATTAAATAAGTGCTCAATCTGTCAATTCAAAGCTTGGCCTCTTTTCAATTCTCGAGCTCAGTTCAGTAGAGTTCATCAGCATGTTTAGCTGTCCGCAAAAATCTATAAAAACAATCCACAGTGGGCCAGAAAAAGGCAAAAGGCCGTAGAAATCAACTACTTAAGCACTTGCGAATATATGGTTTTTCTTTTAGCTTCTTCTTCTTGACTGGCCATACAAACCCGTTACCGGATAACGGCCTGATGTCAAGCTCTCCTCCGCGGAGAAACGGAGTTTGCCACTTCGTCGCCTCCCTTCGACAACCGCATTAAAGACCTTTCTCGCGGGAGCTTTTTCATCCATACGCACAATATGACCTAGTCAGCGGAGCCGCTGGATCTTATTTTGCTTGACTTTGCCAGTGTCGTCGTAGAGCTCATAGAGTTCGTCGTTTCATCGGAGATCCAAAGATCTTAGGGAGTAAGAGGGCAAACTACATTATATGGTCGCAATTAAACTATTGTCATGTACGAATGTGTTACTACCCACTCGCAATTTTAGATCATTTCATCGATTTCGGATCTCAATAGGTTATACCTTCGATTATTGTTCGTTTAATTAAATCGAATTTGGTAAGCGCCAACTAGCATTAATCTGTACTAGCGGCATCTTAATCTCATTAATCTCTCCCATTTCAGCGTCACGCCATACAAGCATGACGTGATTTCTAAATGAAAGTGCATTTTCGAATAACTGTCCAAAAATTTGCAACTAAATTGAAGATCAATGAAAGGTAATTGGCAAATGCACACCTTTTGTGGTAAATTGTGTGTCCTGCTTTCAAATTCGGCTGGTTATTCGCTAATGCAAAAAGTTCTATATTTCGTGCGATGCGAATTCATCAATTCGCATGTCACTTAACAGCCAAATCGAAAAGTTCTAAATATTCAACGTCCCTTCGACAGCTTTGATCTAAGTTGACTCGCTTGTGTTACGGAAACTCAATGTTTAACGAAAGAATGAAGTCAATAATCTTTTTCGAAGTTCAAATGAAATTAAGTTCATGTACCTGTATAAAGAGCCTTTATATTATTTGAGTCACAATTCATCGAGATCAGAACTAAGATTCTAGTGTAATAAACGAGTTATACTGCCTTTAGAAATATTTCATTTTTGGCTTGACGGATTCGAAATCAGCAACCCAAATGTAACGGAAATGATATGTTTTACCCAAGGGCCTATATACATTCAAGTCGCTTCCAAAACACTAGAGAAAAACGGGAAGCTGTAATGCTCTTGCTACATACTTTCAATTTGGACCTTTTTACAAAAAATTAGATTATATTTTGAAGTGCTTTCGTCAGGGCTTAGCCACTAAAACTTGAGGCATGATCAGTTTCAGGAGCGAAAGTGGATTGTTTTATCAGAAAGACCATTGTGTGATCCACAGGTTGCGGAATCCTTTTAATATTGGCATGCGTATGCCGAATGTGAGATCTAGTTAGTAAATAAGAACACACAAGTCAATCTCTCAATAAAGCGCACATCCATTTCCGCTTCGAATTTGAGTCCACTACACTCACTTAAATGATTCAATTTCGTTTTTTCAAAGACAATGCGAATTTGTAATCAAAAAAGCCCCAAAACAGGCCTATTTGTCCCATTGTGCAATTGCTTTCAGCTGATTTTGACAGCGGTTTCTCTCTCCAACTCTCGGTCTTTTCGGGCATTTGTTGCTCATCTGCAGCAAAGTTTACAGTGTGTCATCTACTGTTGCTATAGTAAAAAACGTTTAAGAGTATAAATCATCAGATTAAAATGAAAAGGGGCCGCGCTTATTTATTGGCATTAAACCGAGTGGGCCCTTCGGCTCTTTTACCCTGTTACGCCTTTGTTGTCGTTGTTGTTTTTTCTCTATTTACAGTCGACGGAGAAGCTGCTCATTAATCTTAGTTATCCGTTGGTTGGCAACAACGTAGCCATCGTGACGAAATGACAATGAGAATACTTCCAGAAGCGGAGTATCTACATAGGTAGCAGTTCGCTATATTGCGGATGACTTCACTGCGTCATCGCTTAAGTTTTTAACAACTTTTCAGTCCTTTTACAAATTTTAACTCTTGAGTGTCTATCCTGCCTACTTAATGACCCTTTCAGTATTGGTTAAATGTCTGTAATTTAATTTTTATGCCTGTCCATAGTTAATAATGTTTTGGAGCCGTCGGTAAGAGCAAATGTTGTTTTTTTTTTTACATTTAAATTAAGTACCTACTTATCATGCCTGCTTAATGAACTCCTCAGAATTTGCTTAATGTCTTGAATCTTTCTTTATAAACATATTAATAGGCAGCACGCTGATTTTACCCTTCTTTTCACGGTGGATGATGAAACAGGGCTGCAGCTCACTGGCTTGCTATATAAGTATCTAATTTCGAAACTCCAACTGGAATATCGGATGTGGTTTTCCATGGTAAGGATATAGCGGGTTGGACGTAAAAATCTGATTTATGCAATCTAGGAAATCCATCAAGGCTAAATTAAGTCAATCACATATACTCGCCCATTTCGGGACTCGCCTTAAGGCGGGACTAATCACAAGGTGATGTGAAGTCCGCTGTCTGCTTTGGCATAGTTTAGGAAAACTTATTCCCTTCCTCTCAGAAAGGAACGATTCCGTTGGAACAAACTGTTGAGCCACAGTTCATCACAATTCGATGATAGGGTGTCAGAGGATTTGATAGCTTGTTAACATTGCTTGAAATGTTATTTGAGTCTCGTTTATGGCTGAGACTGCCGCGAGAAACACGCTGTAGAGATTTGGGAGAAAATATCCCACTGTGTGGAATAAGGATATTAAAAGAAGTGCTTTGGCTCTCAATTGGTACGCAATAATTTGTTTTGTGTGGGGGCAAAACATATTTGGCAGTAATTGATGAGTGACCAAATTTGAAAGCGACTTGAGGGTCTTAGTCGTATGGCTCATAGAAAAGCTAGTTTCCCCCCTCCAAGATTCAGGGAGGAAATACTATGTATGTCATCGGGGGCTGTGCTTGGAGTGGTACGAAGGGCCCGCGAGATGCAAGCAAGTTGTGCTTTACTAAGTTTATTCGGAGGGGACATTCTCCTCAGGACTGGCCACCACAGCAGTATCTCATATAGGAGGATGGGTCGTTTAATATAAGGAGACCTATGGTTATTGTTATTTCGTGCTTAATTTAACTCTACATAGCTGAACACGCTCTCCGCTGCGTCGTACTTCATTTTATCACTCAAATTAAATATTTTTTCATGATTCTATACTTTGAATATGATTGAGAATTATTAATTATTATTTTTTTAGGGTAATTTGCCTCTACCTCTATCTCTACCTCTACCTCTACCCCAACCTCTACCCCTACCTCTACCCCTACCTCTACTCCTACCTCTACCCCTACCTCTACCTTTACATCTACCCCTACCTCTACCCTTACCTCTACCCCTACCTCTACCCCTACCTCTATCCCTACCTCTACCCCTACCCCTACCCCTACCTCTATTTCTACTTCTACTTCTACTTCTACTTCTACTTCTACCTCTACCTCTACCTTGGCATGTAGGCCAAGACGCGCAGCTAGATGTTTGATCTAAAGAAAGTAAACTAGAATTCGTCATCTGGTAAAATTTACTTATGCGCATTGATAATTATGTTGACCTGGCTAACAATTGCATTACTTTTTTTCGACAAAGGCTTTGCGCTACAGAGAAAATCGTTCTGCCCGAGATCCGCTTACACCTTATTCAACGCTCTACTTAGAAATTAAAAACCATAGCCAAGTACCGCATTTTCCGACGCTTCTTATTTGGGTTCTGGGGCATTAACTTTCGCTACTTGTGGATGCCAGAGGCAGCATCTGCTCTTCCTAAAACAACAAACAAGGCTGAAACAACAACCACGACAAGAGGCAACAAGAGCAACATCAACAAACAGCAGTGGGCCAAACCTCAATTATCAACTTACAGCTGACAAGGAGGCGCTTAATTAAGCGAAGCGCTAAACGTGCCCCCTCCACGGCCGCCATTTTGTTTTGTACAGTAAAGAGCTTTCTCACTCTTCATCTATGTGTTGGTAAAGTGTGTCTGTTTCTGGGCAAGTTTTGAGTGAGTGTGTTAACGAGCCTATGCAATATTAGACGTGTCTTGGCAAGCAGCCAATAAGGACTTGGGCGTTGGATGCAACAACAACAAAAGCTGCAAGGACGAACTGGTCGCGTTTGATGCCCTGTGCATTTGGAGTCAACAAAATTGTTACTGCAGTTATGCAATGGCACAGATAGTCTATGGTTTTTTTCCGAGGGGTAGATACAAAACCCAATCTTAGGCACTGCCTCTTCTTCCTCTTCTTGACTGGCCATAGCAAAACGTTACCGGGTGACGACCTAATGTAGAGCACTTCTCCAGGCAGGGATGGCTTACGTGGTGGATCCTCTACTGTCTTTATAATATTTCAGCTTATTGTAGACACCAGCGGCTGAGGGCCTTTGATCCACACAACTCACAGATACAATACCTTATTGTTCAAAGCCAAAAGTAAACAGCTAATTACCATGACAACTCTGCCAAACTCTGGGACATCATCACGGCGCCGTCACACAAACATAACTCATATTTCAATGTGACCACAATACCAGATCTCTTTTTGTGTGTAGTCCCCCTAATGAAGTTCTATGCTGTTGCCGAAGCGGCTTCTTGGTTTTGATCTTTCAGATCTTTCAAATCAAATCTTACCCCAAACTGAAGAAAACTACAAAGGAGTATGTGACCGACTTTAACGCTTTTGCTACTGAATGGGAAACTAGTAGAATTTCTGCTTGAGTGGCAACGAAGTGCAACACTTTTGGCACTCTAACCATCTGCCTTCTTAGACACGATTGCGGAAATAGACAGTGTCCCGTCTCTTGGTGGATCAAGAAGAACGCCAAATCAAATGCCCAAAACAACGATACTTTGAAGACAAAAAGGAAGTTGCTGAATTGCGTCATAAGGTAGAGGTAGAATAGAATAGTTTAAGAAACTTTTTGACTACCCTAATGTCTAGATGGAACTGCAGACAAATCGTTCAAATACGTCTTATCCTAAAGATAATCACTATGCTACATAAATGTAACATTAAGTGCACGAGTCTCGTTTGGAGCGCAGTGTTCAGTGCTTACTATGCTTTTTTGGTTTTTCTTAAAAACGAAGTTATCAAACAAGACTTTGTAGAACGTCTTTCTACTTCCACTATCCTTTATGAGTTATTGCGATTTAATCAACAAAATTATTCCACTTACGCTGACTTCGATCAGGCTTTTCTGTTAATCATAGTCTTCATTTAGGCAAAACTTCTCGTTTGATGATTTCAGGATCTTCCCCTATATCTGAAAGCGTTTACAATTTGTTTTTTTTAAAGCATGCGAGTCTAAATTAAGCCATATCACTTCTCTTATTCCTCAGTGCAGAGAAAGTGTGCTACTTACAAATACAAGAACAAATATAAGACTATGACAACTTACTCTTCGTTACTCATTGGGCTTGAGCATATTTTACTTGTTTTTGATCTCTATGTTCTTCTTAAGTTTTGACCACCATATTTGCATTATTATTGAAAAGAATTCTTGCAGTTATACCACAACGCTGCTTGAGAAGAAGCATACAGCCCTCTAGATCCTCACCAAAACCACCTTGTTTTTACTTTGCTTGACAACAGCTTGCGCACGCGAAGGCGGAAACTATTCCACCCACCTTTCCGAACCGAACTCCACCAATGCCACAAGAATCAAACTCAATATGATTTTTTTCATGATCGCCAGATGCACCCTGTGTAAGTGGAGCCTCCAGTGCTCCGGGTTTCACTAATTAGTAATTATCTATTGAACACTCCTCTTCCTCCACTTCTTCGATTGCTTTTGCTTAGTACTGCTTTTCATGAGTTTTTTCATGAGTGTTTTCTTTGTTTTGCTTTCTATCTGCTTTGCTTTCTATCGTCTCTACTTACATTTTTAATGCCTTACGCTTTAAGCTTTGGTTCATCTCATGTTGCCATTGTCCCAATGTTATTTATTCTAAATGTTTTGGCTTGACTGTACGGGATTATGATAGAATTTATGGAGTTGGTCTGCTTGCCGTGACTGTTATTGTTGCTCAACTTGCTTTCAACGATAGTCGGAGTTATCACGCAAAAGCCCACTAAGCCCACCTACTATATGTGCTTGTCACCACCTTTATCCTATATATAGAGAAATTAGTTTTAGTTGCAAAATAGCCAAATTTGTACCTTCTTCATCAAGAAGAAGGGGAGCAGTGGTATCCAGTCTGGCGAGCTCATCGGCTTGGGTCTCGGCCCCCATATCAAGTTAGTAAGAAACTGCTGAGCCATTTCCTGTACAGATCTGCGGCAGTTTGTTAACACTATCGAGTTAGACGATATTGAACGGAGTGATTTTATAGCCATTTGGCTATCACTATATATATTTACATTGCCAAATTTTGCGCAATGACCTCGGCTTGGACTACACTGCAGTGATTCGGCAATCTAAAGCCCTGACTAATGTTATACTTTTCTAAGTAAACGCCACTTCCTTCCTGGTTTTCTGGCTTATCGACTGTATGTTTTTGAACTCAATTTGAATTGGAAGCACTTGCCCAAACTTAATGACCGAGTTTTCAATTGTAAAAAGCCAATCTAGCATGTCTTGAAATTTACGTAGGAGAAGTCAATTCAATATTATTCATATTCTTAACATATACACAGTATAAAATATATTGCATACGGAACAAGTACAATTCAGTAAAAATTATTAAAATGTCTGACTGTGATAAAAGCTCGACCCCAGAAACTTACGAAAATTATCAAGATTTGCTGCGCGAAAGTTTGGAAATAACACAGACACCCGCGCCAATTGAAATATTACTTGAGATACTCAGCATTAAAACGGAGAGCCCAATCGAAGACATAGTCGACGCCGTGAAGGAGAACATCAACGAAATGGTGGAGAATGGTGAAGTTCTACTCAACAACGGCCTCTACGTATTGAATGTGGCTCAGACTGCCGGTAAGTTTTTCCATGTCCCCAAATAAACGGAGTATATCAAAAGAGTCTTTTTATTTTAGAGTCTTATGATGCCGTATAATGCAATATATTTACTGTTATTCTCATTTTTTCCAACAAATTACCTGTTTTAAGCGAGATATTGAACGCAATTTTTTTAATATGCACTGCTGGTGCCAGCGAACATATAAGATGCATATTATACCAATCTTTAGGCAAAAAACATCAAAATTTCAATAAAAAGTACAGTTGCTACATAAACTTATGAGATGCAAGAACAAAATTTAATTAAACGTAAAATACAAACTAATAGCTTTTTATTCTATCTAGTGATAAAGTGGCCTATAGAAGATAAAGCAGTGCAATTTCAATGCAAGCAGTTCGATAAGCAGTGCCGGATGTGGCCCATAGATTTTGATTTTGCACCGCGGCTTGGCCGACCGATTGCTGTGTCTATGGACCGCCTTAGGCGCCTGAAAGACGATGCGAGATTTCCAAGCAAGTCCGTGCAATTTTTTTTCCCGTATCACTTGTAGCTGCGGTAACACTGAGCTTAAGTTATCTCGCCAACAGCCCCTTGCGACTTGCATCATATAAGATTAAGACTTTGTTCACTAAATCGCTTGGTAAACTCGCATCGTGTAACAATCGCCTTATATTTTATATAGATGCGTTGCACATTGTTACTCTGACGTAGTTCGGACACGTCTGAAATGCGGAGAATGGATAGCATGAGTCTACAGACATTGCTCTCAAGGATATCATGTTGTTAGTCGACATGTATAACGCCATACTTCGCACCGGGGCTACAGCCCCAGACTCATACAGACATACGATTTTGGGCCCAGTATTCCCTGTATTGAGTAGGCTGCTGGCACAACACGGCGTAAAGGCTATTTAAAAGCACCAAGCTAAATTTCACTCCACATTCCTAATGTTTGGCAACAAAGCAATATTTCTCAGCAGTGTTTCTGGACGTCAAACAATCGTTTGACAAATTCTGGCACAAAGGACTTTTACTCAAAATATGCAGTCATCAAATCATTTCTAAGACGAGACGGTGTTCCACTAGGCAGCGTTCTTGGGCTGATTCTGTAACACACTATTTAGATTATATTAGATTTGTGGTGTGTGCGCTGGCTCATCAGACAGGGTTGAACCATCCCGACACCCATTGTACCACAAGATAGAGGAAGTTAGAAGAGAGAAAGGGTAGCTGAAATTGGAGAAAGAGTACGAAAACAGAGTAGGCTTGAACACACTATTTACATACGACATCATTTACCAAACGTCGAAATGAGCATCAACTAAAGGAATTTGCTGGTTGCATCATAGGTATGCTTCAAAGACATTACAGAACAGCGCCAATAAATGGAACATAATCATCAATGAGAGAAAAGCTGTCAATGTAGACCATAATCTAAGAAGCAATCACATGCCAAAACTAATCTTCAATGGAAGACAACTGAACTGGGGACCAAACATCAAAGCAACTATCGCCCACTGTCAACAGCAGATTCCCCTACATAGCAAAGTATTGCTACACAAGGCTTTGATAGCTACCAACTGGACGTATACAAGACTGGACAAAATAAGAGTGCTCCAAACGAAGACGCTAAGAACTTTGGCAGGCCCACGCATGAAACTTAAAATTAGCAAAATATTTATTGAACAAAAACGAACGAGTTTCTAAGTTTAGTTTGTGTTGCCAATCCCGCCCCTTCAATTTGTAATGTCGCCATACTCCTTCCATATCGCAAGTTCCAACTGCAAGGACTTATACAACTTTCTTTCTATTGGAAGTTCGCTGACTTATATTTTTGTTAACTTAATTTCTCTCTTAGAGCTTTTTTAACTTTAACTCCAAAATGTGAACTGTTATTTCTGGATACTTTTTTTCTCTGTCTTTGTCCTTCGGTTACTGAGTGCTTGCACTTTGTGTAAGTATTTCACCAAGACATTGAAGTGTGTAATACAACCTCTCTAGTGAAGAGTGGATCTGTTCTAGACGGCTTAGCAATTTTAGACTATGTGTTAGCGTAGAGCAGTCAAGCATACAGATTGCATTTATAATGGACTCTTCATTTTTCCTAGAAACATTAAACTTGCTTTTATTCATATAAGTCTAATCCGCTAATACCAGGAAAAATCATTATGCTTTTCTCAAAACACAAATGAACTCTAGATGCATGTTAATTAACATCAGCCACAACAGAAACTGCAAAGTCTTGGCGGGAAGAGAGAGTTCAGCTTAATCTATGCATTGCCATAATACCATTTGGCTATTGCCGGTTGGCCGTGGACTGTTTCCATTACACTGCGATGCTTACGGGTACCTAGGATGCGTATACGCCATGTATGACTCTCAGATTGCTAGTGACAAGCTTAGTTGTTATTGCGGCTGTTATAATAGTAGTTCGTTGTCATGACTGGTAGACACACACACATGCATTCGTCTAAACACTTATTGTCATACCATAGCAGGGTATATTTCATTTGAAATGACATTTGTGACATGAAATGTCGTACAACTTTTTGATAACCATAGGTGAACAGCTGATTCGATGTTGCCAATGTAGTCTGTCTAATTAGTCGCTAGTTGATTTGTCTCTCATTACTGATTAGCGTGATCACAATCTTATTAATGTAAAGCCCAGCGAGCGTCTTACCATCTGAGCGTCACACCTTGGCGATATAGCCCTGAAGCACTTAAATAGACATTACACATAAAAAATAATAAGAATAAGAAGTTAAACCAAAATATCCAAGAAACACAACAATAAATATTATTGATACAGAACTCGAACACTTAACAGAAACTTCATCACCTCGAATGACTAGATATTCAAGTCACTTTTGAAATAATATCAAATAGACTAACTATAATGTCTTAGTTTTAATATGTAGCATTAATTTTAAGTCAATAACTAAGAAATACAATCTATATACGCGTAGCAAAAATTCAGTGTGGTACTGATCACTTTGTAATAACGCAATGTTTTCATGTGAAATCTATACCATTCGAAAGATACAATGCTTGCGGTTTACAGAATATAAGTTTCATCTGGATAAATTGCGTTTTATTCAGATAAAAATTGATTTGAAGTAAAAAAAACAACCACAAAATATAATGTACACACAAACGTTGTTATTTCGTGTTTTCTTTTCTCTTCTTCAACTGCTACGAGAGCGTGTATTAAGTAGTCGAATATCGACGACAAGGCGAATACTAGTTATTACAAAAAGTGTAGCATATTTTTAGGGTTAGGGTCGGCCCAGACGGGCTTCTTGAAAAAAGTCCGTGTGGCTAATGTTTTTTTCTGCCTCTGTCAATTTCATGTTAGGCGTTTGTGCTGAGAGAATAACGCATCACTTTCTGGCACTTTACTGCCTAATCAAATGGCTTGTCAAGTACTATCGATTGCACTAGGTAGCAATATTTACCGTAATCTTACAATCTAACCTAAAATATATCTTTTACGCTTAATTTTGGCTTTCTCTATGCGTTCAATAAAGACTTTGTCAAATCGGTTTCAAGTAAAACCCAAAAAAAATGACGGTGCTGCAATATCAGTAAGATCCATCCTAGTGCCTGCCAACACGGTAGAGCAGTAGCGCGTGATCTTTCACTTGCAAAATGGTAGTTTCATCGATCTTGCAAAAGCTATACAGGCTTCGCCGGAACGTAGCGGTATCGTCGGGCCCCCTAAATATAATACTGATCTTGTTGACGCCGATGCGTTACGGATGACTTTAGTTTGTCAGAGAGAAACGTCTATTATAGAAATCAAATCCAAAAAATCATTCCAAGGCAGAGCCTCACAGTGGCTTTACGTTTATAGAATTCTTCGAGCAGCGCTATGAAAAGATAGATGCAAGCCGCCATCGTTTTAAACTTAGTCATCCAAAGAACGGAGAGTGCCTTGCAATGGATGCTAGTCGTATGGTGACGTCACTTATAAGCAAATGACGAAGTATGGACAGAGAAGGGCATTCAGCAGCTTTCCAGCGAAGACGTGAGCTGCATTCGGATTTGAAGCCGTTCACCATTTTGAAAAAAATACGATATTCAACGGAAGCGTACTAGAACAGATTTTAAGAGAGCGAAGGTGTTTCTAGTACTCTCGGCTTATCATTAATGTCGAATCTTGTGTCATAAAATAACTGAATGCACTACCAAAGAGTTACATGTTCGAAATGGTGGAATAGCTGATACATATTTCAATACAATGCGCAAGAAATTGAGACCTATCAATTTATTTCAAAACTCAGGCGCAGAATGTTTTTTAGGCGCTTATTAAACGAAGCGAGCTTTTCAAGAAAGAAAGTGAAAAAAACTTCTCACAAAATCTCGCTCGATATTAGAATTGTAACATCGGCGAGGCAACTTACGGGCGCTATTACCGTGCCTCGCTTGTTATCTCGCTTTGTGCAAAAGGCGCCTTAGCACGTCCGTTGGTTATATTAGTTCAACACAAGGTATATTTAATAAGGTAAGCTTGCAAACTTATCATTTGCTTAAGTGTCTGAGAGTCTTTAAGAGAATGAAAAGCAAATCGCAAAGATACCCACAAACTTATGTGACAATAAAAAAAACATTGGTGGAGACAACCTTCATTAACTGGCAAATATATAAACAAGTCAAAAGGGGGGTACTTACTAAGTATGGTTCCACCTAAAGATGCATAGGGCACAGACAACTCAAAATATGCAAAAGTATATTATCCTATTACAAGTTCAGAATCAAATGGGTTAGTTGTAATTTATATGAAGATATCAAGAGAGCTATTTCTTGTCATTGCGGAAGTGGGTGGTTAACGATAGGAATAAGCTACAATTATGGGAAATTTGAATATATTATAAGCATTCTCACGATAGCTTGCGAAAGGACACGTAAACATAGGCCTAGATACCAAAGGGTCAAGACCGCATGAGAGTTTTGATAAAGAAACCGTTGAAAGAGCCGATGATAGGTACGATAGTAAAGAGACCCTAAAGTAAAAACACTCGAAAGAAACATAACTGAAATCAATGAAAATATGAAATCGTTGAAAGAGACATAGATAGAAAGTTGTGAGAATTAATGAGTATGGCGGAAGATGCGCAGCTTAGAGACAGTTTAATGAATTACACTATGCAACAAATTTGATCTCAATGAAAGGCCAATATCTAGAACATACTATAACTTTTACGGTAAATCTGGATATATGCTGATTTCCAATTCGGAAACAGTTTTGTAACAAAGTTTTTGAGTTATCGCCTTTTCAAAAAATTCGAGGCTATGAAAGTTGTAAAGTCGGCAAGCTTCATATTACTCGGGAAACTCAAACAATTAAAGGTAATTAAATATGAATTCACTGTCTTTCAATCGATTTGGTCTACTTTAATTCAATTTCAAGTTACAGGGAATTAAACTAAATTTTCTTTTCGAAAATCGAAAATGGGTCTTAGTTTTTGTTATTCTAAAGTAATTAAATTAAAAACTACAAAAAGTTTGCCAAATATACCTTTCGATAAATTGATTAATTGACAATTGAGCAAAATCGTTAGCAAAATGGTGAAGTTATTAGAGAGTATCGAAAAAATGCCACAGTCGAATAATTTAATACATTCATTGTTTTTAGAGATAGACCAAAACTGCTTAAATAACTTTAATATAAGTTACAGTTCATCTCAATGGGCAATAAGATTTCCGAGCTATATATATAATTTGTTGCAACTTCGGAATTTCCAAAATTTCAAATTTAAATTTGAGTTTTGAAATAGCGCTAATTCAAAAACTGTGCTAGATAATTCAAAACGGTTTGCGGATTCAAAATCGGTTGACCGAAAAACATATGTTTTAGATGGTGGTTATTTTTTTAATTTTGTTTTATAGCGTTTTTGGTCTGTAATAAGTTTAGTAAAACCCCAATTAGACAAAACTGTTTGAGGCAAAGTAAGTTCTATCAGTTTTATTAGCTATAATCATTGAATTATCGACGATATTCGCGGAGGAAACCGAGCAGCAGTCGTTTTCAATAATGTTCGGAAGCAACTTCCCAGCTGCGTCTTTCAGACTATTTATCTTACCCTCTATTTCCAGACGCATATCGCTATAAGACTTTGAGCGCTTGAAGAACATTGAATGAGCTACAATTTATATCACATAGAAATGATCGGTTACAAAAGAAATTTAAATCGAAAAGCTAAGCATAAAGTGTTTTTATTACTCTTTCATTTGAGCCTATTTACAAAGGTTCTAACCAAGCTGAAGAGATCTTGTAGAGTATGTTAACTTCGGCGTCCCAAAGTTTGCCGCTCATACATATCGTTTTTATTGAAATTATAAATTTCAACGGAACAAAAGCACTCAACAAACACACATACACGAAGGTGCACGTTATGTGAATGTGTATCACATACATATACAGTCTTACTCCTAACTAAATGTACGTCGTGCTACTTTTGTTTACCCCAGTCGGAAAGACCCGTTACACTTGCCCCATTTACTCTTGGCAGTGACCTGTCTTAAGTGCCTTCAAGTGGATTAAAAACATTGCGCACACACACACACACACACACACACACAGACACACACACACACACACCCACACAGACACACACACACACACACACACACACACACAAACACACACAGACACACACACACACACACACACACACACTTTTGCTCGTTTTGTGTTTGCAATTCTATAAAACTAAATGTTTTTTCACCACGCTTGTTACCGACACATATATATATGTGTGTGTGTGTGTGTGTGTGTGTGTGTGTGTGTGTGTGTGCGTTTCATATAGAAGCGAGTTGCAGTGTAGGTGCACAGTGCGTAACACATGCATATGTAACAGTTTTTGTTGTTGTTTTTATACCCTGTACACAAAGTGTGAAAGGGTATTATAGATTTGTGCAATGTATGTAACAGGCAGAAGGAGGCGTGGCAGACCATAAGTTCCATGGGCAAAAATTGATCAGTAGCAATAGTCGTGTCGATATAGACATGTCCGTCTGTCTGTGTTGGGCCAGCTTTCTCCGACACTATACGAGTTAGAGCAAAAAAATTTTACCAAAAGATACGCATTTGCTCAAGGCTAAGGGAGTTTGTTGAATGACGTCGATATCTTATCCCCTTACCCCTTACACCCACTTGGAAAAAATGGGTATAGGGTATCCCACTGTCGGGCACCGTACAGACTGTGTGCACCAAATTATAATTTTTCTAATCCTTATCCTCGAAATACAAAAAGCAACCTTTGTTATAGGTTTTTGGCCACCTCAAAGTCTTACCCAACCAGCTATTACTACAGAGTTGTCGCTTTTGTAATACGGTTTTTTGCGACACATCTTCGAGTTCGTTTTCAGGTAAGCTTTTGTAAGAACATGTGTTTCTAGCCACTCCGTTCCATCTATCAACTCAAAACTTCTCAGAGATGTACGTCGTGTTTATGTGCATCTATGTTCCAAAAATTATCGAGATCGGATAAATACATCAAAAGTTATAGTCAAAAATATGCTAATATGCTCACCCCCTCTCGCCTATAAACTGTGCCAAATTCTACTACGTGTAGATTTGGATACATGTGAGCTAGAGTTACAAAATTAGGTGTGGAGACTCGAGTGAACGTTAAAACTGCATCCATTTTTTGTCAATAGAACCCCCCCTACCCTGATTACTGCCACACCCCCACATATATTGATTTTAAAACTGTCACAGACATCTATAAATGTATATTTGATCTATTTGACAAAATTGAACGACATTGGCACAAGAATACTGGAGTTACGAATATAAAAGTGAATTTTGCCACCATAATAGTCAACTTCCCAATAGGAAAACTTGTCAATTGGAACTTCCAAATAGGAACATGTTATCGATCTTATAAAAAGAGATATAAAAGTGGATACTTCCGTACCCATTTTACCGTATTTAGTGTTTATAAAGAAAAAGTGTGCAGGGTATTCCACTGTCGGGCACCGTCCTGACTGTCTGCATCAAATTTTTATTTTTTTGCATCAAAACATTTATGCTTTTATGGCTTCGCCTTACCCTTTGGCTATTTAGCAAAATGACTTGATTTGCACAAAAGTATCCTATACTCAAGGAAGTTTCTTTTTAATCTGTTTACCGTTTATGAACATGACGCGCGTCAACAATCAGCCCGTTGCCATTCTCTTAGGTGCAAGAGCGAAGGCCCCTATTCCAAACATATGGATATACAGTGAATTTCATTTATCTGCCCGATATTTTAAGGCAACAAATTTCGTGCAGCTATACAGAACGGGCACTTAGATGAAATAACAGAAAATAATATTTTAGTACCTAAAACTGTGTGCATAGGTGTTTTAAGCACTATCATATAGGAGTTTTTAACATTAACTCCTTCGGAAAAGCCAATTGATAACACTGATCAACACTAGTTCAAATGTAAGAACTCTGATGGTTGTTCATATTTAAACTACCTTCCCTCACAATCGCTTCGAAAACTGTTTTTTCCGGTCACCATCAGCTTTTAAGAATTTCGCGAAGAGAGGTTTGACCTAAGCTACTATGTCTCTATTGTCAAATAAAGTATAAACTTATTTATTTATCCTATTCAAAGCTAATGAACGCCACTGCAATCCTCAGGTCATCTGCTACTTCTTCTGCAGTATCCCTAACTTGTTCTCCTGCAACCTTTTCTTCTGCTAAAAAAATCCAATTGAAGAAATCCAAATTTTAAAGCAGCTACTTTTGATACTTTCATGAAGCTCATGCAATATATGTCATACCCGAATCGGGATACTTACTGTATCCCTTCCTTACTGGCCATAACAACCCGTTATCAGGTTACGGCCTGATGTAAATACATTCTTTCATTGGAATTGTGGTTTTACGTGGTAGGTCCCAAACCCTACGCACAACCCTTTTAAGGCCTGGTGTGGCTCTACTGGTCTCGAAAGAGCCCAGTGTCATTGTTAGTCGCCTCATACGACAAGCTTTGACCCGCTGAGTTGGTATTCTCTATCCCGCTCACCACATGAGGGGTCGATTTAAGCCACTCTTCCATATTATTGGAAAAATTATGTGTTCTATTATCAATAATCCGTACGATTGGAAGTCAAATATACTTTTATATAAATTTAACCACCACACCTCACAACAACTATCGATAGTATCGAAACTCTTTGCTCAAACTAGCGAAAAAATCGAATGACGTGACTATCGATAGTTTTGCAGCTCTAGTAGAGACTAAACTCGCCAGACCAAACGAACACTCTACAAGACGCTCTTCTTACCCGTTTGCTTAATGGTTTGGCTGATGACGCAGCTTCACTTGGATACCCTTTAGTTTAGCGAATGACAACTAGCGGCTCCGCTCTCTACTGGGAGCTAGGTTTAGGTGTTGTTTAGATACAGCACCTCTGCAAAGGGATTGAACTGGGCATTTAGCTGGTTGTTAACTTAGCCATCATCTATAAATAACGATGAAGCGTGGAGTTACACACATACCAGGGCGACCCAGTAAGTGCCTGAGTGCCATTCATAAGTTCATATAGACGCAATTATAGACTTATAAGCAGGCAACCTATTGTTAAGGCTTTTAAGCTCACTTAACTTCGAATAGCAAGCAGCAGTGGCCTTTACATAGGTGCTAAACACAAACCACTTGAGGCATAAGCGTGTTTTCCAGGACACTCTTGCCTTTTCTGAACGTAAACACGTATTGTTGGCCCTTAGAGGCATTTACCGCCGTGCAATCTAAAAAAAAGCTAATTAAAATTCCATGTATGACCGCCGCCGAGCTGGTCGCAAAGGCAGCGTCATCAGCATATATGCCACAACTGGCAACGGCAAGGAGAGTATGCACCTTTACCACAAAACGATACGAACTCAATAGGCAGAACTGTACAGCTTAAAGTAGAGATGTGACCTTGAAAAACGAACCAGCAAAGCTCATTTTCAAAGTCAACATGTTGCCGCCTTTGTGGTGCCGGAACCCAAACAGATGAACAACATTCAAATATTTTGCAAAATGCAAACAGGCAGATGTGCACTGGTAGATTCGCAGCATGACAAAGCTTTACCACGAAGTGGTTTTTCTTCCGCCTATTGGCCATCAGACGCACTTCATCCAGTGCTACAGGCTGGATAAAGTAGCTCAACCGGTTCAGGTGTGAACCTGCAACAATTTCAGCAAATGCTTCGGCTAACTCAACAACCGTCCGGCAACAGGAGCGGTCTGAAAGCAGGACGGGCATAAGGCCACCTATGCTTATTAGTCATAACTATGCGAGCCTAAACCACGAAGTGGTTTTTCTTCCGCCTGTTGGTCATCAGACGCACTTCATCCAGTGCTACAGGCTGGATCAAGTAGCTCAACCGGTTCAGGTGTGAACCTGCAACAATTTCAGCAAATGCCTCGGCTAACTCAATAGCCGTCCGGCAACAGGAGCGGTCTGAAAGCAGGACGGGCATAAGGCCACCTACGATTATTAGCCATAACTATGCGAGCCTAAACCACGAAGTGGTTTTTCTTCCGCCTATTGGTCATCAGACGCACTTCATCCAGTGCTATAGGCTGGATCAAGTAGCTCAACCGGTTCAGGTGTGAGCCTGCAACAATTTCAGCAAATGCCTCGGCTAACTCAACAGCCGTCCGGCAACAGGAGCGGTCTGAAAGCAGGACGGGCATAAGGCCACCTATGGTTATTAGCCATAACTATGCGAGCCTAGCAATTATTATTAAAATACGTTTTACCAAGAAATAGGATTCGTTATTTCTCCAACTTTTGCCAAGTTTTTGCATTTTTATAGAATTTTCTTTTCGGTTGGCTTTCTGCCATTTATGGCTGACTTTGTGAGCTCTTCATATCACACTTGCTTAATTCTTGCAATGCTTTGAGCAAACTTGATTTATGCTCTACAGTGTATGTGTGTGTGTGTGTGTGTGCATGGTTAACACCCGTGTGTGTGTGTGTTTAAGGGGGTGTTGCTTTGGCTTTCAAAAAAGCAACCGCACTTGGTTTTTAGAATCCAATCAGGTATTTGTTGACAAATGGCTTATGGCACGTGCCTATGCCGCCCTACGCCCCCACACGGGTGGCAACCCCCCCTCACGCATAGTATCGACTCTTGCCATCTTACCACAACCCACTGGTAGAAGGTAGGTATACGCCTGGCTGCCTAACATACATAAAACATTTGCCACTAGCTCAAAGTTTTAAAACCCAATTTAAACAACAACAGCAACAACAACAACAACAACAAGTGCGACAACACAAACAAAACAAATGGTTCAAATAAAGAGCAAAGCTTTCCGCGGGCCAAATGCAAAATGAAAACTTGGCCAAGAAGCGTTTGAAAAATAAACGCGTAAACAACGAAGCAACAAATTTCCTTAATGTCTAAACCTGCCCCTTGTGTCAACATTTTATGCGTAGTTTGTTAGCGACTGCGGCAACAACAAATGCAACAAATACAACAAATACAACAGAAACAACAACACATTAAACAAACAACAAACAAAGCAAAGTAATTTTATTCTAAGCCAAACTCAAAGCATATGGCTCAATGCCATCAAATAGTAAGGGTATCCGCTAGTTCTTACCGCTTGGGAATCGTTAAAATGCTGCAACAAAAGTTATGTGGCTTGAGAGTTTGCTCATTTGCCATGCCCTTTGGGTATTTGTACAGAGGTGCAGCTTACAGAACCCGTACGTTGCATTTGAGTTTATAAAAAAAGTGGGCAACTCTGGCCAAGCATTGACAGCTGATTCATATCTTTGCGAACGAAAGTTCGAATTAAGCTCATTAGTTACTATACTTTTCTGTTCTTCTTACATAACTCCTGGCCCCTCTTAACATCATTTCTTCTGGAGTACAGTTTTAAGCGCTGGGTTCCAAGCAATACGCAAAAGCCCTGCCTTTTGCTTAAATATAATCAACCTCAAACTGTTGAGTGATTTGAAAAGAAATCACGAAGACCTATTGCTATGAACTATAACTCAAATTTATGCTAATAACAATTTTAAAACTTATAGAATCCGAAACTAAATCAATTGTGGCCTGTGTCAACTTATATGAGAAGAGCAACTACATTTGCAAAGCGGTGAAATTGAAAATTCTTTAAGATCGATATTTAATGATGCTTTCGATCATCTCTATCGATTTTGCGTAAATCAGTCCACTCACATTTCATTAGTTGATTTATTGCATTAATATATTCAAAAAGAGAATTGACGATCATTGAACCAGAAATTAATTACACTATGCAACAAAAAAAAATTTGATGCAGACAGTCGGGACGATGCCCGACAGTGCCCATTTTTTCCATGAAAATCAAATTTCTTTGTAAATTTTTGTATCGACTCGTTGAGGGGTATTGAGGGGAATGATTAGGAAAAAGAGCAACATTGTTTGCCTAACTTATACATTTCTGCAAAAAGTGAAATTCTGTTGCAGTTGAAAGGAGAGGGGGCCTAAAATTGGCACATTATTAGCTATATCTTTTAAAGTTCTTATTCGATATGAATCATTTTTACACTACACACTGCATAGTACTAGTTTGCATAGTTGTGCCAAGTTGTTAAAACCTCGAAAATATGTTACGGGGGAAGGGGGTGAGACATCGACATAATTCGACAAACTTGCACGGAATAGGTAAAATGCGCATCTTTTGGTAAATAATTTTTATCTAGCTCTTATAGACTCCGAGATTAGTGCGACAACACGGACAGACGGACATGTCTATATCCACTTATTATGAAAGTCACTTCAGATTTAAGCTTAGCCAAAAATGTAACTTGAAAATCGTCTGACATTTCAAATGACTTTATTGTAAAACATTGGTGCGCTTTGGCGGGTAAGACTGACACGTATGTTGTACGCTCGTATGGTGTTACGCTCAAGTGGTGTCACGCTTGAATGGTGTTACGCTTGTGTGTGCTAAGTTAAGTGCGAAGAGAGGAGCAAATAGCAAAATAAATCTATCCTAAAGATTAAACTTCCTAACTTTAGCAAGTGTATTTTTGATATCTTGTTAGAACTCTTAAAGTTATCTGCCTTTTATTGCCCTTTTGTAGTGGATAAATATGTAAGCATTTGTCTCCAATGCTGATATATATGCATTTTTTAATAGTCTATGCATAGCTTCAGGGGCGCTATTTTGTTATTATGGCATCTTGTTATCCCTCAAAGGATTCAATGTGCCATATCGAATGGCAAATACGACAGCTAACAGACTTCTAAAGATACAAAGCAGCAACTGGCAGTAAATGTTACTGCTAAAAGCTTTCATGGCATTTGATTGCGACTATTTTTGTTGGCTGTTGTTCTTTTTGTTGCTCATTACACCAACAATGCGACAAAAATACCAACATAGTGCGAACAACAAGCTAAATCAAGGCAAGTTGTAAAGCAGCTTCCTACTAACGTGGCCCAAATTATACATTACAATAATGGCGTTGGCGTTGGCGTCGACATCGGCTGAGGCGTGCCGCGGCGCACAGTGGGGCCAACTGACTTTGTTATCGGCGAAAATCATGTTACAGAAAATGAAAATGACACAAAATCTTAAAGCCTAATATTATTTTTGCCGTAAAATGTTCACAGTCTGGCAACATCTTCTAATAGATACGGGAAGGGGAACCGGAAGGGCAACGGGGAAAGGAAGATGAAGAGGAATAGTTAGAGGAATATGATGGGGCAAGGAGGTTGTTGGCGAAGCGAGAAGGGGGCGGAGTGAAACGTTAATCTAGAGCAGATTCTATCCATTTATATATAAAAAAATGATTGTCTGTATGTATGGCTGAATCCAGTGAACTCGAGAACTGCTCGTTCGATCAGCGTGGAATTTATTTGAACATCTTCGTTGAAGTTCAGAAGATGAAGATAGGAAGATATTGATAGCAATATCCGCAGCAGAACACAAGCGTTTTTCTTACAAAAACATTAAGGACCTACCTACATATATTTCCGTATCTGGGCTTTGGGCAGTCCACTGTCTGTATTTGTGAAAGCTAATCGGCGAATTAAGTTTGTAAAGTTGTCTTCTTATTTTGTTTTTCTTTCGATATTGTGTCCTCGTCGAAAGTTACTCCACCTTGTGAAGTGTAAACGTTAGCTTCAAAATAAACTCCAATTATAGAGAAAATTCTCATTGCTCAATGAATCATCGAAATTTTGAAAATCTTGAGCATTTCGTTTCCAAAAGCATTTATTATTTTTACAAATTGGTTTTTCTCCTGCACTGTAGGGCATCGCCAAAAAAAAAATGGAAATAAATCCAAATTTTATGGAAGTAATTTGTACAATTAATAAATGCTTTTGATAGAAAAATGTTTAAAGATTCAGAAAAAAATAAGTTTGCTAAATTTGGATTATTCCTTTGGGTTCTACAGCCGCTCAAAGTTGAGTATTTTTTCTGCATTCAACAAATTCGTAATTTTTGGAAATACAGTTTTGAGATTGATTTTTGGGTAAGCTATGCATTCGAGCGTTATTTTCTTGATTTTTATTTAAAAGTACATTAAATTTAAAGAAAAATAGAGACAAAAGTTATGTTCTTGTTTCCACTCTTTACTTGGTATTTTAGGTTTGCCAACTGACTACTTTGGTAGAGAATAAAAACAAACTAGAGCAAATTTTCAACAAAAATTTGATTGTTATAGTTTCCTCTACCTGAATAGAACTGGAAATGGCTCAGCAGCTCGCTATTAACCTGTTATGGGGGCCGGGATCCAAGCCGACGAGCTTGCCAGACAAGGTACTACAGCCAACTTCTCCTTGATGAATAAGGTACAACCATAACCCATAACCACTTGCAAGCTCCATATTAAAGCTTAAGGAATTCTCAGCAACATGCATTTTAAATTTTGACAATTTACCACTACAAAAGTTATGATTTTCGCCTATAACGACGGCAGATTGCCCCACTGTACGTCGGCAGCGACGTCAACTAACTGTCTTCAACTTTCCACTTGTCAGAGCTAAACGTAGTAGCTGTCGCTGATGTTGTGGTCGTTGTCATTTTGGTTGTAAAATCCTTTTGGGTAAGGTTTGGTAATTATCCCTAATTAGTTGTAAAATATTGAAGTAAAAGTGTTTTGCTTAGCAAGTTGAGAAAAACGGCAACAACAACAGTTTGTTGGCAGTTCCATTAGAAAAGTTTTCTATGAAATGGCTAACCACCAAAGTATAGGACTAACATCCACCCACACACACATACATACATTAATATAATGCAAATGAAAACCGTTGTCATACATGTATCTATATATATATATATGTATATGTATGTATATACTCTATATACAATTCAGCTAAAGAGCAGCCTTGAAACTATACCCATAATAATGACATTAGGCCCTAAGTAGAATAAGATTACAGCTGGGCCCTACGTCAACGATAATGATGAATTGCTAGTTGCCTTTTGTTGTTGATGTGACACATGCATGACTTTGACAGCTTGGACTGACTGACTATCTAAGCTGAGCAGCGAATTAAATGCTGTCAGAATTTCAAAAAGGCACATTTCGCACGAGCTTTAGAAATTTTGTTACATTTTTTATGCGAACTTTGCAAAACTGAGATTTAGCAAAAAAAAAAAACTGCTTCTAGGACTAAGTTTGGCTAAAGGGTAAAACATATTTTATAATATGAACAAGGGTAAAGAGCTAAGCAAGCAAAATCTACAAGCCATTAAATAAAGTTTTTCGCGACAAATCAAGGTAAATAATTGAAGAACTGCTAAAAGTCAAGATGCTTTCAAAGGAAATTGGATTCATGAAAGTTCAAGAAAAGTGCAAAAAACTTGCGGTTTACTTTGGCAGCTAAAGCAAATTAACCATGAATGAGAACAAGAGCGTGTGCAAGAAAACTGACAATATCGGAATCAATGATTACACCCAATATAGTATACTCTATTAGGTACTCTCATCGTTGAGTGACACTTCTTAAAATTTTGTGAGAGTCTGAAATAACGAAAGAGAGGCGCAAGTTACATTCGTTGCTGAAAAAAGAACATAGAGCAATGCATACATGTAACAAAGGAGAATAAAAAATTAAGAAGCTGCGCAGCTGACGTCACAGCGATGAGAGTACCCTTATAAGTATACATTGGATTTTACCAACATTCGGCAAAGTGAGCAGAGACGTTGGCAGAATTTCAGTAATTTCAACGGTATTTGTGTGTTAGCAGAGAAACCATGGAATAATAATACCATATTACCATAATATCATATTATTCCATGGTTTCTCTGGAATAATACCATATTATTATTCCATGGTTTCTCTGCTAACACACAAATACAGTTGGAATTACTGAAATTCTGAAACTGAGAGAAACAAACGTTTTCTCAGTTGCTATTGACAACTGTCTATGAACCAAATTTAAGCTGCTGCAATAGTATTGGTGAGTTTTCAGAAAAAAGCTATTAATGCAATTGCCAGTGGCAACTTTTCTCACTATACAACAAAAAGAAGATGAAACATAACTCTCCGCTAAATTTGAGTTCGCAGCTTTCGAATCCGGAAACCGTTTTGGATTTCCTAGCACTATTTTCAAACTATGGCTATTTCAAAAATTTCGAGATTTCGAGAGTTGCGAAGTCAGAATATCTCATATTATTGTGAACCTCGGCTCAATATCTTGCAAATTACAGGGCTATACACTCAACATTTTTTTCGAGATTAGTAAAGTAAGTATCTAAAGTAATTGAATAAAAAATTACAAAAATTTGTCATATCTTCCTTATTGATACGATAAAATTATTCTTTCCGAAAATTTCAACATCATTATGAGCATTATTTCATAGTTCAAATTCGATATATCAAGTGTGTGACGTTGTTAGCAAATCTCAAATTACTCGGGAACTTTACTGCCGGTCGAGATGAAGTTTAACGGTTCAAAGTTTCTCTGACAATTTTGGTCTATCTTATCTCAATGGTAAAAAACCAAACAAGTCAAAAAAAAAAAACGCAGGATTTTCTGACTTCGCACAACCGAAAACGTTGCTAGAAAATCCAAAACGGTTTCCGGAATTTAATGCAACGAGCTCAATTTATCAGAAAATTCAAATTTGTTGAATAGTGTTATTTAAAGAAGGCAGTCTTGTGAGTCAAAACTATTAGTACACTAAAAGATAAATGACGTTCGAAAATTAAGGAAGTTTTTAAAATATTTTTTAAATGAAATATCTTAACGGGAGTCTTGAGGGTAAAACCGGTATGTTAGTCAACGGAAGGTGTGATTTGGGTGGCCTGATTCGGGTTCCGTGAGCGCAGAGTGTTATAATAAATGCAACCGCCTCAAATTGTTTGGAGAAGGCTTTGGAGAGAAGGAACCAGTGCCAATTACAAAGTCCAGTAGATTTCCACAACAACAACAACGATGCCGATACAATTGCGTATGCATGTATGTGTGACTTTCCATTTCACAATTGCTCAAATGATGCTTACGTAATATTTGAATGGCTTTCATTTAGTTTATGTAGAAGTTTAGGAGAATTACATGTGTAACAATAAATTTCATAATTTTGTTTATTGAATTCAGCTGGAAGTTGACAATGACGTCAATGGCGTCTAAAGACGCAAACTGTCGGCAACACAAGACAAAGAATATGCGATGTTGACCTACAATTTTGGCTGAGAGTCCTTTGCAAGGTTATCGATGTTTTAAAATCCCTCTGTACTGTACGTCAGATTACTAAAAGTGGAGCATGAAGCTTTTCTAAATGGAACACTTACAATTAAATAATTTAACTTTATTTGTAACCAAAATGTTTTCTAGCTAAATATATTTTTATATAATATGTACTATGCCTCTAAGTATATTTTCGGGTTCTAGAATAACAGTCTGGTCAAAGTTTGTCGTGTAAGCCGACTAACAATGGCACTGGGTTCTTTCCAGACCAGTAGAGCCACCCCAGGCCTTAAAAGGGTTGTAATTAATTGTAAGGGTTTGGGACCCACCACGTAAGACTACAATTCCAATGAAAGAGTGTATTTACATCAAGCCGTACCCCAAAACGGGTTGTTATGGCCAGTTAAGAAGAAGAAGAAGAGGATTTATTCCCTGAGTCTGTAAAACAGCGCATCATATTGCACATACACGTGGCAGCATTATTTCTTGGCATGCGAGAACACCAGAATTCCTAATATCATAATAACAGAAAGTTTTGAAATCATGGCAAAATAGTTTTGGAAATGAACCCAAGCTTTTCTAGAGGAACATGAATAAATCGTTCAAAATTTGTTCACAAAGAACAACAGCAGAGGAACACTTTCATCATAACAGAACGCCGATTCTAATAATTCCGTTCTTATATATATAATGTTACAGTCTATTGTGGATGACAGATCATAATTTCGAATTTTTTAGAACGAGTTTTTCTCTGGGTACAGTCAATTTCAAATCCGGAAACCGTTTTCAGTTATCTAGCAAGGATTTCGAATTATCGCTTTTTCAAAAAATTCGAGATTTCGAAAGTTGCAAAATCAGCTAATCGCACATATGTATCTCGGGAACCTTACTACCGATTGAGATGAACTATAATTTGGAGTGCAAATAATTAAGTTTGCTCAAATTGGTGTTGAAATCTTCAAAACAAATCAATTTATCGAATTCAAGAATGACCCATTAAAAACTTTTTATAATTTTTGATTTAACTCATTTGAAAAAAAAAAAAAAGAATTTTCGTTTTTCGAAAAAAAAATTTGAATTCGCTTGCAATCGAATCAAGTTAGATGCAAACCGTCTGAAAAATATTGATTTCATATCAAATAACCTTCTATTCAAGTTACAATTCATAGGTAGTCAGCTTCCCGAGTAAAATGAGATTTGTTGACTTCGCAACTATCGAAATCTCGATTTTTTTTTAAATAGCGATAATTCGAAAACGGTGCTAGAAAATGGTTTTCGTATTCAGCGACAAAAAATTTACCGGAAAAGCTATGTTTTATCCATTGGCTTTTCTTTTTTGTTGCATAGTGTAATCATAGTGAGTTTCAATGGGTTCTGTAGCCCAGAAGAGGCAGAAACCCGTAAGAAGCTGCTGTTCATTGGCTTAGAAACACTGTCGAACACAAGGCACTCTTTATGAAATTGTTCAATAATCATGAATACTGTCATTGAGCGGTGACATACTCATAAGTTGAGCTTTAAAGTGGCCCAATGCTCAAGCGTGACACCTACCAAATTCCATATGCATACATTTAAGTATATTCAAGCCTATCGTTTTGGTGAGCCCAAATAACTGAGATGGAAATCCAGTAAAAACACTCAGCGAAGCGATAACTTTGTTTTCCTTTCCATGCAACGTATTGTTGCTTAAATAAAGCAAAAAGCTCACTTTTCAAAGTGAGTCAACTCATTGTGCTCAGCTGTGCATGAGGCTGCGAAACGAAGTTAACCTTTGCTAGTCTACCAGTTTGCGGGCTTGAGGCATGGCTAGACTCCTCATCCAAGAAGTTCTTAGTCGTGGTATGTATGTTGCAAACGGCAACTGCCATTTGACCTTTTGTAAACAATTGTGCAAAATTGTTGAATTTTCGTTTAGGTGTTATTTTATAGGTGTAGCTCGAGGTATACAAATCTATGGCAAGTCTTGTATCAACACAGTTCAATACGGCAAAATGAGAGATAGAGAACAAGTGTTACTAAAGAACTATACATAGTATCAATAGGAACAAGCCGACAAACAAAATCTGTTGAAAAGAGCCTGTTGCACTTTGTTGCATGGAAATCATGCATCATAGTGTTGTTCGTGGCGTCAGCGTTAAAAAAGAAATTTGCGTCACAAAGGATAAAGGAACATCGATTCGCAATATCGTTTGCTGCAAATTGCAACATCTAATTGAGTTACAGACGCTACATAGATAGAAATGTCAACCGACTGCTCTAGTACCATGGACCAATGCCATATTCATATCGACTCCGTTGGTTGATGTTGTACTAAGCACATACGAGGTGATTTTTGCTTGACCTTTAGGTCTTTATACAAGAGTCTTATTTTATCCTTTTTTAGTAACAGCTTTAAATGGTTAGCATTTTTTTCTTAAATTTTTAGTTTTTTTCAGTCAATCTGGCAACACTGGTCAATACTGAGAACATAAAGTATCGAGTATATTCGCCACTGACCCATCCAACTGCCCCTCGTACAAGTATATTGAAAAGAACGCATTTCGCTTAATTACTCAAAAACTTAATTTCTAAAAGTTTGCTCATTTTCGTCTAGCGCGAAATTCAAATTATTTCATTTTTTCTTTCTTTTCTGCACAGCTGCAACTCCTAACAAGCTACAACATTTTTCAAACAATTATTATTTTGACACGGTGTTTTTTTGTACGCAAGTCTGTCATAAATTTAATTAACGGCTAAATGCAGCGCATGTACAGTAGTCGCCAAAGTAAGGCAGCTGCAAAGAGAGACCCCGTGAGTGACTGAACGGTTTTTCCGTGCAAGAAACTCGAAAAACATGAAAAAAACTGAATACAAAATATGTGTGTGGGAGCTAGTGGGCGAAGGGGCGTGGCAGGGTGATACGCAGCTGCTGTGTTGCAGTGTTGCAGTGTTGCATGAGTTGCTTAAATGACATGCAAAAACGCAAACCTAAATGAGTCGCAGGAAAGGTAAGAAAGGAAATAAAAGTGTAGCATGCTTTTAAGCGCATGAGTCCGCGTCAAACATTGAGTGCTTTTTGGTATGTCGTCTTGTAGCCGTATCACTGTGTTAGTGTGTCAAAGTGTGTGTGTGCGTGTGTGTGTGTGTGTTCTATGTGTGGAAGTACCCCACTTGTCCAGCGTGGTCTATGGCACAACTTTTAATGCACCAGTTAGCCAAGTTCATTGAAACAGTGATGCGCAGCAAAGCGAGAGGAAGAGGAAGAGCGAGTGTGAGGCACGAGCAGACAATTTGACAGCTAGCTTTACCGTTAGACAGTTCCTAGTTGGTATTCTCTTTAAGACGCAGCATGCTAATTAAAATATGCAGGGTCAACTTAAGATAGCCTCTTCCCTTTACATAAACGCTGTATTAAATTCTTGTAAAACAATATTGTGTATAATGACTTGCCGGAAAAGAGTCAGTCCGCAAAAGTAAGTCCAGTTGGCTAAACTAATAATAATGCATTTTCGAATTGAAAAATAAATGCTTTCATTTCATTTGCTGAACGTAGAAGTCCACATATCCTATAGACTTTGTGGTTGCGAAGGTTGCTTACCCTGCCACAAATCCTATAGACTTTGTGGTTGCGAAGGTTGCTTACCCTACAACTGTCCTTCTCTAT
Organism: Chymomyza caudatula; assembly: GCA_035041775.1. Lineage (NCBI taxonomy): Eukaryota > Metazoa > Arthropoda > Insecta > Diptera > Drosophilidae > Chymomyza > Chymomyza caudatula. The sequence continues at coordinate 4,727,370 of JAWNKW010000148.1, forward strand.
TCGTGTAAGAGACTTATCTGTTAGCTTCGGCATAACTAGTCAAGTTGACTAATAGTTTTGTTAAATAGACGTGATTATATGGTAGCAGACAGATTAGTTATACTTATATAGTTATATTAATATCATTTTTAGAGGGCAATTGCACGTAAGAAGACAGACTTGCAATGTTATAATTATAGCGATGTTATATATCTGAACATGCCCAATGATTGGAACCTTGATGTCCTCCGCTCTGTCCTCATAAAGGGTGACCCAACCGTGTGAGCTAACTACCGTGGTCTTCTTTCTATCGCATATGAGACCTTATGGAAAGACCAAAGCCATTCGCGCAAAAACTGATTGAACTTCATCAGTAAGCCAAATCCTAAAAAAGATCCACGAATAACAAATTGGTAACACGTTGAGGGATCACGTATATGCTAAGTTGGGCATCTCTGCAGAGTTGGTGTGACAATGTATCGATTTCACTTGCGGCCGTCGCGGCGGTCATCGTTTCCGATGGCTTGGTAATCTTGTGCGTATGGATGAGGAAGCTCTAACGAGAAAAATACTCATTGGTGCAGTTAAACGGAGGCGACAAAGGGGCAGATAGAGAGCAGAGTTAAGAAAAAGAAGACTTTTAGAATTAGCCTAGATTTCTAGATACTAATGATTAAAAATTGTGTTTTTTTGTTTTGTTAAAAATCTTAGGTGGAATTCACATAAACTTGCATAGCTTTGAGGTTTTCAATTTTGAAAATCCGATATTCAACAAAATTTTAGAATGAGAAGCTCAGCCGTTTGCTTCTCTTCTTCGTCGAACTTTTAAGGCATTTTATGGATATATAACGCAGTGTCTTCCACATTGTTGGATCTTCTAAGGCATGGAGCCAGTTTTTCATTCGAATGGCCAAATTTGATGTGATACGAAGCGTTCATCTGCTCGCTGTATTTTACTGAGTTTCTTTTGGATGTTTTGTCTTTTCAGGCCGTTCATACGTATACTCCGAATGGGAGCCTATTTATAACTATTTAGATTCATAGGACTATGTTTCTTACAAAGTAGAGCGCCATTGTTGGTGAACCTGGCTTTTGCTACGACAGGACATCGCTGATTTCTTTATTTGAGTTGTCATTATCCAGTCTAAGTTTCTGTCCAGTACTATCCCCAAGTATTTGGAATTAGCATCGGAATGTTATATATTCTTGGGAAGATAACAAGAATGGCTTTTTCCTCCTAGCACGCTTAATCTTCTATTTGCTGTCCAATCGGACAGTTTATCTAATTTACTGTTAAATTTTTGTTATCAGTTCACAGAGAGTTGAAGGTAATTTGCCAGTTTGCAGCCCACTCCATATATCTCGCATAGCAGTTTGTTTACAGCTATGCTTCATAGATGGAGGGGTTGTACACCTCCTGTACCTGTACCTGTACAGAAATATTTGATTTGAGTCGTTGTACCCAGAGAAGATTGTACAACCTGGCATGTGAGCAATTGATCAATCAGCATCACCAGTTAATCACGGGGTCGCAGATCTATTAAAGCTCCAGTATTTGCTTAGAGTTTGAGTTATTTGAAAACGCCTTCTGTCTCTACGAAGGATTTAGTGGTTTCCAATCGTTGTGACAAGCGAGTGATGGTAGTATGTACTTCCAAATTGCGTGCTCTGAAAGCTGAGCGAGTGCAGCGAGTGAAGCGTACGGAAATAGACAGACAAACAGTCGGACTTACAGACAGACGGATACGGCTACATGGTCCCAAACATATGGTCCGTGACGCCTCCTTCTGTGCGTTACAAATATCAAACCAAAATTAATATACCCTGCGACGGCATAGAAATGCTAATTTATTTTAATTTACGTCCTGGCTGCAATTTGTGTTCGTGTTCGTGGCGACTTCCTCCTACCATGTGTATTTATTTTATGCATTTTCTCCAGTGAAGCTCCCATCCTTTTCCCATGCAACTTGCCAACTTGGCACATTCTAGTGATTTAGCTTTGCTGCTTGTGATTGGCTTTGGTTTCCACATGAACCTTGAGCTTATAGAACTTAAGATTTTGTTCTTGCCCATTGCAGTACGCACGCAAAATCCAAAAAAAAAAAAAATTGTGAATATATATGACTGCGCTGGGTTCAGACAAGCCAAAATTGCGCATACTTAAATAAATTTATTATAATATGGTAGCACACGCGCGTTATGGAAATAATCTAAATGCAGACGAAACCAATGAAATGGTAAGAAAAACAGGTGATATACACCTTTGAGAGCGTCCTTCAGGTGTAAGAAGTCGGGGACCCTAGCTATCAACAAGCTATCATCAATGAGCGGGAAGCCGCTGTGGCAAAAGAACCGGAATAAGAGCTTAGTTTGAGAGCTCGCAATGAAACCCCCGCACACCCAAACATAGCAGCTAACTCAAAAATTCCCCTGATGAAGTCACACCATCTCTTTCACCAACTAACTTATGTTATGCACCCAAATGTCGAGCAGACAATATACCCATTTACGGCACAATAGAGTGCAACGGTAATCCAAGAACCTGCACCATACTTAAGAAACGCTAAAGTGCCTTTATCTGTGTCTTAGTCTAACAAATCTGAAGATGGCACCCAATGTCGCAGTCTTTAGACTTCATAAGTCAGCCTAAATAAACCGACACCTTTTATATTTCCGCAAAACTAATGTTAGCCTTATTAACTCCAGACATAAACTAACTTTTTATTGTACGGTCACTCTGTTTACTGTTTACCTTGACTTATAAAATACGTCTCAGAAGAAGAATTGCAAGTTCCAACAAGGATTATCAAGGTAGGAATGCTTCGATCATCTTAGTTTTGCCGATATAGCACAAAGCTTAAAACTGGTACAACGATTTCACTTGAGTCCGTCGCGACGACCGTCGTTTTCGGTCATCCTGAAAGGGTCGTTGTGTCGGAAATAAATGATGCTGTGCTTGAACTGATAAAGTAAGATGGTCATGGGACATTAAGACTCCCTTGGGCATTATTGGGATCTTCAAGCATCCAATTTTACATAAACATTTAAACGTCAAGAAGATTTGTTCCCGTTGGATGTCGTATAATTTAACAGCTGGCCAAAATGAAGTACGGCCATGGTGACGAGTCCCGGATACAAGCATATGAGCCCTAAACAAGATGTCTATCTGAAGTATGGGTATCCCAAAACGAGCTAAAACCCAACAAAAGTTTTTCACAAAAGCAGCACTTCAAGTAGTTCCACTGAAGCGACGAAGGAGGGCGAGTTCCGATTGGTATACAACCATTTGTTTGCCAGAGATTGAAAACCAATCGTCAATCATAAAGCCAATGGCAGCTCTCACACATAAGCTCAAACAACACGGTTTGAGATGTAGATTGGTCATACGTCTTACAGACTTTGCAGCTAATGACTTCTCCTGACTTTTTGGCGATATCAGAAGAAGCTGTAGAAACATTCAAAAAGCTTATTTGGTGGTACCGCCTTCGGGGAGTGTCAAAATTGGTTTAAAAAATAGTTTGGCTTTGACTTTAATACAACCTTATGCAAAAGGACATGACTCGGACGGAAATCCAGGGTGACGCGATGTTAATACTGAAATGCCCCCGATAATAATCACGTTATCTTAAATGTAAGTATGACCATACTGAGCTTACTATATTAATCACCCTTCAATTTCAACGGCTTTGGACTATGTTCGGTTACTATATGAGATACGTGTGCAGGTTTTGAAACCTTCTTAAACTTTGTATACCTCAAGCCAATCTATAGAGCTGTGCTACAGTTGTAGCCACAGTTACAACTTAGTCATCTTAGCTTAAGTGTGAGGTAATCAAGACTACAAACCCACAAAATATGCAAACCAACATGGTCGCCCTAAGGAAGCTAAGGAAAACAAGCAAAGCTGCAGCTGTTGTGAGATCAACCTGAAAGATCCAAACACTTCGTCTCCAGACAATGATGTATTCAAGGCGGTGTTCGAAAGATCAATCCATCCCATAAAAAACTTCGTTATGCATGCTTTTTTGGCCATATTCGCCTCATGGCAAAAAGAATACTACGCCACTGTCTCCAGCTGTAACGATGCACAATGCTTTATATCCATGGTCGGCAAAGTTAGCAGAGACATCGGCAGAATTTCAGTCATTGCAATGGTATTTGTGAGTCAGCAGAGAAAAGTTGTCAATGTGATGCAATTTCGCAGTTAATAGGGATAACTTCTCTGCTCACTCTGCCGACACCTGCTTTATACATATAAAAACCATTTTAGTGTAACCAGATTTGGCACGAGAGTAAAATACTGTTACTCGGCAGTCTCATAAAGATGCCTGTACATATTTGATGATAATGTTCATTTCGTTGACCATGACAAGAGCGCAAAACATTTCTTTCCCAGAGCGAAAAACCCTAAAAGTACTAACAACAAGGACTCTGCATGTGTTTTTTTTTTTGTCCAAAAAGGGAATAAATCATTCAGCAGGAATGTGCGAACCAAGCACGGAAACTATATTATGTAAGTGTGTGTAAGTGTATGTGTGTCTATATGTGTAGTAATGTGTGGCATTGCCTTGACTTGCTTCAGCGCTTTACTAATTGACTTGGCCTATAGTTGTAAGCAGTCTATTTGATTTGCTTTTGCGTATGATGCATTGGCCAAAAGCACGCAACAGCTGATGCTTCTTTGTATGCTTTGTACCCAAAGAGTACAAAGTATTCCAAATGAATGTGAATGTATGTTACTTTACAGCCATAGGCAGGCATGATAGATACGCTTGATAATCCTGAGAATCGATAAGTTTGTTAGTGTTTCCAAGATCTTCAAGCCGAACCGATACGTTCTGTTCATACATTTGTGCTGTAAAGCGCTTGAAAATCTTAAATAGTAAGCATTTGAAACAAACTTTAAAAACAGACACACCTTATATAAAGAGTATTTTCTAGTTCCGAACTGCATTAAATAACAAAACAGGGTATCTCACAGTTGGAATTTCTCAATAATTGCCGCCGAAAAGTTAACAAATTGTAAATTATATATCATTGTTGTTGTCATTGTTGTTGCCGTCATAGAATATTTATAGCGCGTCATTGTCATGCAAAAGGAATTGCCAAAGTGAAACTCAAAAATGGTATTAAATGTGAAACGGGTAAGAGATTTGGAAATGAAATTATGTCAAGTAGAAGTCGCAAAATCAAAGCAAATCAGTTGTGCCCAGTTCCGATAAGATGGCCATAAAATATTAAGCACGCATCAATTTCAAATGGTCAATTACAGAACATCATTTTGTCCTTACTGTCCATTCGGTCTTAAGCTTAGTACGCAGATACTCGAATTTATTGCGCTGTCAAACATTTTATAATTTACAAAATTTCTTTCCAATACACAGAACGCCATACTGAAAGTTGCCACCTTTCATATTGAGAGTTGCCATAAGGACAGTGTTTGTGGATTGAATGAACAGCTGAAAGTTGTAACCAGTACAGTTTGAGCCCATCGTTGCTCTTATTGTAGTGGCGAATCCGCTGAAAATCGATAGGCATATATGTATGTATATTCATCGATATGAGCCTAGGTGGTGGCTGGTGAAAGAAGTGGAATTCGGAATTTGAATTTATTAAAAACTAACGTTCTAATTATAAACATAACATAATCATTCAAATCATTGATGATGAAGTCAAAATCTAGAAAAGAACTAAACACTTTTGAACAGGAGGCTTGAGAATGTATGTGGAACATAACAAATAAGCAGCATATCTTTAAATTAATGACGTCACAGCTGACGTAAAATTGCTGACAAAACGGAGTGGACATGTCATGTTCCTACTTGTTTCGGTTATCTGGTCACCTTTCTATTTATTATTTATTTTATAGCCATTCATATAACACCATATTGCAGATTTTATTGTGAAAAATTTCGCGTGTCTCCGTACTAGAAAAAGTCCTTATTCAAAAAAAGGCATGATACAGCCAATCAAGACCGTCAGTGCAACAGATGAACAAACTGACGTTTGACCGATTCATCCCGACTTTTGATTTTGATCATTTTTCCAACACAATAAGTACTACAAGGTATAATCACCAACAAATTACCATTTAATTTTCTGTTCATAAGCAGCATTCAAATGTATTGAAATGCTATCTTTCTTGTTTAAGGGACTTCAGACAGCAAAAAAAAAAAATCTTGGCTAAGACATTAAGATCTAAGTCACTCAATTTTCACAATTAAAAATTGCCACAGAGAAAAAAGCGACTGCGCCTCTTAAAATGATGGACGATGTATTGGAGCACCTCATGCCATACTTAATTCCTAGTTTACTATTAGAGGCAAAAGTTGCTGAAAGCTTCTTCTTGACTGGCCATAACAAAGCTGGTGCGCCTGTGTTCTGGTGGAACAGGATGAAAGCTTCTGATCATCATTCACTAAGGAATGGCCAGGGTGATACCTGTCTCTACCATAACCAAGTGGACGCACAACCTCCACTTGGTGCTCCCTGGACAGCTGTTCTAATCGCTACCCGGTTTTAGAAGCGCATCGAAGCCCTCGCTGGGCTCTAAATGAGTTGTGCCTAGGGTTTGGGACTCGCTGCGTAAAAACCTTCCCACAGTGAATGTCACAAGAGTTGCTAAAAGCAACTAAACTAAAAGTTGGAAGCCCTTGATGACATTGATGACCAATTCGATATCTTGCTGTGCTTGACGAAAACCCTTACGAAAATGATGATGGCAAGGATGAGTCTCAATTTGAATGTCCATCAACTGTTGCTGCATGCGCTGCTGTGTAGTTTGTGTTCACAAATTTGGTAACCAAACTCTTTTAGACACACAAAACCGATGGCTCTTATCCTGTCATTATCATACAATGGCTTAGAAAAACCGTATTCCGTCGATCCTTTAAATGTTTTAGTACGCGATTTCGATCTTCGATGTCATTGTGCCTACGTGTGGGCACAAAACCGACGCAGCTCACAAGACATGACATTCACTTCCTAACAGCTCATTCAAAGAGAGACTCATTCAAATAGCCATAAGTTGCGGCTTCCCGTGAACTACAACAACTTCACCAACTTAATTTTGTTTTATATTAACGATGTAGTGTATCTTTTGGTAGCATTTTACTTGTTCCTTTCGAGCCATACCCTAATGCTTTCTTATATTTAAGTTTATGCCAATGCTTCTAGAAGCTGACAGCTTTCGGTTACAGGCGTGTTGCCAAGAAAGTTTGATAGTAAGTTGTATCAACAGGCTGTCAAAAGTTTTTTGTTTGGTGGCGTCTTCTTGAAATGTTCTGCACTTTCAATGCAAATGATGCGATTATGGTTATATCAAAAGCAGTAGAGCGCAGTACTTTTTAAAGCGGAAACTTATGACCATAAGTTTTGAAGCAAGCTATTGGAAGTTAAATGTTGTTAGAAATAAATCATAGTAAAATTTATCCTTAAATTGCTAGTATAATACACTTTTATTAGCTTATTTTCGTGTCTTAGACCCCAGTCTTAAACAGAGAGTGTCCAAACCAAGACTGATCACAGATGCCATATTGATTCCTCCATGCTTCGCTTGGAGTCACAGCCATCACAATAACCCACAATAACTAGCTTGTGTATCACGTGGTGTCAAAATCAGAGAACGGTTTCGGAAGTATGATCCCGATTGAACTGCTTGCTTATGAACGGCAATGCGGCACAACGGTGACTTGGCTGCTAAGGGCCACCACCTTGAGTCATTGCCTGGGAAGATGGGAGACTGCAGCGAAAGGCAGGTAGACTTACAAGTTCATACCAAACGTATGCCATTGGTTCAACCGCAGACATGGGCTCGTCGATTATGATATTGCTCAAATTCTCAATGGTCATGTGTGCTTTCAGGTCTACCTATACAGGTTTAAGCATGAAGAGACCCCTGTGAAAGCGGAGTCCTTGAAGACGCGCAGCACTCGCTCTTCGTGTGCGAGAGAGAAAGCCTCTGCCGGTTGCCCCTTTACTGCGGAAAATATTGTGGACTAGAAAGCGGAAAGGGGTGTCAGTCAGTTGCTAACATGGCGGCTAGAATAGTGAAGGAGCTGCGCCGCCGAGAGAGGAGACGGCGTGCGCCAAGTACTTGAAGAGCTCCTCTCACCTTCCGCCAACCGTCCCTGCGACGTTATGCATTGTAGTAGTCCCACAGAAGCGGCTTGCCAGAAGCCCATCACGTCAGGATTTTGAGATATTTGATTTCGTTAGGTAACCCAAAAACCTTTTACGCCTTAATTTAAGATTCCAAGAGATCAATTACGATTTTTTTTTCGCAAAGTTGTGGCTACTCTAAGTTAAAGGAAAATATATCCCTTCGACGTATTATCTCAAAATCATGATGCGACCCCGGATTCGGATTCTAAGCAGCTAATTACTTGGGAAATCACCCTAAGCTTTCCAACAACTAAACCATGTTGACCTGTGTTATATGTACACTACACATTCTTTATAGTGTCTCCTATAATATGTGTTGATATCCACCAAAAAAAACTTTATAGCCATATTCGAACACCGTGAATTTAAGCCTTAAAAGTACGTTTAACCGGTGTAGTTCCGGTGAACACAGTCGGATAAACTTCACGAAACTTCGCGAATTGTGGCAAACATAAACAAAGACTTGCGTTTTTATGCTGCCACACATAATAAAAACTTTAAACTTCAGAGTCAACTATCTATCGTTGCAGCGAAAAAGCTAAACGAGCAACATTATTTGAAGCTTGAACTCTAGAAACTGTAGAGAACGCTTGACTTGCGCTAAGTCCACCACCTGACTCACGGCAAACTCAACCGGATCTCTGTGGTGTGCAAAGAGCAGATATTCACAAATAACATATTTCCATGTATGTGCGGCCGACCCACAAGGACATTCCGAACTATCATTCAAACTACTTAAATGCAGCCATGCATGGAACGAACCACGTCCAGACCAAGCCAGAATCCTACGTTTGGGCGGCTGCCTACAAACGTGACATCACAAATAAAGTCTTATGTAACACGTCCGGTTACGCTGTTGTCCCATCTGGCTTGCCAGTCTTATAGGACATCCTCCTTGAGCCGCATTTGACACGCACTTAGCCAGCAGTAGAGATAGCCGTCTCTTTGCCAATCTGATTTTCAAATCTGCAGATGTGGAGAGAGTGCGGCACGCAGACAAACCGCCCAATAACCGAAGCAACATTCTATTGTTCAAAGTTTTGTATCACTTAATTAGTTTAAATGCCTATTTTCGGTCATCGCTATCAAATGCTTCCAGAATGGCAAAACACCTACTAATATAACTCCAGTTAGTAATTGTTACTGCGCAAATTGCCGCTGCCACACCCATTCCTCCCACCGCCGACAAGGACTTGCGTCAGCTTCGTTGGCTCCGCATTAACATAATGTCTTGCTGCTGCTGCAAAAAACACAACAAGGTACACTAGTACGCAGGAGAAGAGCGTCACGCCAAGAAATTAAATTAAATATTTTGTATTAAATTTTATTAAAATTTTATTGCCGCTGCAAACACGTGGCGTATGCGTAATGCGGCTACTAATTCAACTGTGACGCTCTTTTTCGGTGTCTCCGTATTTGCTTGGCTTTGTCTGGCTTTGTTTGGCTGCCTTTGGAGTTTCTGGAGAAGCGTAAGACCTTGCAACCTCGATAAAGAAAAACAAAACCAACAACCAAATAAAGTGACGCGAAGCTCGCTGTGCGAATTAAATACTGAGGCAGGTGCTCCACGTTGCGTATGAGTGATGTATGGCCGCAATGGGGTCGAGCTGCCTTTGATGTACACTCTACTCAGAACCCACACACATACGGCAGCACATTTGTGCACGAACATAAGCTGCTGCGTTAGGGGTTGAGCGCTGGCATGTGGGAATACACTGAGAGAATTAAGCTGGGCTAAAATCGAGCAGGGGCTCAACAAACCGCACATTTTAAGTTCTCATGAACTTCTACGGAAATTTCAATTAAATGGTATTAAAACTAATTTTCAGAGCACTTGTTGCTTCTAATAAGTTGCACCGACGTATTTTATGTGTAAATACTTGAAGGAAGTACATGCTAAAAAATACTTCATCAAATGCTTAGTTGCCACTTGATATATTAAGTTTTAAAATAACCAAAATTTCAGCAGTATTGCAATCTACTTTCCACTTGCGCCCAGTTGGGGCCTATCAAAATGTTAACTTTATGAAAATCGAAAGGTTACTCTTTAAGCAGTTGCGTGAAGACAACTTTTGAAGCCAAGTTCTACCAAAACTGTCTAAGGCTCATTGAGCCTAAATTATGTAACCTACCTTTGAGTTACAATTCAAGACTGGTGGCAATGACTTGGTAAGGTGTAGGCTCTTTTCCAGAATATGGCTAGATGAGAGCATGCCCGATGATTGGAGGGTGCCCCGTGGTATGTCTTCCTTTTATTGCAAATAAGGTCCTATCGAGCGTACTGTATGAAAGACAAAAACAATTGGCGAAAGAACTGATTGGACCTTATCAGTGTGGTTTTAGGCCTGGTAAGTCCACCATAGACATGATATTCACACTACGCCGAAAGGCCGAAGTAAATAGGAACTATGCTCTCTAAGAGTGCCATGTAGCTTGTATACGGTGATGATATCGACATCATTGGTCTTACTAAGCGAGCAGTTACCGCAGCCTTTACGGCTATTGAAAGAGAATCTGCCAGGGTGGGTTTGGTTGTTAATGTGAGCAAGACAAAGTATAGTATGTCTTCTTCGAGTAGAGAGACACAGCGGTTGGATTCTCAGTCTGGTGCTGAAAACTATACTTTTGATGTTGTCAAGGATTTCGTCTACCATCACGATGGAATACGACGTCAGCATGGGGAACAAGCGGAGAATCACTCTTGCCAATAGATGTTACTTTGGTCTCAGCAGGCAAATGAATAGTAGAGAAACTAACACTCTATACGAAGCTTATCCTTCCCGTTTTGATATATGGCGCTGAGCATGGGTGCTGTCGCAGTCTGATGAAAATGCCCTTGGAGTGTTTGAGCGGAAAGTACTTCGTACGGTCTTTGGCCCTCTACGTGTTGGCAACGACTACGGCATCCGATGGAATGACGAACTCTATGAGCTCTACGACGAAATTGACTTAGGCAAGTGAATTCAAACCCAGCGACTCAGCAGGCTAGGTCATGTTGTGCGTATGGATGAAGAGGCTTCTGCGCAAAAGGTCTTCAATGCGGCTGTCGAAGGAAGGCGACCATGCCGCCGCTGGAAGGACCAGGTAGTGAACTCTCTAGCTGCCTTTGGTATAACCGATTGCAGAAGGCGCGCGATCAAAGCAGAGACGCCTGGAGGAATTGTTTACAATTTTCCGTAACCCGATAATGGGTTGTTATGGCAAGTTAAGAAGAAGAAGTTGGTGCTTGGCTACACATTTCAATGAGGTCGAATTTGTGGCCTAGTGTAATTGACTTGTAAATCTAATCAGTTTTCGCCGCCACAAATGTGTTTCACTTTGATTTCCGTAACAGTAGTTAGAAGCTTAACAACGCAAACAGTTAGAAATGTGGGCAAAAGAAATGTGTTCAAGCCAAATTTTATTTTCAAAAAACAAACCGATTTGTGTGAAAATCGCTGCCATAAGCGCTTTTAAACGAAGTCTTTGTCAACTTTGAAATGCTATCTTTTATCGGCTTTTCGTCGCATACTATCGTATGGCTCGTTAGCATGTTAAGCGTGATTACTTCAGCTCCTTCGCTGAGTGTAGTACTAGGAGCTGAAGCCAGTCGGTTTGCCCACAAATATGTTAGTTCATGTATTTTTTCGATGTGTGTGCTTGTTTGTAGACAAATTGTATACAAAATTAAAAAACACATTAAAGGCCAAAAGGGCCTCCTCTGGCTGGCACACACGGGGCAATGCCATTGTCATCATTGGGCTCTGCAGCTCTCATCCTCATTTTCTGCAGCAGCTCCTAATTTAATGACCTAAGTTGGTCGCAGTAGGCGTTGGCATGGCAGCGTCACCAAGTTCCTACACCGCCCACACACGGTTCCTGGCATTTTGCATAGCATCGCAAGAGCGTCAGGACGACGACGAGGACGACGACAACGCTCATCATCTGCCCTTCACTCCGTGCGCCCAACGCATGTTTATTTATATTTTTGCAAATTTTTATTTAATTAAATTTTAATACGCTTTATTAGAACGTCTGGAGGCTGTCTTTATGTTGTTTCTGCGTTTTTATGTCTTCGTCGTCGGTGGCTGCGTCGACGTCGACGTCGACGCTGACGCTGACGTTGGCGTCAATGAACCAACGTCCGGTTGCACGCTTAGCCATTTTATTATGCAATGATAATCAAAAATCAATTTATTGTGTACACAAGCATCAGACAAGATGGAGCAGAGCGCTAAGACAGGACCAAGCACTGGGATCCAGACAGGACCAAGCAGGGAAAGGTAAAACCAGGGAACAACTGAAATACAAACACGAAAAGTAAGCGCCAAAGAAATTACTAACATCCGTTCTGGCGACTTTTGTAATACTCTATCTGGTGTAGTCGAGTCTATAATGTGCGATATTTTGCTAAACTTTTGCGTTTTTCTATACTTCTCTTATGAAATCGACTGTTTAAATATGAAACGCAAAACTTTTCGAAAATCAAAAGACGCCTGGAAGTAAAATTTGTCAAATGCTCTCTAATTTACTTGTAAGATTGTCAAAAAGCAATATTGATGGAAAAGATCTATCTATATGGCGCGCCTTGCTGTCACACGCGTATGTTTTTACACTCGAATGGTGTTACTTTCGCATGGTGTTACACTCGGATGGTGTAATGCTAGGACAGTGTTAGGCTTGTGTGTGCTGTGTTTTCGTACCAACATATGCGCACGCTAGATGGCGCTACATATGCTGATTTGAAGAACATTTGATTCTATGTTTAGCGTTTGAAAAGAACTCACAGCTCAATATGTACATGACGGCTACAGCTTCTTTCATAACATTACATTACACCATTTATACACAATCTGTTTTAAAACTATAAGTTAATAGATGAATTTGCAGTTCTGACTGGGGAGTAAAAATTACGTTTAACTATTGTTATTATATTTTGTACTTACCAGCTAAAATTGTGTGCTTGTGAGTATAGAAAGTATCTGCAGTGACGTAACTAAGAGAAAAGAAGAGAAGAAATGTTATTTAGAGAAGTATTTTTGGTAAATAAACTAAAAAAAGACAGTTGGTTGGTCTCCCAATATATTAGATACTAATCATTAAGGTATAAGGTTTTGCTAATAGAAACCTTATGTAACGCTTAAGTGCTGCAAATTATGCAAGCAATGAATATTAGCATGTATCTTAAGGAAAACTTTGACAAATGCGCTGCTGCCAATATGTCAGCACAACTTCGAGCAAAGCTGTCAACTCGTCACAAAAAGCTAAGCGAAACTTTATATAGATATGGCAGAGTTGTGTCTATGCAGCTAGCCACCTTTGTGGGTTGCAAATGCCACAAAAACTAAGAGCATACAGAGCGTCGTAGTCGAGAGAAAAACAAACTGATTGACGAAACTACACAAATTAAACCTTCGTGCAATAGCGATCGACTGCTTAAAAAAACTTCCTGGACAAACTTATAATTTTATTCAATACGTGCAGAGTATACAAATACAGTAAATAGCAGCAGGCTGGCAGACTGTCCAACAGACAGACAGACGGTCATCAGAAGACGGTTAGAGGCCTGGCAAGTCAATAAAATTCAATTTGCTGTTCATCAGCAGGCCAAGTGAAGTGGGCGCTAATGGGCCCTGGCCATGCCACAACGCTCTACAACAGAATACCAAAAGTCCATTCACAGTCCACATGGTTCAGTTTTGGCCAAAAGGAAATGCCGTGACCATGTCATGGCCCATTGTTTTTTTGTGACTGTTTTGGCCAAAAGTCGTTTGTGCGTTTAAGTAAATACAAGCACTTTAGGCTACAAAAACACACGGACCAAACACCACACGCACACACTCACATCTGTAATTGTACGTACACAAACAACTGTTAGACGACGCTGCCTGAGTGACCGATGCCTATCTAGTACTCGTTCAGCTGGCATGCCTGGAATTTCAGGCGCCACAGCCAAAAGCTACTTAAGCAAACACAAAGATTCAAAGAGCATTGCAAAATGAACTGCCGGCATCGGCAGCAGTCAATGCCGTGCTCGTCGCCCGCCGAGGAAAGCGGCTTTTGAGCTTTCCTCTTTTTTTTTTTGTTGCAGAAAACACTAAATCAGTTAGACACACAACAGCGTGAGGAGCAGTGCAAGACGGAAAATGAGCAGACAAAGAAAAACAAGGGGGCCGCGAGGGGTTCAGTCAATAGCTGGAGCATCGGAAAAGCTGTAATGATTGCCACACGAACCAGTAATACGCCAAACGTGCATAGATAGTACATATATGTAACATGACTTTTGGCGCTATGAAAAATCTGCTTTCATACCCTGCACCCAAAAGTGTATTTTGGGTTCGATGGAAACAGGTAGGAACACAAAGAAACGTACTCCAACTACATAGAAAGTTGATACTTGAGTTATACCATTTTATGCAAAATTTTCTAACTATGTTGTTGGAAATGATGCTAATATTGAGCAAGTCCAGAGCAGAGTAAGTGCTTACTTATACAAGGCTTTTTTGACCAGCTCAGCAACGGACATTGATGTTTCCGTTAAAGTGTCTAAAAGTCATATTTACGTTGCTGCTCTTGGAACAAACCGGGCTTAGCGGAAATGAGCCATAAGGGAGCGTATAAGTTGAGCTCTATAGTTAAAAAGTTTCTAAGAGAACAGAGAATCCTGATGGCAAACAATGTTCGTAATGATGCCTAGTTTTCTCTTTAGTGATGGACAAAGTGGCAACGTGATCGACAAACTCCGCCCATTAAAGACAATGGAGAATGGAGTGGTACGAATGATGAGCATGCTCTGAAACAAAGTGTGTCAACTCGTTTTCGCTCTGAGCCAAACACTTTTTGTCGGGTTTAAGTATATGTTTGAGCCAAAATTATGACCGTTCTTCTCCGCTGCGGTGCAGCTTCAGTCGTTCCTGTGACATATTAAAGAAGGTTGTGAATGGAAAGGAAAATATCTAAATGTTTGCTATAAACCTGGACCTGGGTTTCATCAATTCTCTCTTCTGTTCTGGAGACTCCCGACAGAATCACGAATTTGTGAGGCATGCCAACAGACTGGCCAATGGTTTGAATGGGAGCGTGCCTACTAGGAGGCTTAAACGAAAACACATTGTCTAGTGTTGTGAGGCGTATGAAACTGTTGGTATTAAAGGTATACTATGTTGTCTTAGGGTACATCATAGTCGAGTTGGTTCGACTGTAAAGTTCCACTGTAAAGTTCCACTTTGGTTTTTGCTTTTGTCTTATCCTGGGTATCGTCATATGTAAGTGAACATTAAAAAATAAAATCAATTCCATTGTCAGCAGAAACTTTGCCGGTCATAAACTTCATCGAAACTTTTAAAAGCACAATTGAGTCATAGTGGTTCAATTGGATGCACGAAACTAAAGAGCTAAACAAAATCTTCAGAAGGTTGCGGTTGAATGGTCACAGTAACTTAGGTTGCCGTATCCGAATTTATATTGCACATATTTTTTTAGTATATAAGAGATTTTTGGCCCTTTACGCGTTGACAACGGCTACCGCATACGATGGAACGATGGACTCTGTGAGCTCTACGACGACACTGACATAGTCAAGCGAATTAAGATCCAGGGGCTCCGCTGCCTAGATCGTGCTATGCGTATGGATGAAGAAGCTCCTGCGAGACAGGTCTTCAATGCGGGTGTCGAAGGAAGGCTATGAAAGGGCAGACCATACCTCCGGTAGAAGGACCAGCTAATAAGGTATTACCGATTGGACAAGGCGCGCTCAAAACGGAGATGCCTGGAGGAGAGCTCTCCGGTAACGGGTTGTTATAGCCAGTTAAGAAGAAGATAAGTACTTTACAATGTTCTGACAACGTAATGTTTGCCATTACATATAGATAGATATCCTTAGAAATACTAGGCTACTTCGTTGTGCTCTTCTCCTTTGCACGCTCGCAAATCTGCAACAATAGCCTGCATAATATTCGCTTATCTAGATTCGGGGAAAAACTGTCTTTAAACAATAACGCCGTTTAAACCTTCATTGTAAAGTTACAACCAAAAATTGCAGCAATTATAATAGTACTGAATTTTCCTTTGAAATGGTACTCAGAGGCCATTTCATTCTTGGATTGTGGAAGCAGCGAAATTGTCTTTCCCAGCTTGTCAGCATTACGAGCACTGTTTAGGTGGCCCCTGCCAGTAACTGCCATTGACATCCTTAAAAGGTGGCTCTCATTTGGTGCTCAATGGTGTGTAATCCATAAGAACTTTCGATGCCGCTGTAGGATAGGTTCTCACTCCTCCTGCCATACATACACAAGCCAATTTTTGTGTTTTCATAAGCTCGTTCTTGACTAAGGCCACATTCACTCTTGTTCCCAATCGATTGCTCCGAAGGTGAACATCGTTCTTAGTAATATCAAGTGTAGCCATCTTAAGATTTTGGGCTAAGTTCTCTATGACTTTTCTGCTATGCTACTACTCGTACTTGTATATTATATACTATATAATGCTCTGTGACAGGGGAGCCAAATTTGAGTTTGCTTTCAAATGCGACCCAAGGATACTTGACTGCTCTACTTGTTTCAATAGAAAACACCTCTAGTCTAGTAAATAGCAGCAGTACGGTCTTTGCAGTGCTAAGGTTCCCTGCACCAATCGTAGATAGTGTTTAATCCTCTCTGTATTATGTCACAGAGAGCGTCTTTCAATTTAGCCCACGCGATGAGAATGTTATCGGCGTATCCTTGACATTATATGCTCGCCTTTAAGTCTTTTCAGAAGTTCGTGTACTAAAAGACTCCATAGCAGAGAGAAGATAGCATAGTTATAGTAGATGTCTAACTTGTGGGTAGACACGGGTTGTGGCGACAGTGACAAAGTTGCCCTCCGCCCAGCGTTAATGGAGCTGTTCACACATCGTAGCTGTTTACTGACTTTTTGACCAAATGCATCACCGTTACCCTGTGTTTCACCGACTATCACAAAGACCCATTGAAGGACGGCGTTACGTCACCTTTAGAAACTCAAGGCAAGTGCTTTGAAGTTTGGAAAAGCGTTTTATATATGAGAGGATTTACTTTGAGGTGGACTAAATACATATTGTTCGAAAAAAATAAAAAGTCACATATCACATAGGAAATTACGACGCGACTTCTTCTGACACTAATCACCATTTTAAAAACATTGTTAATTATAGGTGTGTCGAATCATATAAATAACAATTTCCGATAAGTCTCCTCGATAACCACATGTTATCCACACCACTCACTCACACTCACACTCAAATACTCATACACACACCCGAATTGTATGAAAACCTGAAAAGACATACTAATCCAAGTATCATATATGCATGTGTGTATCTGCTACCAATTTTGTAGCTGCTGTGAAAGCTAATGCGATGTTGGTGTTGATGACGTAGGAAAGTTGTTTATTGGGTTGTGGAGGGGTTCAGTGCTCGCAGGTCTTCCTTTTGCTTAGCACCCAAGGTTCTGGCATTCGTTTCGTTTAAAAAGTGAACTCAAAAAGCCATCGCTGTCTTCGCCTATTCTCGACTCTTACTTATACTTTGTGTATCTTAAATTTATTCAAAGATTTTCAACTTTTTTTGACTACTTTTCGTATACTTTGCTTTTTCTGGTTTCGAAGCTCATTTTGCAGTCAAAAGCGTAATAACAAAAGGTGGTCATAAAGTAAACGCCAAAAAAACGGCGGCTCCGACAAAGCTAACAACAAATGCCAAACAAATGTCTTAAATGAGCAATAATTGTGGTTAGTGAGTGGCAGGAGCGCTTTGTGGGGTTCCATACCTCTATGCGGTCCAGGCCCCCCTGGTGGGAGTTGGTGTTGAGTTGTAGCCAAGTTGGTTCGCCCAGCTCTGTTTCACCGAATACACAAAGCAGCTGTGTGCTCAAATTTATTTAGGGTTACTTTCTTTTTAAATATTCCGGCAAAGTATTGAAAACGCGGTTGTTCGGGCAAGTAATTGAGAAGCGTTGCCATGGCTCACAAGTCAAGTCATGGAGGATCCGATTATTGGTGCCACAGACTAGCACTTTGTTCTGCACAAACCTATATTCGCAATAAATATGTGCAACGATTTAAGGCTTCCATTTGAAATTTGACTTTGAAAACAGTCATATGCTCTATACATATATTTATTAGGCTCTTTTAAAGAGGTGAAACTTTTGAAACTGCAACTGATCGAAGTCTCTCGCGGTAAACGAATTGTACACGTTTGTCGTTTATAAAACTTTTTCATCAAGACACAAAAATTAATCCGTATATAAAATGTACATTTCGAAAGTTTTCATATTCCAGAATCACCATCATTGTATTGAAAGAGGAAGGCGTTGCTCATTTTCAAGATATTTTTACGTGTGAAAGGAGGGATATGGATATGAATATTTGTATATGGATATTTAGATATGGATTTTAAGATATGATTATTTAAATATTTGGATATGGATATTTGGATATGGATACTTGGATATGGATATTTGTATAAGGATATTTAGATATGCATTTTAAGATATGAATATTTGGATATGGATATTTGAATATGGATATTTGGATTTGGATATGGATATTTGGATATGGGTGTCGATAAGGATATTTTGATATTTGGAAATTGGGATATTTGAATATTTGGATATATGGATATTTGGATATGGATATTTGGATATGAATATGGATACTTGTACATGGATATTTAGATATGGATACTTGGAAATAGATATATAGATGAAGATACTTGGATGAAGTTATTTGGGAGGCGTAAGTAGGATTTACCTACCTCTAAGAGGAAGAAGAAGGGGGTTCGCGGGCTTAGTATGTTGATAATCTGTATATGTCCTGTATCAAGAAAGTTTTTCTACGATAATATTGCGTATACGGAAGTATACACAATAGTTGAAAGAAAACGGTTTGAGTACAAATCGATCTAAAATTATTTGAAACTAGTGGTCGGAGTGGTAATTCAAAATCATTCAGCATTTCTGGTTTCTAGGTTCTAAAAAGCTTAAAACATAAATAAATTTTAAGTGAACACAGCAATTCGCAACTACCTTTTCTCGACTACCCCTACTACTAATACTACTCTCTGACTATCGATATCGATAAGCGCTGCCAGCTTATCAAAAAAAAAAAAAAAAAATGAGCAAGCCTCAATTATGGCAGTTGTATTCAGATAGCCGAAGTGCAAGCTCAGGTCCATGGTATAAGAATACAAGGTATGCTTACTCTGCCGACGTCCCACGCAATGGTATCTTATTTTTCATTCTGCTGCGAACGTCAATGAAGAAGGTTATGCTTGCGCATGTTATTGCCTTATTAAGAAACGCATGAAATTATTTATATGTACATGTGTATATATTTGTGAATATCAATACTTATGCATGAATGTTTTTCATTTCAGCTATGAGAGTAATTTACGTCTCTCACTCTCGCTATTTTAGGCTCTCGAAAAAATTTAAAATTCAACGTCGGCAGTGTAAGCTTACCTTGTGTTCTTATATCATGGCTCAGGCCGTCGCTCACTGCTTTTTCGAGAGTAATGCAAATAACAACTGAGAAAACGTTCGACATAGTGAAAACTACCTTCTCTGTCGACACACAAGTGCTATTGCAGATACCAATAGCTAGCAGGGAAAACGTTCGTGAACAGTTACCAATACATGTAAATTGATGATTTGGCAAAATATATGAATAAAACTTATAATCTGCACTTCTAATAAAAATTCCCTACACAATGATATAAGTTTCACCCATATTTGTTTCGATATAGTTGGTGAAAAAGGGGTCCACAAATTTTTGCTTAGCCTATAAAAAAGTGAGAATAAAATGTAACTAAACTAAATCTAGTATAAAAAGGTCAGAATGAGTTGCACTTGTACATAAATTGGTCGTTGCAAATGACAAAAAGGAATAAAAAGTTAAAAGAGTTGGAGAACCCCCTCAAATTTGATTTAAGTCCTCTTCTTCTTAATCAAATAGAAAAAGTTCTGAAAACCGTCACAAAATAACCTTGATTTAAGATTTTCTAAACTTAAAAAATTGCACTTTATTTGAGAGTTTTCAACTCAGTACAACTGGCCCTTTTTTATGTGCCACACATGCGTAAGACAGTGCTTACTTTTAAGTTTCGACAAGATGGCTTAAAACTGTAAAATGGCAAATGTCGAAAATGCACACATGCCTGCATGTATGTGTGTGCTCAACACATTGAAAACTTTTCTCTGCTGACAAACAAATACGAAGGTTGCGACTTAAGTTCTGCCGACCTGTCTGCTGCCGGTGCCGATCGCTGCTTTAAAGGAATGGTGACACGATAAACTTCTTCTGCTTTGCGAGATGTAACACTTGTTTTTTGAACTAAAAGCAAAAACTTTTAATTGAAACTAAAACGACTTTCAAATAGTTTAGCACCTTTTGGAGCTTGTTCTTCAGTTGCAGTCTTCCTTCCAAATGAGAAAAAAACTTCCTTGCGTAGGTTTATAGTTTCAAAAGTTTCGACTGTTTCGAATGCTCATAAGCAAATTTTAAGCAGAAAAAGCTAGAGTTTGCAACTCAAATATTATTTATGATTAATGTATGTATTTTTATTATTCATTCATAACATAAAGCAGCAAAAACAAAATCTGCCACAAAAACAGCAATCCAAGGACAGCTAAGAAATCAATGCCATAAGCTGACGACTGATTGCTAACCTACTGAATCTCTACGTCCTACACTCTCCAATGCGTTCCTGATCTGATCTGGCATTGCCATAACATTCCAACCGAAATAGCAGGCTGGCACAATTTTCGGCAAAACTTTCTCAACGCAATAAAATGCGGCATTTTTACGATTAATGGTGAAATAAAATATCTTCTTTCGCAATTGTGTTGTTTTTTCTTTGGTTTTTTTTTTCCACTCTAGAATATGTTTGATGCGCCGTCGACGCTTGACTGAGTGTATTGGCATGGAAATCTGATATTTGCACGGCGAAGAGCAAGTGTATCTATTCAGGGAGGGATGTGGAGGTTACACATGGCTGCCAGAAGCCACGGTTAATATTTTCATAAGCTGTCAGATGGCAAAACTTCACAGCTCGGCGCAAGCAAAACCACACGGGGCACAATAGTAGCTAATATCGAAATGGTTTGGTCACACAAGTAGAATGTAGCACAAACTATGGGATTGCCTGCGGCTTCTTTGATTGAGATTGAGGTGCTCGTTTCACAAGTGTGTCCATAAAATATAATAAGTATAAAATTGGGAATTCATCAAGTCGTGAAGGAGCCGACAAATAGGTTGTTCAATGGGATGTGTGGCATGATTTTTTTCATAATTTTATGACCAGCTTGAGGTGAATCATGTCTGCGGGTAAGGGAAAGCATGCTTAATCTTAAGCTGTGACAATAGTATCGTTACATCGACTTATACATAAATATACTTAAAGATACCTCAAAACTTTTAAATGTAGGGCAGACTGGAGCTAACCGGGAACTGTTTGTCCACAGAAAATTTGATCCTTCAGCTTTAAATTGCATTCGATTTGGTGGTATAAATATTCACTCAGTTTGACGCAATCTGAATTTGAGGGGAGACTGGGGCCAAGCCGGACAGAAACTTTGAACCTTTATTGATATATTTTAAAGTGTTTCGTGTGAAAATATCTGTACTTCTGAACATTTCGACGACGGACTCAAATGGACGAAACATCAAGTAAACAAATAAAGCTTGAAGCTCTTACTTCTTCGCGTTCATACAATGTTTGGCCGTTCCGATTCGATACTTGGTTTTCGAGACGGTCCGGTTAAGCCACAGTCTCCCCTCAAAGTCATGGGTAGTTTTTGATGTGAACCATCTGATGGGGTTAAGACTGACTCGAATAGTGTTACGCTCGCTTGGTGTTACGCCAGTTTGCAGGTGTGCTTTTGTGTTGTATATAAGCAGTGAGAGTGAAAAGAAGAGCATACATGCTTAGGTTATGTTGTTGTTTTCGATTGCCAGCTCAATGGATTTGGCAAGCTCGTTTAGGTGCATACATACTTTGCCTATTTAATTTGAATTTTAAGCGTCTATATTTTTCCAAGAATTTGTTTGGAAATTGTATGTTCTGAAGAGCCAATGATAAGCCAGGATGCCCCAAGCTGCGATATCTGAAGCGACTAAGAATTGCAGTATCGTCAGCAGCGTGAAAGTAGTCAGCCGAATATTCGTTGTTCTCTCTGGAATTCATAGGTATCTGCGGACGCTGAGTCATTGTAGCTTACGGCCATGTTACTCTGCTAGACAGATAAGTTTTGAAGAGTATGTGAGAACTCCGCGATAGCATCATTATAGCCTGTACTATGTATGCAACAGGCTGAAAGTGGCGCGAGATAGCATGAGCTGTCTAGCTATACACACATTTTACACTAAGCTACAAATTTGGCATCAATTATAGGCCTATGGCTAAATCATACCTTTTCCAGTAAATTTTGGGTAGTTGATTTCGAATCCATTTTGGATTTTCAAGCACCGCTTTCGAATTATTACTATTTCAAAAAATTCGATATTTAAAAAGTTACGAAGTCAGGAAATCGTATGTTACTGTCAGCTTCACAATTACGTATTCGATTACTGTGCATGAGTTTGAAATCAACAAAACCTCAGTTGTCATAGGCAAAATTTAACCATTTCAGCTACCCGAACTGTCCAAAGTAATTACCGTCCCCCCCCCCAATTACCCCCTTATGTTTTGAAATCACATTAAACAGCTAGAAAGTATATTATAATTTATGATTTTTAGATCGTAAAGCTCTTATATTTTGTAATTAAGGCGTTTCTTTTTTGAGCAATTCCTCTCTGTAACTCAACGTAGGGTAAATTTTGTAAGGGAACAAACGAGATTTGCCTGTAGAGTTTGGTGTTAAGAAATTTTCTTTGTGCTCATTGGGATCTCATATAGAAGGTTGTGTCTTTTGAAACGCTTCCATAGCGAAAGTTGTTCGAATGCTGAGCGTGTCATTTATGTCTTTGTTCAGCAATTTTCAATCGTTGATATTGCCTTCTATCTCGAAAAACACACGAAAATGTACAAAGTGACTGATTTAACTATCCATTTCCAAATGGCTACTCTAATATCTGTGATTCTCAATTTGGCGACTCCATTTTAAAGTGCAATAAATTTGACTATTTATTATTTCCTTTATTCCTTCGCTAACTTTATTTGGTATTCCGATCGTTAGAAAAAAGCGTGTCCGCAGGCAACCCAACAACTTGTCGAAGAAGCTTAGTTGCAGCGAAACCTCTTAAGCCTCTGTTGATTGAGAAAATCTTTACAATATAAATCAACTATTATTAAAAGCTTGCCCATTGAATTGAAAACAAAGAAGATATTTCATACCAAAAAGATAAGTTCCCGGTCGTAATGTCATGCCGCCTTATAATTTATGCTCAAATAGATTCCACACACACACACATAGACATGCTTACTGAGTAGGCCACAAATTTTACAGTTATGCGCGAGTAAAAATTTAACAGCTGCCATTTCTGCCAATATAATTTAAATTTTTGCGGGACAGAAAATGCCAAAGCAGCTGACAAGCGCAACAAAATGGCCACACACACACACACACACACACACACACACACACACAAACAAACAGTAAATCACAGATACAAAGAATAATAAATTTATGCAAAGTAGCCACAACCTACACCCTATCTCTATCCCAATGCCTCTCTCAGTCACAATGCATTTTGGTTTGTTGACATTTGATTATTTGCCAAAAGCCGCGGACCAAGAGCCCCAGAAATGTCCAAGTCCTTGGCGACAGCATCAAAGATATTTCTGAAGAGTAAAATGCTTTTCCTACGGATACCATTATTTTGAACGCTTCACATCCACATTCACAAATCCGTACCGACACACATATTGTCGAATTTTACCAAATGTAAACGGAGACGACATGTCCTTCGTTTCGAAGAATTCCACTCACTTGGAGTAACAATTCAAGGAATAACAACACATCCACAACTTGCCTTTTAAGGTGCTCACCAGCCAAAAAGCACTTAGAATGACGTCACATAGATAGAAGATTTTAAGTAGTGTCACCTGAAGCTGAGAGTGACGATACTGATGACAACGATGAGGCAGAATATGATTATGCTGCTCATAAGAACAAATCAGAAGTTCCATAAGTATCTCAGACGGAACTGAATATTTTCATTCGATCTCCAGGATTTCCGTAATATGCTGATTCATTTCCTAAATAAAAATAAATAAACTTCTTTGAGTCTTATTTTATCGCAATTGGGATGAAAAGTACCGAATATATGAATATATTGCATTATAACGAGAGCTTTCACTTAAGATGAAGACTAGTTAGTCCAGCTTTTTAGTTATCTTCATTCTGTGCGACTTCAACAGAGTTCATATTATTATATAATTTTGATTTCACGGTTTTTCGTATGCCAGTGTTATCAAATAAAATTGTTGGGCAAGGACTCAATTCCTACTTAAGATATTTTTCCAAATTACTTTCAAATTTCTTATTCACAGTTATTCTTTAGAAAATTTGCAATAGGTCAACAAAAACCGTATTGTTCATCTGGATGAGTTTGTTAAATGCAAAAATTGGTGGAACTTATCCACCCTTTGTACTCTATCACAATAACTTTCAATTATATGAAATATTTTGCAGCACTGACGTTATATGGATTTTTATTCCCTTCAAATTTAAAATAGGTTTAAATTCATTTGAAGTCTAGGGAAAGAGTAACTTGCGAAAATTTCAAAGTTGGCATATGATATTTTCGAATTTTCGAAAATGGGCTCTCTTTCTCCTTGTGTTCTACCTCAATAGCGGTTAATACTAAAATTTTGTTCAAAATCTATTTTGTAGAGATTTGTACGTTCTACAAATTTTGTGTGGCTTCAAACGAGATACTTGCAAATATTTTACAGTTAGCATCATGCATTTTCAAATTTTCGAAAATCTGCCTCCACCTTTTGGGCTATATCTCAATAACGGTTAATTATTGTAAAAAAATTTCCAACGTCAACTTTGCAGAGATTTTTAAGTTCTACAAAATTGTCATAACTCCAAAAATCATTTGAAGTTCAGGAAACAAGATATTTAAAAAAAACCGATTTTCATGTTCGTTGACCTAAAATATCTTGATACGCTACCACGGGATTCATGGGGACTTTTGACACAACTTGTAGAATGTCTAAACGAAGATTTGATTATACTAATTGGCTTTTCATCGATTAAGGTACTTTTCTCAACACTTTTCAATTGCAATTGCTGACTAATCAATCGCTCTATTTGGTTATCTACAGCTGGCTACCAAATATGGGATCATGCTTACATTTTTATCTTCACAATACGAGGGTTGCAAATTATATTTCGGGAATAGAGGCCACGAACACAGAGAGTTTTTTGAAAACTGATTTATTGTTTAACGATGCAGGTTCGCAAACACTGGAACCAAACTTCGTATGAGCGCCCTCTAAAAAAACGTTTTGCCAAATAACACATTAATTTGACGATTTGGGTGATCAAAAAGCCGCTGTGTGAGAGCTCGCAATGTCGTGGTAAAAGATGAGTGGATTTAAGCAATTGGTTTTCCTTAATTCTCCTAAAACTTCTGACAACTTCTGGTTGTATACCATTCCGAATTGACCATCCGTCGTTTCTCCAATGATATGTCCAGATTTTGAAGCTGGAGACGCAAAAAACTTTTGTTGGATTTGGCTCGTCTTCGAAAAGCCACACAGTCAGTTGCTGCTTAGTTTTGGACCTATAGCCATGGATGCTCCCATTTCACGGTTTGTCACATGATGATCACGCACAGCGTGACGTTTGGACGACCTTCACGAAATTTGTCGGTGAGCAAACTGCGACGTCGATCAAATTCTGCGAACAACCTTGTGGTTTTCGATGGTGACTTAAATTAGTGAAATTATGATCACCGACGTACTCTTGTTGTGGGATGACGTCCAAAGTAGTAAAAAAATAACAGCACGAAAATGTTTACCATGCCATTTTCTAACCAAATTAAACTTTTAAGCCGACTTCCAAGAAAACAAGAAGCATTCGTTTGTTAGCACGTTCTGGGTATATTTACGACACAATTTACAGATTTGATCTAGCAAGGCTAGAAATGCGTAATATCGATAAATGAAAGGCAGCTCCCGTATCTACTGTCTAAGCATGATGGGAATCAGCACTCTGGAGCCTCTCACCACGCAAACATACGCAACAAACATCTATTCTATTAAAAACTCGCTCAGACTCGATACCATTGTAATGTCATTTGAATGGTTTGAAAGCCTTCTTCTTCTAACTTAACCCATGACCGAGTTACGGCCTAATGTAGAGCACTACTTCACGCGCCATGTGGAATCGGTGATATCAAAGGTTTTTAGTGTGCTCCTCGCCTGATCCTTCCAAAGGGGGCATGGCCTGCCCCGCCGCTGAATGTTACCTCGCTTGACTATAGCAATGTCGTCGTAAAGCTCATAGAGTTCGTCATATCATCGTATGCGGTAGTCATTGCCCACGCGTAAAGGGCCTAAGATCTTATGCAGTACTTTCCACTCAAAACACTCCAAGGGAATTAGCGTTTTATAGAGTGTTAGTTTCATGTGGCGAGCACGGTCTCTTCTGATCATTTGCCCACTGAGACTCACATCTACTGGTAAGAGTGAATCTTCGCTTGATTTTCCATGCTGTCCACGTTCGTCGTTGTAATGGTGGTGCCAAAGTAGACGATTCCTTGACAACATCAAAAGTATATATTTCAACATGAATTTGAAGTCCAAAATCGGCATCTCTTCACTCGAATCAATTGCGTATGCATGCAACTGTACTATTTTATAGTTCAATATTGGTTTGAAAGTGGCATCCAAAAATTTGTTGACTTTCTGACTTTGTTAGTCTCATAAAAGCGTGTTTCTGGGGCATCTATAGCTATGCTTACAAAGTCCATCAGCTGCCTTTAAATCCCCGTTGAAATCGGTCCAGTCGTTTTGACGATTATCCCAAACAAACACAAAGACATACACTTCAATTTTATTCACTTATATGAACAAATATGTACGTCTGTATGTGTCTACGCATGCGTTACGTATACGCACCTGTGCAATTTGTGCTTTTGTAGCTTTGTTTCTATATTTTTGTTGATTTTGTTAACTTTTTTGCTGTTGTTGTTTTTAGCCAAATGATGCTAATATTTAAAGTTTATAAGCCTCAAAATACCCAGCAAAATTAATGAAACCAAATAAGTTGCTAACTTTGAATACTGAATACCGACTACAATATACGCTGCAGCCTGGATAACAGAATATGCTAAACGGAATTTGGATACGCTGAAACGGATACACTGCAAATCGGCCTACAAAAGATATCCTTGAATCGCAGCAATGTCTGCTTGATCGATTTATTTGTTCGTGCTGACTTTTTTGATACTATTTACTGCATAGTTTTCACACACTTGGAACATAATTTACCCTTGGGGTAAACAGGGTATAAAAATAGCAACAATGGCTAAGGAGCAAAACCAAAAAACCTGACTTTTTGTCCTTGGTGATTGACTTGGTGGAGGACAACAACGACAGCTGCTAGGACAACAACAAGGTGTCGCCTATGTCAATGTCTCTTTTTTTTTTTTTTTGTAGTCACAGCACCTAAGCGTCAGCTTATTCGGCGCATTAATTAACTTAATTGACAACACAGCTGAGTGTTTTTCTACACCTACTACCATAAAAAAAAAAATGGAAAAAAATGTATAACGAATAAAAATAAGGACAGCAAGCAAATAAAATAAATATGTGCCATAAACAGAACAAAAATTATGCTTTTAAATAAGGCCAAAAGACATGCTAAAGGAGCATGCCAAAGGCGCCCTTAACAGCGACGCATAAAACACTCAAACAATGAGTCAGTCATTCAGTCAGCCAAACATTCTGTCACTCATTCATTCAATTGAAGTAACGTTGACAACGTCAAAGAGCGCGGGCTGAAGAGAAATCATTCATATCAAGTATACGACAGGTAGCTCATACAGCAACCAATAAAGCCATCAACACACTCACACAAGTGCGCTATACATGTGTAGTACTACACATATCTATGCTCTTGCTGATTTTATTTGACACCCTGCGGGCAGGCATTAGGCCAGGCTAATGACACTACCATTACACATTTGCATATGAATTGTCTACAGCTAGACATGTATACACACACTCACACACACACACACACACACATACATGTTATATGCCTATGTACCGTTTGAACCTTATTTGTTTCATAAGCCTCAGTAAGGCATATCTTTTAGTTAGTTGATCCTTTTTCGAGCTTACAAACAGAATGTGAACCGAATGTAGACCCAAGTACTAAGTGGACTCTACAACATCTTGTTTAATGACCAAATATCTATTTGCCATCAACTTTAAAACTTTTCGCCCACTTAAAGAATTATTTAGCAATCTAAATAGCTGACCGTATTAAACACTCAGAAGTTTGTTTTGGGCATCATTTAAGGGTTAAAGAAGCAACAGATCTTTCTGCGTATCTTAAAGCCGAAAAAGAAAACTTGAGTTGCCAGCAGATGCCCGACAGATGTCAGTTCTTTCCAATGTGGCGCCATCTAGCGAACGCAATGACAACAGCTTAACATGTTCGCTCTTCTCTGCATACACAGAGGCAACACCACTCAAGCTTAAAAGCAGATTTTCGTGACGGCATACAAGTAGCAGCGAAACAGAACAAAGTTAAGTATTCATGGAGGTACTGTAAGTAGCACATTTC
The DNA here is from genome assembly GCA_035041775.1 of Chymomyza caudatula. NCBI lineage: Eukaryota > Metazoa > Arthropoda > Insecta > Diptera > Drosophilidae > Chymomyza > Chymomyza caudatula. The sequence goes on from JAWNKW010000148.1 coordinate 4,756,256, forward strand.
CGTACACTGTTTAATTGTTTATATGTATATGTGAATCCTTCAGCCCCGTTTGGTTCCTAGTGCGACGACAAATTTCTTCCATGCTGTGCGATCTGCGTCCAAATACTTCAGCTGTGGGCACGTTTTGTACTGTGTGGATTTCCATGTAGTTTTTAGTCTACCAACTTGACTTGAGGATTCCACACGAATGATTGCTTCGTGATGACATTTGGTCTCCTGTGTGTGTCTTATTCCGTGCCACTTCCGCTACCTAACTTTTGCATTCCACAGCTTTTGATCCGTTAGGGACACAATGGTTGGTTCGATACAGCGGCTTACGTACGCCTGCATTTTTAGCCTTAACAGGCATAAAGCAGTACGGATTTGACATTGGATTCAAAGGAGTTTAATTCGCTTAACTATTTCGATGTCATCGAAGAGCTCATAGAGTTCGTCGTTCCATCGCATGCGATAGTCGTTGCCAACGCGTGAAGGGCCAAAATTCATACTGAGTGCTTTTCGCTCAAACACTCCAATATCTAATTACCCAGTGACATTAAAAAAGTTTAACCATTTGTACGAAAGTGTTGTTTCACTACTTTTATGGATGTGTTCGTTCAACAATTACCAGTTCAATACGGCAACACTTGGTCATTAAAGCATTTTAACCTGTCAACCACGTGTGAACTTCTTGAAGAATATTGGAATTAATCTTGCACAACAAAACTAGGTCTAAGTCTATGGCATGACAAAGAGATTGCCTGGGATTGTCATTGCACAATTAAGTTATATTGAAATATGATTACGTCATCGTCCGGCAGTGATTTATATCCATCGACTAAACTGCAGCAAGTACAACAACGCACATTTGTGGGCAGTGACTTCAAATACCCGTTTGCCAACGTACAAAAGCAATAATAGCGCTAAAATAGCTTATATAATGAATGTTGTCTGGAACTCAATTGACAAAGTCTAATGACAACATTTGATGCAACGCCAAGATCTTTGGCGCTCTCCTGAAAAGATTTTGAATGTATATGACAAGCCGACCAAATCACACAGAGTGAAAAGTTTTGTGCCCCAAATCTGGCGTATACTGACGCTTTGAATTGCCTTGCCTTCTCCTCGAACATGGAATCTCTCGTATTTCGGGGCACACCTTTTTACCATACATTTGCATAAACTTTATATCATTTTAAAGGAAATTTGTTGCTGTTGTTGAAAATCGTTCTAGATAATTTAAAGCAGTTTTTGGATTTGAAATCAGCTACCGCAAGTTGACCGAAAAATGGATGTTTTACTTTTTGGGTTTTGTCTAGATTTTTTTTACGGAAATAAAAAAAAAATGGTCGGTTGTGAAATTTACCCTATATAGTCATAATTTTCTGCTGTTTATACTTTTGATCTTGTGACGTATATACGCAAACAGAGCAAAATAAAAAGCGCCTATTCTTTAGTTTCATGACTTCATTCCGGATGGATCTTTGGCAAGCAATGCACTCTGAATGAAAGCAGTCTAAAAAGCAGTGCACAATGTGTATGTTCACTCATAACATATATTAGCCCCTATGACTTTTGAAGTTTTCATCCGATTTCAATGGTTTTTAAACTAAAGGTGATCAACTACAAAACTGTATGAGCTTTCATGTCAAGCAAAAGGCGCAAACATCTTAGACTTTGAAATCTAGTTGTACATATGTACGCATGGAACGCACAGACAGACATGTCTTAATCAATACGAAATTCCCTGCTGATCCTATTTGTAAACACAACTTATGGTCCGAGAATTCTTATTATCAAGGTACAGTTATGGACACGGCGAATTCGATATACAAATCACCAGACCATGACTAACGATGCAATCAAAAACTTTGCCTTTTTGTGGCATAACACTTATGCGGCGCTTTGGACCCCAGACTGGGTTACCCTTTGTCCACGGCTCCCAAGGAATGGCAATAACCATGTAAATGGTATTTGATTAATTATCAAGTTGTTTGATTAGCGTAAATTATTGTTTGTTAATAAGCGGCATATGTTGTTGTAAGTGACAGCTGGTTGACACGCAAACATAAACAAAAACAAGTGAAACCCTTGCAATAGGGTAATCTCGACTATGATATACCCTGTATACCAATGCAAACTGTCATCCTGTGAAGCATTATCATCTACGTCGAACAGAGGGGCCATCTGACTTTTTATCGGCAATATTCATAACTTTCGAAGGAGTAAAGTTATTTTCAAAATTTAAAATGCATGTACCATAGAGGTCCTTAAGCTTCTGCGAAACACTACGATTGCATAATAATAACGCTGCTGGAGCTTTTGGTGCTGCCTTAAAAAGTGAAACACTAGAGAACACAATCTGTTTCTCGCTCCCACTTCTTTTTGTTTGTAACACTCTTTTGGCGCTGTTGTCAAAGAGCATGAAAGAAATAGGATGGAATCCTTGGCCGTTTCATTGAGTCGATTTACTGTAAAGCGAGCATTCTCAAGACAGTGCATACATATGTCTAGTTTTTGCTCTTTATCTTTCTCAATTTCGTCTACAAGCGAGTCGGTCTAACAGACACAGCAACACAAGTAGCATCACACGTAAACTGTCTTGAAAATGGTTGCTTTTCAGCAACAATTTCTAATTATTTTACGGTCCAATATTCCACTCTATTACTTTCAGGCTTTTTGGTTTTTGTATAGGAACCGATATAACCGGTAAACCGAAACAAATATCGGTGGATCGAATCGAAACCGCTACCGTATCCGATTCGGTTTGAATCCCTGCTTTAACAAAAAAGACGTGTTAACCCTGCATTAGCAAAACCGTGAAAACCAAATTCCGTTATATTCGAAAGTTTTCTGCATATCCGTCTGTTTTGATAAGCGAGCTACTACTGTAAACAGAAGTATTCTGCTCTTCATACATTTTGATTATCATATGAACCTATCAGATGAAAACAAAAAGTTGAAAGGCTTTCGTTAATTACCTCCATTCTTACTTGTTGGACTTAGTCCCTTATTTCAACAGCTTCCTTTTGGCACACTTAGGGTTTTGTGTCCTTCTCATAAATTTCTGATTTCTACGAGTTGAACATATCGATGCTGGCAGCAGCAACCAAGCAGCAGTGAGACCGGGAAATAAAAGGACACTCAGCGAAATCCTAAGCCACCAGGGAAATTGCAGTGGTTATAGAGAATGTCGCAGTCGAAGGGGTACTCGAGGTAGCCGGGGTAGCTATAAACTGTCTAAACTTTTGTTTTTTATGCGCTCATTCTTAACTCATAAAAAGCCAATGGCAGACAAGTTAAATTTGGACGAACAACCCAATGCGCGACTTAGGTTAAGTTGAAAAAGTGCTCGAAACATTTGCCAACTTTATAAAATTGCATAATAAGAATGTCACCAAAGTTTGCCAGCGAAAGAGTAGCAAAAACAAAAAAATAAGAGACGAGATAGAGAGTGAGGAGAGGAGAGAAGAGGAAGACAACCAAAATCCTAATCGCACACATGAAATAAACAGGCCGCACGGTTGCCAACTGTACCCACAGCTAACCCTCTCTATAGGATACGTAAGGACTCATTAGAAATTGCCTTTGGCTATGGCGGCAATATCTCCGAAAAAAAAGGCTGACAAAGTTGGCAAAAGGCTTAGACAAAACTTGATTCAATTTAAATGTTCACAATTTACGGCAATGTCTTATTTGTGAGCAGCACATTGAATGAGCAGGGCGGGCCATTGACTACAGAACAAACGGACGGACTAACAGATGTACGGCCATAAATGTTGACGCACGCGACCCCAACATGTCACATAGACAAACACACACACACACACACACTCATGTATTTATTGTATCTATTATTTAGGCTCAGCGACAGCAGCAGCACCCAAGAAGCCAAAGTGGAAAAATGGCGGCTTCCGGTAAACCATGATGCCCACACATACATATATGATAGCTACACTTGGGTTTAGTGTAATAACATTGGTTCAACGTTGATGTGCAACGAGAGACGATTAGTTTATCAAATAAAAATAATCAGTTTTGAAATAACAGGAGCATTTTATTTTTTCTCTATGTTGTTTTGACGAAGTACTATCTTGTGAAATCTTTAATTACTCTTTTAGCGAGTTATCGTCAAATTCGAGCAACGGTTTGTAATTAGCAGCGTCTGCTGATAAATCACAATTAAAAGCAGAGCGCGCATCTTCGGGATAAGACCCAACTGTATGCCGTCACGAACATCTGTTATCACGTTCAGATGGCGTTACGCTTGTGTGTGCTGTGTTAGCAGCGTTCACAGATTGGCTTGAAAGCTGAATGTTTCATAACTGCCGCTCATAAGTTTGCTCATTTGCTCTTCGATGCCAGTTGACATGGGCTTACAAACCTTACAACTTTAAAACTATTTGCTACAATTTCATATTTTTCAGATTGAGGTAGGGTTGATTTCACATAAGGGTAATAGCGCTAGGTGAGTATTGTAAAACAACCAAATTATGTGGAATTCTCAAGCCAAACTAATTTTTCTTAATTCGTCCTGTATATATGTCTATTTGATGTAAATAAAGTCTACTGCCCAGTTAATTGTTCCAAAATGATTGTCCAGTGTTATTAGCATTCCAAGCTAAGGTATGCGCCATAGGCAGATGTGCAGACGTTAACGTGGAAAGGAATCATCAACATAGGGATATATCTATATATATCTAATAAAGACGGCGGTTGCAGGAACCAGAATAAACTCCAAGCTGTTTGGCGAAACCCGAGCCAAACTGGATTTTCTGTGACGAAGGAACAAACAAACACTTCGGTGGGTGCCCGGCCACAACAGCATTCCTGGGAATGAACTTGCGGACGAACTAGCAAGAAATGGAGCCGCAAACCCGCTGATGGAGCCAGAGCCATTCTGTGGCATTGGAAGGCATACGATAAAGCAACTATTAAGAGAGGAGGAAAGAAGCAGGCGAACCGCTGTTTGGACAGGGGCATCAGGCCTTAGACAGGCTAAACAGCTCCTTGTCTCCTACAACGTTTATAGATTTAAGAAAATTGTTCAACTGAGCAAGAAGATTACTGACAGGACTACTCACCAGACACTGCATGACCAGATGTAGCACCTGTGGGTTTTGCGATCAGGAGGAGTAGGATGCACTGTCAAGAAGAAGACTGAAACTCCTAGGCGGGTATAAACTCTCGATGACGGATGTAAGCCCATTAGAACCATCCCAGATTATGAAGTACATATCAAAGATAGGACTTCTAGGGCACAGTAGATCCTTAGAGTCGCAGTGCACTGCTCCCCCATTATATTATTATTATTATTATTGTTATAAGCATAAACGCCAAAAACAGTTTACGCGGACTCCGGCACCATACAGCTTTCCGGTTGAGCAACTCTGCTCTGATAGTTTACACTTGACTTTCAATTAGTTATACAAAGCTCCGACCAATTACTTTCTATATACGACTAGCTGAACGCGCGCGCCCCGCTGCGCATTGATGGAGTCGTCAATAAATTCATTATACAAATTAATTCTTCCCGTTCCCATTCCCGTTCCTCTTCCTTCTCTTCTCTGCGGATATTAGTATCAATATCTTTATATACTCTACCTTTACCTCTATCTCTACTTCTACCTCAATTTAAAAGAATTCTTTACCTAGTCAAAGTTAATGCTTGCCTACTAAATAAGTAGAAACACATTTAGTATGTTTTATATGGAAAATTGTTTTTGTCGATATCTTTGGCGTCATCTATTGGAATTCGTCCAAACTTCACAAAAACTTTCTCTCTAATACTGTCTACAACGTGTAAAAATTTGGTTGAAATCGGTTCACGCGATTTGGAGTTTAGCGAACACATCACTTTTTAAGCCTTAAATTTTATATATATAGAAGATGTCTCATAAAGCTGAATTCTTTTGGCAGCTGTTGAACTACCGCATTCCGTGTCTTAGATCAACTTTTTAGTTTGTAAACGTTTTCTTGAAAAATTTTGAATTTGGACTATTTAGATATCGATTTCTAATGCGTTTCAACCACTGTTTGGCATTGGTATTTGTCGCAAATCGACATTTTTATTAGGGGGGGCCGAGCAATAGGTTCAAGGGTGGCAATGTATCATTCGGCAAACACACACACACACACACACACACACACACACATAAAGCCATAAACGCACATTCGCACTCGCACACATATCACTCAAAGGAGATTCAACATTGACACGTATAATACATTAGCATCGGTTATTGTCTCAGCGGAAGGGCACAAAGAGGCGACAAGGCGTTAAGGCGTTAAGGCGTTAAGGCGTGGCCAAGCGCATTGCTGATAAAATGGCGATGTCAGAGACGCACACACACACACACACACACACACACACACACACACACACACACACACACACACACACACACACACACACCTATATATATATACTACATACAACAAGTACAAGTCTTTATCTCTCGCTGAAAAATATTTTGCCAGCACGTTTAGCTCTTCGACGCGACACGTTTGATTTGTTTTTGGCTTGAGTGCGTGTACCGTTAGGCGGCGTACTGGCGTCTGAGTCAAAACAAACAGATGTCAACAGCATACACGTATTCAGAGTTGCATGTACTAGTATTCGTATGTATCATATACATAACTGTAAATTGTGCCGGCAGCACGGTTTGGTGCCATTCTTGCCGACTGTCGGTCGGTCTGTCGGTCGGTCTGTCAGTTTGTCTGCCTTTCTGTCTGTCTTCCTACGTCTTCTTGTCCGTCTGACGCCTATTTACATCTTCATAAGCCTTTTTCCAATGAAATATTATGTACAGTAGCAGACAAATGCTAACGAAAATCAGCAAACGAAAGGACTACAAAGTTACGCTAACAACTAGGAGCAATAGAAATTTTCTGACAAACGCGCCGAAGTTAGTATACCCTTATCTATTGTATTACATATAAAGCAGCATTTGGTAGCCCATTGAGAGATCTCTTGTACACTATGGGGGTGCAGGTTTACACTACAACTAGCCGAGTAGGTCAGACAAGGCAACGACCTTTGCTGTGGTCTCTGGAACTTTGTGGCTAAGAGTGTATTGCGAAGGGCCAGCGTCAAAACGTGGCCATTTTCTATAAAACTGCTCCGTTGTTTGTTGATTTGAAACAGTGGCAAAAGAGAGCAAAGGTTAGTTTAGAACGGCTGCCAGGCTTACTGTCTGGCACACTTAGGCCGTATTTCGGCACGTTGTGCCACCGTAGGATCTCGTGCTCACTGCTACCCCGTTAATCTTTAGATCCAGAATCAGAGGGGAGACCATCCCATCCAACCATTTTGGGTCTTATTTCGGACAGATTAGCAATACTATTTAAGAAGTATCTGCCTAACTGTTTATATCTTCGCCTGCAGAGAGCCGGACAAGAACAGAAGAGATGCTCCTACCCCTTCCTCGTCCCAACAGCTCCTGCAAAAGTCATTAAAATGGACCCGGAGCCGGGCCGCATGAGCGCCAATCAGCCAATGTCCCATGATGGCACGTACAACCATAGAACATCTCTCTCTGTTCAGAGAACAGAGCTCCACTGCACGTTTTTTATTTATTTTAGGCCAAGTTTGTTTGGCTACACGGCAATTAGCCACATTTATCCATTTTTCTGTGGATGTATAATCGAAGCAATTCCCAATATGAAGCTTACAAGTGGCCATAGGCATACTCGTGCCGTCACCTTCTAGGGGGGAGTGAGCGTTAGTACCTTGTCTGGCAAGCTCATCAGCTATACAATTACCCTCGATACCTCAATGTCCTGGTACCCATATCAGGCTTATAACGAACTGTTAGGCCATCTCATGCCGAGACCTGAACAGTTTGTTACAGATATCGAATTTGATGACATTGAACTAATTGATTTGATGCCGCTTGGCTGTCACTGTAGATATTTACATTACTCGAGAAGCTTCCCGAGCTCTCTAGGTACATAAGTGCCCTGTTTATTGCAATAACTTTCGCCTGGAACGCACTGCAGTGATCCGGAAGTCTGTAACTGTGTCTTATATTAAGTTCCTCCGAAAAGACCCCGATAATTTAACTTGGATGCGTCAGTAAAAAAGTTGCAGGCATCGATAGGCCCCGGAGGACCAAGGGACCATTCTTCCCTACCGGGAAAATTCTACCGGTACACAGAAGTCAGTTTTTAGTGGGACGGAATTATGTTTCGTTAGTATAGAGGATTGACCAAAGCGATGGGCATATCGTGATATAAATAATATTAGAAATCTTTAGTAAGATTTCAATCGCTAATTTCAAATGGTTGAAAATATGTTGCGTTGGATACCTCATTCCGAGAATTTCAGAATATTAACATAAAACAAACAGTTGGTAACCAACTCAGGCTTTTCCGCACGTTTATCAAAACAACCAAAATTAGCGAGGAGAAATTAAACAACAACAAAGCTAAAAAATAAAATGTTTGAAAATTATTTACTCTTATTATTCCTCTGGCGACCCAACTATAGCGACTAAAGCGCTCAAATTCAATAGGAAACCCTTTGAAGACATGCCGAACACGAGAGAAAAGCTTGCTAAAGCAGAAATTACTAAAGTTATTTGAATAACACACTACATCGACAACGACTACGACAACGCACGGACACAAAAACATCGCCAAATCGCCAAAAAAGTATTCAGAGTGCTTAAATCGTCGAAAAACATAGAATTCAAAAAAAAGTAAAATCGGAATATAAGGCCAGTCTCAGAGCATTAGAAGCAATTTCTGTTGCAAATGCATCCCATATCTCAAATAGTATATATCTTATGGGATTTTGTATAGTTCATTTTCGAAACAATACCAACAATATTTTTGCGCTTAAACTGAATATTCTTCTTAAGTGGCCAAAACAACCCGTTATTGGGTTACGGCCTGATAATAATTAATATATTTTTTCATTGGAATTGAGGTTTTACGTGGTGGGTTCCAAACCCTACGCACAACCACAGTGTCATTGTTAGTCGCCTCATACGAGAAGCTTTGACCTGCTGAGGTGGTTTTCTTTAACCCGCTCACCACACGGGAAACTGAATATACTCTTTATGTTTTTGGGGGGAAGGGTATACGATATGCGTGCGCGTTTAAGTGGGTGACAGGTTCAATGTTTGGCGACAGCTGATGTGGCACGGACGCCATCTTATACGCCATCGCCTTTGCCAGAGGCAGTTGAATTCTTGTTGTTGTTGTTGCTGGTGATGATGATATGCTTCACTAACAATGACATTGCTAGCTCGTGGCAAATAATACAACTCTGAGTGTGTGAGCGTCTATGTGTGTGTTGGTTCTTGAACATTTCTAACAATGGGCAGCCCGCTCTTGAAATCAAACAGTTGACAGCTCTTAAAAGTGAAAGACAAACTGGCAGTTTTCCTTTACCAATGATAAAAATCAATTTAAACGTTTTTGCATTTACGATTTGCCGCTTCCCACGCACACATATGACAAAGGACCTAAATTTGCGTATGCTTAACCCATGATAGCAGTCATTCAATAGAAAGGGGCATATCGAGAGCTTAAGCCCAATACTAATCGCTTTATCAAAGAGCATACGATGCGCATACAAAGGGAGTACCCGAAATTCACCTTTTGGTTAGATTAGATTGGTTTAGCGCTCACTTAGACCCGAAGCCCAACTCTCTCCACTATAGCCATTTGGTCTACTTTGTAGAGCTTACTTTTTGTTCTTAACCCTTATGCGAGCAAAGCAATTTTGTACTTAATCCGACAAAAATGCGCCTTAGCGGCGCATGTATGTACTTATGACAAAATGCCGCACATTTTTGGTAACTTTTATTAAAAATCCGTTTTATCGTGATTGTATTTATATAAATTCTAAGTATGAAAAATATGAAAATAAAATATTTTAAAATTTGCAATACTACGCACAATCGTGATTGAATCCATCAATCCAGCTACATGAGGAACGCACTTCCAGCACACATCCATCATACACTTAAATCACGGCAAGCTTTTAAGGAGTCCTTCTTCTCTTATCTTCATTCAAAAATGTTCATATCTTCTTATTTTTATATCTTCATACATTTATAACTTCAAGCCTACCTATCTTTATGTCTTCATATGAATATACATACCTTCATATATTCATACCTACCTACCTTCATATATTCATATCTACCTACCTTCATGTCTTCATATCTACATATATTCATACCTTCATGTCTTCATATCTTAATTTCTCATTTATTCATACCTATATATCTTTATATCTTGATATTCTCATATTATCATGTCTTCATACTTGAATCGTACATCGGATATGTCTGAAATCAGATCTTAACGGATCGCAGAGTTTATCTCTGCATCTGGATGGTCTCCCTTTTGACTCTGCCTGCTCAGGAACAGGGAAGGAGTGTGCATATCTCACGGTGTCACAATGAGCCGTAATATGGGCTAAGTGTCAGGCAAAGTGCGTGGCAGTCGTCTTAGCCTAACCTTACCTGTCAGAAAAATCGTTGGGAATTTTTCAAGAAGTTCAAAACGAAATTTGAGTGGAAACCATCTAGAGATTTTCGACACACCTCCAAATAACGTTGCAAATTTGGCTGTTGATTGCTTTATTTATAGGGTAAATATGGCGACAAGCCCGAGGGACTGGGAAATGGTTGAGGGGTTTCGGAGCGCGATGTCAAGGATCATATAGTAAGTGATCATATTGAAAGCAAGTTGCACATAAGCAAGGAAAACCGTCACGGCAAGCAGAACGACTCTATAAATTCTATCATAATCCCGTGCAGTCAAGCCGGAACATTTTGAATAAATAAAATTGTCACAATGGAAATATGAGATGAACCAAAGCTTAAAGCGTAAGGCATTGAAAATGTGTGTAAAAACGATAGTGCCAAAAAACACTAGAAACAAAAAAAACAGATAGAAAGCGAAACAAAGAAAACACTCATGAAAAAACTCATGAAAAGCAGTACTAAGCAAAAGCAATCGCAGAAGTGGAAGAAGAGGAGTATTCAATAGATAAATACTAATAAGTAAAACCCGGAGCACTGGAGGCTCCACGTGCACAGGGTGCATCTGGAGAAGGTACTGCTCATTAAAAAAATCACATTGAGTTTATTTTTTTTCGCATATTGGCGTTAATGGAGTTCGATTCGGATAGGTAGGTGAAATAGTTTCCGCCTTCGTCTGTGCAAGTTGTTGTCAAGCAAGTTTAAAACAAGGTGGTTTTGGCGAGGATCTACGTCCTCCTCAATCAGCGTTGGTCTCGGTAAGTCTTGCTGTGTTACCTCGATGCGGACGTTCTATGGGTAATTAGAAGCCTGCTGAACAACTTGTTCTGCAGCAGTGCACCACAGGAAAATCCCATAGGTGCGTATCAGTTCCGAGCTCATTTTATGCAGTAGCAGTTCATTATTGCTAGAAAGATAGATAGAGAGATAGCCTGGCCTCATGACCCACTGCAGCCTTGTCAGTTCTAAGTTAAGCTGATTACTTTTGGCTTTGATAGCAAACTGTGAACCGTTCTATATTCCGCTGGACCGAAAGACTGTGACCGCTCCAACTTTATAGTCTCATGCGGATTTAGTGAGAGCTGAACGAGAACATATTGCAATTAGGCGATTATCTTCTTTGCATGCTACAAGTTGCGGCAAATACATACGAATGTACGTACAGTATACGGCTTTTCGTCAAAAAAAAAAAAAAAACATTGCCTACTTTTGCGGGCAGTGCATTATGGCAAAGCCTTGTGGCCTTTACTTATGCTTAGTGCAAATACTAATTAAACAGCCAAAGTCAGAGCCAAATGTTATGCTCACGTACTAGAGCTATTTTTGCTTTGACTCATGCAAACATACTTAGAGAGAGAGAGAGACAGCAAGCACAAAATGGATTCCTTTTAACTTGGCTTCTTGACATAACGTTGTAATTTGGTTAAAGCAAATAGTTTGCTGACCATCTTGAGCTCACGAAATTGCGCACATTCATTTCCGTTCCAGGAATCAAAATGACATTGCAAGAGAGCGAGAGAATCAACATTCACTTGTCTTGGAGTTGCCGAGTTGACAAAAAGTTTTTACCATGTTTTGTTTTTTTGGACCTCAAAAAAAAAAACAAAAATTTATTGCAAATCTATTTTCGTTCGAATGTGTAGCATTTAAATGTGTTTGGTTTTGATTGTAAGCGTGTTTATTATATAATGTACAAGGTTCTCATAGATATGGACCCAAAGTTACTAAAACTAGTCGTTATTATCCTTCAAATCGTGAATATCTCGGAGACACGAAAATTTGACCAAACAATGTGTTTGGTTTTGATTGTAAGCGTGTTTATTATATAATGTACAAGGTTCTCATAGATATGGACCCAAAGTTACTAAAACTAGTCGTTAATATCCTTCAAATCGTGAATATCTCGGAGACATGAAAATTTGACCAAACAATGTGTTTGGCGTGTTTATTATATAATGTACAAGGTTCTCATAGTTATGGACCCAAAGTTACTAAAACTAGTCGTTATTATCCTTCAAATCGTGAATATCTCAGAGACACGAAAATTTGACCAAACAATGTGTTTGATTTTGATTGTAAGCGTGTTTATTATATAATGTACAAGGTTCTCATAGATATGGACCCAAAGTTATTAAAACTAGTCGTTATTATCCTTCAAATCGTGAATATCTCGGAGACATGAAAATTTGACCAAAAATCTTGCTAATCTCTTCGCTACTTACACATGTAGACTCACGTTTAGCTAGTGAATATAACAAAATTAACCTTTTACCGAAACAACTCCGCACTTCCCATGCCCATATCTTACTGTCCGTATCAGTGTTCTATCCATGTCAATGTGCCACACATGATTAATTCTAATTTAACTTAGAACCTCACTCCCCAAATGCGCTTGACTGAAATTTATGATGACGCTTTTCCTTCAACTTTTTCGTTGCACGTCAAAAAGTTTTACAACTTTGCATAATTATAATATTACCAGCATGTACATTGCAATTTTCCGTTGCATCTCACGTGAGTGGAAGTAGGAGCCAGAGGGTCGTGATTGTGCCTGTGCTGCTCCTTGTGCAGACAACTTTTCTTCATGGAGATGGAATGTATCCTAAAGTCGCGGGCGATGACTCAAGCTGAATGTCACAAGAGAGTAGGATGCTTCAGCGCAAAAGAAACATATAAAAATCTTGAAACTCAAGAATAAATGTAAGAATTTCAACGGAGGAAAAGTGAATATATCGCACTCATTTAACTAAACTAGCACAACTCAAATTTTTGCAATTTTCAGAAAACGCAGAAAACTGGCACGTTGCAGTCTCATTTGTATGGCAACATAAAGAGACATAACTGTTTTTTGTCAGCATACTTCAGAGATGAACTTATCTGATTCGTGCTGGTAGATATGCCAACTATGACAAACAGCTTCAACAAATAAACAAGCATGTGTCACATTTTAAGTTGGCGAGGTGTTTGGAAATAACAAAGGAACCCGCGCCAATTGAAATATTACTTGAGATACTCAGCAATACAACGGAGAGCCCAGTCGAAGACATAGTAGACGCCGTGAAGGAGGACATCAACGAAATGGTGGAGAATGGTGCAGTTCTAGTCAACAACGGCCTCTACGTATTGAATGTGGCTCAGACTGCGTGTAAGTTTCCCCATGTCCCCAAATAAACGGAGTATATCAGAAGAGCCTTTTTATTTTAGAGTCTAATGATGCCGTATAATGTAATATATTTACTGTTATTCCCATTTTTTCTAGCAAATTATCTGTTTTAAGCGAGATATTGAATAATATGCACTGCTGGTGCCATACAACTATATAAGAAGCTTATTAGACCAATCTTTTGGCAAAAAACATCAAAATTTCAATAAAAAGTACAGTTGCTACATAAACATATGAGATGCAAGAACAAAATTTAATTAAACGTCAAATATAGAAGAGAAAGCAGTGCAATTTTGATGCAAGCATTCCGATAAGCAGTACCGGATGTGGCCCATAGACATAACAATCGGTCGGCCAACCGCAAATTTTGATTTTGCATTGCGGTTTGGCCGACCGATTGCTGTGTCAATGGACCACATTAGGCACCTGAAAGACGATGCGAAATTTCCAAGCTAGTCCGTGCTATATTTTCCGTATCGCTTGTAGCTGTGGTAACACTGAGCGTAAGTTGTTTTGCCAACAACCCATTTCGACTTGCATCGTATTAGATTAAGACTTTGTTCACTTACTTGGGCATCGTGTAACAATCGCCATATATTTTATATGGATGCTTTGCACATTCTTACTCTGACGTAGTCCGGACACGTCTGATTTCCGAAGAAAGGATAGCATGAGTCTACATACATTGCTCGCAAGGAAATCATGTTGCCAGTCGCCATATATAACACCATCCAACGCATCGGCACTTCCCCACATCTCGTGAGGGATTTCCAATATACTCTACCGATGTTGTCTGTATGGACCCGTATCCGTTCAACCAACTTTTCAGTCCAGTTACCGAGTATAAACTAACTTTGCTATGACGTGAAATCATGTGTGACTGTCAATACTGATACCGACAGTTATAACGCACAGCTTTCTCTCAAAGACCCAGATAGCGGCATTCAGAATTGGGAAGAATTTCGTGTCTGTGCCTGTCGCATTTCTGCTTCTTCTTGATCGAACTAGAGTTAGGCACTTTTTCAGGCGCTTCAAAACATCTTTTATTGGTAGGGAAGCAGCCTAACGTACAACCATCCCAAGGGGAGACTTCAGATCGCACATAAATATTTTAAATTTTCATCATGATAATAAGCAGCATCAACACCTGGTTGGTTGTTATTGCTTAACGGAAGCATGTCGTTTTATCCAAATATGTATGCAGGTAGACATTCTTAAATAAAACTTCTGGCCTATGGATTAATTCCTTATGTGTGTCACAACTTAATCTGCACATGGATTAGCTGGATCTAGTGTCCCATCTTTCTGGTCTCTGGACCATATGAACCGATGGACATAACTAAATAGACTAAAATTATATCGGAAATCAGTAATAATAAAAATTTGGGTTCCCTAAAGTTTTATGTCCTGTAGCCATTTTCAAAACAAAAGTTAATTCCTGCGCATCTTTCTAGCTTATATGGATACAAAATTTATGATACAATTTCTGTTATTCCGATTTACTGGGCGAATTTAGTAGAATTTGTCGCAGTTGAGAGTACTGTAAATCAGGGATCGGCGCCGGTAGCAGCCAATTGCCAATGGAAGCTGATAAACTGTTCTCTAAACTCTTTGTTTAAATGTGCTGCCGATCGCTGTGCTTGTCGCATTTGGTTATTTTCGAAGCGCCTTAGTCGGAGAGCTAGTGTAGCAAATGGGCGAATCGAAGGACTCAGCTGTCGATGTACTCGTGGCTATAAGCGTATGTTTTATAGATAAGTGCAATGTATCTTACCGTCAAAGTCGTTATATATACATATAGCATATAATATAATACAAAGTAACGCTCTTGGTTGGCAAGTTGGGTGAAAAGGTGTATAATTTACGAATGTGTTAATGTGCCAGACACACAAAAGTGCGAAAAACCTCAAATTGGAATTTTTGCACTGGCTAGGATTTTGGGGAGCTCAAGTGTCTGGGGCAGGAAGCAAATTTCGTGCGCATATTTTGAGTCGATTAGCATGCAACAGCAATGCCAACGGCAACAAAAACAACAACAGCTGCGCATGTTCTTAGATATGTGTTTGTATCTTCGACTTCAAAGTGACTTTGACCCACGTTTGTTTTGTCTGGTGCTACGACATCTACGACTTCTTAGAAATGCGCGTCGCTTTCATCTTGATAGGAGCAGTAGCACATGCTACTCTCTCTCTCTGGCAGTGGCTAAAGTATTTCCAAAGTACTAGAAGCAACCGCAGCCATAAACTTTTGAGAGCAGCCAAAAACAACAGCATTAACAACAAACGAAAACATTTTAACTTAATTAACAAATTGAGAGATCAGCAGAGGCGAAATTACCAAAAAAAAAAAAAAAAAAGCCAAGAAAAACAAAGCCCAAACCGAACAGCAGCGACTAAGTAAATAGACACGAAAATAACGTATACGCACCGTTGGACGTCAGTTGGACACGCTCATTATGCTGAACTTGGACAATTTGCACAACAATAACGCCATTCACACGGAAATCTCGTGTTGCTACTTTTTTCTTTATAGACTGTTAAACTGTTTTCTTGGCAATGCAAATTGTAGGTCTATTTTGCGATTTGAAAAACATCAATGTTCTGAACAAGACGAACAATAAACTATTGGAGTAAAGCTTTTACCGCTACTCTGAATGCCATATTATTTGCAAGGTATTTGCGTTGAAAATTGATTTCAATCAAATCGCTTTAAAGATTGTTGCACACACACGTACATCATGGCCTCATCGATACCCAAGTCGGTGTTGAGTTATGGTCTCTTTTTCGGTCTCCAATTGCTTGTAACTTACGTTTTGTTTTAATTTACGAGATAAAAGTTTCCACTTTTGCTATGAAATCAACTGTTTGCGCTTTTTCGTTTTAGTTGGCAACACGAAATTGATTTTTAATCTATGGAACGTGATTAAAAGCACGACATGCATTTCGTTTTATGTTCTCTATTTTAGTACCGAGAAATAACAATACCAGAATATTCGCTAAGTAGAAGTCAATACAGCTGCTTTCACTGCTCCGTCTTAGTTTTAACGGATTTTAGTTTAGCTTCAAAACATGCCATGTAGTTTTGCCGATTTTCGTAACAAAACTTTCATTGTATTCGAAGTTAAGTTCATTTTCAAAATTCGATTGCAACTGTAACACTATTATGTGAAAATGGGCGGATAAAGTTGAAAAACTTGAAATGATTCTGAAGTTACCATACAAGATTGAGAAAAATCGACGGTTTTTTTTAGTAAAATCAGACTAACTGTACTATATATTAGAGAAAACGTTTTTTTTCACAAAACATTTTTTTTCGGTTTTGTGCAAAATATTCGAGTACCTACATGTTCTGCTTATTTTAAAATGAATGCGTTAATAAACATATTGTGGAAATCCGTATCTGAGATGAATTCCAAAAATGCTGCAAGATTAGCAAAAAGTCCAAAAATTATATTTAGTAGCAAAAGAGTTAAGTAAACTAGAACTAGAAACTACAATACGATCATTTGAAAAGTTCTTCTGATTTACTCGGAAGGTTTTGCTGTGTTTCCCTTGTGTATTGCTACTCTCGGATATTGTTTCGCTTGAATAGTTTTTCTCTCAGCTGGTGTTACTCTCAGATGGTGTTACTCTCGAATTGTGTTACTCTCGAATTGTGTTACTCTCAGATGGTGTTACGCTTGTTTGTTCTGTGCTAGCGCGCACACAGAAGATGAAGAATGGTTTGCATTTGTTTTTGCTTGCTGTTTTAGCAGTGAGGTCTTTAGAGCTCATAGTTTTGTATTGTATCTTCTATTCGAAATGAATATCAATGAAATATGTTAAACAAATTATTAAGCACAAATCGTCCAACCCAAAAAATTTTGGTTGGGTTAATCGATAGACGTTCTGTTCAGCGTAGTTAACTTTATCGATGGCCCAATCGTTAGTGATAGTAGATTTAAAAACACTATCGTAAACATATTATATTTTATTATCAGAAACTGAAGAGATGAATAATGTTTACTGCATGGCCAAATGTCTTTGGCCGTTAAGACGAACTTTTGTTTCTAATCTGTACAACTATCTTTGTTACAAACTATCCAAAGAACACATAAAAGTATACAGCGAGCTGCTAAACTATGCCTCAATGGACCGAGGAATCTCTCACTGTCGCTGTTTTTTTCAAGGAAAGTCTCCGGATTGCGTCGCTGCTATCAACGACACAAAGGAAATAATACGTTTCCTTTGCCGAATTCGAGAAACTGCAGCTGATTATTTTAGCGAAATTTTTCAATCCGCATTACAGCTTGGTGAATCGCCTTTTGGCACTGAACTTTGTACGCAATGAGGCATCATATCCCGACCAAAGAAAATCGTTCAAGTCCGTAAACAGCGCATTTTAAGGACACAATATGCCAAGCTTCAACGCTTTAGTATAAAACTTGAAGAGAGTATGTTTTTCCAAGATTTAAGTAAAGCGGAGGTGTTGGACACGTGAGCTCCATACTTCGTAGATACGATATGAGCATCCGATGTGAAAGCTGAACACAGTTTGTGGTGTACGAAATTTACGTCGATTGACGCTGCCACCGATGTTTGGAAACTATTAAAGTAAGAAAATACTTCTAAGACTAAGCGCGCTTGCAAAAAAAAAAAAACAGATTGCCACCAAGAACTAGCCAATAAATAAATTGTAACGACGCTTGGTTCCTTTAGAAATAAGTTAGAACCTAATTTGAAACGAAAACAATAGAAATCAGACCACGGTACATAACGGTTAAGCTATTCCACGCGTTTGGTAGACAAATAAGATCAACAGGCACGAAAAATATAGATAACGGAGCTTAGCAAACCGCCGAACATGCAGCATCACAGGTAAGTGCAGAAAGTGGGTAGCATCTTCTTATCCCAGTAGCTTCCACATGGTACTGAGCACCATGTGCTCCTCCACACTCACATGCGAACGGTTGGCTGGTTCAGTCGGCACAAAGATATGTGCGTGCTCCGTCTCAGATTTCACTTGGTAGTGATTTTGGTTGCTTCATGTACTCTACCTACAGTAGAGCTGGAGCTAAGTCCCCACTCTCGTCATGTGTCCCCTTGTGAATGGGGAAGCAGTATGTTGGGCAAATTTACGACTTAAGTGCGTCAGACAGAGCGTCTTAACTGAACCTAACCTAACTATATTTGAATTAAAGCTATAATATACCGTTTCAGTAAAAAGTATTGAAAAAAAGTCAACTTTAATTGTATATTTTTTGGTGGTTACTAGTTACATTTATGAAAACACATCTACTACACAGTTTGTGGATTTTAATTAGGTAATTTCAGCTGTCAAAATGTAAAATTCAAAGGTTTGCGAAAACGGGAGCATGCCTGCATATTTAATTTTTTGAAAAATTTGTGTACTTACGCATAAATGATTGCAATCAATTAAATTTATACAAAAATAATAACAACAACAATGGCAACGACTATGGTTATGGTAACGATAATAACAATGGCAACTCTGTTAAAATGGCGGCCGCGCGTGTGTGTGTGTGTGTGTGTGGGTGTGAAGGTGGCTTACGATTTCGCGTTGTGCTTCAAAGCTGTTATGGAATACGCAAAATTCGTACACACCCAAAATTTATGTATGTATGCGTTTACAGTATTTATCTTGGTTTAAGCTCAAACGTGCAACTACCGTTACCCATGTAGCGCTTTGTGTTTTACAAAATTATTATCAAAGCATCACAAAAGTATGCTATAGTATATTTTTTTCTTTAAAACTTTTATACTACACTCTTGTTGCATAGCAACTATTGGTTAAGCTGGTCAAACGCTGCTCTTTTAACGAATGCTTTACTCATACCTAGAAAGAACACACACACACATGTGCACTTGCTGAATGTATATTAGACTGGCCCCAGTTTGTTGGTTTGCATACAATTTTGGAAATTTTGTTGCTCCTCAAGCACACCATTCAACGAAGTGTTTATATTCTTAGCTGGGAACTCGTAAATCCTAGATAATAATAATAATCATAACACTTTGCGACAAAGAAATGAAAACGAAATTAGGTTGTACATCTGGTCGAGTAGAACTCAAAACAATGTACCTTTTTTCTGGGCAACGCTCAAATTTCTTTCTCTTGAAAAATAACGGATTTTTTTTTAAACATGAATCCATTTATGACTCCGCCATTTTTCAACCGATTTTCATATTTACTATGGTTTAGATCCTTCCAAAAAGTCAAGCGTCTTCCTTTAGAGATGCAGAGGGAAAGCTGGTAGTGCACCAAGGTTGTGGAGGAAACACTCCTCTGGCTTACTATTTGGAGATGATGACGACGCATCCATCATATATGATGGCTTGGGTATTCCGCCACCTAGCTATGACAAAATCAGTGTCGCCATCAAGCGGCTCAAAAACAACAAAGCTGCTGACGCAGACGACCTGCTGCCGAGTTATTCAAGACTAGCGCTACATGCTGCAGCTCTTTTGTAGAACATGAGAATGTGTTGCGAAGGGCGGAAGTACATTGGAACGGGACAGTATTCTATAAGCTGGTCCAGTTGCTTGCATATCGATATCGTTGGCTATTGAAAGAGAATCTGTCAGGGTGGATCTGGTGGTAAATGAGAGCAAGGCGAAGTATATGCTTTCTTCGAGGAGAGATACTCAGCGTTTGGACTCTCAGATTGATGTTGAGAACTATACTTTTGATGTTGTCAAGGATTTTATCTACCTTGGCACCAACGTCACAATGAAGAACGATGTTAGCATGGAGGCCAAGCGGAGAATGACTCTTGCCAATAGATGTTACTTTGGTCTCATTTTGGTCTCGCAGTCTGATGAAAATCAGACAGTGGCAGACCATGTATCCGTTGGAAGAACAAGGTAGAGATTACACTAGCCACCTTGGGTATCACCGATTGGAGAAGGTGCGTGCAGCTTTACATCAGGCCGTAACCCGGTAACGGGTTGTTATGGCCAGTTAAGAAGAAGAAAGCATTTGCAATTCTAAAAGTGTAGAGCATTTAGTGACATTTTGTACCAGAGCATTGATTCCTATTACATTTCGCCAAAAAAAAATTCAGTGTTAAAATTTGTATAGGAATCAAACTAGACAGTAATTTGAACAAAATAAAATAACAATTTTCAAATTTCGTAAAAAACTATTAACCCACAAGCGAGTCAAGGAAAAAAATTAAATTATCCGCAAAATCGCGTATTCTTTGAAATAGCTTTAATTCGAGAATCATGCTGGAAAAAAACAAAGCTGGCTATGCAATCAACGATTCTAAATTGACCGGAAACGGTATGTTTTAACCAAGATCATTAAGTTGAGTTCAAATTTGTTGCGTAGTGTAATTGAACACACTTTTCTGCTAAACATAAACGTCAGTGGATATCAGGTGTTGTTACAAAAAGGGCCACCCTATTGTGCGTGGACATGATAAAAGGCTAAGAGGTGGTTCCAGAGGTAGCCTCCTTATCAGAACTTCTACACAGTACTGCACTTTATTAATTATTTTGCATGCATGAGTTGCCAAGCACAACAAAGGTACACATCCACACACAAAGGTGAAACATAAGAGGCCCCAACTGCCCTCGTGCCCATTTCCCCAACACAAACAAAAAACACATTTAATGCACGCATATTGGGAAATGGGGACTTTAAGCACTTAATAACGTATAAAGGAAATAACACGGCTTGATTTTACGAGGTAGTTTCAGAAACAGTTGTAGAAAAAGTAGTAAGGCATTCCCATCGCTCTTTCCAACCGAGCTAAGTTTTAGCTCGAGAAATGTGCGTTATGGACGTAAAGCGCGGGATGGACATTAGGGCAGCCGGAATGTGCTTCCCGATGTGGCTATACCGCCGCCAAGCCATGACGAAGTTAGGGTGGCAATGAAGCGGTTCAAGAACAATAAAGCTGGTGGCGCAGATGACCTGCCTGCCGAGTTGTTTACGACTGGCGACAATGAGTTGGTCAAGTGCATGCACCATTCATTCTATATTCTTTTGCAGAATATGGCTAGATGAGAGCATGCCCGATGATTGGAACCTTGGTGTCGTCTGAGCGCTAACTTCCGTGGTATCTGCCTTCTTTCTATCGCATATAAGGCCCTATTGAGTGTATTGTGTGAAAGACTAACACCAAATCGTTACCAACCATCTAATTGTCGAGCAGCTTTTGATAGCCCTTTGACGGATCGTGTATATGACGCACTATCTGAGTTTGGAATACCTACAAAGTTGCAGAATGACGAACAGCTCCGTCAAGGAAGGAAAGAGCTTCTCCAAGCCTTTTGATACCATGCGAGGCTTAAAGCAAGTCAATTTAACCTTTTGATGCAGAATGTGTTTCGAAGGACGAAGTACATCGGAATGGGACTGCATTCTATAAGGGTGTCCAGTTGCTTGCATACTCAGATGATATCGATATTGTCGGTCGTACTAAGCGAGCAGTTACCTAGCTCCGCTGGGAGGTTCATTTTGTGCAAATGGATATATAAGCAACTTCGAGAAATGCCTTCAATGCGACTGAAAAATGAAGGCGACGAAGGGGCAGGCACAGTCTTCGTTGGAAGGAGGTAGAGAGTGCACTAGCTACCTTTAAGATAAGTGATTCATTCACCGTAACCCGAAAACTTCTCGTTCTAGCTAGTTAAGCTAATTAGCATTTTAGTGAAATAACCTAAATATATTTTTATTTCGCTTTTTTTCATAAAATATTCCTATTTGTTTGACCAATTTGAAGTTATGCAATTGACAAGCAAGATTTATTTATAGATTTATTTACAGTCTTTCTTAGCCAAACATATTGAACTTATAACTAACTATCTTTACCAAGCGTACTTTTTAGCTTTAGTTTTTCATGTTAAAGCTTTGCAATTGAGCAATTCGGAAAAATGTTTAATTTTTCCAGAATATGCCAATTAGAAGTATTAGGAATAGAATATTGGTCAATTTCTTGATTTAGCATACAAGTACGCATGGAGGTCAAAACAAAAAAAGGAAACGAATGGAGTTTCCAGAAAAAAACCCACATGAGTTCATCAGCTTGATCTGATTAAAACTAAACGCAGTTATTAATCCTGGTGCATCCAGTTTTGGCTTTTATGGTGTGCTGTTTCAAATTATACACTGCTTGTTAGTTCTTATTGAAACTAATGAGCTTTATGAGTTTGATAAACTGCACCCGTCAACCTGCCGATACTCGCAAACTCATTGTATCAGATGTTTAACCTAGAATCTGAGTTAATTTAAGTAATTGCACACAGCAACTCGAAGGGGAAATGAATCAATTACAAAGTTAATCAAATTATCTATGAATAAAAGTATAAGCACAACTAGAGAAGGTAAATATGCTAACTACGTTGGTAATAGCATTAAAAAAAAAATAAAGCAAATATGTGCAGAAATTATCCATACCTCAAAGGTTTGCACTTTAATTAGCATTGCTTACAAAGAAGTCGAATTATTCGTGCATCTTTGGCTTAAAGAAAATATTTGTATCATTGCTCAAATCTTTTTGCTTAATTGAATTAAGTTTACACTAGGTGTTTCCAAAATGTAATAACTTGGCATGGTTCCAACGAGAGTGGTTTGATAAGTCTGTGACTTTTTAAATTTCCCTACTATTGACTTTATATGCTACACGGCTCCTCTTAACTAACGCCTATAATGAATTCACATATGGTATAATTGAATCACTTTAACATTAAGAAGAATATTGCAACCGATTCCAGAACCAGAATCAGGCCACTCGAATCAGTCCACTTAAATCAGGCCACCCTCAAGGCGTGACTATAGACTAGATTTATTGCATATGGAAAAAATATTGTAATTTGGTTTTAGTTCAACTAAACCCAAAGAAAAAAGGCTTTAACAATGAACTTAGTCTGCTATCATTTAAAATGATAGTTTAAAATTAAATCTAACTAAAACAAAGTTTTATAAAAAAATGCTCGTTACATTTATATCTGTATTTTAATATTATTACTTCAATAGTTTTACGATGTATCTAAAGTGTAAGTTTATTTAAGTTCAGTTTTACTTCAATTTAAGTTCGAATAGTAAACAAAGAGATTAAGGAGCGAATCAGACTCCAAAGCAACATGTGCACCGTTGGTGCAATACATGCTCTACATACTCCTGATGAGAGGAATATTTAATGATATGATCAACAAAAGCACTATATCGACTCGACTATTCAGCCTACTTGAAATCGGTGGAAAGGCTGTAATCCGTCTGTGGCTGGCGAGCGGAGCGGACAGGGTGCAGCGCCCCCTAGTTTATCTTATAAAAACTTACATATAAGTAAGGTAAACTTTATTCGAAAAAGATGGGTCTGGGTTCTGTTAGGGTGAAGCTAACTGATCTATACGCCACCGCGTTAAACAAAACACGCTTGTTCCTTCAACGAAATTGGCCATTTTGTACTACGTTTCGGCATATTTTTTAAACGCAATCCGTTTTTTGGTTACTGCTAAGCGGAAAGCGTGGCATTCTAAGGATTTTTTGTATGCGTTGTTTCGCCTATAAATAGGGTTATATAGAAACACTACTTAAGTAGATTAGTCAGACTTCGTCGATATATTTTAAATATTCTTCTCGAATGTATGCGCTAGCTTTAAGAAAACGCTGTGGTTTCGTTGTTTTACAGAACGTTCTATTCTGCTAATTCATATGAACTCTCTATAGTTATATAGCGACGGTCAGACGTGCAGACAATTGGAATGCCGACTCGTGACTAAGAATTGAAGTCCAGAAAAAAAACAATTTTATGACAACATCATCTTAAGAAAAGGACACGTGATCTTGTGACGTTAGATTATTTTTAATGGTTGTAAATGAACCGCAATCAAGAGAATGCTTGAAATTTGAACCCACAAAATAAAAGTAAATAGTTGTGCACAACATTTAAACGAAATCATCTGCAAATATTTAATGCCATAAACCAAACTAACCTCTCAAACACAAGTTTTCATTAAAAACTTCATAAACACTTCCGGAAGCTCTCACTGGATCACCCTGTATGAGCATTGTAAACACAAATTCGCCCTGTTGAGTAGTGTATGGAACATCAAATCAAAGAGCATGTTGCACAATAGTAGGTAGTTCGTCTCCAATCTCACAAATACAAATTTTCATTAAAAACTTCATAAAAACACTTCCGGAATATCTCACTAGATCACCCTGTATCAGCATTATAAACACAAATTCGCCCTGTTGAGTAGTGTATGGAACATCAAATCAAAGAGCATGTTGCACAATAGTACGTAGCTCGTCTCCAATCTCTCAAATACAAATTTTCATTAAAAACTTCATAAAAACACTTCCGGAATATCTCACTAGATCACCCTGTATCAGCATTATAAACACAAATTCGCCCTGTTGAGTAGTGTATGGAACATCAAATCAAAGAGCATGTTGCACAATAGTAGGTAGTTCGTCTCCAATCTCACAAATACAAATTTTCATTAAAAACTTCATAAAAACACTTCCGGAATATCTCACTAGATCACCCTGTATGAGCATTGTAAACACAAATTCGCCCTGTTGAGTAGTGTATGGAACATCAAATCAAAGAGCATGTTGCATAATAGAATGCAGCTCGTCTTCAAGTTAAATTTGGCTTTGACTTGTAGTCCGCTGAGCACTGTCTGTTTCCAACCGTTGTGCATGCTGCTCCACTCTCTTACTGTATGGTTTTTGGCAGACTGACAGACCGAAAAGCATTTGAATGACGCATCCTCCTCCGCATTATGAGAGGGACAGCATGCAGCACGTAGTCCTTGCCTCGAGCGTTAAATTCTTGTTAAAATATTATGAACACTCTCGAGTCATAAAGAAAAGTTAACAAATTTTTAGAAACCAGCCAAAACAGAGCAACATACTCACTTGCGGAGACACAGTTCGCAAGACGTTAACTTGATGCTACAATGACCAAGTTTTTCCATTCTATTATTTTCCTTTTGGCTATCATCTAGCAATGTCATCCTATATATTTCGCTGCGCTTGAAGTTTTTTTGTCGTTTCATTTTTTTCTTTGTTAGTTTGTGTATTGGCTTGTTTTCTCTTCACATGTTGCAAGACATGCATTTTGATACTAGTTTTTCGCACAACATTGTAAAAAGTTGATGCAGAGAGTAGAGAGTTGCAACATGCCAATGGGGCATGTGAGGAACATATCTCGCCAATTACACTCCTAATTAGTTTAATGCAACATTTGTTTTGATTTTACACTTTGTTTTCAGTCAGTTGTGAGTTTTTTGAGAATGTTCCACTCAAACCGCTATATATCTTTTCTCGAATAGAGTATCAACTTAATTCTTTATTACATTTAGTGCTTATGACTGGCACTACAATCCTTTCATAGACAACTATGCAATTTGACGCATGAGTTTTCGGCGACGGTTCTCAGTGGGCGTTCGTGTCTAAATTAAGATGTTTTAATGGTTTAACATATATCCCACTCCTTGCGTACTACCGCGGAGAACGTCCTTGGTTTCCAAAACCCACTACCGAGGATCCAATGGTACGATCAGGAGTGTCGCGAAGCCACTGCAGTGAAGAGCGCCGCCTATGGAAGAACCTAGCAGTCGGCGACTATCGGGAAATTAAGAAAATGGAAAGGCGTCTTTACAGACGCACAAAACGCGAGCAGGAAAAGCGCGAGCGAGAGGAGATCGAGATGTGCAGGAGCAGGAATGACGTTGGGAAGTTCTTCCAAAAAGTCAAGCTTCTGGCTAGAGGATTTGGTACTGGAGCGTCTTCCTGTAGAGATGTGGAGGAAAATCTGATAGTGGATGCACAGGGTGCACTGAGGTTGTGGAAGGAACACTTCTCTGGCTTCATCTCTTATCTCTCTTTCATCTCTGCCGATGAAGATGATAATGCCGCTTCCGCAGTTAACTTCCCAACGCCCTCCATCATAGATGACGGCGTGGATATACAGCCGCCTAGCTATGAGGAAGTCAGGGGCGCAATGAAGCGGCTCAAGAACAACAAAGCTACTGGCGCAGATGACCTGCCTGCCGAGTTATTCAAGACTAGCGGCAATGAGTTGGTAAGGTACATGCATCAGCTCTTTTGCAGAAGATTAGTGATTAGTGCATGTCCGATGATTGGAACCTTGATGTCTCTGCCCTGTCCTCAAGATGGGTGACCCCACGGCTTGCGCTAACTACCGTGGTATCGTATATAAGGCCCTATCGAGCGTGTTGTGTGAAAGACTAAAGCCGTTTGCGTAAGAACTGATTGCACCTTATCAGTGTAGTTTTAGGCCTGGCAAGTCCACCATCGACGAGAATATCCGAATTCGGCATCTCCATCAAAGCGCTTTCCAGCTTGCTGCGATAGGGGAGTTACCCCTCTAAGAGGGTGGATTTCTTCAAAGAACTGGTAATTCTTCTAGATGCTAAGCTAACATTCAACGAGCACATCTACGTAATGGGGTCATAAAATAGGTGGTCAAAAAAGTATATTTCTTGTTCGCCCCATCTTGAACTACGTCTGCTGTCTGGAATCCTCAATATGTAGTGTACGCTGAGAAAATCAAATCAAAGCAAAAACAGTTTCTGCTATTTGCGCTAACAGCCTTAATTGGCGGCAAGGTTTTAACCTTACTTCATAATAAAGCCGTCTGTTGTTAATAGATCTGCCAACTCTCAAGGAAAGACGAACCACTTAAGGGATATCATTTTTCTCAAAGCTTATTGCTGATGACGTTGACACATCGTTTCTTCTAGAGCGTTTAAACTTCAACATTCCCAATTGTCGCTCTCGATATTTTGAGCCACTTCGATTTAGGCGGTGTGCTCGGAACTACGAAGCCTTTGAAGCCTTTAGAGTCCTATGTCAGAAATATAATGCCGCTTCACGGTCTTTCAAGTTCAATTCAAGTAATAAGATCTGTTTCTCTTATAAATTTTTATTTTTTAAGTGATGTTCTGTTCTATTCTACTGTTTTTATATTTAATTGTCATAAATTAATAAAAACGCCAATTTATACGTTTGGGGGCATGGGTTCTCCAAGGACAGGGTGAAGCTGCCTGATCCCCGCACAACCTACTTACAACTTGGTTACCCTGCTCTGGTTAGCGCTGTGAGGTATTTCGCGAAACGAAGTCTTTCCAGTACTTTAATTGAGTTGTGCGGAGGCAGCCCTTCCCAATGAAAGATGTTATGAGGCGCCACACTGGTTGTTATGGCCAGTCCGTAAGAAGAAGATAAATTGACTTAAAATGGGTCAATTAGTTTTGATGAAGATCGAAATGTAACGCTCCGAACATAAAAATGACTTGCACAGCTTGAGAGCATAACTTGCTTTTAGGTTAATTCTGAAACAATTTTCTTATGCAACAAACTGATTTTCAAACACTTTAAGCCCCATTAAAATACTACAAAATGCCAGCTTAAATTGTTGCGTTTTTTTACATGGAATTTTTACGCTCCGTAACGACAGGTACACAATTACAAACGGATTATTTGGCATCAAGTTAAGCTACTCTGCCCACAAACCTCATGACATGGACACCAGCTAGCAACCACTCAACCTCTAACCTCGTGAAGCTGGTCATACAGCTGCCAAACTGGGAAACCAACTGGCAGATACCTGGATATGACTCTGTAGAAAAGAGCCGTACAAAGCAAATTCATTGCATTCATGAAAATTTTAACGCTCGTGCAATCCATCAGGCAGTCAGTCATTCATGCCAACCTCAATACCGAGAGCCATTAATAAATTTGGGAATTAATAAAAAAAAAAAAAAAAAAACAAATTCATTAATAAAAGACGAGCTTATGAAAAAGATTCGAGAGTTGTTGCGGCGGCCTAATTATATTAAATTTGGCGCCTTGTTTCAATTTGCTTGGAACAAGATGGAACAAGAAATGGCCAAAACCCAAAAAAAAAAAAAAAAAACTGATATAATTAAAAAACGCAAATGGAAACCACACGAACTTCATTCACAATTGAGCCAAAAATTTGTTGCTTTCAATTTGTGCATTCATAATCAAATTGCCGGTTACACGTTGCTTGGGCGTCATCTTTATAACACAATTTCGAACAATTATGCACACTCACCTGCTAAGGTTGTGCGTACGTCCGCACGTCCGTCCAGCCAATACAAAAACAAACACGGACAGCAATCGTTGTCAAAGTTGAAGAACTGGGTACAAGACACGCTCACGCACAAACGCACTCAAACGCACTCAAACGGATCCGGAAACTGAAAATCTGCCTTGTAATGTGATATTTTTGTGGTCTTTGGGCAACCTTTAATGGCTAGCCTCGGGTATTGAGAGTACGCGTGCAATCGTTTGAATAGAATCGTGCATCAGAAATCTTAGGGTACCCTTTTTTTTGGAGTGTCCAGCTTTTGTTTGCTTGGCACGTATACGGCTGGCCGTCTGTCTGTCCAATTGTCTGGCAGCGACCTATAACGAACTTTACATTATTTGCCTTTGCCGCTTTTCAACTCCATTTTGTTTTGTTCACTGGCAAATTTGTTGCGGCGCCTTTTCTTGGGCCTTTTATTGTGTGTCCAAATAAAATTTCGACTGCGTCTTTGTTTGGTCTGGTTTCGTATTAAAAATTAAATTGAAAATCAAGTGTTTTGCCATTGGCAACATTTTGAAACTTGTCACACACTTTTCCAAATCAATCCACTAAAAAACAAACACCAAAACAACAACAAAAAAAAAAGAAGCAAATTTTGTTAATCAAAATTTGCACTTGGCGCAACTTGAGGCAATTCCACGTTTTACATTAGAGCGTATCGTATTTCGAAAACAATCTCAAAAGCCTCTTGTTTTCTTTCTACTTGAAACGACGTGAATTTGATTTGATTCGTCAACTGTTTTTACTCGCTTTTTAGCCGTCCGCACAACCGTTGTGTAGGACATTCGAAAGCGAACTGTGCGGTTTTAATACAAATCAGCGCCAGTTGCTGTCGCTGCTGCTGGCGTCGCTCGTTTTTACCGTTAAAACCAAAACAAAGCCGAAGCGTGCACGAGCAACCAAGCCGATGTAGCCGAACATGGCGTGGGAGCAATATACAATGAGCACTTTCCATACACTCACTTACACAGTCTCTGAGCACTTTTGGGTTTGCTTCAACGCGTCGCTCGCTGTTCTTGCTGTGTGTTTTTACCTGATATTTTGAGCAAAGTCTAGGCCCTGAAGTTCCTTTCAAGTTTGCATCAGATATCGGAGTGAACAGCTGCAACTTGTTGGTCCTCGACCGACTTGCTGCTAATGCCAAATCGACTTATTTTGTTCATAATTCATTCTTATAACCCCTAGCCATAGGGCGGAGTGTATCAAAAATCCATGCAGCCAGTTTTGATTTCTGGTCAATATCAATATACCTAAGGTATAAACCTTATTTCCTGCTCCGGCTACAAAAACAACAACCTTGTGTAATAGGTCAACAGCCTGGCATTCTACCTAGAACAGATTTCAACGGACTTATATTGACTATACAACAGAAACCACGAACTTGAGCCTTTTCATTTGACCTCTTGTCAAACTTGAAGCCCTTTTTATGTATGAACAAACTTTCAGTGATACACTCAATAACGTTTGTAAGAATGCACATCGTTGCATCAATTCATCGAGTGTTTAAAAAAAAAAGGCCAGAAAAATCCTTGAAAAACAATTGCTGAAATAGCAAATCAAATGAAAAGTTCGTTAGGAAAAAGTTCTTACCATATCCGTCTGTATGAGTCGCTACAACTGCGAGACCATAAGAGCTAGTGATACTAAATTTGACTAAAAGATGCGTGTCATCCCGGGTAAGATGTTAATTGTCGAATGGGGTTGATATCTGCCCACGTTTGCCCCCAGCAGACATTCGCGGCTTACAGCCGCGCCGTTGATTCTACCAACTCGAGAGGTTCGCTTTGTGCCTATGTGCTAGATGCACATTATATTTATTTATCAACTAAATACATCAAAAGTTAGAGTCAAAAATATGCCCTTTGCCTATAAACTGCTCTGAAATTCCACTACATGTAGATAAGAATATATATCAACTAGAATAACAAAAATTTTGTGTGAAGACTCGTGTGAGCATAATCATTAAAACCGTGTTCACCTACCACACCCCGCAATATATTGAATTAAAAACTGTCATAGTTATTTATAAAAGTGTTTTTGATTCCTGTTTCGAAATTTAAGAACATTGGTCCATGGCTACTAAAGTTATGGTAATTTTTAAGTAATTTTTGCTCCCATAATAACCAACTTGCCAATAGGAAAATTTCTGCGACGGGAACTTTCCATAAAAGTAGTTATTTGCGTTCCCATTTTACTGTATGCTGCATTTAGTGTTTATGGGCACAATAAGGTATAGGGTATCCCACCTTCGGGCACAGTTCCGACTGTCTACATCAAATTTTTCCTCATGCAGAGGAGCTAATAGCCAACAATGCACTACTTGTTTAAGTACCATAGACAGGGTAAAACAAAAGAAGGTGGCGCAATGCGCAGGTCTGTTATGCCTGTTTCTTAAAGAGCATAAATACATGACGTAAACAGTTCACATTTGACTTTACAAAGCATTTGCCGCATACTTTTAGCGATAGTTCAATGATTTTGATCGTTAGATTTCTAATTTTTTCAAACTACGCTGCTCAACACTTGTTTATATACAAAAACTCTGAAGGTTGATTATATTTAGACTAGAATCGGATCACCGTAACGCTATGAGAATTTCGTGAATATCTGCATTTTTGAGGATGTTCCACTCAAACTCCTATAACTGAATTGCCAGTCGAGTTATTAACGTTAGTTTTTTTCCGAATCGAGGCTGTTTTTCAATTTGACGTATAAGTTTTTGGTCACAGTGCTTATAAAGCGTTCATTTTTGAAAAACTTAAAATATTTTCTTAATAAGTTATTAGATTTCCTTAATTTGCATTTGCGGTTAACAAAATAAGCCATATTTTGAGCAAATCGAAGGGAATTGCTTAAAAGGAAATGCAAAAAAAACACGAACAATATAGCTTATATAGCGTCTTGGTTCAATGGTCGGCGACCGATTTTTGATCTTTCTTATCTCGATTGTGGATTACAAGGAATTAAAATTTAAATAAAAAAAAAAATTTAATTTCCAAAATATTTTTTTAATTTATTACCTTGTAACGTGCAATCGAATTCAGGTAAACCAAAGCTATCTGAAACAGATTTAATCAATAGTTAATTATCTTTAATTCAATTTATAGTTCATCTCAATCCGTAGTAAGAGTCCCGAGATACGTGAGATTAGCTGACTTTGCAACTTTCGAAAACTCGAATTTTTTAAACAGCGATAAAACAAAGTGTAAAAGCGTATTATAGATTTGTGCAATGTATGTAAAAAGAGACTGAAAAAAATACTTTCGTTTCCATTTTACCGAAGAGTAATGTTCAATCGTGGAATTTTTTTGATATTCCCAAATAACTTCTCCATTTGGCTTCCAATTTTGCTCAAATTGGTGTTAAAATGTTCGTAAAGAATCAATTTATCGAATCCAATAACAACCCATTCAAATGTCTTTGATTTAATTTATTTCATTTGGAGCAAAAAAAGAATTATCTATTTTCGAACAAACATTTTGAGTTCATTGCCCTCTAACTGCAATCGAATCAAGTAAGACCAAAACCGTCTGAAAGACATTGATTTGATATAAAATTAACTTCAATTCGAGTTACAATTCATTTAGATCGGTAGTAAGGTAATGTGAGATTTAGTGACTTCGCAACTCTCGAAATCGCGAATTTTTCGAAATAGCGATAGTTCGAAAACGGTGCTAGAAAATCCAAAATGGTTTCCGGATTCAAAATCAGCGACCCAAAATTGACCGGAAAAGGTATGTTTTAGCCACAATCCTTTAATTGAGGCCAAATTTGTAGCATAGTGTAATTAACGTAAGATTTGAATTTGCCGCCATTTGTGCAGTAAATTGTTGACAACACTGGAAAAAAATACCATTTGACAGGTTTTAGTTTACCGTTAGTAGAAATGACAGCAAATTGAACAATATCTCAAAAACAAAGGAAAGTTTTGGCGGCCAAAGTTGGAAAGTTTCATACAAAATATGTTCGGAATTCAATTCGGGTATTTTCGTTAAGCCATTCAACTGTCAATACCGAAGCAGTGCGTGAATGTGTTGGTGAAAATCCCGGCATATCAATTTGGCGTTTACTACCAAAAGAGTAAAAACTGTGTTTCCTATTAAATTCAAATCTTGTGTTAATTTTGGGACACATGCCTGATGTGTTCTTCCCATAAATAACCCTACGCTATGTACTTTATGATTCAATAAAAAAATAAAGATTATAAATTGTGTAAAAGCCCATATAGAGACGTAACATAGTGAAACTTGTTTGAGTGAATGAGATCATTCAGTTTTGTAATACTTAGTCTACATAGTTGTTTCAAGTATATAGACACTAAGCTTAATGACGTCACGCCTTTAACTATTCGTAGCGCTTTCAGAGCAGCACAAGCAACGGGCCTGCGCATTGCGCTACCTGTTATTGTTTTACCATAGTTTGTTGTCTCTCCGCCAAACAATCTCAACGATGCTTTTGCTGCCTACACATTTCTACAAATAGCAAGACGACTTTACCTAGTATCTGCCATTAGTAAAAAGGTGTACAGTGCCGTGCACTTATCCTCACGCTCCTCGCCATAAAGAAACGCTGACCTGTTAACGTTAAGCAGCTGATTATTCTAGATTTTTAAAAGGGAAGGTCAATTTTGAGCTCAAATATCCTGTGCTGTGCACCAATTTCATGGAAATTGTAGCTTATTAGTGGAGTTTTCAGTTTCTTTAGATATAGTTCTAAGAACGACCATCCATTTTGGGGAAAAACACTAAAGCCAAGTTCAAAATGCTTAAGTCACCATATCTTTTCAAGAGTGTATAGTATATAAGTGCAGTAAGCTTTGGAGAAGCCTCCCTCCCTTAAATGCAAAAGCAAACTTTTCTAGCATGTTGCATTATATTATCTTTGCATTCCAAGGATTAAAGCTTATGTGAGTAGTAATGCGTTTTAGGTGTAACCACAAAAACATTCATAACTCGCTTAGTCAAAAGATTTACAAACTTTTTTTTTATTTTTCCAGCGAGTTTGCGCGCGTAAAGTTAAATCTGTTGAATTTTTGAAAGAGATGAGCTATTGAAATTTAAAA
The DNA here is from genome assembly GCA_035041775.1 of Chymomyza caudatula. Classification (NCBI taxonomy): domain Eukaryota; kingdom Metazoa; phylum Arthropoda; class Insecta; order Diptera; family Drosophilidae; genus Chymomyza; species Chymomyza caudatula. The sequence continues at coordinate 4,790,062 of JAWNKW010000148.1, forward strand.
GAGAAATAATTTTTTTTAAGTATGTACCCTAAAAACATAATCACGATTTTTTGTAGAAAACGATTTAATCCTCTTCTTTATACAGTAAAAACATGAACATGAAAAAAAGACTACAAAATAAAATACAATTTTATTTATTTATTTAATACATTTTTACAAATACAAATTTCATATTTCTCGAGACTACTTTTTTTAAAAAAGGTATAAAGAAATTCTCAGGATCTGCTCAACCGATTTGACTCGAATGTGTCCAACATTTCTCTATAATACTACCTAATATGTTAAGTAGGATCTCTTTGGTTGCCTACAAGTTCTACATTTTAAAATTACAATTCGATGAAAATGTTGAACATAAAAATATATAAATTAAAAAAAATGAAACTGCAATGAGGGGATATATTTTTAAGTGCACGTCTCCGAGAGTAAAATATGACTCCGGAGATATATATGTAAAATAAGAGAGGAAAACTGAGACCTGTACAACATTATTTTACGATCGAGAAGGGAAACGGGAATAGGAAGACCAAGAGCAAAAATCCATCACAAGAAGGCCACGGGGTTTGTTAAGCGAACCGTACAAGGGGTAGAACCCCCTAGTAGATAAAAAAGTAAAACGTAATCCGTGTTGCTCCGCATTATGGCTCGTCCCGAATGGCTTGACGTACTGCTAATGAAGAAAGTATAAAAATGATAGAGACCAATAAATAACGTGTTAAAAAGGATGAAGAGGAAGGGGATCGGGCAGGTGAACGGTAAGGGGTTCGGGCAGGGGAACGGGAAGAGGAAGATGCAGAGGATTTGAAATATTATTTACCGAGCGAGCAGAGGTAGAAGTCATTTAGTAACTTGTAACGACGCTTGCCTTACACAAGCCGCCGTTCCAACCTAGCCAAAATATACACATAAAACAAATAGACATCGAACCACGGTACAGAAAACAACCGGCCTAAAACGTAAACAAGTCCCCGTTACACACTAGACAGCACTCAGTACAATAACAAAGCACAACTTTAAATACAACCAAATCAACAGCAGACCTCAATAGGATAACGGGACTTAGACGATAGAGATAAGCCGCGAGCTGCGATTGGCCGTCAATACCAACGACAGCGCTATAAAAGGCGGGCCAGTTGCAGCGTGCAGGTCACTTGTTTCCTAAATACTAAACCTGCAGCATCAACTGGTAAGTACATATAAAGTAGTAGTAGTAGCCTTCCCAAAACCGGTAGTAGTACACCCAAATCCTTCTCAAACTCATCTTCCACATGGTCTTGGTGGTCGGCTCGCTTGGAGAAGCATCCAAGTACCATGTGCTCCTCCACCCAACCTTGTTGTCGGCTCGCTTGGAGAAGCCTCAAGATTTGGGTGCTCCTCAAACTCATCTTTCACATGGTCTTGGTGGTCGGCTCGCTTGGAGAAGCATCCAAGTACCATGTGCTCCTCCACCCATTCTTGTTGTCGGCTCGCTTGGAGAAGCCTCAAGACTTGGGTGCTCCTCAAACTCATCTTCCACATGGTCTTGGTGGTCGGCTCGCTTGGAGAAGCATCCAAGTACCATGTGCTCCTCCACCCGATCTCGTGGTCGGCTCGCTTGGAGAAGCCTCAAGATTTGGGTGCTCCTCAAACTCATCTTTCACATGGTCTTGGTCGTCGGCTCGCTTGGAGAAGCATCCAAGTACCATGTGCTCCTCCACCCAATCTTGTTGTCGGCTCGCTTGGAGAAGCCTCAATATTTGGGTGCTCCTAAAACGCATCTCTTGGTGGTCGGCTCGCTAAGAGAAGTATCCAAGACCCATGTGCTCATCCTAATCCTCTCTAGCTACTCGACAACGGAACGACCGACGCACTTCGGACTGATCACAAACGAACTGAAATAGTATATATAGCGCCCTCGAAGACGGCAATAGGAGTTCAGCTCAGGCACTCGTCGAGTGCAGACGTGCGCGCTGAGTCTCGCTCTAGACAGGCATAGTGTTAAAACTTACCACCTAACTAAATTAATGTGAAGTACAAACGCTAACATTATTCTTTTATTTATGAGCGTCAACAGTGCACCAGTGGCTCCAGAACACACAAATTTCTGTAGCAGATCGCCTGGATACACCGGCGAGATTTACCCCAGCCTGAGACAACGTTACAAACTTATATAACATCAGGCATAAAACACAAAATTCTCAAACTCACTTTAGTGGTTCTTAGAGTGAAAAAAAAACCATTTTGCTTGCTTTGAGATACTCTTGGCATGAGCCCACAAATGAGATGCGGTTTTTTGAAACTTGTTTTTGAGCCACCTCAACAGGCACATATCCTGCACATGCTCTTTACTTTTGTACTTTTTGTACCCTGTACGCTTAGTGTAAAAGGGTATTGTAGATTGGTGCAATGTATGTAACAGGCAGAAGGAGGCGTGGCACACCATATGTTCCATGGGCAAAAAGACTTATTTTTGACCCGGGTAGTGATTGATATGAACGTCGAGATCTCGGATACCATAAAAGTTAGGTGCACAAAAATGCGCATTTGTGTCAAGCAGATGAAGTCTATCGAATCATGTCGATATCTTACCCCCTTCCCACGTGACAGACTTACACCCACACTATAACGCACTGTTAGTGCGCATGTGTGGTGTGAAAATCACTAAGATCGGATAGTAGCTTTAAAAGATATAGCTAATAAAATGCCAATACCCCTCCTCTTATAAACTACAGCAGAGTTTCACTTTTAGAAATTGTAAGGGTAAAATTTATGTAAACCAAATGTGGTAAGTAGACTAAGGGGCCGTCCATATATTACGGCATCACTGGGGGAAGGAGTTACCTGATTGATTATACTGTGCGACAAAAAAAATAAATATACCGACAAATTATATAGTGTAGGTTGTAGATCTGGTCGAGTAGAACTCAAAACAATTTACTTTTTTTATGGGGAACCCTCCAATTTTTTTTATAAACAAATAACGTTTTTTTTTTGCTTTGCACATAAATATATTACTCCCCCATTTTCCTATCGATTCCCGTAATATAATATGTTTTAAAAAGGGAAAAAATTATCTTTCTTAATCTATATGGAGTAAGGATGGTTTTCTGAAACTAATTAGGTATTTTTAAAATTTAATCTGAAAATTTCCAAAGTATTAGCCATTTTTCTAACTTTGGCAGCTATTTGCTCAGATTTTGAAATGAGTGGGTTATGTTTTTTTATAATTTATTTCAAAAGTAAATTCAATTCCGAGTCAACCAAAAGTTGTCTTATGAAAATCGGTCAAAAATTGACAGCAACACATCGCCTGTTAAATGCAAAAAAATGAAAATATAATGGGGAATTCATATTTCAAAGCTAACATAAGTAAAACTAAAAAGACTGTAAAGTGAAAACTAATAAACCGATTGTCATGAAATTTTTACAGTTATCGTTTGGAGGTTGGCAAAATCTAAAAATAATATGGGTTTTAAGTTTGTGACACCTGTTATGTTTCGTACAGGGAACTTTTCAGGCGATGTGATATTTTTAGTATTTTTTATTTTAACTCATAAATTGAGTAATTCTTTATAGATTTTCATAAATAAATCCTTATTTGACTCTGATTTAAATGTACTTTCGAAATAAGGTATTAATTTTATTGAAAAAATCGCTCATTAGTTTAAAATCCAGACTTATAGATTATCTAGACTACATAGATTTAGAAAGGTACGTCTTTTCTCTTTCTGAAACATACATACTGTCGGAGTAACAAATAGATTCATATGTTAAGCCAAAAAAAAATTGAAGCTTTCCCCAGAAAAAAAGTAAATTGTTTTGAGTTCTACTCGACCTACACTATAGAATTTGTCGGGTGTATTTTCACTGTCCCACAGTGTTATTCTTAGTTACAAGGGGGGGAGGTGGTTAAAAATGGGCTGATGACGTAATATATGAACGGCCCCTAATGTTAGGCTTATAAACCAAACAATGTTGACATTATTCCGAATCAACCATTGTAGCATAGATACCGTTATTACGTCCATACCCCTTAAAGCATCAATACAAAATTTTGCACAGAAATTTGATTTTCACGGAAAAAACGGGTACAGGGTATTCCACTGTCCGGCACCGTCCCGACTGTCTGCATAAAATTTTTTAATTTCGTTAACTGTAATGAAGCGATGCTACTTAAATGTAATGCCATAAATATAGCAACACTTAAAGGAAGCAACCGAATTAATGCAGATTAATTAAGTTTGAATTAAGGATTTAAAGGCCTTCACTCAACACTCCAAAGTCATTAAGCACTACGTACACCCAATAAATGCACTCGAGCGTGATTGAGTGCTAGTGTGAATCACTTGTTGGTGTGATGTAAAATACAGCAACGTATAGGCCAAAAATAGAAAATTCAACGTCCAAGTAAAGGGGTTTGGAGTAGTTGAACTTCTAGTCATCAAACTAAGTACTTTACCAGATGCACTAGCCCCAGCCCTACTTTGGCCCACCCATAGGGTGAGGCGTCTTAGTGTTGGAGAGAGTGTTGCGAAATGCCAGAGTGCTTGGGAGCGGTACCATTTTCTATAAAAGTGTTTACTTGCTTGCCTACAAAGATATCAGCATCATCATGTTACCAATTTTTGAAAGAAAATCTGATAGGGTGATTCTGCTGGTAAATGGAAGCAAGGCAAAGTACATGTTTTCTTCAAGTGGAGATGCTACGAGCTACGACGACATTGACATTGTCAAGCGAATTGAAATCCAGCGGTTCCGCTCGCTCCGTCATGTTGTGTTTACCCTTTCAGTCACAAAAATCAGGGGCTAAAAATTTGAAACTTCTTATATAGACTAAAATTAACATGCTAAATTCAAATATGCAATAAGATTTTGGCAATTTTCATTACCATTATTTTCATGATTTTAGAGAAAAAAACGGTTTTTCTCAACCTGTGCCCCTACAATTTTGAGTAACTAGACTAATGTTCGTCGGGGAGAAAAATTTTGTTCTAGTAATCGTCAGAACTCTTCTTTTGCTATCAAAAACTCTTTTCAGAACTCATATAGCATTATTTTTACGGTTAATTTAAAAAATGAATGTTTCATTTGTAATATTTTTAATTATGTATATTAATTTGCCAGAACGATTTAAACAAAGTATCAGGAACTTTAGAACTCTTCGTTTTATTTTTTTTTGTATTTTTGCGAAATTTTTTTTGCTAACTTCAAAAGCCTTCAGTGCTTTCAAAAAAAATTCAGTGCTTTGTGAAGTTAGCAAAAGAAATTGTTTTTCTAAAATTAGTCAATAAATTTTCCAGAACTATTTAAATTAAGTACCAGGAAGTCTAGAAATCTACGTCTGCTACTCAGAACTCAAATTTTTTTTTACTTTTTTACACATTCTTCTGCTAACTTCACAGGATTATTTTTTAGAGTGAATTTATATTTTACTTATTGTTTACATGATATTGTGCAAAACAATTGTTTTCTCTCTTTATACAGAGATAAACATAGCAATTTTTGCAAATGATAAATCTTTTTTTGGTGCATCCTGGACAAAATCCGGAATGTGCATTATGTTGTCCATGCGAACCTCTTTTGGTGGATGAGGCTTGTGAAAGAAGTGGATTCCGTAGCTGATTTATGGGATAAAGATCTGTAAAAGCGTGTGGGTCTCGCACGTGACTGTGGCGTATCTGAGTTCTCCTGAACGTCAGGGGCTTGTACTTTTGAGAGTGATATAGAACGTTGTGGTAGTCCTAGTGCAGCGCAGTCTTTTTTCTATTCCATCCAACCAGATATAACTGCCAGATCGACGAAGTGCATAATTACACGAAGCGTCCATTTCTTGGTACGAATATTTATTCTGTAATAATAATTTCATTATTAACTTTGGGACGTTTCACTTCGATATACTTATTTAACTCTTTGTCCCATCTTGTTGCCATATCATGTGTGCCAATGCCAACAAATTTTGATGCAAGACGTGTCAATATGATCTAATAATACGATAAGCTCATCCAACTTCCTCTCAGGCACAATTTCAATAGAACGCTGGCTTGGGCTGTCCCAAGCGCGAAACCTCTTTACATAGCCAAATGTCAGGAAGCCATTTCCCCATTTCTTTGACATTTCCCCCTGCTATTTTATTCCCAACTTTCTGTATTAATTAAGTAAGTAAGTAATACCTACTTTTAGGTATGAACCTTGCTATTTATGCAAACAATAATTGCATTTTGTATAACCGATCAGTTGTATTTTTTGGGGGCAGAGTGGGGAATGGTTTCTCAAGGCGAAAATGCGGTTTACAGACATTGTACTAAAAGGTAAGTTCCACCTTCTATCATAATACATACGTACGCGTGGTAGCTTAAGTCAGCCCATTATGATGTGATGGGCGAGCAGTAGACGAATTTTCGCTGAAGTGCAGCTTTTGAAAGACGTATTTCCTGTGAATAATTAGTTTATGAGAATATTTGAAATTGCGTCGTAGATTCAGCGCTTAACAATTTGATGTGCATATAAATTTGTATTGTATGCCGTGCTAGTGAATAATGCATTATCAAAATACTAAGAAAAGTATTTGTATGAAGTCTTCTCTTCAACAGAGTCTCGCACTGGTTCAGAAAAGCTAAACTTTTCTCGGAAATAAGGCAGAGTATGCAAAGTTTTCTACTTTATTTCCTTTTTTTAATATTTAGAATAGCTGAATATTCTTCTATTTCAAAATCCACTACGTCACATATGTTGACATCCAATTCTTCGATGGTTTCATTCAGGACAACGAGTGGATCCCAGTTATATACCATGCAGTTAGGAGGGCAAACACAAAGTCAATTGTCACAAAAAGCCTAACAGAGGTAAATAAAAGGTTCGACTGCACCATTTCAAAAAAAGATAGTCAACTTTCTGCTTCCACTTCCAAAATATGCTGGTGACTATTACCAGAATTGTCTAGTTATAAGGTTTTATATTATTCTCGAAATTATTGATGCATTGTTTTTTTTCTTTATTTTTCTCTGCAACCTTATTTTTTTACAATACTAAATAATATATGTAGTCAACACAAACAAACAATTCCTAAAAAGAAAGATTGTATCCTTAAATTAAAGGTCTAGAGTGCTCGATCAGAGATATTGTCCAACTAAAATACCATCTAACATTTTGTTAATTTTTTGTAAATTAGCCTAGCCCTATAAAATAAACAAATAAAAAAAAAAAAAACAATTCTTCGATGGCATTAGCAGTAATTATTGGTAGTGCTAACTATTCAAAGACCTCTTCTGTTTCATCATCAATATTACTTCCATAATCATTATACCCTATACAAACAGTGTAAAAGGATAATATAGATTTGTGCTATGTATGTAACAGGCAGAAGGAGGCTTGGCAGAGCATATGTTCCATGGGCAAAAAGGATCAGGAGCAATAGTCGAGTCGATATAGATATAGATATGTCCGCCTGTCCGTCCGTTCGTGTTGTAACGTGTTTTTCAGAGACTGTAAGAGTTAGACCGAAAAAAAACTTACCAAAAGTTGTGCACCCCGCAACATATTGGTTTGAAAATTGTCACAGATATTTATAAAATTTTTTTTTGATTCAACGACATTGGCCTACGAATAGTGGAGTTATGAGCGGAAAAGTAATTTTTGCCCCATAATAATCAACTTCCCAATAGGAAAACATGTCAATTAGAACTTCCCAAAAGAAAAATGTTTACAGGCATTTCGATCTTATGAAAAGAGAGATTGAAGTGGATACTTCCGTTCCTATTTTACCGCATTTAGTGTTAATAAAGAAAATGGATACTGGGTATTTCACTGTCGAGCACCGTCCCGAATGTCTGCATTAAATATTTTTTATTCAGTGTTTTTGCACATTTCATCAGCTTGTACTTTGTCGACAACTTAATCCAGTTCAAAGGTCTCATTATCAGAGGAAAGGTCTTCTTATCATTGTCAATTTTAACTGCTCATATATTTGATCTTCAGTCAATCCTTTACTGCCATTTTAGCAACCAAAATTATAAATTTTTGAGAATTGCACTGCAATATATAAACACATTATTCATCATATAAATTACAGGAAGTTTTGAGCTTTTGCCTAGAGCGTCTGTTCCGGTCGAACCATATACCGTTGTAAAGGTTTCAATTCAATAGATTAATCTTTTTATAGACGGTTTTTTTATTTGGCTATTAATTTGTAAGATATACGGGCTTAAGTGAAAATGGGCCTTAGCTTCTGCGAAGTGCCGGGCAGACATAGAGCTCCGATAAAAGCCGATGTGGAATCTAGGCGTGAATACAAATACAACAAAACTAAAATGAAGTAAATCGAGTGTACCTGACAAAAGCTATAGCCTTTTAAAAATTTTGTTGAAATCTGAAATGGCAAAAAATGTTTGTCTGTTTCTTCCCTTTATCGTAGCAAAACAATGGAAACATTTAAAATAATAATAGAATTACATTTTCATATTTTTTGGTAAACCCATTTTTTTTATATAGCTTTAAAGTATACACCATTAAAATCTTCATAAAATTACGTTTCCAAAAAATTATGCGTTCAAATATTTTGGGTAATTAGTTCCCGAGATATGTTAGATTAAACATAAATTTTCATGTTACAAATTTTTAAAATGAAGTTGAGCAAGTTTAAAACTTTTCACTGGAGCGTCCGATCCGGTCGAGCCGTATGCCGTTGCGAAGGTATTAAAGGGTAGATAAACTTAGGAAGATATAGTAGCTCAAATGAAAATGTTCACTATGGAATGTGTGGTCTAATAGGACGACCTACAAAGTTTTCACAGATGGCCGAAATGCTGACTATTTTTTTATCAAATTTTTTTTTTTTTTAAATACATAATTTTGAAGTTCCTTTAAAAATGTTATTTAAAATTCCATTATCAATGAAAAATATTGTTCATACATGACGTCACCAAAATTTTGAAGATTTTAAACACCACTCGCAAAAAAGAATTTCTCACATTAAAGGGACATGTGTCTGAAGAAATGTGTCGAAGATACTCCTGCGAGAAAGGCCTTCAATGCGGCTGTTGAAAGGCGCCCAAAGTGCAAGTCTTGTCTCCGTTGGAAGGAACAGCTAGAAAATGCAATACTGTTCGGAGCCCGCAGCAGAATCGCCTGGAGGAGTGCTTCTTAAATAAGTAGGGGCTTTACTTACATATTTTCATAAATCGCTTGTATCGCAACGAGTTCATTGACTTGTCTGTTGAATTTGCAGCATACTTGGCAATTAAAAACCTTATTCCCCCCACAAACACCACGATTTTAAAGCCGGCCCCTTCCTCTAGTCCCCAATGTTCACATTAAGTCATGCGAAAAACTGCATTGCCTATAAATCGCACAATTTCACATCAAACAGTGATTCACACCAACACTCAATCACAGTCGACTGCATTTATTGGGTGTACGTAGTTGTTATTGACATTGAATGATGAGTTAAAGCACTTAAATATTTAATTCAAAATTAATTAATCTTCATTAATTCTGCTGCTTCCTTTAAGTGTTGATATATGCATTTATGGAATGGCATTTAATTAGTGGCTATCTGATGCATTTAAGGAAACTAGAAAAGCGCAAAGTTAGAAGAGGTAATTATATTTTAGTACCTTATACACAAAGTGTAAAGTAGACGTTTGGTACAGGTTAATTTTGTGGCATTTCATTAGGTACATTTTAAAATAAGCCATAAGTATCTCCAAGAAGTCCCCAATCGGATTAAGGCCCGGGAACATAGCCGGCCACGATAAAAAGAAGTATGAATTTGTAGGCTGTGCAATATTGGGTTCCCGAAATATATACTTGTCGCGAAGGAAATCGTCTGGAAAAGGGACTAGCTCGCTGTTGTAGTGTGCCTTATATGAAAACGCGAAAAAAGTTACAACTAGTTCATTGCTGAAGCGGTCTCTATATCTACTGGGGTGTACTTGGTTGGTTTGGAAGATCGGGGTGTAACTGGGT